>JAROYE020000005.1:11252500-13911250 GCA_029619315.2 Dynastes maya | reverse complement strand
TGTCTAAATATAAATACATCACAGCCTGCTGACGTCAAAGCTGTTGGGCTTTGTTTTGGCGGTAGTAACGATAGAACCCTTCCTGATGCATTAAAAAGAATTTAATAGTCTGCAATATATTAATATTGATACAGTTAGTACCGTGAATAAGATTTTCTATGAAATTTATACAATTTTGTAAAATTCATATGTAAATTGTAAGGTTTTCAAAACATTTTCCATTTTGATATTGAAGTGGACATATCCACATGGAACAATGACTGTATAATTAGTTCCACGTGGATATTAAATTAAAAAATCTTTTAAAAATTGCAATTTAGGAGAAGGTGGGGTAAGTTGGCGACCTTAAGGAAAAAAACAAATAGAATGCAAACTTCTGTATATTAAACATACAAAAATATCCAATGTATAATATGATTCTAATCTGCTAAACACGTAGTATATTATTGCCATAAAACCAAGTTAAAAAAAAACGAAAACAAGACAGCATTGCATTTTCGTCATCTTAACCCCCGGTTGGGTAAGATGGCTAACCCAATGTGGTAAGGCGACTAATCACTCAAGGTGTGCACAAATCACAAATAAACCGCCCAATACCTTCATACATGCAATGTTCATGCCACCATAAGTTGCATTAGTCACAAAGAATCCATTCTTCTCTTGGTGGATCTATATAGGTTTCAAAACACCCGGGGCACGCTATGGTTTGACTGGGATCTTTGGGACAGCTCTTTTGTGGTTTGTTTCTTACGGCTGCTTCTAGACAAATTAAATTTGACACAATTTGGCCTCCTTTTCTTTTCTTCCCGTCTCTGTTCCTTCTCAGATTACTCTCTTTCCTTCTCCTCAAGCTGATCTTTGACAGGTGTCGAAGTTATAATGCGACATTTTACTTTTTTTCTAGTGCCTGAGTTTGACCGATCATATTTTGGAAGAGGTCTTATTTCCCATGGTAACTTTGATTTTGGCGTTGGGTTTCCATTTCTACGTTGTGATGGGCCAGGGGTAGGATTTTCAGGATCAATGATTTCGATCTCCTTGTTACTAAAATTATTTCTCAAATGAGTCAATGGTTCCACGTCAGAGGAATTCCAATAGCTATCTTCTAAATTATGAGTTTCGGTAGTGTTTATTGCTAGGGATGCAGAGCGATCCGACAGTTCCGTAAATGCAAAATCCTCATCCGAGAATAAGTCCGAATTGTATGGTTCTATTCCTGTCCGTTCAAAACCTTTCATTGCTAATCCTACCGTTACTGCTCTTTAATAGGCCTCTCCAAAAATGTGGCCGAAGCTTTTATAAGTGATTGTTTTCCCAGGATTGTTCACCATAAATTTATCACATGTCTGCCCATAATATGTTTTCAGAGGTGCGTAAAAAGCAACGTCTAACGGTTGCAATCGATGAGTTGTATGCGGTGGTAATCCTATCATAATAATGCTGTTTTCTCGGCAATACTTCACGGTTGCTAAAGAAATATGGGGGGAATGATTGTCGACTACGAGTAGAATCGGATTCTCTTTATTCGGATGAACATAACGGGTGAAATGCTTAAGATACTCAGTGAATGTTTCCTTACTCATCCATCCTGATTGTTGAGCAATAGCATGCGTATTTGGTGGGCAACCAAATAATAACTCAGGTCGCATACGCACCCTTGCAAATATTAAAAATGATGGAATGAAGGTACCCTGGGCGTTCATGGCGCAAACCACAGTTGTATTTCGCCCTCGTCCACCGGGCGGTACTTTGGCGATTCTTCTCCCTCCTGTATGTGATAAAACTTTTGGTATTTTGCAAGGGACTGGACCAAAATTGTGTTTCAGCCTTAGGTCTCGCAGAAAAAAGTTCTGATCGCTACTTTGTTAAATCCAGCTAAACGTGCAAGAGATGTAGATTCTGGTGTTCAGAGACTGATTCGATGAGTTTTCATAAATGCAAAGAGCCAGTCTTTTTCGGCCATTCTGATTTGCTTGTTGAAACGATGTGAAATTTGGTTTGCTTCCGCAAATTCAAATGCTAAATTGCGGCGCTCAGTAGATGTCAAACCAAAAGCTTTTTGGTTCAAATCATTTATGCAATTTGCAATCTGGCGCTGATGTTCGTCAGTAAATGTGGTTCGGTAGCGGCCGCAATGAATGGGTAGACCCAAATTCGAACGTTTTTTTTTAATATAACGTCTTAAGGTAATTTCTGGAATCGAAAAACTTTTTGCCGCGCTGTTACTGCTTTTGTTCTTCGACAGCATATAGTGCTGCGATCAAGCTATCGTCGATTCACTCTCGCCGATTAGTTCTTCTTTTGTAGGTACGAGGCATCTGTCAAAGAAATACTATAATTAACTTTTCGCTAAGACGACGAACCCGGTATGCACATTGGTTGGGGTAAGATGACGAATTCGTCAACTTATCCCCGGCGGCATACTGAACAATGTTTTCGTGTTTGTGATTCACGAAACAGATAATTCACTACCATTTTCGCGAAATACGATATAAAAAGTTTAGCACTAATGCACACTAGCCAGAATTTCCTCTTACCTTAAAATAGCGAAAAAATCCTTACCTGATACCAGCCGAAAATAATACTAACTGTAGAATTTGACAAGCTGTCATAACGCCCGTAATTCATTCTCCAGCGCCATCTAGTTTCTGCTAGTTACACTTAAGCAACCATAGAATGCTAACGTAAATATTATTATATGTGTATCTGTTTTACATTTTGTACAAACGAGCGTTCGTTATCTTACCCTTCTCGCCATCTTACCCCACCTTCCCCAACATATAAATTTTACAAAATTTTATAAATTTCACAGAAAATCTTATTCACTGTATTAAATGCGTCAATTTTAATATATTGCAGACTATTAAATTCTTTTTAATACCTGAGTAACGGTTTGCCAAGAACGGGTCGCATGAGAAAAATGTAGTAAAATATTAAAACAATCAGGAAGTACGTATTAATCAAGATTTCAAACACCTAATTGCGGATATAACCATTATGCATTTTTATATACTTTTGAATTCTATAGCGAATCAACAAGCAAAAATAGTAGATGAAATTAGTGAATTTATTATGTAATTTTTTATATATCTTTATTTAGCAGCAGCTTTTTGGATGTTGATTATCGTGGCTATCCACATAAATACCAATTATAGTTTGTTATCAATAGATACGGGATTTTAGGACGTAAAAAACAGCTAAAAAGGCCCTTTTTTAGGCTTTAAAAACTATGTATTTAGGACGAAAAACTGATTTAGGCATGTTAGGCAAATACTTAAAAAAAACGGTAAACACAAAAATCATTTTATTTTAAAAAAACATGAATAAGAAGACGATATTTAATGTAATTTTAGGTACATTTCAGCCGTAAAAAGAAATAAAACATACAAATTTTAACTAATAACTAAAATATGTAGATTCATTTGGTTTAAAATAATAAATTAATTAATTAATCGCCGTGTAACATGTCCTCAAATTTCGCGTTTGCGTAGCACACAAGATGTTTTTCCAAGTTGTCGTTAGTAAAATTTGTTCTTCGGTCGGAAAACAGCAGTTTGTACGAAGAAAATGAACGCTCTACGTCACACGAGGTTGTAGGACAAAACTTAAATATGGACTAGTCAGCTATGGTATGAGCGGTAGCTTCAACTGCTTCGCCACTGAGCAGCTCAGCAAACTCTTTAACCGTTTTGAAACCTGGATTTTTCGAAATCACTTGGTTAAACTTTGACAAAATTATTTTGCCAACTTTTCCTGGGGCATTCTTGAGAGCTGCTTCGGCATTATTAATTACTGCAACAGAATCTGTAAAAGGAAGGCCGAATGTTTCTAATCTTTTGATGTTATCAATGAGAAATTTATAATGCGATTTGATGTATAAAAGATCGTTTTTGACATTTTGATTGGAAAAGTATTCTTGCGCTTGCTCAATACAGTTAGCTGAATCTTTGTCAAACGATATTACAACCTAAAACATAAAGCGTTAAATAAAAACAATCTTATTTAAAAATTTTGCTAAAAAAGTACTTACTGATTTTATTGCTTCGAAATTATTAGCATAAAAAACTACCGCCTCTAACCAAGTTCCCCAACGTGTTAAGACAGGTTCGGGAGGCAAAGGGAGATCTGGCAGATTTTCTTTATACACTGCCACACGCAGTGGAGCTTTTAAAAAGACTCTCTTGGTATTTGAAATTAAACCATTAACATTAGCATATTGATTTCTTAGACATTCACACACCAAATTGAGTCCATGTGCAAAACATGTTAAATGATTAAGATTTTTATAAAAAATCTTCAAATTTGTACCACATTTGAGCATATAAGAAGCACCATCCGTGACTAAAAGCTTGACTTTTTCGTACTTAATTCCATCTGTTGGCCACAAAATACCTAAAATACGAGAGTTGCCTTTAACTTAAATATCTAGCATAAAATTTACAATATTATTAAAGTAAGTTTTTTGCATAATATATCTTACCTAAAGCTTGGTTCACGAATCTTGCCATTGTATTGCAATTTGTTCTTTCAAGTCGCTTTGTAGCCAGTAAATACGGTTTTCCTGGTGTTTCAGAACAAAGCTTACCCGCAATCATATTTGCCATAATACGTTTTTTAGAGTCAGTCGTCTCATCTATAGATATCCAAATATCGTTGTTACCAACTTCTTCGCGAATAGTATTAATAGTCTAAAAAATTAATAAAAATATTATAGGTGTAAACAAAATCTTAATAACACTCAAGTATGAAAATACATTTTTAAATTATTATTTATTATATTAATTACCTCATTGTAACATTTCGTTACATATGTTGTTCTTAAGGTTTTCACGCTTGCCACATTCTTGTTGCAGTATTTAGTGAGAAAATTTCGCAGTTTTGAATAGTTTAATCTGTCCAGAGAAATATTTGCAGACATAAAAGCGTCGCATAAATCTCGATTAAAAACGTCGATTTCTCTTGAATTTTTGGTGTCTATTAACATTTGGTTCCTCAACGGTTTCCTAAGATTTGCCTGATGTCCAGGAGCAGTAGCATGTTGCTCTAAATGATTTTTCTTTTTGCAAGTTAACTACAATAATATTTTTGAAGCAAGTTAGGAAAGAAAAATAAAAACGTCTTTTACCATTTTTCCACACGCTTTACAAAACAACTCTTCACTGTTGCTTGGATTCAGCTGAAAGACAGTAGTGCCTCCAATTGCCTTCAGCCATTTTTGAACTTTATCGCTATGTGATTCCTTGGATTTTGGCATTGTTGTAGATGGAAATACACAATACACTGAGTAGATAAACAAGCACAAACCGACAGAAAACTACCGAAAAATATTCGTTGCAAGCTACGATATAAATGAAAATTCAAAGTACGTCTTTCACTATATACTGATTCGTCAATAGTCCACCTCGCTATAGGAACACACACATATACGCTCCAGAGAAACATTAAGAGAATAAATATAAAATCTAAACTGCAATATCAAGATGTCTATTGTATA
Source organism: Dynastes maya (assembly GCA_029619315.2). NCBI lineage: Eukaryota > Metazoa > Arthropoda > Insecta > Coleoptera > Scarabaeidae > Dynastes > Dynastes maya. Next base: position 13,905,756 of record JAROYE020000005.1, on the reverse strand, counting down.
AACTATGAATGGGCATCGTGTATTCATTAATCACGTTAACAGGGAGAAGAAATTTGCTTATATGGTTTAAATTACAGGGCGCAAACAAGCCGATAGGGATTCCCGTAAAATAAAAACGTGGGTGCAGGTAAATGAACCCGAGAGCGATAAGCCGATAATTGAGGATATATCTTCAATAGGGTAGTAATATAAATTTTACGGCAGGCAAATCCAAACTTTGCCCCTCACACAATAGACGGGAAAACCCATCGTTGTATTAGTTTATAGCATTTTAGCTGTAAAACTAAAATTTACATTTAAGAAAGATGCAGCTGTGTAAAAAACCATATTTATTTAAAATTAAAAAAAAAACGTTTACACCAAATAAATATGATTTTAGGACAAAATAGGCGAAAAACCACGATTTAGGCTGTTAAAAGTCCAAATAGGCAACTAGGCAAAATAAAACATAGCTAGATCGCTTTGATTTGTCGAGAAACATATAGATTTTGTATTATTTTTAATTTGCCTTGAATCTAAACAAAGAGGCATTTTGCCTAAAATCCCGTCTCTAGTTATCAATTATCCTACTTAGCTTTAAACTTCCATAGTTCACTGCATACTAGTGGTATTATGGCACCAATTATCGCAGAAATTCATCAAGCTATGTAGATATTCATATAAAATCATCGATATACCTTTGTAATTAATCTAAAGGTTTCCCAGTAATTCGAAGATGTGCCGGGAATGAAACTTTTTCTTCGATATTTGCTTTCACTTTTTAATCGTTAAATGTTTTGGCCTTGCTTTTACTCGTAACACTTCTTTCACTCAACGTTATTTTGTCAACACCACTAAATGTTATTTTCTAGCTACCTTGTTTTTTTGCTAATTCTTATATTATACTTGCATTAAGGATATAGAGGTATTTAGGATTTAATCTAGATAAGTCAACATTAAATATTTTCGTTATTTACTTATAGTATGCTACGTTTAGGAGGAATTATGTTAAAACAAGTCAGATTTCTGATTATGTGTATAAATACATAATATTTACAAAGGAACTCATTTAGAAGTACATTAATACACTTAGATAAAATTAATTGATAACTTAACAGTTTTTTATGCTGTAGGCATGAGATAATGTATCATCTTATCTCTAAGTTACAGGTGAACGGATCCTTAACTGAAGCACCAGTGCGTAAATTTTATTTTTAGGCAACAATAGTGTATTATATTAATTGAGGTTTTTGCTAAAACACGTTTGATCTCTAGTACCTTATTTAAGACGGCGTTGACTGCTTATAATGTTGCAAGTCCTTAAGCTTATTAAGCAATTTCATTTTCTCTGGTCTGAAATGTATTTCATATCCTTTTCTCCCCTGATGGTTTTGTTGATTTTCAAACGTCATGTCATTAGTATTAGTTGTACATTTGATATAAGAAAAATAATTGCAAAAGGTTTCTAGTGTACATAATATGTATGTAGAGAGAACGTTTTCCTTTAATGCAGTAGCGTGTATGTGTTTTATACGAATATATTATATTAATTAGTTTATCTCTCGAAATTTCTTATTACAGAAAGCGGGATCCGTTGAAAATTTTGCAGTGCAATATCAAGGGTAAATGCTTGACGATCAACAATTTTACAAATATATTTTAATTAAAATGATATTGGCTACAAAAAAAAATATATAATTTAACATTTTTAGGTAATTCCTATATTTACTATTTTTTTTTTCTTAAACGCTACTACTGGCGAAATTTGGGTCACTAACCTCCTTTCTTTCTCCTAAAATTAAAAAATGTTTTCTTTCGTTCTTATTTTAAATCAAAAAGAACAGTTACTTTTCATTTTCGTCTTATTAAGGTTACGTTTTAGTATTTTTACTGCATGTGTAAATGACGTTGAACATACCCCTTTTTCATCATGGCAACTAAAATTTTCCAACTTAATTTTGAATTTCGATAACTATGGCGGTGAATTTATTCAAATCTGTCAAATTGCATGAGTTTCGTATACATATGTAAATGTTTACGATGAAGTTTTATAAAGTTAGCAGTATCCGCTTTATCACTATACCGCGTCTCAACCTCCGTATGCAGTATACGCCAAATCGTCCAATCATATGTTCCATTACTATTTCCGGTTCAATATTTGACATTTCATACGATCAAAACATAACCTTCATGAGCGTTTGAAACATTTATGTAATATCAATTTGAAAATTAACACCAGTAAGTTAAAGGAGAAAAATGGACAATAATTAAAACAAAAATATGTTAAAATTTTGTGATTACACGACTCCATAAAAATTTGTGGAAAATATTAAAATATACACAGCGATACAAACATTTAATATATAGATAATCAAATATTTATTAAATTGGATGCACTAGTTTGGTTTTATGATATTGTGTATCAAAAAATGAGAGCTTATAGCAAAAATTCCTTAAAAAATCCCAATACTGTTTAAATTACTTGGCTAACAATATGTAATGTAAAAAGTAAGAATACTTTATTTTCTTTTTATTTTCAAAAATTAAGAAATAAACCTACAAATATTTTAATACTCTTTACTGACGTAAATATTCATTAAAAAATAACATAAATAATTACAAAAAAAGTATACAGTGCATTTCAGATAACACTGGCCATACGTATTTACATAGTAAAGCCTTCATAAGATGTTAGTGGTTTTCCTACGGGGAATGTTTGATATATATTTTTGTCCATACCTAGTTGTAAGGATTTTTGCAAGGTTTTGAGACATTTTATTCATTGGAACAGAAGGATATCATTAAAAATAATGGAAAAAAAAACTAGAAAACCCATATTTTTCTCTCGAAAATCATACTGAAACTCCTCAGAGGGTCAACATGTGGGTCAGCATCATAGATAATCACATTGTTGGTCCGTTTTTTATCGACGTTTCACTGAATGCCCAAAACTATTTGGAATTGCTGAGAGACGCAATTTTTCCAGCTATTGGCAATATTCCTATAGCATCAGGGAAATTGCAGAATTTTTGAATAATGAATTTCCAGATGGATGGATAGGTCATCATGGGCCGCTGAAGTGCCCGGCAAGAAGCCCTGATTTAAGCCCGTTGGACTTTTTTGTTTGGGGTTACATTGCAAAGAGGGTTTTTGACAATATTCAGCATAGACCCTCTAACATCAACGAATTAAGGCAGAGGATAGTGGAAGCATTTAAAGAAATAACAGTAAGAAATCTTCATAATGTGAAACGTTACTTTCAAGAAAGATTAGGACAGTTTGAACACTTGCTTAGTTAACTTACTTCATGATAAATTTTTTGACATAATTAATTGTTTGTAACCTTTTTATATTAAGAGTATATTTTTTGTTGTTTTAGTTTAGGTAGGTAATTAATTTTTGATAAAATTTTGTTCATAATTTTTTTGTTGTTGAAATAAGTAACAGCCATTCTAAATTACATGTTTGCTTGTAATGAATTGCTTGATAATATTAGCTGTAGCATTGATTGACACAATATGGACTGAGGTTTCCAGTTGGAAAATTGTCTCATTATCTCTGCTAAAAATTCCTGAAATTGCCTCGAAAGCTGCTACTTTCTTTTGTTTAATTTCGACTTTACTCTTTTGTTCCAAGGCATAAATGTCTCAAAACCTCATGAAAATCGTTCCAACTACGTGTGGACAAAAAATAATTCAAACACTCCCCGTAGGAAAACCATTAACACCACATAAAGGTTTTACCATGTAAATACCTATGACCAGTGTCATCTGAAATGCACTGTATATTGTTTTTTCTGTACATATTACATATGCCGCAATTACAAGGTGGTAATTGAAGAACTTTATGTCCTCTTCCTTTTGCAAACTTATCAATCCTACTTTTATCATACTGCCGTTTAATTGGTGGTACGCAAATCAGTAGTGGTTTACGGAACGTAATTACAACTCTGTCCAGTACTTTCGGTATATTACGGAACGTACTAATTAAATAGATATTTGTTGACATATATATAAGTGCGATCTCGCAACATCGCAACTGGATATAAAGGTAGCGTTATTTATGAGCTTCTAAGGATAGAAAGAGATACACTGTTGCTATTAAATCCCATACTGCATACGGAGGTTGAGACGGTTTATAGGTGAGTTAGGCTTTGGGCTGCTTAGAAGGCGGCAAATGTATAATCTAAAAAAAAAATATCTCTGAAGCTGTAAAATCCTTCATTCGCTTTGGACTTCATCTGTAAGCAATCTGAAAATTAGTTTTCGGAATATAATTTTTTAACTCCATCATATATGGAGTTAATTGAAAGTGAGTTAGCTCAAGATATTGAATTAAACAGAATATGCTATCCAAGATTTACTAAACTTAAAGCACGCTAAATTCTAATAGAATCAATGTTTTTTGACTTGTTCCACTTACTAGTAGGTATGATTGCGGAATTAAAAAAATACTCTTTAAGCTACATTTTGCAATATTTTTATTTTGTTAGTTTTGTCTTTTTTAATGCTATTTTATGTATTGACGACTTTAGACGGTTTAAACTGCGTCAGATCAACTGTTGTACTGATCAAAATCCTCAAACGAGAAGTTGAATGTTAATGTAATATGCTATAATCCATACTCTTGGTTTCCGGATTAGAACGGCGTCGTTGTCGTAGTTTCTTCCGACGTTTCGTCCGCACTCTTATGGGCAATCTTCAGGACTGAAATCAGTGTTCAGTAGCAGCCCTAAAGATGTTTCATGAGAGTAGGGACGAAACGACGGCAGAAGCTACGACAACAACGCGATTCCAACCAGGAAACTAAGAGTATAGTGTTATTGACGACCGCGGAAGCGTATCAGAGTGCTATAATCTATATTTCCAATAAACGTATATAGCACATTATATTTAACAAATTTAAATCTTTGCAAACGCCGAGGCATTGAATATATGCATAGAACATATATAGTCTGGAGAGAGTTCTTCTCCAATCTTGTCTGTTAACTCCTGGGCATTTGTAAGCCTAAAATTAAAGGTATACATTTTCTTTGTGATATATGTAACCTCACACATTCTCCATTGAGTTTAAATCCGGGATTTTAAAAGGTCACGGTAAACGCGATATATTATTTTCCCGAAACCAGCTTCGCACTGCCAGGCACTGCTGTAGATGTATGGACGGAGCAATTGTCATCTTGATATACTGCAACCGAAATAATTTTAATTAGGGTCCATCGCAATATGTGCAGTTGTCAAAAATTACAAAAATATGTTAAATTTAGATAAGAAAATGCAAATAATAACTTTCTTGCTAGAAAAAGAAGGCTTTCTTAAAAAATCGATTCTGCTTCTGGGTATGGTGTACCTTGATCGTAACACAGTTCCGTTTGTGGCATCTATCCCTTTTCTTTAGCACCGTAATTAAAATTTTAAATTGTTGTAAAAAAATTTCTATAAGGAAATAAAATTTCAGCAGATGGTAAGATTGTCATTATTAATATCTACTCCCAATTCTCCAGCAGACTCCTCACCCTTACATACAAACCCACGCCCAAACATTTACCGTGAAGTTTTTTGGATATAAGTTTCTTGGAATCTTGAATTTGGTGGTCTAGGATTAAAAAAGTCTCGTTGGAAAAAATTACTTCCTTCCAAAATATTAAGTTACGGAGAAGAAATTCCAAGACAAAGTCAACTCTTTGTTCTTTGTTCTACTCCGCTCGATTTCTTAAATATGAATATTTTTTAATGCGGTTCCTTACATTACGAACCCACTGTGTTTTTGAAGAATTTGAATGGTGCTTTTATTAACCGTAAATCTTACAGCTAATCTTCTGACCGACCATCCGTCTTTTAAAAAGCCTGTTTTACACGTCGCGATTTGTTGGCCAATTAATTGAACAAGTTTTTGACCAAGAAATTGGTAGAAATATGCTGTTTTGCATTCTACAATAAATTGGACAACTTTTTAACGATCGTGAATACTCATTTAGTTTCGTTAATAGTTGAACGGGAAGATTATTAAATGGGAAATTTTCATCTGCTTATAAAAATAGATTGGCATTCTGTTTTTGTCCAATGTTTTGGCTACTTTGGTGCACAGATGTAGCTTAGGTGACTTCGGTTTCGGTTAGTTAATTTAAATTATCCATTACATCATCATCGCATATTTTCGAAATTTATCCTCACTTTACTTCAAAAACGTCAAATAAAATTCGCAGATACTTTTCTATTACTGGGGTTGTATTAAAACAGCAAAGTTGGTGAAAATTCATCGGAAAATCGTGGCAAAATAGAGCATGTTCTATTTAATTCAATTAATCCTATGATAAATTCTTCAAGAAATCGTACAATTTTGGCAAAACTTAATTATGTGACTTTTATTTCGCGTTAAACTTGACATTTCAAACGATCCCGACGTTAGCTTTTTAAAGAATCGATATTTGCACAGAAGAATTCCAAGTGTATACATTTTTTAATTTCCCAACCGCATTTTCTGTAAAGAGCATTTGGGTAAATATTAAAAGAGGGGACCAATCGCGTCAATTATTGAACTACTGGAAAAAAAATTTCGGCATTATCTGAATTAAAAAAGTTATTGTTTTACAAAATGTTGTGTTATATTATCTAACAAACTAAAAAAAAAAACATCGCAAGGAAGTTTGTAAATCGAAAAAGTACATTTTAATTCATACCATTAAAGTGACTGCTGCTAAGTTAATTTTTTTTCCATGCTAACAGAAACTAAAGCCCAAAGAAAAATTTAATTCGTATGCTGTTTGTTTAGAAGACATAAGAGAATGCGGTTACTTGAAGCTTTAGTGGAAATTATCAAACATTCTGTATAAGAAAAGCAAAATTAATGTTGTTTTCCAATTTGTGATTTAATATTTTCCGATTTTCTCAGGAAAGCGGCTAATTTACTCTTTCCTTAGGTCGACCCTAGAAGTTAGTAGCATATAATTATTATTAAAAAAAGAAAGGATGAACCATCCTCAAAAGAAACTGTTAAATGCAATGAGCATAAGAGAAATTTCGAGGAGAGTTTTTAATATTGCAGAATTAAGTTCCTGAAAGAAAATAACCTGAATTCCAAAGTAAATCATTAAGTTACTGATGTATTTGTCGAATATTGAAATTGTTTTATTTGAAAATTGATATAGATATATGTATAAATATTATCAATGTTTACTGGATCTGAAAATTAAAATATGTATTTTTTTATGTAGTTTTATGTTATTCGACGCAATCGCACAAATTACGATTTCGTATAGTATTTACGACATTGTTTCTCATTTTCACTTTTGATCTGTAATGTATTTTTATGTGTTATTTCAGGAATTTTCGGATACATTAACTACCTGACGCCGAAAAGTCGAAAGGAGATTCTAGAATTGCTGGTTAACGGGTTGAAGCGGTTGGAGTATCGTGGATATGATTCGGCAGGTTTGTAATGTTTATTTGTGTATGAAAAATAAATGAATTTCTAGCAGTGTGGTGCATAAGAGAAACGGCAATTTAGTTGAGGTCATTTCCATCAACCACTCCAAAGGAATTTACAAGAGAGTTGTTTGTCGTTTTTTGTTTTTTCCTTTTCAGTGAAAGATATTTGACCTCGGCGACTGTATATTTTATGCGTTTTTGTACTTGTATAAGGATTTAAATTCCTTTGCTATAAATTATATCCTCGTGCGATCTTTTCTGTTATCTACATGGAAATTGTTTATCTGCTTTTAGAAAATATACTGCTAATCTTTTCAAAAATTTATACGTTTTGGCCTGTATAAGATACAATAATGGCGCTGTTAAAATCGCATTGTAAATGTGTTATTGTTAAATTTATGATCATAATGAGATCATCCTTGAAAGTATTGCTCTAATCAAGTTAATCTAACGACCTGAGTATAAATAGTAATTTTTTATTATTAAGATTGTTCGATAAAGTGGAAACAATAACGGTTTTCGGGAACACTTGATTGCAATATGTTATAGCGTTTACTTTTAGGTATAACTGTTTAAATATCTTGTAATGTTATGAATTAAAATTTGAAGAAATAAATAGATAATTATTTTTTTACTAACCCTAGATTTTACGTAGATTCGGGCTTGATATTCTTACGGCAGTTTAATTATGAACTAATCTAACTTCTGGATGTACTGTACATATTTGGTTGAAATTCCAGAAAAAACGTTTTATTTTATTCTCATTTTTAGTTTATTGTTTATATAACGCCACTATTCATCTTTTAAAATTTACCACTTAGTATAATATAAACTGTAATTTCTATTATCTCAATATTCTATATATTTTTATGGTCTATTCAGTATCTTTTTGTATTTCAATGCGTACCTGGAACATATGCCATAGTTATTTATGTGTCTATTCATTCAGCTTTATTGCACTTATATTTGCCTATTAGGGCTTTCCTTTATATTGAATTGTTTGCCAGATATTTTAGTTGTATTGCCTCACGTTTTCATAATGCACTTAAGGCTCTTTTCTAGCCCATATCCCTGCTTAGTGCGCGGTTTATGATTCCTTCCGACTAAAGTTGACGTAGACAACATTTATTAAAACGCAAACGTATACATTTAAGGGTTGTTCACAGATCAATTACAAATTAATCAGACGTAATTTGATTGGCACAAAGAAATCCACAGCTAAAACCCAACTGATATCAGTGGAGCCCGGTAACAGGGAGCCGTGCCATAGCCGTACCTGCCTAGTATACAAAAACAATAGTAAGAAAACAGAAAAAAATAACAGAACTAATACATAATTATAATACGTGAAAAGTAGTGAAACACTCAACCTTTAAGCAGCCTCAGCTACGGAACAGTAAAACTAGAAGCACCATTATCAGTATTAACATCATATGGGTAAGAGTAGCAAAAAGTTGTCACCATTAGATGTGTTTCCACAGTTGGCTCGGTGAGCGATGTTCGCCGTGGTGAGAAAATGAGTTTATATTTTGAAAAAGAGCGTTCAATATCTACCGATGTTATACATGCATGATTAAAATACTCTTTGTACTTAGTTAGTGGATTATTCGATACACCATCACAAAGTTGTTTTAGTGTGCTAAAATCGGGATCTTTCTGTAGCACACTCTCGAACTTTTCTAAAACCCGATTATATTTTGCGTCATGTATAGTCACTCCGTCCATAATTTGCAGAGACTCCAATAATGATAACGATATATTTTGTAATTGCTCTATTGCGTCAGCTAATCCCTTATAGTAGCTACGAATATTTTTTAAATCTGTTTCAACGGAAATATCTTGAAATTTCGACTGGCTCTCCTTAATAGCTACAGCTTCGGCAGGATTGAATTGTGCAACAACAGCTTTTACTATTGAAATGTTCAGCATAATAAAAAGCTGCCTGCAACCATGTTCCCCAACGTGTAAGAATTGGCTCCGGTGGTTGACGAATACCAGGACACTCTGTGTGAAATGATCGTAGGCGATTGGGAGACTTCAAAAATACTTTTTTGTGCTTGCTATTAATGCATCTACCTTGGAAGAGCATTGTCGAATGGTTTCTGCCACAAGATGTAAAGCATGCACTTTAAACGTAACATGTAAACATGTTCAAGAAGAGAAGGGCCTACCGAACGCATTATCGCTGCGCCATCGCTCATAAACATCAACACTTTATCTTTTGAAATTTGAAATTTTTCCAACGTACTAAGTACAACCTTCGTAATTGCTGCAGCAGTACACTCTTGTAGTCTTCGGCTAGCTAATAACAGTGGTAATGTAGATTTACTAGGGTCTAGTATGCGTACCATAATATTTACAATTGATTTTTTTTACAGTCTGTTGTCTCGTCAACACATAACCAAAGAAACTGTTTTTTCAATATGCGTTTCATTTTCTTTTCCACGTCATCACGTACAAATGCAACATGCTTACGTGCCGTTTTCTCCGTTGGCAACCGCAACTCGGGATTGTATTTGTACCAAAAGTCCTTAAACGGTTGTTTATCGAGTAAGCCTAGTGGCAAATTACAGTTTATCAACATAAGAATTACATAAAAAAATGCGCTGCTCGGTGGCATGCCCAATTTTCGTTTTCTATGCTGTACGGAATTTACGTGTCTTGTACAGTTCCACTTCTTATTTGACATCAAATGTATTTTGCATACTTTACAAACTATTTTACTCCCGTAACGCCCTGTCCGCTATCCAATGCTAAACTGAACTGAGTGATGATGATTTGTCGTGTCGTATCATAATCGACCAGCCCTCCCCGCCCACCTAAACACAGTCACACCGCCGCTGCGATTGCTCTCCAGTTACCGGGCTCTAGATATCAGGCCATTTGATTGACTTGGCCACTCTAATTAGTTTGAGATTTACTCTACGAACAACCCTTTAATTTCCTCTTGATATCACAACACAACTTTTACACGATTGATTTTGGTTTAGCTAATTCTTGTAGTTCCGTTTTTTATTTGCCTTTTTAATTAGATGGGTTTTTGGTTCAGGTAGCTACGTTTGTAAGTATTATGTTAATCAACGTTCGCCACATTCATTGTTGTAAAGAATCATGCTAAAGAGATCCCCTATCTGAGAAGAAACGTAAAATAAATAAAAAATTGAGTTATTTAAACTAGAACAAGCCCCAACAAAATTGAAAACTTAAATTGATTTTGATATTTTTATATAAAACTTATGAACACTTTGATCAATAATATCAAATAAGGACTGTTCTGTTAAATATTTATAGCGTCAAACGCAGCTGTCAATCGAGCACGTATAGTGTGTTCAGTAGATTTCGATAGATATGAAATTCCATCTGGCGGATGTTAGTTACTTTTCAGAAGCCTCCTGTCCTCCCCGATCTTCGGAGTGGGGGTACTAAATAATTTATCTAGGTCTAGCCGACGACAAATGTGGAGTACCGTGGACAAAACTTCTCTTCTGTACAATTTCTCCATTTCGTAAATCTTCAAAATTAATGAAAATTGTTCCTACAACAAACAACAGAGTAAATTCAAAGGTATTTCGAGTATAATTTCATAAATTAAATATCTATCATAAAGTTATTACGTAAAACGTCACTGAAACTTAGTATTGGACAGTTGTCGGTGCTATTCTGTATCATAAAATAGCATAATTTCAGTCGTCTAGTGGAGTCAGTCCATTCATTCTCTCATGCTACTTTTAAAAGTAACTTTATTTATCAGAATTCCTCTTTAAATTATATTTGGATAGAAATCATCAAAATTTGCTATGGATAAAAACAATCGCCATCGCGATTAGAATAAAGGAGAAAAGGGACGCTAATGAAATTCATCACTTCTGGTCAAGCTTTCATTGAGTTAACTCGTATTTTGGCTGTGCTCCCAGTTTAAAGTGTCTAATATTCAAATCACAGAATAAATTCAAGGTAGAAGAGAACGTTGGAGGTTAGAATAGGTAGGTTTCCTGTGAATGTCATAGGAACATGACATCTTCGTAAAATCGGGGTTAGTTTTAATTTTTAGTTTTTATTTCCTTTAAAATCTCAGTCATTGATGTTAGAAATTCGTTTAAATTGCCGAAAAAGTGTTTAGGAACACTTCCGAATCCCACAGTTCATTCAGAAAAATTGTAATCAATTTACAAAAATTCCGATTTTTTGAACAATTTCCCTGAATTAAAACATTTCAGTACATACCTAAAAAAATAATAAATTAACCCAGCCATCAAAATAGGCAATTATTTAAAAAATAAACGTTTATTTCTTGTAAATTAGTACCGTATAATGTAGACATTAAAATAGCTATTTGACTACAAGAACAGCAATATGTATTTGTACAACTAGTGAAAAAAGTGCATTTTTTAATTGTTTTCAAGTGATTAAAAATGCATTTCTTCATGAGTTGTACACATAGTTTTTTCTATGACATGAACAAATTGAATTAAAGGAAAATTCAATATGTGATGCGAGTGATGTAAAAAGTCATTGAGTTACCTTTGTTCACAATGTGAAGAAAACTACACTTTGATGGCATGTCAAAAATATTAAAAGTGGGTTTTACCTAACAACACTGAACCACCTGAACACTGCACCACAGAGCGAAAATGTTATCAATTCAGATTGAAACTATGGAACTCCAGGATAAAGTTATTAATAGTGTTTTTGAATAATCAAAAAATAACTTTTAAGACTGTAACTATAAAATACAGGTAACTAAACTACGAAGGTGTATTAAATATAAACGGGACTGATTTTTTTTTAAAATTTCGGAGGGCTTCTAGACCTGGAAGGGGTTGATGCGCAGGCAGCCTGTACCGTTAGGGAGAGGGGAAAACCGACCGCAACTCTCTCGGGTCCCTTTAGTATCAAAAGAAATTTTGCGGCGATTACAGATACAGTTCGGGGACAACATCCTGTCAAGAACCCGTGTGTTTGCATGGCACAAAATATTTTCTGGAGGGCGTGAAAAGGTCGAGAACGAGAGCCATGATCGTCGCCCTAGGACAAGTGTGACCGAGGCCAGTTTTTTTTGATCGGCAAGGTGCTTTTCACGTTGATTTTCTTCATGATCGACGCACAATTAATGCGCAATATTATTGTGAAGTACTTTATGCCGCGAAATTGTCATTTCGAAGGAAAAGGAAGAAGCAATCGGCCTGAAGTGTCATTCTTCTGCAAGACAACGCCAGGCCTCATGTGGCTTACGCCACGATGCAAAAAGTGGATGCATTAGGATGGGAAACGCTGGAACATCCATCCTATAGTCCAGACTTGTCACCTTGTGACTTCCATTTTTTTGGACCCCTCAAAGAAGCGCTTGGAGGTCAGCGTTTCGACGACAATGAAGTGGTGAAAGCGTTTGTACTCCAATGGCTACACGAATGTCCGAAGAGTTTTTACGATGATGGAATAAAAAAGCTCCCAATCCGATGGGAAAGTATATTTCTAGGGCAGGAGAGTATGTAGAAAAATAATAAAGTATATATTTGTAAGCTTAGTTAAATAATTTTTTTAAAAAACGAGTCCCGTTTATATTTGATACACCCTCGTAATTATAAACAGATACTTATTTAAAAACACTATAGAATCCAATAAACACCATGTAGGGTACATGTATTCAAAGAACACACAGGAGCAGTTCAGTCAAAATTTTGAAAACTTGCAATAAATGAAATAGTATCATATATACTGGCCAAGCAAAATATAAATCTATCAAAAGATCTTGTATAATCTAATTATTGCTTATCTAAATTTCAAACTTAAATTGGTCTATAGTAGCCGAGTTCGGATACTCGATCGGAGCAGATCAAGATTAAAGAGCCACTCCACGTGCTCAGGACTAGAGCAAGAGTGGATCACTCAAGCTATACTCGTAAACGAATACCGAATTACTCCCTTTAGCAATGTTTTGTCATACCAGAACTTGGATGGAGTAACTCTACCAAATTTCCGAACGTCAAAGAGCGCGTGTAGGATACTTGGAGTAACTGAACGAATATTCGAACTCACGTAGTGCATTGCACTAAATGAATTGAGGCAAATCTCTTCTTTTAAAATATCCTAATAATCGCCTAGATAAAATTATAGCTCTATCCATGTAATAAATGTCACCTTCGAGATGATTTATTGCATTTACTCTATTCCACTTACACATAAAGTTTCAATTTCTGAAAATGTGTTAATTACCTGTGTCAATAGATTTTAATTATTTTTGAATGTTTGAATAAAATAATTCTGAATCTTGAAACTTACTATAACACCCGTTTAGTTTTTCACGTTTTTCAAACTAAAATCAACAGCTTTTTATCTTACTTTTGAAAGGTCTTGAAATCTTTAAATTAATTTTTTAAGCTTAATTTTAATAATCTTGTAATAATCTCCGTTGCAATCGCATATAAAGGTTCGAAGATTGTATTTTGGAAAAAAAAAAATGAAAACCGTTTGGTCCATTTTTTACCGAGGGTGGCGCAGGTTTACATGAAGTTCGGTGTACCACAACCTGGTAGAGAATGCCCTTGATATTTATAAATATTTTTGCGATTGTATTATATTGTTTAAGGTAGTTTCTAGAATTTTCTGCTCATTAAAATGATTCTTCCGAGCTTTCTTCGGAAGAATACTTCTTATTATGCGAAAGTTTCTTCGAATCACCCTATGTGCTAACACCGTTTTATATTTTACGCGTAATTTTGAACTTGTACTTAGAAGTAAGAAGACTAGAGAATAAAAGTTAAGTCAATTCAATTCTTTCATTTATGTTCGGGTTCTTCACAAATTCTGAATTTGTGCGAAGTAGAGCAATCAGTCCATTTTTTAATATACACTGCTTCGTACACGGTTCAGCTAGATCGGATCCTCCGAACAGGATCGCAAAGAACGAAAGACCAACTCAATTAATAACGTGCAAAAAATAACCTTAAAAATTGAAGTTTGCAAGCACCCTCTCTTATGAAAAGTGTTGCCAGCAAGAACAATAAGTTTGTACCAATTTCCATTTTTGAATGTACAAGAGTTGACCATCTGCGTACTAAATGGCAAACCTAGGAAAAAACTCGTTAGATGTATCTAAATTAACAATATCTAACGATTTTCAGGTTGATTAAAATAATGTCAGTTTATTTGTACGTAAAATTTTTCAGTTAAATTTTTTTGTATTTAGTTAGGTGGAAGGAATAAAGCACTTAGGTTGCGTTCACATAGGGTAGCGCGAAATTGGTGTAAGCGTTTGATAACTGAGACCAATGATTTGCTTTGTTACAACCTAACCTAAATTTATCTGTTGATATTAACAATTGCTTTTGTAATGCACGGAATCGCATAGAAACGTTACACGGTATGTTTATTAGCAGTTTCTGCAGAAATTAACGTACAAATTCAAAGACAAACGCGGAAAATAATGTTTGACGTGTGTATAGTTTCGCGTTACACTAATTTTGCGCTACCCCATGTGGACACTACTATATTCACTAATTTCTTGGTACAGTACATGCGAATAATATGATCCATAGAAAAGGTAATTACTACAGAAAGCTAACTTCGGCTATAGCTAAGGTTCGACAAACGAGTGCAACTTCAGAGGCGTATCGCGCAAAAGTAGGTACGTGAGATACAGTATTATTAAAAAATAATATATTCTTACCTTTTATTGACGTCTTGACGTGTTAAGGCAGTAGTATTTTGTCGCAGTGGACATCAAGACGTCAACACTAGGCTGGTTGAAAAGTTCACTGAGAGGAAATGAAAAAACAAGTTTATGGTTCAAAAAATGACTTTATTCTTCAGTATATTCTCCCTTAAGTTCAATACACTTTTTCGAGCGATTCTCCAATTTACGTATTCCATCCCCGAAGTGATTTTCCGGAAGGTCTTCAACATACCCATCTATGGTTGCAATAACTTCTTCATTTGATGGAAGACGCCACCAATTTTTAGAGGTTTGAGAACAGATGGAAGTCGGAGGGAGTCAGATCCGGTGAATAGGGTGGATGTTCCAAGTGTTCGATCAATTTCGCCTTCACAACATCGCTGGTATGAGCAGGTGCGTTGTCTTGGTGATAGATGATTTTTTTCTTCTGCAAACCAGGTCTTTTCTCACGAATTTTTTCGTTCAGCTGGCCCAAAAGGTTTTCATAATATATTCCTGTTATTGTTTTACCGGTTTGAAGATAATCAATTAACAAAATTCCTTTTGTAAACCAAAATACTGATGTCATAACCTTTTTGGACGATTTCGGCCCCTCCACTTGCTTCGGAGCTGGACAACCAGGTTCAGTCCACTCGGCGGTTTGTTGTCGCAGTTCAGGATCATAGTGGTAAACCCAAGTCTCATCCATAGTTACGAATCGACGCACAAAATCTGTTTTTGAAAACGTGTTGAGAAAGTCTTACTCGAATGCGTTTTTGATTCAAAGATAACGAACGCGGCACCCATCTTGTTAATAGCTTTCTCAGACCTAATTCATTTTTCAAAGTATGTAACATCCGTTCAGTTGAGATGCCTATAGCTTCAGCAATATCACGCTTGGTCAATCGTCTATTATCCATAACCATATCATGTACAGAATTAATCATTTCTGCAGTAGTAGCACTTTTTGGACGTCCAGAGCGAGGATCATTTTCGAGGCTTGAACGACCGCGTTGAAACTCTTTAGCCCACTTGCATACCATTGTTTTTGAAGGAGCATCATCACCCAACACATTTACCATTTCGTTATGAATTTCCATTACCTTTTTTCACAAAGAATGTTATTACAGCACGATGTTCAATTGTTTCCATTAAAAAAAAAAACACTATGACACGTCTACTTTCAATAGCTTTCAAAGACTGAAATGACGTACCGCCTTGAAATTTTCTGTGGGTTCATACGAAGGATGAATACGTTTAATATAGTTATAAATTTGTTTTTACTAATGGAGCATAGTTGTCGCTCCGCGAACTTTTCAATCAGCCTAGTAAAAGGTAAGAATGTATTATTTTTTAATAATATTGTATCTCACGTACCTACTTTTGCGCGATACGCCTCTGACGTTGGATTCGTTTGTCGAACCCTAGCTATAACTTACAATCCTCAACATTGCCATCTAGGGAGATTTTACCCAACTAAAAAAGCGCGAAAAGGCGGCTTGCTTAATTTTCATAAGTATGGTAAAGTGCTAGGCGAACAAAAGTTGTAGAACTGATCTACTACTCTATAATATTCTACAATACTAACGACAATGTAGAAAAAACAAGCAAAACAACTTTGTTAATTTTATTTGTAAGATTGAATAATAAATTATAATAAAGGCCAACTTCTATCACTTTCTAAATTAAACACACAAAAATGTACAACTGTGTTATGTTTTTGAGATTTTGTCCTACTATTTCTGTTGCAATTAATTTTTTATATCGAGAAAAATAAGCCCTGATATGATGCCGAAGCTATGAGATTCTTGTATTTTGCTGTTCCGTATGCAGCATAATGCAGCGCAAAAATTTATGGCACCATGCAATGGTTTGTAAAGTCAAATTTTATGGTGAAATGCATTTTATTTTTTAAATTATAGATGCCGTTTGACACGATAGTAATAGTATAATAAAAATATATACATTGGAATTGGTCCTAAATTTAACAGTATTTTTTACCAAATTTGATACAGTTCTTGTACCAAAATTGTTATTATGTATATTATACTATTTTTCATTGACATATTCGCGAAACAGAACCAAGCAAATCTGAAATATTTAATTTCGGCAACTAAAGTTGCCGCACTAGCGTTCACATAGGGTAGCGAGAAATTAGTCCAACGCGAAACTATACACACGTCAAACTTTAACATTATTATCTGTGATTGTTTTTGAATTTGTATGTCATGATTACTGCAGAAACTGCTAATAAATTTACCATGCAACGTTTCTGTTCAATTCCGTGCAAAAGTAATTTGTTAATATCAACAAATACATTTAGGTTAGGTCATGACAAAGTAAATCACTGGTCTTAGTTGTCAATTCTGACACTAATTTCGCGGTACCCTATGCGAACGCAGCCTTCCTTAGTTTCCGAAAATTTGAATTTAGGGAATTATAGATCGAGCCCATTGGCAATGTTGTGATATAGGCAGTGATGACAACTGTAAGAAATCTACCACAATCTGCAGTTACTAACCATTTTAAAAATGAGCTAACAATGCAAACCTTTTTTTTTAAATTCATACGTTAAATAAAAGGAGATAATATTTTCTGTAATCTGTAGACGTGCTAGAAAATTCTGTTGCATACAAGACGAGGTGTAAGCGTACTGCATTTTGTATTAACGTACAAGTGTTGGCAAGACTGCTTATGAAGTTAAATGTATTAGTCGTCAATTTCCATATTATTCAAAATGATGGCCGAAATTCTGAATTAAAATTAACTCTCTGGGAGTGCAGACGATTTGGATAATTTAAAACCAAACAAAGTTCATGAATGATATAAGACTGCATATAAGACTGACAGATTAAAATTCCCTTAGTATTCGACTTTCGAAATGTCTAAATTACAGTTATATAAATAGAGAACTTTAAAAAAATTACCGATATAGTCTTCTTGGTTTTGAAGATTTTTGGCTTTAGCTTTTGCCGCAAAAGGGAAATAATAACATTTCGATGAATTTCGAGGATGAGATTTATACATTTTCAATTTTTAACGGAAACCGTTATTAGTGGCAGTGTTAATAAAGGTTAAAAATAAAATAAAGTTATTATTGGTGTGCGTCTCACGCTTGTTTGAAAAGTCAAGTTCATACAATTTTGGATACCTATTTAGAATCTGTGCTTTGATTGGTACAAAATCAAAAGCACACTTTTCTTTTTTTGTTTTCATCGTTTATTTATATTCCTAAAAAATCGCATACGTAATATAGCATTAAATTTTCCAAAATTGTTAGTAGTAAAGCTATTAATAAACCCTCGAGAAACTCTCATCGAGTGCTTTAAACCCTGAAATGTATATTTTTAATCTTATTCTTTGCAAAGCTTTCTATTTGTTACATCACATTAACATACTTATTCACTAACGATTACGTAAATGGGTAGATCTTGTTAAGCAGTTTTACATGCTTAGCTCAACTACTTCCGGATTATTACTACATCACTCCTTTATTATGAAACTGAATCTAATTATAAACGAAATTTAGGTTCGACATTATGTATTAATGTAAACACTGCTGTTAATTATACAGACTTTTTTTTTAAATATGTATATAAACAACAATAACAATATTTTTGTTTCTCGAAATGATTCGCAGCTTTGGAATGTTTTTGTATTTTTATTAATTAAAACACTTATCTGCTGATCAAGGTAAAATTGAATATCTTTATAAATTCTTGATAACACTCAGGAAATAACTTTCTGTAATCTCATTAATAAAAAGGGATCTTTTCCTAATATCAGATCGTTCTATCTTTAATAAATCTCTCAAAAATCAGTTTTATTAATTTATAGATTAGATTAGTCAGTCAAAGTCTAAATATTCAACATTAAACATTTTATTTGCTAGCAATTAGAACTGTACTAGACCCAGGGGCGGCCCTAGCAAGTTTTTCAGGTGGTGCGAGGTCTCATTTTGGCTCCCCCCCCAAATGCATTTCTTATAGGTTTATATATTAATGACTCAGGCAAAAGTCTAGATTAACACTTTCCTTGCTTTTGCGCTTGCACATTTTTTAATTAAATCAGAATAATTCAAGTCCTGGGCAATACCATTTTCTATAAAAAATTCTACAAAATTGCAAGATCTGACAGTGTATCCTGACATATGGTTGAACTTAAATAAGTTTTAATTTACTGAAACCTCGTTCTCCTTTAGCGGCAATGACAGGTATGATTAACAAAATTTGAAGTGCTGTCCACACGTTCGGGAATATATCCCGCCAACCATTGTGTTTAATAAGTTGAAGAACTTTATTGGTTCTGCTGATTCAAGCTCTTTCAGCAATGGATTCAAGCTTAAAAGTTCCTCAATCAATGCACTACCAGATATGTCATATTTTCCCCCATCGGTTAAACTTATTTCTAAATCTGCACAGGCTTTTTCCAATTTCACCTTTTCAGGAATCGTTTTGATGTATAAAATGGATCATGTATCATTAAACTTGGATAGTTGTGTAAATCGAGTGACCAATGCATTCTTGATTGCATCGATCATAGGGTAAAATACGTTCATTTTAAACAATTCTTCAGGATCTATTGGTGCTTCGTCTAGGGTCTCATACTCGAATAATCTCTTCTTTCATCGGGATCGGACTGTCTTAAAATTAGGATCTATCCCAGCCTGAGAAGCAATTTCCTTAGCTGTTATCAGAGCAGACGAATAACCCCGGTACTCTTTCACAAATTCTGAGCAGTTTTTCAGCAGAAACGTTTGGTAAATTCATAGTTTCAGACTGCATTTCCGTACTTACAGTGTTTATTTGAAACAAAATATCATACCAAGCTACAATTGTAACTATGAACCGAAATTGTTCCATGTTCTGAATAAAGGATTTTTGATGCTGCAACTGAGTCATTCGTTTCTTCGTGAAGATCTAGAGACTAGAAACGTGTTCTTCTATGTACCATTTCCCATCGCTTTGTTGATCCAAAGAATGGAACAAACAGTCTTTGAAGAAATCCGAACAAAGAAACCGATTTAACGGATGTTTTGGCGGCATCTGCTACTACCAAATTTGAGCTATGACAGCCACATGGGTAAAAAAATGCTCGTGGATATTGGTTCAGAATTTTGCTTTGAACACCTTTGTCTACTCCTACCATATTGGATCCATTATCATATCCTTGGCCTCGACAATCGTTCATATCCAAATCGAACTCTTGCACAATATCATCAAGAAGGAGGCCACTGAGTCCAGCTCCTGAAGAGTTACTTACCGGTTTGTAAGCAACGAAACAATACTGTCAATACTGTCAACAAAACGCAATGTTAAAGATAATTGTTCGACGTAACTGACATCAGGAGTGCAATCTAGTATGATTATGATCATAGTATTTGGATGACTATCATAGTCAAAATTTTATTTTGAACTTCACTTCCAAGTAAACCGATTAACTCATTTTGAATACGTTTACCAAAATAGTGAACGTTAGTCTTCTTATTAAGAATACGGTGGAAGGTGCTCCATCATCACAGGAACAAATTTTCCCAGTGCGGTCGCACCGTTCGCACCGCTCTAGGGCCGCCCCTGACTCGATCACATCACATTTATGTTTGAATGCTCGTAGTTTTTGTCAAACAAGAATTTCACGGTCACATTATATTAATTGTAACATTTTTATTTATAATGTGATGAATATAATTAGAAGCGTCTGTCGTGTGGTGATATTAATTTTTTCTCTAATAAAAGGTTGTATCAACATGTAGTTTGGATGTCTATTAATTACTGTATAGGGTGTCTAGAAAAGATTGGGTTGGCCCATGTTCTTTTCATCGAAGTACTCAAAAAGTTCCTATAGCGCATGGTCTCTAAAATACTGGGTTAAGGTAATAATAATTGATAATTTAATAGAATTTGTATATAGTTATGAAAGAAAGAAGCTTTAAAAGTGTTCAAACACTTTTGCGATATAACATATCGTTCCAGAAATATATTCAGTTCTTTATAAAAGCTGTTTTTTATTTTCGATTGGAACCGCCATAGACAAATGTTTTTAAGTGATTTTTGAATATTGAGTTGATTTAAGTTGAGTGAGTATACAAGCCATGATTGCTGGACCACTGGTATATTCAGCGTCTAAAACCAATTATGCTAACTCAAACATACCACGCTCGCTATTTATATACATATGTATATGAGTACGCGATATTCATTCATCGCAATTATAACTTGTTTGAAAATTAAGAACTACTTCACACATACAACACACGTGGCACCGAAGTACGACATCTGCTGCCTCCACAAACAACTAAGACTATGGATGCAAAAAGTGTAGTGACACAAGCAGTGAAAATCTATAATAAATTGCCATACGAACTCAAACGAAAAAACAGCCGTTTTAAGAACCAGCTGCATGATTGTTTGTTGGAGAAAACTCTATACACGATACAAGATTTCTTTGGCTAGTCATTGACATTTTATTATTTGTTTTTATATATATATACACTTCAACAATGTGCAGTACACACTGATAATTATATATTATATTATTTGTTTGTGTTAATTGTTTATACAATGTGAAAGCATCTTCTTATACTATAGATGTACTTTTTTGGCACTTTTGACCTGTTCAACGCTTTTATCAGCATTATTGAATAAATAAAATTCTATCCATCTTCTATCTATCATATTTTTTGATAATTCATGTTTGTGTTTTCTTTGCACAGTAACATGGGAATCTTCATATGTCCAAGCTTACATATTGTGGAAATTTGTAATTTCAAATTTGGCCAAGCATGGAACTCAACCATATGCAAAATTCTAAGTGAGGTGAATCATCACCTAGAGTCTTTGCAAATGATGGGGGTTTAACCGGTACATTTTTAAATGATACACCTTGAAACTGCCTCTAATGCTTGTGTTAACTACTCGCTGCTTTGCCGATTGCGGTATGATTTGAGTTGGTGCTTTAAAGCATTCAGTCCATTTCTACGTTTAAACAGCTCTCTACCGCAATTTTGCATTAAACATGCAATTAAATCAGAATGACACTAAAGTTCTTCCGTTGTTTCAACGAGCATATACAAGGTTATCTTGAAGTAAGGAATATGTTTCAAGTTATTATACAACTTCAACAATTCAAGGCAACAACAAAAATCAATAGAAACTGAATTTCTTTATCGCAACTGTTCAACATGACCTCAACTTTAGTGATATAAAAGCACCAGCTTTTCCTCCAAGTTATACACCTCCGTATACATTTCAGGTTAAATTGCAGCAATTTGCTCTTAATACTGTCTTATAATTCTTCCAGCGTTTTTGGTCGTATTCTAAGCACTGAATTTTTTAAATGACCCCAAAGCAAAAATTCCGCTGGGTTTAGATCAGACGATCTTGATGGCCATGAATTTTCAAAATGTTTGTTTATAACTCAATCTTGAAAAACAGCAGTCAACAAGTCTTTAACTGGTTGTTAAATGTGCGGGGGTGCTCCAACCTGCATAAAAGTAATGTTTTTATTTGCGTCCTTGTTTTCCAACTGTGGTATTGCATAATCGTTTATCATCTGAATTTACGTTAAGATCAGTTTTATTTTGAGATTAAACCACTAAATCGCAATCGCTTTGTTTTGACACTTGCCAATTTTAGTTCCTATTATTGTAGCAACTAGGATCCAAATCCAACTTACAATTATTTCGATTCCCTAAAACTATATAAGAACTTAAAGTATATTCCTTACTTTGTGACAACCTCATACTTCATCTTAATAAACTGGTTCCCTAAAGCTGAACTTGATGTTAACTTTTTCATTAAGCACTCTTGAATCATGCTTCATTAGATTTTTTGTTTGTGTACTTCAAGCGTAAGAATGAGTACTACGTACATCCTGCCCAATTTTTTCAAGACACCTTATATATTTAATTTAATCCTATAATTTAAGTCGTAATTTTTGACTGATTATCTAAATTAAGTTTGTTTAATTAGAGTATTATGTAGATACAAGGATTTTACTAACAATTAAGTATTTTTTTTATTTTAATACACATATATACAGTGATCATTTTGGCATTACAGTAAAATTCTGATTTATGACTATTAGAAACCAAGCTTACTTGTATTTTTTATCGTTTAGGCGTTGCTATTGATGGAGCCGACTCCAAAAATATGGCTCTTATCAAGAAAACTGGAAAAGTTAAGTTATTGGAAGAAGAAATCGCCAACCGTAAGTTATTGACTACGCATTCAATATCAAATACAATAAAAAACGTCGATTTCTTTAATAGGTAGCGTCGATTTGGATATGGATAGTACCATCGATATTCATTGTGGTATTGCTCACACCCGTTGGGCAACGCATGGTGTCCCTAGCGAAATTAACAGCCATCCACAACGCTCCGATTCAGACAATAGTTTCATGGTAGTTCATAACGGCATCGTTACTAATTACAAGGAAGTAAAGACGTTCCTACAAAACAAAGGCTACACCTTCGAAAGTGATACCGATACCGAAATTATCGCTAAACTCATCTACCACTTCTACAAGCTACATCCCACTTATTCATTCCGCGAATTGGTCGAGCAAGTCGTTCAGCAAATGGTAAGGTTTTTTTATATTTATTATCATAAATCTATCGTAATAGCCTGAATAGTTTTTAAGTTGATATTGCCCGTCACAGTCAGTGATTACAATTTTTGTGCACGATAATCACTAAGGAGTGGTCGAAAATACACCGAAGTAACACTTTCATTGGTCAACTGCAAAGGTTATCTACTTACTTCGGAATATATGAACAGAATGTATTACCTTTTTTATGATATAATCTTAAAACATTTGCAATATGCAAGTAAAGTAATAGATTAGAATAATCTCAATAACAAAACCTGCAATAGGAAATGTTAGGCGTAATGTTAAATGGTAACGCTTTTATATAGTTTCATTTAAAGCTATGTATTACACCTATAGCAAATTCTGTTTAAAGGCTTCTGTATGCGTTTACTATTTACAATATTAAAACACTACCTTTCACATATTCTGTCTTGTTTACCATTTTTCCCATTCTTCTCCTTCGAAATTATCTTAAACTGCCTCTCCTTTCTCAATCTTACCAAATGTCCGACCAATTTAACTAATTATTCTCTAAAACCTTTTACTGACTTTACTCCTAATTTTTCACTGCATCTTTTATAGATTGATATTTTATTTTGTCAGACTATTTCCCTAGAAACTTTTTCGGTAGCAAGTAGTAGAGCCTTGTGTCTGATTATATTCTTTTCTTTATTCTATTATTTGCTCTTCCTCTCATATTATCAATAGGAATGTTGCATGAAATGTCATTTGCTTTAGAAGTTGTATGTAAATGATTATTTAGGAATATACCTAGTCAGTCACTAAGTTCTGTCACAACTTTTATCATTATATTAAATAAAACAGAAAAGAAAATAAGAATCTTTTATTGATTAAATAGACCAATATAGTGTTCTCAACTACATATTAAAAAAATATTTAAAATGATCCCCTCGTTTCGTAAAACAGGTGCTTAATCTGCGAGAGTTCCATGTCTATCTTCGCCACTGCCTTCTTAACAGATGCTTGCAATCCTGTTTTTTTTAATAAACTCTGGCTTAGAGGTTTTACTATCTTTTCCAGGACCGTCTCTTGATAGACTAGGCACTAGTTTTCACTACTTTCTCACAGAAATGAACTTCAGTTGGTCCGAAATAAGATAGCCCTAACCAAACCATTACTGAGGATGGATGATGACCCCTTTGAACACGGGGAGCGATCGCACCTGCTTCTTCAGTATTGGAGACATACACTCGATCATTTTGCCGACTAAATTGTTCTCCAATAGTAAAGATTTTCTCATCGTAAAATAGGATATGGCGGTGGTTATTGTTAGTGTACCGCTTTAATAAGACTCGGCATCTTTGAAGCCTTAAACCTTTCAGACGTGCATTGAGCGAATGACCGCTTTTTTCTCTGAAAGCACGAAGCCAAAGGCCTTAATTCAGGATATTTTTGATTGTGCTTTTAGTCACATCTGTAACGAGAATAGTTTCTGTTTTCGGAGAGAATTTCGTCTGATGCGTGCCTTGACAGCTTTAATAACAGCCGGAATGCGAACTGATCGAGGATGGCCAGATCTTTCCTTGTTATCGACACTGCCAGTTTCATTGTATCTTTCAATGGTACAATAAACAAACCTCTTCGTAATTTCCAAGTTTTTCAGCAGATTAGAGATTGTACTTGCCGAATCTCTGCAAGGATGTAATGCAATTATAGTAACACGATCTTCTCTTTGGCTCCATTCCGTGTTTATTTATTACTCGTTCGCAGCAATTTTAACGTCAAACGACTCAAAATAAATTATATAACCTCAGTTAGTCGTTTGTCAGTCGCAGCTATGCGTTTGAATTAAAAAAAAAACTTTTGTGACAGACTAAGTAGATACATGATTTTCAAGAAATTTTAATTGAGATATCATTATTTTAGGAGAAACAGTTTTTTAAAATCCTTAAAATTCTTCCCTTTGCCTTGTCAGATGTTATGTTATGTCAAAATAATTATTAATGTTATATCATTATGCCGCATATATACGTTGTTGAAAAAATGCAAATAATTACATTACTTGGAGAGGGAAGGGGGGGGGGGGGATCAATAAGAAGAGTAAGAGATAGATTTGGAGGGCACAAAAGCACTATTCACGACATTAGAAAGAGATAGCAGCATCGAGGAATCGTAGAAAGGAAAATAGGTTCTGGTCGCAAACGTATATCAAATCCCGTTGAAGACGATCGTATTATTGAATTTTTAAGGAATACTCCATTTGATACACTAGCAAATGCACGGAACATTACGCTATTTCCGGGTTATGCCCGTAGCTTCGCACTAGAATATTGCCCCACGATTTAAATTTTTGAGAAAATAAACTTACGAGCATAGAAATCGGCCCACTGCACGCTTTTGACTTTAACTGTATTTCCTTTAGAAATTATACCTAAAATCAAAACAAAACTTATATAGTTTGGAAAAAGGTTTAATGTGCTTTGACATGTGTATAAATTTATTGACATTTCTTTAATGCTAAGATAAAAATTATGAAATTTAATGAATGGAACAAATTATCATTTTATTGCTACAAGTAACATGATTTCTTGAGAATCAACTAAGATGATAGCAATAACAACATAAACTTATTAATAACGGGTATAACTCCCTCTTGTTCTAATAACATCTCGCATACGATTAGGCATAGAGCGAATCAAGTTAGATATTGTTTCTTGTGGAATGTTAAACCACTCTTCTTCCACCGCAATAATGAGTTCTAGGATCGACGTTGGAGCACGAATCCTAGCTCGGATTCTTCGTTTCAGCTCATCCCATAAATGTTCAATCGGGTTTAGGTCGGGATTGTGTGCCGGCCACTCCATAACCTGAAAATCGACTTCTCTAATGTAATCTTGGACAATTCTGGCAGTGTGCGGTCTTGCATTATGATGCATAAAAGTAAAATTGTCTCCGATATAATCAATGTAAGGTACTACATGAACTGCTAGAATTTCCTCAATATACCGAGCGCTCTCGCGACCACGGCCAGGCCTAACGATGGAAGCACAGACCGTTCGTACTTCCATAGAGATTGCACTTCAGATCATGTATGAACCACCGCCGTAGCCAATGCGCTCGTCAATGCAGCATTCTGCAAATCGCTCTCCTGGTCTCTGGTAAACTTTCTTTCTTCGGTCGCTGCCATAGAGACATATCCTGGTCTCATCGGAGAACAGAACAGACCCCCACTGCCCCAATGTCCAATTCAGATGATCCCGTGCGAAATACAGGCGTGCTTGACGGTGGGCTGGGGTCAGTTTTGGACCAGTTGCAGGGTTTATAGGAATCAGGTTTCTTTCCAGCAGTCTTAGTCTTACTGTTCACTCGCTAATAATCACTCCTCGGACTTCACGGAGCTCTTGCTGCACTTGAACCGCATTAAGTCGACGAATGATTTTGACACAATAAAGCGGTCGTCACGCTCCGTTATGCATCGCTCTCTGCCTATTCCTGATCGCCGATTAAAGGATCCAGTCTTCTTGTAACGTTCGCAGACCCTTCGAACCACCGTACGTGTCATTCAGTCGTCGAGCAACAATTCGCTGTCATTGTCCATTTTTGATTAAAGCAATTACTTGTGCGGCTTTTTCCGGTGTAGTATATATTAAACTATCACACTTTGAGACTGATCAAATTATAAAAAACAAATTATGTTTAAACAATTACAGATACAATAATTACATCTGTCAAAAGTTTGTTTATAGTCATGGTAACATTCACTTTATATGCGTCTTTTTCTGTTTTCGCTCGCTACACTTCATAAACAATAAGCACTCTTGATAAATTTATACATATGTCAAAGCATATTAAATCTTCTTTCAAACTGTCTATGTTTTGTTTTGATCTGACGTATACTTTCTTAAAGAAATACAGTTAAAGTCAGAAGCGTGCAGTGGGCCGATTTCTATGCACGTAAATTTATTTTTTCGGACGAAAAAATATTTCAATCTTGTAATAATGGTCACATCCTTGTATATAGACCACCAAATTCTCGATTTAATTAATAGTGTACAAAGAACTTGTAGGAGCGGTAAATTTACAACATGGGCTACAACAACCGGTCCGCATGCATTAACCGGTTGTTTGTTGGAATACATCTGCTGCAACTTTGGCGAATATATTCTTACCTTCCTTTCCGAGGAAAGTATGTGTACTTAGGATTACTAATCAATGATTTTTATTTCAAATAAATGCGTTTGACAGATTTCCTTTCCGTTCATGAGTAAATTATTTTTTAACATTGGCTTTGCTTTTCTTCCACGGTTGAACCGATTCAAAACTGCTCAAGCCAGTCGTTCTTGTAAATAATACATACCTTAATATCATATACAACTATACCATGATTTGCATTAGTGAACCATTTTGAATGGTTCAAATGTAGAAGAAAAACAAACCTATTATGTAAGATGCGTTAGAATTGACAAATTGAAAATTGACATGTAACATGTAAAAATAAACGGGTTGAATACAGTAGCCTATCTACTGGAGTTTTAAACTTTTCTAATGTGTTATCTGTTTTCACTTGATTATTTAACCCTAGAATACTAACGCACGTAAGTTTTACGTATCAGTTTTGCAAAAATAACTAGTAAATTTGCTGAATCGTAAGTAGGGACCCAGCGCACTAGCAGTGCTTTCCCGCACTCTTTCACTATCACTGGGAATTGTAGTTAGCCTATTTTCAGTTTGCATTAGGCTTTGCTAATGATCAAACTGAAGTGCGATACGTAAAATTTACGCGTACAAGTGATAAAATATCCAAGAATATAAAACTGGATATGATAAAATGATAATGCACTTTACCGGCACTGTAAATCAAGAAACATCAAAACCAGAAACAATCCATATGTACAATTCTACAGAAGGGGCCGTTGACACATTCGATCAAATGGCTCAAAATATGTGTGCTAGCAGAAGAACTAGAAGATGGCCACAATGCTGCCATAATCAAGGCAAGGGTTTCTACTTCGGGTCCATGAACAGTTAGCAAGACCGTGGCAAGAAGAGCGACTGCAAAATATTCCATCGCTTTCTAGGAAACTAGAATGTATATTTAACACCTTACAGCTGGAAAAACCCGTGACGGGAAACCAAAGAATCACGCAGGAAAAAGGAAAACGGTCTTATTGCAGTTTATGCCTTTCAGCTAAGAAAAGAATGACAACCACATACTGCTACAAATTTCTCGCGCCCTATGTGACGCACCAAGTAAAAACATGTATGAACTGCAGTAGCCACAACGAAGATTCATTTATAATTTTCAATTATAAGTTTGTTTTGTTATAAGCATTTTATAAAAATAGGAACAATGTTTAGTAAACAGTGTGATTTTCCATTTAAACGTGTAGTGTTATTTTTAAGCGATTTATGTTCTCGCCATTATATACAACATATGCATATGTATATACACATAGCACGTAAATTTTACGTGTGCTTGGTAATAACTAGAGTTTGTTAAAAAGGTGGTACCGGCAGTGGCGCACCGCATAAAAGTAGGAACGTAATATACAATATTAGTGAAAAATAATATTGTTACCTTTTCCTGTCGTCTTGATGTTCACTGTGGCAATTGGCAACCGTCCTGATAAGCTGCGTAGAATTGCAATATCAGCAACTCTTCCATTGTCGTTTCATTCAGCCGTCGACGGTGTTGTGAATACGTTGTCGTATACTTCGAAAATGATCGTTCGACATCTAGTGAAGTAAGATTTGCAAATGTCAGATATTCCTTTTCCTCATCTAGGCACTCTTGATTTTCAGTTATAGACCGAACTTTTTGTAAATCGGGATTCTTTGTTAAAATTGCACCAAATTTTTGAGCAACATCGACTCCCATAGTGTTCGTCAAGTTTTCTAGAACGGCTTGTAAATTGTTTATGCAATTTAATGCGTCTCGTGCAGGTAAGTGACTGTTTTCTAATTGCTCAATAGCTTGTGCAACTTCAGAATAGTTCATGGAAATTTCATCTATTTGTTGTTGAACGTCCGAATTGGAAAAAAGTTGCTGACTATCTCGAACTGCTGCAGAATAAGTAAGATACTGCCTGGAGCTATGTTCTCCATCGCGTTATTACAGGCTGAGGTGGTGGTGGTAATTTCGGACACAATTGTTTGAATACATGGACGTGTTTGGAAGATTAGATGAACACTTTTTTGGTAGATGCTATTAACTTATCCACCATCGGACACTTCGTTCGAATGGTTTCTGCTACGAGGTGACATGCGTGTATGAGGCATGTTATGTGAAGAAGAGTCGGAAAGCATGTTTTCAACATCCTACCAACTCTCAGCATTGTTGCGGCTCCATCAGTAACGAACATTGTGACTTTGGTTCCTGTGATACAAAATTCTCTCAACGAATCTTTTATTGTCTTGACAATGGTTTCTGCATTAGTTTTCTGAATCCTTTTACTGGATAATAACAATGAAGCTGGTGGACCATCACGTTTTAAAGGACGCGCTACAACATGAATGACGCTATGTTTCTGAGCATCAGTTGTTTCATCCACATATAGGCAGATTTTCTTATTTCTCAACTCGTCTTTTATACATTCCTTTACTGTACCTTGCACACATGGCAAATTGTATCGTAATTGCATAGATGCTGGCAGCTTCTATGAGGGAACGTATTTAGCCCAAAAAAGACGAGTGTTCATTAGATACTAGATGTTGTGGGATGTTGCACACACTTAACATAAAAATATAATCATAAAAATTGCCAGTATGGAATACCGTTTCTTAAATTCAATACATAACGTCTACTTTTACAATGTTTTCTACATCCAAACCTATCGCGACTTAGCAATCCCCTATTGTATATTGTGCAATAAATATGCGGATTTCTATATTCTAATCCAGAGAAATGCCTGAGATATTTATTCACATTCGAAGGGAACGTTACACCCTTTTGGCGTCCCATTTCCGCGTACTTATTTGGCCTGCAGCGTGCAACGTACTGTCGAGATCGACTATGAGTTGAAAATTACCCCTACCCACGCCGCTACCGCTACGCTACTGCCATCCGGTACCACCTTTTTAACAAACTCTAAATATTAGAACTACATACGTCATTGATACTATTGTTATACGTATTATTAATACGCGTAAGTGCTGAGTGTCAATATCGCGAAATTATTCTGAATATTGAATGCAAACATGCTTTATCAATCAAAGAGAAATTGGGAATTTAACAAGTATGGGCATATTTTGAAAATAAGCATTTGTATAAGCGAAATACTAAGGAGTTTTTTAAAATTTAGAAAAGACTAAAAGAAAAGCAGCAAAATATTTAATTATTATTTGTTTTATTTTCCAACATGGATAGCAGGTCGATGTTATAGTATTGGAGCTATAAGAGGAATGTCTCAAATTTCCTAGTGTGTTCTAAAGGTACTATTTTTAGTCTTTAATAAAAATAAATAAACCGTTGTATACAAGTATTCAGTATAAAGACACAGTGTCGGTGATCCCTTCATACCACTCCCATTTGACCTCGTCCAAAAAATGTGCCTTCTTGGAAATAGTAGCTGATATGAATGTAAATTTCATATAGGGCATTGTTAAACATTTATATTACTACTATACATGTTTTAATTATATACAAATTAGATAGTCAAAATGACCATGTTATTTTTTAAATTTGGTAAAACACTTTATATATTGGGATCTATTAGATGTACGATTCGATGTACGTTGTAGAACATATTTCGCTTCCAAATTGATTATTTTGATCATTATTTCAAATAGTTTTCGCAACATTTGCGTTAATTGCAGTCAGTGATGGTTAATACATATGTATATTTGACTATGTGAATGTATAACTGATAGCGGTTATATATTTATGTACAATGTAAGACTTCTTAATTGGGAAACTTTCTGCGATACTCAGACATTAAGCTGGAAAAACGGCAAACATTTAGTTTGGTTAGGATGCAATAAATACGTAAGCGAACTTCAATGCGAGCAAGTATAAACACCGTATTTGTTACGTTAATAATTAGAAATTTATATTTGGTTTATTATTTTTTTTTTCTTTTGACCGGGTTGATGTTTTGATTCAAGCTTTAGCGAAAAAGCACCTTGTTTGACTACAATTTATCGATGGGGTAGAGACTTTGAACTCGAAAGAAATTTTGTTTAGCATCAGAAAGGAACAGAACGTCCTCGTGCGGCTGCCTGCGAACAAAATATTACTGCTGTTAAAAAAATAATTGAAGAAAACAGCCACGTACGCTGTAATAGAGCATCAACTCAATATTGAATCCTCAGCTGTTAAGACAATGATACACGATCACCTGCATTTAAAAGATGTCAACCATTTTGTGCCGCATCACCTTTCTGACTTTCAAAATGCAGAGCTTGTGAGAATTTAGCCTGGAACTTTAACTCTTGAAGAACGGAGTACACCGATTTTTTCTAAAATTGTGACGAAACGTATATTCCGTTTTTCACCCCAATAATGGCAATGAAGTAGCGAGCTATGAAAAAAGTTATGTATGCGGTGTTCTTCAGAAGTACGAACCTGGTACTTGCAATTAAATTGGATGAACAAAAAACAGTTACAGTTAGAGTTAAATAGAGTTTCTGAGAAGGATATAACGTTACAAAACGATAACGCATCGTCGTATACTCTCACGATCCAATATTTAACTGAAAAAAATATAATACAAGTAATACAACATCCACCATACTCACCTGATCTGGTAATGTGTTACTTTTGGCTCTCTTATGGGCATAAAGTTTGCGAGGTACGAAATTTTCATCTGAGGAAGAAATTCATCAGCATTTTCCAAGTATTCCAAAAGAATAATATTGGTTGGCGGCCTTTAAGAAATGGAAGGATAGTATGGTCAAATGCATTATTACTGAAGGGAATGACTTTGAACATATTTAAAATAAAATTCCAAAATATATTAACCTTTTTTTTTATTTGCAATAATATCAGCTTGTCCCTCGTATATAAAAAAACAATACCGAATTAGTAGTATTACAAATTGTTAATAACTAGTAATTTATTAAACTCTAAATAAATAACGTTAATTTTTCAAAATGTAACTGTTTGGTGGATCTAGATATAACACGGTTAATAGTGATGCACACCCCTACTGTAATGGTTGGTTAGACAACCATAGATACATGTAAAACCAGTAAGAATCAGTAGTAGTTAAGTAACTCTCAGATGTAGTGGACCTTGTATTAAAAAGGTTATAAAGTAATCATTAAAGAATTAAACAAGACACATAAAGTGTTTTAATTATATGTCATAAGACATATAACATGGTGTCAGGTGTGGGGTTCGAACCCACGCTCCCATGTGGGAACCAATATTTTATTTTTATACTACTTTTTTTCCAGTAATATTTCAGGAAGGTAAGCTGAGATTTTTGGGTTTTATAATAAATTACCATTTCTTCGTAAATTTATCGTGTTCAAATCAGCGCTTTATGCAGGCTAATCTAATACGGTCCTTTTCTCTTTACCTTTATTTTACGATTTTCGATAACGTAACATCTTTTCCATGTGCAAGTTGTGCTTTTTTCAATTTTTTTTTAATATAAGTGGTTTTGCATCAAAATCCATCCGTCATATATCATATAAATTCAAATTTATTTCTATACATGTGTATGTGTGAAAACAATCTTGTCAGTTTCGCGGGTGTCACAATGTAAATTAATTATCAAGGTTAAATTTCTGGGGCAATTCAGGGATAAGTTTTTTGTTTTTGGACTTTTTTCTTTTCCATGCTGTGCAATATTTTGGTAATCATCTTAAATCGGTATTCATTTTTTATAATTAAGACAAAATTTCTGGTATTGAAATTTATGTATTTATTTCCATTAAAATAATAATATCGATTAAACATGCAATGTAATTTCATTTGATATTCCTACGATAATTTCGTTAAAATAAATTGGAAAAATTATTTTTGTTTGCTTTTTCTGCCAATTGATTGACACTTAATTGACAATTAATAGTAATTTTCAGAAGACACACTCCCGGCTTGCAGAATTCTTTTTAGTTCTAAATTAAGTTAATATCTAATTAAAATTTAATTTATGATTAAATTAATTACTATTTACATAAACATTTTCAGCCAGATTAATTTGTGATTAACTAAATAGAATTAGAATGACATTTGGTACGATCGGCAGCACAAAAATACGTTAGAGAATGTTAACAATTATACCTATGTAAATAATTGCAATTTGCAAAAAAAAATGCTAATATAGCTCCTGGTATTGGTGGAATCATTCTCGGCAAAAACAATGTAGCAGAGAAAATAGCACTAACACACGGATATGTTTCTGCCTACCCGGCGTCATCAGCGTGGTTCTGAGCACAATTTCTTTTCTGCTGCATACAACTGCGTTTGCCTCTCAGTTTATGTTGCAAATCTCCAAGAACAGCACTGAATATGTCTCTCGGTGGCACCTATCGCCAAGAAACACAGCCACGCTGTCCCAGAGGGTAGCAAGACAAACCGGAGTGTGGATGTCCACCACCTGTGGTGTGTATTTTTATACATCATGGTAAGCCTGAGGGATCATTTGCACGTAAAGATGACGCTGCGCTTAGGCGCAACGCCACCTTGCGTTTGGCAGCCCAGGAACTGCCCGATAGCTGGTGGACATCTACACTCCTGTTTGTCTTGCTACCCTCTGGGACGGCGTGACTGTATCCCTTGGCGATAGGTGTCGATGAGAGACATATTCAGTGCTGTTCTTGGAGATTAGCAACATAAACTGAGAGGCAAATGCAGTTGTATGCAGCAGAAAAAAAATTGTGCTCAGAACCACGCTGATAATGCGGGGTAGGTAGAAACATGTCCGTGTGTTAGTGTTATTTTCTCTGCTACATTGTTTTTGCCGGGAATAATTCCAGCAATATCATGAGCTATATTAGCATTAATTTTTGGTTATTGTTACTAGGCATTTTTTCATGTGTAACTGCAATTTGTTTGATATTTTACTTTTTCTCTAGTTAATATTGGCAGATGTCAAAGTGACCTTTGGTTTTAATCACGAAGATTAAAATTGTTTAATCGTGATTAGTGACGTCACAAAATTAAGCTAATCAAGAATGAACGTGCTAAACTGTGATTAAAATTTTCTGTTAACCGGGAATAAAGATTTATTTTAATTGCAGGAGGGAGCTTTTGCTCTTTGCTTCAAGTCAAAGCACTTCCCAGGAGAATGTGTAGCTACTCGCAGAGGTTCTCCTCTCCTAGTCGGCATTAAAACCAAGAATCGTCTGTCTACCGATTACGTTCCGATTCTTTATGGAAAAGGTGAGTAATAGCAAATATATTGTTCATTACAGTTTTATTCATTTTGGTAACTGTTATGAATACACATATGCATACATTTTACGTACATCACTAGGTAATTGAATAATAGTTTTTAAAGGTTTAAGCTCACTGAATGAAGAAATAAAAAGGTGGCAGGTACGTCACTACTTTGCATGAAGGCACGTATATGCTAATGGTTTACTATTTTTTGCATGTAGATAAAGCTAATAACTAAATCCATAATAAATTCGCTTGGACGCGTTAACATATTAGATATAAATTAACGACCTGGGATTATATACAAAAAAATCCTTTGCTAAGTTATTGCATTTTATTTCTCTGCAACAGATAAAGTTTTACACTAAATCCGGAAAAATGCTTGCGCAATCCGAGAATATTTTATTTGGCAACGGATTTTTTTTATTTGCTGTACATATATAACGAGTGCTTTCTTTTGTTCTTTACTAACTCTTCCTTTTTGTTAATATCGTTGTTAATTCTAAAATAACGCAAAAGTACTAATAAAGAACTGCATTTCCATTACGTCCCATATTCCATTTTTTAATTACCTTTAAAAAATACTTTAGTTATATATTAATACGTATAAATCAGTTAACCAATATAGGTTAATATGTGTATCAAGTTGCAAAAAAGTTGGATATTTCTGTTAAACGAAATTTTTACAAGTTTGTAGCTCAGTACGCGATTTTGAATTTTGCCAGATTTGCGATGCCACTGTAAAATGAGATGAGTAGAAAAGTTTAATATAAGTCTTACTTTACCGGTTCCGCATTTACTAAATTCGTATTAGCAAAATATCTAGATAAACACTTGCACAACTCTTATGATCACTATCCAAATTCTTTTTTGTTTTTCCACCGACTAATTTTACTCACTTCTCTCACTCACTCACTTCTCTCTCTCACTTTATTGTGGTCAGAACCTAGAAGTTAATAATGACAAGCTACACGTTTCCATAGAAACTGTAGCTGTTCTTTCGAACTCTAATAAATCTGTTGTCGTGGGGGATTAGTCCACATCTCTCTGTTTCTTCTTTTCCTATTACAGACCTGGGTACGTCTTTGCGTTCAAAACCACTTGTCTTCCCTTTGATCTTCCTATCACCGGCTCCCATTCTGTTCTTCCTCTTATCTGCTCACCCTCTTCCCTTCTCATACCATCTGATTCGCTGCGACTTATATACTCTGACTATGTCTTCGTTCCCCATAATGGCTCGAATTACTTTTCTTTCGAAAATTCTCAACTTCTTCTCTTCCCTCTGAGTTATGCTTCCCGTCTCTGTTGCGTACATTACTATAGTCCTGATCGTTGTCTTATATATTTTTATCTCTGTGTTTATGCTCATTCCTTTAACCTTCAGCATGTTTTTATTTGGATAGAATGCCCCGTAACCCAGCTAAATCCTATTTTGTACATTTGTCCTTTCGTTTCTCCTATGCACGATTGCTTACTTCGAAATTATACTGATTTATTTTAAATTTCTCCAGCGTTTCCTTTTCTCTTCTATTAAAATGTATATACTTTGTTTTCCATTCGTTTACTTACAGTCCTCTTTTCCGTGCTACACCTTCCAACATTTCTTATGAATGCTTTTTCTAATTGGTTTTTGCTTCTCGCCATTATCACTATGTCATCAGCATATGCGATTATTTGTACTGATTTGGTAATAATAGGTCCTATATTTCTTATTTTTTTTTATCGCGTAATCCAGTGGTGTAATAAACAACAAAGCTGACAATGCACTCCCCTGCCTCACTCCTCTATTAACTTCGAAGCTGTGCGTACACGTTTGTCCTAGTTTTATCACTGCATTTGCATTGTCATCATCACTAATCTTACTGGCTTTTTAGGTGCATTTATCTCTTTTAGGTCTTCCATTAGCTTTCCTCGTCTTAACTTGTCAAATGCCTGTTTAAAGTCAATAAACAGTATGTGCATCTCTATGTCGTACTCGTATCCTTTTTCAGTAATCTGTCTCATCATGAATTGCATCGATTGTGGACTTCCCCTTTCTGAGGCCTAGCTGATAATCTCCTGTCATTACTTCGATGTGTTGGTCTAGGCTTTCTTTGACTATTATTGTTAGAATTTTATATTACATTCAGCATCGTTATCCCTGTGTAGCTTGAGCAATTCGTCAGGTCACCCTGTTTAGGTATTGGCACTATTATACCTTCCTTCCATTCCTGTGGAATTTTTTCTGCTTCCCATATATCTACTACTAATTTGTGAGGTCTTTTGTATAATTCTTCTCCTCCTTCCCTTATTAGTTCTGCGCTACCAGATGCTTTCCCGTTTTTCAATCTCCTGATACACTCCACAACTTCTTCATATTCTGAGGCTTTCTCTAGAAGTTGTCATAGTCAATTTGTATCCAGTTTGTCTTTATGCTTTATGTCGTACTCGGCCACTGATACTTGTACCATTCTTCTGGATATGACGTTTCCAATATATTATAATATTATAACTATACAACGTCAAAGATCAAGGTCGATAGCGACCTCGGTGAAGCGACGTTCACCCAAGTGCGCTCCAAGAACCTATGTTCGAGCGATCCTTGTTTCTGGACTCTTTTCAATTTTTAAGTGGCTTATATAGGCGTTTTATTAGTTATATTTATGGAGTATGTATATCTCCATTCAACGATAATCCCGGGGAAACGGTAATATTGCTTGTCTTCGCTCCATTTTCTTCACGTCCTTAAAGTTCATCTTTAATGTAATATTTTCCTACAAACATGTACGGAATAAATCCTATTGTATCTTAAAATAATTTCTCAAATTAAATATTACTTGGTATAAAGCCGTCAAGTCCGGTGGTAAATGTTCACATTCAACGGCTTCCGATATTCGTTAGTGTTAGGCGATAGAACGCAAACTCACATGGCATATTACAGTCTGTAATATGGTATTTTTAAAGAAAGGAAATTTTAGTTGATTGAAATTTAATTGTAAGAATATGAAATATTGCATATTCGAAATGTGTATGGTAATTGTCCGTGATATTTGACAAATGCTATCGGGAACGCAGAAGCGAAGGGAAAAGACGACAATCTCTCTCATTAGTCCGAGTCGCCTTTATGTGAAGACGTATTTGGCTGTGTTTAATTTTCTAAGCAAATTCAAGGGTTCTAGTGCACAAATTTTATTTCAATTACAAGTTTAATTCAAGTTTGTTCATTCAAACGAATACGGGGTTTTGAGTACGTCACGCATTATCACTATAGGGAGCTCACGTAACGTCAAAGTTTAAGGTTGGTTTTTTTTCTATCAATTTAATGTTTGTAAAACGTTATTATTTGCTATTTATTTTTATTTAAACTTAGTCACAATTATATGTATAAATTTATACAAATAAAAGGCATTACCTTACGTTATTTTAAAATCATCTTATCGTTTTTTTCTTGATTTCTCATTTTACAGTAGGTATTTAACCAAAATTTCAATTCAGTATGTGTAACCTAATAGAAATTTCCATAACTTTATCAATAAAGGAATTCAACAATTAACAAAGCATTTCAAAAGTCAGTTTTCCTTGTAAATACTCCATCAAGATCCATTGTTAAACAATACATCGAAAATGTGTTTTTTAATATTAATACAAGCAGTATCTAATTCGTTTGTTTTTTCTTTTTCGTGACTCCCGAATCCTTCCTCTTGCATGGATGTGTATCCTACAGATGATACCTCTGCAAAACAAGGTATATATTTCCTATTATTAACATTTTATGTGTTCACGGTTTTAATGTTGAATATATTTGGATATCTAGAAGATGATTTTATCGTTTAATAAATTTTAATAATTTGCTGATGTTTAAATTTGCTTGCCTTATTATTAGAATCAAATCCTCATTTAGGTATCCAATTGTATTTATTTGGAAACGTGGAAAACTCTGTTATAAATTTGGGTGCGTCCTTTGTTGTTTCTAAATTAATTTTCAATAACATACGTTTATGTACGTGTTTTAAATATTTCGTGTTTTCTTTGGGGTCTTAGTAGATTATGATTTATATATTTGATATCCTCAAGAATTACTATCACGTTGGGTATGACTAAAGAATATGTAAGTTATCAATGTACATTAGTGTATAGAAGTTTTATGTTTGTCTTTGCACATTTGTATTTTTTTGTTTTTGCCTTTTTTGTTTTATTTTTATTTGTTGAGTATTTTGTTTAAAACGTGTTACTGTTTTTGTCTCCATAAGTATTATGAATACAGTCTGGGCGAAAATGTTTTGCTAGCGATTTTGTTTTTATTACACTAAACTAATATAATTTATTTTTTTCCGTATTTCCTTCGCCGGTGACCTCTTTAGACGCAAAACCCTTAAAAGGTATGTAGTTGCGCAAACGCTGAAGTTTTGGCAACTTGACAATTAAATAAAGAAAATTGCATTTTGTCGAGTTGTTAATAAGAAATAGTTAAGTAAACAATATGCTTACAGTCATATTAACATTGTCACAAAGTAATTGGAAGATATATCTGTCTCTATATTTTAATTGCCTTCTTCTTTCTTGTTATGCGGGCAATATATTAATATTAAGTATCTTTGGTTGCACTCTATTTTCTTCTTCAATTCTTAATTTTTTTTTCCAGTATTTTGTGACATGTAATTCCATATCAGTACAAAAACAATTTTGCATTACTCCCTTGTTATATTTCAATACTCCTTTTGAAATTAAATAATTTTAAGATATATAAACTTAAATAATTATTTTCCTTTTCTTTTTTATGAACTTTGTCTTCTCCCTCAACCAGTATACGAAGTCCCCGAAGAGAAAGGTATATTTGATTGTCTAAATATATAATTATAGCAATGTACAGAATAGACTCTGAAGTTTGATACTGTACCGATTTAGATTTTCAACGTTCAATTACTCTCAGAGTTTATTTTGCATTTATTATGTGTTAGCAGCAAAGTTAGGTATATAGATAAACACGGGCGGCTATTTCTTTAGGTTTGTCCAATTTGAGAAACAATGTGTTAAAGAAAATTGATTAAGAAGAGTGATAGAATTAGATAATTTTTTTATTGGTTCTAAGTATTAAATCATACGGTGTAGCAATAAAAAAATAGTAAATTAATGAAAGAATGACGATTATAAAACTTATTAAATAAACTACACTTATCGTTATTTAACTTACAGGTTGCTCTCGACAGAGGTTTTAGGACAGCTTTTCTTGCTGCTGTGCACTTTTATTATGTATTTAGCAATTTCTCTTTAATTATTTTGGAAATTCTCGAAAGGTTTCTATTTTAAAAAGTGATTCACTTATTCACTCCTTTAGCATCATATCAAGAAAGTTATTTTAATTGACATATCGACAAGCATCCAGTGTTACGTTTTCCTAACAATTTAATTTTTTTATAGATGTACAATCTCAACACAAAAGCTGCTTTCTATTTGATCCAAAGTACTGTATTGAACCGTTTGTACGGTACAAATATCAAATATGTGCGTTCCATTTGAAAAGAACGGATAGTTCCGAACCGTACTTTTTTGAAATCCCCTTTCCCTTCGAGTCCTTACCGAATATTTGGTACGTTCCGTACTGTTCTGTTGACGCATGCAGAAAACATAGGTTTATTGATATTCTCCACATTATTACACTCACTGAGGTTAGGTTTAGAGTTATACCTGTGGTTAGAATTCGACATTTGATTTACATTACATACTGGTCTTATCTATAGCGAATTTCTTTTTGTTTACATTTCTCAATATAGAAAGCTAGATTAGAATTATATTTGTGTCCAGTGCAATAAATGCATGTTCCATTTTGTTCACTATAAGTACCGTTCAGTACAGTACTCTCAGGAACGATACGATACAGTTAATAAAACAAATAGAAAGCAGCTAATGTGCCCTCATTATAGCTGCTTTCTATTTGACTCAAAGTACTGTACTGAACCGTTTGTACGGTAAAAATATGTGTGTTTCATTTGAAAAGAACGGATAGTTCCTACCCGTACTTTTTTTGAAATCCCCTTTCCCTTCGTGTCCCTACCGAATATTCGATACGTTCCGTATTGTTCTGTTGACGCATGCGCAAAACAGGGTTATTGATATTCTTATTACACTTACTAAGGTTAGGTTTAGGGTTACACCTGCGTTCATAATTCGAAATTTGATTTACATTACATACTGGACTTGTTTCGGCGAATTTCTTTGTGTTTACATTTCTCAATGTATAAAGTTAGGTTAGAATGATTATATTTATGTCCAGTGCAAAAAATGCATGTTTCATTTAGCTCACAGTCAGTACTGTTCAGTACAGTACTTTGAGGAACGGTACGTTACAGTTAATAAAGCAAATTGAATGCAGCTTATGTTTTCATCACTTTTAAAATATTTCATTACTATAGACCATTCCACTTTCGTGGTGTAAAAGTATTGCTTTTATGGAGTTCATATGCAACATTGCCAGAGCAATATGGGTACTTTATTTTTTGTATATTGTCGCTTTGAAGATTTCTGTTTATAGGTTGTGTATTATACAAAAATAAAATAGATACGTATTATAACGTATCTCATTTCCTTTAATTGATATGTAAAACACGCATATTTTATTTGGAAAAAGGCATACATATATGTCTTTAAACTAGGGCTCGGCGCATGACTCGGTTGTTTGGTTAATCGATTAATCGACTAGTCAATAGTCACGGTTTCCAAATTTCAATTAGTCAATTCGCTGTCAACAAAGGTTTGGAAATAGAAGAACTTAAACACCTTCGTCAAAAGTGTAGTAGTATAGTCGGGCACTTCAAACATTCAACACTTGCATCAAACGTGTTGCAGTCGGTTCAAAAAGGTATGGGCCCCCCCTACACATGAGCTAATCCAAAGTGTGAAACCCCGCTGGAATTCTACTTTCCTTATGATAGAAAGATTGCTAGAATAGCATCAAGCAATAACAGCCGTAATTAACGACAGGAATATAACCACAAGATCTACAGCATCTACATTAGAATTGATAGAAGGTCAGTGGCAAATCCTCGAAAGCTTAAAAGCTGTATTGCAACCTTTTGCTTTAGCCACGCAAGTAATGTCATTCGAAGTCTTCCCTGCAAGCTCTATTGTTGTTGTAAAAAGTATGTTAACCCATTTCTTACACCGCAGTGAAATAGACCACCTTGTAATAAAGGAATTTAAAACAATTATAGAAACAGATTTAAAAAGTAGATTCAATATTGAAATAACTTTAGGTGCAAAACGTTAGATGTGTGTACGTTTCTTGATCCTCGCCACAAAAAACGTAGAAAGGAGTTTTGGGCTCTCTGTTTGCACAAAAAGACACATGGAAAATATGATTAAAAATGTTTCTATCCAAGATGTATCACATTCTCAACCAGAAGTAAGCTGTAGTAAGACTGCTGTAGACATTTTGCTTCCCGAGGATGCACAAAACAGGGAGATACAAAGTGAAGTTGATAGGTACTGCGAAGAAAGACCTACAGACAAAAGCCGATGTCCCCTTCAGTGGTGGAGTCAAAACGAATGTCGCTTTGCTCTTGGCCCTATTAGCTAAAAACGTTTAGCAATACCTGCGACTTCTACACCGGCAGAAAGAGTATTTTCTGCAGCTGGAAACATTGTAAGCGTAAAGAGAAGTTGCTTAAAAGGAAAAACAGTGGACGCATTAGTTTTTTTGAATAACAATTTAGAATAAATATTACAACATTAGAATGTAAATAAAATGTAGGTAATTATAAAAATGATGTTTTCTTTGTTCATATACGTATCCCGCCTTTCTGTCCGCGGTACATTTCCACATAAACAACTTTTTGCTCTAATTAACTAAAAAAATTCACTTATTACTAGAGTACGAATCGACGCAGTCCTCTGAATTGTGCACGACGTGTCGAAACAGAAACCTATTCACAGCGTACAAATGAATCATGCGGCAACGCTATCAACATCAACTTGTTCTACTCGACCCAAGGATGGGTTTATAAAACTAAACAGCACTAGCGCCCAGAAGTTAGCGACAGATAAATGAAAATCCAAGACTAGCATAAATACGTCTTCGCTTAGCCGATAGCTACCGGTAGAGCACGACACTCTCCACGCGTCTGACTGTATCGAAAAGGGACCGCGTCGGTCCGCACCTTACTCATTACATTATCAAAAATTATAGCTTCGGAAGATGAGGATGAGGAACGATGAGACGTTAATGATAAACTCGTTTGAATCATTTTGCATCTCGACTAATTTTCACATGACTTTAACTAAAACCGTTAAGTGATATAAGTGAAAATGTGAGAAATATGAACAAAGTATAACATGCTTATTGTAATTTTGTCGACACTTTTTGATAACCCTGTTAGATAAGGGCTAGCATATCAGCAACCTTAAATTTCGTATTATTATGTTTGATATAGTCCTTGGCCTATGCCCGCACTATTTCGATGGGACTTAAGGTGCAGTGGTACGGTGACAACCACAGGATAGTATGCCCCGGTTCTCATTGTACTTACAATCGACAACGCTATCGATGGTACGATGGATACGTAATACGAGAAAATAAAAACTGTGAAAAACACAAACAGAATAATATGTAAACATCAAACATCTGGCATCAAACCTCGTAACAGAAAAGGATGGCAAAATACAAATATATATCAAATAAAAAAGAGGGCTATAGTCCATAAGAATAATACTTCTTACTGAAAGGGGAATGGAATTATTTCAAATAAGGCCAAAATTATGGAATATGACATTTTCAAGCACACTTCAAACATATTAGAATGTATACATTTGTTGTGCGCGTTTGGTCAGTTAAAATTACTTTTCACTTTTTTATGTTTATTTTATATACGTTCGAAACGGATATATAAGAGAGACATTTTGAGTTCTCTAATAGATCGTGCTTGATACATTGTATCATTTCGAATTACGTAAATTGTAATTAAAATTAAGAAATTTGTCGTTGTTTTTTGTTTCGAAAAAATACGGTAAAATTGCTTTATCTGGGATTAAAACGATTATTAGAGATTATAAGGATTTGGAATATAAACATGTGAAATGCATCTTGTGCAATTTAGTATCCTAAATATTTATTGGTAGGGTTTACAATATTTAGAACCGATTTTATTTAAAATCGCGTTACTATTATCAACGATTTGATTTTTTCTGCTGAGGCATCAAAATCCTTCAGTATATAAATTTTGAAATTAATTAAATTGTATACAGTTAGACGTCTCTATATACCTTACTTATACATTTTAACAGCTTCAAAATACCATTCTCATTCTACCACAGTTACGCGTGCGTAACACTAGTTGAACAAAACATAAAAAACAAAACACCTAAGCGTTAAACAAAACAAATCTGTATTCATAATACTATACACAGCATGTTCCTCATTGTATCATTTTTGTGCTTGTTAGATGAAAACATTAAACGATCAAGAGTTAAGCAGCTACAACTAAGCATTAAG
Source organism: Dynastes maya (assembly GCA_029619315.2). Classification (NCBI taxonomy): domain Eukaryota; kingdom Metazoa; phylum Arthropoda; class Insecta; order Coleoptera; family Scarabaeidae; genus Dynastes; species Dynastes maya. Next base: position 13,861,357 of record JAROYE020000005.1, on the reverse strand, counting down.
TAGTTGCTGTTCTTGTTTGTTACATGTTTGATTTACTTTAGTTAGCGAATACATTCTAATCTTAGCATTTGTTTTTGTATTTCCTCTTCTTATCTATGGTCCAACCAAAAGAATCTGACAAGAGCCATGCAGGTACATATTTTTTCTTTTTTTTTATTACTTTCTATTGCTTTTTATACTACTTTTGCTTATGCTGTAATTCTACCACTGAAAGTGCACTACTTTTCCTACTACTAACTGGACGGTGAAGTAAGTACAGAGTGACAAGTCGACGACAGTCAGCTTTAAACTATTAATTGCCTTTTAACTGATTTAAAGTAATTTGCACTGCTAACATAACTAAATTTGGTAACTTATCAGTTATTGGTGATGAAAAAAATCTATCTATTATAGTTCTAAATAAATTTGGAAAATTTTTGAATAGCGTCTGTACGCTATATTTCGGAGATTAAATTAAAATGTATTTCGACATAATAGGTGTTAGGGTGTGTTTATAGTGGAGCTGCGATACGCGTGTTACGGAAAGGTGAAGCACTCACCGATTGATCCGTTTTGCTAACTCGCCGCTTTTATAGAGTATCGCAGCTCCACTATAAACGCACCCTAAGATTTATCGATAAACGTGCTGTACAACACTAAAGCCATAAACTAAAATAGCAATTAGTTCGAGAAAAAACGTGCAATGAGAATATCTTTATCAGATATTCTCATCCACGCATGTTATCAAACAAAAAAAATTTCAAAGCTTGCTAGTATTAATAAAATAGACGTTTTTTGGTGATGGAAGTTTATCAAATGTAGAAATAGAAGCAGCAGTACTGGAATTGATTTATTTGGGAAGTAGGAATTCTAGATCTATGGAAAAGTTTTAAAAATTGCTTCGGGTTAGGAACTCTTCAATAATATGTGTATACTGCGGTTGACTATTGCTATTAATTTTCTGGTTGATGTATATAATTTGCCTATGCTCATTGCACCTTACCGTGTACAGAACATAGGCCCCATGGACGTAGCGAAGTTCCTGTTTTACCACGTTCTGAATCTACTGCCGATATTCAACCTCTTGAAGACAATGAGGTGGAATATTTCTTCGCTTCTGATGCCTCAGCTGTTATAGAACACACAAATAGGGTAATTTATTTTGAGGTAAGTTTGTATCTGACAATTGCCCAATTTAAATCCCGTGTATTCGAAATATTTACGTAATACTTTACGATATAAGATAATATTGATTGCCGACTATCGGTAATACCTGAAACGTAATTACGTACACCTTGTAAAATACCGTAGGAAGAAAAATATATTTTTTATATTTTGATGATTGATTAAAGCTTAATCAATATGTACTAAAATATTTTGATGATGTGTTCGTGAGTACATTTTTAGTAGAATAAATATGCCATTAATTTTCGATTGCTCAATAAATAGATATAATGTAATAAAGCTTTCTTACCCGTACAAACATAAATAAGTAAGCAGGTGTACCACCAGAAACTGCAACTGTTAATGGAAAAGTATGATCTGAAGAAATCTGAAAATTCTGTAGATTACTAACACCAGTGAGGTCAACTCAACTAAAATATTTAGACATGTCTGTTTTTTTCCGGTTATACCGGAAGTCGATATCACCTTGCATATTTTAAATGAGACATCTTGTTTATTATTACATGTTTAATTTTAAATAATGTTGTAAGCTTAGTTTATACAGATCAGTAACGCTGGCCACGAGCGGTATCGCGCATCGGCGTAGAATCAGTTCGGACCGAGAGGAACGGTAGTATTACTTCGTCTGCGGAGCAATACGGACATTTTCGCTGCCGGTCATTTGCGCAATTGTTTATCTGTCCTAGAAAAATTATGATTTCGTCAGCAAAACGACCGCGGTCGGACAAACTTCGAAAATTTATTGCAGAAATTCCAGACTTAATATATGAAGGTGCTAAAATTAAATGTGTAATCTGTAAATCCCGTTAATGTGTTGGTCCAGACAACATTGTCTACGACACGTAAATAGTGAAAAGCATGTCTCAAAAAGAAATTGCGCACGAGGCAATGAAAAATTTATATTTAATTTATGCGTTATGTTTATCGCATGTAATATACCGTTTAATTTACTAGACAAGGAACCATTTATCTGCTTTTGGAATAACTATTCGGAGTGCAAATTACCAAGTCGAACATCGTTACGAAGAATTGTGCCATCTGCGTGCGAACATATTGAACAAAAAATAAAATCGGAGTTGAAAAATCAAAAATTGTGGTTATGTGTCGACGAAACAACAGATCGGAAGAAACATTCTGTTCTTAATGTAATAGCACGCAAATTGGAACCTCATCAATCGGCACCTTCAATTCTATTAGTCTCCAAACGAATACAACAGTGTACTGCCGAAATAATTTCAAAGTTAGTGTTAAATACATTGGACAAGTTTGAACTTTCAACAAACCAACTCTTGATGTTAGTGAGTGATGCTTTCTGTAGGCCGGTCTCTTAAAAAGCATTCTGCTAATTTGTAACACATTACGTGTAAAATTCATGCTCTCAGTCTTGTGGCGGATAGTATCAGAAAATGTTATCCTGAGGTAGACGCTTTAATAGCGCATACCAAAGCAGTATTTGTCAAATCACCGAAACGTATTCGCGAATTTCACAGACTGTGCCCCCGTATACCAGAACCACCAGAACCTATTCTAACTCGTTTTGGAACATGGTTGCAGGCCGCGTTTTATTATCATAAATATTTTGACAATATTAAGAACGTGGTTTTACAATTCGATAAAAAGGAAGCTGCCGCTATCCAGAAAAACCAGTCGAAATTTCAAAATAGTCAGGTTAAAATGGATTTAAAAATCATTCACGACATTTACTTCGGGCTAGCAGTTGCAATAGAAAAATTACAAAATCCTGCGGTGCCGTTAGAAGAATCTCTACAAATAGTGCAATATGTTCACGCACAGCTTTGCGCGATTGAAGACGCAAAAAATGTTTCTGTTCTAGAAAAATTTGAAAGTGATTTTGAGAAAAATTCTGATTTTGGCACATTAAGACACATTTGTGAAGGTGCGTCAACAGAATCGTTAAGTTATTTGAAAGATTATTTTACTTACGCAAATATTACGTCACTAGATGTAGAACGTTCGTTCTCTGCATATAAACGCATTTTTTCCTCATGCCGTACTAGTTTTGCCGAAACAACAGTTGAAACATATCTAATGTTGCAGATATTTAACAGACATTATTCACTTTGTGATTTCACGGAGGACTCTTAAAATGGTAAGTATTTGAGCACGTGTTATTTAATTTTTATTTAAAAGATGAGCGAAATTATTTGCGGCAGCAAACATGTCTATTAGCAGAATAACTCTAGTGGAACGTGAGGCCTGGTCGACTCTACGCTACTGCGCGGTACCGCTCGTGGCCAGCTTTACAGATCACTCCGCTCAACTAGACACACCCCCGTGCTGCGAAATCATCCGACTGCATCCGACGAAAATCGACAAATTCCGAGTAGGTACGCGGATAGTTTTGACAGTTCGTAATGACATTAAAACTTTAACGATATGCATGTAATTATTCAATTGTAAAGTTTTATTCAAATTACAATTATTACAGCTTGTTGCGAAAAATCGGCGTTTTCTATTTCAATGCTAACAAATATTTTACCAGCCGCACCGTATCGATATTGGGTGACAAGGCAAGCACAGATATGTTGGATGTTTTTAATTACATTTCATCAGTTCTTCACGCTTAATTTCAATAAGCGTAAATGGATGTGTATGAAACAATAGAGAAAGTAGGAATTGTTAAATGGTTTTATGCAGATCATCACAGAAATTCAATATTTATTTCATAATGCGTCTAACTGGCTTTAAATAAGTTTCGAAACACACGATTGTTTATCCCCACGTAATCATAAGAAAGAGCCACAACTGGTTAATAATAAAGAACAAGAATTACGAGAAGTAGGAATATGTGCTCTTGCAGAACATGATTTTACTCAGTCTAGTTATTCTATTGCCAAACAGTTTAAAATATCGCCGAGACAATAATTAGTGCGCCAATATTTACTTAACATATTCGGAAATCGTTGAATAAGTAGTCCTGGATTTATTCGTTGGTCAGCAAAGTCACAGGATTTGTCCCCAAATGACTTTTTGCTCTGGAGTTATTTTAGAAGTAAGATATTTAGTATACCTGCCCAAAAAGCAAACACTTTGGATGAATTCTGACGAAAAATTCACGGCGAGTTGCAAACATCCCAGCAAAATATTTATTCAAAATTAGGCAAAGATTTTATAATAGATTAGGCTACTGTCTGTTTGCGCATGCAGATCGGGTTGAACACCTACGTTAATATTTTGTGTTATTGGGTAGAATTTAGTTTTGGTTCTTCGTATTTGAGCATATTACTTTTTGTTATGTATATTAAAACTCTTTTTAATATTTCCTGTTCTATCTTTTACTTTTAATAAAGAATACATATAGTTTGCTTTTTGTTTATACCTTTCAAGATTTTTTATTTTTGAAGCTTTTGCTTGAGCAATCAGATATGAGCCTTCACTGTTTAAAAAGAATTTTGTATTGTAGTTTGTTTGCAAATTAATCTCATATTTACCAACTAAAGTATCATCTTAAGTTTGTTTAAGTATGCCAAAACTTTTATACGGACTACTATTGAAACATCTTGGTATACACTTTAAATATAACGCATTTAGTGTAGAATATGTTTTGTGCGTACTATATACAAATTTATAATTAAATGCATGTACCGTAGAAAAGAACGTCTTGTTGCCTGACTAGATACAAACGTGACGATTAAATTGGCCTAGCTTTGCGCGGCGTGTAAAATATTCGTTAGCATTGAAATAGAAAACACCGATTCTTAACAACAAGCTGTAATGACTGTAATATTACAATTGAATAATTACTTACGTATCAATAAAGTTTTAATGTCATTATTACGAACTGTCAAATTCAAAACTACTCGAGCACCTACTCGGAATTTGTCGATTTTCGTCGGATACAGTCGGATGATTTCGCAACACGGGGGTGTATCTAGTTGAGCGGACTAATCTGTATAAGAGTCTTCATACCTATATGCAACTGTTTTTGATTTTGGAAAAGAAATGTACAGTTTACATGGGAAATGTCTTTTTCTCACGAATACCCCATACAAAGATTAGACAGAGTAAAAAAAGCACTGCTATATACGCTGCTGATAATGAAGAAATTTACACTACCAGCAGTTTTCAAAGTGCCTATCTTGAGTTGAAATGAACTTCATGTTTTTATTGTACTCTAATGCAGGTACCCAGCAAATTTGATTGTATTACTTTTAAAGGCCTACAAGCAATTGATGTATTTTGAAAAGCGAACACCAGTAAAGATAGGCCTTTTTACATGCATATAATTCGTATGTTCGTGGATAGAAAAGCTCACTGTATTTATCGTTGTATAGTTCCCTCTCTAGTCCTAGTTGTTTATTGACAAACATTTTATATTGTCAATGTCTAAAAGGCGCTACTTACGTTTGCTTCCTATCTTTACCCACGCTGATCATGTATTATTATGCAAGCTGTGTTTTTGATATATAGGCTGTTCCCACAAGATGTTATGGTAAATTACTTGCAAAATACTTGCATAATACTTGCAAAAGTCGAAAATTTTACATAGAAATCCTGAATTTTTTTTGATATGTTTGTATTTTATGCTAAGAAAGTAAGGTGATGTTTCGTGGGACTTTCTATATCTTGCTATAAATATTTTCTAGTTATTTCGAAAAATAGGTTTTCTCTACATCTGTGTGAATACGTATTAGACACCCTCAGTCTTTTTTCAAATATGTAAAAATAAACAAAGTGTAAATAAAACGACAAAATAGTTATACCATATTTTATTAAAATGTTTAATATTTTATTGATTCACCAACTAGTTTTATCAGAGGTTTTACGCGTTTCGGCATACTGTTAATTAATTTCTGGCATAATTCGTTGGAAAAATAATATCCATTCGTTGAGGATTTGTTGGCGAAGATTTTGTCAATGCCTAACGTCTACATGCATACCCACACCATGATGCTACCGCCACCGTGTTTTACTGTTAGTACGATACATTCTAGACGAAACTTTTCTTTTACGTTATGTAAATTAGGTTAGATCCATCAGAAACAATTACACGATACCATGCTTCCTCCGTCTTATCTGTGTACTTCTTGTCCCATTCTAAACGTTTTCCCCATGCATTGAAGTTAAGTACGGCTTCTTTTGGTCTATACGCTCATGTAAATTAGCTGCCTTCAGTCACCTTCTTACCGCACTTGGGGTAAAAAAAAACCCAGGTCGCGTCCACAGCTCACTACTTAGGTCTTTCGACGATTTTTGTCTGTCCTGCAAAATCATTCGTTCTAAAAAGCGATCTGGCGTAGGTGGTTGTTTTCTTCCCGATTTAGGTCCGTTTATCACATTGCGAGCATTTGATTCTTTTTGAAAGCACACTTTGTGTCATACTTTGCACAATTTGGCCTCGTTCTGTCATGGTTACTTTACGATTTCTAAACATAACTACAAACGTTATCAAATCCTCTATTACCGTAACTTACATGGATGTAATCTGGCGAGGTACTGACGATTTATATGCGTTTTACTTCAGTATTCTTCAAGGAATTAATAACGAAAATATAATATATTTTCTTCACTTTGTAATAATGTTATGGACATGTTACTGATTCATCTTTGATGCCCATGCTCATCGCAATCTGGTAAGTATATAATATTTCAGATTTGATAAAGCATTATTTCGAAGGAAGAAGTCCAGTATTAATCTTTTAAGAGATAATAATTCAGTGAATATTCAACATGTCTCCTTTCGTATTTCCAAACAGTTTTCACATGTTTAGACTGAAACATCATGAATACCACTTCTAAAGAGACGTTCACATGGTGTAGTGCCAAATTAATGCAATGCGAAACTATACACACGTTAAACTTTGACATTACCACGAAGCTGCATCAATACTTTCTACATTTGTTTTTTAATTGGAACTACAGAAACTGTTAATGCCATATAGGTATCGACCGGTATAACGTTTCTGCGCAATTTCATGCGTGACAAAAGAAGTTGTTAATATCAACAGATAAATTTAGGTTAGGTTATGACAAAGCAAATCATTAGTCCAGTGTTAAATTCTTACATTAATTTCGCGCTACCCTATGTAAACGCAGCTTAACTAACGCATCGCAAGTTTATCTTTTGTAGTTTCTCAAATTATGATTTTGCAGCTAGGGGGAGAAAAATGTGCTACCCGTTCTTGATAATTATAAATGAATGACAAAATAAATTAATCTTTATAGGTATAATTTAAATGCGCTATTTCATATGGATAACAAGCAAATTGGAATGTACCAAGTAATAATTTGTTTTACTTTATGATCTTGCCCAACTTAGAAAAAATTAAATAATTGAAAAACGCTTATGGTTAAATATAAATATCTTAAGCTATCAACCTCACTAATTTTTTAGCGTAAAATACTAATATGTCCACAAAAAATGGGCTATTTCCATTTAGAACTTTCGACTTTTGTACGTATTTCGATACGGGCATATGTATATGAACACATGTAAACATATTTAAAAATTGGGGGCGTTTGGGGGAGAGACATTTTTCATTTGTGCTGTACATGCAATGTTTTCCAAAAAATAAAAATATATGGGTATGGAGAATCTTACGTAAACTTAGGGTAAAATTTTATGTAGAATTGGAAAATATAGTATACAGGCTGTTCCGTACAAAGTAACTAAGTTGGTGTCGACTTCTGATATAACTGGAAGCAACAGCCATGTGGAAATATTTTCCGTGATAGTTGCAATTTCCAGTGTATAGAAATGTTAATAAAGATATTAAACACGCTACAAAATCTAGTAATTTTTGTGAAGTTTTAGAAAAATTATAGCATCCACGTTATGTTTATATTTATTGTATGCAATAAATCTAATAATTTCATTAAGTAGGAAGTAAAAATAAAATTAAAAAAAAGTGTTGTGAATATTGCAAATTTCTTTGTGCTAGCTAAAGTATATCTCTGTTCCTTTTATTAAAAGTAAAATTCATCAGTAAATTTGTCAGAATTTAGAGGAATTTAGCTAAATTGGTTATTATAGTCATTATAGGATTTAGCTTTTTCCCTGAAAAGATACAAAACCGGGCTACATACACACTTGAAACGAGATCAGTCGTGCTATGGTAGATCCAAGCGCAGATTTCAAAAATATGCGGTAGCTTTGTAATGCGATTGGTTAACGTCTTATGCTTTTAAAAATACTCCTAAAAGGTGTTTTTACTGTTTTTAATATACTTGTTGTATCAAAAAAATCTTTTTATAGAATAAATGTTGATGAATTTATTTCTAAAATAACTCAGTGTGTTTTTCCAATAAATTTGAAAGAGAAAACACAAATTTTTATTACTTTACAAGAATTCTGTTAACAACGGCGTGTGCACTCGAATCGACCGAGACGCGATTGATTACCGAATTTTGTGTTATCTTCTTATTCCTTTCTGGATATACCACGTTAAACGCGTACCATTTTAGGATGATGACGTAGCTGCTGTACAAAACGGTGCGTTGAGCATCCATCGTCTTCGCAGATCTCTAGATGACCCACATGCTCGAGAAATAACAACATTGAAGATGGAATTGCAACAAATTATGAAAGGAAACTATAGTCATTTTATGCAGAAGGAAATCTTCGAACAACCTGAGTCTGTGGTGAATACGATGCGTGGTCGTGTCAATTTTGAAAATCACGTAAGTCTTTCGTGTATATGAATAAAAGGCTAAATTTATTTTTAAACGGTTTCCCTCTTGATTTCAGACCGTTACTTTGGGTGGTATTAAAGACTACGTTTCAGAAATTAAAAGATGTCGTAGACTGATGCTTATTGGTTGTGGTACCAGCTATCACAGTGCTATTGCCACCAGACAGCTTCTAGAAGAACTGACAGAATTACCGGTTATGGTTGAATTGGCCAGCGACTTTTTGGATCGTACAACGCCTGTATTTAGAGATGACGTTTGTTTCTTTATTTCACAATCAGGTGAGTCTCGGAAATATTTTTCCGATAAGTTACTATTCTTCTAACCTATATCTAATTTTAATTCGTTTCAGGAGAAACTGCTGACACACTGATGGCTTTGAGATACTGCAAGCAAAGAGGCGCTCTTATTGTGGGTATTACCAACACCGTCGGAAGCTCGATTTGTCGCGAATCGCATTGCGGTGTCCACATTAATGCAGGCCCCGAAATCGGCGTCGCTTCAACTAAAGCATATACCAGTCAGTTTATTTCTCTAGTAATGTTTGCTCTTGTTATGAGCGAAGACAGAATGTCTTTGGCAAACAGAAGACGCGAAATCATCGACGGCCTTCGCAAGATTGGTGAACAAATTAAAGAAGTGTTGAAACTTGATCCGAAAGTAGAAGAGCTCGCGAAAGACTTATACCAACAAAAATCACTTCTTATTATGGGTCGTGGATTTAATTTTGCAACTTGTTTGGAAGGTGCCTTGGTAGGTTAATTTACAAGAACTATCCCAACGCGGACAGTAAACAATTAATATCCTATTATCCATTATAAAACGGAAATTATTTTTAGTGTTTTATTTTTAGAAAGTAAAGGAATTAACTTACATGCACAGTGAAGGTATAATGGCAGGAGAATTAAAGCACGGTCCCTTGGCACTTATCGATGATCAAATGCCTATTATGATGATCGTAATGAGGGATCCAGTATACATCAAGTGTATGAATGCTCTGCAACAGGTTGGTTACTGTTCTTATTAAAATATTAATTACTTGAGCGCGCTGGAATTAGGTCATACCATAAAACCCCTTCTTATTCATATGCGGCAAGTGAATATCGACGAAAGCTCGAACGTAATCTGCGGAGTTAAAATTGTAATATCAAAATTACCAGACTCTGTTAATTATACATGTTAGTATACTGGGGCGACTTTCTAATCCATTACACTATTTCCAAAAATTAGAATTTTTGTAGGCAATATGATAACGTCTTAAACGGAAAAAGGCAAGGGAAGCCTTGTATAAATTCTTTTTCTAGCATAAATATTTAAAATCTCTTGAAATATATCTCGGAGGTGTGCACAGTAGAATTATATTTGCCGTGTGATTTCTATATCATTTGTACTGGGTGCGATAGTAGACATGTCGCTTAGAAATTGACACCATTGCACATGACGTCTCGCTTTAAAAGATAGTAGATCGATTCGGAAAAGAAAGTCTAATAGGTAAACTATCCAATCACTGATTAGACAAACGTATAATTGGGTGGTAGGAAGAAATCCACTACTAATATCCAACTGATATCGATTTGATTAGCTTTGACTCGATAGTATCGGGTCATTCAAAAGGTGATGTTTTTATTCCTTGTGCGCTTGTGCATGGGCACACAGTGATTAGTGCATTTGTTAGTGGCGGACAGGCGCGCTACCAATTACACCGCAAAGTCTGTAGGAACGAATCACGTCTTAATACCTAGATCTTCGACGCCTGCAGATATATTGCAATATCTTGACAGACATATGTGCCAATTTTAACACATAAGGTGGTGTAGTTGGTAGCGCGCCTGTCGAGCGAACGGGAGCCGTAGGTTCGAATCCTACCAGAGTCAATGAAAAAAAAAAAGAAAAAAATATGTCATCAATTAAATTTAATTAGGTCGGAGAAAGCAAGGAAAAACCGTTTTTTCCAATTAGTTAAAAAATCAAACATCTAGACATTAGGATAAAATAATTAAGGAAGGAAATACACATCAATTACAAAAACGTATTCGATATACAGTCTCTGGCCATCGAATTAGGTCCACTTAAAAATATTATAATTTTGGGGTAAAATTTAAGAAAACAGTTGGTAATGTTGGCAATATTGTTATTGCAAGTAAGTATAATTTGAACATATATTTACTAATATTTACTTGTTTTCCTCCTCTGTGTTTTATTACTTCCTCAATTCTTTTTGGCATACTGCCAATGCAGCTTTTTATTGTTTTTTTTAAATTTCGTCGCTATTATGCCATACATCTTCAATATGTTGTTCTAATTTTTCCCTTGTAGATGGGTTTCGTGTACTTACGATGTTTTTCAAGATATTCTACACATTTTCAATTGGGTTTATGTCTGGTTAATTGCTTGGCCAAGGTAATACACGCAGATTTTTAGATTCAAGGTATCGCATTACGCTTTTTGCCTTATGGATCCAATGAACCAATATAAGGTATTAAATAGTTTTTATATTGTTTTATATTGTTTTTGTTTCATTGTTTCGTTAGCGAAATATAGTGATCCTGGTCCTGCTGTCGTAATACACGACCAAACCAATAGAGATGGGGGATGTTTAATAGAGTTGATCGTACATGCTTCTTTACACCGCTCTGAAGGACGTCGACGAACATATTGACTTCTCTCCGTTAGCCGTGATTCGTCGCTATAAATAATCTAGGAACTATGACAATGAATTTGACCATAAATACAGATGATAAATGAAACTTACCTTTTCCCCGTCTTCAACTGTATATTTTTTATATTATTTAGCCCATTGAAATCGTATCACTTTCATTTTAGATGTCTTGGCTTCTTTTCCGGACCCCTGCATTTCAAGCCTGCGGACTGTTCAGGCAGATATTTGTATACCTTCTCCACTAAACATTTTATGAACACCTTTAGTGGATAAATAACGATGTTCTGAAGCCACTTTTACTATACGACGATCATCTCTTACAGTAGTTTTGCGTTTGCCGGCACAGTATGTTTTGTCACTACTTGTACTAGGAATATTCTCCTTAATTAATTTCGCGATTCTCAGAACAGTTTGATGTGATACACCCTCTTGTTGTGCAATTTCACGTTGGGAGAACTCTCCCGTCTTTAGAAGAGCAGAAATTCGTGCTTTTTTCTCTGTGGTTATATCCTTCTTCTTTCCCATTATGATAATAATTGACCGCGAAAATAGACGCACACAAATATAATTAAAACTCCTTGAAATATAATTGAAAATGTGTGGAATGTCTTGAAAACCATCGTAAGTACCCGAAACTCAACTACAAAGGAAGAATTACAGCAACGTATGGAAGATGTATGGCATAATAGCGACGAAATTAGAAAAACAATAAAAAGCTGCATTGGTAGTATGATAAAAGGATCGAGGAAATAATAAAACACACAGGAGGAACAAGCAAATATTAGTAAATATATGTTCAAACTATACTTACTTGCATGTTATATGTAACTAAATAATAATATTGCCAGCTGTTTTTTTTAAATTTTACTACAAAATCATAATATTTTTAAGTGATGTTAATTCGATGACCAAGGACTGTATAATACCTAATATTTCTGTTGTTTGAAATAAATATACTGTTTCGAAATTTTGTAAATTCAATTTTTCTACTTATAGATAGTTTCTACGCTACAACAAAATGTGTTGTATTATTCTGCACCTATACACTTGTATTGACGTTGCACACAAACGATTACAGCGTACGCACATACACGTATTCCAAATTTGAAGCAGATATGCCTGTTTCGTTTTACGAAGTTCATCGAATAAAGGACCGATAAGGTGGCTAGAAATTTTCCACAAAACAGAAATGCACTAGGGATAAAAATATCGCATCCAAAAATATTGAGTTCTCCAAAGCGACAGTTCAATATTTACTTCCTATTATAACTATGAAGTTAGCGACTACAAAAAAGAAAACTAAGAAGTGCCATAATTGTAATTTTCACTACTGTCGTGTGTACAGTGCATATTCCATCACTTGCATAAAAATCTGGGACAAGCGACATTACCCATTTTAAACATGTCTTTTGTAAACTATGAAAAAATATGTCAAATTGTCTGCTAGTGTCAATCGTAAATGGACAAGCCATTGTCACAAGATTGAAAAAACTTCAAAATGAGCTCATAAGAGTTGTCCCAGATTTTTATGCAAGTGATAGTACATTGATGTTCCGCTTATATTTTTCATTTCCAGTTTATTTGTTTGTGTGTTATTCTGAAAATGCCTTATTTTGACATCTATACAGTTAGATTAATGACTTCACGATTATTTCCATTTGCAAATTCGGTGACATGATTGTCTGCATTTTTTTGGGATTCAAATATGTTTACATTACCTACTCCTACACAATGCGTAGGAGGGTCATAGGCTCAATACTTACTTCTAATTATAAGTCCGACATTAGCAACTGTAAAGAGAGAACTATGAAATTGTCATATTGCGAAATATTGAACGCAAATTATCCAGTAGGCATCATCTGCGATTTAACAAATCCCTTTGATTGCAATAATTTACACATTATTTTGTAGAATTTTTCAAGGACAAAAAGTTACAGTGTAGTAAGCGCATAAGTAGACTGCAATTTATTGTGCAATAATTTAGAGAGGTTTTAGACACATTAATCAATAAATTGGGTAATTATAGCGATAGATACCAACATTATTTCCTTCTATATAAAATCTTTTTGACGTTTGTGGTTAAGTGTCATTAAGTGGTATTATTTAACAGACCGAACACATGCGAACATAACTTTGTCAAAGTTAAATACCGTGAGTTGGTACTACAACGAAATCCAGAAAATCACCAGAAAGTTACTAAAAATTGACGAAATTTAGAACTGGATCCAAATCCATTAATTTATTGGCCAATTTGAATCCGTAAATTTATTGATCAACTTATGTGTATTACACACGTCAAGACATTCAAGATCGCCAAATTGGCCAATTTATTGGCGTGTGTAAAATCGCTCTAATACAAAATAATTTTGCGCGTGAACCGGCGCAGAAAACGTTTTGCATTTGTTGACAGGTTTCGATAGTTAAGTTAGGCAAAGTATTCATTATAACGTTTCAAATAATTTGTTCCTGCTTTTGCATATTAATTAAATACTGCACTAAAACTATGGAGGTAGGATATGATTTTAATTTTAATTCAGTAATTTTATTAGCTAATAGTTGCAGTGATAATGGATACATTATCATAATTTTGAAATTTTAATGTAGAAATAGCAAGTATTGCCAACATATTCGACCTGAATCAAATTTACAGTTCCAATATTACTAACGGTAATAGTTGTGTGCATGCCACCAATCAATATTTTGTGCAATTTTTATAGTAAAATCTTGCTGCATTGCAAACAGTTTAATCGAGTGGAGTTAGATAAAAGTAATGCATTTTTTGTGTAAATTTCTTTGCAGAAAATTGTTCATATTGCATCGTTACAAACGGTTCTAAAACATTGAGCTCTTTAGGCTTTCGAGATAAGGTTGGTAAATGAATCATTTCCTATCTTTTAAGACCCCTATTCTTCAATATAAGAGAAGGGAACGTTCTATTAAGAGAACGGATAGATCCCATCACACAAATGTTCTCTCAACAATAAAGAATCGTTCTATAATCGAGTTTCTTAATATTACAACAATTGCAACATGATATATTTCAATAGTATTGTTATAACACATTTAACCGAGGAGCAGACTTTAAACTACAAAAGTTTAATTTATTATGACATTATTTTTGCAAAATACTAGCACAACATATTAAAACATCAGTAAAAAATATTGTTTTGATATAACACTAACTGCATTTTGAACGTCTATTCCTCGGTTAATTGATTTAGTAATATAGGAAAATTTATCTAACTATGTATTTTGATTAATATAGGTAAGAAGTCGAGACGGTAGACCAATTATTATTTGCGAAGAAGGGGATAACGAAACTGCCAAACTCGCTTGTAAATCACTCCAAGTTCCACACACAGTCGATGCACTACAAGGCATTTTAACAGTTATCCCAATGCAACTACTCAGTTACCACATTGCTATGTTAAGAGGCTGCAACGTGGATTGTCCAAGAAATCTAGCTAAGAGTGTAACAGTAGAGTAAAGGTATGTATTCAATTTCACAATTGCTAGAAAGGTAGCGTATAAAACGAGATTAACTGAGTTGCAAATATTAAAAGTGCCAAATAATGTTAAAAATATATTTCAACGATCCACACCCAAAATTGATCCTAAAAATAATAACCAAAAATAATGCCAATATAGTTCAAAGTATTGATGCAGTCAGTCACAGCAAAAGCAACGTGAGGAGAGAAAACATTAGCAAACGGACATGTTTCTGTGTACTCGACGTCATCAGTGTTGCTCCGAATGCTTCCCTACCTCACACTGCTATTTGCTTCAGCTTATATCACAAATTTCCAAGCTAGCAAGTATTTAGTGCTATGAAACACATTCCCGCCGAGATGACAGCACAGAATGCTGTGGTATCCGCACTTACAAGTGATTCCGACAGGCTGATGTATTAAAAATATGCCAAAAAAGGAACCGTAACTCACCATTGCTTTTGCCGTAAGTAATTCATCAGTACCATCAGCTGTATTGGCATTATATTTGGTTAACGGTTTATATACTAAATATTTCTGATCTTTGTGGACCTTAAGATTTATTAGACTTATCTATAGATTATTATACAGTACGGTCCGCGCGTTTAAAAAAAAAAACAGGCCGATTTCTATTTTTTGTGGACTAACTTTTGCTGTTATCGACAGTTCAACTGTATTTCCGGCGCTCCCGGAAGTGATGTCAACACCCTGTATATTTTTACGTTTTTGTGAAGGCAATCGAAAGGCGAATCCAACGATATCACATATGTTATACTTTAACTTGAGAAATATGACGATATGCACCAATAAAGGTTTTGGTAATCTGTTTTTGTTGTTACGCCAAATTGCCTAGGAAAATGCGCCAAATTGTTCATTGTGACGCCAGACTGATCTAAAGTAGTCGTTGCTACGCAAAGTAATCATTGCAATTACTAAACTGTCAAATCTCAATTCCAAAAGCGTTAATTATTCTTGTTATTTACTGTTATTATAACCTGCATTTGTAATACTTTCGCTCTTTGTGCTCGTTATTATTTTATGTCATTTTAACTTGTTTTGTTTATTGTTGGTTCTCCTTTACTTCATCGAACTTTATTGTAACTAATTAATTGTGGTAGGTTTTCATAGGCAATGTGCTTAAGTTTCAGTTTTTTATGTTGTTGATTTTTTATTGGCCTCTCCATAGACCACGTAAGATAAACACCAGGTACCTAATTTTAATATTCAGTGAATTTGGCAACAATTACCACAGCCGGAAATATTTGAACTTTGCGCTAAGTAGGGATAGATAATATAAAATTTATAGGGTGATCTGCTTTAACAAAAGATAATATGATTTAAATTATTGTACAATTTGTTGCACAACCATGGCAAATAAGGTGATAATTGTTGCCAGATTTACATAGTATTCAAATTGATCCAGCAATTTGGCATGGTTCGTGCCGAAGCCATCATAAAAGTAACAACACAAAAAACCTAAAAGCAGACATATTGTCTATCAAAAACTAATACATTTAAGCAAACTTGCCATAATTAATTAATCGCAATAAAGTTCGATAAAGTAAAGAAATAAAGTTCGATAAAGTAAAGAAATAACGATAATTAAGAAAACAAGTTAAAATGAAAATGAAAATAATAACAAGAACAAAGGCAGGATATAATAACAATAAACAACAAAAATAATTTACGCTTTTGGAATTGACATTTGACAGTTTGGCGATTGTTATGATTACTTTGCTTAGCAACGAGCTCTTTAGATCAGTCTTGCGTCACAAGAAACAATTTAGCGCCCTTTCCTAGCCAACTTTGCGTAACAACAAATACAGATTACCAACACTTTTATTGCTACATATTGTCATATTTCTTAAGTTAAAGTATAACATATCTGGTATCGTTGAATTCGATTACCTTTCCAAAAACGTCAAAATATACAGACTGTTCTATTTAAAATAAAAAAAAGTTTACGTCACTTCCGGTGACACCGGAAATAAAATTGAACTAAAATA
Organism: Dynastes maya; assembly: GCA_029619315.2. NCBI lineage: Eukaryota > Metazoa > Arthropoda > Insecta > Coleoptera > Scarabaeidae > Dynastes > Dynastes maya. Next base: position 13,844,390 of record JAROYE020000005.1, on the reverse strand, counting down.
GAAATCGACTTACTTTTTCTAAAAACGCTGGCTTCTATCGTTCAAAAGTTAGCACGGAGGGACACTTTAGACCTCACTAGTATATACATATGTATCGAGGTTTGTTAAGCAGTTTCTATTTCAATTGTTATATACAGTCACAACGCGCCATTCTATAACGCAGATTTGAAATTATGCTCTCAATATTTTGCTACCTGGAATTCCTACAATGCCAGTCATGACTTGCAATTACGCGCAGTAGTCACACTTCGAAAATACATTTTTTATAGAGCAGTTATGTAGATGTAAATGTAAGCTATTGTATAGTAAGTAATAGTTAGTTCTAAACTAATTGAATTTAATTACTATATTGCACGCGTTTAACTAGTAATTATATTGAAAAATAATGGAAAACGAAATATTTCAAGAAAAGCAAAAGCTGTTCTTATCTACCAAATCGAGAAACAACTGCTGGTTGTTGCTTGTCTATTACAGCGAATACTTCGTAAAGATTTACAGACATTTTACGAATACACATTTATTAATTTACGTCAATACTTAGGCATCTAGTTTTATACCCCTAATTTGATGTTTGAACCGAAGATTGAATAAACGGCCGCCATCAATCGCTATAAGATGATAAAATTTATTTCTAACTTTGTATTTAAATTTATTTGTAGCGAAAACAAGTTTTTGATGTAATGTATAGAATACATTAGGAACGAACACATGCATTGCAAAAAATTTCTGTTATAACGCGCGTTTCTATATTTGTATATTTTTGGATCCCTATCCCGCGCATTGTGGCAGGATAACTTGTATTTTTATCTGTATATAGAATTAATGATACTATATTATGTTGCCATAATAGAATACCATATACCAAAACCGTTTTTTTCTAAATCTAATGTTCAAATGGAATAACGTTAGTGTATTTTACCATTTTATAACCTAATTCTCTTACTTTAAAGAGTTTACATTTAAATTAAATATTGTGATGATATTTTAGGGAAACTATCCAACCACGCAGGCGTTATATCTCATATAATCCACGTACTTCATAATGCTTTTGAACTGGGTTGATGGACAAGGTAGATTAAGCCCAAATACCAACTATATTGTCACTTGGAGATTAATTTCTTTTTGTACAACCACGTTTCTTTTTTGTATAAACGATATAAAATAAAAATCGTTTCTCCACGTATTTATATGCCTTATATACATATTAGTTTTTAGGAAGAAACCAATTTGATTGATTAGATCTTTCTATATATACTATTGTATTAATCGGGACGATACATATCTACCTTTTTTGCCACATAGCATCCTTTCCTTTTTTTTCTCTTTCTTTAACTAAAGTAACGAGGTTTTGTGCATTTAGTATATATGTGAAAGAAGGTAGATATTTATGTTTTTTATTACTTGTATTGTACTTTATTCTCGTATTATTGTATATTATGACTATATATATATTATTTGTAAATTTTTTATTATTTAATCAAAATTCTTTATAAATTGTTATATTTTATAATTTGGTTCCTATAGAAAGCCCATTTGGTTAATAAAATTTGTTGTATAAAAATTAATTGGTGTTTTTATTCTTATAATTCCTACTATTCTTAATTTGAGATTTATAGAAATTTTAATTTCTCTAATAGATCGCACTGTACTGTTTGAGCGATCTTTAAACAATTTCCTATCGTTTCTGAATTCCCAACATGATTCCATACGCTTCACCGTGGAGATCGAATCGGACGGTTGCTTTCCTTTCCTAGATATTCTCGTACACCGGCGTCTTGACGGTGCGTTGGGACATTCTGATTACTGAAAACTCACGCACATGGATAGATATCTCAATGGCCTCTCACACCATCATCCAGCCCAAAAACGCGGTGTCATCAATTTTCTTATCCAAAGGGCCATTTCCCTGTCTGAACCCAGTTCGCTTCCTCAAGAACTGAACCACATCACTGAAACTCTGATCCGCAATAATTATTCTAGGAAAGACATTCAAACTACCATTAACCGCTACACCGACCCTTCTCCACAGTAAGTCCCCTCATCTAACCCTAATTTCCGTAAGCATTCATGGTGTCATCGATCGCATCAGCAAGATTCTCTTCAGAAACAACATAAAAACCATCCTCGAACCTAATTTCGAGCTTACATACTACTTTCCCATCAAAGACTGCAATCATCTGGAAGCCCCTTGTGTCTATTAGATTCCATGTTCGTGCGGTAGTGTGTACATTGGTGAGACAAAGCGATCGGTCAGCATTCGGGCTAATGCGCACGAGCGTTGTACGCGGTTTTTGCGTGTGGCCGGGTCCGCGCTGGCTGAGCATAGACTGAAAATTGGCCACCAACTCCAATTTGACTCTACCCGCATCTTATCTCGCAACCCTCACTATTATAGCAAAAAAAAAAATCCCTGAATCAATAGAGATTTTCAAATATTCCAACAATTTAAATCGCGAAGATCCCTTACATCATACGTGGAAATCCTAACTTATGAAACCTCCTAGCGACCCTCACGCTTCATTGATCCATAACATTTCCGCTCCGTTGACCCGAAACAAGATCAACATAAACCCCTCCGGAATGAATAGTCCCAGTCAGGGTGCAGTAACAGCCCTGAAGATGTCCCATAAAAGTGTGGACAAAACGTCGGCAAAAGCTACAACGACGCGGTTCCAACCCGGAAACCAAGAATATAGTATTACGAGCTCAATGTTTTGCTATCTGGGATTCCTGCAACGCAGCAGAAATTTTTAAAATACTAGGACAGTTTAAGTTGGCAGTTCTGGTAATAAAGGTCTAATTCGCATGCAGTACACTAAGAAATTAGCGAATATGTCTTCTATTGCGGAGTGCGTATCACGACTTGAAATTGCAAGCAGTGGTCACGCTCGGGAAATCAATCTTATAGTGCACAAGTGCAAGTCTAACATATAACGTAGTGAATAATAGTAATTTCTAAACTAATAGACCCGTTCCAATAGAAATCATAAACCAGTTAGACGCGATTCGATTAGCTAAAAAAAATCCGAATCTGTTTTCTGACCGATTTCACAGTATAAGATTAGCTCTGACTAGTTTGTGATTCTTGTTAGAACAAAGCTAACTACGCATTGTAATAATTATACTCAAAAGAGATTTCAAGAGAAGCAAGAGCTACATCTTGTCTACCAAGTCGACTAACAACTATTTGCTGTTGTTTGCCGATCACACCGAGAACTACGCATTAAAATTTACGAGTACAGGTTTATTAATTTACGTTAATACCTATGTATCTGATTTTATATCTTTAATTTGTACTAGACAGGGACGTACACTTTTGGCGCCGTCGTGCAAAATACTGATTGGTGTCTTTATGTGTATTGAACCAAAATTGTTTTATTATTCACTTTGCTGTGTTGCGATAATTTGAATAGGCACGCTAAGTAACATAATTACCTCGCAGGTTCCAATTGGTTGAAATTTCCAGGAAATCTGATATTCTATAAATCTTGGTATTGGTATATTTTGTTTTTGTTTAAATTTTTTATGGAGTTCCAAATAAAGTGTTTACAATTTAAGTTACCAATCGAAATATGGCGCTTTTAAACGTTTGGCGCCTCGCCGTTGTGCGCCGAACCGTTAAAACATGTATTTGGACGAAACTAAGGTTCAAATGATACAGTAATTGCAATTTTATTTGAAATTTCGTTCAATTTCAGGAGAAAATTTATAGATATGCATTTAACCAGGGTCTTTAATTTCCTATTATGTGGTGTTTTGCCTAATCAATCATTACCTTTCCCACAATAATTTTTAAGTAGGGTAATCTGTAGAACAAGTTATTACAGTTGTTGCAATACGTTCACTGCTGTGAATGTGACATTTACATATATCAGCATCCAAATGGCTATGTTCGGTGATATAATTTAAAATATATTATATTAAAACAGAAAGTTTATTATAAACATGTCCGTGTTCAAAAATAATTTTGTTAAATATAATGTAAGAATATAAAATTATTTGAACAATAAAATCTTCACGTTTTTGTCAAATAGAAGAGACAATTAGGGAATCGAGTTGGAAAAGCATCTTTTTTAAGCCTAGGATTTGTTAAATTTACAGTTATAGTTACACCAATCCTTCAATCTGTAGCTGTTGAAAAATAAACATCTTTTACAATGTGTAACTCACAAACCCTAGTATATATTATTGGAAAACAGCCGACGCCACGATATTATAAATAGACCGCCCGAGTCACGCTTTTATTGTTTCAGAAAATCTTATCGCTTATACAACACTGGAAAAACATAACAGGTATCACCAACAAAGTACGGAAATATCACTATACAGTATTTTTTTTTATAAAACCAATATAATTTGGATAAACCAATTCAAAACGCAAGATATGGTCTGAACGTGTAAACATCAAGACGATAAATATAGCTAATCGTTCACCTAAACGGATAAACGTCACAGCCTACTGACGTCAGAGCAGTTAGCCCTTGTTATACCGGGAGTAACGGTCGAACACCGTACTCATATTGACGGCATGCTCTTGGTTTTTGATTTAATGTCTCATAAAGAACGAATCCCCAGTACATGAATTAAATGTGTATATTAAGACGCGCATTTTTATAATATACACATTTCTGGATCTCTATCTCAGTAGCAGGATAACCTGTAATTCTCTTATTTTGACCTTGTATTTTCCATCCCTCTTGAGACATCCTATTATGAAACAATACAATAAGGTGTACTTCATATACCACTCAATTACAAAAAGAAAACAAAATGACTAAAGTTTGTACTGCGTCAAAAAGTATCATTAACGTATGGTCCAAAAATTTTCTGAAAATTTTTAGATACTGATAACTAGAGCGGGCACTTTTTAAATTTCGCGGATGATTTAAACGGGTAGTTACGTTAAAAAATTGGCGTATATGTCATTTATTGCCGGAACTACCAACTTAAATCATCCGCGAAATTTAAAAAGTGCCTGCTCTACTGACAACTTGTTTAAAACTGTTTTACTTTTTAAACTAATTGTTACAACAATTAACAATAAATATAACAAAAAATAACATTCCAATTATTGAGTTTTCGTCTCAGTTTTCTTCTGTTTGTCCCATCATCCTTTGGACAACAGCAGGGTCGATTTCTCGAATTTTTCGGTAAATGCAACCAACGTTTTAGTTGGTCTTCGTTTGCAGCTTCCCATCCATTGTCGAACACTTTTCCCGCCAACATTGACCAAAAGCTTTCTATTGGGCGAGCCTGAGCTACACTGAGGTGATTGTCCAATTTAGGAACAAAATTTATGTTGTTTGTGTTATCCAGTCTCCTGTTCCTCTTGCATAATGACAAGAAGCTAGATCAGGCCAAAACATTACAACATAATTGACATGATGTGTATTTGAAAATTGAAGCAGTTTAGATAGGGATCTTTCAGTATAACATGTCATCGGTATAAAAAATATTTCTCATCATCCGTAACAATCAGTTTATTGACAAAATGGATGCGCTCTAGAGCACGACAACATCTAAGAATTCATTCAAACTAAGCCGTAGCATATTTTGGTGCCTTTCTTCGTTTTCGAAGCACCACGTTATATCGGGAAACTGGTTGAAAACCAGTGGCCTTTGATGCACTAAATCTTCGATCTAATTTTCGATGTGAAATTCCAACTCTGGCTTTAACGGCTTCGATCAGTCTTTGTTCCCTCACCTGGCGCAAAATTCTTGGTCGATCAATTTTGGACAAGTTAACGCACGGTATACCCTCTTCACATTCCTTTATGGTCTGATAAATTGTTGACACAGAAATATTTTGTTCTCAATAAATGGCCACTATATCGCGCTTGGGTATTCGCCTAACTAGATTGTAAATTCCTTTACGAATATCTTGCTTATGAGACATTTTGCTGAACCAAATCGCAAAAATTAACCTGTCATAATTAAAACAAGGTAATTGTGACATTTCGCTTCCAGCGACAATTTGATTAAACGCGGTTTGATACTACAAACCATTTGAAAATTTTCGGAAAGCTTTGGGACCATATTTTATACAATGGATTAGTGAAACTTGCACATTAAATATTTGTCTGACTATACACGATTAAATCCGATCCAGTTTGAAATTAACATGTTAACGCTTTAACTAAATAATTTATTAGTTTTTCACATACTAATTTTACTACTTAAAACAGTTTTTTTTTCATTTAAAAATCGACTTTCAAATTCTACAATTTCATCAAGAAAACCAGTTTTTAAAAAGTTAATAACCATCTAAAATACTGATAATGTTCTTTTCAACAAGAAATATCAAAAGAAGAATTCTGGTTCTGTGTATTGTCCAATGATATAGGACGTAACATTGTTAGGAAAAATAAAAATATTGGACTTGTAAAGTGTTCCTGCAGTTGTTGGTGCTATTGGATACAATGTTATCTCTTTTATCCATCTCATCCCACAGAGTTTAGAATTATGTTTGGGCTAATTATTCTGTTGTAGATAAAAATATACTCCAATTCATCTAAGTCCGACTGGAAAGTCATACTGGCTGCTGCAGGTTTTCTAAATAACCTTTTCTTAAAGAGGTCCAAAGTATAAAACCGTTTCCGTGTTTAATTTTCGGCACAACACATTCAGGTGCCCATCTTCGAGCAAAATTACGGCTACTGCTACCGAATATTTGAAATTTTAATACGTCTGTCTACAATTTTTGTTACTACATTTCAACAATTATCATCAGTCTTTGGTTTTGCTGCATTAATAAAGGTTATACAGCAATTTGCCCTTCTAAACCTGTTATTGTCAGATACTTTTAAGAGTAGTCAGTAACCTGGGCAAATATGCGGTAACATCCAGAGGCGCATAAAAGTTTACACATAAAATAGAAGGTAAGAAATAAATTATAAAACGTGCTGAAACACTTACCGTTTTAAAAGTCTTCCGTGAAATCACAAACTGGGTAATATCTATTAAATATTTGAATCATTAGATATGTTTTCACAGTTGTTTCAGTCAAGTGAGTACGACGTGCGGAATAAATGTTTTTTAATCCCGAAAACGACCGTTCGACATCTAGCGATGTTACATTTGCATGTTTATTTTTTTTCACACGCACCTTCACAAATTTTTCTTACTATAAGAAAATCGGAGTCTTTCTTAAAACACAGCCTGCAACCATGTTCCTCAACGTGTAACAATCGGCTGTGGTGGTTCAGGTAAATCAGGACACAGTTTGTGAAATAGCCGGGTACGTTTCGGAGACTTTAGAAACACTGCCTTTGTACTAGCAATCAATGCATTTACTAGTGGAAAACATGTAGGAATCGTTTGTGCCGCAAGATTTAGAGTATGAATTTTACACGTTACATGTAAGAAGTTACCACTGTGTTCTTTAAGAGATCGGCCAAAAGAACGCATGTTTGCGGCACCATCGCTCATAAACATTAAAAGTTGCTTAGTTGAAACTTCAAATTTGTTCAATGAGTTCAACACCACCTTTAAAATCTCATCGGCAGTACAATTTATAACTCTTTTGGAAGCAAGTAAGAAGAAGGATGACGGTCGATGTGGTTCCATTGTACGTACCATTATACTAACCACAGAATGTTTTTGACGATCTGTTGTTTCGTCCACACACAACCACAGTTTTTTATCTTTCAATTCCGTTTTCATTTTTTTTTCTATATGTTCACGAGCAAATGGCACTACATTTCGTATCGATGTCCGACTAGGTAATTTACAGTCCGCATATTTATTCCAGAAGGAGACAACTGCTTCTTTGTCTAGTAGACGAAACGATAGATTACATAAAATAAGAGTAACACATAAATCAAATGTAAATTTTTCTTGGTCTCGTATGCCACTTTTTGCAGAAGAATGCTGTTTGCTTTCGATGTGACGTTAGCAATAGCTTCTGGACCAACACATTAATGGGGTTTTTACAAACTAGACAAACTAGACAAATTTTAGCGCCATCAAAAATTAAGTCCGGCATATCCATTATAAAGTTTTTAACTGTGTCTGCCATTGGTCGTTTTCGCGACGTACCTAACTGCGACATTTTTAAAGCAAACATAAGCGTACAATTACGAAATAAGTTACGACAACCTACATATACACAGAACTACTCGCATACAACATAATACTGACGCTGTGAACGCGTGAAATAAATAATCGCCGACTTCGCACCACGTATCTACTACACTGACTGTTACCGCTGTTTGTCCAAACTAGTAGTCAGTGATACTGAGTTTTGATGACTTTCGTTAAATCCCGCTCCAATTTATCCAGCTGTAAGACATCGATTTCATTTGATTAGTGTTTCTATTAAAACGCAGCTTTTGAAGAGAAAGTTTAGCTGCAACTTAATATCCTGGATAATTTGTATTCTTTATTCAGACAAACCATTATTTATTGTTGTAAATTCCTAGTATTTTAACATCACCTGAATATTTAACATACTATAATGCTGGAATTAAAGTAGCTTTAGTGGTGGCTGCATTAAATTGCGGATTAGGTGTTATGTTATCGCATGTATGTTTGTATAATAAGTATTCCGCGAGGAAAAATCGATTGCATACACCTCCACTACTTATTTGAGTATGAAAAAAAAGGAAGAAAGATAAAAGCATAGACCTTTTATGAATATTTTATAATACGTGAATTTAATTTGTTAAACGATCACGTATAGTTCCATTTTCCCTTTCTATTTTTGGTTCAGAAGGTGATTTACCTTTAATAGCTAATATATTATCGACTCCTTTTGTTAAAACTTTAATATAACTTAAAACTTGTAATAGTAATTAAAAATTTTGTAATTTAACAGATCTCGAAAGACAATATTTTATGAAAAACATTATATTCATCAATGAAAGGATGGAAGCAAAAAATATCTGACAAATTAAAGATATGCTCGGTGTAATGACAAAATTGTTACTCAAGTTAAAGTGGAAATAGAAATCATTTTCTTACGTATCTTTTTGACAAGTAAAAATAATATCTTTCAATATCTTTCGCATATCAGTGAACGTGAACGTCAATGTAAAAAAATGTGCATTCTCTCACAATGTGAACGTGAAGTTGCTCAATTATACGTTCACGTTCACATTTTGATATAGTACAAATGACCTGTGACCCTGTGACTACTGTTGTTGTTGTTTGTTGTGTTATTGTACCATCGCTTCTATAAAAATCTGGGATAAGGGATGACATTACCCATTTTAAACATATCTTGTAAAATATGACAATTAAATAACTGAATGTCAAATTGTCAGTGTCGATCGTAAGTCGACAAGTGTGGTGCAGTATAGTTTATTTCAAATTATAAGAATATAACTGTAGACTTACAAGGCCTTTAATACTTTTATTGCACCTTCTGTGACGATAATAACCTGGCAATGCATATTGAATCTAGGGGCCGTATTGACTATAAATTACGGCCCTATAAGATAATTATATGTTTATGTATATATTTTACAAACAGTATAAAGTTACATAGTAAGCAATTCGATGTTACAAGTAATTAAAGAATTTACATATTAAATGAGATTTAAATGTACAAACAGGTAGTTACGCATAACGCATCTCATAATTCCATTTCTATTCAATTCACTTAAATTTTTTCATTACGGTCTTCAGCAGTTTGTTTGCGTATCCAGGTAGTTATTACCGCAGGTGGTGCAATAACAGCATTTAAGCCGTTCAAAGTTATATTCTTATAATTTGAAATAAACTATACTTAATTATATGTAAAATATTGGCTTTGTTTTTCTTCCACGGTTGAACCGATTCAGAATCGCTCAAACCAGTCGTTCCTGTAAGTAATGCAGACTCTAATATCAGATACAATACCATGATTTGCATTGGTGAACCGTTTTGAATGCTTCGGAATCGGTAGGAAAAAAGACAAACCTATTGTCGTTTTTAAAATCATTGTCACAACACTCAAAAAACGTCAAAATGGTCTCATAAAAGTTGTGCCAGATTTTTATGAAAGCGATAGTACCTACCTGCTAATCTACTAGAATAAAAATGCAAATATCTTACTTTTTCCTCACACAATACCAAGTATGATGTATGGAGTCTCCTATTTGTTTGAGTACGGTCTGTAACGATTGAAAAATGTTTTAAATAAAATTTGTTTAGAGTCATCTAAATTGAAAGCGTTATACAATAGTGCGTGAAAGCTGTATATAAAAGATAATTTCATAATGCAGAGTAGGTGCTTGATCCATAAGTAAGTTTTATTTAAAGCTTTGTCGAATATTTTGCAATCAAGTGAGCGAGATAGACTCTACTCAAACAACTCAATACATTGTACTGACTGTTGTATAAGGAAAAAGTAAGATATTATGTTTCTCCCTTTATTAGGATTAGTACTCGATTTTGTCGTAAATCAACACATAAGTGACATTTTCTTCTTTTCCGAACTCAATCGTTACCTCCGAAATTAAACAAGGCCTAACAGCTTTGATGTCAGCAGGCTGTGACGTTTATTGTCTTAGGTGAATGATCAGCCATAAACGCGTTTACACGTTCAGACCGACTCTGCGTTTTGAATTGGTTTATCCAAATTATATTGGTTTTATTTAAAAAAATACTTTGTAGTGATATTTCCGTGCTTAGTTGGTGATACCTGTAATGTCTTTCTAGTGTTGTATAAGCAATAAAACCTTTTCTGAAACGATAAAAACGGGATAACCTAAAAACTGTGGCGTCGGCTGTTTTGTATGTTTTGTTTGTGAGTTACACTTTGTAAAAGAAGGTATTATTTATTTTTTAACAGCTACAGATTCAAGGGCAGGTGAAACTATAACTGGAAGTTAAAAAATCCTAGGCTTAAAAAGATGCTATTCCAACTCAATTCCCTGACTGTCCGTTGTAATTGTCAAGAAATGTGAAGATTTTATTGTTCAAATGGTTTTATATTCTTACGTTATATTTACCAAAATTATTGTTGAATACGAAGAGATGTTTTTAAATGTGTTAAACGTTCTGTTTTAATACAATATATTTTAAATTATATCACCGAACGTAGCCATTTGGATGCTGATATATGTAAATGTTATATTCGCAGCAGCGAACGTATTGCAACAATTATAATAACTTGTTCTACAAATCCCCTACTTAAAAATGATTGTGGGAAAAGTAATGATAGATTAGGTAAAACACCAGACAAAAGGAAATTAAAGACCCTGGTTAAATAGCATGTCTGTAAATTTTCTTATGAAATTAAACAAAATTTCGAATAAAATTACAATTACTGTACCATTTCAACCTTAGTTTCGTCTAAATACATGTACAATTATGAATAATAATAATTAGTCGATTAAATATCAACCACAAATACTTCTTTCACGAAAACGGTGTTCGGGTACGTGTTTGGTCTTTGCTTTGAAACTTTTTGAAAAAAAAAAAACGAATGGAATGCGAAGAAAGGCTCAGTTGGCGACTGGCATCCTCTTTAAACCGGAAGCCCTTCAAAACTTAAAAAAGAAATGCAAGAAAACGATTCCGTTACCTCTTAGGCTAATATCGTGCATGGCGATATATCACCTAAACAGCGTTACGTCATCGAAGAGCGCTTGTTATATCGGCGGTAAGGACTCAATCCGTGGTCACACTATACAGTGTGGACGGAAGATAATTCCTTTCCTGAGCAATTTAGAGAAAGAGCTTTCAAATAGAAAATATTCGGTAACAAATGTTATATAACATAAAATTATATTCAAGTATACAGGCTGTTCAGTTTCCTTTGCGTACGATACAAGTTTGGTTTTTTAAATGCGCTATATTATTATGCTGTTGGATGCATCTCTTCAATGTATGTTAACTTTCTTCAATATTCCCTATACCCATCTACATTACTTTTTGAGATAACTGATATAATTTGAGAGTTTTGCGAAATGCCACCGTTTCTTTTACGACCGGTATCTTAAATGCTTTGCACGCTAGAGCGCTGATTCAAATTTTATTCAATTAAGTATTTCTTGGAGTCTTCAGCAATACAACGAAGATTCCTTTATATCAACCAGATCTTACAGAATGGTCATTTATCGTTGCCATGTTTGATTCGTTATTTAATTTTTGAAATGGAACATCCTGTATGTTTTTGTAAAATCTAATAGAGAAGCTCTTCTAGAACGTTTTTCGTAAACATTAAATATGAAGCTACGTAGTTAAGTTTTTCGTTTAAAAACATGGACGAAATACAAACTTTTGTTTCGCTCAAGATATTCATTAAAGCAAATGTGTATACGCTATCATTTTCCTACATAAATTTATTTCTTTTATGAACTCTATCAACATTTACCTACTTATTTTCGCTCTTTATTATTTATACGTGCTGGTTAATTTATTAGACAATTCTGATGAATATTTGATGTAGCCCAAAATGGACAAAGTTTAGGAAAAAAACTGGAGTCGACTTCCTAACAATTTCTTTAAATAACGTTTTATTAGGTTGTATCAAAAGCTTCCGCCACTTTTCGTACTTACCGCATAGTAAAAAGTGGCGAGAATTTTTGATACAACCTAATAGAAGTCCTGCCGAAAAGATGGAAATTTCATTTACTTATTTTTACATGCTTCAAAATAAGAAGGAAAGAATGTAATCTATTGCATTGATCTCTCACAGTAATAATACCATACAAAGCCTACAATAATTCACCAATGAACCACATAGTTTAAAAGGTCAAGAATACAAATAAAAAAAAAAAACAAATTTTGAGTTTCTGACGCCAGAACCACGGAATACTCAATCTCTGCATCTTAATAACATTTGCGAAATATTTGGGCATACTACTAGCTTCCTAGATTTTAAAAGTCACACAACTTAAACGAACGAGAATATAATAAACCGTGTAAAACACTTCAACAACCTGAGTTTTAAAGAAGAGGGAATATATTTTTAGACAGCGGTGTCGATATTTTATTCGATTTATTCGTGAATATTAGATCCAATGGAAGAAGAAACATGCAACGTCCTTGGGACTGATCGCCAAAATTCGTAACCTCAGAAATCCTTTATATAACCCTTCAAATATTCTATTTTCCAAGAGAACCCTTGTTCAATTCATTACACCCAGAATCGCATCCTCCAAATATTAAATCCATATATTCTTGAGCCCAACAACTCCCCTCTTACGCGAAAACATCTTATCCATTACATAACACAAATTCTCTGAACTTTATAATTCCATAATTATTAATTACATACACGTTTTTGTTTGTCTTTTTTTAATCTCCTTTATGCATTACAAAATAATGTATACAAATTACGGGTGGAAAGATCTCGGTCGATAAAGCAATAATTATTATTATTCTTACTACTATTACTATGCCCACCTATTTGTGAGCATGCCTACTATATACCGATTCGGAAAATGTGATATTAGCCATATCGCTATATCAGCGTACATACATACGCTAGCTTTATGTACGGCGAGAGCGCTCTCTTGTCGTACATATAGCCAGCGTATGTACATATATACACGTTGCGACACAGATCGGCTGTACATACAACATGAAGAAAATAACACAGTTCGACAACAACGCATATATCGATTATATTCGCCAGCACGAGTTCGTTCGACAGAGCCAGGGCGGATGCGAGAGGAGATATAGCTAGTAACGTTGTCGTAGAGCGGTTTAGAATTTTTATTTATTTTGTACATAGTTATGTAGAGTATTTATTTTTCTTTTCTTTTATTTCATCAGTAAAGCTGGCGGTACCGCGCAGTAGCGTAGAGTCGACCAAGCCTCGCGTTCCACTAGAGTTATTCTGCTAATAGAGATGTTTGCTGCCGCAAATAATTTCGCTCATCTTTTAGATAAAAATTAAATAACACGTGCTCAAACACTTACCATTTTAAGAGTCCTCCGTGAAACCACAAAGTGAATAATGTCTGGTAAATATCTGCAACATTAGATATGTTTCAACTGTTGTTTCGGCAAAACTAGTACGGCATGGGGAAAAATGCGTTTATATGCAGAGACCGAACGTTCTACATCTAGTGACGTAATATTTGCGTAAGTAAAATAATCTTTCAAATAACTTAACGATTCTGTTGACGCACCTTCACAAATGTGTCTTAATGTGCCAAAATCAGAATTTTTCTCAGAAACACTTTCAAATTTTTCTAGAACAGAAACATTTTCTGCGTCTTCAATCGCGCATAGCTGTGCGTGAACATGTTGCACTATTTGTAAAGATTCTTCTAACGGCACCGTAGGATTTTGTAATTTTTCTATTGCATCTGCTAGCCCGAAGTAATTGTCGTGAATGATTTTTAAATCCATTTTAACCTGACTATCTTGAAATTTCGACTGGCTTTTCTGGATAGCGGCAGCTTCCTTTGTATCGAATTGTAAAACCACATTCTTAATATTGTCAAAATATTTATGATAATAAAACGCGGCCTGCAACCATGTTCCCCAATGAGTTAGAATAGGTTCTGGTGGCACTGGTATACGGGGGCACAGTCTGTGAAATTGGCGAATGCGTTTCGGTGATTTGACAAATACTCCTTTGGTATGCGCTATTAAAGCGTCTACCTCAGGATAACATTTTCTGATACTATCCGCCACAAGATTGAGAGCATGAATTTTACACGTAATGTGTAACAAATTAGCAGAATGCTTTTTAAGAGACCGGCCTACAGAAAGCATGTTTGCAGCACCATCACTCACTAACATCAAGAGTTGGTTTGTTGAAAGTTCAAACTTGTCCAATGTATTTAACACTAACTCTGAAATTACTTCGGCAGTACACTGTTGTATTCGTTTGGAGACTAATAGATTTGAAGGTGCCGATTGATGAGGTTCCAATTTGCGTGCTATTACATTAAGAACAGAATGTTTCTTCCGATCTGTTGTTTCGTAACCACATAACCACAATTTTTGATCTTTCAACTCCGATTTTATTTTTTGTTTATCAGCATACTTTTCATTTCTTATTTAGAATTACTTTTTGGTTTCGTGTGCGCCTCCTTGCAGCAACAACATAAATATGAGAACTCATTTTAAACATAATTTGCGACTACATAATATATAAGTTCCGATGTCGTTCTCTGTCCCAACGAAATTATGCCTACTGCCTCTGTTAACGCACTCAAGGCATACACTGCTAGGTGAGACGAGTGTAACCGTAGTAGGGGGATGCCGGCGCTGAGTGACAATCGCGACGATACACATACGTGTACACATAGTATTCCACTGTTGCAATTGAAATCCCGTATGTACAGCCGCTCAGTGTCACAACGTGTATGTACGCTGATATAGCGATATGGCTAATATCACATTTTCCGAATCTGTATATTTTGACTTTAGAAACGTTTCTGAAATGAAGTTGCATTATTCGCATTTATTAACATGTCTTTCCAATGAACAGCGTTTACTTAGTGTGAGTAGTAGAAGATAACTTCTTCTTAGGTTTCTAGATGCTTTTTTTCGTCACGATAATTTCAAATAACAAGCAAAATTTTGATTGACACGGAGTGCTGCATTCTAAACGAGTTCTTATGTCCTTGATATCTTAAATTATTTTTTCAAATGAGACTAAGACCATTCTGAAATAAATTATTATCATTATTATTATAGTACAATTTTTACATGTTGTCGAATAGTTATAATGTTTTGGGGGTAATATTGCATATATAGTGCATGAGTTGTGCGTTGTTCCAGCTCAGTAACGAAATGTTCTACGGTTCATACAACTTTACACAACTGATCTTTCAGAAAACCCCGCAGACAGAAATCGCAGGATGCTAGACCTGGGCTTTTTGTTGACCACACTGTGGGATGATTTTTGCGTTCTAATCATTTATACGTTATACTTAACAGTACAGCAACGCAAACTGCGCTGAAAGCCAGTGGCTGACGCATAAAAGTTTACACAAAATAAACACGGCCGGGACAATTCGGTATAAGCGTCAGTATAGCTGCGACTCGAAAGCCGATCTGTTGTGTATGCATCTACACTGTCGTGTACTATATTGTAGTTCTACGTTTGTTTTGGAAATGTTTCCTACGTCGCGAAAACGACCAAAATTGGACACAATGCGAGAATTTATTGCAGAAATGCCTGATTTAAAGTATGATGGCGCTAAAATTCAATGTCTAGTGTGTAAAATAGATTTAATGTGTTGGTCGAAAAGTGATTGTCTACGGCACGTAAATAGTGCAGGGCATGTTTCAAAAAAAAATTCCACACAAGATTATGACAAATTTAAATATAATTTATGTGTTTATTGCATGTAATTTACCATTTCATTTACTGAGGAAGAAAGCATACTTCTCGTTTTTGAATGAATATTCGGACTTTAAGTTACCAAGTGAGAGAACATTACAGAGAGTTGTGCCGTCTGTTCGTGAGCATGTCGAGAAAAGAATTAAATCGGAGCTGCAAGATAAAAAACTGTGGTTATGTGTGGACGAAACAACAGATCGTAAAAAACATTCTATGGTTAATGTAATGGTACGCACAATGTAACCACATCGACCGTCACCCTCAATTTTACTAGCTTCCAGACTTTCAACAAATCAACTGTTGATGTTTATGAGTGATGGTGCCGCAAACATCCTTGCTGTAGGTCGATCTCTTAAAAGACATTGTGCTAACTTGTTGCATATTACATGTAAAATTCATACTCTCAGTCTCGTAGCAGATAGTATCAGAAAATGTTATCCCGAGATAGACGCTCTAATAGCACATACAAAAGCTGTGTTTGTAAAATCCCCAAAACGTATTCGGGAATTTCATAGACTATGCCCCGGTATTCCTGAACCACCATAACCTATTCTTACTCGTTAGGGAACATGGTTAGAGGCTGCATTTTATTATCTTAAATATTTTGAGAATATAAAGGACGTGATTTTAGAATTCGACCCAAAGGAAGCTGCGGCTGTCAAGGTAAGCCGCTTGAAATTTGATTTGGAAATTATTTAGAACAATTACGTGGGAGTAGCGGATGCGATAGAAAAACTACAAAATTCTTCGGTGTCGTTAGTGGAATCTTTGCAAATAGTGCAACATGTTCACGCACAGCTATGCGCGATAGAAGACGCAAGAAATGTTTGTGTTTTAGAAAGGTTTGAAAGTGTTTTAGATAAAGACTCTGATTTTGACACATTAAAACAAATTGTGAAGGTGCGTCAACAGAACCGTTAAGTTATTTGAAAGATTATTTTACTTACGCAAATATAACGTCACTAGATGTAGAACGTTCGTTTTCGGCATACAAAAACACTTTTTCTTCACGCCGCACTCACTTTGCCGAAACATCTTTGGAAACATATCTAATGTTACAAATATTAAGTAGACATTATCCACTTTGTGATTTCACGGAGGACTCTTAAAACGGTAAGTGTTTGTGCACGTATCACATTTAATTTATTTTGTGTAATCGTAAAGTTCAATCGTGTATAAATCACGAGTTGTGAAGGATTTTGAATGATATACTATCCAGCAAGTGTGTATATAAATAATGGGAAATAAAAAGATAAGCACATGAATTTTGATAACTGTTCGGTATCAATGTTGAATAGATCTAATTAAAGCACAGCAGTGCAAGCTTTTCCGCAGTAAAAATTGTTAGAATATACAGAATGCTTTACTGAAAATCGTTTAAGAAATGACATAGTCTAGATAAAGATTCATAAAAATCCACGTGAATTTCTCAAGTCAAGGCATAACTTAAACAGCCTCCGTATAATACCATAATATTGAAATATTAGTAAATGTTCAACAAAATACAATAAGTCGCATATGTAGTAGAATAGTGGTTATTTTAAACAAATTTTGGAATTGTGCGTATGTAATTTTTACATAATTTTAGTGAATAAAACTGTACTATTTTGTCGTAACATTCTATGTATGAATAATTTTTGAAACGAAAAACGTGTCCGTGTAATGATTAGAATTTATTTATACCTGTTACATCCCATTCCCAAGCAGAATTTTTTAAAATTCGCGAACAATTTATGTAAGCAGTTCAGGTAATAGAGATTAAATTCGCAAGTAGTATGCCAAGAAATCAGCGAATACTTCCTTTATTATCGGAATTACCAACCTAAATTGTCCGCGAAATTTAAAAATGTCTACTAGGGTAGATACTCATTTTTCTGAACATCCAATTAAAATCAAATTTGCATCCCTGAAGTTTGAAAAGAATGTAATGTATCCGGACTTCTGCGGTAATTTAGTTAAACTAGCCAAATTTCGAACCACATATGCCGCTTTGAATGTGTTACGAAAATATGACAGTAGCAATCATGATAAGCAATACCGGGATGCCATTTAAGGTATATTTTGTGAAGACAGTTGCAGGGGTCGACGAGCAAGTAAAAATGTAAATTTTTTGACGAGCTCATATAGTTATTCAGTATAGTAATTTTCAAGGTTTATTACAGCAATAGATGTAAAGCGATTAAAGAAGACCTGCGGAAAAGGACGGAGGGAACACTGGAACTTATTTCTTTGCAAGCATTCCAGAACTGTTTTGAACAATAAAACAAGAAGAGATTTTGAGGATGATTAAATTTGGAAATGAAAAATATATCTTTAACAAAAAGAATCTTGTTGCTTTTGGGATCCCATACGCATGTACGTTTTCCTTTTTGGAGGATTATATTTACAATTTTGGTTTTCGCCCCTTATAGAACTGCACGCACGAAAATGTTTGGGTCCTTCGAAGCAGTGTCGTAATATGGCTTCAGTTTCCAGACTTACGACGAAAATGTGTATAAAATGAATGTGTGATGTCTTACTTGTGCATCTCATTATGAATAATTGAAACCTTCCCTAGAAGCAAGGTTTACATTATAATTGCGAGGAATCTAACATAAAATAAATCCTTTTTCTAGGAAAGGCTTCAATAGTAAAAATAGAGAACAATGATTACGTCACAACCACATGTCACAAACAAATGTTTTTAGCTTCGCTTCGATCCGAAATACTTCCGAGACCGCAAACGTACTTACCAGTGATGGGCAAGATTGGGGGAATGACAAAGTTTTTGCAGCGACTAGATACACTCCTGTTTATGCGTCTCATGAGGAGGGGTTCGTGTTGCCTACCAGTTTCCCCGATGGTCAACAAAACACGAGTTTCTTTAGAGAGTCAAGACGCTTTGAAAATTTAATCATTTCCCCTATCTTGCCCATCACTGTTTCACATTTGCTTCTATACTAAAAGTTGTTACTTTTGGTTATGTATTGACACTTATTGTTATATTGAAGTTAATAAATCATTACTTGTCGCGAAGGACGTAAAATTCGTAGTAGGCATAGGTAGTGGGAAATAGATATTTATGTCACAAGGGACGTAAGAGCAGTTTTGCGGTCGAGGATGTGATTATACAGCCGACAATACATTCCTACTACCAGTAAAAAATTTCGAGAAAATCAGCATTGTACGAAAATATTTGACATTTGCTTATATACTTGTATAATTGTCAAAGTTGTCAATTTGTGTTATGTATCAACACCTATTGCTATATTAATGTATTATTACTTTACGTCCCTAGGGACGTACAATTCCAGTACATTTCACGTAAAGTGTACATAAACTGTAAATCGCACTTGCGTCCCTCCAGTTAGGGCAATAATGATTGACTTATGTAGCCTGTAGTAGGAAATAGTTATTTATCTCACAAGGGACGTGCAGTTTTGCGGTCGAGGATGATATTTACAGACTGAGGCGAAACCGACGCTGCTATATCCCGCAGACCGCAAAAGCACTTACGGCCCAAGTGTTATATTATATTATTCCTACTACTGTTCCAACATTTCGAAAAAATCAGCATTTTACGAAAATATTTGACATTTGCTTATACTTCCATAATTGTTAAAGTTATCAATTTCTGTTATGTATTGACACTTATTGTTGTATTACTACTTTACGTTCCTGGTCACATAAAGTTTCATTACATTCCGCTGTCAAGGGCAGCCAATGTAAATAAGCCGTAAATCGCGTTTACATCCCTCCAGTCAGGACAGTAATGACTGACGTAGCTGCTAATAGGAAAAATTGTTTTCCTGCTACCCTAATTGGAGCAACGTAAGGGCATGAATTATTTACCTTGGCTGCTCTTGATAGCAGGATGTAATGGAATTTTACGTACCTAGAAACGTAAAGTAAGACAAGAATAGGTATTAATATATAACAGAAATTGACAATTTTGACAATTTTGACAATTAGGGAAGTATACAAGCAAATGTCAAATATTTTCGTAAAATGCTGCTTTTTTCGACATTTTTGGCCAGAACGGGGTAGTAGGAAAAATATAATATGACACTCGGGCCGTAAGTGGTTTTTCTGCACTTACGCCCCTTGTGACATAAATGTTTCCTACTGTCGGCTACGTAAGTCAGTCATTACTGCCCTGATTGGAGAGATGTAAGTGTGATTTACCGGTTATTTACCTTGGCTGCCCTTCACATCGCAATCTAATAAAATTTTACGTCCTCCGTGCTTTTGCGGCCTCGGTTGTATTGCAAACTTCGGTTTCGTCTCGGTCTGCAAACAACATTCTTGACCGCAAAATTGCACTTACGTCCCTTGTGACATAAATAACTCTTTCCGACTACCACCTACATACAACATTTCTGAATCCTTTTTATAGTTAAACATCGTAATCCCGCGCTTAACACCAAAAATATTGTTTTATTGCTGTTGGGGTTGGGAAGTTTATGTGTAATATTTACTAAATATTCAATTTTGGATGAACCGAGTAGTAGTGTAGTGCTTCCATCACTGATGAACTTCACTTGTTTCCTGTTATCTGTAGATTTTGTATTGCAGATTTGATACTGTATTGCTACTTTCATTCGAGAAGACAATATAAGTAGGGCAATACGTAATTAATTACAATTAATAGTCTAGTTTTTCTATTGGGTATGTACAAGTTGTTTAAAGTTATCGGGCCTCTATTGCTAACTTTGATATTAATATAGCTACGATGTTGGTTAAATTATCAAAGATGTAGTGATTTTACCGCTGATCGCAATCCTGTTGAGAAAAAACAATTGCACATCGCATTTCAACGCTAACTTGAATTGTTTATATTTTTTTAAATTGAACACCCTGTATATTTTTCAATTATTCCATAGGAAATGACATTTTGAGTAAAATATACTTATAGTACTATTGACCTAAAATGAAAAACAAAAGAGATACGATGAAATTTATATTGGACAATTGAAACTGTAATAACTCCCTTATTTATTAGAGCAGCTCTTGAGTCGAAACATGAAAAACATGTAATTTATTCCCCCCAATAAAATGGTGTAATTAAAAAATTTCAGTGTTTGGTTAAATAACTCGTTTTTTTACTAAACACTCTGTATATTTTTTCACAAATTTATAGAGAGTGACATTTCGAATAAATTACAGAGAGACAAAAGAGATTTGATAGATTTTAAGACGAAAGATTTAAAACATAAATTAAAGCAGACAAGCGTTGCTTTTTTTGACCTTTTGCAAATCTTGTTCGGCATTGTATTCAACTAGAGAATTTGTTAGTGGGCGTAACTGCTTTTTGCCTCCGGTTTTTTTTTTACTTTTGTGCTGATTAGGTGTTTTATAGTTGCTATTATTGTTACTAAGTGTAACATGCTTGAGGCATATTTTGCATGCAGTAAAACTGCGAAAGGGCCCTGCAGTGCTACAGTGAAACATTTCCGGATAGGATGAGAGAAGAAGAACATACTTTACGCGTTTATTAGATCGCTTAGCTTTAAAGGTGTTCGTTCTCGCGACATTTTCGGAAGAGACGTAGAAGGTATGTTCTACGGTACTATTCATAATTCTTCCTCGAGGTATACTTTTCCTTATGCATTCCTTGTGTTTCATAGAACATATTTCTCACTTAAGGTTACCTTAGATAAGGAAAATCTTAAGTTAGCTCTTGAGGTATCTTAAGCACACCTTGACAAAATAGGGCGTTTCAGTGCATGATTGTTGTTATCGTTGATCGTTGATGACGTTTTTGGTTAATTTAGTTGTATTAGTATTAGGTATAATTTGTTTAATTATTAAATTTTGTTGTATCAATAATGTGATACTTGTATGTATTAAATTTTCTGTTGATTTGGGGTTATTTCAAAATTAACACTATTTTTAAACATTATTATTTTAAATAATAGGTTGGTAAACTTAGGATATAAGGATACAGTATGCAAAGTATTGAGGATTCTTTTGATTGTATTGATGTGATATACAGTAATAGACAATCTAAACGGTACATTAGAGATGTACGAAATCCTATGGAATATTTTAGAAATTATGAATTTAAAATGCGATATCGTTTTTCCAAAGAAAACATTCAATACATTTTATTGTCACTTGTTAAAGAACAAATGAGGGGGCAAGTGGATGAAGGGTTTAAGTCACATTTTAAAAAATCTACTTTTTGTTCTAATAAATGAAGTTTCATGGTTGACTCAGTGCACACGTGTGTTTATTGTGAATTTTCCTCTATCATTTATTGGTGAAAGTAGATCTTTGTGGCCGGTAGAATGTCGATAGGATTACTGGCAAAGTTGTATTAGATAAGGTAAGTAATTTATTGTTAGGTTTTTTACTTGGATTTTATTTAATTTCTATTTATTTTCTTTCCTTTTTTTTGATCCCTTTGCATACATAGAGGTCACACTGTCCTTCTTGTCCTCTTTGTCTCCGTACGCAAGTCGCGTGTGGGGACTGGTGGTTTCTTGTAATTTGCAGACGCTTGTGCATCGTAGTGTCATTCTAGCGCTACGTGCGGCCTATAATAGTTGATACAATGTCAGATTTCGATGTATTAAAAAGTAACCGCCTTATTTCCGATAAGGGAGGTAACGTGGATAGTACCAAAGTTTCGTCTAATATTACCCAATCGATTGATAAAAATACAAATTCCACAATAGGAAAGCCTCAGTTTTTTGCATCCATAGTTCACAAATATAAATTTCCAGAACGTAATCAAGCAATTATTTTTGATGCTATTGAAAATACTCAAAGGAATGATTATATAATAAATGTGGGAAATCTTATTGGTCCTCAGAACATCATTTTTGCATCCAGAATATCAAATAATAGGATTTGCATATATTTATCTTCCAAAGATATTGTGCACAGATTTATACTAACTATAAAGGTATAACTTTAAATGGTAAATTTATCACTGCACGACCTTTAGTCCCACCTGCGAAACGGATCATTCTCTCAAATGTTTCACCTAATATTTCCCATGAGGTTATTGAGGAGACAGTTAAACGTGAAGGACTCAACGTGGTTTCTTCCATTACTTTCATTAATGCTGGAATTAACCATACCGATTATAAACATATATATATATATATATATATATATATATATATATATATATAGCTTTCGTTGTCAAGCATATATTCATTTTGAGCCTGAAGACAATTTATACAACTCTATGCTGATTACGTATAATGAAATCTCATTTAGAATTTTTCTATCTACTGACTAAATGAAATGTTTCGTTTGCAAAAAAGTGGGACATATAGCGAGTAACTGCCCTACATACAACAATCCCAATGATATAACAGTTTCGGCAGAAGTTCATACAAAACCAAAAAGTTCTTATAAATAATCTCTCGTTTCAAATAAATACAGAAGAAAAAAATGTTTCCAATTTTTCAAATGATCAGAAAGGCGTAGGCAAAAATGTAATCTCGGAAACATGTAATAGTAACCCTCAATCAAAAAAGAGAGTGGCTACATCATCGGCAGAGTTGGATAAGATAAATGTTATACCTAACCCCCATAAACATACCGATAACTTAGAGGAGCTGGAATTACAACCTTCGGCACAAACCAACAAGACGGAAAAAGCTTAAATAGGAGGATTTACCTTCTGATGATAGACTATTCCCGGAATTTAAAGAAATTTTTGTTGGTAGGCAAATTAGCTGATATTTACTGTTCTTTTTTACAAAAAACTAAAGGAAAGCAGGATGTAGTCACTGTAGCAAGAGACTTAAAACTAAATTTGTACGATTTACTTAAACTCTTAATTGAAAGTATTCGTACCGTAAAAAATAACTCTCTGAAGGCCAGATTAAAAAGTATAGAAAATAAAAATGAAAATGTAATGCTATTTTGATACCACACTCTCTCAGGATGAAACTTCTGATTTTAGTGTTTCACAAGAGTACCTAACAGATTGTTCAGACTTTTGTATTTTTTTTTTGTTTGACTATTTTTTTCTTATAACTCTATTAATGGATAAAAATAAGCTGACCATCATTCAATGGACAATCAGTAGTTGCTAAGAGGATTCATTTGGAGGATATAATGACAAAATATAATGCAAATATAATAGTTTTGTGCGAAACATGGTATATACCATAGCAAAATGTGTTCTTCAAACGCTATAATGTCATAAGGGAATTTTTCTCGTAGCAGAGTCAGTTCCACTGCCGGTAAATGCAACATTTTTGTTGGGTCTAAATAGAAAACAGTTATGCGTCAAACTTATTAGTTTCTTAAAGCAAGCACAGATTTATATTTAAGCATAACGTCTACTTCTTTTCTCTCAACAGATCGTATTAACTGACTGCTGGCAAATGGGCATTGACCGCAGGTCATAAAAAAAAAAGAATAAGTTTCATGAAAACTCAAATGTTTGACCATATATTATTAATTCACAACCCCTTCTTACTAATCAAACTGCATTTGAAAATAATTTTTCAATAAAAGATAGCAACCAACACTATTAAAACCTAAGCTAGTAAATGGTGGTCAGTAGCTGATTTTATATCAGTACGGTTTAATAGAATTCTTTTCAGCAATTCTACAGAATGCATCCTTATCCGAGAATGACCGAAGTAAATCGAGATTGCAACTATGAAATAGAAAAGTTGTCCTAAGTGTAAGATGTCCTTACATGTATAAGTTGAGCTTTTCTTTGAGATTTCATGTTAACTATGAATGCGGCAGCTAGTAACTAGCACCCCATCCGGAAATATTTCGCTGCAATACTGCAGGGCCCTTTCGCAGCTTCTACTGCATGCAAAATATATAGCATATCACACTTAGTAACAATAATAACAACTACAAAACACATAATCAACACAGAAATAAAAAAATAAAATAAAATAAAAGAAAAGCAATTATTCTCACTAATAAATTTTCTAATTGATTGCAATGCCGAACAAGATTTGCAAATGGTAAATAAAGTAACGCTTGCTTGCTTAGATTTATATTTTAAATCTTTTATCACAAAATCCATCAAATCTCTTTTGTCTCTCATTTTGAGGCCTTAGAGTAATTTATTTGAAATGTCACTTTCTATCGATTTGTGAAAAAATATACAGGCTGTTCAATAAAAAAGCGAGTTATTATCGAAACGCTGAAATACGACGTGTAATTTTTTTTTATTACATCATTTTATTGGGCGGAATAAATTACGTTTTTTATGTTTCGACTATCTCAATGGCTGCTCTAATAATGAAGTTATTACAATTTCAATTGTCCAATATAAATTTCATCGTATCTCTTTTGTTTTTCACTTTAGGTCTGTAGTACTATAAAGATGTTCTATGCAGAGTTTCATTTCCTATTTGAAAAATATACAGGAAATTCAATTTAAAAAACAATTCAAGTTAGCGCTGAAATGCAATGTGCAATTGTTTCTTTTTCAATGGCAGATCTGGCCCCCAGCGACTTTTTTCTGCACAGAGAAAAAAAGTTCTTGAATCAAACAAATATATATCTTTGAAATTATTTATTTAATTCAACAAAGGTTTATTTGAGTGAAAGCACATTTTTAAAAACGGATTGAATTTGTTTGAATGAACAAACGTTTTTATTTGACATAATGTTGTTGAGTCAAACAAATATATGTTAGAAACGTGCGCTTCGCGCGTCGTCGGCAATTTCCGTTGTCTGAACGGATGGCAATTACGATTGTAATCCTAGGTTAGGTTATGTGAGATGGTGGTTCGTGATCGGTGAGATGCAAATGAAGAAAATAATAGGTAGTAGAACAATGGATTTATATAATTGTGAAACATGATACCACTACAATGCGTATAGTCCGCATCATTAAGAAACCTAATGTTAATGATGATGTTGAGGTAGATCCAGGTACATTTAAGCATGTTATAGATAAAAAGTATCTATATGTGAGATGGAAATGTTGTTCCATTCGCGAATCTTTTCATATGATACGGTGTTTTAAGTGTTCTAGCTATAGCCACTTTGCGTCAAAATGTCCAAACAATGTCACTTGCCCTAAATACTGGGGTAATCATGATTATACGCAATGTACTGTTCAAGATGAGAATTGTATTAACTGCAAGGAAAAAAAATGACAAGTATAAAACAAAATACAACGTAAATCATGCGGTCTCTTCTAGCGTTTGTCCATGCTATCAAAAGATGATAGAGCTGACCAGGTCTAGGACATTTTACAGCAGCGAATAGCTATTATTGCACGGCAATAGTTTTTCCGAAGACTTACATGTTCTTTTGTTCTTATTGAATGAGCGTAGCCTTAACAATAAAACTAATGAGTTAGAGACCACAATTTCAAATTACAATTGCTACTTCTTATTCCTCTTTAGGAAATTACACTTTAGCTAGCGAATTTAGTCGGTCTCGGGCGATAGGCGGTGGTTGCTGCATATATGCGAGAAATGGTCTGAATGTCAAGAAATTGAATCTATCTGCTTATGCTTTAGATCATGTACTGGAGATTTGTGGAGTGTCATGCACATTCAACCAAAGTCATTTTTACATCTTCTGCATTTACAAACCGCCTTCGGCAAATTTTTTTAACTTTTGTACTGTGATTGCGCGTCTCATGGGCGACCTCTTCCACCAAGACCGCACGGTGGTTTTGTGCGGTGACTTTAACACAAGTTTCTATAATACTACTGCAGAACAACAGCAATTCCTTAATTTAATGTTAGACTTTGGCCTACATTCACTTGTTAATATTTTTACGAAAATTACAAACTCAACGCAAACACTGATAGATAATATCTTTTCTAATCTTTCGAGTTATGATCTCTAGTGTTTTGCTCATGATACGCACATATCAGATTAGCGTTATATTATTTTGAAAATTAAAAAACATTACATCACGGGACGTATAAGCAACATAACTATAGAACGGAGGCAATTTAACATGCAAAATAAATTCCAGTTTGCGTACGCTTTGTCCAGAGAATCTTGGACGGAGGTGTACCAACTCCGATGGCTTTTGACGATAAATTTGCAGCTTTTATAAAGTTAGTTTTTTCATTTCAAGAATGGTTTCCTCTCATGGCGCGGCCGGTTATAAATGAATTAAATAAACACCATGGGATAAGTCATGCTCTTAAAACGTCTTTGTGTTACTGCTTTAAAGATTTTTGTGTTACAAAAAACTTACCGCATTGCACGATGTTTATAAACGTCAACATCAGTCCTTGGTTAATAAATCCAGATTTGAGTTTTCTACTAACTACATCAACTTTCCTTAATAGAAGCGCTGCCACGTGGAGAAAATTATCAAGCAGTTATCTAAAGAAACACTGATTTCGGTTGCTTGCAGATTGATGATGGCACTAGCCTTACTCAGGATCCTTATGTAGTAGCTAACGCATTTAATCATTTCTAGTTCTGTTACGTCCGAGATACCTTCTGTGGATATGGCTTCTAGAATAAAGCCAAATCTTAATTCAATGTTTCTCTTTCCTTTTTTCACTGCTGAAGTAGGTGGCATAATCAGTAGGTTAAAGAATAAACACTCTACGGGTACTGACGAGCTTCCGGCGACTATCCTCAAAGAATTTAAGAAATACTTTGCCGAAATTCTGACCCACTTGATCAATATCTCTCTTAATGTGGGTATGGACATCAACCATTTCCAAAGTTCTAGAGTATTGTATGTCCGATAGGTTAAATTCCTTTTTAAACAAATTTGATATCATTACGCAGTATCAACATGGTTTCCGTAAAGGTAAATCTGCTTCTACAGCTCTTGTTAATTTTTATAACCATATTCTACAGCACATTAAGGAGAGGATTACCCCTGTCGCTATCTTTTGTGATCTCAAAAAAAGCTTTTGACTGTGTCCAATATAATTAATGGATAAGTTACAACTGTATGGTATTAGAGGGACAACCGCTAGCTGGTTTGCATCTTATTTATATGACCGATTTCAATATGTTGCTCTAAGGAATCTTAACTCTAAGGGTGATATAGTAAATGTTCGGTCCCACTTATTACCAGTACGCATGGGTGTCCCCCAATGTTCTATCTTGGGCCCAGGTTTGTTCGGCCTCTACATTAATGACATTGTTTTGTTTTTATTAGTTCTATTTAACCACGTATGCTGATGATACATCCATTCTAGCTGGTAATGATGCTTTTAACACTATTGATAACCTCTTGGGTGTTTTGTCTGATTGGTTCGCTAACAACAAGTTGTTGCTTAACATGGAAAAAACTAAGCATCTGGTGTTTCATATTGGGCAAACACAAACCGCTACGGTGGCTTTATCATTCAATGCCACCGTTCTGGGGGAGAATTCTTCTACTAAATTTTTGGGTGTGACGATGAAGACTAGGCTCCTTTGGAATGAACATCGTGTTGAGTTGGCTAGTAAAATCTCTCGCAAATGTTAGCTTTTCAGATGTTAAAAATCTCAAGTTGACATTTGTGCTCTTGGAACACTTTACTACAGCGAGGTACAGTCTAGACTGCAGTATGGAATTCTCCTTTGGGGTTCATCACCAGCAGCAAAAAAGGTTTTCCTCGCCCAAAACGCTGTTGTGCGTTGTATTGTTGATGCACATTTCACACAGTCTCCTTAGGCCTATATTCATTGAGCCGAATCAATTACCACCGGCCTGTGTTTATATTCTGGAGACATGCTGTTATGTGTACACAAATAAAAAAAAACTTTGAAACCAATGCCGCCTTTCATACTTACCAAACACGAACCTGCGGTGATCTACATGCTTCAACTAACACCTTAACCGTTACGCGCCTGGAAGTCAATAGCTTGGGCATTAATATCTACAACAAAATCCTTGCTGAAATTAAAAGCAGAGGAACTTTTAGAAACTTTAGATTTCATTTAAAAGCTTTTCTCTTCACTCATAAATTTTACTCTATCGATGAATTTCTTAACTTCTAGTTCTTTTTATATCTTCCGCATGCAGCGGACTTACCTGTCGCCCTATTTTAATTTTATAATTGTATACCTGGATCTACCTGTACTTTTATTGCCGTCACATCGGTCAATCAAATAACGATGTAAAAAAAAATATTTCTTTAAATTAAAAACATATACTTTTGCCATTCAAAATTACGATTTGGTTGACTGAATGCATATTTGTTTGCGTCAAGAACTTTTTTTCTCTGTTTCCTGCGCTACAAGTTTCGTTTGGACGACAGAGATTTTCATCGAATGAGGTCATCGTCACATTCGTAAACGTCTATTTTGCAACACAAGATGCCGACTACTATTTGAACGGATTAAAGAGACGGGAACATCGTTGGGAAAAGTATGTAGATATACAAGGAGGCTATGTTGAGAAATAAAAGTAAATTTGACAAACAAAATATCTGTTTGTGTGTTAGGCTGGAAACTTTTCAGACGATCCTCGCAAGATTTGATGCTACTGGTAACATTAATTTTGCTGATGTAGCAATAGAAGAAAGAATTATGGTATTAATCTACTATTTTAAGGAAAAGGAACAACAATCTTTTAACAAAACTTCATGGAGGCTGTTAATAAGTGACGTAAACATTAATATATCAGCAACAATTTTAAATCAAAACAAAAAATAATAGAAAAAGTAACCAGTAACGCAATTGAAATTCCACTATGAGCAAACTTAATAATCTTTTTTGTAACTTTTACTGCAACAAATATTAGCTATCTACTTATTTATCAATCTATAGCGAACGCTCGAAATTCCGTCCTTCTATCTCGATACACTTTGATTGTAAACTGTATTTTTCCTAGCACGCTAACTGTTGCATTCCGGAATGCTTGCGTTATCCCTAACTTCATACATAAATCATATATATTAACACCTTTTTATGTAATTTATTTTACAAGTAGCTACTTAGACTTAACATTTTGAGTAAACAGTTAAGAACAGCAATGCCAGCATGCTTTGCTTATTGTTATTATCGTAACCAAACAATAGTGTCATCACAAACCACTTGGATGCAATGTTCAAATGCATGAGTCGCATTTAACTGTAAATATCTCTTTTCGGCTAGGAATAGACGACCACGTAAAACGCAGTGCATTTTTTGAAATCGAATGGATCTTACTGATTCTAATGTATTGCAGTAGATGAGCGTTTACTTAACGTGATGCGCATAAACAATCCCAATACATTATTATATTAATTTCTTATCGATGGGTATAGAAAAAATATACGGTGCAATTAAAAAAAAAATGAT
The DNA here is from genome assembly GCA_029619315.2 of Dynastes maya. Taxonomy (NCBI): domain Eukaryota; kingdom Metazoa; phylum Arthropoda; class Insecta; order Coleoptera; family Scarabaeidae; genus Dynastes; species Dynastes maya. The sequence continues at coordinate 13,813,972 of JAROYE020000005.1, read as the reverse complement.
GTTCAGGGTGTTTGCGTTTGGCAAAGCGAACATCCTGTATATTTTGAAGGTGTTTTAATGCAATGTCTAGATAGAGCCAATTGTACATGGCGCAATTGGCTCTCGTAAAAATTTACGCTAAAATGTATTTGCATTTCGGATATTTTTAAAAAAATTGATATATCTACATTTTGATGAATGAAAACAGAATTATAAATATCTCGAAATCTGCTAAAAATAGACATATGAAACCTGCATGAAGTTGGTTTATTGCTGGATGAAGAAAGTGAAAATGAAACAAAGTGCATATCCAAAAATATTTTAGAAATGTAGTTTATTTCTACACGACAAGCACAAATATTCTACAATTTCAGAAGGTTGGGGCAGCCTGTATAGATATTTTTCAATTCGTTAAAGAGGAAAATGATTCTTAAGTATTAGACAAATTTCTCAAGGAAGAGCCTAGTAGTTTCATTATATGTGCATAAATGTCACTGTTTGAGGTACCTATTAAATTAGATAGTTTATACCCTAACCAACTCTAATATTAGTGTTAAACGATTACTTTATTAGGGTTTGACTCTATTTTGAGTTGAATTTTTTTTAATGTGCAGCTCAATACCTATTTCCACAATTTATATGTTCATGTATTAATTTTGGCGAACTCAAAATTCGCTATCCCAAACGAGATGCCATCTGGCGTCGATTTTGCGTAGCGCGGAAGAGGCAAGCGTCGTTCGCGTTGGTTGGCCTGTAAACACGGCGTCAAATATTGATCTCGTCGTAGGTTATGTCCCCGAGGAGAGCGATTTCCAATTCTCGGCATCTGACCCGCTGCCGTCGCACAAGGTCCGACTTTCGCGGATCCCGCCTCGACCGATGCGATTTGGACACACACCGTTTAAAAATAGCCCATTATACAATCAGTTTTATACGTGTTTATAAGTCCCCCGATGCAGTGCAGCTTTCTCGTAGAGAGCATCGTCGAACGGACGGTACGGACGGACTCCGAGAGCAATAACACAACGGCGGAGTATCGTCGACGGGTTTAGGCGTCGTCGTTATGTTTCGACGTTTCCCATCGTCGACGAAATCGCGCCGGCCGTCGTAGCATAAAGAGAGAGTAGTCCGTTGCTGGTTGCTGCTTCTGCTAGTGTCGCGTTATCGAGCAGTTATTGTCCGCGCATGTACACTCGTCCATTTAGTTTGTGCCAGCGAGAAATATACAGTAGGTTTTAGCGCTGTGGCACTGCGGTAGTTAACTATGGCTGTGCCCGTAGCCTGTACCAGGTTTAGCGACAATTACGAGTTGAAAGAAGAATTGGGCAAGTAAGTACCTTCTCTAAAATACACACGCTTCTTTTTCCAAAATGTGTGTTGTGATGTTGTAATAGCGCGAGGATGCTGAAATATATATACCTGGTATGTTCACACGTCGAACCACCACTACTACGGTACCGATATTTCTCTACTCTCACACATATACAGGCAAATATGTATAGATATACGCCGTACGCATATACATGTACAGCACGAGGCAGGACCGCAAAAGAGTGTTTTCTAATGGACTGAACCTCTGATGATGAGCGCAAAAAATATATCCAATGTCCTAAAATCTCTGCCGAACTGATGTAGACTCTCCGCTTCTGAAATTATTGCGAGTTATATTTTTAATTTTTTGAGGCCGATTTGATTCGGCGGTAACCGAATATATACGTTGGTCGCGCGGTATCTTCGCGAGTTACACTTTCAAATATCCGCAATGCACGGAGAAAATCAATATAATACAAGAAGGCTGTGCCCTTACACGCATACATATATGACGACGGCGGCCTTACACAAATGCTCCGGTCTGCCGAATGACAGGTGGTTGTCTTGTCGAAATTGCGTGTAATTATAAAACGGCTTTGAAACGAACATAATAAATGGATTAACACTGCGTATTGTCTTCGATTTCGTTGTGCTTGGGATTATTGATGTGCTTCGATTTTTGGCGCATAACACGGTCGCGCATCCCACACTATACACAATAAATAAATACCTCATGAGAATGTATACTGAATCTACTAATTTTATTCGATATCGTTAAACTGTTAGTGCGTTAAAATTGTCCCTTTAAGGCACAGATTACCTTGCAAAAATTATTATTCCAATATTTTCGCTTTTGACAGTTTTGGCTTATGTACCTATGTATATGATTTTTGTTTCTATTTTTTAGTTTACAAATTATATAGAAGTTTTTGTTACTGATACAATGTATTTTTTGAGGTTACCGTACACTCTAGTGAATAGGTATCTATTGTAGCTATTACGGTATAAAATATAAAGGATTCCCAAAATACTAAAACATAAAAGCATATCAATTTTTTCAAATATTACTTTTTGTCAAATCTTGTAATTTAAGATCGAAATGCTACTTTGCAATGTTATGCAATACTTTAATTGGTAACATTTTTAGTTATAAATGAAACTATGATGTTTTAGATAGATATAACTTTTCTCATCCTGTTTAACAAGCAGCTAGTGCAAATTTATTTTGAAGATTTTCAACTCTAAATCTGCTATAAGAAAATGATCCTTACATAATGCACGGAACTATACATTATTCTATAGCGTATTCTTGCCGAATTGAACATCTTTCATTACTTTTCTTTTACTTTGTATTTTTATTATTTGGGATTTTTCTGGAGCCTATTAAAATGAATAGATAAATATTATTGGCGCAATTTATCTTATTGTAGAAAATATTTATCTGGAAAAAGGAAACATACATAAGCAGATCGAACTTAACAATATTTTTCTAGTATTATTTTATAATTTCAGAGTTCCACATTTGAACTGTTTATTTTATACTTTAAATCGTCACACAGAGCAATACTGCTAAGTGAAAAGAGAGTATCTACATTTTTTTTCAAAACCGAGTTAATAGTCTCTAAGAATTCCAGGAACCATCTCCTATCTTATACTAGATTAATTTGGCGTTTCTACACTACAAATACTTTATTGTTGACTATAAGCTTAGAGGTATCGACAAAACATGTATCATATACTAGTATTTTAGTGGTAACAACAGATACTAGACAACCATAGTGGTATGCAAATACCCCCTTTTCGGTTAGCACGGCAAAATATATTATTCTAAGGCTTTAATGTCGTTTTACTTAATATCGTAAGTATAGTAACATTTTCTAATCAATAACTATGAAAAATCAGATCCTAAATGCATAACTAATTTCATGAAGCAAAAAAATAGTGCAGTAACAGAATTAAATGCATTATATGAGGTGATTCATTTATCTTGAAACAACTGAATAACTCAGAAACCATTTATTTAGTCGAAAAAATAATGTAGATAAAAACTTTGTCATATGAAGGGGGAAAGTACGAGGTGCATTCAAGTTATAACACCTCCGATTTTTTTTCTCACTAGCTAATCACATGAAAACTATGAAACTTGTGTCATTTCTCGACGTAATCTCTCTGTAGCCGTACACATTTTTCACAACGTCGACGCCATGATTCCATGGCCGCTGTGAACGCTTCTTTAGGAGTCTGTTTTGACGACTGGAAAATCGCTGATGCAATAGCGGGACGGCTGATGAATGTGCGGCCACGGAGAGTGTCTTTCATCGTTGGAAACAGCCAAAAGTCGCTAGGAGCCAGGTCAGGTGTGTAGGGAGCATGAAAAATCACTTCAAAGTTGTTTGTCTGTCAGCATTCGTGGCACCCACCTGGAGGACACTTTTCGCATTTTCAGGTCGTCATGCAGGATTGTGTGCGCAGATCCCACAGAAATGCCAACTTCGGAGGCGATCTGTTCCACACTCACTCGGCGATCCCCCAAAACAACTTTCTCCACTCGCTCGATCATGTCGTCAGACCGGCTTGTGTGAGGCCGAGATTGTATTGGTTTGTTGTCACACGACGTTCTGCCTTCTTTGAACTGTCGCACCCACGAACGCGCGCTAGACACATCCATGACACCATCACCACACGTCTCACTCAACTGGCGATGAATTTCTATCTGTGTCACACCACGCAAATGGAGAACACGAATGATTACACGCTGATCTTGTCGCTATTTGAAGTATCAAAAACAGTTCTCACCCTCGCCGCTGCCGCTAAAGGTTTTGTGTGCCGTACAGTGCTGCCATCTCTGTCACGAATTGACGAAGAGTGCCCGCTTATTTTGAAACAAACCGCATGTTTCTATCTGTTTCCAGTTCTGAGAAAAAAAATCGGAGGTGTTATAACTTGAATGCACCTCGTATATATGTTGTAAGATCCACGTTTAATTTTAGAAGTGCCATCAATGTCTTTTTAGTGCTAAGTTACTTTTTCCAAATGGAGACCTATATTTTTTTTAATAAGTAGGTATATTATCCACGAAAAAACAAATACTTCTAACTTTTAATTGATCTAATGCGACTCTGTGTGAGGTATACATATTTAAAGGTGGTTGAAAGAAAAGTCCACTGTCTCACTAACTCGATTTAATGAAAATTGAGGGGCCGGTTTCGGGACTACTGTCCCACCGAGCCTGAGGATGGGACAGTAGTCTCGAAACCGGTCGCTCAATTTTCATTAAATTGAGTTATTGTGAGACAGTGGACTTTTCTTTCAACCACCTCTAAATAACTTTTATCTGAAACGTTTTTTATTTAACAACTACTTACGGATATAAGCATTAATAAAATAATTAAAACAAACAGAAGGAAACAAGTAGGCTTCGCTTCAAAATAACTCCCTTATTAATTTAGTAGATGTTCAAAATATTGTCCATTTACTTCCATGCACTTTGCTAAATGATTTCTGAGTTATTCAGTCGTCTCAAGATAAATGAATCACTCGGTATTTCGTAATTCATGCACAGGTTATTTGCATGTTTTATGTATATACATACCGTAAGAGCGAGCGTTTAATGATCACCCGATTTCACCCGAACTCAGCGCATCTAAACGTGTGCTGTGTTGAATGTCACCATGGAATGTCATTTGCTTGACAAAATTGCGTCAACGCAAATTCATTTGTGCATTTTGCTCACGTTATAAGTGGTATATTCGTTCACGTACACATTTCCGAAAAATGCCGATTATGCTGGCTGATTATAGTACGCTCGCTCTTACGGTATAAATATGTTACAAATGTTAATTAATCACAAACATGTTTATTATAATAGTTTGTGTAATATAAATTTACAAAGAGTTATTTATTTTCCTTTTCCTTTTAGAAAATATTTGATGTCACATATAGTTCTTGTTTATGTAAATTTGTATTTTATAGACGAAATCTGTTTCATGCGAAAAGCTCTAGCACACAGAACAAGGAACCTATTTTTAGAAAAAAATCGTATTTCCCAAAATAATAAATGGTATGCGAGAGTGAAAATATTTAAGTAAAATTGAAATTCTTTGTTTAAACATAATGTCAATACATTTGATAGTATACATTATAGCGTTTTCAAATTATTTCTTGTGTTTCGGTTGGGGGAATATTCATATGCTGTATATACATCACAAGTCAGCTCTAAAAGCGACGATATTTGTTTTGCCACATAGCTTTGTATATTTAGAATAGCAATATACTACAATAAATATATATTCCTCTGTTCATATACAATATTAAGCAATCTTATACAACAGATAGAAATGTATTTTATTAATAAGATAAGTTGCTTAAATTAAGTGTTTATGTATAAATATAACCATGAAATATCTCGAGTTTACACATCCCTTACATTTCCGGATAATGATAAAAACAGGAAGTACGTAAACTAGCGATTATGTATAAGCAAAGTAACAATGTATGAATTCTTTATATTACATCTCAGTTTGTATTTTAACTGTAAGCGAACACATATTGAAAGAAGTTATCAAAGATTATTTTATTTGCCAATGGATCTTAAAACCTAGATATAGTTAAGTAAATGAGGAAAATATTGTTAAATGCAGAAGAGACCATCGTATCGATTGCGAATTCAGCCTTCATTAAAATATTTTAGCCCAGATCTTCCACGTTAATGAAGATTTTACTTTGAAGATCGATTTTGAATTTATTCCTTTTTATTTTAAATTAACTTGATCATTATTCAACAAAAAAAAAACATAGGTAAACTTGAAAAAGTCCTTCTTATGGAAAATTATATGAGCATGATATGATATAAAGTATAAAACTTAGATGACACACCATTTTCTCCATGACGGATTCTTTGGTGAAGAAGTGCCAGAAATATCATTTGTTTGTAGAAATGGGATGAAATTAATTACTAGCATGGAGATACTATTGTCTTATAATATACGTCTGGTATAATCGTTTATTTGCTGTAATGAAGTACAACAACAATAATGTTATAATCACTAGGGGTCACATTGCGAGACTTTGCAGATGATAAATTGTTAGGATGGTATTACTATGATTAATTGTTCACAAATTTACAACAGGGACCACCAATTTATAAAATTCAAGCATTTCATACATTAACGTTATTTTTTTGTTCACACATTATGCTGCAACATAAAATCGCTCTTTCTTTTTTTTTCTGTTATGTTAATGTATTGTAATTATATAGCTAATATCCTGGTATATTGATAAAAGAAATGTAGAAAACTATACATTTTTGAAATTGGAATATTGTGTTATATTAGAATTTAAAAAGTATGCATTTAAAGTCTCAAAGTTGAAGGAGACTTCCGGTTAAATCGGAAGTCAGATTAAAATCCCGATATTTCTATTTTAGTCCTCATAATCAGTTACCCACATGTACCGAATTTCATAGCAATACCTGTAATATTATTGGAGATATTTAGGTGTTTCCGGACTTTTGCCGATCACTGTATACACATGTACTGGCAAACATTTTTCGCGATCTTCTATCCCTCAGCTTCCCTTATGTGATTTGAAAACTCATAAACACGTGCATAAACGTGTCTTATCTATATTTTATTTTTTCAGAAAGTACTGGAGTTTGCTAACGAATTTAGTTAGCGCTTGAGAGTTTTTAAAGATGATAATCTCTATAACTGCAGAGTACATAATTTGATTTTTGTGCATAACTTGGACATTGTTATTATAATACGCCTTGAAATAGTGTTGACAATAGTAAAGCTGTGCATATTTTCCAAAATATTATTTTTTGTGAAGACGATTTGTCGCACTCTAGCTTTCCAACCTGTCCAAATCCGTGATATTTAAAATATTTGAAAACTTTCCATTCCAACAGTTAACTCGTTTCATGTTTTACATAAATACCAAGTAAAGTAGAAAAAAATCCCTATTAATTTATTTCAGGCATATATATGTTAAAGTATATAATTAGTTATTTCGTAGAATACCTAGCTATTTCATGAAATAACGGATACAGTCAGTTAAAGTATAAAATACGCTTGTATTCTACAGTTTAACTAGTTATTTCATAGAATAACGAAATCCTTCCCGTTAAAGTGTGAAAAAAACATAAACATACAATGTCATTTCACATGCGTTTCACGACATCTAGCGTAAGTATGGACAAATTATACCAGTAAGTCGCTCAGTTGTTATCAGTTGTTCTGTGCTTTCGTTTGGTGGTTATTGTAGGTTTTCTTGCGCTTCGCAGTCAGCTCCTTTGTAAAGATTTATGAAATCAGTTAATCATAATTTAATAGATTTCCAATCACAACCTGATGGGAAGTATAAATTTATTTTAGTTTACCGAGACCATCTCACAAAGTTTGTTATTTTAAGACCTCTAGAAACAAAGAGAGCAGAAGAGATTGTAGCACAACTACTTGATATATTCCTGTTATTTGGTGCCCCATGTATACTGCAGTCAGACAATGGAAGAGAATTTTGTAATAGACTTATTGAAGACTTAAGAATAACCTGGCCAGAGCTTAAGATCGTGCATGGCAAACGAAGACACAGCCAAAGCCAAGGCAGTGTTGAAAGAGCTAACCAAGATATAGAAAATATGTTAACGACTTGGATGCAAGACAACCAGTCTACTTCTTGGAGCAGCGGAATCAAATTTATCCAATTTATGAAAAACCAGGCTTTTCACTCAGGAACTAAAAGGTTCCCTTACGAGGCCATGTTTCGCTGCGCAGCTAGAGTAGGATTGTCAACAATTTTATATTTCTTAGGAAGTATTTAATTCACTAGAAGACGAAGAACAATTACAAGACGCTCTGACTGCAATAAATACTTTTTATCAACCTGATAATGAGGTAGGCCTACTGGTTGAAGAAACAAGGCAAAGTAATAACAGTATTGAAGTCGTTTGTTCAAAACAATGCAAAGAAACTGTAATTTGTTGGAAATGTGTGCAACCTGCTGACATTTCGTGTTTGGAAGACTAGCAGATTGTATTTTAATGCATTGAATATTCAGAGAGAAAGAGCAAAATCTATAGAATATTTGGAGAGTCAAGCTAAGAAAATGAAATTAATGTCAGATAAATCTCATTCCGAAGCTACCGTGGGAGATACAGTTCATATTCCAGTACCTGAAATTGGCAGGGGAAGAGGCGATGCCAGATTTGTTTTGGGTGTTGTCATGGAAAAAACTGAAGAGGGATTTTTTCAATCGGGAACAAGAAACGGTTGTATTAAACAGTTATACTCACGATCTCAGTTCAATGTTTGCGAACAAAAATTAATTGCGATTGACGAAGTGCTGCGTGTAGAGAAATCGCTCCGGTCGATTGCTACAGCAGAAAGTACTGGTACTGGTCAAGGATTCAAAAAATTTTTGTGCAAAAAACAATGTAATACCAAAAAATGTGCTTGTTTTAAAAATAATGTTTTATGCAATTCTAAGTGCCATTTGAGTAACCCTTGTTGTAACAAATAATTTTGAGTTTGAATGCTTTTGAATAAATGTTTGTACGCTTTGTAACACTATTAAATTGTTTTATTCTACACTATAACTTTCTATCATTTGTTAATTTATAGAATAACTAGTTGTTTTATAGAGTAACTAGTTAAAGTATACAAATTTAAATTTATTATACACTTTAACTGACTTTATTCGTTATTTCATGAAATAGCTAGGTATTCTATGAAGTAACTGAATTATACACTTTAATAATTGGAATTGAAGAATTGAGAAGATTGAGAAGTTAATGCAAGGCGGCCAATTTTTTTGCAAAATTTAGTTTTTTTTTAATGGAGATGTTCTCTATTAAATCGTATATAATCCTGTGCAAATTGAGACTTATATTCTCATATTGGAGTATTTTACATGGACCAATCGAACTTTTCCAAATATCTATTTTATTTTGAGTCTCATAGAAATTACTATCTGTAAACGCTTGATTTTGAATATTATTCGCCCTGTTAGTAGGTACTGTTTTTGGCTTACTATCGTAAAAATATTTTAATGTTACTTTATTGCGCAAACTCGTACCAGTACTTGCTGTAGGATAACCAGTATCGCCTTCATCAACGTAATAGGGAACAAGATGTTTTTTCAATTGAATATGTCCAGAGATTGGTTTATATAAATAATCACTTACTTGTTTCCTAATTTTCGGCATAAAATTCCAACGATCATATAAATTGTTAATTTTCAGCTAGCCATGTTTAAATAATAGGTACATATTTATCAGTGTTGGGAGTAGCTGGCTCATGACTATTATTATTCTTTGAAACGAAGTATATTTGCATGGCGTAGAGCACCAATACTCATAGGAATTTTCCAAATGTTAATATATTATCTCCATACATTTTCGAAAGCCAGTGTTCCCATGTAACTTGCTCGATTGCAGGTGGTAGCATCGGTTTTTCAACGGTACTCGAATACGAGCCATGAATTGATTACACTTTCATATTTAATCCAATACCGAAACACCCAATATTGCAACGTTTACTTGTTGCTGTTCCTATTATCGTTGTACCATAATCAAATGCTGTACGAATTCTAAAATATTCGCAACACCAAAGAGCATGTTTAATTCAGCATTATAAATATAACAGTCGATGATATCTACAGGGAGTGTTGTTAAAGATGTATACAAAAGTTTGCCTCCTTTCTACTCTGTAAGAAGTTTCTCTTAAAAAATACTAAAAATAGACATGTGTATTTCTTTCATTGATGTCTTGAATTCAATAGGTCACAATGGTCTTTCGGTAATTAACATATCCAAAACGAAAAATAATGCGAAAGTTGATGTGAACATGGGTTGTCTAACATGGACATTCTATTGGTTCTTTGAGTTCCTTTAACTATAGGTTTTTACAACTCCGAAATGAACTAATGACTTTAAATAATTTTAGGTAACAAGTTATTTCGATGGTTCCTTCGTCGTACTCATCTACCACAATACTTATTATAAAGAAAATTACGAAAAGCACTTGCGAAATGTGGCGGCGCGCCATCATTCACGAACCATATGTATAATCTATTACGAAGAAAAACTCCAAATAAACATGAGTATTTAAACGATTAGGAAATATGTAAGTAAGCTAAGCCAAAAGTTTACAGAAAAGCGATCCTGATTCGATTCCAGACACGATTGGTATGAAAATTAATAATGTCGTCTTTAACAAATGCAGTTGTATTTGTGAATATGAACGGTAACATTTTTTGCAAACTTCCTTAATATCTTTGCAAAAAACAGAGCTCTAGAAACGTAGTCAGAAGCGACAAACGTGTGATAACGATGTGCTACTCACGTAAAATCCTCTAGACTAGGAGAACACTGATACTTCAGTTTTTTCTAACACTAACACCTAGATTTTCCTTTTAACTCCCTTTAAAACATTCCTTCTGCTGCAGTAGTAGAGAGAGGGAGAAAGAGTAGAGATGTAAAGAGTGTATCCATCTAGTGCGTGGATAGAAGATAATTCCTTCTTTAAGTAATTTAGAGAAAAAGTTTTAAAATAAAATATATGCGGAGGTAAGTGCTGTACATCATAAAATTATATTTAAGAATATAGTGTTCAGTTTTTGCAGAGCACGATGCAGGTTTCATTTCTTAAATAAAACACCTGTGTATTACGTTTTTGGATGTCTCTCTTTAATTCATGTCAATTTACATTAATATTCCCTACACCTATCTATCTTAGTTTCTAGAGATAATTGAGATAATTTGAGACTTTTGCGACATCCCGTTGTTTCTGCAACGGCTGATATCTTAAACAATTTTTAATGCCAGAGCGGTGGTACAAATTTTATTCGATTGAGTAATTCTTGGAGTTTTCCGCAATACATTGAAAATGTTTTTATATCAACTGGCGTGTACAAGATGGCCATGGAAATCTTTGCCACGTTTGATTTATGCTATTTCAACTTTTCTAAATAAGATGGCCTATATATTTTTCCAGAATCTAGAAAAACTGTTCTAAAATTATTTTTTAACAAACGTATCCCTATACCTAAAATGTGTCGCTCTTTAGCAAATTAAATATAAAGTTATGCGACGAGGTATCATAAACTATTGTTTCTCTCAAAATATCCGTTTAAAATAGACTGCGAAATGTACTAGATTCAATACGAAGCTATGCAAATATTAATATATTTCGGTTTCCGTGAAAATCTATAATTTTCCTTGGAATTTCCGACGTAATTAATTGCTGAAAAAAATTTCACGGCAAGGAATCGAACCTTACATCTCCCGCTTGCTTGCTAACCACTACACCACGAGGACCTATGCGAGGAACGTTCACTCTTTAATACCTAGTTGTTATTTTATCTTTGTTTTTATCTAAGACTCATAACCATGGTGCTGCGTGAAGGCGGAACTAAAATTTGGGAAGTGGAGGTAGAGATGGAATTATACTAACCAAACTAAAAACGTTAATTCGAGCATAATATGTTGAAATAGGCGCGAATTTGGATTTTGAACATTGTTGGCGGGTAGTATTTCTACTTTAATAGTAATTACAGGTGTAGACAGAGTGTCTATTGAGATTTAATAATGATTTAAGATATAAATTATTCAACAGCGGTTTGCTTTATACTACCAACAATTCTTTTGAAAAAGCCAACAGTTCAAATAAGGTACATTTTATACTGCTTCTAGCTTCAACTTATTGTTTTAAGGATGATACCAATTAAGAGTAACTATAGTCTTCCAGAAATCGAGATTACATTACAAAAAAAAAAAAATAAACGTCGTAAATATTGCATGATTGTCTGATGTAAAATATTTATTAGAGAATTAACAGATTACTAGAGTTCATACTTAATTTAAATAGGTATGTATTTAACAATAAACAATAATGTATTCAATAAATAAATATTTCAATAATATGACGAAATGAATGTCAACTATTATCTTATAAAGGTTGATATTCCAAATCATCATCATTGCTGTCCGTCCACATGCTGTCAGAATCATCTTCCATACTAATTATTAATTCAGCCATATCATCGATTAAATATTCATCTTTCAGATATTCATCCTCTATTGCAATTACATGATTATCGTTTTCCAACTGTTGTACATTTGACATTCGAAAGGATACGTTTTTAGATGCTACATAACTCCTCACTACTGCCCCGATTTTCTCAATAGCATTCAACTGGGGATGATTATTTGAATGGTTCACATCGTTGTGATAGTCCCCCGTTTGTTCTCCTAATTTGTACATTAAAAAACAATTTGGAACAAATCCTCTTTCTCCTCCTGCATGCACAATTATTAGTCGTTGGCCTTTGGCAATTGGAGCCTTCAGGCAATTGTTTGAATCATCATTCCCGACTTTTGGTGTGGTGTGACTACTGTGGAGATATGTTTCGTCAGTATAAATAATATCATATCCTTCAGCTCTATATTTTTTAATTTTTCTTAAATACTCTGTCCTTTTTGTTCGAATATCTGTTTTCTCTATTAATATTTTTTCTATTATCAGTGGTCTTCTGCCATGTAAACCCCAATTTCTTCACTATCACTATCACTACAGATGAAGTTAGTCCCCCTTCGAAATTAATTTCCTCCTTAACATCATTGTAAATTGCTTGCATTGTAGGTCTGTACCGTCTTTCTTATAATTTTTTACTGATAACCGTCAAAATTTGTTTTTGATTTAACTTGATTGATAGATTTTCTTGGCGATTTAAAGATCTTTGAGTTTTCCGAAAAGGCCTCAGATGTACTTTCTCCTTTTTTAATGATTCTTTGAACGTTACTCTTGGAAACACCACTTGTTTCAGCAACCCTATTCAAATGTTTTGACTTGGTTTGTTCTTGCTTCTTTTCCATAAATTTATATACATTGTATATAATTTGACGCGTTTGGCTATGAACAACTCGTTTGTTATTCATGTTGAACCGCAGAAAAAAGTTTAAAAAATTAGAAAGAGATATACTAGAAGGCTTACCGTTATAAAAAACTTCAAGTGACACCTTCTTTAATAAAAGTAGAACAATAACAAAATGTGTATATTCATTTCATGCATTGTTAAAACACATAACCTCAAAACAACACATGCTTTCAACATTTCATAATGTAATAACTACAAATTTAACTACGTGATAAATATTAATTTTATGTCTTACCTTTTAAATGGTTTATATTAAATGGATGTGGTCTTGAAAAGGGCAGTTTTTTAGAAATTCAAAGGAGGTATCTAGAAACCTAATACTATACAGGTATTTCATTTAAAACACCAAAGTTTTATCGTGCGCTGCGTAACTGAACATCCTGTGCAGCACTTTTCTCTGAATATTTTTTATTTGAAAACTTTTTCCCCAAATTACTCAGAGAAGCAATTTTTGTTTGGAATTATACAATAAGTAAATCTTAGTCGCGTTATACAATTACCTATTCGTATTTTGCCTGAGATATTTTCTGATATGTTGCAAACAAATTTAACAGTAAAATTTAACGTCATTATTTGTTTAGGAAATATCTGTTACTGTACATACCTACAGTACCGTTCATGGAAGTTCGGGCAAGCTGACAAATTATATTAACTGTTTAGGAAAAAATTTTAAAATTACATTTCTGTGAGGAATTATTAAAACTAACCTTTCCTGGAAGCCTTTTACCAATTTCCAGGTAGTATTTGTCTATTATAAGACCGTTATCAAAAAATATATAATTATGTTGGAAATCCACAATAATTACAGTGACAATAAAGCTTTATAATGATTCCTAGGAGGGTTAGCTGATTCACTCGTGTTACCTGGAAATATTCGTATACCCTTTATAAAGTATTATAACATTTGTAAACGCAGTAGTTCTGAAGAGATTGTTATTGTGAAAGTATCTGTGGTTGTGCAAGTGAAAAATAAAATAATTTCGGTTGACTGCTTAAAATGCCCCGTAGAAAGCCTCTAGCTGTTTCAAAACAATCTGCTATTATTACCTTGCATCAGGAAGGGTTTCTGTGAGTACTGTGAAACGTCGGCTGAAAGAGGCTGGGTTGCATGGGCGAGTGGCTTGTCGAAAACCGTTACTCCGAAGAGGAAATAGGCTGAAACGACTGAAATGGGCACAAACTCATAGAGATTGGACAGTGGACGATTTTAAAAACGTTTTGTGTACTGACGAATCCAAGTATGAGGTTTTTGGAAATAGACGGAGAGTTTTCGTACGCGGATCAAGAGGGGAAAGAATGTTACGGGAGTGTATAGTTCCTACGGTGAAGCATGGAGGCGGATCTGTAATGGTTTGGGGTTGTTTTTCCTTAATCGGAACAGGGGACTTGCTCAAAATTGAGGGCATAATGAAAAAATAAGAATATCGGAAAGTCCTGGAGGAAAATGCCATACCGTCAGGAGTCCGATTAATTGGTCGTGGATTTGAATTTATGCAAGACAATGACCCCAAACATAAATCTAAATTGAGCAGAGATTACCTGCAGCAAGAAGAAAATGAAAGAACCCTAAAAAATTATGGAATGGCCGCCACAGTCCTCCGATCTGAACCCGATAGAGTTGTTATGGGAAGAATTAGACCGATGTGTTAGGAAAAAGTGTCCAAAATCGAAGGAACATTTGTGGACCATTCTCCAGGAGGTATGGACAAGCTTGCCCAATGAAACATTAGCAAAATTAGTGAATCGGATGCCGAGAATAGTGGCAGCAGTCCTAAAGGCAAAAGGTGAATTTTTCGATGAAAATCGGAATTAAATTATTTGTATTACATTAACTTTTTCTTTTTAATAAATTTGTGTTTGAAAATATGTAAAATCATGTAAGTAAGTATTAAATACATGGCCATTTAATATTTCTCTTATTTTCTTTGACTTCCGTACATTTTTTTGCTTGCCCGAACTTCCATGAACGGTAGTGTATATCTACTTTCATATTAAACAACCAATTGTGCGTTAATATGTTGGTAGCGCCTGCTATTTGAACATCCAATCACTTGCACCTTTATTACGAGTTTGCGCGGCCTTGTAAACCATAACATACCTACATACATACAGCGGAAAATCCATTCATCGATTTCTTTCGAGTTCTTCACGTGGTGTTACATGTATCTTTTATTTTGACATTAAACGCACCAACATTGTATTACTAGGTCAGCGTATGTAGATATCAATTACCTGCCCTGGATTTTATATTTATATACGTTTTCAGCGTTTTTTTTGTAAGTTATTAATTAGTCAGTTATTATTGTTTTGTGTTACTTATTTCACTGAGAAAGTTACTGTATAGGAATGGATGATCGTAAGTTTAAAATCAAGTTGTTTATCGGCGCATAGAACTTTCAAAGCAAAGTGCTCTGTTTAGCTCTTGAATGAATCGTCATTGCGTTTATCGGAGCACAGAAACACCTACATACACGCTGTTCATGCATACATAAATAAATAATGTATAATAATGGAATATGTATAAATAGATATGTAGAAATTTATTACTACATATTGGTTGTGTGAAAGTAAATTACAGCTAATTACTTAGGAAGAGCATTAACAATAAAATTAGATTTGCAAGTTTTCTGTTTTTTTATTTAATTTTGTTATAATATTTGTTGTGTGTGTGTTTGGGTACAGATCGCGTTTTCTTAAACTGGTCAAAATCGAAATTTTTTGAAAAGGATGAAGGATTTCACCCAACTTTTATTATCACATGTTAAATTTTAATTAAACTTAGAGTTTTATATGAAAACAAAAATTTTAATTTCACAAAAGTAATGACGCTTTTCAATTTCTTCATTTTTTTTTTCAAATTTTAGTAACTGAATTTGAGATTCCAACTACTTTTAAAGATTAAGTTACTTATTTGTTATTATGATGTGTAGTTAATGAAATTTAAACATTTGAAGAACATTTTTTGTGCAAAATATTTTTAATTACCAATACATTTTAAGATAGTGATAGTATCTAATAATAATAATAATAATAATAATAATACTAATAATACTAATGTTTATTGTGCATACTCAAGTAGTATAGGTACGTGTAAAATAAAAAGAATAATAAAATCTTAATTCATACTAAAGAGAAAGCTTTAAATTGTATGGCAAGAATATCAAGCAAAAGCTAAAAGTTTGAATATGGATTAAAGGTATAGTCGCCGGTTTTTGAAAATCTGTATATGTAGGTGCTTTAGCGGCACAAAAGCAAAAGACCGTCGGAGGCGAAAATGTTTTTTGGGTGCCACGCCCAAAAACGTTTTTTTAAGCTTTCAAAACGTTCGATCTACTTAAAAATCTAGTAAAAAATTTCTTACATTAAATTATTTATTTATTACAATACAGAAACGTACAGAAAATTGTATAAGTATAGGTATAAAAAAGAACATAAAAATCCAAATCAACAAATAAAAAACCATAGTAAAATAAACAAAAAAAAAATAAACCGATGAATCGCAGTTTTGTAGGTACCTACTATCCTACTAATACTTATTATCATAAAGTAAGAATTAATCTAATGAAACATAACATAAAAATCCAAATAACAAACAAATACAAAACTATCAAAAAATTAACAAAAAATAAACTGATAATTCCCAGTTTTAGGTCGCTACCTACTAAATATATCTACTTAAATACCTATAATAAATGAAAAACAATTAACCTAATGAAAACATATTTCGCCTCTGAGTATTTCGTTGTATAAAGATATTTGCAATTCCATTGTGGTCTATTTCGCTTAAAATATCTTTATATGAATTTAAGACAACACAGTCATTTAATCTGGCTTGCGTCATGGTTGTCCTTAAAAATGTTTTTAGTCTCCGTAAATTTGAAAAACCTCTTTCAGAAGTACATGATGTTATAGGAATAGTAAAAAATAATTTTAGAGCTTTCAAATACTCCGAAAATAAATCTTTTAAATGTACATTTTGATTAAAATATAAAGCTATTTTTGTTACTGACTGAAAATTTTGCCCCTTGGTACTATCAAAAATCATTTTTTTTATGTAAATACAATCTTTCTGTGTCAAAATCGCTACGGTAGTTTTCCTGAATGACGTCTTTGTCCCGGTTTTCGTCCTTTTTCAATAAAAAAGCCCCAATATCTCTTGTTCTTTTTATTTCATTCGAATTAAAACAGATGTTAATGCTTTGAATACAAGTATCTATGATTTCGTAATACAAACATCTGTATAATTCTTCAGGTGAATTAGAAAAATATTGATTTTTTGACCCACCAGTTTAAGAGGAAGCTTTCTTTTTCTTGGCAAAACTGGTTCTTCAATATTGAAATTATCCTTCTCAGTGACTATTTGTTCCCACAAATTTTCAAAATTAGTTCGTTGAGTTTGAAGCGTTTTAGCAAGACAATCAATTTTTTTCATTGCATCTGCATGTTGATGTTAACTTTCTGAATATTAGTGTTCAAAATCTCTATATTTTCAAAAACTTTTATTAATATTTTCATTAAAAAATAAAATTCAAACGAATATATTTTTTCAAGAAAACCATTTGCATTCGCTCCTGCTTCGCTTTTTTCATTGCTTTGATTTGTCATAAATTCACATATTTCTTCATAATTGTTAAACCAATTCAAAACGCAGAAACGGTCTAAACGTGTAAACGCGTTTATGGCTGATCGACGCCCTACTTCAAAACACGTCACAGCCTGCTGACATCAAAGCTGTTTAGCCTTGTATTTTCGATAGTAACGGGCGTGCGGACTTATGGACACACCGCCCCTGTTCCTTACCACAAAAAACAAATAATAACTCATCAGATATGATTCGGGCTTATTCTGTTTCAAGATATACGCTCAAATTAATATCAGAATTACACACATAAAAATATAAAGAAACAAACATTTTCCCATTCGACACAAACTTCTGGGGTTATGTGAAACACATTATATCGATTTGAATAACTACAGCTACTTTTATACTGATTATGCTGATAATGACGGCGATGTACGATAATATTTACTTTCATTATTCATGATACGCATTATATGTGACACTAATTTGTTTCATACTTACAATTAGTTATGTTTACTGTTATCAAGTATTTCATATAGTTTTCCCCAGAGAAAGAAGTATAGGCAAATTGATGTAATAACATTTTATATTGTAATTTTTTATGCGTCCGGATATTACAGTACTTTCATTGTGCACTTATATGTTCTATTAACATTTCGGAATTGACATCAAAATATTTACACTACTATATCTGACGTAGTATATTGTGAACTAAAAATCAAATATCAGTATTTCTTCTGTAGTCGCGACCTAATACCAAGTCCAAATCATGGATCAGATGTGTCCTTTCTACGAGAATTACTTAGGTGAATCATAGGACATCAATACAACCCGGATCAAAGCCATTTCTGTACAAGTATTTGTGATTTTACTGACATATTCTAGTTTCTGCTTCATAAAAGATCAATGCACAGATTGTTCCTTGCTAAGCAGCTTTAGAACTTGACTACAACGAAATTTCTTACGATTTAAAATACCATTTAATAATGTTCAAAATCTTAATGTAAATGTCAACGAAATTATATAGAATAAAATAGATTTTAATACTATGAAGTGATACAGCAAAGAATACACTTGACTAAACTGCTCCTTCTCAAATCTTATACATATTGTGAATTACATTCGCTCCAATTTGGCATATTTTACAGACTGGTTAAGCCCGTAATTCAGTAGGGTTAAATTATGATTTTAACATAACAATCACCAATACGCAACCTACAGAACATCATATTTTTTTAATCCAGTCATCAATTGCAGAGTGGACATACGAAAGAGGATTATAGCGATATTTTAGTAAACTGTGTTATTGCTTGAATAAACAATAAATAAAAAGAAGCAATTGTGTCTGCGGAGGATCAAATTTTCATCTATAAATGTAATTATCTCATTTCAATGATTAATTTCTTAAAAGGATCTTTTGGGCACAAACAGTTCTCCAGATCATTACTTAATGTGGATTCACTTCTAATAGAAAACAGTATTTCTGGATCTATGTGTAGTTCATGACGAATCGCAGAAGAAGAATGTTATGGTAGTCTTCCTAAATTTAGTTTTGCTTTCTTTTTTGTACACATGCTCGTTTATGTCAACATTTTGATTCATTTACCACGTTCTTCATTTAATTTTGAAATGACATATTTAATAAGCAATAAGCAAATAACTCGAAACTACTGTGTTGGCACTTACCTCCTTTTGTGTTTCCATTCATCAATTGCGGTTTTGCTTTGACTTGTAAACTGTGTAGGTGACAGTGAGTAAGAGGTGTCTTGAAATAAATGTGATAGAACTTGTTTTTTTAATGTAAACATATTTTACAAAGCGTCTCGGTACCCTCGTATGTTCCTTTTATATGTTATTATATACTACTCACAAAACTTCAAGCTTATGGCATTCGTGAAACCATGCATAATGGGATTACTTCGTATATTTCTAATCGGCAACCGATCGTGGAAATTGATGGGAGCATTTCTAATACCTTTACTAATGTGAGAGGAGTACCGCAGATGTCAGTAATGGGTCCTTTGTTGTTTATTGTCTTTATTAATGATTTGCCAAGTATTATGACGGACAATAATCAAGTAGTATCCGCAGATCAATGATTAATACCTTGATGGTGTGGTTTGAGAATAATAGGCTTTACCTGAATACAAAGAAAACCGTTTTTATCCACTTTGAAGTGGATGTAGAACCTATATTTTGCATTAAAATGAAACCAATTTTTAAAGACATAGTGGATCAAAAAGTTTACTTCCACACAAAATTTTCAGAAGTTCATCTAAATCTTCAATACATACTATAATTATTTTTCGAGCTGAAAATA
Organism: Dynastes maya; assembly: GCA_029619315.2. Classification (NCBI taxonomy): domain Eukaryota; kingdom Metazoa; phylum Arthropoda; class Insecta; order Coleoptera; family Scarabaeidae; genus Dynastes; species Dynastes maya. The sequence goes on along the minus strand of JAROYE020000005.1, from coordinate 13,793,846 downwards.
ATAGAATTTTTCCAGCGATTCTTTTTTATTAAAAATCTGGCACCACTAAATTCAGGAGGTCCTAAAATGGTTTGAACTCGAAAAATAATAAATAGTTTGCCTTGGAAAATTTAGTTGAACTTCTGAAATTGTGTGTGGAAAATAGACCTTTTAATCCACTGGGTTCTGCAGGGGTGCTTCCATTTTTCTCGTAGTCGTATCCAGGGTAGAAATATGGTAATCGTAATCGCCAAGATTAATCCACAAAAAAAATTCAGGCCGTCAAGATAAAAACTTACCCATTTGTTATCACTATGACGTATTGGTTTTCTTGCGCGTTTGATGCTGACAAATGGAATAAGCTGTACTGCGTGGAAAGCAGATAATGTATCTGCCTTATTTTCTCTCGTTGACGTTTCTATATACTCAAAAAATCGAGCAAGTTTAGAAGTAGTATTAACTTTCCTAAGATCATATATGTATATATATGTCTTTACAGATATCAGAGATTCGGTTATATGTTTGTGCATGTAGATATGTTTTTTATATGCTAAAGTCCGACAAATGAAAAAAGTCTTTAAAATTTGGATTTTGTAGAAATATAAACGATATCTTCATTCAATAAGTAGTTCTTTTCCAAAGCAGACGACAATAAAAGTTCATATGCTTCATAAAAAACACCATTTGTAATGCGGACAACTTTAATTCAAAAAGAATTACATATATTTTCCTAAATAGGATTTCCTTCATTAATATTCTTTCTGTTAACCTCATTCCAACAGATTTTTTCTGTGACAAAAATTTCTTCAACCTCTCGTTTTGGAATTTTAGAATTTCTCATGTGGATGTATTGTGGATAATAAGTGTACTTATGAAAACAGTCCAACGTAGAGATAGAAAATACCAGGATTTGTTGTTTCTTATTGGTATGCGTTCGCAGTATGTTGAGTAGAATTTTAATCAATATGAATTTTTATTCCTCTACTACTGGTACTGTTTTAATACATTTCGACACAAGAACGAATGCTTGCTAGATCGTAGCACTACGCTTGTGGTTTTAAAATCCCACCTACCAAATTTTGAACGGATGTGGTATCGTCTATGGAAATAAAATCGTTCGGAATATCTTTGAAGTGATATTGTATAGGGCATCATAACTTTCGATTATAGAATCTAGTTAGTTTTTTTATAATAATTAATAAAAGTTTAGTTTTGCAGTTCATTGACAAAAATAAGCAATGCATAACAATGTGGGATAGTGAGATTAAACGTTATACTTAAATAAAAATGTAAAAGATTATTTGCTTTATAAACTAACTTTTCGTAAAACCACTATAATACTAATACCACTATAAGATGTGATCTTGGGACCCCTGAATCTGATTCTCTTTGACGACTAGTTTTTCTTAAATACATATATATTGTGTATTAGTATATCTTTATTTAATTAATAGCATTATGTATTAATAATTTGGTATTGCTAGAGATGTGCTAGAACTGTCTAACCCAAATAGCCATACAGAGTTCCTCACGAGGAACTGCATCGATCGTATGCGAAAGAGTAAACATGAGAAAATTCTGAAAACTTGGCAATATACTATACTATTGAAATATATTTTAATATATAATAGTAATCTAAAAATTCCGGTTATACCGGAAGTGGCTGTCAACTTTGTTATTTTAAATAGAACACCTATATATTATTACATTTTTGATTTCCTAATTCTAAGGTATGTTTGATAAAGCTATATTAGCATTATTTTTGGTTTTGTTATTAGGCATTTTTTCATGTGTATTTCTATACATCATGGTGAGTCTGAGGCATCATTTGTACGTGCAGTTGCCTAAGCGCTTAGGCGCAACGACACCTTGTGCTCAGCAGCCCATGAGCTGCTCTGATAGGTGGCGGGTATCTGTACTCTGGTGTGTGTCGAACACGGTCTAGGACGGCATGACTGTGTTTTCTTGGCGCTAGGGGGCGCCAGGAAATATTTCAGTGCTGTTGTGGACATTGGGGGCATAAACCGAGAGGTAGACACAATGCATATAGAGCAAATAAGTGAGTGCTCGTAGCCGCCGCTGATGACGCCGGTAGGCAGAAACATGTCCGTGTGCTAGTACTCCCTTTTTTCTCTGTTTGCATTGTTCTTGCCGGGAATGATTCCACCAATACCATGAGCTATATTAGCATTATTTTTAGTCATATTATATCAGGATATTTAGGAAAATGTTTGTAACATTTAATTATAGAAAAAGTACTCACCAATGAGAGTGGAGCCTATGTAGCTTTTTAAAATGTCGTTCAATTTTGGTATATCTAGTCATGACCATCGATCCAGCATTCATGAAAAATAAATATGGCACTTGGTTTTCAATTATAATCAATGCCAGCGCGTTTAAATTATACAAAGGAAGATTATTTAAATGTGTTATTATTTATGGAGGATGCAATAAAGTGATATCAGGACCTGCATCTTTGCTGCTGGGGTATCCAAAAAACAAAAGCCGCCCCAAACATATTTAAACGAGAAATGGGAATTTGAAAAACTCTGGATGGGCCAGGCAAAATTAAAAAACTAAATCTACTCTTTGATGATCCAAACATAGAATCTCATTTGAGATATTTCACACATATCCAAAAAATGGTTTTTAAGACAAGCTGCGCTGGAATAGGATTTTTAAAGTCGTCAATACGCAGAATACTTCGCAAACATACTTGTTTGCCATTTTTTCCAAAAAAAATTGTTTCCCCAAAAGAGTGAGTTTTTTGGAATTTAGTGTAACATGATCTCAAGAGCGCAAATTATTTTGGAAACCACATTTCTGCATAAGCCAATCTACAAAAAATTGTCTGCTTAAGGGGCCCACAATTCTCTTTACTGGAGCTTCGACCCCCGTTTTTTATTACGCAAAATTTCCGGGAGAGTTGACATTCAACGTTTCATAAATGTTAGTTGTTTTCTAAACATGAGAAACTTAGATTTTCCAAAAGTTGGATACATTTTAAAAAACTTAAAAAGCTACTTTCCCAAATGGTGGTACTTTTTTTTTTGGGAAAAAATTGTGTTACAATACAGTTTTTTCCAAAATGTTCCATTTTATTCGCATATATACTTTCTTTTTTGCTTTTTTTTTAAAAACAATTTGATAGGAGTTGTAATTTAAAGAGGTTTAAATTTCGACATTTTTTTTCATTTGAAAATTGACGAATTTTCGGACGCGCTTATAATTTTTTCGGGAAAAAGAATTCGGTTTTAACGCTCTGAAAATTTTCCAATTAAACACCTTCACATTATAAAAATTTTTAAAAGCACTCGCCACTGTCATTTTCAAAAAAAAAGATATGGGTTTGAAATACAAAGTATTTTTCGTATCAAACAACCTTTAAAAATTTAAATAGGGAAATTTAGAATATTTTAGTTCCTAGTACATGTAGGTTTTAGTATATTGCCAAGTTTTTTAAAATTTTCCAATGTATAAATCTTTCATATTCAAAATTGATCATTCTTTGTGGGGACTTGTATAGAAGCGACCCGAGATGTTATGTTTTTTTTCGAAAAAAAACAATTACCCTGCATGTTTACTTAATGCCCGAAGGAAAGCGAATACAACCCCAATTAAAATTTAACACAACAACGTTGAACTCACAAAACTGTGTAGGTTTTACCTTATTTAAGATCAATCCATATAATTTTTTTGTAGGGGTACTTACCTTGAATATAACATTCATTATGTTTGATTTTTTTCCATCTGCATACATCTACTATTTATTATTTTTAATTTTTTTTCCCGTAATGTACGTCAACTGTAAATTTACTAAGATAACTTTGATAACCACACTTTTTAAATGTATTGAAAATTTTGACGATTTGTCTGCTTTCTAAGATAATGAAAACCCGTCCTTTACGGGGAAATATTTTAACTCTCCGTTAAGTAAGCATGGATAGTATAAAATTTACAGGGCGAGCTGCTTTAACAGAAGGTAATATGATTTAAATTATTGTACAATTTGTTGGGCAACCATGGCAAATAAGGTGACTATTGTTGTTAGATTTACATAATATTAAAATTGACTCAGCAATTTTGTTTCGTTTCGAAACAATCATAAAAGTAACAACACAAAAAGCCTAAAAATCAGACATTTTCTCTCAAAAACTAACATATTTAAACAATCCTACCATAATTAATAATTACAATAAAGTTCGGTAAAGTAAAGAAATAACAATTAACAGAATTAGTTAGAATGAGAGAAAAAATAATAAAATAATTTACGCTTTTGGAATTGAGATTTGACAGTTTGGCAATTGTTATGTTTACTTTGCTTAGCAACGATCTCCTTAAATCAATCTGGCGTCACAAGAAACAATTTGGGGCTCTTTCCTAGCCAACTTTGCCTAACAACGAAAATAGATTACTAAAACCTTTATTGTCGCATATCGTCATATTTCTTAAGTTAAAGTATATCATATGTGGTATAGTTGGAATCGTTTTTCGATTGTGTTTCCAAAAACGTAAAAATATATAGGATGTTCTATTTAAAATAAGAAAGTTGTCGTCACCTCTGGTGAAATCGGAAATACAATTGAACTACCGACAACAGCAAAAGTTAGTTCACGAAAAATAGAAATCGACCTATTTTTTCTAGAGACGGTAGGTTCTATCGTTCAACAGTTAGCATGGACACTTTAGGACCGCACTTTATATGCTTTAAGCTTACGAACTTCCTTAAACTTTTTTTAAAGCTTTTGTTAGGTAATAGTAGTTATACAATTTTTTGTAAAACAAGAACGATTATACTAATCAAAGTTAGAATTATGGATGCTGATGAATATAATTAAGATTTGTGCGGAATGTTTCTGCTAATAAGTAAGAATTTTTAACTTTGTTAGAATTTAGCGTGCTTTGTTAGCAAAGCTTGCAACAACATATTTTTTGAGTTCAACATATTGAGCATTTACGATAGAGTTAAGCGATAAACAAATTTGGAAAACATCTTTGCAGATATTATTCACGGACGAAGTCAAGAGCAAATTTAAGAGTTGCAGCTTCAGGATTACAGTTTTTTCCCCTTTTGCCCTTTTTTTTTTCAGAAACTAGTTAGGGTATATTCATGTTAAGATTTTTACACATTTGTTCTACATGTATAATGTAGAAAGGTGGCGATTGTACTGGGACTGTACAATGTCCATACAGGCAGTTATTTTGCACCAGAGAAGAAAAAAGAAACAAGAAAAACAACATTAACACTAATAACCTAATAAGAGTAATAAGCCTCTCGCATGTTCAATGAACTCTCTTTATTCGAAACAAAGAGCTTTGCGGGTACAAAAATAAACAATGCCTTTTAGGAATGAATGAAAACGTCACTTCAACCAATCAGTTATTGTTATTAGTTCGAATAATCCTCCCCGTTGATGACTCTCACGTGTCTGGATAACAGGTTGTGCGTGGCAGTCTCGCAATACGGTATTCAATTATACCGTTCGGATTGTTCCCGGTTATTTGGTAGACTGTTTTATATTACATGAATACAGCGTGTTCACCTACTGCGTTTTTTGAAATAAAAAAAGTGCTACTCAACATAAAGTATACACGATGTTTCGTTTCCGCAGCGCACAGTACAAATTTGGGTTCTTAAATAGAACCTTTTTTTTATTAACATTTCCCGATACCTAAAACGAATCGTTCTTCAATAATTTAAATATGAAACTTATCTGCATTCGTTTAACAACAGAGTGCTGCAACCAAATACTATAAACTTTTGTTTCGCTAAAGATATTGATTAAAACTAATGTGTAAAGGTTATCTTTTTTGGTACAATTTTAGCATCTACTCGTTGTTTAGCAAATTAATAAACATGTATGAATGATAAATAGTGGAAATAAGCAGAAAAATGTTGATTATTTATTTTAAAGCATCGCACACTAAGTTCTTTCAGCAGAAAAATATAATAAGAACATATTAAAGGTTGTTTAAGAAATTTCTCAATTTACAATGGATTTTTAAGGCAATGCGTAAGCGTAGATATTACACAAAATATCACTCCCGAAATGTTAGAAAATGTTCAATAAAATACGTTAGCGGTCACGTACCATCGCGGTAGCGGTAGCAGAAGCGATCAAATCTCAAACACACGCGGTGCTGGTAGCGATTTTAATAAGTGTTTACTAGAGTTGTTATCCAGATCCGGATATTCGGATCTTGATATTATCTGGATCCATCCGAAACCTCGGATCCGGATCCGCTATCCCAAACCTTGGATTTGGACCTGCTATCCGAAACCTCGGATTTGGATCTGCTATCCGAAACCTCAGATCCAAAATCCCGAATTTGGATTCTTTATCCAATATTTCGGATCCGAATCCATTATCCGATAACGTGGATCCAGCTTCATTCTCCGATAACTTTCTTAAGCAAATAGTAAAGTGCCGTCAAATTTCGTATTAAATTATGAGAACCTACAATACCCAAAGAAGCATGTAGCTTTTTGCCGCTGTACCAATGTTCGAGCCTCGCCGTCATTAGATGAAAACGCCCGCCATGCTCGTCGAATTCGTTTGGTGATTGTTCGGCGAATTTTTCCACATGTCAATATAAAAAATTAATTTTTAATGACATTCTTCGGTTTTCATGGTTTCTAATGGTGATGGCTCAGATTGTTTTGTTGAAATTGGTCTTGTTGGAACAGGAATTGTATTTGAATGCTGCAGCGGCAATTGAGTATATGCTGTTGGAATGTATTTTAAAGAACCACTTTTTCTTCTGTTCATACCGTCAGTATAATTCACGTATGCATAACATTCAGCTGGGTCATGTTCTCTTGTATCCATCCAAATTATCGGAACGCGATATCAACGCAAAAAAAATGACGAGAAAAGCTGTAATAGACGCAAGTTTATGGTACTTTGTACACGCAAAGCAATTTCCTCGTGTGTCGCTTTTGTTGGAATTTTTCGGCGGTTTTGCGGGTCCTGTGTAAGTAGCCTGAATATAGTCGTTAACACACGCTAACACATTTTTGTGCTGCCAATCACCTCAGATATCATTTTAATTCTAATTAGTTCATTTACGTACATTAAACCAGCTGAAAATGTATATGTAAACAGTAGTAAATTTAATCACGAATTAAATTTTAATTGGAGATTAACTTAATTAGAGCTAAAAAGAGTTCTGTAAACCGAGGGTAAAATTATTATTTGGACGATGCAGCGCAGGTCACAAAAGAAATGTTAGTTATTGCAGAACTTTGTCTTCTTCGTATAGGATACGAACAACGCCTCGTCTTACAATGGGCAAGCAATATTACCTTAATAACCTGCAAAATTTAATTTATACATACCATTTCGAAATGAACACTATTTTCGTTCATACAATCTGTAATTTGATTCCTTGTGTTTTGTTAAACATTTGCTAACACTTCGGGAGCAATATTTTATGTAATGCACACGTTATGCATTGCCTTAAGAAGTTCATCCAGAAATTTTTTGATAAACATTTCTATTTAGCCAAACTGCCAATTTTTTCAGTTTCATTATGTTCTCATTACATTTTTTACTGGTGAAAAACTTAGTGTGCGATTTTCGCTATTTACTATTTATATGTGCTTGTTAACTCCCTAGGCAATGTATGTAGCAAAACGATGGTTATTTCGAATGAGCTGGAATTGTACCGAAAAAAATATTGTTTGTACATAAATCATTTAGTAGGCGCTAGCTGCTATAACAAATTTCAGTGTATTACCGAAATCGTTGGAATAAAATTTGAATCAGCGCCCTAGCGTGTAAGGCGTTTAAGATATTGGCCGTTAAAGAAAGAGCGGCATTTCGCAAAAATTTCAAATTATGTCAATTATCTCAGAAACAAAGATAGAAGGAAGGAATATTGTCCAAAATAATACAGACATTTAAACAGAATGAGTTTTGAACAAAAGTATGTAGTGCCAACCTGACTCATTATTACGGGTATCTGATTAGCAATTCAAAAACACATACCCACGCGTGTATTAGGTCTTTTTATGTATAATTTAGACGTTAAAAATCACATCTGTCTAATGCTCACTTCCAGAGAAATAACGATTTCTGTAAATCTCGACTTTTTCAAAGAAACCCCCTAATACCCCGCAAATCCTTAGCTGTAGATTGTACCTTATTACATTTTGCTCCAGAATTTAACGGGAATTCCAAAAATGCAATAAGCTACGCACTTGGGAGAGAGACATCCTGTGTGTTTAAATATAATCTTAAAACATGCCCACAATCAGGCCTCATCGCGAGAAAAACTGTTTTGAAAAATCTCCATTCACAAAGGCACAATTTTCCGGGCTCAAGGAGGTGACTCATCCTGTATATCGAAAACAGTGAGAGATAGGAATAAGGTTGATTACAGAAAATGTTGCAGTGGGATAGGCCAGGTACCACTTCGTTTTTTATCTAATCTAATCTAAGGTCGATTACAATCCCTCAGTGACAATCTCAGCCGAAACAAAAGCTAATGTCTTACGTTGCTTCATACGATCTATAAATTTACCAAGTTTCACTAAAATCGGTTATCTCGGGTTGGAAAGGTTCACCTGTAAGTTTATTCTACACATCTTGACGAGCAAAACGAACTTACGCGTAATTTCGTTGAATGGATCAATATCCATTCGAAGTTTTTAAACAAAATTACCAGTAAATAGCAAATAGAATAGTGCAATTTAGCTGACAGATCGCCTGTGAAAGATAGCAGTTACTACAATAAAATCGAAAGTAAAAACAATACTAGTTTTGTTCCAACAATCGATTTGTGTACGGTAAGTGTACCAGTTCACACATCGATTATTGCCCGTGCGTCAGATATATGTACATCGTTTGTAAATTAGTGAATGGTGTCGTAGATGTTGGAACGCGTTTTGGAATTAATTGTGTATCGATATTGAGAAGGGAAAATGATAGAAAAGGATGTAACATGCAATATGAATGTATTCTATTGGTACAGATACACATTGCGCATGTCAGTATTATCGTTCCAGGTACGGTACATCATTATGTACCGCATCTGGATCGTTAATAATAGTGTTCCAACTACATTTAGTTGGAACACTTCCTTTGTACTGCGGAGGTGCTGAACAGTAAATTTACGTTTTTATAAGCGTGTTCCTAATACTACTGATTTGTTTCTCTGATGCTCATGGTTTAGTGTTAGTTCGTCTCTTCGGGTTAGCCAGTCAACGCAATTTTGTTCAAGTTGCAATTTACTATGTGTATGCTTATAACTTTATTTGATAAATTTACTAACTTTAACTTTGCTCAATATGAACTATCAACTGTAAAATAATAACAACTAAAAACTAAAATAAACTTTTGTTACTTCTAGTTTTCTTCACTAACTTATTTATTACAATTGCTTTTTTAACGTTGTACAATGAGTATGACTACTTTTATAAAAAAGAATAGTGTCGACAACATAGAATTCTAATTCTTGTATGTTATTCAAGTCTTAGCTTTAGAATATTTTGGTTTGATTTCAACTATCTTAGAACTTGTTATAGCTCTACTTATTTAAAATTATAATACGATACTTACTTATTCGTTAGACGCCGTAGTAGAAGATTGCTCTTGTTTATAAATAGTTGAAAATTTCACTCCTACGCTATATTCATCCGCAGTTAAAAAAAATAGAACAAAGGTTAGGGTAATTGTAAATATGTCAATGTGAAATAGAAATATCTGTAACGAATTCGAATCTTTCTGCCGCTGCGTTATTTGACGTTTACGTTATTTATATCAAAAAGTTGCGCGGTATATTTTCGCGGTACTACGTTCTATTTTAGAACTTTTGTTCCATTTCTGAACGTGCATTCCTTGCGATTGTAGAACTGCCTTAAAATAGAACTGTTCATTGTGGTATACCGATTTTACGGTTTAGACATATAACTGGTGGAGCTAAAATGATTATAGACAACTTATAAGCTCTTTTTGGTAGGGAATACAAATAATGTTAGAGAAAAAGTATTTTTTAAAACTGCGCGTCAGTTTTATTTAAATCAGTGATGTCCAGTTAAGATAGAGCAAGAACTAAAAATGTTTCTTTTAGTTTGCAACTTCGATCAAATATGAAGTCAGTTTTTGTAGAATTTGCAATATGAAACCTTATAAAATTTGGTAAATCATAAAAATATAGGATTGGAGCAACCAATCTATTAACGGCATTGATGTTACAATATTTTTGAATAAGAAGGCCACGGAAATTAAACTGCATCTTGCGGATTAAATAACTTTTTGTAAAATTCTTGGATCGGCTTTTGGGAGAATAAGAAATTAGAGCCACTCGATGCTAATATAGATATAATTGTCTTCCTCAAAAATACATATAAATAAAAGCATGTATTTTTGAAACGCTTTGAAATGTAGAATTTATAAAATATTCCTTTCAAAATTTAATTAAACGTATCTATTATTTTATTAACCGGTTTGTTTTTTAATTTAGTAATTTCTTTTTCGTTTGGTATGCCGGTTTTGAAATAAAACTAATTTTAAATTTTGTTACGTTTCGGAATTTTCTGTATTATTCCTTTATCAAATATTTTGTGGTTTTTCATCTGTTTTATGGATAACAAGCATTCTTGAATTTACTAAACACCCTAAAGGGTGCGCGTTTTCCTTTTTTTCTTTTCTTTTCCTTAAACTTAATTAAAATAATGATAATTTAATATGGTACGTTTTTTTATTAATTTAGAAAAGAAGTTACAAAATTTTAATTTGTATTATTTCAAAATGTAAAGTAAAAATGTAATTAGAAGAACCTCTTTCTTTTTTAGAGATCAAATTTTCTCACATCAAAACTCGCTATGATAAAATTTTGTTTCCCCAAACGGCTAAGAAATTTAGAGGATGTCGAGTAGCGCTTCGGTTTGTAACAAGAAACTAACCTCGTAGGCACATCTAGGCCGTTTGGATCTACATTCATACAGCGTGTTTCAAAAAGCGTAGCATATTAAACTTATGTTTTTTCTTATTTGAACACCCTGCATATTGATTCATTTTTGAATCTACGTGGAAAACTACGCCTATGCTTGTAAAGATTCTCTGTATTTATCTCTCACATTTTTTTTGAAACTGTCAGTTTTGTAAAAATTAATATCTTTGGAATTAATTCATTTAAACAAGCCAGAGTTTAGTTATGAACTAGAGATTGTTTAAGGTATTTGCTGCGTTATTTTCTAGGATTTGATACTATACTGCATGTTCAAAAAGCTGAAATACATCATTCGATCAAGTATAACTTCGACTAACACTAGGTATATTTTTACATTAATGAATAGAAAGCTTAGTTGTCTTCCCAATGCATACGTGGTCCCTAAATTTATCTCTAACTATTTTACAATGATACATTCGACCTTACGTTCACGTTGGACAGCAGAAAGAAGATGCAGTACCCATCTTACACTCATCTTATTCATACCCGAATGGTTATGGAGAATTCAGTGAATACTTGTTTCAGAAGTGTTAGACATCACTGCTAATTCCTTCACTTTCAAACGACGATTTGCTAATACCATTTCTTCAATAATTGAAATGCTTTGAGGCGTTATCATTTCAATTGGCCGACCGGAGCGCTCATCATCATCGAGGGATTCTTGCCCAAACGGAAATATTTTGCCCACTTTTTTACAGTGGAATATAAAGGAGGTAGATCACCATAAACGTTGTTTAATGTGATTAGGCGTATGTTCTTCCTTTGCTAAAAATATAATGAGCGCGTCGTACTCAATTTTCGTTACCTGAGACATTTTCATGCACTATTCACGTTGTCTGGCTGGCTACTAAAAACTACTACTCTTAGAGCCGCAATATATATAGGCTTCGCACATGACCCAACGGAGTTTGAACACGCTAGAACCTGTACAAGCCTGTCAGGCCGAGAATTTATGGCGCCTACGTCGTATGTACCACTTAGACACCAATAGCATCTGCACGACACAGACTTTCAACGACGAATCGACCTTTGTTTATGAGTTTTCTGGAAAGATGCGACAAATAACCTGATGTTTTTTGACTTTGTTTATTCACTGATGAATTATCCATCCTAATAATGCCCTGGTAAATTGCCACAATTTTTATTACTATTACACTAAAAATCGTGAAATTTCAAACGCTTGATCAGCAGAGTCAGGGGAATCTTAATCTATTTGTTGAAATTGTCAGTGATTATGTGATTAGTTCTTATTTTTCAATAGGAATTTAAGTAGCCAAAAATTTGTTAGGTTTTTGAAATGCGATTTTTGACAGCATCCTTTTAAATATTAGGGAAAGATTGTGACTATAGTTAGACGGTGTTACCGCGGTTTTCAAACGATCCGTCAGAAATTATCTCGGTAGGAGGCTTCCTTAAACGAAGAGTTGATATTATCTGGAATAAGAAAGAAAAGCGGTTGATACATTTTAGAATTTAATTTAAATATGTCCCCTTTCACTTCTCAAAGGCCGCCGATCAGTCTTATTTTTCAGACGAAAATTTTGTCCCTCGCAAATATTTTTTGAGCCTATAAAACAGCCAAAGGTCGCACATTGCCACAAAAAGTGAGTACGGTGGATGTTCTATTACTTTTGTTTTTTTTTCAGTTAGAGCTGCGATATGGGACGATGCGTTATCGTGATGCAACATTTGTTAGGAACCCTTATTAGGAACTTTACTGAACACCTCAGCAAACATTTTAAATTTAAAATTAAGTCGAGGCTACTTGGTGAAACCGGAAGTTGAAAATATGTGCCGATATTTTCTAAAAGTTTGCTCCTCGAACTAAGTAAGCCTGCAAATTTACAAATTTGGAACCCGTTTATTTTCTGATATATGGCTAATGTAAGCTTATGTAACATCCTGTATAGTTGCATTCATAAGTGCCACATATAATTAAATTTTAAAGTTAACTAAACCATTAAATTAACAACCAAAAAATCTGTTTGTTCAAGTTTTAAATAAGCGGCTAATGTGGCAAACAAACTAACAAAGAAAAGAAATCATCTCAAAACCTAAATTGTGGTTTCTATTTCACCTTAATTACTGCAACATACGAAGATATATTGCCAACATGCTATCTCTCTTTCGCACCTACTTGCCGATATGGGTTTCCATAGCTATAACATATTTTCAGCTTGCGTTCACATAGTGAATTCAAATTTGTTGTTTCTTTCTTCTTTAATATTTTGTTAATGTTGTTCCAAAGGCGCTGCCAATGGATTTAAATTAGGAACAGGCAATTTAATATACATATTTTTGTTTTATTTAATGGTATTTTTTACGGCTTCGTACGTGTATGTTCAAATTAAAGGCAACTTTTTATCGACGTACGCATGTAATACGTAGAACTACACATTGCGTGTTTTAAAATATCGAAATGTATGTGTATTGAAATTAATCTAAATTGTTAATTTTTTCCTAACGTTTCAGCACCGTAACATATTCGCAGTGTAATGTTTCCATTGCGTTGTTTATTTTGGAAATGAGTATTAAAATAAAAATAGAATTTTTAGAAGAAATTGGGAAGCATTTGTACAGTATAAATGGTAGGTAATTGTCAGTATGAATATGGCCTTGTGTTTTTTGTTGTTTTCCTGAACACTGTATTAACTTATGGAAAATAATTTCATGGTAATTCTTCTTCGAAGAATTCCCGCAGACGGTACTTGTTTGAATTTAACTGTTAAGTTAGTGTTATTCTTTATACGAGGGTAACTCAAATATTATCTACACTTTCGCCATAACAAGCTTTGAAGATTACCGTAGTGGCGGCCACTTGCGTGTGCGTTGAGTTGGCGCCTCCGTGGTCATATGTGCGGAATTTATTCATGATCGCGTCATTTGTCTGCTAGCTACAACGGCATAAGCATGTCAGCTCCGCTATTAGTTTGCACCAAAGAGGAACAACAAGCAGTGATCCGATTTTTGTGGTTAGAGGGTGTGAAAAGTGCTGAAATTCACCGGAGACTTTTGTCACAATACAGGGACATCTCGTAAAAGCGTTTTTTTTATGGATCGAAATGTTTCAAAGTGGCCGCACGAGCGTAACACAAAAAGAGGGAGCTGGACGGCCGTCAACCTCGACCACCGACGACAACATTCAGCAAGCTCGAGAGATGGTTACAGCAAATAGGTGAGTTACCCTAGGTGAGGTTGCATATTCTTTAAACATCAGTCACTATTCTGCTTAAAAATGCGTCGCCTTCCGCGTTGAAGTGTTGGCAGATGTCCAAACGTTTGGTTTTATTTTCTGCGGCAAGCATTCGTGGTACCCATCGCGCACACATTTTACGAAATTTGAGTTCATGTGGATAATTTGATAGGCAGAACCGTGACTGATGTTTAAAGAAAATGCAACCTCACCTATGGTAACTCGCCTATTTGCTGTAACCATCTCTCAAGCTTGCTGAATGTTGTCGTCGGTGGTCGAGGTTGACGGCCGTCCGGCTCCCTCTCTTTGTGTTACGCTCGTGCGGCCACTTTGAAATATTTCGATCCACAAAAAAAACGCTTTTACGACATAAAGCACTGTCCCCGTATTGTAACAAAAGTCTCCGGTGAATTTCAGCACCTTTCACACCCTCTGACCACAAAAATCGGATCACTGCTCGTTGTTCCTCTTTGGTGCAGACTAATAGCGGAGCTTACATGCTTATGCTGTTGTAGCTAGCAGACAAATGACACGATCGTGAATAAATTCCGCACATATGACCACAGAGGCTCCAACTCAACGCATGTGCAAGCGGCCGCCACTACGATAACCTTCAAAGCTTGTTATGGCGAAAGTGTAGATAATATTTGACTTACCCTCGTATATTAACTGTACCTACACAATGGCAATACAACTGTAGTAGTACTAACGACATTCGTGCAATAAAGTATAAGTTAACTAGGCATCAGTGTATTTTTTGGTAATAAACACATGGCATATAGTAAAGTGCAGAATGCATTCAAAACAAAGAAAAATACAGTCTACGCACAAACAGTACTGAAAGTAGAACAAATGCTAAAAATACGTATGTAATTTCAATATTGTTGTTTCTTTTTCGTTCCTACTTCCTTACCTTTTTATATATCTAAATTAGCAATTAGGATATTTTACATAGTCCGAATTTTTTAATTCGAGAGAATTGTGTATCTCGAAAACGATGTACTTCGAATACGATCTGTGTCAAGTGAAAATGATTTGGTGTCGACGGGGAACCAAATTATTACTTTTTTACTTCGGGACTGATTGTATTCATAACTTTGAGTATCGGCTAAGATAAAACTTGGGTTCATCGAAACAATTTTAACATGCCTTAAAGCTAACGGAGGAAACCACTACCCACATTGGGAAAAAAACCGAAAACAGTTAAACAGATGCAACCTTACCAAAGCAGAAATAATACTACCTTCCAAATATTGTACATATGTATCTCATAAGGGTTCTATAAACTTTCATTTTGTTTGTTCTTAAAATTTGTACCAAGTTGCTCAAAATATGTTGTCTTAGGTCTTGTAACAGCACTTCCCTTTCTTGACTATACATATTGCATCGTAGATCGCCGTTTCCATTGTTATTCTAGTATTCCGAAGAGACCATCATTTATGGTTTATGTATATGAGTAGAATATTGATAATTTTAATCTACTAGTGATTGAATAGCAACATCTGGAAACTGTGCGATCTATATTGCTATACTCTATGATCTACGTATATCAGAGTGGATTGAGGCATGTTGTGACAGTCTCTCAGCAATGTACTGCAACATTCTTTCTAGGTTAAACTAAGAATAACTCTTGATCTTCTTCTGTGCTTGCATCTTCCGCTAACATATTTACAATTTTATTGCGTAATATGTTTGAATGTCTCTCTGAATAAAACAGCAATTCACTAGGATTTCCTTCCAACTCAATAAATTTAGTCTTGATGTGTTTGAGGACATTGTCTACCGAAGATAGCTGATAAAATGCATTTCACTTCCCTGAACACATTAGACAGCTCTCACAATAGCTTCTCCCGAAAAAAAAGAACGCGTGCAGTTTGAATTGAAATATTATCTAATGGACATTATTCAACGATCAACGAATCTCACAAACGCGCTTTGCTCATGGCATATAGACTCTCTCTCTCTTCTACATGGTGGAGTCTGTTTCAAAAGAAATTCAAAATAATTATGGGGTCTGTTGTCTTTCTTTGCAAATGTGTTTGAGTTATGTACTCTTCTACAAATAACATAAACTAACTGCACGTGTCCTACATAAAATATATTTTTGCAAACGCTACTATGTTGTGTAAGATGGGAGATAGTAGTGTACAAGTTTTCAAAAATATAGCACGTTTTTTTTTAATTTACCAGGGCAGGTAAATAAGTAAATACTGCGCTTAGAATTACAGGGATGGTATGAGAAGTAGCTGTGTTTGGAGACAGATGGCGCTTTGTGTCAAAATCTGCATTACCGATTAACGAAAATTAAATACTGGTTTAATGAATTTAAGCGTGGCCGAACAACTTTGAAAAGGAGCGGCCAGGTCGTCCCATTGAGGTGACTACTGAATAATGTTCATGATATCGTGTTAACAGACCGTCGGGTGAAAATTAGAAAAATTGCTAAAAATATTAATAGTAATAAACATCTCAACTGAACGTGTGTAAAACATCCTTCTCAAAAATTTGAGTATGAGAAAGCTGACGAAATCGCATGATAACTTCAAAGCAATGTTTGGGGATGTTTAAGCGCGAATGAGTTTCTCCGGCTTTATATGACTGTAGATAAAACACAGATACATTATTACACGCCAGAAACAAAAGGTCAGTCGACAAAATGGGTTTCTCCCGGTCAACGTGCACCAAAGAAGGCGGAGACAATTCCATTAGCCAGGAAAGTTATGGTGACGATTTTTTGGGATTTGTAAACACAATCTTAATTGATTATTTGGAGAAGTGGAGGATAATCACAGGGCAGTACTATGCGAATTTATTGGACCTATTCGACGCTGAACTAAAGAGAAAGAGGTCCCACCTAGCGAAGAAGAGAAATGTTGTGTCCCATCCAACATATTCACCAGATTTTGCCCCCTGAAACTTCTTTTTTTTCCAAACTTGAAAAAATGGCTTGGCAGAAAGCGATGCACGTGAACTGAAGAGAGCATTTCCGAAACAGAGGCCTATTTTGCAGAGTTTGACAAATCCTATTATTTGGATGGCTTAAAAAGGTTGGAACATCGCTGGACTAAATGTATAGAGCTACAAGGGGATTATGTCGATAAATAAAGTTACTAAATGCAAAACAATTGCGTTCTGTTTCTTAACAGAGGTACTTATCTCGTATGTTAGAAACTATGTTTTGCAAATGTACTCCCTCAAGTATGTTCTCGAATTTATGGACGTAAATGTTTTTTCTTATAGAATCCTAGACTTTGCTCTGAAACATTGTTTATACGATTGTAAATTTATGAAATATTAATCGAAATAAATTAATAATTTTCAATAAATATATATTTTTTTTGCCATTCAATCACTGACTCACAATCAGGCTATAAGATATAGCCGCTAAAAGCCATGACGCATGATTCTCATGCCCATTATTCAAGAATTGTACGAGAGACATTAGATGCGAGTTATATTGAGCATTAGATTGGTATAGGTGGCCCCATTGCCTGCTCTACTTACAAAATGAATTTCATAAAAATAGAGCTAATACATATGCTGAAACAGTTCACTAAAACCCTTACCACAACACTTAATTCGTACTGGACGCACGTTTCGATAGCCAAGCTATCATCATCAGCAGCAAGACTTGAGTTCAGTCTTGCTGCTGATGATGATAGCTTGGCTATCGAAACGTGCGTCCAGTACGAATTAAGTGTTGTGGTAAGGGTTTTAGTGAACTGTTTCAGTGTTCCAGTGCCACAGTTTTAGAGTATCCGTTTACTAATACATATGATTTATGAATGAAGTTAAGGATAGCATTCCGGAGTGTAACACTCACACCTAAGAAAAATGCAGAACAGCTATTACAAACGTTTGAGCAAATGTATCGAGGTGAAAGAAAGTAATTTCGAGCGTTCACTGTAGATAGATAAATAAGTAGATAGCTACTATTTTTTTAAATAAAAATTACAACACAGGTTATTTAGTTCGTTCATTGTATATTTCAATTGCGTTCAGTGTTGTTTCTTTTTGAGAGTTTTTGTCTTCATGTTAAATATATGCTGACATATTTACATTTGCATCACTTATTGTTAGCCTGTATGAACTTTTAAAACACTGGTCCCTTGTTTTTTTTCGCTAAAAGGATGTGTTGAGAATTGTAGCTGGAGTTTTTCACTGCTTTTAATTGTTTGATACGTTTTTAATCAAAGAATAAGGTTTGAATAACTTTTAATGTTTTATTTAAATGCGATTGATACATAACTTGTACAACAACTAATCAGCCGCCATCTCGTCTCTTTTCTCGTATTACCCTACCTTTTGTAACATGTCAGAGCGGCGCGAAATTCAAAAGTAATAAAGAATTAGACAGGATGCATTATAATTCTTTCTTTTAATTTCTACATCATTAGAATCAATGTATATGTGCGTAATGCGTTTCGAGTAGCATCAAATCTTAGTGTATGTTTTTGCACGCAGAGAAACGTTTACTTGTATCAAAGCTGTCCGCCTTAATTCAAGACGATTACTGTTGCAATTATCTGCAATACAATAACTGTTTTAAATCAAAAGAAATATTTTTTTAGCGTTTCTTTCTCCGCTTAAGATAAGTATGTACTTGTAATGAAATAGTTGTATTTCTTTGTTTAAGACATTTGTTAGCGTTTAAGTATCGTTCATAAATCAATAGTTTCATTTTCTTAAAATAAAGCATTTTTTACTTAGAATTCTTGAAATGCATCTTATTTATATGCACTTATATATTATTAATTGCGCTTACCTTGTTTAAAACAGCACGACATATCCGCACGTAATTAAGTGAATTATTCACATTGCTTGTGATTTTAAAAAGGCTGAAGTAGAGGTTATCTACAGAATAATGTTCAAAGTGTGCACTTAATGTAGAAGTACACATGAAAAGCTGCCTAGAAATAATAACCAGGTAGATAATGCTAATTAATATCTCCTGCTATTTGATATGATGGAATCACTACAGGCAAAAACAATATGAGAAGAGAAAAAGCATCAAAGCTTCTTGCTCTCGGCCAGATTACTCTTATATTTCTCAGTTTATGCCACTAACCTTCAAAAACAGCAACTGAAATACTTCCTGGCGTCACGTAGTGCCAGTAATTATAGTCATGCCGTCCTAGAGAGTAGCGAATATGGAAACCGGATTATAGGTGGTATACGAGGGTCACGCTATATATTTTGAGATACAAGAAAACTACAAGTATTTTTACGAAAATGATTTTATTTATGTTCAAAATAATCTCCTCCTGCATCAATGCACTTGAAGTTTCCACAACGTAAAAGCGTGAAGCCAGTCATCTCTTGGAATGCTCTCAAAAAATAGATGAATTGCTTCATCTATCTCATCCTCCGTCGTGAAGCGTCGACCACGTAAATGTTTCTTTAGGTTGAAGGACAACCAGAAATTACACATGGTCAAATCAGGCGAATAGGGTGGATGTTCAATGACTTTTACCTTATTTTCACGTAAAAATTCAACTGTCTGCTTTGCACTGCGTGACGATGCATTGCCGTGATGCAACATTAACCCGCGAATGTTGGCTGACTCAAGAACTGCAGGTAAACATTTTGTGGTGTACCAGTTTGCTGTGACTGTACGTTGATTTTCCAGCTTCATTGCTTTTACTAATCCGGTACTACGGAAGAAAACTGCGTACATAACTTTCTTGACAGCCCTTTGCCTTTTGGCCATTGTTGATGTTGGTGCATCTCCGTGGATCCACACGCGGCTCTCCTGGCGGGTAGGAATATCGTAAAATGGGATGTAAGTTTCATCACCTGTTACTATTTTTGATAAAATGCGATGTCCGGCATTATTTAACATTTCCAATGTTTCCCGAGAGATTCTTACTCGCTCTGCTTTTTGGAAATCGGTAAGCGTGTGTGGCACCCAACGAGTAACAATTTTTTTTCATCCGAAGATGATCATGTAAAATTGAATTTACTGTTGCGGATCCAACATCAAGAGTTGCCTCAATCACTTAATAGGTGCATCTTTGATCTTCGTCGATCATATGTCTCACACTCTCAATGTTTCCAGCGGTAACTGAAGAACAGGGCCTAACGATACGTTCCTCATCACCAAGCGATATCCGTCCTCTTTTAAATTCGCTATACCAGCGAAACACAGTTGCACGTGAAGGACTTTCATCACCAAATGCGAGTTGCAATCGTTCAAGACTTTGTTGTTCACTTAAACCGACCTTAAAATCGTAGTAAATCATTGCGCGTACATGTTCTCTTGACAAGTCCATGTTTCGATGACAAATCGTACCTACGACTTTTACTCTATGACAGCAGCGACTCAACTGACAGTCAGAGTTTACTACTTAAGGATGATGGTATTTAGAAATGCAGTGTTGCCAGCTCTAACTTCTCTACTTTTGTGGAATCTCAAAATATATAGCGTGTCCCTCGTATTTACCCATGCAATGAGGTAACTTTTAACGTACGACGTTTCATACAGATTTTCAAAAGATACCGGTTAATGTAATTTTTTTTTATTACTATTTAGCACGTGTACTAATTTAAGTATAATTTTTTTTTAATATATAATAAATAATAATAATAATAAGAATAAATAAACTTAAATATTAACTCATTAATTATTAAACTACATAAAAGTAATCCCCCTTTAATTAGATTATTGAAGAAATAATTTTATTATACTGTAACCTACAAAAACTTTTTCATTTGCTCATTCACTTGCTCCTAATTTTAATTATTAACTTTAGGTTTTTTCCATTATTATAATTTTTATTTTATTGGATATCCTTGTAGCTGGCCTGATGATGTGTTTTTTGAACACGAAACTGGTCGCCTAGTTTCTGGATAGAACTGTGAGATCTGGACCATTTTTTCATTCCTACCTTTAATATAAATATTTTCTTAACTTAAAACTAAATGATTTACTTGGGAGAAACGTTTTTCTGTCTTGGATTTTCTAGCCCTAAGAAAATATTTATTTAATCCAAATAAAATTTCAAGAAAATTATTTTCTTGTTATACATTTTTATTGTCTTGAAATAAAAATGTTTCCTTGAATAGAGACTGATTTTTTCAAGAAAATCTATTTTCTTGATGCAAGAAACCATTTTTCTGGTTGTGGACTTCGTCGGTCAGGATAGCACAGCTTCTACATCGTGCATGCTAAGGTAACAGATTTTTTTTCAATGTGGTCTATTAAGCCAGAAGAAAATTTTAAATTACACATTAGTTTTACAGTTCCAGAAGGTTGGGACACCTGTATATGTTTGTGTATGTGGGATTTTGTATTATTATTGGCGACATAAGAATATCTAGATTCTCAACTACGTGATCTAGAAATGTGTGTCTTTGTTTTGTTTATTTTCAATATAAATTTGTTTATATAGAGTGTTACAGAGTATGACCTTTTGTTTGTTTAAATTACTTCTATACATTTATAAATACAACGAACAGTACATTCTCATTTATCATTTAGGTATACAGGAATCCGTTGGATTTTGACATGAGAAAAAAGCTACAAATGTATACATTATAGTCCAAACAATAAGTCACAGTATGACAAACATAGTAGCGATGGGTTTCTGTCGTATCAGGAAGAACGGAAAATTAATACGACAGAAATCACTTCATGTTTATACTCAAGAACGTTGAGCTGTATACTACTTAGTTTTGTTTAAAGCGTGCAGGTTTTGTTAAGCAATCCGCTTGTAGTTCGTAAATCATGGCGCTATGTTAGATCTAGCGTGAGACTTGCCATTCTATAGGTCGGATGACTTGAACATCGTTGCATTAAGGAAATTAATTAAATAGGGAGTGCTTTAAACATGGAACGTGAATTTTTTTATCATCTTGATGTGCGTTTATCGTAATGTACTATTCTAATATTGTAAATTGTAAGATGCTTATTTAAAGCTAAACTAAAGTTAAATTTGAAAAGTGCAAGGCATAATACGTTACTGAAATATTCTGCAAATTAAAATTAAAATAATGAAGTAAATCCGCCATGGAGTAGTATATCACTAACGCATCTAGCGATAACGATATTGTTGTACACTTTTTATAGGCCAAAATAATCCCCGTTATCCAATCTTGCAGTTTCCAAATAAACCATTTTTAGCATTCTTTAAACGATGTAATTATCGTGATTTGTAAAACATAACTTAGTATGAGTAACAGTGCCTAGATATTTAATTTTAAGCATAAATTTTCACTATTTCTTATATTAATTATTTACATTATATTTCTTCCACTTTGTAATTTTTCTTTTATTGGATATCCTTATAGCTGGCCTGAGGATGTGTTTTTTCAACACGAAATCAGTCGCTTAATTCCTCAATAGATTTTTTGTGAGATCTGGACTAATTTTTTATTTCTACCTTTCATAGTTCATCTCACACAGAGTCACTATGAATTATTAAGCATAATTTTCTTGCTTTATTCACTGAAGTTAATTTTCCTTTAACGATTTTCAAACATCTTCCAATTCGTTATTGGTTATCTTTACGGTCACATTTGCATGATTTGTGACAATCACTAATGTATGGCATTTTTAAATTTCGCGGATGATTTAAGTTGGTAGTTCCGGCAATGAAGGGCATATTCGCCGGTATTACGTTAAGACATTGGCGAATAAGTCCTTTATTGCCGGAACTACCAACATAGTAGTACATTTCCCCGAAATGTAAAAAATGTCAACTCTACTGATGTATCATCTGTAAAAAGACAATTGTTAGTTGTTGGTTACATATGGACGAGGAACAATTACGTTTAAATTACCTTTTATAACACTAAATGCACTACTTCTTATTCTGATGTTACTACTACCACTACTATTATTTGCTTATCTTTAAGGATTTCTTTTTCCAGTTTGCTTAAAGGATTTCTCCTGAAATCTGATTCAAAACGAGCTTATCCTTTTTACGCAATGAGCTCTATAATCTTTTCTAATAAATTTAATTTCCATTAGTTTTTCTTAACGATAATATATACTAGCACCTCCTTCATATGCCATGGTTTCCTTCTCTTGAAAATGTGGGTATACATTGAAAAAGCCGCTTAATTGAGCCAACCAAATTATAGTTCATCGAACTAAAATCTTTGAATACAGGCAAACAAATATCATGCTGTTTCAAACAAAATATAGTTCTTCTACTTCTTCTTTCTTATATTTTTCTATATAAGTAGGCTTAGGCCTGTTTTATCCTATTCTACCTCCCCCGATGTGGATGTCCAGCACTGCTTCTATCTCTTCGACAGCCTTCCTTGGGATCTTCTGCCCACGGGGTTCCAAAGTTTCGCGGAGTTTCTCATTTCTTACTCGGTCTAATAATGTTTTCCCATGTATGTCTTGTATTACTTTCATTCCTGTTGCTTCCATCATGTGGGTTGTCCTCGACTAGTCCGCTCTCGTCTCTGCTGCATAAATTAGTGCTGGTCTTACTGAAGTTTTATCAATTCGTACTTTGTTCTCAATCGTAAGATATTTATTTTTTCAGACAAGATCCTTCAGTCGTCCTGCTATTTGTGAGGCTTTCATCGTCTGTCTCTTAATTTCTCCCCTTAGGTCTCCAGTACTAGTTAATTCTGATCCTAGGTATATGAACTTGTTGACTTGTTCTATTATCTCTCCATTCATTTCCAACTTACATCTCATAGGCTCCTTCGCCATCACCATACATTTGTTTTTTTTGTATTTATTCTCATGTTGAACTTGTTTGCTTGTTTGTGAAAATTATATAACAGTCGCTGGAGGTTATCTTCATTATCCGATATCAGAACAGCGTCAACTAAAACAAGAGGCGGCAAGTAAGGCATGATCTACATAGCCGCCGTTGGCATGTATCTTAATGAGCCCGTGATACTTAGGCAGGCTGCCTTTTGTATTTGCATTAGTTTTTTGGCTGGGACCACGTTTCCTACGCAGTAGGCACTGTATTAGTAACCATTACTATGATAGAGAATAAATTTGCGAACACTTCATAAAAGCAGAATTTATTTTTTCTTTTTGTACTCATGTCAGTACGTAGTTGCGCAATATATGCACTTTCAAATTAATACTCTGCGTTTGCAGTTGAGATACTACAATTTTACATAGATGATTACACAAAATCATATTAACTTTGATGACATTACGAGTTATTTTTGACTAAACCAGCGGCTTACTTAATTCATCTGCCCTAGTTTCATTTAAATAATGTTAGTTTACCAAAACGAAATCGAGTACCGGGGAATAAATGTCTTAAAATACTTATTCTACATAAACCATTTATGTATTACTTATAAATGTTGCTAATTTTAAATTTTTTTATAAATACAAACAATCAGTATCACGTCATCTTGCGTTTTTCCTTCATTTTTAAGATGACGTATTAATAACTAGATATTTATTGAAATTTGTTCGCTTCGAAAATACCGTCGATTGTGTTAGGCCATATACCACGCATTCCATTTAAAACGAGCCACAATAGCGTTACTGATATAGTTTCAAGAAAAACCCCGAAGCACATCAATGTCCCGAGTTGTTGTCGCTATTCTCTAGACAGCATGTCTATGTTTCTCGACGCTAGGTGGCGTGGGGAGATATATCGTGATTCTGTTCGTGGAGAATGGCAACATATACTCGAGAGGTGAAGAACAATAGCGAGGGAGAAGGACAGGTACGGAACCGCGCTGATGAAGCCAGGTAGGCAGAAACATGTTAGCGCTTGTTTTTTGCTGGAAATGATTCCACCAATACCATGAGCTATATTAGCACTAATTTTTTGGTTATCGTTACTAGGCAATCTTTTTCATTTTCAACATTCAGTCATTTTGTGTATGAGTGACGTACAGTAGGACATGTGGCAGTCCTTGCATTTATTAGCGGATTTACTGTTACACATTTCAAACTTTCTGTATCCAAATAAAGGAGTAGCATAGTAAAAGTTCCAAAGAACTCAGTTTACGCTGAATAAACAAGTACTTATTTGGATAACAAAAATTCAACATTTATGCAATCGGATTCAATGGGTTTTAGAAGTGATCAGTGTGATCACTCATTTTACATGAATATCATTGACAATTGGAAGACAAGGTGCAGCAACAATGAACGAATTAATAGGATAAAATTCTAAATTATTGTAAAATGTTTCATTAAGTTATGTTTGTCAAGCACTTTGTTAGATTTTAACGAAAATATAAAAATCTCAAAGTTTCTACGAAAGTTAATTGCGGAAGGGACTTCATTAATGTTTTTCTTTTAATTCCTCATTAGAAAACTACATGCTTTGAAGAAAAAATTCCGCACGTCAGCAACATGCTACCTATATAAACATGCTAACTATGCATATGATATGACAGGATATATTCATCATAAAATAGTATATAATGTTGTTCGACATTAAAAAAATATACAAAAGAAAATACAGGAGCAGTACGCTGGACTGGTCAATAAACACATTAAAAACACAATATTGTTCACAATAAGCACCTACAAACGAAAAATGTTTTCTCTTCTTTTTCCCTTTTTTATTTTTAGATATTAAAGAGGACATTTTGGGTTGAAAAGAACCATAAAATTTAAATTGAAATAGAAATTTTTAAAGAACTTTTTAGTAAGTTTGAATATGCACGAGAATTATAAGGAAAACAGTTTAGTTGAGTCAACCAAATTATAATTGATCTCTTCAGAGTAATTGTAACAATTTGTAGCACTTAGTGAAATAATATTGTAGAAGCAAGAGTGGCGCAAAATTTGCAACGTTTGCCGCAACAAGCTTGCATATTTTTCAAGAATTGTGCAAGTGTATGTATCGTACCTACTGAAATGCTAGTATAACGAATTTTAGGAGTTACTACACTAGATTATACAAATTGCAACAATTATTTGAATAATTAAAACATTCTATATTAAATTACCGCAAATGCGGTGTTTTTATAATTATAATGGTTGAGAGAAGAACAAGTAAACGAAAGAACAATAAGTATTCCAGGATTTCGCGTCTCCAACAGCTTTCGCCATTTACAGGGAAGCATTAGCCGACCACAAGAATATTACTCACTTGCAGGTGTATGTGTTCAACTCACTGAACACTCGGTAAATTTGAAGAAAAGTAAAGAAAACCAAGGAAAACCTTTCTCTGAGAGAGACCGATGGCTTGGCGAACTAGACATCTGTGCCACTAATTATGAAAGTGATTTGAGTATATAAGCAGACCTTTTATTAGAAAATAATGAAGTTTTTCGTTATGACATCTGTTGGTGACTAACCAATGTCTGGGTTTAGTACTAATCCAAGGAACATTTAGTTCATGCATTTAGGTAGGCTTCGATAATGAAATCGTCTTTACAGATAAATGATGATTAACCTCACTTATTTTCTATTATTTATTTTAAAATAATGTGATGGAGTACTATAAAAACCCTAAGCTTTGGAGGTAATGATTTGCCCAATATGCGATCGTAAATGATACAATGACGCAATTATATTCTCGGGTTCTTTCTTACTATTTCACATATTTTTGTAAGTTGAAAAGCAGAAATATAGGAAAGATAATATAATTTACTTAACTTGGTTTTAGCTCTTCTACAATTATTTGAATCGCTATAATACTGAATACCTAAACACTTATTTTTTGTCAGATAAATTACTTAATAACCAAAAATTAATGCTAATATAGCTCATGGTATTGGTGGAATCATTCCTGGCAACATGTTTCTGCCTATCCGGCGTCATCAGCGTGGTTCTGAGCACAATTTTCTGCTGTTACAATTGCGTTTGCCACTCGGTTTATGCTGCTAATCTCCAAAACAGCACTGAATATGTCTTTAGGCGACACCTATCGCTAAGAGACAGTCACGCCGTCCCAGAGGGTAGCAAGACAAACCGGAGTGTAAATGTCCACCACCTATCGGGCAGCTCCTGGGCTGCGTAAGGGGGCGTTGTGCCTAGGCACAGCGACATCTGTATGTGCAAATGATCTCTCAGGCTTACCATGATGTATAAAAATACACGTGGAAAGAATGCCTAGTAACAATAACCAAAAATTGTTCGTGTGTTAAAGCGCATCTTTCGTCTCCGCATAATTGTCTTTAGGCACGCAGAGATTCCACCAGATACCACGAGGTCTATATTACACTTATGGGTTTGACGTAGGCTTGTGGCTGGGGACATTCTGATTCTCCACCATGTGTAAAACTTTACTTAATATTGACAAAATATCAAAACAGTATATTCTTTTATTTAGGTATTAGAAATTAGGCTACCTTTTGTGAATTTTCGGTCGTTTAAAGCATATTTTACTGCAGCAAAATTACTTCAATATTATAATGAAAATTACTCTTTAATGATGGCGCAGCTTCCTACACTTACAATTTTCAGTATAAAATCGTTCCCACAACGCTTTTGTAGATTTTTTTGCTGTGCGTTTATTAATATCATGTCGTTTCAAACAAATATCATGTTGATGCAAACAAAATATAGCTGGATTAACCAAATAAATATTTGGCCCAAACAAATTTCCTATAACAAAGTCAATTTAGTTATTTTAACTACATCGGTTTTTCAGTGCAGAAAATGTCTAGTTGCTAGGAACTTTTCAGTGTGACAACTATGAACACAGCAAATGTATAAGTAATAGACAAGATAAAATATAAAATTAAAAACAAAATTATTAAAGAATTTATTAAGATAAAAATCATCGTCATAGAATAGCGAGCAGAGTTACTGTAGTAAGATTTTTAAATATTAAAAGGTTAATAGTTTTTGATCACATGAAATTTCGTACCAATTACATATTTTTGTCTTAAACTGCATTAGTATAATTTTTGTGATATTTTTACATTAATATTTTGAAGAAATTTCAATAGTTTTTGACATTTTCATATAGTGGGTCGAAATTTTGTGTTTTTAAAAGAGATTGAGATATGGCCAAAATACTGAAATTTACTAAAAATCCTACACGATTGGGCTTATTCTAGAATTGAAACGATGTCCACTCACTTGATTGTAAATGTATGTAGTACATCTTTCCATTTCATTATTATGAATTTGTAGAGGATAAGATAGTAAATTTTGTAAAAGCCTAGAGCTGTACGTATAAAAATAAGTCGTAAATAACAAAAACGTATAGTATTGTTGTTGCTAATTGTTTGTAACGCATGTGAAGACCTTGAGAAACACATATTCTCTAAAGTACGTAAAAGTGAACGCGTTGATGATAATCTTTCTGCACATATATCATTTAATTAAAGTGTTAGCGGCACTAGTTGAGTAAACGCGAATTCGCGACCTCTCGGTTTGTAGGAATGTTACAGATTGTAAATAGGTTTTCATATGCCAAGGGTGCTTAACGCTTAACGAGAAGTCCTGTCCGCAGAGATAAGGTGAAAGACGAATTACGCGAGTGGAGAAAGCTTCCGTATCTAACACTGCAGGCAGTGGTTAAAATACATGCGTACGCTTTTGATTACATCAAAAATATTCACTTAATTTTGCTCGCATTTACTGCGTATCATAGATAAGGTGAAATACGTACACCAATCTATTATTGTTTCTCTTTGATTACACTGGGCAACAAAATTTCGAAGTTTATGCTTCCGAGATTAAAATAGTAATTTCTCAATGAATTCAATGTGTTGAATATAATTATGAATAAGAAAAAGCTGAATTGCACAAAAAATGTATATTTGTAGAATACCTTAATCTGCTTATGGTTTTGCTTTCTTTTGGCCTGTCGTTTCTAATTGACGAGGAGAGTATCTTTGATAAGCGTCCAACAATAATCAGCCAGCATTGACGTGGACCATTTAGCCTGGTATCGTTTCTCCATCTTGGCAATGTCCTGATGAAAACGTTCGCCGTGCTCATCACTGACTTGCCCACAGTTATTACGGAAGAAATTCAAGTAGGAGTGAAGTAAGTGGATCTTTAAGGACATATTGCAGCCGAATTCATGAAATAAAGCCAACATGCCTTAGATCAGTTCCTTGTAGTTTTCGGCCTTCTCATTCCCAAGGAAGTTTTCTGCCATTTGATAGAACGCATTCCAAACCTGTATCTCTTTACTTTGAAGAAGTTTCTTAAAGTTGGGATCTCTGAAGAGTTGTTTAATCTGAGGCCCTTCAAAAATGACCTCTTTAATTTTGGCTTCACTGGGCTGAGGAAATTTTTCATAAATGCTGATCCATTCTTAGCCATGGCTTTTTCAAGTTTTTCATGAGGCCGAGGTTGATATGTAAAGGAGCTTCTCCAGGCTTAAAAGATATAATGTATTTATCTTACTAAATTGCATTGAAAGAACGTGAAAATCTGCAACGAGAGTCAATCAGCTTCCTTCAAAGTGATATTCGTGTTCGGCACGTTAAATACAATCAGAATTGGGTATTTTCACCTAAGAAGCAATTTTATTGTTGCTCAGTGTTACAATTTTGTGGCTACTAAACCCATCTAGTGGCACTTGGGTAGAAATAGTTTAGTTAGATGATATCACAGACTATGTAATAAATAACTTTACTTCTTTTGAAGAAAACTCTTGAAAAAAAAGTGTATCCAAAGAGGAAGGAAAGACAATATTAACATACTTGTTAAGTTATAACTAAGTAGGCTGTATAAGTTAAAAAATATTAAGAAAACAGTCGATCTGTAAGAGCTTCAAATTAATTGTTTTAAGAAAACGATTACTGGAATAGTTCAAATAAACAAAAACAGTTGATTTTATTTAGCTGAGAGATCTTTACTAAAAAGTGCCTAATTACAATCTATAAATTTTTGGTGAATTCATCTACTAATAGTACAATATTTTAAATGTGTTTCCTCAGGATACAAATTACATTAAGCTTGAAAGCGCTCAAGGCATAACTTTTTACATCCTTTGTTTATTATTAATATGATATTAATTGCCAAAATTGAATTGAAATACCTGAAAAGCTGTTCATTTAACGAAACATTAAAAAAAATACGTGCACCTCCGAGTTTTTCGGGTTTTTAACTCTCTTGCGGTGTGTCCAAAAAGGACTATCGATTGACCGACGTTTTAACAAAGGTGAATACAGATATGTACTCGCTATTCAGAGACACGTTTCACATCATGGTTGCGTAAAAAGGTGGAAAAAGGGAACACATGCTTTGTGAGTTGATATGCGTGGAAGCGTATCCTTGCATTCCCTAAATTTCACACAATAGAATGAGTTGGAAATTTGCTACTTCTCCGGTAGCTTTTGTAATCCTCGAATCTTTTATATGGACGAAATTAATGAAATTGGGTGGACGAAATTTTAATATGATGGAGTAATTAGTATAATTAAATTACAGCATAGGTTTTCCAAAGTTGGTAATCGTTTAATAAGCCAAGGCTGTATAAATAATCATACCAATAGCGTAGATCTTTTTAAATCCATACAGGCTTAAACAATTAAGTTTCATCTAACTAATTTAACTAATCCATATCTAAAATGCAAAAGGTTTTATTTCGACTATTTTTACGTGAGTTTATTACAGGAGAGGCAGCACGACAATCAGGGAGTCACAAATTTTTGTGTCGTCTGAAAGCTTGCTTTTAAAAGAATGTGTAAACACTATACACGATATCGTGGCTGTATACGACCAGAACAAGAAATCGTTCGTGTAAAAGTAGGCTTAGTCCAGCGATGTTCCAACTTTTTGAAGCCAACCAAATAATAGGATTTATCGAACTCTGCAAAGTAGGCCTTTGTTTCGGCGATGACCTCTTCATTTGACGTAAGTCGCTTTCCGCCTTGCCATTTTTTCATGTTTGGAAAAACAAAGGAGCTACAGGGGGCCAAATCTGGCGAATATGGTGGATGGGGCACCAATTTGTACCGTAACTGGACTAGTTTTGCTGCCAAATGGGCCGAGGCGTTATGATGGTAGATAATTTTTTTCTTCGCCGACTGGCACCTTTTTCTCTTTAGATCAACGTCCCAAAAAAATCGTCGCCATAACTTTTCCGGCTGATGGAATCGTCTTTGCCTTCTTTGGTGCACGCCGAGAAAAACCCATTTTACCGACTGACCTTTATCCTCTGGCGTGTAGTGATACATTCATGTCTCATTTATAGTCACATAACGCCGCGGAAGCTCACTCGTATTGCGCTTGAACATGTCCAAACGTTGCTTTGAAGTTATCACTCCATTCTGTCTTTGATTAATCGTTAGCAGATGCGGCACCTATCTCGCTGATAGCTTTCTCATACTCACTTTTTCGTGAAGTACGTTTTGCACACGTTTACCATCTTAGCAATCCCTCTAATCTTCACCCGGCGGTCTGCTAACACGATATCATGAACGTTATTGATCATATCGTCCGTAGTCACCACAAAGGGACAACCTGGTCGCTCCTCATCAAAGACGAATGTTCGGCCACACTTAAATTCATTAAACCAGTATCTGATGGTAGTCACCGAAGGTACATGGTCCTTATAAGCTGCACCCAACTTCTCTTTGATTTCTGCTATCCAAAAGAAGAAATCGAGTTACTGACTGGTATTGTTCTTTTGTCATGATTCCGCAAATGCTTTCTTTCACACAGCTCTCAAAACATTACTACTCGATGAATCTCTCCGAAATTCTGACAGATGTCGACTAAACAATAGTACTCACAGTCGGTAATACATATTTTGACACAAAGCGCCATTTGTCCCCAAACACGGGTACTTCTTATACCGTCCAAACGAATAAAAATAATAAGGGAAACACACGATAATAATGCGATAATAAATGCCCGAAACCCAAAACCGGAGCAAGTTATTGAGCATACAATATTCATGTTATACTGGGCTTATAAGTTGTGGTTCAAAATGGCAGGAGTATATCATCAACATTATCTTTATAAAATGTGTTCGAGGAAGGTAAATGATCATTTGAATTCTTCACTTGTATCAGAAAGAAATGCACGTGATTGCTAAGATCAAACGTACCACATCTATATTATTGTATAAGCAAGCAAGCATTATTTATAATTGATGCATTACCAGGTATACAATATTTAAAATGAAGTTAGGTACTCAGAGTGAAAACAGATAATATTTGAATGTGCTATACTTAGAATGTAATTAACATTATTTTCGCTGTTTACAGAACCTATAAATATTGACCGATTGTTATTGACTTGTTTTGTTGTGTGTGTTTGCCAATTAACCAAATATATGTATTTACATACACAACTGAATAGGTTTGGTGGTATAAACACATATGTGGAATAATAGTAATGGTAGTGTAATGTACATACATACATACATACTTTAGGAACGTGATGTACTAGCTTGTCAAAGTAAGAAAAGAAGGTTTCGATATATACATACTACATATGTATTGGTTAGCAGTTTTCGGGATAATCTGATAGCACATTGCTTACTGTATTTATATTTATGTTTAATTTGGATGTTATTTTGGAAACAGATCCAGATAATTTTAGCGCCATATTGTGGAAACTCCACGTTATTTCAATAAATATCATAATTGTTGTGGAGATAGGTTGCAAGACATTCACATTACACAGTAGAGTCTTGTTTATATGTTAACTACGATAAGTTCAAAGTGGTTCGCAAATAATTTTAGTTGACCTAACAAAAACCAAAATTAATCCTAATATAGTTCAAAGTATTGGTAGAGTCACTCCTGGCAAAAACAATGTGAGCAGAGAAACCTACTGGAGTGTATTTTGTACAGTTATAACTTTCAGACTTTTCATAATGAAATAATTTTAATTGAGAAGGTGCTTAAATATGTCCCCATTCGGCTCTGCGTATGTTCTCAACCGTCTCTGTACGGACTAGCTTAGATTTTGAGTAATGTTGTTCTCGTTTAACTAACGAAATGTTTTATCAGCTGCAGTTTTTGCTATGTAGGGGCGTAAAAAATGTTTTATAAGGCCATAGAAAAATTCAGGGTGAGATCTGGTGACCGCGGTGGCTAGCTTATTAAACCTTCTCTCCCAATCTACCGATTGCACTCTTACAGCAGCTTCGTAATGTGCGGGTATACCATCATGTTAGTACCGCAATCTACTCAAATTATTGAAAAAGAGTGGACTTACAGTCCTTCCTAAAGTGCCTCCCGAAGTGTTAGCACTCTATTTGTGTTCATATAAAATGGATCGCACAAAATTAATTTCTTGTATCATAGTAGTGTGAATTTTTTCTGTTTATTATTCCAGCATTAGAAAATGTTGCTTCATCTGTGAAAAACATATAATGTAGAAAATGTTGATCTTGTAATTGTAAAAGCAGCCGTTCACAATGCACAAGTTTCTTTTCAAGATACGTTTGTAATAAGCCCTGGTGAACATACTCGTAAATAATTGAAATTACAATAAATGAACAATAATAAAATTATGACAAATACTAAAACGCAATGGTAGCAAAGAAAAACTGACTTGGTAATTTCCATGTAGGATTGTATTTTTTCCAAAACTGACGATACATTTCAAGTCCGGTTTTTCAATCGGCATATTATACGTACTTAACGTCAAAGTTAAATCAAATAGGAATACAACATACGGTCTTTCTCCGTTTTTTTTTAATTCGCGTGTTGCACTATTTACATGATTCCTACACATTTGTTTTCCAACATAATAAACGTTTGTCACAAACTAAACAGTCTAGGAATTGCCATAAAACTCTTTTTCCACTGTTAGCAAACAGGCGAGTTGGTGCACTTTTAGGAACTTTCGACATTTTCAATGCATCCGGTTCGAATTACGCGTACGCGTATTTGTAAATAAGTCAATAAACAACTATATACAACAACAGATGCTCATGTACTAGATACTTACAGCGCGGGGAATGGCGGCTAGAGGTCTCAATGTCTCGAACCTCTCGCTCGCACACGCCTACGGTAGGGAACCAGGAATGATGGTCTTTATTAATAGGTCATCAAGACAGCGAGTATTTTTTGATACATGCAATAATTCTACTAATGTACATAGCTGGGAGGATGAAGATTCACATGGGTGGCTATTCAGTGAAATCTATTCACTCACCATTAGAGTGAGATATTAGGCAAAGCCACGCCGTTTTTGTATGAAATACATGTGAGGCATTCATTGAAGCCACACCGTCTCAGAGCTCTCAGATGGTGAGAAGTCAGTTAAATGCCACACATCGTGCTCAACGTGTTAAAATGATAGGGTCTGCAACTCTCAACATTTTGATAAAATTTGCAATATAGACAAAAGTAATTGTCGGAAGTGCACATAACCACATACAGCGTGTACCACGAGTACGAAGAGTGGGGACCGGCGATAACTTGGAAACTTAATGAAAATATTTTTAAAATCCAAACTTGATCGCTAGGTGGCGCGGTTGCTAGGGTCAACAGTAAATTTTAAATCAGCCGGCAAAAGTTCCAGAATTAACTATGATTTTAAACGCTTTATTAAAAAGCTTAGTTAATTATGCACGCTTCGGTTAAAGACGTTTTGTCATATTGTGAATAATAAGTGTACTAGGCGTTGCCGAGTCATGTAGAACTAAACCTGATATAACTTCTGTAGTTTTTATCGGAATTAAAGAAGTGTGGACCTGTTTGAAAGGGCATTCCGTGTTGTTTTAGATGCCGTAATTTGTGCCACCCGTTAATGTTCAAGAAATGTACCAAACGGCGTCATTCCCAACTGTACGAGTTTTCTCAATTACCTCTAAAAATTCAAATGCAACAATAATCTTTCTTTTTGTTGTTTTTGAAGAGTTTTGACAGACCAAAGTATTGGGGAAAACCGCATAGTGATATCTCTTTCCTTTTTGCAGATAACGAAAACAGCCCATTATCAGTAATAATTTCCCTATTAGTTGAAACTTATCTTAGTTGGCCATGAAACAAAGGAATAATAACAATAACAAAATGTAGCGGTTACAAAATAAACAAATAAATTACAACAATGCAAAACCAAGACAGTACCAATAATAATAATTAGTGTTACTGAAATGAAATACACAATAAATTAATTTATTTTAATGGTTAATCTGTGTGCCGTCATTATTTATACGCAGATTTAGTCTAGACGAGTGCTATAACGGCTGCTTCGATTTTACTCTGGCAGGTTGGCGATATCATATGAATCGCTTGAATCAGCTTTCATTGTAGGACGTTTGTAAACAGATCTTTAATCCTTCCCATAAATAAAAGTAAACCAGTCAGATCTGGGATATAGCTGGCTATGAAAATAGATCTCTTCATCCACTGATATGGAAGCCGTGTTATGAAGATAGTCACGGACGATTCGTGAAAAAACAATGGCTGGACACCGTCATGTTGAAACACGTGTTATCGGTTTCTACGAAACATCTTCTAAGTATTGGTAATTCGTTACGTAACATGTTAGTATGTTCCGCAGTTAAGTTGCCTTCAAAATAAATGGTCCAAACTTTACACCTAAGATGCCACACTAAAACATTATACTTCACCATGTTGATGATCAACCTTTTCATCAATGAAGATTTTCTGGACCGTAATGCTATATGCAAAATTTACCGCCATCATTAGTAAAAGTAGCTCATCACCACAACACGCAGTGTAGGAAGGCAGCATCTTTCTGATAGATATGTTTTAACCAATTACAATTATTGAGTGTATGGTCAAAATCTGTATGGGCGTGACGTGTTGTCTATTAGGGTGCAATGAATTGATGACTCACTTATACTTACGACGGAAGACATTTCTCTAGTGCCTGTGTGAGGATGAACTTCAACATATGCAACGACATTTATCACATTAGCTTCAGTTCTAGCTACACGTACTCTAGTATGATTTCCAGTGGTTGAACATACCTGTTTCATGTAATCGTGTCGCTAAACGATAGAATACTTCTCGGCTGATATGTTTTCTTTCTGGATACTTAACAGCATATTCGCGTTCAACAATACACGCGTTTTCAAAACATTGAAAATACACTGCAAGCATATCATACGCCTCTGCATTAGAAAACTAAATTTTTTATCATTCAACTGCTCAACAGTAATCTTTAAGGGTCAGTGCGCAGTAAAATTCTATGCACTTGTCACAATTGTCAAATAAATAATTGTTTCCATAGCATGCTAAATTCTGCTATTGTATTCAAATCATACTAGGTTTTATTACCTTTATTTAAAGAGTGATCAAAAACAAACATATTAAACTAATACCGATGCAATTTTGTGTGTAAAAGAGTAAAAGTTATTCCTTTGTTTCATGGCTAACTAAGATAGGTTTCGATATTATTAAGCAGGTATTTGTAACTGATACCTAAATTGTTACTGATAATGGGCTGGTTTCGTTATTATCTGAAAAATGAAAAAATATACTACTATGCGGTTTTCGCCACTACTTTAGCTTACAAATAATTGTATCTTGGGGTATTTCACCCCAGTATGTGTGAACTTGCTGCTACAATTTTCCTGTAGTAGATGTTGGAGCTAAATTCCCTAAAAGGCCATAGAACGCCCGATATACTGTTTTCGATCAGAAAACATGAAATGTACCGTACTGTATGAGGCTTTATACGAGGGCATTCCAGAAAATAGTACCCGTTTACATATAATTAAAAGAAAAATGAAGGAAAGTAAATAATGATTTTATTTAAATGAAAGTAATACATTTACTCATTTTTCAATGTAGTCGCCGCCGTTGTTGAGACATTTGTCGTATCTTGAAACCAGTTTGTTTATGCCTTCCGCATAAAAGTTTTACCGCCCAAGTAGCCAACCAATGGTGTACACCTGCTTTTAAGTCATCATCACTTTGGAAACGTTCTCCTGACAAGAAATCCTTGAGTTTACTGAACAAGTCGGGGCTATACGCAGGGTGGTCAGAAACCTTCCACTTGAACTTCCGAAGAAGGTCAGTGGTCTTTCGAGCCGTGTGGGGACGAGCATTGTCATGCAGAAGAACAATGCCACTTGTCAGCATTCCCCGCCTATTGTTTTGGATGGCCCTACGCAGCTTCTGAAGTGTTTCACAGTATGTGTTCGCATTGATGGTCGTCCTTTGGGGCATGAAACCTTTCGGTCCCAGGATACCGAGGCTTTAACCTTTTTCGTGGAAAACGACTGCTTAAGCTTGCGCGGCCTTGTTGGAGATCGTGGATGGTGCCACTCCATAGACTTGCGTTTTGTCTCAGGTGTGAAATGGCACACCCAGGTTTCATTCCCAGTAACAATTTGGTCAAGGAATGCATCGCCCTGTTGCTCGTAACGAGTCAAAAACGTCAACGCTGCACCCATGCGGTTGGTCTTGTGCTCTTGCGCCATTGTAAACAGTCATAAAACTCACACCACGCACCGGAAGAACTTCAACTCTTTTTTCCCGCAAAGCTACGATGTTACTGTTGACATCTGCGCCACTTTGTTTTTAATTGGATCAATAGCGCCATCTGTATGACTAATCGGGTACTATTTTCTGGAACGCCCTTATACATACATACAAATTATCTTGTTGGAATACACCATTCTCAATACTCTGTAAGAAAGGTAGCGCTTTGGTTTGAAAGACGCTATTTGCGTTACTTACGGTAGTTTTGGGTACTACGAATCCTGGTGTGCAGTTGGGCCGGCTTACCTGCGAAATTTACTGTTCGAATGCGGGACACTTAATCTCATAATGCAGTTGGGTTAAGGGAGATTTTTAACACCGCCATGGGTGGTATTGGTTATACTTACTTTAAGACTGATGATATTTGTTTAATTAGAAATAAATTATAACTTATTTTTTTAATAAAATATATTTACATCTTAATAACAATACAAATTCACATTATATTATGTACATAAGTAGGTCTCAGGACAAAATTGGTGCGTATTTGTAAGACACACTTGCGAAGTGGTTTATTGTTTTTTATTTTAATTTGATTATTTGTTTTTGAATATAATTTTGCTTCTCTCTTACACTGTTCCTTAAAATTTCTGTAAATTTATTGACTGTGTTAATTTTTATATACATTTCTGCTTGGAAGTTGATGAGAGTGTCAACCACTTGAAAAATATTAGGGTGAGCCAAATCAAAATTGTTATTAAAATTCCAGTGAAATGACTCGCATGCGTTTGTTGTCCTAGATATCCACGCTGATTGAGAAGCTCAGATGTGTGGAGAAAACGTGAGTTTTCGCTTATATAATTGTCTACCAAATAATCACAAAATTTACCAGTTTTTGGTGATTTGGAATACTACAACTAAATCAAAAGTAAGGACGTCGCCGACTTCGCTTGGGTTACAAAACTGAAGTCCAAAACAATATTTTAAACACTTTCCTACTTCAGTGTTACATTTATATTCAGCACTCAGTCCTAAATTTTGTATTTTCTGAACCACACCTGAGGTAAATGAAATCTACAGTCAATTATATTACTATCATTCCAAGATTCGTCGTCTGCATTGTGAATGGCCATTTCAAAATCTATAATAACATTCTGTGATTAATATATTGAATAACATTTTATATGTTCTTATGTTTTTGTTTGGTAACATACAAAATACCAGTGGCACATAGTGTCCATTCTTGTAACCGTGAATTGAAAATAACTGCGTAAAAAATTTGGGACTAAAATCGAGAGTACTGTTCATATACACATTCTCACAAGAACACAGAAAATAAAGATTAGTCTAACAAGTGAAAACGACAATTTTCTTCGATGAATCATTAACCCGCAAAAATTGTTCCTCTTTATTTGTTTTTATGGAAATACCCTCTACAGCTGCAAAAACTTCATCTGGTGTTTTTGGAAGGTTTGGTGTTTTGGATTTTCGAGACTTCCACATGGTTTGCCTAATACGATCGATGTCATGCGCATCCAAAATGTCACAAGCAGTAGAATTGTTTCGAAGTTCCTGACGAATGTTTTTTGCAAGCTTTTCGTACAAATCATCCAACGCCCGTCTCTTCAAGTTGTTGCTGATTGTTTGTCTATGAAGATTTTCCTCCTCTGGATGGTTGGGATTCAATTCTTAATCTAAGCGAAGTCTTCACTTGGGGTGTATAGTTTTGGAGGACACTTTGATTTTTTGGACATACATCTCTACCGCACATTTCCATTTTTTAAATGATTTGCAACATAAAACTTGAAAATATTTACAATCACCAAATCCTTGCCCTTAGCGACGTAGCGAATGACATGAATTTCTTTAAAATTGTGTAATTTTACTGAAATTCCGAAATTTATAATCTGTAATAGAAACTCAGTCCCTTCTTTTAATTTCAAATCGTCCAATCATTGTTCTTATTGTTTCTTGTATGCGAACATATTACCCTATCATTGGACGAGATACCTGCTTCAGTACCTCCCTCAAACCCAGCTTATTAGTACCTTAGTATTTTAATCTCTTAGTCCCTTAATCCCTAATTTGACTGGCCTAACTCAATGTAAGATTAACATGTAGTGACGAATTTGGCCCAACTGCAATACGCCCACGAATCCACACCAGTACACTTGGAGTCCGACGGTGGCATCTCAAACCATAATGCACTGGGTTGGCGCAGTATGCTACTGCTTTGCTTCTTGGACGTACACTTATCCTGCCGAAAATCCGAACAATTTTTCTTTCTTTGTATCATTTTACGTTACAATTTCCAATTTTGAATAAAATGTTGAGCGTATATATCAATTAATAGGACAACGTCGTAATATTTCTTTCACTTTTTCAAAGGAATTGATAACATGCAAATTGTAAAATTAGAAATTGAAATTTTAAGCATATCTAGCGGTTATTCCAACAGTCAGTACTACTTGTGCATTAATTTGTGCCATAATACGTACGTGTTTAGTGTTTAGCTCTATAATTAAGAAGTTAGATGCAGTTGAAACTTTAGGTACGTGTGGAAACTCTAATTGACTGATAAAATAATTGGAATTACAAGTATTACTGGATAGCAAACCGGAATTACAACTATTTTGTAAGCTACTATCGGTAATGAGGAAACTATTAAGACGCCCTGTTACAATAAATGCCTTTAAAATAAAAACACAAAATATGCCATTGATAAAAGCAATGCTGTAGTTAGTATATGCAATTTGAGTGAATCTATTATAATTTCTTCATATATCCAGTTAAATTTGGTCGAAGAAAGTAGAAAATAATTCTTATTGATCAATATAACTTATGTATGCAAATTTTTTTATTTCGATAGAATTGGTAAGTGTATGAACGTAATAGTAGAAATCCATTGTTTTAAATTTAAACCACTGCGATAAAATAGTCTAAAATTAGGTCCTATTTGTTTTTTTTAGGTAGCTTTAGATTAGTAAGGTTATGATTTATAAATTTTTAATTATAGAATTTGAGTTGAATTGTTTAATAATATAACAAGTTTTAAGTGATGCTAGCATACATATACTGTTGTGATATTTATTTACTCATGTTAGAAAGTGCTCTATTTTGACAGTTAAACTACGTTTGGTTTCATTTTATAACGAGGCGAAGCAGTGCTGTTGACCTCTTCCCTTCAATTTCCCTCAGTTTTATTTTTCCTCTTTGTCTTATACATGTAGATAAGTATTTTTGTTAAAAAAAGATCCAATAAATAACTTTTAATATCAGAAACGAAATTTACTAACGAAATCTCTAATTATATTTCTTTTATTTTAACATTATGTTATTCTGTCGTATTCGGACTAGCATACTGCTATTCACATGCAGTTATGAAATTAGCATCGTTTTCATGGCAACCACTAATTTTCTGACACTACCGTACCTGCAAATTTGGACAGCGTCACCATGGAAGCGAAAGTAATTTTCAATGAATTTAAAAGTCAAGAATGATGTTTTATATAATTCAATTAGTAAACTGGGGTTCTAAATAAAATAACAAATGAAGATGGGATAAACAATTTCGACAAGGAGATATTTTTCAAAATTCCTTGATAAATTGTTAAAGTTTCAAGTAAATATGAAACTATTTCTATGATAAACTGAAGGGTGCTTGTAAATACATTAAAATTTTAATAGCTATCGGTTGGGGATTACGATAGGTTTTGTTTAAAAATTCATACTCTGTCCAAAAGAAATATAATTATTCTAAATTCAAAATAAAAATACTCTCTCTTTCGAACATTAAAAATTGTTTCATTTTTTAGTCGTTTTCGATTGGCAAACGTAAATAAGTACGTAATTATTTTAAAGATATTATCCCTCAGATATTTCATTCTTTAATTTAAGAATATTTCATTACGAGGGTGTATCTAATATAAACGGGACTCGTTTTTTTTTTAAATTCTAACTTTATTTAACTAAGCTTACAAATATATATTATTTTTCTACATACTCCCTCGCCCTAGAAATACATTTTGTCCATGGGATTGGGAGCTTTTTTATTCCATCATCGTAAAAATTCTTCGCACGTTCGTGTAGCCATTGGAGCACAAACGCTTCCATCGCTTCGTTGTCGTCGAAACGCTGGCCTCCAAGCGCTTCTTTGAGAGGTCCAAAAAGATGGAAGTCACAAGGTGACAAGTCTGGACTATAGGGCGAATGTTCCAGCGTTTCCCATCCTAATGCATCCACTTTTTGCATCGTGGCGTTAGCCACATGAGGCCTAGCGTTGTCATGCAGAAGAATGACACCTCTGGCCGATTGCTTCTTCCTTTTCCTTCGAAATGACAATTTCGCGGCATCCAGTACTTCACAATAATATTGCGCGTTAATTGTGCGTCGATCGTGGAGAAAATCAACGTCAAAAGTACCTTGCCGATCAAAAAAAAACTGGCCTCGGTCACACTTGTCCTTGGGCGGCGATCATGGCTCTCGTTCTCGACCTTTTCACGCCCTCCAGAAATTTTTGTGCCATGCAAATACACGGGTTCTTGACAGGGTGATGTCCCCGAACTGTCTCTGTAATCGACGCAAAATTTCGGTTGAGTTCACCCCCTCTTTTGCCAAAAACTTGATGATAATCCGCTGCTCCACGGAGACATGCACTTCTTTCTCGCTCATGGTTTTTTTTTGATACTAAAGGCACCCGAGAGAGTTGCGGTCGGTTCTTCCCTGACGGTACAGGCTACCTGCGCATCAATCCCTTCTTGGTCGAGAAGCCCTCCGGAATTTTTAAGAAAATCAGTCCCGTTTATATTTGATACACCCTCGTACAATACATACAAATACTGAACGTCCTATATTTATTACATGCTACTGCTAGCACTAATTTTAAATTAGAAAACAAATTTAATTTAGCTTCGTATGACACCAAAAAAGGTGATTACGAGGCTAGATTAGATTTTGGAAACTGCCAGTTTTCGTTGATTAAAATTAAAAATATTACGACTATCCATTTTTTTTTAATCTGTAATTTATTTTGCACTTCCTGGGTTTTGATAATCTAATTGAGTCATATTTATGCAATAGGCAGCAAACAAAATAGGCTGCTGCTAAAGGCGGAGTTCCTCGAGGTAGTATTCTAGTACCTCTTCTTTTCTTACTTTACTTCATTGACGTCTATGCTGTTGAGTGTTCTTTGACAGATCACAATTTGTTGAAACTACGCAGATGATACAACCTTTCTTGTGGAGGGCAGCACACTTGATGAAGTGATTGATATCGGTAACGTCTTTGTGAAAAACCTTAGTGAATAACTAAAAGATAATAACTTGAAAATGAATCATAGCAAAACAAATTTCATTTTATTTAAATCAACAGGACAAGATTATCCATCATCGCTAATTCCTAACAACGATGAATACATTGTTAAGGATTCGGTATGTATGCTAGGTATTTTAATAGATGATCGCTTAAAATGCAAAAGTCATATTGATTCAATCGTAAAGCGAATTAATTATATTTGTTTTGCGCTTCGTAGATTACGAAATATAGTAAATGAGCATACTTTCTGAGTAACATACTACGGTAGTTGTTATTCCGTAATGAAATTTGGTATTATCGTGTGGGGTGGTAGTAGCGATTTGATTACATCGTTGAGTTATCAATATGATCTGGTTAATTTTTCTGGGAGATTTTAACATTAATTTGCTTAATAAAAGCGATCCCGATGTATTTTACTTCTCTACTGCTCGACTCCTTGGAATTACCACTCCAACCAGAACATCTGGTAGTAGCAGATCTTTATTAAACTTGATGCTGCAGTCGTTTTGGATTCTGGTGTTGATGGCTTTTTATTTGCTGATCATGAGACAATATACTATTCCTTAGAAATTAATACATGTGATCGGATTCCTGAGTATAAACTAGTTCGTCATTTTAAATAAATGAACTTTGATTTATTTAATTTAGATTTGCACTCCATCCCCTGGCAATATATTTTCCATATTCATAATGTTAGCGGGAAGATTGAGTTTCTACAACATCTCCTAATGCGTTTTTTTGTTGAACATTGATTTTGTTAAAGTAATATTGATTTTGTTAAAGTCTCTAAGCCGGCTATGTCATGGTTAACCGATAATGTGAGACTAACGCGGCGACTGCGGGATGACGCTTTGGTTAAGTTCAAAAAATCGAAGTTGCCTTCTCATTGGAATTATTATAAGTCCTTAAGAAACTTCACTACCCATGCTACCAAGAAGGAAAAGAAAGCTTATTTCAATTTTTCATTTCGAGACTTACCTTTGAAGATGGCTTGGAGGAGACTGAGAACACTCAATATGCGGGTGAGAAGTTCGCCGATTCCACTTCACTTGTAGGACCCTGATGCAATTAATAATTTTTTCTTGGGTAGTATTCCTATTGTCAACGCTGCCAATGTGATTAGAAACTACTATCTGGGGGCCCGACAAGACGTTGCGGCATTCTCCTTCAGTGTAGTCAAGTCCTGTTTGGTTTCTCATTTGATAGATGAAGTTAGGAGTAATGTAGTTGTATCTAATTCCCCCAATATTACTTATATTGCACGCATACAATTCCTGGCCATCGAATTAGGACCACTTAAAAATATTATGATTTTGGGGTAAACTTAAAAGAAAAACAGTTGGTAATGTTCGCAGTATTATTATTTAATTACATATAATGTAGGTATAATTTGAACATATATTTACTAATATTTGATTGTTCCTTCTCTGTGTTTTATTATTTCCTCAATCCTATTTAGCATACTGCCAATGCTTTTAATTATTTTTTTCTTTAATTTCGTCGCTATTATGCCATACATCTTCAATATGTTATTGTAATTCTTCCTTTGTAGTTGAGTTTCGCGTACATTTTCAATTATGTTCAAAAGAGTTTTAATTTTACTTCTGTGCGTCTATTTTCACGGTCAATTATTATCGTGATGGGAAAGAAGAAGGATATAACCATAGAGAAAGAAACATGAGTTTCTGTTCTTCTAGAGAGAGTGCAACGTGAAGTTGCACAAAAAGAGGATGTATCACATCAAACTGTTCTGGGAATCGCGAAATGAATTGAGGAGAATATTCCTAGTACAAGTAGTAGTATGTAGAACATATTGTGCCGGCAAACGCAAAACAACTATAAGAGATGATCGTCGTATAGTAAAAGTGGCTATAGAACATCGTTTTTTATCCACTATAATATGTCCAATCATATAAAATTCAGATGTACGCCGACGATATTCAATTGCATTATTCATTTAAACCTGAATATTTCGGCTCGGCATTCCTTAATTATGTATGAATCCTGCGAAATCAATTATTATGGTATTTGGTGGAAAGAACGTAGCACATTAATTTAGCCAGCAGATTGATCTCAGGATTGATGGCACTGCTTTACCTGTTTCTACCGAAGCTAAAAATCTTGGTCTTTTAA
The DNA here is from genome assembly GCA_029619315.2 of Dynastes maya. NCBI lineage: Eukaryota > Metazoa > Arthropoda > Insecta > Coleoptera > Scarabaeidae > Dynastes > Dynastes maya. The sequence continues at coordinate 13,749,046 of JAROYE020000005.1, read as the reverse complement.
TGAATGATCAATGATCATGTCTCGAAATGTGTTAGAGTAGCCTATGCTAATTTGAAACTAACTCATCCGCATCGACGTTTGCTCTCGATCCAGACAAAAACGATTCTCTGCGAATCTCTTGTATTTTCTCATTTTGTAGTGAGGTATATGGCCCCTTTTTAACGCGGAATGCTTCAGCAAGAATACAAAGGGTGCAGAATGCCTGTCTCAGACTGATTTATGGTATACGTAAGTATGATCACATTTCTCATACGCTATCTGAGGTTAGTTGGCTTAGTATGGACAGTCGCAGACTTTTATCTTCTGTTTGCCTGTATAAGCTACCTATTTATTTAATAAAATATCTTTTCGTACTGATGTCCACCAATTTGAATTAGCGTCATAAAGGTTTGCTGACTCCACCAAGTCATCGGGCGGCTCTCTTCGAAAGGTGTTTTTCTTATCAAATCGGGAAGGTATGCAACAACTTGCCGGTGGGCTTCAGATTTTATTCATTAGAATCCTTCGGGTATCACTTTAGACAGCGGTTACTTAAATATTGGGCATGCATTAGTTTCTATCTTATGTATTTGTTTTTGTTAACTCGTTTACGCACATTTATTTGTGTTAACGGCAACGATAGTTCAGAACGCTAAACGGTCAAACGTTTATTTGAACTATACTAAAAAATTAAATCACTTCTTATAATCAAATGTATTTTATACCGAAAATATTATATTTATAATTACTTAGGATGAGACATCAGACTAATGCACATTTGGAGGGTGCGTCAAAAATAACGCGGTATTAATCATACATACTTTCGTGGTTTTAAAAATCGTTCTAAGTAATATGTGCGTTTATGATTTCATTAAATTTGTTGTAAAATTAACTTAAAGTCTTATGTTTATAGTACACTTTTCGTACCGGCTACAATAACAACGGCAATCAATTGCAAAATCGCATAAATATGTTATTGTCGTTTCATTTTTGTAAAAGAAATTATAATCCTACAATCCTCCTGGCAAATGTCAGTGCAAATAGTGATATGATTCGGAAAACAAACAATATTGTAGGAAACAAGAGTGGTGCAAAACTTGCAACGTTTGCTTGCATATTTTTCAGCAATTGTGCAAATGTATGCATCGTACTTATTGAAATGCTAATGTAACGAGTTTTAACAGTTACTACGTTAGTCTAATAAATTCTTCGGCAAGTCATAGCAATTAATATAATAATATTTACAGTTTACTAAGTTCAAGTCAACTACAAGATAAATTGTAAAGACATTGCAATAATTATTTGAATAATTAATACATTTTATATTAACAACGAGCGGCGACTGGTGCACTGTGGGTGCGGAACTGCATTACAACCCTTCGATTTCCTCGTGTATTTCCGTTAGATATCGTGCACATCGTACTATGCAACGGAAATAAGGAAACAAGTAAATCGGAACATTGTAATTGAGCTACCATTTGTCACCACCAACCGCCACTGCTAGCAACTATCACTTTATCTAGTGCTCTTATAATAATAATAATAATGGACGAAAGAATGAGAAACGAAATAACAATAATTAATTCATGTTTTCACAACGCCAACAGCTTTCGCTACTTATAGAGAAGCATTGGCACACCTGCACTTGTAGAGGGTTTTAAGGTATCCCACCCCCTCAGCATTCGCCAACATTCGGTGGAGTAAGGTACACTCGGAAGGTCTTATCCTGAAAAAGAGTTGCAAGCTCGGGGACTCGAAACTCAGAACCCATGACCGATAGCCTAGGTATTACGCTACCAATGCCATTGAGGAAAGGACGAGTTTGTATTACGTCATCTGTTGGTGAATAACCAATCCTATCTGGGTTTAATCCTAAGGCAGGAAGCATTTAGTTCATGCATTTAGGTAGGCTTCGATAATGAAATCGTCTGTACAGATAAACGATGATTTACTTACAAACTTACCCATTTTCTATTATTTATTTTACGATAGGAAAATAAATCGACCAACATGTAACTTCTACGATATGGAATAATGTGATGCAATGCTATAAAAACTTTAAATTTTGTAGATAATCAATTGCCCAATATGTGACCTGGACGCTCAACAAATTCACCTTTCCAAAATTTCACCGTTGCTAACGACGGTGCAGACTCGCCATAAACAGCTCCAGTTCAGCTTTGATTTCTGCATTGTGTTTCCCTTTCAAATGAAGGTAATAATCATTACATAATAAATGAAGGTACTTAATCATTGAACGATATTCGACTTTTTCCATTTTCAAAAAACACAAAAATTGCTTGCTTTCGACGACTGTTAAAACCAAATTAATCGTGTTTTTTGCTTAAAATTTTGACAGACGTCATGTAATGGATGGCAGATGTCAAAACCGAGAGCAATTCGATCTCACGTAACGCCATCTATCCTCGTATGTATATAAATACAAAATCTGAAATAGCAGTTATGTATATAGTATATAATTTATGTATATGCACCATCGATTCGGGTAAGTCCAGGATAGTTTGACCACTGTTTTTTTAACGTTGAAACTTCTTATTGATTGGATATAGAGTTTTGAAAATACAATGGCAGTTCCAATATACAATTTATATTGGAATATTTATTGCTACAGGATATAAAAGTAAATGAAAATATTAGGTATAACCAAAAATAAAAATATTACAGTGATCAAACCGACCCATAACGCACAGGTTAGGTGGTGGATCATTGCATTAGGGTGAGTTGGATCGCTATCTTTAAGACACAAAAATTAGAGAAATAATATCTACACTTCTAGTAGGTAATTAACATGTTTTCTTTAAACATAATTTACTGTAAACGTCACATAAATCAAGGGATTTCATGCAACCATCGCTGACATCGCATACATTGATACCAGCTAGCTTTGCTTTTTGTTGCAGAATAATTTTCTCCACAGCCTGCATAATTATTTTCGTTCTATTCCTCAGTATTGTTTAGTACGATGGATGGCGAATAGGATACTTCTTTGTTTTCTTTGGTTGGTGGTTTTTTTCATTTGTTTAATATTTGCAATATTAATGTTCTCTTCGCTTGTGAAAATTGACGCGACTTGTCTCCTCCTGTTTCTTGTTGCCTTAACAGCAGTAGTTAGCACTATAATTGGCGATATTCTCCGCATTTCGCACTGAGAGAAATGTAATGGTAAGGCATACAATATATTTGTAGTTAACGTGTGGTAATATCCTCCCCAGAGGATGCAGATCTTACTGCAATAAACGTAACACAAACTATTTTTTCATAGTTCAAGTTTTAGTAAATTTTACGAACATGCAATATAGCAATGAGTGACATATTGTAGTAAAAAAAAAATATTTGTTGTTAAATATTTTTGTATTCTGTGTTACTACAATATGTTGTGAACATCTACAATGTTCACGCAAACGTTTCTTGTATCAAGGCTGTCGCTATTCAAGTAATTACTGTTCAATATCCACAATAAATATTGTTTTAATAAAAGAATTCTTCTAGCGTTTTACCCACTTAAGTTTATTGTAACGAAATAATTGTATTTTATATCCACATTATTAATTGCACTTACCTTGTTTAAAACAGTACGACCTATCCGTACATAATGCAGCAAATTATTCTCATGCTTGTAAGAGAATAATGTTCAAACAAAAGTAAACTTAATGTAGAAGTATATATGAAAAAAGTGCCTAGAAATAATAACCAAGATAATACTAATAAATAACTCCTGGTATTGATGAAATAACTACCGGCAAAAACAATATGAGTAAAGCAAGCATTATAGCTTCTTGCCGCGGGCGACATTGCTCTTACATCTATCAATTTATACCACTAATCTTCAAAAACAGCAACTGAAGTATTTCCAAGCGCCACCTAATTCCAGTAGTTATAATCATGCCGTCCTAGATAATAGAAACCGGAATACAGATGCCACTTGCCCATACAATAATATAACCTTACAACGTTTCATAAACATTTTCAAAAGATACCAGTTAATGTAATCTTTTTTCTTTTTATTACTATTTACCACGTGTACTAATTTAACTATAGATTTCTCTCGGTGCGTGTATTCTCTGGAATTGATGGCGAATCATTCGAGTATTTAGGGCATCAAGGAACGGAGATCGTACTGAGAGTAGTTGGATTGCGTCCATTAGATTCTGGTACAGGCGTATTGCCTTGGATCAGCTTCCTGTGTTTCTGCTGTCTCATTCACTTTCAGATTGCATCCCTCAGGTTCCACTTCTACTGTTTCTGTAAGGTACGCGTAATCGGGAAGCAGGATATTGTTGAAGGGCTTAAGGGCCAAATTCATATATACTAATTTTTCTGGGAGATTACGTTTTAACAAACCCACTACAGTCGAAATATTATTTCGGTTTAAGGGACTTAAAAAACGATCTATCCAACGGTTGTGAAACGTGAGTTGTGTGACTCTGTGAACAAAGTAATAGTGTCTGTTTTTTTTCGCAAAACGTTAGGACGTCCACGGATTTCGTGTGCAACGTGCAGTCATCTAAAACAAGAAGCGTCCAATTGGTTTTGTGGGTAGAAAATGTTCTTGAAGCCAGTGCAGAAAAATGTGTGCATTAATATAGGCAGATTTTATATTTATTGCGATTGCCGAACTAGGAGGCGTTCCATCCTTATAACATTCTTTCGTATTTTTCCTCTAAAAATGCAGAAAGGTGGCAAAAAGACTATGCATTGCAAAAACCGTTTCATCTTTTTCGCTCGATGTTATACTTGTCACTAACTTAGAACACTTCTGTTACTTAATTATAAATTATTTTATAGATTTCATCTAGTTTAAGTGCAGCCGAGAATAGAATATTGAATTAATTAAAGAAGCTATTGGTATGGATATTTGTTTAATGGTATCTTTTCGGCATCTTTTAAGACTTTTATAGCTGTTAATGCTAGGTTGTTTAATCTACTGGTTGATAATGTAACTCTTAAAATATTCCGCGAGATGATAGTATATTCAAAAGGTATTATTGGGTGCAATATTATGGTCCAATATTATGGTCCAATTTTTATTTTCCTCCTAAACAAATATACTTTGCTGCACGCTTACATTTATACGCACATGCTGAGTTCTTTTAAATCCTGTGACACCTTTTTGAAAATATATATATACACGTAAGGAAAGAAAATGTCTAGCTATACGAAAAAGAGTACATACGACAACGGTAAACGCAAATGGGTGATTCACCACAAGCGGAAGAATTAGCAGCAGTCGACGGCTTACGGTTACCGATGTGGTCTAAAGTTACGAGGTAGACTGCATTATGTGCCGACGATCTTAGTAAGAATTTCTAGAGCATTTATTTTTTTTTCTTTTATTTCATCAGAATGTATTTTTATTTTCGTCTCTAAAATCTTTTATTTGTTTCATTTAAGCTTCGCAGCAACAACAAAATAAATATGCGAAATTCTCATTTCCAGGCGACCATGACTTAAAATTATTACGTGTGTTCTTGCACACAGTAGGTCTACATGCCAACGTTGTTACAAGCATACTAACACGCGACCCGCATCGAATCGATCGGATTCCGCTTAACCCCCTCCTCGCTCTCTCGTCGTACATATAGCTAATTTCACATTTTCCCAATGTGTGTATCTAGTTCATCTGTGAAGTCTAAATAGTAACACTTGATTCTTTCATAGTTTTTCAAGGTATATTATGTTTGTTTTCATATGCAAATCGCGATCGTTTCGGCTTAAAGAAGCAAAATTATAATAGAAATGTAACGACTTCCTTTTATTGAGAAACATCAATTCTATAAATTGTTTTTACTTCCATGTCGCATTTCAAAAAATCTTTGTCTTACTTATGACATGCATAATACGTATTGAATTCCAACAACATTCCAGTTTTACATTAATATTTCTTCGTTTTTTGTATTAAATTACTTACTACATAGAAGGTCATCATGAAGTATCATCTTTCCGGAATCCATTTACCTATATTAAAAGAAACATCAGTTGTACGCATATTACAGACCTCAAAAATTAATTCCTGCGGTGAAACAAAACAGAAAAACTATCATAGATTAAATATTTTTTGAATAAAGGCGTATGCGAATTGGAACTATATCTGTTAAAACTGTGAACGATAAAGAACTTAATACATCAAATTTATATGACAATCAGTAAAATGTGGTATAAAGTAAGTGCCAGTACCTTGTCCATTATTAAGTATTTCCGCTGCTATTGTACTTCTGCACATCTGAGCGCACCATTTGAAATTAAGGTAGAAGTGGAATAAAGCGATTTTGTAACTGTAAATACATTTCAAGTAATAACATAAAGTTACTCAGTATTGTGCTATACATGTTAAACAATGTTAGTGATTTATTGCTTGCAACTTAACTGCAATTTTATGCGTACTAAATATTTTTATATCTCGCAAAAAAATTAATGCATTAAAAGTAACTTTAAGTTTACACATAAAATAGAAGGTAAGAAATAAATTATAAAACGTGCTGAAACACTTAGAGTTTTAAAAGTCTTCCGTGAAATCACAAACTGGGTAACATTTGTTAAATATTTCAATCATAGATATGTTTCCACAGCTGTTTCAGTCAAGTGAGTACGACCTACGGAATAAATGTTTTTTAATGCCGAAAACGACCGTTCGACATCTAGCGATGTTACATTTGCATATTTAAAATAATCTTTGAAACAACTCAATGCATCTTAATGCATTGACAATGGATTCTGGACCAACACATTAAAGGGATTTTACAAACTAGACATCTAAAATTAAGTCCGGCATGTCCACTATAAAGTTTTTAACTGTGTCTGCCGTTGGTCGTTTTCGCGACGTACCTAACTGCGACATTTTTAAAGCAAACATAAGCGTACAATTACGAAATAAGTTACGACAGCCTACATATACACAGAACTACTCGCATACAGCATCGATTTAGTACTGACGCTGTGAACGCGTGAAATAAATAATCGCCGACGCCGCACCACATATCTACTACACTGACTGTTACCGCTGTTTGCCCAAACTAGTTATTACTTTCATATGCTCATTGCGGATGATGTGTGTTAATGTTAGTTGTTTTTTTATTATAAGTAATGAATTATTTTATGATTTTATTAGTTTATAATAATAATAATTATTTAAGTTTGTTACTTAATTCAAATACGAAGACACAATGTACTATTTGCTGTGATGATTTACATGTTGCATAGATATTAATAAACATAGCTAATTCTCTAGAAGATAACTTTCTCATATCAGGGTACACACCGAGAGAAATGTATAGTAAATTGTACCACAATTGTAGTGTATCCTACCAGAATCGACGGTTACTACAGTGACAACCATCGAAGTAAGTAGAAAATACCCTATTATTATAGTTTTTTGAAGTAGCTACCTGTACTCCATATTTATAGCAAAAATACTTCAAAATTATAGTAAAAAAGATATTACAAAATTGGAGGTAAATTACCATACACCTGTAGTAAAATTCTCGTTAAAGTAGACAATTTGAAGAAACGGATTTTTAGTATAAGTAAATGGCGGTTATAACTATTATTTACTTAGAATTCTTAAAATGCATATTATTTGTATCCACATTATTAATTGCACTTACTTTGTTTAAAACAGTACTACCTATGCGTACATAATGTAGCAAATTATTCTCTTGCTTGTAACACAATAATGTTCAAATAAAAGTGGACTTAATGTAGAAGTACACATGAAAAATGTGCTTAAAAACAATAATCAAGATAATGTTGATATCTATACTCGGTTTGCCCAATAGATGCAACGCTGCATATACGTCATGATCGAAAAGCCCAACATACATACTATAAATTATGAAAGTTTTGATTGAACATATGATACCTGTCATTAATAAAATTACCTAACCTTTAATATTTCTCAAAGTAAAAATGTTTTTCATCCACAATTGATAAATATGTAGAATTAGAATAAATAGAGCCTTCCAAACTGTTCCTAATAGTAAAAAGTCAAACTAAATTGAACTGATAGTGGTTGCCAATGAAATTCCATCAAAATTGTTGTATAATTGTTTATTTCTATTATTGGAAAATGCGGAATTAATGTAAACAAATAAAGAAAGAAGGACATTAAAAAAAAACATTTCCTTGTTGAACTATTCATATTCATCAGAAGAAGATGATGTATCACTGTTAGTTATTATTAATGGTTCTGTATGAATATCTATTAGATTATCTAATTCCCATACCTTTTTCTCCATTTGAATAACATGTTTGATAGCATTTGTCCAATTTTCGCCAGAAATGATGTTAATACCCTCTTGGAGTAAGGTTTTTACATCTGCCAACTTAAAAGTTGTATTGTGTCTAGAGACATATTCTTTCACTTGAGTCCATATGAACTCTATCGGGTCTAGCTCGCAGTGGTATGCTGGAAGTCTTAAAACTGTTCTATTGGTTTTCTATATTTCGTCAAACTTGGTAGTCTTTAACAGGGTAGTACATTTGTTAAATATTTCAATAAGATAGTTTCAAGTCTGTTTCGTCAAGTGTACGACCTACGAATAATGTTTTTTAAGCCGAAAACGACCGTTGACATCTAGCGTGTTACATTGGTGCATATTTGGAAATAACTTTGAAACAACTCATGCACGTGTAGGCAGACATGATTCTGACCAACACATTAAAGGGATTTTTAAATAGACACTAAAATTAAGTCCGCATGTCCTCAAAGTTTTAACTGTGTCTCCATGGTCGTTTCGCGAGTACTAACTGCGATATTTTTAATGCAAAATAAGCGTACAATACGAAATAAGTTTACGAATGCCTTACGTATAGCCAGAATACGTCGCATGTACAGATCGATTTAGTACTGACGCTGTCAACGGTGAATAAATAACGCCGACGCGCACCACCTTCCACAACGACTGTTACCGCTGTTTGCACAACTAAGTTATTACTTTCCACTAGCTATTGCGTACTGTGTGTCAATGTTAGTTCGATTTTTATTTAAGTAATGAATATTTTATGATTTTCATTAGTTTAATATATAATTATTTACAGTTGTTACTTAATTCAATACGAAGACAAATTTAATTGCTGTGATTTACTTTTGCATAGAATTAATAACTAGCTAATTCTCTAGAAGATAACTTCTATCGGTACACACGAGAATGTATGTAAATTGTACCAATTGTAGTGATCTACCGAATCGACGTATACAGTGACAACATCGAAGTAGTAGAAAACCTATTATTGTAGTTTTGAAGAGTACTTAACTCATATTTTAGCAAAAATACTCAAAAGTTATTAGTAAAAAAGATATTACAAAATTAGGTAATTACCATACTTGTAGTAATTTTTGTTTAAGTAGCATTTGAGAAGATTCTTAGTTAAGTAATGGCGGTTAACTATTTACTTAGAATTAAAAGCATATTTTTGATCCACATATTATTGCACTTACCTTGTTTAAAACAGTTACTCCCTATGTATCTAAGTAGCAAATCTTTTCTGCTGTAACATATATGGTGTAAATAAAAGTGGACTTATGGTAGAAGTTCCATGAAAAATTGTAAAACATTATCAAGATAATGTTGAATCTATACTCCAGTTGCCCAATAGATGCAAGCTGCATATACTATGATCGAAAAGCCAAACTATATATATGAAGTATTGACTGAACATATGATACCTGTCATTAAAACATTACCTACCTTTGAATATTTCCAAGTAAATGTTTTCATCCACATTGAAAATATTAAATTAGAAAATAGGCCTCCACCCCTCCTTGTCTTCTACCGTAAAATGTTTTGCAACCCTCTTCCTAGGAGACGAATTGTTCGTATTTAAGAGTGGAAAGTACCTCAGAAGAAAAATAAATAAATAAATTTTCAACGAGATACAACCTATAAAAACAAATATTGTATCGACATATATTGGTTGCTATTCAGCGCGTTTACTTACGTATTTTATAAAAACGATGTATAAAAGAGTTTTTAGAAAAACTGATTTATAAAATATAAAAGAAAAGAAGTATAATAAAAAATATGAAAACAGCAAGAAAATAACCAAACAACACAAGAATATAAACCCCAAATGACAATTTTGCCTATTGTAGACGACCGCGCCGATCAACCAATGGGATGGGTTATTGGAAGTATAACGTGGCGTTTTCGATGTCCATTGTTGCTACTGCATCCGTTGGGCAAACCGAGTATAGCTCATGGTTAGAGTAACCAAAACTTCCGGACTCGCATATGCGTCGGTATTACAGGTTGATATAAGAATACGAAAAATTCATAAATAAACTTACTTGCTAATTATTCAACAAATTAGAGGCATCAGGATGCGAACTACTGTAAACTTGCATCATTGCATATGTTTCCACAGTTACGTCTTTAAACCTTGTGCGTCGACAAGAAAAAATATTCTTATACATAGAAAACGATCTCTCCACATCTAAGGAAGTTACATTTGCATGAGAAACGTTTTCAAAATCCTTAAAAGTTCATTGTTACACTATTATAAACGCTCTTAAGTATAAATCGGGATTTCTTAAAACATTCGCAATTTGCTAGCGCATAATCCTGGCGTATCATTTAAGGGTAACTTATTTTACACTCTCCACTATGTCTAATGATTCTGCAATGACAATCAGTACATTGTACGTTTTCTGATGGCATCTAGTAATACGTATATTGTACATTTTGTTAATCTCAAAGTCGAGGTTTAAATTCATTTGACTTCTGCAATTGCTTTGGATTCGTCCGATTAAATCGATTATACTGATTGAATTTGTTGAAATGGATCAAATAGTAAGAAGCTGGTTAGCCAGTACCCCATCGCGTTAAAATTGGTAGAGTTGTCTGAATACCTGGACAAAATCGAAATCTTTTAAACATTAGGAGATTAGAAACATGCTTAGTATTCATCACCGATCAACGTCCGTATGTTTCAACGAAGCATAAATGCAAAGCATGAAGCACGCAGTTATATTTAATAGGAAATATATGTTAAGGATGCTGCACTATCTGTCACAGTATCACAACTTGTCTGGCATTTTATTTTTCAAAGCGTTATTATACTCTGAATATTCGCGGTACATTGTTGACACGTTGCAAGCTAACAATTCAGATGCTGTGTTCTCGCTAGATAACGCGAGCTATTACATCACAATACTGTTGTCTTATATCGGTGTCATGCAGGAATCCATATTTTCTGGAACATAATCACGTTACACAATTTTAGCACTTTCATCGCGGCAAAGATGACGTAATGTGTTTGAGGAAGGGTATTGGACGTATGTCGCCAAAAGTTTTAAAGCTGCTTCCCAAGACAAGAAGATTAAGGAAACATAATAAAGTGAGGCAATAGGATAAGTAATCATCTTGCATTCCATAAGCTTATCCATTACATCTCTGGCAACAGCTGTCCAAGCGTACAAACGAACATTGCTATTCAGCGCAAAAAGATACCGTATATTTAACATGGAAAAGTGAACTTACTATTCATTAGTACGCACTATACGAGGCCTTGTTTCTCTAGGTATGAATATTAGTTTATTATGAACTACACTAATTTGTATTCTTATATACTACAACACACAAAAACCGCAATATTCAAGCGACAGTAAGTCATAACCTTACGTTCGAGTATCTCTGCAAGCTCAACGGTATAAACGAAATTCTACTCAGTCGCGTTTAATGATTATATTCAAGGTTCGAACACTACATGCCTGCCCTACGGTTACTTTTTTAGAATTTTTCACTTAATTACCCGTATACGACGCTATGCGAGTCATGTCGTCTAGCGACAGACACAGAAATGTACTTACCCATACAATGATATAGCCTTTAACGAACAACATTTCATAAACATTTTCAAAAGATACCGGTTAATGTAATTTTTATCTTTTTATTACTATTTACCACGCGTACTAATTTAACTACAGTTTTTTTTTAATATATAATAAAGAATAATAATAATAAAAGGGATAAATAAACTAAAATATTAACTCATTAATTATTAAATTTCACAAAAATAATCTCTATTTAATCACATGATATAAGAAATAATTTAATTATACTGTATTCTTAAAAAAAAAATGTAATTAATTCATTCTCTTGCTCCTAATTTGAACATTATTCTGTTATATAATTTACTGCACTATATACGGATATGTAGTACTGTTTTTAATAAGGAAAGTGCAATTAATAATGTGGATATAAAATACAATTATTTCATTACAAGTGTATACTTCTAAGCGGAAAAAAAAACGTTAAGAAAATATCTCTTTTGATTTAAAACAGTTATTGTATTGTAGATGATTGAAACTGTAATTGTCTTGAATTGAGGCGGATAGCCTTGATACAAGTAAACGTTTCTCTGCGGGTAACACTTATAGTTGTTTGTTCAACAATAAGTGTTACAATATTGTAGTGTATGTAACCACAGTAAGTGACTACAAATATTTTGTTTTTTTTTCAGTACAATATGTCACTCGTTGTCATAACCGCATGTTCGAAAAGTCTGCTAAAACTTGAACTATAAAAAAATAGTTTGTGTTACGTTTATTGTAGTAAGATCTACGTATATGTTTGTTGCGAGAACCATAAATGGGGTGGATATTAATTACCACAACACGTTAACTACAAATATATTGTATGCTTTACAACAACATTTCTCTCTCTTGTAAGAATATACAATAACGACACGGGCATATAATTGGATTACATCCATTACCTTAGCGTCACTTTAGATTTATTTGCGACAATCAAGTTTTTTTTCTAATATAAGTTTCCAGAAACGCCTTTATACTACTGTCAATCCTGATACTTGTATTGTCACAGCGCAGCATTCGCATCCAACGATTCCGAACTCTATTATTGAACTAACTAATACTGAATATAATGTCATCAAACTTTCTGTAACACTAATGTTCTTTGGCTATCTGAATCGGTGCAGCAGTATCCTTAACTTTAGAATAATGTCAGCGATGTGCAAATCCCATGCACCCCTTCTATATAGCTAATTTTGTAGAAAATTATGTGCAGTACCTCTAGATACACTGCGCTCCAATGTTTCTAAGAGCTGAGTGTGACATACTGCGTCAAAGGGCTTTGCAAGGTCCACGAAGATCTGAAGACCATGTTCACCAGTATCAAGCAGTTCTGAAATTAAATAAGATATGACATCTTTTGTCGATCTGCCCTCCTGAAACTCAAACTGCATGTCAGATATAAATTTTATTTTTTGCAAATATTTGTTTACTAGTGTTTTTATTACTTTATCTACAACATTAGCAAATATACACGCAAACAATATAATAAACCTTAATTTTGTGATATTACAACGACTTTTCATAGAACGTTGTTTAGTAACAAGTTCACATTCGACAACATAAGCATTCTTCTTGACACACTTAACTCTTTCCGTCACGATCTTTTATGGTTAGTCAACTAGAATACATGTAGAGAAATGGCTTGCTTCTTGCATCAAAATACAGATGTTCTTGTAAAAATCAGTCTATATTCAAGAAAATATTTTTATTTCAAGACAATAAAAATTTACAATATAAGAAAATAATTTTTTTTAAATTTTATTTGGATTAAATAAATATTTTCTTAGGGCTAGAAAATCCAAGACAGAAAAATGTTTCCTCCAAGTAAATCATTTAGTTTTAAGTTAAGAAAATATTCATATTGAAAGTAGGAATGAAAAAATGGTGCAGATCTCACAAAGTTAAGCAATTAATAATATGCATATAAATAATATGCAGTTCAAGAATTCTAAGTAAGTTTTGTGTTATAATTGCAATTTTCTTATACTAAGAATCGCTTTCGTCAAATTTTCTGCAAGGTTTTCTTGGCTCAAGTTAACAAATGTCTTAAACAAAGAAATACAATTACTTAACTACAAGTATGTACGAGATGTGACAATTAAATAACAGGACTAGTGATACTATCGGCAAATAGCGAGCACGCCACGGCAGGTTTGAACATGTATGTGCTTGTAGATGCTTCCCCTACCCTGAGCTCGATGGGCACGGTTGTACGTCGTTCAATCTCGCTGTAGCAGTTGTCCATTGAAATCCTTACGCTAGCGTCGCGTCGGATACGCGTGGAATTGTCTACGTCCACTGGGTCCCCGAAGGTCAGACAGTCAATCAACATTATTACGTCGAGGTTCTAATTACCCTTCGTGAAGGAGTGAGAATACGAAGACCCGATTTGTGGAAGAGCAAATCCTGGATGGTCCACTAAGACAATGCGCCAGCCCATTCCGCCTTGTCTGTGAAGGCGTTCTTTGCGAAATCCGGCATCACTGTGTTGGACCATCCACCGTACTCGCCCGACCTGGCCCCCTATAACTTTTTTTATTTCCTAAGGTAAAATCGGAGCTTAAGGGAACAAGATTTGACAGTGTGAAAGCGGTGAAAGCGAAAGCGACGGAGGTTCTCAACAAGCTGACAGAAACGGACTTCCAGCACTGCTTTCGACAGTGGAAAATTCGTATGTAGCGTTGTAGGGATCGGCAAGGAGAGTACATTGAAGGGGATAAACTTTGTAATGTAATTGGCGATCAATAAAATGTTTTGTAGCACCAGTCCGGTTATTTAATTGCCACACCTCGTATATACTTCTCTTAAGCGGTGAAAGAAATGCTAAGAAAATATTTCTTTTGATTTACAACAGTTTGTATTGCGGATAATTGAAACAGTAATTGTCTTGAATTAAGGCGGACAGCTTTGATACAAGTAAACGTTTCTCTGCGTATCGCCTTGGAGTTGATGTCCTGCGTACAGGGCACGGTGAGCGAAAGGGTTGAGTAGGAAGTTGTAATCCTTGCTCTTAATGTTTTCTTCTAAGCGAGAACATTACATTTTTAATAATCATGCAAATATTTTTATTTGTTGTTACCTTCGGTTCTTATAATTTACTTCAAATCACATCAATCGAAAAGTAATATAAAATAATATAATGCGGCTGTTAAAAGACACGCAAGTTTTAATGAATTTACATTATATATTAGACATTATTGGAAACTTAGACTGATCCAAACTAGATCTAATATAACTGTTATTACTATTTCCGCATGAATAAAAAGTTGATTGATTTCAATTGATCATGATAGTTAACTAATAGTTCAAGTACAGAGTATTGTCGTTAGAATGTTCTTCGTTGCGAAGAAGCCTTGTTGCTAGGATCTATTCCATACAAAAACATATTTAGTAACGTGCAGTAATACGAATAAATGACAACATTTGAGAAACAAATCTGAATTAGACTTTTATTGGAAAACGTGTGTACCTAGAGCAGACAACTGCATACCCCCACCTACAACAAGACCATTTTCCTATGTAGGTTTCTGTAATACATAGTTTTTATTGTCAAACGTTGTCGCGCGCTTTAGATTGTTTTGGTAAATTCGGTATGAAATCTCTTAAGTAGAGTTTGCAAATGATATTTAGAACACATTACGTAATGCTAAGCTAAATTTGTTTATTGGATAAGTATGTCAAATATCTGAACAGATGTGAATCATTAACAAAAAATGTAATGTCAAGTACTTTCTTGGTGCTGCAACGTACGACATGATATGTTTAACTTTTGATGGAATTTGCAAATGTTATTTTGTTTGTTGATGTTTTCTTATCCAAGATGGGATTAATACGAATTTGTTTTAATTGTACACACTCAAAATAGGATAACATGCGCATCTTTAACCGTTAGTAACTTTAATAAATATACAGTGCGGTTCTAAAGTGTACCCCCCATACTAACTTTTGAACGACAAAAGCTAGCGTTTACAACAACAGAATAGGTCGATTTTTATTCCCTGTGAACTAACTTTCGGTGTTGTCGGCAGCTCAATTGCGTTTTCGGAGGTGATGCCTACTTTTTTGTCTTAAATAGAATACTGTATATTTTTACCTTTTTGGAAATCACATTATTTATTTTATATTTCTCTTATTTTTACTTGTTTTGTTAATTGTTGTTATTTCTTCACTTTATTGAACCTTGTTGGAATTGGTTAAATCTGGTAGGTTTGTTTAAATTTATCAGTTTTGGTAGACAATATGCTCATTTTTTAGCTTTTTATGTTGATGCTTTTACGAGGGCTTACGTATGAACCGTGTAAGGTAAACTTGTGGCAATTTTAATATTTGGTGTTGAATTTAATGAACGCTACCCTAGAGAAGCTGGAAACATTTGAGAGAACTTTACACGAGATGAGCAGCTGGCTGGGTAGATAAGGTAAAACCTATAAGGTTAACTGCTTTAACAGAAGACAATAAGATTCAAATTCTTTGACAACTTGTCGTGTGACCACGGCAAAGTAATCATTGTTGCAAGATTGTGCAGGCCGTCATAAAAGCAATATAAAAAACCTGAAATATAGGCATATTGTCTACAAAAAGCTGATAAATTTGACGAAGCTATATTTGTAGCTAATGCCGCTATAAATAGTTATAGGATCCGTTATGCTGACACTTTAGCAATTAGTGAAACAATGTTATAGGAAGTAAATAAACAACAAAATATTGCAAAGAAAATTGCAACAGTTATTTGAATAATTAAAACATTCTATATTAAGAACTCACAACATGTTTTCGCACCTTCATTAGCTTTCGCCATTTACAGGGGGTATTGGCCGACCATGTGCTATTATTACGCCTGCGCTCGTGGAGCATATTAAGGTGTTCACTTCTCAGCATATACATGAAATTTACAGAAGTAAGGAAATCTCTACGAAAGAAAACCATACTGTGAGATAGTTGCGAGTCCAGAGCTCGACCTTGGAACTCCAAGACCGATAACTGGGCACACTAGGCATTACGCTACTGATGAAAATCGTTTGACTATATAAACAGATCTTTCATTATTAAAAGAATGAAGTTTTTGTTACGACATTTGTTTGTGAATAAGCAATGCTATATATGCTTCGATAAATAAATCATTTGTATAATAGATAATGATTTACATGCAGACACCCTCATCTTAAGATAGGAAGATCAATCGACGAACATACAACCTCACGATCCGTCATAATGTGGTGCAATACTAGAACAGCCCGACGTTTTGGAGCTCAATATGCGATTGCACAGATACATGACACAATGATGCAATTCTATTCTCGAGTTTTTTCTTATTATTTCACACGTTTTAACTTGTTTCGCTCTCATATTTATGATAATAAAATGCGACCTGTAACCATGCTCCCCAACGTGTAAGAATAGGTTCTGGTGGCTCAGGCATACGGGGGCACAGTCTGTGAAATTTGCGAATACGTTTTGAGGATTTGAAAAACACTGCTTTTGTATGCGCTATTAAAGCGTCTACGTGAGGATAACATTTTCTGATTTTTTCTGACACATGACTGAAAGCATGAATTTTACACGTAATATGTAACAAGTTAGCACAATGTTTTTTAAGAGACCAGTATACAGAAAGCATGTTTGCGGCACCATCACTCATAAACATCAACAGTTGATTTGTTGAAAGTTCAAAGTTTTCGAATGTATTTAACACTAACTTTGAAATTACTTCGGCAGTACATTGTTGTACTCGTCTGGAAGCTAATAGAATTGAAGGTGACGATTGATGTGGTTCCATTGTACGTACCATTACATTAACCACAGAATGTGTTTTACGATCTGTTGTTTCGTCCATACATAATCACAACTCTGATTGAATTCTTTTTTCAATGTTCACGAGCAGATGGCACAATTCTTTGTAACAATGCCCGACTTGGTAATTTGCAGTCCGAATATTTATTCCAAAAGAAGACATATGCTTCCTTGTCTAGTAAATTAAACGGTAGATTACATGCAATAAAGGTAACACATAAATAAAATTTAAATTTGTCAAAGTGTCGTGTGCATTTTCTTTTTAAGAATGCTGTTTACTATTTACGTGACGTAGACAATCCCTTTTGGACCAACACATTAAAGGGATATTACAAACTACACATTGAATTTTAACGCTATCATAATTTAGGTCAGGCATTTCTGCTATAAATTTTGTAACTTTGTCATTGGTCGTTTTCGCGATGTGGGCAACATTTTTAAAACAAACGTAGAACTACGAAATAGTATTTACGGCAGAGTACATGTATACACAACAGATCTGGTTGAGACTCACAGTTATACTGAGGGTTGTATCGAACCTCCGCCGGATGGCATTACATCCACACACCGTCATCCAGCCCAAAAATGCGTCGTCATCAATCCTTTCATCCAAAGTGCCATTTCCCTGTCTGAACCCAATTCGCTTCCTCAAGGACTGAACCACATCACTGAAACTCTGATCCGCAATAATTATTTTAGGAAAGACATTCAAACTACTATTAACCGCTACACCAACCCTTCTCCAAGGAAAGTCCCCTCATCTAACACTAATTTCCGTAAGCAAGCGTATCTACCCTACATTCATGATGTAACCGATCGGATCATCAAGATTCTCTTCAAGAACAACATAAAAACCATCTTCAAACCCAATTTCAAGCTCTCAGACTACTTTCCCATTGAAGACCGCGATCATCTGGAAGCCACTGGTGTCTTCTAGATTCCATGTTCGTGCGGTAGTGTGTATATCGGTTAGCACTCGTGTTAGTGAGCACGAGCGTTGTACGCGGTAGTTGCGTGTAACAGGGTCCACGCTGGCCGAGCATAGACTGAAAACTGGCCACCAAATCCAAATTAACTCTACTTGCATCTTATCTTGCAACCGTCACTATTATAACAGAAAAATCTCCGTGAATCAATAGAGATTTTCATCCTAATAACTTAAATCGGGAAGATGGTTATCCTTTACATTACAC
Organism: Dynastes maya; assembly: GCA_029619315.2. Lineage (NCBI taxonomy): Eukaryota > Metazoa > Arthropoda > Insecta > Coleoptera > Scarabaeidae > Dynastes > Dynastes maya. The sequence continues at coordinate 13,730,254 of JAROYE020000005.1, read as the reverse complement.
GTGGAAATCCCAACTTATCAAACCTCCTAGTAACCACCGTGCTTCATTGAACCATAACATCTCCGCTCAATTGACCCGAAATAAGCCCTATATTAACCCCTCCGGAATGAATAGCCCCTAGTCAGTGTGTAGTAACAGCCCTCAAGATGTCCCATAAGAGTGTGGACGAAACGTCGGCGAAAGCTACGATAATGACGCGGTTCCAATCTGGACACCAAGAGTATAGTACCTGCTATCTATTGTTTTCCATGTACAGCGCGTTCTGCTTGAGATAAGAAAGTTGGCTTCACATCCGGGGACATCAGAAATGCAATTGAGCTGCTGATAACACCATTGGTTAGTTCAGAAATATAAAAATCGACCTGTTTTCTCTAAAAAACGGCAGCTTTTCTCGTTCAAAAGATACTAATACTAACGTAACAGACATTTCTATGCAGAAAGAATTTGCTCGACGTCGGTATTTGTAATTTGTTTAACATTATCTATCATAGTTTTAGGTGTTATAATTTATAAACAAACAAGTGTGTCGTTAAGGTTTAATGTCTATTTAGGTACGATATACGTAACCGTCTTTAAAGGCACGTCTGCACCATTTGCTAAGTGAATTTTTGTTTTTATATATAACATATTGGTAATAGCATACTTATTAACACCAACATTCCCTCTTTGATCTTTTTTTTATTTTTAGATGTTAAAGCTTACGCTTCTCACATATAGACAGTAACTACTTCTGTGTTTGGAAAACGTCACTCAAATTTTAGTTGACCATTGATCGATTCGTTAAATTACAAAATCACTAGAGATGAAACTTGCATGTTGTGTGTTTTTCAAAAGATCCGATACATTTGCATATGAAACACGATTTTCTATTTCGATTTCGTTATAAAACTAATTACTAACGTTTTAAGGTGTAATAAAACGATATTTACCGTCTATGTAACTAATGTAAGATTATTTGAGCGAATTTTCTATTATTAATCTGACTAGAAATAGATACTGTTGTATATGACAAAATTTATTTATTTAATAGAATTAGAAATAAAAGATTAATTAAAACTGAATTACTGAAACAACAAGTTTTTGGAATTGTTCCAATTTGTAGTTTTTGTTATTGTTTATTTATTCCTTCTATAATGTAACTTAAAATTGGAGTAATTTAATGTAATTTAAAATTGTAGTAAAATATAATTTCCGTGGAGTTACTTTATTGCAGCTAAAGAAAATCTTTTTCTGCTACTCATTCCGGTGATATTTGGTATTAGTTTCCATTTGTCTACAAGGTTCATTTAAAATTCACCAGCAAATATTTAAAGATGAGAATTATAAATCGAAGATCTTTTCTTAGTAACGTTTTGTAAATATATTTCTTACTTCAGAGTTAAATTATGCTAATGTAAGTTTATTTGTGCTTTTATGTCTCTTAAAACCATGCTGCTAGTAAATTATCTTTGTTAACGACAATGTGATATTAAGTTATTTCTTAGTTTCTTGCAAAATTTAGGCAAAGTGCGTAATGCCTAATAGTGATATAGTCTAAAATGATGACCAATTTAAACAAAATGTAAATAAGTTACAACGTAAACTAACTTTCTTCTAATTATTTATATAGTTTTTTATTTGTAGTCTGGTCCAAAAATGGCGCAATCAAAATATTTTCTAAATTTCGAAGACTTAGATAAAAAAAACTTAAAATAAGCACTGAAGTAAGGAATTGTGTTTTTGCCGATTTCCTAAAAGTAATGCTTTTAATAGTGGAATTAGAAGTGCCAATAGCGTTAGTGTCAACTAATATTAGTTCCAATCTTTTATGGTACCCATTCACGTACAATAGTAAAATTTTGCAATACACGCGTAAGAAGCCGTCCGGCTGTCGACAAGCCTGGACCAGCAGTTTGTATAGAACTGACGTATATGTGGCAAAATTCGCAGTTCTGATCGTTAGTCCTAATCTTCCGACTAGTTGGTAAATTTCGCATCTTTGAGCATTGAGCACTTTCCACGGTTTGATATGTCAGTGCGAAGTAATAAAACGGTAAGAAACGGTATAGACAACTGCGGTGTTTGTGGAAAGTTAAAGGAAAATCTTATTTCAATAGACACGAAAAAAATAAAGCGTATGAAAAATTACTGAGGTGAAGTAACTGCAGAAAACTTCCAAACTTTAGTTGCCAAATATCTCAATATTACAACCAATCGTTCTTCAACTGAAATTACTTTTCTCATCATATGTTTCTTAGAAATGTATGGTTTAACTAAATTTAAAAGTTATAAAGATATGTACGAAGGATGATCGTAAAATAAGGTTCCCATATTTTTTAAAAATAGACAGCATTCTTTATTTCCTTAACATTACACATCGTTTTAAAGGTAAAAACTTAAGCTATTTTTAGACATAATCGCCATTTCTATCCAAGCATTTTTGCAGAAGGTGCTCCTACTTCTCTATCCCCAAGTCGTAAAACTCTGCCGCCAGTCCTTTCAAGAATCCAATAACCTCTTCTTTGACTTCATTGTCGGTCCCGAATCCGAAGAGCGAGTTGACGAATGGTGACCCTCCGATCTTCAAGCAGTATGCTCTCGACCTTTTCAACGATTTCGGTTAATTGACGATCAATGTCTATAGGTGAAACCCCTTTCACGTTTAAAAAACGTATCACAGTGCGAATTTCGCACCTAGCGGTAGCGGCGATCGGAAGTTCCATCTCGGACGGCTGCTTGGCCAACACTGAGCGGCTTAGCGAGACGGGAGTGGTACGTATATAGAGTGGGAGAGCTGCTGCACACGCCAATGTTGTCGGATTTCGCCTAACACGTCTTATTGCTGCTGTAGGGCTTTGGGAACCTTATTTTACGATTATCCCTCGTATTATAAATTCTTAGGTAATTTTTTACGTCATCTTCTACACATTCTCTTAATTTTCGCACCAACAGCATATGAGACAAGGTATCCCTTTGTAACAGCCGCTCCTTTACCCAACACCGCTTTTTAGCTTTCGCTACGGGCTCTTGTAATAAACAATTACAAGAAGCACTGTTTATTTTCTTACTTTCATCTTGTCTTCACTCCTGCACGAATGTGACGCAGATTTGAGCACGTATATGGTAGAATGTGTGATCGCCGGCAGTCCAAAAGCTGACGTCCACATCGTAGGATTATTATCTTAGGATGTAGCACGCAGCAGGTAATATCGTCAGTCCAAATCGAACTACGGGCCAACTATACGTGAATGGGGACCATTAGACAGCGTATTGCTGGAAAATGATTTTGAGAATTTGCAGAATAGTAGAGTAAATGAAACTAACAAGGACAGCATTTCCACCGCGGATATTTCTTCAAATGGCGGTGAAGTGTTCAAGTGTCTTTATAAAACAATGCATATAAAAAATGCAAGTGTAAGACCAAGAATGTTCTTCGCAACTCAAGCTACCATAGATAGCTCCCTTTCACGGAGTAACAAAACGAATTTTGCTTGAATTCCGCATTTTGCCCATAATATTAACATTTTATTAAATGATTTGATTTGAATGAAAGACCTTAATTCCATATAACTCCGGATATACATTGTTATGATAATTACATTAAAGCACATTTATTTTTTAAATACTTACATTTGAAGGTTATTTTGTATACATTTTTAGTTGCATATAGTTACAAGTTTGCGAGGTAAAGCAATGCTGCTGTTCTCTTCCCTCGATTTTCTCCCAGATCAATTTTCTTTCTTTGTCTTACACATACAAGTAAGACGTATCTATGTTAAAAAAGCCCAGTAAACAATTTTTAATACCAGAAACAAAATTTACTAACCAAAAATTCAATTATATTTCTTAATTTCAAAATTTATTAAATGCCTTGTTTATTAGTGAACATGTTGCTACTCATTACAGTCATGTAGTCATTAAAATATTACGGTAAACATGGTAACCTTTGTGACTTATCGTACTTCAAAATTTCGACTTATAGCATCTCCATGAAAGCGAAAAACATTTTTGGTAGATATTGGAATCAGAAAAAGTTTGTTACTAGATTTTATTCATATAGTAAACATTGGATCTGGATTAGAAAACAAAAATAGATGGGATAGAAGTTTTGGACTAACGACAATATTTTCAAAATTGTACGATTAATTGAAAAGTTTCAAATAAATATGAAATTATATCAACGCTAAAGTTTAAAAACAACATAGGAAATCAATTTGGATCCTCCAACATCAAAATTATTAAATATTAAACAAGACTTGAAGAACGAAAACGTTTGGATTTGAATTGGGTGCAGCATCGAGGCAAGGCTTTCGCAATAGTTAAAAATTCATCATTCAATTATATATTTTCATAAAAAACAGCTGTCGGATAGGGATTGATCTTCAAAATTTATAACAAACAAATATAATTATTATTAGTAACTACTGTAAACTGGCATTAAAAATCTTCATTCAATTCTATTTGAGAAATAACAAAAATTAAGATAGATCCTACACATTTAATATTATATGTAACTTTGATCCATGAGAAGTTTAATTTTTCATAAGCGTCTCATTACAGTATGTAACGGTGTCCTAACAAAGCTTGTGACGGCCAATATTTTGGAAAGCACAATGATATTTAGAGCGATAGGGAAAACATTTTCATAAGTAAAGTGGACAAGAGAATATTTCCAAGTATGATAATAATAAAAACAAAATTTTTTGGTAAAAGTGTCAGGATTTGTAAGCACTTTGTGTTTAGATGTGTTATTAAAAAGCTCAGTTTACCAGTCATCGTTTTGGTTAAAAGCCTTATGTCATATCCTGTGTAATAAATGTACACTCAAAAGATGTAGATGTTACTATCTATAACAAATATAAAACTTTAATGCAATTTATTATACCTTTCATTATTTAGGGACAACCAGACTTTTTAGTAAATGGTATAAAAATCTACTGTAAATAGCATGTATCAGATATTAAAAGGCAATATAATTGTAATAAAGCTTATTTAAAATTGTGATAAATTATTGGATATTTGTGTTATCCAGTTTTTTGAGTGTAGAAAGCTTGCTTCAAAGGACACTTACAGGTTATTTAAATGCCATAATTAATGTCACTCAGTATTGTTCAATAAATTTATTAGAGAAAATTATCTCCTACTGTATGAAGCTTTCTCAATTGTCTCAAACGAAAATCAATTGCATGTTGTTTTCAAAGAACTCTTTTTAAAGACTAAAGTAGTAGTGAAAATCGTACTCTGTAGTCTGTTTTCATTTTTGAGATATAACCAGAGTAGTCCATTGTTAGTAATTATTAAAAATGTCGGTATGCATTGGAGGAAGTTGTTACGATTTGATAAAAGTAAACAATGTGATAGCGAAACTGCACATAGGCTTTTTGCACACGACGGGCAAAATCGGCGGTTAGCGATTTCGCCTACCGAGTGAAATGCCGAAAAAAAGCTGTAATACATACAAATTCATGACACTTAGCACACGGTAAAATTTCTTCGCGTGTGCAAAGCAACTTTTCTCTACATTTCTGCCTCTTGGCAAATTTTCCTGTCGTGTGTAAGTAGCCCAAAGTTCCTTGTGCGATAGAGAGCTATAATTTTTTATAAAAGTTGGTCTTTTTAGTCAAAAAATATGAATGTTACAGTCGATGACCATTTTTACGTTTATTTCGGTACTTCTCTGTGGTACTTTTTTCTGTGATATACTGTATGCAAATAATTTTCAATTTTGAATTATATCATTTTGAATACTAGCACTACTAACAATTGCCATTTGTAGATATGGAAAAATACCAACAATAACTAAACTGATCAATTTAATTAAACTTAAAAGCGGCATATATTTTTAAGTGCTTACAAGTTATAAAGTCATTTCTGTGGGACCTTTACACTTACAGTAAATTAGCGGGAAGCTATAAACACGTATTCAACCGTATACCAGAGTATTCTGAATGTTGTACAATATTCATTAATAGAACACTAGAATACTACGACTGTACCGATTTTATTACTTGTACGTATAATACTGGCGAAGTTAAGCGTATTTGCTAACTAATCCATTCAGTTTTAATTTCTTTTTTTTTTGTTATTTTTGGAAGAGTGATAATGCTTTGTGAATGACGGTGCAAAAAGCGCTAAATAGTTATTATTAACCTGCTAAAATGAAATAAAGCGCATTAAAATATTTATTTCCAGATCTTGGACAAACATTGATATTTGTTTTATCACAAAAGTAACACAACTAATGGTTTTATTGATTTTGTAAAAATATACCTTGCCCAGTTCACAAAATGGTTTCAACTAAGATCAGATCTTAGGTCCAACTATTTTCAGAATGATAATTTAATAGTATTAAATTTTACAAATTAGGATGATGAGAATTCGTGCCAATTCCAATGGACAGTTCTGAAAGAATTGAGCAACAATACAAAGATGACTTATCGGGTCTCAGTGTCTAACTCTTGATAAATAATATTACTTCTAGAATCTTCGGTGTAGTTCTTAAAGAAAGTTGCGTAAGGATAATCTGTACGTACGTAACATTATATAAACATTAGACTTTCATGAATTTTTTTTCAAGTGGTTGTTGTAAACCTGAAAATAATTTGTATAAATTCGAATAACATCTATACATTTCCGCCGTGTAGAACTTAAACTCGTCGTTTCAAAAAAAAAGGTAAGCAGTAATTTCAATCCTTGGAATTTGAAATAAATGTCAACGAGAAATTGTAAAAAATATTTAAAAAATTTCTCCTAAGTTATTTTGGGAATATTTTATGCATTTTTAAAAACCCTACGATGTGAAATATAATAATATGAAACTGTCGTTTTATCATACAGACTTTCTTCATTCCAGAAATAGCATTTTAAGGACAGATAAAAATATAATTCAAATTATTCAATGGAAAAAAATCGGATTTATATTTACACCACTACTTAGGTGCAAATATAAATCCGATTTTTTGGATTGCAGCCATCAGGTAAAATAAATTCTTTGACGTATGAGCTGCGTAACAGAACTAAATCATTCAATTCACTTATCATAAAAAATGTTTCTTTTTGTGTATATGTGTATATGTGCTTTTTGTGTATATGTGTATATGTGCACATGCAATAAAAAGAGTTTGGAGTTAGAAAAGCAACTAGTACATAAATTACCAAAAATGTTCAGTATATTTTAGAGTTAGGGGGGTCAGCCATTAGTAAGCATAAACCGTTGCATTCTATTAAATAAATAAATAAAAAATTTCAAAACATTTCAAATGTTCTTAAAAATGTTTTTTTAATTTCGTTAAGACTGGGTGGGCATTGTCCACCCTGCCAACTCTGACGAGCCGCCACTGCCAAAATGATACTTTCAGAGAATTGAGAGTGTATTTTGTGTCCAGTTTTATGTATATACACAATCTTCAATTGGTGACAATCGGAGTACTGTGATAACTAGAGTTGCTCAATTTGCGCCAACAGCCAGTGGCGGGAGCATAAAACTTAACACAAAATAAATGGTCAGAAAAGAGTCTTCCGTGAAATTACAAAGTGAATAATGTCTGTTAAATATCTGCAACATTAGATACGTTTCTACAGTTGTTTCGGCAAACCCAGTGCGGCATGAGGAAAAAGTGTTCATATGCAGAAAACGAACGTTCTACAACTAGCGACGTTATATTTGCGTAACTAAAATAATCTTTGGAACAACCTAACGGTTCTGTTGACGCACCTTAATAAATTTGTCTTAATGTGCCAAAGTCAGAATCTTTCTCTAAAACACTTTCAAACCTTTCTGGAACACAAACATTTTTTGCGTCTTCTACCGCGCATAACTGTGCGTGAACATGTTGCACTATTTGCAGAGATTCCATTAACGACGTTTTAACCTGACTATCTTGAAATTTCGACTGGCTTTCCTTGATAGCCGCAGCTTCCTTGGATCGAATTGTAAAACCACGTTCTTAATATTCTCAAAATATTTATGATAATAAAACGCGGCCTGTAACCATGTTCCCCAACGTGTAAGAATAGGTTCTGGTGGTTCAGGCATACGGGGGCACAGTCTGTGAAATTTGCGAATACGTTTTGGGGATTTGACAAACACTGCTTTTGTATGCGTTATTAAAGCGTCTACCTCAGGATAACATCTTCTAATACTATCTGCCACATGACTGAAAGCATGAATTTTACACGTAATATGTAACAAGTTAGCACAATGTTTTTTAAGAGACCGGCCTACGGAAAGCATGTTTGCGGCACCATCACTCATAAACATCGAGAGTTGGTTTGTTGAAAATTCAAATTTTTCCAATGTATTTAACACCAACTTTGAAATTGCTTCGGCAGTACATTGTTGTACTCGTCTGGAAGCTAATAGAATTGAAGGTGACGATTGATGTGGTTCCATTATACGTACCATTACATTAATCACAGAATGTTTTTTACGATGTGTTGTTTCGTCTACACATAACCATAGTTTTTTATCTTTCAACTCCGATTTAATTCTTTTTTCGACATGTTCACGAGCAGATGGCACAATTCTTTGTAACAATGCCCGACTTGGTAATTTGCAGTCCGAATATTTATTCCAAAAGAAGACATATGCTTCCTTGTCTAGTAAATTAAACGGTAGATTACATACAATAAAGGTAACACATAAATTAAATTTAAATTTGTCATAGTGTCGTATGCAATTTTTTTTTTGAAGAATGCTGTTTACTATTTACGTGACTTAGACAATCCCTTTTGGACCAACACATTAAAGGGATATTACAAGCCACACATTGAATTTTAACGCCATCATAATTTAGATCAGGCATTTCTGCAATAAATTCTATAACTTTGTCCAACATTGGTCGTTTTCGCGACGTAGGCAACATTTTTAAAACAAAAGTAGAACTACGAAATAGTATTTATGGCAGCGTACATGTATATACAACAGATCTTGTTGAGACTTGCAGCTATACTGAGGCTTGTATCGAATCTTCGCCACTGCCCGGCGGCGCTAGTGAGCAGCTCTACTGATAACCAATCTGAAAAACGTATTTGTGCCGGCTAATGACTTCGTTGTTTTCCGTACTAAATCGTAAAAGTGTGTCCAAAAATTGTCAAGAAACACGATGGTTTTTAGATCAATCGTGACGATGGAAATGACCTAAAACCAAACATCGTCTTTTTATCACTTTAATGATAAATATTGGGTTTCCTAGTAGGATGTCTACTACTCATGTACAATCGGCCCATAAAGTAATGACGTAGCCTCGTCAAAGGGAGATCTCCCGAAGATTCCCGAGGTTGTACCCTGTAGGGAAGCTTTTGCCGATCTAACGTTCTTGTAAGACGAATGCGTACGGCGAAAAATGTGAGTCTGGGGCGAGCAAGTGAGAGGATACATACTTACGCGCGTGTAGGAGAGGGCGCAAAAGTAGTGTCAAGAAAGCAGTACGTATGTTTACATTAAGGGATAGATAATAGGTCGAACAATGTATAAGAATGGGATGAAGAAGATTCCCGAGGTTATACCCTGTAGCAAAGGATTGTAACTCTGTGAGAAGCTAGGCGCTAACGTAAAAACAAGGATAGGGATGGGACTATTCAAGAACCCCTGCCAGATATTATCCAGATGTTCATATGTGTATCCTAAGAAAGTTGCATTTCGAATAACAGATTATTTTTGGTGTGCAGTTCTATGAGCGACAATCTCCGAAAAAAACTGAGTTGTTGGTTTAGTTTTCTGTTGGTTTTTTTCTATTTTTTAATTAACTTCCAACACAACAGGTTTTTAGTTGTAATTTATATTTTAGTTTCTACTTTAATAGGTAGTGGTAGCAATTAGTAGTAGTATACAGATTAGTCCGCTCAACTAAATATACCCGCGTGCTGCGAAATCATCCGACTGCATCCGACGAAAATTGACAAATTCTGAGTAGGTACGCGAGTAGTTTTGACAGTTCGTAATGACATTAAAACTTTAACGATACATATGTAATTATTAAATTGTAAAGTTTTATTCAAATTAGAATCATTACAGCTTGTTGTGAAAAACCGGTGTTTTCTATTTCAATGCTAACAAATATTTTATTAGCCGCGCCGGATCGATATTGGGTGGCAAGGCAACAAAGATATATTGGATGTTTTCAGTTACATTTCATCAGTTCTTCACGCTTAATTTCAGTAAGCGTAAATGGATGTATGTGAAACAGCAGAGAAAGTAGGAATTATTAAATGGTTTTATGCAAATCATCACAGAAATTCATTATTTATTTCATAATTCGTCAAACTGGCATTAAATAAGTTTCGAAACACACGGCTGTTTATCCCCAAGTAACCATAAGAAAGAGTCACAACTGGTTAATAGTAAAGAACAAGAATTACGAAAAATAGGAATATCTGCTCTTGCAGAACAAGATTTTACTCAGTCTAGTTATTCTATTGCCAAACAGTTTAAAATATCGCCGAGACATAATAATTAGTGCGCCAATATTTACTTAATATATTCAGAAACCGTTGAATAAGTAGTCCTGGATATATTCGTTGGTCAGCAAAGTCGCAGGATTTGTCCCCAAATGACTTTTTGTTCTGGAGTTATTTTAGAAGTAAGATATTTAGTATACCTGCCTAAAAAGCAAATACTTTGGATGAATTCTGACGAAAAATTCAAGGCGAGTTGCAAACATCCCAGCAAAATATTTATTCAAATTAGGTATGGATTTTATAATAGATTAGGCTACTGTCTGTTTGCACATGGAGATCGGGTTGAACACCTACTTTAATATTTTGTTATTGGGTAGAATTTAGTATTGGTTCTTCGTATTTGAGTATATTACTTTTTGTTATGTATTAAAACTCTTTTTAATATTTCCTGTTCTATCTTGTACTTTTAATAAATAATACATATAGTTTGTTTTTTGTTTGTACCTTCCAAGATTTTTTATTTTTTAAGCTTTTGCTTGAGCAATCTGATATGAGCCTTCACTTGTGTTTAATAAGGGAATTATTGTTTTACTTTGTTTGCCATTTAATTCTCATCATTTACCAACTTAAAAGATATGCCAGTACTAGTTTAGTCTTATGTAGTACAAAAATATTTTATACGGAATACTATCGAAACATCTGGTACACATATTTAAATAATAACGCATATTATTGTTAGAAAAATTGTTTTCTAGACGTACTACAATACAAAATTTATGATTAAATGCACTGTAGACTGTAGAAGAGAACATCTTGTTGCCTGATTAGATACAAACATGGCGATTAAATTGGCCTAGCTTTGCGCGGCGTGTAAAATATTCGTCAGCATAGCTGGATTCTGGGGATGGATCTCACATGCTGGCCCGGGGGAGTTAATCCGACTGTCTCCTCCCCATTTTACGGCGGAGGCTTATTTAAATGTGTTGAAGACTGTATTGATTCCAAATGTGAGGACAATTTATCCGGAAGAAGAAATGGAAACTATAACGTTTGTTCAGGACAATTCCCCGATACACCGCGCCGCAATTGTAAGGAACTGGTTTGAAGAATATAATGAAGTGAATCTTTTGGAGTGGCCAGCAAAATCCCCAGACTTGAACTCAATAGAGAACGTGTGGGCCGCAGCGGTAGGAAGATGGGAAGATGTAGAGAATTACGGCGTAAGGGAAAGGAATCTAGCACAGTTGACACGGCATGTTATGGATGTATGGGAACGGTTCAGAGGTCAACATTTTTGCGAAAATGTTGTAAATTCAATGCAGCAAAGAATGCAGGATTGCATCAATAGCAATGGGTATACACAAAATACTGAAATCCGGAAGTGGGGATTGAACAAGTAAAGTGCAAAATATTTATTCTAAGTGTAATGTATCGTTTATCAATGTATATATGTAGTGTTAAGGTTTTTTTGTGTAGTGTCGCATAAATAAATATCAGTATAGGCCAAGTAATATGGATAGCAAGATGCGAGAGGGCTAATATTAGCAGATTAAACGTGATAAACATTTTAAAAGAACGATTGCTGCTATTAAAGGGAACCACAAAATTAGAAGGATTGTGAGATGAAAGAAAAAGGAGACTACTGTTCTTTTTTTATGGAAGAAGCTGTGAATAGATTGAGTGTGGTGTGCTTAGTAATGGAAGTTCCTTATTTTATCGCGTGTCTTGTACTGCAGTTGATGTGGTGTCACGTTTATACTTCTCCCTAACAACGTTGTATAAATATATGTGATATTATTAAAGGAGTATTCCGCAAGTTAGTATTTTCTTATTCTCACCAGTCACAAATATTGCAGTAAGATCAAAATTTACACTTGTTTAATTAGATCTAGTTTATATTTTTACTATAACAGTTATATTTCGCCTTAATATACATATGTTATTTATTACTTCTATTTCGATAATCTAATACATAATTTATAGATGTAAAATTCCTAACATAAATTCTTTAATAATGCCCTTAAATCAAATTTACTAATGTACGCGGACGACACACAGATCTATTATTCTTTTAAGCCGGCAGATTGGCAACAAGCTGGCTCTAGTATAAGTGCATTCTCAAAAATTCGGTAATATAAGTGTCTTATTATAATTTTATTGCAGCCCATAAATCAAAGGCCGTGAGAGCTATCGCTTTCCTTGTCTATACTGATCCCTTCTAGGGTTTTCTTACCTGCGACAAGGAAGCACGCGTTTGATGTATACATATTCATCCCATTCTTATACATTATCTCCTAATGTAAACATACACAGGGAATCTTCTTCATCCCATTCTTATACATTGTTCGACCTATTATCTATCCCTTAATGTAAACATACGTACTGCTTCCTTGGCACTACTTTAGCGCCCTCTCCTACACGCGCGTAAGTATGTATGCTCTCACTTGCTCGCCCCAGACTCACAGCTTTGTACAAAGCTGTATTTACGCAGGAATATGAAGAAAAACTATTTCCAAAGCTTAAACGGTATACCATTTAAGGACTTTTAGGAGTTAGGAGTATGAACATGATACTAAAAACATTGCTATTAAAAGTTAAATTGATTATGTTCATATACAAATATTCTATACATTTTCTTTGATAATTTATTCTTCCTTAGATGAACAAATTTGTCTATCTTTACCCTAAAGCTTTGAAAGAAAATAAGCAACTAAGGATTTATGGTAGTCTATCCGCAGTATCTACAGAGTCCCTCTAAAAATATCGGCAAATTTTCTGGAATGGTAGAAGATTATAAAATGAAGATCTCTTTTTATCAAACATTTTTACTTCATACGCTCAACAAAGGAAATGTGCTAATTTCCGAAAGAATTGTTCCGAATTAAATTATTTAAATATTTTGTGGCGTGCAGAGTGTCCCGATTCCCTGGTGAGTTTCAGAACAATTTATTTGTAGTACATCTTTGTTAACGCGTCTGAATTTTTAACAATATAATTCAATGCGCTTAAATGAAAGACCATTTAACTATCAAGTGACACAGTTTTGGAAAATAATTTTGAATTTATAATTCTCTATAATTCCTAAGTATATCGGGATGTAAAATACTAAAAGTGCTCTTTTACAATAAGTAATTTTTATCTCATTACCATAAAATATTTTATGTGTTATTGTTAAATTAATTACTTGCAGATATTGTTTATTTAATCATCTATGCAATATCGCTGGCTAAAATTATTAGGTTCTATGTTAGGCAGAAGTACTTTTGGGAAAAAGCTACACAAAAGTGAGGTACTGGGAAACACATCTAAATTTATAGATTTTAGTAATTATTATGTTTGTAATAGTCACGTATCTAGTAAGAAAGGCAAACATATTATTTTCCTGAATAAACGATACAATATTGTCCCGAAAACATTTTTTACAAATCAACATAGAACTTTTTTTATCGAAGTCTGTTGATTAATGAAAATATTGGTATATACAACAATATCACGCCATTTTACGAAAAATAAAATTATAGTTCTTACAAAATAAATGAAAATGTACTATCAATAGAAGTAAGCGAAACATAACATGAACAAAATAAATCCATGGCAGCCCTTTTTTCGCTTAATTTAATTTACTTTAATTCACTTTTTCCCACTTTTTATTGGTCTTTCTTTTGTTCATTGTTAAGTTTGGTATAGTATTATTGGTATTGTTTTGGCATGTTTGATAACGTGTTGCTTATGGCATTCTTCTTTGTAGTGGGAAATTCTGGTTTTGTGTTAAATACGTTTGGATAGGAAAATACTCTGTGCAATGACTCTTGCACTGTCTTAGCATTTCTTTTAAGGTTGGCACTTTAAAATTAATCTAATTTGAATGGACTCTTGTTTTGGCTACAGAGAAATACCTTTCATCGCTAGCGATAACAGTTACAACCCTATGAACTTAATATTTCATTTTCGACACTTTGGCATAATTTATGAAGTAAAGCTATTACCACAGGAATTTTTTTATTCTTCTTTGCCAAGCGATTCTGTTGAGTATTTTAGTTGTATTAGTGACTAGATATCGAGAGACACTAGAAATTTGTTTCTTTGTTTCGTTTTCAAAAAATGGTTGTCGACATCAACGAAAAATCACCATACACGCTGATCAGCACAAACTACGGAGTAGAAGCATATCACGCAGCCAACAGCTTCATAAAGAAGATCAGAAACTTAAGTGCACTCAAGAAGAAGAAAATATTTCTACTTAGATGTAAAGTTCTGGACATGTATTTCTGAAGAAGACAATAAAGATTGTCGAAACGTTAAAATTATAAGTTTTAATTAACTCTAACTACAATATATTTAACGATAAAGCCGCTAAAATCAAGAAATAAAATCTTATATATTTATATATGACAAAATACATGGTTACTTACCGTGTTTGTAGTGAAATTTTGTAAGTTTAATGCTATGTGAGACATTTTTTCAGAATGAGATAAGTATGAGCATGTAATTATTTAGCTCCTTTGTTTAAATTATTTGTTGTAAATTTATGAAACGAAAACACCTTTCTATTCGGAACTGGAGGCTACTTTAGAAAATATGTCTGTGGTGCATGATGAAATGGATTTGGTGGATGCTCCTCCGCCAGTAGACGAAAACGATATAAATTACCACTCTCCTTATAGTAAATGTTGTTGGAATATTTGAAATATCCGCACACAAGAAATTTGATAGTGGAGAGTTATCCATTGGAGAAAAAGAAAAGCCAAAAATAAAACAAAACATTTGGTTCCATGTTGGTCGAAAATATTTACAATTTGTCTTATAATTTGTCTATCAATGAGCAGATATTGGACGCATTCAGCGGACGCAATTGTTGTGGAACAGTTGAGTGAATAACCAATAGGAATGTGAGACTTTGGATTTTCATTGGTTATTCATTCAACTGTTCCTCAACGGTTGAGTCTGTTGAATGCGACCATTCTATTCTGGTAGGTATTGGGCTAAAATGTTCATATAAGGAAAGCCTATGCAGTTTGGATTTAAAATTTGGTGCCTTTTCTTACCTCTATCAATTTCTGCTTTATGGAGGAGTATCTGCTGAAGTACATAAAACTCAACATCCTTTAGCCGCAAGAGTTAAGTAGTGAAGTTTATTGGTTGCAGTTCCAAATTCATTGCAACACAGGCTGTTTTTTGATAACTATTTCTCTAGCAACATTTCTTTTGTCTTTTGAAGGAAAATGGTTTTACAGCCGAGAATTATCTACCGAATTGTCCATTAGAACACGAGAAAGTAGCATAAAAAAGGATAGAGGGTATTTCACCAAAAAATTATCGTTATTACATACTTGTATGCGTATGTAACATTTTGTTAATACATCATGCTAAAGTAACGTTTTCTAAACATTATTTTTCACCAAGTTGGAACTATTTTATTTATTTAAAATATATAGAATATCATTTAAATAAAGCCTATGAGAAGAAAAATAAACGAATATTATTTTTTTTTCTAACATTTTTGTGCTTGGCCATTAATTATAATTTTGTCATTGATATGTGAAGACTAGGCAACTTATTTTACACCAGTGTTGTAGGAATACATAACAAATACGACTACTTACTAACTACTATTAATAGCAACTTTTAATTCAAGCGATAACTATAATAAATGTAGCGTTTAGATGCAAATAGATCTCTATGCTTTATGCGAGATATTAGATATTATCACTGGATACATTCTAATGTTGCCTTACTTATTGTATTTTGATGTAACTATAGACTAATGTGTATGTCGCCATTAGACTTTTATAATTGTTTCTTCTATTACCGATGGTAGCCTAATAATCCTCACCATTTTCCCGATAGAGCTGATAAAACAAAAATTTTGAACTGTCAAAACATCTGCGAAATGGTGCTACCGGTAGCGTCGGCGTCGATAACTTTTGGGTACATTTATATTTTCCCTCCGGATACTTCTAAATATGGAATACTCAATGTTTAGTGTCATAGAAAATTATGGCTTTCCTGAATTTGAGAACCAAAAAAGGTTAGTGAAAAAATATATTTTGTCAAGTTTTCAAGAGGGAACTTTTCTAAGTCCTTGTTACCAGCGTAAAAACCGAAGTGTTTTAGATATTGTTTTAAATAAAATTATAACAATTTCTCAACAATCTTTTTTTATAATGTACGATATTGTATATTGCTGTGGTCAACAGCGGTCCTCTTACTGGGGCTAGGTGGGTGTCCTTAAGCTCCTTATTTACTTATATGAAGTCTCACGACACTGCTAGAATGTATGGATAGTAGTCGGCTGGGTGGATAGTTCAAGTGGTACCATGGTTCGCCTCTGGGACTGCTTCCTCGGGCTCCAAGTCAACAACATCAGCAATCCTTTTAACTCTGCAACTGCACTATTGGCTCTCAGAGACCGAGAGCGTTATATAAAATGCTGTAACATGCGCAAAACTATCTATATTGTCTCGAGCATTACTTACTTTCGAAACATAAGAAAAAGTTTTGATTTCAGTTCTTAATTCCGTTGTAATTACAGATTCCATCGAAACCACAAAATATATACATTCTCAGTCGATTTTCATAAAAACACCTTTGGGTATCTGAGACCCAAGAGTGCTGTTTATGTCGCGAAAAATAAGTGTGATGTTGCAGGGTTAACTGTGGCCTTCGGTGGCGGACGATCCTGCGGAGCTACCACCGCTCTCATAAAGTAGTTCTCTACATCCTGGGCTCGCTTCCACCTCTTCTCTCTGGAGTACACCATCAAACTGGGGATGTCTAGGTCCTCTTTGATCCAGACGTTCCTGACAAACCGTAGAGCGTTAGCAATCATCCCAAGAACTTGATTTTATAGCGATTTCAGCCGCTGCAGATGGGAATTTGCGACTGTACTCTATGATAACGCCTCATAAATAAGAATTGGTCTCAGACATTGCTTATAAAGAAGTAGCTTTCTCTATGCCTAAAGAGTTACTCCGACAGATCAGGAGAAGCAGTTGTTTTTTGGCCCTGATAAATTTGTTCCTCAAGGCCCCTACGTGACTTTTTCCGATCCAAAATCATTCCAAGGTACCTCACTTCGGAGGACCACGGAAGACGGGTGCCGTAGCTATAAATATCCTCGGCGGATAAAGAATGCTGTCTAGTGAAGTGAATTGCCACACTTTTGCCTTCATTAATACAAGGTCTCCACCTATCCGCCCAATCTACAAGATCATCCGCCGCACGTTGCAGACTCGTCACCATCATCACCTGATTATGGTTACTAGAAAATACAGCGGTATCGTCTGCGTACACTCAGAGATTGACTGTAGGACTTTTCGGGATATCACGGATATGCATAAGGAAACGATCCGAAGCCAGTAAAGGCCCCTGGGGTACACCAGAGTCAATGGGGCGCCCGGAGAAGAAATAACTACCGCTGCGAACAGAAAACGAGCTCCCGGAGAAATGTGATGCCATCAGTCTCGTTATGCCAACCCAAAAACCTGCATGGATCATTTTAAAGTCTGGATATATCAAAAAATAACGAGCCAGAGAGATTCCCTAACAGCCTCAGATAATCGGAGTAATTGGAGATGATTTGACAAACCCTCTCTAAACTCGAACTGCTCGTCTGAAATAGGATGAAGATCGAACCACAGTCAGCTCTGAGACCGACGAAACATGAAATGGCCGAATTCCCTGATTAGAGTCCTGTTTAAGACTTTTGGCCATCTTCCATAGAGAATTGTCATCTGATGTTAACGTCGTGATCTTAGACTACCATTGCTGACGTCTAAATTCCTTTAAATTCTCGCGAGCTTTCTTAATTAAAGCGTTGGCCTGTCGTATACTGCAAAAATTGTCATCAATAGTTATTTTCATTCGAAATGTCCATATGTAAAATAGTTTATACAAAAATATAATTCTCAGCTCTTTAATGATGAATGATCATATCAGTAAAAGGCTCTGTAACACTACCTATGGTCCATACTACGTCTACAATTAGCGCAAGTGCGGTTGCAATTTAAAGATGTTATTTTAATTGTTGCAAGTAAAAACAAAAAAACAATTATTTCTACATACATTTGGAAATATGATTTGTAATCCTTTTTTTGATTATACCATTGCAATCAGTTAGATAACTACGTTTCATAAGACTAATGCTATAGTGGGGTCCTTGCGTTAAATTTATCGTAGCTTTTCCTGTTTTTCACTTTAGTAGTATACTATATTAATACGTTCTTTAGAATTTTGTTTTCTATCGATTGATGCTTAAATATATAGAATGCTATTGTTAAAAATATAATCTAAGTCAACTCGGAAACACGATTTGCAATTGTTTTTCTTTTTTTTTGGTAGTGCATTGTAGTCAGCGGAAAAGCGATATTCGTAATTTAATCGACGTGGCACCACCAATAATAGTGGTAATAGTGCGCTCTTAATTTCGAACAATCTGTATAATTATTATTTATTATTATTACTTTAAATCCGTCGTGGTGTATAATGTGTTGCCTAAGGTAACCCATGGATAGGTAAGACAAACAAAAAATTAATGAGTTCAAATTTCATCTTTTGGGTTTCAGCCATGCTTGAATAGTAAATAATTTATGCCATAATTTTATTGCCGAAAAATCAAGTGTATCTTGGAAATTTACAAAAAAGGAATTTTTTCAATTAGTAAAATGTATTTTCTATGGGAGATACAATAATAAAGTTATTAAAAGACAATGTTTAGAGTAATAAATTATGATAGTATTTAGTGTGTAAGCATGGCTGAACCCCAAAAAGATGAAAATTCAACTCAATAATTTCCTGTCTGCCTTACCTATCCATGCGTTAATCCAGAGACACACTGTACATACAGTGTGCCTCTGGAAACTTTAAACTCCAATAGTACTAATATTAGTATTATTGGAGTTTAAATATTAATTGACGTAATTATTATATCATTATAATTGTGGTAAAATAAAATCAATTCATATCAAATACTCGTGAATAATTCATGTTATGACTGTTGTAAATATAGAGTAGGTATCTATATCATTATAATTTTCTCCTCCATATGCATTTATATTTATTGTTCAATCTACATAATGTAGAAGCTTTTAATAAGAATCGTGAAAGAAAATCGCGTAATGATCATAATCATTGGGAGTGTAATGTGCATAACAAAAATATAAAATGCTACGTATACAGAGAAAATACTCTGTTAGTTGCAACAAAAAGGTATTTGACGAAAAGAATCTCGCTCCACATAAGAGTTTTCTAAATCATTTAAATTAGCTATACAGCCTTGGCAAATAAAACGGAGTACCTATAGATATTTGCAAATGTATAAAGGTACTCCCGATTTTAATATTAGCGAAAAGATAATGAAATGTTATTCTGCAAATTAGACTAAAATGGCATTCAGGTCAATAATGATATCAAGGACTGTGGGGCAGTATGGCAAACAACACGAAGTATCGGCACACTCCTCACCACACAAAATATTAATCAAATTATGACCGAATAAATAGGAGCGAGAAACACAAGATAACTCTAATATAAGTCTAATTTTATCATACTTATTTATCCCTCTCTTGGGAAAAGATATATGTATTTACAAGTACCTGATATTTGCCGTTTAACACTAAACACATGCGATGTATATACGGAACGAAAAAGGTACGTTCTCTCTCGTCAAATGTGTTTTTCTTCCGTTTATACATTTTTAATTCTAACCATGCAAGATGTACAGGGCGCGATAACAGAGTTTTATGTTAATGTATTACGTAATATAAAAAATATGGTCGTTTTACTCTAGTAAATCAAAAAGACAGGAGTAATGAAGAGGTGGAAGGTCTCTATTCAGTAGGTTTCGATCCTTTTTTATATACATATATAGTTTGAAATGCGTGTAGTTCACGAGGCGTGGTTACGTTCTTAATCAATTTCAGGTTATTTAATTTAATATTATGCCCGGTCTCGTTTATGTGTCGTGCTACACTTGACACCTCTATTTTGTCGTACCTGTAGCACCTGATGTGTTCCTTGAATCTATAATATAGGCTTTATCACAGTCATTACATGCAATTTTATAAATTCTCGACCATGTCCGGTTTATCTTTCGGATTGCCAAAAACGTTTTTGAGTCTATTACGTGAACTGAAACATACGTTCATATCTTGTCTTCTAAAAACTTTACTAATAAAGAATATCAACAGGTATTCTGTGGAAGGGAAGTTTCACAAATTTCCTATTGCGGGTTTCTACCGGGATCAAGGTCGTGGAATTTCGTACATAGTGCCTGTGTTGGACTTTCTTATGAATACGGTCGACATATAGAAGAGTAACCATTATAAATAGCTACATTTTTTTATGAATTGAAGCTGTTTGTTGTACCTACTTTTATTCAAAGGGAATTTCACTAGTCTATTAATTAAGAAACTAATCGCGGCCATTTTGTGTTGTCCACAGTGATTAGAATCGGTCATAATGTATCTATTAGTCTTTGTTTCCTTTCTATAGACGTCTATTTCAAGTGTTTTGTTGTTTCTAATTACTAAATCCATTGATTGCTCACTTCTAAATCTAATAGTTTCGAATTTTTAATTGAGAGTCGCGAGGAAATCCGAGATAATGTTTTTCTTAGTATCAAAAACCGCGAAAATATCGTCTACATACTTGAGCCAAATTCTAGGAAAATATACCTGGTCCTTTTTCAAACATGTTTCAAATTTTCTTATGAACAAGTTGGTTATGAAAGGGGACAGTGGATTGCAGATCGCTGTACCTTCTGGTTGTTCATAATATTTGCCCTGAAAACGATTTTTTATTCCGCAATTTTGACATCGTCAAATTTATTAAACTCTAAGAACTCAACTAAATATTCTATGGTTTCTGAAATTGGTACGCTTGGAATGAGTGAACAAACATCAAACGATACTAAAATTTCTCCATCTTCTAATTCAATATTATTGACCTTATTTACAAAATTTAGTGAATTATCTACTTCTATGCTGTCTACCTTGAATTTTTGTATTCGTTTATTAGCCATTTTTCAGAAACTATTGGTCTCATGGATTTTCCTAGTTCCGAGTTTCGGGTTTGGGACTGACAGTTTTAACTTAAGGTTCGCGTTGATAAGTTTTGGGCAATTTTTCAAAACATCTTTTGTTCCTCTAAATAAAGTCGAAATACAAACAATGTTAAGTATCAAAATCGGTTACACAATGTGTTGCTTCAATGTTTCGCGCTTCAGTGTGTACGGGCTGTTACATCAGGTACTAGCAAAGAGTAAGTGTTTTTCTATAAATGTTTACAATTACTATGGTAAAAAAGCAACAGTTAAGTGAAACTGAATGGGTACAAATTGTGATTTTGAGTTCTCCAGAAATTACGCAAACCAAAATTGCTCAAAAGTTAAAGTGTTCACTCTTTGCTGTTCAGTTAGCCGTGTGGTGTAAGTGTAGACGTCCTAAAATAACAGCCAGAGAGGACCGTTTACTAGAGAGACTTTCTCTTGGGGATAGAAAGGAAACTTCTTTGCAGCTGTCTACAGAAATTAGTGCAGAAGGTGGTCCAAACATGTCGGTTAGAAGGTGCTTAAATAGTGCAGGATTAAACGTTTGTGAGGCAAGAAAAAAAGCCGTTATTGCACGAAATTAACAGAAAAAAAAGAAACGTTTAGAATGGGCAACAGGGACACTAACGTGGGCCAATTGAAACTCGGAAAAAGGTGTGGTCCGACGAGACGAATATAGAGGCAATTATTATTAAAAGAATATTGCTCTCAAACTGAATGCTATCACTGCGATAACGATAATTTCAAAGGATAAACATTACTTTTGATAAATAGAGTACATCTATAGTTCGTTTTTCAGCTTGTTTTTACCCCTGGAAGTACCTCTGTGTGTCGTAGATTAGATAGACCAATTTTTTCAACAAGATAACGCTCTCTGCCACACAGCTTAATAAACTAAAGATTGAATACACGAAAATGGATTCCATCTTCTGTATCTGCCTGCTCAACCACCAGACCCGATCGAGCATTTGTGGCACTTTGCGGAACTTCAACTAAAGGGTCACAAACACTACTACTAAAAGAACACTACTTGATGCCAAAACGATGATGACTAAACGTATACAGGCAGTCATTAAAACCCGAGGAGGTTGTCTACAATATTAATTTGCATGTAGAATTTTATAATATGGTCACCTTTGTAAATATATTTGATAATAATAATAATATGATTTATTAAGTAGAAAAAAATCATATACGAGTATATATAAAACGCTAAATATCACTATACTATACACTAACTCTGCTTAAAAGGACCAGAATCATCTCATCGACGCTCTTCCTTCTGATGCATCAACTACAGAAAAATATCGACATAAGTGCAGAACATACATCATTGTATTACATAAGTCTACCAGTATAAATAGACAAAAAGCAAAATCATATCATGCCTGCAACAATGTAAATTGATAAGGTATAACCCCGGTGAATATAGAAACCTTAAAAAAATGCAATAGTGCCATACTAGACAAACAAAAAGTAGTTACCGAGCCTAAACAGCACTGAGAGGTCACACACCCAAAACGATCATTCGGAAGAAAAAGCAAAAGAACGCACGTCTAATGAATAATAAAATCATTGCTGACCAAAAAGTAAATATTCCTTATATTTATGCTTACACCCTGTAACGGATAAGGATTTGAAGTTCGGAGGGATAGAATTGTAAATAATAGCAATATTATAGGAAAAAGACCGCGTGAAAAGAGCAGTATTATATATAACATTAATATTATGTAAATCACCAAGGAGTATGGCGGTCGTTAGGAACTAACACGTGGTTCTAAACTGTCGGGATGACGACCAAGGTTTCGAAAAATGTAACTCTTTTACATTTTCACCAATATTTCGTTTTTATTTATAGCTTCATCAGGGTCAATAAATGAGTTGAGTAGATAGACCGAACTTGCGAACTAAAATTCTTTCTTTTACGATGTACATTTGATTCATCGATCACCGCTTCCCAAATGTACATCGTAGAAGAAAGAATTTTAGTTCGCAAGTTCGGTCTATCTACTCAACTCATTTATTGACCCTGATGAATAACGCTGGCCACGAGCGGTACCGCGCATCGGCGTAGAATCAGTTCGGACCGAGAGGAACGGTAGTATTACTTCGTCTGCGGGGCAGTACGGACATTTTCGCTGCCGGTCATTTGCGCAATTGTTTATCTGTCCTAGAAAAATTATAATTTCGTTAGCAAAACGACCCGCGATCGGACAAACTTCGAAAATTTATTGCAGAAATTCCAGACTTAATATATGAAGGTGCTAAAATTAAATGTGTAATCTGTAAAATCGCGTTAATGTGTTGGTCCAGACAACATTGTCTACGACACGTAAATAGTGAAAAGCATGTCTCAGAAAGAAATTGCGCACGAGACAATGAAAAATTTATATTTAATTTATGCGTTACGTTTATCGCATGTAATATACCGTTTAATTTACTAGACAAGGAACCATTTATCTGCTTTTGGAATAACTATTCGGAGTGTAAATTACCAAGTCGAACTTCGTTACGAAGAATTGTGCCATCTGCGCGCGAACATATTGAACCAAAAATAAAATCGGAGTTGAAAGATCAAAAATTGTGGTTATGTGTCGACGAAACAACAGATCGGAAGAAACATTCTGTTCTTAATGTAATGGCACGCAAATTGGAACCTCATCAATCGGCACCTTCAATTCTATTAGTCTACAAACGAATACAACAGTGTACTGCCGAAGCAATTTCAAAGTTAGTGTCAAATACATTGGACAAGTTTGAACTTTCAACAAACCAACTCTTGATGTTAGTGAGTGATGGTGCTGCAAACATGCTTTCTGTAGGCCGGTCTCTTAAAAAGCATTCTGCTAATTTGTTACACATTACGTGTAAAATTCATGCTCTCAATCTTGTGGCGGATAGTATCAGAAAATGTTATTCTGAGGTAGACGCTTTAATAGCGCATACCAAAGCAGTATTTGTCAAATCACCGAAACGTATTCGCGAATTTCACAGACTGTGCCCCCGTATACCAGAGCCACCAGAACCTATTCTAATTCGTTGGGGAACATGGTTGCAGGCCGCGTTTTATTACCATGAATATTTTGACAATATTAAGAACGTGGTTTTACAATTCGATACAAAGGAAGCTGCCGCTATCCAGAAAAGCCAGTCGAAATTTCAAGATAGTCAGGTTAAAATGGATTTAAAAATCATTCACGACAATTACTTCGGGCTAGCAGATGCGATAGAAAAATTACAAAATCCTGCGGTGCCGTTAGAAGAATCTCTACAAATAGTGCAACATGTTCATGCACAGCTATGCGTGATTGAAGACGCAAAAAATGTTTCTGTTCTAGAAAAATTTGAGTGTTTTTGAGAAAAATTCTGATTTTGGCACATTAAGACACATTTGTGAAGGTGCGTCAACAGAATCGTTAAGTTATTTGAAAGATTATTTTACTTACGCAAATATTACGTCATTAGGTGTAGAACGTTCGTTCTCTGCATATAAACGCATTTTTTCCTCATGCCGTACTAGTTTTGCTGAAACAACAGTTGAAACATATCTAATGTTGCAGATATTTAACAGACATTATTCACTTTGTGATTTCACGGCGGACTCTTAAAATGGTAAGTGTTTGAGCACGTGTTATTTAATTTTTATTTAAGAGATGAGCGAAATTATTTGCGGCAGCAAACAGCTCTATTAGCAGAATAACTCTAGTGGAACGCGAGGCCTGGTCGACTCTACGCTACTGCGCGGTACCGCTCGTGGCCAGCTTTATTTATAGGTTATTAAATTGTAACAAAAACAAGCAAAGTGTAGTTTTCTTCGCATCCCCATATTCAGCCAACCCTCCCAAGCTAATGTATGGGAGATGTGCTGCCTTCTCAATAAAGTTTTAAGTTTTGCAAAAGAAAGTGCTCCGTTTTATTGGCCAAACTTGTACGGAAATTACAATTTTCACACATCTGTTTCACAACATACATATGAATATTACATGTTGTTTGTTATTTTGAATACATACTTTTGATATCGATTTATCGTGGTTATCTACATCAAAACCCCGATTATCGTTTTTTGTAGTTCCTATCAAATTGTTATCTAAATATGTTTTGGTTTTTTGTTTTTTTCAAACTATTGTTCCCAAAATCTTATTTGTGAATGTACATAGTTATGTACTATACGCTATAATCATAGTACACATTGGGGCACTTGACTAATTGTAGGTGGAACTCGCGTGGTTGTTATGTGAACGTAGAATCAGTAATACAATGCTTGATTACGTACAATTTATTTATCAATAATGTGTACACAGCACAATTTTTAGACTTTAAACTTTATTTAAAACACAACTAAAATAAATAGATAAAAGAATAAATAAATATTTGCGATATAGTGTATTTATCGTATCACATATTTGGGTACGATTATATCAAAAAATAGCATTAATATCAGAATGTTCAGCGAGTGCATATGTATTTGCAATAGTTTACAAGTTACAATAGTTTGCAAGTTACGTAACTTTGACAAAAGGATTTGATATAGGCTGTATTAAAATTATCATACTTAATGTCAATAGGTTAGTAAATAGTTTATTTTCTTCATCGAAAAAATGGAAAACTAATTATTACGTGTAGTAATCACATGTTCCATTTATCTCAACTAAATATTTCCTACTTACAATTAGATGGCTTATACCAGAGTGTCTCAATAATTGTAAAATCAGATACGCTTTATGTCGCCATTTTCCTTCATAAGTAAATACATCTTTCATTAAAAGTCAGTAAAAGGATGCAATGATTTCTACTCACCCTGTGTAGACATACATGAGAGTAAAAGTTAAACTATCAAACTTTAAACTATATTTTGTATTTTTACTGGATTTATATGTAAGTGCTACATTATATGTCAGAATGTTTGGAGGAAGGCGCCACTCTTGCAAAAATTATAACAAAATTATCAAAAATTGAACTAATTTCAAATTTTCCAAAGGTAGTGCACATACCGTAAGAGCGAGTGTACTATGATCACCCGATTTTCAGCGCATCTAAACGTGTGCTGTGTTGAATGTCATTTGCTTGACAAAATTGCATAAACGCAAATTCATTTGTCCACATTGTTCACGTTATAAACGGCGTATTCGTGCAGGCCACAACTTCGCTCTTGCATTTCCGTAAACACCTTGCTCACGTTATAAATGGTATATTCGTTCACGTACTCGTGTAAGACACGACTTCGCTCTCACATTTCCGAAAAATGCCGATTATGCTGGCTGATCATAGTACGCTCGCTCTTACGGTATATATGTACTTACGATGTTATCATCCTCTTACCATAGCTGTTGTTATATTATCTAGTGTCATGTACTAGCGAGATTTATATATATTTAGTGAGATTTGTCTATGTAAAAGCAACAGTAACTTCGCTAAGACTAGAAAATAGCTTCAACAGCAAACTTGGATGATGCCTATCTGAAGGAACAAGGGGATCATTGTGTGCCAACACTTCGCATTTTCGTTTAGTAAAAATTAGATCTAGAACACTATTTTTAAGATTAAAAACTTGATTTACTTGGGAAAGGTGCGTCATGGTTGCGAAATTGTCTATAATTTTGTGTATCCTGGTCCTTTTCGTTGCTTCAACAAAATTGTGTACATTAAAGTCTCCTAGGAGTAGAAGATTATTATCCAAAATTATATTACTTTGGCAGAGTAATTCAAAAAAAATATTATAATCTAGCAGTGCCATGTTGGGAGGGATATGTGTGTAAAATATTTTGCAACCAATAATGTTAATTTGTGGCATTTCGTCGCTGATGTAAGATAGGTCTATTGTAATTGTCCTAAAACAACTTCTGGTAGCTAGAAGTACTCCTCCAGAAGAATTGCGCCCTTCCCTGTTTCCATCGTGCCGGTGTACAGTGAAATTTGCTCTCAAAAAATCTTTAGTATCCACAAATCTATCAAATCGGGTTTCACACAAACACAAAACGTCTGCAGTATTACGTCCTAATGCGTTGACGAAATAATCTTTCTTGGTTTTTAATCCATTCACATTTTGATAGAAAATCTTCAAGTGTCGCTCTTCACTCATTCTATTTTGGTTATACGGCATGCAATGCGTTTCGATACTGCAGCGGGACTAACGGAGACATTTTCATTTGTACTTCATCGCGATTTAATGTCGGTTTTTTATCTTATCTTTCCTATATGTACTGTATGGGTAATCAATCGCTTTAGTATTAGAGAGGTAATAACGTGTTACAATACACGCAAGTGTTTATTACTCATGTGCAGGGTATTGCTATATACACTCAAAGAAATAGATAATACTAAAAGATAATAATAATTATTACAATTAGATTACCTTTTAATATTTGATACTTGCTATTTGCAACATATATATAATCACTTTTTAGCAAGAATATTATTAAAAGTTGCTTAAATCAAGTGATCTGTGACCGAAAATTATTTTGAAGTATAGTGTTTAGTTTCTCTGGTACGTTTGCTAAGTTTATTTTTGGAACATTCTGTATGTTATTAAAATTTTAGATTCCTTGATAAAAAAGCAAATTTACTTGATACACCATATAGTTAAAATGAACAGTTTTTGAGATACAGTAGACTCGCGATAACGTGAACAGAATAGTACAAGGGCTTGTTCATGAAATCGGGGGTGTTCAATGTACTGGGGGTGAGGTTAATAAAAAGAAAATTATTCTCCCTTTTATATTTTAATATATATTAAACGAAATTTAATACAATAATGTATTAATTATTATATATGTGTAAAATATGTGTAATTTTTGTTTTCGTGCGTCTTGCTGATAATTTACATTCTATAGCTTTTTCCATTATATTTTTTAATGTTATAATTTCATGAGATACTGGTTCATCATTATCTTCTTCTTCTTCGTGTTCTTTTTCATTGTCTTCATGAATGTTGACAGTTTCATCTTAAAAATTAATTTCTTCTTCTTTGGACAAAATCCATTCATTTATATCGTTGTCTGAATATTCTACTTTAAAAAAAATATTCGATAAATTTAAATTTATAAGAACTGATTTCTTACATTACAAATTGTCTGTAGTAGTTGAATCGTTTCCCTAATAACATTCTGTTCGGAGGGCCATCTTGTTCTTAAAACATTTAAGGGCAAATCATCTTCCTCATCAAATTCGTTTTCAGATGGCATAATATTGCACCAGCATTTTTTTATTGTGGGAGGATCTAATTTTTATCGAGCAGCATACAAACTTTCAATTGCGTTTCTTATGTTATGGTTTTTAAAAGCTTCCCCAACATTTCCACATGAAATAATGGAAGACAGTAAATTGTTTTTATAGTGTAATTTGGTCAACCTAATGACATTTTGGTCCATCGGTTGAATCAGTGCAGTGACGTTTGGAGGCATGTACATTACAAAAATCTTGCCATCTGAAACTAACTCATTTGCAGGTGGGTGTGATGATGTATTGTCCAAAAGTAGAACTGCGATTTGGGGAAGATTGTTTAGCCTTGCATACATTTTAACCTATGCATATGCATTAAAATTTAGATTACAAGTTTTAGCATTAGTTATTTAATATATGGCTTACCTCAGGCACAAAATGCTGAAAAAACTAATTTTTGAAAAGCTCTACTGTCATCCATCCAGGCGTTTTTTGTGCTTTTTTTTAACCATCTTGAATTTCTACTCTTACCAATTACGAGAGGCTTCAGTTTATGATGTCCGCTAGCATTTGTACAAACCAAAAAAGGGAAATGTTGCTTTGCAGTTTTCTTCGTGGTGCGGTTTTTTCTTGGAGAGACATATGTTTTATCAGGCAATAACTGCCAAAATAATCCAGATTCGTCAGCATTGTATAATTGATGTTCATTTGATTTAAATTCTTTCATAATCATTTCAGGGGTTCTTTTAAACGGATCAACGAGTTCAGGTGCAGCAGATAACTTTTCGCCAGTAATTTAAAAAATCTAATGCCGTATCTTTTTTTAAATCGCTCGAGCCAGCCATCACTTGCCTTAAATATTCCAGGATACACTTTTGTATACAATTCTACTGCTTTCTGTTTAATAATTGAACCGCCAAAGGGAACATTTTTTGCACGCTGTTGTATGTGTATAATGCATTTTCCATTTTAGGCAATTCGGCACATTTTAATGCACGTTTCTTTGTAGGTTTTATCGTATTATTCACAGCTGTTTTGATTTTTCTTTCTTTATTTTTAAAACTCCAAATTGTAGACTTTGCTACACCGTAAATTTTCGATAATTCAGTAACACTGACACCTTTTTCTTCTCTAAAAATACACAATTTGGGGAATCAGACCAAGATATCGTTAAACGATTGGGCAAATGCAGCACAACTTATCTATTGCTGTATGTTTCACGGGTTACGAACAAATAATTAAATGAATCAGATAAATTTAAGCACCGCGTTCACGTCAGCGAACGGAAAAATGTTTTGCTGTTCGCACTATAAGGTAGTCAATGTTAACAAAATAAGTGTTCATGCTACCGCGCTGTTCACAATATTGGATGTTCACATTACCGCGAGTCTACTGTATTCAGTATTTAGTACTAAAATTCACAAACATTACATATACGCTGTAAAAGCACTGACAAATTAAAAAATTTTTGAAATTGAATTTAAATTGATTATACGTCTTACTGCCTTTAGATAATCAGATACTTTATTGTAGATGGACTGGCACATGTACATTGGAGACTGCTCGAACGTTGTTGTTTGATGACTCGGGACTCTTAGACGATTGCATCCCCTCGTTTCATAATTATGATATGCTCTGTTGATGGTCAAAAGGTGTAAATTTTCCCGTGCAAATAGGGCGCACTTATAAATAGTATACCCGGCACAGTCAATACAGTGTATTCTCTGAAAATTTTTCGGCAAGAGTCGTGAGGATTTAATCTCAATATTGTCCGTAATATCCCGCACTAGAACCGCACGTTATGATATGTCCTGATAGATGTGGGTAAGCGAGCCCATAGCATAGTTTAAATAAATCAGAGGCGTTTAGACTGCTTCTCATTCTCAGGATGGCATAGAAGGCGCTGTTGAGCTTTTTCACAGTACTGTCTGTTTACGTACTCCATGCTAATTTGTTATCTAGATGGATACCTACAAATTTTGTGCATGCGTCATTGTGCACTTCAGAAACTCTTCTCAATGTGAAACTCAATACGGTCATTTCGTCTGTATTAAGTATTAGCCCGTTTGAGTCACACCATCGTTTCATTTGTTCGGCCGCCCTAGCCACGTTCAGTGTATGTTCATCAGGACTATTTGACTCAATCACTATAGAGGTATCATCAGCGTACTTAACCAGATGACCCTGCGTGACATGATTCCTCAAATCGTTGATAAATAGTAGGAATACTAACGGACCAAGGGTAGATCCCTGTACTACGCCCATATTAAGTACATGTATTTCAGACTTGGCATCATTGACATAGGCGTAAAATTTCGTGCCGGACTGGAAGGATATGATAAGGTCACAGATATATCCTCTTATTCCTACTGCAACAAGCTTTTCCCTAAGAAAATTGATATTGATTGTATCGAAGGCTCTCGATAAATCGAAAAATAGACTAGTTACCATTCTACCCTTATCTAAGTTATAATAAAGTTTCTGATCAAAGTTCAGTGTCGCAGTTTCACAAGAATAGTTTGGTCTGAATCCTTGCTAATTTTCGTACAGAACGTTAATTATTTCTAGGTATTTAAAAACTTGATCTGATATCAGTTCTCAAAAATTTTTGATAGTACGCTGAGAATAGAAATCGGCCGATAATTCCCAATGTTTGTGCTATCACCCTTCTTTAACACTGGAATAATTCTAGTTGTTTTCAGGCTATTTGGAAATTCGCCCTTCGCAAACATCAAATTTATTAAGTGAGTTAAAATCCCTAGTACAGCAAGATACACTGTTTTCATGACCCACACCCTGATAGAATCAGGGCCACTAGAGTTAGTGTTTTTCAGGTTATTGATTACTCTCTCCATGTCAACCCGATCAATATACAATATACAAACATCGATGTTAAATGCTGTCGATCTCTGGCGCATCGGTTAGAGAAGTTTCCCTGGAAGTGATCCATCAGTTTAGTTTCCGTTATAGTAGCGAAATTCCTAGCAAACTCATTGCTAACAGTTTGAGCTTCACTGGTTGCCTCACCAGACTCCAAAGTAACAGTAATGGGCAAATCTTGTTTTCTTTCTCCCGTTTGTTCCTGTATGCACTTCCATATATCTCGACTGATATTTTTAGAAGTCATTAACTTTCTCGAATAGTAGTTCTTTTTTGCGCTAGCTATTCTACTTTGATGAAGTATTTTTTTGCTCTTTATATTGCTTCAAAAAGTTTGCATTACCGGTGGTACTTGCAACCTGGTACATTAATCTTATATTTTTTCTCGACTGTTTAACTTCATCAGTTAACGATGCGGTGGAGTTGAATTGTTTTACAGTTTGGGTTACAAAGTACTGAACAGTTTAGGTCGAAATAGTAAAGAAGCTGATCGATGAAACCATCAAAGGTGGTATTGACAGCGCAGGTTATTATCATGCCCCAATTTATTTTTTAAAGAGCTAACTTGAAATCGTTCAGATTATCTTCCCTTATTTTTGTTGTTATCCGTTATTGGTTTTTTGTTATTTATCTCGTGCTTTTTTTTAATTGTCTGTTTTCAACTTAATGTGTGTTTTAAAGAGAATCCGTCTAAAAAATAATTGGTTGAGATGATACTTATTGGGGAAACCCAACGAAATTGTTTATTGGCAATCGTTGTATAAAGTAAAATACCCTAATTGTAGATATCCTCAAGTATTAGCATTTGAGCGGCTAAGGGTAAGGTTTATTGTTGATGGAAATGTAAAATATAAACTATTTGCGTCCAAAAACAGTGATTACGGAGGAAAACAAAGAAAGAGTGTAATATCCTTTATTACTACTGAGGACAACAATACAATAATTGGATATACTTGTTTATTACTTCTTTGCTTTATATATTTAACTTAACAAACTAAACTGTAACATAACAAGACGCTTATATTTAGTACAGCTCTGTACACAAGTATACATAATTCTAATAATACTACTCCAGTGACCTCTATCATATACTACAAAGTGTTTTACAAGCAGTTTTATCCGCACACTAGTGTATGAGCTATGTCTAAAAATCTCGAGATTAGTAAAAGATCAATATCAAAAATATTAAAGATAAAAGACGAACAAATTTCATCCGTATAAAGTACAATTGGATCAAGAGTTGTTACCAGGCTTTTTAAATTACGTTACGACAGACGATAGCGTACTATGATTCAGTCTATTACATTGATTTTGAGATTAACTAACATACGCATGGATAAGAATGATTATTATTATGCTATACAATTAGTTAATAACACTATCTGTTTCTAGTTCAATAAATCTAACATGATTATTACATTGTTGTTAGTCGTAGTTTATGTTGTAAATTATCTATGGTCTGCACTAAACATAATATGACTCAAAAAGTACTAACATTAGGTCTAGGAAGTATGTGCTGTAGGAATTAAACGGATTTTAAATATGCGTCGAATGGGGTAAAAATATACAGGATGTTCTAATTGAAAAAAAAAAACGAGTTTCAACTGTTTGACAATGCTCCAATTAATATTATCTTACTGAATACTCTGTATGATAAAAAAATATTTGATATTGTGCAGCGAACTTGGACTATTGTCACAACAGTAAAAAGTTCTTGTAAAATAATGTCAAAAGAGATATCAAATTTTTGAGAAAATACTGCTAATGCAAATTTTTTCTTTGAAAAGTGAATATCTCAAAAACTGTTCATTTCAACAATATGGTGTATCATACAAATTTGCTTAATTTTTCTCAAGGAATCTAAAATGTAATAATATAGAGGGAGTTCCATTTAAAAATAAGCTTAACCCACGTATTAGGGAATCTAAACATTCTGTATACTTCAACATAGTTTTCGGCTATAGATCGCTAGATTCTAAGCAACTTTTATTCATTTTTCCATTAAATGAGTAAATAAGCTGTAATTCATCGCGCACTGACAGTTGCCGCACCCGGTATTTATAACTTTCGTAGTTGTTGATAGCTACCTCATTAATCCCACAAAATTTAAAATTCTAAAGTAATAACATTTTTAGGTAAATAACGACGCTTTTGTTGATATCAATTTTTTTGCCTTCTTAAATAGTAAAACTGTTGTCGATAGTCTGGCGTATTCCAAGTAAATCTGCAATGCGTACTTTAGCACCGCAAGCTGCCGCCTGTTGTGCATAGGTATTTAAAAAGAGTGGATCTCTGAACTTTTCTATTTCCATGTTGGATTCAGAGGTTTGTTAATGATGTAAAAATTCAACTATCGACTTTGACGTCAGCAATCAATAGGCGTGGATAGAAATAGCATCGAAACGAATATACGAGTTTATTACATAAAATGATAACATTTCCATTAATAGTCATATAAATAATAATAGTAAGATTTACTTTAGCTTTAGATGCCATTATAGCGTACATCTTTTTCCAAACAAGTCAAAATATCGGAAAGACTATTTTCTTGTGAAATATGCATATTTTCATGTTTCACACAAGAAGGCTGGACTAAAATAGTAGCTTCCATACAGATATCACATTGTGTAATAACCAGAGACGGGATTTTAGAACGTAAAAAACAGCTAAAAAGGCCCTTTTTTAGGCCTTAAAAACTATGTATTTAGGACGAAAAACTGTGATTTAGGCATGTTAGGCAAATACTTAAAAAAACGGTAAACACAAAAATCATTTTATTTTAAAAAAACATGAATAAGAAGACGATATTTAATGTAATTTTAGGTACATTTCAGCCATAAAAAGAAATAAAACATACAAATTTTAACTAATAACTAAAATATGTAGATTCATTTGGTTTAAAATAATAAATAAATTAATTAATCGCCGTATAACATGACCTCAAATTTCGGCGTTTGCGTAGCACACAAGATGTTTTTCCAAGTTGTCGTTAGTAAAATTTGTTCTTCGGTCGGAAAACAGCAGTTTGTACGAAGAAAATGAACGTTCTACGTCACACGAGGTTGTAGGACAAAACTTAAATATGGACCAGTTAGCTGTGGTATGAGCGGTAGCTTCACCTGCTTCGCCACTGAGCAGCTCAGCAAACTCTTTAACCGTTTTGTAACCTGGATTTTTCGAAATCACTTGGTTAAACTTTGACAAAACTATTTTGCCAACTTTTCCTGGGGCATTCTTGAGAGCTGCTTCGGCATTATTAATTACTGCAACAGAATCTGTAAGAGGAAGGCCGAATGTTTCTAATCTTTTGATGTTATCAATGAGAAATTTATAATGCGACTTGATGTATAAACGATCGTTTTTGACATTTTGATGGGAAAAGTATTCTTGCGCTTGCTCAATACAGTTAGCTGAATCTTTGTCAAACGATATTACAACCTAAAACATAAAGCGTTAAATAAAAACAATCATATTTAAAAATTTTGCTAAAAAAGTACTTACTGATTTTATTGCTTCGAAATTATTAGCATAAAAAACTACCGCCTCTAACCAAGTTCCCCAACGTGTTAAGACAGGTTCGGGAGGCAAAGGGAGATCTGGCAGATTTTCTTTATACACTGCCACACGCAGTGGAGCTTTTAAAAAGACTCTCTTGGTATTTGAAATTAAACCATTAACATTAGCATATTGATTTCTTAGACATTCACACACCAAATTGAGTCCATGTGCAAAACACTGTTAAATGATTAAGATTTTTATAAAAAATCTTCAAATTTGTACCACATTTGAGCATATAAGAAGCACCATCCGTGACTAAAAGCTTGACTTTTTCGTACTTAATTCCATCTGTTGGCCACAAAATACCTAAAATACGAGAGTTGCCTTTAACTTAAATATCTTGCATTAAATTTACAATATTATTAAAGTAAGTTTTTGGCATAATATATCTTACCTAAAGCTTGGTTCACGAATCTTGCCATTGTATTGCAATTTGTTCTTTCAAGTTGCTTTGTAGCCAGTAAATACGGGTTTCCTGGTGTTCAGAACAAAGCTTACCTACAATCATATTTGCCATAATACGACCTTTAGAGTCAGTCGTCTCATCTATAGATATCCAAATATCGTTGTTACCAAACTTCTTCGCGAATAGTATTAATAGTCTTAAAAAATTAATAAAAATATTATAGGTGTAAACAAAATCTTAATGACACTCAAGTATGAAAATACATTTTTAAAATTATTATTTATTATATTAATTACCTCATTGTAACATTTTGTTACATATGTTGTTCTTAAGGTTTTCACGCTTGCCACATTCTTGTTGCAGTATTTAGTGAGAAAATTTCGCAGTTTTGAATAGGTTTAATCTGTCCAGAGG
The DNA here is from genome assembly GCA_029619315.2 of Dynastes maya. Lineage (NCBI taxonomy): Eukaryota > Metazoa > Arthropoda > Insecta > Coleoptera > Scarabaeidae > Dynastes > Dynastes maya. The sequence goes on along the minus strand of JAROYE020000005.1, from coordinate 13,694,414 downwards.
AATATTTGCAGACATAAAAGCGTCGCATAAAATCTCGATTAAAAACGTCGATTTCTCTTGAATTTTGGTGTCTATTAACATTTGTTCCTCAACGGTTTCCTAAGATTTGCCTGATGTCCAGGAGCAGTAGCATGTTGCTCTAAATGATTTTTCTTTTTGCAAGTTAACTACAATAATATTTTTGAAGCAAGTTAGGAAAGAAAAACAAAAACGTCCTTTACCATTTTTCCGCACGCTTTACAAAACAACTCTTGCTCACTGTTGCTTGGATTCAGCTGAAAGACAGTAGTGCCTCCAATTGCCTTCAGCCATTTTTGAACTTTATCGCTATGTGATTCCTTGGATTTTGGCATTGTTGTAGATGGAAATACACAATACACTGAGTAGATAAACAAGCACAAACCGACAGAAAACTACCGAAAAAATATTCGTTGCAAGCTACGATATAAATGAAAATTCAAAGTACGTTTTTCACTATATACTGATTCGTCAATAGTCCACCTCGCTATAGGAACACACACATATACGCTCCAGAGAAACATTAAGAGAATAAATATAAAACCTAAACTGCAATATCAATATCCATTGTATAAACTATGAATGGGCATCGTGTATTCATTAATCACGTTAACAGGGAGAAGAAATTTGCTTATATGGTTTAAATTACAGGGCGTAAACAAGCCGATAGGGATTCCCGTAAAATAAAAAACGTGGGTGCAGGTAAATGAACCCGAGAGCGATAAGCCGATAATTGAGGATATATCTTCAATAGGGTAGTAATATAAATTTAGCAGGCAAATCCAAACTTTGCCCCTCACACAATAGACGGGAAAACCCATCGTTGTATTAGTTTATAACATTTTAGCTGTAAACTAAAATTTACATTTAAGAAAGATGCAGCTGTGTAAAAACCATATTTATTTAAAATTAAAAAAAAAAACGTTTAGACCAAATAAATATGATTTTAGGACAAAATAGGCGAAAAAAAACCACGATTTAGGCTGTTAAAAGTCCAAATAGGCAACTAGGAAAAATAAAACATAGCTAGATCGCTTTGATTTGTCGAGAAACATATAGGTTTTGTATTATTTTTAATTTGCCTTGAATCTAAACAAAGAGGCATTTTGCCTAAAATCCCGTCTCTAGTAATAACATAACTATTTCATCGTAGAAATATTGCTTTGGTTTCCCTACCAAGAGGTCCTCAACAGTTGCTATATGTTATGAGTCCCTAATCTATTCTGACTCTTTGTGAGGTACTTAATACCTAGCACAATTTTAACGTTTTTGTTGTTCGTCCATTTAATTTTAATAATAAATGTCTTTTAGATTTTATTTATACATACCTTTTTTCGAGGTTTCCATGCGGACCTTTAATATATTATATACAACTAATTGTAAGTGTAGCTCGGTAAGCTCTTGACAATTTATGTGTTACTTACTATAATTCTGGACTAAAGATGTGCGTTTGGCTGGTCGCTTATCCTGTTTTGTACGACATTTTTGTTTGAGATTTGAAATCAAAGCAATTGTCACAACTTAACCTTACCGTTTTGTAATACAGCAATCACTAGGCGAAAACAATTTAAACGATAAAGATGAGCTGAATTTAAAGATACGCAATAATTGTGAAACAATGAAGCCAAATTTTTACAAAAAATTTGGTTCCCTTGTTTCACAATTACTTACGACTCTGCAGATCACTCTTTTGATTTTCAGGGATCACAGCAACTAACACGATTTCTAGCAAGTAATGAATTTTGTGTACTGTATGTTGATTAGGATAATGTTAATACAATAAAACAAATTAAAAATGCATCATTGTGAATGCAAAATTGACTCATTTTTTTTTAATTAAAAATACAATAATAAAAGTAACCAGATTATAATATATAAGTAATTAAATCTAACAATATATTATTTAATGAAGAAACATAATTATTCAGCATTTAATTTAAAAATTTTTTCTTATAAATTGATACGAAGGTGCTACGATCTTTATTGTTGCTTTCTTTCAATAGTCTTTTGTATCCATTTGTGGCTTAAATCTACGAAATGACATGCTAAAGAGGAACCGAAAATATTTATGTTTTGAATGCATAATTGTTTGGCTTTAATTTCTAAAGATCTTTGTGCTTGATCTGTGTTGACTAATAATGATAACAAATGATGGAACTCTTGTATATTGTAATTAACAACTCTCGGTGTAAGAACAATAATACGTTTAATAAACACAATAGCGATGCATTAATTTAGAACACATCTGTGTGCGACAACTAACTTGTACTTCGAAACTTATACATCGAGCGTCACACCTGCCAACTTATGTAACTTACATGTACAATGATGAACGTAATAAATGTGACACGTCAAGTTCAAGTTGCTAGATTACAATAATGATACAAACCACAAATACTGTTAAACATAACATAATCTACTCTAAGTGTAACATGTTTTAAATTTTTCATAACAAAAGGCTTTAGTATAGACATCTGCTACATTGTTATTAGACGGTAGGTACATATTCGACAGAGATCACACCTTTTGACACAATGTTTTTAATAAAATGCACTTTAATGTCTATATGCTTTGATCGTCTTGTATTTTCATAGTTTTTGATCATTGCAATTGCGCCTAGACTATCTAATCTGAATACTGTCTTTATCTCACTACCTATAAAGTTTTCTGCTAGACCTTTTAAGTACAACAGTTCTGCTGCACAAGCTGCCGATGCTATATACTCTGCTTCGGCACTTGAAAGTGACACTATGTCTTTTATGCTTTTTAGAGTGCGACGACACTAAGTTTCCCCTATAGTACACAACCATTCATTCCACTAGCACTTTTGCGATCTTTTGTGTCACTGCCCCAGTCTGCCACTAAACTTTCTTCAGTAGAGTTTCGTTTAATTGTCAAACACAAATATCGTGTGTCTTTGATGTATTTGAGAACGCGTTTGGCTGCTTTCCATACAGAACTGGTTGGCTTGTTGAGAAATCTTTCTAAATAGGACACGCTGTAGCATATATCAGGTCTTCATATCATCGCCAAATAGTTTAAGCTGCCTATTAGCTCTTTGTAGGGTATATTACTTAATACTTCGTCTGTAGTACCCGCTTGAAGGTTTTTCTCCATAGGAGTTCGCATTCCTATACAATCGGACATGTTGAATGTATTCCAAATTTTTCCAATAAGCTTTTCTTGTGAAATGTTTATAAAATCTGGATTTACATCTATTTGGGCTCCCAGAAAATCTTTTATGCAGCCAAAACCTAAATTCCTTCTTTAGTTGGGTAACAAGAAGCTCGATATTTTCGTTTTTGCCAGTAATTAGAACATCGTCTGCGAAAAGAACTAGCCAAATATCTTTACCTGTATACAAGCAAACATCATGCGATTATCTTGCAAGTACTTGCTTTGTCATAAACTTATTGAAGTGTTCATTTCAACACTTTGGTGATTCCCGCAGGCCATAAAGAGTCCTATTCACCTTTAGTACTTTTCCTTGCAAAAGCTCTTCGTCATCAATGTTTACCCTTTAGGAATGTTGATAAATATTTCAGATTCTAAATTGCCATTTAGGAATGCAGTCGGTATGGTATGTCCATCTGTTTAAGTTTCAAGTTATTGTGTAGGGCATGTGTTAAGAACATTCTTATTGTTGCCATTTTTGCCACTGATGCATATGCATGCGCAGCCGAATCTTCTTGGTATCCTTTGGCTATCAGGCTTGCCTTTCTGGTACCATTAGATTTGGTTCTGAAAACCCATCTGGTATCAATAGCTTTTGAGTCTTCTGGCAGGTCTACAAGGGTAAAGGTATTGAATTTTTTGAGTGACTTAACTTCGTTCTCTATTGTCTTCTTCCATTCCTTTGACTTTATGGCATACTCATATGCATCTAGATCACCATTTTCCGAAGAGAGTAAACAGTAAGCCGTGTACAGTTCGTAATCGTCATATTTTGAGGGAATTTTAACACGACGTTTTTCAGAAGTTTGATCATTAACTCTTTCTTCGTCTTCATTACCTTCACTTCTATCTATTTCTCTCTTTTTGTTTACAGATATTTCTTCATTTTCATCACTTTCAGTCAAAATATACTGGGGTTTTTCTACAGGTGCTTGTTTTCTTAAAATTTATGTCAAATGTTACACTCACGCGAAATAATAATTTCATTTGTAACAAAATTTCCCCATAATCTATAGCCTGATCCAGCACAAGCCTACCATTCCCATTTCTACAGCTCGTGGTTCTAATTTATTTTCTTTGGGAAATTTTTTAAAACCCATGATTTACTACCAAATACTTTGAGTTTGTTTTTAAATCATACTCTCTTAAATATAATTCAGCAGAAATTTGCCTTCTAATGCTTTTGTGGGAGATCGATTTTATCTGATAAACAGCAGTACGAATTACTCACCCCAAAAAAGGGTATTTTGGGTAAATCTGTATCAATAAACCATGCATCTTACCTTGTCGAGTATCGTTCTATTTAATCTTGCAGGCACACCGTTTTGTTGTGGTGTATCCCTTACAAGTAAATTCCTGTTGGATTCCATTATTTTGAATATGTTGGATGCTTTTAATTTTTGTATATGTGCAATCAGTTTGTCCTCGGCTTCAGTCTTTCTTTTTAAAAGATATATACAACAAAAAATGGAAAAAGTCATCTATGACTGTTAAATAACATGTACAAGTTTCCAATACAATTTGAACGGGGTTTTTGGGCCCGGGCTTTGGCTGGACCCCTACGAGACTATTTTAGAGAAGTAACCTTTTACACTTTCCCTGTGTTTTGGATTTATACGGTGAGAACGGTCATTTGATTTATGGTACGTGCTACAAAAACAAGAGACGTCGATCCTTCTGTATATTCCGCATGTGTTTATTCTTAGTTTAGGAATAAAAGGCGGAAGGAATACAAATTTGACGGGATAGAAGAGACATTACCGTTGTCTCGCTCGATTTTTATTTTATGAGGGTGGGATGGCCGCATGCCCTTGCGTTTCTTGGTGACAAGACCTTTTCCGCCTTTTCTCCCTTTTTTAATTTTGGTTTTAGCCTTAAACGGCAAAAGTAGGTACTTGTATATATTTTTCTTGAAGAGTAGGGACAGAGCGGGTTAGATTTAATAATGTTCTCTCACATCAATCGATGCGCGGCTGAAGAACGGCTGTTCCTGTTCCGAGTTAATTAATAATTTGTGTGGTGCGGAGTGTACCAGACTATTGTTGTCTGCTGTGTTGACTAATTCAAAATCTCTACATTTTTTCTTTTCTCGTTTTTTTTTTCATTTAAATTGTTTTAAAAATGTTTTTTAAATAAATTTTTGACAATTTATTATGTCATTTTTATATAAAAAAGGTAAATTTAAAAATTACTCGAATCTCTATCGATCGTGTCAAACTTGTATTTTGTTTCATAAAATTCACGTGTTTAAATTTTAAATTGTAAATTTTATTTTTGTCTATATCCAGTTTTGTATGTATAAAATTAACTGTTTCTAAATTGTGTTTTTGATAAAGGAATTGCAAACTACTCTGGAACAAGCTACTAAAACCGATTGTTTGTATTGTTGTTTTGTGTAAAAATTTGGGAAATGTTTAGAAAAAAAGAGTATCATCTCTCACCATTTTTGTCTCATATGCAAATTTAGCACAGTTAAGATATCACCTATATAGCGTAGAGGTGTAGAAGTGCCCGAGTTTGATTGGAATACTTTAAATGCAGGCCGAGCCGGGTTTTTTTTTTAGTGAGACGGGCCTTGGGCCCTTAAGCCCGTTGGCCTGAACGACCCCGTTTGGCCCGAAAAAGCCTTTTTCCGCTGTTATTTTGAACATTCTTTCTTGAATTTAAACTTATTTTTCCCCCAAACTTTTGTTTTGACAAGACTAGAAAGTATAAATACTTTATTAGTATTTACTTTTAAATTTAATATAAATGTGTAAGTTAATTGCATTTATATTCGATACTGAGCAATATAAAAAAATAAGAAAATATAATTTATATGCCACTTGAAAAGACAAATATTTCACATGTAAGGCAGCAGCAAATTTCCCATTTTCTCTGTTTAGGTCAACATTTTCGTTAGTATTAGGTTAGTATTGTTGTTTTAGGCGTAGATTTTTTTTAATAAAGGTTTTCGGGAGGAGGTGTCAAAACAGAAGTTAAGCGACATCTAGACCCTTTTGTAAGTCGCGATAATGTTTTAAAATCAATTACATAATATAACCTTCAAATAATTTATATCATTTTATACTTTACGTTTGACGCTTTTACAAGCGCTCACGTGTTTCATTGCATGCGGAAGAATCCCTGGTTCTAAGCGTATTACGTCAAAAAGCACTGATAAATATAAAACAAGGTGTTTGTATTGCAAAAATCAATACGCATATGTATTACGTACGTTTAGTTTAAAGTGTGTTGCGATCATTTTCAGAAGTGTTATAGTTTACTTTTTGTATATACACGTTTATAAACGTTCACTGCATTATTTTTGTACTGGTCTTTTTTTAAACTAGACAGACGCTTTTCTTTTTAATACATAACATACTCAAATTGATAAATAGGTTTTATCGTTGCTACTACATGTTTAGAGACTATACTCCGGCTGGAAGCGATCCGAATGCTGTAGTTGAATGATTGAATACTGCACTGCGAGAGTGTTACACGCAGCATTTTTTTTCTCTAAACATGAGAAGAATCACCAAAAAAGAAGGATTTCTCGAACAAAAATATTTTTTTAAAAAGCATTCATAGGGCTTAGTCCAGATGGTCGCGGCGACGATTGCGCATTTCAAAAATCGCGCAAATAACGTGCGTATAGCGATTTTAAATTTATATCATATACAATCGTTTATATGGTCACGTGTCGTCGTGCGTAGATCTGCGCCCTGCGCGCGACAGCCTGTGCTCTATGCCAGTGTTTTGACTCACGCGTTTGCGCACGACATCGCGCGTATTGAGTACTGTAAATATTAGTTTTGGGGCATAATCGATATATTTCCAATAATCGAATGAATCGAAATAATCGAATGATCATTCGAAATTTACTGACGATTTCGATTATTTTCCACGATTATTTGACAGAATCCGAGTGACGAGTGAATTATTTCAAAACTCAAAAACCTCGAAGTTTCGAATACAGATCTCGAATCGTAATCCTTTTTGTGCGTTCCTGCGCAGTCGAAACGAATGTTTTAATTTTAAGTCACGTGGGTAATAGTGAACACTCGGTGGGGTGGGCAACATAAAACGTATTTTACCAAACTAATTAGTTATGGGAAAACAAATTCTTTTTTTTACATTTGAAATAAATGTTAACCCAAAGCAATATTCGTTAGATATCACCTTTTCCATAACATATATAATTGAAGTTGTTCTTTAAATTTAATGCCAATATTAAATTTATGTCCATTTTTCATTAATTGTGAGCTTATTGCTTTTTTTTTCGTAAAATAATCACTGCCATAGTGTCTCACTCTACCACAGGAAACGGGTACAGTGGGATAAATGTCAAGCTACAAATTATTTACACCTTTTTAAAAATAAATAACATATGAAATAGTGTACGAATTTAAATTAGCCAATTGTGTACTAGGAACTATCAGTTTGAAAGTATTAATTTTTTTCCCCAATGGTTTTTGAATTTTTTATATTTTTTTTTTATTTATTTTTATAATTCTTCAGGAAATTCCCAAACAACTTCCATAAATGACATAATAGATTTAACTTTTATATACTGTTACAAGATTTTTATAATTTATGTAATGGATCGCTTGAATGCCCTAAATTTAAAAATAAAATATATCAACATCCTTTACATCAGTATCGTGAAGAACGGTGACTCTGCATAGTGGAAAATTTAAACCAATATCCGTACACTGGCGATTTTGTATAATTGTTAATTTAAAAAGTACATCATGTAAAAACTTTCGTTGTATTCTGTCCCAATTATATCGGCATGAATGTTGTATTGGGCACTCCCGATGGACGCAGCCATACTGTAATTTATTGAGCACCAATGATTTATATAAAATGAATATATAATAAACAATCTTTATTAGTGGATTCGAATGATAAAACCTGACATTTTGAGGGACTCTTAGCTATTGTATCTATATGATTTAAATGATAATTTTCCCGTCAAAAAAATTTTACCTAAGTCTTTAATTTGCGATACTTCGGTAGTGGATTACTATCTATAGCATTGTTATAACGAATTATATTTCTCTTCCTAGTTAACCTAACTGATTTACATTTCTGCACGTCAAGGAAAGTTTTATTTTTAGGCAGTAATCTTTGCAAAAGTCTGATTCAAAAGTGCATCATCTGGCAGCCTCCCAAAACAACTAATTTTAGAATACAGCTTGAATCTCTGCATATAAAGAAAAATGAGAAAAATTGAAGTACAAATGTCATTAATGAACATTGTAAATTAAAATTTGGGCCCCAATTTTTAACCTGGGGTACCCCAGACGTCACATTCACAAATCCAGGTTTACCACAACAACCAATATATTTTATCAAAAGCTCTTTGAAAACCGTTAAATATAACATCTATCTGCCCGGATGAATCGGCACACACAATGTACAGATTAAAGGCTCCTGAGGTTATGACAATCTTTAAAAAGCTTATATACCCCATTGTGTTGTCCCCACACGTTAAAGAAAAAAAAAATGTATAACAAAGAATGCAGATAAAAAATAACAATGGAAAAAGAATGGATCCCTACCAATTATACGAATAAATTTGTTGTTTTGCAAAAAAATTTTTTCTGAATTAACGAAAATATGTTTTTTACTAAATCATAATTTTTTCTTTCATGTAAACAATATGAACGGAAACTTACATTCGCTAGTTTAATAAATTCAATTACATACAGAAATAAAAAGAAAAATGAACCAAATATGAATGTGCAAGTCCACCCAAAAGTAGCACAATGGAAACCCAATTTAAGTACACGCAGAGAAACGTTTACTTGTGTCCCCCTCAATTCAAGATAATTACTGTTTCAATTATCCACAATACAATAACTGTTTTAAATCAAAAGAAATATTGTCTTAGTGTTTTTTGCCGCTTAAGAGATGTAGGTATATACTTGTAATGAAATAATTGTATTTCTTTGTTTAAGACATTTGTTAATTTGATTCAAGAAAATCTTGCAGACAATTTGAAGAAAGCAATTCTTAGCATAAGTAAATGGCCGTTATAACATAAAACAATATTTTCTTAAGGATAGTAAATAGTTTTCTTAATTCCAGAAAGCGTTTAGGTATTGTTCATAAATCAATAGTTACATTTTCTTAAAATAAAGCATTTTTCACTTAGAATTCTTGAGATGGATATTATTTATATGCACAGTATTAATTGCACTTACCTTGTTTAAAACAGTACGATATATCCGAACATAATACAGTAAATTATTCACATTTCTTGTGATTTTAAAAAGGCTAAGGTAGAGGTTGTCTGCAGAATAATGTTCAAACAAAAGTGAGCTTAATGTAGAAGATGAAAAAGTGCCTAGGAACAATAATCAAGATAATGCTAATAAATATAGCTCATGGTATTGATACAATCACTATCGGCAAAAACAATGTGAGAAGAGAAAAGCACTAACCTTTTTGCCCCCCTACCCACATTGCTGTTACTTCTCTCAGCTTATGCTACTAATCTTCAAAAACATCACTGAAATATTTCTTGACGCCACCTAGGAATGCAGATACCATACTTACTCATACAATGACATAACCTTTAACGTACAACGTTTCAAACATTTTCAAAAGATACCGGTTAATGTAATATGTTTTTTATTACTATTTGCCATGTGTATTAATTTAACTATAGTTTTTTTAAAATATATAATAAATAATAATAAAAAACTACATAAAAATAATCCCTATTTAATTACATATTTTACTAAAGAAATAATTTAATTATACCGTAACATATAAAAAAAACTGTTTCATTAGTTCATTCACTTGCTACAAATTTTAATTATTAACTTAAAGTTTTTTTTTCCATTATTATAATTTTTCTTTTATTGGATATCCTTCTAGTTAACCCGATGATGTGTTTTTTGAACACAAAATTGGTCACCTAATTTCTCAATAGAACTTTGTGAAATCTGAACTCCTACCTTTTTAAATATTAATATTTTCTTAACTTAAAACTAAATGATTTTTCTCGGAAGAAAATTTTTTTCTGCCTTGGATTTTCTCGATGTTCTAACCTTAAGAAAATATTTATTTAGGGTAATCCAAATAAAATTTCAAGAAAATTGTTTTCTTATTCTCTTCTTTTCTTATATTATACGAGGGATGATCGCAAATAAGGTTCCCATATTTTTTAAAAAAAGACAGCATTCTTTATTTCCTTAACATTTACACATCGTTTTAAAGGTAAAAACTTAAGCTTTTTTCGACGTAAACCTTCGCCCCATTTTTCCAAGCATTTTTGCAGACGGTGCTCCAACTTCTGTATCCCCATATCGTAAAACTCTGCCGCCAGAAATTGAGTGGTGTCATTCGCATGATTGCCGCTTGTTTTCGGGAGTGAAATGAAACACCTACGTTTCGTCGCCCGTAACAATGGAGTCCAAAAGTTCCTCCTTGTTGTTTTGACATTGTTGAAGAAACGCCTGGGCACACTTGCAGCGTTTCTGCTTATGGTCTTCCCCTGAGCATTCGCGGTACCCACCGCGCGCATACCTTGCAGTAGCCCAGTTTTTTCGGTCAAAATCTTTTCAATTGTGGTGTTTGTAAATCTCAGGAAAACCAAAGAGCAAGTTGACGGTTGGTGACCCTCCGATCTTCAAACAGTATGCTCTCGACCTTTTCCAACGATTTCCTTTGAAACTGATAGTCTTCCGCTCCGCCTTCATCGTGAATTTCCGTCCCACCTCCAGTTAAATTCCCTACACCATTTGCGGACGTGTTAACAGCTATACACTTTTCTCCATGAACTTCGGTAAATTGACGATGAATGTCTATAGGTGAAACCCCTTTCGCGTTTAAAAAAACGTATCACAGCGCGAATTTCGCACCTGGGGGTAGCAGCGATCGGGAATTCCATCTCGAATGGCTGCTTATCTATTTTCTTGATGCAAGAAACCATTTCTCTACGTGTAACTGATTATTTATCGGGCTTAATCATAAAAACTATGTACTTGCAGGTATACAGGATGTCCATGGAAAGTGGTTAACAAACGGGAAAAACTTTTAAAATGCTTTTACTGAAAAAAAATTGTTCTTTATAAAAAATTTGCTTTTCCTCAAAATATCCAAAAACATATTTAGATTTGACTATACCCTTCACTTTTCTTGTAAATTCAATACTATTGCAGCAGGTAGTTTTATTTTCAATTGAACAATAATCACTCTTTGGAAAATAAAACAATAAATAAGTATCAATTCCCCAAATTTTAAAAAGGATCTAACAATCACTATTCAATATATGTACCTCCAACTCGTACAGATTTTTTAATTCTTAATAAATTCATTGTAAAAATTAGTGTATCGTAGCAGACACGTTAATCTCATCGACCGCATCCCTTATTGCTTGTTTTAATTGATCTAAATTATGGTCTTCATCACGAGCATACACTTTTTCTTTTAACGCTCCCCACAGAAATAAATCTATTGGTGTAGGTGTAATATCAGCTGACCTAGCAGGCTATTCAACTAGGTATTTCTGCCATTTCCTAGGAATTTAAAAAAATTTTATCAGAGTTGAATGAGCTGGACATCCATCTTGTTGCCAATAAATGTTTCTTCGTCAGGGTTAATGTTGTGCAACTGAGGTAATACAAACGCATATTAAAAAAGCGTTTCCTCTTTGTAATCCCATCCATGAACATCATGTATATTATTCTAATTGCATATATCTATAACCTCCAAGATATTATTGAAATAAGATTTCCGTTGAAACATATTATTTTTAGTTTTTTCGTTGCTGTTTATAAATGAGAAAAAGCGCATCCTACAAACCGTTATTCCTCGTATCTTCGGGTAATTATCAACACCTGATTTTAAAACATTCACAGTTAGTATATCTGTTAATGACGGAATGTCAAACAATAATCAAGACTTTATTTCTTAGGTAACATAAGATATAAGATATGTTTACAATACATAATATATGTTCTTTGACAATACAATTTTGTTCTACTCCAATGTTTTACTTGGATAGATGACATGGTCATCATCTACGTTCACGTCCATACCTTCGCATCCTCTTTGTATTATAACCAGACACGCCTGTGTTTCTGATATTTTCGTAAGATTTTCTTTAAGAGAATCCTGGCAACGAATGGGATGTTTTATCGAAGTTTTCTTTACAATATTTCTTATAGTCCTCGATAATTTTTGGGACTGTATACCAAAACGGAAAAAGGTATCGCCATCCCGCAATTCTAAAGTAGTATTAAGTAAAGCGCATTGCTTTCCCCTTTGAAAAAAAAGGGATGTTAAAAAGATCTGCAGTGTTTCAGCCCTTGGCATCCTCTTTAAAAGCCTTTTATTTCTTGGAAGTAGGGCTTTAACAGGCAATTAGCTGACCCTTTCCTCATAATAATAATAATAATAATATATATTGCCCAATTATAGGACGTATTTTTAAAACATATTTGTAGTATACTCTAACTCTACAAAGTTAAACCTAAAAGCATAAATTATCTATAACAAACTGTATTATTTAAAAATAAATGAAAAGGGGGAGTACTTTTCTTAGAAGTGATATTATGGGGAAAAATTTAAATATCATTTTGGGGACAAAAAAGCTATGCAAACCCTGTAAATTGGTGTTTTGATCAGGACGTTTTGGTTAGGTCTGTTTTTACTGCATCAGACATTGCATGTCGGAGCTGGACGAGGAAAAAAAAAAAATTAATTTCCCCAAAAGCTTAGTGAGTCAAGACCGTTTTTTAGAAATTGTAAAACATTTAAAATCTGCGTAATTACGACGAAGCCCCAAAGAATCGTTTTATACAGATTTAGCAGTAACCTGGACTGACCCCTGCCCCGGATAGTGTGCATTTTCTTTGAAGAACATTACTTTAAAGAACGCCCCTCTGAACTTGATTTTTATTGATTTATTTGATATTTTATATGGGAACCTTTAGCGACGCTTTTCCCAAATTTGGGAAAACGTACAAAAGAAAGGTATAGAGATGGAGGGAATCACGGAAAAAATTTGCGAGTGGTCCTTTATGAAAAAACCCCAAAACACCCAGAGTTAGCAATGGTTTGATGGGGTTCACAAAAAAGTGATTTTTGGAAAACGAAGGTAACCCTAAATTTTTTTAATTAAATGCCCACCTCCAGAATAAACTTAAATACAAAATCAAGACTGGGGGGTAGTAATTTTGCGAGAGAAAGTTACAACTCTGCCTTGGAAAACTTTACATTTAAATTTTTGTCGGCGCACCAAGTTAAAAGGGAGTCAATTTTTGATTTTGGAAAAAATTTGCAGTCATCAATACTGTCAACGGGTGTATAAGTTTTAAATCATCTGAAAATAATAATGTAGGTAGTTTGAGTTGAAGAGGTAAATCATTAATAAAATAATAGAAACAAGAAGGGCCAAAATTTTTGTTCCCTTGTGGTACCCTGGATGGAATAAAAATTTTGTGATCATGACCTTTAAAAGCTACGTATGTTTTCTATTAGCGAAAAAGATTGAAAAAGAAATTAGGGATGTAGAAAAGCCAATAGCACCAAATTTGCTGAAAGCAAAGAGTGGCGATACGGTCAAAAGGCTTTAGTCATATCAGTTAATAACATCGATTTTTTTGTTTTTTATCAAGATTGTCAGATAAATATTGTTAAAATGCTAAATTGAGACGTAAGCGCTTGGGCCATAAAGCCATTTGGGTCAATGGAAATTAATGATTTAATATGAGAATAAATAGATTTATATGCATGATTAAAAAATTTTTTGCTGGATTGTTTTTATGACTATGGGCCTGATTTTCATAGAACGGCGATACCTTTCTTATAAACGGAGGTACTTTAGCAATCTTTCAAATGTCGGGGAAAATTTGGAGTGGAAAAAACAAATTGAAGAGGAGCCAGGGAGATGCAAATACTTGCACATCTTTTAAAACAAAAGCGGGTATATTTTCATATCCCATTGAAACAGCACGGAGTCTTTTCAATTATTGAAGAACATTGGATGGGTGGGGTTTGGCAACAATCGCAGACCACTATGAATGCAGGTGCATAGGTAATGTCTGTGAAGCTGAGAGAAAAAAAACTGGAAAAATCAAAAAAACCCATTAAAATTGACGGGATCCTCAAGTAAACCACCATTGTACCTACAATAGAATTTTTGTTTTAAAAAAGAAACTGAATTTTATAACCGGCTTTTATTCAGGCCAACAAAACCACTTTTAACACCCCCCAAAAAAAAAAGATTAGATGGGGCAAAAGAACATAAAGATTGGACCCTCAGAAAATGCATCAATACAGTGGACTAAGCCAGATTCGAAATGTGGTAAGGACAGTAGAATCGATTTGCAAAAAAACATGAGACTTCCCCATCTGATTGTCTTACGAGAAAGCAAAAATGCCCGGCATCGATTATAAATTGGGGCAGCAGGTCATCAAACGGGGGGGTAAACTTCATTTTATTGAAGGATCTGTCGAACTAACAAATATTTAAACTTTTTGGGAAAGAATCACTTTTCCCCTCATGGAAAATCTTGACATCGGCTCAATTTTTTGTGTTCCAGCAGAACTGTGCGGATGTCACACTTCAAAAAAGTTTTTAAAAATGGATGGAAACAAAAACATCCCTTTTTGGAATGGGCTCTAGAAGTCCCGTTTTGTTCCTATCGAAATTTTTTCCGAGATGAAAAAAGTGCTCCCAAAAAACATCCTGCTGAACAATTCTTAACGAAGAAAAAGGCTTCAGGAAATTGGGATTCTTTTAACCAAATTTTGTAAAGGGTTTTGGTTAAAACTACCCCGAAAAAATTTTTGGATGTCATAAAAAATAAAGGCGAAGTTAAAAACAGGGGTAAACTGAAAAATAGTCTTTTTTAATTTAAGGTTTTTTTGAAATTTTTTTATTATGCATTTTTTGTATTATATATTGGTTTAAGTCATAAATACATATTTATTTTTGTTTAAAGAGTTAAAAAGATTAATACATAAAAAAAAAAAAATAATGTTTTTTGATATATTATTTATTTTTTTCTTACAAAATACAAATTCTAAAAAAATTCTGGGTTGGGCCCCAATTTTTGGGGGGGCTCGTATTGTATAAGTCCACAAAAATTATCGAAAGCAATAAATCAATCGGGAGTGGGAGCATATCGAAAAGATTCCCCGCAAAAATGCCTTTTTTTTTCCCCCTTTGAATTTAGACTTCTACTTGGTACGAAATAATGGATTATGATAATGCCTACCTTTAAAAAATGTCCCCGGGGCAAACCCCTAAGTCGACAGTTTAAACAATCGAAAAAAACGCAATAAAGGGAGCGTGTTTTTCTTACTTCAGGAAACGTTTTTTTAATATATGTGGCCCCTGTGGCTTATATGAAAAAAACCCAAAGAACAATACCTAAAACTTTTCACAATTTTTTAATTTACGGTACACGGGCATGCATAAAATTTTTTCAAATTTAAGTATAAAATCGCCATTAAAAGTTTTTTAAAATTATTGTTTACTTGTTATTTTATTTAATAACAATTTAAAAGATAATGGTTTTTTTGGGAATTTTTAGTAAAATTGTAAAATTTCTTATGAATAGTTCTTCAGTATAAAACCATCATATTCCTGATCGTCAATATTTTTCAAGTTTTTTGTAACGTGGCGCCATTTCCCAGCAAATTTAAAAAAAGATTTTTAAATTATTAAAGGGTACTCTAAAAGGGGCACTAAACACTGAAACATTCACTTTTAGTGAACTGTTTCAGTATAAATTATTACTTTAGGCAAACCTTTTTGAATAAATTAGTTTAGAGATAAAAATATTTAAATTTAAATAACGTCCATTGATTTATCAGTAATCAATCTAGCACAGGTGTAAAATTTTTAACATACCTTTAGAAAGTCGTTTTATAGGGGCCCTTGCATCCGATATTATTTTTTTTGGGGGGTTACACGCTTTAATCGTATTTTAACTCGTATATTGACAATATTAGGAGCTAGTATGTCTCGTGATAAGTATCAAGGATACAAAAAGAAATTTTTATACAAAATAGATGTATTTTGTTTAGTTTTATGTTGCCAAAACCGTAAGCTAAGAACTATATGTATACAGTTTTTTGGAGACACAAAGTTATACCGTTCCTTTTTCTCTGCAGAACGAGATTCAGCGTTAGTTAAAGTTAAAAGAGGCGATTACTCCCAAATCAGGTTCAATCGCCGTTTCCTTAGACCCCCTTTGAAAAACAAAAACCCCGCTAAGTCGTTAATTGTAGTTTTCGGCAAAAAAAAAGTTATCTTTATCGTTGGGCTGCTAAATTTTTGCATTAATAAACCCGGACTTTTTCTATCCAAGGGAACCCCAGAATCAGACTTGTACTACCGCTTTTTACCCTACTCGAAGTATTGCCCTTATTGGGGAAAGCAGTAAACGTTACCCGGGGGATAACCCAAATTTGAATAACAGGGTTTGGGACTGTATACTCACGCTAATTTTTATTGTTTTTATTAAAAGGTTGATATTTTTTGCTGTGAATCTTTTTTTAAAAATTTTCGTAGAAAGGACGTAGAAAAAAAAAACAACGTTTTTTCAACTTCAAAGATTTTTTATGTTAGATCAATACCTGGGCGATGTTTCAAGGCTAATTACCAAAACGATTTCTCATAAGACAAAAAAAGCGAGTAGTTAAATGTTATTTTTACTTCAGAGGTCAAATACAGGGGCTTTTTAAGGAAAGCTAAATATTTTTGTGGGTGATGTGTAATGAAATTTGAATAAAAAATTCCGTTATTTCCAACTTTTGTTGGTTACTGAGATAGAGCAGTTTGAATGTAACCCAAACTATACACTCATAGAAAAAAACCCAAAAGGGAAAAAAAAAGGTATTTAGAAAGGCAAATGATTAAGTTAAAGTTTTTTTCAAAAATTCCACCTCCGGCTTTAATCACTTTCGAATTCTTTGTGTGTAGCTTTTTTGAGGGTTTTTTGGCGTTCTTTTATGTGGGCACACTATCATAATCCAAAGATCAATTTGTCTCTTGTGTTTTCTTTTTATTTTTTAGACTTTGCCTTAAACCCTCTCCCCAGGCAAAAACTAAAAAAGGGAGGTTTCCGGGACCTTGGTGGCCAAGAAAATGGACCATTTTGCCGATCCATCTTCCGGGGAATGCTAGGGGTTTAAAACTGGTCACCAATGATTAAAATGAGCAGGGGCCCCCTCTGTGGGAAAAAAAAATATCATCCTTGTAGCCCCAAGGAACATCTTCCAAAAATGGGTGGTGCTCGTTTTCAAAAAAGTCTAGATAACGGGAGCCCTGTAAGAGTATGGGAAGATAACGGGCCCAAGGAATTGATTGTCTATCATACCACACCACACATTTACGAGAACGTTCTTTAAATGTCTCTCCACAAAAGGGAGTGGGGTTTTCGTCGGACCACCGTGGAGTTCGAGTGTTTTTTGTACCCCTCACGATGAAAATGGCTTTATCAGTAAACATATTAATGGGATTACTCGGCGATTTGCAATTTTCCAAAAAAAGAAAAATTCCAATGTCTACCTTCATCTCCTTCTGGGAAAGGGGTTGAACCGCTGTAAAAAAATTTAAGGATAAAACCGTACACATTTAAGCCCACCAAATCTTGTATGGGAACACCGTACGTGTGAATTCTTGTGCGCTTTTTGAGGGGTACGTTCTACCCACTGAATAATGTCTTCTACTTCATTCACATTCTGCTCATTTGCACGTTTTCAGAGAATATGACAATTTTTACATATTTTTTTTTTAATTTCACAAGAGACATGTTTTTGACATGTTGTGTTATGTAAATCATAATAGTTAGCTTCCTACATTTTTATGAAAGCAACGTATAGTTAATACCGCAAGGAAATATGTTTCTGTTGGTACTAGTGAAAACAGGGAAAAGTCGATATTTGTCAAAAAAATGCGTAAGGTTACTGAAGAATTAAAATAATAATGAAGTCTGCCGATTAAAAAGGAAAATCCCTAAAGAAAAAAAGCCGGTCAAGAAGACAATTTTTTTGGGTAATTGATAACCAACGGGAAAGTTTCAAAAAGTGACTTTCAGAACCACCACTTTTTGGCCAATCATTTGCGGGTTAACTCCCGGGAATTTACTGATTTATTAAAAAATTGTAGTCCCATATCGTGAGAAAAAGTCACATGTTTCATGCTGCTCAAACAACAGACTAAATTCATGACTGAAAATTGAGATATTTTTTTTTTTACTTTTTTTTTTCCCCCGTTAAAATCTATTGTTAAAAATTTTATATTCATTTCCCGTTGTTGTATTTTTGTGTTTTGTGCATGTTACGTTTATCATTATTTTTTTTAAACTATCGTTAAAAATTTCACATCATGCAGTAAGAGCGCCCCAAAAAAAGCTTTTTTTTATTTCTGCTTATCTTTCATTTTAAAAGAAATGTTCTAAATAAAAATTATTTAGCAAAATGCTGCTGACCTAAAATATTTTTTGACTCTCAGAGTGCTAGAAAAGGAAAAACCCAAAGCCCCACTGACTTCATTTTTATCTAAATGGAACACTTAAATATTATTTCACTTTCTGGTTCTACGCTAAAGAATTACTGCAACGGGCAACTATGTGACTATTTTTAATATCAACGTTGCTAAAGAACTTTAAATAATGACGCCGGTGTGAAGTTCCGGTAATACTACATGATGGAAGTAGTTTCATCAATAGAGTAACCAAAACTTGCGGACTCGCATAGGCGTCGGTATTATGGGTTATATAAGAATCGAAAAATTCATAAATAAACTTACTTGCTAATTATTCAACAAATTAGAGGCATCAGAATGTGTACATACTGTAAACTTGCATCATTGCATATGTTTCCACAGTTACTTCTTTAAACCTTGTGCGTCGACAAGAAAAAAATATTCTTATACATAGAAAACGATCTTCCAATCTAAGGAAGTTACATTTGCATGTAGAAACTGTTTTTCAAAATCACTTAAAAGTCACTATTCTTACACTTATTATAAACGGCCTCTAAGGTATTAAAATCGGGATTTTCCTTAAAACATCTGCCAACTTTTGACTAGCGCATAATCCTGGCGTATCATTTAATGTGTGTAATTTATTTTTTACACTCTCCACTATGTCTAATGATTCCTGCAATGACAATTCAGTACATTGTAGTTTTCTGATGGCATCTAGTAATACTGTATAATTGGTACATATTGTTGTTCAATCTTCTAAAAGTTGAGGAATTTGAAATTCTCTTTGACTTTCTCTAATTGCTTTGGATTCCGTCCGATTAAATCGCATTATAACTGATTGAATTTGTTGAAAATGGATCAAATAGTAAGAAGCTGCTGTTAGCCAAGTACCCCATCGCGTTAAAATTGGTTCAGGAGGTTCTGGAATACCTGGACAAAATTTACGAAATTCTTTTAAACGTTTTAGGAGATTACGAAACACTGCTTTAGTCTTCCAATCATCCGATAAAGTCCGAAAATGTTGTCGAACAACTTCACCAAACTAAACAAAGCATCACACGCAGGTTATAGTTTAATTTGGGGAAAATATTTTTTAAGGATGCCCAACATTTAACATCGTTGCTGCACTATCGTCCAATCATCACAACTTGATTTTGGGGGCAATTTTTAAAAAATTTTTTTTAAAAGGGTTTTCATTACATTTTTTTAAATTTTTCCCCGGGTACATTGTTGCCGTTTGAAGCTAAAATATGAGATGCTATTTTCTGCTAGATAAAACGCGAGCTATTACATTCACAATACTGTTTTTTTTTTATATCGGTCGTTCACCACGGTAATGCTATTTTTTTGGAAAACAAATCACGTTTACACAATTTTTAGCATCTTTTCATTCGGGGAAAATGATTTGTAATTGTGTTTGTGAGGGTAATGGGTACTTTGGGAACGCATTGCCCAAAACGTTTTTAAAAGGCTTTTTCACCAACGACCAACGGAAATTACAAGAGGGTAAACATAATTTTAAAAAAATGTATGAGGAATGTGTATAAGGTATTTAGTTTTTTGCATTTCTCATATGCTTAATACCATGAATGCCTCTGGGAACAGTTTTGTCCAAAACAGCCAAACAACATTGATATTAAGCAAAAAAAAAATGCACTACCGCATATTTTTTAAAAGGGAAGAAGTGACACATCTTATGACATTAGTAACAAATCTATTACGGGGCATTTTTTTTTAGGTGGTAAATATTAGTCTATATGAAACGATACATAATTATGTATTTGAAACATTTTCACAAAAACCCCTTCCCCAAACCTTAATTCGACTGGGCACGTTTGGGAAGCCAAGTATCATCATCCCCCAAAAGGACTGACTATTTCAGTTTTTGCTGATGATGATAGGGCTATCAAAACGTGGTCCAGTACGAATTAAGTGTTGTGAAAGGGTTTTATGAACTGTTTCGTGTTCCATTTCCACATTTTTTGAGTATCCGTTTATTTAAAATTTATGTCTTGGTTAAAACAACCAAAAAAAAACACCAGCTATTTTTTAAAAAAGGCGACGGGGTAAGTACAAAACCTTGACCTTTTCGACTAATCTCTGCAATAGCTAAACCCCGGTACAAAAACGAAATCTCCCAGCGGGGTTTTTAACAGTTTTATATTCAAGGCGACACTACATCCCTGTTCTCTCCCGGTTTTATTTTATTTATTAAATTTTTCGTATTCTTATATTCCCCCCTAATACCGACCCCTATGCGAGTCCGCAAGTTTAGGTTATTCTTTTTCTAAACATAGTACTCTACAGCTGTTACTGTACCTTGAACCTTTCCCTAATTTTAGGCAGTATAATTTGAATTTCTTAAAGGGTATCCAATTTTTTCACTAGTTGGTCCCTTTATACAAACTCTTTTTTTTAATATTATAACATTCCATTAGAATTTTTTTGAGAAAATAATATAATTTATATTAAATGCAAAGTTGTAAATAATTTTAGTTTTGCCAGATACAGGGAACCGAATAAAAATAAAATAAAGTAAATGAACATAAAATTTATATTTTAAAAATTTTAAAACAAATTAAAGAACAAAAAATTAAAAAACGAATATTTAAATTTTTTTTTTCTTTAACAAATCTCTAATTTTTAAAAATTACGAGCCATCCTAATGCATTTCGGATTAAATACCCCCGAAATGTTTCTCTTTTATTTTTTTCGACGGTAAAAAGGTTTCGTAAATACAATCTTTCCAAAAAACCCATAAGGTCCCATCATTATGAACATTTCGTTCTAATGTTGACCTTTTCCTGTGAAAAGGGGCGAGAGCCCCGGCGTGCTGAAACACACGCGCTCGTAAATGCAAAGGAAGGTCTTCTAATTTTCGTGCATTGCATATTTTTAGTCATAGGCTGCTTATACGGGTTGCGTTATTTTTGGCATAGAATCAGAAAATTAAATAATATCTAAGATGTTCCATTGAAATTAACGAAGTGACTCAAAAAACGCCACTTCTTTGGGGCACCCTGTACAAGTCCATACATAATACGTATTGTTATAATATTTATTTACTGGTTCTAAACAAGATTTTTTTTGTAACAAATCCTCATATTTACGCAGTTCTATTATGGAAGCAAGCTAACATTTCTTGATTGACTGTTGCAATAAGAGATTTTAGAAATTATAAAAGGGGTTGTTGTAAAATACTGTTAAATATTAGAGTTTGATATATGTACCATCATTTGCATAAAAATCTGGGACAAATCTTATGAGCTCATTTTGACGTTTTTTTTTCAATGTGTGAAAATGCCCTGTTCATTTACGATTACACTGACAAAAAATTTTGACATATTTTCACAGTTTGGGGTTTTTTTATGGTTTACAAAAGACTGCTTAAAATGGGTAATGTCGCTTGCCCCAGATTTTTATGCAAGTGATAGTTAGAGACGGGTTTTTTAGGACGAAAAAAAAAAAAAAGCTAAAACCTTTTTTTTAAGCCTTTTAAAAATATGTATTTGGGACGAAAAACTTGATTTAGGCATGTTAGGCAAATATTTTTTTTTAAAAAAAAAAAAAAAACGGTAAACACAAAAAATCATTTTATTTAAAAAAAAAGAATAAGAATACATATTTAATGAATTTTTTTAGGTACATTTCAGCCATAAAAAAAATAAAAAAAAAATTTTAAAATTTTAACTAAAACTAAAATATGTAGATTCATTTGGTTTAAAAATAAAAAAATAAATTAATTAATCGCCGTGTAACATGTCCTCAAATTTTTTTCCGTTTGCGTAGCACACAAAAATGTTTTTTCAAGTTGTGTTAGTAAAATTTGTTCTTCGGTCGGAAAACAGCATTTTTTGTACGAAGAAAAAAAAAACGTTCTACGTCCACGGGATTGTAGGACAAAATTTAAATAGGGACCAGTCAGTGTGGTATGAGCTTTTAGTTTCAACTGCTTCGCCACTGAGCAGCTCAAGCAAACTCTTTTAAACCTTTTTGAAACCCGGATTTTTGAGAGCGCTTCGGATCATAATTATGAAACAGAATCTGTAAGGGGAAGGCCAAAATGTTTCTAATCTTTTGTTTTATCAATGAGAAATTTATAAGCGACTTGATATATAAAAATCTTTTTTGAATTTTGATTGGAAAAGTATTTTTTGCGCTTGCTCATGAGTTGTGAATTTTTGTAAAACGATTTTTACAACCTAAAACATAAAGCGTAAATAAAAACAATCTTTTTTTTAAAAATTTTGCTAAAAAAGTATTTTACTGATTTTATTGCTTGAAATTATTAGCATAAAAAACTACGCCCAAACCCAATTTCCCCCAAAACGTGTTAAGACAGGTTGGGGAGGCAAAGGGAGATCTAGCAGATTTTTTTTAACTGCCACACGCAGTGGAGCTTTTAAAAAAGACTCTCTGGTTTTTTGAATTAAACCATTAACTTGCAATTGATTTTTTAAACTTCACCACCAAATTTGAGTCCATGTGCAAAACATGTTAAATTTTAAAGTTTTTATAAAATTCTTAAAAATTTGTAAAACATTTAGCATATAAGAAGAATCCGTGACTAAAAGCTTGACTTTTTGTACTTAATTCCATCTGTGGCCACAAAATCCTAAAATAGGGGAGAGTTCCCTTTTAAACTTAAATATTTAGCATTAAATTTCAATATTTTAAAAATAAGCTTTTGCATTTAAAAATTTACCTAAAGTTGGTTCACGAATCTTGTCATTGTATTGCAATTTTTTCTTTCAAATTGTTTTTAGCCCGTAAAACGGTTTTCCTGGTGTTTCAGAAAAAAGCCCTTTCCCCCAATCATATTTGCCATAGTACGACCTTTAGAGTCAGTCGTCTCATCTATAGATATCCAAAATCGTTTTTTACCAACTTTTTCGCGAATAGTATTTAAAAGTCTTAAAAAATTAATAAAAAATTAAGATGTAAACAAAATCTTAATGACCCTCAAGTATGAAAATACATTTTTTTTAAAATTTTTTTTATTATATTAATTACCCAGAACTTTGTTACTATGTTTTTCTTTTTAAGGTTTTCACGCTTGCCACATTTTTGTTGCAGTATTTAGTGAGAAAAATTTCGCAGTTTTTGAATAGTTTAATCTTCCAGAGGAATATTTTCAGCATAAAAGGTCGCATAAATCTCGATTAAAAAAAAAGTCGATTTCTCTTGAATTTTTGGTGTCTTTAACATTTGGTTTTCCCCAACGGTTTCCCAAGATTTTGCCCGAGTCCAGGAGCGTGATGTTTCCTAAATGTTTTTTTTCTTAGCATTAACTAAATAATATTTTGAAGAAGTTAGGGGAAGAAAAACAAAAACGTCCCTTTTCCATTTTCCCCCGCTTTAAAAAGAACAAACTCTTCACTGTTGCTTGGATTCAGCTGAAAGACAGTATGCCTTTCCCAATTTTCCTTTGCCCCTTTTTGAATTTATCGCTATGTGATTTCCCTTGGGTTTTGGCATTGTTTTAGATGGAAAAAACACAATACACGAGTAGATAAACAAAACACAAACCGACAGAAAACTACCGAAAAAATTCGTTTTTCAAGCACGATATAAAAGAAAATTAAAAGACGTTTCTCACTATATACTGATTTGTCAATGTCCCCCTCGCTATAGGGAACACACACAAAAGCCCCAGAGAAACTTTAAAAGAATAAAAAAATAAAATCTAAATGCCAAAAATCAAGATGTCCCTTGTATAAATATGAATGGGCTCGTGGGGATTTATTAAAACACGAACAGGGGGGAAAGAAATTTGCTTATTGGTTTAAATTTAAAGGGCGAAACAAGCCCGAAGGGTTCCCCTAAAAAAAAACTGGGTGAGGTAAAGAAACCCGAGAGCGATAAACCCATTAATTTAGGATATTCTTCAATAGGGTAGAAATTTAAAAAATTTTTTGGCAGGCAAATCCAAAATTTGCCCTCACACAAAGACGGGAAAACCCCTCGTTGTTTAGTTTATAGATTTTAGCTGAAAACTAAAATTTACATTAAGAAAAAATGAGCTGGTAAAAAACCCTTTTATTAAAATTAAAAAAAAAAAAAGTTTTTTGACCAAAAAAAATTTTTTTAGGACAAAAAGGCGAAAAAAAAAAAAGATTTTGGCTTTTTAAAAGTCCCCAAATAGGCAACTAGGCAAAAAAAACATAGCTAGTCGCTTTTATTTCCGAGAAAAAATAGATTTTGTATTTTTTTTAATTGCCCTTATCTAAACAAGAGGGATTTTTGCCTAAAATCCCGTCTCTAGTGATAGTAATGATTTAGATTAATAGTATTTGAAAGGAATTCACTATTTTTTGCACTATTTGAAAATGGCTGAAGTTTCTATATTATCAAAATATTTAGATTGCTGTCCAATTTTCTTCCACATTAATTGCTGTTTCATTTTTTCGCTTCGATGCACTTGAGACCAATATGGTCACGACTGGATTTATGAACTTCGAACTAATTTGCTTTTTAAAGTCGAACGATCCGTTTTAAAATTCGCTAGCATCTCGGTCACGTTGTTCTAGCTTCAAATCGTTTAATGCCCCTCTGCGTTCAAAAGGAAAAAAGCTTTTTTTGTTTAGCGTAAATATACAGAAAGCTGTTTTTTTCAAAAAAGGGGTTTTTAGTTGTAGTTGAGTAGTACGTAATATTTAATATGTTGTTAATTTTAGGTTGATTTTCGTGTATTTAATTTTTTTATAAAAAATACCCATTTTTTTGGGCGCTTGTGAAATTGTGTACTTAAACACCCGCTTTTCAAAAAGGAATCAAATATTTCATCAGGGAAATTTGCACGCGCGCATCATGATTAAACAACTTTAACTATCAATTAAATTTAATTTGTCAAATATAACATTAACATCTATCAAAACAAATCAAAATGAGTAAAATACCCAGGAAAAAAACTGTTTTTTTGCATAAAATTTTTTAAGAATTTACAAATACAAAGTTAATCATCTAAATAAACTTATTAACACACGATAAGTATTTTTGTGCTCTCCATCGACCCAAATGTCATTATAATTTAAATTTTAGTTAATCACGAATTAAACCAAGTGTCAGTTACATATAAAAGGCATACTAAACGCAATTATATTAATTGACGATTAAAATTAAAAATATCTGTCAATATTAACCTAAAAAAAATAAAATAAGATACTAGAGGGACATTTTTATTTGAGAAAATATGCAAGAAACTTAAGTATGTAAATGTCTGATATACCTCTATATCTTCTGTTTTCTCCGACGACGAAATGGAGAGCATACCAAGGAGATACGCGTTTTAAAGGGGATAGAATAAATCCTTTTGATATATACGATGAGGGAGAACTTAAAAGAAGTTTTCGTTTTAAAAATCCCAACAATAAACATGGCTATGTGACCTAAGGACGTCATTTGAAACGTGCAAGAAATCTATCTCTGGCTAAACTAAATATTATTAATGAGATTATTTGACAATCAGGTGCCTTTCAACAATTAGTGGGTGAACACCATTGCCAGTTGGTAAAAAGCTGCAGGGATTTTTTGCGATCGTAGCTAGATGGCCAGAAAGTGTAGTGATGCACTATATTTAATGATTCCTTCCTTCTGTGCTTACCCTGCTGATGTTAATAGATGATTTCTGGTAGGCGATAGTGCATTGTTTGACTCTCTTCAAAAACGCTCACATTAACTCCGATAACGGCAGCAGGAAAAGCAGCTTTCTTATTGGCCAACAAGGAATGTAGTTTAAAGGTGATTTGGTACTCTTATGCGACCACCTCCTTGCCTTGCTGTTGCATTGCGAACTAAAACGGAGACTATCTTAGCAACTACATTATCTTGTTGTGTATTGCATAACATAGGAACAATATTTGATAAAAATTACAATTAATATTGTTTTACAGAAGGCAACTCCCCTAAAACATAAGCCTATAATATTTTATAAAGTCATGTTAAAATATTTATTTGTTTATAATCTGCAAAGCGATTTCTTTTTCATTTTCCGTAGAATTTTTTCTTCTTTCTCGATGCTCCGTTATCACCTTTTTCATACTAATGTTACGGTATGTGAGGGTTAGGTTGTTGTGGATTATATCAAACAAATATAAATCATCGATAACATAGTCTTAACAACGCAACATTTTTTTTGTGGTGTAGCGTCCTAAATGTCATTCAAATTTAGTGTTTAAAAATCCGTTTAAAAACCCCCCAAAAAATGTTTAGAAACATAATTTCTTAATCACAAATTTAAAATTTTAAGGAGATTAATTTAATTTGGTTTTTAAAAATGTTCTATAAACCGGACGTTAGATACGTATTATTTTTGTAGGGGCAAAACCATCTTTTACATCAAAGGACATTTTTTTTTTTTGAAATTTTTTTAGATAAAAAATAGTATAAAGGGTTTTAAAAACAGATTTTACAATGAAAGAAAATAGCTACTGTATTTTCGTGTCCCCTTTCTTGCATTTAAAAACTGTATCCGTTTTTCCGTAAGGGGATCTTACGAAGAGCATTTTACTTTTCATATCTCTACAATGCTGATTTAAAAATTTTAAAATTTAACTGCTTATGCCTTACTTTTTGCGTACCCGCCCCATCATCAACACCTAAATTTTAAACCTTTTGTTTTTATTTAAAAAATTATTTCCTGCGTTCCTGAAGTGTTTCCTAACAAATGTAAAAATTCCTGAATTGTTTAAATTGCTCGTGACAAGGGTCATCTGGGGTTAAATTCTATATTTATGTAATATGTATATAATGTATATGAAAAAATTTGGATCCTAAAAAAATTAAAATAAAATCGAACGTTGTAAATAAATTTAAAACTTTTAATTTTTAAGCAACGAAAAAAAAAAACTTTTTGAAAAATATGTTTTATAACACATTGTATATAAAAGCAACCCTGATGTTTTGATTAAGTTTACAATCTTTTTTTTTTCGGGGTGCTTTCTCAGTATTTAAAAGATGTGTGAAAAAATAACAGGATTGGAATTTTGCAGAAAAAATAAAAAATACAAAAAAATTTTTCCGAAAGGGGTAAGTTAAAATGTACAATTATTTTCAATAAGTAGAATTTTTTTTACATATATTTATTAGTAAAAGCAGGAATATACCCCGAAACAAAAACTGAAAATATGTCCATAAATATGCAAGTAATTTTTACATACAAAATATGCAAAAAAGAATTGGAATGGGAAAAAAAATGCAAAAATAAAAGAAGCCCCGGTCAGGTAAGGTGTGATTTAAATTCGGGTAAAAGTTTTTTAAATTGGGGGCTAGCTACCCCATATATACCAGAGAAACGTTTATTGATCAAAACTATCCCCTTTAAATTTCGAGACTTTTCTGTTTCAATTACCCCAATACTAAAAAAAAAACTGTTTTTTTTTTTTTTAAATAAAAAAAATATTTTATAAAAAAGTTTCTTCCTTCGCTTAAGAGAAGCATACACGTGTAATGGAAAAATTATATTTATTTGCTAAAGACGTTTGTTAATTGGTAAAAAAAAATCTGCAAAAAATTTTTAAGAAGCGTTTTAGTTAAGTAAAGGGCCCTTTAAAACACAAAACAAATTTTCGAGGGTGAAATATTTTTCTTAATTCCCAGAAGCGTTTGGGGTATTTTTTCATAATAAAGTTTCATTTCTTAAAAAAAAGCTTTTTTTTACTTATAATTTTTGAAACCATTTTTTTAACGACATTTTTAAATTGTGCTTACCTTGTTTAAAACGTACGGCTTCCGTAAAAATGCGAAATTTATCACTTTGCTTGTGATTTTAAAAGGGCAAAAAGTAAGTTTTACTAAGAATTCAAAAAAAAGGAAACTTAATGTATAATACACAGGGGAAAACAACCCCTAAAAACAGTAACCAAGTAATGCTAGTAAAAAGCCCCAATTTTGATGGAATCACCGGCGAAAACAATATTTGAAGAAAAAAAAGCTTAAGGGCTTTTACTTTTGGCCATATTTTTTTTTACATCTCCAATATAGATAGTATCTTCCCCAGAAAATGTATATCTTTAGGGTACGACGTTCAAAAAATTTTTTCAAAAATACCGTTTTAATATTTTTTTCTTTTTTTAATGGATAAAAATAAAAATTATAAAAAGGGATAAATTTAAAAATAAAAATTTAATTATAAACAACATAAAAACAACCCTATTTAATTACATTATTAATTAAATTTTAAATTTAAGGTAGGAATAAAATCGGGTACTCTAAATCGTGGCACTGGAACACAAAAACAGTTCAAAAAACGCTTACCACATACTTTTGTAAAAAAACAAGAGCAGATACCACTTTTTTAGGCCCTATGGTGATTTTTTATTTTTGGTTTTTTTTTTTCCATTTTTTTAAAAAATATTTCGGGGAATACATGAGAGTTAAGAAATATGTTCATGTTTGGGCTGTATTCTATGCAGATCTTTTGTTATAAATTTAAATATTTTAAGATGAATTTCTTTTCTTCAATTCTGTTTTTTCTGAAAAATTTGGGTAGGCCCTGGTTGAAAATTTTCTAGAAAATATAAAACCGTTTTTCGTAAAGAATTTTTGATTTTAAAATTTTATTTTTTTCCAGGTATTTTTCGGAACCGTATTTTTACTATATTTCAATACAAATATAGATTTGGCAGAAATTTCACGCGACTGTGTACATGTCAGAAAAAGAAGTAATGCAATCGTTTGTGTGGTTACCGCCCTACTATTCTACCGCTTTGCGTTGACTTCAATCCATAGTCAATATTGTCTATACTTTATGCGATAATGCTTTCAGTTTTTGTGAAATCTAGTTTTTTTTTCAAAAAAAAAAATCGTATTTCAAAAATTTATACAAACAGTTTTTTATTTGTGCACCGCAATATTGTAACTTGAACATTCAAAATGATTGAATGATTATTCGTTCGTTAGTAATTCTATACCAACTTTTTTTTTCCAACGGCAGTTGAGGTAAAAAATTGTATCTTTGCTCGTTTGTTTTCGAATAAAGGAGTTTTATCCGTGTTACCTATTGTTTTTTTTGAAGTGGTATTTACTGGCACCCCCTCACAAGTACCCCCCAACTGTGTATTTTTTTTGTTTACAATAAAGGGAATAAAGATGAAACTATATATTGAGGGCTTTTTAGGCCACAAACGTGCTATAAAACATCACAAGAAAATTGGTTACTGTTAATAACGGGTATGTAGGTGTTTTTTTTTTTTTAAAAATAAATAATAAAAGTTTTTTTTGAAAACGAACAAAAAAAAACCCGAATTGATGCATGTGTTTATTAAAGGTACCGTTTGAAACCGGGGCCCCGGGGTTTAGGGTACCGGGGTACGCGAAATTTGAGCATCGGTTTTACCCGATTTTGGGGGATCGGGTTTCCCAAGCACCCGTTTTCGAGTACTCGAGTACCAGTTCTAAAAAACCGGGTACTGCGTGGGCGGGTAACCGGTTTCTAAAAAAGTTTTAGAATAAATTACCGTACGAACGAGCTACCTTGATCACTCGATTTTACACGAACTCAACGCATCTAAACGTGTGTTGAAGACTGTGGAATGTCATTGCTTGCCCAAATTGCGAAAAGAAAAAATCATTTGTGCGTCTTACTCGGATTTGTTCACGTACATGTGAAGCCCGACTTCGTTTTTAAATTTCCCGAAAACAGTTTGCTCACTTAAAACGGGGGATTCGTTCGTACACGACTTGGGTCTGCTTTTCCAAAAATGCGATTATGTTGGCTGATATAGTACGCTCGCTTTTACGTTGTACATGCTACAAATTAATTGTTGTTTTGTTGTTTTTTTTTGTTGTAAGGGGGCCCAATGGTGGGGGTTACAGAATACACCGTATTTCTAGGCATCGACTAAAAGTAATAGTAATAGTAGTTATTTGTGCCTTTTATGCATTATATTTACACACGTCAATATACAAAAAATAAAATACATATGCAAACAAAAATTTCGATAAAAAAAATGTCACATCAAAAGTACCGCATTAAAAAAAAGGGGAATTGGAGTGAAAATGATTTAAAGTAAAAAATATTCTTCCTCGGTATAGAAGGCTTGTTCAACTAAAATTCTTTTTGCGGCTGGGGGATCCTTGGGAATCAGAAGAACATTCGATTTCACATGAATTTTTGGGTGTGAAAGAATTTTCCCCGAGGGTTTCCGCATAATTTGACTCGGCACAAAAAGGCTCGTGTCAACGGTGTAACAAATCCAAAAAATTCAACAGGGGAACTTAAAAACCCTTTTTTAACATCGTGACAGGAACAAATGGATATTTTTCGTAAAAAACCGGACGTAAGCAACAATTAACTTTTTGGGATGTTTTCGGATAAACCCGAATACAAAAAAATTTTTTGTTCAAAAAGGCTTCTAAAAAAATTTGCTTGTTTTTTGTTTTATGGATATGTAAGCTTTGCTTTGAAAAAATCGAAAAACTTTAATGTAATGTGTAAAACATTTGTTTACAGAAGACATCGAGAAATAAAAAAAAATATCGACAACGTCGCATACCCTTAAAAACATGACAAGCAGCTTCACACAGCATGCCAAAACATTAAAAAAAAATGCGTTTTTACTATTGAGGCCTTCAAAAACATGTATTGGAATACCACCTTCAAATGGAAAAAAATTTTTGCAGAATTTATTCGAAAGCATGCAAAAGTGGTAAATCTTAAGGTAAATATTTTGAAATAAAATTTGTGCGAAAGGAATTAAAAACTTAAAAGTATCCATGTATTATCTGCAAAGAAATGCTGGCTAAAAATCTATTTTTTCGACTTTCTGCTTACTCAGCCTTAAACACAAACACCAATGTTTGACCCGGCAATATTAGTACATTTAAGTTTACTTCTCCGCACCTTTTCAAAAGACCTACAAAATTTAAAAGTAAAAATTGTAATTTCGAGCTATATAACAGGTTATAATTCCCATGGTAGATCAAATTTGGTTTTCTTTAAAAAAAGTTTTGAGCCAATGAAAAAAAATGTGGTGTCGTATTCAAAACAGTGCTCACAAAAAACAACAAATGCAAACTTTGCGTTAACAAATTTGTTGACTAGTACAATTAAGCAAATTTATGAATTCCAGTTTTATCGGGCCTTTTTTTCTTTTCAACAGCAAAGTCTTTCCTAGCTCCAAATAAACACTACCTTAAATTACGATGCAAAGAGTATGTTGGGGCTTCCGGGGATAGACTTTAAAAAATTTTTAATTTTTGTAAATATTTTCAATGTTTTATTTTATCTTTAACAAAGTTTATGCCGGGAAAAGTGACATGTGTTTTCGTTGTAAATTTGTAAAAATTTTACAGTAACAAACCATTTTAAAAAAATACCATTATAAAAAAACCAATTTGTATCTACACGACAAAGCAAAAGAAACACAGAAGTAAATGTAATCAATGTAATCAGCCCTATTTTTTATTTTGAATTTTTTCACAGTCCCGCATCTGGACGATTTTTTTAAAACAGTTTTTTTCAACGCTATTTTTACAATTAAAACCTAAAACTGTTTTTGATAAAAATAAATATATAAACATTGTATCTTTACAGATAAAAAAAACAGCACGTTTTTGGGTAAAAAATTGAAATGAACCTTGTCACCATGCTCTTGGAATTTTTTTAATGCAGATGTGATAAGTATATTTTTTCCTATTTTTTCCCCTATCGGTCTCGACTCCTTCAAATAAATCGTTGTAAAATTTCCCCGGGGGTATCTGCAAAAGAAACTGAAAAGTACGGAGCCCAACTGGACATGGGTATTCGATATACCGCGTGAGAAAATCCCCTAGTTCTATGGCCTAAAATACATAGGCGCGTTGCAAAATTTTTCCTTTTAGAATGCGAGGGCGTAAAAGGGGGGTTTTCAAATGCCGACGCGATGATGGAATTAAAAGGGAAAAAATCTAATCGCTACGTGTGATGGTTTTTTTATACTCTAGCCATGCGTTTAACACCCCAATTTTTTATTTTGTTTATCCTTTTCTTTTTTTGCTCCTTTTTTTTTTTTATCGTTTTGGTTATACTCGTAGTCCATATTATGAAAAAAACTTTTTGTTTTGTTTTATTTTTATGAGCTAAGGAGCCATTAAAATACACGTTTCCCTCGGGCTGCAAATGAATTTCTTATTTGAAAATCTATATAATAATGGGATAGTGAATTTTTTACAGTACAAAAAGTGTTAATACTTTGACATAAATTTCATGGAATTAAAAATTTTGTTTGTTTTTTTTTTTTCTGCAAAATTTTTCAAGTAAAATATTTATTACTTTATTATTTCAATGAGGTGGCCCAAAAAACCCAGTTATGTTTTCTCGTCGAACGACCTTTTGTCCCGTCTGAATAAATTTTTTAAACCCGTAGGAGTTCATACCCTTTTTAAAAGCCAGAATTTTTTTCGGGCCTTTTTTGAGATTTTTTTCCCGGTTACCTTTTTGTGCCCCCAAGCCGCGTGTTTAAGCTGTTTTTTTATACTTTTACAGTGGCTTTAAGGTTTTAAAAAGGGTTTTTTTTTCACCTCTTCTAATACTGGTTCAAAGACTAGGCTCATTTTATTTTCTTAAAGGGGCAGTACCCCTTTCGATGTCGGTCCACATTCTAATATTTACCAGGCCACAATTCTCCCACTTCTTTTTGCCCTGGCAGGAGTCTTCGAATGCAAGTTTCGTGGTTCTTGCCCCAGCTACTCCGAAAACTCTCAAACGAAGGCCCCGGGCCGGGCAGCAAGAGTGCACTGACGCTCTTTGCTATCGGTTACCTTTTCATTTCCTGGGAGTTGGTGTCGAGGGGCCCCTACCTTTTAGTATTATCCTTCCTCCCAGTAATTCACTGTTGAAAAATATTCCTGCCCATTCCGAGTTATTTCGGATGACTAAGTGCCTTAAAGCCCCTGGGGGTCGGTTACATAAGTCCTGCTCTTTCAGACTAAGGTTTCCAAAGTTTTCGAGCACATACTGTGATAAATTTTCGCATGAAGTATGCGGTACTACCGTAGGTTTTAACAATGGTGTCCGTTTTGACATCATACTTAATATGGGTTTTTATCTATGCGCATCTTCCACTTTTTTTCCCCTCGCATACGTATTCACACGTGTGCTGCCATAAAGCTTTTGCCTTCAGCAGCGGTGAAGAGGCACAAGTTAAACAGGGTTTCCAGTGGGCGTTGAGTTTTCGTCATGGCTCCCGTAATGCCCGGGATGGAATGTTGTTTTTTGGTTAGTTTATTTCCCGTACTTTGAAAAATGAGTGCGTTCCACCAGACTAACTGGAAAAAATTATGTTGATGCAGTTTCACCCTATAGACTAGTAATTACCTTGGGTTTAATCCCCATTATCTCTAAGCGCTTTTCAGGTCCATAAAGCCGATTCTTTTTGAAATCCTTTCAACGTGCGATTTTAAGGCAAGTTTTATGTTAGGGTCACCCGAGACACTTAACTTCCTTCAGCTTTGTAAGGGTACTACATAAGTACATGGGAGTACTCCCAATCGTTTTATTCCGCTGTGAACCCGGGCAAGGTTTGTTTGGGAAAGGGTTTACCCTTATCCTTTCTTTTTAACCTCCTTTCAGTAAACTTCAAGACTCCCTGCATTCTTTGCAGACCCGGGACCTTCGAATCTACCACCGTTAGTACGGTTATATCATCCCGCTAAACCCACCACTGTATAACCCCCACCCTCTACCCCCTTTTCAGGAGGTCGTCCACCACCCAAAACCAAGCAGGGGGGAAAGCACTCCGCCCCGCGGGGGATCCTTTAGCGGCCCCTTTAACCCACCGTATAGCCTTCGTGGGACATATATAGTAGGGTGCCCAAGCATATCAAAGATCCAGGCGCATAACGTGTTGTTAATCCCCTGTTCCCTCACAGCTGGTGTATCGAAACTAAAGATGCGTTATCGAAAAACACGTTGAATATCCGAAAAGGGGCCGAGCACATTTTTTTCGCATTGCAGCGTATAGGTGCTCATTTCCGGACCACCTCACGACTCAGCTTTCGAGATTTGCCCATTGTAAGCATATTGGTGATCACTGATTGTGAGCGGCAGCACTCATAGCGCATTACCTCTAATATGCCTTTCAATCAGTTATTCCAAGACCTTTAAAAGTAATATAACAAAGTTGCTTTGAAAAATTTATGCAACTATACGCGTCCTATGGGATTCGTTTGTATTGTGTCGAAATGGACAATGGACAATGACAAAATTGAATTTACAAACTATTTATGCGTCATTTATATTCCGAAAAATAAAGAAAATTGATAAGCTTTTTAAATAATAGCACTCTGTACTCAAAGTAAAATTCTAAATAATTTTTAGTTACAATACTAATCGATATTTTTACAAATAAGGAATAAAGATACCTTACTCTTATGAATATTATAAATGTGACCTATTTTTGCAAAAGCACAAGTATAATTTTACATTTGACAAGCTAACATTTTATTTTGAAGAATGCAGGAACTTTTATTTTGGTAATAATTTTCTGAAATATTAACAATAATAAAGTTTTCCATTTGATGCCAACTTTCTTCTCCACACGGTGTATAGACATGTGTAGGTCAATTTAAAAATATTTTCATCGTCACAGGGCGATAATCTACAGAATGGCACATCAAAGTAAAATAAGCAAATTATTATCCATCTAAATTTGTTTACAATTGGCAATTTTTTATTTAGAATAATCTGTATAACGCCAAACCGTTTCATTGTGATGTCACATACCCTATACTTGTTGCCTACCACAGGGTTCAGTCTTTTATCATTATTGTCATAAGAGAATGCTTTTAGAAAACTGCAAATATCTTCGACTAAACTATAATGTATTCTCAATAAAAAATTTTTAGATTGTAGGGTAGACAATTACGTTCTACCTAAGATTTACCGTGGTGATCACCATACAGTACGGTCCTAAAGTGTCCCCTCATACTAACTTTTGAACGACAGAAGCTATCGTTTTTAGAAAAAAATAGGTCGATTTCTATTTTTTGTGAACTAACTTTTGCCGTTATCAACATTTCAATTTTATTTCCGGTTTCACCGAAAGTGACGTCAAGTTTCTTATTTTAAATAGAACACCATGTATATTTTTACGTTTTTGAAAAGATAATTGAAAGACGAATCCAACGATACCACATATATATATTATACTTTAATTTAAGAAATATGAAAGGTTTTAGTAATCTGTTTTTGTTGTTACGCAAAGTTGACCAGGAAGGAGCACCAATCTGTTTCTTGGGACGCCAGACTGATCTAAAGAGCTCATTGCTAAGCAAAGTAAGTATAACAATTGCCAAACTGGCAAATCTCAATTCCAAAATTGTAGATTATTATTGTTATTTATTGTTATTACGAGGGATGATCGTAAAATAAGGTTCCCAAAGCCCTGCAGCAGCAATAAGACGTGTTAGGCGAAAAACGACAACATTGGCGTGCGCAGCAGCTCTCCCACTCTATATACGTACCACTTCCGTCTCGCTATGCCGCTCAGTGTTGGCTAAGCAGCCGTCCGAGGTAGAACTCCTGATCGCCGCTACCGCCAGGTGCGAAATTATATGATATGAATTATATGATACGTTTTTTAAACGCGAAAGGGGTTTCACCTATAGACATTCATTGTCAATTAACCCAAGTTTATGGAGAAAAGTGTATAGCTGTTCAATATATTTGCAAATGGTGTAGGGAATTCACCGGAGGTCGGACGGAAATTCGCGATGAAGAGCGGAGCGGAAGACTCATTAGTTTCAGAGGAAATCGTTGAAAAGGTCGAGCGCATACTGTTTGAAGATCGGAGGGTCACCATTCGTCAACTCGCTTTTCGGATTCCTGAAAGAAAAGGTTATTCGATTCTTGAAAGGACTGGCGGCAGAATTTTACGACTTGGGGATACAGAATTTGGAGCACCGTCTGCAAAAATGCTTGGATAGAAATGGCGATTATGTTGAAAAATAGCTTAAGTTTTTACCTTTAAAACGATGTGTAATGTTAAGGAAATAAAGAATGCTGTCTATTTTTAAAAAATATGGGAACCTTGTTTTACGATCATCCCTCGTATAACTTGCATTTTTCATACTTTCGTTCTTTGTACTCGTTATTATTTTATGTTGTTTTAACTTGTCTTGTTAAATGTTGTTTCTGCTTTACTTTATCGAACTTTATTGTAATTAATTAATTGTGGCAGGTTTGTTTAAATTTATTAGTTTTTGACAGGCATTGTGCTTAAGTTTCAGTTTTTTATGTTGTTGATTTTACAATGGCCTCCGCATGGACCACGTTAGATAACCATCAAGCACCTAATTTTAATACACGGTAAATTTGTCAGTAATTACCACAAAGTGGAACATAATGAGTACTGCCCTTGTACAGCCGGAAGTATTTGAACTTTGCGCTAAGTAAGCATAGATAGTATATAATTTACAAGGCGAACTGTTTTAACAGAAGGTAATATGATTTAAATTATTTTTTAATTTGTTGGGGAACCATGGCAAATGAAGTGATAATAGTTGCCAGATTTACATAATACTAAAATTGACCCAGCAATTTTACATGGTTCGTGCCGAAGTCATCATAAAGGTAACAATATAAAAAGCCTAAAAAACAGACATATTGTCTATCAAAAACATATTTAAACAAACCTACCATAATTAAGTAATTGCAATAATGTTCGATAAAGTAAAGAAATAACAATTAACACAACAAGTTAAAATAAGAGAAAATAACGAGAACAAACGTATGACAAATGCAGGATATAATAATAATAAATAACAAGAATAATTTACGCTTTTGGAATTGAGATTTGACAGTTTGGCAATTGTTATGATTACGTTGCTTAGCAACGAGCTCTTTAGATCAGTCTGGCGTCACAAAAAACAATTTGGCGCTCTTTCCTAGCCACCTTTGCGTAACAAGAAAAGCAGATTACCAAAACCTTTATTGCTGCATATCGTCATACTTCTTAAATTCAAGTATAACATATATGGTATCGTTGTATTCGTCTTTTGATTACCTTTCCAGGAACGTAAAAATACACAGGGTGTTCTGTTTAAAATAAGAAAGTTGACGTCACTTCCGTGTGTGAAACCGGAAATACAATTGAAATGCCAATAACGGCAAAAGTTAGTTCGCAAAAAATAGAAATCGACTAATTTTTTTCTAAAAACGCTTGCTTCTGTCGTTCAAAAGTTAGCGTGAGGAGGGGGGCACTGCATTGTAATGGAAATTGTATGACCGCTTCACTTTTCCATGTCGATGTATAGAGAATAAAATTTAAATTACGTAAATTACGTTTTCTTATCCTAAGTAGGCGTATGTGAGTGGTCGTGACTCGGTGAGTTTTTATATAGCAACGAATGGAATTTTGTGCGTCTGTTTTTGAGTGGAAAATGCTGAAAAGGTCATCCCACAATAATCAATATTTACTTATGCAGTAGGAATTTCAATGATTTCCAAAATTTTGAAAACATATACATATACAGTCTTTTTCAAAGTAAATCGGCACTATTGCTATATATCTTCATTGTTTTTAGTACTACAGAGTCGGTTAAATTACTTGAAATGATTTGAAAATATTAGCTAGAAATTATTTCCTCAATGGAACAGCCTTTATATCTTCAACCCAAACGAAAGAATATCCGTTTCAATTTAAAAAACGTACTCCCCGCTCGAAAAACTTTAACAAAGTGCAAGCAAAAATAAGTTACAAAAAAAAACAAATCACAAACACTACAATCTGTACTACTGTGGAAAAAAAAAACAACTGAAACAAATAATTAACAAAGAAAATGTACTACTATTATTAAAGCAAACGTTCAAAGATATTCCCATCTTCCTCTAAACATTTAATTGCTTTTGCCAGTATTACTCCCACTGTCTTGGATATGCTTCTAATCTTAATCTACTCAATTACATTTCTGACTCGATTTGCTAATTTTTATGTCTTATTACATTCACTGTTGTATACCTCATTTTTAACATGCCTCCATAGAAAAAAGTCTAATGAATAGAGTAACCTAAACTTGCGGACTCGCATAGGCGTCGGTATTACGGGTTAATATAAGAATACGAAAAATTCATAAATAAACTAAACCGGTAGAGAAGCAGGCATGTAGTGTCGACCTTGAATATAAATCATGTTAAACCGCGCTGAGAGAGATTTCGTTTTAGTACCGGTTGAGCTGTTGCAGAGATTAGTCGAACGGTCAAGGTTATGTACTTACGTGTCGCTTTTGAAGATATAGCTGGTGTTTTTTGTGTGTTGTAGTATTATACCAAGTACATAATTAGTGTATCGTTTCATATTGAACTAATATTTACATACCTAAGAAAACAATGCCTGGTAATAGATTTGCTACTAATGTACATAAGTATGTGACACTTTTTCCCCGTTTAAAATGTGACAGTAGTGCAGTTTTTTGCTTAATATGCAATGTTCGTTTGGCTGCATTGGACAGAACTGATTGCCAGAGGCATGTCAATGGTATTAAGCATATGAGAAATGCAAGAACTGAAATACCTTATACACTATTCCTCATACATTTATTAATTATGTTTACCTCTTGTAATCTTCCGTTGTCGTTGGTGAGAAAAGCAGCTTTTAAAATGTTTTGGCGACAATACTTTCCAAAGTACCCATTACCCTCACAAACACAATTACAGAATCATTTGCCGCGAATGAAAGAGATGCTAGAAAATGTGTGTAAACGTGATTTGTGTTCCAAAAAAATATGCATTACCGTGGATGAGACGACCGATATAAAGAAAAACAGTATTGTGAATGTAATAGCTCGCGTTTTATCTAGTGAGAACACAGCATCTCGATATTTGTTAGCTTGCAAACGTGTTCAACAATGTACCGGGGAAAATATTCAAAAAGTGATAATGAACGCTTTGAAAAAATTTAAAATTGCCCAAGATCAAGTTGTGATGATTGTGACAGATAGTGCAGCAACGATGTTAAGTGTTGGGCGATCCTTAAAACATATATTTCCTAACCTAATACATATAACCTGCGTGCTGCATGCTTTGCATTTAGTTGGTGAAGTTGTTCGACAACATTACGGAAACGTTGATCGGATGATTGGAAGTACTAAAGCAGTGTTTCGTAAATCTCCTAAACGTTTAAAAGAATTTCGTAAATTTTGTCCAGGTATTCCAGAACCTCTTGAACCAATTTTAACGCGATGGGATACTTGGCTAACATCAGCTTCTTACTATTTGATCCATTTTCAACAAATTCAATCAGTTATAATGCGATTTAATCGGAATGAATCCAAAGCAATTAGAGAAAGTCAAAGAGAATTTCAAATTCCCCAACTTTTAGAAGATTTAACAACAATATGTACCAATTATACAGTATTACTAGATGCCATCAGAAAACTACAATGTACTGAATTGTCATTGCAGGAATCATTAGACATAGTGGAGAGTGTAAAAAACAAATTACACACATTAAATGATACGCCAGGATTATGCGCTAGACAAAAGTTGGCAGATGTTTTAAGGAAAAATCCCGATTTTAGTACTTTAGAGGCCGTTTATAATAAGTGTAAGAATAGTGAACTTTTAAGTGATTTTGAAAAACAGTTTCTACATGCAAATGTAACTTCTTTAGATGTGGAGAGATCGTTTTCTATGTATAAGAATATTTTTTCTTGTCGACGCACAAGGTTTAAAGAAGTAACTGTGGAAACATATGCAATGATGCAAGTTTACAGTAATTCACATCCTGATGCCTCTAATTTGTTGAATAATTAGCAAGTAAGTTTATTTATGAATTTTTCGTATTCTTATATTAACCCGTAATACCGACGCCTATGCGAGTCTGCAAGTTTTGGTTACTCTACTAATGAGGATGGCTCGAGTGAGCGGAGTGGCCACCTAATCGGACCGTTTGTGTCCGGCGATTATCAGAAATATTTTCTAGTATTCTACTAATACCGTGATAATTATGAGCAGTTCATCCTGCTGGAAGTTCATGTTATCCAAAACACTTCAAAATCAAAAATGCAGTCCACTAACTTTGTTACGTATTATACCGCTGCGGTGTGGTTGGCCGAATAAGTAGTAGGTTGTTGTGGGACCAAAATGCATATTTTTCTTATTGAACATTCCATAATTTGAAAAACCGCTTTCGTGACTCCAAAGTATAAGCCTTAGTAAATTCGGATTGTGTCTGTAATTTTCAATTAACAAATGGCAAAAAGTGAGACGTCTTTCAAAATCACCTGGAGTCAGTATCTGCATTGGTTTGTTTGTTTGATATAAAATTATACTTTTTAAAAATTTGCCAAGTTGTAGATAACGAAAAACTGGTTTCTTTAACCAAACCCCTGGTAGAATTATTTGGATATGCATAAAAATACGCTACCATATTTAATTCAATGTTCTTCTTACATTTTCTTTTTTTTAAACACCGTTTCATTGCTTGGAAATTTACTGAGAAGAATTAGGGAGTATCTGCGATTAGCGAATTGACGATTAGGGTATCTCCAATGCTTTAATTGGGTTTGATTTTCTGTCTTAATCGGTCCAAAAAGAGTTGCTTGCATCCGAATCAGCACGGCTTCATAACAAGAAATAGTACCTACATATACTGCGCTGTTTGAAATGTTAAGTGATGTTATAGAGGTTTGGACTTACACGAATATACAATAAGTCCTATTTTGGACCTTTCCCAAGCATTTGATTGTATAAATTATGAGATCCTGCTTAGCTCATCAATGGTTCCGAACTTATTTAAGCGGTCGTACACAATGCCTTAGATTTCAAAACCGCATTTCTAAATCTTTATGTGTTAATATTGGTTTTCCTCAGGGATCGGTCCTTGAGCCTACGCTTTCTTCTGATTTACTTCAATGATCCTCATTTGCTTTCGGTTTGTCCTAATTCAAAGTTAATCACACGCGGGCGATATCAGCATTGTCACTGAAGGAAACTCTATTAGCCAAACAATTTCAAATGCAAAGAATGTTATCAATTCAATAAAAGATTGAATGATAATCGCATCTACATCTAAATGGGTTTATTTTGCACCTACGGATTGGATCCACATAGAATAGTTACGACGTGCTTTCGGCTTCCAGTCGGAACCCTCAACGGAACTTGCACGCAGAGAGACGTTTACTTGTATCAAAGCTGTCCGCCTTAATTCAAGATAATTACTGTTTCAATTATCCGCAATACAATAACTGTTTTAAATCAAAAGAAATATTTTCTTAGCGTTTCTTTCTCCGCTTAACCCTGGAACGCTAATCTTATTTTTTATACGTTAAGACTAATCCTTAGTCGAATCGACTAATACATTGATTGATTGATTGATTGATTTTCTACCAGAGCAGGGCTGGTCTTTACATCCCTAACACTGAAGCTTAGTAGCTTATTGTATTATTCCTGCTTCGGTTTTGTTTTACTTAAACAGGCCTATGTAGTAAATCTTTCTCCATTGGTAGTTCAATTGTGCTTCGCATAGCGAATCTGCGTTGAGCTAACGCTGCACATTCGAAAATAATATGAGGGGCTGTTTCCTCCTCCTCATTGCAAAGTCTACATAAGGGCTCATCTTTGCAGATCCCCATCTTATGCAAGTGGCCTCTCAAACAGCCATGTCCTGTTAATAGACATGTTGCTGCTCTAAGCTGTATCTTGTTTAATTCAAGCAGGTCAGCAGTCAGATGTTGCGACGGTCTTCCCATCATCCGTTTACTGTGCTTTTGTCCAGCTGCATGTTTCCAATTTAATTGGTGTTGTGTTATAATCCACTCATTAATTGCACCACGCACTGCACTCTTGGTAATACCTAGACCCGGTTCAGGGCCTATATAATTCATTTTTGAACCTTCCCTCGCTAGCTGGTCTGCAATTTCAATGCCCGCTATGCCCCTGTGCCCTGGCACCCACACCAGTGTGACCTTGTTGTGTTTAGACAGAGCCATTAGGGTTTGCAGGCACTCCCATACTAGTTTGGAGGTTATACGATAGGATGCTAATGCCTTTAAGGCTGTCTGACTGTCAGAGAGAATGCAAATCGTCTCACCCTGCGGTCGCCGACGCAGACTCTCCCACGCGTAGGTTTGTACAGCATAAATTTCTGTTTGAAATACCGTGGTGTATCGCCCAAGTGATACACATACTTTGTATCCCTAGTTTTCCTCATATACACCAACGCCAGAAGTAGTGCCCGTTTTGGACCCATCTGTGTACCAGACTAGGGTCTTCGGTTTTCTCCCCTCTCCGACTCTCCATTCCTCCCAATTCAAGAGAACCTTGAAAGGTTTGTCATAGGAGATCCTGGAGATTGTTGTATCACTACCCATATCATAGATAGGGTTAGTTACTACTGCTTCTATTCTGGTGTGCCCAGATCCACTGTGGGATCTCCAGTTGGTAGTATTTTTCAGTCTGTATGCACCCATTCTGGCTTCTCCCTTGATATAAATCTCAAGAGGAGGTAGGTTTAGCATGGTTTCCATAGCAG
Organism: Dynastes maya; assembly: GCA_029619315.2. Classification (NCBI taxonomy): domain Eukaryota; kingdom Metazoa; phylum Arthropoda; class Insecta; order Coleoptera; family Scarabaeidae; genus Dynastes; species Dynastes maya. Next base: position 13,651,331 of record JAROYE020000005.1, on the reverse strand, counting down.
ATATTGGAGTGCCTTTAATAGCTCCTGTTATACACAGACATGCCAGTCTCTGAATTTTCGAGAGACTAGTTATCGCATGCTTCTGTGTAATCTTAGGCCACCAAACCAGGCAGCCATAAGTTATCATGGGTCTTACCACCGTAATGTACAACCAGTACGTCATATGTGGTTTGAGTCCCCATGTTTTCCCAACTGTTCTACGGGTTGTCATTAACACCCTCTTACACTTGTCGGTCATTTTTTGTAAATGCAAGTTCCAGTTCAATTTAGAGTCCAAGGTTACACTTTAGAACTTAGCCTCCTGACTGATCTGTACTACTTCGTTGCAAAGAATCGGCTCTCTTAAACCGTCCAATTTCCTTCTATGGTGAAGGGTACAAGTGCAATTTTTCCAGGATTTACTCTAAGGTTCTCCTTTTTGCACCATACTTCTACCATTTTTAATGCTCTTTGCATTAGTTCTGAGATTATTCTGGCGTTTCTCCCGCTGGTGAGTATTACAATGTCATCAGCATATCCCTGTGTGTAGTAGCCAGCATTGTTTAGCAAGATCAGCAGTTCGTCTATCACCATATCCCACAATAGAGGGGATAATACCCCTCCCTGCGGGCATCCTCTGGCGACAGACACCTGCATCGTCTCACCTGCCAGTGCTGCCTCTACTTGTCTGCCATGGAGCATGGCTCCGACCCATCTACAGACAGTGTTGTCTACTCCATGTCTGTTCACAGCCTGTGTGACTAATACATACTAGGATACGTAAGGATTCATTTATAAGCGCGAGTCCCATGCATATCGTGAATAATGTTGCCGTTTGTCCTTGATTCGCTTTGCACGCTCCCTTAGCGGGCAAACGTTGTAACACTGTCTATATATTTTAGCAGTTCACTTTACTATGGATTTTACGAACGCGGTATATAAGAGCCATTTTTTCGATACATACATATATAGCAACCATAAAAAATATTTTAACAGTTGGCATTTTAATCTATTTGAAATATAAATAAAGCAAAATTTTTAACTTTTTGTAATTAAATTCATTTTAATAATATATTTTTTCACAGATGCGTTTTTAAGGAACATTTTTTGAGAACAATTGTAAAATTAACAGAAAAATAATAATTTAAAAAATTAAATAATAAAATTCATTGTAAATACAAGAAAATTGATTGGAGAATAATTCAGCGTAACAAATTTTATAGGTTATTGATTTTGAGAACAATTGTTACAAACTCAATTTTGTGTTCTCCGCAAACATAACTCAGCATAACTCAAAGATAACAATACTTACTATTGTAACACGAAAGCTCACCATAAGAGAACGTCGACGTCTGAGTATACAAGCGATCGGTTAAAGCGAGCAAGAAACAGTGTTACGAAATGTAAGCGATGGTAGTCGAATTGACTAATATTAGCGTTCCAGGGTTAAGAGAACTATATACTTGTAATGAAATAATTTCTTTATTTAAGACATTTGTTAATTGATTCAAGAAAATTTTGCTGACGATTTCAAGAAAGCGATTCTTAGTATAAGTAAATGGCCATTATAACACAAAACAATATTTTCTTAAGGATAGTAAATACTTTTTTTTAATTTCAGAAAGAGTTTAGGTATTGTTCATAAACTAATAGTTCCATTTTCTTAAAATAAAGCATTTTTTACTTATAATTCTTGAAATGCATATTATTTATATGCATATTATTAATTGCGCTTACCTTGTTTAAAACAGTACGACATATCCGTACATAATGCAGTAAATTATTCACATTGCTTGTGATTTTAAAAAGGCTAAAGTAGAGTAATGATAGCAAGGACTGCGGGGTAGTATGACAAACACAATATTCATGGCACACTCCGCACCATACAAATTATTAATTAAGTCGGGGAAGGTCTTTTCGAAGACACATGGGTCATCATCATCAGCCAAGTACCGATTAGTACCAATCGGTACTTGGCCTTCCCGAGTTAATTAATAATTTGTGTGGTGCGGAATGTGCCGTGAATATTGTTTGCTAAAGTAGAGGTTATCCACAGAATAATGTTCAAACAAAGGTAGAAGTACATGTGAAAAAAGTACCTAGAAACAATAACCAAAGTAATGCTAAATAAATAGTTCCTGGTATTGATGGAATCACTACCGGCAAAAACAATATGAGAAGAGAAAAGCATTAAAACTTTTTGCTCCTGGCTACATTGCTCTTACATCTCTCAGTTTATATCACTAATCTTCAAATACAGCAACTGAAATATTTTCCTGGGCCAGTAGTTATAGTCATGCTGTCTTAGATAGTAGCGACGGAACCAGAATACTGATACCATACTTACCCATACGATGATATAACCTTTAACGTACGACGTTTCATAAACATTTTCAAAAGATACCGGTTAATGTAATATTTCTTTTTCTTTTTGTTACTGTTTACCACGTGTACTAATTTAACTATAATTTTTTTTAATACGAATATAATAAATAATAATAAAAAAAGGGACAAATAAACTTAAATATTATCTCATTAATTATTAAACTACATAAAAATAATCCCTATTTAAGTACATCATTAAAGAAATAATTTAACTGTAATTTATAAAAAACGTTTTCATTATCTCATTCACTTGCTCCTAATTTTAATTATTAACTTTTTTTTCCATTATTGTAGTTTTTCTTTTATTGGATATCCTTGTAGCTGGCCTGGTGATGTGTTTTTTGAACCCGAAACTGGCCGCCCAATTCCTCAGTAGAACTTTGTGAGATCTGGACCATTTTTTCATTCGTACCTTTAATATGAATATTTTCTAAACTTAAAACTAAATGATTTACATTTACATTTTTTCTGTCTTGAATTTTCTTGATTTTCTATCTCTAAGAAAATATGTATTTAATCCAAATAGAACCTCAAGACAATTATTTTCTTATATTATACATCTTTGTAATCTTGAAATAAAAATATTTTCTTGAATAGAGACCGATTTTTGCAAAAAAATCTATTTTCCTGATACAAGAAACCATTTCTCTGCGTGTGGCGTTTTTGAAGTAGTCGGGTCATGTTGATCATCTCTGCACTGAGCTCTAGAGTTTATTATGCCTTAAACACCTCAAAATTTTCCTGTAACCACGACACCTTAAATGTTTTCTATTCTAATTTTCAGTCTTTGTTGCGGTATGGAACCATTAATTGGAGATTATGTTCGGACACTCAAAAAGTGTTTGTTTTGCAAAAGATAACATTGAGAATTATGTTTAATCGATCTTACCGCTAGTCATGCAAAAACATTTTCAAAACATGTAATACTTGACACTTTTCGACATTTATATATACATACATGTATGAATTGTCTATGTGTTATTTATCGTTATAGTAACAAATTTAATTTAAACAATATAACGCATAGGTACTCTATCCATCAGGACATCAATACATTTCCACCTAAACATTGCACTTTTCAGCTCAATCTGGAGTACATTGGCTGTAAATTGTTTAATAAATTAACTCATAAGGAAAATACATAAATAACTTTTATTCTTTTAAAAAGGAAATAAATATATACTCTCAAATTTAATTTGTTGCATTTAAATAATAAATAAATATATGTTGTATGGGTTATTTCATGTTTCTTCAAGTAAAAATTTCAGTTTAATTTCTTATGCAGTGATTGACGTTATTCGTTGGGTCACAAAACACGTGACCTAAGGAATAATTATCTATTGCTCTTGCGCTATATTAAATGACATGGATTTCGCATCTTTTTTTAATGGCGTGGACCAGTTGATCCTGAAGAAAGTGTTGGTTAAGATTGGTTTAGTGGTTTCTAATACAAGATCATCATATGTATGTACCTGTACTGCCCTGTTAAGCCAAAACGTCGTATCTAACAAAACAGTGATATCGAGTTATTTAACTACAGTTTTTGTATAAGCCACATATTAGCTATATATATATGTATATGCGTCTAACCTACATTTCCTAATGTATAGTATTAAATGTGCTGGCTTTGATTCCATAACTGAATCATAGCTGTCATTACAGCAAATATGAATTGTGATAGATACGCCTTTTTTGCTTAACATTTATTCATTTATGACCTTTATCACAAAAAGACGTATCTATTTCTATTCGTTTAATGCTTGTTTTTCTTGTGCATTTAAATCCTTACAAAATAAAAAGAAACTACATTCAAATTAACATCTACATAAAAAAGTGTTCTATTTATTGTCACTTAAGTCATAATATTGCACAGTTGTTCTGACAGGAAGATCCTGCCAGAACGTTAACCTGTTAGGTGGCATAATAGCAGACAATTTAAAGAGTACGGCTCTTTTACGATCCTGATCTATACCCCTGCACTCTGTCTTACAAGGTGGTTTTGGAATACCTTGCTTGGTATATTTAGCAATGAGAAAATTAATTTCGACAAATTGAGAGAGAAGCTGCTTTTATATGTCAGTGTCTTTTTGTCCCTTAAAAAACAAACTTGTACCATATTACTAAGAAATGGTCTTGGGTTAATTTTATTTAATTTGTACTGAGAAGTACATTCCTCCCATTTGAAGAAATTATTAATGCCCATATTAATCACTTTAACCATAGATGTTGACCTTTCCACAGCATTAGCAAAATCCGTAAAATCATAAATCTTTCTTTGGCGCTTTAGGGAAGATTCTACTTTGTTATTGAAACCAATCTGCCGCCATAAAACTATGGCCCGGTTCAAAATATTTGACAGTTAACTGCTCAAAGGTAAATTCATTAGAATACATCAGATAGACAAAAAAACAATATAAATTCCAATTTTTATTTTGGCCGGAGCAATTATCCAACCAAAGCGTTACATTTTTTGCATCCCGGATAGACAAAAAGAATGCATAAAATGCGCTTGCTATATCTTGCTTACATCGCCCAGATATCGCCTCGTGCCAGATGACTGCTGTAGGACATTGGCTTTTGCCCGTCACGACGTGGCGTGCATAACACTTCTTTAAAGGTGTCGCACCTTGATAACATGAACACCTAATAAACACAATAATTACATTCAATTTTATGAAGTTTCAGGTTATTACCTTTTGTAAGTCAGCTGAAATACTAAACTGCCATCTGCTTGATTTTCTGAATCGTTCTGATATAGATTTCGCGCCTCTCTATATTTCCTTCGGTGGTCACTGAACGAATTACAGTCTTTACAATCTTGAATCGGGGAATCTTTATTGTATTCAGAAGCTTTCTAGTGGAGAGCAAATTTTTCGCAGCACCAACATTCTTCATTTCCTAATTTGGTAAACGAGATATTCTGACTACTTACAACTTCTCTATATAAATAATACAAGAAGGAGCCCGGATGTTTCACAAGGAAATCTTCATACATGTTCTGAATAGTTACATCGCTTGGAAGATACACTCTTCTTGGGGCATGTTCCCTGCGATAATGAGCCACACATGGTTTGAACGATTTTATATGTTTAATAATAGGATCACGGTCTATTTTTCTCTTGTGATTCTGTTTTCCTCGAACGTCCTTCGTTGCTGTTAGTGATTTTTCAGGCATGTTCGTCAATATAGTGCGTAACATTTTGTAATTTCTTTCATTGAATAATAAGATCCCAAGCAAGAATTTCCTACACACCACCTGCTTTTCACCACATTCATTTTTTAGGTTGTAAATATACGTGAATTTTCGTCTGGAGTCAGTCAGGCCCATAGTGTTCCTCTTCTTATCAATTTTTGATACGCAGCTTAATATGTAATTTGCTCGGTGTGCCTTCTTTAACGTCCAGAATTGTTTATTGAGGTTAGTTCTTCTTTCAATGTTTATTTTTTCAGAACATTTCTTTTTACACTTCTCACTGCAAACTCTTTGTATGCTGTGGCTGTTTATTCATTTTAACCTTTTTTGTTCTCTTCTTACACTCACAGGTTCTTCATACGCTTTTCGTTTCCTTGGCTGTCCTTTTTTTGTGTACAATGTTCTACTACACCGAAAGTCAAAGGACTTGTTCTATTATTAGATTTAATAGTTCAGTAACAATTGTTACTCCAACTTCAATAGGTTCTTGAACAATGGATTCTTTTATGAGCTCATGTGTGGCATTAGATGTACCAGGTTGAAGTAATACGTTACTCAGTATGTTAATTTTATTTTTTTTCCTTGGTTCAGATGTATTTGCTTTGAGACAGAAAGATATTCTGTATCATTGCCTTCTTCTTTCTTCCTTGTTGAAGTTTTCCTATTGCTCTCCTTGGATTCCTGGATACTAGGCTCTTAGTTCTTTGTTTAATGCGAGAGTCAACATTAATTTTCCCCTTATACTCATTTGCTATGTTAGTGGTTAAGTGATCTAAAAGATGCAAATATTTGACTATAATACCCTCGATAAAATCTGAATAACTTACCTACAATTAGGCTTCAGAAACTATATTTGAAAATACTAACTAAATGCACTTCAGTCGCACAAACTCAACACATAACTTATCTACAACAAGCGTTAAGTCAAAAGGTCGTATGTGCACAAAACCTGATACGCCAATTTCGTCTAACAATTGCACTTACGTCTTTTTGACTTAACACAATAATCTAAACTGTAGGTACGCTCAAATTGTTTAGCGGTTTGAAACCCATCAAGTATTGCAAATACGGCTTTTTCTCCTAACAGATCGCTAGGACATGTTGTAAACAGTTTGAATTTGTCAAAACCCGTTAATTGAAAATTTTGCAGATACGTCCTTTTGGTTTAACAGGGCAGTGTAACTGGCACAATATTTTGCAAGAATTAAAAGATTAAAACCACTTCTGTTAAAAGCAAATGTTTGTACGCAACATCATGGATACATTCCTTCTTATTAATTTTATTTCTGTAAGAGGGGTCGGAGAATATTAATCTGCACGTTATTTTTAGACAGTTGATGGATTAGGAAAATATAACTTTTATATATTTCCAGCACAAAAATTTTTAGTATGATTTAGAGCGGTTAAATTTGCAATTTAATAGCACATTGCTTTTCACTATATGATGAATTTAGCACCTCCAACCTTGTATCATATAAAAATAGAAGCGTTGCTAATTAAATGTGAGCTGTATCGACAAATTGATGTAGGTATATACACGACCACATTCTTATGCATCATTGGTCATAGCTAAAACTTTACGGTTGGAATTACTGCGATGTACTAACATTAGGGGTGAGTTGGGAGTTCCTGGTTAGTTGTTAGGTATCACCATGTGATCGTTACGTGATTCATGCAACCATACTGCAGAATTAATGATTTTTTAACCGAAAGAAATTTATGCGCAATCAGTTTTTGTGCTGTTAAACGTTCATGTCAACTTTGTAAAAACTGCATATTGAACGGAAGGAATACGTATTTGACATTATTCTATGGAGTATTTTACTATATGGAGAATTGGACAAAGGCTAGCGGGACTTCAAAACTACAAAAAGTGACGATCGAACAAATTAAGAGAAAAATGAATATAGAGAAAACCGTTGCAGATGAATTAGAAAGCACAAGATTGAAGTGGTTCATACACGGAAAAAATGTCATAAAGAATGTCGAACAATTTGCTACAATTTGTTTAGGAATATACATTATTGTTGTAAAAATCTAGTCGATGATCTGTTACAAAGGTCGCTACAATAATGTACGTAAAGTTTTAGTTACACACGTTGTAAAAAAAGTGCAACAATATTATTCTGAAGATTGTATTGCATAATACAATATGCATGTAGTGTTCTTATGATTACAATGGTTGAAAGAATAAGTAAAACACAATAACTGCCAACCAATAGCTGTTGGAGATAGGAAAACATCAGAATAGTTATTTCTGATGTTTTCCTATCTCCAACAGCTTCTCAATTTACAGGTAGCATTGGTCAGCCACGAGAATGTTACCAACACCTGTGCTACTTTGCAGGTGTGTGATATACCTGTGCTATGTGATGATGTGGTATGTGATGATACCATCTGTCCAAACATTCGATAAATTTGGACTAAACAGATAAACTACGGAAGGCTATATTCTGAAAAAAAAATGTGAATCCGATGAAAATGATTTGACTCTATAAAACCAGATGATTTATTAGAAAAAAATTAAGTTTTCGTTGTGACATTTATTGGTGAATAACCAATACTATCTGGGTCTAATCCTAAGCCAGAAAACATTTCGTTCACGCATTTAGGTGGGTTTCGATAATAAAATCGTCTGCACTGTAGTGGTGTATATTTACATTGTCAAACGCAGCTGCCATTTGAACACGTACAGAATATTCAGTATGGCCACTCGATCAATATGAAATTCCCTCTGGCTGATATTAGTTCTTTTTCGGAAGCCTCCTTTCCTTCCAGAGCCTCCGATTTACGGAGTTTGGTTACTAAATAATTTAATTAACTCCAGCCAACGACGATTTTGGTGAATCGGAAAAGAAACTCCTCTTCTGTACAATTTCTTTATTTCGTGAATCTTGAAAGTCAATGGAACATCTTCCTACAACAAGCAACAGAGTAAATTCAGAGACATTTCGAGCATGATTTCATAAATTAAATATCTTTCGTAACATTTTGTCAAGTACGTCGGTGAAATTTATTATTTGACAGTTGCAATTGAAATTTTGGATTACAGAATATCATATTTAAGTCGTCCGGTCGCGTCACTGCATTCATTACATTATGCTATATTAATAAATAGGTTTATTTATCGGAAATTTATCGCTAACTTATATTTGGAAAGGAATTATCAACATTTGCTGTGGACAAAACAATCGCCACCGCGATTAAAATAATAGAGTGAAAGGTCGCCAATTAATTTGATTACATTCAGTGAAGCTTTTATCGAGGTAACTCGTATTTTGAGCGTGTTCCAAGCTTCAAAGCGTGTAACATTCAAATCATAGTAAAAATTCAAGGTAGAAGTGAAAGTTGGAGCTTGAGAATTGGTAGTTCCCTGTGAATCCCATATAAACATAAAGTTTATATGACATCGTCTTAGAAATCCAGGTTAGTTTGCATTTACTGATATAAAAATTCGTTTAAAATTGCCGAAAGAGTGTGTAAGAACACTTCCGAACTCCAAGTTCATTTAATTATTTATCTAATTTGCAAAAATTCCATTTTTTTTACCAATTTGCCTGTTTTAAAACATTACAGTACAGATAAGGGATGATTTATTTATAAACTCACTTATTTTCTATTATTTATTTTGAAAAAATTAAAAAGTTTTATGACAAAAATTACCACAATCTTGTCCTACATGTCTCGACACAAACATTGTTGGAAAATATGTTACATTTATGTAAAACAATTCAACAGAAACTTGACCACAACTTCAAAATATTATCCGTGGCAATAAAATGTAATGCTACAATATTTTTCCTACAATATTGTAGTACATTCTAGCAAGGGTTTTTCTTCCGTGTATAAGACGAATGCAGAAGAAAATTCATGCTGGCGGTTTCCGAGATATTGGTAGCAACATTTTGTATTATACATAAATAAACGCTATATTGGATTTGATATATTTGAAGTAATATTTCTCGTTTTATTTTGCAAATCATTATCTATGCCCGATTACAACAATTTTACAAATATGTATATTGCAAACAACAATATTCTCGGCACACTCCGCACCTCACAAACTATTAATAACCTCGAAAAGGCCGTTTCGAAGACACATGGGTCTTCATCTTCAGCCGCGTACTGATTGATGTGAGAGAACATATATTAAATCTGAAGAACCCGCTCTATCCCTACTCCTCAAGAAAAAATATATACAAGTGCCTTCTTTTGCCTATTATTATTATTATTATTATTAAAATAAGGAGAAAAGGCGGAAAAGGGTCTTGTCACCACGAAACGCAAGACATGTGGCTATCCCAACCTAATAAAAATAGAAAACAAGTGAGACAACCGTTATATCCTTTCTATCCGTCAAATTTGTGTTCTTTCCGCCTGTACCCCTCAACTAAATACTGGATATGCGGAATATATGAAAGGATCGACGTCTCTTGTTATAGCAGAACCACAAATCGAATGACTTCTTTACCGTAATAAATCGAAAAGACAGGAAAAGTGTAGAGGTCCCTTCTCTTTATTGATTAGGTTTGCATTCTTATTTATGTAAATAGTCTCATAGGCGTCCAGTTCAAGCGGCGAAATCACGTTCTTAATCAATTTTAGGTTTTCTAATTTAATATTTTTCCCGGTATCGTTTATGTGTTGTGCTATACTTGACGCTTCTATCTTCCCGTACTTGTAACACATTATATTAAATTAGAAAACCTAAAATTGTTTAAAAACGTGATTTCGCCGCTTGAACTGGACGCCTATGAGACTATTTACATAAATAAGAATGCAAACCTAATCAATAAAGAGAAAGGATCTTTACACTTTTCCTGTCTTTTTATTACGGTAACTTAGACGGTCATTTGATTTATAGTTGCACTATAACAAGAGACGTCGATCACTTCATATATACCACATGTCCAGTATTTAGTTGAGAGGCATAAGCGGAAAGAACATAAATTTAACGGATAGAAAGGACATAATCGTTGTCGATTTTTATTTTTATTAGGGTGGGATGGCCACATGTCTTGCGTTTTGTGGTGACAAGACCCTTTTCCGCCTTTTCTCTTAATCTAAGGGGCAAAAGTAGGTATTTCTCTTGAAGAGTAGGGATAGAGCGGATTCGTTAGATCTAATATATCTCACATCAATCAGTTCGTCGCTAAAGATGAAGACCCACGTGTCTTCGAAATGACCTTTCCGCTGTAATTAATAATTTGTGTGGTGCGGAGTGTGTCGTGAATATTGTGTTTGCCATACTACCCCATAGTCCTTGCTATCATTATTAAATATGTTACACTATAATTTTTAATCAAGTAGGTACGATGTCTTATGGCACATTAAATTTTAGTAGTTATTTTAGAAACAAATTAAACAAAAATAAATTTACGAGAGACTAAATATTGAATAATACATGTTCGAAATATAAAATTTGAAATTGTCGTCAACGGAATCTGAGTTTAAAGCTGCAATTGCAACAAATCTTTATACTTGCTAATAAGAAAGGTAGTCATGGTAACCTACTCCTAAACTAAGAAAAATATATCTATGATGTCATAACGGTTAACAGTTAAGGGCAAGAGTTTCCCAAAATATGTTTAGTTTGGCAGCCGATGAATATTGCATATTTTATAGACATCGTGTAGACACCAAAACACCTCTTTATATATGCATTTTTCTTGAAAAAAATATTTCCTATTTTACAGCTTCTACTTTACTGTATGCCCTTTTTTGTTACAGATTTTCAAAAGTTAGAACGAGAAGCCAGAATATGTAGGAAATTACAACATCCAAATATAGGTAAGTTTATGCATTACGTTAATGAAGTAGTGATGTGGTGTGGCATAAATTTTGTTCTGATACGTTAATACAAAACGAAATATTTCATTTCCTTCCGCATTTCTATTACTTCAACCTACTGAAGTACAATTAAAAAAAATGGCATATGATATTTTCGAAAGCCAAATATATAAGTTAATTAATAAAATTTTTCGTTATAAATATCCAGCAGTGAGCAATCCAGATGTACTCAACCATTTAGGTAATCGTCCATTTTTAGCATTATTTTTTAGTTCGGTCATTGTCACCTTTTCATAACGTTTTATTGATACGTTGCATGATTTCATTAAAGGGTGTTTTAGTTTGTTTTTCACTTTTCTTTCTGAAGGCTTTATGAACAACTTTTCTACTTCTTGTTGATTGCTTGATGTTTAACGTGTTCTTATCTGCATGTAGCTATACGACTGTGACACTTTACAACAAATCTTTTAGATACTTATTAAACTTCCAGTAGGTCGTACTAGTACTATTGCTGCAATAATAGTTTCTTACGTAAACTAGTAAGTTAGTAGTACATATATTGATTAGCGTTGTATTTAGAATGAAGCATATTCTTCCATTTGCTGCTGTTAATAGTATGACCATGTACTAAGAAAGACCTTAAGCTATCTTATGAGTGCTTAATACTAAATTGTACGTCCCTCCTACCACATTTTGCTCCATGTAGGTTCCCTAATCCTAAAACAATTTTTAAAGAAGCTTAGAGTATAGAATGTTAATAGAATTTTTCTTAAGCGTCAGAATTGATAGAAATACAAGAACGGAAAAGAAATTTATACTAACAGCATTTCAAAATACTAAAATTAGTGTCACTAGTTCTTTTTAGTTTTTGTTGTTTAAATTAATTAAATTTAATGATAGGTAATGAAAAAAATCAGGAATATCTAAGGCTGTTCTTTTGGTTGTGACAACAAAGAAAAAACGCACCAACTAGGAGGTAGGCGTCATAAATTCTCGGCCTGACAGTCTTATGCAGGTTCTAGCGTTCAAACTCCGTTGCGTTCATTATTCTAATTTGGATTTATCGCAAATGTTAATAATGCACCAAACTATTTGAAAGTTATAAAGTTTCTACCATTCAAATTACTTCACTTGTCAAAATCATAGCTTGCTTGTTTCAAAAATATTACATTTTTGAAATATACAATAAAATTGCAATCTTCTTAGAAACTGTCGATTTTAGGGGTTTTATGGTTTCTGTTATTGAAAAATATACTATTTTTAGTGACATTTGAAAATTTGAATTTATAAAATCTAAATGTGCGTGTCTGTTCCCGAAAGAAGTTTCTTCGATTTTGATGGAACTATATTTGGATAAAGCATCAAAATGGCTTTGTTCGAAAAGGAAGAGTATGAGCATCGCCTAAAAGAGTTAACATCGATCTAAAACGCATTTCTCTCAAATTTCGTTGTGTCAGCGCCAGCTCACGGGCTTACTGGTTTATTTCTGTAACGCAATATTTGCAAATTTATTTCCAGCATGGAAAATTCACTTATTTGTTAATAAAAACCACCCAGCTTACTTAAATATTTGTACATTCTAAAATAAAATTAATTTCCTCAGAAACTATCAATTTTAGGGGTTTTATGGTATAAGTATAATTTGACGGTATATAATAGTTTTACCAAGTGATAAAATAATATACAGGGTGATCCATAAAAAAAAACAAGTTTCCGATATTTGAAAATTGCGAAGTGCACTGATTTTTCTTGAATTTACATTCTTTTCGGAATAACTTGACAACGTCGCAATTTCCATGAAAAGATAAGGCGGCAGTGAATGTAATACTTTATGCTGAATTTAATGGTAAATTAATATACATAGTGTGCCATTTAAAAAAACATTCTTCATGCTGCCCTACATTAATTGAACATCCTGCATATTTCGTACTATTTTAGAAATATGCATAAGTGCAAATATGGTAACTTTTATTTGAAACATTTTTCCCTTCTATATTAACTGAGATATTGGACTTCCTCGCACTAATAGGCCACCCTAATGTATTACGGCTCAAAGGGTAGTAGTTTTTAGTAGCCGGCCAAACAACGTGACTAGTGCATGAAAATGTCTCAGGTAACGAAAATTGAGTACCGTGCGGTCATTAAATTTCTAATAAAAGAAGGGCATACGCCTAATCACATTAAACAACGTTTAGACAGTGTTTATGGTGATTTATCCTCTTCATATCCCACTGTAAAAAAGTGGGCAAAATATTTCCGTTTGGGGCAAGAATCCCTTGAGTTGAACTGATAACGCCTCAAAACATGTCAATTATTGAAGAAATGGTATTAGCAGATCGCCGTTTGAAAGCGAAGGAATTAGCAGCGATGTTTAATATTTCTGAAATAAGTATTCGTCGAATTCCCCATAACCATTTGGGTACGAATAAGATTGGTGCAAGATAAGTACCGCATCTTCTTTCTGCTCTCCAACATGAACGTCGGGCCGAATGCGCGCTCGTTTTTAAACATGTGTGGAGACGACCCGAATCCGATTTTGGAGTCCATTTTCACATGAGATGAAACAATGGTTCTGTATTATCATTCTCAATCCAAGGGGACGTCGTTTTAAGGACGATAGTGAGTTGCAAGCAGCTGTAATACAACATTTTGAGAGAAAAACTTTACAAGTTTTAATAAATGTATCGAAGTTGGGGGAGATTATATTGAAAAAAATAAAGATTGTTATATTTTACCAAGTTTATTTTTTTATATCAGGCCGAGAATTTATGGCGCCTACCTCCTATATTTTAATGCCTTTTCTATTTATAGAATAGAATAGAATAGAATATTATTTATTTATATTAACATAAAAATGTATATAAATCGTCACAAAAAAAAACAAAATGAAATCAAAATCATGCAAATAAACATAATTTACAATATAGAAATAAACCTAAATACAATAAAAATAAAACTGACAAAAAAATAAAAAATAAAAATTATACGCTACGAATTAAGAAACTCTGGAATTGAGTAAAATACGTATTGCAGGAGGTAGTCTTTTATTTTTTTCCTGAAAGCTTTGTAACTTCCAACGTTTTTTATTTATTCAACCAATTTGCAGCAAATTTGGCGCTACCGGAGGCTTTTCTGCGATAATTTATTTGACTTATACAAATTTAAACATTAAAGTTAGAAAATCGATACGTTTATCTTAATGTCTCCTTCAAAACGTGTTAAATTAACGTAAAATATAGAAAAAAAACCAAAGGGTACTGAATTTGAATACATCTAAAAACAAAAGAAAATTAAATGTTATAGCAAGATGGAACTCATTAAATTGGCATTAAAATGAAATATATTAAAATCAAGTTGGTGTTAAATTAAGTCAGGTATTCAAACGCTGGGCATTAAAACGCTAAAACACTTCGCTCTCACCGTTACCTTCACTAAAACTAGACGCACATTTTGATAACTAATTTGATAGTGAAGTGTTGTGTTATTAGGTTTTCTTAGTGGGGATATTGGAAGCACGTGGTTTTTAACCAGGTTCTGGTTTGTCTGGTGTTGCGAAATCATTCGACTGCATCTGACGAAAATCAGCAAATTCCGAGTAGGTGCGCGAATAGTTTCGAATTTGACAGTTCGTAATAATGAAACTAAAACTTTAATGATGCGTTTAATATTGTTTAATTGTTACATTTTATTCAAATTAGAATCATTACAGCTTGTTGTGAAGAATTGGTGTTTTCTATTTCAATGCTAACAAATATTTTACACCCCGCGCTGTATCGATATTAGGTGGCAAGGCAAGTAAAGATATACTGGACGTTTTCAGTTGAACTTAGTTTCAGTAAGCGTTAATTGTATGCAAGCCTTATTTAGAGCCATCAGCGTGATATTTTCTTAAAGAATTGGATGTGTATGAAACCGCAGAGAAAATAGGAATTATTAAATGGTTTTATGCAGGTCATCACAGAAATTTAGTATCTATTTCATAATCCGCTTAACTGTCATTAAAATAAGGTTTGAAACACATAGTTGTTTATCCCCACGTAACCATAAGAAAGGTTCACAACTGGTTAGTAATGAAGAACAAGAATTACGAGGAATAGGAGTATGTGCTCTTGCAGAACAAGATTTTACTAAGTCTAGTTATTCTATTGCCAAGCAGTGTAAAATATCGCCGAGTCATAATAGTTTATTAGTGCCAATATTTGCTTAATGCATTCGGAAACCATTTAATAAGTAGCCCTGGACATATTTGTTGATCAGCAAACTCGCAGAATTAGTCCCCAAATGACTTCTTGCTCTGGAGTTATTTAAAAAGTAAGATATTTAGTATACCTGCCTAAAAAGCAAATACTTTGGATGAATTCTGACGAAAAATTCAAGGCGAGTTGCAAATATCCCAGCAGAATACTTATTCAAAATTAGACATAGATTTTATAACAGATTAGGCTACTGTCTGTTTGCACCTGGAGGTCGGACTGAACACCTGGTTTAATATTTAGCGTTATTGGGTAAAATTTAGTTTTGGTTCTTCGTATTTGAAAATATCATTTTTGTTGGTAAACACAATATTCACGGCGCACTCCGCACCACACAAATTATTAATTAACTCAGGAAGGCCTTTCCGAAGATACGTGGGGCATCACCATCAAGCCAAATACCGATTGACGTGAGAGAATAAAATTAAATCTAACGAACCCCTTGCATCCCCTTCTATTCAAGAAAAATGTATCTATATAACATGGCTGGTATATGTATATGTACCTGTTTTTGCCTTTTCGGCTAGAAAATAAGTAAATAAGGAGAGAAAAGGAAAAGTTTGCCATTACGAACGCAGACATATGGTCATACCCTCATAAAATACGGGCGAGAACACCGGTTGTGTTCTTTCTGTTCGTCAAATTTGTGTTCTTTCTTTCTCTCTCTTACACTACATACTAACATAGCTTTCCCAAAATTTATGAAGGTTAACACTTCCAAGAATTGCAAAAAACCACTAACCGTCATAAATCAATTGCAAAAAAGCAATGGCTACGAAAGGAAATCAGATATCAGTGCGCAGGACGTAGTCAATTACAATTAGAACTATATAAGTTACACTTTAAAATAACGCGGCATTTAGACGAAAACAATTTTAAAAAATGGTATGGTTTCCAAAGACGCGTAATCGAACGGATTAACCGTAAATTCAAACTAAAAATGCGACGCCATAACAAGAAATTCCGTGAAATTTTTCCTAAAAAATACGAAAATACTGCATGTCTCGTGGAGAGCATACCACTGATCTGTAATCAGTCATCAGAGACCTTTAATAAATAAAACCGAAATCGCATTGTTAAACAAAGGACTCAAACATTGTATCCGCGACTCAAAAGTCCCGACGGACGAACTCGTTGCGTCAATAAAAACGTCCACTAAGAACCTAGATGCCACATCGAAAGATTATATAGGAAATGCGTGCAAAATTACGATTTCAAACAACCTGAACAAGGCAAAAAGTTGGAGAAACAACACAGGTGATCTCGCGACTATTAAAGACCTCGAAAACAAAAGTTGTTTTTATTTAAAAACAGATAAAGGGAACAGAATAGTCATTCTGGACAAGCCGGAATATTTCAACCGCGTCAACAATTTGCTTTCATCAGGACTGTATAAAGAATTAAGAAAAAATCCGTTACCGTCTATGATCAGAGAAACAAAAGAGACTCTGAAGAATTGCCCAAAGCTTATTAATGCGAACCTTAGGTTAAAATTGCCAATCTTAAACCCGACAGTTCCAAAAATGTATTGTCTCCCAAAAATTCACAAACCGGGAAAATCGATGAGACCAATAGTTTCAGGTATAAACTCGCCCACGTATAATCTGTCCAAATGGCTAGTAAATGAATACAAACATTTACCCATCAAAGTAGACAGTCTAGAAGTAGAAAATTCGTTAGATTTTGTAAATAAGATAAATAATATTGAATTAGAAGATGGGGAAATTTTAGTATCATTTGATGTTTGTTCACTCTTCCCTAGCGTGCCGATTTCAGAAACCATAGAATATTTAGTTGAGTTCCTAAAACTTAATAAAATTGATGATGTCAGAATTGCGGAGTATAAAAGACTATCTTTGCTCTGCATTAACCAAAACCGTTTTCAAATTGGGGGCAAGTATTATGAACAACGAGAAGGCACGGCGATGGGCAACCCACTGTCTCTTTTCATAGCCAACTTGTCCATGAGTAAATTTGAAACCAGTTTGAAAAAAGACAAACGCGTATTTCCATAGAATTTGGCTTAGAAACGTAGACGACATTTTCGCGCTATTTGATACGAAGAAAAGTACCATTCCGGAGTTCCTCGCGACACTACATTCAAAATTCGAAACTGTTAAATTCACAGCCGAAGAAGAAGTGAACAATCAATTTCCGTTCCTGGATAGTTTAGTCATTAGAAATTATAAAAACCTGGAAATTGACATCTATAGAAAGGAAACAAACACTAATAGATACATTATGTCCGACTCCAACCACAGTAGACAACGCGATTAGCCTCTTAGTTAATAGATTGGTGAAGTTCCCCTTGAGTAAAAGTAGGTACAATAAAGAGCTGAATTTCATAAAAAATGTAGCTATTTACAACGGTTACTCTTCTATAGATGACGATCGCATGCTTAAGAAAGTCCAACATGGGCTCTACGTCAGAAACTCCACGACCTTAATCCCAACGGGACTCCCCGATAAGAAATTTGTAAAACTTCCCTTCCATAGAGTATCGAAAGGCATTGGTAAAGTTTTTATGGAACAAGAGATGAACGCGTGTCTCAGTTCACGAAATACACTCAAAAACCTTCTTGGCAATCCAAAAGATAAACCTGAAATGAGAGAAAGATCGGGAATTTGCAAAATTACATGTGGTGATTGTGACAAAGCCTATATTGGTCAAATGAAACAAGCGATAGGTACTAGATTTAATGAACACATCAGGTGTTTCAGGTACGGAGGATAGAAGCAGCAAGTGTCGCACAAGACATAAACGATACAGGCCATAGTATTAAATTAGAAAACTTAAGATTAATTAAAAACGTGATTTAACCTCGCGAACTGGACGCCTATGAGGCTATTTACATAAATAAGAACGCAAATCTGGTCAATAAAGAAATAGGATCGCTATATTTCTTATATTTGTTCGATGTATTACAGTAGAGGCCTTTTTGATTTATGGTTGTACTATGACAGGCTTCGATCCTCCCGCACTTTTTCCGCATGCATCTTTAGTGTAAGAGAGAGAAGGAAAGAACACAAATTTGACGAACAGAAAGAACACGACCGTTTTCGCCCGTATTTTATGAGGGTATGACCATATGTCTGGGTTCGTGATGGCAAACTTTTCTTTTTCTCTCCTTATTTACTTATTTTCTAGCCGGAAAGGCAAAAACAACATTTTTGTTGCGTATTAAAACTTTTTTTAACATTTCCTGTTCTATCTTTTATATTTAATAAAGAATGCATATGCTTTCCTTTTTGTTTAAACCTTTCAAAATTTTTTATTGTTGAAGCTTTTGCTCGAGCAATCTGATATGAGTCTTCACTTGTGTTTAATAAGGAAATTACTATTTTAGTTTGTTTGCCATTAATTCTCATTATTTACCAACCTAAAAGATATGCCAGTACCAGTCTTAAGTTTTGTTTTAAGTAGTGCAAAAATATTTTATACGGAATACTATCGAAACATCTGGTATATATATTTAAATAATAATGCATATTATTGTTAGAAAAATTGTTTTGTAGACGAACTGCGATACAAAATTTACGATTAAATGCATTGTAGATTGTAGAAGAGAACGTCTTGTTGTCTTGTCAGCCTGACTAGATACAAACATGACGATTAAATTGGCATTTGCTTGTCTTGCCATACAATATCGACACAGCGTGGCCTGTAAAATATTCGTTAGCATTGAGATAGAAAACATCGATTTCTTGCAACAAGCGGTAATAACTATAATTTGAATAAAACATTACAAATATACAACTACGTATGTACCGTTGAAGTTTTAATCTCATTATTACGAACTGTCGAATTCAGATACAGTCGGATGATTTCGCAGCGCGTGGGTGTATCTAGTTGAGCGGACTGATCTGTAGAAAATTAAATTAGTGAAAATACAACAAGGTCTTATATCACAGAATTTTGTGAGATAAGACGTTATTCTATTTTCATCTTTATTATGAATAACTCACATTAGGTCACTTTGGATTATTTGATTAAATTTTATTACATGATTGACTTGTAATGGTATAACAAGTAAATTTGAAGTTTCTAAATTCGAAGATTTGTCTGACAAGTTGAGGTCGAGCAGGAGGCATGGGTATAATAAAAAAACTTTGTTCAAGAGTGAACAAGTCGATTAAAATTCTGTAAGTTCTAGTTGTTCTAGTTTTCATTCCAATGTGTTCATCTTCATGTTTAATCAAACGATTTGAATAATAGTTTAAGAATCTACCTGAATATATTGATTTCCTGCAGCCCATAGCAACCCCATTTTCAGGTATTCAAATGACTCGAGTATCTAAAAATGGAACACTGAAATATGTTTCCTCCTCCATGGTGAAGTGGACATTTGAATGAAAGAAATTGAAAACATTTATCGCGTTAAAATTTTTTGTTCTTAGTAGAACCCAAATGAAGTCGTGGACATATTATCAAATATGTAGAGGGAAATTGAAACCATGAAATTAATAAAATGCTATCAGGGATATAATTCGCATGTTAATCAGTATCGGGCTAAATGGATGCTTATTGGTAAACCAAAGATTCCTTTACTATGTTCCATTTAAATTTAAAATATGCTGAACAAGATCAAATGGTATATTTGTAAAAACTAAAACAGCGTCATATGAAATTGAAACAAAACTGTCAGGTAATAACAACTTTTGATAAGCTTCACCGAATTTGAAGGAATTAGAAATATTGTAATTAGTGGAATTTTGAAACGCTTAATGGCAAAGTTAACTTAAGAAAGATATTACCCTAATGATTAAAGTTGCCACCAATGAATGTTACAGCAGTGGTATTACATTTGGGGAAATCGGACACAGTAGATATTGTAAGCGATTCAGTGCTCTGCTGCCGTTTGTGACCGAAATTGTTGTTTTCTTCGTTGTGACATTGCAAAAAATTATATTTATATCTCCTTCGGATGACTTTCTTATGGCGTAAATATGTCGAATGAGCGCAGTAACAAGTTTAGTTATAATGAGAGAAGGTTTATATGGCAATTTCCAGGTCTAAAATATAGGGTTCGGCAAAAGTGACAGATTAGTCTCTGTAAATATAAACTTTAGAAAAAAATGTTATTAACGAAATTTATTTGACAAGTTATTTTCTATTATTCTCCATCATTTGTGAATTTTTTTTAAATGACTTCTTGTGGTAATAATTTTTTTCTTTAATGGTAACAGTAACCTTTTTTGGCAGATTTGGAATCCTTATAAACTCCTTAATACGGATATATATCGTTTTCGTGTGGTTAGATAAGAAAAACATTGAGAAAAAACAAAATTTAATAAAAATACAAAAATTAAAGAATTAAATTAAATGTTCAAATTGAAGTTGCTGTACAGCCTGACAGTGTCCTAGACATTCCCAAAAAATCTTCTAAGTTTCGAGATTTCTCCTTGTATACTTTTGTTTTTAAATGACCCTACAGAAAG
The DNA here is from genome assembly GCA_029619315.2 of Dynastes maya. Taxonomy (NCBI): domain Eukaryota; kingdom Metazoa; phylum Arthropoda; class Insecta; order Coleoptera; family Scarabaeidae; genus Dynastes; species Dynastes maya. The sequence continues at coordinate 13,630,292 of JAROYE020000005.1, read as the reverse complement.
GAAACTAATGGGTTTAAATCGGGTGATCGAGCGGGCGATTCAATAAAGCCCCGACATCCAATCTAACAACCAGGAAAAATTGTATCTAAGTACTGTCAAACATTAATTGGATGATGTGTTGAAACCATAGGTCGCAGTTTGGCATATCTGGTTGATTACCATTAAAAAACAGATTCAAAATGATTGGTACAATGTGGTTACGCAGTAAGTTTAAGTATTCGTCCCCTGTTAAGATGTTTTCTAAGAAATATGGACCTATGATTTCCTACATAGCCAACAACGCCAGCCCATACATTAAGTTTTTAAGGATGCTGTGTGTGATGTTCCAGCATCATCCAATGTGTATTCTCAATCGCTAATAACGGCAGTTATGCCTATTTACAAATCCTGTATGTTGTGGAAGTAGTTTCCGATAATAATAACCAGAATTTTTACTAAATATTTATTGTGATGATTGATATGCTTGTGTTTTCTACATAACGGTTTTTTACACAGTTCTGTACTTGTATGACGTACTGCTACATTTTAAGTACAAGATGCGCGCCAGTAAATGCGTTGCGCGCGATATTTAAAAATACAATATAACATTTAACAAATCCGTTAAGACAAAACGTAGCTTCGTCAGAAAATACAATATTGTTGAAACAATTTGGATCATTATTAGACATTTCCATCATTGTTCCACAAAACATTCGCCTGTCCGAATCGTTTTCGTTAAGCTCATGTAGAAGATGTATCTTATAGGGCTTGTATTTGTTTTTTTCTCAATATTCGAGCAACAGATCTCGAACTTGTATCATTTTCTAATGCCAGTTAAGTAGTTGACGTAGTTGTATTATCCGTTACAGTAACGCGTCTAGAGATCAGTATTCGTTAGCAGTTGATTTGGGGCGGCTGGCTTTAGGAATATCTTTAACATCGCCCGTTTCTCTAAATTTAGCAACCAATCTAGAAACCGTTGATTGAGTTATAAAAGTTCGCTTCGAATGAACGTCGCTGAATAAACGGCAAACTTCGTTATGAGGACGTTACCTGTCACCATATCCAACCATCATAAGGATTTTGATTCATTCAGTTGTAATTAATTTCACCATTTTCACACAAACTATTGGAAAAAACTACTTGCGGTGCAAACTATTTTATTGAGATACGTCAATAATTCTTTAACAGATGTTTTGTCTAACTTCACTCAATACATAAACAATCGGTTAAAACCAACAATGTTTTGCTGCCATTTTCGTATGATGACAGTAAGAACAAGAGGGACTCAATATTTAAAAATTTTTAAATATCTTTTTTTTGTTATCTAACCCCATGAAAACAATACATATCCATATTAAGAATTTTTAAGGATTCCAAATCTGCCAAAAAATGTTAGTGTTACCATTTGTCAAACAAATTTTATTAATAATATTTTTTCCTGGCGCCTGGCGTTAAGCAATCAATGAGCTGCTTGATAGGTGGTGGGCATCTGTACTCCAGTTTCTGCCGCTACTTTCTAGGGCAGCATGACCATATCTCTTGGCACTAGGTAGCGCCAGGATATATTTCAGTGCTGTTTCTGGAAATTAGTGGCATGAGCTGGGAGGTGAACGTAATGTGGACAGCAGAAAATAGCGCCGATGACGCCGGGTAGGCTGAAACATGCCCGTTGGTTAATGCTTTTTTTCTGCTCGCGTTTTTTTTTGCTGGGAGTGATTCCACCAACACCATAAGCTGTATCAGCATTCATTTTGGTTAACATTATTTAAATTGATCGAGTTATTAAAATATTAAAAAAATATCAAACATGTACATAAATGTGCAAATATAGCAAATTGGCTGCTGTTTTATATATAAGCAATTGTTATAATAGAAAAATATTCTCATATTGAATTGTATAACATTGCGTATTAATGAGATTAAAACGTTAATGCAGTTATAATGAATACAAGCTTTTTATAATTACTTGATATTTCCTGGCAAAGGTGAAAGTAGTGCGACAAAAGCTTTTACCAAGCTAAATTATAAAAGCTTCATTACAGTAAAAGCTTGATTGTATTTGACCTTGTATTGCAGCGATATGTGTATGTATTTGATGTGCTGTCTACTTAATTTTGAGCTTGCCAGTAATTAGAATGTTTGTATGTATGTACTAACAAGTTCTACCTATAATAGTCTTAATTCTTCTCTTTCGTCTGAATCTTTCTAGTGTTTTAAGTTTATAACTTCCTCTATACTGAACTGATGTGTTGCCGCGGTGTGTTCTATTTCAGTTTTGCCCTTATTCACGAGATTTACGTTCTTTTTCCACACTACTTTTCAATTTTTTGTTAAATAATATTCCAATGAACTACGTACCAAATTGTATTGTATATTCACATTTCGCTGTTTGTTTTCGATTTATTTCTGAATTATTTATGCTATTAACGTATCATATTCTATGATATTTTTGCTCCTTATATTATCGTTTATGTGTTATCACAAGATAAAGTACTTGGCGGGTTTATTTGCCTGTTTCTGTGTTCTAATTGTCTGCTTTTTCCTTTTTTTCAGTGAGACTGCACGATAGTATACAAGAAGAAAATTTTCATTATCTAGTCTTTGATCTGTAAGTATCTCTCGTAGTACATTTGTTAGAATTTTATGCGGTAATCACAAATAACGTTAAGGAATACAGTTTATTTCAAGTAGATAAAAAGAGTTCTAACAGAATAAGTTATCGGAAAAGACGAATGTCTCTCAAATCAATCCGATATGCAAACGATGTACTTTTAGGACACAATTTTCATGTATCACGTCATGAAATATAAGTCTAATTAAAAATTTCTGCAGTATGCTAGCTGTTTGTTGCTTCTGCTCAATCTTTTCAACATATTGCTTTTAGTACTTTCTCGTATTAAGCAAACTAACTTGTAATAATATTATACTTACATCTGTTGCTATTATTAACGTTGATAACATTTACCGTACTTTGAATTTATTTTAATCCTTTACCATTCTGTTTTGCACTAACTTATTATTTTTATAAACGGCGTTACTTCTACAACGAGTTCCCATACCATCAAAATAGAAAAATAGTGAAATGGCGAAGACAAGCAACGAATATGTCATTAATAATTGAAAGCAGTATACAGGAAATATAAATTCCCTCTCGAACAGAACATTTGTAGTGGAGTTCGAGGAACATAAGTCCACGAGAATGCTTATTCGAGCAGGAGTTCCGCAGGGCTTTCTTCTTGCTACGAAGCTGTTCAATTTGTTCACGCACGACGTCCCAAAACCACCAGGCGCCGAACTAGCGATCTACGTCGATGACACATCCGTCTATTCTTCGTGCAAAGACGAGCGAATGTTGACCAGGCGAATGCAAACCGCCATCGAACAACTAACCTCCTGGTTCACGAAGTGGGAGCTTTATATTAACAACAGCAAATGCGTCGCGGTGTGCTTCATCAATAGATTGAAGTCTCATGAAATCAACGTTGTCATCGGCGGTGTCCGGCTACCTTGGTACACATCGATCATCTGGGGCTGGTGTGCGGATAAGAGGCTTAGGTGGATGCACAGTGTCATGGAGGTCAGAAAGAAATTTCTACGAGCTAAGCAGTAATTAATGCCGCTCATCGGGCCGAATAGCGTGCTCGACCTCTGGCATGGTCAAGCATCGCGGAATACCGGTTAGAAAACATGGACATACTCCAAAATAAGACGTTGCGCTAACTGGCGGGCGTGCCATGGCTTGTGCATAAAGAATACTTAAGAAGTAATCTGGGAACCCTCTCCAACAATACCTGGCAGAAGGCTGAAGCCAGTGCTAACCCCTTGGTCAGGCTGCTGATAGAGTTTCAGGACCGCCCACCGCCTAAGATCCGAGTGCTTCGAATCCGGGACCGGCTTCATAGGGGATTGGAGAGTCCAAAGGCCTCGGCCCAACTCTAGGAGAGGAATATGGACCTTTTATACGAGGGTAAGTCAAATATTATCTACATTTTCGCCATAACAAGCTTTGAAGGTTATTATAGTGACGGTCGCTTGCGCAGGCGTTGAGTTGACGCCTCTGTGGTCATGTGTGCGGAATTTAATCACGATCGCGTCACTTGTCTGCTAGCTACAATAGCATAAGCATGTCAGCCCTGCTATTAGTTTGCACCAAAGAGGAACAACGAGCAGTGATCCGATTTTTGTGGTCAGAGGGTGTGAAAGGTGCCGAAATTCACCGGAGACTTTTGTCACAATACGGGGACAGTGCTGTATCTCGTAAAAGCGTTTTTTTGTGGATCGAAATGTTTCAAAGTGGCCGCACGAGTGTAACACAAAAAGAGGGACCTGGACGGCCGTCAACCTCGACCACCGACGACAACATTCAGCAAGCTCGAGAGATGGTTACAGCAAATAGGCGAGTTACCATAGGTGAGGTTGCATCTTCTTTAAACATCAGTCACGGTTCTGCTTAAAAATGCGTCGCCTTCCGCGTTGAAGCGATCCAGTAAGTGTTGGCAGATGTCCAAACGTTTGGTTTTGTTTTCTGCGGTAAGCATTCGTGGTACCCATCGCGCACACACTTTAGGCAGAACCGTGACTGAACGCTTTTGCGAGATAGGGCACTGTCCCCGTATTGTGACAAAAGTCTCCGGTGAATTTCACCACCTTTCACACCCTCTGACCACAAAAATCGGATCACTGCTCGTTGTTCCTCTTTGGTGAAAACTAATAGCGGAGCTGATATACTTATGCTGTTGTAGCTAGCAGACAAGTGACGCGATCGTGATTAAATTCCGCACACAAGACCACAGAGGTGTCAACTTAAGACATGCGCAAGCGGCCGCCACTACGATAACCTTCAAAGCTTGTTATGGCGAAAGTGTAGATAATATTTGACTTACCCTCGTAAGTATAAATACCGATATGGGGATAAAGTTCTCAAAGGAACACCAGTAATTGATACCAACCGATTTAAATGAAACTTTGTGGATTTATAGACCAATTTAGTGTAAGAACAGTGGCAATTTTTTTGGGAGCTTAATCGCCCGTTTTCGGGGTATAAATGCAACATAGCCGCTCGCTATTTGCATTAATACCTCTGAAACTATGGGAAGTATTAAAATAATAAGAATTACCTTGGACAACTTTTTAACTATTTTACTAGTATTAAATTTTAGTGTCAGTAATTTTCCCCTACCTACCACCAGTTTGCGGGGACAACCATCCACCGCCCACATTTTTTTTAAAAGCAAAAATGTTCCTAAAAAATTACGTTGAATTTATACATGTATACTAAGTTTGCTGTGAAATAATTCAATTTGTGAAAAAAACACAAACACGCTATATTCAGTAATTAAAACAAAGGGGTTTTATCTATAAAATGATTTTATTCATAACGATTGAGTTTAGTGCTTACTTACGACTGCGTAAAAGGTATGTTAAAAGGATGTTATTAATAATAAAAAATAAAAATAAAGAAATAGTAAAGATGATATATATTACATAAATTGAAATAAATTGAAATATCTCAAATACTGTTGACTTTTGTATGATGTATATTGGGTTAAATTAGTTACAATTGACCTCTACTAACACGTCCTCCAAGATATACCTTTATCTGCCAGTCATCCTGTACAATACTTTAAAACTTAGTTTGTCTCGTCGCTTATACCCTCGCTTACTTCTAGTTTTGTTGCTCTGCTACATCAGAGCCTTAACTCTTTCAGGGGCAGTGGTATTTATGTTGTACCACAGCAAAAAGCTACCGCGGTGTGCAGTGGTACAAATTTTGTACCATTTTTTCGACCATTCATTGTAATAAGGCTAGTGGTTTAAAATACAAACCACTACGTAAGAGTATACATAAAAGTATAGCGTCACACATAGAGATGGCGGTGGCAAACATATTTTAACGGCTTTCTATTTACAGAGTTTCAAACACAGATTGACACGTGCAACAAAGATTTTATTCAAACGTTAACATAATTTGTAGAATTTTTATAGAAAAAAGTGTTTAATTAAATTATGTTTAATTGAATTGTGCCTTGGGGCTAGGTGAGTTTACTAAACCCTAATTCTTGTTGGATATTACTTTTTGCAACGAATGAGCGTACATTTTATTCCTGTGTAAAATATGTACCACCGCACACATTGCCAATTTTGGTTTTTATGCAGAAGTGCAAGATGAGCCGCAATGACCAAATTGATTTGCAACTAAATTTAGTGGATATGACGGAAGAGGAGTTATTAGAGAATCTCTAGTTAGACAGAGAGTATGAAAATATTCCATCCGATGTGGATTCTGTGAGTAGCAATGATAACGATTGCAGTTCTGACGCAGAAAATGTTGATCAACTCGAACTACAACAACAATTAGAAGTAAAAGTTTCGGATACTGAAAGTGAATCTAACATTCCTTTAAAAATAATACAAAACCAGTTATTACGCGACAAACGTAATGGAAACGATAATTTATCTTCGCAAACGAAAATCACTTGGAGTTAGACAAATTCACCTGCAAACGATATTATACTTTTTAATAGTCTTGTTGGCATACCTGATTTTATAAAAAATCTAGATGTTCCTTTGCCGGGCGACATCTTTACGCTTTTTTTCTGATGATTTTATGGAATTTCTTGTTTTCCAAACAAATTTACATGCTCAACAAGCAGGAAAACCATACAAACCAACGAATCTCGAAGAGTTCAAAACATTTATAGGTATTAATTTGATGATGGGTATAAAGACACTTCCCAGTTACCGTGATTATTGGTCCACTTCCCCTTATTTACATGCTCATTTTATCAGACAACTTATGCCAGTAAAGAGGTTCAGTTGGCTATTAGCAAATCTCCATTTAAATGATAATTCTCAGCAACCAGCCCGTAATGATTCTGCATTTGACAAGCTGTATAAAGTTAGACCATTGCTTACCGAACTGCAGAAAAAATGTTCAGAATGTTATCTGCCATCAGAAAATTTAGCTATCGATGAATCTATGATTCGGTTCAAAGGCCGATCTACCATGAAACAGTATCTCCCAAAAAACTTATAAAAAGAGGTTACAAGGTGTGGATGTTAGCAGATAGTGGTGGTTATTATCTGAAATTCGATATTTATACAGGAAAAAGTAGTGAAACTGGAGAAAAATGTTTGGGAACCCGTGTGGTGCGGAATTTATACCAAGGATTCGAAAACAAAGGACATCGTCTATACTTCAATAATTATTTTAATAATATAGACCTTCAAGGTAAATTAAAACAAGATGGAATTTATGCATGTGGAACAATGAACATTACAAGGAGAAACCTACCAACATTTTTGTCAGATAAACGAATGAAGCGAGGGGAATTTGATTATTACGTTAGTAATAATGGTCTTCTAGCTGTAAAATGGAGGGATACAAGATGTGTTCATTTACTTTCAAATTACTACAATCCAGAACATATTGGATCTGTAAAAAGGAGGAATAAGGACGGCAGTAGGGAAGATGTCCCTTGTCCGCAACTTCTACTTGATTACAATCGCTTCATGAATGAGGTCGATAAGTTTGATCAAATGAAAAGTGTTTATGAAATAAACAGAAAAAGCCACAAATGGTCGTATCGTATTTGTTTTTATCTACTGGATACTTGTATAATAAATGCATTTATTGTATATAAATCACTTGATAAGCCGAAGCTTCTAATGAAAGATTTCAGGCTATCTGTAATCGAAAGTCTTGTCCAAAAAAACAGAAAGAAGCGAAGTATATTAGCAAAACAGGAACCCATTCCGGTTTCAATAAAACAGCGTAAACCATTTGTACCAAAACAAAAAAGGATCAAGGAGGCTGAGCATAAGCCAATTTATAGGACAAGAAGACGATGTGCTTTATGCAGCACAAAAGAAACACAAATTCGTTCCAACTAGATGTGTTCTGAATGTAATATACCCCTCTGTTTATATATATGGCATAACGACGTAACGAAGTGTGCGCTGGTACATAAATCGTACCACCTCTATTTTTTTCTGAATATTTGAAATTTCTTTAAATTATATATTTTTTCTATTTTCTTATGTATTTTGCTATCATAAAATATAATATAAACATTCGACCTCTTTTTTTTATATCTTTGCTCACATAAGATAAATTATGCTCAAACTGCCCTGTACCTGAAAGAGTTAAAAGGTCGTTTTGCCAGCTATACATTATCAATACCGCGCGTTGCATCTTGTGTGGTGCGTGGGTACACACTAAACTAACTAATCTTAAATAAATGCAGCACTATCCAGTACTTATCGTTCTCATGTAACAGTTGCAGGAAGAACACCTGCAACATTTGGAAAAGCTGCGCAGCAAACTGATCGATCTCACTTTGTTATTTTTGTGGTAAATTTTCACTTGCACAGGGTGTATTTTCTTGTACGGAAAAATAAATAATTGCATTGTGATACAGGCTTGTTACTTTTTATTTTTTATTGAGAAGCTATTTTTTTCAATTCTGCTAAATTTGACGCTAGATTAATTGTTACTATTTTTAAAAACGTACAATATTTTTTGTGCAGTACTTACAAATTTATATGTAAGTTGAAACATCTTCCAACTTATTCTGCTATAACTCTCGCTACTTTTGTTAGTCTCAAGGAAAACAAGACACCTTTGATATAGATTTTGTTGCCATGAGTTTAGGGTTAAATGCATAGCATATTCAATAAATACAAATGAATCTCTAAGTAATCAGTCAAACTATAATGTCTACGTTAATTTTGTTACAGAGTAACCGGTGGTGAACTGTTTGAAGATATTGTAGCCAGAGAATTTTACTCGGAAGCAGATGCGTCACATTGTATACAGCAGATTTTAGAATCTGTTAACCACTGTCACCAAAATGGTGTTGTTCATAGGGATCTGAAGGTATGTAGTTAACAAAATAGACAACGTGGGATTTTTTATCTGTACGTGCATAGAAAATTTCTATCTTCACTGGTGTTCGTTTTTAAAAATAATGTTTGACAGCTGATTAGTAAGATTCCATAAGGTTAATGAGTAGAACTTTTTTTGGCGACCAGTAGCACACAGAATGTACACGACAGGCAGTGGAAACACACAAAGTAAAGCTTTGTCTTTGAACATCCATTTACGTCACCAGCAGCCGCTACTGTTGGTGACATAAACACTGCAGTAAACTCCGGTTTAGAAAGTTTAGCTTACCAATAACGTCATTACACGCCTGAAAGGAGCTTTTCAAATTTTTAAACACACATATTTAAAGTCACTTTAATAATTAATGGGAGTAATAATAAATAGTAAACCAAAGTATATCATGCATCAAAGCACGGTAAGATGTTTACCTTGACAAAGTTATGTTGTTTAACTTATGACGTTATTGTATTACACGAAAAATTGTTCGGTTAGATTTGATAAGATAACCGGACCAAAAACCGCTTAACTTCAAAATTCGTTAGTGACGTTTAATTAGTCAGCTGTCAAACAAGCTTGATTATAGCTTTGCTTTACGTCCGTTTTTTTATCCAACAAGTTTTCATTATGGATTTCACCAATGATAATTTCACGATTATCTGCCAAAATGAGAAATTCATCACTGTTACATTAACTAAATGAAATGATTTGGAAACTGGTTGATGAAAGTGGACCGAAATATCTTCGCAACATAACCTATAACTACAAGCAAATTCTGTATTTCGATTATTAGTGATAGTAGTAACATTAATGTTCATTTTTTCTTATCAGTCATCAATTTTCATCTTCTTTATTAAAAAGATAAACAGTCGATAAAGTGATCGGTGTGCTCATTCTAATAAAAACGTAATGAATTCATTCGAATCCATTTTGTATATATTTTGATTAATCCAAAATATAATCAATTCTCTCTGTTAAAATGAGTTTTAATTTACTTAACTTTATATCTACAAACACTGACAACTGACAACTTCCACACTTACCATTCATCGACTTTAAAAGCAGGGTGGTTATTCTGTTAGGATCGAGAGTGTTGCTTTTCACAGTGTCGTGTCGAAACGTCAAATTTTCACTAGTACTTTTTTGACTCTTTTGACACGACTGATACTGTGAAAAGCAACACTCTCGATCCTTACAGAATAACTCCCTAGGTCTAAAAATTTGATTTTTGATGGACTCGCCATTGATCCGTCAGTACAAATAAAAATAATAACTGATGGAACCATCGCAAATCCAACTATAGAATAAAAATATATTGATAAATAACTGATGCCATCACTGCTTCCATCTGGGGGATTACCATGGATAAACAAATACAGGTTTTGTTGTAGCAGAAATTACAAACTAGTCAGAGCCAAATAGCCAAAACTGATAAATCAATCAAAAGCAGTTTCGAATTATTTTAGCCAATAACATCGCATCTAACTAGTTCATGATTACTGCTAGAACTAGCTTCATGTTATTTTCAAGGGCTTGTATGGAATTGATGTGTTACTTCTAAAAACGAATACCAGTGAAGATGCGGATTTTTTTCAAGTATGTACCATCGCTTTCATGAAAATCTGGAGCAAGGAATACTATTATGGCATTACTCATTTTAAACATGTTTTTTGTAAACTATGAAAAAATATGTCAAATTTTCTGTCAGTGTCAATCATAAATGGATAGGTCATTGTCACAAGATTGAAAAAACGTCAAAATGAGCTCAAAAGAGTTCTCCCAGATTTTTATGAAAGTGATGGTACATATTTCGTGTGCTCCCACACACAAAAACGTACGGTATAATTCAAAATAATAAAAACAATATCATTTACATTACTTTTTTTTTAACTGTTTGACCGTGATTTTTACGTGTTATGTTCATTGATAATATGAAGATCTTGCATGATATGCGATATTTGTGATTTAGATGGAAAGCATCCCAAAATGCCTTTAATTTACAACTTTTAGCAAAAATTGAATTTGTGCGCATTTAGTTGTCAAAATTGCAATCATTTTGCAAAAGATATGAAATTGTAACATAAACAACCTGACGAGTATTTTGTGTATTCTCCTCTTCGAGCACGAAATTCCTGTTTAACCATTGCCTTGTCATTCCGACTGATTCTGACATAATAACGTGAAGGCTACATCAGGCCAGAATGTTGTTTAATCGTTTGCATGATGAATATAATTATTTACCTCTGGACAGTTTTCAACCTCGGAGATATGAAAGCTCTCACCTTCCCTTTATTTTCAAATTGGGTAATGTGAAATAATTTCAGAGTCCTGCGAGGGTCAATTACAGAAATAAAACAGGTGAATCCTATAGACATTTTGACGTTCAAAATGAATTCGGCTGCAGAAATTTTGTAACACGTCAGGGTTTGGAGTAACTTTAGGTTAAATGGTCAAAAAATGACTATTTAGCCAAATTAATACAATAAATGAATTTATTGTGAAAGAACGGATTTTCTTTTTTATATCTCCGAAAACGACACCGTACAGTACTAGTATTCAGCTTTAAAACGCATTTTCATTTACCTCTGTACGTTTTTTTTTGCTGAAATAAGCAAGTTTAGATTTATAACTAACTCAGAATAATGCTCACGAAGTACTATAGATTGAAATTGGTATATCTTGAGAAATAAAGGTCGGATTAAAATAAACGAAAATGGATTTTGGTGGGGAAGAATAGTATTAAATGATAGCATAAGCAGAAATGAGCGAAAAAATTCGTTGTTCTTATAACCTCAAATATCGCCGAAAACAGTCTTTCTAACCCTTTAAGATTAGGATATTTCGAAATCCTGACGTACTGGGTCAAAAATTCCAACGGGATCGAGTTGACTGCGACTAAGTCTGATAAAAACTCATTTTTTTGCAGACCTGTAAATCGACACGGTTGGTGGTGATGGTTCATTAGATCCCAAACGCGCATTACGAGTACAATATGAAGCCGTTCTCGGAAGTATAGAAATACTCGTTTCCCCACAATAAATTCATAAATTTGGACAAAACTGCAATTTTTTACCATTTAACCTAAAGTTACTCCAAAACCTGACGTGCTAGATAATTTCTGCGGCCGGATTCGCTTTCAACATCAAAAAATCTACGAGATTCACCTCCTGTCATTTCTGTAACTGACAAAACTTCAAATTTTGCAGGCTTTTGTTTTCGCCATCCATTTCGAAAAAAAAATAATGTACCGTAATTCTTTGTAGTATATAGGAAATCTTTTAAGTTAGGCTGCTGTGTATTTCGGACGTTCCTTTCTCGATATTTTAACGCATTCTCCAACAAAATTCTTACAATTTTCGTGATGTTCCAACTCCCAACTATTATTGGGGTTGTCTGCTTTTTGGCAAGCTAAGGCATGTCGCTTCTTCCTCGCGTTCCTTTATTACGCAGTTGAAAGTCTAATATTTTGCCCACGGAAAATGTTTACAATTTCGTGTTTTGTTACCCACCAACTAACTTGATAGTCTTTCATATTTAAATCTTGTATAACTTCTTAAAAAGTTTCTGTTTCACATTCAACCTATTTTATTAACAAGTAAGTCTCCAGCGTTTAGTATGCAATAACAGCTAGGTTAAGCTTGATTCAGTACCTATAACATTATTCCCAAACTTGCGTCCCCGAAACATAGGTTATCTATCTATTTTGCTGTTTCCACAAGACCTTCATGGATTCATTCCACGATTGTTTTCCTGACAAGAATATAACTATTAGAAATGATAAAGAACAACATCCCGTAATTAATGAAGAAATCAGGGAACCAAGAAATAAACTGAGTACGTTAGCCATTATAGCAAAAACAACAAAAGATCAGGTATGTTATAGCAAATATAGGGTAGTTAAACAAGAATATCTGGGGAAAATAACCGAAGTTAAACAAAAAACGAATGCTGCGTATATAGAAAAATCACAAAACAAAACAAAAGCGGCGTGAAAAATAATTAATGGGGAAGTCAGAACTGTTAACAGTCATAGTCAAGATGTATCGCCATTATCACCAGATGAATTGAATGAGCATTTCTGCCACTTTGGCGAATGGATTGCAATCATTGAAAATATGCAATCATTTTATATGACTCCTATAACATCTGAGGAAATAATAACCATAACGCAACATATGAAGGCGAAACATACACAAGATGTGTATGAGTTTTCGATGCATCTGCTAAGAGAGACACGTCATGAGATATGCGTTCCACTGGCAGATATCTTTGATAGATGCATTGAAGAAGGCATACTTCCAAGTCTGTTGAAGGTGGGTAGAGTCATACCCATTTTTAAAAAGGGTGACCGAGAAAACTGTGAGAATTATAGACCGTCTCGAACAAAATAAATACCTAGCGCCGGAACAACATGGTTATAAAAAATATTCAACAACAACAGGAATACTACAGCTTGTAGAACATATATACAAAGCTTTTGATAATGGTATGTATGCAGAGCTAAACTGGATTTGGCGAAAGCTTTCGATTCTGTCAATCAAGACACCTTATTGAATAAGCTTCAATATTACGGGATAAGGTGAAAACCTCTACAATTGTTGCGATCTTACCTGACTGGCAGAGCACAATTAACCGAATGGAACAATATCCAATCAAAGGTTAAGACCATTGGTGGTGGTGTCACTCAGGGTTCTATTTTCGGCCCTCTGCTCTTCATTGTGTACATGAATGATCTTCCATCAAAAGTAAAGGAGGCCAAGATTTGTTTGTATGCGGATGATATCTCACTGCAAGTGATCCAGTGGTACTCCGTTGTATTTCAGAGAAAGTGGCCGCAAATGCTGAAAATTGGTTCGCTACAAACAAACTGCAACATAAATAAAAAATGCTTAACATAAATAAAAAAACAGAGTCTCACCTTCTCCACCGTGTACAACAATAGGAGCCAGGCGGTGAACTTCTTGGGCGTCACAATCGACGTATATTTAAAGTGGCGCCAAAACATAGGTGGACTGGCTGGAAAACTGGCTTCTGCTTTGTGATTAAGAGACTGAAGCATGTAGCCACTCGTGAAGCAACAAAAACGGCATATTTTTCTATTTTCCACTCTTACCTGTGTCACGGTATCCTCTTCTAGAGAATGATTGCGGAAGCGCAGAGAATATTCGTACTCCAAAAACATGTATCAGATTCTTGTGTAATATGGAGAAAGCTGCAAAATATATTTTAAGACCCAAAGAATACTTACGTTGGCAGGAATATTTATCATGTCAGCGGTAAACTTTATACATTGCAATAAGGAATCATTTACTTTAAACGGAGTATACCATAATTGCCCAACAAGAACGTGAAATGCATTAAGGGCACCATATCATCGACTAACAGCGTCGCAAAAGGCAATCGATTATTGGGGAAGTAAGCCGTATAACGAATTGCCAAACGAACTTAAACATCTTCAATTCAATAATTTAAAGAAGAGCGCGAAGGAAATATTAACTGATAGAGAGTGCTACGATATTTTAGAATTTATTGCCAAATAACGCCTAGTCTATTTGTTTGATTGTTTGTTCTACATGTTTTAGTCCTATTTGTTTTTATACTTATTTTATTTTATCTCGTTTTTATTTATACATTTATATACATTTTTCACTTTTTATATTTTTATCTATTTTATCTATTTTATTTATAAATTAACTATTGTACGATGTACATGCTAAAAACTAAGTGACAATGTTCTGTAGTGGTATGATTACGAATAAATACACAGTGCGACAAATAAGTTTCGAGACTGGCCGTGGAAAACATCATTGAAACAAGATATCTGCATATTTTTCGATTTTTTTATTCAAAATATTCGCCTCTAGTTTCAATACACTTGTTACAGCGATTCAACAGTGATTCAAATGCGTGTTCTAGCTCATTTTGTGGAATTGCATCTAGCGCTCGTGTTGTAGCTGTTTTCATGGTCGAAATGTCATTAAAAAAACATCTTTTCAACTTCAATTTCAATTTTGGGAATAGAGAGAAGTCGCACGGTGCCAAATCGGTGGATGATTCAACACACAGGCTTGATTTTGAGCCAAAAATCGACGAGAGGTGTGACTCGGTGGATTATCGTGCAACAGAGACCAGGTCTCTGGATCACGATATTCGGGTCGGGTTGCCTAAATCCTCGCGAAGAATGGTTCGGATCGTTTCTCTGCTGATGTTTAAAGCCTCATCTATCATTTTCAGCGAAGCATTGCGATCATTTGCAATAAAATCACGTACTTTTTCGATCATTTCGGGTGTCCGAGCTGAAATTGGCCTTCCTTCACGTTTATCATCTTCTAACGTCTCTCTGCCTTCCAAAAAACGTCTATGCCACAGGAAAACATTTGCTCTACTCAAACAATCATCGCCATACACTTGCTGCACCAACCGGAATGTTTCTGATGCATTTTTGCGTGAAATTTGATAATTGCTCTTTGTTCTATGTTAGTATTTCAACATCGACAACAAAGTTGTTTTGGGAGAACTGGCATAACTTTGCTATTTGTCAACCGATTGAAGTAAAATTGGTATTACTGAAAAGAGGAATATCACAGCTTTCAAACGCCGATCTGAACACATAGATGGCGGTACCAGTTACTCAAATATGGTTCGAGTCTCGGAACTTATTTGTCGGACTGTGTATAACTATTACTATTACTATCTGTGGTAATTTTAACTTAATTTTAGAATATTAGAATTAAAAGTTTAAATAGTTTTTGGACTTAATTAGACGAAAGTATTACCGCCAGTTGAATTAGGTTCATTAAAACTTAGCCGTATAGCATTGTAACACTAGCCGCATAGTACTGTGACAACTAGCCTGTTAGATGTGGAATAATCACGTAGACAGTATTATACGAGTAAAGTTAGTTTTACTCGACTTTATTGTACAACTTGACATACTCCACTGACGAATAATTATCATTGGAGGTTATTATCCTGCACATAATTTTAAGTGAAGTACGTCGTGTTTTGTAATTTATAAAATGATTTTTGACTTAGATGCTATTACGTAAATCGTTGAATTTACGGTGATTTTGGTTGTCACAATAATACCTATCAATATTCCAAACAGTCTACCCAGAACATGTATAGTCCGTTTCATTTTATTTTAATCTGACTAAATAGTAAATAATTTTTTTTACATATATTTATATATAACGTATTTACCTGACCATTAGTCAAATTAACATAAAATGAAACGGACTACATTAACTAGGGGATAGATAAATATGTAAATGTTGTCATTGCTAAAATTTACACAGTGTTGCTCTCTACATTGCTGCACTTATTGATCTATTAGGTCTGGCGACCATCACTGCACAATTAATTGCTGTTATAATCGATCGTGTATGAACATCTTAAAAGTTACCCAAGCAACGCCCAAGTTCTTTTTGTAAATGTTTCTTCTTTGATAAAATTATATCACAGAAATCGAGTGCAGATAGTTGCTGGGGTTAAACCCACATCCGGTTATGATATAGAACTCAGTGATATGATTCATAAAGTGCTCACTCATATACGAACGATTGAAGTCGTTCAATTGACGGCAATTATCGATGATTTTGACGTTCCAGCAACATCTGGCAGTAAATTGTAGTAGTCCATGCAGAGCAACTGTTGCTCCATTGGTTACTAAATAGTAACAGTTTAGATTAATATACACTACCGGCCACAATTATCTACCCACCCAAAGAAATACGCATAAATAAAGGAAGCGCTAACTGAAAAAGAAATTGTAGTTTTGCATTTAATATAATACTCTTAAAACAAAGAAATGGATAGACTTTATTCTATTAAAAAAATTATTTGAGATAAAAAAATTAAATATTCATTTCGTCGAAATGTTCGACTCTTAATAATTGCAGCACATACTCGCGGCATTCTCTCTATCAATTTCGTCCAGAGTAGTCGGTTCTATTTTAAGTCAGACTTCTTGTAGTTGTTTCCACGACGATTCAATGGAAGTTGGAGGATTTATTTCTACCTGTCTATCGAGTTCCTCCAACAGAAGCTCTATGGGATTAGCATCTGGGCTTTGAAGAGGCCATTTCATTATTTTGATATTGCTTTCGCGCTCCACCGATTCTAAATCTTCGCGGCATAGTTTGAAGGTGTGTTTCGGATCATTATCATGTTGAAATATAAAATAATCACCAATTATTCTCATTCCAGATGGTTTAGCATTTATTTCCCAGATTTCCCGGTAGCGCTCATTTCTTAAACTTCCATCTATTTTAACCAAATCTCCTACGGATGCGGCGCCAAAACAACCCCAAACCATTACTGATCCGCCCCCATGCTTGACTGTAGGTACTACACATGATTCTGCTGCTCGTTCTCCTTTCCACCTTCGAACGAACGTTTTTCTTTTGGAACCGAAGAGTTCAAATTTGGACTCATCGGTCTACAAAACATTTTTCCATACATCAACTGTTCAATGTTGATGCTCTTTAGCCCGCTGCAGCTGCTTTATTTTATTTTGCTTGCATAAGAGTGATTTACGCAACGCTATTGGGCCAAATAAACTACCGTCTCCTTTTCATCGTGGTTAAACTAACTCGTTTTTCACGCTCAATATTTATTTCAGCCGTTATTTCAGGTGCAGTTCTTCGTCTATTCCGCGTCATAATTATTTGACGATCTTCCGCTGGTTTTGTCACTTTCCATTGTCCTGTTCGTTTTTTATTTAGAAATGTGCCGGCCTCTTGAATTTTTTTAACGTTATAATCAATAGTTCAGAGACTTAATTTCAATTTTCCTGCGATATCTCTGTTACTTCGTCAAAGATTATGTAAAGCAAAAATCATTGCGCGGAGTTCAAAAGAGAACTTTCCTGTTTTCGGCATTTTAATACTAATTTTAGAGAATTTTATTAACAATATTGACTGTTTAAAAGAACAATAACCACTCAATCTAAATTCATAATTCTAGTTCGGGTAAATAAGGAGTTGCCATCTTTACCTGCATTACATTAAATATTTATTAGTGAAGAATAATTGTACTACATTTCGGGTCCTTTTATGGCCCTACCTGTACCCCTAATTATCAGATTATAAAGATTCAATCTTTTACTTGTAGGTAAATAATTATGTCCCCTAAATAATTATCTTAAATCCAAACAAACACGTAGGTGGGCAAATAATTATGGTGGGTAGCGTATGTACATCAATTATCCAACACTCAAATAAAGTTCCGAAAGTTGCCAAAATTTGCACCATGTTGCCCTGGTAGGTCTTCGAGTGAGTAACTAATGAGAATACTTATGCGATTATTTAGAAATACAGTTGAAATCGCTTATAACGTTCTGTAGGGACCGTGACTTGTTCGCCTTTGTAACCGATGGATGTTGTATCCGATGTTTCTCAACAAATTAAATCAAATTTGTATGTAGAAACAAAAATAGACATAACGAGCGTAACATTAACGATGTGTATTAAATAATGAGAAATAATTATACATATATGTATACCGCGTTAGTAAGTTTCGTAGTAAAGTGAACCGCTAAAATATGCGGACACTGTTGTAACGTGTGCTCGCTATGAAAATAAAAGGGGTACGGCGTCCCGCGACGGAAATGAATCAGAATCAGTAACAATCCAACCGTTGTTAGAGGACCATCGCGCTGGACTCTAGTCATGCATTATGCCCTTATTTTATTTTTTTAATTGATCATCCTTGCCTTCCTCGATCTTTTCTCCTTAATTATTTTTGATTTGCTTTGTTTGCGTCTCGAAATTATACAGTGCAATAGGTTTTTTTGTAGTTATGTTATTATAAATTAAGAAGTCATGAAATGGTACCACATTAGAGGCAGCACTGCAAATGACTGCTTATTTGAACATCTATTATAATACTGTCACAGTTCACTAAAATCCTTACCACAATACTTAACTCGTACTGGACGCACGTTTCGATAGTCAAGCAAGTTTTACTGGCTGATGATGATAACCAGTAAAACTGAACCAATTCAGTTTCACTGCTGATGGTGATAGCTTGGCTATCGAAACTTCAATTGGTTAGATAAAAAAAAGCCTACCTCTTCTTTCGTGTACTGCTATTGCGAATGGTTAGTTTCCTTTAATTATAATTTCTTAGAACAAAAATTGGAAGCATAAACGTTACTAAAATTAAATTTATATTCAATAATTAATGTCAAAACTTTTATGACATACACACTATATATCTCTACGTGATTTAAGTAGTTGATAATCACCATCGAGGTATAGAAGTATGTAAGAGACTTTCGTTGCTATGATCAAATCGTAACATGTAAGCAATTCTCACCCCAGGTTTACAGAGAGTGAATTACATATTTTTCTGCTCCTGATCGACTCAAATGTCATTTTCCGATTAGTTAATCACGAATTAAACCAAATGTCAGCCTACATAATATAAAAAGCCTACGACACGTAATTAAATTAATTGATAATAACATTAGTATATCTCTCAATATACAAAAAAGTGAAATCCCAAGAAAATAGCTGTTATTTGCTCAAATATTACAACAATGTAATTAAAATAAATGTAAACAATACATTAATATTTTTACATTCGCTCTTTTTTATTTTAAGAAAATATACAACAAATTTTAACAAATATCTGATATACCACTATCGTTTTCTAATTTTTCCGATGACGAAATTGAGAGAATACGAAGGAGACATCACGCTTTCAGGGACGAAATAAATCCTTTTGAGATATACGATGACAAAGAATTCAAAATAATACTTTGTTTTTCAAAGGCAACAATAAGTGTGTGTTTGACCTGATTGGGCCTCATTTGGAACCTGTAACAATCCCAGAAAAATCTATTGCTGGTTTAAGCCAACGACAAGATGAGATATTTGACAACAGGTACATTTCAACAATTAATGGGTGACGCTATTACTGTGCACAAATTAACAGTGTCCATTATAATTAAACGTGTAGTTCATGAATCATGAGAAAGTACTGAAGCCACAGTACATAAAAATGTCAGTTGGTGAAGAGTTGCACAGAGTAAACTTAATTTTTTACCGAGTTAAAAGAATCGGATAATAAGTGCAATAGATTGCACGTATGTATATTAAAATTAAGTCTCCAAGCGGTCCAAATGCAGAGTGAACTATTACATTTTCCGTAGCGTTTTTGCTTTTTCTCAATGCTCCATTATCACTTATTTTTTCACACTAATGTTACGAAGTTAGTGTGGATTATATCAACAGGTATGTCATCTGAAAAAAATACATGACGGGGTACCCAATCCCCCCTCTCCATATATATTTTCTGAAAATAATTGGCGTAATCCTTGAGACTATATAGTGTACTTCAAACTATATTCTAAAAAATAATTATATCCGTTATAACTTCCGAGAAATTGTGTAAATTTTTTGAAGGGCTGTATTCCGAAATCAGGCGATTCAGCTTTTAAAAAAAGTTGTGTTATTCTTATACCATGGTACTCTTTCAGTCTCATAGTTTCATCGAAAGCTGAATTTCTGGTTGCCGGTGTGCCCTTGCTATGTTTTATTTAAATGTCATGTTGACATTGATATAGTTTAACAGACATACCACCCTATTTAACCATAGCATACGAGGATGGTATAATAAATACCTGTGTTAAGGAAGACAACACAATTGTTTTGCATTTAGTACATTTATCTCTCGACATAATCTCTTTGTAGTTCTATACCCTAAGTCCAGCGATGTTCCAACTTTTTTAACCGATCCAAATAATAGGATTTGTCGACTCTGCAAAATAGATATCTGCTTCGGTAATGACCTCTTCATTTGACGTGAATCTCTTTCTGCCAAGCCATTTCTTCAAGTTTGGAGAATGAAAAAAATTTCATGGGGGCCAAATCTGACTAATATGTATATAGTACTGTCCCGTGATTGTTCTTCCCTTCTCCAAATCAATTAAGATTATGCCTTGCGAATCCCAAAAAATCGTCGCAATAACTTTTCCGGCTGATGGGATCGTTTTCGCCTTCTTTGGTGCACGTTCGTTGGGAAGAACCCAATTTGCCGATTGACCTTTAGTTTCTGGCGTATAGTGATGTATCGATGTCTCATCTATAGTCACATAACGCCGCAGAAACTCACCCATATTGCGCTTAAACATGTCCATACATTGCTTTGAAGTTATCGCGCGGTTCCGTTTTTGATCAATCGTCAGCAGACGCGGCACCCATCTCGCCGATAGCTTTCTGATACTCAATTTTTCGAAGAATGTTTCCCACACGTTCAATTGAGATGTTTCCCATATTATCAATGTTTCTAATCTTCACCCGGCGGTCTGCTAACACGAAATCACGAACTTTATTGATCATATCATCCGTAGTTGCCTTAATGGGACGATCTGGCCGACGGATGTTCGGCCACGCTTAAATTCATTAAACCAGTATCTGATGGTAGTCATCGAAGGTGCGTGGTCCTTATGAACTGCATCTGACTTCTCTTTGATTTCTGCACACGTTTTCCCATCCAAAAAATGAAATCGAATCACTGACCGATATTGTTCTTTTTCCATGAGTTCACAAATACACAAACTTGCTCACTTTCAACAGCTCTCAAAACAACACTACTCGATGAATTTCTCCGAAATGTTGATAGACGTCGACTAAAGAATAGTACTTACAGTCGGTAATGCACATTTTGACCCAAAGCGCAATTTTCCTCCAAACACGGGATCTCCTCATACCATCGTCCTTTGAGGCGAAGTTGGGCGCACGTTAGAAATTTCAAATTCATTACCAAAAACATCTTCTTCATAGTTATTCGTATAGTCGGTACAACATGTAGAAATATAACATGTAGAAATAAGGCATTACAAAGAACAAAATCTACTAGTCTGGTGTTTCATTACAACTTTTAATTCATCATTATTCGCGAGAAACGTAAAACTAGGACACAGAACAACAAATGAGTAAAGGAGTGTGCTTTTAACAAGCAGCGGTTATTGTAACAGTTATTCACGTTTCATAAATCGTGCTTAATTAAAGCGCGCTTTGTTTTGCATTACGATATAGCGCTGAAAATAGTTGAACTCGTAACAATAAAACAATGCTTTGAAAACTTTTTACTTATGTACTGGAAGAAAAATTGAGTAATTTGAATTGAAAATGACATTCAAGTTCAACAGTTGTTGAAATCTACATGGAACTGGTAAAATCACAGATTCATAGAGCTACACTTTACTTTAATTAAATGTTATTGCTAATAATCAGTAGCCTCCTGTTTAATTATTTAGTGCATTGTTGCTTCAACAAACCTTTAAAAAGGATTCATTCGCGAAGGGAACTTATCTACGTGTGTTCTTATTTATTTCGTCTTTGCTTAATACCAAAGTCCACCTCATTTTTGTACCCACCTATAATATGGGGCCGTGCTGATTACCAACAACTAATATGTTAAAAACGAATTCTTAGGTTGATTTTTTACAAATTCTACAGAGAATCATGTAGACCTGCTCATCGAAAATAATTTATTGACTGTTCCTTGTTGTACATATAAAGAGCGGTGCTGTTCGTCAAGAGCAATATGGATGGACTTAGAATGCCTCAGAACACGGGTGAGGCGTACTTACAGCCCTGGTCATATGTCTTAGGCGCCCCTGGGAAATTCTAAGATCTTAGAAACAAACAAATTTCCCGGTATGCGGATTAAAACTATATTTACATACACAAACAAAATCACGCTTCAATAGATATTCGGGAAAATTTACATAATTATGGAATTACAAACGAAAAATATACTTTCTCGTCAGCCTGTCTCTTACGTCCGGGAAGGAAACTATTCTTGAGATCATTTATTAAAAATAATTTTATTAGTTTGAGTATGGCAATTTTAATTTATGTAACATGCTGAAAACACGCGAGTTGTCGGTTGCTGAAAGAAGTCATATAGTGTCACTTCATTTATCTCAAATGGTAATAGCAACAAAAATTAAAGTGTTCACGTTGTGGTGTACAAAATGCGTTAAAACGTTTTCACTGGTTTGTGCGAAAATAGAAAAGTGAACAACCTAGGCCTGACGGAGGAAACACCATGTAAATTCTGCCAGACGGAAGAAGAGACTGCCGTCCATGTGCTGTGCGACTGTACAGCACTGGCAGGAATGCGGCTCTCAGAAATGGGCCCGGAATACCCGAAAGCCGAAGCTTACGTAGAAGGATCATTCACAAGGCTGCTAGGTCTGGTGAAAAATGCAAAGCTAAAGTAATTGATCTAATAATAGTGGAACTACAATAGATATGAAAAGGTCGCAGTGAGATAGGTCAAGAACCACCTCGAGTACTAATGTAATCTACCTATTTTTTTAATACCTTATGTATGTTATATCGTCGTAATCAGAAAAAAATATCCAATGGAAAAAAATTACACTGTACAGTTACATACTTAAAAAAAAACAAGAAACCCACCCAGGACAGCAAAACAATGAGTGCCCAGAGGAAATGTCAGTAAGATGTTCCTAATAGGACTGGTAACAATTAGAAATTAAGAACCTTTTTACTGCACTCTTGAATGTGTTAATTCAGACACATTTTCCAAAAATAGTAGGTAGTGCAGAATGTATTTTGGCAAATAAATATTAGGACGATCTTCCAAAAAGGGGTTTTATGTGGCTGCATCTTGACCATATGTCTTAGACACCTCTATGCATTAAGAGTATGCGTAACAGTACAATGGTTTAAATAAAACTGTTTGCACATACGTATTGTAAAGAACGGTTTATAAATATTTTATGGCTCCACCATGCGCTTTAATAACAGCTTTATTGCAATTGAGCATTGTCGAAATAAGCTTTTGGCAGGTATCAGCAGTTATAGCTTCCCATTCTTCTACAACTTTCTTTTTTAATATTCATAATGGCTCGTATTTGTATTTGGCGATGTTGCCCTTTACAATGGACCACAGATGTTCAAAGAGTGATGGATCCGGGGACCGTGCAGGCTACTCTAAGAAAATGTATCCCATTTTCGCGAAACAACGCAATGTCTTTTTGTAACAGTGGCAGGGCGCATTGTCCTGTTGGAAGTAGGAATCACGAGCCTCAGTTACAAATAATTTCAATATGGACAGTTCCAAGACTTCATTTAGCATCGTATAGCGTACGGTCTTCATACGGCCTTCGCTTAACTAAGCTTGTCGGACATCGGACGCCGACGAACACCTCCTATTAAATTTTTTTCATTTCTCCTATGATCTTTTTTAAATGGACAACAACAAGCGCACTTCATTTGACCAATACCTATGCAAAACTTTTAAACAGAAATAACAACTTTATTGCAATATAATTTTAATAAATCAAAGCATATTTAAAATATAAACTTAATAGGTCAGCAAAAATAGAATACAAATTAAAAAAACCAAATTTATAAACATTGTTCGAACGTAAGTTATACATAGTTAGAATTAAAATATCTAATAGGATAAAACTAATAATAGGTAATAAATTATAAATGTCGTTCAAATTAGCTTTCTTCTGTCCTGACACAGGTCTCATACCGCCTAATCAATTCTCTCGTACAAGAGGCTCCTACCATTTCAGGAGTCGAATTGAACATTCATTAGTACTGAACGAAAACGGCCTCCAAAAAAGGCTAATTAGATGACAGTTGATTAAGTGACAGAAACGATTATTTAGTTTTTGGCAATGGTAGCCATAGCTACCTATTTATTATATATCCTGCTGTGTTCCCGGTACAGAAGTCTAAAAAAAACGTTCAGCTGAGGTGTATTTGTTGTTTCTCAAGAGCATAAAATATTTTAATAGTATTCAGCGTTTGAAAGAGACGGAAATAGGTAAATGGCACATGGTTCCAAAGCGAAAAACAAGGAGACTCAGAATTTATTTCTAAAAGATAATCTTCTATCTATTCAAATAACCAACATATTGGCTGTGCATAAAAATCTGGGACACCCGGTATGTTTTCAATGCTAACATTTTCTGACCATTTTTCAGGTCCTAATTTCAAAAGCATAAATTCTTTTTATTGTAGTCTTTATCAAATTCAAACGAATTTACTACAATTACTACAATTACAATTACAATGGTAAAGCCCATCTACATCGACCAACAAGGTCTGTTATGGCAAATTCCAGAAGTTCGGATTCGTAGGACAGTGGCAAAATATGTGCTCAACTGTTTCCTCTTTTTCCAGGCACAACGCTGATGCCACTTCTCCACTAGAGTGAACCCTATTCCGTGTAGGTGTTTCCTTAATTGAGCCTGGCTGGTGAGAATTGTGCTTAGAGCTCTGACAGACTTCCTGCCAAGTTCTATAGGCTCCCTGCTCCGTCTTGGCTGGGCAGCATAAATCCCCTCACATGAGATAGACCTGTGAAGTCATTCCAGGTCTGAGAAATTTCTTGTTCTGCCTAGTGAGTAATGTGCGACTAAAAGTTATTGAGTTAGCGGAATGCGCTCAATTCCCTTTCAAGGGCATCGGCCGGCTATATTAAGATTGTTTCTGTATTCAGCTACGAGTCTGGTGGAAGTCTTTCTCCCCTCAAGAGCTTACAGTACAGCCTAGCCGTAAAAAAAAATTGTATCAATCTGTGTCTGACACATCTATTTAAGAGTATCCCAACACCTATATTGATAGCAAATATTTCTGCCTGAAAACCGTCGGCATAGAAGTTAATATCAATCTTAATCAAGGAGTCGCAGTTGCTACTCTAACAATCCCTGCCAGGGTAACATAAATCGAATAAGTTCTTCAACGATATTATGGCGCACAAGAATTTCAAAAACCAGTCCAGGTGTGGAAGTGAATTTAGCTCTCGCTGTAAATAAAGATACCATACGTGATCGTAGGACGAATCACTATCACACACAGCTAATACATTCTCTTGAAGCACATTCTCAAAGTCATTCTACAAAACCTGATTTTGTGTATTAGTTTATCCAAATGAGGATTCCAGGATAGCGTTTTATCAAGCAAGATTCTTAGATATTTTACCTCTGTAGAGAGATCACCGAGGAAGGTCGAAGGGGTCAGTTCCTCCAGCTTTCTTCCCATTGTCAATAGAACGATCACAGTTATATGCGGATCAATTGTAAGGTCTTCTTCCTTGCACTAGCCGCAAATAACGTTGAGGACTTTTTGCACGGTAGTTGTTAGTTTCTGAGTCTCTGTGCTTCTAATCAATACGACCTGGTCGTCAACGTATGGTTGTACCTCAACCTCCAGTGCCACCGCTATCAGGTAGTCTACAAGAAGCGAACAAAGCAGGAGGAAAGAACCCCGGAACACTATTTGGCGTTTTGATAATTTCAAAATATAATCCTTCGTATTCTAATAGTTTTGATTAACAATGCGTAATTTTGAGGGTTTATTATGATTTTCAGACAGAAAAACAATCTTACCTAGAACTCACTTATCATCCAAATTTTAACGAATTATAAAATAGGATCAAAGACGGTTTTCTTTTGATATAAACTTGATATAACATAATAAATAAATGGGTTGATCTTGACGGATCTTAAAAATTAACTACTGATAAAAAGCAACTGCTATAAAGTCAAAGCTTTGTATTTTTAAAGGTTTTAAAGTCAAATTCATTTATTGCAATAAGGCTAATTGTTTATAGGTATTTACCTAAGTGCTATGAAAAGTTTCTGATATCTAATTATCGACAATTGAATCCTGTTATAATTTTACCTAGATCTGAAAAATCTTAATTTGTGTAAGCTTATATTTAATTAAGCAATATTAAGGGAGGGTTTTCAACAACCGATTTTTAAAGGTACCTACAAAGCTACCTGTACCTACTTAAAAACGGAGTTATTTTGATTAAAATATCAATTTGTTCTATATAGACAATTAAGCTATCTGTAGTAATTTTATTTAAAGTTAGTGTAATTTTCTATAACACAGAAGCTGAAAGAAAACATACGACGCCCAGTTCTAATCACCCTCAGCTTTAAACAAGAAAATTGTATTTTATAAACGAATCAGGTCATTAAAAAATCTTAGTAAGTCAAAAATCAAGTAAAAAACAACAACATTTTGCCTGTGGAAAATGATTAAATATTTGTTAAAATATCGTTAAAACATCGTTAAAATATTAATTTTTATAAGTAAAATCAATTAAAATAAAATTGATAGTACATATCCAAGGTTAGTATCGACCCCTCGGAATATAAATGCGGATTTTAAGAAGAGTTGAAGATACCAATTATTCTTCTTCTGCATTTGAGGAAGTTTAGAATTACTGGTACCTATACTCTGACTGTTTTCTCACAAAAATAAAAATATTCGAAAGAATAAAAACTTTTTTCTACAATTAAAACATCATTTTTCAGTGTTTTTCATCAAAATTGCTATTTCATAATAACATGCAATATAATATCAGCTTTATCTTTGAAATAGTAATCTTACAGATCTACATATATATATATATATATTCATTAAGATTTTTATTTCTTTTTTTGGTTCAATATCAAGTCAATGTATTATTAAAAACAAGGGTGATGTTCCTATACGCATAACGTCAACCAAATTTCATAACATTATGTTAATACTGTTCAAGTGGTCACTGCTTAAAATCATTTTATTTTTTCAGCCTGAAAATTTGCTATTAGCGAGTAAGGCAAAAGGAGCGGCAGTGAAATTAGCGGACTTCGGCTTAGCGATAGAAGTACAAGGTGAACAGCAAGCATGGTTCGGCTTTGCAGGAACTCCAGGATATCTTTCGCCAGAGGTCTTGAAAAAGGAACCGTACGGAAAGCCTGTGGACATATGGGCATGTGGTGTGATATTGTATATTTTACTAGTAGGTTACCCACCGTTCTGGGATGAAGATCAGCATAGACTTTACGCCCAAATCAAAGCTGGCGCGTATGATGTAAGTTACATTATTATCGCGCACTTGTAGGTTGGTATTTTCATGCATGGAATTTTATATTTTAAATGCAGTTATGTCATTTAAGTGATAAAAATAAAGCACGCTGCAAATATGTGGTACACTACTACAATACTTACATTATTTAAACATATGTATATGTATTCGTTTATGGACTGATTTTTGAAAGCAGTTAGCATTTAGTATTATAATTACGTGTATCAAAGATATAAGATATGTTTAACAAATAGAATATATTTACTATTGCAAAATATAAAAGCACAAATATATAAATAGAAATGATATATACTCCGAAAATATAAATAGTACAGTATACATAAAAGAAATGAAATTCTAAGTAATCATGACATTTCTGTAAAATACTTAAAGGAAGTATACAAAAATAACAAATGAGATTGATCGAGCAATTCAAAGAATTTCAGATAAATCGTTTTTAATAACATTTTCAAATATTCGCGCGTAATATCCATTACGAGACAATCTAGACTTAATGCAGATTTCTAGTACACTCAGAGAAACGGTTACTTATATTAAAGCTGTCCGCCTTAATTCAAGACAATTACTGTTTCAATTATACGCAATGCAATAGCTATTTTAAATCAAAAGAAATATTTTCTTAGCGTTTCTTTCTCCGTTTAAGAGAAGTATATACTTGTAATCAAATAATTGTATTTCTTTATTTAACTTGATTCAAGAAAACCTTGCAGAAAATTTAAAGACAGCGATTCTTAGTATAAGTAAATAGCCATTATAACACAAAACAATATTTTCTTAAGGATAGTAAATAGTTTTCTTAATTCCAGAAAGCGTTTAGGTATTGTTCATAAATTAATAGTTTCATTTTCTTAAAATAAAGCATTTTTTACTTAGAAATCTTGAAATGAATATTATTTATATGCACATTATTAAATGCGCTTACCTTGTTTAAAACGGGGGGTGTAAACTGTACACCACTAATGAGATTATACCTGTTATCATTAAGGGTAACCGTAATCCTACAGGTAAAGTGTACATGGCATTTATTTATTATTTGTATTTAATCGTAACCGTAATCCTACAGGTGTGTACACCGCATTTATTTATTATTTGTATTAAATTATATTTTTCCTTAACCAATGAGAAAAGGGTTTTAATTTTTCCTTAACCAATGAGAAAAGGGATTTTAATTTAAGGATTATTAATATTTTTCTATAAATTCAATCAAATTTTACTTTTCTGTTCAGTTTGCAGAATTCAAGTCGAGAGCTTACACGCGCCTAAACATGGAGACGTCTTTAGTAAAGAGTATTAATAGGAAAGATTTGTTCGAAATAAACAAATTTACGTTTTTCAAACAAAAAGTTTTGAAAAGTGGCGAAGTGTTTTGGAGATGTACTAAGAGGTCAACCAAATGCACTGCAAAAGTTTTTACTCGTGGTAGTGAAAACCTTGTGGTGAGGAGTGACCTTTTTCATAATCATGAAGCAAATGTAGTTAAGCTAAATCGACAACGGATATCCACTTTGTGTAAGCGCAAAGCAGAAGAAGATATATCCGAAAAACCCTCAAAAATTGTAAGGTGCGCTCTTGAAAAAAACTTACCTGAAACTGTTACGGTAACGGACATAAATTACGTTAGATGGAATTTATATAATGCTAGAAGAAAAATTTTACCTGGTCCACTGCCAAAGAGTGTGTCAGAAGTACATGAAGCGGTGGAAAAGTTTAGTGCTAAAACGTGCAAAAGTGAAGACCTCGTTTTTATTAACAACTCAGTGGACAATATTATCGTGTTTTCAACTGAAAGCAATATTCGTGCGTTGTGTGATATATGTTGTGTATACATGGATGGTACTTTTTCATATTGTGCGAAATATTTCAAACAACTATTCACCATTCACGGTTTAAAAAACGGACACTATATTCCATTAGCATTTTGTCTTTTACGGGACAAACAAACAAGAACATATGAAAAATTGTTTTCGTCACTAATTGACGAAGTTTCCTAACGATATGGGATTCGGTTTCAACCCTCTGAAGTGTTTGTGGATTTTGAGATGGCTATTCACAAAGCAATTCTCCAAACTTGGCTCGTTTCCACCTACATCAAGCGTGGTTTCGCAAAAGTCAGGCCTTAGGACTAGCAAAAGAGTTCAGCGACCAAAACTCACAAGCTGAAAGATGGCTAAGGTGTACTTTTGGCCTAACGTTTCTGAATCCAAACGAAGTTGGAGATTGTTTCGCTTTCGATCTATACAGCGAAAAACCAAACCATGAGGTGGTCGACAAATATGCTGATTATTTGTTATGGACTAAAGCAAGTCCAGCTTTGACTTATACTACCAATGCTTGTGAGTCCTTTCACTCAAGATTTAATGGATAATTTTATGCAACACATCCATCCATTTATATTTTTATTAAAAAACTATTAGAATTTCAAATAGATACGTATGTAAAATTGCAAAGTGTTCATATACAAAATAAAATTAAAGACAAACATTCCAAACAAAAACTTCAAACAATAATAGATTTACAAAGTCGACTAAATTCAGGGGAAATAACAAGATTTCATTTTGTTAAATGCGTGTCATATTATGCTTCTATCTGATTAATGATTGTAGTGCCTTAGATATGTTTGATCGTTTTTATAATTCTATGGGACTTTATTAAACTCATCAATATATAATTGTATATATACTACTACTATTTTTATTTTATTTATAATAATAAATAACTTTTTAAACCACTACGTACTGTGTTTTTCGTATTTGCAGTTCACTCATTAGTAAAGTTGGACGCGAGGGTCGAACGCATTCAATTTTACTCATTACTCATTATTGATGTACAGTTTACCACCGCCGATCAGAGTAGTCCCTCAGGCAGTTTGGTGTACACGTTACATACGTCCTTTATTTCGACCTTTTTGGTTGGTGTACAGATTACATTTCGGATTAATCTCTCAGGTACTTTTGGTGTACACTTTACATCCGCCCGTTTAAAACAGCACGACATATCCGTACATAATGCAGTAAAAACATTGCTCGTGATTTTAAAAAAGCTAAAGTAGAGATTATCTACAGAATAATGATCAAACAAAAGTGAACTTAATGTAGAAATACACATTAAAAAAGCCTAGTAACAATAATCAAGATAATGCTAATAAATAGCTCCTGGTATTGATAGAATCACTACCGGCAGAAACAATATGAGAAGAGAAAAGCATTAAAGCTTCTTGCTCCTGGCCACATTGTTTTTAGATCTCTCAGTTTATGCTACTAATCTCCAAAAACAGCAACTGAAATGTTTCCTGGTGCCAGCTACCTACTTATAGTCATGCCGTCCCAAAATGGTAGCGACGGAACTGGAATACAGATACCATACTTACCCATACAATGATATAATCTTTAACGTACAACGTTTCATAAACATTTTCAAAAGATGCCGGTTAATGTATTATTTTTTTCTTTTTATTACTATTTACCACGTGTATTAATTTAACTATAGTTTTTTTTTTATATATAATATATAATAATAATAATAAAGGGATAAATAAACTTAAGTATTAACTCATTAACTGTTAAACTACATAAAAATAATCTCTATTTAATTACATTAATAAAGAAATAATTTAATTATACTGTAACCTATAAAAAAACTTTTTCATTCGCTCACTCATTTGCTTCTGATTTTAATTATTAACTTTAATTTTTTTTCTTTTATAGTACCTGGTCTTGCACCTGGCCTGATAACACTAAACTGGTCGCCTAATTTCCTAATAGAACTTTGTGAGATCTGGATAATTTTTTCATTCCTACCTTTAATGTGAACATTTTCTTAACTTAAAACTAAATGATTTGCTTGGAAGAATCATTTTTTCGTCCTGGATTTTCTTGATTTTCTAACCCTAAACAATATTTATTTAATCCAAATACAGTTTCAAGAAAATTATTTTCTTATATTATACTTTTTTATATTTGAAATAAAAATATTTTCTTGAATAGAGACTGATTTTTGAAAGAAAATCTATTTTCTTGATGCAAGAACCCATTTTTCTGCCTGTATTTAAGAAATTTCTGCTGTTAATCTGCATACAAAAACTCCTGTTTTGTCTATATATTGATAGATGGGAGAATGTGGCAGTTAAAGCTAGTCACTATATACATATCTAGTGACTTTAATAAAAGCCGTAGAACGTAAAACTTGTGAAAGATATTGAAGAATAAAGAAGATCTGGTTAAATATTAGAGGTTCATTTTGGTATAAACAGAAAGTTTATTGATATGACTACTACTTTTTTTTCTCATGAGGTTTGGTTTTTAACGGTGTTGTGAACGGTAACAGCAAAGGGGAACTGGTATTTAGAACGGTTCCTAGAAATGAAGTGCAGGGGGATTCTGTTTCCCAACCCGATATCGAGCAAGTCGAAGTCTCGACTCGTAAGCCAAACTGGCATCGGGTAGAAGTGATTCTGAAGTACCTTCGACTTCTTCTGTTTCCCTTTCCCTTCTGTTAAGTCTTAGCCATAGTCGTAGCAGCATTTGTTCACTATTGTTATTGGATATTTAGAAAGCGTGGGTTGTTTGAGGTTAAATACTTTAAATATAAATATCTTTTTTTGTTTGAGTCACATTTATTCCGTTTATAAAAGTTAGCTTGATATACATTTGAACTTGATATACATACATGAATTTATATTTTTCAGAACAATGTTACCGATTTTTCACCAAGTTCGGCGTCAACAAAAACGCGAATCAAGAAGAATGCTTCGCCTACAAAAACCTTTCCTTCTTTCATCCTCTGTTGTTAGATAGTTTGAAGGTCCTGCTTTAACAGAATCACTTCTGTTTGTCTCGCACATAACAACTGCCGAGGTAAACATAGAATTTTTATTTGAAAATCATGAAAGTGTGTTACACTACATTGTTGTAAATAACATTAGCCCTCGCTCTGGAACACCGCAGCCTTGGTAAAAAATCTATCCAGGGATTCTTAAAAATCTCTCTTCTTGAGATGTTAATTTTTTGTGGTCTCAGGTCTACCTCCTATTTGTGATCGTGACCCTCTTATATCGGCAGCTTTTTTTTAAGTGCACTTATAATCATTCCATGTCTAAAATAAAATGAATTATTGCACTACTTTCTAGGTGTTAGATGTGTTCAAATAATTTTTAATTTACCTTTTGCCACTTTTCAACAGGCTTTTCCCCCATGCCCCGATGAGTTTAACTCGCATGCTAATTCTTCCCATAGCTGCCTACATATATTTGTCCCTTCCTGTCGAAACATTTAATCTTCCACTGGCAAAATCTGGATGCTTTTCCAGAAATTCTATAATAATGTCCCAGTGAACTTCTTTCAGTTTAAAATGAGCCCTATTATAATATTACATATAATATAAAATAAATTTAAAACTAAGAAAGTATTAGAAACCAACGCGAATCGCTCGAACCCGGAAAAATGGCGTAAATGAGGGTATCGAGTAAAACGATAGCAAACAGAATCCCACCACTGAGCCGTTCTCACCGGTTCTGTAAAATTATCAGTTCAGTACCAACTGTATACTACCTAACGTACCCGCCACAACATTCTTTTCTTTGTAGTTCTTAAATTAGTTGTAGTTATTAAAGTTATAATCGTTGATTCCTTTGTTAAAGAATTTCACATTCATTTAACGCATTTACTCAAACAATTGAAGTACACTAAAGCTACTTTTGTCTCGTTGGTACCTTACGTACAGACATGGGTTCTTTATGTTTTGTGTTTTAATAGTGAAACATAGTGTTACATTAATAAATAAAGAAAAAAAGAAATATGAAAGAAGAAGATAATGTAATTTCTGAAGAAGACACTAAATTTGTTGTCGAAATGTAAAAGTTGCGTTTTAATTTCATTTATTTGATAATTTATTTAAAAAACGGAGTCACTAACTACCACCAAGAAAATTGATTCAAAATTATTCCAAGAACGGCTAAGAAACCTTCATCTATTGAACCAGTATATTCCTATATGACATATTTTACAGTTAGCACCATGTATGAGAGCATTCAGGTCTGCTTTGTTAGTATAAAAAATTTGTGAGCAATCCTGATTAACGCGAATTATAAAGAAAAAAAAACAATTACTGACGTGCTCAATTGCTTTAACTCTTGCCAGTATTTCTAATGATGTTTCTCACACTACGTACCTTTATGATATTATCACGTTACGAATTTTGTTAATCACATAGAATTACAGGAGCAGTTCTGACAGGACATCTTTGGTCCTTATTATTGATAATTATATATTATTCAAAGGCTTTGAGTTTGTTCACAGCTAAAATGTGTACTCTTCGGTACCGCTTCATTTTCTAGTTTCTATATAAACTTCTATAACTAACTGTAATACCCTTTTTTATTTTTATTTTCTTTGGAAAATTTATACTTTACAATTTCTCCGTCTAACACATGATAGTTCTGCTATTAGTCACACTTTAGCTATCGCGTAAAGTAACTGTTCCCAATACGCCTGCTGCTGGATCATCGTTATTATACAACTTATTTGATTGTCTATTAATGTTTACTAGCTTAATTATGTTTATGGTGCTCCAACAAATAACTGTACTTACATGTTTTGAGTTTCTAAATGAAATGTGTATGTATATATTATGTACAATATAAATATACTTATTATACTACTGAGCAATTTTTTATAAAATGCCTTCTGCCTTTAAGAAGTAAATAACAAAATAGTGTGAAGAACTTTTATTAGCTCTCAGCGTATTACTAGCTGCCTGGTTGCAGTCGATATATCATAGTAAAATAAAAAGTTAATTCGTCAATTGGGATTGCAAAATATCTTTTGCCTTTAGAAATAACCATCAATATATGGTAGAGCTACTACGATTGCGAAAGTTCAAAACGAACTTTTGTATTTATATCGTATCTAAATTCAGAAACTTAGGATTACACTACGTGATCAAACTTTACGTAAAATAGGTGATTATGGACAAACACAATAGACTTTGCAGATAATAAAACCACTTTAAAAAGGAGATCTTTTGTTTATAGTTTTTCATGGACTTTGAAGTAGAAACGAAGAAAATCCAAACATTTTCCGAGATGTAAACCATAAGCTCAGTTTTGAATACTATACATCCAGTTTTCTTAAAATTAAAAAATTTCCCAAGGAATAATATCTTACATTATTAACTACAAACGTCTAAATAATAGGAACTGACTGTAATTTAGAAACAACAACAAATTATATTATCTATTAGACTAAATTAATAATTATAAAAGAAATAGATATTACTTATAAAATTTAGGACATGAATGTTGCAGTCGAAAATTACCATAATCTCATTTTCTTTTTAGTTTTACGAAAAGTTATACAAAAGAAAGTAGAAAGAATTCGCATATGGAGACTCGCATATTATGTGTAACAATAGCCGCTAAATATAAACCAAATTTGGCTTCTTTTAATAATAAGATTCCACTATATCTGTGCATTCTCCAGTCGTATTTAACCATGAATCGCTAAACGTATTTTGTCGTTCGAAAGTGGTTACATTATTACTAGTTTTTCTTGTTAAAACGGTATTCGTTGTAGTATGCTACGTATTTAGCAGCTTGTGTTGCTAATTTTATTGTTGTTTCTAGTATCCTAGTCCTGAATGGGATACGGTCACGCCGGAAGCAAAGAATCTGATAAACCAAATGCTTACAGTAAATCCAGGCAAAAGGATAACTGCCGCAGATGCCCTCAAACATCCATGGATATGCGTAAGTTTAACAATTCATGTGAAACGGTATTTCTAAACCGATGTTTGATTTTAGCAAAGAGAACGGGTGGCGTCTGTGGTACACAGGCAAGAGACTGTCGACTGTCTCAAGAAATTCAATGCCAGGCGTAAACTTAAGGTGAGAAATCGAAAAAATTCAGTGTATGGAATATTTAAAATGGAAAATAAACATAATTAGAGATAAGTACCTTAATAAAAAAAACATATCCTATTTAATATCTAAAATTAATAAAAAAGAATGTTGTGTTCACGATAAAATGAACAATAAATGAGTAAATCATATAGAATGACAGTACCAGCACTATAGTTGCTTCATAAAAGAAAAGAAATCGAAGTAGAGTTGATCATCAATTCATTATTCAGTGGTTTCATGAAAAGTTGTAACAAATAAGTAATTACTACAGGTTTTTAAATTGTAGATTTATTTGAAAAGTAATTAAACTTCGTTTGACATTTGTTTAACAAATATACAAAAAAAATATATCTGCTTGATTTTAGATCACCTCTCATCCCGCTTTTTTGAAAAAAATCTAAAATAGCGTTCACATAAACTATTGCGAAATTAGCGAGGGGATCCCAACATTTAACAATACAAATAGTAGCAAGTAAAAAATAAAAAAAGCTTGTTCCAACAAGAACGTTGTTAACTGTAAAGGTAAAATATTTAAACAATAAACTCACGTAAAAGTTAAAAAGAAAACAAGAGAGTGAAAAGGTCATTGATGTGATAGAAATGTGAATGAAATATTCTTTGCGCCAAAGTTACGGATACTATAAATTAAATTATTGACGTCATTGCAAGAGCATTAAAGCGTTCTTGAATTTGTTTCTTGAAAACGTTGTTATGCCCTTAAAGGTGGGAAAACAGCGATCTGATTCAGCGGTAGAAACAGATACAGAAAACCGCAAATCTATTGAAATTTATAATTAATTTCCTTGGAATAATGCCGTGTAAAAGCATGAGTGCTACTTTGACGACATGATTGACAGAATAAGAAGAACCTTCAACGAACTGGCTGCAAGATCTATTCAACGTGATACTCATCAAGAAATAATGAAGAGTAACAGCATGCATGGAACAAAATAGTGGTGTTTTCGAGCATTTATTAAAAAATAATGAAATACGTATTCAATTTTATTTTGTCATTTGTACATTTTATTTGGTTTGTGCTTTTTTCTTTTTTCTGTTTATGAATAAAAAAAATCGATTTTTGAAAGTTCTATTTTTCGAATAATTGTACTGTAGTATGAATAATTGAGAGTGAATCATGTTGACTAATTAGAATTGAAGATCACTACTGTATTTACTACTGTTGACAGTACATTTGACAGCTACCTTCAATTATTTAACCATGACAAACTGAAACTGATATTAAACTGTGCGATATTTAAGATTAAGGAGGTTTTTGCAAAATATCTCCTAAACTATTAACTTTAATAATAGCACTTGCTATACGTTTTTGCTTTATTTTTTGACGTACAATCTAATACCGTTTAGAAAATTAGGAGTTGCTATTTAAAAAAACCGAGATTTCTCAGTTTAAATATCTCTGATATTGTCTTGTATAATTTAGCAAATTTATATGTTACTATAGAAACATCGTTTCATGAACATTACCAGAAAGCAGAATAATTTTTTTGGCGTATTACAATTTGTTATTTTTAAACTTGTGATGCACCACATCTGTCAAACTTTTTCGAAAAGTTGCAATATCTCTTTAAGAGTGAATTCTAGGGATAGAGTATGTTGCATAAAATAATTTTACAATATAACACAGAATCCAAATTTGACATAAAAATGGTAGTGTTCCGTTTAAAATAGGGAAGTTGATGGCCACTTCCGGTATAAGAGAAAGATACCGGCAGTTGAAAATATTTTGGCTGAGCTATTTTTAAAGGATAATTTCTGTATGTAAATTTCCAAACTTCTATTTTACTCTCTTCCCCATATACTTTTAACCGACGCTCATCGCGACATACCCTGTATAGGAATAAGGAAGAACATTAATTGAAAATTACAAAAGTATACACTTTTATAATTTTTTTCAGATTTTCGTAAATTTTAGTGTCTTCAGATATATTATATTGAAAATGCAAAAAGGTAATGATATGTAAAGAACTTCCTTTTTTTCTATTGGTGATAACTGGGAGACTCGAGCCGCCCTAGTGCTTCTAATAAGAAATCGCCACTGAATATTACACTAATTTAATACCAATATCATAACCTAACCATAAATTTATCTGTTGATAATAATTTCTTTTGTAATGCACCGAATTACACAGAAACGCTATACGGTATGTTTATTAGTAGATTCTACAAATATAGAAGGTATTATTGATCCAGCATCGTCGTAGTGTCAAAGTTTGACATGTGCATAGTTTTGCACTGCACTAATTATTAATTCTGCATTACACTGTTATGTAAATGTACTTAATTTGCGTTATGCAAACTTTGTCACTATACCTTAATTCTTACGCTAATTTCGCACTACCCAATGTGAACGCAGCTTCACACAGTTATGTACAGTAAGGTCCTAAAGTATTCCCCCATACTAACTTTTCAACGGTAGAATCTAGCGGTTTTTTTTTCTTATTTATTGCTATTATATCCTGCATTCTTCATATCTTCGTTCTCGTTATTACTTTCTCTTATTCTTACTTGTTTTGTCAATTGTTGTTGTTTCTTTGCCTTATC
The DNA here is from genome assembly GCA_029619315.2 of Dynastes maya. Lineage (NCBI taxonomy): Eukaryota > Metazoa > Arthropoda > Insecta > Coleoptera > Scarabaeidae > Dynastes > Dynastes maya. Next base: position 13,592,085 of record JAROYE020000005.1, on the reverse strand, counting down.
GAATTTTATTGCAATTAGTTAATTATGGTGGCTATATTTAAATTTGTCAATTTTTGATAGACAATGTGCTTACTTTTCCATTTTTTTACGTTGCTTCATGTAATTTTAATACCAGACGAATCTGGCAAAAGTTACCACGAAGTGAAACATAATGAACACTGCGCTTATTCAGCCGGAAATATTTGAGCTTTGCGCTCAGTAAGGCAGAATAGATTGGATAAAATCTACAGAGCGAACTGCTTTGTCAGAAGATTTAAATTCTTGGACAATTTGTTGCGTAACCGCCAGATTTGCCGAATGTCAAAAGTTGACCCAGCAGTTAGCATGGTTTATGCCAAAGCCATCCTAAAAGTAACAACATAAAAGGTCACCATGGGAATATCGCTTATTATTGGAGATAAAGGGTCAGTTTAAATTTGGCAAAGTTGCTAAATATTGTGTTTGTTGTGGGCCCGAAGAGAAAATGGATCTGTGACAAATGGCGTTGACATCTTCATATCATTCATTAGTATTTAATAAATATATTTAATACATTTTTGGAATAAAAATACATTCCAATAGAAATCATAAGTATTGCTTTGAATAAAATATAAATATTAAACATTTAATTAAACTGGAAAAATATTACCTCGTTTTATTTTCAATAACAAAGTTTTAATACAGATGAGTATTTTCATGCAAGAAAATTGTAAGAATTGTGTAATACACAAATGCTTATATCTTAAAAATTCATCTAAAACTAAATACAAAATCTATGTAAATTGTGATACTGAACTAATAATTGCAGAAGTTAATTAATTGTAACATCATGAATGCAACATTCTAGTTTCATCCCTTCTACCTTGACTACATTTTTGATTACATTTTAGGGAGCAATACTTACTACAATGTTGGCTACTCGTAATTTCTCAAGTAAGTGTTAACATTCTTCTCTTATTTTCCTTTTGGTAAATGTACAAAACTAATATAACAATAAACAAAAAGTCTGTAGTGATTTTACTTTACTTTTGTACATTCTTCTGGCATTTGTATGTAACTATTTCTCTCTTCTGAATTAATCCGAAACTATCGTTTCTTATTAACTTTCGATGTGCAAGTCGTAATATTTTGTATTCCGTTCTATTTTGAAATGATTACATATAAAATGCTTCTTGTGTATATATTAAATATAATTGACTCAATTTCTTGAACAATTCAAATATTTTCATTTATGGCACCACAACAAACTACACATGTACACCTTTCAGAAAACCGTTAAACAACATCATATCCGTTTTCGGGACAATAACCCCACTCAGGGCACATTCTTCACATTTGCAATCGTAAAATAGTAGAATATTATATTCTTGAACTTAGTTTAAAAGCTTAAGAAAAATTGCATGAGTCGATTAGAGAATAGTTTGCTAAACTCTATTTTTTATTTTACTATTACTCTATTGGCAACTACAGTACCAAACCTAAAATCCACAATTATAAGAGGTAATATAATTTTGTTTTCGAGAAAGGATAACAATGTCACTGGAAGAAATTATTTTGTGTAACCTAGTTAAAACATCTCAGAGAGAAAAGTGTATACATTCTAGAGTTTTCTTCTTTTGTATAGAGTGGTTGATTTAGCATTACACATTTTCGTCAGATCAAGTATCAACAATTTTTTAGAAAATTTTATGCAACATTTCGCTCTTTCCAGGTAGCTATATAATAGAATGCTGTCACATGAAAAATAAAATAAAAATAAAATGCAGATTTGTTTTCTCTTAGTTATATAACATCATAGTGACAAACCAAAAATGTCAATGTTTCCTCTAAAATACGCTTTGATATAAGATACATCAAAAATATTTTCTTTGGCGTCATTTACAATTCTATTCCCGATTTTTACGTTTTGTAGTTTCTTAAAATTTCTATAACTAATGAATTAATGAAACGTGTAAATTTAAGAGCATTTTATAATTTCTTCGATCTAAAAACCAATTTGCGTACAATTTTGCAGCGTGATACAAACAAATATAAGGTATCGGTTTTCTCTACATTTGTAAAAGCTAAATATATTGTTATGTTCAATATTTACATCGGAAATCAGCTGTCAGTCTCAGATATTTAGGGTATTCAGGATAGCCACTCAATAGTAATAAAGTTCCCTCTAGCGGAGAACAAGCTAATTTCGAAAACCACAATTTTCCCCCCAGGCCTTGGAGTGTGGACGTAAAATAATTAAATTAAGTCTAGCCAACGACAAATGTGGGGTAACGTAGACAAAACTCCATCTTCTGTGCAATTTCTCCATTAAGTAAATAGTCTAAATCATTGAAAAATTCTCCTAAAACAGACAACAGGGTATATTCAAATGTATTTCAAACATTAATTCGTAAACTAAATCTCTATCCTGAAGTTATTAAGTAAACCGTCAGTAAAAGTTGTCACATGTATTTACGTTGTCAAGTGTATTTCTAGCATAGAGTTGCATAACTTCAGTCATCTGGTAGCGTCACCACATCCATTCTCTCGTGCTATTTCTATAAATAAATTCATTCATCGAAATTCATCATAAATTTTATATTTGGGTAGAAATCATCAAAATTTGCTGTGGAAAGAAACAATCGCTATCGCGATTAAATAAAGAGGGATGCCAGAAAATTAATCAATTCTGGTTAGACTTTAGTCGAGTTAACCAGTGTTTTGGCTGCGGTCTCAATATAAAATGTTCGATAAAGAAATTAGAAAGTAAATTAAAAATAGAAGAAGGGTTCGTGGTTAGAACGAGTAGATTTCATGTAAATGTCATAGGGAACATTGTGTTTATATGACATCTTCTTAAAAATCAAGGTTAGTGTACGTTTTCAATTTAATATTCGTTAATATCCATTAACTTACTTTAAAATTCATAAATAATTGCCAAAGGAGTATCAAAGAATATTCCCGATCCCACAAATGAGTTTAGAATTTTAATTAAATTGCAAAAATTCAAATTTTTTAACAATTTTCTCTGAGAGAACATTTCAATATGTACAAACGTGCATTTAATTATCTTGCTTTTTTCTTAAAAGGCCGCATTTTCAAAGCCTATTGCTTTGGATTTGTTTTTGTTATGATGTTGTTTATTGACTAAAAGAAGAAAATTGAAGGCGATGTAGTACTGCAGAATTCAATAAATTGTTTAAATAACCGGTAAAGTAGATCTATTCAATTGAAGGAACAAACTTTCATTAATCTTTTGTTTTTTAGGAGACAGTGTTCTACGTTATCTGTTTGGAAAGAGCGCAAAATAGTATAGAAGATTCTTTGTGTATTTGAAGTACTTTGATTATTGTGCATGTATGCAGTCTACTCAACTCATAGAACATCTCTGCTAAAAATGTTTTGTAATTGCAATTTACAATTTGTTTTCCCTAACTACAGTATGTACAGGGTAATTCAGGAGCAAAGATTATTTTTTGAAAATACCACTACCAGCAGTGCCCGAGTAGCATGGTTAATTGATCGGTGATTATTACTTATCGCAGCATTAAAAATGCGATCCAGTAGTACCTCTCTCGTGTTCACTTTTGTCGTATAAACTAAAGATTTTATCCATCCCCACGAACAATAACTGGTAGGTTGAAATCTGGCGATCTCGGTGGCCAATTTTGTGAACCACCTCTACCAATTCAACGATTGGGAAAGCGAATGTTCAAAAAATGTCTAACATCCACAATAAAATGTAGAGGGGCTCTATTGTGTTGAAAGCACATACGTTGTCTAACATTTAATGATAAATCATTAGAGCAACGCAAACTGCGTTGAAAACCTGTGGCGGACGCATAAAAGTTTACACAAAATAAACACGGCCGGGACAATTCGGTATAAGCGCCAGTATAACTGCGTCTCGAAAGCCGATCTGTTATGTATGCATCTACACTGTCGTATACTATATCGTAGTTCTACGTTTGTTTTGAAAATGTTTCCTACGTCGCGAAAACCACCAAAGTTGGACACAATAAGAGAATTTATTGCAGAAATGCCTGATTTAAAGTGTGATGGCGCTAAAATTCAATGTGTAGTGTGTAAAATAGATTTAATGTGGTCGAAAAGTGATTGTCTACGGCACGTAAATAGTGCAGGGCATGTTTCAAAAAAAAATTCCACACGAGATTATGACAAATTTAAATTTAATTTATGTGTTCTTATTGCATGTAATTTGCCATTTCATTTACTAAGGAAGAAAGCATACGTCTCGTTTTGGAATGAATATTCGGACTTTAAGTTACCAATGAGAGAACTTACAGAGTTTGTGCCATCTGCTCGTGAGCATGTCGAGAAAAGAATTAAATCGGAGTTGCAAGATCAAAAACTGTGGTTATGTGTGGACGAAACAACAGATCGTAAAAACATTCTGTGATTAATGTAATGGTACGCACAATGGAACCACATCGACCGTCACGCTCAATTTTACTAGCTTCCAGACGAATACAACAATGCACTGCCGAAGTAATTTCAATGTTGGTGTTAAATACATTGGAAAAGTTTGAACATTCAACAAATCAACTGTTGATGTTTATGACTGATAGTGCCGCAAACATGCTTGCTGTAGGTCGATCTCTTCAAAAACATTGTGCTAACTTGTTGCATATTACATGTAACATTCATACTCTCAGTCTCGTAGCAGATAGTATCAGAAAATATTATCCCGAGGTAGACGCTCTAATAGCACATACAAAAGCTGTGTTTGTAAAATCCCCAAAGCGTATTCGGGAATTTCATAGACTATGCCCCGGTATTCCTGAACTACCACAACCTATTCTTACTCGTTGGGGAACATGGTTAGAGGCTGCATTTTATTATCTTAAATATTTTGAGAATATAAAGAACGCGATTTTAGAATTCGACCCAAAGGAAGCTGCGGCTGTCAAGGTAAGCCGCTTGAAATTTCAGGATAATCAAGTTAAAACAGATTTGGAAATTATTCAGAACAATTGCGTGGGACTAGAGGATGCCATAGAAAAACTACAAAATTCTTCGGTGTCGTTAGTGGAATCTTTGCAAATAGTGCAACATGTTCACGCACAGCTATGCGCGATAGAAGATGCAAGAAATGTTTGTGTTTTAGAAAGGTTTGAAAGAGTTTTAGATAAAGACTCTGATTTTGGCACATTAAGACAAATTTGTGAAGGTGCGTCAACAAAACCGTTAAGTTATTTGAAAGATTATTTTACTTACGCAAGTATAACGTCACTAGATACTAGAACTTTCGTTTTCGGCATACAAAAACACTTTTTCTTCACGCCGCACTCACTTTGCCCAAACAACTTTGGAAACATATCTAATGTTACAAATATTAAATAGACATTATCTACTTTGTGATTTCACGGAGGACTCTTAAAACGGTAAGTGTTTGAGCACGTATCACATTTAATTTATTTTGTGTAAACTTTTATGCGTCCGCCACTGGCTTTCAGCGCAGTTGCGTTGCTCTATAAATCATCCTCAATTTCTGTCAAGTGAAATTCAAATATCGTTCTCCAGTAAGGCAACCATCCAATGCAAATTGACCATTCAACATACCACAGCACGCGTTGACACTAAAACGATTTTGAAAGTCTCGTTCAGTTATGCCACATGGACTTTCGTAGCTATCGATATTCGTTATGCTTGTAATTGTTTACTCCATCGCGACTGAATTGAGCTTCATCACTAAATAAAATGTATTTGTATAGTCTTTAGTTTTGGCGTATCCAAACAAAATTGCAACCGTGCGGCATGATCACCTTCGTGAAGACTACAATAAAAAAAAAATTAAAGTATTTCTATAATGGTTGAAACTCAGACTTAAACATATTGCCTTATTTTACTTATTTCGACTTTTCGAATATACCCTCCAAGTACATCCCTTTCCTCCTGAAACACCTAGTGTATTTCGATTGGTTGGAATTTCTAAGAGGTTTTGTTAATTTTTGTATCTTCATTTATTTTGAAGGAGGAAAGTTACTTGTTAATTATAGGCACAAAATAAAGTAGGCAGGAAATTAACAACTTATCATTGTCACACGGCTCTGATAAACCTTTCAACAATAAAATAGTGGTGATGTCAAATACCGCAATGTTTAAAAATATTCCTACAGCTCATTTTCTGTGTAAGATAAAGATATCCAAACTAAAATTTACAAACCATCAACAAATTTTTAGGCGGGTATAAAAAACTTCCGATTAGGATTTTAATAATTTCATATGCATGATTTTGCTAAACCTCTGGTATTAAACAGTTTGCATAAATTACTGAGTTTCTTACAAAAAGCGTTCTTATATACATAATGTGTCCCTAGGTGGGGTATCCCACTTTTATAAACTTTCTCATTTTTGATTTTCCTTTTATATCATTCTTGCTCGATAGTTGTTCTTATTTTGGAATACAGTTCTTAAACTTACAAACTAAATACAGTGCTTAAACTTACGATAAAACATACAAAGCATTATAAAAATTAAAAAATGTGAAATACTTAAGGGGTTACCTCCAATCACGACCTCCGATCGGAGGTCATTTTTGAATTTTTCTTTCTCCGAAAGTATACGATAGATTAAAACAACAATTAGTACGTTTGAATACTTTAGTCTTAAGCTTTATTCATGAATTTTTGTATATAAAAATAATCAAAAATGGCTGGACTCTTGGAGCAGCACCTCTCAGCGGAGTTGTGCGGTGGACATCGGGAACCGTTTATCTGAAACAAACGAAAGCAATTGATATTAATGATTAATGAAAAAACTTGACCCTGAATGAAAGAAATTAATTTACGGTGATTGTAAACAAAATGGCGACTGTCTGAACAAAAAAGCTATTTTTTGGCCTAAAATTTGGCTCTATCGTGCATAAAAAATATTAATTTTGATCAGAAATGCTTCGTTCAAGGGCAAGACAATTCTATCGACTATACTTCGACAAAGTTTCATTGAAATCCGTTGAGTTTGTCTGTAATTGTCTCCACCGACTTAAAAAATGTCGATTCGAGAAAAACGGCTTTAAAGTTTTAGAATGAAATAAAATGTATATAACATTCGTAAAAATAGACTTATATAGAGTCATCTACTCCGGGTCCATATAGCAATCCTTCCGCATCCATAGCAGCCTCTAATGTGTTAATTTGTTTCTGTTTGAGCAACTTCTGTCTGAGCAGCTGTGCGCCGGCTACGACCGCCGCGCAATGGGGTGCAGCGTTCGCTTTGGCGATCGGAAAATATAAGTTCTTACTTTCATATCGACTTATAACTTTAGAATTGAATAGTCTAAGGACTATACTTTGGCATGGTGACATTATCTTATAATTGATTTTTCCAAAATTTATAACTGGAGGTAACCCCTTAAACAAACTATCCTTATTACTAATTTGTATTTGCGATTATTGTTATTGAAAAAGCTTGATCCTAACCTAATGAAATGCTTAACTACAGAAGTTAAAGGAAAACTAAAGAAAATAATTCTTAAATATAAATAAATAAATTAATTTACCATTTTTCAAGATTAAAATGAAAATCACATTAAATCACATTTTAGATAAAAAAAGAAATTAATGATGATACTTTGATAAGAGTTTCTTATTTTTAGAACGTCCTATATGTTTTTTGCAAGTTTGACCACTGTATTCAACAACAAAAGAGCCAAACGAATTGATCAAGAATGATTTTTTTCAAAAAATAAAAAACGAGAAAATTACAAGAGTGAGGTACCCCATCCGGGGACATATTGTATACAGGCAAATCACATGCTGCTTGGAATGATGTCGACAATGAACATTTTCTGTGACTTAAACCGAAAACTCATTTTCTTGAAGCGATTGCACATATGTATTCTTAAATGAACAACTGCTATCATTGCTTTTATTATATATTGATAACAACATTTACTTAATGAGATGTCAGTGTCATGTCTACATAATATATTTGTGTTAGGTCTCCAACAAACCCATGCAAAAGCTTACAAAACATTTTTGGCAGATACTCTAAACTCTATTTCATACTGAGCCGCAACTAAAATTCATTGTTAGATAAAATATTTTCTTGAAGAAATAAAGCACCACGGCTAAGTACAAAAATGTATTTTCTCTTCTTCTGTAGTTGAATATCAATTTATATAAATTATATTACCTCATGCAGTATAACTTTTGTACGACTCCATATACAATCACAAATACCAGCAGATGACCGGTGTTCGAAAATTATCCAAATGCACACTATCAAATTAAACACATACTTACTTTATGATAAGCACACACTATTAAAAGAAAGAAAAAGAGTAGTTGTGCTCACTTAGACTTAGTTTAGAGGATTGAGTAGTTGGTAACTTTGTTTTGTTGGTTGTGGCGGACTTGTTTACGTCACCCTACTACCTCACTTCACTTCACCTTCTTGATGCAACCAGAAAGTGGTAAGAACACAGTTACCTGCAAAATACCTGAACCATCCAACCATGTTCCATCGCTTACGTCAACCGTCTTCTAAGATTTATTATCACTTAAAATTAACGATTTTAAATTGGAGGAAGATGCGATAACTTATTGAAAAATATATGGCAAGACATAATAAGAAATTACGTTTCATTCTTATGTATATTATGCGCAAAAAAAAAATTCAACAGATAAATTAAACATTTCGAGAAGTGCAACATGCAAAGCTATATTTCTTTAGCAAGACTAAGCTTCGAGACTGAAATATTTATAGATAAAACCTTCTTATTCTCCTCTACACTTAAAAAGATTTGGTACCAATATTGCAAATTGTAATAAGTTAACTAAAATATGCAAACTATCTACGAATATCTACGTATTTTCCTCTACTGTACTAGCTTATTTACTTTCTTACATAGAGATAAAACTTAGAATTCGGTTTACTTTGAGTGTGTGCGTGTGCTTCATGCATGAATTTCTAATAATTTCAAATTACATTTCAGGTTAATTTTTGTGTTTTAATTTACTTTTTAACTCACCTCATTCACCTCACTATTCATATATATCGTTTATCTAATGGTTTGAAGGTTAATAATAATTGACAGAAATTTCAGTAACTTTATTTAAAATATCATGAATAATATTATACTTCAACTAATTTAGATATCAAACGTCATGATAATAAATACTTATACTATCATATATTGGTTGCTATTAACCAGAATAAAAAACAAACATTAAATTAATTAGCTACATAGTAGCTTCTATTTCTACAGAATCTGTAAATCCTCTTAAATTTCTAAATAACTTTGCGAGTTATGTATCAATAACAAACTGTAATTTACAAGAAAATTTGAAAGTTATTTCTACTGTTAATTACTATAACCTTTCAAATCACAAAAAAAATCGCACAAGAGCGATTTTTTTGTTCAAACTGATTGTTTTTAGATTTAATTACTTATTTTCGTGTTGAGTTAAACGTTATGATGTTTTAAAGGAAGTGTTACAAATTATCATTCATACGTTGTCAATTAATGCAGGTATACTTTCTTTGTTGATTACTATATTAAGTGTGTATTAAATTTTAGTGCCATTATCGATAGAGTCATCAAAACTAATTTAAAGTAATAGAGTAGGGCAACATTACAATGGGAACAGTATTTTTAATTGATGCATCCGTCAAAAACTCTAATTTTAAACAATTTACCTCTAAGGGTAACCAAATTTTATTTGCATCTAACCCGGAGATTTGCCGAAATAGTAGAATACACTGGATAATTTAAATTAACGCTTTAAAACATTAGAAGATTTTAGTGCGTTAATATAAAAGTTTTTTTCGTAGTAAACCTAATATCCGGAAACGTCTCCTACTGAGCCTACTTGTTAGTCGCGCTTTTTTGTGTGAAGTTGTATGAACTAAAATAATGTCGATCGTAAGGTGGAAACAGTTGCGTCTCTTCCATTCCTCAACCAGTACTCCCTCTCTCCTTCGCCCTGTTATTCTCCTGGTAAGGAAATTTAACTGCTACATGGTTATTTGTTATGAAAAAACCTCGATATAATAACACCCTGTACAATCTCCTAAAATGTTGAAATATTGGTTTGAATTACTCTACTTAATAACATAAAATAAAGTATATTAATGCAATATATAGCTATGCAATTCACGTAATACCTGATAAGGAAAATAAAAACAATATTCACTTTCAAATGTTTTTAGTTATTTTTTACTATCTTTTACTATATTTATACGTTAGAATATGTAAAACGAATGCTGTCTTTTTTATCTGATAATATAAATTTGGTGTAAGTTAAAAAAATCTGCTGCATGTCTCGCCTTCTTTGTGGTAATGTGAGAACTTCAGGACGTGGACCACATAAAAAATTCAGCGCAACTTGAAGAAATTGTAATACTCAGATGTAAAACGCTGAAACCCGGCGACTCCCTCAGAAATCCCGGAGAAGTGGTCATCCCGCCACTTACTTAAGCTGTTACAACCAAGTTGCCCTCTCTATCCAGGACAAAATATACACTCAAAAAATAGATAATAGAACCTAGATAATAAAATTGAGTTAATAACCATTATCATCATGCTAATAAGCGTTATTACAACTATGTTACCTTTTAATATCTGTTACGTACTTTTTAATATATATTGTTATACCTCCTATTAAAAAATCTGGCTATCCCTAGGTAATATAATAAATTATATTAAAGGCTATTACATTTCTCATACCTGGTATTATCTATTTCTTTGAGTGTAGATGTAGACAAATTTCTAATGTTCAAAAATCGCGATCACTTATTTACGTTTAAGTTCTAAGGCTTACTGTGTAATTATCTATTCATATATATTTCTTCTCCTTCTGTCTCGCGCATATACAAGTATATAACCTTCGCCAGTACGGTTTTACTAACATCGGCCTTGAAACTGAGGGACTATTAGGTTCGTTCCAACATGCAGTTTGTGTATCGTACATGTACGATACATGGATTAGTTCATGAACCGTTTTCTACGCATGCGTTAAAAATGTATTACTTGCCGACCGATTCCGTAATCGTGGAGTGTTGGAACGGTTTATGGACATTTATTGAATTTGGACCTGTTTGTAACTTTAAGTTTATCTATAACTATATAGGTTCCCAAAAGAAATAATGAAAACTATTTCATTATTTCTTTTGGGAACCACTAACTGAACGTCTAAATCGTCATCATCACAAGAAGAACTATTTCAGAAATCGGTGAATCCTTCCAAATCCCTCATTTTAATAGGTTTCTTAAATAAATACTAATAGTAAACAATCACGTTATTTCCAGGTTATAAACTGCAGTTATTTATGCATGTACAGAAATCAAATAAGCTAATTACATTCTGCGCATGCCTCTGACTAGCAGTTCCACAAAAATCTGCGGATCGATTCGGCCATTCAGTGAACGATTCGGCTATCGTCAAATTTTATGTTGGAACATCCGACTATTCGTACATATTTCAGTCAGAAGTTATGTTGGAACGCCAAATTCGCTTTGCGCATGTACCCGACGATTCACAAACTGGTTTGCTGGTGTGTTGGAACGAACCTATTATATGTAACTAGTAGAAACATTCAATTGGTTACATCTTTAAACGAGTGATTCCTAACTTAATTTACCAATTCTGCTTAAAAGCAAGCTAAAAGCCAAATTATGCATTTATTCGTAAATGCTGCAAGTCGTGAGGAGGATAAACATGTACGATAATACAATCATAAGAGTTACAAAAAAGTTTTGAATTCCGGAGAAATATATTATAAGAGCAAATGCAGCGACAAATACATGTTTTCTTATCTAAGGGTATCTGGAAAGACATGGAAAATGTATCTTTTACGTACAAGTTTCTTTTTTAACTATTTTGATGGAAAAATAAACTTTCAGTTAGTAAACCTATATGTATTACTTATTTGAAATTTAAAATATCAGGGGCCTCCATAAGTAATCAATTATTCCACAATAAGATACAAATTTTGTATCAAACACAAACAACACCGAATAAATCTGCTGACCAGATTTATTCGGTAACTCGGTTGAAAATGAGGGCCCAGCGAGCCTTTGAAACAGCTGTTCCGAATTAATTAATATTTTGTGTGATGAGGAGTGTGCCGATACTCTATGTTGTTTGCTATACTACCCCACAGTCCTTGCCTATATTTATTTACAAATTTTGTTTAAAAAAAAATGTTTTATTTATCAAGTTATAATCGCCATCATTATCTAAGACACTCTGCCATCTTTTCTGCAAAGTTTCAATTCCGCTTTTGTAGAACTGCGCTGGCTGGAATGAACTGCTGGTGATGTTCCTGGTGACCTCAACTCCAAGCATGCTCTCCGGGGTTGCAGGTGTACCAATGTGTACGGCATTCATTTACTATCATATGCCCGGGAGGATGAACTACAAATCCATTCTCCCTGGGAACACACTTACTATCGAGCGGGGACACGACCGAACATGTCCAAGAATCTTCTTCATGGTTTAGAGGTCGGAACGAGGTCGGATCTCTCATCGGATAATAATCCGATTTTTATTGAGATTAGAGGTGAGCCAGTCAGGACTGAGGCGTCGATGTGTAGTGCCGTCAATTGGAATTTGTTTTCGGACCTAGTTACTTTGGAATGCTCAACTCTTCCAAGCACGATTTTCTCCGCTGATCAGGTTGATCGTTCAGCGGAGACGTTTACGAACATTATCAGGGCATCAATGGAGAGAGCTTCGACGTACAAACCATTGAGAACGGAGCGATGGTTACCACCCGAAGTCAGAGAACTTATTAAAGCAAGAAGGAAAGCGCTGAAAAGGGCAAACAACACCTTGTTCCCAACTGACCGCACAGAGGCAAACCGATTGTCTAAACAAGTGAAAAAAGAACTGGCAAGCTATAGAAGAGAACAGTGGAAGAAGAGAATACAGTCATTGAGAGTGGTCGATAACTCCTTATGGAGTATTACAAAGAGCCTCAAGAGCAAAGGTGGCCACTCCAGTGTGATTCTGATGTGGTCTATACTGATGAAAAAAAAGCGAAAGTACACGCGGATTTTTTTTAACAAATTGCATGAACCGCAACAAGGAGGAGCTCCACTCCGACGATTCTGACTCTGTGGGGTCCGACGGCTCTTCAGTGCTGACGGACGATGTCCCGATCGACGAGGCCACGCTAGGGAAAATAGAGGGAATTATTAAGCAATTAAAGAACGGGAAGGCACCTGGTTACGACAGGATAACCAACAAAGCGGTAAAGAGTCTCACTGCTACCGCGATGGCGTTCATATTGCTAGTGATAAACACATCTTTAAGGTACTTACATTTTCCCGCCATATGGAAGCATGCTTTCGTGGTGGCTATTCCTAAACCAGACAAGGATCCTATGTTCCCACGCAGTTATCGTCCCATCAGTCTCCTTTCCTTTTTATCTAAACTATTAGAGGCAATCATTCTTACTAGATTAAGAGATGAATTGAGTGTACTGAAACCATTGCCGGATGAGCAGTTTGGATTTCGGGCCGGTCTTTCCGCCGACTTCCAGCTGCTTCGTTTATCCGAATTCGTTAAAGACACTATAGAACGCCGAAAGATTGTTGGGACGATATTTTTGGACATCACACGTGCCTTCGACACCGTCTGGCTTGCTGCTGAAGACGCAAAGATTGGGAATTAGTACGAACTTAATAACTATCAAATCCTACCTTGGCGGGAGAACCTTCTCCGTTCGATGTGGTGAGGATGTCTCCAGCAGTAGACCCATTCGAGCCGGTGTCCTCCAGGGTTCTCTGCTGGCACCGGAACTTTTCATTTTATACACGGCTGCCATTCTCCGCCACCCCCATGTGCAGTTGTCCATCTATGCGGATGACACCGCTATTTACGCCGCCTGCAGGAATGAGGAAATGCTTGTGAGGTGATTGCAGATTGCCCTAGATGATCTGACGAGCCGGTTGACAAGATGGAAACTCGAGGTCAACGCGGAGAAGAGCGTGGCCATTCGGCTGACGAAGAGGACAAGAGCCCCACCAGGAGGAGTGAAGATTGACGACAACCCGGTTCCCTGGAACAGCACGGTTAAATACCTAGGAGTCTACCTGGATCAGCGCCTTACATGGAAGACGCACATTGAGTCCATACGAAACAAGTATGTCGTCGCGAGAAACATGCTGATGCCGTTGCTGGGAAGCAGGAGCCCGCTGGATCCTCGATTGAAGTTGCTGCTGTTCAAATCCTGTCTGAGACCAATTGTTACGTACGGGGCCCTCGCATAGGTGACTGCCGCGCCGACCCACATTACTAAACTGGAGGTACTTCAGAACAAGATGCTAAGGCTAATTACCCGGGCGCCGTGGTTCGTTAAGAACATCAGATTGCGCGAAGACCTACAAGTGCGCAGCATTAAGGATTACCTTCGAGAACTGGCGACAAACACTGAAGGACCCAGGACCCGACCATCTCTAAGAGTCGTGCGATTTAGAGACGTCTTAGCCATTTGAGAGAGGAACCCCACCATTGGCCCCGTTTGGGAGATAAGCACAGGTCTTACACTACGAGGTCTATCAGAGAGATCAAAATCACCTGATGCAAATTGTCTGAACCAACGTTGACATTTGTTTACTTTTAAAACATCGCCATAAATATCGCAAATATTCTTAGTTGCAATTGTTGCATTCATTCCGGCATGAAAATTAAACATTATACAATGACGAATATGCTCTTCGAATGGTTGAAAATCCGCCATTTCAAACCACAGCAATAAAAAATGTTTTTATTGCGCAATATTATGATTACATTCTAGGTTAAGTAAAAACACAAAAAGCGTTTTAACACTTCCACTGTTGAAACAAAACTAAACACAACGTAGCTTCAGAAAATAATTGATTACTTGTGGATACCCCTGATATTTGTAGTGTTTAAAACGCAAATAATCTCTAATCTCTAAGGGACCGATTTGAAAATTTTAAAACAGACCAAATTAAAATTTGTATACAGCCAATTGGAGGATATTGTATAAATATTATTCGCAATAGTTTAAAGAATCGACGTTTAGATGCATTCGACGTAGCAGAAAAAGACTCGTTATTTTGGATAGAAGGCTTAAATTTAAAATATATTTGTTAAAAACTTTAAACAGTGTTTATTGGATTCTAACTACCATACTGTTTGTTCTTGTCAACTTAAAAAAAAACTATTTAAAATACACATATAGTCTAATCTATTATAATTTAGTTGAACTTGCAAAATTAGGCATATATTGTTATATTTAACATTTCTTCTTTTTTAATTATTCTAATATCGACAGCTTTTGCCATGACCCCAAAATTTCCTTACATACTCGCTTTTTTTAAATTTTTTACAGTAATTTATTGCACTTAAAAAATATATCATAATTTCACTAATTTACTATAATTACTGTAATATTGAATAAAATTTATTACTTTTTCTTACTCAAACTTTTATCTCATATCAAGTCTTTTAATCCATCAGTTCCATCACAATAAACGGCACATAAAATTTAATAAGCACGTATATTTCTTTCAATTCTCATTTTTACATTTTCTTTTTCTCGTCTGAATTTTACACCAACACATTTGATATCGAATTTCGGGTAAATATGTTCGTTCGTTTAAATTTTCTAGGTCGAAGTATAATTGTGAAAAAAGGGGACGGATCTCAAGTAAAAGAATCGACAGACAGCTCGACGACACTGGAAGACGATGATATTAAAGGTAAGTTTAGGAGGTTAGAGTGTTCCCTGTAATGTTTTATCTGTATCTATTCGTTCACAAATCATGTATTATTACCCCTGCTCCAAACCCCACATGCACAAATATAATTTTGCGAGGCGAATTAGGATTGTTGTGAATAGACTCATTCACCCTAACATACCACTGGTTTATTTAAACTAACAACGACAGTAACAGCATTTAACAATAGAGCGAAAACCCTCTAAAGTACGCAATCGAATTCGAATGCTTGTTTATCTTTGATGTAAGATTTTACCTGTACATAGTTGCCATTTTCGGAAAAATATTGCAATATATATTACATAATAACCATATTACATAATATCCATACAATAATTACACAACCACAACTTTTTAATTGGTCTACAAATAATGACTTCAATATATAATATACTCCAAAATATCTTTGTAATTGAAACCTTTATGAAATTGGCTGAGCTCCTACATAAGTCCAAAAGGAAAATGGTTCCAAGAAAGCAGGATTAATATCGATTGTTCAGTTTCATTCGTAATTATTATATTTATAATTATATCTTGTTCCATTATAAGCATACAATATTTACTATACATACACATACACGCAGTCGTATAATCATCCATTGGGCAACTGCTAGAACTACACCACTATTACTTAAAAGAGAGGCACATCGCTACAGTCACGTAAGACACAAAGAAACAGATCAGTGCTATGTTTATTTGCATTTTAATACAGAACTGAAAAGTAAATAGAAATCTTCTTCTTCTACAATCAGATAACGATACAAAACATTGCTTAATCTAATGATTCTTCCTTTTAATTACTTATTGTTAGTATGCTTATATTACTACAACTCTCTTAAATAGAAAATCTTTCTAAAAATATAAAGAAGAATTTAGAAGATCAGTTAAATATTGCAAGACCTTCATTTTCACCAGAAAATAACTTGGAAGTAGTCGAACTAAAATCCTGTGATTCGTAAATATTATTTTTACAATATTAGACGCAACTTTTAATTTCCTACGTAATTAAAAATCTGCCGCTGGTAGATTATCTACTGTTCATAACATTTTACTAACCACGTGCTGTTTACTATTTCTTAATTAATTTCGGTATAATTACGAAAGCAGATGATTTTGGGCATCTGTAAAGCTTTCTATACACTGTTAAGAATTTTTGTGTAAATTTACACACTGGGTGTCTCGCGACAAAACAACCTTTCGCCCACTATGTAATCTTATAGGGACACCAAATTGTGAACAAATTATTAAGCATTGTCACATTACACGAAGATAAATTGACTGAATAGAGAGTGGGGACCAAAAAGAGGTGTCTTGGCTATATAAGTCGCTGCAATATCATGCTAGGCGTCAACAAAGCGTGGCCGTTACCTGAATGGACATCAATGCATGTGGCTGAACAATGCTAACCACACGCCAATAATACCGTTTAGCTAATTAATATACGTGTATAAAATCTGCAGAATTGCACGAATGTGTAGAGATACAGTGGCCCATTAAGAACTTCAACTATTGCTATCGGGAAAACTACTTATTGGAGAAATCTGAGTCTCAGCAAGGGCGGCTGATCTAAAATATTTTAACGTGTCTGTACCTGCTTACTTTAAAATGGAACATAACAATTGACGTGTGTAGCCTAGATGAAAAGCGATAATTTCTCATATTTTTAATGCTATTTTGGCATGTTATAGATTTCGAATTGTCATTATGCTAATTTTTTTTGTTAACTCTCAGTTAAGTTTCCAATAACCATCTGGGCAATATGTTTGTTCCACTAATTTAACATTACTGATACAAAATCAAATCACATCCGGATATTTCTTATTCTATCTTGTCTCATAGCTTGTACTACAACTTCCACATAGTGCATTATACAGACTATAAAAAAGTGTCGCAAATGGGAGGATTGTATGGCCCAAAATATGCAGAAAAGGCTTAGTGAACATGGTCCGCAGATGGACGGTTTCGAAGATATAAAACATTTTGCGGTTTCACAACTTTATTATTATGTAGTGGTACACAGACAAACAATGTAATTTATGAACAAACAACAAAGGCAAAAACTCAGATGGGATGCTCAAAGTGCTCTCCCTCCATTTCATAGCGACCACGACATCTCCACCGCAGAAATTTTTCGAAAATCCCTGCGTTGGCTTGAATTCAGTGACTTTTTTTATCTACTCGTTGTTGCAGCTCTTCGAGATCGTTCAGAGGCGTAGCGTACACATAAGTTTTCAAATATCCCCGAAGAAAGGAAGGAGGTTTAAATCAGGTGATCTTGCAGGCCCTGAATGCATTTAAAGAAATATCAGTCAGAAATCTTCAGAATGTGAAACGTCTGAAAGTTTAAAAGCTTGCATAGTTAACTTACTTCATGATACAATTTTTTCATAATTTATTGTTTATTAATTTTTGATAAAATTTTGTTCATAGTTATTTGATTCCTTTACGTGTTAAGAGTGCATTTTTTTAAATAAGTAACAGCCATTCTGAATTACATGATTGCTTGTAGTGAATTTCTTGAATAACATTAGCTGTAGCTTTGGTTGACACAACATGGGCTGAGCTTTCCAGCTGCAAAATTGTCTTATTATCTCTGCTAAAAATTCCTTAAATTGCCGCGAAAGCTGCTACTTTTCTTTAATTTCGACTTTACTCTTTTGTTCCAAGGCATAAAATGTTTCAAAACTTCATGAAAATCGTTTCAACTTACGTGTAGACAAAAAGTAAACCAAACACTCCCCGTAGAAAAACCATTACCATTGCATAAAGATTTTACCATCTAAATACATACCTATGGCCAGTGTTATCTGAAATGCACTGTATTTAGCAATTCTACCCCCGTAATAGATTACCTATTATACGTTCAAAAGAATTACTTATTACAATAAATACAGCTCTATGCCCGTAACAGATTATCTATTACGGGCAAAGAGAATTTCCTAATCCCTACAAACTACTTATCTTTATAATAATCTATCTATTTTCCTCTACTAACTGTCCTTCCGGTGCTTGACCGGGAGCATCAAAATCTGATGTCCTGGAATTGGCCGAGAGAACATAATCTTACATGGCAATTGTTCAGACGCTCAGTCAGCTCGATAACACTCGTCCCCGATGGAAGAATGATTATATTACCAAAATGTAGTCAATGAAAGTAAAGTCCAGTTGGCGTCTTTTATAAAAAAATAAAAGCAATAATAGTGCGGCAAAATTGGGATCGTCGGCATCCTCGGCTGTATAGAAACTAGCGACAAAAAGCCAAACATATACACATATGGTAGGGGTAAAATTGCTGCTCCATATTCTCCAGAAACTCGTCACCGGATTCTGCTCTACCCGTCTCTTATACCTAAGGAGTAGGCACCGACCTTGGTCTTCCGGAATCATGGAATTATTTCCCAATTGAACCGGTATCACACAGTCTTTGGTGCAGTCTGAACTGACCTGAAGGGATCCGGCGATTAGAATGAACGTCAACATAAAGACGCCGAGCTTTTCTGGCATTTCCATTAACACGACCGTATGACTGTGGGCTAATGTTAGAGTAAACAAGTATGGCGAAAATTTTTCAAATTATGCACTAACTAGTCAATATGAACTGCAAATCATATGTTTGAAAGAACCTAGGATAAGAAAATGTAAGCTTTTGCGAACGAAAGAAAAGATAAGCGAGAAAATACACAAATGCTACAAAACGCAATAATCCTCCATAATTCCAAAACCGTTCAATTGCGCACCCATGTTGATTAAGACGTTTCTGCATATTTTGGGTCGTAGCATTCCCCCTCAAGATTTGTGACACTTTTTTAGACATATTCAAGAGTATAAGAATGGCCCGTTATACTGCAGTTCTGCAGTACGACTTACTGACACTTATGGATCATATAGAGTGCTAAAGAAATGTCTTATCAATAAGTGTTACTACAATTTCAATAATTATTTAAACTCCTACCAATACAAATGTCACTTTGCATTTTTACATTTATTTTTATTATTTATCTTTGAATTATCTTTGACAATATACGTACATATATTTTATTGACAATATCTGCCCATTAAATCATTTCTCCCTAAGTAGCACTTTTGATTAAGATAATTACTATAGGTATCATTACCACTTTTTTGCTTTTTCCAAAAATTCTTTAATTTTGCCATCAAGTTTAAATATTTAGCTTTCTTCGCAGATGTGTTAGTGGAAGTCGTATATTTATAAATCATTATTTTCTTCGTTTTTTGGATGAGCATAGTTATTATTACCGTCAACTGCATCGGTGGTCCAGTGACAAGAGGGCCTGCACCTGACTGGGCAGAGTTAGGCGCTTTGCGTTCGAGTTTTACTAGGACCAAATTTTCTTAGTGAGTCACCATTTCCATGTTGGAGAGCAATTAATTTCGCCTCAGCTTTTACGGCGAGGAGATGACGGTAATAAATCCTTGAAACATTTTACACGCACAATTTACACACTAAAGGCTTCTGAGGTTATGACAAACTTGAAAAAAGTTTATATACCCCGTTGGGCCGTAACCACACGTTAAAAAATATTTCACAGCCGAGTTAGCAAAGATGTTAAATATTGGAATTTTTGTTTTTCCTTATAAAGGTCCCCCCACTGTCCGTTCATACAATTTTTAAATCTAAAACTTACATATATAGGGTGTCTGGGAATAAAATTATATGTTATAACTAGAGTTTGTTAAAAAGGTGGTACCGGCAGTGGCGCACCGCATAAAAGTAGGTAAGTAATATACAATATTAGTGAAAAATAATATTGTTACCTTTTCCTGTCGTCTTAATGCCCACTGTGGCAATTGGCAACCACCCTGGTAAGCTGCGTAGACGCTTCCATTGTCGATTCATTCAGCCGTCGCCGGTGTTGTGAATACGTTGTCGTATACTTCGAAAATGAAGTAAAATTTGCAAATGTCATTCCTTTTCCTCATCTGGGCACTCTTGATTTTCAGTTATAGACCGAACCTTTTGTAAATCGGGATTTTTCGTTAAAATTGCACCAAATTTTTGAGCAACATCGACTCCTATAGTGTTCGTCAACTTTTCTAGAGCGGCTTGTAAATTGTTTTCTAATTGCTCAATAACTTGTGCAACTTCAGAATAGTTCATGGAAATTTCATCTATTTGTTGTTGAACGTCCGAATTGGAGTTGCTGACTATCTCGAACTGCTGCAGAATCATTTGAATCAAGTTTCAAGATGACATTATTCACTTGTGAAAAATATTTCTGATAGTAAGATACTGCCTGGACCCATGTTCTCCATTGCGTTATTACAGGCTGAGGTGGTGGTGGTAATTTCGGACACAATTGTTTGAACACACGGATGTGTTTGGGAGATTTGATGAACACTTTTTTGGTAGATGCTATTAACTTATCCACCATCGGATACTTCTTTCGAATGTTTTCTGCTACGAGGTGACATGCGTGTACGAGGCATTGTTGCTGCTCCGTCAGTAACGAACATTGTGACTTGGGTTCCTGTGATACAAAATTCTCTCAACGGATCTTTTATTATGTTAATAACGGTTTCTGCATTAGTTTTCTGAATCCTTTTACTGGATAACAACAATGAAGCTGGTGGACCATCACGTTTAAAAAGACGCCCTACAACATGAATGACGCTGTGTTTCTGACCACCAGTTGTTTCATCCACACATAAGCAGATTTTCTTATTTCTCAACTCGTCTTTTATACATTCCTTTACTGTACCTTGTACACGTGGCAAATTGTATCGTAATTGCATAGATGTTGGCAGCTTCCATGAGGGAACGTACTTAGGCCAAAAAAGACGAAAGTGTTCATTAGATACTAGATGTTGTGGGATGTTGCACACACTTAACATAAAAATAAAATCATATAAAAATTGCCAGTGTGGAATACTGTTTCTTAAATTCAGTACATGACGTTTACTTTTACAATGTTTTCTACATTCAAACCTATCGCGACTTAGCAATCCGCTATTGCATATTGTGCAATAAATATGCGGACTCCTATATTCTAATCCAGGGAAATGCCTGAGATATTTAATCACATTCGAAGGGAACGTTACACCCTTTGGGCATTCCATCTCTGCGTACTTATTTGGCGTGCAGTGTGCAACGTACTGTCGCTTTGAACTCTCTCGCGGTACTGTCGAGATCGACTACGAGTTGAAAATTACCCCAACCCACGGCGCTACCGCTACGCTACTGCCATCCGGTACCACCTTTTTAACAAACTCTAGTTATAACCAATACAAAGATGTAATTCTATTAAACTGATGTTTCTAGTATTTCTATCGAATGCTAAGAATAGAAAAAAATCACAAAAGTCCTCGACGACATACAGTATTACATCACAGCTTGTAATTTTTTTCTGACAGAGTTGATTTTCCATTATGAAGAGTTACAACTAGCCTCAATTAATATATTTTTCTATATCACCACCAACTTCAATTATTGAATGTAAAACCTCTAGAAGGAGCTGGAATTGTGTACGCTGCATATATTCCTGTGCTATTGTGTCTATTCTGCATTATTTAATGTTCGCATTGTATTCAAATAATATACCCTGCATCAAAGTCCTCACTACTTCAGATGTTTATATTTACATTTAATTTCAACTGAAAATGGCAACTACAACAGTGCGTATCGTAACCATTAATCCATAATGGATTCGGATTTCGATGTCATACGCAAGAGGCTGTGCTCTATTTTGAATCGTCCGTTTTGAGCTTAAAGTGCACTAGCTGTTCACCTGTCATCCAGAACTCATTTACTTAGCACATTGACTAACTTTAAGGGCACTTGATTCGTTTTATACCTGTTTGTTAACAATTTAACCTGTTGCATTTCACTTAACCAGGATTTGATAAATGACGAGATGTTTAATTATATCAGTATATATGCAGAGTGGCATAGCTTTACAGTGGAAGCCATTAAAGTTAAATACAATGGTACTTACTTCTGTAAATATACATACTTACCTTTAGACGTACGTAATTTTCTTATTAGCACAAGAAAGAGGGAGTGACAAAATTAAATTTAGATTGCATGCGTACTCTTTCACTTCATGATTGTAACCCCTATCCCTAGTTGGCTTACGAAGTTGTTTTTGAAAATTAGCGGATTTACTTCAGCGTTTGTAAATACCTACTTACGTATAAGTTAGTTTATAAGCTATTTAATACATTGACTGCAGATTTCGGGGATAGCTCGCTAGAACATGCACGTTCTCATTGGAAAAAGTCACTTCTGGTAGTCAAAGTATTAACATTTTACTCATGTTATAAAAGCGACTTTAACTATTGAATTATACTCAGCGAAATGGTGTTTTATATCCCCATGAAGAGGGTATCACGATTTGACATATTTCCTAAATTAAGTTAAAGTTTGATAGTTGGTCATTTGGAATTTCTTAAGACCGCTTCCTCAATACAAGCTTCTAATAATAACCATCCACATCTGGTAATATTATATTATTATAATTTTTATTAGCAAAAATGTTTTCAGAAAATGGTATATCTGTTGAACTTATTTGTTTTTATATCTCCACGTTTAAAGTTGAATAAAATGAATAGCTTCTTTCCTATTCTAACATTGATAAATGCCTATAAATATTTAAATACTGTAAGAAGCTAACGTTACAACGTACTATTACTAAATGATGCAATAAATTCAATAGTTACAGTTACTACCGCTTTTTATGTACCATGTATGATGTTAAATTAACCAGTTTAAATTATCTATTAAAACAAACAATAAATAACACAAAAATGTTATTAAAACGAACAAATTCTAATGGCTCTTACGCATAGCTCATGTTACTCTGGGTATTTACATCAATTGGCAATAGATAATGTATTTGTGTTCTGGGCTTCGCTCAGAGGATAAGAAAGGCGGAGTCGACCGTAGTTCAACTGTTATAGCAAAAGATCCTGAAGGTAAAGATATTTTCAATCCATTAATAATTAAAATATATCCAGATACTGCATCCACTGTAACACACTGCGTGTTTATTCCAAGATAATGTCGCATTAAAATCCACAGAAATCCAGAGAAATCCGTGCATCTCTTGTTACTTATTGTTAGTTATTTTCCCTGTTGTCTTATTTTCTGGTTTCTAAATAACATAAAAGTGTAAATTGTGATTAATAAGGTACTCTCAGTTTAACTTATATTTCTAAATTTCATTTTACGAATCTTTATACTTTATCCATAACTTTAGTAACTATTTTCAGCATAACTATATTATTGTGTTGACAAAATTATGATAAACAAAATTAATTCTTTGCATGCTTAGAAAAATGTGCAACTTTCCTCAATTCTAAAGGAAAAATAACATAAAATACTCACTGCAACAACGCAAAACACAATTTACTCTTATCGCTTCTATTAATTCGACATTATTACCGTAAAGCCTGGTTAATGCTATAAAACAGTATTTTTAATCTTTAAAAAACTATTTAAATGTTACGAGGGTGCAGGATTAACTACATCATTCATACTACATTTTTCTTTTAATCAGCAACACCTCATGCCACTATATATTTATCTCTCTTGTTTGTTATTAGTATGATTAACACAGATCTACCACAGTAATCTTTAAGCTACAATTGTAACATTTTATTTCAATGATTATTATTCTATTTTCTGTTGTTTATGAACTTTATATATCACTTTTGAACTATTTTCTATTTCAATAAATCTACTTTTATATTTTTCGAGCTATGTGCAACAATAACAAATTTTTTAATTCTAAAAATATTTAAGCTTTATTTTACATCCAGAAGATCGTTCGTTGAAGGTGTTTTCTTTGGTATTGGCAATTATTGATGTTTTGCATGATATTGTTTTGCGGTACGTGAATTGCTAGAAAATGGGAATAAATTATAGATACGATTATTATATCACTATATATTATTAAGAAGTCTAGAGTAGCCTGCTCCCTAGTATTAACGTTTTAAGGGTAATTCGTCGTTTTCCTCCATAGATACATTGATTTTTCTTTTATGCTTTATTGATTAGAAGAAACCATTCGTACCTTCTCGATTTATGTCTGGAAAAATATAACTGATTGCAAGACTTAACGCATTATTCAAATTAATAAAGATAATGGGTGGCCTGATAAGAACGCAAAATTTCATTCTTTAATAGAAGACAGTTTTCTTAGAAAAACCATGCTATTTTTATTGCAAATTAAAATACATAAACTTCAACAGAATATCCAACAATGGCTGCCACGGCTTTGTTGGCGAATGCTTACTCTTTTAGTGACATTTTCGACATTTACCCCTTTTATCAATACCGCGTCGAATTCCATCCTTAAGCTCATCAACTGTTGTTAGATGGTTGGAATATGTGTGAGACTTAAGAATCAGTTTCTTCAACTTTTTTGATCAATCACTTAACCGTTGAACGATTTGATACGTTTTCTCTGCTAAATTTAAAGTAAGTTCTAGCAATTAAAGTGCGCTGCTCAATCATGCTTTTGTGGTAATTGGGTTACGTCTACTTGACATTTATGACATTTTGATAGCAACATATTTGATTAAAAGAAAATACCATGAAAATCAAATGTTGTGCTTTTATCGGACCGCCTTATGTAAGCGATTGCATTACCGATTACATTATCTCTTTGCGTATATTAGATTTTAATTTAATGATTGCATGCTAAAAACTTGAATTAAATTAACTGTTGTTTATTCTTTACGTATTTCAAACCGATGACGAATCGAAACTTCACCTACCATCTAATAATTTAACTCAATAAATTCATAACAGCGTTATCATATGCAAACCTAAACGCTCTTCCTTTCGGCCACAATTACTTTTGTTATAAAAATCCAATCGTTAGCAACTTTTAAATCAGCAGAAATATAAGACGTAGGCAGGATTTGGGCCTTATATTCAGCCATTTAATATAAGTTAATGGCTTTAGTTGTTCGGTCCGTTAATTAAACTGTCCTCATGGGGACCGAACAGTATTTTTTCTACCTTCAATAATGCCGGTACACGGTATAACCCCGCAACGCATAGGGTAATAGCAGGCTTAAATTTAATTAAAAAGTGTTTGCTATTCCCATTTTCTTTCATACCACTACCCAACACGTTATATGCATATACATAGATGTACATTTTCAGTGGAAATAATTTAGTCGGTAGTCATATTAAACTGCTCTATGCGGCATGTTAATGGAGCATGATAGTCCTTCTTTTTTATTCTACGTATCGCTTCTTTTTTCCATAAGTGTATAATGTAAAAATAGATCTATCAGCATTTATGGAAATAGACACTAGTGTGTATACTTACATATATTGTAATAACGGCACGGTATTTTCAAAATCAATATCTTAGAATGTTTAGAAATCCTTTTATACAAGGTGAGTCAAAAGCATGAATTTCTCTAAATGTACATTTCAATTATATAAAATATTTCTTTCACATGAATATACTTCAAATACTCGCAAGTATATTTTTATTAGTTAATTTGATAAGGAAATCCATATAAAAAATGACATACGGGCTTCCGTAATAAATCGCATTATAAATGCAAGTATCTGGTGTTTTCGCTACGGTAAAAACATTTTAATTTGGCAGCCTCATATGATGTAAATATTCATTATTTGAGGAACGGGAATATGCAATCTATGTTCTATTATTAAAAGCATTCAAGACTTTCAATAACAATGTTTTCCTTGAGATGCCATTCTAAAATTGCTTTGCCAAAATGGGTATTTTAGTAGGACTTACAGAAATAACACAATAAAATCATTTTAAAATTAATGTTCTTATACGATATTTCTTGTGTTTCTATCGTTTTCTTCTCTAATGTAAGTATTTTTGTCATCTTAGTGTTGTATTTTAAAGGACTTTATTAACTTTTTTTACAAATTAGTATATTTTATAAAAGAAAAACGGAAATTCTCAAAAAAAAACGGTTATTTACAACTTCAATTTCCAATAGATAACTACAAAGAACTTAATTTAGACGTTATTTTAGAGTTTTATGTGAAAGGCTCGAACAGATCCGCTTTTAATCTAAATATACAGGACGATTCATGCAAGTGCAGTACAAGATAGGCGTTTTTTACGGAAGACTGTATATTTTTATATTTTTGAAGTCTCCTTGATGAACTGATTTCAGCGACCTAAAACTATGAGATTATTGAAATATTTTATTTTAACTAATGTTGCTGTTTAACGTATTAAATGTTCGAAATGTTCTCAATGTTGGCAATAATCTAACTTACAGTAAAATTGCTGTCTAAGTTTCTCCAAAACTTGAATAAAACTCCTTATTTCTGTTTGGATGCCTTCCTTGAGATTATCAATGTTATCTGACTTGTTACTGTTGCGTATACTTTATTTTTGGGAGTGTCCTACAAAAAAATCCAATCGCCTAAAGCCTGGTAATCCAGTTGGCCACTCAATACGCTTCGCCCTATCCTTTTATTAGGAAAGGTTTCATTTAGGTAATTTTTCACATTTACAGCATAATGAAGTATTGCACCATTTTGCTAAAACCAAATATTTTCACTTGGTGGGATCAGATCTATTTCATTTGAATGAAGATCAACTTCATCTTTAATGAGATTAAAATATTTTTTTCTCTGTCAAATTTCCTTCAATAAAAATTGGACCAATTATGTAGCCCGATGATACCTGCCGTGATGTTAACCTTTTGCGGATATTATACATCCGCCTCACGCACCCAATAAGGATTCTGTGCAGGTCAATACCTACAGTTTGCCGATTTACTTCCCCGTTCAACTTGAATTAAGACCTACCTCATTTCTGTCCAGTTTATTCATTAAATTTTGAAAATCTAGTCCACGATCTGAATCGGCTTCTGTTAGTTCTTGGACAAACATCATTTTATAGGAATGAAGTCCTTCCTTATAGAGACATTTCAAACTAGTTGTACGTGTGACGTTATTTTCTCGCGTAATTTAGTATGTACAGTAGTTGGATTCTCTTGAACACTTAATAAAATGTCTACTTTCACATCGTCTTCTACGAAGTGGGATTTCCTTTTTAGCGATTTAGCATGACCAAGTATTAGGCAAATGAGGATACACATGAAAAGATTGCCTAGTAACAATAACCAAAAAATTAATGCTAATATAACTCATGGTATTGATGGAATCATTTCCGGCAAAAAACAAAGCAAGGGAAAAGGGACAGCGTAAACCCGCAAACATGTTTCTGTCTACCCGGCGTCATCAGCGCGGTTCCGTGCCTGTCTTTCTCCCTCGCTATTGTTTTTCACCTCTCGAGTATATGCTGCCATTCTCCACGAGCAGAATCACGATATATCTCCCCACCTAGCGTCGAGAAACATAGACATGCCATCTTGCGTTAAGCAGCCTAGGAGCTGCTCGATAGATGGTAGGAATTTCTCGACGCTAGGTGGCGTGGGGAAATATATCGTGATTCTGTTCGGGGAGAATGGCAACATATACTCGAGAGGTGAAAAACAATAGCGAGGGAGAAGGACAGATACGGAACCGCGCTGATGATGCCGGGTAGGCAGAAACATGTTCGCGGGTTTACGCTGTCTCTTTTCCCTCGCTTTGTTTTTTGCCGGAAATGATTCCACCAATACCATGAGCTGTATTAGCAATAAATGAGGATAGTTACGATTAAAGATGTCAGTAACTTCTTTTTTACTTCTACACATATTTACACATCTGATCATCGTCAAAATTTCTATTCGATGAGTTTCTGTTAGAGGCATGTAGTAAATGTCACTATCCCCGTAGAAACAACTACTGGCTTTATTTTATTATTTAGTTACCCCGATTATGTTTATTTCAGCGTAGAAAGTCTTTGCAGACACGTGGTTGATAAACGTTTTAGGTTCAACCTATTGCTAATTACTGAAATAGCCCGACGAGCATTGTGGAAAAAGAATTTTGATTTTAAAGGTCTTTACTTCATTTACTTTAGCGTTTTTTTTGTAAAAAATACAGCCGCTTAAAGGATACACGTGGAAAGAATGCTTAATAACAATAACCAAAAAATTAATGCTACACTCCGGTTTGTCTTGCTACCCTCTGGGACGACGTGACTGTGTCTCTTAGCGATAAGTGTTGCCGAAAGACATATTCAGTGCTGTTTTGGAGATTAGCAATATAAACCGAGAGGCAAACACAATTGTAACAGCAGCAAATTGTGCTCAGAACCACGCTGATGACGCCGGATAGGTAGAAACATGTTCGTGTGTTAGCGCTATTTTCTCTGCTACATTGTTTTTGCCGGGAATGATTCCACCAATACCATGAGCTATATTAGCATTCATTTTTTTTCTCTTAAAGAACTTTAACCACCTTGCAAATAATTATTTGCTTATTAAAGTCATAAGTGTTATAGGTTGTTGAAATAAGTTCATCAAGGAGGCTTCAAAAATATAAAAATGTACAGGGTGTTCCATTAAAAAAACATCTACATTGCACTACACTGAATCATCCTATATATTTCAAATTTTATTTAGAAAACGGATGATTTCGGGCGGGTCGCCAGGATCGTAGTGTGTACATACATACGTGCCTACGAACAGAGAGGCGACTGAGAGAAGCGAATATTAACATAGACCGCCGATCGAAGATGCATCGTGGATATACATATTCACATATAGCACGTATATATGTGACAGTCATGTTATAGCACTGTGCTCGGTACAATAACACAACGTAAATAATAAAATATAGTCCATATTATTTAAAAACATTGTAAAACACCTACCTCCGTAACAGCCATTATGAAATGAGGTACCACAAACTGGATAAGATCCGTGAAACATCTACAGCATTAAATGTGTTTCCGCATTTGTCTCGGTTAATAATGTTAGCCATGATAGAAAATGTTCTTGTATTTTGAGAAAGACCGTTCAACATCTACCGATGTAAGGCAGGCATAGTTAAAATAATCTTTGATATTACAAATTTGTCGTAAAAACTGAACCTTTTTTTAAAACATCCACCTACTTTTCTTTAACACGACAGTTTTTTTGCATCGTTTATATCGTGTGGCACTTTATTTAATTCGTTCAGTACTTGTAGTGACTCTGCTAACGATAGTGCAGAATTTTGCAGTTTTTCTATTGCGTCAAGTAATCAATCAGCATTAAAAGTAAATCGAACATAAAATATATTGTGTACATGTCTTATATAATCATATTTGTTCCGGCTCATCAGGCACATACATATAACAAACTTTATAAAATATTTTAGATAAATCCAGAAATTCACTTTCCCAGCACCTGGTCGTTTCTTACCCTTCCGCACGTTCGACATATTTGTATATTTATTACACCTAGAACAACGCAACGAAAGAGTTGAATCGAACTAACTGTACAATCATGCATCACCGATCGGCGGTCGCCGCTAATATTCGCTCCACCCATTCGACTGTTTGTAGGTACCTACGTACTTGCTACAATTGATCCAGTCCTGTCTGGCCGACGAGAGTTCCGACTCAATATATCAATCTTGGTTGTATTGTATAACACCCTGAGTTGTTTTCTTTTAAATTGGGAACTATGTATTATTTTTACTTATTTCACTAATTTTCTTAATGCATTATTGACATTCGTTAACTAGTAAAAATGAAATAAGTGTAGCGAATAGTAATACATACTTCCTTCCGGCTTCTTCTACGTTAAACCGATTGCCTCGTTTGGTCTGTAATATTACGCATAATTTCCTAGTATATTGCTAGCTAGAGGTTGCAAGCGCATTTCGTATGTAGTGTCATACACTTTAGCTAATCAACAGCAGCATTGTCCGGTCTAAAGCAGTTAGGCAGTGCTTTCGATAGGTGTACGTGTATAGCTGAAAGAATCGAATTTATTTTTACATGTCCGTTTATAAATAGTAGCCATGGATTTAAGTCTTATTTGCATCTCAGGGAAGCGTCAATAATGTCGGCAGCGGCGATGGGCTTGCCGTCGTTGAACGGTGTACGCGTAATTTTTGGCAGAGAAGAAAGAAATAGGCCGGGAGAAGTTCATGCTCACGTTAGCGTAACGAAATCCACGTTGATCGGGATTCAAAAATTGAAAAAGTCAGGGCATTTACTACGTGTATAATACAAATATTTTAATGTTCAGTGTTTGTGTGCGTGTTTTTTTTAATCGCGTATATCTTACGCCGTTCGGTCGGGTACGTCACGTACGCTTATTTCGTGTGTTTTGAGTGCATTATTTCAATAAAAATTGGTTGTTTCACGGATATTATGGCAGCTGTTGCTGCTGTTTTGGGTACCAGTAAACGGAGAGAAAGTAGGTATTAAACGTATTACGACATTCTTAATAGGTACTTATCTATACGCCAATACGATAAGTATATTCATGTTCGTTTTCTTTAATGCAAATCCATAAACGAGGATATTTTCTTTTGAAAATCTGCATACACTTTGCGACTCTAAGCAATTGCATTTAAATAAATAAACACCTCACTTCTTTATGACAATCCTGTCAACAGCAAAATCTTTTAATGTCTTGGAATGTTATTGTAGCGACTCGTTTTAGAGCACTTCTGCGAAATTAGATTAACGCAATAATCAACCACTATATGTCACTCAACAGGTAGAACTAATATTATTCAAACATAGTTTACAAGTGATTTTAAATACACACCGTGTTGCCGGAAAGGTGTACTTGTTCTAAAACTTACAAATAACACTTGACTTTTCAAATGTATCTAGTTGCATTGATCGTAAAGCTTTTCACATCCTGTCAATGATTGCGATGTTGTTTTAGTATTAAAACAATATTAATAAACTCACACAACACGATTGTTTTACTTATTCTGTTATTCCGTTGCCTTCCACAACACATATCATCCCTCTTATGAAATTCCTTGTAATAAATATCATTTTGACAATTAAATACTGCGTGGTTGTAGAGACATGAAAAGCACTATGATACAATGTTAAATGGGATTTAGAAAAATTCTGCTTCAAAAATTCGCTATTCACATATTTATTTAAAAAGTCTAATGTTATTTGTGAGTTTTAGAACAAGGTAAACGTTTTATACAGAAATTTTTTTTGAGAAATCCGTAATAAAAGTGTTTTCTCTTGTGTCACCTATATACAGTATGTCTCACTTTAGACGGCACCAATTCAGTATCTTTTTTATATATTATTGATTTAAAAAAAATCTTTTTTCTGATTATACCCCTCACTAACTTGTACTTTTAGGGTATGTTACTTTCCCTTCACAGTAAAGTGCTAGTCTACTACGATCTAAAATAAACACCAAAATTGAAGAAGTCGTATTAGGGATTTTTTATCAAAATATCTTGTTAATAACAGTTGTTCGGAATCGTTCAAATCCGAAATTTCATTAAAAACAAAAAAATGTTGAAAATCTCTCCAAAAATGTTTAAGTCTAGAAAATTCGAATAATAATATAAGTTTGCCATGAGTTTTCATTAATACGTCAGAAACAATGTATTACTGATCTAACCACATGTCATTCACCAAATTGTGTGCAATTAATTACAATCGTTAAAAATAAGATAATATCGCTACAAATTTAATTTTGGCTGATAAAGTTGAGATAATAAGATTAGTGGGTGACAACGTTCGTTCAACACGGGAAGCTGCTCGTGAATTTAATATTAGACATCCAAGCCGTCCTCCCGTTACACATACGACTGTGCTAAGAATTAACAATTTATTTAATCGTACTGGAAATGTGACAAAATCAATTACAAGGAATTATCATCATCCTGAAGATGACGTTGTTTTGAATTATATCACTGAGAATCCAACATCCAGTCTAAGAACGATGTCCTTAGTTTTAAATTATTCAAAAGATAAAATTTGGAGGTGCCTTCGTAGACACAAGAAAATTCGTTTCAAGCCGAAATTTCTGCATACTTTGGAAGAAGGGGATCTTGAAAGGCGTTTGGAATATTGCTTGTGGAGTCAAGGTAATTTTTTAAATAATCAGTGTTTCCTATAGAAAATTTTGTTTACTGATGAGATGAGGCTATATTTACCACCAATGGAATAGTTTCATCGCAAAATTGTAGATATTGGTCTGCAGAAAACCCACACTGGATAATAAACTGTAAACGTCAGTATTCTCAAAAAATTAACGGCTGGTGTGGAATTCTAAGAATAGGATTATAGGACTATTCTTTTTTAAACAAAATTTAAATGCTTCGCATTTTTATAATTTTTAATAACGATTTATGGGATGCATTACATGATCTTCCAGTTGCAGTACGACAGGAAATGCAGTATCAATTAGACGGGGCGCCTATACATAATACGGTTGTGGTTAAAGAATGGTTATATGAGAATTTCCAGGGAATATGGATAGGTCGTAATAGTCCCCTAATGGAATGGCCACCTAGATCTCCCGATATCACACCATTAGATTTTTATTTTTGGAGAACTATTAAAAATAAAGTGTATAAAACTAGATCAATAAATATTCAACAACTTTGTGACAGAATAACTCAAGCCTACCAAGACATAAGTCGAGAAGAATTGAGGGAGGTTGTCGGAAACAACAGAAAACGAATTGAAAAATTGCGAATTGCACGAATTCCATACGTGGCTTAGTTAAAAATACTGTTATCTAATAATAATAATAATAATAATAATAATAATATAATATAATAATATAATAGTTATGAGCAGAAAAGAAAAAAATATAATATATTAGTATACATAAAACGCTAAATATTACTACATTAACTCTGCTTAAAGGGAACATAATCATCTTAGCGATGCTCTTCCTTTTGATCCGTCAACTGTAGAAAAATATCGACATAAGTGCAGAACATACATCATTATATTACATAAGTTCATCGGTATAAATAGACAGTAATACAAAATCGTATCATGTCTGTAACAACGCAATCTGATAAAGTATAACCCAAGTCAATGTAGAGACCTCAAAACATACAATAGTCCTACACCACAAAAAAGCAGAGTCTGAGCAACACCGAGAGATCACGCACCGCCCGTAATCATCCGGGAAAGAAAAAAGCAAAATAACGCACGTCTAGTGAGAATAAAATCATTACTGACCAAGAAGTAAATATTCCTTGTACTTACGCTTAAATCCTGCAACGGACAAGGATTTGAAGTTCGAAGGGATAGAATTGTAAAGAATAGCAATGTTATAGGAAAAAGACCGCGTGAAAAGAGCAGTATTATATAAAGGAGGAGTAAGCGTACCATTGTATCTAAGGTTAATATTATGAACGTCAGTTCTAAAGGTCAGCCTTTGATGCAAATAGGGGGGTATCTTATACCTTATTAAATTGTAACAAAAACAAGCAAGGTGCAGTTTTCTTCGCATCCCCATATTAAGCCAACCCGCCCAAGCTGATGTATGGGAGATACGCTGCCTTCTTCTGATGCCGTAGATAAACCTTAGACAAGCATTTTGAGCTTTTTGTATTCTGCGAATATCCTCCGAGTCTAAACAGGGACCATAAATAACATCGCAATAATTAAATCTAGATAAAATAAGAGACTCACAAAGGGTTTTACGCAGCCAGAGAATCCTTACTACCATACAGCACTTTAAGTTTTGCTGTCTAAATCTTAAATCACAATCAATTGTGAGGCCCAAGTTCTTGATAACTTTAACAACATCCAGATTTTTTCCATTCAGGGTTAAATTAATTCTATTGAGTACCTTTTCCCGCGCTTTAGGTCGACCAAACACGATGACTGCTGTTTTGCTTGCGTTAATGGTAAGTCCGTGTGCCAGAGAAATGTCAAATACTGTTCGAAGGTCCTCATTTATTTATGCAATACTAGCATCGACCCGGTCCACGTCGAATGAATGATAAAGCTGCATATCATCAGCATACATATGATACTTACAAACTTTTAGTTCCCTTAACAAAAATGAAGAGAAAATGGAGTATATTAGTGGACCCAAAATACTTCCTTGGGCAACACCAACATCCAAACGTTTAAACTGCGAGAAATTATTAATTCGTATTTGCTGTTATCGCCCGCTAAAGTAATTTCCGAAGAAAGAAATAGAATTCGCATCTAAGCCAAAATAGTGTAAAATACTAAATAGCAATTCGTGGTTGATAACATCGAACGCTTTAGA
Organism: Dynastes maya; assembly: GCA_029619315.2. NCBI lineage: Eukaryota > Metazoa > Arthropoda > Insecta > Coleoptera > Scarabaeidae > Dynastes > Dynastes maya. The sequence continues at coordinate 13,557,320 of JAROYE020000005.1, read as the reverse complement.
ATAGTTAAATAAAACAAGTACTGTTATTTTGTTATCGTCAATTGAACTAAATATGTCATCTGTTATGTGCATTAATGCTGTGACGCAACTATAACCAGACCGGAACCCAGATTGATATGGAGGCAGGATCGAGTAAGCCTCCAAATGTTGACGCATTTGAGTAGCAACTAATCTTTCAATAACCTTCGACAATACGGGTAAAACACTTATAGGCCTTAGATCCTTGTATTCCCTAGGATTTTCTTTCTTTGGCACCGGGAAATACCCCTTTACGCAAACAGTAATTTATAATAAAAGTTACATACGGAAGTAATACTGGACAACAAAGCAATAACATTCTAGTATCTATTTGGTCGGAACCACATGATTTCGTTTTTATATCTTTGATTATAGACAAAACCTGCTCGTCAGTCACATCAACGAAAGAAAATAAATGTTTAAATTCCCTAACTAGATTAGTGTTGTAATATACTAGCAAGTTAATGTCTACAGGATGGGACGTCACACTGTCAACAAAATAAGAATTAACAGCCTCAGGATTACACAAATGTTCAGTAATTGATTATCTGTTGTTAGAAAGTAAATAAATCTCTTAAAATCACTCCAGATGTTTTAGGAGAACCGGTACGACATCGATAATTAAATAAGCTTTTTTTTACATTTTTGATAGCTAAATTTGTGTAATTTCTGAGTTGTTTATAGTGATCAAACGTTGGCTCGTCGCGCTTTTTCCTGAAATTCTTAAAAGCCTGATCCCTCAAGGACATAAGTAATTTGATATTATTGGTTAATCACGGAGCAGGAGGTTTTTTAAACTTTACTGAAACGATTGGTGCATGACAATCAAATATGTTTTTAATATTGCGAGTAAGAACAGTTAGCATGTCATTTACATCGTGAAGATCATATAATAAACCCCAATTAAAATTTATCAAGTCACCCTGAAAGAAGTGCAAAATATTTGTATGAACGAAAATTTCTAGCAACAGGACCAACTTGTTTAGCTTCATTAATTAAGCAGGTAGCATATACAAGCAAGTGGTCGGAGATTTCCAAATCCAACGTACCGGGTTCACCGTATTTCATATTGGTAATGATAAGATCCAATACAGAAATACATCGCCCGTATCTAGTCGGTTCATCAATAATTTGCGCAAGTCCTCAGGACTCCAAAACTCGGGTAAATTGAACAGCAGAATTATTATTTGAATCAAGTAGGTTAACATTAAAAACGCTTACATACATACATCATATTTACTAAATATATCGAAGAGAGTATCTTCAGAGTCAGTAACAAATAGCGCACAGCTAGTGTAAGGTGGCCTATAAATGACTCCTAATGCCAAAGAACAATGTCCAAAAGTAAGCTTCACCCACAACTGCTCACAACTTACCAGGGTATTCAGGGTTATACTATCACACGAATAGCTAACCTTCAGAAAAATACATACACTTCCTCCTCTTCGATTACCAGGTCTATCAGCCCTTATGAGATTGTATCCCGGAATGGACAACTCCATTTAAGTAATTAAGCATGTTTTTTTTTGTTATTACATTGAATTAAAAGAATAAAATAAAAACTCATGGCAAACTTGTGAGATTATTATTCGAATTTTCTGGGCTTAAACATTTTTTGTGGAAGATTTTCAAAATTTTTGTTTTTAATGAAATTTCAGACTTAGCTTATTTGAGATTCCGAACAACTTTTGTTAACAAGATTTTTTGATAAAAAATCCCTAATACGACTTCTTCAATTTTGCTGTTTATTTTAAATCGTAGTGGACTAGCATTCTACCGTGAATAGAAAGCAACATACCCTAAATATACAATTTAGTAAGGAGTACAATCAGAAAAAAGATTTTTTTTAGATCGATAATATATACAAAAATACTGGGGTGGTGTCGTCTAAAGTGAGACATACTGTACACGACAACGCACTATACAGCAATATGAACCAACGGATATCACAAAAGTAATAGATAACTATACATGTTAGGAAATATTTCCAATAAATAGCTTTATATCCCAACATAATATGATATATAGATTAGAATTACTCGTGAAAAACAGTTATAATACAATACATACAGTAGATGATGCCCCATTTGTGGCAAGTCAGTTGAACACAATTTATACTTGCTAATCTATTAAGAAGATTAATTCTTCTACGACGGAAGTGATTTTACAAGATCATTTTAGTACCCTCTAGTGAAGGCACTAAATGATATGCCAAATCTGATAATATTTCAAAAAGCTTCAATAATATGTAACAGTTTTGTGACTGATGGAAATGATTGAAATCGTAAGTATTTTTGCATACTCGTTACATTTTATCCACTGCCCTACATTCCATTCAACAAAATTCTAGTTTACTTACATTAACTATCAAAGCATTATCCAAGATATTTTCTAGAAGTGTTAAGTAGAGCATAAATTTAAATGATGATGTATAAGCAAATCCTCTTACCTTAAGAAGAATGAGCAAATTTAATTAAAAAGCTTATTATACAGGATATGGGTTGAATTGCAAATACAGTCCCTGGCCAAATTACTTGAAACACTCATTATTTTGTAGTTTCTTCATAATAAAATATAAACTATACATGTATTATATTTTTTATTTATAAAATATATTGTAAAAATATGTAACATATGTAAATATTAAATAAGTAATTAATATTTAGTCATAACCATGATTTTAATACACCCTTAATTCTTCGGAGCATACTTTTAATGCAAGATGTGATTGTCTCTTTTATATCTTCATCGTTCTCCCATACATCCTTTATATTCTTCATCAATATTTCCTTTGTAGGGTTTTCTCTTTCATATACCTTACTTTTTAGTCGATTCCATACGTTCTCGATGGAATTGAGGTCCGGTAAATTTCCGGGCCAACGTAAAAGAGGTATGTGATTGTCTTCAAAGAATTTCTTAATCTTTTTTGCCACATGGCAAGAAGCATTATCTTGCATAAATATACGCCCTGTCGGTATGCGACGTCCTGGCTTAAAATACGATAATAACGTGTTTTTTAACACATTTATGTACTGCTCTTGACGCATTGTACCTTCTACAAAATACAAAGGGCCGGGTCCGTCTCCACTCATCACTCCCCCAAATCATTACCTGCGGAGGGTGTTTTACAGTTCGAAGAACCGTGGACTCTGTGAGACGTTCGCCAGGTCGTCTACGAACAAAGTGTACTCGCTGCACTAACACACAGAGCGAGCACTTGTCACTAAAAAAACCTATTAAATAATGCAAACATTAATTCGGTAAAAATCATGTTGTTAAGTTATTCACCTTTTTCCAATTCTCGTCTGTGAAATGTCGATATTCTCTTGCAAAGTTGAGACGAGCAGATTTCATTTTTTCTGTTAAACGCGGCTTTTTTACAGATCTTCGGCCCATTAGGCGATTTTCGCGCAATCGGCGCCTGACAGTTCTGCTCGAAATCTCTATTCCTCTCTCTTGTAAATTTTTTTGAATCATTCTAATTGTAGCAAATCTATTGCTCAAAGCCTAATGAACAATTTCACGGTCAGATCTCTTCGAAGTTTTTCTTTTCTGACCGCACTTTGCCCGTCTTTGTGTCGATGTGCTAGCTCCTTCGTTTAAGTTTCTAGCTAAACGCGATACAGAAGAAGGAGATACTTTCTGTAATTTTGCAATTTCTCGTTGTGAATGTTTGTTTGATTGTAAAGAGCTTGTATAGCGGCTTTTTGTTCACTTGTTAAATCTTTCCCGGGCATTTTCTACAAGAAACCCCAAATATTTCATATTTTTTTTCAAATCCCAAATAATTAATTATTAAGAGATAGATAGAATAACAATTTTACCTTTGCAATAACGATATATCAACACAAAACACTTAACGATACTCCACAACTTAACTTCTATACGGTTATGACGAAATATTTTAAAAAATATCGATGCATTCTCTAAACTGTGAACTCGCTAAATGTAAGTTGATAACTGAAATATTTATATATACGTACTTTACTCTTCTAAATATCATTTCTCTGGTATTTTTATTTATTGATACAATAATCTAGTCCCCCTATAAACGATCGGATTCAAAGCAAAAGAATATCACTATAATAGGATGGGAATTTCCAGGTAAAAGGGTTGATTTATGACATGTTTCAAGTAATATGGCCAGGGACTGTAATACGTCCTACATCCTACTATGCTTTGTGCGACATTTACATTGCACTGTACATTGTACAGTGCGTTCACGATGAAAAGAATAAATTCGATAAAATTCTAGCAACCTTTTTTTGACAGGAATGTTGGAATTTGTCGATTCATATTTTTGACTTGTGTTTTTTTTTATAAGTAAGGACTATTACTCCCGCTTAAACCGGATGTGATATTAAATTGCGGTACTTACACCATAATTTAATGGTTTGAGCGGGAGAAATAGTAAAGTCGTTATTTAAGATGCAACATCCTGTTTGCGAGATATTACAAAAATTAAATGAACACAAACAATAACTTGACTAAGGCAGTAAAAAAACTCAATAACTTGACTAAGGCAGTAAAAAAACTCCACCATTTAAAAAATCATAGTAATCATATGTGAAAACTGTTTTAAGTGTTTACAAGTGTTTATTAATTAGCTTACGCACCTAATTAAATTCAAAATGCGTTTAACTGAAAAAGAAAGAATTACGTATTCAAACAGAAGTTCTTGATCTATTTAACGAACGGCGACAATTTGAGCATTTGCTTTAAGAAGTATTTCAATTTATTTTCCAACTCACAAGAAAACCAATCCGCACCTCCAGATTTGAATGAAACTTGGGTGGTTTGTAGACCTTATGGGACTATGTAAAAACGGGTTTCCGCTTCGGCTGAGAAACGGTTTTGGAAAGTGAAATCGGGCGTTTCTCGTTAATTATTTCCTATTAGATGTTCATAAAAATTATCGATACATATAGGGGTTTAGCATTTTTAAAGAGCTATCGAAATACGCTAAACTTGATGCAATAGGAGTTTGATGAGCGTGACCACATTATTGTTTCTCGCCTTTAAGTTTTAAACACTTTTGCATTCGAAGAAACCAATTGTCGAAACATTTATTCCACTCTGAAGTGGGTATCTCAGAAACATGCCTTATAATTGCTTCAACGGCTCTTCCGGTGTTTAAAAACGCTCACCACGCACTTTACTTTTTGACAAAAGGGAAGGCGAAGAAGTCATTAGGTGATAAGTCAAGCGAATACAGACAATGAGTAATGGATTCAACGTTATTCTCTTTTAGATAATCGACTGTTCGATGTGCTGTGTGAGAGCTGGCGTTGTCTTGGTGAAGGATGACGCGCCGTATGTCTGTTGTTTTTTCTGAGTTCAGCGAAGACTTTAGGCAAACAAATTATTGTACACCAATCAGCGTTTACTGAAACAGTTCACTAAAACCCTTACCACAACACTTAATTCGTACTGGACGCACGTTTCGATAGCCAAGCTATCATCATCAGCAGCAAGACTGAACTGTTTTTCGATCCTCAAGAGCAGCGGTAGCAACTGGCCCAGTTTTACGGAAGAAAAGTGCTTCGTGAACGAACAACTTTTGTTGGTTTTGGTTCACTTTAGAACACCCAAACAGTCGATTGTTGTTTTGTTTCTGGTTCGTACGAATATATCCAAGTTTTGTCACCTATTACGATACTGTATACGTTTGCAGAAGCACCGCGATTGAAGTTTTTAAACATTTTTTTGCACCAACTCACACGAGCCTTTTTTTGAGCTTCCGTCAAATTGTGGAATCCAACGACTGCAAAGTTTCTTCATACTAAATGTTCATGTAAAATCGTTTGTATTTGATTTTTACCAATGCACAAGGATGCCTCTATCTCTCGATATGTCACACGTCGATCCGCTTCAATCGTTTCTTGCACAGCATCGATGTTTGCAGGAACAACAGCAGTTGATGGACGACCTTCACGAAATTTATCACTGAGACTAGTACGTCGCGCTTAAATTCTGCAAACCAATCATAAACTGTGGTTTTGGATGGTGCTTCATCACCAAGAGCAGAATGAAGTCGATCGATGCATTGCTATTGAGTTAGGTCACATTTAAAATCGTAAAAAATCATCAAAATGTTCACGAGAAATTTCCATTTTTTCACTAAATTGATTTCTTTGAAACGGTATTAAAACGAAACTACTCAGCCGGTTGTTTTTCTGTCAATGGCGTTTATCATACTAAATGTAAAATTTTAAGAAAATCATATTGAAACGTACCATAACATACCAACATACCAAACACACTATCTAGTGATAATTTCCGGAAATGTTTAGGGTTCCCCTCGTATTCAACGGGTTTCTGTATATCATGTTGTAATTTTTTTACTGTTTTGGCAACGAATATTGCTTATTTATACGATTATGCAAATTAAATAATCTAAGCATGTGACAGTATAAATAATATCGGCACAGATTATTTTAATACCATTCGATTTTAGTATTTTGTTTATCACTGGCTCGAATCAATCATTACTCCGCTTTGTGTAATACATGGCACGATCAATCACATGACGGCATGATCAGTCGCATAGATTTTATAATTTAAAAAATATAATTGATCAGTAATAAATGAATGCCAAAATTATTTTTGGTAATGTCTTATTTGCAGTAGAAATATAGGTAGGTGTATACATACTGCGCCTTAAAATTTATGACTCTGTTATTGTATCACTGAAGGCGCTATAGGTCCGTTTCAAATGTTGATATAATCACCACAAAATCAGATACACACCCTTTTGTACATAGGGGTAGGGATGGGTAGTTTAGCGTATTTCGATTGCCTTTTAAAAATGCTAAACGTTCATATGTATCGATAATTTTTATGAACATCTAATAGAAAATAATTAACGAGAAACACAGAAACCTCCGATTTTCAAACCCCTATTACACCATCCAAAACCGTTTCTCAGCCGAAGTGGAAACCGGCATTTTATATAGTCCTTGAATTTTGGGAGTGCGGGTTGGATACTTTTCCTTACGGTCCAAGTTATTATTTGTTTTATTTAATTTATGTATTTGTTACAAAATAAACCTGCACATGGGGAGTTTATTGAACTTGAAATGCCTATTTAATCTTCTATCCAAATTCCTAAAGACATATAGGATGTTCGTTTTAAAATAGTATATTTGTGGCCATTTCTGCTCAACTCAGAAGTGACACCACGTTGTAGTGTAAGTCAAAATTATAAATTGAGCGTCAGAGTATTTTTACTCGATAAACGTTGCTAGAATTTTATTGAATTTATCCCTTTTATCGTTAACCCAGTGTTATTTTTCAAGACCTGCAACTATTTTTGTTATTTCAACTATTTAGGTATTCAATATTTTATACAATAATGTGAGAGTACAATTGTCACAAGCAGTAATTTTTAAAACATTTGCTTTATAAATAAATACTTAACTATTATCATAAATATCTATCGTAATGTATTATTTTTATATTATAGCCAGAAAGATAAACATGCACACATTTGAACGATCAATTTTTTCCGTGAAAACATTACTTATTAGGTGTGGACTTTATTGATCGCATATACATGTATGTGAATGAGTTATTTGAAGGATATTGTCGCTATCGGTTAGATAGGTGGGGTTGTAGTAATATTTCAAATATATAATGAAAAATTTAATTTTTAATTAGGTTTGTGATGGAGTTTTTTAAGGATTGTTATTGTTTGTACGAGGTATTTAATACCTTAAAGGGTAGCTATTTTTCAAAATAAATGGCGTTTCCTTCTATAAAACAAAAAAAAGATTTCACTGTGCTTTTAGCTAAAGTTTTAAACAATGTGAAGTAATCCTCCATTCCTTAGAATTTCTTAAACTGTATATCAGGTAGTTATAATCTGTGATATCGTTCCTAAATCATTAATTATTAAAGCTGGCCACGAGCGGTACCGCGCAGTAGCGTAGAGTCGGCCAGGCCTCGCGTTTCACTAGAGTTATTCTGCTAATAGAGATGTTTGCTGCCGCAAATAATTTCGCTCATCTTTTAAACAAAAATTAAATAACACGTGCTCAAACACTTACCATTTTAAGAGTCCTCCGTGAAATCACAATGTGAATAATGTCTGTTAAATATCTATAACATTAGATATGTTTCAACTGTTGTTTCGGCAAAACAAGTACGGCATGAGGAAAAAATGCGTTTATATGCAGAGAACGAACGTTCTACATCTAGTGACGTAATATTTGCGTAAGTAAAATAATCTTTCAAATAACTTAACGATTCTGTTGACGCACCTTCACAAATGTGTCTTAATGTGCCAAAATCAGAATTTTTCTCAAAAACACTTTCAAATTTTTCCAGAACAGAAACATTTTTTGCGTCTTCAATCGCGCATAGCTGTGCGTGAACATGTTGCACTATTTTTAGAGATTCTTCTAACGGAACCGCAGGATTTTGTAATTTTTCTATTGCATCTGCTAGCCCGAAGTAATTGTCGTGAATGATTTTTAAATCCATTTTAACATGACTATCTTGAAATTTCGACTGGCTTTTCTGGATAGCGGCAGCTTCCTTTGTATCGAATTGTAAAACCACGTTCTTAATATTATCAAAATATTTATGATAATAAAACGCGGCCTGCAACCATGTTCCCCAACGAGTTAGAATAGGTTCTGGTGGCTCTGGTATACGGGGGCACAGTCTGTGAAATTCGCGAATACGTTTCGGTGATTTGACAAATACTGCTTTGGTATGCGCTATTAAAGCGTCTACCTCAGGAAAACATTTTCTGATACTATCCGCCACAAGATTGAGAGCATGAATTTTACACGTAATGTGTAACAAATTAGCAAAATGTTTGCAGCACCATCACTCACTAACATCAAGAGTTGGTTTGTTGAAAGTTCAAACTTGTCCAATGTATTTAACACTAATTTTGAAATTACTTCGGCAATACACTGTTGTATTCGTTTGGAGACTAATAGATGAGGTTCCAATTTGCGTGCCATTACATTAAGAACAGAATGTTTCTTCCGATCTGTTGTTTCGTCGACACATAACCACAATTTTTGATCTTTCAACTCCGATTTTATTTTTTGTTGAATATGTTCGCGGGCAGATGGCACAATTCTTCGTAACGATGTTCGACTTGGTAATTTGCACTCCGAATAGTTATTCCAAAAGCAGATAAATGGTTCCTTGTCTAGAAAATTAAACGGTATATTACATGCGATAAACGTAACGCATAAATTAAATATAAATTTTTCATTGTCTCGTGCGCAATTTCTTTTTGAGACATGCTTTTCACTATTTACGTGTCGTAGACAATGTTGTCTGGACCAACACATTAACGGGATTTTACAGATTACACATTTAATTTTAGCACCTTCATATATTAAGTCTGGAATTTCTGCAATAAATTTTCGAAGTTTGTCCAACCGCGGTCGTTTTGCTGACGAAATCATAATTTTTCTAGGACAGATAAACAATTGCGCAAATGACCGGCAGCGAAAATGTCCGTACTGCTCCGCAGACCAAGTAATACTACCGTTCCTCTCGGTCCGAACTGATTCTACGCCGATGTGCGGTACCGCTCGTGGCCAGCGTTATTAATTATGGCTGTTACCAGTTCCTGAAACACAGACAGAGCTTCCGTAAATATTGGGATTGATTTTTATTTCTTAGTTAAATGTCGTTAAAATACATCATAAAACAGTTTTATGTTAAAACAGTTTGTTAAATTTATCTACACGCAGAGAAATGCTTTCTTGCAAAAATTAGTCTCTATTCAAGAACATATTTTTATTTCAAGACTATAAAAATGTATAACATAAGAAAATAATTTTCTAGAAATTTTATTTGGATTAAATAAATATTTTCTTAGGGCTATAAAATTAAGAAAATCCAAGACAAAGATGTTTCTTCCAAGTAAATCATTTAGTTTTAAGTTAAGAAAATATTCATATTAAAGGTTAGAATGAAAAAATGTTTCAGATCTCACAAAGTTCTATTGAGAAATTAGGCGACCGGTTTCATGTTCAAAGAACACATCATCAGGCCACCTAAAAGGATATCCAATAAAAGAAAAATTACAATGATGGAAAAAAACCTAAAGTTGATAATTAAAAATAGGAGCAAGTGAATAAACTAATTAAAAAGTTTTTTTATATGTTACAGTATAATTAAATTATTACTTTAATAATATAATTAAACAGAGATTATTTTTATGTAGTTTCATAATTAATGAGTTAATATTTAAGTTTATTTATCCCTTTTTTATTATTATTATGTATTATATGTATACATTAAAAAAGCTATAGTTAAATTAGTACACGTGGTAAAATAGTAATAAAAACAAAAAAAAAATGCATTAACCGGTATCTTGAAAATGTTTATGAAACTTTTTACGTTAAAGGTTATATCATTGTATGGTATCTGTATTCCAGTTCCGTCCCTACTATCTAGAACGGCATGAGTATAACTATTGGCACTAGGTGGTACCAGAAAATATTCCAGTTGCTATTTTTTGAAGATTAGTGGCATAAACTTAGAAGCGTTAATGCTTTTCTCTTCTCACACTGTTTTTGCTGGGAGTGATTCCATCAATACCATGAGCTATTTATATTAGCATTAATCTTGGTTATTGTTTCTAGGCACTTTTTTCATGTGTACTTTTACATTAAGTTCACTTTTGTTTGAACATTATTTTGTAGATAACCTCTACTTTAGCCTTTTTAAAATCACAAGCAATATGAATAATTTACTACATTATGTACGGATATGTCCCACTGTTTTAAACAAAGTAAGTGCAATTAATGATGTGGATATAAATAATATGCATTTTAAGATAAGCAAAAATTGCTTTATTTTAAGAAAATGAAACTATTGATTTATGAACAATACTCAAACGCTTTCTGGAATTAAGAAAACTATTTATTATCCTTAAGAAAATATTGTTTTGTGTTATAACGGCCATCTACTTATACTAAGAATCGCTTTCTTCAAATTTTCTGCAAGATTTTCTTGAATCAAGTTAACAAATGTCTTAAACAAAGAAATACAATTATTGCATTATAAGTATATACTTCTCTTAAAGGGAGAAAGAAACGCTAAGAAAATATTTCTTTTGAATTAAGACGGACAAGTAAACGTTTCTCTACGAGTGTATTAATTAACAACCACCTCTATTTAATATTATGCCTGGTCTATTTCAAACTATTTCTCTATTTATTACAATATTATTTTTTCGCGTATCATCTAACTAATACTGAAACACTTCACTAAAACCCTTATTACATCACTTCACTAACACTGGCTAGAAGCGAACCATCTTTAGCAGCGAAGCTGCTCCAGTGTTGCAGTGTCACAGTGTTCGAGTACGTAGATTTATCTAACTAATAAATAAAATATTCAGGATACATCAAATAGTATAAATTTATCCAAGTTCTATTTTCTCTTATTGTGAATAAATAAATGGATATTCTGTAAAATTATACACCTAGAATATGACAAATACTTTTAATAAACTTAAATTTCTTGCTGTTGCTGATATGAAGAATACGACAATATGTTATTTTAATGTTTGTTTGTAATAATTTAATTCACACGTTCGTTTTTTCTAATCACCTCAATGTAGGAAGACACCCAGTAGAAAATGCAATAGTGTGACTCTCAATATCCCTACATTCAAGGTAATTACTTGTATTTTATTTCCTTGGTAAATTGACGTGACACATTTTGTGACATGCACACTATAAGCATTCTTTTGTTTAAAATTATGAGAAATTTAATAATGCATATCTTTTGTCTAAAATTTGTATGTAGTATATCAAGTATTAGAAAAAATCGGTTTAAAAAGGAAACAATAAAATAATATATTAACTGGTATACATTATGAAGTGACTTCACTTTATACTACAACCATAAATAAACTCTGGCACACGTACGCCCGTCACATCCAATGAATTTTTAGTTATTAATATAACAACCAAGCACATACTCTAATTACTTAGAATATCCGTTAAATATAGTTTGCTTTAGAAAAAATGGAAGAAAACTATTTATTAAACTATCTTATGAAATCTACCAAGACAAATAATTTTTGTAAAAAATATTATAATTTTCAAAATGTAATTCTTTTAACGTCCTTCCAAGAGAAATAATTCACCAATTCACTTTCTCTTGTTATTAAATATTAAAATCCCAGCGTCTTATTGATTGCTTTTTGTTTGCTCTACTTTACAACATCTTCATTGACGTGTATATATATATATATAGATACATTAAAACGACAAATATGAAACAGTAGCTTTATGAGCGTAGGAGAAATAATCATCGCAAATGTGTTATACGTGTTTATGTCTCTAAATAAAATAAAAAAATGAGATGTTTACACTCAGCCTACAATAACTTAAAACTATTTACATCAAAAGAAAATTAAAAATGTTTTTATTACTTGTGTTTCTCTTGGCCTTCGTGCGGTAGTTATTTATGAACAATAAATGTTATATATACATGCAACACCTTGAAATATTTCGCAAGCAATAATACAAATGTTGCAAAACTATTTATAAAAAAATCAAGACATTCTATTAATTAGTTTTTTTCATTGGTCACATTTGGTCTTTTCAGTGCAATTAATTAATTAACTTTTAATTTTCATCTCTTTATAGTTTCTAATTTTATGCCAGTTTGTAACTGTTTAAAAATCCAAAAGTAACATAACACATTTAACCAGAATTAATTTTAGTAGCACACTCTATTGTTTGATAGGCTTGAAAAACTCCACATTTGACCAAAATGAAAAATTTAAAAATTTTCGTACATAAGCAAATCCGAGCTCTCTAGAATGAATGGAAAGGTTGGATAGTTTCCAAGTACCTGTTTTTTAACGACATTTGTTTGCATTTACTTACGTTTCTTTTGTTTATACATAGGCAATTTAAATTAACTTCCGTTTTCTTTAGAGGTAAACGAAAAGTAAATATCAAAAGCTTGTTTATATAATGCTGTCAAGTATTATCCAACTCCGGTTACTAAAAATACGACAAATTAGATATTGCAGACAGGAATTATTAGGAATATACTTTTACGACCTTAAATTTAGAAGTTGACTGCGCTTATACACATCATTAGCGTAATAATTCTAGGAATATATTTTTGTTTACTGAAAAAAGCAAAAAAAATGTGCTAATATGAGTCGTGTTCATATTTTTTATTTTTCATCTGTTCACACTTATATTTTTCATCCGTTCATTTCATTTATTTAAATATTTATTTAACCTGTTAGGCCCTGGTACGCCACCGCTACAATCTCCTAGGGTAGCTACAACTTCCAATTCACCTTCTAGTTCTATTGTCGCTACTGCTACTACTACTGCTCCTCTTCCTCCTAGGCCGACTGCTATAAATCTAAGTCAAGCTTTATTACAGGGTGTTCAAGGTTAGGCTTTACTATCAATGAGACTGTACTTTTCTTTTGATTAATAACGAAACTCACCACTAATTGGTTTTTTCTACTAACGGTGTGTTTTTCTTATCTATGTTATTCGAAGGAAATAGTATCTGAATTCCATAGTCTGTTTTTCTTTAACCCGTAACCTGCTATTAATCAAACCGACAAAGTCTTGCTTTAGAAATAATGCAAATGTACATGCATACATACGTTAAAGTATATGGTAATTTATGAATTAATGTCGATGGCATATACCATATGATCGAATACTCTTACTCTCTAAAAGGCTGTGAAATTATTTCTTTCAAAATATTGTTGGCAATGACAAATAAAAAATAATTGTCATTGCAAGCAGAAACATTTATATATTGGTATTTGCCAAAACAATGTAATTTCATCTGTTAACGGCGTCACTTAACTGATTAATATTGCCAACTTAAGTTTGGAGAAAAAAAAATATGGTTTTCTGGGACGGTAGTAAATAAGTATTGTTGCACGCGTGAGCTTCATTAAAAAGGTAATTTAATTTTTGAAAAGAGCAGCTCAAGGAACATTGTATGTATTGGAGATGAATCTTTAGGCTACAACAACAGATTCGTTCCATTTTGTTTCCAGATCTTTTTCAACGGATTCGTTATGTTGATATAGGAATTAAAATTTCATTAATGCAGATATTTTAAACGTAAAGTATATAAGAAATTGAAATATACACGGGCTATGGCTAGAATCATAAAAATTTCAGCACGACAAAACCAAAACAAATATTCATTCACTATATTTCACCAAGTGCTAACCAAACCAAAACCAAAACCATTAGTTTTGCAATGGCAAAGACTCGTTTTGTTTCCTTTTCCTTCCTAAGATATTCTATTAAACTTATCTACAGTTCAAGGAAATTTGTTTGTATAGATTTAACATACATACATATAGTTTCGACTACATCACAGTTAAATGTTGAAACTTACTATCATTATCACCACAAGCTTTTTAAAGTTATTTACCAAAATTCCAGAAATCTATAGGTTTATTATTTACAAACCAGTTATTTTCTTGTCTTTATTCTGATATTAAACAAACTGAACTTTCTACATTTTAACAAATTTACATCACTTTGTACCAACACATCTACATATTGTGTACAAAGCGTTTGTGTCTTAATCCTTTTTGCGTTTTACTATACTACGAGGGTGTATCAAATATAAACGGGACTCGTTTTTAAAAAAATTCTAACTTTATTTAACAAGTTTACAAATATATATTATTTTTATACATACCCTCCCACCCTAGAAATACAATTTTCTTATCGGATTGGGAGCTTTACGTTCGTATAGCCATTGGAGCACAAGCGCTTCCATCGCTTCGTTGTCGTCGAAACGCTGGCTTCCAAGCGCTTCTTTGAGGGGTCCACAAAGATGGAAGTCACAAGGTGACAAGTCTGGATTATAGGGTGAATGTTCCAGCGTTTCACATTCTAATGCATCCACTTTTTACATCGTGGCGTTAACCACATGAGGCTTGGCGTTGTCATGCAGAAGAATGACACTTCTGGCCGATTGCTTCTTCCTTTTCCTTCGAAATGACAATTTCGCGGCATCCAGTACTTCACAATAATATTGCGTATTAATTGTACGTCGATCGTGGAGAAAATCAACGTGAAAAGCACCTTGCCGATCAAAAAAAATTGGCCTCGGTCACACTTGTCCTTGGGCGGCGATCATGGCTCTCGTTCTCGACCTTTCCACGCCCTCCAGAAATTTTTTTGTGCCATGCAAACACACGGGTTCTTGACAGGGTGTTGTTCCCGAACTGTGTCTGTAATCGCAGCAAAATTTCGGTTGGGTTCGCCCCCTCCTTGGCCAAAAACTTGATGATAATCCGCTGCTCCACGGAGACATGCACTTCTCTCTCGCTCATGGTTACTTTTGATACTAAAGGGATCCGAGATAGTTGCGGTCTGTTCTCCCCCCTCCCTAACGGTACAGGCTACCTGCGCATCAACCCCTTCCAGGTCTAGAAGCCCTCCAGAATTTTTTACAAAATCAGTCCTGTTTATATTTGATACACCCTGGTACTAATCATGCAATATTTTTCCTACTACCGACTCAGAATTTGTAAAAAATCAGCATTTTACAAAATGATTTCACATTTGCTTATATATTTATATAATTATCAATGTTGTCAAAAATGTATTGACACCTATTGCTATATTAATGTAGTATTACTTTACGTCCCTAGGGACGTATAATTCCATTACATCCTATGTAAAGGGTAGATAACCCGTAAATCGCACTTACGTCCCTCAAATAAGGGCAGTAATGATTGACTTACATAGGCGGTAGTAGGAAAACTTATTTGCATCATTACTGTCAAATATATCAAACGTAATTTGAAGTTTAAATCTTGATATGATTAAAGCAAGATTTAAATGTCAGATGTAATTGTAACCGACATAAAAATTGAAAAAAAACCTAATCCTCTCGATTACGTTTTCTTATAATCACAGTATCCAACTCGTTTATAACTTCTTTGCAGCAATGAAACTTGTCGAAACTCAAAACCTAAACGTTGAAGTGTATGCCAATATTCAGTAAAAAACACAGCAATAATTATTCTCGTTTTTACTTGCTATTAGTGTTGAAATGTTTACATTGACATTTCTTATTTTTCGAAAAGATAATTCGTTCTTCGTTACTATTGAAAATTCTGTCTTTTTGACAAGAGATGTTTTTCCAAGAGATGCTTCATGTCTAAGTGCCTAAACTTACATTTAAAATGTTGTGTCACTATGTTTCTACCCTAATAACAGTATCACTAAGCATCTTCACTTGCCCATCACCATATAGTCTTTATGGTCAATACGTTTCGTTGTCAAAGAAATGAACACCGAAAACAAATACAAGTGTCGATCCTTCTATTTAGATCATAGAAATTTTATAGAAGAAGCTAATATCTAGCCGAAGTGTTATGCAATATACCATATAATCACATACACAACTGTATTTGCCTACATGGTTGAAACTTTTAAGTTGAACAGGTAACTATCGTCATCATGCACATACATAGTTGTTTATTCTTGATTACTACTGTTGAATTCGATAGAATTTTGACTACAATCGCACATGAAATTTAAGTATAAATGCAGTGTACACACACTACATACTACATATGGAGAAGCGTTGAATTCGAATTTTTACGTAGATATAAAATCCAAAACTTCATGAAATCTACCGGTATAGAAACGTAGATCCACTTAACAATCAAACTGCTTCGTCAGTACGCAGCATTTTTTGCAAATTGTACAATATTCTCCAGTACCTAGGCAACATTTCTTAAACTATTTAATTGGAGAAAACTGTTATTGAAATGTGCCTTTCGCACCTTTTAGTACGATAGATAACTAAAATTGTACTTAACGCATATACAAAAATGAAACACCGAAACATAATGAGCAGGGATGCGATTTCAAGCCACCTACTACTAGCTACTAGCGTAGCATTTTTCACTTGAGTGTACTGGCATCGGTGTTGGCTGCAACTGGCACTTCCCGAGCCACAGTTTATCATATGTGAGAATATACTGCGATTGAGCGGTCCACCGATGCGACGTGATATGCACTGCAGCAATACTTGTACTAACAATTATTTATGTGACATAGTCCGTTTAATTAACTAAAAATGTTAACAATTTCAATAGAACTCAGATTAGAGAAAAATCCTCACTTAGGTAAATTGAAAATAAAATCTGCTTTTCACCATAATGGAGATAATGTTCTTGTTCACAATTTATACTATAACAAAGATGAAATAGAAAAAACTTTCTTATGCACCGATAGTTTCTTGTGACGCATAGAGAAGTTTTTCTCAATATAAAGCTTTGTTGCGAGACAATCGAAGACGATTAATTTTTGAAAATATAAGTAAGCACTTGATGGCAAATCATACATTACTTTAATATTTACTTGTTTTAATAGTAACTTGACGAATGAAAACTGTTACAAGTAATTATTGCAATATCTTAATAATATTTCGTCACACATATAAATATTTGTGTAAACATTATATAGCGTTGGGCATATTACAAAAATAATGTTTTCCCCTGAGAAGACATGCCTACGAATTAACTAAATGAATTTCAATACAATGCTACGTGTATTTTTCATTTTAAAAGCTGTCGTCGTATCTGTTCCTATCATATACGCACTTACAAACTAGCGTTGGAAAGAATTTATTTATAAACATCAGTCCCATGCATATAGCGAATAACGTTGCCGTCTATATGTGGGCACGTCCTTCTTACCCTTCAGTTTTTCAAGACATACACCAGTCGCCTATCATACGTGCTTGAGTTATGAGCTCGACTTCACTGCTGATTTTAGGAAATACTTAATACATCTTATTTGATTTTGATGGTATTGATGAACTTTAATCGTTAATTATTTCTAAATAAATACTTGATTGTAATATTGCTGTATATGAAGCAAAGAAGTCATTCCCAACTCAAAAAGAATGATAAATTCCAAAATAAATAGAACCTCTCATTATAAAATAACTAGATTGCATTTTTTGGTTTTCAAATATCCAATGTATTAAATATTCAAATAATAGTAAGTGCATAACAAAAACATGTGCAAAAATATTGAACCTGTTATGACTATAGTTATTCAAATAAGCAATCATTTGCAGTACTGCTAGTACCGTATTTCTATTTAACGAGTTCCTAGTAAGAACAATAAAAAAAGCTATTGTGCAGTATAACTACGAGATACAAACAAAGCAAATCAAAAATAACAAAGACGCAAAAGATCGAGAAAGGCAACAATAATTAATTAAAGAAATAAACTAGGGATATAACGTATCACTTGACTAGAGTCTAATGCGATGCTCTCATGACGGCGGTTGGATTATTACTGATTCTGATATCCTTTTATAGCGAGCAAATTTTGCAACAGTGTCCATGTATTTTAGCGGTTCGCTTTATTACATAGCTTTCTAACGCGGTATATTGTACTGACAAGCGCAGCAGTGCACTCGGAGCAGCAAATTTTCAGTATCTCGGCAGTGGGCGGAAATCGCATCCCTGATAATGTGTGATTATTATTCCTGTTTCTCTCTAAAGTAGACTTATGCTCACAATTACTCCTTCGTCTGAGAATGCTTGGCTTTTTTTATATATAATAAATGTACTTGCAGATACGTTTAATGATGCTTTTATGTTGTTTGTGTGTTTATGCATGCTTTATTGCCACTAGACGGCAGTTCATTACATAAATTTGATAACGTTGACAAATGGCTGGATTCCACGATTAAGTACGACAAATTGCGACATGATGATTCAGGTTTGTTCCTATTCTTTATGTTTAACTTAGATTTTGTCCATTTTATTTTACTAACACAGTCGATAGATGATGCAGTATGGTAAACGACTTCATAGTAAGGCGTTTAGTATAAAATCTTTGTTGATGATCTATTTGGATCTAAAATTTCAATTATGTAGTCAATGAATTAAGTTTATTTGATTTCTAGTTTCAAATTAATTTGTTTGCCTAAAATCTGGTACATCATCATCTACTTGATCTACTCTGTTTAATATTATTAATGAATACCTTGGGAATAAAATATCTAAATGGGTATTAAAAATTCCATATTCAGTCAATTCGCTTTAGTAAGCAAGTGGCAAAAGGTCTTATTATAAAACAGAATTTTAACTGACCATGATGTATAGTTGCTAAAGAGTCTCGTTATTCATTATTTCCAATTAAAAAAAAAAATTATCACGTGTGTAAATCGTGCTCGAAATAAATTTGATAGAAAACAGTTTTTATATACCCGAGCAGGTTCTTCTGTTATTTTATATCTTCCGTTGTCTTAATTGTTGGCTTAATGAATATAGGTGAAGTCTTCCCATTTTGGTTCTAAATTAAAAAGTAAAAGTCTTCGTAACATGATGTTAGAAATCAATGGTTTACGAGGGTAGTCTGAAAAGTATTCAATATAACGCAGAAACAAGTTTTTTTTGTCAGATTTAGTTTTATTTCTTAACATAGTCTTCTTGTAAATCTATACACTTTTCCCACCGATACTCCCATGTCTATAATCCGTCCAAATAGTAGTTGGCATCTTGTTCTGCAAAATAGGTGTTTGCGAATGTGATTCGGTGAAAATCTCTTTCTTTTTCTTCAAATGCGGCTGTTTTCCCGTAATTTCTGCCTTCAGTTTGTCAAGTAGTGATGTGTAGTGTGCCCCTGTTTTTCCTTTTTAAAGATAGTCGATTAACACAACTCACTGACTATCCCATAAAACAGTCGCCATCACTTTCCGAACCAATGGAATTCACATTCCGCAGTCCGCTGCTTCGACTGTGCATTAGTTTCAGGAGTGCGTTGGTGTATTCAAGTTTCAGTTATTAATTGACGCCAAAACTCCAACTTATTTCGCTTAAATTTCTTCAACAGAGCTCTAGAAATGTTTATTCGAATTCGTTTTTGGTCCTGAGTGAGCAAGTGCGGTGTCCAACGCGCGGTTAACTTTTTCATGTTCAAATCTTCAATGAATATATGACAAACACTCTTTTTCGATATGCCCGTAGCCTCTGCTATATGTCTAACCGTAATTCGACGGTCGTTTAGCACCATTTGGTGAACTTCGGTATTATCGGTAGTGGTTGCAGTTTTTGGCCGTCCCGAACGTTCACCATCAACCAAGCTGGTACGACCACGTTTGAATTCAGTTGCCTAAAATGTAACTGTGGCAGATAATGGCGCAGAGTCCCTGTAAACATTTCGGCTATAGTTTACGTAGGCGTATTGCCTTTCAAATACAAGAATTTAATGACGACTCGATATTCGATTTTTTCATTTTTACAAAAACACCAACATCACAAATTATCACAAACGACTGCAACGACAAATAACAACTGGGCGTCCAACATGGCTGGAATTTTAAAAGTATCTTTCAACGCATGCGCAATTATATTGCCAGAATATTTTGGTCGAGTAACGCCATCTTCATGTTGAGGCTTGAAACTTTTCAGACTACCCTTGCAAATATATTGCTTCGCTACAGTAATAGCGGTTATCATTCGATTTTTTGCTGTTTCATGGTTCTCGCAAGTAATGTATATAAGGTTAATCAATTGGACTACAGTCGCACTACAAACGAGATATATTTAACGCAGTTATTGCAAATTAGAAGTAGGTATCCAATGAAAAATATGTAATAAGTATTATAAGAAACTTGTTCATTAATAAGGTAATCGTAAGTAAAACTAACAATGAAACCTGCTTTGGTATGTAACAACAATTGCAGGTTTATACTTATATTGTAACATTTTGAACATTTCGTATATAGCGTGTTCAAATTGTAATAATACATTGCTGCAGTACGTTATGAAAAAGTATTTCATAAGTTGTCTGGCGAGATCCTAGGATTGTTGCGGGTAACGCAAAATAAATTTGGCTTATCAGTTTTGACGTCATACGTCATGATTTAATTTTTTCAAAATATAATGGTTTTTTGGCTGTTTGAGAAAGCTATCAGTTATTGTTATAACTTATTAAAATTCGACTAGTTCTTACTTAAAATTTAAAAAAAAAGCAAAAAGGAATAAAAAATAAAACTTTTTAACTGGAGTAAAGGTATTTATAAATGTTGGATAGCAACATTTTGTTCATTTATACGTTAGTCATTTATTTATTGTGCCAGAAAATCATTCCAAAACTGCTCTACAGTAATGCAGGATAGTCATTTGAAACCGAGAGAATATCGATTCTAATGATGGTTGGGTATGGCGACCGCAAGGGAACATATGTGTAATTTTCAATAAAGAATGCCCAAGTAGGAAACCAACTCCTCAATCTGTTATCAGCAAAATTTTAAAGCGTTTTAGTAGAGAAACGGGTCATGTGAAGACTCTTTCTAAATCCGGAGCTAGAAAGATTGCAACTAATGAAGATAAAAAATTTGATGTGTTGTTAGAAATCACCGAAAATCTTCTACGAGTCAATTGTCTTTAAATCACTGTAAATGAGGGTTCGGTACATCGCATTTTGGAGGAAAGCAGGTTTCGCCCATACAAACTTATTCAACTTTAAGAATTATACGAAGATCGTTTTGACCGACGAATTTTACGAATTGATTTTAATTAACAGGATTGTTTTTTTTTTCGATGGAGCATCTTTTTCTCCTAATGGTAGTACTAAAATACCCAATACCCCCAATACCCAAAGACCACCAAAAATAAACGCACGGGCAAGAATTTGCGTTGAACATATTATTGGTCCTTTTTTGTCAAGGGAAATCTTACTGGAGATAGGTATTTCGACTTATTGCAGAACTAAGTTATTTCATCTCTTAAGATACCATTTCCTAATGCTGGGGAGATTGAAGAAGAACTAGTTAACAACAACCTCACTCCCGAAGTATGGTTTAAGGAAGATAGGGCACCACCTTATTATCAACTTAATGTTGGAAATGATTTATATTAAATTTTCCCAAACTGTTGGATAGGAAAAAGAGGAGTTGTAGAATGGCCGCTACGATCTCCAGATCTTACTCCGTGTGAGTAAGTGGCTTCTTATGGAGCCATTTAAAAAACAAAGTTTACCGCGACCGCCCCGAAGATATTGCAGAATTATAGCAACGGATTAAAGAGGAAATCGCATTGTTTCCTCGAAATGCACTCAGAAATTTGATTCATGAGTTCACTGATAGGCTAGGTCACTGTCTGGCTGTTAAAAGTTCGCATTTTGAATATTTGCTTTAGTTTTTTTTTAATTTTTTTTTCGAATAAAAACATGGATCAAAATTTTGCATTTTATATTTTATTGTTTCTTTTGTTTTTTGTAAACTTAATAAATAGCTAAACAAAACGATACCATTCTATATAAAAATATAAAAATTGATGAACAATATATTTTCATGCATAACCCAAAAAATTTCAAGATCACGCCAAACAATTTCATATAAAACATTTTTCATATAATGTGTTGCAGCCGCTGAAGAAGCATTATTCCATACGTTGTATAGAAACCTGTTTGTATTTTTTTAAATTTAACATTTAAAATGAATACGATAGAAGACCTAGATTTTATTAAAACTTTAAT
Source organism: Dynastes maya (assembly GCA_029619315.2). Taxonomy (NCBI): domain Eukaryota; kingdom Metazoa; phylum Arthropoda; class Insecta; order Coleoptera; family Scarabaeidae; genus Dynastes; species Dynastes maya. The sequence continues at coordinate 13,534,782 of JAROYE020000005.1, read as the reverse complement.
ACAATTTATTGTACTTCATTTATATTGCAAGTGCCAAATAAGGCAAATAGTAGGCAACACATACTGCAATGTAAATAAATTATTTAATAAAATAAGTAAACTTAAAGGACTATTGCCCGACATATCTTCCAAATTTCGTCGTGTGGTGTCGTTGTTTGGTTGGTAATACAAATACTTTACTGTCCCGGTTGTAAAATCAACCTTAAGTTAGCTTCCATAAGCCATAGCATTTCTTTCATATTGTCCTCGTATTAACAAACCTCCCGTTCTTGCGATACTCCTCTTTCATTTTATGGAAATTCATACATTTACAAATTATTTTATAAATGCTACTTTGCGGAGCAGTAATATTATTTATCGTTAATTGTCCCATTCTTTTTATCTGATAGTTTTATGTATTGTCATTAATCATCCACCTCTTTCCAAAGAATTTTCTACTTATGCTGCAATACCAAATGATTACCACTCACTTCATATCACGTAAACTAAAAAATGTTTTTTTCCATTTATGTTATAAGAATGACATTTATGTATGTCGTAGTCAATCATGATTGCTGAAGAGCACCTTTTCTGCACTATTTGCACTAAAATGGGACCAGCATTAATTGTGCTACCTCGGAAAAGATGTGCCTATGAAAACAATAAACGTAGAAAAACGCATGTGATAGTAATATTGCACCAGAAAGAAAAAGAAAAAAACAGCAAGTTCAACAATTTCGCATGTCATAATAAATACTTAACGTGTTTTACACGAACAACAAGGACATCAACTACATTTCAAAGTTTTGGCGATTATGAAAAGCCATCCCACTAGCAAGGAAAATACAGAAATGTCTACATACTTTTATACAGTTTCATTTAGGTTACTTTTAGAAGAAGAGTCATTGTCAATATGGCATTTAAACGGGCGGGCATGATGGCGTATAAAATGAAACACTAATACTAACCAACTACACCCGATAAGACGTGGAAGATAGCTCAATATACATAAATTTTAAGAATGTTTTTACATCTCTGCCATCTTTTTAAAAATATTGTTTTAAATGTAACATTAAGCAATTATTTACAATGTATACTGAATATTAAAATTAATCTCTAAAGAAAATGGCGGTATTAGCATAATGAAATTTATAATTACAGAAAATAGGCGCATGTTTTGTTAATATATTTTTCTGCATATGTATTTTGAAGATGAATCTATGATTATTTCATATCATCAACTTACGTCAGATGATACGGACGGTAAGCATTAACGTAATCTGCTAAAATAAAATATAATACCTTATATTTTTTCTCTCCCCATAAGCATAAGCTACTCGAAAAGTAAAAGTAGATTTACTACCTCCAACGAGCTTTTAGTAATGGGACGAACATGTTCACTACACTGTCAAATTGAATTGCCAGTGGGAAACGATTTTATTTTCTTATGTTCTGATTTTTTACTTTTATTTTCATGAAACATGTTAATCTCATCTAATGCTAAGGTACTAATCCGCATGATTTTTGGTTTTTGTTTTGGCTTCTTTTTAATATAATACTCAAAGTCAAGAATTCTAAATCGTTTTCCTTTCCAACTGTTGACTGTGTGAGGATTACTCACGTGACCTGCATGTAGGCTAAATAGCTGTACTAACTCGGCTTATTTGCGATTGTAGAAATAAGGATTGTCTGTCCAGAAAAGCCGTACTCACAGCTATCCACAAATTCTCAGAGTTCAGGTATGCTAAACTTTTATTTTTCCTTGACATTTCTATTTTCTCTTTGCGTACTTTTTGTGTTACACTGTATTTATATACTTATAGACTGTAATATTATACGTATACAATATATTTAAAGCTATTACTAAGTACTGTATTATTTTTTGATATAAATTATAACTGTACTGTTTGATTTCGTTTACACATTAGTCGCTTCATTTATTAGTTCACGTAAGTCAAGTTATTTAATCACTTTCTTCTACGTAACGCATCATGTTACCATATAAGTAACAATTATTATTTGCACAAACCAATAAGTGAAGCTACATATATAGTTCCAAACCTTTATAAAAATCTGCATAGAACGGTATTAAATTAGAAATCTACTGGTAGAAATGTTTCGCCACTTTTCCTTTGAAATTTTCTTAATTTCAACTCTTCACCACTATACTGCAAAAACCTATAATTTCTTGTACATATATGTATTTGTACCAATTGTTTCGTAATAATATATGTGTCTGCATGATCGTGTTTACCTGTATTAGAGTAAATAATACCTATTGACTTATAAACCAGTGGTACTTGGTGTGTCCTTGTAGTGAAGTCTTCTAGTTGTTGGTCGTTATCACTGGTGTTTAAAATCATTGTTACAACTTGTATCATTCATTATGTTATTACGATTTAACAGCTCGCCGACAAGAGATTATCAAGATGACTGAGCAACTGATAGAAGCTATTAATACTGGTGATTTTGAGGCATACACGTAAGTATTACGAAATTTTGCTATGTAGCATGTAACAAATAATTAACATAATGTTACAGCAAAATATGTGATCCACATCTAACAGCGTTTGAACCAGAAGCAATGGGTAACCTTGTCGAGGGAATGGATTTCCATAAGTTCTATTTTGATAATGGTACAAGAATTACTTTATGTATAGACGTTTATCTCAATTTTTACAATTTTTGTTGTAGTATTGGGGAAAAATTGCAAAGCAGTCAATACCACAATTCTAAATCCCCATGTCCACTTATTAGGTGAAGATGCAGCTTGCATCGCTTATGTAAGGTTAACGCAGTATATGGATAAGTAAGTATATTACTTGTTTCTGTAGAAATAGATTGCCAGAAATTATAACAAAAATGGATAACACAATCACCTCTACGAGTATAATTCCACCATAAACTATTTACATTTTGAAATAAGAATTTGGACAATTTTCCCTTAAGCTTTCTAAATAGAACTGTAAGCGTTTCTAATTTATTTAAAGAAATCGGTTTCTTTTACTATTTTGAATTTATTTCTTACCAATGAGCATTAATTCAATTTAACAATTGTTAATGGAGGATGTAATGTAAAATATTATCCAGAATACATTATTGTTTTTGCACTCGAATATTTGCAAAGACATCATTGGATCTGCGGAAGTATAAAGGATAATAACCTTTACAAGCGCTCGCCAAGAACTATACAAAACGGTAGAAATGTGCTTCAAACAATATCAATAAAAAGTGCTATCCATAAAGCTTCAGAAAACATATGTAAAAATTGTTTGTAGGTTCGTAGGCAAAATGTTGAATCTCATAAAACCCAATACCGAACTTTTTCCTCGAAACTATTAACAAATGAGAAAATGATTTCGACTACTACTGCTATGACCTACTAGAAAATGTCATTTTCTGTTAAAATCATTTACGTACAGCTGATCAATCATTACTGCCCTGATTGAAGGGAAGTGCAATTTAAGGGTTATTTACTTTGGTTGCCTTTGAGAGCCGCATATAACAGTTATTGTCCATTCACTTTAAGAATATAGTAGATAGCGCTGCAACCGGCGTCCATATAACACTGCCAAAATTTAACTCGATTAAATAATGGCGGGTAATTTGAAAGTAAAATGTCAGTTCTATAACCTTTGTCAATTTCCTTGAAAGTAACTCTAAATACTAATGTCAAATATTTCAGTAAAATGTTTAAGGAAAATATACAAATATACGTTTACGTTTATTTCTGTTTATTTAATCAAACCAAAGAAATTGAAACAATTTTATTTCAGACATATTCTATATTTTATTATAAATCACGTATTCAAACATACTTCTGAATAAAATAGTCTCTACGAGATACTTTAATAGTTCTGTTTTAAAATAGCTACAATAATCATAATTTTATAAACATGTACAAATTACTTTAAAAAAAATTTTTTATGTTAATAATTCAGAAGCATCACTTAGTGAGGACATTTTCAATGATGATCTAATATTAGCGGTAATAATAAATTCTTCCATCATATCTTCTACGATGTTATCCAGCTCATACATCTTATTTTCTTCGGCAATGGTGTGATTGATGTAATTTTTGTGATAAAATTTGATAAAATAATTTTGTTACAAAATCAATATTACATTTACCTTTAATATTTTAATACGTGTTGGCAATTCATTCCTTAAGAAAAACGAATGTATATATTTGCGAATTTCGGACTTTTAAGCATCATCCAAAGCTTCGCAAGTTGTTGTTCAATGTTCCATACAGTTGCTTCACCAAGCCCTATCTACTTGGAGGTTAGCTTAATAGTTGCCGATTTAAATTTATCCTGTTTCCACTGTATTTATAAATTATAAGCCATTAGTCTTTGTCCACTGCTGATGCGTTTCCCTTGAGGATTTTTTGATGGACCCATGAGATGCTCTCCACCTTGCTCAACGGTCCCCTCTTCAGCCATGTCAGAGGTGTAATAATCCTGGAATAGAAGTTAATAAGTACAATTGTATTATCAAAATTGGAAAAAAAATGCCTTCCCTCTGTAAATATCGTATTAATCGTGTTCTGACAAGAACAATTTTAATGCAATATGCTAAATAAATAATAATATAATGAGAAACACAAGAAACAACCAAATAGTCAACCTAAAGCAACGAAGAACTTTGACAACTGACATTACAAAAACGTAGCGATCAATAATATTTCATTTTATCCAACATATATTTCGTATACACAGACACCTTCTTTCGTCGTGTGTAATTTTGCCTTCGGTATTTGTAATAGCAAACGTCGAAAATATAAGCCTAGCTTGCTCAGCGCTATATTCTTAAAGTGAATTAACTCATGTCACAAGGGACGTAAGTCGTTACCTATGCTATAACAAGGCCTAAGCGCTCTTCGATAACATCACGCTGGGTTGGTGATGTATCGCCATGCACAATATTAGCCTAAGCTGTAAAGGAATCGTTTTTTTTTGCGTTTCTTTTGAAGTTTTGAAGGGCTTCCGATTTAAAGAGGATGCCAGTCGTCAACGGAGCCCTTCTTCGGATCCCATTCGATTTTATTTTGGAAAGACGAAGTTTCAAAGCAAAAACCAAACACGTAACCGAATCGTTTTCGTGAAAGATGTGTTTGTTAGTAATTAATCGATTAATTATTATTATTTGTAATTGTACATGTATTTGGACGAAATTTACAGACATGCTATTTAACCAGGGTCTTTCCAATTATGTGGCATTTTACCTAATCTATCATTACTTTTCCCACAACCATTTTTAAGTAGGGTATTTGTAGGTCAAGTTATTATAATTGTTGCAATACACTCACTGCTGTGAATATGACATTTAGATATATAAACATCCAAATGGCTACTATTCGGTGATATAATTTAAAATATATTGTATTAAAACAAAACGTTTAATACATTTAAAAACATATCTCGATGTTCAAGAATAATTTTGTTAAATATAACGTAAGAATATAAAACTATTTGAACAATAAAATCTTCGCGTTTTTTGTCAAATACAACGGACAGTTAGGAAATAGCATTTTTTTAAACCTAGGATTTTTTTAACTTACAGTTATAGTTTCACCGTTTCCTTGAATCTGTAGCTGTTGAAAAATAAATAATATCTTCTTTTACAAAGTGTAACTCACAAACAAAACAGCCGACGCCACAGTTTTTAGGTTATCCCGTTTTTATCGTTTCAGAAAAGGTTTTATCACTTACACAACACTAGAGAAACATTACAGGTATCACCAACAGTATAAAACAGTTTAAAATAAAACCAATATAATTTGAATAAACCAATTCAAAACGCAAGAAACGATCTGAACGTGTGAATGATCGACGACCTACTTCAAAATACGTCACAGCCTGCCGACGTCAAAGCACTCAGTCCTTGTGTATATCGTAAGTAACGCGTAAGTGCAGTTTTGTGGTCGAGGGTATTGTTTACAGACCGTAGCGAAGACATGCTATTATTGGGGAATTAGACAGATGTGATTTTTGGTACCTAGATTAAGCATAAAAGGACTTAATACACATGCGTTTATGTGGTTTATGTGGAATTACTAACTTAATGGGCGTAACATTACTCTAAATTGGTATGACATATGTTTGTTAAAACGTCACCTTTTCAAATGGAATGCACTGTATCTTATTTTAGTTATGATTTTTTTTGCAAAATTTTACACAAAAAATCACTAATATATTACTAGTGTAAAATCAACCATTTTCTCATTATAGCGATTTTGTATACTCAACAACTGTCAACACTTATTTTATCAGTATGCCATGACAGAAAGAAGTAAGTTATTGGAACAATTATTGAGTATGATGGCATTTAATGATATAAAATTATTACGTAACAGAAATTTGATTCATACAACAAAATTAAACTTTGTAAATATATTAGTGAGTACTATTAAACTATAGATATAAATTGCAATAAATATAAAGTGTCTAAAAAAACAGTTATTTTAAGGGATGTTCAAATGCACGACCATTCACCTCTAAACACTTCTGAATTCGAAAGAGGTAGTACGTAGTTTTCTTGTAAATACAATTATTAAGTGTCATCAAATTCAATAATTGTTCCAATGTTTCTGTCACGACACACCAATAAAATAATTTCCAGTAGTTCATTAACATGCCAGTAATTTTTTGTCCAGGATTTTGCCAAAAACTTAAGCAATAATAAATCCATAATCGTAAAAAGGTCATCATACTAGCTTTTAGAAGAAAATGGCGGAAAAGTGAGATCTAGAAGTGGAGACAAAATGAAGAGCCTCGGAAAAAGCAGGAAAGTGGTTACGGATTTACTCGAAAAACAAGAAAAAATAAAGTGCAGCAAAAATAAAAGACGAGGAAAAACAATTTCAGCTGATTGTGGGAGAGGAAAAAATTGCTCAAAGAAGAATTACGCAGCAAGAAAACCAAAACGCAAATGAGACTTTGGAGGAAAAAGTGACTTCCAAAGAATCTGTAAAAATCGAATAGGCAGAAAGTCATGATTCTGGGACTTGTTGAAAATTCTAATAGAGGTGACGACGAAGATTTGGAATGAAAACGAAAGGATTTTCATTTATGGATTTTCATAGTATCTATATTCAAAGCATTTCACTGTTTTTTAATTCCATAAGCAACAGTGGCTTTGATTAATTGTGATTACAACAAGACTTGACCTGCGCGTTTTATTTGTCTATATTTGAAATACTTTCACTATATTAAAAAAATCACGTTTCCGCTGAATATTTTTCTATTTTTAAAATAAGCACTTTTTCTGATGCAATGTCTATCCACTAAATAGAAAAATCAAACATGGAAATAACTGTAAGCTTTCACGGCCGATGTTTGAATTTGTACTAGCAATACATATTTCCGGGCTGATAGGCTGTGGTCTTGGATGTGTTGAAGTCGACGATGATTAGTCTTCACTGGTTGTCACCAGTGAAGACTAATCATTGTCCTGAAGATGTTGACCACAGTGTTTGGCGAAACCTCGACTTCGACACATCAAAAACCACGGCCTATTAGCCCGGAAATATGTATTGCTAGTACAAATTCAAACTTGGAAATCTTTGGAAATCATTATAAATCTTTGGAAATCTTGGGAGTTCATTGGAAATCATGAGGAAATCAGTGGAAATCTTGGGAGTTCATTGGAAATCATGAGGAAATTACAGTAATTTGGAAGTCTATTGTATAAATATTCGCCTGCGGTTTACTCCTCGTATTTTTACAACACCTAGGGGACGTAACGGGTTCCTGTCAGAGTTAAAATCAAAATTAAGAGCATACCAATAAAGAGCTGTTTTAACAGAATAGATTAACTTTTGGTATGGTTCTTCTGTTCTAAGGATTCTATTATTTCAGAAAGATTTTTCAATTATTCTGTTTATATCTCATGTGTCTCACACGTGTATCCAATTAACTTGCAAATTATTGAATTTATTTTTGAATAACTTGTTTTTCATGTTTTTAACAATTTTGTTTTGTTATTAATATTTATTTCATTGAAACAGTATAATATTCAGTTTCTATTTTATTTATAGACATGGGCAGGCACATACCCATCAATCGGAGGAAAGCCGTGTTTGGCATAAGCGCGACAACAAATGGCAGAATGTTCATTTTCACCGCAGTGGCGGCTCTGGAGGAGCAGCCTTCGGCTTCAGTTCACATAAATAGGGACATTGTTGTCCGGAAACAAGCAACAACTAGAGATCACGCGGCGCACTTAGAAATGCGCCTGCGGATTATATTATATTATACACTACTTGGAACTGAAATCACTATGAATTTCTATTTGTGGTGATGTGTGAATCTCATTTTTAAATTATCTCTCTCATTTACAGTTTAAAGTTTAATTGAAACAAATTATGTCTTTTTTTCCTACTTTGCTTCGATTATGTCGAATTAGTATCTACTCATTTTTTTTTTTTTGGAACTCACTGTCCCACCTGTACATTGCAAAATGGTTGTACCGACCTTTTAATTTCATAATATTGAAGACTTAGTCAACCAACCAAAACCGAAGACACAAAAATTGTAAATGATATACGTATAAACATCTCTGTAAGATATGTCACAAATTGCATTCCTATGTGGAAAATTGTAAAATCTTATAATTGCATTAATTTTTATTCTGATAACTATGCTACTCAATTTTCAAAGAAAAGAAAGAATGTCACCAACTGTCTCAGTATATCTGCTATCTACATATTTAAATATTCGCACTAAGAAATGTATCAGAATTTCAACGGTAAGATAAATTGTTTTTTTTTTTACATTTTTATTTGGTGAAGTAGTCATGGTTGTGTGCCAAACATTGGAAGTTCGAAGAAAAAAATGATTAACAAATTAAGTGCGCACTAGATTATTGGTGGGAGTTAAATAATATGGTTCCGAGCTGTGAACTCGTTACTAAAAATGTTAAAACAGAATTTCTCACAGGGTAAATAAATTTCTGCACTTCGAATTCCTTCTTTTGCTTTTATAAAGGTGAATTTCCCCTTTTAAATAACTAATTTTCTAATTCAGGTACTTAAAAATATAAAAGAGCACATCATATAATGGATAAAGAAATTGAAATTTTGATATTTAAGATATAAGAGTTAAATACGTATTTATTACTTACCAATTTTTCTTATTAAGGAAATGAAAATTAAAACACTTTTTGGCACAACAGAGATTAAATTTTCATGAAATTTAAACATTAATTAAAGTTCATGAAATATCATTAGCACTGCTTTGTATTTAGATATTTTTAAATGTCTTATATCTAATAGGTACGGTTTTCAATAATGGAAAAGTAAATTTTGCAGTACATTTTCCTTATAGTCATATATTCTTATGCTTAATCTTGTATTTTCTCTTTACAAAAATATGAAAAGGCAACAAATCTAAACAATGAATCTTATTGCTCTTATAGAGCCTGTCCAAATGTGAAAATACTTTTTCAACACTGGACATTTTACCTTAAGGTTTGCGCTACTTAAAAAATGAAGGGAATGGTAATTGTTTGCAAGACTTTTTTAAATAGATCGCACATACACACACACAGGCATACACAACACATGATGCTTACTATTATTCGAAAAGATTAAAGTAAGGGCTAGATTATATATTATTATATATATATATTCATATACCCCGCAGTACTTTTATGAATGAATTTATATGCAGACATAAAGAGTATTTTTCGGAAAAGATAAATCAGTTTCAAATGTTTTTAATATATACTGAAGATTATTTAAGATAAATAAATAAATAAAATAATATTTCTTCCTCTCTTGAGATATATTCATAAATAAACATAAAAAAGTTATGTAATCACCGATTGTACGACTTACTTTCACACAATTTTAATGCATTATTCAAGTCATATTCTCGAGATCATTGGTAACAATGTCTTTTACCAATAATTTACTGTATTAACAAACGAAAACAACATTAATCTTATAGTAGTCATTTCACTACCATTAAGAATATGATACATATTATGTATTTTATTTAAAACATGGCAAATAAATATTTCGAAATGCGCCTCGATTTATAATTAGGGGATGGAAATAATTTTTGCCTCATTTTATATTATTTTGAAACATAAGCACTATTGCTTGCAGAAGTATTGGTAACTGATACTTAGTTAATGTTGTTACCCCAAATAGTAGCATTTTTTATAATTAATAACGTTTCAAATTCAATAATTATGTTTTGCAGACAATGCTTTCCGTTCGAAGAATCTTTAAATACAACTATCACACCAGATGAAACAAGCATTTCTTAAATAATCGATAATGACTCTGTGTGAGTTGAAATTAATGAAGGAATGAAAAAAAGGTCCAATTCTCACAAAATTCCGTATTTCAAAAGTATCAGGCGATCAGTTTCGTGTTTAGGAACATATCCTTAGGTCAGTTACAAAGGTATCCAAAAAAAGGAAATTACATAATAAAAGCCTAATGTAGGCGTTTAGAGATAAAAACAAGTGTATTAATGAGATAAAAATTATGTTACAATGTAATAAAAAATATTTTTTTAATGTAAGTAGTAAAGGGATTTTTATTTGGTTTAATTAATGAATTATAGTTAAATTTTTTCTTAAGTTTTTAATTAAATGACAAAAAGTGAAGTCCATACTAGTGTTTTATTCCATTCACTACGTGTACTAATTTTGACTACAGTACAAAAAAGAAAATAAAACTTAAATATCAATTCATTAAACTAAATAAAAAAATTCCTTAACTATTTACATTAAAAAATAATTTTACGTTACATTGTAATATATTTTTTATCTCATTAATATACTTCTTTTTATCTTTAAGCGCCTACATTAAGCTTTCCATTATGTAATTTTCTTTTTTTGAATAACTTTGTAGCTGGCTTGAGGATGTGTTTCTAAACACGAAGCCGGTCGCCTGATATTTTTGAAAAACAGAATTTTGTGGGAATTGGACCTTTTTCCGTTTCCACCTTCCAAACGTTTATTAGTTTAGAAAAAGGAAACCATTCTTATCTAATTCTATCTTGAAATAAAATTGGTAAATAATAATAATATTTAGATATCCAGCTTTTGATCATGTAGTAATTTATTTTTCCGTAACCGTCGGGTTATGGGATTTTCTTATAGTTACTGTTTCGGTACTGTTTTCGCAAAATGTTGATATGAACACATTTCACAGCTTAAAATGTACTATGTAATGCTATTATTTAAAACTATTTTCAACATTAAAACGCATTTGATGACTTCAAGATATTTATTTTAAATTAAATGCCTGTTTATGCTTCTGCGAGCACTAATGTCAATTCTGCAACCTCATAATTATATTTACAATCGACGTTTGTGATCTTTTTAGAGAATACAACTACAATGTTTGAAATTACTAAAAAGGGATGTTTCAGAAACTAATATGAACAGGTTATAAACTATGAAATAGCCTTACTCTTTTTTATGAACAATTTTATTATGTTATTAACACTAGTACCTTCAAGTTGAGATCAACGATACAGAATTAAAATGACTAGGAAGTACGTATATTTGGGTAAATTAATGGCAAGAGATATTAAACGATAAGATAAATTCAAAAATCGATCGCTTTTTAATGTATTTGCTAAAAAATTATCGAATTTAATATAAAAATACCCAATTCGTGTTAGGATATAGTTCTCCTTTTTAGCCAATTTGTAGTTTATATAATAATAAATAATAATTAAGAAGGAAAATGAAATGTAGTTATTCTTAAAAAAACAAACAAAACAAAATGGATTAAGTCATTCTGTGAATTGACTTTTTATATAATACATATAATTATTATATTGCTAATTGTTTTTTGGCCTAAACACTTATTGTATTTGTTATATTGAGTTTATGGACTGGCATATTTCTTTCTTTGTGTAATGAATAAACTTATAATACACAGTTTATTCATTGATATCTTACTCAGAAAGCAGAGAAAATACCTATTTGTAGGTTCGTTTGTATTGTGAATAACAAAATGTTGTTAAAAGTATTTGTGAATATTTTTGAATTAGAATACATTACAAACATCGTAATTAGAAGCAATAAGATATTTAAGGAAGTATACTTGACATATATCTTTCATTCCTTTAACTTATTACTTATTACCCATTTCTTTCACAACTTGATAACCTGGTTCAAAATTATCGAACAATTTTTTGTAATTTTGTTTGAGTATCTCCGTGTGTGCCATTAAACTACTATATAAAATATACTGTCGAACTTCGTATTCGATTTTTCTAAATATGTTCCCATTAAAGTCTCCAAATAAAACAACATTAAAGCAGTTATTGGGTAATCGTCAGGGATCCATTAATTATTTACAACGTTACTTAAAAGAACATAGCATAATTGTAAAATCAGATGGTTTGTAAAAGTTGTTTTAATATAGTAGAATAAAAGAGAGAATCATATTTACGTCAGTCCATAAGATTAATAGTTTAAAATATGTGTATATTTATCAAAAGAATATTGTATTAAAGTCTTGAATCTCATTCATCTACATACAAATTGTTTCAGTAAAATCCTTTTTTAATAAAATAAATTAGTGGAGTTTATTGGAAAATAGAGCAAACAATTCTATAACTATTCTTTTTTATATCAAATGTAATGTTATGTAAGTGTATAATGCTCCCTCTACCTTTCCTGTTCGTATACACGTTTGTGTTATGCATAACGTATATTATGTAAAATTGGCATTGTATTTGAAATAAGCAATGACAGAAATATATTAGATATAATTCAATGTGTAGAATGTTTCATTGAGATATTATGTGTATGAAATATATAAATGTGTTTTGTATATACTTTGAAACTGTAAAAAATTGAAATAAACAAACAGTTGCAGTTAGTGCCAACCTGAAAATTAAAACGAAGTCGTGCAAAGAAAATATTTTTGTCATTGTGGCAGTTTCCTCTTTGATTCTTGAATGTCTCGTTGGATTGCATTGAAATAATATCTTTCTTTCAATATGCAATATATCTAATATCTATGTTGTTTTGGAGCTGTAAATATTTCATTTTTTGATATTTATTCATTTTTATTCTACGGTCAAATTACTTTCTGTGTCGTAGCGTTCATTTGTTATTTGATGCTGGCACACTTTAGTGTACAACAATTTAGTGTTTAAGAGTCAAGTGCCATTTTCAGAAACAAAAACTATTTTCTATTTTGTTCTTGTATTACATATTATATTTTTTGTTACATTTATTCAAGTTGAATTATTTCATTGTATTCTACTTGTTATACTCTGTAATTGAACCGTTTACGAACATACTGTATATGTGTATATGTTTGAATGATTCAAATATCTATTATTTGCTTGTACCATGTACATATATGTTTTCCCATTTCAATCAAGTGTTTGAGTAAGCCACTTTATGGAGATTAAACTCAAAAGAAAAACTTTTTGTGTTTTATTTAAGCTAAACTTTGTTTCCTTATTTCCAATTCACTTTTATGAAGAAATTTAAAAGTTATAGAATTATTCTTTTTATTATTTATTACTTACAATTAGTACGAGGACCAAGCTGATGTTATTGAAAATAAGAAAACGGTTACTACATTTTAGAATTTAATTTTAAATATGTTCAAAGTAACCCCTTCAGCAATAATATACATATTTGACCGTTCTCTCCTTTCGCTTCTTAAAGACTACCAATCAATCTTCGTTTGGAATACTTGTAAAATACTGATGTATGGCCGTATAAATTTCTCCCTCAGATGAAAATCTCGTTCCTTGCAAATGTTTTTTATGTCTAGAAAACAGTCAAAAGTCACATATTGCCAAATCAGATGAGTACGGTGATGTTCTAACTTTTGTATTTTTTTTTTGAGCGAAATATTGGATCGTGAGAGCTACGGTGTGGGACGATGCGTATTCGCGATACAACACAATACCCTTCTCAGGAGCTCTATTGTACACCTCACGCAAACATTTTTCGGTGTACTATTTAGTTGTAACTGTTCTTCGTTCATCCAATTTAATTGCACGTACGAGGCCCGTAGGGGAAACCTGTCTATGATGGCATACTTAACTTTGACACCTTACTATAACCTCATCTATAACATTAAGGATTTTTTGTGGGCAATTTAAATAAGCAATTACATTGATACTGATACTGATCGTAATTCATCAAATTGTCAATACATTCAATACTTTTTTTGAAAAAAATTTGGAACCAAAAACCATGAAGTGTGCCATCATAGGCAGTATTCTTTTTATGATGGCACACCCTAAATTTTAAAGTTTTTTTGAAGTAATTTTAATCTTTATTAAGTATTGGCGGGTTATTATGAAAGCAATAAAATATATTTAAGATAAGGAACTACAACTTGTAACAAAACAAATCAATAAACGAATAAACAAAATGGAAATCATTAAATAACGAAACATCAAGGCAAAACTTTACAAAGTTCGCAGATGAATTGCTTGATTCTTTTTTCGACACCCGCGCACCCACTGTGGCACCAGGAACGACACTTCCAACATGAAATCCACATTTCTCTTCAACCTGTTCATCGTCATTGACATCGTCCTTTTCTTCTTCAACCAAAATCTTCTTTTTTGCTTTTCTTGATAACTTTTCCCTTTCCTTTCTTGCCTTTTCTTCTACCTCCCTTTTCAATTCATCAATGTCTGGCGTGGAATTTATATGTCCTTTTTTGCTAGGCTTGCTTAATCTTTTCTTTAAAGCTCCAGGTGAAGCTTGTGGCAATGGAGACAGTTCTTGAATACTACTATACCTCCGTTTCTTGGGTGAAGGAAATCTTTCTGTCGTGGATTTAGCTTTGGGAAATCCTGATATTGAAGATTCAGCTTCAGTAGGTTCTGGTGTTCCAGAGCCTGAATTAGGCAGTTCAACGTCTACGCTTCCTTGTTGTGGTTGTTCTTGATCATTTTGGCATTGGTCTTGCTCGGTTAATGGTCAGTTGTGGAAAGGGATTGGAACATCCACTCTGGAAAGATGTTCTCGTCGAAGGGATATATTTCTATTTTGGCAAAAGCGTGTACTGCATTTACGGGTGTAGCAGCTTTCAAATAAGCTTTATTGAAAAGACCAGCTACTTGGAAATGTGTGACGATTCTGCCAGGATTTTGCTTAGGCCGGATCTAAATTTCTTGGCCGTAATCAATTTGAAGAGGTGAAAAAAAATCTACATCCAGGGGCCGTAAACGGCGGGTACAATGTGCGGGGAAACAGTACCGTATCACACCATTATCTTTAGCGTATTGTAGCACTTCTAGGCTTTTGTGGTACCGGGGCCGTCCAAAAAGAGGATAACCTTGTTTTCATTCGAAGCTTTAGTGTAATGTACAAAATATTCCAACCGTTGTACAAAAATCTCCGAACACATCCAACTGTTTTGTTGACAATAAGCTTTGCTGCCTATTGGTGGTACAAACGTGCCCATGGCATTCATACAACGTACCACAGTTAAATGCTGTCCTCGTTCAGCACTAGACACCGCTCCAACTTGCTTTCGTCTCTTTGTAGCGAGAATTTTTTGTGGTCGTTTTTGTACTGTGCTGAGACCAGATTCGTTGACGTTGTAGACATTTTCTGATGGAAACTTATATTTTTCCATAACCTCATTGAGAGATTTAAAATATAAAGCGATATTGTTTTTATTGAAGGCTTGTGCCCGAGCAGCCGAGGTGTATTCAGGCCTTCTGAGAGATATCTGTGGATTCCGTTTTAAAAATCCCCGTATCCATTTATCACCAGCTGTTTCTTTCTCTTTGTTAAAAGGGTTTTTTATATTATTTTTAGTTGCAAATTCAAAAATTAACTTCTTGAAATCTTTTAGTGTCAAACCGAAGAATCCAGTTTCCATATCCTTTATATGTTGAGCAAATTCATCTTCCATCTCCCGACTAAATATTGGTCTTTTACACCCCAAATCTTCTTTTATACTGTTACAATTGTTTTTGAATCTTCTGCGTAGTGTTGTAGCAGGGACGTTGAAGGTTTTCGTCGCTAATTGCCATCCCATCTTTTTTTCTCGAACATTTCTCAAAGCCTCCGCCATGTTTTTCCCCTGCCATTCTTGCCTCTTAGCCTTAGTTGACATTATATTTGAGGCTGCAAATGACATTTCTCTATCGTAAAAACAAGACTTCTTAGTTTTTAATAAAATCAAGTTCTTATGCCTATGATGGCATACTATGCCATCAAAGGAACAACTTAGGTATGCCATCATAGGGAAATTCGAGGTTTTAATGAAACCAGTCTCTATATTTTTTCAATTACAGCATAACCCTAAACTGGCATCTGTGTTAAATGCAGCACATGTATAGAAAACATGAATTAAATGGGTGCCCCTGGGTTTAGCATATTAAGAACATGATTTAAACTTTATTAATGTGTAAAACTTACTTCAAGAGTGACCGATATTTCACTTCTTTTTCTGACTTCCAAGAAACAGCCAGATACGTACACTGGTTTGTAGCCATTCATGTACCGCTAATGGCAGTTTCTTGAACAGGTTTGACCGCGAAATTCAAATGGTCCAAAACATTTGTGGGTATGCCATCATAGGCAGGTTTCCCCTACTTCTAAAGGACACCGCATACAACTTTTTTTATAGTTTGCTACATCTTTGTCATTGTTGGTGTTTTTTCGACGTTATGGATCGTATCGAAGGTACGCTAAAAAGCGGAATATTCGTTTCATCTGTCACAATTTTGGAAAAAAAATTGTGTGCACCATTTTTCAAAGGCGTTAAAGTTTCATGGCAAATTCTCACACGCTTTGCTTTTTGAAAGCTGATGCAGCACAAAATGGTTGACAACTTTTTTTAAATGCAAGTGATCGTGTATGATTGTCTTAACAGCTAAGGATTCACCTTTGAGTTGACGTTCTACTACAGCATATGAGGTTCTGTTGTCCTTTTCAATTATTTTCTTAACAGTCGCAACAAGGACATCCTTGTACGACCGTCACCGAATAAAATGGTGACGGTCGTACAAGGATGTCCTGCTCCTTTCTGATCCTGAACAGCACTTCTTTCAAATCTTTATATCATGGGTATAAATTGTAGCCAAAGAAAGTGCCCTTTTTATTGAAGGTTGAATCTAACCTTTTCTTGCACTTATACGCACTTTTTTGAAATCATAATAAATCGTAATTGGAAAATGCTCTCTAATTAATTCAAACTAACGCAAATAATAATGCAACTAAATCTCAACTGATAGATAAGGAGCTACCCGAAACGATAGTGTATGTTTCGTTTTTCATGGCTTACTGGTTTTTATTCTCAATAATATCGGCTTGCCCTCGTATAGTAGTACGAAGGTAGGGTATTCAGTTTTTACAAACGACCACTAGTTGGCGCTGTTGAGATTTTACATTACTATTTTCGCAAAATTTGTCATTTGTTATTGCAGTGACAGCATAGAAATCGGCCGCAGGGATGTGCCTCTACACGTAAACAAAGATTGTCTACATTTTAGTGTAAACAATGTACACATTGTCTATCTATCTGTCTACATAGATTACGTAGTCTACATAGTCTGTAGACTGTAAACTATATCACCTTGACTTTTGATTGCATTTTTAGGTTATGTTTACGTTTTTTGTTTACTTCTGAAAGAAATTCTATCGTTGATTTGTAAAAACTAATTTAAATATTTAAATAATTTTGTTACCAGGCTATTATAGTTCTTATCCTTACATTTCAGGAGGGAAACCACATTAGAAGGCTGATTTTTATGCTTTCTTTGTGGGAATTTTTTTGAAAGGGAAAAAATGATTAGAATTAATTTAAACTTTGAGGTCATTTTATTTATGTTTTGAACTACATAATAGAATTTTTATGAGTATTTATCTTCGAAAATGCACAAGTTGTATGCTACTGTTTGTAAAGGTTCGTCGGCAGAGTTCATTTTTGGCGTACAGTCTGGAGGTCGCAAAATTCACTTAAAAGCAATGCAGAAAAATTATTTACAATATTTACGTTGTTTTGTTATTAATTGAACCTATTTTCAACTGAAAATATTGGAAATTGAAAAGTGTTGAGGCATTTGAAAAATAAATTCGTATTTTCTCCATTTTTTCGCTCAAAATGTTTTTTTTCCCCAAATTTAGGTTTAACTAATAGAGAATTTAATAACAAATAATTAAAACTTTCGTTTGTGAAAATCATAAAACATTTCCTTGAGTTACATTGCACGCCAGTTGAGAAAAAGACATTTCGAGGAATGAAAAAAATAATACCGAAAACTGAAAATTCAAGTGAGTAATAAACTATATAACGTGGTTACATTTTAATCTGCGATTTCAGCTCCATAAAGTAGACTTTCCTCTTCCTCATAAGCCAGTTGCAACATCTCCACTTTTCTCGTCTGTTTTGACGTTTAACGCGTTGTTCGTCCATTTGCTGTCCATAATTGAAGCTCCACGACCTAACTACAATCTCCAATTCATTCATAATCATTAGTAAGGCTGAATTTCCCTCGTTAAATAGGGCAGCAGCTAAATATATTGCCACTTCTATAATTTTCAGACCACAATGCAAATATTTCGGAGCCAAGCGCCAAATTGTAGAATTGAAACTCTGGTTTGCATTTTGCGTGTGACCATCTAAACATCCTGTCAGTAAATCTTCTCTCGATAAATCCTCGAATATAGGAAGAATTTCCTTCTGCACGTCAGGGTGTAATGGATTAGGGTGAGCTTCAGACTCGGTTCCAAGAGCCTTAGCCTGCTGCCACTTGCACCAGCTGTCAGTACCCGATGGACAGTTCTCGCGTCGAGGATTTTCGTCGGTGGATATCATATGGCAGAAAGTGGCCATAATAGCTTTCTTCATATCTTCAATGCTGTTGACGTTTCTTCGAATTGCTAAGCCATAATATGCGCTTAGCTTTTTTATTAAAGCGTCGGTCAATTTACCTTTCCGCCCAATTTTTTAGCTTTTTTCAAACTTCGCAGTCGAGTTCCCATCCTTTTTTGAACATGACCTACACACTCGCTTTTAATAACTACTTGTTCGTCGCCATATGGATTGATATTGAGAAGAGCTGTAAATGATTTTGAATCTCTGTCACCGATGTAATTGATGTATTTCACACCGTGAAGTTTTGCTGACCTCAAAAACATCATTTTCCTTTCTTTTACCTGCTCTCCGCTCAAGCGGTAAACTGGACCGCACTCCGTTTCACATCCGTATTATATGAAGGAGTTCGAATTTTATTTTTGAATATCTATACTAACGATTTATGCAATAAAAAAAAATCAATTTTTTGAACCGTCTAATGTGGTTTCCCTCCTTAAAGTTTAACTAGGTTTAAAATTTTTCTGTTTACTAAATTTACTGTTCTTGTTATTTGAAGAAATATACGTACAATCTAATAAAAAATGTCTTTCTCACGCTTGCTTTATCTTTCGTTAAGGATTTTTAAACTTCTCAGTTTAGTAAAAAATTACTATAAAAAATGTTGTTTAAAATATTAAAGAAAAAATTAAAAACTTAAAAGTACGCACGTTCAAAAAT
Source organism: Dynastes maya (assembly GCA_029619315.2). Taxonomy (NCBI): domain Eukaryota; kingdom Metazoa; phylum Arthropoda; class Insecta; order Coleoptera; family Scarabaeidae; genus Dynastes; species Dynastes maya. Next base: position 13,515,296 of record JAROYE020000005.1, on the reverse strand, counting down.
AGGATTGTTGACATACATTGTCTACATAGTCTACATGAAAAAAGTCAATGTAAACAATACGTAGATTACGCGTAGACAATCGACGTAAGGTAAACGTCATAGTCTACGGCACATCCCTGGTTTACAGCATTTAAAAACAATTTTGTAAAAAATAGAAATTTTACTGTAGGTTTTCGTTAGATGTCTTTTTATGATTTTAGTAAAGGCATAACAACAACAATGCCTCGAATCACTTCGTTCAACTTTTCGTAATGAAGCGCCATCAGAAAAGACTGCTTACAATTGGTTTGCAGAATTTTGTCATCGTCGTGCTTTCGTCATTGATGAATTTCGTAAAGATCGACCAAAATCGATTGTTGTTCCAAAAAACATCGATGCTGCGCGCAACATGATTCAAGAGGATCGGCATGTGACTTACCGTGAGATAGAGGCATTCTTAGACATATCGAAGACTGCAGTACATTCGGTTTTGTATGAACATTTAGGTGTCTGTTCCCGAAGAATGCCGTAAAATTTGACCCAAAAAAGGCTCGTGTGAATTGGTGTAAGGAAATGCTCAAAAAATTCCACGGAGGAACTTTGAAATCCGTATACAACATCGTAACAGGTGGCAAAACTTGGATATATTCAACTTTTTGGATGTTCCCAGATGAACCGAATCCAACAAAAATTCGTTGTTCGTTCACGAAGCACTTCCAAGAAAATTATTCTTTGTTTCCTTCAATTTACTGCACAGTCATCGATGAAATCAGGAAAAACAATCGACAACGTAGCATCATCCTTCATAATGACAATGCCAGCTTTTATACAGCACGTCAAACAATTGATTATTTGAAGGAGAAAAATCAATTTAATATCTTATTTCCCGTATTCACTTTTTACCGCCTAATGACGCTTTTTTTTATTCCCGGATGTCAAACAAAAAATGCGTTGACGGCGATTTTTATCACCTGAAGAAACTATTGAAGCCTTCAAAAAGCGCGTTTTAGTGATACCACCTTTAGAATGTAAAAAATGTTTCGAGAATTGGTTCGAACTTATGCAAAAGCGTAGAAATCTTAATGAGAAATATTTTGAAGAACAGTAAGACGATTTGTTCCAAATATTCTTTTTTCTTTCATTGTTTTTGTAAAGATTTACAAAGTATCCCTCTTATAAAATAATTGCATTCAAAAACAAACCAATTTTAGCTTTCTCTATTATTTTTTCAAGAATATACAATGGAGTATTGTCATTAAGTTGAGGAAGGGCTCTCAGCGATACGGTAAGACAGTGGAAATTCCGTTACAATGGGCAGCAAAATGAACACATTTATTCTACTTATATTGAATTGATGTGGTTCCAACGCATAAACCAAAACATATAAGCATATAAGATATATCTATCGATAGGGAGACCAAATAGCAAGTATAGTAGAGAATAAGGTGCTATATAATGAGGTAATTTCCGGTGTCACCGGAAGTGACATCAACTTTCTTATTTTAAATAGAACATTCTGTATATTTTTACATTTTTGGAAAGGTAATCGAAAGTCGAATCCAACGATACCACATACATATGTTATCCCTCAACTTAAGAAATATGACGATATGCAGCACTAAAGGTTTTGACAATCTGCTTTTATTGTTATGCAAAGTTGGCTAAGAAAGAGCGCCAAATTGTTTCTTGTGACTCCAGACTGATCTAAAGAGCTCATTGCTAAGCAAAATGATCATAACAATTGCCAAACTGTCAAATCTCAATTCAAAAAGCATAAATTATTCTTGTTATTTATTGTTGTTATATTGGCCATACTTTAGTTCTTTGTTCTCGTTATTATTTTCTCTCGTCTTAACTTGTTTTGTTAATTGTTGTTTCTTCTTTACTTCTTCGGACATTATTGTAATTAATTAATTATGGTAGGTTTGCTTAAATTAGTTAGTTTGTGATAGAAAATGTGCTTAAGCTTCAGTTTTTTATATTGTTGATTTTGCAATGGTCTCCGCATGGACCACGTAAGATAAAGTTCAAGCAGGTATACAATTTTAACATTCCGTGAATTTCGCAACAACAGAAGTGGAACATGGTAAATACTGCACGGCCGGAAATATTTAAATTTTGCGCTAAGTAAGGATAGATGGGATAAAATCTGCTGAGAGAACTGCTTTAACAGAAGATAATATGATTTAAATATTGTACAATTTGTTGGGCAACCACAGCAAATAAGGTGTTAATTGCTGCCAGATTTACATAATATTAAAGTTGACCCATCAATTTTGCATGGTTTGTGCCAAAGCTCTTGTAAAAGTAACAATACAAGGAACATACATATAGTCTATCAAAAACTAACAAATTTAAACAAACCTGCAGTAATTAATTAATTGCAATAAGGTTCGATAAAGTAAAAAAGTAGCAAGAATTAACAAAATAAGTTAAAATGAGAGAAAAACGAGAACAAAGAACGAAGGTATTACAAATGCAGGATATATAAACAATAAACAGCAAGAATAATTTATGCTTCTGGAATTGAGATTTGACAGTTTGGCAATTATTACGATTACTTTGCTTATAAGGAGCTCTCTGGAATAATCTGACGTCACAAGAAACAATTTGGCGCTAAACTTTTATTGCTGCGTATTGTCATATTTCTTAAGTCAAAGTATGTGGTATTAATGGATTCGCCCTTCGATTACCGTTCCAAATGCGTAAAAATATAGAGGTGTTCTATGTAAAATAAAAAATTGAATTGCCGATAGCGGCGAAAGTTAGTTTACAAAAAATAGAAATCGACTTATTTTTTCTAAAAACGCTAGCTTCGGTCGCTCAAAAGTTACTGGGGTGGGTAGGGGGACACACTGTAGGACCTCACTGCAATAATATTCAGAGATTGATCAATATTGTAGTAATTATTTAATCATTCAAAGTGAATTTCCACAGTAACGGGGAAATGCGTTAACCGTCATTTAGGCCAAAGAAAGAAATCTAGTAAGCAGAAATTCCTTCCCAGAAATTAATCATATGGTTACAGAAATCACCGGTACTCAGCCATGGGTCGTCATGATCAAATATCATATGATGCCCACAAAAAAACTGGCAAAACTTAATTTTAGACGTTATTTACGCTTCTAACTGTAACTAATCCATACACCGTTATCTGGGCACTGCCCCTTTAAAAATACTAAGTGTAAAACAAATAAATATAGGTGACTTTCATTTTAATGGCGTATTTTGTTATTCTGATGTACCTGCTGATATAAATCATGTTCTCCTGCATGTTTAATTCCGTCCTGTTTGTACAGGCACTTAAAACTGTTTGTACAAATAATTACCGCTTGCTTATAAATTATATAGGTTGGGATTTAGGTATGTACAATGGCACAAAAGTAAACCTAGATGGCACATACGTAGTAAACTTATGAAAGTGACCCTTATTTATACTCTCGAAACTACCTCATCGCTTGCCAGTCGTTCAATTTTACTTTTCTTCCATCAAACATATATAGCAGCTATATAATAATACCTCATACAATTACTCCTTAAATAACAATGAAAAAATAGTCGTTATTTATTTATGCAAATATAACTAATAACCTCTTTTATGTCACAACATTATATCAAAGTCAAACATCAAAGCACTTTAGTGTGTTGTAATAATATAATCATGATTTTTCAGTATTTTTATTAATTTATTGTACGTAAGTCCAGACATAAAATAATCTTTCTAGATGTACACTTCCAATCTGTACGAATTATAGAGTAAACGCAAATGCTGTTCCCACAGTAATGGTAGCACTTGTGGTGATAAGATTGTTAAATGATTTGAAACCTCTTACCTTTGCTTCTATCTGTAGTATGTCTATATGTTTGAACGTAAGGATCTGACATTGCAATAAAAACATTTTGGGTGGAACTTGGAACTTTGTCTATTGTTAATAATTAGAATAGTTCTTTACTACCTTCTTCTTAGTTCTTCCTAGTTCTTCTTAGTCGCTGTTTAGATCCATTCACGTTTTCTGCCAAATTTAGTTCAAACTGGGGAATCCCTTCATAGCTGAATCAGCTACATTCAAAACCGATTACATAGGTACTATAAATTGTAAATTCGTGCCGTATACCACGAACGGAAAACACGAGCACCCGTTTTTTAATATAATTTAAATAATGTTCCTAAAGTTTCCACTCAGTTATGCTATTAAAATTTAAGTCAACATTTCTGAAAACTGAATTATATCTCGACTAAATAGCAGCGATTCATTAAAAGTGAGTTATTGCTTGTAGGTCATCTTAAATGTTTATTTAAACGTTACTAGTGCTGAACACAACTAAATGTTCAAATAATTTATATTCACAAAAATTAAAAATCATCAATAGTACATTGGTTTTCGGTTTATTAATTAAAGTGTACTGAACATTTGCACTGCAATCACAAAAATAAATATGCATAAATAGTCTGGTATTGTCAATAATTTTACATATCATCAAGCCAGACAATGACGTAAAGTATTTAGTAGATTACGAATGCACAATGAATCCAGACAATCGTTGCAACCCGCACAAATCTTATTATTTGTTTACAACATTGGAGCACCAACAATAATGCACAGAGAAACAATTGCTGTCGAAAAATTTCAATGTTCTCCCACATATATTCTACTTTTTTCTTCAAATATTTACATTAACGAAGTCCTAATATTTAGGTATTATTCTTTTCTTCGCCGCGTAGATATAATTGTATTTCCTCTAACGTTTTGCCTTTGGTTTCTGGAACACAGATGATAATAAATACTAATCCAATGACACAAAATGCGGTGAATGCCAGAAATGGAACGTGCATACCGAAATCGTCTTTCATTATCTGAAAGAATTTTGAAACTACTGTAACGAGAATGCCAAAGTAAATATCTGCCAAACACAGGGCAAAGGCTTTCACGTTAGTGGGAAACAACTCTCCAAGTAACAATAATGGTATGGTTCCCATACCTAAATTGAAAATAACTACGTAAACTAGAAGCGCAACAACTGGAATAAAGTGAAAATCACTCATGTCAATATCTGTAAAAGTTTGTAAGTAAATATAAATTCCTTCAGTGGCCAGAGCGAAACCCGAACCAATTGTTGAGAATATCAGTAAAGGTCTTCTGCCAGTCTTATCGACCAAAATAGAGGCTAAAGTTGCGACCACCAGCTGTATTGTGAAGAAAATTATGGTAGCTGTGCTAGAAGACATGTTGCTACCAGCATCTCGAAATATAGTCTTTGCGTAAAATGTAATAGCCGTGGTACCGCTGAATTGCTGCACAGCTCTTGTGCCCATTACAATAAAAACAGCTTTTCTATTGCTTTTCACAGTAAATAAGTCCCATATGCTTCCTGTTGATTCTGCATCCTCCTTAACCGCACAAGACAATCTGGAAAGCTCGACGTCCACATCATCAATTCCTCGAAATATTCTCAAACTATTCTTTGCATCCTCGTCCCGATTCTTCATTAATAGATAATACGGGCTCTCTGGCATGAAGAAGAAAGTTAGGAAATGTATCACTGGCACAGTAGATGACAACAAAGCAGTTGACCTTATATCAATGTATGATCCTATGATATTAATTAAAAGGAATCCCAAAATTGTCGTCACTGGTATAGACGATCCTAATAGCCCCCTAATTGAGGAATGTGCTATTTCACCTAAGTAGATAGGAAATGCAGTAAATGCTATTCCATCAGCAATACCGGCTAGAAATCTAGCACCATATAACACGCCAACGCATTTTGAATATGCAACCATAATCCACGCTATAAAATACAGTGGTGATGTAGTCAGCATTGATACTCTTCTACCCATTCTATCCACAATATATGCTGCTAAAAAGCAACCAACAACAGCACCTATGCACGGCATAACAGCAACCCACGATCCATCTGAATTAGACATAGGTATATGCGAATTTTCGTCAAGTAGTAACGGTAAGGAAGGAGAGGGCCATCCGAAGTGCATTCCTGTGCACACAATCGCAATGGAACCTGCAAAAATAAGAGACAACGTTTAATGTAAGTTGTAGGAGCAACGGACAATAATTTTGCGTAATTGTAATAAATTAGATAAATACCGATTCAAATATTTTTTTTCGACTGGCATATAACATTTCTTACTTAACGTACAAAATAAACTTAAGATTTAATTAAACAGTACATTTAGTAGAATGTTCACTTTATTTTAAGAGGCATCTCACAAGTACTGCAATGTTTTATATTACCCTTTTATTTTATACATAAAAAGTTACAAGTGTTCGAATAAGGCACTCCCCTAGAAAATATGGTACGCGAGATACAAGCAGTTCTTAGCTGGCCTTGAGTTAAGCTTTAAATTACACAACTTTTTTTACTATTGCGGTGTCTTAACGGTGTAACCCACCGCTCAGTTCAAACTCCTTTTAGTTTCCATGAAATACTACGTGTTGTATTGGTTGTATTGGTTACTAAAAGGGGCATTCATGTATACTCCATCTTCAATAGTTGCCTGATCAGAATCGTATTCCTTAAATTACTGCCCGTACGCTTTTAGTTATTTTATTCAACTGTCTTTTATTTTTCATGTCAAATGATGAATTATCATAATATTCAATCTATATAATCAAATTTTCAATGATGCCATAATATCGACTTATATAAAATCAATGTGTCAATTAAACGAAGCAAAAATGTGTATATTTAAAAAGTAGATAGAAAAGATAACACCTTTCTAGGAGCAGAAACGCAACTAGATAGGAAACAATTACAGCAGTTGAGGAGTAGAAATACAAACGGAAGCCATACTTGATACTAAAATTTACACCGGTATAAATGCCCTGCGATAAGTACTTAGCCTCGATAGAAAAACAAGAGCGTATTATGAATGTTAATGTTCAAAGGTTAGCCTAATTTTCAAAGCTCTCGCCGGAGAAAAAGTTGCGATCAACAAACGTATTTCCTGCAAGCAAATGAGCAGAAACATTTCTGCTCAATGTAAATTCACCTCCAAGAGACAACAGCATTGTTGAACCTATACAGTGTGGACCTAAAGTGACCCCCCCCCCCCGCTAACTTTTGACAGAATCTAGCGTTTCTAGAAAAAATTGGTCGATTTCTATTTTTTGGGAGCTAACTTTTGCCGTTATCAACAGTTCAATTGTATTTCCTTTGGAAATGATGTCAACTTTCTTATTTTAAATAGAACACCCTATATTTTTACGTTTCTGGAAATTTTCAATTTTGTACTTTTTCCTAGCCAACTTTGCGTCACAACAAGGATAGATTACCAAAACCTTTATTGATGCATATTGTCATATTTCTTAAGTTAAAATATAAGATATGTGGAATCGTCGGATTCGCCTTTCGATTACCTTTCCAGAAACGTAAAAATATACAGGGTGTTCTATTTAAAATAAGAAAGTTGACATCACTTCCGGTGACACCGGAAATACAATTGAAATGCTGATAACGATAAAAGTTAGTTAACAAAAAATAGAAATCGATCCATTTTTTCTAAAAATGCTAGCTTCTGTCGTTCAAAAGTTAGTATGGGGGGGGGGGGTACTTTAGGCTCGCACTGTATAGTTTACCACAGGAAAGATACCAACTATCTAATTCCTAAAGAAATTTTGGTGACGCTTTACAAATTTAGATTTTTTACTTATATCAATATTTTGATTGATTTACTGTTCTTTGTTTAGTTTTTCATAAACAACTCCAAATTACTGTGTTGGTAATCCTTATATTTATGCTCTTCAATTTTGTATACACTGAAAAACCGATATAGTTGAAATAACTTAATTGATTTTGTTAAAGGAAATTTGCTTGAGGCAACAATTTATGTTGTTAATTCAACTATATTTAGTTTGAATAAATATGATATTTGCTTGAAATAACACAATATTTGTTTACCCGTATTCAAACAAAGATTTTAGTTGAATCAACTGAACTATAATTTGGTTGACTTGATTAGTCAAGTCAACCAAATTATAGTGGGTTACTGAGTGGGCTTGCAAATATCCCATTTAAAGTCTACTATGTTTTAAATATTTATCTTTAATTTTGGAAAAGTCTCTTAAGGTATTAATACCAGACAATTATTAAGATAAAGTTTTGTTTCAAGTTATTTTTAAATATGTTTTTACTGTTCCAGGTTTTTTGTCCGTCTCTTGGAAAATACGTCCACTCTCCTCTATACTGTTAGAAATCGATATATTTCGACCCTGATTTTCTGTTTATAAGGAACATCATAGAACTCGTTTTGAATCTATTTTCGAACAACCTGTTTCTACATACACATTGACAGTTAACAAGCATTCATAGACGTATGGCTTACATATTGAGCAAGAGGCACATACCCTGAATGTATGCAATAAAAACTATTTCTTAGATATAGGTACTCGTTTTCTATAAATAAACAGGTTTATAACCACCAAAGATGGTTTGCGAATTGCGTTTTATAGTCGCGCGATCGTACTCCTCCCTGGATTACCGCGAATATAACTTGTTTTTGTTACTTTACAATTTTAATCAGGTTGCATCTCAAAGTCAAGGACCAACGCTTCGTTATTACATACATGTTATATTTTATATTTTGTTCTTATTATACACTTATTCTGAGGGCGTTTCTAAGCTGTCACGTTTTTATAACAATTATAAATACTACATTGTTACTTTGTTTACCATTTTGGTTAATTTTTGTTGTTAAGAATATACTGCAGACGAGATATTACAAAATTGGATGCTCCTGCAGTAAGTTACAGCTCTGGCTAAACAGCTTATGTATATTTCGGGTCAAAGATTTGTTTACATCATATGAGAGAGGTAGATAGTTAACGAACTTGTAAATGAGCTGCGCTTACAAGGCAAAAATACCTTTAGACGAGAAAGTGTGATTACAAAAATTCCATGATAAATTACAGATTTACTGATAATTTTGGATGAACAACCATACAATCTCTTGTTAAACATGTTAATCACGTAATGCTGTAATAGAATCAATTATAATTCAAATCGAATGCAAAGTTAACATTAAAAAAAAATTAAATCATCAGATTGACGAAATTCGTCACAACACAGTGTTCTTCAATAAAAAAAAAGGAAATAAAAAGTTACTATGGCAAAGTTATTTTAAGTTTTATGTTCTTTTTTTTACGTTATCTAGAACGAAACGGTACTACCTATTATGTTCCCAATGTGTTGTGACAAATTTCGTCAATCAGATGATTAAATTTTTTTTTAATGTTAATTTTTGCATGAGATTTGGAAACAATACCATTTTTGAATAGACAGTGAAGAGACCTTTTAAATGATGTATCACAAGCCCCTACTAACCCATTTAAAAATGTAGGGGTTGCAACCTTCACTCTAAGGGTGTTACATTTAGGGATGGAATTTTTACGGAGTAGGATGTAATTTTAAAATATAAAATTGTTTCGGGATTTTTTATAAATATGCACAATGATTGAAATAACGAATTTATTCCATTTGACTGTTCCACACAGTGTATTGTTATGATATTTATTTACTTTGGTTTTAAAGTGTATTCTTTTGACATTTGATTGCATTTAGTTCCATTTTATTACGAGGCGAAGCAGTGTTGGTGACTTCCCTCGAATTTTCCCCAGATCTGTTTTCCTTCTTTGCCTTACATACATGAACAAGAAGTATTTTTGTTAAAAAAAAAGAAAAAATGAGTCCAGTAAACAACTCTTAGTGCGAGAAACTAAATTTACCAACAAAAAGTTCAATTATATTTCTTCATTTCAAAATTATGTTATTGTATTGTACACGGACAAGCATAGTGCTGTGCTATTCATATGCAATCATTAAATTAGGATCGTTTTCATGGTAACGGATTTTGAAAACATCAAGGATGTTATTCGATTTAGTCCAGATGGTAAACTGTGGGTCTAAATTGAAAAACAAAAAATGAGAGGGGATAAACAATTTTCCACAGCAGGTTTCACATCAAAATTCTTTGATAAAATTTAAAAGTATCAATAATATACGAAACTACTTCATCACAAATGTTATATCAATTACTAAACTTTTTTGGATCATCGGACAACAAAATTGTGAAAGTAATTAAGAATTGAAAAAAGAAAACATCGAAGTACATTAATTCACTGAAGAATTTCAGTGAGCAGGTACAAAATTTACTATTTGACCAAATAAACAAGAAAATTCAATTTAAAACCAAATTTTAAAATTTCAAAAGCTCAAGTAAATTCAAAAATATTTTAATATAACTGTCGGTTAGGAATTGCGCTAGGTTAATGTTTTAAAATTTCAAGACTTCGTTAATTTTTTTTTAATTAAAAATAAAATACTGTCACCCTTGAACACTAAAAATTGTTTAATTTCTCACTCGATTTCCATTGGCAAAAGAAAATAAGTAGATCCCACACATTAAGTAATTTGATTTTATTCAGAGTCTCATTTCAATATATTAGATTTAAGAGCTCCATTTGTAGAATAGTTTTGTAATAATTAAAAATTCAGACATTTTAAATTGTAAAAGTTCTGTATTAACAAATTTTGACTTTAGTTGTTTTATATATTTAAATCATTAACACTTTAACGGATAAAATAGAAGCTTTCTCATCAATTTAAAATTCAGATTCAAAGAAAGGTTACCACGAAAAATAAGGCACTTTATTTTCTGAAATTATCATTAAAGAGCGTAACATTATTACGAGTCTGCAAAGTATTACAACATAAGATTAAAGTGCAATTGCTAAGTTTGAATCTATAGCGAAGGCTAAATCGGTCAATTGTAGGAGCTTTCCTTTAGATTAAAATAATATAGTCGAATATTTTATTTTGTACTTGTAAAAATAACATTATTTAAAAAATATAGCTTCTGTATTTAATTGTGAACAAGCGCTTCAATGCTTCAACAATAACGTACAGTCAAAAAAATATATTAAAAATAAACAATTACATTGTTAGTTATAGATTGAAATGAAGTTCAAGTCGCAGTGCAGTAGTAATAGCAATACACTGTAAGTAAATACGACAGAGCTGCTAGCAGTTACCTTGAAGGCACGACTTCAAGAAATAATGTGGAATATCTGTAAGAAAAACTTATTTAATATGCCTTCTAAAAAATAAGATTAGTCACACCGAAAGAACAGTTTTTAATGGATAGAAAATTCTTCATGCGATTTAGAATTTTCTATCCATTAAAATTTACTAATTTAAATAATATAGTTAACATTCCAAAAGAGAAGGACCCAAAAATTACTAGTTTAAGATATCTGTAATTTTTCATTTGTATCAAATATATAGCTTACAAAATTATTTTCTTTTTTCCAAAGAAATACAATACATACTTGGTTATCTGATATAAAATAATTCCAATATTTGTACATGATGACAGCTTTAGTTACTTAGTATGTATGTACATACATTGTATTATGCACTTTACAAAGGAACTGTATCAAAGTATACGGAGATGTAAGAGTAACAATTGAATTTATAAGCAGTGTAATAGGTGTGAGCCTACAGAATCATTTGCTAACTATATCATTTAAGAAAGAATAAAATGTTATAATTCTTTGATACCTTCTCGATTTGACTTTCTAATTATGTACACAGTATTATTCTCTTTTGTTAAATATTAGTAGTTTCCATTGCATCTTCCATTTGTACCTTTACAATGAAGACGAATAGAATAAAATTTAAATGAATTATGTTTTGCGTTTAAGTGTTCATTTCTATTCCTTTTTATGATAATATGCTATAAACCAAAAATCATTTAAAATGGTTTCTTCACATCGTTGTTATGGAACTTGGTTTAATTTTCTTTAATTTTTTCCCTATTAGTCATTCCTCCAATCACTCGAAGATTCATATGCTCCTCTATCCATATATACAAATTTGTAATTTGCATCGCATACAGCAAATAAAATACTAAAAGTTTTCTTATGATTGCAATACAAAGAGCCAGAATTGTTAAGTTATTTTATATGAATGTGCATGCGCATTCTATTGCACCTATATAATTAGGACACTGCCTCCATATTGGTAAGTAGTAGATAGGCTGTAGTACAGTCTACAGCGCTTAAAACGTTTCTCGAAATATTTGATAGACCGTTGATTTTCTTCTACTATTTTCAATAAATTTTCATATAAATCAACATTCTTTCCTGCATATAAGAAAAAGGAGTCAGGATCAAATTCAAATAGCTCCCTTGTTTCTTTTAAGTACCGATGGGACGTACCCGCCAAAGTTTTTTCTTTTTACATTTATTTTTAAATTTGTTCGTCATGATGATTGCAAAAACTGCAAATAAACGTAGTATATAACGTTTCTGTGTAATTCCATCCATTACAAAAGAAATTAGCAGATAAATTAAGATTATTATCCAACAAAGTAAACCGAGAGTAAAAGGATTCCATTTACCAAATCTCATTTTTGTAAATATCTTGCAAATAAAACAACTAATTGTTTCTAAAAATGTTCTTTGTAATTCAAACAGTATTATTGTCGGCGTTGACCATGTATGTATATACTATGTACATATATCACGTCTAAAGTTGATTAGGTTGTCCAGTTTTTGGCGTGCTATTGCTTTGTTAAGGTGCTTCAATCGATTAAATTATCACTAATATGGTGTTTTCTCCGCTGATTACAATGGTGACAAAAATAATTGTGCATTGTATTTCTGAGTTTAGTTTGTGTATATTTTTAAATAGAACAAACATTAAAAAAAAATACTTTTATGAAAGTATGCCCTTAAAATGAAGAACAAAAAAGCTGCGATGAATTTAGTATAAGGCCCTCGAAAACAATAAAACATTTCTAACCAAAGAATATTTATTTATATATTTGTTACATTGTTGAAATTTACTTTTCAAATAATATAACGCATTAACGCATATTTTATTAATCTTCTTACAACTTACCGACAACGAGAACTACATACTATACAAATATTACCGCGATCTCTATTTAATAGAATATCTACATATTCTAACCACTAAATAACGAGCATATATGGAAGCATATCGAATTGTATTCACAGCTTAATATTTTTAAAATAAGGCTTTCTTATTGGTCAACGCTGCATATGACTAACAATTGCAAGTATAGTGATTTTGTGGCTGCAGTCAATGCAGCCACAAACGCTTATTCATTAACGTTTAACGGCGTAGGTGTCAGTTTTCGGGCGTACGATATCAATGCAATATCGTATTTATAACAGCATAAATTTAGTTCGTTATGTTATGAAGATAAAACTAAAATTAAAGAATTAGGCAGACCGACACCAGCCGCCACTGGGTTTTATTAATCTTCAAGAACATAACGTGGACGTTCTAGCGGCAGCTGTAGATTTCAGTGAAAATGTTATAGAAAAATTTACAACCGCGAAAAGGATTCATATAGACCTAATATATAAAAAGTGAATATTTAAATTTTAATCTTAATTTTAATACAGTGAAGTTTCTAATATAAAAATCGCGTTTCCGTTAAATAGAAGTATAAGTGTAGTTCATCTAACTATGTAATTATAGACATTGAAAACTTTTGTCTTATTGTAACATTGTCATCTACGTTAACGTTATAACGCGTATGTAAGTATAATTTGACTTCTTTTACAATTGCTAGTCATAGAACACACATTTATTAAACTCATGCACCGCTGCTGATGATCTTTATTAGATACCGGATCCGATTGCTTAAAAAAATCTCTCAGCGCCTATCTATCTCTGATAGGTTTGTGATATTTCTTTGAATTAACATATTTTTACCGATAATATTTTATATTTATTTCTGGGGATTTTTGAATACGTAAGGAAAATCTCTTCATTCATAAGCAAATATTCGGGTCTCAGTAAAAAAACTTAATTTTTCTGGATATCCTTAGAATTGTGACCAGCAATTGCCAATAGAAATTTTACGCACATTTAGTACTTTGATCGATTCCATAGCTTCATAACAAACCTACCGTGTGGAAATCGATGATTCGATCGGAGTCGTACAAAATTTATATGGGCATTTGCTTTGTAGTTAATCCGTGGCAATAGAAAAAACAAAAAAAAAAACGTTAGCACTAATAAACTACGAGTCCCAGCTTCAATGAACAAGCAACTCGATTCATTCGAAATAACTAACTTGATAAATACAAAAATTAACAATGCCTTTTAGAATATAGGAAAAACTCAAATTCAATAAATCATTAGTTTGAATAATTCTTCTTTTGATGTATCTCTCATATTTAGATAAGAAAAATGCGTGTCCCAGTCTCGCAATGCAGCATTAAGGAAAGCTTATTACAAAATTCATCGTAGATTTGTATTAATTTCAATAGCACACAAACAAAAATACTTTATGCAGAGAATATTATTTTGTGCTTACATAAGCTTAAGTATGATGTTCTATTAAAAAAAAAACAAATTAAGTTAATCTGAATTACGATGCGAAATTGTAATGTTTTTTTAATTCACATCCTGTAATCACATACTTGGTGATTTAGCACAGTCAGCAAAAGTGCTTCGATCATTCTGAACCGCTAAAATACTTTAGGGGCTTTTAATAATAACGACACATCTTTGGTTCTTTTTTTTACTTTCAAACCAATTTCCTAATTTACATGAAGCAATAATAGAATTACAAATAATTTTCTTGTAATAAATAAAATAGCAATTCACCCGTCTAATGCTAATGGAAAAATATCCTCCATAATAACATAATATACATATATAATTTAATATTAGATCAATATTACATACATATATATATATATATATATTGTTTATATTTGCAAATTAAAATTATAAACTCACTTCATTATCCCCACCATTTTTGTGCTTTCGCAATAATATTACCTGAATCAATTAACAGAATTACGACTTATTTTAAAATTAAATGTGCAAGTGTATTATTATAGTAGAAAGCTTAACGACCAACACAAAAAAGTTAAAAAAATTCGAATTTTACTCCTACACTGTCCAATACATCCGATTCGATACAGTAATATAAATAATTGTCAGTTATACTAACCTGTTAACGTGGCTAAATATTGATGAAAGTCACGTTTAGTCTGTTGCTTTCCTTTTTCTATCCCTGTTGTAATTTTCATGTTGGCTATTTTGAGATTGTCCAATTTTTAAAATTAGATTACTTAAAATGAATCAACTCGATCTATTTTTAACTTATTCGCGACAAATGCTTGAGAAAACAGGGATTAGGTCTGAAGCAAACTGACTTAATGAAGATTTTTGTCTAGGTTTTCCCTATATAAAGCGCCGGACAAAGAAGTGCATGATCGTTTACGTGTATGTATTCCTAGTAAAGAGCATGACCGACTGAAAGATCTTGCTGCCGTAAACCAAAAGCTATTTAAGCAGAAGATCCAGTTCTAAAAATCGATGCCGATACGTATAGATGCCCATTTAACTCACGTACGCAAGAAAACTATGATACAAATAGATACACATCCACTTATAATACACCAACAAACACGATTGATGTTGAAGACACGCGTTCAAGATACCTATGATCACTGTACAAAATACACCTTAAAAATCTATTCCTACCAACACCAAAGAACCATGTCATGCAAAGCACATATATATATATTTCCTTAAATAATACCAGCGGCGGCTGGGGTTCTGTAGGTGCGGAGCTGCATTGCAACGCTTAGATTCCCTCGTGTATTTCCGTTACATATCGTGTACATTGTACTATGCAACGGAAATACACGAGGAAATCAAAACGTTGCAATTAATCTTCCATTACGGCACCACCGGCCGGCACTGAATAATATTAATTGAATTGACCATTAAGTTGTATACACTATGTTATCACACTGTGAAAAATGTTTCCTAGTCGTAATTAAATATGTAATAACCGCAAGTAAAAAGCTTGACAAAATAGGGCATAGATAACCACAAGTAAACGGAGATTCCCGACATTCAGTAGCCGGGGTAAGTATACTATCTCACTATGTTACTAATAGCAGCAACATTTATTCACTTACTGCAAATAAACCATTCTAATGGGATAAATAAACTAGTTAATTAAGAACAAACTGTTTAGTAAAAATATTGTTTAATTATAGTTACTTACCTGTTTAGTTTTTTTTTTACTTATGTGTGGAAAAGAAAACAACAACAAATCATTAACAACGTTTATTACTCTAATATTTTATTGAATATGCACAAATATTAATTCACATAATTTTTATCAGACGAAAAACTATCACTTTAACAGATGTTAACACTTTTGCATAAATAATAAGGAAAATAGTGGTTTACGTAAAACCTTTCTTGTACCTTTAGGTAGATGTAAACTAATTTTCTCATAAGGACATTCAATTTATTTCTTGAAATACATTTATTTGTAACTTGCAGAGTACACGCAGAGAAACGTTTACTTGTCCAACTTAATTCAAGACAATTACTGTTTCAATTATCCGCAATACAATAACTGTTTTAAATCAAAAGAAATATTTTCTTAGCGTTTCTTTCTCCGCTTAAGAGAAATATACACTTGGAATGAAATAATTGTATTTCTTTGTTTAAGACATTTATTAACTTGATTCAAGAAAATTCTTAGTATAAGTAAATGGCCAT
Source organism: Dynastes maya (assembly GCA_029619315.2). NCBI lineage: Eukaryota > Metazoa > Arthropoda > Insecta > Coleoptera > Scarabaeidae > Dynastes > Dynastes maya. The sequence goes on along the minus strand of JAROYE020000005.1, from coordinate 13,498,727 downwards.
TATAACACAAAACAATATTTTCTTAAGAATAGTAAATAGTTTTCTTAATCTCAGAAAGCGTTTAGGCATTGTTCATAAATCAATAGTTTCAATTTCTTAAAATAAAGCATTTTTTACTTACAATTCTTGAAATGCACATTATTAATATTCACATTATTAATTGCGCTTACCTTGTTTAAAACAGTACGACTTACCGTACATAATGCAGTAAATTATTCATGTTGCTTGTGATTTTAAAAAGGCTAAAGTGGAGGCTATCTACAAAATAATGTTCAAACAAAAGTGACCTTAATGTAGAAGCACACAGGAAAAAAGTGCATAGGAAATAATAACCAAGATAATGCTAAATAAATAGCTCCTGGTATTGATGGAATCACTACTGGCAAAAACAATATTAGAAGAGAAAAACATTAAAGCTTCTTGCTCTTAGCCACATTGCTCTTACATCTCTCAGTTTATGCCACTATCCTTCAAAAACAGCAACTGAAATATTTCCTGGCGCCCCGTAGTACTAGTTATTATAGTCACGCCGTCCTAAAGAGTAGCGAATATAGAAACCGGAATACAGATGGCATACTTACCCATGCAATACCGGTTAATGTAATACTTTTTTTCTTTTTATTACTATTTACCACGTGTACTAATTTAACTATAGTTTTTTAAAATATATAATCAATAATAGTATTAAAAAAAGGGATAAATAAACATAAATATTAACTCTTTAATTATTAAACTACATAAAAATAATCCCTATTTAATTACGGTTAAAACAGAACGTTTATTATACACATTAAAAAAACATCACTTCGTGTTCAAAGATAATTTGGTTAAATGTAACGTAAGAATATAAAACTATTTGAACAATAAAACGTTTTTTGTCAAATACAACGAGCAGTTAGGGAATTGAGTTGGAATAGCATATTTTTTAAGCCTAGGATTTTTTCAACTTACAGTTATAGTTTCACCGGTTCTTGAATATCTAGCTGTTGAAAAATAAATAGTATCTTCTTTTACAAAGTGCAACTAAACAAAACATACAAAACAGCCGACGCCACAGTAAATAGACCGTCCGAATCACGCTTTCAGGTTACCCCGTTTTTATCGTTTCAAAAGGCTTTATCGCTTATACAACACTAGAAAAACATTACAGGTATCACCAACAAAGTACGAAAATATCATTACACAGTATTTTCTAAATAAAACCAATATAATTTTGATAAACCAATTCAAAACGCAGAGACGGTGTGAACGTATACACGCGTTTATGGCTGATCCTTCACCTAAGACAATATACGTCACAGCCTGCTGACGTCAAAGCGCTTATGCCTTGTTATGTATCGGAGGTAATGGCTGTACCTATTTTTCGCGTAATAAAGGTAATAAAATTGGATATTCTTCTGACTTTGTCGTCATCCACAATGTTAGTTTCATTAACTACTCTAGTTCATATTGAAATGTGAATTTATAATAAATTTAATGCAAATATACTCGTTCTGATGCTTGTAATATACAGAGATTTATAATAGGTGTAAAAAACTTTGACATCATGTTTGAGAAGTGACTTAAAACAAAAAAATGTTAAAGAAACATAAGTCCTATTTTTTTATTTACAGAACTAAAACAGATTTAAATTTTAATGAACAAGAGATGATTATTAAAATACAGCTTTAAAAATAAAGAACTGGAGAAATAAATAAATAAAAAAAGAAACAAATGACTATGTAAAAAAATATTGCCTATAATAGTTGTTAAATGTGGCCTCCTTGAGCTCGAATACAAGCATGATATCTACGAACCATTGAGTCGTAAACACGCGCTATTGTTGCACCATCTTGACGAATTTCATTAAATCTAATTGTTATTTGGTCAAGTAATTGTTCGCGTGTGTTTATTTGGACACTGTAAACCAGTTGCTTCAAATAGCCCCAAAGAAGAAAACGGGTTTAGGTCGGGAGATCTTGGAAGCCAAGCAATAAAACCTCTGTAACCAATCCATCGTCTAGGAAAATGCGCATTCAACCACTGAATTACGTGTCTACCGTAGTAAGCTGGAGCGGCATCGTGTTGAAACCACGTTTCTCAAAAAGCGTTTAGGTTAGAAAAGCTAGTGTTCTACCTGTGTACAAGTATTCATACTAAAACGATGTTGAAATCGCAATTGTCTAACAGCATGTAGATTTTGAAGATTTTCTATAAATGGTAATTGTGAATGCTATTAATACCATCTCTAGTAAATTGGGCCTCATCTGTCCATAATATTCTAGTTAAAAATTACGGATCTTCGGCAGTTTTTTGTAGCAACCGAGAACAGAACTCTACACACTGGCGGTACTCTTCCAGTTCTAATGCTTGAACGCGTTAAATGTGATAGTGATAGGGGTGTAACTGTTCACGATGTAGTGTTCGCCATACAAAGAGACAAAACCGTGCTGCAATGCGTCTAGTCAAAATGAAGGAAACAGTTCACTAAAACCAGTGTTCAGTGTTCCAGTGCCACAGTTTTAGAGTATCCGTTTAAAATGAAGGAAATTTCGCGAATTTTTTTACAGCAAACTATTGCGAATTTCGGGATGCGGTTTGTGAAGGTTTATTAAACTAGAAAGTTCGTTTATTTACAAAATGCATTATGGTAAATACTGTAGAAAATGCATTGCAAATTGGCTGGCATGATTCCGACCAAATGAATGATCCGATTTTGACCAAATTTTGCAGGATGATAGCCAATCGATTTCTCCTGGATCTGAAATTCTGAAATGTACAGAAAAGAAATATTTAAGCAAAATAGCGGGCGTCCAAAGTTGAAAGTTTGAAATTTTCCTTTTTTTTCGGTTTTGAGGGGCCTTAAAAAATACTTAATTGTTGAAAAAGTATTTTGTGAATTTCAGACCCAGGTTGGCTATCATCCAGCAAAATTTCATCCAAATCGGATCGGCAGTTTGGACGCAATTATGCTAGCCAATTTCGAAAACATAGTTTTGAGAAAATTTAATTTACAACGTTGCCACGCATTATTTTATTCATCTCACAAGCCCCCATAAAGGATACTCTCCTCCGATTCGTGCAATTCGTTCTCCCGCAAATGTCGTTCCTCTGTTCGATGCGAGCCTTTTTGCTACCTGCCTGCATGGGCAACTTTGAACGGCTGTAATTTCAGCTATAGCTATAGCCATGAAATTTTGCGTACGTACGTACTCCTGTTTACGATAAAAAAACAAAAAAAACGTTTTTTTTTTGAACCGACGAACCGGAATCCCCCCTTAAATCTATTGCAGTTCTGTAAATAGAAAAAATTGTATCTATGTTTATTATATAACACTTTTTGATTTAAATGACTTCCTCAACGAAATGTAAAAGTCTTTTACAGCTGCTATAAACCAGCCTATATAACATGTAAATAAAATTAGATAACCTCCTTCGGCTTGGTTGTTAGACACAAAATAATTCCTCCTGTTAAAAGAAATTTGAAAATAATTTATTATATACTTGTTTTAATGATTGTAAACGATGTATATATAGCCTGTAAGTAGATGCGCATAATTAATCGAACACAACTACATTTGAACTGATGGAAATAAAAAACGCTCATTCTGGTTTATTTTCTATATATTTGGTTCTCCTACATTTAAACTTTTAATATATCAAATTCGTTACATCATACTCATAAATAACAATAACTTACGCAGTAGATTTTTCTAAGAATTTTTACTGTTAATAACAGGTACCACCAATGTATTATCATAAATAATCCTTCTATTGAAAACCTGGCAACGTTTAACGCTATCTCCATAATAACAATACTTCGATTTCTACTACTCTAGAGACAGAGAATTTACACCATTACTAAATTTTTGTAAATATCACGACACTATGACAGATATAATTGTTTTTAGAAAATAATTTGAAGTACATTGTATACACAGAACAGAGCTAAGAGAAGCAATACAGAAAATCAAAACCTCAAAAGCACCGGGAGTAGATGAAGTGAGTCCGGAGATGATAAAGTATCTGGGTGAAAGAGATGAAAAGAAACTTCTAAGTATATTAAACGCATACTGGAGGGGATGGGAGGTGCCGAGAAAATGGAAAACAGGAATTATAGTGCCCATACATAAAAAAGGAAATGCAAAAGACTGCTCCAACTATCGTGGTATTACCCATCTTTGCGTGGGCTTCAAATTATATGAAAGGATCATAGAGAAAAAACTTAGAGGACTAGTAGAACATAAACTGGCTGATGCACAAAGGGGATTCAGACCAAACCACAGCGTACAAGATCATAGCTTCACGGTACAGCAAGTCATCGAAAAGAAATTAGCCAAAAATCAAGAAATATATGTGGGCTCCATCGACTTCAAGAAAGCGTTTGACAGTGTCAGTAGAGATAAGATATGGAAAAGTCTAGAAAGCAAAAACGTCGAAAAAGACTTGATTGAAGTAGTTCGAAATATATACTCTGAAACAAACAACCGAGTACGAACATGTAATAGGTTGTCAGACACATTCAGAACCACAGAAAGAGTGAGACAGGGAAGTGTACTTGGTCCCTTGCTGTTCCTATGCACAATCGACGAAGTAATAAGAGAATACCAAACGAGAATGGAGAAATTTATAGTGGGGTATTACAGGTTGCAACCAATGTTTTTAGAGAGCTGTGCATTTGCTGACGATATTGTTCTATTTGCCAATTCCGAAAATAACCTAGAGAAAAATCTCAAGATCTCGGTGCAAGCCCTCAAGAACCAAGACCTAACCATAAACACGGATAAAACAAAGGTAATGGTAATTGGCCAACGAGCAACAAGAGTTGAAATTAAAGTTAACAATGAGCCGATAGAATTAGTGTCCAACTATAGATACCTAGGAAGCGTAACCAATGAAAGAGGAGGAAATGAATATGAATTAAATGCTAGAATGCAGGCAGCGAATAAAGTGTACTGGGCAATTCAGGAGAAATTTCTCAAACCCAAGGAAATAACAAAGAAAACAAAGTTGACAATATATAGAAGAATCTACTTACCTATATTATTATATGGAGGGGTAAACTGGGTAACAAATAAAAGGCAACAGGAAAGATTACAAGCAGTGTGAGATGAAATTTCTGCATCGAATACAAGGAGTGAAAAATATAGAAAAAATTAGAAATGTAGATATAAGGAAAGAACTCAAGGTAAAGTCAGTGAGGGAAGTGTTAGAAGAGAAAAAACTGATGCGGTTTGGGCACCTGCGGAGAATGGAGGAGGAGAGACAGGCAAAAAGAATTTGGGAGGCCCGACCAATGGGAGCGAACAGGAGAAGGAGACCCCGAAAGACGTGGAATAGTGTGGTCAACGAAATATTGAAGGAGAAAGGGGAGAACTGGAACTCAGCTAAGAAAATGGCAGAAAACAAGAAAGAATGGAGAAAATTTATAAGCACCTCGATACCGTAAGGTACCAAGAGGACTGGATTATCCAAATTATTTTTTGAAAAAATATATATAGGGGGAACCGGGTACCCTGTTGCACAATAATAACAATTAATTTACTTACTGTTAGCAGAACATTTACAAGAAACTGTGCGTATACTTATGGTAAAAACTTGTATTAGCAACACAGTTTAATTGGATGATTTTTCTCAGTGTAAATGATAACTATAGCTGTCGAAATTCTTAAGTAGATACAAATGTGGAAGTACACAAAACTCTGCAATAACCACAATTTCATTTCAGTATAATTTCTATAATACATTATACTTTATTTTCTTATATTATGTGCAATAACCTCGCATACACATATTACCGGTTGTAGAAATTTAATGAAATAACAAACGTTCAGAAATTGAGAAGGTATTGATTGATTTAAATTAGGAACGCGAAATATATATTTATATACATAAAAACTACTGATATACAACACAAACATTCTTGATATAAAGTGTACAGTATTTAACAAAAATCAGCAATGTTGAATGTGAAATAATAAATTCTACGAAAGACACATAGACTTTTTTTAAAGGACGTTTCTCTATAACTTTGCTGAATTTTACAATCAATTGTTTTTGAACTGTGGCATCATCGTTTCTTTTAAATAGCAACCTACTTTTTTTTCATCAAAACTCGATGTAACTTTCCTTTTGATGTATGCTGATTTACTATAAGTGGGGCCATGTAATAAATTCAGCTGTTCGGGGATTCAAGTCACGAGGAGAAATCTACGAAAAAAATTGAAGAGTGACGTCAATATTCAACATCCAATAACTAATAAATATAGATGATATTTTAATGTATTGAGATGTTTTAAATTGAAATAAAAGTATGAATTTAAAAAGAAAAGTGCGTTTTATTTTCAAGTGCTTATATACAAATTTTTAGAAATTTACAGGCTCTGGCCACCGAATTAGGACCACTTAATGTTATGATTTTGGGATACAATTTAAAAAAACAGCTAGTAATGTTGGCAATATTATTATTTAATTACATATAACGTGCAAATAAGTATAATTTGAACATATATTTACTAATATTTGCTTGTTCCTCCCCTGTGTTTTATTATCATTGTCTTGCGTGAAAGTAGTCCTTGAGTCGGATCCAATGAACCAATATAAGGTATTAAATAGTTTTGTAAAACTTGTTTCTATTGTTTTTGTTCCATTGTTCCGTTAACGAAATGTAGTGGTCCCGGTTCTTCTGTCGTAATACACGACCAAACCATTAGAGACGTATTTAATAGCGCTTCTAGCCGTGATTCGTTGCTATAAATAATCTAGGAAAAAGTAAAAAATTTAGAGAACCATTAGGGGAACTATGAGGATGAATTTGACCAAATAGCTGATAAATGAAACTCGCCTTTCCCCAATCTTCAACTGTATATTTGTTATATTCTTTAGCCCATTGAAATCGTGTCACTTTCATTTTAGATGTTAGTCTTGACTCCTTTGCCAAACGTCTGCAGTTTAAGCCTGCTTCGTGAAGACGTCTACAGACTGTTCGGGCTGATATTTGTATACTTTCTCCACCAAGAATTTTATGAACAGCTTTAGTGGATAAAAAACGAAGTTCTGTAGCTACCTTTACTATACGACGATAATATCTTACAGTTGTTTTGCATTTGCCGGCACAGTATGTTCCGCCACTACTTGTACTAGGAATATTCTCCTTAATTAATTTCACAATTCTCAGAACAATTTGATATGATACACCTTCTTTTTGTACAACTTCACGTTGAGAGAACTCTCCCGTCTCTAGAAGAGCAAAAATTCGTACTTTTTTCTCTGTGATTGCATCCTTTTTCTTTTCCATTATGATAATAATTGACCGCGAAAATAGACGCACACAAATAAAATTAAAACTCTGAAATATAATTGAAAATATGTGAAATGTCTCGAAAAACATCGTAAGTAAACGAAATTCAACTACAAAGGAGAACTACAACAACATGTTGAAGATATATGGCATAGTAGCGACGACATTAAAAAAAAAACAATAAAAAGCTGCATTAGCAGTATGCCAAAAAGAATTGAGGAAATAATAAAACACAGAGGAGGAGTAAGCAAATATTAGTAAAAAAAAAATATTAGTAAATATAATAATAATTAAATAATAGTATTGCCAACATTACCAACTGTTATCTTTTTAATTTTACCCCAAGATCATAATATATATAGTGGTTCTAATTCGATGGTCAGGGACTGTACAGCTAATCCCCCTTATATGTTGTTTGTGCGCGCGCGCGTGTGTGTGTGTGTGTAATTATTTAAAATAATGTGTGGGTATACTTCACAGTCCCCTATATTAACAAAATTTAATCTATTATTTTGCCTTTTACTGTGCTATACCGTAGATTTGTGATCTACAGTATAATCATAAATCTTATATTTTGTGAATTTAGTTTAAGAAAGTATGCTATTTGTTATGATGTTATAATTTAATTCCAAATGTAACTAAATCCAGTAAAGTGAGTAAAGGTAAGTTCGTAATGAAAGTATGACTGCCATTTCCAGTTTCGTACCGTCACCGAAAAATGTGCTTGCTATAAAATACATAAACAAACGTAATTTAAATATTTACTAGATTAAGTAAAATTATCCTAGGAAAGTTATTTTTGTACATATTGCTGTTATCTTTATTCTGTGTTGCTAAGAGGAATGACAATGCGAAAATACGTTTTCCATAAATGGTTGAAAACTCATCTCTTGAAAAAATGTCCTAAGTCGCAAAGTAATGTTTTATGGATAATTGAGGTAGTCTACGAGAAGTTTTTATACGAGGATTTTATGATAAATACCTGTGTTAAGGAAGACAACGCAATTGTTTTGCATTTAATACATGTATTTCTCGACATAATCCGTTTGTAGCTCTAAACGCTTTGTCCAGCGATGTTCCAGCTTTCTTAATCGATCCAAATAATAGGATTTGTCGAACTCCGCAAAATAGGTCCTGTTTCAGCAATGATCTCTTCATTTGACGTGAACTGCTTTCCGGCAAGCCATTTTTTCAAGTTTGGAAAAAGGAAGAAGTCACAAGGGGCCAAATCTGGCGAATATAATGGATACGGCAGCAATTCATACCGTAACTGGACTAGTTTTGCTGTCGAAATTGATGCCTCTTTCTCTCTAGTTCAGCGTCGAATCGGTCCAATAAATCATCACAGTTCTCCAAATAATCAATTAGGATTAAAAGATTAAAATTGTCGCCGTAACTTTTCCGGTTGATAGAACCGTTTTCGCCTTCTTTGGTGCACGTTCGACGGGAAAAACCCCTTTGGTTTCTGGCGTATAGTAATGTATCCATGTCTCATCTACAATGACATAACGCCGCAGAAACTCACTTATATTTCGCTTAAACTTGTCCAAACATTGTTTTGAAATTATCACGCGATTCAGTTTCTGATCAATCGTCAGCAGACGCAGCACCCATCTCGCCGATGGCTTTTTCATATTCAATTTTTTGAGAATGATGTTTTGCACAGGTTCAATTCAGATGTTTACCATATTAGCAATCTCTGTAATCGTCGCCTGGCGGTCTACTAACGCAATATCATAAACGAATCACTGACCGGTATCGTTCTTTTCCCATTATAACCACAAACTTGCCCACTTTCAGCAGCTGTCGAAACAACACTACTCGTTGAATCTCTCCGAAATTTTGAGAGACGTTGGGTAAATAATATTATTCACAATCGGTAATGCAGATTTTGACATAAAGCGTCATCTGTCTCCAAACACGGGTACTTCTCATACCATCCTCATATGTTCTTTCCCTGCACATTAAAATTCAACATTACATTAAAGTATAGGGCATCATATTTCGACCTTTAATTAATAATAAGTTATATACACCCTACACAAGTTAACTTATCAGACAGCAACAAGTTCAAAAAATTTTTAAAATTATGAGTTAGAATGTTCTTCCCTACACCTTTCAAATTCTGCATTATTTGAAATACTCCGCCATCAAAAGTATTCGAGGTTTACTATTATTGTTAAACAAAAGTATAAAAAACTCAGCGTTCTTTTCAAAAATTAAATGGTTTTAGCAAATTCTAAGCTAAAAATGTTCATATTCATAATTGTTCTTATTGCTTGAAAGCTTGAATAGCTACATAAGAACAGACGGTTGCGTATCAAAAAAGCAAGTAATTTGGAACATTTCCTGCAATTTGGGACAAAGTGCTGTATTTTCTTAATTAGCCTTATTTAGCGATCTGCTGGCTAGTAGCGGAAATTATGGCGCAACTAAAACTTCTACAGTACACATCTACCAGCCAAGTTTGCAGCCCGCGCAAGAAATTGACAACTAAACAGCAACAAATTCCAAAATGCACACCGTGTATCTCGGACAATTTTAATTTCAATTCTTTATGTATATACTTTTTGTGTAGTAGGTTATTTTCTTTAACAATTTCGTTTATTTTCTGTTGCAAATTTTTGACCTAACCTCAACAACTAGCTTTTTAAAATGCCGCGTTGCTGTAGGTGATTTGGGACAATCAGTTAAAGATGTCTTCAAATTATAAAAGAATGTCCAGGAATAGGAAGTACCATGATTTTGAGAAATCTTCACTGGAAACTGGTTTGGAAGATGTTTCAGATGGAAATTTATCTATACATTAGGTTAACATTTTTGTTGTCAAAAAGTCTAATCTACTATTAAGAGCTTAGTTTATGTTTTTTGTATTCCAATATTAGTTTCACTTGTAACATTAAGTCTTGAGTTCTTTAATAAACAGCCCTTTTTTTGATTTGTTGTTTTTTTGCAATTTTTTGTAAGTTTTCAATTTTTTCAAGTCACCTTCATTGCATATCATGTCCAAGCATCAAAATACCACTGAAAACTAAATAAAACAAAGAGTGTCCTAAGTAACCTATTTGCAGATGACTTGGGACATGTCTTTCTTCATAAATGATCAGTTGATGTAGACATCAAGAATTTAATTATATAAAATCAAGTAGATATTTCAAACAAAAAAATTGCATCGCAAAATATAGCAAAAATTGTCCCAAGTCACCTGCGTTTGCGATATATTGAGTATAAGATTGTAGCAAACACTAAAGTACCGTCACACTCCTAACCCACAAGTTATTTGATTAATTCGAACAACTGTTTCGAGAATTCGTGGATTCCCTTTGTCAACCGTACGACCGAACGATGTGAGAAAAAGATTTTAATTCTAACATTCTAACATGTCTGAAACTAAAAGGAAAAGTTATTGCCTGTAGCACGAAACGTAAACACGTGTCCGTTTTACATCAATAAATCAAGCAGAAATGAGTAGCCAAGTCATTTCCTTGTTTAACAGATTCCCATTCGTTTTCGTGTAAATGGTTTCGTAAGCATCTAATTCTTGCAGCGAAGTTACGTTCTGAATTAATTTGAGGTTTTCTAATTTAATATTATGCCCGGATGCGTTTAGGTGTTGTGCTACACTTAACGATTTAATTCTACCATAGCGGTTATGAGCTATGTGTTCTTTGAATCTGATGCCTATCGCCCGTTTTTTTGTCCAATATAATAATAATAATGTTTATTTAGGTCCAACAGGTATAAACCCATAGAAGGACACGAAAGAAAACAAACAATATAATAAAAAAGAAAAAAATATATTGTTTACTAGATATCAGAAAATTTATAATTGACATAACTACGAAAAAAACAATATTGACATAATTTCAACTAGCTTTACGTTTTAAAAATATCACCATTGTATTACTGACGTTTTAATCTGCAACGATTGGGGGGCAGATGCATGCATATGACACAATGCAACATCTCTTAACGTTGAGATTGAGCTTGTTGGACTTGTTGGACTAATTAATAAGTTTATTTAAATTTTCCCAAGATCACATCATCGGCGTAAGCCAGCACTCGGCAATTAAGACCTGTCAAGAGGTCATTTATGTAGAGATTGAATAAAAGAGGGCCCAAATTTGAGCCTTGTGAGACTCCTGTATGTAAGACAATTTCTCTGGATGCTCAGTCGTTGTAGGAAACATAACATGCACGACTACTTAGATATGATTTTATTAGAGCGACTAGTGATGAAACCGTGCTGGGAAACGGATGAGGTCGAGTATTATTATAAATAGAAGAGTAGAGGATCCTTTCGTAAACATTTGCAAAATTTGACAGGATGGATATTAGTCGATAATTGGAAAGGAGACTAGTGTCACCTGTTTTATGAATCGGACAAGTTTTCATATTTTTCCAAAGTGTAAGAAAAGCACCAGATGTAATTGACAGATTAATAATAATTATTAAAGGACACGCGTACACAAACTAGCAGTCTTTAAAAATACACATGAAAGTGCCACGAAAGCCTAGAAATAATAACCAAAAAATTAATGCTAATATAGCTCATGATATTGGTGGAATCATTACCGGCAAAAAATAAAGCGAGGAAGGGAATAGCGTTAACCCGCGGACATGTTCCTGCCTACTCGGCGTCATCAGTATGGTTCCGAACACTGTCCCTTCCTAGCAATTGCTTTCCACCTCTCGGGTTTATGTCGTTACCCTCCACAAACAGCACGAATATATATCTCCTGGCGCCACCTAGCGTCGAACGACATAGTCATGGCGTCTAGAGAATGGCGACAAAAACTCGGAATGCAGACGCCCACCATCTATCGAGCAGCTCCTGGGCTGCTTATATTTTGGTGCTGTTTGTGGAGAGTAACGACATAAACCCGAGAAGTGGAAAACAATTGCGAAGAAAGGACAGTGTTCGGGACCACGTTGATGACGCGGGATAGGCAGAAACATGTCCGTGAGTTAACGCTTTCCCTTTCCTCGCTTTATTTATTGCCGGGAATGATTCCACCAATACTACGAGCTATATTAGCATTAATTTGTTGATGATAGCAATTTCTAATCAAGAAACCCGGTATCATATCATAGCCTGATGTATGTTTATTATAAAAAAATAGACATAATCTTAAGTACTTCAGTATCCGTTGCGGGTACGAGACCACAAGGAAGGTTGTTGCAAACTCTATTGTCAAGATGAATAAGTATTGCCAGTAATAGAAGAATCGTTTTGCAAACTAGATTAGCAAATGCATTCACAATATCAGTAGTTCTATATATTCGCTTTGACCTTCATTGTATAGTCTGCCAGTAATTCTATAGTCGATTTTCTTATAAAACTCATAAATTTCCAGAGATCAGAAGGAGTGAAAGTAATTTTATTTTCCATATTAGTGGGGTAAGTTTTATAACTATCTTTGTTTTCTTTTACGGTAATGTTACGGATGCGTTTACATTCAGTATAGCATGAAACATTTTTTGTTTTAATCCACTTCTTGTGATAGTAAGTTTTAGTTTTTAGATTAGGTTTAATGAGTTGCTAAACCACGGAGGAATCTTTTGATTAGATGGGTACCTTCAAGGAATGTGTACATCTAGGATCGACTAAAGAACACTATAGAAGTTACGCAGAACCCGATCAACCTCATTATGATGTTCCAGGAACGACCATTTGCAGCGTTGTAACGTCTCATAAAGTGAAACATAATCTGCTCGCGTGAAATCGTATGGGAAATTATTGGTATTAGGAAAACGCAGATACTGAACCACCCTGTTATAAGAAAATAAGAAATTAAGTGCTATATATAGACTTTATCACATTCACGCACTTTCTAAATTCTTCCCTTTCTCCGTATCCAGTTTCTTCTCACATAATTCGGCCGTACGGTTGACAATGGGAATCCACGAACTCCCGAAACAATTATACCGAATTAATCAAATAACTGTGTACAATTTCCAGTTAAACTTTTGATCGCGTCAATATTGTAATACAGAAAGCTTATTATATAGACATTCAGCGGTCCACAGACCTATTTTTAACAAGATACACAATATTATATTTAGACGTTTTATTAGCGAATGTGCTCTGGAGTAATACAAAATATTTCGCCCGGCGTAAAAAAAAAACGTATCATTTTGAAAACTAAAATCTAAAATCTAGAACTTAAATCAAGTTTGGTTTTATAGTAGATGTTTACATGTACGCATGAGGAAATCTAATTAGATATCCTCATTTGTACATTTTTGTCGAGTAAATTACTGCAAACGCCTCTACAGAACTAAACAAATCGTATTGTTACAAATTCTGACGCGACAGTAGCCCCGACTACTGGCTTAAACCGCGATAGGTTAATTAATTGAAACGTAAAGCCATCACCTATCCACCATCCATGGACGCGCGTTTCGATGTTATACATCTCGTCAGTATGACTTTGTGGAAGGTAATGGCATTTCAATATTTTGAATCGTATAGCCAGTAGTCGGGGCTACTGTCGCATCAGAATTTGGAACAATACGATTTGTTCAGTTCTGTCGAGGCGTTTGCAGTAATTTACTTGACAAAAATGTACAAATGAGGATATCTAATTAGATTTTCTCATGCGTACATGTAAACATCTACTTCGTATATATACGATTTAAAATATTGCAAACCTTCTACAAAGTCATGCTGACGAGATGTATAACATCGAAACGTGCGTCCGTGGATGGTGGATATGTGATGGCCTTACGTTTCAATTTGGTTTTATACTTAAATTAATAAATTCGAAGCATTGACACCTTCAATTGAATAGATATGTTAAATGATGCGTTACAATGGTGCTGAGATGCGAAAAATTATAGAGTATGTGAGGTAAAGTACACTTACAACCTAATTCATTAATTTTTATTATTTTAATTTCATTATTCGTTAAATATCAAAATTTAATTCAATATTTGCAGAATTCGAATAACTTTTAGTTATTATTCGAATTCTGGCATTTTGATAATTTATATTATTAATTCTTTATTTCTTAAAAAAAGACTCCATTAATATTGCCTTATGAGGGATAATTAAAGTCACAAGTTATTTTCAATAATTTACATCTTAAAAACATTTTTTGTAAAAATCACACAAAATTCATGCACAACACACATTATTTGGAATCCAGTAGTCAAAGTTCACAACGTCCTCTGCAACATTGGTCAACCACAAAAAATATCAAGTCATTGGATTGGCATTCCTGTAACAATGAATAAACGAGTGGATAGATAGAAAATATTTTTTCTGACAAGAGACATTCTTTGGCAAATTCCTCTAGAAATTCAATTTAAGACAATATTAAAAGTATTATGTTTAATAGAAACTGTTAAAAGTAAACAAGAAAATACCTTAAAGAAAATAATAAAAAATAAATAAACTAAAGAAGCTAAGAAAGACGACTGGAGGAGATTTATTACAAAGGGATTTGGAGCGTTAACTTAAAAGGAAGAAAACAGGATTTAGAAGAAGAACTTATACACTAACACATCGCATTTTAGTAAAAATTATTTTGTAAGTAATAATAAAGCAGGACTTGCGATTATCATTTAATTTAATATTTCATTTTTAAAGAATATCTCAATATGTATAGTTTAAATATTATGTAGTTACAACCATATTACATCCGATCTATCCTAAAGTCCTAGAATAATATCTGCCTATAGTTGCATCCGTCATGAATACTACAGCAACAATTAGTATATTTAATCAACTGCGAAAATGTTTGTTTTAATTGCTAAATATTCCAGAATAAATCTATTGAACTAGTTATTTCCAGATATGAACTAATTAATATCAAAATGCTTTTCCCGACGTTGTTAAAGTATAACAATTTTTATTGTCACTTATTTTTTTAGACGTATTATAAATTGTCTGAACAAACTTCTGTGCATATATGTTCTGTTCTAAATATATCAATTGTTTTAATCTCTAGCTGCACTTGTTATAGAAAAGAGCATCACACTGTTAAGTAATTAACAGCAAACAAATTTCCCTATTTTTGATAGGTAGTCTGAAATACGTAGTTAGAGAAGGCGGTACAAAGATATAATTTATTACAAGTCATTGTCTCAGAAGAATACCCTTGTGTCAACCAAATTAATGCGTTTAACAAATAATTAAAACGTCAGTTGTTTTCATACTGTGCGACGTATTTAAGGAACAAAACCTCCAATTTTCAATTCTAATACATTCGAAAATTGCTATAAATTAGTATTACAGGTGTTAGTGAGTGAACTGACGGTATCTAAAATTACTGCGAATATGAAAACAAATTTTAACAATAATTCCAATTCAGGAAATGGAAATTATTTGTTTCAATATCTATGCACTATTACAGGTATTTTACAATAATTTATTTTACTATTTTCTTCTTGTAATTTTCATTTGCCGTACGTATAAATATATTCAACCAGGAAAAATGCAATTTTTTACATAGCAACCCCAACTCTTGATCATTTATACACACTTGTGCTCTAAAAAACAGAGGTAATGTGCATTATCTAGAGAAATGCATAAAATTAATTCATTTTCCAATAAAATAAAACTCAATTAACAAGGTAAGGTTTCGTTTATTTAATCTAATGATAGATCATGACTGTGACTGATATAGTGGAGTCTAGCAATAAAAGTATTTGAGATTTCCTGTAAATCCATGATGAAACCAAAGAGAAGTTGGTGGAACAAGTAATGATTTTAATGAATCATATTCCTATTTCAAAATGCATGACTAAAATAAAGTTCAGAAGAATAGAACCAATTTTATAAAGTTTTGAAGAGCGAGTGCTTCTAGGTGTATCATCTTGTATTTGTTTTTCAATAATTTGGTTTGGTCACTAATATTTCTATTTATATGCTAGGCTACATTTTTTATAAACTACTCATGAATAAACACTTGTTTAATAGCTTAGTGAGATTTAACTAGCATCTACAATTTACTATCAGCAAAGACATGCACTTGTGGTAGTACAAATCATAAATGAAATGCTTATTGAAAACGGAATCTACAATAGATTATGAACTAACAATAAACCTAATACTTTACGCTTATAACTGTTTTTTTGCACAGAAGAAACAAACCCTACTTATTTCAGTAGCCCTTCATCAGAAAAGAGATCAATTTCATGATTTTCTTCAAATAATTCCGAAACGAGTGAATACGCAGTATTACTTTATAAAGTATTTCATCTTTGTTTCTTCAATTATAGTATGTAAAAATTATCAAAAATAGGGGCTGCTATTTTATCCTTTTTCCTAATTCAATATGTGCATATTTTGTATAATATTTTTAATATTTATTTATGAATGTAAATAGCTGTGTATGTAATTCACAAGAATTTCAAAACTGATTTGCATAATTAATGCCAAAGAAGACACATTAAGGTTTAAATTGTTTGCATCTGTCAAAATTATCAGCAAAAAATAATTTCTACAAATTAATACATCCTACACCTATGGGTGTATGCTATTATTTAACCTGGATGCGAAGAATCCATAATTTGCAGGACGTTCCTTTTAAAATAACAAAGTTGACATCCGTTTCGAATTTAATCAAGAGTGCCATAAAACCGAACACCTGAATTCCAAAAAGATACTTTATTTTCAAAGATGCGTCCATAAGCCATAGTCCTGAATGATCCTGTATACGTGTTCTTTTCGTTGATATTAGTATTAATATAAAATAGTTCAAATTACCAACAGTCTTTATCAAAAATCTTCTGAATTGTATATTAAAAAAAGTGAAAGAGCTCTAAAAGTTGGAAATTTTGATTAGCTTTTTTAATGTGATTATTACTGTATATTTTTTTTTAATATAGTCGCGATGTGTGGCTTTGAAAGTCCAGTACCTCAAGTTGTTTTAAATATGAGCGGTTTATTAAATAGAAGTTCGTTGTAGAGAACATATTGAAAAATGTTGAAGAAAATGTATACAGCGTGCTCAAATTGTATGGAATAATGCTTCTACAACCGCCATGGGACATGAAAAAATGTCTTATATGAAAGTTGTTTGGCGAAATCTTACAATTTTTTAGGTGATTCAAGAAAAAAATTGTTTATCAGTTTTGACGTATGACGTCATGACTTGATTTCTTTAAATAGAATGGTATAGTCTTTTTGGCTGTTTGAGAAAGATGTTATTTCTAATTATAACATTTATTAAAAATGTTGCAAAAACAAAAGCAACAATAAAATATATTTCCTCTGTCCCAGAATAGTTGCTACATTTCAATTCAATATTTGTCCGAAAATAGTTGCTATATTTTGTTTTATGTGAAATTAAATAAAGAAACAAGAAATTACTAAACAAGACTTTATTGTTTCAACTAAAAACAAACATTATTAACTTTGCACTACAATTATACTCGGTTATTTAAAAATTCTTGTTCGGTTTTAATGCCAATTTCGTCGCATTTAATGGATCCAATTGATGGAGCATTTCGTCTTAATATCATTTTATTTATGTACTGCAATTTGTAGGTGTTACAACCATTATGTAATAATGTACTTTCCATAGCTTTCATGAAAGACAGAAATACATTATCTAGGGTTTCCCAATTTGTATCCCAAGCTTTACATGCGTAAGCCAATGATCTTACTGTGCTTCTTTTACAGAGAGGAATAGTAGCAATATTTTCAATTTGTTGACTATAATCTTTTTCCTTATGACCACATTTCTTTTTACGAGAATCAATATTGATGGTCAAATTGTTAATTTGGCATTGTCGAGCCTGTTTCCATAGTTTAAAAATTGTTGAACGGGAACAGCAAAACTTACGCGCGACGGCATTTATCGCACCCTATTAAGTTTTTCGTCTTTGAAGTTTTGCAATAAATAATAATTTGTTTACGTTCATTATTATTAAATTCTCCACACTTTTTTCCACCTGCTGGAGTATTTTGTAAAATACTTTTAGCCATTTTACAATAACAGCGGTTAAATTACAAATTCATTAAAATTTGACGTTTGACATCTGCATCTCAAAGCAAGAGTGCAATTGCTACATGACGTTTTGATCATCGCACGCTTAGATTCACACATAATCTACTTACTACATCGAACAAATTACCTCATATACTTGTACTAATCTTTACATTAAATTGAAATGTAGTAACTATTCTCGGACAGAGGAAGTAAAATTTTTTATCCATACATTTGTTTGAAAAAAAATTAAAAAATCTAAAGCAAATGTTAAAAATGCGCACCATTAATAGATAGACAGTGACCTAGCTTATCATTCAATTCACGGATTGAATTTCTGAATGCATTTCGAGATAACAATGCGATTTCCTCTCTAACCCCTTGTTACAATTATTCTGCAATACTTTCGGAGCGCTAGCGATAAACTATGTTTTTTAAATGGCCCCATAAGAAAAAATCACACGGTGTAAACTCTGGTGATCGTGACGACCATTCTACAACTCCCCTTGTTCCTATCCAGCAGTTTGGGAAACTTTCATTTAAATAATTGCTAACATTGAGTTGATAATGAGGTGGTGCGACATCTTGCTGGAACCACACATCGGGATTTAAATTATCGTCTATTAGTTCTTCTTCAATCTGCTCATCATTAGGATGATTTTCCTGGGACAGGTATCGACAATTATGCCTATTAACAGTGCCATTAAGAGAAAGAAAGAAAAGAGAGTCATTGTTAACATTGTCCTTCATCAATTGGCAAACTTCAATACGTCGCGTCGATCAAAATCATCTTCGGATAATTCTGTTGCTTCCCTTCAATATGCGATGTACCCGAACCCACATCTACGTTATGATTTAAAAAGCAATTGACTTGTCGAAAAATGTGGATTTTCGGTGACTTCTAAGAATACGTCTAATTTTTTGCCCTCATTTGTTGCAATCTTTCGTGCTCCAGATTTAAGAAGTCACATAACCCGTTTCTCTAAAACGCTTCAAAGTTTTACTCACTACAGATTGGGTAATTGGTTCCCTATTTGAGTATACTTCTTGTTGTGTTCTCTTACGGTAACCATACCCAACCATAATTAGAATTGTTATTCTCTCAGTTTTAGCTAAAATGACCATCTTATGTTGTAGAGCAGTTTCAGCAGAATAATGTGTTGCTATGCCTTTGCTCTACCTAAGTATTATATTATCTTATATTGCTTTTTTTATTTTGAAGTAAGAGTTAAAAGAGTTTTTATGAAAGTTATAACGAGAAAAAAACAGCTTTGTCAAACAACTAAAAAACACTGTACCATTCCATTAAAAGAAATTAAGTCATGACGTCAAATGTCAAAACTGACAAAACATTTTTTTTTTGCATAAACCAAAATAAGATAATAAATAATAGTAAATTTATTAAGATAATATTAACAAGAATACATCTCAGTATTACAATAATTATTACATCTTCAACCTCCTTAACCTTAACTTAACCGTTACTTTAAATTGCAAAGTACCTGTTGTGAACCTTCAACAAAACAGAGCTTTTTATATCCGTTTAATAAATAACGTAGATATTTAGCAGAACATTCAAGGATCATACCCACATTACATTACATCACACAGCACAAAAACAAATGAAGATCCGAGTGACCTGTTACGCCATTTATGAGAAACATCTTGTGACAGTAAGATATGAATTTAAGCCGATAACATACATATAAATAACGCAAATATAAATCACTTAATCCACACCCGGAAAGTTTGAAAATGTGAAGCAAGCCTAATCCCAAATGTACTAGATGTAATCGACTCCCCGAAATAACAATTGCAGTTGTTTGGAGATCTTAAAAATTCATAAAAGTTAGTTGTATAACCATTGTTAGTGGTAAATCGACTACATCCTCCCCACAAAATATAGATTAATTTATGTCTCAATCAAGATCAGAGACAGGTTATGTCAGTAATTTCTGTACTAAAATTACTATTTTTGTCAATAAAAACAGGACTTTTATTTATTATTACGGCAATCTTCCCGGCTTTAATTTCAAATGCCATGCTTCAGAGAGGTAAATTGAGTGAGATAATATAAGACGGTTTAATTACAGCAAAATACTTCTTTAAATTAAAACTAAATTTACAATTGGTGGCTATAGATTTAGCATTTCTTATGGGTTTAATTTTCCGACGATTAAATTTAATTAAACTAATTGTATCATTCTTATGAGGTTCTACTCATACAAATGTACGACTCTGTTACTTACAGCATGTATTCACTCCTGCTTTTTTGGTTGTTTTTAATTAAATCAAATTATACAAAAAGGTCTTAAATTAAGAAAATTTCAAACAAATGTGATTCCAACCCTACTGTTAATGTAATGTACCCTATAACAACCGAAAATAACTTCATAATTCGATTTTCAAAAACAGTTTGAGACACACAACCAGTGGCGGATTAAGAGCCTTCGGGGCCTCTAAGCACAAGTAATAACGGGCCCCCCCTCCATCTTTTATTGCAAATTGTAAAATAAGCAATTTCAAAAATGACAACAAAACATATATTTACAAATAATGTTTAATAATATAACAATAAACAAAAAAAATGTAAACAAATTTATTTTCAATAAAAATATTTAAACAAAGTTTTACATTCTTAATAAAAACATTGTTTTATAAATATGTAATATCTGCAAAACCTAGTAAAAATTAAAATAAATAAATTTTTATTCTTAACAAAAATAATTAATGAAGTCTACACATTAGGGCTCTATAGCAGATTAACTTTGCAGACTTTAGAAGCAGCAAATTTTTGCGCAATTTCCTTAAAATAATTTTTTTTACGAATTTAGCCGATTTTGGTTCATGACGCTTCTTTTTTGGTTTTTTAATACCGCCAGTTTTGAGAATGTTCTTAATCCCTTCACTAACTCCGCAAGTTAAATATATTCTAAATGCTATAGCTACATTAGGATAGAGGTTTGACTTTAATACTTCTTTAACACTTTTTAATGTTTCCTGGCTGTTGCAATTTTCTAAGCTATGTTCATTTATTATCACATGTTCATGAAAATGTATTATTTCGTTTTTAAATTCACTTTCCAAATCTAACGGATGTTTTTTAAAAAGCCGTTGAGCTGCGGATCGTTTGTCATTCAAATTTGTCTTTTCATAATCGAAAATAAACGAAAAATATACTTGCAATTCTTTATAACAACAAGACCGTCTTTCCATTTCAGAAATGATGCTCACATATAACTAAAAATACCTCTACTCTAAATTTTTGTTTTGGAGAAAAGTTTTCCGAATAAGAGGAATCACCGTGGAATCCTTTTTTTCTTAATTTGGCGTGTATTTTATTTTTTATAAGAAAGTTCAAACTTAAATTTAGTCGAAATCTTCAAAATAAGTTTCGCTTCCTCTTTATACTGGTCAAAATTTTCACGAATAGTTTTTAGGTATTCTGTTATAGAGGTAATTTGATCTAGACTTCTTTTAAAATAAGACCTTAAAATGTCAAATTTACTTTGTTTGTTCTCCCTAAAATATTGTACCAAAATAAACTGAGGATACATGTTTCAAATACACATAGTTTATTCATAATATTTGTTGCTTCATTTCGTGTATCGTAACTTTGGTTAGTATTTTGAGATAATTTTTTTAAGGTTATTAAAATTTCATAATAATTTTATTTTAATGACTTTAAGACATCATATCTCGCTGACCATCTTGTGTCAGACAGAGATTTCATCACAAAAATTCTTTCATTTGCATTAGAATTTAATGAAATTCTTGAACTAATTTGTTCTTTTAGCAAATTCCACCTGCATGTGGAACCTGACAAGAAATTGACAATATTTGTACAATCCCAAAAAAAGATATAGCTTCTACACATACACTAGCTGCTGTCTGTCCAACAAGATTCAGAGAATGAGCACTACACGGTACAAATTCTGCAAATTTGTTTATTTCTTTTATCTTACTTTGGACACCTTGATATTTTCCAGACATATTAACCGCATTGTCGTAACTTTGCGAACGACAATTTTGAATGTCAAGATTACACTCAATTAAATATTGCACAATTTCTCGAGCCAGATCAATCCCGTTGTGGCTTTTTAGAGGCAGGAATTTTAAAAAACTTTCTGACACTTCAAATGTTTGTGAATTCACGTATGTAATTACAAAAGTAAGTTGATCAACATGTTGCAAATCAGGTGTAGAATCAACTATTATTCCAAAATATTTTGATTCTTTTACTTCTTGTAAAATTAAATTAGTAACATGATCGCCTAATAATTGAATAAATTCATCGCAAATTGTCGAAGACAGATAAGATATTTTACCCCGTCCAATATTTTTAGTTTTTTCAATGTAATCTGCTAGCAACCCGTCATATTCTGCTAGTAGTTCCAATATGCCTAAATAATTCCCATTGTGTACTGATCCAAAAATTTCATCCTTGCCTCTTAATGGAAGTCCACGTTGACACAAAAAAATTATAACATCAATAATTCTTTGTAAAACCTTTTGCCAGTACTCGCATTCATTTTCATATGCTTTTGAGAAATCTGTTTCGAAGCCCTGTTTTTTGGATCTAATCATCCAGTTAAAACACGCCTTGGTATGAGAAGCACTATTTTCATGAGATACGACTCTAGCTGTGGTATTTTTCCAGTCATTGAAACCTGCGGTAAATTGATCCCGATTTTCTTCAAGCAAAAATAATTTACAGGGTCCGCAGTAAACTTTATTTGTTTTCGGCGAAAATATTAGCCAAAAACGATCTACTTCTTCACCATTTAACATTTTGCTCTTAAACAATGATTTTGAAATAAATCTTTGCGTCGATCCGCTAACTTGTAAAGTAACTTTAATCATTTCCTTACCTTCAAAATCAATGTTTTGTTCAAAATTACCTTCTTCGATCAGATATCGCAAAACTTCTGCAGACTTACTCCATTCAGTCGGATCATTAATAAATATTTCGTATTTACTGTAGGATGTTGTTGGTTCTTGTTTATCGTTGCCAGAATCATTAGATATGGGTCCATGTCGAGATGAATCAATTTCAATGACTTCATCTTCGTGTTCGGTTGGTGACTCCGTTTGAATATCTGAAGCTGCTAAAGGAGTGTTTTCTTTTTCAAAAAATCCCAATAAAGACGTCTGTCCTTTAGCAGATTCTTTCACTTTTTTTTGGTGCAATTTTCTTTTTTCTGCTCCACTGAGATAATAATAGGTAATAATATTATAAATTTAATTAATAGAAGAGCATAAGATTTTGCAGTTTGAAAAGTAAATCGTAAGGCCACGATTTCAGCATGTATTAGGACGGCATTTATTCGGTTACTAAAATTGCAAAGCTTAGCCTTTAATGAACACAACTCTCAAACTTTAACTCAGTTTATTTTGTGCTTGAGTAGGTATTTAAATAAGTTTACTGTTTAGTAATAATAATAAAACTTACCTTTATAAATTCACATGCCTTATTGTCAAATTTGGAAATAAGGTTGAAGTGTACAACTAGTAATATTTCACGATCACTGAATAGCGAACGGTTCGGTAGCTTACTAATATCTGCTTTCTTACGTATATCGCTGTCGTGTGTAGACTGAGCGGAGAGCAGCGCGTCGCGCTTAAATATACGTGGACAAAATCGATCGAGACGACACTGGAACTTTTCACATGGTTCCACGCTATTCGAGATACTGCGCTCGACTTCTAGACATCTCTGGTACAAAATTTTTGAAATTGTTTGCTTTTCGATTACGGAATAATACATTTTTTATAACTATTTGGAATAGTGAATACTATAGTTAAAATTATTTATAGTTTATAACCATTTGGAATAGCCCTTTATAGTTATTATAGTATATAACTATTTGGAATAAAGTTTTTACTATTAAATACAAAATAAGTTCATAATGAGCCAGTAATTCGTTAACTACTATTTCTTAAAAAAAAATTTAAGAGCAGTTAGAATTTTAAAAATTAACTGATAAAATACGCTTATTTTCAAAAATCCACGACGGGGCCTAAGAAAATTATTAGACTTTTGACATTTGTACATACCTAAATAATTTTATTGTAAAATATATTTTATTGTAAAAATAAATCTATATTAGGTATATAACCTTAAATGAGCCGGGGGCCTCCTGAGGTCTGGGCCCGCTAGGCACGTGCCTAGTTTGCCTTACGGATAATCCGCCTCTCTACACAACCGAACAGCAACATAGGGAATCAATTGTTTTCACTGAACTATTACTTGAAAACAATAGATCTCGGCAAACAACTTTTATATAAAATATTTTTTCATATAACGTACTGCAGCGGCCGAAGAACCATTATTGCATACAATTTGAACACGCTATAATGTTTATTTGGAACTAGGAAATATTTTATATTGACCTAAAAGGTTGTATAGTTTATTCCGTTTAATTAAACACGCAAATATTATTGCTTTTGCTGCTGTTGTAGAACGAAGTTCAAAAGACAACAAAAATATGAATGCTCTTTTAATCTAAATGAACTGTTGGCTACAATATAGAATGAAAAACGCATCGTTCGTTTTGTAGGCATATCTAAATTTTAAAGTATAGAATCAACGGAAGTATTTCGAATATCCTTTTCTATAGTTAAAAAGTCTTTAGATTTTTAGAAAAATTCGTAATTTTTTTATCACTGACACTTGAAATATATATGTATACAGGGTACGTCCGTCCTTTATTATTTGGGCTGAATGATAGATAGCAATTTGATATTCTGGAGATGTAATATAATGTTAATTGTGCATCTTTAAAAAATATATTCCGACATACTGGGTGTTTTATAAAAAGGTGGCACAGTAAAATTCACTTTTTAAATGGAACATTCTGTATATTTTTACATTATTAAAGATCCCTAACTACACTCCATTCAGTTACTGTTTCTGCTAAAAATTTAAGAATCACGTATCCCAAAGAAAGTGTTCCTACGTCAAAACGCTTTCAAATTTAGCAATTAAATTTGTTGTGTGGATTGATTGAGTTTGGGTGACGATGTCAGTAAATTGTTTTTATCACCGGATGCACAGAGTGGTCGTAAGGCAAGTAAGGCGCCTAATAAGAAATGAAACAAGTAGCAAGTTATCAAAGTATGAAAAATACACTGTAAAGCGTTCGTTTTACTTAAAAATGAATTACTCTAAAGATGATATGGTAGATATGATTTTCATACTGGACAAAGTAGAAAGGAATCCTCTTTTAGCCAGTAGAATTTACAGGCAGGAGACATCTAGAAGAGAGAGTTCCTGAAAAAGTAATGGCAAGATTTATTCAAACGGGAAATATCGTTCACAAGAAATGCCAAAGAACAAAAAGAGCAAGAAATGAATAAAATTAGTTAAACGTTCTAAAGATCCAAATACAAGCCAAAGAAATATAAGTAAGAACACAGGTGTAAGTGGACAATCCATTCTACGAATATTAAAGAAAAATCGTTTACATTCTTACCATATTTAGTTACATCAGGAGCTTACTAAACTGGATTTCGGAAAACGTTTTCAGTTTTGCAACTGGGCCGGGCCAGTGATAAAAATCCCTGCTTTATTTTAAAAATCTTATCCTCTGACGAAGCAACTTTTCACAAAAATGGATCGGTAAATAAGCATTCCTCTTACATTATTACACAGATGGAAACCCTAGAATTTTGCGACAAGTCGATCAGTAACATCGATGAAGCGTTAACGTTTGGGGAGGCATAATCGGCAAGTATGTTGTAGGACCTTATTTTCTTGAAAATAATTAAATGGACCTATTTACATGAAGTTCTTACAAAATGGACTTCCACGATTATTGGCAAATGTTCCTCATGAAATCCGGGAAGAAATGTGGCTGCACCCCTACACGGCTCTATTGCTGTACGAAATTTTCTGAATAACACGTATCCCGAGAGATGGTTTTGCGGGAATGGTCCTAAGATGCCCGCCTAGATCTCCGGAGATAGCAGATCTTGATTTTTATTTATGGGAATGTGTTAAAGCTGATGCTCCAACAACGGAAGAGCACATTAAGCGGAGAATTATTAACTCTTTTCAAGGTATAACATCTGAAGAACCTTTATTTGCAATAAGAAGGAAAGCACTTTGGACATTTGTTACCTTAAGGTTTTCTTTCTTTCATTATCATCTTTATATTTGATTAACACTTTAAATTCAATTAAGTACCGTAAACTGGGGTGACTATGATCCACTTTCTATTTTCACCTACCTGTAATTTTTCGAAATTATTGTGTAGTCATTCAAAAAGCAGTCTACATATAGGAAGGGTATGTGTTCGCTTAGTTTTTTTTGGGTTTCGAAGACCAAAAAAATTTTTTTTCGCACTTTTTAATAAGAAAATTTCAAATAAAGTAGTTGTAAAACATTATAATGAGTTTAAAAAAATCATGAAATGACTTTAACTTAGAAAACCCATATCACGAAAAATAGAGTTAGTAAGATATATTTGTAAGCCATTTTTCAACATTTTCTTTAAACGTTTGTCAAAAAGAAAAGATAAGCGTTGGATGGGTATTTACACCTATATTTTTAATTTTCAAATCTAAATTATTTATTTTCTTCTTTCTTTGTGAATTAAAATCATGAAATTTGTCAGATATGCATTTTTAATCTTTTTTTAAATATTGGCCATTTTCACCTCTCGCGGCTATAGTCATCCTGGTGAAAATATTATATAGTACCATAATATAATATTTTTTTTAATTTCGTCAAGTTTTGCTTGACTTTTAATAATACGTGCTAATATTTTATTTCTGGTTTTGCGTTTCGTTAAATGTTGTTATTAATAGGAACGAGGAAAGAATCTTCGTCCGCTTTTTCTTTAAACTAATTCACTTAAAATTTATTTTACGTTAAGTTAAGTTGAATATTGGAATTTTGATTATTCCGGATTATTCTAGAAACCGCTAAAAATAGGTTTAGGGAAATCTAACGTGGATGGATGCAGAATGTAATGTTCCATTTAACAAAATCGAGAAAAATCATTTTGAAATTGGTAAAGTTAAAACTTTTCTGATAACCATCCTGTACATCCGGTGATAAACAATTTACTGACATCGTCACCCAATCTCAATCAATTCACACAACAAAGTTTTTTGCCACATTTTAAAGCGTTTGGACCTAGGAATACTTTCTTTGGAATATGTGATTTTTCGTTTTTTTAACAGAAAACGGTTGTAACTCGAAAACCACACAACAGATTACTTTCATAATCTGGGGATGAGTGGAGTATAGTTAGGGATCCTTAATAATGTAAAAATATACAGGCTGTTCCATTTAAAAAAGTGAATTTTACTGCGTCACCTGTATATCGAGATACATTTTCTAAAGATGCTCAATTATATTATATTTCAAAAATATCAAATTGGTATCTAGTATACAGCCCCAGTAATAAAAGAGGGACATAGTATTGTTGCACTATCTTACGTATTTCTGCATTTTTCCTTATTATGATCACAAATCCTTATTTTGAATTTTGTGCGTTACTTTATTATAACCCTGTATAATTAAGAAGCGCTGCGCCCATATATATCACTTATTATAAACATCTTAACTATCTTCATAATATCAATAGCATACCTTATACGCTACTTGCCAATACTTATCACAAAATCTTTGTTACAAGTTTCAATATTTCACTGCAGGTGACTATTTTTTATTTTAGGAGCACTAAGTGTATTCTCGAGTACAATGCATTATGCCTGGCCAACACCATCCTTACCAAAGTTACTAGGGAACAGTACCTGCATGTCACTTACCGACTCAGAAGGCTCTTGGATGGCTGTTCTCTTCTTATTAGGATGCCCAGTAGGTTCTGTAGTAACGTTCTTAACAGTTGATGTATTGGGCCGAAAGAAAATACTCCTCTTAACAGCCGTACCTTTAATATCTGCATGGATAATGATAGCTTACGCTACATTTGTTGAAATACTGTATGTAGCTAGGTTTGTAGCAGGAATAGCAGACGGAATAGTTTATACAGTAATTCCCATATATATCTGCGAAATAGCTGATCCTAAAATTCGAGGATTTCTTGGCTCAGCTTCGTCTATCACGAATATGATGGGAATATTATTAGTAAACGTCCTCGGGATATTTTTGAGTATAAAAAGGGCTGCATTAGTCTCGCTTTTTCTGCCTATAATATTTTTGTTAACTTTCAGTTGGATGCCTGAAAGCCCTTATTTTTTAATAATGAAAAACCAGTATGAATTGGCTAAAGACAGTCTAAGGGTTTTAAATGGGAAAATTGATGTAGAGAGTAATTTAAACAGACTAACAAAGGCTGTTAAATGCAACGATTCGCAAAATGGAGGTTTATTAAATTTGTTTAAAATTCGAAGTAATAGAAGATCTATAATAATCCTAATTGGATTAAGAACGTGCCAGCAATTAAGTGGATACACAGCCATAACATTCTACGCGCAAATCATGTTTGAAAGCGTTAATAATTTCTTGCCTGCGAACGTTTTAACATTAATATATTTTTTAATTCAATGCGTAATAACAATAATATCATCTTTACTTCTTGATAGAGTTGGACGTAAACCATTGCTGGTTATTTCTATAATTGGTTGTGCAATATCGTTAATTATACAAGCCACTTATTATTATCTTGATCTTAAGATCGATTTATCACACTTAAGCGTTATACCAGGACTCTCCTTAATTATGTTTGTGATACTTTACAGTTTAGGTATGAGCACAATTCCCACTTTGATGTTGGGAGAGTTATTTCCTACTAATATAAAAGCATTTGCACTTTGTTTAACTGAAATATATTATGGACTTATAGCAACTGTAGCTTCAAAATTTTTTCAAGTAACTAAAGATAACTTTGGGCTTTTCATACCACTTTATGCATTTGCTGGATGTTGCTTAATTGGACTAGTTTTTGTAGTTCGGTACGTTCCAGAAACTAAAGGTAAAACTTTAGAAGAAATACATGATGAATTAGGCAAACAAACTAATAACTCAAGACCATAAAAATTCGTGTTTTACCGAAAGTTTGTAATATAATAATATGAATACCTAGGGAAATAAAAAGCAGGTCCAATTTTCTCACAAATTCTATTAACTATCAGGCGACCGGTTTCGTGTTCAAAAACACATCAGGCCAGCTACGGAGACCAACATGAAAGAAAACAAGCAAATATATATAAGTGACCAGAAAGAAAAAAATATTTTTTTTATATTTTAAAAAAGTGAGGAGACAATTTCACTTTTTTAAAATATAAAAAAAAATAAAATAAAAAAAAAATGATTTTTTCTTGTATTATATTTTAGAATAGTTTACAATTGATTAGTTTTTTATAAATATATACTACGTAACGTATTTTAATTGGTTGATATGTCACTATGGTGCAATTTTACAATTATCTTTACAATTTTCTGGTCACTTATGTATATTTGCTTGTTTTCTTTCATGGTGGTCCCCGTAGCTGGCCTGATGTGTTTTTGATCACGAAACCGGTCGTCCGATAGTTGATAGAATTTGTGAGAAAATTGGACCTGCTTTTTATTTCCCTTCATTAACTAAATACTCACACTTGAGTGTGTATATAGATATTGGCACTCTTAAAAAAGGTGTCATGATTGAAGTCATTTTGCAAAGAAAACGTATAAATGTTTAATTATTTATTGTATTGTTGGGATATTGCATCTTTCATGTAGTATTGTATTCTTGCTTTACATGGTGCTAACATTTTTGGATGTAAAAGAGGTTAGATAACAGGTATGTTTGTAAACTTTACGTGATTGTTAGTTGTGGAAGTGATACCAAACAATAAAAGGCATATTTGGCTGTGATTCTAAGAAATGATTCTTTGACAGCACCTTTACAACAAGCTCCATATAAAAAATTATAGGTATCCATAAGCTGTATAATTTCGAATTGATTTCAAATATCAAGATAAACCAAAAAAGTTGTATTCCTTATAGATCACTCATACATTACGGTATAATTGGCTTCTACTGCAAAATCAATAATGATTAGAGCAACGCAAACTGCGCTGAAAGCCAGTGGCGGACGCACAAAAGTTTACACAAAATAAACACGGCCGGGACAATTCGGTATAAGCGTCAGTATAACTGCGACCCGAAAGCCGATCTGTTGTGTATGCATCTACGCTGTCGTATACTATATCGTAGTTCTACGTTTGTTTTGAAAATGTTTCCTACGTCGCGAAAACCACCAAAGTAGGACACAATAAGAGAATTTATTGCAGAAATGCCTAATTTAAAGCGTGATGGCGCTAAAATTCAATGTGTAGTGTGTAAAATAGATTTAATGTGTTGGTCGAAAAGTGATTGTCTACGGCACGTAAATAGTGCAGGCATGTCAAAAAAAAAGTTCCACACGAAATTATGACAAATTTAAATTTAATTTATGTGTTACCTTTATTGCATGTAATTTACCATTTCATTTACTAAGGAAGAAAGCATACGTCTCGTTTTGGAATGAATATTCGGAGTTACCAAGTGAGAGAACATTACAGGTAGTTATGCCGTCTGCTCGTGAGCATGTCAAGAAAAGAATTAAATCGGAGTTGCAAGATAAAAAACTGGGGTATGTGTGGACGAAACAACAGATCGTAGAAACATACTGTGGTTAATGTAATGGTACGCACAATGGAACCACATCGACCGACACCCTCAATTTTACTAGCTTCCAGACGAGTACAACAATGCACTGCCGAAGTAATTTCAATGTTGGTGTTAAATACATTGGAAAAGTTTGAATTTTCAACAAATCAACTGTTGATGTTTATGAGTGATGGTGCCACAAACATGCTTGCTGTAGGTCGATCTCTTAAAAAACATTGTGCTAACTTGTTGCATATTACATGTAAAATTCATACTCTCAGTCTCGTAGCAGATAGTATCGGAAAATGTTATCCCGAGGTAGACGCTCTAATAGCACATACAAAAGCTGTGTTTGTAAAATCCCCAAAACGTATTCGGGAATTTCATAGACTATGCCCCGGTATTCCTGAACCACCACAACCTATTCTTACTCGTTGGGGATCATGGTTAGAGGCTGCATTTTATTATCTTAAATATTTTGAGATAAAGAACGTGATTTTAGAATTCGACCCTAAGGAAGCTGCGGCTGTCAAGGTAAGCCGCTTGAAATTTCAGGATAGTCAAGTTAAAACAGATTAGGAAATTATTCAAAACAATTACGTGGGACTAGCGGATGCGATAGAAAAACTACAAAATTCTTCGGTGTCGTTAGTGGAATCTTTGCAAATAGTGCAACATGTTCACGCACAGCTATGCAAGGTTTGAAAGTGTTTTACATAAAGACTCTAATTTTGGCACATTAGACAAATTTGTGAAGGTGCGTCAACAGAACCGTTAAGTTATTTGAAAGATTATTTTACTTACGCAAATATAACGTCACTAGATGTAGAACGTTCGTTTTCGGCATACAAAAACACTTTTTCTTCACGCCGCACTCACTTTGCCGAAACAACTTTGGAAACATATCTAATGTTACAAATATTAAATAGACATTATCCACTTTGTGATTTCACGGAGGACTCTTAAAACGGTAAGTGTTTGAGCACGTATCACATTTAATTTATTTTGTGTAAACTTTTATGCGTCCGCCACTGACTTTCAGCGCAGTTGCGTTGCTCTAATAATGATCTTATTTAAGTTAAAGCAAAACTAAATCGCAATTACGTTATATTTGTCATTTTTATTATTTGATCACAATAGGCAAAGGTAATGAATTAAAAATGCTAAATGTCTCAAGCACATCTAGGTTTAGATATAGAGAGTATTTTACATAACTGGCGCAAAATGTCATCATTAACTCACAAATTAAAAAAAAACTGGAATAACGATAAAACTATTTGAAACATGAAATCTTTGGTACTGTACTGTGAGATACGTACACTCATTTTATTATTTTGTATAGTTACGTTTTGAATTTTCAATTAAGCCTCGTTATTTTCAAAAATTTACTTAGTAATAACAATTTTTGTCAAAAAACATGCAGAACATCATCTATATTGAAATCAAGTCATTAAAATTCATAATACCATCTGCATCAAAATCATTAGTCATCAAAAAGGTCAAACATTTAAATATAGGAATCGGAATCCTTGCATTGATATCTCAGCAGAGAGAAAACAAGTTTTCGGAGTAATATTGTAACAGTTAACATTAAAGTAAATTTTAAAAGTATTAAGCTTATGAAACAATATTGATACAATTTGAGAACATTTGGAAAGTAAAAATAACGCAATCTTTTTTTTTTTTATTTGGCATCTCGGGATCATAGCCCATCTGCCTCGATGTTGTGACTACTATGTAGGGATCGACTTTGAAAAACTTGAGGGGTCAACAGGGATACACATTTCACATCCCGGGGCCTATCGGGATGACTAACAACTTAAACATCACAAGAAAACGGCCAACGGACTATAGGTTTACCCACACAGGTAGTGGAGGGATGGGGAGTCTTACAAAGCCGATCTCAAACGTTTACTCTCATTCTACCAAGTACAGTAACTATAAGGTCGAATATAGTTTTTGACTTAACATACGTTAAGGTAACTAAACTTGTTGGTAAATGAACTCCATTGGAAACTAACTGGTATACGAACTCGTCTAGGGTTCTTTTGTGTAGACCACAATTATATAATATGTGATTAAAGTCAGCCACTTCACTACCACACTGACAAGCTGGCGACTCTTTCATGCCCAATCTATATAGATGTGCTGGGTATTGGCCGTGTCCGAATTTAATACGAGCAATTGTAGTACGATAAAATCTAGAGATGCCATATGAATAATACCACGGCATGCTATTGACTGTTGGATGAATGTAGGCGTACTGAGTCATTTTGGTGGTATACGCTTTATGCCAAGAGTGTTCCCAAGCACGATGTCGTATTTCCTCGTCTATTAGATTTAGAAACTCCCTACTGCTCAAGATAGGCTTATACAGAATACCATCACTATAGCTTCTTTTCTTCACCGTCAATGAGAAAATATCTGAGATTATAGGGTTAGTAGTAGGAGAGACTGAATAACAACAGAGAGATCGCAGAATACTAGCTGAATCAGAAAATATAGCAATGCGTTTGGATTTCGTTTTAGCACCGTAGCGTAGTGCCTCTAGAATTGCAATTGCCTCAGCAGTAAAGATAGATGCATCAGTGTCCAATCTAATCAACCTTTGGTATCCGTCATTGACTGAGAAGATAGCGCATCCGCAGCCATCACTACTTTTGGATCCATCGGTGAAAATGATCAAATCCTGCCTGTGTTGCGCCAAAATCTCTCTACAAATCTGGCTATCATGCTCTTGTAATCCAATGTAAGGTGGAAAGTAAATATTACATGGTTGTATGGATTCAAAAAATGTTATATTTATATTTGTAGTGCTATTGTATGAACCATAGAAGCCAGTATCTTTACTGCAGAAGCTACCGCTATAAAAAAGGCTCTAGAATATATACTTACAACCAAGCTAAATAACTTTTGCATTTTTAGTGATGCCAGGAGTCTACTCATGAGTCTCCAAAATCTCAATCATAGGTCGTCTGCAGTTATTGGCGAAATAATCTACTTAGATTATTACTTAAGTAATTTGGGTTACCATATCAATTATGTATGGATAAAAGGCTATTCAG
This sequence comes from Dynastes maya, assembly GCA_029619315.2. Taxonomy (NCBI): domain Eukaryota; kingdom Metazoa; phylum Arthropoda; class Insecta; order Coleoptera; family Scarabaeidae; genus Dynastes; species Dynastes maya. The sequence continues at coordinate 13,464,836 of JAROYE020000005.1, read as the reverse complement.
GAATTCAATTTAATGAAAAAGTAGACATTTTAGCTAAGAACGCATGTGGGAAGATATTTCCGAGAGTGCCTATCCCACACACGGATATTTTGCAATTTTGAAACAGGAGATGCATAGAGATTGGCAGACACTATATACCAACTCCTATATAAACAAAGCTACAAATTATCATCTGCTCTTTCCTAAAATCGGTGGACAGCGATGGTATAAAGAAAATCCATGTCAAAAAGAGAATACTTGCTCAAATTCTAAGGATTGCATTTAATCATGGGAGGTTTCCGGCCCATCTGCACAGAATTAATTTGTCTGAGAACGACACTTGTAGATTTTGTCGGAAGGAGTGTGGAAACATCAACCATCTTTTTCTAGGATGCTAAGTGCAGATAAATGAAATTAATAAACTAATAGATGATCTAGTAAAATTGAACATGCAACTTCCACTGAATGTTAATTATCTAATTGCCCAGGAAAATATCGATGTATATTATAGAATTTGTAAATATATGCTCGTCACCAATATTACGCTTTAGAGATTGATCCTTTGTGTCTTTCCTGTGTGGGTTTTCCCTTTTTCCGTGGCCTACCTGTCTTTGTGATTGACATGTTAGTCACCTAATCGACCCCAGGTGTGAAGTTTGTGTTCTGCTTATCCTGGTGTCCGTTCGGGTGGCTAGGAAATGATGTATGTGGCTAATGATTTCCAGTCGAGGCCAATAATAATAATAATAATAATAATAATTGTATGAACGTAGTTCGAATTTGGCGACATATCGGAAAGCTTCGCATAACACAGGTGACTTTCTTTTCCTCCAATACGGTGCTGTTAAATCTAGCAAAGATAATCTGCAAAGTTTGTGTAAAATAAATTTCCTGTCGTTTGTTTTTATTTTAACGACATGGTTAGCTGCAAGAAAGCGTCTTCTTAATCCTATTGGTGGCTCCTTTGCTTCTATTTGCAATGCATTGATGGGCGTCGATCGCATAGCACCTACACATAGTGCTTTATTTTGTATAATGTCCAATCTACGATAACGCAATCTTAAAGATAAAAATATCCAAAGAGGGACTGGAGAGGACATTATAGAATATATTGGGGATTTCATAATACACACGCATACATTACACACAACTGTAAGTAAGTTTATCAAAATTCGTATATAAACTCTTGAAAATAAATATTCTATTTCTCTAAATTGTAAATATATTTCACTAATATCTTGATTTAAACAACTTTTGAATAATTTGAAGCAATTTGATGAATACTAATCTAAATCATTGAAACGCCAAAATGTCGTATTGACTCAAAAATTGTGTTGAGAACATAAAAGTTATGTTACATCAAATATCAAATAGATTAGAACAATTATTGTAAAATCAAACAAAATTAATTTGTATATCGCCTATGAAAACTATAGTTTCAAGTCAATAAAGTTCTTTTCTTGGATTCAAAATCAAGGAAGTCCAGTGACATTTTTAAATGCCACCAAACGTGTGATCACCAGGGAGTAGACAAAAAAATAACTTTTAGATATGAGCGTGGATACCGATTAGTAAGGGAGTGGGATAATACCGCATTCATAAGGAACACAAATATGCAGTACCGTTTAGAGAACGTCTAAGAGAGCGCATAATTATCATTAGTTATTTATTAATTACTTCGTGTTCACTCTCGTTCGTGGATATTTATAGGTTTAAGAAGGTTTTCAAGGTAGTATTTTTTGTTTTCATAAACATTTTTCGTTATATGTATATATTTTTGATGTATAGTATTGTTTTCGTTTCTAGTTTTTGAGAGAGTTTTCCTTATTTTTACGTTATTCTGAATTTAAAATTTGTTATTTTTGGGGGTATATATCTAAATTTATACAATGTCCAGAATGACCAATATTTTAAGTTTTTTAAGTTTTAATAATTTAAGTTTTCGGAGTAAACAGTCGCTAGAGCAACATTTAAAAAGAAAAAAACATATTCAAAATCTAGCAGGATATTCTAATAAACAATTTTTGAATGATTTATGCAAAACTTTCCTTAGCACAAATATTCCACTGAATAAATTAAATAACTAAATATCTTTCAAAGTATTAATTTGAAAGATATATCAAAAAATACACTTAACGACCAAAATGAGTACTACATATATAAAATGCAGGGAGGTTATTTCACACTTCTGTTATGCGCCTTCAACAAGCTGTGAGGTCGAGAAATTTTTCTCTAAATTCAAAATTATTTTTACATCTCAAAGAACCGAATTTACGACGGGTAATTTATAGAAGTTGTAATAATTAATGCAAATTATATACATGTTAATAACGACGATGACGATCGATCATAGCTATTGAAATTTAAATTCAACGATGTAAAACTGAATTTTCATCCTCTTTAGTTTCTTATTACTTAATAAATTATTAACGTGTGTACCATGTGTACCACACAATATAATAAAAAAAGTACTAAGTAAGGCAATTATTGAATAAGAATTCTTTTTTTTGTTGAAGTAGCCAGATTCCGCACCGTACTGGATAAGCTTACAATGGAACAGTCGATTACTGCGTGACGACCGTGGTATATACAGTAATCCCTCCGTATCCGCGAGGACTTCTTATCAAGAAAATGGCGTGTATACGGAAACCGCGAATAACGATACTAAAAACTTATGGAAAAGACGATTACGTGCCCGGTATCGCAACTCAGTCAATAAAATTTGACCACACAATACTATTAAAAATAACACACTAAATGACTAATAAAAATAATTAACAAAAATACATATACATATAACACACGTTAGTAACCAAAAATAAAAAGAAAATAATTTTACGATTCAGAAGAACTGCTGTTATCCTCCTGGAATTTTGTAAACTTTGGTGTTGGATTGGATCGATTTGTGCTTGTAGATGGTTTCGAGAAGAAGGTGTATAGTGTTGGTTGATGACACTTAGCTTGCAATTCTTTATGCAACTCCTTATAAGGCATAAGAAATGATTGCAACTCATCTTTGAAGTGTAAGCTTCGTTCCGTTGATGGATCTGTTTCCACAACCTTATCGATCAATTCATTTGCGGAACATATGATGGTGTTCAAATTGGCTAAGGAAAATACTATTTGCATTTCTGCTACGTGGGTATCATTTTCTGTTTCTTCAATAATTCGATCCAGATCTTCAACTCCTATTTCTTCAGACCGCAATTCAACCAGATCTTCAATATCTTTCCTGGTCATATCTTCAAACCCTTCTCCTGGGATCTGTTGGGCAGAGTAAAGTACAGAATTCACAACTTTTTCAATCGAACTTGGATTATCGGAAACAACAGCCTATTTCCATAAATTTTTCCATGCAAAGTTAAGCGTGCTTTGCTTCATATCTTTCAGAAATGCCTTTATAAATGTCAGGGCATCTGCAATAGAAATAATTTTCCATGCATTTTTCACATTTATATCGGACTTATTATCGATGGTATGGACAATATGGTCAAGAGTACGACGTATGTAGTGCATTTTGAATGTTTTCATCACGCCTTGACCGAGAGGTTGAATGAGCGATGTTGTATTAGGCGGTAAAAATATCACCTTAATGTTTTCATGAGCACGCATCAATTTAATTGCTGGGTGACCTGAAGTATTATCAACAATCAGCAAAGCTTTGAAATTCAAATTTTTCATCTTCAAGTAGCGTTCTACATCAGGGATGAAATAATTTCTAAACCAATCCATGAAGATGGCACTGGTTACGCACGCCTTCCTGTTTGTACGCCAGTATACAGGAAAAGGTCTTTATTTCTTAAAGCACGTGGATTTTCAGAGTTGTGCAAAAGCATCCGTTTTAAGAGAAAATCTCCAGAAGCAATAGCGCACATCAACAATGTAAGTCTTTCTTTTGAGACTTTGAAACCTGGTGCGCGCTTTTCTTTCTTTGCGATATATCTTATATAATTATACTATAAGCACTTCAACCGGGGAATTCCCAGGATGCCAGGAATTTACCGTACTACTACTGACTGACATCACCGACTATACATACATATGTAGAGTAGAGCTGTCTATTTACCAGGTAGAACATAACAAGCAATCAGAAATGTACTTTAAATCTTGACAAATGCTAGCAAATCGTTTGAGTTTTGGATGGATAAATCGTGGATACGCGACTTTTCTAGTCGCGTATAACGAATTGGAATATAATAAATTTATCGTGGATACGCGAAACCGTAGATACCGAGACCGTTGATATCAGGTATTGCTGTATTCACTCTCCGTTTGGTTGACTCACTAGGCACGCCGAACGTATTTATTTGTTCACTCCCTGGTGATCACAGAAAACCCATCTTTACTTCAAATTTGTAACATTCTCAGACTTTCATTGACTGACGATGTCAGTAGTTGGTTTTCTATTATTGGACCATCACTTCAAACCTTTGCTGATTTCAAGTCCTAATTTTTATCCAAATTTTGGTCAAAAACAGAGCAAAACATCTTATACCTGATAACAAAACGGAAATCAGGATGGCGGTTCTCAAGATACTGGCAAACAACTTTTTCATTTTAAATGAACGCCATACTGAATTTTTACATAATTAAGTAGTACAATGAGATCACAGATATGTGATTGTGTTGGCGCACCTGAAAAATTGGTAGTAAAACGAAAAAAATAGATTATTATCAAAATTTCAGTAACGTCAGAGACGGGAAGATATATACGAAGTGTGGCTATAAAATAACGAGACTGATGCTGTAAAACATTTCATTTTAAATTTATACACATTTAATTATTATCTCCTTCAATATACCACCCCTCCTCTATCCCTACACCGCTCCCTGCGAACTTTCCATTGTTCGAAAGTCTTCTTTTTGAGCTCCCTCATCGCGCGTGTCGCTTCTTCTTTCACAGCTTCGACGGTCTAAAATCTTGTTCCTTCTAATGCGGATTTGACCTGTCACATGGTGTCAGGTCAGGCGAATAAGGCGGATAGCCTAACATTGGAATGTTATACTTGGCTAGAAACATCTTGACAGACAATGCAGTGTAAACCGGTGCGTTTTTTGCGTGTTGAAATTGTTATGTAAAACACACCAATAATTAACCGACGGTTAGATCGAATCAGATTGCCGATTTTTTCAACATTTTTTTCGTTTTTGCAGTGGAAGGGCGACCTGGGGATGCGTCATCTGTAACGTTTTCTCAGCCATCTTGGAAAGATTCATTGCCATATACTTCCTTTAATAAAAGATAAGCTTCAGTAGCGGTTTTTTACTTTATTAAAACACTTATTAATTTTTCGGCAAAATCTAATAAATAGATCTTATACAAGCAAAGGCCACGGTCACACTAATATGTGTACAGACACGGGAGGGGCGGCAATCGAAAAAGAAGGCTTCACGCTACATAGATATCGGTTGTACGACTTTGGCGCATGCGTAGTTCGCCTGTAGTAGCATCCGCCTCGTTATTTTATAGCCACACCTCGTACATGGTGGATAATTATTGAGATTTAGCACTAGGACAGCCAGATTATGGGCGTTGTATTTGAATATCCCTTCGTAATGCGGTCAATTTGACGACTCTGGCTGTTCTAGTATTCTTATTGATAAGTTTATAATACTTTTTCTAATTAATTAAACAAATGAAAATATATACACATATTTATTATTATTAAGATGTGGAAAATTAAATTCAATATTAAACAAAAAACAACGAAATTCTACATATCACATTTCAATAAACTGGACAAATATTTACACGCATTTATTACAATTTATCTATAAAAATGGGACGATGTAAGTTTGAATTCTACTGATTAATGTATGAATGCAAAACTTATTTATTACATTAGTTATTTCAGTAGGTACGTACAATAAAAGTTTCTCACAAAAAATAATAATAATAATAATGTTCACCATTATCTAAACAGACTTGAACTCTTCATTTTAGGATTTCTAAAACGTTTTGTAACATCTCTACATTAATATTTAGAATTTCGTGTTCAATTGCTGCCTGTAGTTCGTCAATATTATGACTAGAGTAACCTAAACTTGCGGACTCGCATAGGCGTCGGTATTACGGCTTAATATAAGAATACGAAAAATTCATAAATAAACTAAACCGGTAGAGAAGCAGGCATGTAGTGTCGACCTTGAATATAAATCATGTTAAACCGCGCTGAGAGAGATATCGTTTTAGTACCGGTTGAGCTGTTGCAGAGATTAGTCGAACGGTCAAGGTTATGTACTTACGTTTCGCTTTTGAAAATATAGTTGGTGTTTTTTGTGTGTTGTAGTATTACACCAAGTACATAGTTAGTGTATCGTTTCATATAGAACTAATATTTACATACCTAAGAAAACAATGCCTCGTAATAGATTTGCTACTAATGTACATAAGTATGTGTCACTTTTTCCCCGTTTAAAATATGACGGTAGTGCAGTTTTTTGCTTAATATGCAATGTTCGTTTGGCTGCATTGGACAGAACTGATTGCCAGAGGCATGTCAATGGTATTAAGCATATGAGAAATGCAAGAACTGAAATACCTTATACACTATTTATCATACATTTATTAATTATGTTTACCTCTTGTAATCTTCCGTTGTCGTTGGTGAGAAAAGCAGCTTTTAAAACGTTTTGGCGACAATACGTTCCAAAGTACCCATTACCCTCACAAACACAATTACAGAATCATTTGCCGCGAATGAAAGAGATGCTAGAAAATGTGTGTAAACGTGATTTGTGTTCCAAAAAAAAATATGGATTACCGTGGATGAGACGATCGATATAAAGAAAAACAGTATTGTGAATGTAATAGCTCGCGTTTTATCTAGCGAGAACACAGCATCTCGATATTTGTTAGCTTGCAAACGTGTTCAACAATGTACCGCGGAAAATATTCAAAAAGTGATAATGAGCGCTTTGAAAAAATTTAAAATTGCCCAAGATCAAGTTGTGATGATTGTCACAGATAGTGCAGCAACGATGTTAAGTGTTGGGCGATCCTTAAAACATATATTTCCTAACTTAATACATATAACCTACGTGCTGCATGCTTTGCATTTAGTTGGTGAAGTTGTTCGGAAACGTTGATCGGATGATTGGAAGTACTATCTATCCCTGTGGACGTTAGAAAAATAGGTTTCGTTAGTTCATAAAACACGATTGATGAAATCATTATTTCGTTTTATTTTGCTAATAAACCATCTGCAAAATGCAGTTCTACGTGTATGACCATTTGGTCCTAATGACTGAACAATTTGAAATTTATTTTGCGCCATACTGTAAAAACCATTTGTCGTAAATATTTCTAAAAATGTGAAGTTTGTAGGTTAAGGCAATTCTATATAAAATTACCGTCGATTTTGCAGTAGTATGTCTAAATATACATGGTATTCTAAGAACACACAATTTTGAGAAGTAATTTGAAACCACAGATAAATTTGTTAATCCGTCCGTGCTATCGAAGAATCTTTTACTATTGTCCCACATTTTTCGCCTAACTACTAGAAATTGTATAATTATTAATTTCATATTTAATTCATTTGTTTCAAACTAATTTTATAATTCCAAGTTATTATGTAAGTATCAATGTACGTGTTCGCTAAGAAGACTTGTTAATTTAAGTTAGAATAAGGTTTTATTGTTACTTAATTATTTACAAGAAATTTTAAATGTATACATATGTATATATGTAAATAAAGTACTTTCTTAGAATGTATTCTTTTCTATATAAATATTAAAATGCCAAACTCGAATTCAAAAAAAGAAATTTGTAATAAGTGTCTTGGACACTAAGGTTGCAACAAACCGCAGACAGTGCTACTGGAAATTACAAATAAAAACGAATTAGGTTGTGTAATCAAAATTATCGCTAAATCGTTAAATTGCCAAAACGTAGTAGTATTTTTTAACGCTTATTAAGATTCAATGCATGGTAATGGCTTCAGGCTACCAAAGTAGAACGATAAATAGATAGAAGATTTAATTCACAAAAAATAATTACATAATACATTGTGGTTTAAATATTTTAATTAAGCACGCAAGCTTTGTTAATTTGTGATTTTAAAATGAATAATAAAAAAAGCATGACGAATTTAAGTTTGTTCCAAAGATACACTTGCATTGTATAAAAATTAAAAAAAGAGAAAACAACTAAACTTTTCTAAAAATTGTGTAGTACTATAACAGTATTCGAGGTATACAGGGTTGAAATAAAGTATTTCCATACTTTAACTCGCATTCAACGACTATTCTTTGTCTCAACTCCTGCAAAGTAGTTGGTCATCTAACGTAAACACGTGATTTGAAGTGACCTCAAAAGAAAAAATATAATGGACTAACGGCTGGAGAACGTGCAGGCCACTCAATGAATCCTCTACGTCCAATCCATCGATTTGGAAAAGTAGCATACAAAAAATTCCTAACTCGTCTGTGAGAAGGTGCTCTATTCTGTGAAACCAAAGATATTGAGGTATTTGCCCATTGTGTTGAAGTGCGGGAATAATTTGGTTATTCAATAGATCCAAGTACTTTTCCCAATTCGAGGTTCCGTCTATAAAAAATGGGCATATAGACTCGTTTTCTACAAACTTTTTTGGATGTTGAGAATGGGCTTCATGAATCCAGCGAGGGTTCTCATTTGACCAATACCTTGAATTATGACGATTAACTGTTCCATTTAAACAAAAAGTTCCACACAGAGAAAAAGTTCTTGAATCAAATAAATATATATCTTTAAAATTATTTATTTAATTCAACAAAAGTATATTTGAGTGAAAACACATTTTTTGAGAACAACAGATGGAATTTGTTTAAATGTACGAGGCCCATCCGGAAACTAGTACCCATTTGCCAATTAAATCGCAACCAATAGAGATATCTAAACAACCTTTTTATTAGACATATACATGTACTATACAGTACTATACATAATCACCTCGTAAATTAAGACAGTTGTCGTATCGTGGGATGAGATTTTTTATGCCGACGTTGTAATCCTCTACCGCCAGTGTGGCGAGAAATGTAGTGACCGCTGCTTTGAGGGCGTCATCGCTGCGGAAATATTTTCCGCCTAGAAATTCTTCAATTTTGTAAAAAGGTGGTAATCCGACGGTGCTAGATCTGGGTTGTAGGGTGGGTGATCGAAGACTTCCCAGCGAAACTGCTGGAGCAATTGGCGTGTTGTTGCAACAACATGGGGACGGGCATTGTCGTGCAGCAACACAATGTCCGACGACAACAGGCCTCGCCGCCGATTTTGAATTGCCCGCCGCAACTTCTGTAGCGTGGTACAATATGTTTCCGCATTAATGGTGGCCCCTCGAGGCATGAAGTCGAAAAGTAAGAGACCATGTCTGTCCCAGAAGACGGTTGCCATGAGTTTGCGAGTCGACTCCGCTGTCTTGAACTTTTTGGGTCTGGTCGATGAATGAGAGTACTGCCATTCCATGGACTGGCGTTTGCTTTCGGGCGTTGAGTAAGCAACCCATGTTTCATCGCCCGTAACAATGTGTGACAAGAATGCATCACACTCATTTGCGTAACGCTCCAAAACATTCAAGGCCGCACCCATGCGCTTGTTTTTGTGTTCCTTTGAAAGCATGCGCGGCACCCACCTTGCACAATTTTTTTTATAATGCAGATGATCTTTGACGATTTCATGCGTTATGGTGCATGAAATCTGCGAAAAACGTGCACTGATGTCATTAAGTATGACACGCCGATCCTGCTGTATGAAGTCGTCGACTGCACGCAGCAACGCATCAGTAATGACGGACGGACGCCCTGGACGGTCTTCATCGTGAACGTTGTCTCGCCCCGCATTGAAATTGAGACACCATCGCCGAATCGATGATGCGTCCATCGCATCGTTGCCGTACACTTCTTGAATTTGACGGTGAATGTCACATGGCTTCACATTTCTGGCGTTCACCGCACTTCACAACTGGCGGTATTGTCGAGTGGTTTAAACATTTCAAACTCATACTGACGCGATATTATTGTAGATAACTCAACCAAATCTCGTACGCTGACAGCTGACAGATCACTGCGTCACGAGAAAACCACTAGGCGGCTCGTGACGCGACTGCTGCTCCACACGGCGCGAACGGCTACTAATTTCCGGACGAGCCTCGTACAAACGTTTTTTTTTGACATAATTTTGTTGAGTCAAGCAAATATATGTTAGAATCGTGCGCTTCGCGCGTCGTCGACATTTTTCGTTGCGTGAAAGCAGTGCATTCGTAATCCTAGTCCTTCTTCTTCTTCCGTTGACTAGGATTACGTCCTGTTTGTCTGGCCTGTTCGGTTTAAGAAGAGATCCAGCTTTCCTTCTATCGTGCTGGCATGCGTCCTACTGGTCTTCGAGTTGTTGGGAGGAATTGCTTGCATACCTTAGCTAATCTATTATTAGGTATTCTGTTCACGTGTTCATTCCATACCCTTTTTCTGTCCTTCGTCCAGTTTCCTACATCCTGTATCTGACAATTTCTTCTTATGTGTTTCTTGGACGGTCTCCTAGGGTTAATCCTTGTATTCTACGAAGTACCTTCATTTCGGTTGCTCCCATTTTCTGTTTGATGTATGTTGTTTCCGCTTTTGTTTCATTGGTGTATGTAAGAATAGGTCTTCTATCTGTTTTGTAACTTTTTATCTTACTTTCCTTCTTCATGTATTTGTTTCGCCGTATCGTGTCATTCAGGCACCTCGCAACTCGCGTTGTTTTCGTGATTTGAGTGTAAATTTCTGACTTCAGTGAAACAGTTCACTAAAACCCTTATCACAACACTTAATTCGTACTGGACGCACGTTTCGATAGCCAAGCTATCATCATCAGCAGCAAGACTGACTTCAGGTTTTTATCGCTTGTTATTTCTGCACCGAAGTAGTTATATTTCATTACCTGCTCCACCGATCTTCCTTCGACATCGCCATCGATTTTGTTTTGCTCGTGGGTATGCTCATGTTGTATTGTTTCACTGTCGTATTAAATCGATGTAGAAGTCTTTGTAACGAGTCTTCGTCTGTTGCAACCAACACTGCGTCGTCTGCATAGCATATTACATTAACATTGTTGTTCTCTGCCCTGTAGCCATGCAAGTTTCTTAAGCTCTCTATGAGCTTGTTCATTACTAGGTTAAAAAGGAGTGGGCTCAGGGAGTCTCCTTGGCGAATTCCTATATTTATCTTAACTGGACTGGATTGCCCCTTGCTATTACATACTTTTGTGGTGCTGTGAAATTCATGTGGGGAAGATATTTTCGAAGAGTGCCTTATCCCACACACGGATATTTTTGCAATTTTGAAGCAGGAGATGCATAGAGATTGGCAGACACTATATACCAACTCCTATATAAACAAAGCTACAAATTATCATCTGCTCTTCCCTAAAATCGGTGGACAGCGATGGTATAATAAAATCCATGTCAAAAAGAAAATGCTTGCTCAAATTCTAAGGATTGCATTTAATCATGGGAGGTTTCCGGTCCATCTGCACAGAATTAATTTGTCTGAGAACGACACTTGTAGGTTTTGTCGGAAGGAGTGTGGAAACATCAACCATCTTTTTCTAGGATGCGAAGTGCAAATAAATGAAATTAATAAACTAATAGATGATCTAGTAAAATTGAACATGCAACTTCCACTGAATGTTAATTACCTACTTGCCCAGGAAAATATCGATGTATATTATAGAATGTATAAATAAATGCTCGACACCAATACTATGTTTTAGAGATTGATCCTTTGTGTCTTTCCTGTGTGGGTTTTCCCTTTTTTCGTGGCCTACCTGTCTTTGTGTTTGACATGTTAGTCACCTGATCGGCCCCAGGTGTGAAGTATGTGTTCTGTTTGTCCTGGTGTCCGTTGAGGTAGCTAGGAAAGTATGTATGTGGCTAATGATTTCCAGTCGAGGCCAATAATAATAATTATAAACTAAGAAGTTATGCAATAGTACCGCATTAAAGGTAGCATTGGAAATGACTGCTTATTTGAACATTTATTATAATAATAGGTTCAACTGAATTTTTACACACACAAATACGATTCATTTTGACACAAAATTCCATTAATTAGATTTAGAAAACATGTTTTCGTTTTGGAATTTGCCTTTAAAGGTTGATGTGTTTGTTAGGCACTTACTATCATTTAAACATTTAATACGTTGGATATTTGAAAATGCAAAAATGTAATCTCGTTATTTTATAATAAGGTTCTATTTAGTTTTGGAATTCGTAATTTTTCCTTTTAAATTAAGAAGGTTTTCTTTGTTGTATATACGACAATATTACTTTTAAGTATTTATTTGGAAGTAATTAACGATTAAAGTCGATAAAGATCAAATAAGATGTATTACGTGTTTCCATAAATCTGTGTCGAGCAGTTACCTCAAGCTAAGCGACTGACTTGTCTGTGGGGGACTGTCTAGAGACAGAGGGGTGAAGAGGGCGTTCCAAGCACAAGCGACAACATTATTCGCTATATGTATGGGACCAGCGCTTATAAATGAATCCTTACGTACCCTAGTATATCGAAAGTAACTGCGTTGCCAGACGTTGTGTTGGAATAATCATTCGTGGCGTAAACATGTGCAAGTACACATCCGCCATTAAAGCAAATTTAAACTTTACGTATGATATATTGTCATGTCAATTAGCTTGACATTTGAGATAGAGGTTCACAAGAAATCGTTAAAAAAGGTTTTCCGTATGAATTGCTTTTGTCTTAGAATGAACCCAATAGTAATGGAAATAATTTGAAATTCCGAGAAGTAATAAATGTAGTGACCCCGAATGGAGTTAAAAATTAAAAACAAATTCTAAATTAGTTAATAAAGAAGATAATACGAAATGAAAGATTAAATTCTAATCATGAGCGAACATGGAAAACTGAAAAATAGACGCAAAAAGAAACATTCTAGAGAAAATAAAAAATTCTAGAAATTGTTTGATATATTTTTCGAAAATGCCTTCACTTTCTGCGTCACAGTGATCCAGTCCGCCATAAAACTCTCTACGTACATTAACAGGTGTTACAAGTGAAATACTGTTACAGTTGTGTAATTCGCATTCATAGCTCATCTAATGTTCGGGGTTTTTCATGCTGATGTTGTTACCTATGTACATAGAGAGTTTCCGTCAAGTATCCCCAAAGAAGGAAGTCACTAGGCAAGCGCTAAGTCAGAAGATCTAGCCGTCTAAGATATAGTGGTATGTGGAAAATGTAAAGAGATGAATTCTTGAACAACTCTCGCATGATGAGCCGGACAGCCGCCTTGCTGAAACCAAATGTCGGTAAAATTTTCAGCATTATGTACTGCAAGAATAAAATTCTCATCGGCAGTACATTTTTTCCTCATAGCTTCACAAAGTTGGAGACGTATAAAATGATCATCCGGGAATACTTCCTGATTTTTTTGAACTTTATAACTCTTATACATATTTATTCTTTTACTAACATTTTGAGCATCGATTAATACGGCCTGACTTTTTAAAACGATGTGCGACATCTAGTATCGTCTGATGACAGGAATTTGGACGATCAGAAAACGAAAAGACAAAACATCCAATGACTTATTACACGTAGAGAAACGTTTACTTGTATCAAAGCTGTCCGCCTTAATTCAAGACAATTATAATACTGTTTCAATTATCCGCAATACAATAACTATTTTAAATCAAAAGAAATATTTTCTTAGCGTTTCTTTCTCCACTTAAGAAAAGTATATACTTGTAATGAAATAACTGTATTTCTTTGCTTAAGACATTTGTTAAATTCATTCAAGAAAATCTTGTAGAGAATTTGAAGACAGCGATATTTAGTATAAGTAAATGGCCGTTATAACACAAAACAATATTTTCTTAAGGGTAGTAAATAGTTCTCTTAATTCCATAAAGTGTTTAGGTATTGTTTATAAATCAACAATTTCATTTTCTTAAAATAAAGCATTTTTTACTTAGAATTCTTGACATGCATATTATTTATATGCATATGTTATTAATAGCCCTTACCTTGATTGAGATGGAATCACTACCGGCAAGAACAATATGAGAAAAGGATTAACGCTTCTTGCCCTTGGCCACACTCTCAGTTTATGCCACTAATCTTCAAAAACAGCAACTGAAACATTTTCTGGCGCCACCTAGTGCCAGCAGTTATAGTCATGCCGTTCTAGATAGTAGCGATGGAACTGGAATACAGATACCATATTTACCCATACAATGATATAACTTTTAACGTACAACGTTTCAAAAACATTTTCAAAAGATACCGGTTACTACGTGTACTAATTTAACTATAGTTTTTTAAATATATAATAAATAGTAATAATAAAAAAGGGATAAATAAACTTAAATATTAACTCATTAATTATTAAACTACACAAAAATAATCCCTATTTAATTACATTATTAAAGAAATAATTCAATTATACTGTAACATATAAAAAAAAACTTTTTCATTAGTTCATTCACTTGCTCCTAATTTTAATTACTAACTTTAGTTTTTTTTCCATTATTGGAATTTTCTTTTATTGGATATCCTTGTAGCTGGCCTGATGATGTGTTTTTTTAATACGAAACCGGTCGCCTAATTTCTCAATAGAACTTCGTGAGATTTCGACCATTTTTTCATTCCTACCTTTAATCTGAATGTTTTCTTAACTTAAAACTAAATTATTTACTTGGAAGAAATATTTTTCTGTCTAGGATTTTCTTGATTTTCTAACCATAAGAAAATATTTATTTAATCCAAATAAATTGTCAAGAAAATTATTAAATGATTATTATAAATCCTATCGATATGATTTGGCATCATTGTAATCAGCTGGCGTATATTCTAGTGTAAACTATAATGTGCGCAGAATTCTCTGTAGCCAGACTGCGCTCCGTTCAATGTATATAATCCATCCGACAAAATTAGTTATTTGGTTTAGAAGAAAACGGTTTATAAGAACAAGGTAAGTAGTTAAGATGAATAAATATATTTAATTATTTTGATTATTGTATATTGTTGCTTTGACTATATTTTATATTTGAATAAAACATTGAGTTTGTTTAAGTTAACCAAACATGTTTGGAACAATCAAACTCAATCAACAAAATTATTTGTTTGAAACAACATATTTGTTTGCCCCTATTCAACCATAGGTTTTAGTTGGATTAACTATAATTTGGTTGACTCAACTAACTAAATGGATTTTTCAGTGCTACAAGGGTAGTCTGAAAAGTTTCGAGTCTAACACAGAAACAAGTATTTCTTTTGTCAAATTCAGTTTCGTTTCTCAATATAGTCTCCTTATAAGTCCATACACTTTTTCCTGCGGCGCTCCCACTTCATTAATCCGTCCAAATAGTAACTGGCATCTTGTTCTGCAAACTAGGCGCTTGAGAATGTGATGGCCTCTCATTCGAAAAAACAGTCGCTATTATTTTCCCGGCCGATGGAACAGACTTTTTCGCCTTTTTCGGAGCCGATTCACGCTTCGCAGTCCACTGTTTCGACTGTACCTTGACTTCAGGAGTATACTAGTATATCCAAGTTTCATTTACAGTTATTAATCGACGCCAAAAGTCCAACTTATTTCGCTTAAACTACTTCAACAGGGCCTTGGAAACGTTCATTCGAATGCATTTTTTGGTCCTGAGTGAGCAGCCGCGGCACCCAAAATTGCCTTTCAAATGCAAGAATTTAATGACGGGTCAATATTCGAATTTTTCCATTTATACAGAAACAATAACATCGACTGACACTGTTATATCCGCAATCAATCGTTGGTTCAAAAAAAAAAGAATATAATGAATTATAAAAACGTATAACTTACCGCATCCCTTTGTGACCGCTGTTAGTGCACTTTTGTTGGGAAGGGATATGATGAAAAAAAGGGAGAACACACAGTTACACCAGCGTACATATATCTATAAGTAAGGACACTCTCCGTCGGCACCTTTGATGTTGGCATGGTGAAATCGAGTGACCCTGAATAAAGTTTGGCGTGTTCTTCCTTTAAGGTTCGCTACTAAATTGCGCCAAATATTATAAATTTGAATATGTTATGGACACTAGCTCAAATTAATGTATGGTATATATTTAAAATTAATATAATTAAAATATCGTATATGCAAGCACGAGTAGTATTGAGATATCGTAAACTGGTGAAAAGAATGTTAACCTACCTTGAGCAAAGGAATAAATAATGTTTAATTAAAAAAACTGAATATGAAATTATTCTTAGAAATAAAGACACCCTAATATGATAAAAGGTTATTCACAAAAAAATGGAAGCTATTAATTTAAAAAAGTATATATTTGATAATATAAAATAATATATTCTGTCATAAGTTTGATTGTCAATGATCCAGAAAAAATCAAAGGATATATATATTTTATTATTATCAGTAAAACGCAGAAATAATTAACAATCAATTTAACAAACAGCATCACTTATGCCAGGTTTAAATTTAATATTTTCAGTCATCTTGAGAGTGTCCGTTGCTAGGCAAAGTAAAAATTGATTGCAGAAACGAATAACATTTGGGACCTAAAAAATACAACTTTAAACAAAAATATGCACTTAAATTCCTTTGAGTAACGTCTTCCTCTCCTATCTCTCTGTTGCAATTCAAACTGGTGAATTAAGAACATCCAGATTTCTCTGTAAAGTAGCTGTCTTATTTTGCAAACCTTTAATTTTTGACCTTAATGCTTCTTTTCGTGGAATATGCATCCTCAACTTTTTATGAGTTTGCGCAGTCATACAAGTTGGTGTTTCTCTGCCTGTAACACATGTAATTGTGTCTACAGTTGTCACTGAAAAAAAAGGAAAAATGTATTAAGGAATGTAATTTAAAAATAATGTTAAACGTTTCTTAAGAACAATTCTACAGATACACAAAAATATGCACTATGGTTATATACAAAAGGGCAATAAAAATTGAAAGTGTAGGTACCTATTGATTCTATAGAACTTGTTCCTGGGCTTGATTCCATTCTCACTTTACTTGACTGTTGAACTTTGGCCTCTTCAACAACTTCTGGTTTCAATGCGGAGGTTGGGAATAGATAAGAATTATCAATAGGACGTGAAGGTGCGGCATCAATATGTAGTCTCTTCCTTTTGTTACTTGTAAATATTTCTGTTGTGAATACTACATACCCTATGATAGGAATCATACAATTTGCAACCAGTTACCAGCATTTCATAGAATAAATCAAGACGATTACAAGCTGTTGCCCAAACTTTACATATACAAAAATCACTTTATGAATCCATCTCATTGTCTTTAAATAAGGAGGTACTCGCCTTATAGGATCTTTTGAAAATCTAAACAAACTGATGTCTTTATTTGCATAAGTTTTTAGGCAACATCTGACGGCACAGCAGTTTCCGTTTTTTGGGTTACTCATTGTTTTAAGCTTATTTTACAATAAATAAACTACAATTTTTTAACAATACTAAACTAGAGGTAAATGCAGAATTAAAAAAATATTAACACAAATAAAACCTACAAGAAAGCAGAATCGCCGTGCAATCAAACAATATTGGTTATGGTTATGATGCAACCAGAGATAAGTTCAGGATGCAACTGAATGCAACGCCACGTTACGGCAAAATTTGAAACCACACGCCAACTTCGCGTCTGCGTTCTCAAATATAGATTTCCAAAAGTCGACGAGTGTCCTTACTTATTGATATATGTACGCTGGTTACACCAACAATTAGACAATTTACCATATAAATTAACCGATATTATATTTTAAGCTGTCGCAGCGCATCCATATTCCATGCTGTCGGAGATTCTACTCATGCCGTCTTAACAATAGACATGCGCATTGGGATTCTCAAAAGCTAAAATTTAAATACTGGCGCGAACCACATACCTGAAATTTTCAAGTGTCTACCAACGCATGCGCAATTATATTACAAGAATATTTTTGACGAGTAACGCTACCTTCATGTTGAAGTTTGAGATTTTTCAAACTACCCTCGTACGTAGTTAGTGATAGCAATTTTGCTGTAACTGAAATAAGTTTACATTTTAGTGTCTAAAACAATTTATTATATTATCATACTACAATAACTGATAGTAGTCTGAAAATCTCAATACATACCAAACTATCAGTTAAAAGAAATAGATACATTTCAACACGTTAGTTAAAGTGAAACAAAAAATTAGTTTATAGTAAAGAACTCATTGATTTAATTCATATGAAAGTAAATTATGACGTAATAACAAAAATTTGTCGTACTTAGTATACATTAGAAATAGCAGTTTATTATAGTCGAACAACAAATATTGTTATCCGTTAGAATCGTTATGTTTATTAAAATAGTTGACCCAAATTGACCTTTCAATTCATAAGAAACACCATATATGCAATATTATACATTTAAACTTCCTAAAGGACGTCATTATATTTTACTAAACGGCATTTCCTAGAAAACTAAATATATTTTAAAACACATTATTTGACAGTTACTATAACTAACTTTTTACTTTCTATCTTTTAATAAATAACCATTAAATTACACCGATTTTAATTATGTACAGGGCGAAACAAATCCGCGGGTTCGAAAGATTGTGTGTGTTTGTGAATGGAGATTTTTCAGAACTAGAAAAGAAGCACTGTCTGTACACGTTAGAACGACGGTTTAGAAAATGGAAAGAAAAATCCTGGAGATAGCAGCCAAACAAAATAAAAACTCCCTTTTATGAGATTCTAAACTTTCGCATATTTTCTTTACGCTTCTTCATAGAATATCAGCTGAAATAGCAATCCACTTAGATAATGTACACAGTGAAATCCATATGTTACTTACATAAGAGGTAATAATATCCAACAAACAAGAAAACATCAGAATAACATCGTCAATTATTAGACATAACATCATTTATATAAAATCACATTAAGTTTGTAAAGTTTTTGAATAGATTATTAAAATTCGAAGTAAAGAGGTTGTATTGCAACCCTCGATGTGAAAACGAGGTTAAGAAACAATTTGGCGGTAAAAATATTTGACAGACTTGGCTACCAACAATAAGTAAACCAACAAAATTACGAGATACCAACCAAAACTGACTAGCTCGTCATCTATTATTAACGGAATAAGTTGGTTGCATACGCAATAGTTGTTTTATTGTTTATGGCGGCAATCGATCTTTATATTTGAAATCAATACAATACCGGAAGAGCGAGCATAATCGTGTCTAACACGTGTACGAGCAAGGTGCACAAATGAATTTGTGTTTGCACAGTTTTGACGAGCAAATGACATTGCACAGTGACATTCAACATAGCACACGTTTAGATGCGCTGAGTTCGTGTAAAATCGGGTGATCATGATACGCTCGCTCTTACGGTATACCATAAGAATAAGCGTACTATGATCAGCCAGCATAATCGGCATTTTTCGGAAATGTGGGAGCAAAGTCGTGTCTTACACGTGCACGTGAACGAATATCCCGTTTATAACGTGAGCAAGGTGTTTTCGGAAATGCAAGAGTGAAGTCGTGGCTTGTACATGTATACGTGAACAAATACGACGTTTATAACGTGAGTAAGGTGTACAATGAATCTGCGTTTACAAGCAAATGACATTCAGCACAGCACACGTTTAGATGCGCTAAGTTCATGTAAAATCGGGTGATCATAGTACGCTCGCTCTTACGGTATATTGAATAGGTAACTATAAGTGTCACTAAGATTACTAATATCAGTTCTAAAATTAACGATATAGTTAGTGGTCTTAATGTAGAACATCTCAAGGAAGAGACGCTTGTAGTAATTCTGTTGGTGACCCAGTATCGATACATTATTATCGAAGGCGAAATTATGTTGAAGGTCGTTATGGTGTGTAGAAAGAGCTATACTACTAATTAGGCGAGCACAATCTCTTTTGTGCTGTGGGATTCTATTTTTCAACCATTGTTTGGTAGTGCCAATGTAAACTTTGTTGCAATCAACACAAGGAATGCTATAAACAACATTAGAAAGAACATCTTTATCTGTTTTACATTTAACGTTTGGAAATAGATTATTAATAGTTAGTAAATTATAATATGCTGTTTTTATATTCGAGTTGTCTTTAAAAATTAAACTTATAGTTAAAGTATTTCAAACTTCCACCTTCTGGTAGGCTTGTTTGAAGGTTGTTGTTCCTACAATTCGTAGGTGATCTAAATATAATCGAGTGTACTAGACTAGATGGGTACCCATTTGTGACAAAAATATCAGAAAGTATTCTCTTATTGGCATCATGAAAGCTATGGTGTGAGATATTTAAAATTCTATTCTTGAGTGCTCTTCGTGTATTGAGTTTCATGTTTATGGGGTGATTTGAATAGAAGTTAATGTACCAACCCGAAAATGTTGGTTTTGTATACCAATTTAGCATAATATCTTGATTATCAAGACGTATGATCTTAGTGTCCAGGAAGAAAACAGAGTTATCAGATTCCTTTTCTACAGTAAATTGTATATAATTCTTGAAATTATTGAAAACTTCCAAAGTAGAAGAAACAGCGGTGGCAGGGATTGAGTAAATAATGTAATCTACGTATTTATAGAGAAAAGGCAATTGAAAAGGTAAACGGGGGAGAATCTGTTCCAATAAGTGGTCCATTACTAATAAAGCCAAAATGGGACTTAAAATATTTATTAATATGTCTATATGTTTATTATCAAGGCAGAAAACGCAGTTGTCAAAAAAGAATTTGATAATATCTAGGAACTTATCCAAAGGAATCGAAGTATGAGGGGAGACCAAGTCCCAATACAAAGTTATTACTTCCAACACCAATTCCATAAGAATGTTGGTAAAAAGCGAAACCACATCAAGGGAAATATACATATCCCGACGTAGTAGTAAAGTTTCTACTTTCTCTATAAAAGAGAAGGTATCCAGAATGTTGTAATTAGTCCTGTTTTATGGATTTTAGGTAAACAATAAAATTTTGGGCAGGTTAACCTGTGTGCCACTAGCTCTTCAATAAAGGTATTATCTTTCAGAAACTTAACAAGTTTATTTGTTTTATTTTGTATAGAGGACGTTGGGTTACCATTAAGTAATTTATAAATATTAGTATCATTTAATAGTTGGTAAAATTTATCTAAATAGTCTGACGTGTTTGTGTTTGTGGCCTTTATCAGCTCTAAATAGCAATGCAGGATCGTTGATAGTCTTATTAATCTTTAAAAAACGTTTAGTTTGTGAATAAAATGATTGTAATGTTATATTTATATATGAAAGAGGTTGGTTATTGAGAATATAGTTGGTGAACGCGTTAGTAGCTCTAGCTCTAAAACTATTCTGAATGTTTACAGATAAAGAGGTAATGATGGATTCTTCATCAGCTAGAATATCATAAAAGGGAGTTTTCATTTTATTTGGCTGATATCCCCAGGATTTTTCTTTTCATCTTCTAAACCGTTGATTTTTCAGAACGGTCTACATAAAGTTGCATTTTTAAAATTAAACCTGCTATATATTATTACGTTTTTGGAATCCTCGTTCAATTCTGAGGCAAAGTGTAATAATGCACTATTGTCCTAAAACAGGGTTTCAGAGTTACTAGGGTTTTTTCGAAGAAACCGAATATTTACAAAAACCGTTATTTCTTCAGAAGTACACGTTAGACAGATGTGATTTTTTGTACCCAAACTGGGCATAAAAGAACCTAATACGCACGCACTAAATTGCTAATGGGATGGGCGTAAAATTGTGTTAAATTGGTGTGGCAGATTTTTATTAAAAAGTATTTTTTTTAAATGGAACATTTGTATTATTATAGTTTTGAATTTTTGATAAAAATGTAGACTAACATGTTAGTAATCTAAAATCAGTCATTTTTCCGTTGTAGCGATTTTTAAACTAAACTACTGTCAATATTTATCAGTGTGCAGTGACAGAAAAATTGGAACAATTATTGCATATGACGATATTTAATAACAGTTGTATTCACAACAAAACTAAATACTGTTTTCTTCAAATTCAGAAGTGTTTAGAAGTGAATCGTCGTGGATTTGAACATCTCTTGTAAAATGACTTTTTGATTTCTGTCTAGAACTTTATTTCTTATTTCTACTTATACAGTACGAGCATAAATGATTGGTTGAGTTGGCAATACTTGGAACCAAACTTAGGTTGGTAACGATTTTAATATCACTAACAATTTATATTTTGAGTGTTGACAGCGGCGTGTACTTTTTTCTTTCTATTTTTGTCTATATTCCGTACAAAATCTGTTTTTTTCAAAACAAAGACTATAGTAAAAATCTAGTGATTGAGGTGAGTTACTTGATGTTGGAATTATGATATCATTTATGTATAAATACCATACATAGTTTCCATAAAAGATGCCTTTCCCAACGGAGCAAAATATTTTTATTGTGATGGCATTTTTCCGTACTGGTGTTCTAAATGAAGACGGTTCATTTTCTTATTCTGTTCTACGATGCTACAACCAATTTCAAGCAACATATCCTGAAAATGATATAGCTTATCCGGAGTTTCAACGACATCAGGAACGGATTGTTCAGCGTTTCTTGGAAACTAGCAATGTTTCTAAAGGCAAATCTACTGGAAGACCAACGGTAGTTACAGAGGAGGTTGTGGCAGATGTTCAGGCACGAATGGAACAGAGTCCTAATAAACCTCTAAGACAACTATCTGAGCAAACAGGTACATTTAAGAATGTCTAAATCTGTTAGATAAATAATTGTTTATACATTTTTTCCATAGGTGTTTCAAATAGAACATGTAGAAAAGTACTTAAAAAGGATTTGCATATGAAGCTGTATAAGATGTCTGTTGTACAACACTTATTTCCTGTCGACTACATAGCTCGTGTTCAATATTGCCAATGGTTTGAACAAAATATAAATGATAATAACACCTTGGACAAGATTTTCTTCACCGATGAAGCATGGTTACATCTTTCTGGATATATAAATAGCCAAAACGCAGTTAATCCACATAATTTTGTAGAGAATGATTTGCATCCGATTAAAACTGGTGTATGGGTTGCTATTTCTCGTCGTCGTACAGTAGGCCCAATTTTTTCAATGCGACAATTAACACTCAACGATATAGAGAAATAATACTGGAGCCATTTATAAATGAGGGAGAATTACAAGATGGGTATTTTCAGCAAGACGGAGCACCTCCTCATGTAGCCAATGCTACAATCCAATTTTAAAGAATAGAATTTTTCGTAACCGTTTACATAACTTGGATGAGATGCAAGAAGCCATTACGAATGAAATTTGCAAATATTGCGGTAGAGTGCCTACAAAATGTCTTTGAAAGCTTAAAAAGAAGAACAAATTTGTATTTACAGAATCGAGGTCAGCATTCCCAGCAGTTTTTGTAAATACTGCAATATATTTCTAATCGTGAATGTTCTGTAATTAGTAATTTTCATTTGTAGCAAAACATACAACAAATAAAAATTAACAAGTGTGTTGTAAAATGGTTATATTTAACTATCTTGTCTCATTTTTCCTCTAAAGGTAAAAAAGAATACTGAAAACAAATATCAATTAATTACACAATGACCAAACCATTGGTTGCTGTCTTTTTGCAAGAAATAAACTAATAACCACAATGATGTTTCATAAAGAAATTACATATAATAAGTGTTTCCAATGTATATTTATACATTACATTTCACTATTTATGCTTAAAAAGTTATTCACACGCTACTGAATATGAACTGTACTGAATTTAGCACATTTAGTGACCTACCAACTAACCAGTGATTACCAACTCAACCAATCATTTATGCTCGCTCTGTATTTATTGGAATTTATGTATTTATACCTATAGCTTCTATTGCGCAAAGTATTATAAAATACAATTATGTATGTTTGTAGTTTATACCATACTATCTATAAAAAGGATAGCAGATTATTATAATAAACTAGTTAATCGTGTTATAACAAACTTCGAAGAAATAAATTTATTATTATTATTATTATTATTATTATTATTATTGGTCTTGATTTGCGCCATTGAACCATTTTCCACACACCTGCTTGACTCGAAAGCACAACAGGGTGGACAAAATGTTCACAGTTTTCATACGCGGTACCTACCGAGTGACACATGCAAAGACACATGGGTATGCCCTAGAGATGAAAGGAATACCCACAAAGGATAAATTTACAAAAGGAGCGTCAGCTAAATTCTGATTTTATTAGCGTTGAAAAACTTGTTATAGTTTAAGATTGATACTAGCTTTCAACAACTTTCGAAACAAATAACTTGGAAAAAGAAAACTCAATAAAGATAAATTAATTTCGGTACAATACAGTTATTTTACATCATCAAATGTGATCGTCTTCAATAACTGTTCCAAAGACTTATTTTTGTCACGGTACTCCGATAAACTAGATACTAACAGTAGTTCAGTTTCAAAAATTGCTATAACTAGAAAATGGTTGATTTTGGGCCAGTAATACGAGGATGGTATGAGAAGTACCTGTGTTTGGAGTCAGATGGCGCTTTATGTCAAAATCTCCATTATCGACTGTGAGTACAAATCTTTAGTCGAAACTTAGGAGAGATTCATCGAGTAGTGTTGTTTTGTGAGCTGTTAAAAGTGAGCAAGTTTATGTATTTGTGGGATCATGGAAAAAGAACAATACCGGTCAATGATTCTATATCGTATTTTGGATGCGAAAACATGTGCAGAAATTGAAGAGCAGTTGGATGTAGTTTATAAGGATCATGCACCTTCGATGGCAACCATCAGAAGCCAATTTAATAAATTTCAACGTGACTGAACATTCATCTTCGATGAGGAGCAGCCAGGTCGTCCCATTGAAGTGACTACGAACGATATGATCAATAAAGTTCATGATATCGTATTAGCAGACCGCCGAGTGAAGATTAGAGAGATTTCTAATATGGTAAATATCTTAATTGAACGTGTGCAAAACATTCTTCACAAAAAATTGAGTATTACAAAGCTATCGGCGAGATGGATGCCGCATCTATTGACAATTGATCAAAAATGGATTAAAGCAATGTTTGGATATGTTTAAATGCAATACGAGTTTCTGCGACGTTATATCACTGTAGATGAGACATGGTTACATCACTACACGCCAGAAACCAAAGGTCGGTCGGCAAAAGGGGATTTCCGACGAACGTGCACCGAAGAAGGCGAAGACGATTCGATCAGCCGGAAAGGTTATGCCGACGATTTTTTTGGGATTCGCAGGGTAAAATCTTAATTGATTAATTAGAGAAGGGAAGAATATTGACGAATCAGCACTATGCTTCTAGGCTATTTATTGGACCAATTCAATTGTGAACTAAAGACAAAAATGCCCCACCTAGCGAAGAAAAATATTCTCTACCATTATGATAATGCCCCGGCCCCGGGGGTTATTGCCAAAACAGAGGCCTATTTTGAATCCTACTATTTGAGGGTGTTGAAAAAGTTGTAACATCGCTGGAGTAAATGTACAGAGCTACAAGGAGATTATGTCGAGAAATAAATTTACTAAATGCAAAACAATTGCGTTGTGATCCTTAACAAAGGTATTTATCATATCATCCTCGGATGCTAATAATTTTTTCATCTAGAGTTTTGCTAAAAATACAAAACTGAACTAAGATACAGAAAGCTTCATAAAAAATACATTTTAACACAAATGCGACACACTCAATTAACGCAATGTTACGGGTATTTCTTTGGCAATTTACATAAGTACGTGTATTTTCTGCTTAATCTAAGTACCAAAAATCACATTTGCTTAGTGCATATTTCCGGAGAAATAACGATCTATGTAAAAATATAAGTTTGAGTGGATGAGAACTTATGAAACAATCTGCAGGTGTGAATATAATTCTAGACGATGACCCAAAGCCGTTTCGAGAAATCTCCATTCACAAAGGCACAATTTTCTAAGCTCGCGGAGATGACTCGCCCTGCATATGTCTAACATGAATCGGTAAAGAATGCAACATAAAAAACATTGTCGATAAAATAAGTGGATATGAACACTAATTTAGGTGTTCACAAACTGAGGACCATACCAATGAACACAACAGCCAATCCTATACATTTATCACACATACATTTCTTGATTGTCCCGAATTACTTTCTTCCTTAAATTTCCTAGTTCCTCGCACATCTTCACCTCCTATTTTTTCCTATACCTCGAACAAATTTGTTATCCTTTTCCCCCATTACTTCCATGTGCCACGTAGCCGATACACTCTACGATGATGTGTTTTCCAGCAAAATTAATGGCTTTTGAGTTTATTTTTGTTTTCTATTTTATCTGTAACTGGAAACCGTAGGGCAATAAAAACTATTATTATTGAAACTATTATTATTATTATACCATAACACAATTAGTTTGAGTATGCCAGATCGTGCGTAACCACAAACATCCACATGTGTAACACGTTAAAATATAGCCGATAAAATACAAATGCCTCCGATTTTCACGCTGCGCATGATTCGAATTAACTCTGCTAGTGTTAAAAACGTTTAGTGTAATTATTAGCACTAAATTTTCCTAGTGTTAATGGATAGTCAACAAATACATTACAATTTTAACTCTATTCGCGTAACCATAACACTACAGACATTAACACTGACCAAATTTTTTACTTTGTTTTCCGTGTAATTGTTGTACCCTTCTACCTACAGTCTATAACGCTTTCATTGAAATATACATAAGTAATTGTGTTCTGTTAAACAAGAATCCTCCAAAGATAATCTCGAGCCGCCACTGGGAATATGACCGTGTGTTGCTTGTAGAGTGGAACAGAATGCTGTTCTAGCCGCGTAGTAAGTTCCTAGCACATCCTTCTCTCAGTTCAGGTTTTAGAAGACTATTAAATCCAGAAAATTGACTACTTTGCCTCTCTAATTAAAGTTTTATTTATGCTTGCTCGAAAGTTATTTACAAAAATCATTCTGAAGCTTCTTCAAGAGCAGTAGCCACCCATTCTTTCTGCGTTTTCCGTTTTGGATCCAAAACCATAATGTCATTGTTTGCCAGACATACAGGAGAAACGTTAGGAAAGTGGAATTATCGAATGTGTTAACTGCAGTAATAAATAAAAGAATGTATAATCAAACTAAAACAAATGCTTTCAAATAGTCCAGTGTTAAAGGTATGAATGCAAATCTTGAGTACTAGCATAAAACAAGTAACGCAATATTCAAAAAGGTAGAAAGTCAAATCAGAAGCGATACAATAAAGGAGGAATTAAAAATCAAATGTGCAAAAGAATTACATTGAAAATAAATAACTGAGATTGGTGGGAGGGGTGTTTATATCGGCTAAACAGCATTTTTCGGATAAAGAACAAAAAAGCTAATATATATATATATGATCAATACCCAAATACCCCAGAAAAGGTGTAATGCGTTACATTTCTTTACATACATAATACATTACATCAAAATATTATAACTAATTCATATCTTTTAATCTGCATGCACAAACTTCGCCCAATCTTTCTTATTGCTTGCTATAAGTTTTGCTTCTTTCCACGTTTTATCTTTCCTCTGTAATATGTTCTCTACAATACCATCCCATGTTTGCCTTGGTCTTCCTCTTTTCTTCCTTTTCTGTGTCTTTGCCTCCCATACTTGCTTTACTTGTCTTGTCTGTGGCATTCTTTGTAGGTGTCCCCACCAGTTTAGTTGTCTTTTTTCAATGTAGTCAAGTGTCGATTGCATTTCCAGGTCTTCTCTTATTCTTGAATTTCTCAATTTATCTTCTTTTGTGACCCCTCTGACTCTTCTAAGGTACTTCATTTCTACAACTTGAATTTTACTTTCTCCTAGTCAGTGTTCAGGATTGGCAACCAAAAGTTAATAACGGTCTGTAGATAGTCTTATAAACATTTAGTTTTGTTCTTTTTAAAATTTCTCTTTTATTTATAAAAGTCCTATTCATTGCAAAGTAAAGTTTTAATGTTTTTTCTATTCTATTATTTATTTCTTTTTCCTGTCTTCCATTTATTTCTAGCTCTACTCCTAAGTATTTAAAACTTGTAACTATTTGCACATTATCTACTTTTATTTGTATTTCTTTCGTTTCATTGCCTACTACCATTACTTTTGTTTTGGTTTTATTTAATTTCATTTTATTTTTTGTCCCAAAGTGTTGTTCCAAATCTCTAAATTCTTTTGCAAGTCTCTCTCCTTTTCTGTAATGATGACTAGGTCGTCGGCAAAAGCTCCTTCTGATATGTCTACTCTCATGTACCTATAACTTACATTATATTTTTTAACTCTTTATCTACATTTCTTTATTGTGTCATCGATAAAAACATATCGTTATATCTAATCATTTTACTCTCTATTCCTCTTTCAGCTAGTATTCTACATAGTTTTTCTCTTGGTACCTTATCGAATGCTTTTTCTAAGTCAATGAAGCTTAAATATACTTCTTTGCCTTGGTCTATCGTTTTTTCGACTATTTGTTTCATTGTGAATATATGATCTTGTATACTCCTTCCCTTCCTAAATCCGCTTTGAGATTCTTCTAGCGTGTTTTCTATTATTGGTTTTATTTTTCTGTCCCAGATCTGTTCATATATTTTCATTGCTGTGTTTGGTAAGGTTATTCCTGTATAATTATTACAATCATATTTATTACCTTTTTTATGTATTGGTGTTCTTAAGGCTATTTTCCATTCTTGAGATACACGCTCGTCCGTCCATTCTTTGTTGTATAGTTCGACAAGGATTTCTAATCCATTTTTGCCAATGTTAAAAAGGCCAATAAATAAGCTATTAAGAAGTGACTGAAGCAAAAACATGGAAAATTTTTTAAAAACTAATTTAAAAAGAATGGTTTAATAATAATAATAATAATAATAATAATAATACAACTTTATTGATCAACAGATTACAAGATCCAAACAAAAGACAAAAATTAAATTCAATTGCAGACACTTTAATATAAAAATACAAAAGAAAAAGAAAAACATTGTTGCAAACAACTTCCAAAACACTCTACAACATTGACAATAACAATAATTAAACATAAACTAAACATTAACTAGACATTAACTAAGATCTACTGCAAGTGTGTCCTAGCAATATCGATAATTTCATTCATTGAATTATAATTTATGTCACAGAACTGAGAAACCGCATTAAAATTTCGGGTTAATAGTGGAGAGTGATACATCGTATTGGTCGTAACTGTTGGGATATAAAATGTTGGGGTTGAACGGACAGAAAGTCTAGGTACCAATACATTCAATTGTGATAGCAGAATCAATATTGTTATTCATGATGTTGTATAAAAATTTTATACTATTAAGTTGACGACGCTTTTGTAATGATTCTGTTTCAAACTTTTGCAGGAGAAAACTATGATCTGTGCCTCGAAGTGGATACGTCCCTTCAGTTTTAAAATACAAATATTTGAGAAATTTAAGTAAACATATTTTGCGGAACGGCTGAATAATGCACACGTGTTAATAATGTCAGTTAACACGTGCATTACATTCGGATTTATTATGGTTTACCAAAATATTCTGTTTGCCAAGATCTGGGATGGAAATGTGGAAATAGTCTAGTCATATAAAGCACTTAATACCCTCTATTAGAATATTATGTTTACATGCGTTTTACAATGTTTGAACTCGTTTTAATAAATGTATAAAATACAGAAAATTAGTGTTTTACCATACTTACTTATCATTCAATTACTTAAACTTTGTACGTAAGTATAGTAATAATTCATATTAGATCCTGTAAAGTTTATATTCTTTGCCAATTCGGTCGGTGCTATTGGTTGACAATTGGCGCTCAATTAATGTAATTTGTTGGCGCAAAGTAAAGTGACGCAAATATTTAAGACAAGTGGAACTGTAATTGTTATGATTTAGACGACGTTCGCGTGTCCACAGTTAGTAATTAGTGTTAGCAAGTGAAACATGAAGAAAAAATTTACGATTAAACACAATTTTTCTTCGACAGAAACACTGAAAAGCAATGGAATTAGCGAGTAAGTAGGCAAATATTATTGTGCAGCAGTGCATATTAACAATATTACTTTAATCCCACAGAAAATTTACGGAGCCTGCAGACGAAGAATTAAAATCTAAGGAAGAGAAAGAAAAATCAATTTCGATATTTCAGTTGGTGAGTAGTTACCCTTGTTTTATCATTTTACTAATTTAAATAGATCTAGTTCTCTTCTAATTCGTATTTTAAGAAAAAAGAAAACTCTTTACATTGTTTTATCTGTTCTTTAGATCACCTCAAAAAAATAGTTAATTGAAAATTTATGTACCTACTTTATCTTAAAAACTAATTATGACTTTAAGATTCCTTACGTCAGTAATGCTTTACCAACAAAATATTCTAAGACTACGGTTTCAAAATTTGTCTCCCGTTATTATACATAAAACCAGCCCAAATCACTTTCCCCATGACATATACTGTGCAGTGGCGGCTGGTGGTGACGTGAATAGGAGATCAAGGGCAAGGCTTCGATATTCTCTCGAGTTTCCGTTAGATATCATGTACATTTTACTTGACAAAAAATACACAAGGAAATCAAAGCGTTGTCCTTGACTTACCATTTACGTCACCACCAGCCGCCATTGATACAATGAAGTCTCAAAGTACCTCCTTACCTCGCCAACTTTTGAACGACAGAAAAAAGAAACATTTCTATTTTCTGTATTGTCAACAGTTCAATTCAATTTCCAGTACCAATGGAAGAGATGACAAGTTTATTGTCCTGCAACAACATAAGTAATAGAAGAAGAAAAACTAACAAATTTAAACAAACTTGCAATAATTAATTAGGTAATTGCAACAAATAATAACAATTAATAAAACAGGAAAAAGTAAAGAAAGTAGCACCAAAAAACGAACAACAAAAATATGAAACCTACAGGATTTAATAACAATAAACAGGAACCATTTGCGCTCAGATTCGGTTGTTGTGATTATGTTGCTTAACAACGAGTTTGGATGAAGCTGGTATCAATCAGCTTGACGCTATTTTGTTGCCAACTTTGCATAAAAACAAGGATATATTACCAATAGTGTCATAGTTGGTATATTTGTTTTCTATTACACCATTAAAATATACGCAATGTTTTTCTTGAGATAAGAAAATTGGCGTTACTGTCAGTGTCACCAGAAACGGAATTGGACTGTTGACAACACCAAAAGTTATTAAGAATATTTGCAAATCGAATTACTACATTATCAGAAAATTTAAATCCTATAACTTTATTAACTTATAATACGAGGTAGTCGTCAAAAATTCTCGATCTGACAGGCTTATATAGGTTCGAGCGAATTCAAACTCCGTTGTGTCATAGTTGCATATATATATATATATATATATTACGGCTCAAAGAGTAGTAGTTTTTAGTACCTAGCCAGACAAGTGCATTGCATAAAAATGTCTCAGGTAACGAAAATTGAGTACCGCGTGCTCATTAAATTTTTAACAAAAGAAGAGCATATACCTAATCACATTAAACAACGTTTATGGTGATTTATCTCCTTCATTCTCCACTGTAAAAAATGTTTCTGTTTGGGGCAAGAATCGCTTAAAGATGACAAGCGCCCCAGTCGGCTAATTGAATTGATAACGCCTCAAAACATTTCAATTATTGAAGAAATGGTATTAGCAGATCGCGGTTTGAAATTAAAGGAATTAGCAGTGATGTCTAACATTCCTGAAACAAGTATTTGCCCTGCTCTCCAACATGAATGTCGGGTCGAATGTGCGCGTTCGTTTTTAAACATGTGTGGAGACGAGGAAACGATCCGAAGCCGATTTTGGAGTCCATTGTCGCATAAAATGAAACAATGGTTCTGTATTATCAAGTTGTACAAGCAACTGCAATACAACATTTTGAGGGAAAAACTTTAGATTATTTTTACAAGGGTATAGAATTATTAATTGATCGTTGTAATAAATGTATTGAAGGTAGGGGAGATTATATTGAAAAATAAAAATTATTATATTTTACCAAGTCTATTCTTTTTTATATCAGGCCGAGAATTTATGGCGCCTACTACTTATATCATAACTAAATCAACTTTTGCCGAAGATATAATAATATGAAATAAAATAATATAGTCGTCAGAAAATGAAAAAGTATGAGAATGTTCCTAATAACACAAGTCAGTTAATATCCAATTTCAGTATAACTGGAAGTAACTTGATAATAATAATTATATTTCTTTATCAATATACATACATACTGCCCTTAATTGTGGCGCATTAGAAGCAGTGCATTAGAGTCCTCAGGAACGATGACAGCTTTTCTGACAAATCTGGTACAATCTTGTCACCTTGAATCACCATTTCTA
Organism: Dynastes maya; assembly: GCA_029619315.2. Classification (NCBI taxonomy): domain Eukaryota; kingdom Metazoa; phylum Arthropoda; class Insecta; order Coleoptera; family Scarabaeidae; genus Dynastes; species Dynastes maya. The sequence goes on along the minus strand of JAROYE020000005.1, from coordinate 13,432,530 downwards.
TAGTGGGGGATAATTAATTGTGCTTTACCCTTTACGGCGAGAAGATGAAATAGCAAAACCATAAAGCGCTTTACACAGACCGCTCACCATACAACCAAAAACAGGTAAATGACATGGAAAAGGTCTAACAACATAACATGAATATTACGTGGGTAGATCAAATATAAACCAACTTTTATTTCTAATTTTTTACTTAGGTATCTTATTTTTCTACATAGTCTCTTCTTTTTTCCAAGCATTTTTTTCCAGCGAATCGGAAGCCTTTTAATTTCCTTTCCATCAAAAGAATTAGTTGTGTCTCTAATTGAAAACGAGCTGCTCCACCGCTTATCATAGACACAAAGCTAGTTCCTCCTTGGGCATTTACGAGAAACTTAATAACAATGTGTTGTGCAGCCGAACATTGCACCTCCTTTTTGCTCAACGTGAAAGAAATTAATTCCATGAAACTGCGTTCGTGATGGTGCCGTGGTGGAAGGTGTTACCCCTCATCTTACAATCATTGAAAGTTTTACCAATCTTACAGATCTTTGCTAGTTACAAGAAGGAAAAGTCGATGTGTATTTGATCCACCTCCGTGGATAACAGTACTGTATCTCACTCAATTTAAAATATGTAAAATTTTCACAAAAAGAAATGACATAGCCTCGTTAAAGGGAGATCTCCCGAAAATTCCCGAGGTTGTACCCTGTAGGGAGGCTACTGGCAATAGCGTGCAACGTTCTTGCGTACAGCGAAGAATGTGGGTGTTAAGGCGAGCAAGTGAGAGCATACGTACTTATGGCCGTGTTGGAGAGGGCGCGAAAGTAGTGCCAAGAAATCAGTAGTCCTACTACGTATGTTTACATTAAGAGATAGATAATATGGAAAATAATGTATAAGAATAGGATGAATAGGTATATATAAAATCGTCAAGATCCACTAGAAGGGATCAGTATAGACAAGGAAAGCGATAGCTCTCACGGCCTTTGATTTATGGGCTGCAATAAAATTACAATAAGACACTTATGTTACTGAATTTTTGAGAATGCACTTATACTGGAGCCAGCTTGTTGCCAACTGGCCGGCTTAAAAGAATAATAAATCTGTGTGTCGTCCGCAGGAAATTAAATGATTTAACGGCATTATTAATTCCAGACGTGTAGATGCAATACAAAAGCGGGCTAATAAATTGTTTTAATACGATCCGGACTCAATACAGATATTAAATAATTAAAAAAGGCTAGAATAAGAATATACATATGTTAAAAATCTTACATCTATTAAATTATCGAAATAGAAGTAATAAACAACATATATTAAAGAGTAGGCATACGACGAAATATAACTGTTATAGTAAAAATATAGACTATATTTAATTAAACAAGTGTAAATTTTGATCTTTGACTGGTGAGAATAAGAAAACACTAACTTGCGGAATACTCCTTTAATAATATAACAAATATTTAGTACAACCACTCAGTGCCCAAGGTTGGTAGAATGTGTATTGTAAAAGTTGGCTTGGTTTAAAAACAGCCTGCGCAAGTAATGACGTCGGTGGTTACAGAATACAGAACATATTATATTCATCAAATTAAACGTTGTTAGGAAGAAGTATAAACGTATTTACGTTTATTTTATTTGATGTTTAAAATTAAAAGTTTCTCAATAATTTTGGTACAATTCTCAACGAATTAATACCTTATCGTCATATATATATATATAAAGGATCTACATTAGGGATGGGTCGTTATTTAACTATCTGTTATTTTATAACCGTTATGGACCCAATAACGGTTGCAACTGTTACCTCGCTGGGAAAATAACAGGTATAGCACGGTTGCTTTCGGACTGTTGTGAATATATCATCGACCGCCGTTGCAGCGTACTCAACTGCGTGGCGGTACGACTGTCTGATCGAAGCCGCTGTTTATCACAGATAATAGTTACAACTCCACTAGAAAAATAACTTCTACAAAAATATCCTCTTGAAGGGTTATTACGGCGATAGTCAACATCGAATCAGACGTCGGACGTTTATTATGGACATTTCTAAATAATCGTATGTATTGAAATTATCAAATGTAAAATAAAAGACCGATGCTATATAAAAAATGTACTTATAAAAACTAAAAATAAAACCGGTATATTTATTATATAGCATTTAAGGACATAGATGTTCTCGCATTTCGAAGATTAACTAAGATTAAATATAAGAAAAATAACAGTAGGATCAGTCAAAATGGTGGAAATTAAACGCTGCTGTATCTATAATTGCATTGAATCTGATAGTACAACAGTGAACAGTTTATCACTTAATTTATTTTAATCTATTAACCAGTTTATAATTTATTTGCAAAAAAACACAATAAAATATTTATATTACAAAAAACTTCTGAATTTAAATTTTAGCGTGCTGCAAGATTAGCAGTTGCATGGAATCATGATGCGTTATCGCCGGTATCTGTGAGCGCCGGGACACACCAGACAACTGCTCCGTACATTATCTCGGGGCGGTTAATAGAAGGTAGATCCGTCTCTTCTGTCTATCCAAATTCGAGGTATCATTCTGACCCATTTTCAATTCTTCAGCTGGTTATATAGCTTAGGGTCCCGCTCTCCTTGTCCCTGGCGTTTTATTAGGTAATTTTGTCTCCAGTCAACGATAATCCCGGGCGAACGGGTATATGACTCGCCTTTCTTCACGTCGCAAATATTCGTTGTTAATGTAACATTTTCCTACAAATAGGTACAGAATAAATCTTATTTTGTCTTTATCTTAGCTTCATAAATTAAATATTACTTGGTAGTAAGTCGTCAAGTCCGATGGTGAATGTCTACATCGTAGAGTTGCTGATATCCGCCAGTGTCATATAATTCGAAGATAGATCGCGAACTCACATGGCATGCCATAGTGTGTAATGTGGTATTAAAAAAAAAAAAGAAATTTTAGTTGATGCGTAAGAATGAACATTTTTCTATTCAAACCGTGTATCGTAATTGACCGTGATTTTTTACAAACGCTACCGGTAACAAAAAAAGCATTGGGACGTCGATTTGCCCCTTCAGTTCAAATGGACACACCATTTGAAGTAAGATTTGCGAAATTTAAATACTCCTGTATCTCTTCTGTGCAGTCTTGAATTCCAGATATAGATCGAACCTTTTCTAAATCCGGATTTTTATTTAAAACTGCACGAAATTTTTGCGCGACATCTAGTCCTATAAGATCCGTCAAGCTTTCTAGAGCGGCTGCTAAATTGTTGATATTATTTAACAAGTCTTGTATAGATAAGTGAATATTTTCTAACTGCAAAATAGTTTAATATGTTTGGTTGTGTCACTACAGAATAGTTTATGGAAATGTTATCTATTTCTTTTTGAACGTCCGAATCGGAAAAAAGTTGCTGATTCTCGCGAACCGCTTGAGAATTAGAAGAATTAAGTTTGAAAATGACGTCTTTCACTTGTGAATAATATTTGCGATAGTAAGATACTGCCTCGATCCGTGTTCCCCATCGCGTCAATACGGGCTGAGGTGGTAGCGGAATTTGCGGACACAATTGCTTGAATACGCGGATATATTTGGGAGATTTCACAAACATTTTTTTGATAGATGATATTAAATCATTCACTTTAGGATACTTGCTTCGAATTGTTTCTGCTACGAGATGACATGCGTGTATGAGGCATGTTATGTGAAGAAAAGTCGGAAAGCATACTTTTAACATCCTACCAGCTTTCAGCATTGTTGCGGCTCCGTCAGAAACTAACATGGTGATTTGGGTTCCTACGATACAAAATTCTCTTAACATATTTTCATTATGTTTACAACGGTTTCGGCATCAGTTCTTTCAATCCTTTTACTGGCTAACAACAAGGAAGCTGCTAGACCATAACGTTTTAAAGGACGCGCCACAATATGAATCACGCTGTGTTTCTGAGCATCAGTAGTTTTGTCCACAGTGAGCCAGATTTTTTTATTTCTCAACTCGTCTTTTATACAGTCTTTTACTGTACTTTGCACATATTGTAAATTGTACCGCAATTGTCTTTTTGTTGGTAGCTTCCATGATGGAACATGTTTATCCCAAAAAAGACGAAGTTTTCATTATCTACTGGGTCTTGTGGGATGTTGCACGTGCTCAATATGAAAATAAAGTCATATAAAAATTGCCAGTACGGAGTATTGTTTCTTAAATTCAATAAATAACGTTTACTTTTAATATGACTTCTACATTCAAATATCGTGCGACCTAGCAACCCTATACCGTAAAATTTGCAACGAATCTGTAAATTCCAAACCAGGGAAACGCCAAATATATTTCTTCATATGCGATGCAAGTGGTACACCAGGCTTACATCCCATGTTTTCGAAAACACACAATGAGAATCCGATAAATAACCGAACGACCGAACTCCTCACGGTCTACCGCATTACTGAACTCTGCATCCACATACGTACATACACCCCTCCGTACAGGCGTCTCTGTGGGTGCAACCGTTTGTTACGCTTTAGTTATTACTTGCAATTTAAAATCTTTAAACCGCCGAAAGGGTGTCTAGCTCACACTCCCGGACCTACGACCGCGATAATCATCTTTTAATTAGATTTTCTCAATTTTATTGCATTATTGTTATACATTTGGATGTCCCTAGATAGTGGAAGGTATAATAAATTATATGAAAAAGTACCATATTTCTGACACCCGGTATAATCTATTTTCTTTGGGTGTCCATAATTTGATATTATTTCCGACTTTTTTTGCTTTTATAAAAGAATATTTATGTTTTTTTTTTTACTATTATTTTAAATATTGTTCAAATTACTGTCATTTCACGTATTTCAAGCAAAACCTGGAGAGTTTTCTTTTTTCTGTACTTCTCTACTAAAATTCTTAGTAAAGTAACGAATACTCTACAAAGCGTCAGTTGCAAAATTATCTCATACAATAAATCTTTATTGCAGTATAGACACGCAACATGCTTGGACGTGTTCTTTATGCTCGTAGGAGGTATAGGCGCAGCTGTAAGTGGTGCTTGTATGCCAGTAATGATGATGTATTTTGGAGACGTCACCGGCGCCATAGTGCAGTATGGCAATTGCTATTTAAATATTACAAACTCAAATGCAACAAATTCGACACTCGAAGATGAAAAATTAACTCAAGCGGTAACCAAGTTTTGTATAGAAGCTTGTGTACTGGGTTTAGTTTCTTTCGTGTGCATTTACGTGTCTGTGCTAGTATTTAGTTTCTCAGCAGTACGTCAGGTATGTCTCAGCTATACTTTCAATTGCAGCAACTTTAGTACATTTCATCTTAATAACAATGTTTTACCAATTCATTTTTACGCAGATTGAAAAAATTCGATCATATTACATGAAAAGCGTTTTAAATCAGGATATATCCTGGTATGATACGCACAACACTGGAGACTTTGCTAGCAGAATTACAGAGTAAGTTTTTTTGTACAATTTTAACAATCCATTGTTTAATTTATATATTCCATTATTTAGAGATTTAAGAAAAATCGAAGAAGGTTTAGGCGATAAAATTTCTACGATAGTTTATTATTTGTCCGTCTTTTTGTCTGGTATCATCATGTCGTTCGTTAAAGGTTGGTTATTGTCTTTAATATGTTTGGTTTATCTTCCCTTGTCAATGATTGGTATGAGTATAGTTTCTTGGGTAAGTAAGATTACAAAACTATTAATTTATTAATTTAATTAGCATGCATGAACTATCCGCTATCACGAACTTTTTCAACGTAATTAATAAATGTGGCATTGGGAGTGAATAACACAACAGACGGAAAAAATACCAAGAGTAAAACGGTTTGTTTGAAATGAAACTCGATCCCTCAGAATAAAATTTTGTCACCTTTAAGAACTCACTTTCTAGTCGAGATTTAACAATTACACTGTGCTCAAATTGAAAACTTTTTTTGCAAAAAGCTGGGCACCTGGGGGGTGAACCTAATTCGAGTATGCTGAATCCAATGATGCTAGCCGTTATTAAAAGTTAGCTCGCGTTTTCGAGCAATTTCAATTTGAAAATTAAGACCCCCCAAAAACGTAATTTTTATCATTTGTTGAAAATTTATGGAATTTAAATCGATGGAAATCGATCGAATAGACATACCGATGAATACAAATCGAATAGAAACTATTTCAAAAAAATTGAATCGATTCAGTCGATTTTTCATATTTTTCTGCAAAAAAAAATATTTTTCTTCATTTTTTTCATTTTTCATTCTCTGATTGCCCTGATTCTTTTTGTTCGCAGTGACATTTGATGGTTCATACATTGATACGCCTGCTTCTTCGGTTTTCATGGTTTCTAATGCTGATGGCTCAGATTGTTCTGTTGAAATTGGTCTTGTTGGAACAGGAATTTTGTATTTGAATGCGGCAGCGGCAATTGAGTATATGTTGTTGGAATGTATTTCGAAGAACCACTTTTTCTTCTGTTCATACCGTCAGTATAATTTACGCACGCATAACATTCAGCTGGATCATATTCTTTTGGATCTATCTAAATCATCACACCAAATGGCATAGTGGCTCCGATTTTTGTTTATTTATTTATTCAAATTCAAAACGCATGTTGTACAACGGCGTCCAATACACATCAGTAAAAACATTTTGTGATAGATATTGTTGATACAAATCAGCGGTTTCAGCACTTATTTTACGCCCAATGGTCTTAATTACAAATTTTCCACACACGTAACAAAAGGTATTCAATTCAGAACATTTATCCATTTTTGATATTTCAAATTAATTGATTTTACAAGTCAATACAATGAACAATCTCGAACTTTTCACAATTTACTTCGGTTTGGGTTATTTGCTTTAATATTTATATGTTAACACTTTGACTTCTGAAAACAGACTGAGCTCTCAGCGGTTAACAACGCCTCTTATATGCCCATTTGACTAAGTGGCAGTAGCGGCGATAGAAGTTTCTAGAAGGTTCACAAATGGTCCATGGAAAATTCACGAAGGTTCCAGAAAGCTCTTCGGCCATTGATCAGATTTTCCAGAAAATTCCAAAAACGTTCCAAGAAGTTCTTTGGGCCTAAAACTTTTAAAAACGGTTGGCACCATTGGATTCAGCGTACTCGCATTAGGTTTATTCCCCGGGTGCCCAGCTTATTGCATTTTGCAACTAGCACAGTGTTACGATTAAAAATATATAATTTTGAATAATACATTTTTCATAAAAATATTTAACAAAACTAGGCTTAAAACATGCATGCCTAACAAAATGATGGAATGCAATTTCGGTAAAAAAACTGCAACCATCACATAGATGTGTAGATATTTAGTTATATTAGGTACTAGGTGATATAAATATATATTTTTTTTAACTTGAAAACATTCTGGAATCAACATCTTACAAGTACAGGACTTACACATTAGTATTAACAGGGGATTTTAACACAAATTTCATGAATTATGCAGATACAAATGTAAAAAGGTTTTTGGACATTATGGCATGCTTTGGTTTGCGGCATGTGATAAATGGGCCGACAAGAATCACCGCACAATCCTCGACGCAGATTGATAATATCTGCACAAATGCCAACATTTTTGAGGCAAAGATCTTAGCAACAGCTCTGCACCCCTCGAAAGCAAATATGAAAGGGAAAGGTTTTTTAAAAATGCAAAAGTTTGTGAAATAGCGCGCATGTTGGGAGGACATGATTGGTCTAAGATGTTTAATATGGAACCGGTAGATGAAACTTACACCTATTTTCACAATCAAATTATGGGCGCGATTGACACGGTATGCCCTGTGAGGTATGTTAAAATTCAAGATAAAACGAGTGATACAAAATGGATTACAGATGAGCTTAAAATGAAATGTGGCATCAAACGACAGTTATACGAAGAACTTCTGAAGGGAAAAATTTCCAAAAGTGGGTATGGCTCTTAGTGTACACATGTAACGCAAGATATTAAAAAAGCAAAAATAAATTATAATTCTGGTTACATAATGAACTCAAATGATAAAGTAAAGGCTACTTGGAACTTAGTATCTAAAATAACCGGTAAAACTCATACAAAAAATAGTATATTGGAACATATACAGATGGAATATAGTACAGATGATAAGATAATTTACAAAAACTGAATTATATCAACAAATACTTACTGAACGTATGCACTGGCGTGAATAAGAACAAAATTAATAACTTCCCAACTACTGTACCTTCAGAAAAGTGTAATAAAACATGTTATATGCTACCAATCAACTCAAATGAGATAGTTAATATCATTGCTGAATTAAAAAACACCTCCTCTGTTGGACATGATGAAATACCAGTGACGCTACTGAAATCATCTGGTGCTTATATTGCCGAGCCACTAGCTCACATAATTAACCTAAGTTTTCAAACATGTACTTTTCCAAATTACTTTAAAAAAGGAATTGTAAACCTTACACACAAGAAAGGCGATAAAGCAGATAAATTATAGGCCAATAAGTTTATTATCGAATATATCTAAAATATTCGAAAAAATTATTCACAAACGGTTATCATTTCTAGAAAGATATAATCGCTTGAGCAATAAGCGGAGTGGCTATCAGAAAGGAAAGTCAACAGCGACAACTATATATCAAGTTTTATCTGAAATTCTGCAAGGCATGAATGATGGTGACCATGTGACTGGTCTATATATACATCTGTCAAAAGTCTTCGATAGAGTTCATCACCACACATTAACTCAAGAACTCGAGGATGCAGGAATTCGTGGACAGAACCTCAAGCTTCTTCAGTCGTACCTTGAAGGAAGAATGCAATGTGTGAAGGCGCAGAGTAATAGCGGTGAGATCCTTACATCATCCTGGGAAATAGAACAAAGAGGAGTTCCGCAAGAATCGGTCCTTGAACCTATACTGTTCCTAGTCTACCTGAACCGAATGCCGGATATACAACAAGACTTTGTGGCACTTTTCGACGACGATGTGTCAGTTGTTCTGAGAGCCGCAGACCTGAACACCCTGGAAAAAAAGATTGTACAAGTACTAGATATAAATGAAAGGTGGTTTGAAAATTATAACCTAAAATTAAACATAAAAAAGACTAATTTAATTAAATTCACAACAACACAAATACATACACTTACCGTAAAATACAAAGACAGTTCAAGTGCCTAGTACTATGTTCCTCTGGTTAAAAATTGACGACCATCTAAATTGGAAGACACACTTGGATTACATCGCTACCAGGATCGCTCCATTCAGCTACGCTCTGCGAGTGATCGCCTTCTCGGTGAGCGTATCCGCGAGCTTATGTGCGTATCGGGCATATGTGTAGGCCTGCCTCCGATATGGGATAGTGTTTTGGAGAAACACTAGTGATGCTGAGCGATTATTTGTTATCCACAAACGTTGTATCCGAAGCGTGTTTGGTCTAAAAAGTAGAGACACTTGTAAGGACCTTTTTATCAACCAGAAGATACACACACTTACCGGTTTGTATGTTATTGAGTGTGTAATGTTTGTTCGCAAGAATTACCACACCTTTTTTAAACAATTCGAACTTACCCATGCATACCCCACTAGAGCGACAACTGTAAGTGCTTATATATCAGGACCAAGACCTAATTTGACGATAGTCCAGAAAAATGTTGTTTTGCAATTAATTAAGATTTATAATTATATACTCCTAACATTACGCCTTTTGAATAACCGACAGTTTAAGTACAAATTAGAATTAATATTACACAAACATTCTTTTTACAGCTTTTTTCAATTGTAGGATGTTATTGGAATAGCTCTCCATTGTTTTATTATATTTTTTTTTGTTCTTGTGGTGTACATGTATTATCTTTTTGTATATATTTGACGTGTTCTATACTATTAAGTATCATAGAAACGAATAAAGAACTAAACTAAACTAAACTAAACTATTAAACATTTTGTCGTTTGTTTTATAGTCAAGGTTAAAGAATGTAATAGAATGTAATCCAAAATCTCATAAACCTATTTATTAAGACATCATGAATTTTGATTAATTTTCGCATTATATATATGTTTAGCTGCTAAAATTAACTGTGTTAAAAAAACTAAGGGTTAGTACAAAAGTTTTAACTTTGCATTCAACGACAAAAAAATCGGAAGCATGATTTTTCAAAACGAAGACGAATTACATCAACAAACTACAAATTCCCTCTGTTATTTTCGGTTGTAAAATTATGTTTTAGGACTCTTAATTAAATTTTTCATTCTTACAGCTGACTACTAAATTGGTACGAAAAGAAATGGAAGCATACGGAACTGCAGGAGCCATTGCTGAAGAAGTATTAACAGCCATTAGAACTGTGATTGCATTCGGAGGGCAATACAAAGAAATAGAAAGATACAAAGCTCAACTTGTGATAGCTCGAGATAATAACATTCGAGGAGCACTGCTCACAGCCATTAATAATGGCATCATGTGGTTCCTGGTATTTGGTTCTTATGGTCTATCGTTCTATTATGGAGTCAAGTTAATTATAGATGAAAGGAATCTTCCTGAAGATGAAAAGGTCTACACGCCCGCAAATATGATAACCGTAATTTATATTTTAAAATTTGCATCACATTAAAAAATTTAAAAACATATATCGTAGGTCTTCTTCGGTATATTAATAGCGACTTGGAATTTAGGACAGTGCGCCCCGTATTTTAATATTTTTACGACAGCTTGCGCTGCTGCAACGAAAATTTATGGTGTAATTGAATCAGAACCAGTTATCAATTTATCAAAAGGACACGGGAAAAGGTTAAAAAATATTAAGGGAGAAATACTGTTTAATGATGTGCACTTTCATTATCCGTCTCGAAAAGATGTCAAAGTGAGTAGAATTGCATTAAATGACTTTCTTGAAACAACATTTTAATTGTGTACTTACTGTTACCTTTGGGTAACGTATGGATTTCCATTTATTTTTTTTTACTTTCAGGTTTTGAAGGGTGTTAACATGAAAATCAAAGCGGGTGAAACTCTTGCTTTAGTAGGAAATTCGGGTTGCGGAAAGTCAACGTGTATTCAATTAATGCAACGATTTTATGATCCAACTGTAGGAAATGTAAGTGTAAACTAATTCAAAACTAGATATAAGTTAACCAAAAATAACCATTGCAACCAAATATATTGTAGTGGGATGTTCGACGTAAAGAGCGTACGTTTAAATGTTACTAAATTCACATTAATCAATTTTATATCAAAGTTCGTTAAATATTAGATTTTAACAGAACATTTGCGCAATTTGAATTATTTTAGATTAATATTCGAATTCTGACATCCTGGTTATTTATATTATTAATCTTTTATTCTTAAAAAAAAGAGAAAGTTAACGTTACGTTACAGGGGATAATCAAAATTCCGAGTTATTTTAAGTTATTTACATTTTTAAAACATTATTTGTAAAAATGACACATACACACACAAGTAACACGCTGTATTTGGAAAACAACCATCAAAATCCCTTACGTCACCTGCAGCACCGAATTCGATCTTCAAAACATCAAAATTAAATATCAAGTTGTTAGATTGGCAATGCTAGCACAACCGATAAACAAGAAGTTAGTTACGTAGACATTCTAACAGTAAACAAACACTTTCCGACAGAAAAATCTAGAAATTGCATTTTAAAAATTAAACGTTGCTGAAATTTTAAAGTTTAAAGTATTGAAAAACTGTAAAAGTGAAATAGAAACAATTACAAATTATAAGGATGAGTATTTAATCAAACAAACACAATTTTAAGAAGCAATCAAAAAAAATTTCATCGAGAAGACGATCAAAGGGGTTTTAGAAGAGGATATTGGATATTGATACTTCTGAAAAAAGAAAACTAGGACTCATTAGAAGAAGGAACATACAAACACATATAACACACCCACATATAACTGTAAGTAATAAATTTAATCTCTGTAAGTGAAAAACTTAAAATAAAAGAAACGCAGATTATCTCCCTATTCAATACTTTTAATCATAATTTGAAACATCACAATATCTTAAATCTACTTTCTCGAAAAATTTTTAATGCATAAATAGTAGTACTAAGAAGATTGGAATATCAACATAAAACCTGAATGCTTTATTAAATCATTAGTAGAGTAACCAAAACTTGCGGACTCGCATAGGCGTCGGTATTACGGGTTAATATAAGAATACGAAAAATTCATATACATAGAAAACGATCTCTCCACATCTAAGGAAGTTACATTTGCATGTAGAAACTGTTTTTCAAAATCACTTAAAAGTTCACTATTCTTACACTTATTATAAACGGCCTCTAAAGTATTAAAATCGGGATTTTTCCTTAAAACATCTGCCAACTTTTGACTAGCGCATAATCCTGGCGTATCGTTTAATGTGTGTAATTTATTTTTTACACTCTCCACTATGTCTAATGATTCCTGCAATGACAATTCAGTACATTGTAGTTTTCTGATGGCATCTAGTAATACTGTATAATTGGTACATATTGTTGTTAAATTTTCTAAAAGTTGAGGAATTTGAAATTCTTTTTGACTTTCTCTAATTGCTTTGGATTCATTCCGATTAAATCGCATTATAACCGATTGAATTTGTTGAAAATGGATCAAATACTAAGAAGCTGCTGTTAGCCAAGTACCCCATCGCGTTAAAATTGGTTCAGGAGGTTCTGGAATACCTGGACAAAATTTACGAAATTCTTTTAAACGTTTAGGAGATTTACGAAACACTGCTTCAGTACTTCCAATCATCCGATCAACGTTTCCGTAATGTTGTCGAACAACTTCACCAACTAAATGCAAAGCATGCAGCACGCAGGTTATATGTATTAAGTTAGGAAATATATGTTTTAAGGATCGCCCAACACTTAACATCGTTGCTGCACTATCTGTCACAATCATCACAACTTGATCTTGGGCAATTTTAAATTTTTTCAAAGCGTTCATTATCACTTTTTGAATATTTTCCGCGGTACATTGTTGAACACGTTTGCAAGCTAACAAATATCAAGATGCTGTGTTCTCGCTAGATAAAACGCGAGCTATTACATTCACAATACTCTTTTTCTTTATATCGGTCGTCTCATCCACAGTAATCCATATTTTTTTGGAACAAATTACGTTTACACACATTTTCTAGCATCTCTTTGATTCGCGGCAAATGATTCTGCAAATTGTGTTTGTGAGGGTAATGGGTACTTTGGAACGTATTGTCGCCAAAACGTTTTAAAAGCTGCTTTTCTCACCAACGACAACGGAAGATTACAAGAGGTAAACATAATTAATAAATGTATGAGGAATAGTGTATAAAGTATTTCAGTTCTTGCATTTCTCATATGCTTAATACCATTGACATGCCTCTAGCAATCAGTTCTGTCCAATGCAGCCAAACGAACATTGCATATTAAGCAAAAAACTGCACTACCGTCATATTTTAAACGGGGAAAAAGTGACACATACTTATGTACGTTAGTAGCAAATCTATTACGAGGCATTGTTTTCTTAGGTATGTAAATATTAGTTCTATATGAAACGATACACTAATTATGTACTTGGTATAATACTACAACACACAAAAAACACCAGCTATATTTTCAAAAGCCACACGTAAGTACATAACCTTGACCGTTCGACTAATCTCTGCAACAGCTCAACCGGTACTAAAACGAAATCTCTCTCAGCGCGGTTTAACATGATTTATATTCAAGGTCGACACTACATACCTGCTTCTGTACCGGTTTAGTTTATTTATGAATTTTTCGTATTCTTATATTAACCCGTAATACCGACGCCTATGCGAGTCCGCAAGTTTAGGTTATTCTAATCATTAGTCTCCAGTATTTTACGAAAACAGCAACGTTAAAGATAAGCACTTGATGCAATGTTACGTGTCTTAAGAGCGTTATAAAAAGACTCAAACCAGATGTTGAAACTAATTATATATCATAGAAGACACAAAGCAAAGTTTACAACATATTGAAGAAGTCTATTACAGTATTTATTGTCTCTAACACAGAAGGTGTTGAAATATGTAAAACTTGCATAACATATTTGTTATTTATCTGCCAAACAAAGGGCCAACATTGGTTTTTGTAGCTGCATTTGTTAACAAATTGTTATTCCTTACACTCATCTATCTTAGTTTTTGAGATTTTTGCGAAATTCCGCTCTGTCTTTAACGACCGATATCTTAAACGTCTTACCCACTGAAGTGGTGATTCATATTTCATTCGGCTAAGTATTTATTTCTTGGTTGTTGTTATTGTTGTTCTATTATTGGGCGAAGCGGCGTGTTACGAAATACATCTGGCACTTTTAAGCATACTACTTACTATCATCATTAATCGACCCTACTAGAATTTTGCCGAATCCAGAGGTGTTCCAACCTTTGGTGGGGATTTTTAACGTGCCAAACATCGTATCGACACGGGGCCTACCATTTTACTTCCTTATCCGAGAAGAAGGCATACTCCAGTTTTTATCCGTAATTAAAAACCAACCGTCTCGGGCGGGTTAATTGTGTTATTAAATATCTGCAGAAGAAAGGTTTAACGCCACAACAAATTAATGAAGACATGGTTAGTGTGCTTGGTGATGATACTGCTTCATATCAGGAGCTCTATTCTCCAATATAAGAGATCGATCACATCGTGACAAAAGATTTTGTATACTTCAAATTTTACTTCTCTTACAAACTGAAAGAACTTAGTTCCCTCGGAAACGTCTCGGAGAATCTTAAAATATTAGGTGAAGCATGCGCAGATCGTAGGCCATACATGAGCAACCGACAGCCAGCCACTGTTTTTACGGGGCCATTTGCAGAAGCCATTTGCAACCGTATCTTCTGTCTGTGTGCTGAGCTGTAGAAGTTTATAATGTTTAAGAAAATTGAGTCGCCCGCCAACTGTGAAATATGATCAGTATTTCGATTCTTGTGTGCAAGAAACTTGGCAGCAGCGGAAAGTTACCATCAGGTTTATTAAGTTTACGGTGATAATACTATGAGTGACAGTAAAATTCGAAAGTGGGTGAGAATGTTCAAGGACGAGCGGGTTAATGTGCATGATGAGGCACGCCCTGGCCGACCTTCTTTAATTTCTGAAGATTGGGTTCGTGATGTGGACAACAAAATTCGAGAGGACCGACGATTCACTATTTCGAAGTTATCAATTGAATTTCCACAGGTTTCAAGGTCAGCTTTGTACACCATTGCTTCGAAGAAACTGAATTATCGAAAATTGTGTTCTCGATGGGTTCCAAAACTGTTTTCTGACGATCACAAAATGAAAAAATTGGGCGGTTTTTGACTCGTTACAATCAGGAAGAACGTGAATTTTTGGACCACATCGTTACAGGAGATGAAACTTGGGTATCTCACATGACTCCTGAGTCCAAGCAGCAGCCAATGAAATGGCGACATATTTCTTCGCCAACCAATGTGAAAGTCAAACAGACAATTTCAGCACGAAAGATCATGGCAGCTGTCTTTTGGGACAGGAAAGGGATTTTGTTACTGGATTTTATGCCGAGAGGCACAACAATCAATTCTGATGCGTATTGTGTGACTTTGAGAAAACTTCAGCGTGCCATACAAAAGAAGCGGAGTTCTTTGGTGGTCAACGGTTTAACAACGACGATGTGAAAACTATAGTCATGGATTGGGCATCTTCACAGATGGCAGATTTCTTTAACATCGGAATTAAAAAACTTGTTGACCGGTATGACAAATGTTTGAACAAAAATGGAAATTATGTAGAAAAATAGATAAAAGTATGTAGAATATGGAGAAAAATATATTTTAATGATATTTACAGTATTTTTCTTCTTATTAAAAAATGGACCTTATTTAAAAAATACCCCTTGTAATTTCGACCCGCGCCGCGGAAAAGAATTAAATGCAATTAACTAGGTATTTCCAATAGTTAATACCCATGAAAATAATTGTTCGGTGTATACCTACATAACAACTAATCTATAATTAAAAGTACCATTCTTACGTTAGAGGCGCCCGTGGAGCTTAAGTGAGAATGTAAATTAGACTGCCAAAGGTTTCCCATGCCTGTCGTAGGCTATCATAGATTATACAAATTTGTATTAATTTTCTCTCGTGTGCGTTGGATTACACACCTCGTTATCTCCAGGACACGTTGTACTAATTCACAAAATAATACAGGCAATAAAGCAAATAAATTTTATTTTTACCACTATTTCTTAACGATAGCATCTCAGCCTAATACGCAGTGGCATCTCTCCCATATGCTTCGGTAGAGATACCACTTTTTCAGAATGTTTAGCTATCTCGACAAAAAATGAAAGTTTACTTTACTTTTAATTTGCAAATCAGGCCTTACTCTTTACATTTATCCTTCAAAGAAATTTATATGTATAGTTTGAAAAACGAACAAGTACTCTTTTCTTTAAAAAGTGTGTGGCATTTCTCCCGCATTTATCCCACATGTAGAGGTTGCTCAAAGTTATCGGGTCACTATTGCTGACTTTGTTATTATTGTAGCCACGGTGTTGGTTAAATTAGCAAAGATGTGGCGAAAAAAAACAATTGCACATTGTATTTCAGCGCTAACTTGAATTGTTTATATTTTTTAAATTGTATATTTTTAAATTATTCGATAGGAAATGAAACTGCGTAAAATATCCTTATAGCACTATCGCCCTAAAATGAGAAACAAAAGAGATACGATGAAATTTACATTGGACAAATCAAACTGTAATAACTTCATTATTAGGGCAGCTATTGAGATAACTGAGTCGTAATTTATTCTGGCCAATAAAATGATGTAATCAAAGGAAAAAATTGCGCATTGTATTTCTGTATTTGATTAAATAATTCGCTCTTTTATTAAACACCCTGTATATTTTTTCACAAATTGATAAAGAGTGACATTTCAAATAAATTACTCTTATAACGGTAAGACCCCTAAATGAGAGAGACAAAAGAGAGTTGATGGATTTTAATATGAATGACTTAAAGTATAAAGCAAAGCAAGCCAGCGTTGCTTTTTTTTTACATTTTGAAAATCTTGTTCAACATTACGATCAATTAGAAAATGTATTAGTAAGAATAAGTGCTTTTGTCTTGATTATGTGTTTTATAGTTCTTATTATTGCTACTATTGTTCTTTCGGAATTGCGTGAATAGTCCCTATATGAATATTCAATCCCTGTATTACTTGACGAATAGTGCTCGTAGGATTAGCTTCAAAGCACAACGTTTACCTCCGCTTCCTAATTTATGATTACTAGAGTTTGTTACAAAGGTGGTACCGGCAGTGGCGCACCGCATAAAAGTAGGTACATAATATACAATATTAGTGAAAAATAACATTGTTGCCTTTTCCTGTCTTCTTGATGTCCACTGTGGCAATTGGCAACCGCCCTGGTAAGCTGCGTAGAATTGCAACATCAGCAACGCTTCCATAAAAAAATCGCTACATCTTTACTGATTTAACCAACATCATAGCTACAATAATAACAAAGTTAGCAATAGTGGCCCGATAACTTTGAACAACCTGTATATTTTCTAAATATAAGCAAAAATTAATTATAATGAAATTGCTGTAGTAAATAATTTAAAAATTTGTTAGGGTAGGGAAGATGCCACATCCTACACTACTTTCATCAAAAAATTTCGTTCTCATTTTGTTTGGTTTATATGACAAATCCATTTTTGTTGCAGTCACAGTAAAGCTTTGAGTGTTATTAACCTATAAGTAATCTGTAAAATGAATCACTCGATATACATATCACTAAAATTTCGGTAGAAAGAACCTGTAACTTGTTTCATAGTTTATTTGCGAACTGTCGTTCTCATTTCAAGAATACAATTTTTTATTGTTGAGAGAACATTTGTGTGGTGGGATCTATCCCTTCTCGATAGAATGTTTCCTTCTCTTGTATTGGAGAATAGGGATCCAAATAGTGAAGAATTAGTCTCGAGAACAACTTGCGAACATGCAAAAGGTGCTGGTTGATCGCAAATTGTGTGCACTCAAGAAAATAATTATCGTGTCTTGTAACTTGATTAAACAAGATTGTCGGTTAACTACTAGAGGTTTAGCAGAGATAACAGGCATTTGAGACGGCACAATTGGAACAATAATTAATGACTATTTGCAACTTCATAAGGTGATTGCAAGATGTGCACTCCTAATGTTGACGCCTGAGCGAATGAGATAAACCAAGGAATGGCGACATGGAGGATCTCCACCACCTCGGAAAATTCGGGCCAAACCCACATTTTATTAAATGATTACTTGGAACGTGGTCAGACAATCACGACTCAATATTACACTTTCGTAATTGTATTAAAAAAAAAATAGAAGAGGAATGTTGCGCGTGGTAATTTTTTTTTTTTTTTCAAGACAATGCTCCAGTATATAAAAGTTTCATTTCCTTAAACGCAATTAGCAATAAAGGTTTCGAGCTGATAAAACATCGACCATATTCACCTTACCTACCTCCTAATGATTTTATGTATTGCCAAAACTAAAAGAATGTCTTCAGGGAACAACGACGACGATGTTTTGACAGCAGTTCAACAATTTTCCTCTAATCAAAACCGTAATTTTTTTAAAGGTGTAAATATGTTAGAACACAAGTGGTATAAGTGTTTTCAACTGCATAGTGATTATGTTGAAAAATAATGTTGTTAATATGTTAGAAACAGTAAATAATGTAGAGCCCTCGCATTCACAAAAAAATTAGAATCAATATTTTTTCAAGTTACATATTTAAACTCCAGTTAATATTCTTAATTTTATTTTCATTAATTATTATCCGGTGTAAAGTATAGATCTACCCGCGTATACTTATGCGCAACTAGACTGCGAATAAATTTATGCGGAGCAGTCATTGTTCAAAATATTCCAAGCTTTCATTGAATAATCTAGCTTTCTATACGGAAACCTTTAAATGAAACAAAATTTCCTACTGCTGAAGTTATGTGTCACATCACTTCATTAAACTGGAAGTAAAATAAATATTCTATTGTAGTAGATAATAACAATAACAATGTGTTATGTTGTTTCAGGTCTCAATAGATGGGATAGATATCAGAGACTTTGATTTGCGATGGCTGAGATCTCACATTGGTGTCGTGGGCCAAGAACCAGCGTTATTTGCAACTACAATAGCTGAAAATATCAAATTAGGTAATCCTAAAGCCTCAGAATCCGAAGTTGAGAGAGCTGCAATGAAAGCTAATGCGCATGCGTTTATCATGCGCTTACCTCAAGGCTACGATACTATAATTGGTGAAAGGGGTGCACAACTAAGTGGAGGTCAAAAGCAAAGGATTGCAATTGCCAGAGCCCTTATTCGAGACCCATCCATATTGCTGTTGGATGAAGCAACCTCTGCCTTAGATACTTATAGCGAATATCAAGTGCAGCGTACAATTGATCAGGTATGTGCAAAATTTCAATAAGATATCATCTTTTCTTAATTATCTTAACTCCTTGCTTTTAGGCAAGTAAGGAATGCACTACTATCATTGTAGCACATCGTTTATCAACCGTGCGCAATGCAGATAGAATAATTGTTTTTTCCGAAGGAGGAATAGTAGAAGAAGGAAACCATCAAGAACTAATGGAACGGCAGGGTGCATATTATAACCTAGTAACCGCTCAAGTTTCAGATGATTGCATTATTGAAAGCGTTAAAGGTAAATGTTTCACACAAAGCCATAGCAATAATATTAAACACGCTACACTGAATTGTTTATTTCCAGAACATTCCGATAAAGAAGAAGAACAAGATAGCGACGTAGAAATTATTGAATATGGCGGGGACTCACAAAACAATTTCGTAATAGAACATATTGAACATATTTATTGAAAATATTCATTAATATTTTTATAGGAAGATGAAGAAGATAAAAAAATTTCTCCTGTTTTTGAGATACTAAAATTAAACAGTCCAGAATGGTTTTTTATCTTCATCGGTTGTATAGGTGCCATCATATCCGGCGCTTCGATTCCTCTGTACTCCATAGTTTTTGGAGATATTGTTGGAGTTCTTTCGCATACTGATAATGAATATGTGCGAACTGAAGGAAATAAATTTTGTCTTTACTTCTTTATTATAGGTGTGTGCACTGGTTTTGCATCGTTATTCCAAGTAAGTTAAGCATCAGCATCAAGTATCAAATATTTAATCATCTTTTGTATTTCGGTACAGTGGTATATGTTAGGTATAGCAGCTGAGAGATTAACGATGAGAGTCCGTCATTTGTTGTTCGAAAAAGTTTTAAATCAAGAAGTCGGATGGTATGATAGAAGAGAAAATGGAGTTGGCGCTGTTTGCGCAAAGCTATCAAATGACGCTGCAAGTGTACAAGGGGTATGAATAATTCAATCTTAGCTATTTTTTCCATTCTTAAAACTTTTATTTACACTCACATAGACCATAATGCATTATGTATTGACGGTGTCAGAAATTTTAAAAATAAGTGCGTAACAGAAATAAATTTTATTTATTTACCAATAAATAAATCATTTAAATAATGCCTTGTGAATAGTTTTAACATAAAATATTCTAACAGTTTTATTACGACACTGCTTAACATTATACAGCACTTGCAGAAAATTATATTTTGCTAAAAACGAAGTTAATAAACGTTTATTGTTATACAGCGTGTCCCCGGATTAACGCATGGATAGGTAAGGCAGACAAAAAATTAATGAGTTGAAATTTCATCTTTTGGGGTTCGGCTTGAATAGTAAGTCATTTTTGCCATAATTTTATTGCCGAAAAATCAAGTATATCTTGGAAATTTACAAAAAAGGAATTTTTTCATTTAGTAAAATGTATTTCTATAAGACATACGATAATAGGGTTATTAAAAAACAATATTCAGAGTAATAAATTATGCTGGTACTTAGTGTGTAAGCATGGCTGAACCCCAAAAAGATGAAAATTCAACTCAATTTCCTGTCTGTCTTACCTATCTATGCATTAATCCAGGTACACACTGTATACAAACTATATCATATTGTGTAAATGCAATACTTATCTTCGTTTCAGCATCCTTTGTTGTATATCTTCCATGAATTTTAGAATCATATAACTGTTTCATCGGAAATGTTGTATTAATCATTAAGTATTAGAAAACGTTTGCTTCTTATTTTCTTACACAACATATTACCCTTCCATATAAGCAGAAGCGCATGACTTATTCAATAAAATACATTTTAACATTTTTCCCTCTTTTGGTAAAATCTTCTTTAGTTTTGGAACTTACTTATTCCTAAGTGCCTCTACCATCTAGTGTAGGACTATGTAGGAATTGAGGTTCGATTCTTCCAATTTCTTCTATCCTGAGCTGCGTTTTTTACTTCTGACCACTATATATTTCTTATTTGTGCTAATGCCTTCACCTCGACTTGCCAGGTTTTTGTCGACCTTCCTCTCCTATTTCTTCCACCCAGCCTAGCCTCGTATATTCTTCTTGTAAGTTTGTCCTCAGTCACCCTGCATACACGTTGCAACCATCCTAGTTGTCTTTCACTTCTTTGGGTAATTCTTTTACAAAGAATGGGCGTTTTAATACATTAAATACTTTTCCAACCTTCCCTACCCTTTCATTAATTTCCCATCTTCCATTCTCTTCTATAATCGTCTACCCAGTTGCTGATATCACCATTATCTTTGTTTTTTGTATGTTTATTTTCATGTTAACTTTTCTTAATTCTTCATATAATCTCTAGGTCGTGTTGTAATTCCCTTTCCATACTTGCTACTATTCCTGTGATCTGCATATAATAGTACCACCAGTTCTACATTTTCCATTTTCCTATTTGTAGTCTTTCCACTCTTGGTTTCGCTTTCTTAATGGCTTTCTATATTACTATAGAGAATAAGATTGGGCAGATCTTCTTTAGATCCATAAGTATTTGGTAATTATTTGTTCTTACTATGTTCATACTTTTCTCGTACATTGCTTTTAGTGTATCGGCTAATCTTTCCTGTATCCCTTTTTCTCAATGTCCCCCAAATATCTTTTCGTCTAAGTCAATCAAAGGCCTTTTCTAGGTCTACGAAATCTACGTGTATGTCTTTACCTTTATCTATTAATTGTCTTATTATAAATATGGAGTCCTACATACTCCTTGCTTCCCCAAAACCATATTGAATGCCTTCTGATTTCGTATCTAATTCTTCCTTTATTCTTCTTTCTACTATTCTAGTAAGTATTTTTCCATCTATACTCATTATGGTTAATCCGCTGTAGTTTTCGCAGTTTCTTACATCTTCTTCTTTTTTATATAATAAGACTGCGACGCCTATGTTATTTCTCTGGCATTTTCTTTGTTTTAAGAATTAAATTTGTATATTTCTAAAAGTTTCTTTTGCTGTATTATCCATATACTTCAACATTTCTGGGGTGATGCTGCCTATTCCTGCCATATTTCCTAGCTTTAACGTTGTGATCGCTTCACTTAGTTTATTTTCATTTATTTCTGGGGTTTGTTGTTGTTATTGATCTTTCCTGTCTGTAGCTTCTTCTCCTACTTCTCCTTGTGTGGATTTGTATTTGTTAATTCCTGGAAGTACTGCATCCATCTCTCCATTATGCCTTATTATTACTATTACATTACCATATTTGTGTTTTATATTTCACTAATTTTGCAAAAGGATTGTAAATCTTGTGATGATATGCAATTTTGAAAATATTGCAAAGTTATGTGAGCTTTTCTAATACGCAACCTAAAACTTATGAGTGTATTTCGAGTTTTGGTTAAATGTCGTTTGTAATTTTTAATAATTTTACAAAATCTGTAACTTTTATGTGATATCGTTATCATTTATTTGTCCGAAATTTGTTTGTATCACTTGAATGTAACGTACAGATTTTCACCAAGATATGAAGCATTTTTAATACATAATTTGTAGGCATAAATAATGACATAATTCCACATATCACTTAAATGTTGTTCCCATTCTAGGCCGCTGGACAACCAATAGGAACGGTCCTTAATTCATTATCTACGTTAGGTATAGCTATTGGTTCTGCTCTATATTTCAATTGGAAATTGTCTTTGGTAACCTTATCAATAGTCCCACTAATATTTGCTGGAATATATTTGGAGCAGAAGGTTTTAAGACAAGAAACAGGAGGAAGCAAAAATGCAATTTTAAATTCAACAAAAGTAAGTTATCCTATTTTGTCAGAAAAACAACAATATTCGACGTATTTTTATCAATTTTGCAATTAAAAATAGAGATAAAATTTCACATTGGTAAAAAAATTCTTTAATTTATCTATTTTGGGCTATTAATAATCAAGTCAAATTACTAGTGAATATTTATGTTTGCATCTAGATAGCTGTAGAAGCCATAGGTAGTATAAGAACAGTTTCATCCCTGGGATGCGAAAATATATTTTATAAGAAGTATAAAACTGAGTTGGAGCCGCATTACAAAAAGGCTGAGTTTCAAGCTCACATGACAGGGATAATCTTTGCATTTGCAAGAAGTTTAATGTTCGTAACCTACGCAATATCTTTGTATTATGGAGGGATTCTTCTAACAAGATGTGAACTTGATACTGCAAAGATATTTAAGTACGTAACGTCTATGATAATTCCAACCGTTCCAGAACGAGAAGAGAATATTTTTTATTTGTAGGATATCTGAAGCTCTAATATCTGGTGCGTGGTCAATTGGAAACGCAGTTGCCTTCACACCGAATTTTCAAAAAGGGGTTTCAGCAGCAGATAGTATAATAAGATTACTCAAAAGAATGCCCAAAATTAGAAATAGTGAAAACGCTAGTGCATATGGTTGGGTAATATACATTCTTTTCAAATTTAATAATCTTAACAGTATATATATTACGCGTAAAATTATATTAATGGTTATAGCTAGAATTACCCAGATAAACTACGTAATATCCACGAAACATGGGTAAAAGTCCGAAATATAATTTCAGTAATATACATTTCGGGCTTTACCGGGGTAAATCGTATTCTACTGTCGTATTCTGTCGTTTGATTATACCAATAATGATAAGGACAAAAATGTTTGAAAACCGTCTTCAATAAAAAAAAAGGGTTTTACAAAAGTGAGGAAAATGAAACTAAATCCGACAGAAATAATAAAATCGAATAATCTATTTGTTCAAACAAGTCAAACTACTATGGCACTTAGAGTTGCAAAGATTTCCAGCAGCTTAACATGTACATTTGCTTGTCATTGATTTAGTTTTATAATTACATCTTTTATGATCCCGACCTCCTAAAAGTGATTGTTCGTTTACAAGTTGTCGTCAGCTTTTCTTTTCTAACGATATAGTTTCAAGAACTACAAGTTTCTTCCCAAACAGAAAATTCGTTTCTGGAAAACATTTCCTTGCTAGTTATGAAAACCGTCATCGGTGATTTCTACAACATTCATGGGAACATTAAAATCTCCTCTGCCTCAATCAACGCTTGCAATTTTCACTCTCACCGTGTTTCCAACGGAACATGGAGGAAGCTTGAAATTCGATAAAGCTTTCATCTTCTTTCCTTGATTTTCCAAATTTTTCTTCGCGTCTCACCGTCCATATATGCTTGGTTCATCATATTCTGCACATTTGGTCCGACTAGTTTGGTTCAGCTCAATATTAGCACTTTCTATATTATTGCTGTTTTCTAGATAATTATTGTCAACAGTTTCGATTTCTGAGTCAGTATCCATAGACTGATCTTCATTTTGTTCTTGCTGAGGCTTTTCCTACATCAAATTCATTGACCACTTTTTCAAGCGCATCTTCAGTTTGAAGATTTTCAGTAATACCTTTTGGAGAAACCGACTTTAATAACATTACCAAAGATGGCGGTACAAGGAGCTCACTTTATTTCATCATGACGTGCCCTATTTTTCATTAATTGGACAACGGATCACGGATTGAATCACGACTTGTTCATTTGTATACTGTATTTGTATACACTATGTTGATTTTTCAAAGACAGCGGTTGAATTTTTCAGGAGCTATTTGGCTTAGAGAAGGCAGATGGTTTCTGTGAATAGTTCTGTTGCGGATGAATTATTTGTTGAATCTGGTGTGTCGAAAAGATCGGTGTTGGGGCCGTTATTACATATGTTACCGTTACTTTGATAAATGAGGGTAGTATGCATAATAACCGGGTATTATACATAACACCAAGTGCTTCTGATTAATGTGATAAATATTTTATATTTTAAAGAATTAATCACATTAACGTGTTATTATGAAAAATATCCAGCACCCTCTGGTTAGTGTGATAAATGTCGCACTTATGCAGGTTTGAATCTGTCTATGTGCAAGTTTCAACCTGTCTTAGTTGCACGTGGCATCTGATTGATTGCTTTCATGACAGTCAAGGTTAAGTGTTCATTGAGTGCAGATGCCTTGTGTTGTCTTGATATGGATACCGGTCGCTTTAACACAATGGAAGCTCGTTTTAATGAAAGTTTATTGAATACTTTTGAGAATAAGAAGGACAATAGTGGGATGATGAGTAAAGAAGGCTACCAATACTTAATTGAGAAAGTGCGGGTGTCAAAATCTAAAACCAATGGGAAAAAAAACCTGAGGATTATCAACAATTGAAGCGGTACGACATTATGAAATTGGGTGATAGTGAAAAATTAATATACCCAGTGGGTGACGAGTCATCATCAGTCCGTTATTATGTGCAAACAGAGCAGATCTTCAACATAATTCACGAAACACACTTGGCGATTGGACACTTATATGAAACCTATGAAAAGAAATCAAAAGTGGCAAAAAAGGACTTGTAGTGCGTCCCATAATTTTTAAGGAGATGAACTCATGATGTCAGGTTGATTTAATTGACATGCAGAGTCAGCCTGACTATGATTACAAATTCATCCTCGTTTACCAGGATCATGTTACGAAATTTGTATAGTTGCAGCCTTTGAAAAGTAAAAGAGCAGAGGAAGTTGCACATAACCTGTTTGATATTTTCACAATTTTGGGCGCTCCTAGCATACTGCAAAGTGATAATGGTCGTGAATTCTTGAATCACATCATTCAAGAAGTATGCGAAACGTGGAGTGAATTGAAGATAGTTCATGGAAAGCCGAGACATAGCCAGTCGCATGGCTCTGCGGAGCGCGCAAATCAGGACATCGTAAACATGCTGACGACTTGAACGGAAACAAACCAAACTCCATACTGGTTTGAGGGTCTGAGATTTGTTCAATTCATGAAGAATAGATAAATTGCAGCCCATATGAGGCCATGTTTGAGGTTCTAGCAAGTCGGTCTTACAACATCATCACTTTCTACTGATGTCGTCAGAAACCTGCAATCTGAAGATCTGGAAACCTTAATCGATTCTTCTTCAGGTGCTTTAGTACGAGATGAAGATGGACAAACAGAGAATGGTGGCGAAGAAGATGGGGAAGTAATAGACAATGGTGAAAAGGAAGATGGACAAACAGGGGACGGTGCTGTAGAGGACATTTCGGGGGAAAATATGATTTCAGACAAAATCGATCGTTGGTCTGGCTGGCTAAACATGGATTCGCGAAGAAAGTTGCCTGAGGCAGTGTTGTTCCACAAGATGATTTTGGAAAGGACACCACTTATACAATAAGATTTCGTGCGGAACACTGCACTTACGTGATGAATTTCAAATTAAACCTTTATAGAAGATGTGTTTCGTATAATATAACGTCTATAATGCGACACCGTTGGAACTCCGACAACTGTCTCTTCTTAGTTTTAGGAATAAAATTAAAATAATTCTCTTGCGACAGCAGTACTAGGTCTTGTGGGATCCAAACATTCAACTTATGTGATAATATATTACTTTCCTTTTTTTGTGACTAATTGTTAGATACATTTTCTCAATTCTTTTTATGCATTTGGTTTTAGTTTATTTTTATGAGAATTGAAAACCAGTCAACAGCATCATGCTGAAGACTGACATTATCTCCCATTTTATCCTTATGCATTATGTTTCTTTTTTTTATTGTATTTTGTTTTCCTTTTTTTGGATCAATAAACTTATATTACCTATTATTGTTAAATCTCAGACCCTCTGACTATCGTCTGTAATTTTCTACACTGCTTTGTGACTGGCTTTAGCGTGGTTTTCCATTAACTATTTTATGACCGTTCCACATGGAACATAACTCTTCAATCCCACAATTCGCAAACTTCGGACCATTGTCCAATTGCAGTATAGATGGGGTGCCAACAATACAAAATAAGTCTATCGGGTTCTTAACAACCTCCTCCTTTTGATTGTAAAGCACCTATTTGAACAAACTTAGTTAAGTGGTCTTGATACATCATGATAGATTTGTAATCTCCATCAGGATGGGATTGCATGTCAATTAGGTCTATTTGACAACGGCGATTCATTTCTGAATATTGGTTTAATCACAAGTCCTTTTTTGACAGATTTCAATTTTTGTTGGCACCCTTCACACAATCGCAGATATAATTTAGTAACACCTTGAGTTATATTCTGTACTTTTTCTTACATTCTCTTTCCATAGGATGTTTATCACCGTGTGCAAAATAGCCAAATGGATATGATGCAAAATGTCAAATATCTCGTCGTTCGTAATGTAATATTTTATACTATATTTACTTAATGATGCACGTGCAATCAGCTTTTCGACACTACTAACAAAACATACCATGTGAAAATACACGACTCGATCCGTTGCCCGAAAGAATAAAAATTCAAGATTAGCATTAAATAAACCATGATTCCCTGGTTCATTAAACAAGTAACTCTATATTCATTCGAAATAAACTTTATAAATATAAAAATTAACAATGCCTTTTAGAAATTAGTAAAAACTCTAACTCAATCATTCATCAGTTCGAATAATCCTTTTTAATGACTCTTTCACGTTTAATTAAAAATGCCGCGTTTGGCAGCCTCGCAGTGCAACATCCAATTATAGCGTTCGGGTCGCTTCAGACCGGCTGGTATATCGAACCTCTTCAGACGTTGAGTTTGTAAAGTGGTCTTGGTTTTAGCATTTTTCGCCAATTTGATTGATTTTAGCACATTCTTGTACTGTTCATTATAAAAATAAAAACTATTTGAACTTTTTGAAAACACTAACAGTTGTGAGAACGTCTGCTAGATGATTATGCTACTTTTCGCTGCATTGAATTATATGTCACGGTACATCGATAGTTTTACAGAGCGGATGGCTATATTTTGTAGCGCTTTTATTTTTGGCTACTAACCTGGAAAATGTTGAGCAGTAGGTATGGCAACAGTAACATAAAACGTAACATCCAGAAGACAAATTAATATGCTACCGATGGATAGGAGCAGATCCGTCTACTGAATGCTACCATTGAGAACTTTATGAAAGTGCTGTTTTAAACACGCACATCTTATCTCTCGGACACTATTTTTGAATTAACATACACATGGTGAAAGATGACGTAATAATAACTACAATTACCCAAGGGACAGAGGGTAGAACACGGTTTACCCGTGTAAAGCCGTTACCTTTGAAATATAAGGTCTAAGCGCTTTGCCGTCAGCAGGCTGTGACGTATTTTGCAGTAGGTCGTCGATCAGCCATATTTGTAGATTGGACGTTCACACGTTCAGATTGTTTCTTGCATTTTGAATTGGTTTATCCAAATTATATTGATTTTATTTAAAAAATACTGTGTAGTGATATTTCCGTACTTTGTTGGCGATACCGGCAATGTTTTTCTAGTGTTGTATAAGCTATAAAACCTTTTTTGAAACGATAAAAACGGGGTAATCTAAAACTGTGGTGTCGGCTGTATGAAGGTGTTTTGTGTATTACGTGTTTATAACAATGCCGTATACCTGTTGCGTACCTGAGTTCCGCGGTAATTATAAGAATGGACCGAAAGTTCACACATTCGGTTTTCCCTCTGATCCTCAGATGTGTAAAAAATGGGTCTGTGCATTGCATAGGGAAAATTTTACTCCAACAATGTATACTAGGGTTTGTGAATTACACTTTATAAAAGAAGATATTATTTATTTTTCAACAGCTACACATTCAAGGACCGGTGAAACTATAACTGTAAGTTTAAAATATCCTAGGCTTAAAAAAGATGCTATTCCAACTCAATTCCCTACCTATCCGTTGTATTTGACAAAAAACGTAAAGATTTTATTGTTCAAATAGTTTTATATTCTTACGTTATATTGAACAAAATTATTTTTGAGCACGAAGAGATGTTTTTAAGTGTGTGTAATAAACGTTCTGTTTTTAATACAATATATTTTAAATTATATCACCGGACATAGCCGTTTGGATACTTATATATGTAAATATTATATTCACAGCAGCGAACGTATTGCAATAATTATAATAACTTGTTCTACAAATACCCTACTTAAAAATTATTGTGAGAAAAGTAATGATAGATTAGGTAAAACACCAC
The DNA here is from genome assembly GCA_029619315.2 of Dynastes maya. Taxonomy (NCBI): domain Eukaryota; kingdom Metazoa; phylum Arthropoda; class Insecta; order Coleoptera; family Scarabaeidae; genus Dynastes; species Dynastes maya. The sequence goes on along the minus strand of JAROYE020000005.1, from coordinate 13,403,139 downwards.
GTAATAGGCAATTAAAGACCCTGGTTAAATAGCATGTCTGTAAATTTTCTCGTGAAATTGAACAAAATTTTGAATAAAATTGCCATTTCAACCTCAGTTTCGTCCAAATACATGTACAATTACAAATAATAATAATTAGTCGATTAAATATTAACCACGAATATATCTTTCACGAAAACGGTGCTCGGTTACGCGCTTGGTTCTTGCTTTGAAACTTCGTTTTTCCAAAATAAAATCGAATGGGTTGCGAAGAAGGGCTCAGTTGACGACTGACAACCTCTTTAAGCGGGAAGCCCTTCAACACTTTAAAAAAATGTAAAAAAAAAACATTCATTTACCGCTTAGGCTAATATCGTGCATGGCGGTACATCACCTATCGAGCGTCATCGAAGAACGCTGTGGCCTCGTTGTATCGGCGGTAACGGTAAAGCCTGAAATGTGTATTATTTACCCATGTCTCGTGGATATTGCGCGGTTTACCCGGGTTTAGCCGTTAATCTAACCCGTAATATATACATCTGAAAATTTAAGCAGTCTGCTAATAACATATTCTTTTAGGGAAATGGTAATATCAAATTTAATAAAGTAAGCTTTAATTACCCAACCAGACCCAACATTAAAGTGTTGTCTGATTTTGATTTGTCCATTATGAAAGGTAGAACGATAGCGTTTGTTGGTCCTAGTGGGTGCGGGAAATCAACAGTCATTCAACTGATGCAGAGATTTTATGATCCTTTATCGGGAAGTATAACCGTCGATAAAACGAATATAATAGGATTAAAATTGGATACATTAAAAGCTCATTTCGGTATTGTATCCCAAGAACCAAATCTATTTGATCGAACTATTGCTGAAAATATAGCTTATGGAGATAATAGCCGCACTGTTGATAAACAAGAGATCATCGAAGCTGCAAAGAAGGCTAACATACACAGTTTCGTTACATCTTTACCATTGGTGAGAATTAAATTATATACTCAAATATTGTGACACTGGTACACTGAAACAGTTCACTATCACTTTTATCACAACAGTTCATTAAAACTGAACGCCTGTTTCGGTAGGTCGGTAACATCCTCACCAATAAAACTGAATTAAAATAATTCAGTATTACTGTTGGTATCGAAACGTGCGACTAGTTTTAGTAAAGTGTTGTGGTAAGGGTAGTAGTAAAGTGTTTCATTGGTAAGAATTGTTTGTTTAATAAGCGTAAGTGAATATTTTTAAATGAATGTAATTATAATAGAAACGCTTCATTAGAAGAAATCTATACAACTTATTATTCAAGATAATTTACAGGGTTACGACACTAAATTAGGTGAACGAGGAGCACATGTGTCAGGTGGTCAAAAACAACGTCTTGCAATTGCTAGGGCATTAATCAGAAATCCCGAAGTTCTAATTCTAGACGAAGCTACGTCTGCCTTGGATTGCGAAAGTGAAAAGGTGAATATCTTTTATGAAAACGATATTCGTTTCACTCATAAGTCATTACTAGGTGGTTCAAGAAGCATTGGATAAGGCTAGCGAAGGTCGTACTTGCGTTATGATTGCCCATCGATTAACTACAGTACAAGGAGCGGATGTGATTTGCGTCTTGAATAAAGGGCAGATTGAAGAGATGGGAACTCACAATGACCTTTTAAGTATTAAAGGAATATATTGTAAATTATACACTATGCAAGTACATGGTGTGTAGGAAAATTTAAATGCCTATTGTATTTATATGTACTTCTACATATTCGATTTCTTTATACCTCATAAAATAGGGTATTGAAAAGTTACTACCTTTTACATTTAAATGTTACTAACAATTTAGATATACAGGGTGGGTCAATTCCTTGTTCTAGATTCCTTGATAACACCTTTACTATTGGTGATATGAAAAAACCTCCTATACAAAAATTATAGATATGCAGCAGTAGCACAATGTAAAAGTATTTTGACATATACAGGATGAACCAAAAAAAAGTTATGATCTTCTAAATGAAACACCTTATACCGCGTTAGTAAGTTCTGTAGTAAAGTGAACCGCTAAAATATATGGATAGTATTACAACGTTTGCCCGCTATGAAAGTATAAGGTGGGGAGCCGCGCGAAGCGAATTGGTGACGCTCCTAGCACAAGCGACAACATTATTCGCTATATGTATGGGACTCGCCGCTATAAATGAATCCTTACCTACCTTAGTATATTAATGCATATTCGGTTTCTGCTGAAGAATCTAGACTCATTTTGTATAGTCTTATAGTCAAGTGCTTTCGAAATATTCTTCAAAAATGATTTTGCTAGTGCTCTGCAAAAATAATTATAATTTGCGCAATATTTTATATATTATCATAGACCATCTCCGACAACATACTAAAAATTTTGTTTTTCAATTGACGTTTTCGTTATTATGTTAAATGGAACACTCTACATATTTTTAACAGTTTAAGTTGCCGATTATAGTTTCAACATATTATCCCGACTTGTAGTTCTAATAATTCTTTAGGTCTAGAACACATGAGCTACCGTGTGCTTTTAGACGGCGATTTTCAAGCACCATACTCATAAAATTTAATGACAAGGATCCGCGACCGTTTGACGCAGATGCACGCAACTCTGAGCACACTACCTGAAACCATGGGCTCAAATAGGATGTCACCGCCCCCGTGTCCAAGTGTCGCCTACTCGGTGTCGACACATGGCCTCTGTAAAAATACAGTCTGAATACAGTCTAAAAAGATTGTAATACTATTATTTATCGATTTTTCCCTTCTACATATTTCCATATTTTAATTTTAATATTATGATTCAATATTTCTTTCCATCAGACATAGCAATGTCAATATATGAAGTGTGGAAAGTTTTCAAAGAATGAAACAAATATTGCTTACCATTGTTTTATTATTTTGTTTTGTTTTGTCTCTTAACTTTATAATTTACCTACTTATTTTTGTTTATTTTTTGTATTTGATACTTTTTATTTTTACTTGTTTTGCATCTTCTTTTGTTAATCATTTATTAAGTTTAAAACAAACTAATGATTGTTTTTTTTCTATATTTTGTAGATATTATTAATTAATTCTTTTAATTTTTCACATTTCATTTATTGACAATTATGTGCAACACAAAGAAAGATTTGTATTTGAACCGTAGCGTACTGCAAATTAAAATAATATCGGAAATGTTATGAAAATATCTAGAGGGGAAAAATCGATAGCTAACGGGGATTAAGGAAGTATTAAACCTTGAGAAATCGCAAAAACAGATCAACACTAGAGAGAAGAGATAATAGATAAGTAGGATTACCGTGATTTGGGACAATAAGTCGAAAATGCAAATTATCTCAGAAATGAATTAGCTTTAGTTGTGAGGAATGTTTCACTTAATTAACGCAAAATTTCATCGACAATTCAAGATTTAAAAAATATACAAAGTTTTAAAATAACGATGAAAACGTCACTCAAAAAATAAAATCTTTAACGCGTTGTCAGAGATGTTCTTTTATTTCCAGCTCTACAGGTTAGTTAATACCAAAAGTGAAAAACAAAATTGCAAATATTATACAAATTACAGTTATTTCCACAGAGCATTGCCTAAATTATATTTCTTAAATATTTCGACAACAGTTGATTATATCTAGGTATAGGTAATCCTATATAAAGTGACCCTAGATTCCCAGCAGAAACCAAATATGTACCGATATACAGGCTGTTCCATTTAGAAGAACATAACTTTGATATATAACTTTTTTTGGTTCACCTGTATATGTCACAATAGTTTTAGATTATGCTACTAATGCGCATCCATGATTTTTGTACAGAGGGCTTTTCCTTATTACCAATAACAAACTATCGATGAATCTCGAACTACTGTCCCGCCCTATATCTAACATGTAGATCTCTGTAGTCATGTTTGCCTTGCATACTTGTATGTGTAAGTTAGTGATTGTTGCTAAAATAGACCTTTTCAACGTATAACATTTGATAGTTTCAGAATATATAATTAACGTTTAACTATGCTGGTCCGCTTTACAAGGTAATATACAGGATGACACACAGGAGTCGGATGATTCTCAAATGAACACTACTCGGTCATTTTTTTTTAAAGCTTATATTTGTAAACAAACAGAAACTCAACCAACGTCCTAGTCCTCGAATACATGTGTTACAGTCTCTTTATTGATTTCCGAAATTTCTTGACGAATAGTGGTCTTCAGATCATACAGAGTCTGTCATCGTATACTCGTGATTTGAGAAATCCCCACAGATAAAAGTCACAACGCGATAGGGCAGGTGACCAGGAGGGTCAAGGCATATCGCCAAAACGCGATATCAGCGTTGTACGCGAAAATATGCCGTTGTAGATTCCAGATATTCATTCCAACTGAAATGGCATTGAATGAAGAAGAGAATGATTCGGGACACCGCCCACTCCTCCACCCACCGAACACTGCCGGTTCCAAAAACATCGCGCTCATATGTGTCACCTGTATTTGCTATTTTATAAAATTTTTAATATTTTTTCCAAGTACATATGCTGCATGAGCATTAGCCAGCAGATTTACGTATAGCTCACAATTAATAACATAAATCACACCGAAACTATTTCTTTTGATACTTTTCATTTTGGAACCATGTACCCCATTAGTACCTAAGTATTAATAAGAATCACTAGCATAGTTAATTTTGTATTCCATTTAGGTACTGTTAGTGACTTTCTACAAGCAAGTATTCGATATACTACTATGCATGTACAGTTCCTACTTTAGACTTTAAACTTTTAAAAGAAACATGTTCAAGATAGGTGTAAAGGTTCTGATTTAAGTAGTAGGTTTTCTTATTGTATCTCACACAAAGGGTTATTTATAGCGAAACTCTTTGTATATAGAAATAAAATTATATTATTACTATACCCAATAACTAGAAAATAATGATTGGTCAAAGTAATTGATGATTTAGTGCTGATGTAATTTAGAATTTATTTTTCTATACATAATACATATATTTTTCTAATTTAGCATTTAATTGTATTTGTATTGAATTTTACTACAATAAAATATTTTCTATGAAATTGCCGTTTCCATACTACCTATTTAATATCACACAGCAAGGCCACACCTCTCAATGTCCAATGTCTAGGATTGTAATCAGTTTCGAAATCAATAGAACCAACATATTTTTGATCAGTCCTCTGAGGCTTTCTATAAATTGGACATTCATACAGTTTCGGATCCTTTCCAGCAGTTGTGTTGATCGCAAATATGTAAATAACGGGCATTTGTTCATAAAGAACTTTCGGTTTGCTTTCTATAAGTTTTCCAGACCTCCTATCTAAGCTCGCGCCCTCCAAAAACAATCCATGAACGTAAACTCCTTCTATGGGACCCTCTTTCAGGTCTTCTTTATTATATCTTGTAATAAGATTTTGTAAGACTACCGAATCCAGTGCCCAGCCTTTATGTGCTCTGGTCACATCCTAAAATAGTAAGAAATATTCGTATGATAACCTAAGAAACTAATGTGTTAGAGTCTATACTTGTCGCATAGCAGTTAAAAATCCTTGCGGATTAAAGAATCCAGTCATCCAAAACACGTTTGGACGTCCAGTATTTAACCATGCACGGAATTGGCTATCTCTCTCTAATAATTCAGTGTACCAAAACCCTAAAGTTGCAGATTCCCAAGACACCTAATATGAAAAGATTTAGTTTTATAATCAACACCTATGTAGGTATTCATGCAAATCATTTTTAGTTCTAAGAAGTATGAAAATAGTTGTTAATTTCCGGAATAAACACCTAAATATCTTTCAATAAAAATACGGTATAAAATATTTGGGATTTTGACGTATCTATTTGATGAAATCTGGTTACAGCTATCAGTACTAATGAAGACGTAGGGTTAAATAATAGCTGAAAATCACCTAAAGGCACCTGTAATTGGCACAAACTATTCCCGATGAAGTTGCAAATAAGGTTAAATTGAATTTCTAAATGATCAAAAATCAATAGTAGATTTATAGTGAAAGTAAAAGACAAATATGGCGAACGTATCAAGTAATGTAAAACGTAAATTACACAAACAAAACCAACTATACTTACAGTCCAGGCAATTATTATTATAAGAATATTAATCAAATACAATTTTAATTTCGAAAATCTATAAAGGTACTATTGTTGTTTGAGTCATACCCTAAAACCGATTATCCACCCCCTATGAATCACGCCTCTTGTCATTCGTACGTACAATAATTATATTTAGTTTGAAATGTGTCGTTCATTAGTTCGTTAATATAATTTCAAATATAAATAAAAACAGTATTTCTGCTGATTTTCCAAAGAACTTATATTTCAAAGAGGTTTAATTTTATTTGTGTGCGTCGATTTCCGCGGTCAATTATTATCATAATGGGAAGGAATGAGGATATAACCACAGAGAAAAAAAGTACGAATTTCTGCTCTTCTAAAGACGGGAGGGTTCTCTCAACGTGAAGTTGCACAAAAAGAGGGCGTATCACATCAAACTGTTCTGAGAATCGCGATATTAATAAAGGAGAATATTCCTACTACAAGTAGTGGCAGAACATACTGTGCCGGCAAACGTAAAACAACTGTAAGAGATGATCGTCGTATAGTGTGGTTACAGAACATCGCTTCCTATCCACCAAAGGTGTTCATAAAATTCTTACTGGAGAAGGTGTACAAATATCAGCTTCATGAAGCAGGTTTGAAATGCAGACGTCCCGCAAAGAAGCCAAGACTAAGATCTAAAATAAAAGTGACACTATTTCAATGGGCTAAAGAATATAAAGAATATGCAGTTTCAGGTAAGTTTCATCTATCATCTGTATTTTTGGTCAAATTCATCCTCACAGTTCGCTTAATGGTTCTCTACATTTTTTACTTTTTCCTAGATAATATATAGCGACGAATCACGGCTTTGAACGCTTTGAAGGAAAAGCGTTATAAAGAAGCATACGATCAATTCTATTAAACACCCCCCATCTCTAATGGTTTGGTCATGTATTACAACAGAAGGACCGGTACCACTATATTTCGTTAACTGAACAATGGAACAATATAAAAAAGTTTTACAAAACTATTTAGTACCTTATATTGGTTCATTGGATCTGACTCAAGGACCATATACGAGGTCTGTTCAAAATGTATTCGACCTGTCGTCGTGTTTATAAATTTCACGAAATGATGGAACCACTGGAGCAGCGCTACTGCATCAAATTTCGTCAGAAACTTGGTGGTACTTAAGCGGACACCATTCGGAAAATTCAGTTTCAGCGACGATGCCATGGGTACTACACAAATCAAGGACCGATACAATCGGCCGCACGACGGTCGACAGTAATGCACGTTCTGGCAGGCCCTCGACAAGCCGAAACGATTAAACCGTTCAGAAGGTTAACACCTTGATCCTGCAGGACCGTCGTATCACTATTAAAGAATTGTCAGACCAGGTTGGGATAAGCATCGGTTCCGTGCATGTAATTTTGAATGATGATTTGGGCGTCCGGAGAGTGTCCGGAAAGTTCGTGTCGAAGTTGCTAACGGCGGAGCAAAAGGAACTGCATGCAGAAATTGCGCAGGACATGCTGGGCGCAGCAAATGATAACCCAGACTTCATGAAAACTGTTATCACTGGTAATATCGTGGGTCAATGGGTACGACCCTGAAACAAAGGCGCAGTCTTTCCAGTGGAAACATCCAACATCTCCTAGGCCAAAGAAAGCACGGCAAGTCCGCAGCAAGATGAAAGTGATGTTGATAGTTTTTTTCGACTACCGTGGAGTGGTTCATCATGAGTACGCTCATCACGGACAGACCGTTAACAAGGAGTACTACCGGGCAAGTCCTCCGTCGTCTTCGTGATGCCGTGCGGTGCAAGAGACCAGCTCTGTGGACAGGGAGAACTTGGCAACTGCATCATGACAACGCACCGGCGCATTCCTCCCATCTGATTCAGAGTTTCTTGACCAAACACAGCATCCCAGTTGTTCGTCAGCCTCCTTATTCTCCCGACATGGCTCCCTGTGACTTCTGGCCGTTTCCCAAGTTGAGAATGCCGTTGAAAAGGAAAAGGTTTGACAGGTTTAGAGGACATTATGCAGAATATGACGGAGCAGCTGAACCGCATTCCAAAAACGGCCTTCCAGAGCTGCATCCAACAGTGGCAGCAACGCTGAGATAAATGTGTACGGTCCCAAGGAGAGTATTTTGAAGGCGATTAAGCTTTCATATATGTAAGTGAACAGTTCGATTTTTCCCGGCCAAAGGTCGGATACATTTTGAACAGACCTCGTACTTTCACCATGTCATAAGGCAAAAAGTATAATACGATACCTTGAATCTAAAAATCTGCGTATACTACCCCGGCCAGGTAATTCACCAGATATTAACCCAATTGAAAATGTGTGGAATGTCTTTGAAAACATCGTAAGTACACGAAACTCAACTACAAAGGAAGAATTACAACATATTGAAGATGTATGGCATAAGTTAATTATGTAGTAAATTATGTAGTAAATATATGTTCAAATCATACTTACTTGCATGTTATATGTTATTGTAATTAAATAATAATATTGCTAACATTACCAACTGCTTTTTTTTTAATTTTACCCCAGAATCGTAATATTTTTAAGTAATCCTAATTTGATGGCCAGGGACTGTCAACCTATCACATCACCAACCATCCACTAATAACTTACCTTTAACCACTTTTCCGGTATTCTTGCATCGTACATGGAGTCTAACGCAGTTCTCAGATTTTGACTCATAATGATAGTGCCATCAATTGCTAGCTTTAAGTCACACAGTGTGGATTGAACCTTAAATAAAGATTAGCATTAAACAATGTTTTCCAGAGCAATATTTACAATAAACCTCCGTAATAACTTTGTGTATTCTATCAATTTCTTGTCTCAAAAATATATTCATCGGTAACAATGGACCCATTCTCTGCAAAGCCTCCTTAACTTCAAATCCAACATATGGCGGTGGCAATTTTTCTAACATATCCTGAGCTAAACTATAAACGACACCTTCTCGTGTTTCTCCACCGGTATTACCACCTTCCTTGGGTTGGACGTTTAGAATAGTATCTAGGATTCCTGGTAAAATAAATAACTATAATTATAACAATAAATAAAACTAAAGAAGGTGTAAAAATCTGTAAGTACCTTTAGCTGTGTTAATTTGATATGTAATATCTGCATTGGAATGAAGACCAAATACTTCTGGAGAATCAGATGTCGGCAAACTGTTAATGTAATCTATGTAACCTTGAAGGTTTCGTGTTTGTGGTACTTTGTATCCAATATAAAATTCAAAGGTAGGACGAAGAAGAATATCGCAAAACCATACCTTAGAATTAAAACAAACATTAATTGAACATCTTTGACGAATTGACAAATCTCAACTTAAATGAACCTTCATTCTACACACACCAATTTTTCTTTTTGAAACAATCAGTTCAGTCGAAACTAAATCAAAAAGAGAACATGTTGGGGGAATTGTACGAGATTCTAGCATCCTCATTATTGGTAATACAAAAAAAATCGTTAAAAAACTCATAGATATGGAAAAGAAAAGTTAAACAATCCATAAAAATAGCGATTCTGTATGAGAAAATAATCAACCATAAAAAGGTAGGAAAAATTCAGTTTGGATCTTACAAATTCTTTAGTAAGAAACTGGAACTGTTACCTGTTCCGTGCTAAACGCACATCTTCAGAGAGGAATTACAAACAGTATTGTCACGATCTTACCAAGCTGCATCTAGCTGTGTACAATATATCAAAGCTCCACATGAAGACTTGAAGAAGGAATTGTACAAATAAAACTTAAAATTAATTAGATAGTCCACGTTAAAAATTGTACTAAAATCAGTAGTTGTTCCAAAAAACATCGATGTTGTGCGCTACATGATTGAAGAGGATCGGCATGTGATTTACCGTGAGATAGAAGCATCCTTAGGCATGTCGAGGGCTGCAATACATTCGATTTTACATGAACATTTAGGTGCGAGGAACCTCAAAATGCACAATAACATCGTAATAGGTGGCGAAACTTGGATATATATCCAAGTTTGGATATATATCCAAGTTTGGATATATATCCAAGTTTATCCTCGTACGAATATTCGTACGAGTCGGAATCTAAGCAACCATCAACTGTTTGGGTGTTCCCAGGTGAACCGAATCCAACAAAAGTTGTTCACGAAGCACTTACAAGAAAATGATGACTGTTTCTTTCGTTATAATGGACATGTCGCAGGCATTGCTTTAGAGAATCGAAGAACAGTTAATGCTGAATAGTATACAACTATTTATTTGCCAAAAGTCATCGTTAAAATCAGGAAAAACATTCGACAATGTCGCATCATCCTTCATCATAACAATGCCAGCTCTCACACAACACGTCCAATAATCGATTATTTAAAGAAGAAAAACATCAAATTAATGTCTCATTGCCGGTATTCAACTGATTTATCGCCTAACGAATTTATTTTGTTCCCAAATGTCAAACAAAAAATGCGTGGACAGCGATTTTCATCACCTCAAGAAGCTATTGAAGCCTTTAAAAACCATCTTTTGTAGATACCACCTTCAGAGCGAAAAAAACGTTTCGAGGATTGGTTCGAACGCATGCATAAGTGCATAAATCTTAATGGTGATTATTTTAAAAAACAATAAAATGATTTTTACCATTCTTTTCCTTCATTATTTTTGTAAAAACTTTAAAGTTATCCCTCGTAGTAATACAATTAAGCTCTATTGTAAAAAAATTAAAATATTTTTTTTTAATGGAACATATGTACTATATATTAGTACAGATTGATGATTTTTACTGGACAGAATTACCTATACCCAAATTCAACTATTTTAAAAATATTTACGAAAAATGGTTTCTACAGTATTCTGCAGAAATAACTATAGTTTGTATGATATTTGATATGTTGCTTTCAACTTCTTGATCTGGCAACGTACTAAAGGTTTACTCATCATTTTAATATTTACATTCCTGATGACATTTTGGGTTAACTATGTACAAAGTTCCCTATAGGTTTCAGGTATAGTCGTTTTTGAGAAATTTTGCATTTTCAATTTGTTCTCCTGACTCGTAGTAGTGTTGAGCTATTTTATCAGTTTCTAGAAGTTGTATGTTGCTTTAATCCTATTAGCAATGAATCCCCCCCCCCCCCCCCGCAGATATCATTTCAGATATTATTTAAATTTGCAGTAGGTTATAATTCAAATATAACTCTAATCAATAATGATAGCAAGGACTGTGGGGTAGTATGACAAACAACAGAGAGTATCGGCACACTCCTCACCACACAAAATATTATTAATTAATTCGGAACAGCTGTTTCAAAGGCTCACTGGGCCCCCATTTTCAACCGAGTTACCGAATAAATCTGAACGAAAAAACTAAAAACTTTTACTTTAATTCTACCATGCATGTCTATCCTTCCTCTCGAGGAAAAAAGAAGGATATATATGTACAAATGTGTCTAAACATGTAACTGTGTATATCTATTTCCGAATACCTACTTTTCTATCGCTTAACTCTAACATCCTGGGTATATGTGAAACGGCCAAGGGTCTTATCCCGCCCTCGTAGAAAGGAGCGAGACGAAAGGAAGGTTACTTCCCGCTAATTCTCTATCTACGCACTCTAAGGATACTAAACAAATCAATACATAAATTGCAGAACACCGAGACTCGGTCTTTGTCAAGTGTGGACTGAAAAGTTCCTTTACCCTAATAAATCAAACAAGCAAGAGAAATGAAGTGGCGCATTCTCCTTGTTCAGGATTTGCGAATGTTTTTTCTCTTTTTTTAGGTACATTGTCACAAATGCGTCCAATTCCCGAGGTGAAGTTACGTTTTTAATTAATTTGAGGTTTTCCAATTTGATTACATGTCCTGTGTTATTCATATGGTCAGCTACACACAGGAGCGTCAAGTGTAGCTGACCATATGAATAACGCAGGACATGTAATCAAATTGGAAAACAGGGTTGTTTGTCATAACCCTAATCATTAGGGTAAGGACGGACACATGGTTTACGTTTCGTGCTACAATTACAAGAGACCCTTTCGTCTATTTTTCCATATCACATGTCTTAGTTTTAGGGTGTATAGGCGGCAAAAGTAGGTACTTGTAAATATTTTTCTCGAGAGTAGGGATAGAGCAGGCATATTATAATTAGAATTTTTTCTCACATCATTCGGTCGTACGGTTGAGGATGAGGATCCACGAGTCCTCGAAACGGCCGTTCCAAATTAATTAATAACTTGTGGTGTGGAGTGTGCCGACACATTAGCTTTTGTTACGTCATGGAATGTATATCATATATATGCATAAAAAAATCATTTTCTTGTAATTTTTTACATTTCATAGACTGACAATTCTGTCTTACAGAAAGACATATTTGTATCTAAACCATAGCCTGCCATAAATTAAAATAATATCCGAAATATTATGAAAATGATATCTGGAGAAGAAAAATCCATAGGCAATGGAATTAAAAGAATACTAAACCTGCAGAGATTGCCAAAATAGTCAATACCATATACATATTTGAAAGGGTAGTACGGGGGTGGATCAATAGATTCCCAGGTTTGAAGAGAGGTGGCGTTACGGATGGATTTTGACATTACTATCGTGCACTGCCATATTTCAAATGACACCGTACAAAATTTCAGGCAAATTTATAGGTTAATTTTGATTTTGCCGCCATTTGTATAAGGTGTGCTTAGTGTTTTTGTATAAAATGGAAGGAACAATATCGTTCAGTAATTCGCTTTCTGTTTTTGGATGGAAAAACATGCCAAGAAATTAAAGTGAAGTTGGGTGCTGTCTATGCAGACCCTTGGCCAGTTATGACAACTGTTAGATATTGGTTTAACGAGTTCAAACGAGGCTGTACATTGATGTTTTTGATGAGGAGCGCCCAGGTCGCCTCGCAGACGTGGTTGCTGACGATACAATTGAAAAAGTCGCAACATGATTCTTTGATCGCCGAACGAAAGTGTGCGAAGTAGTAGACGCCGTAAATGTACCGTACGAAATGATGATTAATATTTTACTGTAAAAGTTAGGAGTGAGAAAGCTGTCGACCCGATGGGTGCCGCGACTGCTAACAGTGGACAACAAGCGCATACAACTGTCACTTTCAAAGCAGTGTTTGGATCTCTATAAGCGAATTCCGCAAGAATTTTTGCGTCACCGTTGATGAAAGCTGGATCCATTACTATACACCTGAGACGAAGCGGCAATTAAAACAGTGACTTTTCAAGGTGAATCTGTTCCAAAGAAAGCGAAGACGGTTCCATCGGTCAGAAAGGTCACGGCCACAGCTTTTTGGGATTAAACCTCATCGACTTTTTAGAGAAAGGGCCCACGATCACGAGACACTACTACAGTGAATTATTTGACCAATTCGACGAGAAATTGAATAATTTTATTCCACCACGGCAATGCACCAGCTCACATATCCGGAGTTGTGGCGGTCAAATTGCATGAATTGCCCTATGAAATGCTGCACCTTACTCACTAGACCTGGGCCCCTAGGATTTCTTTTTATTCCCCAATAAGAAAACGTGGCTTGCAGGGAAAAAACGATGAGGTCATTACTGAGACAGAAGTTTATTTGAGGAGTTTGAAAAAAACGTATTTTTGAAGGAGTTAAAGAAAGGGATGTTGGGAAAAGTGTGTCTTACTAAAAGAAGATTATGTAGAAAAATAAAGAAAATTGTTTTTAATACATTTGTGTCGTGATTCCCAATACGATTATTTATTGATCCACCCTCGTAGATAAATCTAAACACCACTATGCTCTTGGTTTCCGGGTTGGAATCGCGTCGTTGTTGCAGCTTTGGCCGACAAAAACTACGACAACGACGCAATTCCAAACTGGAAACTAAGAGTATAGTGTTATTGACGACCGCGGAAGCTTTCGTACCAGAAAACCACTGTTTGAAATTGTTGACGCCTAATTACTGTGAGTCGGGGCAATAAGTCGAAATTGCAAAATACTTCAAAAACGAATAGCTTTAGGTATAGACAATCCTTTACATAATTAAATAAAGTTTCAATAGCAACTCTAAAACAAAAAAAAACATACAGGCTGTCGTATTTGAACCAACGACGAAAACGCCACTGGAGTAAAATCTGTAGAACTCTCTCCGGGATAACCTATGATCATCAAGAACTTCGTTTGTTTTAAGTGGAAATATCGCTAGCTAAAGTTAGCTAATACCCAAAATGTAAAGCAAAATATAAAATATTATGCAAACCAATATTATTTCTGCAGAGCACTGCAAAGATAATTTCTCTTGAATATTTCGAAAACAGTCGAATTTAATATATAATCCTATAGAGAGTGGCCCTAGATTCTCCAGTAGAAACCCGGTATGTACTAATAGACAGGCTGTTTTATAAAAAAAAACAACATTGATGTGCAACTATTTTTGATTCACACTGTATATGATCGGGCTGTATCAGGATTTCTTTTGTATTACCTCACTCTGCATGTGGTGTAAAATTGTTACAATTACAATTAATTACTTGTGTAAATGTGGTTAATAAACGCTTATCAAAGTCATCAGTCACTCGGCCACCATACTGCACTTCTCCTAACATGTAGCAAACCGTGGGCCATGAAACACCCTTTTTCGGGTCCATATCATCTAAGTGGTTTTGAATAAACTGAACACTAGCAGCGAAATCGGCTTGATTAAATTCATACGGAATATTCCATCCTACAAATGCATCTGTAGAAGTTTACCACACTAATTATAAAGTTACGTATTATACCTAAAGGCCCAAATTTTCTTCGCTCTTGAACAATAGTATGTAAAAATGCAACAGCATACAACAAAGGAGGCCACTGATATTGCGCAGAATAGTCTAAATAATCTTGTGTGACATTTTGATATGTTCGCTTCATGCTAGCCCTAATTCCTTGAGGGGGTTCATTAGTGTATTTAATCGCCATTTGTAACAGCCCAATCGGGAACAGTTCATGTACTTCTGTAGTTAGCCATATTCTATAAGATTCGTGCTTGGATTCATTTTCTAACATCATAGCCATAACTTCAGTGGCGAAAGGTAACGATAAATGAATATTTTGTAAAAGCACCCAACCGCCATTCGCTATTGAGGTTTCTATCATATCTCTAGCCACTATCTCTTGCCCTTGACCCATAGATACCGCTTTTAATGCTAAACAAAATAAATTAAGATACTGAACGTTCAAAAAATATTTTTGATGTACTTACGAATCTCTCTTACTTTGGCAAGTGCTGTTATTTGAGGAGACGGGTCTGAACCAATTGAAAGAATGCAAATCAACGGCGTATCTGCATCCGATTCTAACCAGGTTGCGTCTAAGTCTAAAATACAAGCTTCACCATAGTCGCTCCCCAAAGAATCTAAAATTAATTATATAAAGAATTTAATAACAGTTAAAGAAATAGAATATAACTATTACCCATAATATAGTTGTTGGCTTGTGATAATGTTCTGTCGGGGCTCCAGGATCTTATAAGCAACAACTTTCTGAAAACATCTAGCGACTTGTGATATCCACAAGGTATATCTTCCTCCTCCGGTTTTTCCTTTTCGTACCATATTCTCCATTCGCGTTCGTTATTTTCAATCTGAAACAAAAAATAATCAATTGCAACTGGTGTTTCATTTAAAAAACAAATTTACACCTTTTCTAAAATTTCGTTAAAAGTTGCCAATTTGTGTATTTCCACTAAATTCAACCAGGTAATATCCAGAATCCATCTGAATGGTTTAGGAGTTACAGCATTCAAATCCAACGAAGCCCCGCCTTTTATGAATGCCATAAATTCTTCATGACTAATATGTGCTTTTTGAAGATCAATTTTAATGGCCATCATAAGCGTGAACAGAAACTTGTGGCGTTCGTAAAGACTCCTTTGAGTATACTTCCATACCTGAATCACACATGTATGTATATATAGTTACTGGAGGACTGTACTGGAAGACTCAATAAAAATAAATGAATATCTAAACAATAAAAAATACCAGATTTTTAAGAAGAGACAACGTTTGCATTTGTTTTGTTTTTTAAACTTTCTTCTCAAAAAGTAGGATTTAGCAATAGTAATCTAGAAACTGATTAATAACTTACTTCAAAAGTTAAATACTTTAAGATGATATCGATCCTTTCTTGCGTATCTGTACTCTTCGTAGATTTCGTTATTGAACTATCGAAAATGTTCAGAAATTGCTTTAGAGAATTTTGATACATGACGTTCACGTTGCTCATTTCCACTATTAAAAAGTACAAAATTGAACCTCTCGCTGCCACAGAACGAAATTCTTCGCGAGCAACATTAATTTTTCTCTCAGTGTGAACAGAAACAGAAAGCTTCTGATTTACTTCTTCGGCAGTCACTTTAGTAACTTGCAGAACATTGATCAATTCTTCGTCATCTACTAGCGAGCCTTGTGTTGAATTCAAACGTATTAATAAATTCGCTTCCAAATCCTTCATCCTTCTTTGATTAGTCATCACCGATTCAAATAAAGCGACACGCTCTGCTTCCAATTCCGTCTTTTCCATTAATATTACTCTACCAAGAAGCTGATCCTCTAGTCCTGAAAATAAGATATGCAGAATAGAATTTTTGCGCTTCGATGTAATATAGTGTTACCCTGTCTCGTTACAGTAAAATCTATTATTGAAGTCTTCGCACTAATTTCTGGTGAATACGGCGGATTTGGTAATTTTGTTGTAATATATAGCATAAAACCTTTTAGTACATCACACTCTTTGTCCCCAACTATGACCTTTTCAATAGAACCAGACTTAATAAAGTTCTTTTCTAGCACATTATCCAAAACAGGATCTAATTCCACATCTATATCTTCTATTAATAGTGGCCGTCCTAGAATAATACATCAAAAACAGCTCTCATATTTAAAATTCTCACATACAAACCTAATGATAGACAATCTTCAAGATGAGTTCTAAAATACTTATGTTCAAGTGTAGTGATTTGTAAATTATTCTGAGCTTCTTTGTTTTTAATCCACATTTTTCCTTGCGTCTGGGGATCTATCAAAAGAGGATATGATCTTGATTTTGTAACTATAAGGGCATTTTGCACTGATAATTCATCGTTAGGTAGACCTTGCAAGGTCCATTCAGATACCGTAGGACTATCGACCAGCATATTAATAATATTCAACTTTCGGGTGAATGGTATTTCGCGAGTTTCTAACACTTGCATCCACATTTTAACTAAATTAGTACGAAATTCTTGATTATATGGCCCGCAATAAGATAAAAATCCAGTAGCCAAAACCACGTCCCCTACTAAACGACCTAACTGAGCTTTAAAGTCTTTACTTTGTTCAGTCCATCGCAACTTTTCGCCTCCTAAACCATTAATTAATGCAGTTGCTGTATTCATTTTTCTAATACAAGAATTGGCTGCATCCGTTAATTGTTGTTTTTCCATTACAGCTGAATCATATTGGTCTTTTACTGCATTTAAAGACATTTCCTTTTCCTCTAAAAGGCGCTCTGCATTTGCGAGATCTTCCATGGCTGCCTGTTAAAACGAACTAATAAATGTTTTATCTCTTATATTAACTATACCTTTAGTCTAGCTTCTTGTAAAGTCAAATTTGCCTTTAATGGCAATACTTCTCTATTAACTCCATGGAAGAAAGCCATCGCCTTTGTCCAAGATAACAAACCTGCTACGTCACCACAAACTCTTTTAGCTGTATCCATGTTGTAATCTTCCATTTCGAAATAAGGTGCCATTAGCTCAACCATTTCATTATTTATCATGTCTTTGGGATAATTTTGAAGTTGTAGTAAGAAAGTCGCGGAGGCCATTAACTAAATATATAAAATATTAACCAAAATCAGATAATACAGGGCCCGGCAAAAAAAATTCCCGTATTTGAAGAAGCCGCTTTATGAGTTGTAGTGGGGGTATTGGTGTGGAGGGGGTATTGATGTGGAGGGGGTATTGTTTGAAAGTGGTGTACGTGCCATTTTCAGTGTACGCAATAGCTTGGTTCGGTGAGCATCGTGCGTTTGTTGTGGAGGAATTTATTCGGTGGTTCTGTGATTACTCAGCGTTTCGGATTCGATTCCAACTTGGCCGACATGATCGTGTACCTGATAGAAAAACTATCAAAGTTTGGGTGTCAAACTTTAGACAATCAGGTTCAGCACTGAAAAGAAAACCTACTGGCCGACTTCGGACTGCAACAACGCCGGAAAATGTGGCGCGTGTGAAAGCGTCCGTCCAACAATCCCCAAAACATCCAGCACTTAAACATTCAGCTGCCCTGGGATTGTCTGATAGGAGTGTAAGAAGAATTCTGCATAGAGAACTTCATATGCACCCCTACAAAATGATGGTTACCCAGGAATTAAGTAATAGAGATTTTGAAACTCGCAGAGCTGTGTGTGAGGAAATTCTTCAGAACATTCCCCCCGGCGCTTTGTTTATTTCTTCTAATGAGGCCCACTTCCACTTGTCAGGTACTGTAAACAAATAGAATTTTCGCTACTGGGCTGCAAAGAACCCTCGGGAACTTCATCAACGACCACTACGCAGCCCCCATGTGACAGTTTGGTACGCCGTTGCCGAATTTGGTGTGTGGGGACCGTTTTTTTTTTTCGAAGAAGGTGGCCTAACGGTAACGGTTAATTCAAATCGTTGCTGTCACATGATAGAGACCTTCCTCCGACCTAGGTTAAACCAGTTTGTTGTAGACCATGAAGAGCAAGAAGTCTGGTTCCAGCAAGACGGAGCCACAGCTCACACGTCTCGGTGTTCTATGGAAATGTTGAGGGAGTTGTTTCCGACGTCTTGTCTCTTTGCGAGGAGACATCGCCTGGCCCCCAAGGTCGCTTGATTCATCACCTTGTAATTTTTTTCTTTGGGGACACTTAAAGGCTCAAGTGTACAAACATCGTCCCACAACTCTGCAAGCACTTAAGGAGGCAATCCCCCAGGAAGTGGCAGTCATTCCAAGAGAAATGGCACGAAGAACTATGGACAACTTCCGGGAAAGACTTCGTCAATGTGTCAACAATGGAGGACGTCATTTACCGGATATAATTTTTAAAATCAAGTAATGTAAAATAGCATAGTATTCATTGTTCACAAATAAAAGTATTTTTCCTGTATCTTTCTTAGTTTCTTTGAAACTACCTTTTAAAATTAGGGAGTTTTTTTTGCCGGACCCTGTATAAAACTGTTAGTATTGAAATTACTTTTAAAGATTCTGGCCATGAAGGCTTTGGACATGGTGCAGCGCTATCCGGTGCGACTGACTGCAATTTTCTTTGAAACAATATTAAGACGCAATCCATAATACGCATAATTAAATGTGGAGGTCTTCCAAGTTTTCTAACCGTAGCTAAAATTACCAGAAGGTTGTGAGGGAAATACGTATTTATTTTTGTAAAATACCGATATGCGCTGGCTTTATTGTATTCAGTGCCGCTTCTGCCTCTTCTAAAGCAGGTCGAGCCGCTTCCAGTTTCTCTTCGGCAAATCCTTTCTCTATTGCTATCTGTTCTACTAATGCTTCTGCTTTCTCCTTCACTTTCTGAACCTGATTTTTAACACCTTCAGCTTGCATTGCCTTTTCTGTTACCTAACATACATATTCGAAAAGTGATTAAGTTGCATTTACTGAATGAAACCTGTTTATTACCTCTGTTAAAACTCTTTCAGCTTTACGGTTTGCTTCAACCAACTCTCTTTCCATAACAGCTAAATCTTTTTTCAGTATCTGTACTGAAGCTGAAGCTTCGGCTAGTTTTTCCAATCCAGTATCCATTCTTAAAGCACCGTCGTTAAGTTCTTTTTCTTTCATCTTATATATGCTTTTGTATCCGGCTATGAAGTTTAAGTAAGATTTCGGCGTAACATGGGTCGCTCTTCGGAATCTAAAGTGATGAAGATAAATATGCTTTAAATATCAATTTAGAATTAGAATTTTCTTCTTTAGCCTGTTGCATATTTACAATATATACATACAAGAGAGTAAACATAAAACGAACAATACCATAGAAACCTTCATTAATCATTAACAAAATTAGAAATCAAGGAGTGAAATATTAATAATGTATACATATGCTTATTTAACTTATATACAAAAGCTGTGGCAATTGTCTAGTTCTTTGCAATTCTGTCGTATTCATAGTGGAATACAGTATGTAAGGTTTGTATACTAAAATGCAAATCAAACATTTAAACTTAGTAAAGTTAGACGTTCATAGTTTGATTCTAATTTACCAAATACGAAATAAACAATAGCAAAGTTAGTTTAAATTAGTTGTAGGTAACAGCAGCTACAACTATGTGAAAATTAAGAATAATGAAACTAAAAGGCAAATCTTTTAAGAAAAAAAAACAGTAACACATTTTTATATCATACTCTTTCTTAGAGTAATGCAACTTTGATATCTCTGATTTTCAATTAATAAATTTTGAAATGAACTACTTCCTCTAGTTGAAATTGTAATGTGAAACGATTTATCAGAAAGCTCATAGACATTCAAGGTGGGCGCCATAAATTCTCGACCTGACATAAAAAAAATAAACTTGGTTAAATATAACAATTTTTATTTTTCAATATGTTATAATCTCCCCTAACTTCAATACATTTACTACAACACTCAATTAATAATTCTATATCCTTGTAAAAATAAACTAAAGTTTTTCCCTCAAAATGTTGTATTACAACTACTTGCAACTCTCTATCGTCCTTAAAACGACATCCCATCGATTCCTTTTTGGATAGAGGATCATAATATAGAACCATTGTTTCAAAATCGGTTTCGGGTCGTCCCCGTTCACACATGTCCGTCCTCACATGTTTAAAAACGACCGCGCATATTCGACCCGACGTTCACGTTGGAGAGCGGCGGTACCCATCTAGCAGTAATCTTATAGAAAATTCGGCGAACATTTGTTTCAGAAATATTAGACATCACTGCTAATTCCTTCACTTTCAAACCATTTCCTCAATAATTGAAATATTGTGCTAATCATCTTCAAGGAATTCATGCCCCAAACGGAAACATTTTGCCCACTTTTTTACAGTGGAATATGAAGAAGATAAATCACCATAAACGCCGTCTAAACGTTGTTTAATGTGATTAAGCGTATGCCCTTCTTTTGTTAAAAATATAATGACCGCACGGTACTCAATTTTCATGCACTAGTCACGTTGTCTGGCTGGCTACTAAAAACTACTACTCTTTGGGCCGTAGTAATATATTGCATATAGTGAAGGCCTCGCACAAGTGCAACTATGACGCAATTGAGTTTGAACACGCTCAAACCTGTATAAGCTTGTCAGGCCGAGAATTTATGGCGCCTACCTTGTAGACATAGTTAGAAAAGTTAGAAAAAAAATTGTGTATACCTAAAATAGAATTGATATGCTATCGTATAAAACTATGCTAAGAAATTGTGAATCGATTGAAACTAGCTTAAGGCCAATGTTATAAACTTGAATTATTAGTTGCATCAATTTATATATCTAACAGTATCAATTTCAAACATGCTTTATAATATCAGCCTCTATTTCATAAAATTCTACTCTAGCTCTATAACAATTAAAGCATATTCTCTTTGAAAACCGCAGATAAATGTTGGTGTGATTTATTGTTTATGTACAAGATATAATGTTTCAAATCGTATACAGAAAACAAGTCATGTTCAAACTTCAAATGTATTGTAAGAAATGTACATATACACAGATTCCTTGCTAACAAAATACACGATGCCATCCTGCGTAAGGTTAAGAAAATGCATTATAATGAACTGGCATTTGTAAATATCAAATTTATTAGGAGACGCCAAATGATATGAAGCAATAACATTTTGAATAGAACCATGCGATAAGTAGAGAGGAGCACATTTTAAGTGACCTTGCTTCGAGCAGCACTAAGTAATCAGAGTAAGATAACAGCGCCGTCACCAATTCAAATGTATTATGCGTACGCCCGCTCTAAAGTTAATTTATTTACTCTTTGGAATTTTATTAATTTTACTTTAGTTCTATTTAAAACAACTATAAATTACTTATGTTATCGATTTTTATTGTATATACTGAAATATTTTAAAACAGGGAAACTGTTAAAAAAAATGGAATTTTTGTAAATTAGTTAAATAATTAGATGAACGGGGGGTCCGGAAATGTTCTTACATACTCTTGCTGATGCGTCTAGTGATGAGAAAGCACATCAGGTAGCAGAAGAAAATTTGAATTTGGATCCCACATTTGAATCAGGATGTTCTTCAAATGAACCACATTTGCTGACTCAAGGAGACTTTAGTGACCTCGTTCGCGATTTAAACCTGTCTAAGAAGCAAGCTGAACTTTTGGGATCCAGATTGAAGAGCTGGAATCTACTTCAGAGTGACACAAAAATTTCGTTTTATCGTAGTCGTCATGCCAAATTCAATGATTACTTCTCCCTTGAAGATGACCTGGTGTTCTACAATGATATTGTATCGGTTATGAGTGCACTTAGCCGTGAATATCACACTGATGAATGGCGTTTGTTCATTGATTCATCTAAAGCTAGCTTAAAAGCCGTTTTACTTCACAATGGAAATAAATTGCCCTCAATTCCTCTGACCCACTCAAACAACATGAAGGAAACATACGACAACATGAAGATTCTTTTAGAAAAAATCAAATACGATAAATTTAAGTGGAATATCTGCGGTAGTATAGTATATAGGGTCTTAAAAAAGTGATACAAACTTAGAAAGGGTCCGCAAATGGACGGTTTCGGAAATACAAAACATTTTGCGTTTACACAACTATTTTTTATATATGTACAAATAAACAACCAAACGATGTAATTAGGAACAAAAAACGAAAGCAACATCTGTGCCCTAAAGACCTTCGAGCTCCTTCGAAAATCCCTGCGTTGGCTTGGATTTGGTAGTATCCTTGATCTACGCATTGTTGCAACTCCTCGATGTCATTTATAGGTGTAGCGTACACTAAAGTTTTCAAATATTCCCAAAGGAAGAAATCAGAAGGGTTTAAATCAAGCCATTTTGCAAGCCATCATGCAGGCCTGCCCCTTCCTACCCATCTTTGCAATGGAAAAATTCGCCGCAGCACCATCGCGCTGGAACCACTTTTGTTGCTTTTGGTTCAAAGGAATGTAATCTAAAAGGCCACAGATCAAGAAACCAGCAGCGACAAAACTAACGTGCTTGATGATCAAGTGAATTTATGGCCTGCATTCGTTGTACATGGTAGGGGTAAAGTTGTTGAGCACTAATTCCTACCTCGGCTAATGTTCTTCGTACCGTCATCGGATTCTACTTTACCGGCGATAAAATGACCTCTTGTCATCCGACTGTTTCCTAAATGGACCCGTATTTCGCAATTTTTAGTGCAGTTTTACAAAAACACAAACTGAAGGAATATGGCGATTGGGATGATCATACATATAATGCCTGTCGGCTAATTCAATGTTAGAGTAAACGGACTTAGCGAAAACTCGTAAAATTGTGCACTAAGCACTAAATATCAACTACAAACTGCATGTTTGACAGAATCTGTGTTAACTATGATGAGAACATATAAGTTTTTGCAAACGAAAACTGAGATAAGCAAAAAAATTTACAAATGCAACAAAAAATAATCCTACGGAACTCCGAAACCGTCCATTTGCCGACCAAAGTTCATTACGACCTTTCAGCATATTTTGAGCCATAGTATCTCTCCTCAAGGTATGTGAGACTTTTTTAACCCCATGTATAAAGGAAACGTTTATATTCAAATATTGCTATTATATACACCATTATTCACACATATATGTACAGAGCACGTAACACCTTTAAATTCATCTATGATGAATATCTAACATAGACTAACGTTTCTACGTGTACTTTACGTGTTGATCTCTCTCGAAATATGTAATTACGTATAATGGTGTCTTGTTGTTGCTTCGTTTCCGTACATATAGCTGTTGGAAGAATAACTAGGAAACCCGAATTCCATGTCTCTCGATGTGCATACTGTACTTGTATGTACTCTGTGTTAAATATGTAAAACTTTATAAGACAATAAAATTACGACATAACACACACATATATGGTAGTGTTACGATATTAAACAGGTATAGAAATTTAAGATAAACGAAATGAAAAGTATCATTACCGTTGAAAATAATCAATAGAAGTTTTTGCAACAATATCTTGTATGGACCCAAGTGCCTGAACTAGCTCACTTTTGATTTCCTCAGTGCATTCTATTTGAAAATCGGTTAAAAAGTGTTCAGCTACTGATATCAAAGCATCTTTTGGCCATGGCTGGAACCAATCAACGGTACAGCCAGATATCAAAGCAGGAAATCTCAACGCTCTATTTCGAAATTTTTCACCAACCTATACTTTCAAAACTTTGTTATTTTTAAACAAATTGAATTGATCAAACTTACAGGAGAGAAGCAAAGAACTACATGGAGATTTTGGTAGGTTCTGTTCATAAAGTATTCCATTGCAACCTCTTGATTAATTGTTCTTTTCGGGTTCTCCCTTCTCATTATCGGAGTTACTTCTTGCACGATTTCCGATTGATCATCTTTCGTAAGTAAATTTGATATGCTGCCACAAGACAAGATGTTGTTTAAATACTCCAAGAAACCCTCTTCCTTAATATCGAGATCAGTAAATATAAAAGTAGTGCCTTTCCCTTGACCACCGCAAGATCTATACAATGCTTTCAAATCTTCTAAAAAGTTTGTAATATTATAAGATCTTGTTAATGTGATTTGAAAAGTTTTATATCCGGCAATGAAAGAGGATAATTTAGTTAAGGATTGTTTGCCGCTCCCTCCAACACCTAATAGAAAGACAATTTTATTATATAAGAAGGATTATTTGGAATATTTTCACTTACCAACTAGCATAACGTTACCACGAGGATGTCTTATAATTCTTGATACTTTTACTAAATGCCACATAGCATCCGGAAAGAACACCAAGTCCATACCAGAACCTCGAACCATTTCATTAAATTGGGCCAAAAACATTTCCAGACGTTCCCTTAATTCTTTTTCATCGCTTACTGGTTCATATACTTTTGGTAACTCCATATCAGCGTCTTCTCCTTCATCGCCAGTTGGTTCAGGAGCATCTCTAATGAATTTGCATCGTTCTATTCGAGATAATCAGATTCCTACAACATTGCTTACCTCATAAAATCAACAAAAACGGGCGTTGGTTCCGTCTTAACTCTCATTTCCGTTCCCATTTCATCTTCAACAAGTTGTAACAGCATTTCGTTGAACCATACTTTATCTTCAATTAAAGTAAATCTATCAGCAAATACTCTGGTACATTCATGTTTCCACAGAATCATCATACAAGCTTCAGATTCAATAACTGTGGATAATGTACCAACCTACAAATAAAAATATTTTTGATGGAGCATCCCATAATTATTCTTAGTCTTGAGATATATAACTTTGATTTACAGTTAGTTCCTAAGCTTTAAGTATACTTACCATCCCTTGCCAAATTTTTGATAAATCTCTTAACGAAAATACATAATGAAATTTGGCTGGAGTAGGTAAAAGTTTAGCTCTGGTAGTTCGCCATAGTAATCTAGTCAAAGGTACTAACTTCTTCACTAAATTCCTGACTTCTAAGGCGAATCCTCTTTTCATATTGTAGTGGCCAGTTCCGATAACACTAAACATTTTGTCTATTGAAGCGTCAGATGGTACTGGACAATTGAAAATGGAAAACTGCCTTTTTAATCTTGAAGGTATATCATTCCTACCACCACCTTAAAATAGTCTATTGTAAATGAGTATTTGAAAATGAATATATTGTCAACCTGGGTGCCCCATAGCTGCGATGAAAAGCATGTCTACAATATTAGTGAATTCACCCGGTTTCTCTAAACTATAGAATCCATTCATATCCATTGTTTGACGTACAAGTTCATTAGTAATTTGATCGCCCCAGCAATTTATTTCGGGCAGATTTAAATCATCAATAAAGACCAACATCTTTTTTCCATTAGACGGACCAAAAGTATTTCCTAAACGTTTCTCCACATAACTTTCGATGGTCTTTTGAAACTGATACGGACTAGTAGCACTCGAAAAATTACAAGACCTCAGAAGATACATTTCCGGATTAGCTTTCTTCATGTAGGACTTCATCATAACTGTTTTGGCAGTACCTTGTTCGCCAATCAGTAGCACTGCTTTCTGTTGCTTGATAATAGTGTTAATCAGAAAGTCCATACGAACATTATCCGGTATTGGCACCAAAATAGATGCGTAATCCGGTGTACTAAATTCTGGATAAATATAATTTGTTACCCGGCTACTCCATAATTCCCAGTCACCATTCTTATTGACTACATAGTCAAATATATTTGCCTATTGATAGATAAAGATTAATGGAAGAGGAATGTATGTATAGTGACCTTATATAGGTTTCTATGTACAATAACAATACTTACATCTTTGCATTTGTAAGTATTTTTAGGTAAATCCAACACATCCCCGTATTTCTCTTTAATGTAACAATCAAACTTCACTCTATCATCGTTCTCAAGGAAACCCCCAATTCCCCATGCTAACGCAAACACATACAGTTTACTTAAATGTTCGTCAGTAAGAAGTTTAAATTCTTCTTCCTTCTGTGCATCATCGACAAATTCATCTTCTTCACCTTGGTCAGACATTATCTCCTTTTCTGGTATAATTTGAATAGGAACCAATCCTAACAAAAAATATACATAGCAAAACAACTAGTGTTTCCAACTGCATAAGTTCCAGTACCTTCAAGAAGGCGTAACATCTGTAGAGTTACATTACATTGCAATACAGGCATTACCATCTGTAATGTTTGAATGGTCCAAGTATAAAGTGGTATGTAAGATAATTCAAATAGGTCTTCAAATAGCTCTTGTTCTTTAGGACCTCTTTCTTTCAACCAAGCTCTAACTATTGGCTTCCATGTAAGACCAGAGGAGCTCATGTAAACCATTCCATTTCTTGAGACAGTCGCGGGAGATGCATTATCTATATTATGTGGTTCAAAAATAATTTTGCATTAGAGCCTCCCTAATCGATCTCCATTAGCTAAAGTAAGTGTTTTGTTGTCATCTAATACAGAATTCAAGTTTTCTATCCAAATACTGTCGACGGGTCCATCCAAAACCAGCCAACAGTGCTCAGCTAGTGATAAGTAATTTTGTATACAACATCACTTGCTCTGCAATTCCTAAAATAACATACTTGGTTTCATTTTGAGAGTTTTCCTCCATAATGCGGAAAATATTCCATCAGTCCAGTCATTAGTAGCAACATCTAATCGTCCGAACATCTGGGCAGCTGTAATTGCTTTAGGATTCATCCTCATTTCTCTAAAATATATCACTCAGTAAGTTTAACCCTTACAGGTACCCAAAAATGCCACCTACTTGTGAATATTGCCCATTTGAGTTAAAGCCCTCATCAATGTTTGAATGCAAGTCGTTCTTTCCTGCACCGCTTGGACCAAGCGTCATTATTCCATGTCTAACTCTTTGAGTTTCATATAACTAAAAGTAAATAACATACCTAGGTGCAGTACCATCCACACGGAAACAATACTTGCTATACCTGAATTAATTTAGCGTCCAGGCGGATGATTTATCAAATTAGCTTCCTCGACTTGAGCGTTAATCGCATCTTCTAGTTCAAGATATGACGTCTTTTCTAGCGTTTGATTTGGAAATAAATCCGCCACTAATGATATAAATAATGGTTCATCCTCATCAATTAACTTTGATAGATTCATATCACGTAAAACTCGCATGACAATAGTACTTTCTGTGTCCTTATTGTTAACACGTTTCGCAGCTCCGAGTGTTCTTAATACGGACAATATATTTCGTAAACCAAAGTCATAGTTGCACCTATGGTAATAAATTCTTCAGTTACACATAGTTACCACTGATCTAAAACCGGGTCCAACACAGTTGCTGTTTGTTGACAAACGTTTCTGGCTGTTTATGTTGCATCTACGCTTGTTTCGCTCGCCTAGCGATAATTTAAAAGAAAATTGAACAACAGACGTCGATAGGCTATAACTTACGAGTCTTGTTGCTTAATGTGGACGTTTGTCATCAGTAATCAGTCGCTTGCTTTACAGGGTTCTTTGCCGTTTATGAATAGATAATAAAATTTGCGTATTTCCGTGTTGTTGTGAGTGAAGCAGTGGAATAATTAATATGGCTCAGTGGACAAACTACAAGACAATACTGTTACTAGAAATATATAAAGAGGTGGAAAATTTGTGGAATTCAAAAAGGTAATAAGATTACTAGTTACATATACAGCGTGTCCGCATAGTGCGCGGACGGACGATAATTCCTTTTCTGTGCAATTTACAGAAAACATAAAAAAAAAAAATGTTCGGAGACAAGTGCTGCACAATATAAAATTATATCCAAGTATGCAGGGTATTCAGTTTCCGTTGAGCGCAATACACGTTTAGTTTTTTAAATGGAACTTCCTGTTTATTATTACAATTGTAAATGCCTTTCTTCAATTCACATCAACTTTCATCAATATTCCCTATACCTATCTATCTTAATGTTTGAGGTAATTGGGATACTTTGAGATCAGCGAGATGAGCGAAATGTCGCTGTTTCTTTAACGGCCGATGTCTTAAACGCCTTGCACACTAGGGTGGTGATTCAAATTTTATTTGATTGAGTATCTCTTGTAGTGCAATGGAACAAACAAACATAGTAAGGCAAATAAAAGCATTGCGATTGGAATGGGCAGGCCATATTATGAGAAGAGGACCTACAGAAATGATTAAAAAAATAACATATTGGACTCCACTAGGACCCAGAGGAAAGAGAAGACCCAGAAGGGGATGGTGGGACGAAATAGAGGAAGACACCAAAGTTATGGGCATCAAGGATTGGAGAGGAGTATGCAGGGACCGAAAAAATGGAAACAAATAACAACAACAGCAAAGACACGTCCGAAGCCATAATAGATGAAAACAAAACCGAAGACGAGGAATAATCCACCCCAAAAATTGGATTTTAAACGCCAGCCGGCGGCGCCATATTTCGAACGAATTGAAGAGCGTTGATGATGGTGTGGTTTCATGGAATACATCGAAAAGTTTTTTGTCAACTGGGGTCTACAAGATGACCATCGAAATCGTTGCCGTGCTTGATTCATGCTATTTCATTTTTTTAAATGGAACACTTGCATACTTTTCTTGTTTATTTTTTATAAACATTTCCATATACCTAAAATGTGTCGTTCTTTAGTAAATTAAAAATGAAGCTATGCCGATAAGCTTTTTTGCTCAAATTCTCAGAGTGCTGTGTCGAAATACTAACAACTTTTATTTTTCTAAAAAAATATTCGTTAAAATAAAACTGCAAAATGTAATTTATGCAATTTCGCATTATTCGAAGTTAACACAATTTGCTACATACAAACTGTAATGCGATTCCTTGTATCTTATTAAACATTTGCTATCATCTCGGGAGTATTATTTTGTGAAATGTCCATATTATGCATTGCCTTAAGAAATCACCAGGAAGTTTTTGATAAATATTTATATTTGGCTAAATTGGGAAATTTTTTTAACAACCTTCAGTATTTTTTATTATATTTCTTACTGCTGAAAAAACTTAGTGTGCGATGGCTAAATAAATAAATAGATCTTTTCCCTTTTTATGTTGAATTTTCTAATTGACATTTGTTTACTGATTTTCGCTACATGTTTATTAATTCAACATGCTGGTTAACTTACTGGACAATGTACGTAGGAAAATAATGGTTACTTCGAGTAGATGATAAAATTGTACCAAAAAAAATACCGTTTATACTTTTGCTTTAATAAACATCTTTTGCGAAACAACAGTTTATAGCATTTCATTACAGCACCCTACATTTTTAAACGAAAAGCTTATCGGCATAGCCTCATATTTAATTTACTAAAGAAAGACGCATTTTAAGTATAGGGAGATGTTTACAAAAGGGATTCTAGAAGAGCTTCTCTATTGTATTTTATAAAAACATACAGGCTATTCCATTAAAAAAAATTGAAACAACATGAATCAAACTTGGCAACGATATCGATGCCCATCTTGTAGAATTTAGTTCATATAAAAAAAATCTTGCCAGAACTCCAAGAAATATTCAATCGAATAACATTTGAATCACCGCCCTAGCGTGTAAGGCGTGTAAAATATCGGCCGTTAAAGAAACAGCGACATTTCGCACAAATCTCAAATTATGTCAATTATCTCAAAAACCAGGATAGCTATAGGGAATATTGATGAAAGTTATCGTGAATTGAAAAGAGGTATCTAAAATCGTAATAATGTACTGAATGTTCCGTTTAAAAAACCAAACTTGTTTTATACGCAACGAAAACAGAACATCCTGTGCACTTGAATATAATTTTATGTTGTGGAACATTTGTCGCCGAATATTTTTTATTTGAAAAGTTTTTCTCTAAATTGCTCAGGAAAGGAATTATTTTCCGTCTATGCACTAGGTGGACACGCAGTATAGTAAATTAATTTTATCGTTTCTACTCTGTGCAGACTCTACAACACTACGTTTTTTACAGACAAACTTCCTTTGTGAGAACACTTAATTTTCCTACATTTGCGACATATGTTCACTGACTAGAACTTTCATTAACAAGTTTTTTTGTGAGGACATTAGTTTCTCCTTTCTTTCTTTTCTTCTTCTTTTTTCTTTTTAATGACAAGAAACATAGTTCCCAAAAGTTAACGTTCATATTGCTCCTTATTGCTTCTGTGTGGAGCCGGCTTAAGAATTACTTGTTTCCAACATATTAAATTCCCTAAAACTTAATTTAATTAAAATGTTCTATTACTTGTTTCGTTAATTGTTCTTCACACAGTTTGTATAAGGGATAGAATTTTCTTGCTAAACGTAATATTCTCCAAAAATCCGCAGCTAGCGAGCTTAACTCTTATGATAATTTGTCTATCTGGCACCATCATTGCTACAGTTCTGAACTGAATCTTTAAGTTTTCGGGGTAATTCTTTTTACCAGCAAAACCTGGATTCTATACGAAACAAAATGTAATAGTAATAGTTTGTAGAGTATATATGTGTGTTACCATCGTAATAAAAATACCAAATTCTGGACACAATCAACCACATCCCATCTGTGAATACAAATGTCTTTTTTTCTCTTTCTTCGCAGATAATACAACAGCTACTTGTTGCGCAGCTACGGAAAGAACGGGTAATTCTATGCGTTTGAATCATCAAAACATCCCCAGGTACCGGGACTGTCCCAAACCTATACTCAAAGTATTTTTAATAATAGAATGCAATTTTCATAAAGCAAATTACCTTTGTATATACGTCCAAGACCTCTATAATCCATTTGATCAGAAACAATTAAATCCCACAACATATTTTGCTAAAGTCTTTCCCCATATCTTTTACAGTTCAGTTTTACCTGTCCCGGGCAGGTCCACATGGAGCACACCCATGCTCTTTGCTAAAGCTTGGGGCCTAAAGTAATGTAGCACCTATAACGTTAGGTTGGAAAAAAATTAAAGGGAAAGGTGTGGATTGCTATTATTTTCGTAGAATTTAGTATATGTATGTAGTACAATAGAAAGCCTGCTATGGCCAAAACGTCTTATAAGCAAAATTTTTTTTTCAACTAATGGTGTGCCCCCCCCCCCATTTAAAAATTTTTAAATTAATTTTAGAAGATTATTGAATCTCTTATTTTTATGTACGAAGGCTTTTCACACAGTACGCACGGGACAATGATCATACTTCATAAGTAACTTAAAATCTTTATTTTATCTTAAGCAAATTGCCGGAGTTGGGTGACACTTACAAAACTACCAAAAAAGAACATCAACAAACTAGTAAATAATACAAAGACTCTATATTCCCAAGGGAAAAAATTAGTTATTCCAATAAACCATCATATCAGCGTGGCGTGTTGTAAAAAGAATTTTCTAATTCGGTAACTAAAAAAAACCAATGGGGATATTAAGATTTAACCACAAATATGTTTCCAACCCTACATCGGTAGCGAATCATTTCAATGATCATTTCATAAACGTCCCTCAAACTTAATAAAACAACTACCAGTAATGTTAGTAACAGTGATAGAAGATTCAGGTAGACAGAACGATCTTTTTAAGCCTGTTTCACCGTTGAACTCTCAAATATATATGTATGAAAACTGAAAAACACCATACTCAGCGGGGGCGGATGAAATAACTGCTAGTGTTTTGAAGTCGGTTATACATAGCAATCGTACCGTATTGTCCATCTAATCAATCTTTTCCTTTGAACAAGGCCAATTTCCTAGTACTTTAAAAATACCAAACTAGTACTATATATAAAAAGGCGATAAATCTTTAATGGAAATTATCGTCCTGTTGCTCTCCCCTTCTTGGTTTTCTAAAAATTTTGAATATTGCTTTTCAAATAGGCTGGAGGATTTCTTAAATCGATATAATATTTTAAATGTTAAACTAACATGGCTTTAGAAAAATCACTTCTATCTGAAAATGGTACCTACCCTGTAGCCAATTTATTTGGGACTTAACCCAAGGTTTTTGATTTTTGTTAATCACAGCATTTTGATGCATAAATTAGCTGTCTACGGTATTGGGAGGTCCACAATGGAATGGATAGAATCATTTTTGAAGATAGAAAACAATATGTTAGAATTTCCAACTGTAGCAGTAGCAGAGTTACAAACCACAGTACTACTAGCAAACTTACCACTAATATCGATGTTCTCCAAGGCTCAATTTTAGGTCCTGTTCTTTTTACCTTTTATCAATGATCTTCCTCTTAACATAACGATAACTTTACCCACTCTTTACACTGATGATATTGCCTTGCTGGCATCTGATAAAAACGACCATAACCTATCAATTAAGTGCAACTCTATGTTGGATAGGATTTGAAACTGGTTTATAGAAAAACTAACTCGTTGTCAACAACTCTAAGAGCGCGTATATTAGATTTCATCCTTATCAGTAACGTGGCCACGAGCGGTACCGCGCATCGGCGTAGAATCAGTTTGGACGGAAGAGGAATGGTAGTATTATTGTTTGCGGAGCAGTAAGGACATTTTCGCTGCCGGTCATTTGCGCAATTGTTTATCTGTCCTAGAAAAATTATGATTTCGTCAGCAAAAACGCCCGCGGTCGGACAAACTTCGAAAATTTATTGCAGAAATTCCAGACTTAATATATGAAGGTGCTAAAATTAAATGTGTAATCTGTAAACCCCGTTAATGTGTTAGTCCAGACAACATTGTCTACTACAAGTAAATAGTGAAAAGCATGTCTCAAAAAGAAATGCGCACGGGGACAATGAAAAATTTATATTTAATTTATGCGTTACGTTTATCGCATGTAATATACCGTTTAATTTACTAGACAAGGAACCATTTATTGCTTTTGGAATAACTATTCGGAGTGCCAAATTACCAGTCGAACATCGTTACGAAGAATTGTGCCATCTGCGCGCGAACATATTGAAAAAAAAATAAAATCGGAGTTGAAAGATTAAAAATTGTGGTTATGTGTCGACGAAACAACAGATCGGAAGAAACATTTGTTCTTAATGTAATGGCACCAAATGGAACTTCATCAATCGCCACCTGAATTCTATTAGTCTCCAAACGAATACAACAGTACTGCCGAAGTAATTCAAAGTTAGTGTTAAATACACTGGACAAGTTTGAACTTTCAACAAACCAACTCTTGAGTTAGTGAGTGATGGTGCTGCAAACATGCTTTCTGTAGGTCGGTCTCTTTAAAAAACATTCTGCCCAATTTGTTACACATTACGTGTAAAAAATTCATGCCCCTCAATCTTGTGGCGGATAGTATCAGAAAATGTTATCCTGAGGTAGACGCTTTAGTAGCGCATATCAAAGCAGTATTTGTCAAATCACGAAAACGTATTCGCGAATTTTACAGACTGTGCCCCCGTATACCAGAGCCCCCAGAAATATTTAACTCGTTGGGGAACATGGTTGCAGGCCGGTTTTATCACCATAAATATTTGACAATATTAAGAACGTGGTTTTACAATTCGATACAAAGGAAGCTGCCGCTATCCAGGAAAAGCCAGTCGAAATTTGAAGATAGTCAGTTAAAATGGATTAAAAAAACATTCACGACAATTACTTCGGGCTAGCAGATGCAATAAAAAAATTAAAAAAATCCCGCGGTGCCGTTAGAAGAATCTCTACAAATAGTGCAACATGTTCACGCACAGCTATACGCGATTGAAGACGGAAAAAATTTTTTTTGTTCTAGAAAAATTGAAAGTGTTTTTGAGAAAAATTCTGATTTTTGGCACATTAAGACACATTTTTTGAAGGTGCGTCAACAGAATCGTTTAAATATTTGAAAGATTATTTTTCTTACGCAAATATTTGTCATAGATGTAGAACGTTCGTTCTCTGCATATAAACGCATTTTTTCCTCATGCCGTACTAGTTTTGCCGAAACAACAGTGAAAATATTTAATGTTGCAGATATTTAACAGACATTATTTACTTTTGTGATTTCCGGAGGACTCTTAAAATGGTAAGTGTTTGAGCACGTGTTTTTTAATTTTATTAAAAGATGAAGAAATTTTTTGCGGCAGCAAAAATCTCTATTAGCAGAATAAAATCTAGTGGAACGCGAGGCCTGGTCGAACTCTACGCTACTGCGTGGTACCGCTCGTGGCCAGCTTTACTTATCAGTTACATCCAACTCACGAATTTTACTTAGACTTAAAGCTAAACGATGAACAATTAGCAAGGGCCAAAATCAATAT
Source organism: Dynastes maya (assembly GCA_029619315.2). Classification (NCBI taxonomy): domain Eukaryota; kingdom Metazoa; phylum Arthropoda; class Insecta; order Coleoptera; family Scarabaeidae; genus Dynastes; species Dynastes maya. The sequence continues at coordinate 13,368,235 of JAROYE020000005.1, read as the reverse complement.
AAAGTTTTAGGGGTATGGTTTGACGAAAATACTTAACTGAAAAGTTCACTGCGAAAACCTTCTTTCAAAGATTAATTCCCTTTGCTACATCTTTCGAAGTCTGAAGAATATTCTAAAAACACAACAGCTGCTAAGGATTTATCACACGTATGTAACAAGTAGAATGACCTATGGTATTAGCTTTAGGGGGAAAATTTAACACTAGCAAATAATATTTTTAAAAAGCCAAAAAAAGATTATCCGTTTTATTGCTGGGATTAAACCTGCAGATTCTTGTAGGAATTCTTTTTTTTAGCTATGATATCGGGCATTACCTTGTTTTTATATATCAAGAATTAGCGATGTATGTTAGCAGAATTATAGATCACATCGAGATTTTCACGACATCCAAAAATAGATTCGGGGAGGATCTCCTCACTCCAAAATCCAGGTTGACTATGTATCAGCAGTCGCCCGAAATTCTAGCTATTTAAAATCTACAAGAAGCTTCCTTCACACGGAAGAAGTTCAATTTCAAGAGTTTTTAACAAGTAATGTTACTTGATTTTAATTGTATCTAATTCTGTTAATGCTTAAGTGTAAGCGCTCCGCCCAATTACTTTTTTTTACTGCCTTTGTAATTGCAGGCTTACTTAATGTCTTTTTTTGTTTTTATTAATGTTGTATTTAGTTTGTATTGTGTTGTGTCTTTGGGACCATTTCCTATACTTTTGTAAATCATGGAATAAATTATTATTATAAAATTATTATTATTATTATTATCTATTGGGAGCGGATTGCAAACCCAATAGTAGCACTTTACATAAAAAAAATATGAATGAAACTAGATGAAAATAGTTTTATAGAAATCAATATTTTTTTTTTTTTCTTTTTTCTTTAATAAATTTTAGTCATTTCCCTATTTGTTAGGGGTTAAATTTTCCCAATTTCATACAACCCAAATATATTTGATAAGAAAATACAACATCAGTGTTATTTGAGGTCTTATCTTGGTTTTTTTTTTAAAAATAAAATCTACATTTTTAACCATTCAAAACATTCACATGAGTACATTAAGTCGACACTAAAAAGATTTGCTTATAATTCTCCCTACAAAATTTAATCTCGAAACCCCCTTTACCAAAATACAAAGAATCTCTTTGATGCACATGGTTTGAAAAAGTCTCAAACTTTTTTCTTTTATCCTTGTCAAATTCTGTTTTTTTGACTTTTTGGGTATTTAACAACTAAAAAAATTTTATTAGTATCAGGCATAATTTCTTGTATATCTTGCCGTATGCGCTATTTCGGTCCTGGCCCAAATTTTTTGCAATCCAAGTAAACCAACCGATAATGAATACGAAGTTAAAAAAACGAAAATTAAAACAATAAAAGTACCGTAGGGCATTTTATCCAAAAATTGAAAAAATAAATTACTATCATTAATATTCCATATGCCTGTCGTATTTGGAATGCAAAGACGTTTGTGCAGTAATATAAGGGGATAGCAAACTCAACATCCCCTCGGCTCGAACAGCTTTTTAAAGCTGAAAGATTCTCCCTCGATAAAATAATAGCGGATTTTATTATACTCTATATCGTGAAATTTCCGTTTTAGTATTATCAAAAATTGATAGAAAAGGTTTTGTATTGTGTGAGAATCAGAGGACTTCCCAAAATTTCTAGAAAGGGGATCTGTAAAAAAGAAAAATTGGGAAAAACATCATTTCTCTTCTCAAGAAGCCACTTAAAGATCTCTACTAGTTCTAATTGCTCTTGAAGAGGGGTAAGGGTTTTCCTTAACAAATATCCCTTATAAAATGGGAAATAGTCATGAAAAATTCAAAAATAAGGATATTTTGGGAATTTTCCCAACACAACATGATACGACCCCGGGAGTTTCGGTCCCCTCTGCATAATCTTCTGCCAGATTTGTCTTTTTTAGAAAATTTTTTGCCTTTTTGGGTAACTGCTTAGCTATGTCCCCAAACCGCAAATACAGTTTCCAAGTAGACCACATTTTTGAATTAATACCCAACGTTCTAGTATTATTGTATTAGAAAGATCATGACCCATTGCTGGATTTGTTCTTGAAGGAGCATTGTACCTACATAATTTCTAACAATAGAATTTTAAAAAAATTTAGGGGCTAAACATCCCTATTTGAAAGCAAAGAACCCAAAAATAAGGCTATTTTAATTTTTGGCCCGGGAAGTTCTGCCGTGTATCCCCTTAACAACAATTCCCCCGATTTTTAAAAGGTTTTGGAAAGTAATTCTTGCAGGACCTTTATTGTTACCTGCTTAATTTTTTGCTTCAATATCTTTTTTTTAGGCTGATTACAGTATCCGGAAAAACTTCACTGCAGAATAAAAAACCCCTGTTCAGTCATGCATTCTTTCTCGTAGCTTTTTGCAGACATAATATCATTGATCAAATTTTCATGTAAAATTTTTTGGTAAATTTTAAATTTAGGGGGAATAAAAAACATCCCCGGTCTTTCGGTTTTAAAAATAAAAAAAAGATGACGACACCATAATTTTATCAACTTTTTAGTCTTGGTGTCAAAGGTTTTTTAACCCGATCCCCTTTAAAAGTGCACGATGTCAAAAAAAGTTTTTTTTTTGAAGAGAAAGGGGTTTTTAAATTTCAGAACGGCTTTTTCCTGTAGAGGTTAAAAAAAGGGGTTTTAATAACTTTGGATCGGTAAATTTTAAGGTTTTTTAGTTGTATAATTTTAAAAAACCTTAAATTTTCGTTTTATAATTTTTGGAAATTCGTTATAAAAATTGGGAAAAAAGGGTATCCAGGGAAACTCCAAACCCACAAAAAATCTTTAATTTATTTTAAAATTTAGAAAATTTAAAAATTTTTTCCCAAAATCCCCTGAAAAAAATTTTTCAGTAGTTTAAAATAATCTTGGTCTATCTTAATTAAAAAAGAATTTGATATTTTATCATTTCAGAAAGGAATTGCATTGACTTCTTCAACTACAACTGAAACTTCAGGTTTTTCGTGCCACCAGAAATGATTTATGCCCTCCCTAAATATCTTTTTATGTTGGAGTAAGGGAGCCCCCAAAAATTTGTTTTAAACAAAACCATCTTTTCGAACTCAAAAATTTTTTAAAAATCCCATTTTTCTTTGCCAATGTCTTGCTTCATAGCACGGTTACCATTATTTTCAAGAAGAGGAACAATCTTAAAAATCATCTATTGTTTTTTTTAACGCAAAGAATCCCGGGCCCACTCTTGAGACCCTGGGAAATTTTCGCATCGATTCTGGAACCCCTCAGCCATTGTTAATTTCTTAAATTTTCACATCACCCCAGGGTATGTCATAATGCTACACGCGATCAATTACATCATTAATAATTTGTATAGCTTTTGTAAAAGATTAAGTCTTTTCAAATTTGCCCAAATTCAGGATAATAAAGTTTGGGGAAAGCCCAAAAATAATTCTTCCCCACTCTGAAAGTTTGCATTTTTCTCACATACCATCGAAACGATTCTAAAATTAAAATATTTTTATAAAAAAAAGGCGATTTTGACCTTAAATAAACGGAAAAGGAACCTAAAAGAGAATGAGTTCGATCAGTCCCTCCGTGGAGCAAAACCCGGCTTCCTTTGGACCAGCTGTTGTTTTATTACAAAAATCAATTTATCTTGTAAATTTGATTAAATTCTGCCGTAGCTCTGCCTGAAATGGGGCTGAATCAGAAGCTTGCTTTGAGTTCCCTGAGATTTTTTCAGAAGTTTACTCCAAGCGTAGGGCAAATTTTCTTGTTCAGCGTTTCCTTTTTCGACTTAAATTTTCATAGCGCGCCCCAATACTTTGAAAGCCCCCTAAAGTTGCCCCAAAATTATTTTTAAATATAGAAAGTAAATCTCATTACGTTATTATTTTCGATGGTTTTCCTATTTTTAGACCCAAATTTTATTTTTGTTCGGTTTTTTCTTTAATGTCCCAAATCATTCACACATCCAAATCACGAAAGGTTTCTCCATTTTCCCTTTTCCCATTCACCAAAAACGCGTAGCGAAATCATTTCCGTTTATATTTCTTTTTTTGTTTGGCCAAAATTCTAGAAATAAGATCAAATTTTAGCACTCTACTGCCTTGGATCCTATACCGTTTTTTTTATTTTTAATTTACTTATGCGTGAGGATCTTATTTGGTAATAAGCCCAATTTTTAAGTTTTCCTTGATATAGTAAAAAATTTTGCCAATACTAGTAATCAGGCCCTTTCGAAAGTCTGCTGCCCAGTTCGCTAGTTTGCGGAGAGATGTTTCAAAATCAGAAGATTTTTATAAGTAGTTCTTTGGAATTTTTCATTGCGCCACAACAATTGAGGACCCCATTTTGCCAAAAAATGAAAGTCATTTCTAGCATTCAAAAAAACATAAAATATTTTCCGGTTAAAAAAACATTTTTTTAAGTAGGAGTTTAATTTATAAAAAAAGACCTGTTTATATCCTGCGTAAAAAATCGATAAAAAAGAAAAGGTTTTCATTATTTTTTTTATTCTCCATTATTTAAATATAAAAAATTCTTAGTTAAAAGGAAACGCTGGCTTTTTCAATTGTTAGTCGATAAAAACTTCTTTTCGGGCCTGAATTTCTTTTTTTCAACTGGCAACCCCCTTTTGCCAATATTCTGACGAGAACGGACAAATTCCTTTAGGGCGTTAGCGGGCCCAACCAATTTTTCAAGCGAGCTTTTTTGTGGTGTCTATTTTGTGTATGTACAAAGCGTTGTGGTTTTTTTTAAAATTTGAGGAGTAAATTTTTAAATGAGTGGATAATTAAAGGTTTAATTAGGCGAAATCATTATATTTTACCGTGAATGAGAAATGAAATAGTTTTCATGGTTTTTGGGAAAATTTTTCAGTGTTTTGGGTTGTGTATTGGTAATTTTTGTAAAGTGGAAAAACACAGAAACAAATTAATATTAATATATAAATAGTTACAACCTTTAAAAATAAAAATCATGCATGCAGTCTTAAAAACGTATTTTTACCAAAAATTTCAAATATAATCAGATTTACTAGGGTTTTGTATACAAGCCCGTGTATAAATTAGTGTTTAAGTTTGTCTGTTTTTCGAAAAAATTTTTTAAAAGAAAAGCTTAACGCGAAAACGAGTATTCGGCGTCAAAAACCCAAGTTATATGTGGCAACATTACAAAAGAGTGTCACTTTTTTCGGGGAGTTATGTTTATTTGCAGCCCATAACTGTCAATAATCAGTTTGAGACGGGGGTTTTAGGCAAAATGCCCCTTGTTTTTGATCAAGGCAAATTAAAAAAATAAAAATTTATATGTTTCTCGACAAAAACAAAAATGATCTACTATGTTTTTTTTTTGCCCCAGTTGCCTATTGGACTTTTAACAGCCTAAATCGTGGTTTTTTTGCCTATTTTGTCCTAAAAAATATTTATTTGGTCTAAACGTTTTTTTTTTTAATTAAATAAATATGGTTTTTTCACAGCTGCATCTTTCTTAAAGAAAGTTAGTTTTACAGCTAAAAATGCTATAAATAATACAACGATGGGTTTTCCGTTATTTGTGAGGGGGAAATTTTTGGGTTTGCCGCAAAATTTTTTATTTCTACCCTATTGAAGATATATCCTAATTTTTCGGGTTATCGCTCTCGGGGTTATTTACCGACCCCCGTTTTTTATTTTACGGGAATCCCATCGGCTTGTTTTGCCCCTTTAATTTAAACCGTATAGGCAAATTTTTTTTTCTCCCTGTTAAAGTGATTAATGAATACAAGATGCCCATTATAGTTTTATACAATGGACATTTGAATTGCGTTTAGATTTTTTATATTTTTCTTTAATGTTTTTCTGGAGCGTTTGTGTGTGTTCCCATAGCGAGGTGGATTGAGAATATTTTTTAAATGAAAGACGTACTTTAATTTTTAGTATATCGTAGCTTGAACGAATATTTTTCGGTTTGTTTCCGTCGGGGGTGTGCTTTTTTCTCAGTGTATTAGTATTTCCATCTAAAAAGCCAAAATCCCAAGGAATCAAAGCGATAAAAATTCAAAAAAGGGTAAGGCAATTGAGGGACTATGTCTTTCAGCTGAAACCCAAACAAAGTGGAGTTGTTTTTTTAAAGCGTGCGGAAAAAATGGTAAAAGGGGGTTTTTGTTTTTTTTTCCAACTTTCTTCAAAAATTTACTGTAGAATTGCGAAAAGAAAAATATTTAGAGAAAATGTACTGCTCCTGGACATCAGGCAAAATCTTAGGAAACCGTTGAGGAACCAAAGTTAATAGACACCAAAATAAGAGAAATCGACGTTTTTAGTCGAATTTATGCGACGCTTTTATGTCTGCAAATTTCCTCTGGACGATTAAAAATACTCAAAACTGCGAAATTTCTCATAAATACTGCAACAAGAATGGGCAAGCGGGTTTTAAAACCTTTAAAAACAATATGTAAAAAAAAATGTTTTCAAAAAGAGGAATTAAAATAAAAATAATAAATTTAAAAAAAGATTTTAACTTTATGTCATTAAGATTTGTTTACACCCATAATATTTTTATTAATTTTTTTAAAATTATTAATACTATTCGCGAAGAAGTTGGGAAAAACGATATTTTGGAACTATAGATGAGAGACTGACTCTAAAGGTGTATTTGGCAAATATGATTTTGGGTAAGCTTTTTTTGAAACACCAGGAAAACCGTTTTTTTGGCTACAAACCAACTTTAAAGAACAAATGGCAATACAAAGGGAAAATTCGTGAACCAAGCTTTTGGTAAGATATATTATGCAAAAAACTTACTTTAATTATTTTAAATTTAATGCTAGATATTTAAAAGGAAAGGCAACTCTGTATTTTAGGTATTTGTGGCCCAACAGATGGGAAATTTAAATGAAAAAATCAAGCTTTTTTGTCACGGATGGTGCTTTTATATGCCAAATGTGGTGATTTTAAAAAATCTTAATCATTTAACATGTTTTGCACATGGGCCAATTTGGGGTGTGAATGTCTAAGAAAACAAATGCTAATGTTTAAAGTTTTAATTTCAAATACCAAGAGAGTCTTTTTAAAAATCCATGCGTTGGCAGTGTATAAAGAAAAAATGCAGACTCCCCTTTGCCTCCCGAACCGTCTTTAAAACGTTTGGGGGAAATTGGTTGAGGCGGTGTTTTTTTGCTAATAATTTCGAACAATAAAATCAGTAAGTACTTTTTAGCAAAATTTTTTAAAAAAGATTTTTTAAACGCTTAGTTTTGGTTGTAATACGTTTGACAAAAAATTTTGTAACTGTATTGAGAAGCGCAAGAAACTTTTCCAAACAAAATGTCAAAAACGATCTTTTATACATCAAGTGCATTATAAATTTCCATTGATAAAATCAAAAGATTAGAAAAAATTTGGCCCTTCCTTAAGATTCTGTTTTCGAATAAAATGCCGAAGCGCTTTAAAAAGCCCCAGGAAAAATTGGCAAAAAAAAATTTTGTCAAATTTTTAAACCCAAATGATTTCGAAAAAACCCGGTTTCAAAACGGTTAAAGGTTTGTGAGTGCTCAGTGGCGAAGCAGTTGAAGCTACCGTCATACCACAGTGATGGGCCCTATTTAAATTTTTGTCCTACCCCTCATGTGACGTAGAACGTTATTTTCTTGTATAAGCTGCTGTTTTCCCACCCAAGAACAAATTTTTTAAAAAGACAAATTGGAAAAAAAACATGTGTGCTACGCAAAAAAGCGAATTTTAGGCATGTTTAAAAGGCGATTAAAAATTATTTATTTTTTTAAACCAAATGAATTACTATTTTTGTTATTAGTTAAAATTTTTATGTTTTATTTCTTTTTTTGGGTGAAATGTACCCAAAATTAATTAAATATCGTCTTTTTTTCATGTTTTTTTTTAAAAAAAAATGATTTTTTGGTTTTTCGTTTTTTTTAAAAAATTTTCTAACATGCCCTAAAATCACGTTTTCGTCCAAAAATGTTTTAAAGCCCAAAAAAGGGCCCTTTTTTGTGTTTTTTTTTGCCCAAAACCCGTCTCTAATAAACAGTAACTTTACGTAGCCCCCAAAAATAAGTAACATTTTTCGCCCAAAATTTTCCCAACGTTTTAAAACTTCCCAAAACAGTTGATATTTTAAAGAAATGTTTTTGAGAAAAAAAAACTGGTAAAAGTAGCTCTTTGGATTTGTTGATGGTGCAATTTCGAAGCAGTTGAAACTATTAAAAAACTGTTTTTTCATTTTATTTGGGCTTATCTTTTTTGGAAACAAGATTCTCAAAACAAAATCTGTTAAGGCCGCACACACTTCGTTTCTGTTTTATTTGGATACATTTTCAGGATGGGTGGCAAACCGCAAGTGTGTAGCAGATTTACTTATATTTTGTTAAAAAGAGTCATGTGCAAAACAATTTACGTTTGGACTTTTTTTCATTGGTTTTTTTTTAAAAATTCTATGCTGATTCAGAAAAATTTGATACAAAAGGGCCAATTTTTAAAAGACCACTATTGCTATTTTCATTATTATTGTCCTACTAAACCCATTAAAAAGGTAGACAGTAGCATTTTTTTGTGGTAATATGAATTTAAAGAAAAAACGTTGAATGCCCCCATTAAAATAAATTATATTAAAAAAAAAACATTTTTTTTGTATTTTTTTAAATTTTTTAAGATCAATAACAATGAATAATAAGAATGTTACAAGGTTTTTAGCTTCTCTTCAAGGTATGCATTTGTAGTCTAAAATTTACAGTGTACTATGACTTATGAATTTAAGTTCTTTATTGTACCTACTAGAAAACTTAAATTCATAAAAGAATCTAGCTATTTACAATGGTTACTCTTCTATATATAGCGATCACATCCTTAAGAACGTCCAACAGAGGCATTATGTAAAAAATTCCACGACTTTATTCCCGGCAGAAAGCCGCGATAAGAAACTTGTGAAACTTCCAGTCCACACAATATCGAAAGGTACCTATTAGTAAAGTTTTTAAGGGCCAAGATATGAATGGGTGTTTCAGTATATCCAAAAACCTTCTTGGCAATCCCAAAGATAAATCTGATACGAAAGAAAGGTCGAGAATTTATAAAATTGCTATAAAAAATGTAGTGTCTGTAAGAAAGACTGCATTGGACAAAAGAAACGAGCGATAGGCACCAGATTCAAGGAGCACATCGCCTACTACAGATACGAGGAAATTGAATCGGCAAATAGCACAGTAGCACAACGCATAAATGAAATATTAAATTAGAAAGCCTAAAATTAATTAAAAACTTCGTCGCTGGACCTAGATGCCTACGAAACCATTTATATGCAAATGGATGCATCACTAGCACACTCAACTGTTTTTAACCTTTAAGGTATAGCGGACACATGTTTTGCTCACATCATTCGATCGTATGGTTGAGAATGTTAATCGATGAATTCTTGAAACAATTGTTCCGAATAATCAAATAATAACTTGTGTGGTGTGGAGTGGGCCAATACTTTACTGTTATTTTGACATACTATCACAGAGTTCTTGCTATCGTTATTGTCTTAAGTTACTGCAATTATTTTGTATATATTACCGTACCTAACTGCGACATTTTTAAAGCAAACATAAGCGTACAATTATAATAAGTTGACGACAGCTACATATACAAGTTTACTTACTCGCATACAGCATCGATTTAGTTACTGTACGTGTTGAACGCGTTGAAATAAATTAATCACCGATCGCACCACATATTTATACACTAATGTTACCGCTGTTTGCCCAGATACTGATATCTTTTACTCATTCGCCGCGTGATGTCAGTCACTAAAATGTCTTGACTAGATTACCCCATTTAGACATTTGGACTTTAAACAGAAACTTATTTAGATCATTACTGTCAGTATGTTTTAAACGCAATTTAAAGTTTCATCGTTATATGATTTAAGCAAAATTTAACTGTCAGAGTAGTTAGAGTTACCAGACGTCCGGATTTTTACCATGCTGGGTACGTCCGACCGGTAGAGCGGTTGTCCGTCGGATGATGCATCTCCTGGAATGATGTGGCGTCCGGGAAATCATCTTAGTTGTCAAATTAAAAAATTCGCCTACCTTTCCTTTGGTTACTATTTGGCGTTATAAACTTAGCTTTCTAAGGGAGTCATACAACGTTTACAAAATTATTTTTGTGCTTTTGTCATTTGTTAGGTTACTTACTGAAGTAAGTGCAAAGGGGGGTGTAAGTATAAGATAGTCTTCGGGGTTCATATTTTTAGTACGTTTTTTTTACGGTATCTAATAAATAAGAAATAGTTTAATTTTTGAAAAAAAAAACTACATAATTTAAAAAGTATCATAGTTTCTGGATTTTGTCCGGATTTTTTAAGGTAAATGCCCTGTGATGGGTAAACTGCTTTGGTAACCCTAGATGTAATTGTAACCAACATAAGAAAAAATTTTTTTAAAAATGGCCCCCCCGATTTCGTTTTATGATCATATTGTATCAGAAATTTAAAAAAAAATTTCATAATTTTTAAAATATACAGAATATTCATATCCAAAAAAATAGTCATTTTTGAAATAAAATGCGTTATTCAATCGCTTTTCTACTGACCGCGTATTTAAACAGCAGTAAAAAATACTATTAGTACGAGGCACGTTCAGCAATTAACGAGGACGAAAATACATTAGCAGGAAAAACTACTGAATATTATTGGATGAAAACTTACTGTAGGTTAAATTGGCAAGCTTGAGGACAATTTGAGTCAGCTGTTTGAAAGAAATAAAAGCAAACACAATTTTTTTATTATTTCAAAAGTGGTCCTCTTGAAAGTGTGCGGGGAAGGATAAGATTTTTTTTATCCGAGGTGTGAAGCCGGCCGAAATTTACTGGAAGTTGAAACAGAGGTGAAAAGTTTTTTAAGGCGGAAACGGGTATTGTGGTTTAATTTCATCGCTCCGGACGCCCAGTTGAGGGGTCGACGACGGCTACAAAATGCAAAAACGCCCTTTATTCCGATGACGGTGTAATAAATCGGGCAGTAGCTGATTTGTACAAGTTACTTTGGGAACGGGGTAGAAAACGCCAGGATGCTCTCTAAAAGGTTTTGGGACCCTGCTGCAAGTTAACGCCCGCTCCCATATCCCCAGAAAAAACGCGGAGATGACGAAAATTTGGGTTGGGGGGGTGTTTTACCCTTTCGTCCCGACCTCGCATTGTTCGTTTTTCATCGTTGGCCCCGCTCAAAGGTTTTAGCGGCACCAACTTCGAAGAAAGAAGCGGTCAAAAAGCTATACAAAGGGGTTCGGACACCGGTAAGAATTTTTCAGCACTGGAATTACGAAGCTCACGAAGCGAGGAAGAAGTGCCAAAAGTTGGTGGAGACTACTTTAAAAAAGTAGGTGTCTATTAATACTAAAAAGTCCCTCGATGTAACTTTAACCGATTTTCTAAACCAATAATAAAAAGGGTACAATAAGGGCCCCGCAAATTTGGGATCAGAAATTTTTTAATTTTCCATTTTCATATGGTTGGAGGTTTAAAATATAGTACAGGAAGATGCGGGTTTTTACATATTGCACATCAAGAGCCAAAAATCAAAAAAATTTTCAAGCAGGAAATAAACAAAGATCAGCAAATTTTCCCCGACGTACGAGATAGAGGTTACGTTACAATGCCTTCCCAGCCTTCTCTTCAATAAATTCATGTCTCTTAGTTAATTTTTAAAAATTTTTAAGCATTCTATTTTTACTTTAATTTATTTTTTTTAATACACATTTAAAATTTTATGAAAAAATTAAAATAATTAAAAGAAATAAAAAAAAAAATTGGGGACCCCTCCGAAAACCCACCGTATATAGAAAAAGTTTGAAGATTGAAATATCTTACATTTGAGGAAGGGGTGGTTTTCCAAATTCTTTTACTATTAAAGATATTAAGACTCGATAATGGGTTTCCCTGGCTAATTGATTAGACTATTTTTTTTGAATGTCAAATAAAAATTTAGATATTTAAAAAAATTGGTTATTCATTTTAAATTAGTAAGGAGGGAAATATGTTTCATGATTCTCATAGCTTGGAAAAAAAACCCAAAATTTTAAAAATAAAACTAAATTTTATTAGAAGATTTGGTAAATTTTGTAACAATGGGGTCTGTAGGAACGCGTTTTAGTCAACATCTTGCATATAAAAAAGTAAACCAAAATAAAAATACTGGTAGTTAAAAAAAAGTTGTTTGGGTTTTACTAAATTTGAGAATTTAATAACCCTAGCTAAAGGTTATAATTATAATTACCGACTGTGGAAGTTTACAAATGTTAATCTAAATCTTAAAAAAAAAGGCCTTTTCAAAAGGGTTTTCAAAATTAATTCAATAAAGTAACCAAAGAGAAGCTAAGAGCTCAGAATTTTAAGGGAATCATCATGGAAAAAAGCAATGTGAGCAGGGGAATGCATAGTGCTATGGGCGCCATCTGGGGAAGCACCCGAATTTGCGAGAGGTTTGGGTTTTATACCCGGTTTCTTGTCACTGCTTTTTTAGGTGGCAGGCTTGTACTTTTGACATAGGGGCGCCGGGAGTATATGTTTGCCAGAAGGGCAAAAAGGGGGAAACCGAATATCCCTTTGAAAGGATACACAGATGTGTTTTTCGACTCTCGGGGGGAAACAGTAGGTAACATAAAAACCCTTCTCGAGGTAAATAAGCACCAGCGCGAAAGAAATTTTTCGATTGTTTGAAGTTTAGCGAATAACCCGAGAGGCAAATAGCGGTATGAGGAGAAAAACATGGGAAAGCAACTTTGATGAGTCGGGTAGGCAAAAAACATGTCTGTCGTAGTGCTTTCTCTAATCACTTTGTTTTGCGGAGGATTCCATCATTCCCAAAGCATATTAGTTTTATCTTTGGTTTTTTTTTCTAGGCAACTTTTTTTTGCGTTCCAAAAAAGTAAAAAAAAAAGTATCTTTCAAATTAAAAAATTTTTTTGCTATGTTTCTTGCTCATATTTCTAAGAACTCTTCCAATTTATTCCTAATTTTACGAGGACAAATCTAAAATGAATCTAGGTATTTACTGATACACACCCGGGTTTTTCCACCACACCACTGCGAAAACCCCTTTGGAAACCGAAGTAAATGCTTTCCAACAAATTAGAATTTTCTTGTACTTATCTAGGGGGTTGTATTGCTCCTTTGGAATCTTTAAATACAGATTCAACATAAATACGAACCATGGGGATGAGGTTCTGAAAGGTTAACGCGTTTAAGCGAACATTCCCTTTTGAATTTCCATAGACCAGTAGAAAATCTTTTTCTCCCCGCATCCAAAGTTTGCTAGTGACTTTATCAAAACATCGATCCCCTTTCGACTGAAAATAACGTCGCATTTCACTCACTGCCCCTTTCCCAAAATCCGCATCGCTTTCGACAATATTTCCCTAGCAACAAGTGGGGCTTTCAAAAACCCCCCATACTAAACCCAATCGAATGTTTTTGTAGAAGTACATCGTTTCAGTTTGCCCGTCTACATTTTTCAAAATAGAATTTTATAAAAATGTAAAATACGTGCTTATTGCGTAATTACCTTCGGGAAATGATCTTCTTTTACATCATTTGAAACGGAATAAAATTCTTCCCCCTTTTTAAAAATCAATATTTTTCTACCGTTTTTAAAACCATAATACTTTCTATGAAGTTACAGCGGCTAATCTACAAGCATCTCTATAGAACAAAAAAATTAATGACCAGGTCGTTCGTGGGGGAAAGTGCATGCAGATTTACTTTTGATACATAAAGAACTTCTAAACCTAAGTAACACATCATGAACTCTAGTAACCGTAGAAAGAGAATGAAAAGCTGTTCAATTGCTTTAAATTTAGTATTTTAAAGCACTTTAAAACTATTTAAATTTCCCTATTTTCATGTTTGTTAGCTTCCTTTAGAGTCAAAACCCAATTAATCTTTTAAACCAGGTTCGATAATTGCTGTCAAAACAACTAGGTGTGGTAAAAACAAGGCCAACTTCAAATTTTAAAGCTTTTTTCAGAGATGTAAATCATTAAAGGAACGCAAATGAAGTAACAACAAATAAAATAGTAAAATAATAAAAATTTTGTTTATTTTTGAATAAAAGCACAACAGATACTAATGAAACACGTCAAAGATAAAGGAACAAAAAAAAATAGATACAAATTATAAGCAATACCTGTTTTCCCTCAAGTAAGATTAATTGAATAGCAATTTATGCATAAAAAATAAAAAGCTTTTCCCGTTTTTTAAAAATCTTAAAAAAATTTAATTTGTTTTTATTTTTTTAATTACTATTATACAACTTGCATCCATGAAGTTCAAATATCTCTGAAAAGTGGTTTTTTGTGTTGGGGGGGTAGAGATAATCACATTTTTGTTGGAAGTGGAGAGTTAGTAGCAAATACGGGTACTTTTTAAAAAAAACATAGACTTATAAATAATGGTAAAAAGGTTAAAAAAACCATATTCTTTAATGGTTTTTACAGGGAAAATCCCAGCTGAGCCCTGCCAAATTTAGGGTCGTTCTGTAAAATAAAAAACCTTTCCCCAGTAGTGCTCATTCCCCCAAAGAATAAAAGCATAAGTCTGATAACTGGATAACCCCCCGCACAGAGCATCGATATGGTTTTCCCAATGATACATATCAACAATACCCCAGTAGTTTGACTGAGTTAATTGGTAAGTTGATTATTTTAAAAAAAAGCGGGGGATTATTTCCTTCCCCATTTTAAAAAAATCATTTCGTTTTTTTCAAATTAGTTTTAATTTATTTTTTAAAACCCAATTTTTAAAAAGGATAAAAATGCTATTTTTTGTTAAAAAGCCATTAAGATTTAGAAGAACAATGATGCTAATATCGTTGCGTAAGGGTTTTTTTAAACTGAACCAAGCCTATGAAAGGGGGAAAACATTATAGAGATCACAAAAAAGTTGGGCCGAAAAAAGATCCTTGAGGCACCCCTAAACCTATTGAAAAAACACCCACCACAAGCGACTCTCTGTGGGACAGTTAAATTGATTTAAACACTTTTTCTAATTATGCAATAAAATAGAATGAATAATAGTCAAAAGTTTTTGACAGATCGATGAGCATTGCCACAAGGGGCCCCCCAATCAAGAGTTTTTGAAGTCTAATTAAAATTAAAAAAAAAAGCAGTATATTGACGATTTTGGGAATAAAACCATGTGATTTTAGATAGTAGGTTAAATTTTTGAATTGTAAATTGAAAAAAGTTTAAACAGAAAATATTAGGGCCCCCGGGTGAAAAGAGCAGACATTTTAAAAAATTTGCGCAGTAGGCGTAGAATTTTTTGACTTTGCGTAATGCTTGTACGAACGTTTTTCTTAAACCGAAAACGTTTATTTGTTAGTTGTAAGAATGAAAACGCGAGAACGTATTTATTTGCCCTTGGAAGATGAACTCTTACGGAAGCGGTGAGACACTTTTCAAATGAAAATTTTTGCCGGGCACCAAATAGATATAAAACGTTTTACGATGGCCCAAATCTTACAAATTGAAAAAAAAAAGTCAGAGCGAAAAAAAGGGAGACCGAAAAAGCTAAGTAAGGGTACTTACAAAAATGTGGGAAATTTATGGAAAACAAGATTTGGGTATCGCAAGGACAAAAAAGGCGGCAAAATTTAAAATGTTTAGTCTTTATATCAAGAAATTTGAAAAAAAAGGGTTTAAAAAATTAAAAAAACAAAAAGCACCAAAATGTCGGAAAACAAAGTAAATTTTTCCGGTTCCCATGAGGAAAATGAAGACCAACCAAAAAATGACAAAAAGTGTTGATTTAGAGATGAGAATTATTTACCTTTGGGAACACTAACACGCGGGAAAAAGCTGGATTTACAAAAAAATAAAAACTTGCTCCGGGGGAAGGAGATTCGCAGGTAAAGCAAAATTTTAGCCCAAAAATTTTAGTTTGCTATTTTTTAAAAGCCGGGGTTTCAAGGGGGGCCTTTTTATAAGAAGTGTGCGTGATTTTAGCAAAAATACGAAGTGTAAGGACAAAATGTCTACCAAAAAAGAAGCGATTTATTGAAAGATTTCACAAGAGATGATACTCTTTTTTGGCCCCGCTTAGCGAGTTGCATTATGCGAAAAAAAGGGTTTTTCAAAGGTTTAAAAGGAATAACTCGAAATCCTATCGAAGATTTTTTGGGAGGGGCTTAGTCGACTGTTTTTGAGAAGGGGTTTGGACCGCAGAAAACGAGAATCATTAGCAGTAGAATTAGCAAAATTTTTCCCAAACAAATAGTCCAGATAATCCACGCCATGATTCAAAAGATCATTAAATGAGGGAAAAATTTAAGAAAGTGGGCCTTTTTGCCATTTTAAAACCCAAAGAAATTTTAAACAAAATTTTTGTTTTAAGAAAACCACCCAATTTTTTATGGTTTTGATTAAAGATAAAGAATTTAAAAGAGTCCAACTATTTTTCATCACCCCCCTTTCATAGTTTTAGACAGCTGGCGAAATTTTCTCTTAATTTTTACAGTTACATTATTCGTTATTATTTTTCTGATGGGCCAAATTTCTTTTGTTTTTTTTGATGTTAAAAATTAAAAATTTGCATTTTAAAATGTACGCATGAGAAACTAATTTAAACCTATTTGTACGTTTTTGTCGAGTAAATTACGCAAACACTTTACAAAAACTGAACAAACGTAGTACTAATTCTGAGCGACAGTAGTCTCAATTTACTGGCTTAAACCCCCATGGGTTAATTAAATTGAAAAGAATGCCATCACCTAAACCCCCTTATGGGACGCGCGTTTCGGTTTTTATACATCCGTCGGCTAGCTTGGGGAAAGGTAAGGGCTTTCAATATTTAAATCGTATATATACGAAGTAGATTTTTTTTACATGTAGCATGAGGAAATTAATTAGATATCCCCTTTGTACGTTTTTGTCGAGAAATTATGCAAACGTTTACAAAGAACAAACGTTTTGTATAATTTGATGCGACAGTAGTCTCAATACGGCTTAAACCCCAATGGGTTTATTAATTGAAAGTAGTTGAGACTACTGCGCTCAAAAATTAGAGCAAACGTTTTGTTCAGTTCGTAGAAGGTTTCCAAGTAATTTACTCGAAAAAAAACGTACAAATGGGATATTAATAGTTTTCCTCTGCGACAGTAAACATTCTATTGTATATATACATTTAAAAATATTGAAATCCCATTCCCTTCCACAAAGCTAGCCGACAAATTTGTATAACATCGAAACGCCCCCCGTCAAAGGGGGGTTGGATGTGATGGCTTTACTTTTCAATTAAATTGTCATTTTTTTGTTTTTTGGGGTGTCACCTCCTTATAAATTTTTCTTTTTCGAGGTATTTGGGTTTTTAGAGTCGAATATTTTTTTGCTAAGATTAGCTAAGAAAGCTTAAAAAAATTCATGTTATTTTATTTTACAAGACGAAACTCAAGATTATTTCTTTTGTTTTTCAATCAACAGGGGAAAGCATTATTAAGTAGTTTTAAAAAAACATAAAATTTTAAAAAGCACTCTGTAATGAAAGTCAGATTCTACTTGTAAGACCTTTAAACAAATTTAAAGATTTGAACAACACGTTAATTTTTCAACGTTAGAATTGCTTTTTTTTAAGTAAAGTTTGAAAAATTGGCAAATGATCAAAAAAGTCTTTACTATGCAACAAAAAAATTTATAGACATTAGGAGATTAAATAAAAATTTTCTCCAAAAAAGTAGTGAGGTGTAACTTTTTATTGAAATCACGGATATTTGCATTAGTTTTTCGCAGATAATTCGGGAATTTTTCAATAATTTGCTAGTTTTTGTCACAGTCATAGGTTCTAGCGGTAAAACATGAAGGTGGGATTTTAGCGAATTTTTATTTCGAATACGTTTTTATTAAGCCTTTGAACATCTAAGGTTTCGCCTACGTTTTTTTTTTCTTGAAACCCATTCTGTTTTCGCGTTCGCGTTTTAACCTATTTTTAGTTCAATATTTGTATTATTGAAAGGTGTACCTCTTTCTTTTCCTATTAACGACTAAAGTGGTTTTTTCCTTATTTGTGTTTTTTAAATCTGCCAAAAGAACTAGACGTTTTTTACTGTAAGGATGTTAGTGATTTTCTTCATTCATAATTGATTAATTTTAAAAAACTATTACTTTACGCGGAAATTTTTTAAACAGAATTTTTGGAAAAGTTTTAAGCAAAAGCAACCACCATAATAAAAAACGGAATGAAGTAACCTTTATAGTGAATAAAGATTGCATTTATTATTATATAATTTAAAGGGAATAAGCTAACGTCAAAATGATTTTGGAACAGCCGAATAAAAATCTGATAAAAATGATTTTTACGAAAACGTTTTTGTTTATAATTCCTTTTTGTGTTTTTCGTTTTCTTTTAAAAGTTCAAGTTTTGTGAAATGGAGTAATGCTAGTGGTTCTTCCTCGAAGGTCCCCTTCTTCATTTAACCATCTTTTTTTAATACTTTATTGTTGGTTTACTTAAAAAACGGAGTTCCTTCAACAGCAATCGAAAAAACCGACATATTACTATCGTATAAAAAAGACTGTTGTGTGAATTTTGTGACTGTGTATTTAATGCATCATTTCGGCCTCAAAATTATATCATAATCAGATTTTCGATTCTCAAAATTTCACATATGTCACCATGGATACCTTACGAAATTTAAATACCTACTGGGCATGTTTTTCATAATTACCCTGTCTAAATTAAAAGTATACATTGAATATAAAATTTAAGAAAAGAGCGTAGAAGATTTAAAAACGGCTTTTAACTAAAAATATCTATCAAAATTATTATTGTATATCTAATTGATATTTCCAAACGTATAAGAGGCTTGTTGTATATTTTAATTAGCTAAATTAATTTTCATATACTACGACAGAATTAGAGCGTATAATTCTTAGAGCAAGGTAGCATAGAATTTGTGGATCAGTGTGATTAATTTTGGTTTTAATGAATTTGTACTCTTTTTGGCATTTAATTTTGTTTCCTTTGATCTCATTTTTTGCAAAATTCTAAAAGCTCGTTGATATTTATTTCTTTTCGCTTTACAGTACAATACACTCAAATGCTTTTGCAAGTAATGGCTGATTGTGTGCTCCATATTTTTCAACTTGGTACAAATGACTTTGACGTCAAATGTTAGTTGCATTACGACGTGCCATCATCTCAAACGTTGTCGAGTATTTGGCTTCTATTCGAATATCTAAGATTACAGTTAGTGCTGTATTGCAGGAAGAATCAGATGTAATAATGTTCGCTGCAGTGCCAAAATGTTATGTAATTGACATAATACTGATTATACTTTTAACTGGTCTTACGGTAAATACATTTACATGAAAATATTAATAGGTTATCCCTGAATGATCTTTCAAAAAAAGCAAGATCTTTAGGCGCAAAAACTCACTTTCTAATGAAGCAGATTTGATGTCATAACTTCCAAAACAATAAAAAATCATTTTAATTCTTAATTTAATACTAGTAGTGAACATAGCAAAATTATCCCTATAGTCCATACCTGTAAAGAATCTTTCAACAAAGTAAAATGGTCCTGTTTAACATATAAAGTCAGTGCCACCATGGGCACCGGCAAATCCATTTTTATCATAAGATCCGCTTCTCTAATCAATAACGGAATCGTTGGATGTAAATTAACAGTCAGCTTTTGCTGTTCAGGACATATTATTAACAGATGCCTGTTCAAGCAATCGTCTATTTCCCACACCTGCAAAATATTCGATAAAAATATGAAATGAGAAATAGTCAACCGACATGTTGTTTCATCCATATAGCAACCATATCACTCTCATAAGACTTGAGCGTATTTTCTGCCGCTTTATGACGTCTTGATAACTCTACTGTGGCTGGTAAAGTCTTAAGAATGTGGTGCGTTGTCACGCTAGATAATAACTCCTCGAGATGGTAAACCAAGGATCTAGCCCATTTGATACGACCTTTAAATATGGAACTACAAACACGAAAACTTCATCTAACTCATGCAATATTACCTGCAATTGGGGTGAACATCCTTGGAAGAGGTGGATCATCCTTTTGCTTCCGATATAATTTCACAATACGGTCGACCTCTTTTTCGCAATGTTTCAAAATGCGATCATGCTTTTCGCACATTTTTGTCAGGGGGATTTTATCACATATCTAAAAAGCGGTAATCAGTGAAGTTAATGAAATGTAAACACACGTTCAACAAATACCATTTCAAATCTACCCAAAAATGTAATTCCTTGCGGAGTTTCCCAAACACTTTCAAAATTTGTTTCAATTGTGTTAGCAATATTTGCCTTTAAATCATCTATTTTCCACATAAACGTTTCAAAATCAGCATCGTACTCGGCATTTCTATGGTCCAAGTAATCATACTTCTTGTTCATAACGGTTCCTTTTATTTCTTCAAACTTTTGCATTGCTTCTTCTAAAGCTATGGGGAAGTATTTTACAGTGAATAAGTAAGATGTTGCCTAAATGAGGCAAGTATTATTATTTAAAAGATTATTAAATTAGCTTGAATGGAGCGAAAATATAAACTTACAGACAGACATTGTAAACTAAATTAACGCAGTTCCTAAAATATAATTGAAGCAACTTATTACAAAAAGTGTGGACAACTAAATGAACAGAATACAGGAACGTAAAGAAAAATAAAATAAATAGACAATAACTATGAACATTTGCAGACATATGTATCAGTACGTTGTACCTTCACCCATTAGTAGACCTTCCATTCTCCTTTGAAATAGATAGCTGTAGTCATCGATTAAATCAAACATGGATATAATTTTTCCAAGACGTCCGCAAAAAGCGTTAAACTTTCCAAATATGTAATTCTCAGAAAAATTAAAATTACTTTCACCTTCTATAGTATGTTGATTTTTTACAGTAGCATAAGTCTTTTGATAAATTTTATTTAGCATGATGCAGTTATTTAATTTTTGCTTCACGTCTTGCCGATCCTGACTCCATATTGTTTCATTTCCTCTGCAGTTGACGTACTCCTTGCACGTTTCTATCATTTGATTCGTGATCTGTGAAATAAGTAAATACATAGTCAAATAATGATTGGTTTGAAACCAATCATTGTAATATGTACCTTAACCATTAAAGCTGAAGTACGTTCTGACGTATTGTAAAATTGCGATACTGTATGAATTAGGCGAACTGTTTGTAAAAGACCAAGCAGTGAGTCCTTCATTTTAACCTTGCAATTAAGATCGTTTCTGTTAGAGTTTATTTTTCTAAAGAAACATGTAAATAACCCAAGAATACAAATTTATTACTTACAGGATCATCTAAATATAGCGAATGGCAATTTTTTTCTAAAGCTTGGATAAACTTTGCATTATCTTTAGCTTCGTTATAGCAATAAGTGATCTTATAATCCGTTTCTTTCCATTCTTTAAGCATTTTCGAGCGTGCGAATTGAAGAGACATTACAGTTCGTTGTACTTCAGTCGCTTGTACTTGAGTTACAATTTGTGAAAAACGTGCTCCTCTCTTCTTCCAATATTCCAATTCATCTTGTGGACCTATAATGGAAATATATACGCATAAAAACACAGTAATCATTAATAATGCATACCAGAACTATGACATTCTTTTCGAATTTGATCGCTTTCTTTAAGTATTTCGGATAGCTTCTTGATCCAAACTTTAACTCTTTCCTCCAGCTCTATTACAAATTCTTGTTTCTTTACCATTTCCTTCAACTCATCCAATGTTACTGTACACACAAGATTTTTACCGTCGTCGAAAAGATTTACTTGGTCACATACATCTTCACAAACTAGAATAAAATTATTTTTGAAAACACATCAATATTATTCTATAATATAAAAAAATACGAAGTGTTAACAGTTTGTAGGCTCAGAAAAAGGTACGTAGCTTTAGGAAGACATTATTACCCCTTAAAGCGCTGCAAAACGATCTCAGACCAGGAAGCAACTGATTCTTGACTATAGGACAATGTACAGCATCATCTTCAGTATCTGGACTTGGATGAGCTAATGCTTCCATGAAAACATGCTCTATAACTCTCTCTACTGTTGTAACTAAACCTATACGCTCCGCATCTATTATACCACAATACAAATCCTAAAAGTTTAAGATTTTTTTAATCTTCAAAATAACTGTAAGCACAAGTAATATGTTACAAATGAAGTTTACTATGTACGCTTTTAAGAAGTTGAAAATAGCGTTGACATTTAAATATCAAGTGCACTGCAATTAATTTTCATTCATAAATAAGAATGGAATAAGTTACTGTCTATGAGGTAAACCTTTTGAAACCCTTCTTCTGGCAATTGCTTTGTTGTGCTTGTTCGAAATATATAAATACAAATCCCAGTCAAAGGTACATCCCAACCATCAGTTAAGAACAATTTCTTCTTCATAACTGGTGCCGCTATTGCTTGGGTTCTTGTGGAAGTGCTCTGCAATTGTCTGCTGGTGCCAGGTTTTGGCTCTGTAACAACTTGGTGTTCTGTATCTTCTACATCTTGATAAAACCACATCAATTTCGATCTCATATTGGGAAGAAAGAGTTGATTAATTTCATCAAGCTTTAGAATAGAAAGTAAAAAGGCGAAAAATAACATAAATAATTTTATGCAACCTCACCATATCAGCTTCAAAGACGTAATCCATAACTTCGTGCCGTGTTAAACCCGTGGCATCTATAAGTAGTTGAAATGCAAACTCGAGACGTGGGTCCATTTCACCACGCCTCGCTTTGCGCTCACATTCTTCCCGACGGCGCTGAAAGATTGGCGAAAATTGATACTTGTTAGGATACAAATATATTGCACCAGATGTAAATAGCATGACATTTTAATATACAGTGTGTTTTAATATACACATATGGAATTGCATGTGAAACGCTCGAACAGGTCAATTTTTAATCTATAAGATACCCCTTCTAAATGAAATTTGAAATATACAGGATGATTCATGTAAATGCAATGCAAGATAGGTGCTTTTTAATCAAACATCCATTTCTATATTTTTGAAATCTCCTTACCGATCTGATTTCAACGGTATATAACACATATAATCTAAGTGCAACTATAACCCATAATCTTATGATCTAACTTAATTGCAAACATTAAAACTATGAGATTTTTAAAACATTTGACTTGAACAAATGTTACTGTTTAACATATTAAATGCTCGAAATATTCTCCATTTACTTAAAATTGCTATCTGACTTTCTTTATAACTGGTGGTGAAATAATCTTTATTTCTGTTTGTTTATTTCTGTTTGTATTCTTTCTTTTAGATCATCAATGTTATATGTTATGGCTTCCTTGTATGTACTTTTTTGAGAGTGCTCCACCGAGAAAAGACCAATGACGTATGATCTGGTGATATAATTGGCCTCTTCGCCCTATCCATTTATTAGGAAAGGTTTCACTTAGGCAGTTTCTCACAGCATAATGGGGTGTCGCCCCATCATGTTGAAACAAAACATTTTCGCTTGGTAGGGTCGGATCTACGATATTTTGTTTGAATATAAATTTGCCACAACAATAACAACACGTGGTTGAAACTGTCGAAATGACGACCAAAGTTTAAAAGAAAATGTAACGTTTGAATTTCACCAATATTTCGCTTTTATTTTTTTTATTATTTTTTTTATATTGGTGAAATTTAAAAGTTAAATTTGTCCTAAAACTTTGGTGGTCATCCAGACAGTTTCAACCGCGTGTTAATTCCTAACGACTGCTTGGTGTTTTAACAAAAACAACTTCATCTCTAATGAGATTTAAATATTTTTGCTATTAATAAATTAATGCAGCAGAAATGGGATACTTAAAAAAGATAGCTGGAGTAACCAAATTTGGCAGGTGTAGAAGTGGGGACATCAGAGAGCAACTCAAACAAGAGCCAATACAAAAGACAAACAGCTGAATTGGTGTGGACACGTAATGAGACTGGATCACGACAGAATACTGAAGAAGGTAAACGAAGCGGCTCTAGGAAGAAACAGAAGAAGGGGAAGACCGAGGAAAACTTGGATGGAGCAGATCCGCAATATAGACGCAAGAAGAGGGAAAGAAATAAGGGATATGCAGGAATTAGCGCAAAATAGAAGAGAGTGAAAACAGTGGATAAGAAAGAGCGCGACTCCAAATCCGACGCCCTGAGGGACACAAGGACACAGTGAAAGAATAAGAAGATTATTAATAGGAAATCAAGTTCTCTAAGAAATAATTTTGCAACGTAATGCAATTTAAATGGTTCTGACTATATTTCCGAGCTGCACTATCATGGCAATTTAACTCATTTTAATATCTTAGCCAACCAAACATCCAAGAAAACCGCCAAAAGTGGATTCTGGGAAGGAAGGAAAAAAAGATAATCCAAGAAAAGGGTAACCAAAAATTAATGTTAATATAGCTCATGGTATTGGTGGAATCATTCCCGGCAAAAACAGTGTAGCAGAAAAAATAGCACTAACACGCGGACATGTTTCTGCCTACCCGGCATCATCAGCGTGGTTCTGAGCACAATTTTCTACTGCATACAATTGCGTTTGCCTCTCAGTTTATGTTGCTGATCTCCAAGAACAGCACTGAATATGTCTCTCGGCGACATATATCGCCAAGGGACACAAGAACATAAACTGAGGGGCAAACGCAACTGTATGCAGCAGAAAATTGTGCTCAAAACCACACTGATGACACCGGGTAGGCAGAAACATGTCCGTGTGTTAGCGCTATTTTCTCTGCTACATTGTTTTGGCTAACATTAATTTTTTATTATTGTTGCTAGGCATGTTTTCATGTGCAAAAAAAGGTGTTTAGAAAAAGTTGAAAAGATGTCGAGAAAACTGGACTGAGGAACTGGAAAACTAAAACAGAAAACGAAAATGAAGGAAACAAGATTGGCAAACATTTCAAAATGTAATATAGTCAGCATGTTAAAACAGTTTACACAAACAATTGCAGGAATGTATCGAGATGGAAGGATTTCGAACGTCTACTATAGATAGAGAAATAAGTAGATCCTTAATAATTATTAAGGATTGCAATAAAAATCAACAATAAAGATTATTGATATTGGGTTTTGATTTTAAATTTTTGCTTACATCACTTATTGATAGTCTGCATAAACTTTTATTAAAATTTTGTTTTTCTTGCTTTCCTTCGCTAAAAGGATGCATTAATGCTATAATTATTTTTTCTTGTTTCAGTCTCGATAGAGTAGCATCAAATATTTACATTAACCTGCCAAATGCTTTCAGTTGTGGACACAGTCCCACAGCATAGCGCACTTTATACCTGCTAGTTAATACACTATTTCTTTCACTTTCTCCTAATATATATATAAATCATATATCTTTGTGGTACCTTGTTTAGATGGAGTCAAGTATGCAATTTATTTTCGTAAAAATTTATGCTGGGTAATATGTAAAGTGCTCTTGCATAATTTACAATTCCTTTTCTTTCATTTCATCAATATTTTATTTAATTTTATTTAAAATTTAAATATTAAATGTTAAGTTGTAACTATAACATTTTATTTTAATGCTAATTTAATATTTTATAGTATACAGGGTGAGTCGGGAGGAACAGACTAAACTCGAGGAGTGTACTGTACACGTGAAAATAATGTAAAGAAACTCATATGTAAGGTTCGACAAACGTGTGCTACGGCAGAAGCGCCAAGAGGGGATTTAGGTCGATGTGAAGCCAGTGGAAGCGTAGCTTATGTTACAGTTTTACGCGGCTTACCGGGGCAGTAGTATTTTGTCGTAGTGGACGTCAATAAAAGGTAAGAATATATTATTTTTTAATAATACTGTATCTCACGTATCTATTTTTGCGCGATACGCCTCTGACGTTGCACTCGTTTGTCGAACCCTACACATATGTTCTAATCCGATTTTCATTTGTTTTCAAGTTATAGCGTAATTACAAATAAACGAAATTTCATACATTAACATTTTTTACTCATAGTGTTCTTTTAATAAATGTTCAAAAATACTGCCATTGACCTCTAAACATTTTATGCTTCGTCTGTGAAGGGCGCCTGTTGCTCTACTGATTGCATCATGTCTTTCTTTAATATCGGCTGTAGTATTTCTAACACGTATCGACTTTTGTCTTGAAATGATTTTGAGCCTCGAAAGGATTGATTCAGGTAGCCGATATGTCATCTGTGATAAGAAACGAAAAAAACTTTTAATGTCGAACGTACCTGGCCTTTTACTTTACATGATTAATCAATGCAAGGATACGTTTATTTTTTTACGGCGTATTAACTCGAAAACAAATGAAAATTTGGATCATTTACAAGAACGCTAGTTATTTTTTTTTAATAACGCTATAACTAAAAATGAAAATCGGATAAGAACGTATGAATTTTTTTAAATTATTTTCACGTGCACAAAACACTCCTGGAATTTGGTCCGCTCCTCCCGACTCACTCTGTATATTTACAATATTTTTATTGGTATATGAGATTCTCATTTATTCACTGTATATGTACCTAAATTTAACCGTTATTGAAATATTTGCAAAAAGAATGTTTTCGCTGTATTCTACCGTAATTATAGTTAGGGTAGTATTTAATATTTCGTTTTCCACTTTGGATATTCTCTACACCAATGTTACTCAAAGTGTGCTCCGCGAAGCCCTGGGGTTCCGCAAGGCTTCTGCGAAAGCACCACCAAAATAATATCAACCTAAAGAACAAAGCACATCAATTCCGACATTGAGGGAAAAAACTCATAGATATATCGATTTTGGTTTTATAAAAATTATTTTTCTCTCAGTGCATAATAGCCGAAAATGAGGCAACAAGCAGCATAATAAATGCTGACGCTTTCTCCCCCTCTCTCTCGCTGCGCGCTGTCTCATCTACACACGTCGCGAACATTCCAGTGCTCTCTTCATCTCTCTCTCATCCACAAACACCTCGAATCGCCTCGAAGGGTCTCGTCGCTTCGCTATCTATGTTTCACCGCCCGGAGCTGTATGAATCAGCGCCGCGCAGCACAGAGTTCAGTTCCACTCTGTGACGTGATTGCAACGCGCAGTCCACCGTTAATTTTAAAAGATAGAATTGGCTTAAAGGTGTTGCAACAAAATGTAGGTTCGAAAGTTCGTGGTTCGCCCGGAAGATGCGACATCAACCTCAAATATTTCCGATCAAGACAATGAAAATCAAGGAGGTGGTATGACGACTTCAAGCTCAAGAAGTATGACGAATCTTACATCAAACTCGGATTTGTTGATTCTAACGGCTCACCACTCTGCATGTTAGCAAGCTACTTCCGAATAGTTCCATGGTACCTACTAAGATGCGCCGACATTTACAAACTATACACCCCGATTGCAAAGACAAGAATGAAGAATTTTTTATACGTAAGAAAGAACAATTATTAAGAAGTCAAAAACCTATGACTTATGCGACCCAAACTGTGAATGAAAAAGCCACGTAGGCATCGTATTTGGTCAGCTATCGCATTGCACAAGCGGGCGAAGCGCACACTATCGCTGAGAATTGAATAAAACCATGTGTGGCAGACATAACACAATGTATGCTCGATGAAAAATCTGCAAAGCATCTTTCTACAGTGCCGCTTTCGAACGACACAGTTTCGCGTCGAATTGATCTCGCAGGCTACATCAAACAAGAACTTGTTGGTCGCCTTCGACACAACAAATCCGTCTTGCGAATGGATGAGTCGACTGATATTGCTGGACTAGCCATCTTGCTGATAATTGTATGATATATAAACATTCACTCCAAGAAGACTTGCTTATGTGCGCATCGCTGCCAACTAACACTACCGTAGTAGAAATTTTTAACACGATTAACAATTTTTTTGAAATAAACCATCTTGATTGGAACGATTGTATCGATATTTGTACAGATGGGGTCAAGGCAATGACTGGTAAAACAGCAGGAGCGGTATCACTAATAAAAAGTAAAGCGCCAAACTGTACTCCAGCATTGTTTTCCTGCATGTGACAACACTCGAGTAGAAACGATTAAAGAAATACCTGTTGCAAATGACTAAAATTGGTTCTTGAAGCAGCAGTAGAAATAATCAATTACGTCAAATCACGCCCTCTTCAATCCCAATTGTTTTCAATAATGTGTGACGATTATGGGAGCAGACATGAAACACTACTGCTCCACACTGAGGTTAGATGGTTATCTCGGGGTAAGACAACAAGATTATTCGAACTAAGAGCTGAATTACAAGCGTTTATGACTGACATTTCTTTAAAATTAAAAGATCGTTTGAGCGATGTAACTTGGTTGTTCAGACTAGCTTTTTTGGCAGATATATTTGGAAAATTTAATGAATTAAATCTATCTTTAGAAAGAGAACAGACAACAGTGTTCAATACTAATACTAAAATAACCGCCTTCAAAAAAAATTAGATTTTTGGATTGTTTGCGTTGGCAAGAGAGAACTAGAAAGCTTTTTAACACTGAATGAGTTCGTTGGTGAGCAGTTTGGTAGCAGAATTACCAAATGAAATATTTGAAGAATTGGTCCAATGTCTCCATGATATGCGCGCATCTTTTGAAGAGCAGAATACAAAACTAAAAATGAATTCATGGGTTCAGAATCCTTTGGTACCGAATTTGGAGAAGCCAGAAAATATGTCAAACGAAACCTATGAATCCTTTTTAGAAATGACATCAGATTCAAGCATGGAATTATTGTCCAAAACAATGTCACTTGATGATTTTTGGTGCAGGGTTCGTGATGAATATCCACAGCTTGCCACACAGGCTCTGATCGTTTTTCTCCCGTTCCCAACAACGTACTTGTGTGGAACGGAATTCTCAGCATATGCAGCTACAAAGACTAAATACCGCAGTAAGCTGGATGCTGAACCTGACATGCGTGTTCAACTCTTATCTATCAAGCCTGACATTAAACTGTTGGTCAAAAATAAAAAAAACAACTTCATACCTCCCATTAAATGGAAACAATTTTATCAATTTAAGGTGTGGAATCAATACAGTGTTATTTTGTATATTGTATTATTGTATATTGTTGTAGAAGTCAGTAGTGTATAATGTACCTATTTTTGTATGATTTTTAGTAAATTAAATGATTATAATTAAAGAATGAACATAAAACCAGTTTTTGCTTATTTTAAGGCTCCGTAAAATATTGAGTATTTCAAAAGGGTTCCGTCGCCAAAAAAGTTTGAGAACCACTGCTCTACACCATAAAGCTTAGGATATTCCCAACTACAGAAAGGTCATTTTGATCATCTTTAGATGATGTGACAAAGATGTTATTTTTTAAGTAATATTATATTAGCAGTAACTTCGTAAATAACAATGAACTATAAGCCTGTATTTAAACGATCGATGTAGCTTTTACACTAGAATTTAACTCGAATCCGTGATTCCTGAAGTAAGTATAATTATGTACACATACATATCACCCTTTGTGGTGTAAGTTAGTTTTTCGCAAATAACTTGTTGGGAAATGTTTTACTTTACAAACAACTTGGATGTATGTTTGAAATACATTTTTGTTAAAACTTTGCATTCACTTTTTCCTCTATATTCAAATTTTCATGCTGCATTTGCACACACCACTATTTAACATTCACCACTAAATCAGATAAAAGTGACATTTGCACTGTTATATATGCAATATTAAAAGCCAGTAGAATGTGCATTTATGTTCAAAGTAAGTTTAACACAAGTCATAAATTCGAAATACCTAGAATTCGTAACATGGTATGATTTTGAACGCATCGCATATTAGTGCCATAACTTTTCGTAACGATAAAGGTATTTATAGCTATCTCTACAAAATATAGTTTGCAAGGTTTCAGTAAAAGTCTAGGATAGCCTATCTGTACCCATATGACGTATCCATCAATCAATAAAAGAATACTTGGAAACCCTATTTTTATAAATAGTAGAAGCGTCAAAACTGAAAGAGAAGGAGTGTTGAAACTACGTCACAAAAATAACTAGGAGAGTAAAAATATATTATTTTATGGCTACCCACGAAATCGTAGAAATAATAGAAATATTGCGAGTTTGCGCAAATAAAAAAAGAACTGATCTTTGTCAAAACTACAGCCTAAACATTACCGATATTAATACAAATACAACTTACAATTTCTCAAAAATTTAGGTTTCAAGTTAATACATATATTTATACCTGCGTTAACAATCACAATTTCATTGCCTACGAAAACCATTAATATCAACAAGAATAAGCGAATGTATTGTTTGTCGACCACCGCAACTTAAATAGGGAAATAGAACGAAAATGTTGTAACCACTGGGGTGGAAAATATGTTTTTAGAACACTATACGAGGTGCTTTTGAGCAAAGCTGAATAAATCCACTTCAAAGGATTTATAGAAATACTTGTTTTTCTACAACGCAAGAAAGAACTAGCATTTTTGCTAGTGAATACTGCTTGTGGCATCACGGTAAAAGTGTCACTTAAATATAAAGTTTGGGAAATAATAAGTGTAAAAAAATTAACAAAAAGAAAAACGGATTTACTCAGTTTTGCTAAAACCATAAGCGAGAAACTAGAGCGCTTCGCTTACGGTCTCCTAATCTTTCCAACTTTAGACAAAAATAATATTAAAAAATCAGCACCATATACATTAAAACAAAAACAATATTATCCACTGATAAAGGTTTTTAACGAAAAACTAAACAACAAAACACATCTAACTCTTTTAAAACCTTAAATGTGTCACAGTCACATTTATTACTCATATCGTTTTCTGGAGTTGATTTCTGATTATTGTCATCTCGATTTACACATAACAGTTTTTTGTATCATGCAAAATTTTCGTCTGTCTCCCATTCTTCCCCAAAATGCTTTCCATGAAAGTAGCTCATGGAAAGCATTTTGGGGAAGAATGGGAGACAAACGACACTTTATATCTTTTTCCATGAAAGTAGCTCATGGAAAGCATTTTGGGGAAGAATGGGAGACAAACGACACTTTATATCTTTTTCTGTGGAATGTCTCTCGCAAATTGACCTCAGACAGCGAAAAATTCAATACTCTTTCCTCTTGTACATATAGGTAGGTTTGCTAACTTCCGACTTCGCTTGAAATCGGAAGGAGTGAAAGCATGCAATCGAAATTTTAATTTCTCTGACTTTTTTAATCTTTGTTTTTTTGTTGAGATAATCTTTACAAATTCATTATTCCAACAATCTTATCAAGGATATGTCAAAAATTTTCCAGTCTCGTCCCAATATCTTTACTCTTCCAATTTGTGAATAGTGACGAAAATATATGTATTCCTCTTTAGAAACAATGGTTGGATTTCTCCTAAATATATTTTCTACACGCCTATAAAACTGTGACCTCTTATGGAGTAAGTGATGAGAACTTTATATTGTCAGCAGAATACTTTAGGAGCCAAAATACTAACATATGAATAACATGGAAATTCTTGTTTTGGCCCCCACATCCGCCGCTGAGACATAACTCAGATTAGCCAGGTATAAAGATTTTGGATAATCAAACAAAGCAAATCCAATTTCTACAGCGCCCCTTCTAGTGTGATTTTCTGTCCAAACGTAAGAAGGAGAATTTTTTCAGATCATGACAACCCAGCAGAAAGAGTAAAGGCTTATTTGATAAGAATAAAATGCATGACTAGCTACGAGGGCGAATCAAATATTAACCGGACTTTTCTTTTTAACGCTCCCTAGGTGAAGTGGGTAACGTGACGTGTTGATATATGTTGGATGGGGATGTAAAGTGGAGGGGAGTAAATCGGTTCGACTCGCCAGAGCAGATTGGTTGCTAGTAGCATCATATCTGAGCAAGAGGTGCACACATCTGTTGAGCAACGCATTATTATTAAATTTTTGTCGCGGGAGGGCGTAAAACCTGCCTAAATTTTGCGTCGACTAACTGCACAGTTCGCTGAAAAAACGCTTTCAAGTCAGTGTAAAATGAGACCCATGCACGCCGACCGCGGACAAGCACCAGTGATACGAATATTCTTGCGATCCGTGAGATGCTGCGTACTACTGTCAACTACTTGATGAAGTGAAACTGGCCTATCGACGAAAAAGGCAAGACATGCCTATTCGAAGTGCGATTCTGCTCCATGACAACGCTCGGCCACATACAGCTGCATTAACCCAAGAAAAATTGGACAAAATTCATTGGGAAACACTGAAACATCCGCCCTACAGTTCCGATCTGTCGCCGTGTGACTACCACATGTTTGAGACACTCAAAGAAGAACTGGGAGGTCATCACTTTGACGACGACGAAGGTGTAGAAACGTCCATGCGCAATTGGTTTACAAACGCGATCACATTCATTCTTTGATGACGGAATTAAAAAACTTCCAATTCGGTGGGAAACATGTGTGAATAAAAAAGGAGATTATATAGAAAAATAAGGTGAATTCAAAATGTTATTTACTGTACCAATAAATGTTCTAAAACAAAAGTCCGGTTAATATTTGATTCGCCCTCGTAATTGCTGATCGGTAACAAGTAATGGAGATGACAAGATGGATGACCTTCCATATTTTTATTAAACTCCTCTCACTACCTAACTATTTCCCATACCTAAAGCTAGTCGTTTCTAAGATATTTTCGACTTATTGCCCTGACTTTCCATAATTAGGCGTAAAAACTGTCAAATTATCGTGTTTCTGTTTATGTATTACCTCTTCAAATATATTATGTTGAGCTGTATTGCTATTTGCTATGGATTTGCCATTTTCAAATATCAATTTGAAATACTTTATGTTTTTTCTAAGAAAGAATGCATAGGTATGATTTACACTCTAAGAGAATGTAATAAAAACTGTTCATTGATTTCACGTCCACATGGATATCTACATACCTACATCCTAGCCTATTACAAATTAGCTTACAGACATCTACAGAATATTAAATTTCTAGAGACTGCCAAAACAACTCTGCACTATATATCTAAAGAGATAATAAATAAGCAGGAACAGGATTGTGTTAAAATTAAAATTTTTGATACCTAATTACCGCGTATCAGGACAACAAATTGAAAATGCAAAATACCTCAACAACAATAGGAAATGCTTCACATAATTAACACAAAATGTCATCAGCAATTGAAAAATAAACTAACAACATAGTAAAATAAATTTTAGTATCTTGTCAGAGATGGCCTATAATCAACGAGTTCTTTTAATCTAAGTGAAAATATAGTATAATAGTTCCATAGGTTGGTTAACACCCAAAGTAGAAAGAAAGATATCAAATACTATAATCTGTGTTATTTCTGCAAAGTACTACAGAAACCATTTTTCGGAAATATTTCGAAAACTGTTGAGTGTAGGTATAGGTAATCAATGTGACCCTAGATTCCTCAATAGAAATCGAAAATGTACTAATACAAATGGTGTTTTATTGAAAGAAGAAAAAACTACTTAATATGTAACTTTTTTGGCTGGCTGTGTCTATGTCAAAATAATTTTGGGTTATGATTCTAATACATATCCATGTCCCTTCTGATCGTTTCTAACTTGACGCTGAAGTTATCAAAGAGATATTTTTTAACAATTCAAATATCTCATATAGCATGTGTATACTTGTAAAATCATGTACCGATTCCAAATGTATAGGCAAAATATTGATGGGCTTTGAATAACCAACTACATTTTAGTAAAGAATATTTATGAAAAACTGTTGAGGTAACGGTTAGATATTTTGAATCAGATCATGATGCTACAACGAACTAAGAGACCTATGAATTTTTCAAACTTCTGGTGCTCCATCAATTGTATTAACATCAAATTTCAAAGCTTTATAAAAAATCTACTTTCTTGTAATGCTAATAAAGATAAGTTATTAAGTAAAACATAAATGAATACCTTTTAAATTTTATATTTAAATGTGGTAATATTCTGTCTAATAAATTATGAAATATTTATATGTGCATCGTATTAAAAAATAAAAATAAAATAAGTGGACATCAGTACCTTTTTTTTAAATACATAAAAAGCTGAAACTTATTATTATAATCATATATAGAGAACATTTTTGATAATTTAAATACTACTCAGAACGAAAGAACGTAAAATTAACTTCTTGAGCAAAAATGGGATGATATATTGAGTATAAGCACATGATTTATGGAATATTTCGGAAATTAAAAAAAGAAACTGTAAAAGCAAAAATTCCTTATAACAATTCCATTTTAAACAAACAGGTTTTCTAATAAATTTAATGCGTGTACATCTTATGGAACTTGTGTTATTTTAAAACATGTCTTAAAATTTACCTGAAGCAGTGCCTCAGGATCATCTTCAAAATCTGTTTCAGTTTCCTCCTCACTATCTTCTGCATAGTTATGTGGTCCGAAGACAAACATATTCAAAATGAACTCAAAGTTAGAATGTG
Source organism: Dynastes maya (assembly GCA_029619315.2). Taxonomy (NCBI): domain Eukaryota; kingdom Metazoa; phylum Arthropoda; class Insecta; order Coleoptera; family Scarabaeidae; genus Dynastes; species Dynastes maya. The sequence continues at coordinate 13,333,858 of JAROYE020000005.1, read as the reverse complement.
CACAATATTAAACCATAGTTTATTCACGAAACATCCGAAATATACGATGAATGCGCAGAACTTTCAAAACATAGGCAAACACAACCCATCAAATATGATTGAAAGCTTTTCGAGTAGATAGTTTTCCGACAGCCAATATATAATCGAATGGAAAAATCTGAAGCAATCGGAAACTTTCTTTCGTTCTTATTCTGTATGTGAACTCCTTAAATACAGAATCAGAAATAAGGCGTGCCTCACTCAACATGTATTTCTACGACTTCAGATTCGAGTAGAAAAGGAATTGCTTTTTTGTGAGAAAGATTCGCGAGTGAAAATCACGCGATGGCGTTTCCATGTCGCTCTATTCGGATTTTATAATGCCGCTAAGTGTTACACAGCATTTAAAGAGCACCAGGGGCACCTGGCACCACCATCTATTTATAGTGCAAACATTGTTACATTCGGTTTTGTTATTGTACCTGTACAACGACGACCTCGACTAGTTAGTTAACGTTTAATTGTTCGCTCACCCCTACATCAGAACGGAGTTCATGGGTTCAAGTTTCCTGTGGCCAATTTTTGGCGTCCAATTGTTATGAATCCAATTCAATTTCCGATATAAGGTATATCATAAATAAACTAGTGCTCTATAAACTTCTTACAGCTTTTAAACTACCAATGGAAAATTATTTTAATGATAAAATTGCACCATGGAACAACCAAAATATTATATATTTCTGGACAAAATTAACGCATCAACGTAATAAATCTCAAAGTTTATATTTTAATTCGCGTGTATGTCTACGGAAAATGTTACTAGCAGGCTTTAATCCTTTTTTGATAATTCTAAAAGCAAACTGTATTTTTTGATAATTTTAAAGTGAGTTTATTAATTAGCAATACCTTGCTCATCAATTGTGATAGATCTGTTGGAAATCGAATATACCTATGGTTTTTTTTTTTCATTGTAATGTGTTTATTGTCGTTTCTATGTTTTGGATATTCAATTAGGATAGTTTGAAATTCGAAAATAAATCGTCGAGGAATTGACGGAACATGAGGGGAGGGCGAGCAGTAACATTACACGGTGAAGAATATTCTCAACGTTATACCATCAATTCGTTTGGAAAAAACCACCCCAGAATAAGTCGTGCAAATAAACATTTTAATGAAATGGGAAATTATTGTCGGTGGCCAGGACAAGGGCCAATCTGTTTTAGGAACCAGGTCGGTCACTAGCTTGGTGTTAAGCAATTATCTCGAAAGTACCCGTAATGTTTTAATGTTAAAAGAAATTGGGCTGGTTACTAAAAGACCAGCAACTACTGGACTTCTTACCAGAAAGAACAGAGTTTGCATTTTGCCACAGATCACAGTAATTGGTCTGTGGATGATTGGAAACATGTTTTACTCACTGATGAAGCTAGGGTGAGTCTAAAATCTCGTAATAGCTCTTCAAAGATTCCATTTGGTGGTGACTTTGTAATGTGGGTGGGTGGAATTTGTTATAACGCTGGTACAGAGTTAGTCCCTATTCAAATGAGACCGATGAATACAACCATTTTATCTCGAGAACATGGTAGTTGAACATGTAATGCCTTTTGATACTTTTGTGGGGAACAATTATTTATTTATACAAGTAAATCTCCGGCCTTACGTGGCTAGAGACGTACTGGATTATCTCAACGATGTTCATATACCGTTTACCCAGTGACTACCAAAAAACCAGACATAAATCCGGTAGAACATCTATGGGACATGCTTAAAAGAAACATTTGTATTACCATTTAATTTTTTTCAGTTTTTCTATAATTTTAAGAATAAAAAATAAATCAAATTCTCAACAATATCATTTTTCATGTAATTTAATTTAGTTTCCATCAATTTATTTAATGAAAAATATTTTTTTTGTAATTTAGTATATTAGTGCGTTAATTTGTCCAGGAATGTATGTTACCGTTACTTTGATAAATGAGGGTAGTATGCATAATAACCGAGTATTATACATAACACCAAGCACTTCTAATTAATGTGATAAATATTTTATATTTTATAGAATTAATCACATTAACGTGTTATTATCAATAATATCCAGCACCCTCTGGTTAGTATAATAAATGTCACACTTATGCAGGTTTGAACCTGTCTGTATGCAAGTTTCAACCTGTTCTAGTTGCACGTGGCATCTGAATGCTTGCTTTCATGACAGTCGAGGTTGAGTGTTCATTGAATTATCTTGATATTGACACCGGTCGTTTTAACACAATGGAGGCCCGTTTTAATGAAAGTTTATTGAATACTTTTAAGAATAAGAAGGAAAATAGTGGGATGATGAGTAAAAAAGGCTACAAGAAATTAATTGAGAAAGTGCGAGTGTCAAAATCTAAAACCAGTGGGAAAAAACCTGAGGATTATCAACGACTGAAGTGGTACGACATTAGGAAGTTGGGTGAAAAATTAATATCGCCATTGAGTGACGAGTTATCATCAGTCCGTTATGTGCATACAGAGCAGATCTTCAACGTAATTCACGAGACACACTTGGCGGTTGGACATGGAGGAAGAACGAGAATTTTGAAGCAGCTGTAGAACAAATACAAAAACATCACTCAAGAACAGGTAAAAATGTACTTGACACTATGTGAAAGAAATCAAAAGTGGCAAAAAGTGGACTTGTAGTGCGTCCCATGATTTTTAAGGAGATAAGCTCAAGATGTCAGGTTGATTTAATTGACATATAGAGTCAACCTGACTATGACTACAAATTCATCCTCGTTTACCAGGATCATGTTACGAAATTTGTACAGTTGCGGCCTTTAAAAAGTAAAAGAGCAGAGGAAGTGGCACATAACCAGTTTGATATTTTCATAATTTTGGGGGCTCCAAGCATACTGCAAAGTGATAATGGCCGTGAATTCTGCAATCACATCGTTCAAGAAGTATGCGAAATGTGGAGTGAATTGAGGAAAGTTCATGGAAGGCCGAGACATAGCCAATCGCAAGGCTCTGTGGAGCGCGCAAATCAGGACATTGAAAACAGGCTGACGACTTGGACGGAAACAAACCAAACTCCACACTGGTCTGAGAGTCTAAGATTTGTTCAATTCATGAAGAATAGAGCCCATCATGAAGGCATAAATTGCAGCCCATGTGAGGCCATGTTTGGGGTTCCAGCAAAAGTCGGTCTTACAACATCATCACTTTCTACTGATGTCATCAGAAACCTGGAATCTGAAGAAGATCTGGAAACCTTAATCGACTCTTCTACAGGTGCTTTAGTACGAGATGAAGATGGACAAATAGAATGGTGGCGAAGAAGATGGGGAAGTAACAGAGAATCGTGGCGAAGAAGATGGAGAAGTAATAGAGAATAGGGGACGGAGATAATGCTGTAAAGGACATTTCGGGGGAAAATATGATTTCAGACAAAATCAACATTAAAAAGACGTGCCATAAGTATGAGGCTAATGTCTGAATCGAAGTTTCCAAGAGGCAAGATTGGAGATACTGTAAAAATACGGGTTCCTGGTGTCGACAGGGGTAGAAGTGACTCCAGGAACATTCTTGAGGTCATTCTGTAGATGGATGCTGATGGAAAGATGTACGTGATTGGCACTAAGGAAGGACGATTGGCTCAAAAGTATTCTAGGAACCAGTTTGCCATTTGTAAGAAGAATTTAAATTCACAAGAGAAAGTTCCAGATGTAATTGTGACCCTTCGTGAGTGTGCCGGGAAATCTTCAATCCCAGGTGGTTAAGTTTTCAAGAGATGTAACTGCAAGGGAAAATGTCTTTCATGAGCTGCAAGAAGCATGGGTTACTCTGTAATTCGAAATACCATGACAGTTTGCTATGTTCTAACAAGTAGGAGGTTGTTTGTTTACAAATGGTAAGAATAAAACATTTTTTCATAGAATAAAACATTGTCTTTTTATTTCACAAGCACTGATGAAAATTCCGTACTTCCTAAATATTGTAATTTATTACTTCAGCCAAGAGAGTTTGGGTTGTATGTAAAATAACCGGTTAAGATAATAAATTGCATACATATTATTGCATTAACCACCTTTATTGATTATTATGTATAGTACCCGGTTATTATGCATAGTAACACATTTATCAAAGTAACGGTAACATATATATTGTGTATATATTATATTAAATATACAACAGGTAAAAACCAGCACTGGACTCAAATAAGAAAACTTGATTGGAGCTACACTAATACACTTTTTGGAAAATTAGATTGAAGGAAATATATCTATGTGCAAATTTTAAAGTCGCAACATTTAGAATCATTTTGATTACACGAATAAACTTCTCGACAATAGTGGCTGTATTAAAATGGTATGTATGAAAACATTCTTAAATTATTTATTAGTTTTATTAATATCATTAAGGCGGGTGTAATGCGTACTGGAAAGTATGTATCCTTTTTCTGATAATCTACGAGCTTTCGTCCCACAGAACAGTAAGACATTTTCATGCACTAGTCACGTTGTCTGGCTGGCTGCTAAAAACTACTACTCTTCGAGCCGTAATATATATAGTGTAGGCCTCGCACATGTGAAACTAGCATGCAACGGAGTTTGAACACGCTCAAACCTGTATAAGCCTGTCAGGCCGAGAATTTATGGCGCCTATCTCGTAGTAGTACAACTAACTATTATTCCAAAGGTTTAAATTACAGGAAAAAATGTCTTTGCTAAAAGCTTTTCCTTACTTACTTTATGTGGAATATATAATATCAAACCAAACACAATTAGAAAAACAAAAAAATTGATTACAAATATACAAGTATTTCAATATTGAAAAGTCGACTTTCATCCTAGTGTTATTTTCTCATAAAATAAGGGTCCTAAACACCTTTACAGATATCTGGTTTGGTCTCTGAAGTACCCTCTAAAACAAGCACCGTGTAGACTTGAATTAACCTGTCTACGAAATTAAATCCCTTCTTTCATTCTACATTTTTCCGTTAAATAAACATAATATTATAATGCTGCACGTAAAGTATGACGAAAGTTGAGCTAAAATGGAGTTAAATTGCTTAAGTTAAGGGCACCATTTAAAAAATCTTATGTTCTTTTACTTTAAAAACATGCAATTTAAACATGACAGTTTTCAAAAATATCAATAATTGATTTTAACTTACATAATAATTTTATCGTCGTAAGCCGTAGGTAATTATTATTTTTGTTTATTATTTTTAAAGCAGTATTTCGGCAGATTTATAAAAAAATGTATACCTAATAACCGAAGTTACGTGAACAGTAAAGATTATAATAAGTTCGAAAGGAGTGAAATTGGTACTAAAATTATTCGACATAAACCATCGTTTCCCCTTTCAAATAATTACAACAATCAAATATTTTCGATATCATCTATTCCATTCGAATACCCGTAAACACGTAAGGGTTATCACTCGCTCGTGAGAAAACCTACACAAAATTGACGTTTATAGTTTAATCGATGATTTTGGCGATGAAATACTTTCAGTAAGCACATAACCGCTGTGTAAGTTCGTATCGAACACTGACTGCCGCGTTATTTTTGTACAAACAATATTTAGTGGTATTTACGAATAGCCTAAATTTACGCTGGTAAGCATGCCAGATAAAATACAAGTCTTTGTAGAATTATGGACCTTTTTCATGCAAGCATTTCTAGACTCGTAATATTTTAAGGGAACGAGCTTTTAATCAAAACGTCATTTGCCAACACCATATAGAATCCATCCACAAAGTGCCATTCTTCAGATAATAACAAAACTGGAATAATGCTAGATGTATTTGTTTGTAATCGTAGTAAACAGAGGACGTATCAACAAATATAAAATCATCATTGAGAAAGATTTATTAATGGTCAACGAAATAATGCCATCAATTGGAAATAATTTTCATTTTACACTAAAGGTGAGCATTTTGAGATTTTTGTAGGCCCCGCTCGGTCCGACCTGACACTTTATTAGCCCAACCCGGCTCGGTCCGACACGTCTGCCAACACGGCCCGCTCGTCGGCCCGACAATCTCGCCGATTATCAGCCCATCAAGTCTGTTCGGCTCGACAAGTCCGTTTTGTCCGACAAAAAGATCGACCATCTTCTTGTCGGGCAAAATGGACCGTTCGATCCTACTTCAAAGAATGCAAAAAAATCATTTCACTATTTTCAATATTAAAAAAATTAATTACAATTTCAATGACCATCTACTTATTACTCATTTAATTGGAATAAGTAACTTAGACTCCAAAACACGAAAAGGTTTTTTCTTCTTTGTGACAACACCGTTTTAGTTTTACGAAGTACATTTCTTCGTATGAAATTATCGATAATTAATTTATTATGCTTTTCAAAACAGTGTTTTTATTGCAAAATTTAAAAACATTACAATATTCCTTCATGAAGTTTTACGATTTTATCACTGGTATCAGTACTGAGACAATCATCTTCTGCAGCAACTGATACTGGCAAATATTAATAATGATAGCAAGGACTGTGAGGTGATGACCTATGTATATTCGAAACGGCCTTTCCGAGTTAATCAATATTTTGTGTGGTGCGGAGTGTACCGAGAATATTACTGTTGACTTAATAATAAAAGATAATAAAATGAGAAAATGGGAAATCTGCCGCTGTCTTAAATGCAAAATATTTGTCCTTCTAAGTGAGCATATGATACGTTTTTTATACTTTTCGGTATCAAATTATCAGTGTCCTTAACTTACACATTGTTAAGGTACATATTTATATTTACTATGTCTTCTCAAAACAAAAGTTTAGGAAGAATAAGTTTGAATTTCAAAAAGGAATGTTCAAAATTAATGGCGAATCCATTTAGCAGGCCTGCATCTGAAATATTCCAGCCCGGCCCAGCACCGCTTCTACTTTGCACCAATCACCTTACACATTTTTAATCACAATCACAAAGCAAACGTAAATTGAATAGTTTGCTGGTCAAAGAATTAAATCACAAAGTCAAATCGGGGGGGTTATTCTGTAAGAATCGAGGTCGCTGCCGTGTCGCTTGTGCACTGTCGCTCTAAAACAAAATTTGTGACATCAACCTCACACTTTATAGAATAGCGTTGTGTTGTGGTGTTTATGTCGTTTTGTCGGGCGCAATGGGGTGCTGATAACATTCAGTACGTTTCAAAACCATATCACTTTTCTAATGCAACACCTTGGAACGTGTCGAAGACAACTGCAACACAAGTGACACGACACCATTAACATGTGCACTGTCGCAAAATTATAGAATCAGAAAGGTAAAATTTGACGTTTCGACAGGACACTGTAAAAAGTAACACTCTCGATCCTTACAGAATAACCCCCCAGATATCTACCCATATCACTAATTCAAATTCCGACCATTGCTTGTCCACTTACAGGTGAAATTTTCACGAATTTAGTGCAAAGGTTTGACCACAAGCTAGGATACTATTTAACATAAAATTGTTCTTTGTTTTATAGATAATTACGTATGATTCAATCGGATCAAATCCAGGTTTTCATTTTCAAAGTATCATCAAGTTTGACAATATTGGACAATAAAATCACGAATTTTAATCAAAATGATCAATAATTATAAATAATGCTCAAATAGTCCAATCCCGATTTGTAATCGTAAATTTTGGTTAGCTCGTACTTCAAAAGCATTAAAAATTTTAGAGATTCCTTTTTGGTGATGACTTCTATTTGGTAAAACTTCTTCTTGATAGATAATTAGTCAACATTGATCATATATCCTACACCGAGTTTTAATTTTCTTCTGTGAAAAGCAACGTCTAAATTAGGATAGAACCTGTTATAGCACATAGTCCACACCAAAACATATCATGTTTTGATAGATAGCGCTATTATCTCCAAAAATTTTTCCAACATAGTTTGATAGTTATGACAAGTGTGTCCTGAAAATATGTTTCTTCATCTAAAGACGGTAAATAACACAATTCTCCCGAATAACTATAATTTACAGCTGTTTCATCATTTATAAGCTCCAGAAAGTATTATTCTTTTAATTTTTTTATACTCGTAGTTATAATTTGTTACAAGGAGATTTGTTTTAGGATTTAATACATTTTTAATTTCTCTAGCTTTAAGAACTTTTTGCTGCTAAATTAAAAAAAAAATATGACATTCGACTTAAATAATTCCGCTGTTGAATTTTATATCAGCGAAGATGAGGATGAAGGCATATAGCGACGAAGAAGAATGTGGAGGCTCTGATGACGAATTTTCTGAATCTGACAGCGTTCCCTTGTCTATTGTTTTTCCTGAAGTTTTATTACGACCAAAAGCTAGATGTAATAGGAATACTTGGTTCCTTACTATTAAATAGGAACTAGTATTGATAAATTTAAATAAAAATAGGTGTTGTCTTTTAAACGTATATTTCTCGACTATCCTACACGCTACTTGCAGTAACCAAAAAAAACAACATAAAAAGATATGCTTACCGTATGTGCGTATAGATATATACTTATATCCAAAAGATAGATAACATTTACCTATAACATTAATCAATTTTTTGTACTTTCTTTGTAATTGAATCATGAATTAAAAAAAAACGATTGCTTTTCAAAATATTTAAAACGTAAATCTTTTTGTGGAAGTGGTGCTATGTATTAATGTTAACAATGTATTTTAAACAAGCAGGTCTCTTGATGCATATACGATACATGATCTAAATTGTTTCATACAGAAAAGAATTTTGTTAGAAACATATTTTTAACATTTTACGGCATAAATAATAACACCCGCAAAGTTTAATACTGTAATATGGAAATTGTCAACTCAGGTCTGAGGATTCTACACGGTTTTTTTTTTGTTTAAAATCATTTCAGGAATGTGTTGTCATATTTTTACTAACGATGATCTAGGATATTATTTAACATACAGTTTACATCAATTTGTGCACGTAATCCAGTGATAGTACTGCCAATAAGGTCATTATTTAATTTATACCGCAACCTGTATATTAAAAAATCAGTCACTTTTTATTGCGTTGCCTTTAGTCGAATGATTTACGATTATCTATACAACATGTAAATAAGAAATTGCTTTAGAACTTTAGGGTTTATGTTTCGAAAAAGAAACGAAAAAGAAAAGATTTAACGAAAAAGTGAAGAAACCTGAGTTACACCCTGGTGTAACCTGATGCCAGACGCGAAAATATTGGGCGCTAGTCACCTAAATGCCTATTTCTTTCTGACATGTAGGTACACGAGTCGCGCCAAAAAAATATTTTTCCAAATTTTAAATACTTGTAAAAATTACAATGAAATTAAAGAAAACAGTAACGTATTTGCATGCATTTATTGGATATGATTAATAAGTAACGCTGGCCACGAGCGGTACCCCGCATCGGCGTAGAATCAGTTCGGACCGAGAGGAAGGGTAGTATTACTTCGTCTGCGGAGCAGTACGGACATTTTCGCTGCCGGTCATTTGCGCAATTGTTTATCTGTCCTAGAAAAATTATGATTTAGTCAGCAAAACGACCGCGGTCGGACAAATTTCGAAAATTTATTGCAGAAATTCCAGACTTAATATATGAAGGTGCTAAAATTAAATGTGTAATCTGTAAAATCCCGTTAATTTGTTGGTCCAGACAACATTGTCTACGACACGTAAATAGTGAAAAGCATGTCTCAAAAAGAAATTGCGCACGAGACAATGAAAAATTTATATTTAATTTATGCGTTACGTCTATCGCATGTAATATACCGTTTAATTTACTAGACAAGGAACCATTTATCTGCTTTTGGAATAACTGTTCGGAGTGCAAATTACCAAGTCGAACATCGTTACGAAGAATTGTGCCATCTGCGCGCGAACATATTGAACAAAAAATAAAATCGGAGTTGAAAGATCAAAAATTGTGGTTATGTGTCGACGAAACAACAGATCGGAAGAAACATTCTGTTCTTAATGTAATGGCACGCAAATTGGAACCTCATCAATCGGCACCTTCGATTCTATTAGTCTCCAAACGAATACAACAGTGTACTGCCGAAGTAATTTCAAAGTTAGTGTTAAATACATTGGACAAGTTTGAACATTCAACAAACCAACTCTTGATGTTAGTGAGTGATGGTGCTGCAAACATGCTTTCTGTAGGCCGGTCTCTTAAAAAGCATTCTGCTAATTTGTTACACATTACGTGTAAAATTCATACTCTCAATCTTGTGGCGGATAGTATCAGAAAATGTTATCCTGAGGTAGACGCTTTAATAGCGCATACCAAAGCAGTATTTGTCAAATCACCGAAACGTATTCGCGAATTTCACAGACTGTGCCCCCGTATACCAGAGCCACCAGAACCTATTCTAACTTGTTGAGGAACATGGTTGCAGGCCGCGTTTTATTATCATAAATATTTTGACAATATTAAGAACGTGGTTTTACAATTCGATACAAAGGAAGCTGCCGCTATCCAGAAAAGCCAGTCGAAATTTCAAGATAGTCAGGTTAAAATGGATTTAAAAATCATTCACCACAATTACTTCGGGCTAGCAGATGCAATAGAAAAATTACAAAATCCTGCGGTGCCGTTAGAAGAATCTCTACAAATAGTGCAACATGTTCACGCACAGCTATGCGCGATTGAAGACGCAAAAAATGTTTCTGTTCTAGAAAAATTTGAAAGTGTTTTTGAGAAAAATTCTGATTTTGGCACATTAAGACACATTTGTAAAGGTGCGTCAACAGAATCGTTAAGTTATTTGAAAGATTATTTTACTTACGCAAATATTACGTCACTAGATGTAGAACGTTCGTTCTCTGCATATAAACGCATTTTTTCCTCATGCCGTACTAGTTTTGCCGAAATAACAGTTGAGACATATCTAATGTTGCAGATATTTAACAGACATTATTCACTTTGTAATTTCACGGAGGACTCTTAAAATGGTAAGTGTTTGAGCACGTGTTATTTAATTTTTATTTAAAAGATGAGCGAAATTATTTGCGGCAGCAAACATCTCTATTAGCAGAATAACTCTAGTGGAACGCGAGGCCTGGTCGACTCTACGCTACTGCGCGGTACCGCTCGTGGCCAGCTTTATTAATAAGGATGATGTGAATACGATTTTTTTCACTAATATCGTTGTAATTTTAATGTTAGCGAAACAGAATTCCAGCTACTCGTTATAATTTATACTACTTTTTTGCTATCCTGCACATCTGTGCACATTTACTAAATTTAACACTATAAAATAAATAACTTTAGGTAACAGACACTCTGCCGCCAAAGTACATACATGTGGTATGTATGTAAATGTTTATTGACATTTGGCACGAAGATTCAAAAGCATCGACACTATCGAAGGTATATCACGTACTATAGTGTGCTTCGATCCATAATATTTTTATATGGAAAACGTATCAATTTTATCTACTGAATACTTAGTAAAATCCTTTAAATGTGTTAGAAGAAAATCTAATTGCCAATGACTTACTTGAAAAACTTTATCAATGTAATATCTTTCAGCTCCTTAAGCTCTTCTACTTAAGAATTACTTGGAAACTGCAGGATGCGCCAAAAAAATAGCACTATGAAGTAAATGTAAATAAAATGTCCATTATACCAAAAAATGAAGACATATAGCTATACGACCACCTTCAGATTACCCTTAAGTAATATTTTAATTAAGAATTACCAATTAAGTTACGGGTACCTAAATAAAGTGAAGCATTTTTACGAGATTGAAAAATGTTGTTTTCATAATCACCGCAATACTGAACATCAAACTTTACCAAATTCAAACACCACAGGCAGAGAAACGTTTACTTGTATCAAAGCTGTCCGCCTTAATTCAAGACAATTACTGTTTCATTTATCCGCAATAAAATAACTGTTTTAAATCAAAAGAAATATTTTCTTAGATTTTCTTTCCCCACTTAAGAAAAGTATATACCTGTAATGAAATAATTGTATTTCTTTGTTTAATACAGTTGTTAACTTGATTCAAGAAAATCTTGCAAAAAATTTGAAGAAAGCGATCGTTAGTATAAGTAAATGGCCGTTGTAACATAAAACAATATTTTCTTAATAGTTTTCTTAATTCCAAAAAATTTTCTTAACATAAAGCATTTTTTACTTAGAGTTCTTGAAATGGATATTACTTAACTGCACATTATTAATTTGTACAACATATCCATACATAATAAAGCAGTAAATTATTCACATTGCTTGTGATTTTAAAAAGGCTAAAAGTAGAGGTTGTCTACAGAGTAATGTAGAAGTGCACATGAAAAGAATGTCTAGAAACAATAACCAAGATAATGCTAATAAATAGCTCTTGGTATTGATGGAATCACTACCGGCAAAAACAATATGAGAAGAGAAAAGCATTAAAGCTTCTTGCTCCTGTCCACGTTGCTCTAAATATCTCTCAGTTTACGCCACTAATCTTCAAAAACAGCAACTGAAATATCTTTGAATACATTTACCACGTGTACTAATTTATAGTTTTTTTAAATATATAATAAATAATAATAATAATAAAAGGGATAAATAAACTTAAACTTTAACTCCTTAATTAGTAAACTACATAAAAATAATCCCTGTTTAATTACATCATTAAAGAAATAATTTAAGGGGGGATTCCAGTTCACGGGCGTGAAAATGTAAGAAATTTCGCGAATTTTTTTACGGCAAACTATTGCGAATTTCTGGATGCGGTTTGCGGGGGCTTATTAACCTAGAAATAGACTCCCTTCGGGTATTTCTTTTAGTTCAAAGTACGAAATACATGATGATAAACACAGCACTACAAAAAATGCATTGCAAATTGGCATGATTCCGACGAAACGAATGATCCGATTTCGATCAAATTTTACAGGATGATAGCCAATCGATTTCTCCTGGGTCTGAAATTCCGAAATGTGCAGAAAAAAGTGTTCAAACAAAATGGCGGGCGTCCAAAGTTTCCTTTTTTTTTCGTTTTTGAGGGGCCTTAAGAAATATTTAGTTGCTAAAAAAGTGTAATTTGTGAATTTCAGACCAAGGAGAAATCGGTTGGCTATCATCCTGCAAAATTTCATCCAAATCAGATCGTTGGTTTGGACGTAATCATGCCAGCCAATTTCAAAAACAGTTTCCGGAAAATTTAATTTAAAGTTTTACATCGTTGTCACGCAAGTTTTACAATATTTTATTCATCTCCCAAACCCGGTTCATAAAGGATACCCTTCTCCGATTCGTGCAATTCGTTCTAGCGCAAATGTCGTTCCCGTTGTTCGATGCGAGCCCATTTTGCTTCCTGCCGCCGGAGCGCTCTCGGGCGACGCTCGGGAGCGTTGCACGGTCAACTTTGAAGAACTGTAACTTCGCCAATTTTTGAGCTACAGCCATGAAATTGTGCGTACCTTTTACGATAAGCTGAGAAACAAAAAATCGATTTTTTTTGAACCGACGAGCCGGAATCCCCTCTTAATTAAACTGTAACCTATAAAAAAAACGTTTTCATTAGCTCATTCACTTGCTCATAGTTTTAATTATTAACTTTAGGTTTTTTTCCATTATTGTAATTTTTCTTTTATTGGATATCCTTGTAGCTGGCCTGATGATGTGATTTTTGAACACGAAACTGGTCGCCTAATTTCTCAATAGAACTTTGTGAGATTTGGACCATTTTTTCATTCCTACCTTTAATATGAATATTTTCTTAACTTGTTTTTTTTAGATTTTTTGTTTTGATTTTAAATTTATGCTGACATATTTAGGATTGCATCTCTTATTGTTAGTTTGTATGAACTTTTATTAAACTATTGTTGCCTTTCTTCTTCTCCGCTAAAATATGCTTGAGCTCAAAATTCAATAATGTAAAAGTGTCTATGTCAATATCTTTTGCTTACAGAGGCGTCCTTCTTTTACGAAATAATTAAGTGATTTGCAATCTGAACTTGTTCAGTACCTTAGCAATTGCACCGAAACTGAATATTTGTAAATGGAACGCTATCAGCGTCTAAGTGATTATATGGTGATTTTGAATCAACAATACTAGCATCATAAACGTTAGATATATAAATTTCCTATTCGATGGATACAGAAAAAATATATTTTGCTATTTAAAAAAATTACTTTTCTGGTGTTTGAAGTTGGTAACACTTGGTGTTCAATACTGAACACCCTGCATATGTTGAAAGCGTTCTAATAAAATGCCTAGATAGAGACAAGTATACAATCTAATCTCATAAAAATTTACGCTAGAATGTATTTGTATTTCGGATTTTTGGAAGAAAATAGATGCGTCTAAATTTAGGCTACTCAGGACAAAATTATAGATGTTTCAAAAGCCCATAGTGATCAATGTAATATCAAACCCATATTATATATGAATTTATTTCTAAATGGTAAAACCAAGAAAGTAATAATATAAAGAGCGTTCCCATGAATATAACAATGCAGATGAATATAACAAAGCAGCTGCACATACAACAATATTTTTGAAAGGTGCTCTATTTACACAAAAGGCGCAATTTTACAATTCCAGAAAGTTGGGACACCTGTACGTAAAACTAACAAGTAGTACCCTGGGAGATTATTGAATATACCTTGTTGTATATTATTTATTTTACTAACAATATTTGAAAAGTAATATTTAAAAACTAAATAGTACAAAACAAAATGCCAAAAATACTTTCTTAAATTCGTTCTAAAAGGTACCATAAAATACTTCGGAAGATATAATTAATTTCTTACTTAATTTAATATCAAAATAATACTATATTCGAAAAATATCATTTCACCTAAATTTTTCGAAAGAACGATAAAGGTGTAATATTTACTTATCGTCAGTACATGATTTAAAGAAGAGTGCCTAAATGAAAATACATTCCGAACTGCGAGTGGTTAATTACACTATATTCTAATATTTAATATATTTAATAAATTTACTAAGTATGTAAAATGTAATCTGTTTCGTATGTCTAAAATCCGGAGTAAAACAATCAGTAGAAGCACGACCAGTTGAAACATTATAATGTGGATCAATTCTTTTCTTTAATTTTTGTGAACTTTAACTTATTACAGACGTTACAATCTCTACAATTAATTATGTATAGCGTATTTCTAAAATCTAAATGATTCAGCGTGTCCTTCAAGCTTGCAAATACACTCAAATTGCCAAGGAGTTAACTTTATGGCAGACAATAATAACATTTTCCTAGAAAGAATGTTTCACCTTTGGGTCAATACTGAAATTTTCAATATTTTTTAAATTTTTGATATTTTTGATAATTTTTGAACTACCTTTGAGTAATGTAACAATAAAACTGTTAGGATAATTATTATGCTTTAATTTATCTTTTAAAAAAGCTTGAGTTTTATTATGGAATTGATAATTTTGATCTAAGTTAATTTGCTACTTATGAATTGTCTTCATAACGTTAGGTACAGTTATTTATGAACAATAAATCTCTGTCCAAGGACTAACCGTTATAGTTGAATATTCGACATTTATTCGAGCAACTCTAAATTCATTAAAGGTGTTAAAGGTGATTTTCTGAACCTGTGGTGATCATTATGCATATAAAGCAACTAGAAAGATCGGTATTTCCAGCATTAATTGCCAAATTTATGAGGTGAGAACCAAAGCAATTAATAACAAGTAATTTGCAATTACCATTACAAATATAATTTTATAGTATACTATTACTTACATTTACGGTGCCTTCGCTAAATGATCTACTAGGCATTGCAAATTTTCTAATGCCTCCCAGCAATAATAATTTAGTTGATACTTTCTTTTTGTCCCCCATCTTGACCAGGAACGATACATATATTGTAGATTTCGATTAGAAATTACTAAATGATTATAGATTTATAAAGTCTCTTCAATTGACATTAGTATCATAGCAACAATAGCTTGATCAATTGTTACAACTACTCTTTTTTTCTTTTTCTATTTCTAATTTTAGCATTCAATCAAATAAACGAAAACAGCATACAAGTGCTCTACTGCAATTTTTTTTTACAATTGTTCCACGAACAGAGGAAATGTATATTCCAAGAAAAAAATAACCTGAATAATACTAATATAAATACTTATACACATATATAACATGTGTTCTCAGCCTACGTATGAAGTGATACACAAATATATATAAACATTATTAGCTATTATTAAATAAGCTATCATATATTTAATTTTGCATAACTAAGTGCGATTTCCGCAATTGAAAAAATAAAGTACGCAATAGGAAATATACTTCCAGTTTAGTAACCGGTATCGCTCCCTCTTCTTTTAAGTAGCTGGTATAGTTCTGTAAACCAATAATGTCGTTCCATTAATAAACTACTTTATATACAGAAACCAATCGATACACCACCCTGCATATTGTTTTATCTCATAATAAAGAAATTCATGTAGAGATGGCACCACTACTTAATGTATCTGAATAAATTTAAGAATTTATACCGTTGTACAGAATTTACATCTTTTTATTGCAAAGTATATGCTTTGGTACGGCATTTGCTTTAATTTAGGCTGCATTTCATTTACCCGTACAAGCATAGTATGATATTTAACCCTTAACTGATATGGTTCATGCGAGCCCTAATTACTATGTGTTGGGATAGTTAATCTTGTTTTCAAAAATTCAGCTCATTTTTACGCTACTTTAAAATATATTTCGAAACTGGTCATAAAATCAAAGGAAACATATTTTGGAATATTTATCAACATTTGACAATTGTCAACACTTTATTATTTAATTGTGTTTTTAATTGAAATTCCAAAAATATACGACTTTCATAAAGAACTAAATGTTGAGATGGTGGAAAAGTTTGATCAAGTAGCCATGAAAAACAAAATTGGACACTCACCTGTCGCCTTCATTGGTAATCTATTGTCAATGTCTAAGCGAATAACTATTACATTTCGTAAAAATGGATAGAGGTGACCCTATTCACAAAAATTATGCGAAATTATTGTGTCGCAGTATTTTCGACGAATATCAAATTGCCGCTGAATTAAAAATGGCAAAATCTTCAATGGAAAATATTGTTAAACACTACAGATAAACTGTAACCATCAAAATTAAAAAAAAATAGAGGTGCTGGTAGACCTAGAATTATAATCGAACGAAACCAAAAGAACTTGATTAACATTTGCAAAAAAAAATTGCAGGAATGCTGTAAGGAAAATAGCGGCCCTTTGGGATCAGCGCAATGGTTCTAATGTGCCACGAGGGTATTGTCGGAAATATATACGTAAAACCGATCTCAGATTTTGCAAGATATTTAAAATATACATGTGTACATAAATAGATTACGTAAATAACATATTTAGGCCAAAGAAACGCCTTTATTAACTGGTTATCAGAAGCAAAACCGGTTGATTTGGGAAAAGCAAAAGCAAATTTGGCTTTTGACGATTGGAAAGAAGTTATTTTCAGTGGCAAGTCTAAGTTTCACATTTGTGTAGGAGATTATCGAAAACTGGGGATTATAAATAAAAGAGAGGCTTTTCATAAATGCTGTCTCAAAACGACTGCTAAATTTCCAAAAGGACAAATGATATGGGGTTGTATGTCTGCCGGTGGTTTGAGTCAATTTGAATTGGTTGAGGGTAAGGAAAGTATCAAGAAATGTTGTAGGACAGTTTGTTGTCCATTATTAAAAAAATGTACGAAAGAGACGATTTTGTATAATTTTTTTTTAGTGTGGTTTAAATTAAATTAAACGCTCTTTGATATGAAATCTTATGGCGATGCACAGATATTGGAGTAAACCCTCTCTCTGCTTTTCCTGGCCATAAATGTATATAGTGTTCAGTGGCATAGCTACACCCACGCAAGCCCACGCAATGCGTAGGGGCCCTAGACGCAAGGGGGTCCAAAGGGCCTTCCTATCTTCTATGTTTTTACTCCTGTTATGATAAATAAATCTTTGAAAGATCTTGCGTGGGGGCCCAAATTTGGTGGTTACGCCACTGATAGTGTTATCGTATTGTTGACATTTTATATTCATTAAATTACATCACAACCTTCTGACCTTCTTCTGTTTTGGAATTGGGAAAAGATTTTCCCCAGTAGCAGCAATATTTGTAACATTGTACTTTCTTCTTCTAACCCTAAAGTAACGTAATATCATTAAATACCACGAATAACTTCTAAGCATAGACGTACGTTAAATTAATTTTCCTATCGTCTACGTAAGTCAATCATTATTGCCCTGATTGGGGAGTCTGGGGAGATGTCACTCATCTTCAAAAACAGCACTGAAATATTTCCTGGCGCCACCTACTTTCAAGAGATATAGTGATACGTACAACGTTTCATAAATATTTTCAAAATATACCGGTTAATGTAATATTTGTTTCTTTTTTGTATCATTTAAATATTAACTCATTAATTATTAAACTACATAAAAATAATCCCTATTTAATTACATTATTAAAGAAATAATTTAATTATACTGTAACATATAAAAAAACTTTTTCATTAGTTCGTTCACTTGCTCCTAATTTTAATTATTAGCTTTAGGTTTTTTTTCATTATTGTAATTTTCCTTTTATTGCGTATCCTAGTAGGTTTCACAAATTTTTGTCTTCTTCAGAAATATATATTTTATTTTCTTTAAAATAAAACATGTCAACAAACACAATTCTTTAAATTTTATTAAAATCAATAAAATTTTACATGTTACATTGATTTTATTTTATTAAAATGATTGTTATTAACATTTTGTCAGCTATCGAAGAGGTGAAAACATTAGCCTTTTCGATCGAATATTGTTCTATTCGCAATTCATTTAAGCTTTGCTCTTTCTTGACACAATTGATAAATTTCCATAAGTTCGGATGCATAGCCGACAGCTGTTCTTGAAACATTCCACGGAGTTATTAGTTTTAGGCAAACCATCCAACACAATTTGATGTATAGGTTCCATAACTAGTGTGGATACTGTGGTGACCGACGCTGTCATCTATATAACGAAGGTTCTAATTTTTTAGTTGTTCGAACACCTGTTCGCTGTAATATATTCGGTAAAAGAGCACTAGAGGCACTGATGCATTTACTTTCAGTCCGTGCATAATAAGTAATTGTTGAAACAGCAAAGGTATAGTTTTAAATGTGCCATCAACATACCAGTGGTCACATTTAGTTAGCAATAGTAGATTTTGTCTTGTTGTAAAAATCAATATTCTCTCCTTTACCGGATCAAAATCAAAAAGTAGAAAATCTTCATTTTTGCACGTTTTTGTATATTTATTCTTAGTAATTTCACTTCTCTTGTTTGGAAGGGCTGGTCCTTGCGAATGACGTCTAATGTTTGGATTGCTTCATTTCAAACTTGCAACAGATGGAAACTTATAGGAGCGGCTACTTCACTACATTCACTGGCAGATATGATGTTTTGTTCAGTAACGGCAGATATGATGTTTTGTTGTTTTCGCTCTTGTGCGAATTTAGCTATCCTATAAAATTCACTGCTTCTACTTCCACTGCGCCAGCTGTATGATTATGTTGTTTTATCAGTTTAACGATTTCACTACTAACTATAGTCACTCTGGCTGGGCACCTAGTCATTCTATTATCAAAGACACTTCTAACAAATTCTTTCTCCACTTTGTACGCCTTTATAGAAAAAGTGTCCATCAAGCAGTAACTTGCGTTTATCTTTTTAAGATTTTAGGAATACTAATGCCGCGAGTCAACACAACGGTGATTGAATTCAGAATGATGTCTTTGCAAATTATTTAATATTATTTATATGATTTAGATTTAGGTAAATGCAAATTCATATACAGTAGAACCTCGGTTATCCGAAATAATATGGACCCAAGTGGTTTCGGATAATCGAAATTTCGGTTAAAACGGAGCTTTTGGATAAATAATAACACTCGTAATTGGTTAAAGAAATTTAATTAAACAGTATTATTTTAGGAATATGTCGTATGATTTACATACATATAATGTACGTAGGTAAATGTATATACATAATGAATCATTGGCGAGTTAAAAATTACGTTATTTTTTGTTGTACCCAGTTGGCACTGACTCTATTTTTTGCAGCAATGTTTCTCCAACGTCTAATAAGTAAAACATCAGTTGCTGTTGCATTTTTCTGTTGTTCTACATGCATTAAGCCTTTCTGTAAAGCTTCCAGTCCACCTGAGTGAGAAATTTTCGTAGGGAGATCCTTATTTGTTTCTAGCTGATCGTCTTCAACATCCAAATCTATTTTGTCATCATTATTACTAACAATTACTAACAAGGTCATTACTAACAAGGTCATCATCTGTTAATTCTTCGCTCAAATCATAACTATTAAGCCATTCCTCGACATCTTCAGGAGTAACATCTTCACATCCTGATAATTGTGTTATAATTTCATGTAAACTTTCATTAGTATTAAATTTTTCAACACACCTTGGTCCATCGGCTGAATTAAAGAAGTCACGTTAGGAGGCAAAAACTTGACTATTATATCTCCACTTTTGAGCTGATCTTCACTTGGGTGGAAGGTGCATTGTCTAATATCAGAACTGTCAAACCATCTTTTCCGTGGTCTTCCTTTTCTTTTTTTCCTATTGGTCTTGTATTCAGTATCAATTTGGTCATTCTGTCGTTCCCCAATCTATGCACATGTCCTAGCCATCTTATTCGTTGCGCTTTTACAACTGTTGTTATTTTTGGTTCATTGTATAGTGTTTCTATTTCCTTGTTCGTTCTTCTTCTCCTTCCCTCCTCCATATTTATTCCTCCATATACATATTACTCTTACTATTTTTCTTTTCCATCGTTTTAATTTTTCTTCTTCAGCCTTGTTTAGTACCTCCGATTCGCATGCATATATAGTCGTAGCTCTGATTACCGTCTTATAAATTCTCTCTTTCGTTATTCTTGACACTAGTTTCGATTTCACTAGTGATCTCAGCATTCCGAATTTTCTGTTTCTTTTTGTTATTCTTGATTCTATCTCATATTCTTCATGCCCATTTTCTCTTATTTTCACCCCTAAATATGTAAATTCGTAGACTCTTTCAAACCTGTATGTCTGTTCTTCCTCAATTTGTGCTGTTAGGTATTTTTCCTTGTCCTCCTGTGTCTCCCATTATCTGGTACTTCGTCATTTCTTGGTTTATTTTTAAATCAAATCATTTTGCTTCTTTTGCTATTTTTCTTATAATTCCTTTCAGTTCTTTTTTCGTTTTAGCTAATACTGTCACATCGTCCGCAAATGCTTATACATTGGTGTTCATTTTTAAATATTGTTTCTTCCATCTTTACGTCACTTTTCCTGATAATTGCTTCCAGTACTAAGTTAAATGTCGTGGATAGCGGATCGCCCTGTCTGAGCCCCTCTTTTACTTCAAATTCATTTTATCTTCCTCCTTTCCAGCTTATTTGTTTTTTTTTTGTATTATCTAACGTCATTTTAACTAGACTAGTTAACTTGTTGGGTAATTTCAGCTCTTTCGTAGCCTGATACATTTGTGTTCTATGGATTCTGTAGTAAACCTGTTTGAAATCAACAAAAAATACAAAAAGGTTATTCTTATACTCGTAGCTGTTTAGTTGTATTTCCTTCAGCGTGAAGATTTGGTTCGTTACTGATCTATTCTCTCTGAACCCTGGTTGGTACTCTCATACTATATTTTCCATATACTCATTTAATCTACTTCGTAAGCAATTTGCCAGTACCTTGTAGCCCATCTCAAGAAGTCCTATACCTCTGTAATTTTCACATAATTGCTGATCTCCTTTCTTATGTATGGGGCATATTTTTACCCTCCTTCAGTCTTCGGGTATTCTTTCTTCTTCCCAAATTTTCTTGATAAGGGCATATATTTGTTCATGCAATTGTTCTCCACCTGCCTTTAACATTTCTGCTATTATTTCTGTCACTCCCGGACTTTTATTATTCTTTAATTTTTTAGTTATACTTATTATCTCTTCCTTCGTGAGTACTTCTATTTCTAGATCGTTCCCTTCCATATCCTGTGGCATGTCCTGTTCTTCTTCTCCAGTGTCATTTAGTAACTCTTGAAATCTTCCATCCTTCCAGAACTTTGGATGATTCGCTTAATAGTGTCCCTTCTTCACTTTGGATATATGCACTTCGATTCTGGCGTCCCTTCTCTTTTCTTTTAACTTCCTGGTAAAAGAACCGTATCTCATTATTTTGAAATTTTTCTTCTATTTCCGTTAGCTCATCTTCCTTGGATTTTCTTTTCTTCTTTCTACATAATTTTTTTCATCTCCCGTCTTACATCCATATAAACTTTCTTGTTTTTTCCGATTTCATTCCTTAGCAGATACTGTCTGGCTTCTCTTGCAGACTCTGCTGCTTTCTCGCATTCTTCGTCAAACCAATCTTTCCTTTTTTCTTTCCTAACTGTGTTGCTAATAACTGCTTGCGTCTGTTATTGTTGTTTTCATATTTTCCCACATTCCGTCAATTTTTGTTTTTTGTATGTTAGTGGTAAACCCTATTTCTATTTTTTCCTTATAATTATCTTCATATTTTCGCGGAGGGATGAATTGAATTTTCTAATATGTTACTTATGTATTACTTTTCTTTTATTACCATTCAGTTCTCCCCTGCATGTAATTCTTTACAAGGTAGTGGTACGAATTACATTCCAATCCTCTCATATTTTTCACTCGTTTTATGAAATTCACATCTTTTTTTCCAATTATTACGTGATCGATTTGATTAACTATTCTTCCATCTGGAGACTTCCACGTTCCTTCCGCCATAGCTGGGTGCTTCTTATCACCATATTTCATTCCATTTCAAAACATATTATTCTGCGTCCGTTATTATTCGTTGTTTCATGCTTGCTATGCTTCCCTGCCGTGGTTTCATATATCTCCTCCTTCCCAATCTTAGCGTTACAATCCCCTATGATCATTTTCATGTCATATTTTAGTATACTTTCATATTCTTGGTCTAATTGTTCGTAAAACATATCTTTCTCGTCTTCTCCCGCATCCTCTATAGGCGCGTGTGAATTTATTAGAGTTATATTTCTTTTTTCTTCTTTTATTCTTATCGAACTCAATTTGTCTGATATCGGAATAAATGCTCTTTTAAGTTATTCTGCAGCATAAAATCTGTTCCTCGGCTTCTATTCTTCCGTCCACTTTTAAAAACGGTGATCCCCTCTATATCCACGATTTCTGTTTCTAATTATTTAGTTTCTTGCACTTCTAATATATCCAAATTGTATCTTTTAATTTCTCTTATTAGTTCCTTCAACTGGCCTGTATCATAAGTCCCTCTCACATTCCAAATTGCCAGGTTTATTTTTTGTATATTTTTCACTTTTTCATTTCTCATTGCCTTGGACGTTTGTTTATTTCTGATATTTTCTAGTTTTTTGGATGTTGATGTCTTTTTTCCTTTTTTTAAATTGGTTTTCATTAGTATTCCACTCCCACCCCTCTCCATTTATTGTTAGTTTTTGAAAACCGATTTTTACATTCTTTACCTTACCCTTTCTTCTTTTGCTCTTTTTCTTATTTTCTTCTGAATTTCTCTCTCTGCTTTGTTCATATCATCATTTATCTGTTTTGTTTTGTAATTCGACCAAGCATATGTTATTCCACAAATTTGACGCACCTTTAATTTTAATTTCAAGTTGCATAGCTCCATAGAAAAAATCCTCCATCTTTTGTTTTAATGCATTCTTATTATATGTGTTTATTTCCATGTCCTGTACAACTACATTATTTCTTCATTTTTCTTTTTCCATTTTATACATTTTTGCCTCTATTATACCTATCTTCTGTTTTAAGGTCGTAATTTCTTTTTTATTTTTTTCATTTTCGTCTCTTAGCTCTGCTTTTTCCTTTCTATATTATTTTTGTTCTTCTTTTATGTCCTGTACATCAGCATTAAATTTTGTTAACATCCTGAGCACTGCATCTAGTTTACCTTGATCTTTTTCTTTATTTTTTTATGGTGTTCGTGGTGTTTCTTTACTTTTTTTTTAACTGATTTCCCTCTTCTTCTCGTGGTCTCTTCCTATCGCTGTTGTCGGTTTCGTTATCGTCGGTGTCCATTACGGTATTAGCGCTATATTGGCGATTACTCCCAAAATCTGTAGCCCCGAGAAAATAATTGAGACCGGTCACAAGTTACAAGTTAAGTTTTTATTTAAAATATCGATGGTCCCATTTTTAAATTATTAAGAAATGAATCATTCGCTTCATCTAATTATCTGCACAATAAGTTAATTATGAATATATACCATTGCAGAGATACTTGAACATATCAAGCGGTCCTTTAAAAATTAAATTATTTTCTAATACTGTATTTAGAAGTTTAGAATAGTATACAACGTGTACTCTCGATGAATTGTTAACTGAAGAAATGCACTGTCAACGTACAGTATTGTTTTTCGAAAAGTTATTCTCGAAGAATTGCTCTCGAATTGAGTTTGATGTGTTTAATTTACTTTACCTTTTGTGTTTGTAGTTCTGGTCAGTTTACTTACTTTATTTGAGTCAATGAATCAATGTTATGTGCGTTATAAAACACGCAATTGTAGTTGAAACAACGTTGTCAAATTTGTAATTTTTAGTATAGCGAACGAAAAAGCCTGGGAGAAAATTTTGTGTTAAGGTTTTTTTTTTCAAAAAGCATATAACACAGCTAATAACCATCAATTAATATTACAACTTGATTCTATAATATGTGAATAAAAACAATAACATGCACCTTCATCTTGTGGATTTGTATGTCTAAAATAAATGTATATTACTTGAAACTACAACTACAGAATTACAATCTAAACTCTAATCAACCTGCAATGTCGAATACTAAATAGAGAAACAATAGTCACATAAACAGTATGCACGTCCTTATATCCTTATATCTTTATATTTAATTTTTTCCGAGCTTACCAGATTAATTTCTTTTTTTTTGCCTTACCAGAAAAATGAAATAAAATTTTAATTTTGGAAAGTTTTCTTACAATTTCTGAGGATGTAGTGGAGAGAATAGGAAGTACTAAAGTAGAATTGTTTTTTTTTCATTTCCGAAAGCAAAACAGACTGCTAGTTACTTTAAAATATATTCATCTTTTTGGGTGTAGAATAGAAATAAATAAAGAAGAAACACATGCAAATATATAAATGTATATGTGCTTTTATTTAATCGGTTAGAAATACTTACTCTGTTAAACTCCTCTTCGGTAGCCATTTTTAATTAAATTCAAACCACGGGCAATAATTCTATAAATACCTATCTTCTTAATTTAACACTGTAATCACGTAAAATTAAAAAAAAAATAGTAATAATCACAATAAACGTGCCTCGTGCACTGCAGAATCATTAAGATGCCCGCATGAGAACTGTGTACTCTGAGGCATCAACCCTTATTGAAACTTCGGGATTTATTGGTTAAAACAGTCGTTCCGATAAGATGGTTATTTAATACAGTATCGGTACCGGTTTAAAGGAATTCTCTTTGATGCGTTATTTCTCATAATCACAATTGGTCACGATAATATTCATTTATGTGACAGTGTCACGCAGATTGTACCTTCCCTTGTTAATGAATATTGATATCGTGTTTTGACTGCGGAATTCAATGCGGCGATACTATGCCGCGCAAAGCTAACAGCGCTACGAAACCATCTTGACTTAGGTCGTAAATACGTATCAGGGATAAATAACGGAAGGGCAGTAAAAAATTCCATTCTAACGGTTTCGGAACTTTAACCAAATTCACATTCTTAATCCAATAATAATGTAAGAAATGTTTACAATGCGGCCTGTGTAGGTTAATAATCTTCTTACTCCGAAAGTTAACAATATGCAAAAATAAAGTGAAAATGCTCGTTTGGCATTAGCTAGTATTACTTATTTGATTGATAACACTTTTTCTCATTCTCATGAAATTTATGTACAGATTGCTGCAAAAGCACAGAGTACAATGGAGATCGCTCGTTATAAGAGAAGAGTATAACTTCAAATTAGGCAGTTTAGTCATGACAAGTATTTGACGTTACCTTAGAAGTCTACCCAGATGTCGCAAAAAATGAAAATTTCATAATTACATTTTATTACAACAATTTTTGTGCACGTTACATAAAATATATTTATTATTAGGAAAGTATTATAAGGAATAAACAAAATAAATAAATTAACCAATCAAATGGAATATACTCTTTTTAAAAACAATTGTAAAACTATAACAGCGAACATACAAGGAAATATCGACTACATTCTATTTTCAAAATATGTACATACAAAGCTTCTGGAATTGTAGAATCGTGCTTAATGTGTAAATGGTAGGAGATCAACATTTTCAGATAATTTAAAGTACAATTATTCGTATATATAGGATAATCGATAGCCAACGAACCAGGCCTTTACGTTATTTTCAATGGATATTATTATGAAGTTGGTTTCTCCACCCGGTAGTAAACCAATATAATATGGATTTCATATGTCTATTTCTGAAAGATTTCAAGATATTTATATACTTTATCCTCAATCTCAGTAGCCAAACTATGCCAAATTCAAACGCCAGAAACGTAACTTTTGTTAATAGCATCGTATAGAAAATTTATATCTCTAACGTTTTTGTATAATGACGCGCATATATGTCTTACATTGAAAATAAAACAAATATTTACAGTAAGAGTGCCTTTGGGTATTACATACAAGTGGTTTGTGGTGTTTCTATAAACTAGCATAATCTTTACGTATGTCCGCTGCAAAGTACATTTGTCTACTATTTACATTGAATTTGAGCCATGTTGTATGTACAACCCACAACATGATACTTGTTGAGCTTCTATATGTGTATATATCAACAAGTGACATCATAGATACTCGTGTATGCGGAAAAATAACTTCTACAAAACAACACCGCATAAAAATAATATGCTCAACAAATCTAGTCTTATATCAAAAACTTCGTTGAGAGAAGTTAGAATACGTAACCATTATATATCTTTTCATGATATAAAATCAATAAAACTCCGTAAAGAAAACGCAAATGCACAGTGCTACATTTACGATACTACTGGAATATGTTCTGAAAGTTAGGAAACGTTGGTACGGATAAAAATATTTGTATCTGCCTATAATGTATATTAAGTACGACGCTGAATGACTACTATAAATCCGGAAATATCTGCAGAATATCAAAATTGTAGTAAATCAATATTTATGAATACGTTCTAAATTTGAAGGGCAAATATTAATTTTGAACGACTACACCGACTAACTACTAAATTACGCTCTGATTCTAAAACGGATTCAGATTTCAGTAAAAATCGATATACGATGGAACGTGAGTATATTAGGCAGAAAACGCATGCAAATAAATATTCCGTTTCGTGATAATTTATAATGTACTTATGACGTAATTGTAAATGCGTAAATGTCAAAGAAACTGAAACACCGGAAGGATTGGTTTTTAAATTTACGTTGTTTATAATTAAACTTTTTGATAATCTACGAGTTACGTTCCACGCACATAGAAATGGTTTCTTGCAAAAATCAGCATCTATTCAAGAAAATATTTTTTTTTCAAGATTATAAAAATGAATAATATAAGAAAATGATTAATTTTTTTTTGGATTAAATAAATATTTTCTTACGGTTTGAAAATCAAGAAAATCCAAGACAGAAAAATATTTTTTCCAAGTAAATCGTTTAGTTTTAAGTTACGAAAATATTCATATTAAAGGTAGTGTTTGGTGTAACGAAGTAAAAAGGATTTCGCGTTATACGGACTGTAGATTTGTTTCTTCGCCACTTATTTAAACTTCTCGAAGGACCAGAACTGAGAGGATTTGATTGAAATCACTGTTTTACACTTAACTATTTAATCGTTAAACTTTACAAAGACTTCAATTGTTTACAGCAAGCTATCATCGAACTCTTACTTTATGCTACTGGATGAATGGTGTTTCGTTCAGCTTGGTTACAAGACTCGTCTTAATTGCATTTGCAGGACTATATATAGAAAAGATTTTACAATAAAGAAAGGTTTTACAATAGTAAATAATACAAGGATACCTTGGAATTTACACCAAGATAAACAACTAAATTGCTAATCCCTAAAATTAGAAACAGGGCTTTAGGTAATGGCATAATAAAAGAATGGATTTAGATTGAACGGCCGACCATAAACCTATTCATGACACATCGCGGCGACCTGTGGTATACAACGGGCAGGTACTATGACTAACAATTTTGAATCATATAATTCTTTAGTATGAAATATTGGGCATTGATAAGACGATTGGAAATTCCAAGGGTTTTACTGCCTTCATAAAGTAATTGTGAAATTCGGTATTTAAATGAGAATCTTAAACTATCAAAACAAATTGAATTAAAACCAAAATGTATTAGTTACGGCTATAAATAACATAGGTAAAAATACAAAGAGAACCTCCTGAAGCCGCAACAACCAAAATGAAGTGATGAAATAATATACATGGATGTTTAAAATATACTAAAAATACATTAAAATAGTACAAGCGGTTTGTACAGGTAGGAATGGAAAAATTATCTAGATTTCACAAAGTTCTATTGAGGCCGGTTTCGTGTTTGAAAAATACATCGGGCTAGAAGGATATCCAATAACAGAAAAATTACAATAATGGCGAAAAGGAACCTAAAGTTAATTATTAAAATTAGGAGCAACTGAATGAACTAATGAAAAAGTTTTTTTTATAGGTTACAGTATAATTAAATTATTTCTTTAATAATGCAATTAAATTGGGATTATTTCTATGTAGTTTAATAATTAATGAGTTCATATTGTTTATTTATCCCTTTTCTATTATTATTATTTATTATAAATTTTAAAAAATTATAGTTAAATTAGTACACGTGGTTAATAGTAATAAAAAGGAAAAAATATTACATTAACCAGCAATTTTTGAAAATGTTTATGAAACGTTGTACGTTAAAGGTTATATCATTGTATGGGTAAGCGTGATATCTGCATTCTAGTTCCGGCGCTATTATCTAGGACAGCATGACTATAACTGGAACTAGATGGCGCCAGGAAATATTTCAGTTGCTGTTTGTGAAGATT
The DNA here is from genome assembly GCA_029619315.2 of Dynastes maya. Classification (NCBI taxonomy): domain Eukaryota; kingdom Metazoa; phylum Arthropoda; class Insecta; order Coleoptera; family Scarabaeidae; genus Dynastes; species Dynastes maya. Next base: position 13,304,848 of record JAROYE020000005.1, on the reverse strand, counting down.
AGTGGCATAAACTGAGAGATGTAAGAGCAATGCGACCAGAGGCAAGAAGCTTTAATGCTTTTCTCTTCTCATATTATTTTTGCCGGTAGTGATTCCACCAATACCAGAAGCTATTTATATCAGCATTATCTTGATTATTGTTTCTAGACACTTTTTCTATATGTACTTCTACATTAAGTTAACTTTTGCATTATTCTGCATACAACCTCTGCCTTTAGCCTTTTTAAAATCGTAAGCAATGTGAATAATTTACTGTATTATGTACGGACATGTCGTATTGGTTAAAACAAGGTAAGCGCAATTAATAATGTGAATATAAATAATATGCATTTCAAGAATTCTAAGTAAAAAATACTTTAATTTAAAGAAAATTAAACTATTGATTTATGAACAATACCTAAATACTTTCTGGAATTAAGAAAACTATTTACTATCCTTAAGAAAATATTGTATTACGTTATAGTGGCCATTTACTTATACTAAGAATCGCTTTCTTGAAGATTTTCTTGAATCAAGTTAGCAAATGTCTTAAACAAAGAAATACAATTATTTCATTACAAGTATATACTTCAGTAATTGTCTTGAATTAAGGCGGACAGCTTTGGTACAAGTAAACATTTCTCTGTGTGCATTCATGCTTTGATAAGTAATGTACTAATTATATAGCATGTCCCCCTAGTACGTGGGTGGAAGATAATTCCGTGTCTGAGTAATTTAGAGAAAAGTTTTTAAACAAACAACAAATTATACCCAACTATACAGAGTGATCGGTTTCCGCTGCGCATGATACAAGTTTGTTTTTTTACATGGAACAACCAGCGTCTCTCCACAATTCATGTCAACTTTCATCAATATTCACTATACTCATCTATCTTAATTTTTGACATTCTTGAGAATTTCCGTTCTCTCTTTAACGACCCATATCTTAAACGTCTTACCCGCTGAAGCGGTGATTCATATTTTATTCAATTGAATATTTCTTGGTTGTGTTGTATTTTTGGGCGAAGCGTCAGGTTACGGAATACACCTCGTACTCGGCATCAATTGATGTGGTCATTAGTAGAGTTGGTCAATTTGCGCCGAGAGCCAGTGGCGGGCGCATACAAATTTACACAAAATAACGGAACAACTTAACGGTTCTGTTGACACACCTTCACAAATTTGTCTTAATGTGCCAAAATCAGATTCTTTCTCTAAAATACTTTCAAACCTTTCTAGAACACAAACATTTTTTGCGTCTCCTACCGCGCATAGCTGTGCGTGAACATGTTGCACTATTTGCAGAGATTGCACTAACGACACCGAAGGATTTTGTAATTTTTTTATTGCCTCCACTAGTCCGAAGTAATTGTTCTGAATAGTTTTTAAATCCGTTTTAACCCGACTATCTTGAAATTTCGACTGGCTTTCCTTGATAGCCGCAGGTTCCTTTGGATCGAATTGTAAAACCACCTTCTTAATATTCTCAAAATATTTATGATAGTAAAACGCGGCCTGTAACCATGTTCCCCCTATTCACCGTCTGTGAAATTTGCAAATACGTCTTGGGGATTTGACAAACACTGCTTTTGTATGCGCTATTAAAGCGTCTACCTCAAGATAACATATTTTAATACTATCTGCCACATGACTGAAAGCATGAATTTTACACGTAATATGTAACAAGTTAACACAGCGTTTTTTAAGAGAAAGTTGAAACTTTTCCAATGTATTTAACACTAACTTTGACATTACTTCGGCAGTACATTGTTGTACTCGTCTGGAAGCTAATAGAATTGAAGGTGGCGATTGAAGTGGTTCCATTGTACGTACCAATACATTAACCACAGAATGTTATTTACGATCTGTTGTTTCGTCCACACATAACCACAGTTTTTTATCTTTCAACTCCGATGTAATTCTATTTTCAACATGTTCACGAGCAGATGCCCGACTTGGTAATTTGCAGTCCGAATATTTATTCCAAAAGAAGACATATGCTTCCTTATATAGTAAATTAAACGGTAGATTACATGCAATAAAGGTAACACATAAATTAAATTTAAATTTGCCATAGTGTCGTGTGCAATTTTTTTTTGAAGAGCGCTGTTTACTATTTACGGCACGTGGACAATCCCTTTTAGACCAACACATTAAAGGGATATTACAAACTACACATTGAATTTTAACGTCATCATAATTTAGGTCAGACATTTCTGCTATAAATTCTGTAACTTTGTCCAACATTGGTCGTTTTCACGACGTAGGCAACATTTTGAAACAAACGTAAAACTACGAAATGGTATTTACGGCAACGTACATGTATACACAACAGATGTGATTGAGACTAGCAGTTATACTGAGGGTTGTATCGAACCTCCGTCACTGCCCGTTGGCGCTAGTGAGCAACTCTAGTCATTAGCCAACCCTCTTAGAATGTTGCCGAATTGACACAGGGCCTACGGTTTTACTTCCTTATCCGAGAAGAAGGCATATTCCGAAAACTAATTGTCCCTGTCGGATTTGTACTCGTCGTTCGGCAATACATCGAAAAGTTTTTTATATCAACTAGCGCCTACAAAATGGCCATCGAAGTCGTTGCCATTTCTGATTCATGCTATCTCTTTTTTTTTAATAGAATAACCTGTTTATTTTTCTAAGATTTGATAGAGGAACTGATCTAGAATTTTTTTTATAAACATCTCCCTATACCTAAATGTGTTGTTCTTTAATGAATTAAATGTGAAACTACGCAGATATGTTTTTTGCTAAAATGCAAAGAGTGATGAGACGAAATACTATAAACTTCTGTTTTTCTATAGATATTCATTAAAAATAACCTCCAAAATTTTATTCATGCATACAATTTTAACATTTATTCGAAGCGAACACAATATTCCTTCGTGCATACAGTAATGCGATTCCTTGTATTTTGTTGAACACCTCTGGAGTATTATTTCGTGGAATGTCCACGTTATGGATTGTCTTAAGAAATTCATACAGAAAGATTTTTCCTAAACATTTCTATTTAGCTAAAAGAAAATTAAACGTACTGAAAGTTATTATACTTTTTATCTTATTGCTGAAAAAACTTAATGTGCGATGCTTTAAATAAATCTATTCGTTTTATGTTGAACCTTAATCAACATTTTTACCCATTTTCGTAATTTATTATTTATACGCGTTAGTTAACTTACTAAACAATGTATATAGGAGAATGATGGTTACTTCGAGTAGATGATGGAATTGTACAAAAAAATAACGTTTACACATTTGCTTGATGAATGATGAATATCCTTAGCCAAGTTTATAGCATTTCGTCACACCACTCTGTTTTTATACGAAAAACCTTTCTGCATAGATTCATATTTAATTTACTAAAGACGCACTTTAGGTATAGGGAAATGTTTGTAAAAACAATTCCAGAAGAATTTCTCTATTAAATTTTGAAAAAATTTACAGGTATTCCGTTTAAAACAATCGGCATTGACGCCGATATCAATGACCAACTTGTAGAGTGATTGATAAAAAAAAAATTTTCGATGTATTTCCGAAAATTCCAGGAAACATTCAATCGAATAAAATTTGAATTACTGCGCTCTATCGTGTAAGGCATTTAAAACATCGGCCGTTAAAGAAACAGCGGCATTTCGCAAAAATCTCAAATTATGTCAATTATCTCAAAAACTAGGGTACATGGATATAGAAAATATTGAAGAAAATTTACATGAATTGAAGAAAGGTATCTAAAAATGCAATAACATACAGGCTGTTCCATTTAAAAAACCAAGCTAGTGTCGTGCGCGGCGGAAACTGAACACTGTATACTTGAATATAATTTTAGGTTGCGCAGCACTTGCTTCCGAATATTTTTTATTTGAAAACTTTTTCTCCAAATTGTTCAGAAAAGGGATTATGTTCCTTCCTTGCGCTAGGTGGACACGTTTTATAATTTTAATTTTTTTTTTTAATTACCTCTTATTTAGCAATTTAAGCGAAACATTGTGGGAACTATAAAAGGTGTTCAAACTATAACACAATGGACGTTATACATTCCTTTATGTTATTTAAGTATGTAATTACTTCTTCGTTATTCTTGCTATATTATTATTGTCCAGGTCCAATTAGCGGATTTTTGTGGTGAGTTCGGTAGAATCTTGAGTTCGCAGGTTCACCCTTTACAGCCAGGGGATGATAGTAACAAAGCCGTAATACAATTTACACATATCATTTACACACTAAAAGCTCCTGCATGAAGTTACAACATGCTCTCGGGCTTACATACATACCTAAAAAAATTACCAGTATTACAGTGGGAGACCCGTTAACGAACAGTCTGGACTGCGAACACTTTCGCGAAGGGTTTTCGCGTTCGAACAATGAGCACGCATTTACGAACATCTGTTATTAAAGATGTTTTAAGGAGAGTAGGAAGATGTCAGCAAGGGGTTTCAAATAGCATTCAAATCAGGTTCAGGTAAGTGGAATTAGAGATTTCTACAACAACAGTGGTATTCACCACCTTCAAAATATCCTGTAGAAAAGAAAAAAAGCAATATACCGGTACTTTAATGCATCACAAACAAAAAATCCAAAAACTGATTAATATATATTTTTATTCATTTCATCTTGTAATGTATATGATTTTTGCAGGAAATAAACTAAAACTGTAAATTTATTTAATTTTTTGGACCTTCAGAACGAATTAATCGGTTGCCTATTAAAATCTATAATAGATCGATGGTCAATTAACAAACAGTCTTAGAACGGATTATGCACGCAGCATGTAAATCAATTAGAATTTCTAAAATCTGGTCCACTTGTTTAAACAAATTTATTTTGGCCCATAAACATATCATAAAAGATAAATTTATACAGACTATTCGCATTAAAAGAATTAAGGCAAACTTCCAATTAGTCTTATTGCATATTTAAGCTAATTTATTCCTTAAATGGTCTGCTTTTCATTGTACCAGTCAGGGAGATTGCATGATAAATACAAAATCGTTTCAAAGGAAAACGGAGGCGCATTATTTGGTAGATCAGGAAAATTAATTTTGTCGTAAAATTGTAGACATTAAAAGATAATAATAGCGACTATATTTCGAAGCTGCACACGAAATATAAAATAAAAATCAAACAGAGAGCAAACATTAGGTACATTAACCATTTATGCACTGTTTTGTAAAAGGATTGTAATATTTTAATATTTTCTGTAAAATTTCTTCCAATGTTCGATTAAAAAAATCTACTCTGTAGATTAATTGCAGATAACAAAGTATCTTTTAACACTTAGCAAATAACTAATAGAAAACATTCACCACTAGACTAATATACAGGGTAAATCAACGGTTTGACAAACCCCCCTTTTATCTCCGAACAAAGATACTTTTTATTAAATTAATTACGTTTACTTATAATATTACCTAAGCAGCTACAGATAAATTAAAGTAAATAATGATATTCAACTTATTTGTTAAGTTACTGCCGAGAGGGATTTAACTGCCAAAATGTACATCAAAATACTAGAATGCCCGAATTTTGGGTGTTATGCCAAGTTATTCCATAGTAATACCACAGTAATACTAAACAATGCCAAGTAATGCCATGCAATTCATCACAATGCTAAACAAGGTACCAAAAATGCTGTAATTCGCTGTATATCACTACAAATACGTGGAAAATGTCGTTTAAATTTGTTCAAAGTACCTTCAACATCTATAAGAGGAACATTCCATTAACCGGATTATTTTGATATATATTCGAAGGAGAAAATTTACTTATCTTCCGAAATGAATATGTTACCAGATTACTCTTTTTGTAAGTTCATTGGAAAAAAAATTGTTTTTGGCATACAGGTTACCTTAGTTGGCTGTTGTTTATTGTAAAATAATCTTCCGCGTGTTGTATTGTTGAGTTTATTTTTGACGTTTCGCTTATCATACTGTTAGCCTCTTCTGAAGGTTTCAAAATACCTTAGTCTTTAAAAGCCTTTTAAAAATCATACAAAACATCAAAAGTAAACTCGACGACACACCTGGGAGATTATTCTATATAATATAGGTTACTTGTTATGTTAATAGGTCAAGGAACCTGTCCTTTAGTTATTATTAATATGTTATTCAGCTTATTCCAACACGTTTTAATAAAAACCGTCAATTTACCGTCCAGTACAGGCGCAATATAAAAAAGAGCTGCAGATTGCATATTGCGCAAATACTGGACGGTAAATTTACGGCTTCCTGCGGGTGTTGGAAAAAAAAATGGAAAATGAACAATAATTTAAGAAAAGCTGGATTGAAGAACAATTTAAAAAGTGTGTCAAACAGGGAAAAATGAATGCTTCGCTATACGCTGTATTTGTAACAAAGAAAGATATTTCCATTAAAGATACTAGTAGATTAGTATTAGTTCACCAGAGTAGCGGGATGCACGTCAATCTATGCAAATCCGCCAAACTGCAGAGCACTTTAACAGATATGGCGGTTTTTAAAGGAACAATTGAACAGCAAACAGCATTAAAAACTGCGGATTTACATCTTGCAGCTTTTATAACTAAGCACAATTCATCATATAATTTAACGGAGCATTTACCCGACTTATTAACCAAAGTCTGTCCCGACTCAGATGTAGCAAAAAAAAAATAAATATTGTCGTACTAATTGCACTTTTTTTTATTAAGGACAAGAAAGTGCTATTCGTTTTTTATATATTTTACTTGTTTATATTGTTATTTTTCCTTATTTCTAAGAAAATATACGTCTTTTTTCTACAACATAACCTTATTTATCTAATAATCCCAAGTTATTCTGCTATTTTTTCTGTATTCTGCATAATAGAAAATTAGTCTACTGATTTCTATTGAATTTTTGAATGCAGATATACTGAAAGAATAAATACTGAATTGGCAACCCTGTCTGTGTAGGGGCCCAAGATACATGCAGTGGCAAAAACTTAAGCTCTTTTTTTTAATACCTACTTGTATACTGATATGCGCAGAATATGGATAAAAAAAAATATTAAATTCCAAAAAAAGCATCTACTCACTATAGCATTACAGTCAGAAATAATCGAAATAGAAAAATCTATGACCCAAAAAGGGGCGCCACACTTGATATAAAAGTTGTACTAAACTTATTACTAACCCAAGATTTGCCAGTAGAAATCTACAATAAAGGGTGAGTAAAGGTAATCTAACCTTTAAATTATATCAACTTTTAATTTTGAAAGCTTATTTTATTAGAGTATATTGAAGTATACCAAAAGACTATGGATAATAAATATGAAATAGTGGAAACAATTTTAAGAGCAGCTGGTGGTGAAAAATACCTGAATAATTTTAAGGAATATCATATTGATTTATCTTGTTTGAAATTATTAAATGATGAAGACTTAAGTATTATTGGTGTTGATGAAGTCACTAGAGCAAATATTTTGAAAAATTGTGCAAATTTTCAAATGCGCTTAGAGTACGTTTATTTATATGTTCTGTTATTAAAATATATTGTAACACACTTTCTAGATCAAGAAGTAACCTAGTTTTCACCGAAGAATACATCCAGACAGTCCTTAATCAAATAATTAGTCATCTATACTTGCAGCATGCAAATTTAGCATGTGCCGTTTTGAGAGAAGACACAGTTGTCTGTGATATAAAGCTACAAAAAGCTTGCCGTGCTTTATTGTATCATGTTCAACAAATAGAAAATGAATTATACTCTGTTACAAAAAAGGTATACTGATTTGAAAGTAATGTACACCATCTAACTGTTCTGTGATATTTTAGTTTCATCGAAGGAAAACAACACGAAAAATGCCAAAAGCAATATTTATCGCTGTGATTGGAGTTACACTTATAGGTTTTGCTGTAAAACGATTTATGAAAATATGACACTTTGCAAGTGATTTTATGTAAGTGTGTGTAAAATACAGTTTATACAAAAGAAATTAAGGAAATATTGAAATGATTAGTATCACTCTTACACATCAAATTTTGAAACATGTAAGTGCTTATCCAAATCGAATTATAAATATTTTATTTAAAATGAGTAAATTGATACCGATTTTAAATGAGTTGACTTTACTAGTGGTAGTAATCCATCAAATTTTCAGATTTCTCCAATTTACACTTATACAGAGTTGGCCAACAAAGTAGAGCACCTTTAACTTTGCAAAACAAAACTTTATTGAAATATGTTTACAATGGTGAGTGTTGTAAAATTCTGCTCAGAAGTTAATGTCATATATGACCTCCTCGGGCTTTAATGACTGCTTGTATATGCTTAGACATTGCACCCGTAATGGGCCGGTGGAATATTTCAGTTGAATTTTCACAAGTTTTTGCATTTGCCACAAATACCCAATTGGATTTAGGTCTGGAGATTGGACAGGCCAATCCAGAAGGTGGAATCCGTTTTCCTGTATCCACCCTTTGGTTTTTCGAGCTTTGTGGCAGGTAGCATTATCTTCTTGGAAAAAAAATGTTTTCTAAAAGCCCTCTGAAGAATGTTTTGAATACAACGGCCTTAATGTTGCGTTTAGAACTATGTATGTTTCGCTATTCATGCGGCCGTAACGTGTGAACATTCCTGTATACTTGTTTCAACACCATTTTCCAGTTTTCAATTGTCTAATGTTCTTGCCCAGTCTAAACGGTTTTTCTGTTGTTCTTGGATAATAACCGTTTTCTTCTTGCCTTACAACATTTTAATGCTGCACTATTTCAGCGTGTTCTAACCGTTCTAGTCCAAATTTTTGGACCACCTGCACTAATTTCTGCAGACAGCTGCAAAGAAGTTTTCTTCCTATCCCGAAGAGGAAGTCTGTCTAACAGAGGGCCCTCTCCTGCTATTGTTATTTTGGGACGCCCAATTCCTGGTTTATTTTTATAAGCTCCATTGGTTTTATACCTATTTATGGCTGAGTGAAGAGTACGACGTGAACACTTTGTTTGAGCAATTTTAGTTCGCGAAATTCCTGTAGACCTTAAAATCGCAATTTGTGCCCTCTAAGTTTCACTTAACTGTCGCTTTTTTGCCGTAATAATTGTAAATGTGTATAGAAAAACACTTACTCTTTGCTAGTGCCTGATGTAATAGCCCACACGCAACAGAAACAGATTGACATTCTGATTGAATCAATCCGACTGACATTCTTAAGTTGGATTTCAAAATATCTAGAAATCCATCTATCTCATTTATTAATAGTCTGGGCAAACAGCGGTAACAGTCAGTGTAGTAGATATGTGGTGCGGAGTCGGCGATTATTTATTTCACGCGTTCACAGCGTCAGTACTAAATCGATGCTGTATGCGAGTAGTTCTATGTATATGTAGGCTGTCGTAACTTATTTCGTAATTGTACCCTTATGTTTGCTTTAAAAATGTCGCAGTTAAGTACGTCGCGAAAACGACCAATGACACGGTTAAAAACTTTATAGTGGACGTGCTGGACTTAATTTTTGATGGCGCTAAAATTCAATGTCTAGTTTGTAAAATCCCTTTAATGTGTTGGTCCAGAAGCCATTGTCAACGTCACATCGAAAGCAAACAGCATTCTTCTGCAAAAAGTGGCATACGAGACCAAGAAAAATTTACATTTGATTTATGTGTTACTCTTATTTTATGTAATTTATCGTTTCGTTTACTAGACAAAGAAGCATTTGTCTCCTTCTGGAATAAATATGCGGTCTGTAAATTACCTAGTCGGACATCGATACGAAAGGTAGTGCCATTTGCTCGTGAACATATAGAAAAAAGAATGAAAACGGAATTGAAAGATAAAAAACTGTGGTTATGTGTGGACGAAACAACAGATCGTCAAAAACATTCTGTGGTTAATGTAATAGTACGTACAATGGAACCACATCGACCGTCATCTTCCTTCGTACTTGCTTCCAAAAGAGTTATAAATTGTACAGCCGATGAGATTTTAAATGTGGTATTGAACTCATTGAACAAATTTGAAGTTTCAACTAAGCAACTTTTAATGGTTATAAGTGATGGTGCCGCAAACATGCGTTCTTTGGGCCGATCTCTTAAAGAACACAGTGGTAACTTCTTACATGTAACGCGTAAAATCCATACTCTAAATCTTGCGGCACAAACGATTCCTACATGTTTTCCACTAGTAAATGTATTGATTGCTAGTACAAAGGCAGTGTTTCTAAAGTCCCCGAAACTTACCCGACTATTTCACAAACTGTGTCCTGATTTACCTGAACCACCACAGCCGATTGTTACACGTTGGGGAACATGGTTGCAGGCTGCGTTTTACTACAACAAATATTTTGATCAAGTAAAAAAGGTAGTTTTAAAATTCAATCCGACAGAAGCTGCAGCAATCAAGAAAAACCAGGAAATATTTCAAGATGGTCATTACTTCGGACTAGCGGAGGGAATAGAAAAATTACAAAATGTTTCGATCTCGCTAGTGGATTCTGTTCAAATTGTGAATGATGTTCACGCACAGTTATGCGCTGTAGAAGGCGAAACAAATTGGTGTGTAATACGAAAATTTGAAAGCGTTTTAGAGAAAGACTCCGATTTTCTTATATTAAGACAAATTTGTGAAGGTGGGTGTGAAGATGCATTAAGTTGTTTCAAAGATATCAAAAGTATATTTTCGTCCACCCTGTATAATTTTTGGGGATCATTTTTATTTTATCATCAAGTCTAATGCTTCGACTAAAAGTAAATACAATTAGATAATATCTAGCTCAAATACGTAAGACAGGCGTGCCTCTTAAATTTTGGTTTACATTTTTATGAATTGTTAAATGTCTCAAAAAAGGGTTGAGTTAGGTATAGGGAACATAACGGTAACTCGTCTTTATTTAGCCCGCACTATCAAAATATGCAATAATATACAGGGTATTCCATTTAAATTTTCACAACTTTGGTGTGTAACTTCTTTTTGAGTCACACTGTATATTTCGAAACAATTTTAAAACTTGCTCCCAATGAACCTACATTGCACCTAACAAAAATATTTTAAAACTATTTTGCCGCTTTTCGTATATAAACCGACGTGAATGTGGTGCCCCACCCTATATATAAAAGATCTTTTTCTTAATCTTAAACATGTTTTTCTTCATTGTTTTCTGTCTACCGTTTTTTCTTTTACTTCTTCCCATTTTATTCCTCTTCTCTCTTTCTTCTCCAATTCCCTCAGTCCATGTCTTTCTCGGTCTTCCTCTTGACTTTCGCCCTTGTACTTTTGTTTCATATACTGTTTTTGTGAGTTTATCTTCTTTCATGCGGCTAACATGTCCATATCTTCTTAATTGTCCTCCTATTTTTTCTTGTATCGGTCCAATGTTTAGCTGTTGCCTAAATAAAATCTTCTGTTTTAACAACTTTGCAAAATTTTAACTTAAAGTCTATCCGTTGCAATAGACGAGGTTTTGTACAGTACCTATATTTCCTCGCCATTTTATCATAAACTTTCAAATTTCGTGGTTACTATACTACGAAGTAATTGAAGAAACCTAGGGAATTTAAAAAATTATTTTAAAGTAACTTTTTTTCTAAGGAAATGCCGGCACTTTATTTAGACTTCCATATAAGACGTAGAACTAATATTAACAGAGATATGACTAAAATGCAAGGGAACACCTATTATTATTATATTGCCTTTTTATAACTTGGTCATAAATTCACAGTACGCCTAAGAATAGGTATTGTTTTATTAAAAAAACAGCCTACGTGAATTAAAAAGAATTACAGTAATTCGTGATAAATTGATACGGATGCCATATTATTTAAGTTTAAATAAGTTATATTGTGAGATTCTAATTAGAATGGTTAGTTAGATAGTTAATTTTTATTTCTACATACCTCGCCACTATGTCACTGCGTAAGTACCTATACCTTTTACGAGTCTTCGATTTGATGACGATGACATAAACTATACATATAACATTTGTTTTAAATCGAAATTAAAAATAAAATGATGTTAGATTATCAAATGAGCAGTCAACTGCACAAATGGAGAAGCAAATAAAAGTACAAGCTCTTAAAAAAAATACAATAGGTATAGCTGGGTATAGCTAGCCTAATGAAATTATAAAACAGTGTAATATTAGTCCGCATTTATCATGTGGTTTTCACAAATTTTTTTTTCGTATTAAAGTTAGTTCTTAAATGTACAGACAACTTAATTGGCATAGTTTAGTATCGACTAACTACTATGCGCTAATTGTGAAGAAATAAAATAATTTACAATTGATTCTTACTAAATTGATACACAGCACGCTATGTTTTTATTTCATGATTCTACATTGTCCCTTTTATTTTGTAGTACCACAGATAAAAAACTATGTTACGTGTGGTTCTATAATTAAAGCAAAAAAATATATAACTAGGCTTAGGCTTTTGCGTACGCTTTGAACTTATGGAATACAAAGAGATGAAGAATAGTTAAAAAGGTATAATGTATCATTTTATTCGCATACAAAGGATTTTCCGATAAGGACGACATGATTTTATAATAAAGTAAAAAACTATTTCAAGTACAACCAAACATTTTATATTATTCTTAAGCACAATACATTATGTTTTGGATAATACATCATTTAAGTGTCCACTTCGACTTCGTGCACACGGGCGAATTTGATGAACCTAATTTTCGATGACTTTGTGCAGTAATTCTAGCCTAATGTAACGAAGGCAGCGTTTGATCAATCTTCCGAATTTTGTCTGGATTCCGTCCAGGGATACCTAAAATGCATCTGGAAACCCTAGGTGTGATACATGTTGCCCAGGGTTGCTTTAGTTACACGACGCTTTTGATTGAAACATGTAGAATGTTGCATGCGTCATTACTAAAGCTGCCGACGTGAATGCTGTAAAATTAGCAACGCAGTTGGTAAGCCAGTACGTGTGGCAGTCACAAACGACAGCAGTACACTGAATAGCCTACTCGTATGTTAAGGCTACACGACAGGATAATGGCTGCGCCCGATTTCCCCGAATGTAATACCACTGCTGCATCTTGCATGTAATTCCACTTTCGAATTACGGAATTGCATATGAATATTCCAGTATGAGGATGGTGTGATAAATACCTAAATTAAGGAAAACAATGCAATTGTTTTGCATTTAACAAATTTATTTCCCAACATAATCTCCGGCAGCTTTCTCATATTCAATTGAGAAGTTTATCATATTAGCAATCTCCCTAATCTGCACTCGGCGGTCTGCTAACATGATATCGTTAGTCTGATGTGAAAAGTGCCTAAATCCACTTTCCGTCGAAAATTAGTTTTTGGCGTTTATGTTTATCAAAAATTACTTGTACAGAAAACATTATTTTCCAAACACTCGGTTCTCAAAATATGTATCTGTTATTTTAAAACTAAAAACTGTTTTTATTAGATGCAACATAATCTTTTTGCTTCTCCTGTAAAATTGTCAACTTGGGACTTGTGCACTTTTCTCATTAGACCGACGGTATCATGAATTTTATTGATCATATTGGACGACCTGGCCGCTCCTTATTAAAAACGGATGTTCGGCCACGCATAAATTCATTAAACCAGTATCTGATGGTAGTCATCCAAGGTACATAATCCTTATAAACTGGATCCAACTTCGCTTTGATTTCTGCACACGTTTTACCATAAAAAAAAGTAATCGAATCACCGACCGGTATTCTTTTTCCATGATTCCACAAATGCATAAACTTGCTCACTTTCAATAGCTCTCACAACAACTCCATTAATCTCTCCGAAATGTTGACAGACGTCAACTAAAGAATAATGCTCACCGTCAGCAATGCAGATTTTGACACAAAGCGCCATCTGTCTCCAAACATGGGTACTTCTCATATCATCCTCGTGTAAATACTGATGATTTCAATCTCCAGTATTCTTAAATAAAACATATAATAAAAGCGTTTTTGTGTAATAAACAAGTTATACTTGTGTGACCATATATTTCATCGAAAATTCATAGAATATTTATGGAAATTAAAAATTAGTATTGTACTTTAAATAAAGTGGAATTAAAGTCAACGCTTTTTTGAGAAAGTTAATTACCAAGTCAATTAAACTCATACTCAAAATTAACGCACCATTCAAATAATTCTATATAATTTTTACAACATTTTTTAATTGGTGAATTATTTCTTAATATCATCAAAAAATATATAACTGGAGATAATTAAACATCGGTTCATCAATTAACTTCTTTTTTAATGGAAATTTATAGAAAAAAATATAAATTCCACTCAATTACAAATGCAGAAACAAAGCCTTATTATTAGAAATCTTAAAAAATTCTATAAACAAAAAAACGGGAATAAAAGAATAAAAGTTAATAATGTATGACACCTCCGCTAACTCTGACAACTGGTTGGATTCGCCGTAGTGAGTTCACTATCAAATTTTGGATAACTTCTTGGGCAATGTTATCCAACTCGAAAAGAACAGCTCGTTCCAATTCCTGGAAATTACCAGAAGGGGGTAAATGACGCTTTACAGATTTTTTAGAGCGTCCCAAAGGTGCTCAATCGGATTTAAGTCTGGGCTTCGTGGTGGCCAGTCCATGACTTGGACATTGACCTCTTGTAAATAATCTAAAACTTTTCTAGCGATGTGTGGTCTCGCATTATTCTGCATGAACATGAAATTTTTCCCTAAAAATGATGCAAAAAGCATTACGTGGTGCTGAATAATGTTCTCTACGTAATATTCAGCATTCGTTGACCTTTTGTGAATATGGGTTAACTCTGCAGATATCAAAGCAAATACTTCCCCAGAATATTTTTGATACACCACCAAAGGGCTCTCTTAGAGAGTTTGTCCAGCGGCGATATAACTATCTCCACTTCTTCATCGCACTCTCTCGCGACCATCTGGAGATTTTGAACCTACTCTAATCTCGTCCGAAAACAAAACTCGCTTCCAATCTTCAACTGTCCAATCTGCATGATTTCTAGCAAATCTCAAATGTTAAACTCTGTGTGCTGTGGTAAGTAATTTAGACCATTACTTGCTTACTGCTTACTGCAGGCCTTGTACTACTCAATCTTAATTTCCTCAACCTTTTCCTTACAGTAAAAGCAGAAACTCTGACATTTCTAACTGCTTCAAGCTAGTTACTGTGTTCTTATTCGCCTGTTTCGGAGAACTTGCAATTGAAAAAAACGATCGTCTCTCGCACTTGTGACTCGTTTCCTATCTTGACCACGTCTTCTAGAGTGCCATCCGGTTTCCTTGAATCTCCTAACCATTAGACTGACTATTGCATGATTAATGCCCAGCAAATTAACCATATAGCGCATTGTACGTCCTTCTTCTAACAAAGTTAAAACTCTTACACATTCATCATTGGCTAAATTATGTGATCCGTTCATGATTTTCGATTTAAACATTATTAACTTAAATTCGATACATTCAAAAAATTAACAAACTCGTAATTAAAGCTGTAATGCCTGAACTGTAACTTAAACGACTGTTTAACAGAAACTGTTTGACAAAATTTGATAACTTGCGATCATTTTCATCAGAAAGGTCAAAATAACTTTCTAGTGGCATAAAATTATTGGATTATGTTCTGTTAAACCAAAAATTTTTAGAAAATACAAAAATTATAGAAAAACGAAAACATTGCCTGGCGTATTAATTTTGAACATGAGTTTATATCAATTTGATAGGACGAGAAAAGTTTTGGGAGGGAAACAGTAGTTTTAAATTTGAATTAGTTTGTATGTGCAAAGTAGATTAATTTTAATTATGTGTACCTATTTTTATACTTATCTGCAGAATTAAGCTTAAGCGCTTCTATTGAAAGTGTGTAACATACAAATTTAATTAAAACAATTACCATGAGGTAAGTAAAGTTGCATTTACATACATCAACGATAAACAGTTGTTACCTAAATCTAAAAATTACTAAGATAAAACTTACTATTCAAGAATGTTTTTAATTTATTTTTTGTCTGAATTTACACTTGCTTAAATAATAAAACTGATATGTATATATGGATAATTTAATGTTTGTGTTCTACTTAAGCAATTATTAAATTAAGTGGTGAATAATTGTAAATACAAGTCTGAACTACATCATTCTGTAGTAAATTTAATTTTAACAGTAAGTGCGCAAAATCACCAATTTAAACCTTAGTGGATTCTAATGGATTTATTTTCAAACATCGGGTACACTATGAATAAAAAGTGTTAATAAATCCAAATGAAATAATACTAAACCTACTCATTAAGGTTGTATCTGCACAGTATTGTAATTTCATCATTTTATTGGAAAGTAAGATGTGATTTACCAGAATGACGTGGAATCCATAAGTTAGGTTATGGTCATCATCTCGATGTAAATTTAAAAAACTGTAAAGGAAAATGTTTTACGAAATATCTGATACCCAAAGTATTTTTCTAAGTAAAGTTGAATATACTTCTACTAATATAATTTATGTTTTAGAAATTGGGGTTGGCTTAGCTGGTTTTGGAGTATTTTTCCTCTTTTTGGGTGTCCTGTTATTGTTCGATAAAAGCTTATTAGCTTTAGGAAATGTAAGTAAATATTGTATTGTGAATAATTTAATTACTTGTTTCATTGTAGATACTATTTATTGCTGGGCTAGCATGTGTGATAGGCTTAGAAAGAACGTTTAGATTTTTCTTCCAAAGACATAAACTAAAGGCTTCGGCAGCTTTCTTTGGGGGAATTGTTATTGTTTTATTAGGATGGCCACTAATAGGAATGTTATTAGAAACATATGGATTTATTTTATTATTTAGGTATGTTATTAAAAAATACATTCATCGCAAATTGAAGAAAGTAAAGCATTTTTATTATAACTTTTTTTAAATAGTTACCTTTTTGATTATATTTATATACAATTTCTAAATTTCGCTATTGAATTTTATATTCATACTTTTTAATATAATAAATTGTACCAGAATAGCTTTTACTTTTTTTCATTTTTCATCTGTTTTGTCATCTTTTTGACTTATTTTTTAAAACTATTTATAGTAAGAAATGCCAAAACTAATACATATCGGTATTAACTACTAATGTTTTGGTTTCAGTGGATTTTTCCCAGTAGCAATTAATTTTCTACGTAGAGTTCCAGTATTAGGCACTATCCTAAATTTTCCAGGAATTAGTATGGTAAGTATTGAAATTTGTTGGAGAACAAAATTCTAGTAATTTTTATTTTTAGCTAATGGATAAACTGACAGGAGATGCAGATAGAACTCGTGTATGATATATGGTACCAATATTAATTGCCCTGCGAAATAGTACAATGAGTGGTAACTGTTTGCGTTGTGAATTAATGGAAGTGTGTAATTAAACAGTATCAGTGCTTGTTTATAAGTGGGAGTGAGTTGTAAATGTACAGCTAAGTTGTAACCATTATAACTAAATCGAATCAAAATGGTTCAATGAATAAACCTATTTTAAATTTTGTTATAATAACATTTTAAAATATAAAACTAGTTTGGATAGAAAATACCAACTTTATGTGATGATTTAGTGTTTATAATATGTATTATAAATTTTGGCCATCATCTTAAAATATATTTGAACTTATAACTTACAGTACAACGCAAATTTACATTTATGCTATCTCATCCATGAAATACCATAATAAGTTTAAGAATTAACAGCAGCATTACCAGTGATATTTTGTAAAATAATGCAAATCCCGTGTCAAAGTTTAGAAACTACACATTCATTATTTATTC
The DNA here is from genome assembly GCA_029619315.2 of Dynastes maya. Lineage (NCBI taxonomy): Eukaryota > Metazoa > Arthropoda > Insecta > Coleoptera > Scarabaeidae > Dynastes > Dynastes maya. Next base: position 13,287,163 of record JAROYE020000005.1, on the reverse strand, counting down.
CATATCTTTATCCTAGGATATTTATAAATTCTACCATGAATATTCACAAATTTAAGTTTAAGTTCACACTCTTTTTCTGAACTTTTGAATTTAATTGGAAAATTTACAGTAAAATCTCGGTAAACCGTGGGTAATGATTTGTATAGTGCTGGTATACTGAAATACACAGATTGCAAAAATTTGTTTTTAAAATGCTTCTTTTTATTAGAATAACTTTATGGATATGTCTAATATACAGTGGCGAAGCTTGTAATTTGTGTTGAAGACGTTAAAAACGACAATGCAAAATAAAACTTTGTATACTAACACAAAGTCAATTCGAATTTCGTGAAAACGTCTACAGCATTTTGTTTAAATGTGATCATTAGACATTTCGCTTAATTCCTTTTTTATGAACAATTCGACTGTCGCCCATTTGTCATGGAATTTCACATTTTAATACGCTTAAGCAGAAGATCCAAAAAACAACAACATAGAAAATAAATTGATAAGGATAATAGAAATTACAATGGGAGAATCGCAAGCAGTAATAGAGACAGGAAAAGGGATAACAGGGAAGGTCAAAGTAAAAAATGGTATAAGACAGAGTAATGCATTGTCAACAGTTTTGTTCATTACATCATTGGATAGCGTAATAAAAAAAATAACAAATAGAGGGACAATAAATAAAAACAATACAAGTAGTAAGTAGGATATGCAGACGACCTAGTAATAATTTCTCGGGATAAAAGAACATTAAAAACAACGTTTCTAGAACTGGAAAAAGAAGCAAAATCAAGGAGTTTGAAGATAAACGAAGAAAAAACAAAATACATGCACGTTAGTAGAGACAAGAAAACACAATTAACAAAAATGCTAGTGGATACGTATAATTTTGAAGAAGTGGAAACCTTCAAATATCTGGGAGTAATGGTTAACAGAACAAACAAAATAGATTAGATGTGAAACAAAAATTACAGAGATTAAGAGATAAGAAGGTAAGCAGAAGTACAAAGATGAGAATCTACAAGACAACAATAAGACCAATCGTGACGTATGCCACAGAAACAGCTAGCTTAACACAACAAGAAGAACAGCAATTAAAAGTGTTTGGAAGAAAGATAGTAAGAAATATAATGGGAGTAAAGGCAATAAATGGAAATGAAACAAGATCCTGGATGAACCATGAAATAGAAGAATGGATGGAGGGTGAAAATATAGTTAAAACAATTAAGGCACAAAGAATAAGATGGTATGGGCACATAAGAATGAGAGAAAAGGAAAACCCAGTAAGAATGATAACGGAATGGATACCACAGACAACGAGAGTACGAGGAAGACCAAAGATAAGATGGAAGGAACAAGTGGAGGGTGATATAGGAAAAATGGAGATAGAAAGTTGGAGAAGAAACATAGAAGATAGAGAAGAGTGGAAGAAAATAGTAGAGAGGGCAAAGACGCACCAGAGACTCTAAGAAATTAATTTGAGAGATTAATTTGATAGACAACCTCTAGGTTATCTACAAGATATTTTAAGAGACAATGACGTAGCAAGGGAACGGCAGGTAAGAGTACGCATCTAGTGGTTTTTTATTTCTAAAAGATGAAGTAAGATACAGATTTTAAAAATTTGACACAATCTTCTTTATTCAACAATGAATCAATAAATTTAGGTTACAGGATTTTGTCTCTTATTATTTAAGCAAGAAAAGGGTAACAAAAAAAATACAATTGCTTACTCTTGGCCTACGTGGAAGGTAAGAGTTCGCAGGTAGGGTGGCCAAGAGTGCGCACCGGATCTAGCGTAACAATAATTGCATACAAAAGGCCCACTGCTTTCGTAGGCTCTGCAATCCTCGCGCCGCTATTCTGCATAATTGAATTCAATTTTCATTACAGGAATTTCCACATCCCGAGCAAATAATTGACGTGGCATCATCTTCAACGAAAAGTATTGGCTGGGCTCAGCTTGATGATGGTTGTTGGTCGTCATAATAAAAAGTAAATCTTTAGGTTTTGTTTTATAATTACCTTAACTTCCTTTTTCTGATTTTTTCAAGGAGCTTCCCTTCTTCTAAAAGTGCTTTAAAAGGCGAAGACATCATGATTTTCTCCTTAACCACAGATTTTTTTTTTCAGGTTCTCATTGTCTTTTCCTTTTACTTTGGAAGCGGTAAAATTAAAGGAGTGCTAAAATTAATTTATTGCAGGTCGCATTTTTTTATAAACCTTAGCGTCGCTTCTTGTTCTGACAGTGTTTCGTTTGCTCCAGCTCTTGGGTTCACAGATCCAATTTTCATTCAGGTGTTTTTGTGTCACCAATAAAAGGGCAAAAATTCTTCCTCTGCTACGTACTCTTAGCCTCCTCGTTAACACTTGACTTATCCGCCGCTAGATGCCAGCACGTCACAAATAGATAAACTCTTACTACGCCAGCTTGTAGCTTATGAAATGTGCTTTAATCTGAATTACGTCTATAAATATTTGTTTTACTCTATAAAGAGACAAACGCTTGTATTCTATGATCGAAAAATCACCTTGTAAATTGAAAATAAAGTGCAGCAAACCGACGGTGATACGTCGTATTCTAACACAGAAACAGCCCAACTAAAACCTAACAGTGGCGATTCTCTGGAAAAGATAGCAACTTTTATAATTTATCATTAAACATTAAACTGTCATTCATAAATTCAATAAACAAATAAAAAAATGAATAGCTTTATAAGGACAAACAACAATGCCTCAAAAATTCAATCGATCATTACTTCAAATAATCTCTCTGATGACTCTACGTTTATGTGTTTTTGGTGTTATGGGTATAGTGGTAAGAAAGCTATGAGTGGAAAGTTTCGATCAAGCCAGTTGCTAACATCCGTGGGAGTATCGCGCATGATTCAATTTTGGGTCCGGCACTATTCTTTTCATTAATGTTATAGCACCATTCTTGCGAGATTTTGTGGTTGCGATGTGTGTGTGGGATTGCGAATGGCGAAGAAAATGCTGCTAATGCTTTCTTGGGTAAATAGGTAATTGATTTGTAACGAATGACTTATTTTTAAACAATTCCAAAACGAATTATCCTGCAAAAACATACACAACAAAAGCAGCACGCATCTAAATATCTCTTTAAGGGACAACATAATTGCGGAGGTGTCCACTAGCAAATCTCTGGGTCTTGACCTTGATCACTATTTGTCGTGGGAAAGTCATTGTATGGATATCATTACGGGATTAAATGCTGCTTGCTTTCATATACGATCGCTGAGGGGATATTATAGGATCGCGGTCTGTGATGAAGCTGCACTATGGGACTGTGTATCCACTGAAATATGGTATTAGCATTGTGGGAAACCTCTGTTCATGCGGGAAATGTTTGTAAAGGGTGTACAAACTATTGCTGGAATTAGGTTTTACGAATCATACAAACCTTACTCTAGAAAATACAGCATCCTAACTTTATATGGTATATCTGCAATGGAAGTACTAATGTACGCATTTAATAACAAATCTAAGTTCAAGCTACATAGCGACATACACCGCTATAATACGCGCGGCGCATCAAATTTTGCAATTGGCATATCAAAGTATCGTGACACGTAACTGTCTCCGGTTGCGATTGTTTAATGTACTGCCGCCTGAACTGAGAAAATGTGCATCTGTAAATATATTTAAATCAAAAATAAAATATATTCTAATTGATCCTATGTACAACTTGGATGGGTTTTTCTCTCTGATGGGTGGGGGTTCTGGATGACGTGCCTCTTCATTTGCATGCCTTCTGTTTGGATGTAATTTGTATGATAATTTTAGTGAAATTGATACTCTAACTTTGACTTGTCCAATACATATTTGTTGTATACCAACTGGACTAAATACGTACATACACACATACATAAAAAGTTCTGCGTTTGACAGTCTCGCAGTGCACTACTCAACTGTAGCATTCCGGTCGGTCCTAATCGGTAGACATGTACACAATTTAGCATGTTTATTTATTGGAAAAAATTGTGATGCTGCTTCTTGTTTTAATATAAAACTTCCAAGTTTTTCAATGTCATGATAATATGAAAATACATAAAAAATTTAGGGTTTTGATGTATGATAAACTGATATTAACTTCTTAAAAACAAATCATTATTTCAAATGTAGGCGCGCTGGTCAACCTTTTTGTGACATCACCCGGCCGAAATCAACCACTTCATTATTTGACAATTGTAGAAGTGTATTGTCATTTTTGGTATTAAAAACTAATTTAACCTGAAGTATATAACGTTTTATATCTATGACACAACAATAATTTGACATTCACATGACAGTTGAAGGCAGTACAAAATAGGATATTCATTCAAATCCTAGATCAGTAAAATATGTACTATAACATATTGTAATTAATTATTATAGTTATGGTAACTAAATGCGAATGCTGAAATCGCAATTATTTATAACAAATGAAATTAAGTAATCTGCTCTGATATTTGCGGCCAAAGGAAAATGGCCTGTCAGCGACAGAATAACATCACACCAATCGCTGGTGCGTTTCAAGTAACCTGATTAAAGTTTGAATTTTATGGATTTTCAAAACCCTTTTTCTCTTAAAATAATGAAATTTGAATGAATATTCTTAGAAGATCATGTATCTTTATTCCTAAGTAGTCATTACATACAACTTCTTAAAGCAAATAAAATTTCATGCAACTTTCCTACTTTTAATTCTTCTCTGTAAAAAACTTATATCCATTACATAAGCATTTACACTACACTGATTATATTAATGCAGATTAAATCCAAAAATGTCATGTTTCACTTACGGTGTGCTATCGTGTACCGAGGCGAAGCCAACATCCCCGACCCCAAAACAGCACTACGCCTCTTGTAACATAAATTCGATTTTATATTTTGCAAGCTATATACTCTTCTAAGCGAAGTTTGCTTGGTTAATAAAAATATATATTTGCATACACTCGTTCAAATAATCTTGAAGCAGTTAGTAGATTCACTAATACCTCGCTTGACAGATCAAATTTGACTTGTAAGATATGTCTAAACCTCAAACGACAAGTATGTATAAAAACTTTAAATGACAGTTTATGGCATGGATTATTAAATGGAAGATTTCTTTGTACAAAAATTGAGTATTCATATCAAAAAGTGCATTTTATGTTATAAGTATATTGTAATCGTTATTTGCGATTTTATGTGTTATTTCTTTAAAGGAGGATCACTGGGCAATAAGAAGTGCGATTGGTAAGTAGTAATATTACTTGAGGGTTTAAACTTGTGGTTATTTCAAATTAGGGTAAATTAGATGGTTCCTGGTTTAGGTGTAAATTAAATAGTTCTTGTTTAGTAATAAAAAAAGGATGTAGACCGTACACGAAATCTAGACTGGTAAGTTATAAACTTCAGTGCATATGAATGAACGCCAAAGACGAAAGGCTACAGTTGGATGTCATAAATTAAATACGCTATAGTCACTTCTCGCAATCAGTAGGTACTGTAGTCCCGATAGTTAGATTCTCGATAATTCAAGGTCGCCTATAATTTGAGGTAGTTCATTGCAGTCCTAAATTCTCAAATACACATGTATACATAAGCCATATATTACAAAATATGTCATAATATGTATTTTATATGTTTGAATAAATTTTTCTACCACTATGAATTGTAATACCGACATCCGAAAGGCATGCAATATTATTATATTAATTCATTTTTATCTATACATATTTCTGTTTTCTAAAACATATCTATCTAAAAACATCAAAATTTATGTTACATTCCTTCACAGTCTCTAAAGACGACATATTAAATATAATTTTCCTCATTCTTTTAATAACTGTTTTACAAAGTGAAGTACGTTTTTGAAACTGCTTGAAGGGCTGTATAACATCCACAATATGGCATTTGAATAGGTTCATTCGTGAAGAGGTGGGGGAAGGCACCACCAAATTTTTAAATAGAAAAACTATGCTATTTTCACATATGTAATAGAGCTCAAAGAGACGATTATTTTGATATATAACTTTGATGTATTTGGTCCAACCGTTATCGAATTATTTAAAAAAATACGAAAATCAAGTAAAATTTCAGGGGTGGTTTCACCCTCTTAAAACGAAATTGGGCCGATAAGAAAAATGGCTTCGAGCATCTTGGGGTGAGGACTACTTGTCCACAAAGATTCAATTTTTTTGGAATTTACGGGTTCGAGATGTTCCCTTGTAAATATATTTAATTATAATTCATTACTAATGTCTCATTCATTTTCAAAAAAATTTCAAATGTATACCATATTTTCGGACGGAGGGAGTAATTGTTTTTATTGCCCAATGGTTTCCAGTTACAGAACAAAATATATAACATCAAAATACGTACAATAAAAAAAGCAAAATAAACATTGCAATTTTTCCGCGTTTTATATTTTTCATGGCATTATGGATTTATTTTGTCACGATTCTGATGGTAAACTCTTCAATTGAATATGTACTACAGTATATTGATATTCGAATCCTTCTGTACCCAATAACTCCGATAATTGAAACTTGTAGATAATAATAGTACTTCTGAACCACTTATATTACCATTTAGTATGCGATCCGGTTGATAAGATTAGGGGTGGTCTCGGAAAGTCTCGCATGAGAAAATCTCGGTCTCGACTAGAGCAACGCAACTGCGCTGACAGCTAGTGGTGGACGTATAAAAGTTTACACAAAATAAATTAAATGTGATACGTACTCAAACACTTACCGTTTTAAGAGTCCTCCGTGAAACAAAGTGGATAATGTGTATTTAATATTTGTAACATTACATATGTTTCCAAAGTTGTTTCGGCAAAGTGAGTGCGGCGTGAAGAAAAAGTGTTTTAGTATGCCGAAAACGAACGTTCTACATCTAGTGACGTTATATTTGCATAAGTAAAATAATCTTTCAAATAACTTAACGGTTCTGTTGACGCACCTTCACAAATTGGTCTTAATGTGTCAAAATCAGAGACTTTATCTAAAACACTTTCAAACCTTTCTAAAACACAAACATTTCTTGCGTCTTCTATGGCGCATAGCTGTGCGTGAACATGTTGCACTATTTGCAAAGATTCCACTAACGACACCGAAGAATTTTGTAGTTTTTCTATCGCATCCACTAGTCCCACGTAATTGTTCTGAATAATTTCCAAATCTGTTTTAACTTGACTATCCTGAAATTTCAAGCGGCTTACCTTGACAGCCGCAGCTTCCTTTGGATCGAATTCTAAAATCACGTTCTTTATATTCTCAAAATATTTAAGATAATAAAATGCAGCCTCTACCCATGTTCCCCAACGAATAAGAATAGGTTGTGGTGGTTCAGGAATACTGGGGCATAGTCTATGAAATTCACGAATACGTTTTGGGGATTTTACAAACACAGCTTTTGTATGTACTATTAGAGTGTCTACCTCGGGATAACATTTTCTGATACTATCTGCTACGAGACTGAGAGCATGAATTTTACATGTAATATGCAACAAGTTAGCACAATGTTTTTTAAGAGATCGACCTACAGCAAGCATGTTTGCGGCACCATCACTCATAAACATCAACAGTTGATTTGTTGAAAGTTCAAACTTTTCCAATGTATTTAACGCCAACATTGAAATTACTGCTGCAGTGCATTGTTGTATTCGTCTGGAAGCTAGTAAAATTGAGGGTGACGGTCGATGTGGTTCCATTGTGCGTACCATTACATTAACCACAGAATGTTTTTTACGATCTGTTGTTTCGTCCACACATAACCACAGTTTTTTATCTTGCAATTCCGATTTAATTCTTTTCTCGACATGCTCACGAGCAGACGGCACAACTTTCTGTAATGTTCTCTCACTTGGTAACTTAAAGTCCGAATATTCATTCCAAAATGAGACATTTGCTTTCTTCCTTAGTAAATGAAATGGTAAATTACGTCCAATAAACACATAAATTAAATTTAAATTTGTCATAATCTCGTGTGGAATTTTTTTTTGAAACATGCCCTGCACTATTTACGTGCCGTAGACAATCACTTTTCGACCAACACATTAAATCTATTTTACACACTACACATTGAATTTTAGCGCCATCACACTTTAAATCAGGCATTTCTGCAATAAATTCTCTTATTGTGTCCAACTTTGGTCGTTTTCGCGACGTAGGAAACATTTTCAAAACAAACGTAGAACTACGATATAGTATACGACAGCATACACAACAGATCGGCTTTCGAGTCGCAGTTATATTGACGCTTATACCGAATTGTCCTGACCGTGTTTATTTTGTGTAAACTTTTATGCGTCAGCCACTGGCTTTCAGCGCAGGTTGCGTTACTCTAGTCTCGACCATATAATTTTGGCCTCATCTCGGTCTTGTCTCGGTATCAATGTTTACCAAAATTACGCACGATGCAGGAAATAATATTTGATTGTTATTTGATTATAAAAAAATGATCATTTGAAAAAAATGAATACGTATTTCCTACTCTAAAGGATACCACACCTTCTATTTATGCATATGAAACAGTAAATTAACAGTTTTTTCGTCTTTTTTCCAATTTTATTACTTAAGTCCGGAGTCCGGAGTATTCGCTCAAACAATTTACTTAGTGTGGGTATTATATTTATTGTAAGCGTATTTGAATATGAGTATCTTACGTAATGTTATTCGACGTTTATTTGCAGGTACAGTCTTACGCTCTAAGAGGCGGTATTTATTAACTCTTTCAACAATTATATAGGCACTAGATACACATATAAGTTACGGGACGTTACACAATTCACTCTATAGATTAAGCGTAGACATAAGATCTGCATAAATGCTTACACTTCCCGTAAAACCGGAAGTACGTCAATTTCTTATAACACTGAAACTGTTTCATTTTAAAAATACGTTTTTCAAGTTCGCTATGGGTCAGTTTATCTGTGCTGTGAATTTGGAGAAATTGTCTCAAGTATCTACTCCAGCTTTACATTTCTACTTATACACTGTGGTATGATTAATTAAATTAATAAGTATATGTACGTATCTTATAGATGTATAGGTGATACAATCTAAGATCATCAATATAACAAAAAATATCTAGAAGCTGTTGCTACGTTACACATCTTTTTTGCAAAGAAATTCTAAATATTGTGAAAATAAGTTGAAAACATCATTTTCAATAACAATAATATTAAAGTCAAAAATAAAAGCATTTTCATTCTCAACAAAAAATCAATTATTAAACAAAAAATATAAAAATATAGCGGTTTCTTGTATATCTATGTTTCAAACCTAAACGTAAGATTAATACGTAGCAATTGTCTTTACATGTTATGTTCTTTTTGTCATTTAATATCAACATTATATTTTTTTATTCACAACAAAAGCAATCTAAAAAAATAATCAAATTACAGCGCGCGCACGTTTACACGTTTTGTTAATGATTATTTTTTACTCGCCTTAATTGAGATTATAAAATGTATAACATAAATGTTTTAATGCAATTTTTGATTTTTCTCGATTTGAACCAATTGTTGTGCGGTAACCTTTGTAACAAACTCTAACTCTATAACACCAGTTAACTAAATAGTAACTGTGTATAGCTTCTAAAATATACATATGTGTATAGAACTCCATAATTATTCCTTGCCAAAGCTTTGGCGTTTGGGTTATTATTAAAGCTGGCCACGAGCGGTACCGCGCAGTAGCGTAGAGTCGACCAGGCCTCGCGTTCCACTAGAGTTATTCTGCTAATAGAGATGTTTGCTGCCGCAAATAATTTCGCTCATCTTTTAAATAAAAATTAAATAACACGTGCTCAAACACTTACCATTTTAAGAGTCCTCCGTGAAATCACAAAGTGAATAATGTCTGTTAAATATCTGCAACATTAGATATGTTTCAACTGTTGTTTCGGCAAAGCTAGTACGGCATGAGGAAAAAATGCGTTTATATGCAGAGAACGAACGTTCTACATCTAGTGACGTAATATTTATGTAAGTAAAATAATCTTTCAAATAACTTCAAATAACTCAAATAACGATTCTGTTGACGCACCTTCACAAATGCGTCTTAATGTGCCAAAATCAGAATTTTTCTCAAAAACTTTCAAATTTTTCTAGAACAGAAACATTTTTTGCATCTTCAATCGCGCATAGCTGTGCGTGAACATGTTGCACTATTTATAGAGATTCTTCTAGCGGCACCGCAGGATTTTGTAATTTTTCTATTGCATCTGCTAGCCCGAAGTAATTGTCGTGAATGATTTATAAATCCATTTTAACCTGACTATCTTGAAATTTCGACTGGCTTTTCTGGATAGCGGCAGCTTCCTTTGTATCAAATTGTAAAACCACGTTCTTAATATTGTCAAAATATTTATGACAATGTTAGAGTAGGTTCTGGTGGCTCTGGTATACGGGGGCACAGTCTGTGAAATTCGCGAATATCTTTCTTTGATTTGACAAATACTGCTTTGGTATGCGCTATTAAAGCGTCTACCTCAGGATAACATTTTCTGATACTATCCGCCACAAGATTGAGAGCATGAATTTTACACGTAATGTGTAACAAATTAGCAGAATGCTTTTTAAGAGACCGGCCTACAGAAAGCATGTTTGCAGCACCATCACTCACTAACATCAAGAGTTGGTTTGTTGAAAGTTCAAACTTGTCCAATGTATTTAACACTAACTTTGAAATTACTTCGGCAGTACACTGTTGTATTCGTTTGGAGACTAATAGAATTGAAGGTGCCGATTGATGAGGTTCCAATTTGCGTGCCATTACATTAAGAACAGAATGTTTCTTCTGATCTGTTGTTTCGTCGACACATAACCACAATTTTTGATCTTTCAACTCCGATTTTTTTTTTGTTCAATATGTTCGCGCGCAGATGGCACAATTCTTCGTAACGATGTTCGAGTTGGTAATTTGCACTCCGAATAGTTATTCCAAAAGCAGATAAATGGTTCCTTGTCTAGTAAATTAAACGGTATATTACATGCGATAAACGTAACGCATAAATTAAATATAAATTTTTTATTGTCTCGTGCGCAATTTCTTTTTGAGACATGCTTTTCACTATTTACGTGTCGTAGACAATGTTGTCTGGACCAACACATTGACGGGATTTTACAGATTACACATTTAATTTTAGCACCTTTATATATTAAGTCTGGAATTTCTGCAATAAATTTTCGAAGTTTGTCCGACCGCGGTCGTTTTGCTGACGAAATCATAATTTTTCTAGGACAGATAAACAATTGCGCAAATAACCGGCAGCGAAAATATCTGTACTGCTCCGCAGACGAAGTAATACTACCGTTCCTCTCGGTCCGAACTGATTCTACGCCGATGCGCGGTACCGCTCGTGGCCAGCGTTAGTTATTATCTATACCAAACACTTAATCCGAACAGCTGTTTTAACGTTGTAATGACAGGTGTCATGATGAAAATGAACATAGAGTGCACTGTAGTATACGAGGGTCGCTCAATAAGTATGAAATGATTTGAACTTATAATACGATAACAAACTGTAAGTTTGTAACACCCATTAGTTTCATTGTAATAGAGCGTACGATGAATCCATGTCAGTCGTATATTATAGTTCTGTACCTTTGTATGTGTAGGTGAACCAAAATAATTTTTTTTTCGATTTCCATTCGTTTGAAAATCTGAACTTATATTTCTAAGTGCATTATGTTATTGTTCGCGAGTCGATCCTTTTTGTATCTATTTTTTTTTTATCAATTCAATAATACAAATTATGTCTTAATGCTGCTATGACAAGTATCAATGATCTCTAATCTCAAACTATTAGTAAATACTAATTTAAGAGCCCCGAAAACGTTTTAGCAATAAAACATAACTAATACTGATTTTCAAATTCAAGACTCTCGTCGAGAGGTTCGACTAGGTTGAAAGTTTCGGTAAACTAATCTCGTCCCGATCTCGACACTTTAAAGTTAGTCTCGTCTCGGTTTCGAAAATCGAGATGAGACCGAGAGCAGTTTCGTCGAAACCGAAGCACCTAAAATATGTTGCGAGAGAAAAAAATTAACACATTTGCAATTAACATTTTTTTTTGTTTATATTAAAAAATACGAGGGATGATCGTAAAATAAGGTTCCCATATTTTTTAAAAATAGACAGCATTCTTTATTTCCTTAACATTACGCATCGTTTTAAAGGTAAAAACTTAAGCTATTTTTCGATGTAATCGCCATTTCTATCCAAGCATTTTTGCAGACGGTGCTCCAACTTCTGTATCCCCATGTCGTAAAATTCTGCCGCCAGTCAAAATCTTCTCAATTGTGGTGTTGCAAATCTCAGGAATCCGAATAGCGAGTTGACGAATGGTGATCCTCCGATCTTCAAGCAGTATGCTCTCAACCTTTTCAACGATTTCCTCTGAAAATGATGGTCTTCCGCTCCGCTTTTCGTCGTGAATTACCGGCCGACCTCCAGTGAATTCCCTACACCATTTGCGGACGTGTTGAACAGCTATACACTTTTCTCCATAAACTTCGGTTAATTGTCGATGAATGTCAATAGGTGAAACCCTTTTCGTGTTTAAAAAACGTATCACAGCGCGAATTTCGCACCTGGCGGTAGCAGCGATCGGAAATTCCATCTCGGACGGCTGCTTAGCCAACACTGAGCAGCATAGCGAGACGAGAGTGGTACGTATATAGAGTGGGAGAGCTGCCGCATACGCCAATGTCGTCGGATTTCGCCTAACACGTCTTATTGCTGCTGTAGGGCTTTGGGAACCTTATTTTACGATCATCCCTCGTAAATACACTGAAAACTAGGTAATATTAAAGTTAAAGAGCGGCTATATTGTTTAAAATAATAGAGAGACAAATATAAAAACAGAAAAACATTTTCCCTTAAGTAATAATCTGGACCAGTATGTTATACCAAAGAAAGTTCTGGCAAATTGTCACAACATTTAAGCAAATACATATAAATTAATTAACACTATCATAATACATATATACGAGGGCTAAGCCGATATTATTGAAAATAAAAAAATCCAGTAGGCAATGAAACACAAAACACATTAAATTAAGAATGTCACCAACTGGCCCACGTGCGGTGGATAGTGTACCACACCCGTTCTTCTACATGCAATAGTATTTAGCAGTCGTGAAGTAAACAAAAATAATAAGATAATAGATATGACTAATATACATTTTGCATTTATTTCCACTTTCACGCAAAACAGAAATACCGGAACCTTACTTTTCAGAATAATGAAATTATAAAGATAGGTATTGTGTTTGTTTTTCAATCAAAAAAGCAATCATTGCAGGCTAAGACTCGCGTGCTATGCATTTTTGTTTATTGTAAACTAGAAAATGCATAAATTAGTTGTTACCGGACGATATGATTTTGAAAATGATTTGCTTTGGTTAATTTTTATTATAATAATATGTCTGTTTTTTAGTATGTTTTTTGGCAACTTGTCTCTGGAAAATGAGTTCCTCATTGGATAGTACATCCGTATCTTCATTTGATAAGTGGGTAACAAGTCTGGCAGAGATAAACATCAATGAATTGCATCCGAAAATTAACTGCGAATTTTTAATGGCAGTAGAAGAGTCTCCAGTATTTAGCAAGATGTTAAAAATGATTGAATTTTATTCTTTGATTTTAACAGAAGGAAATCTCATAACCGTTTCTTTGAAAGATATATATGAACTACATCTAAATAGCAGAACTAAACAACCCTATTGGGATGATAATTTTTATGACATAATTATTGCCGCTAGTGCTGAAACTGATGTATATGTACACATCGACAAGCCGATTCCTGCAGATTTGCTTGTTAAATTGATTAAAATAAAAATTATATCTAAGATCAAAGAAATAATATTTCTTCAAAGAAGGCAGGAAATGCTACGCGAGTACAAAAATTACTACAAACCAGTGACGACGGAAGTAGATGGTAAAGGAAAAGGGAAAGGCAAAGATAGTAAAAAAGCAAAACCCGAAAAGACTAAGCCCAAACCAAAGAAAGGGAAAAAAGATGAAGGTACTGCTGAAGAAAATACATGCCTCGCTTACCAATATGTTACTATGGAAGAGATTCTGCCAGATCCAAATATAGATATACCAGGCGCTTTCATTTATATCATTTTAATTGGATTCCATGTACCTTGCTTAATACCATTTTGTCACTCCCACGGAATGCCACTAAAATGTATAATAAAATTTGGAGAGACAAAACATAAATATAGTAAATTTTCTTCACAAGCATCTTTAGATTCTGCAAATTTCAAGGATGATGTATTAATAACACCTAGCAAATATTTACCGACACCACAACTGCACAAGAAGAAAGAACAAATGATTTCAAATTTTTGGCAAAAAGTAAATACAATGTACAAAACAGAAAAGTTCCCTTACGTAAAAGAGTCGTTTATTATGATTTACGCCCCTTCATTGTTTGTTGTTACAAAAAAAAAATCAAAGCTTTACTTTCGCCAAAGCGAACAACTCTACGATCACTTTCTAGAATTCATTCAAAAATTACAAGACTATCAAAGGCAGTACAATATGTACTTAGAAAATTTAAATGTGTATAGTTTAGATATAGAACCAAAAACAATTCAAGTCCAACGAATGCAATCATATGAAGATGCTTTAAATGCACTTCCGATTGATGTTATTAATGTCAGCCTTATACTAGATTGTTTAATTAATGAGATTTGTAACAAACAAGATGGAAAGTCTGGTGTAAATAGTGAGAAACACTTAGCAGATCTTAAAGGGAAAGATATTAAAGTACAATCGTATTATTTTGCAGAAGAAGATTTAATATGCCATCGAAGTTTAAGAGATCAATTAAAGAATATATTCGCATATTTTAAATTCGCAGGTTCCACATGTTTAACAAAGAGTACTATTTCGAGAAATAAATCCTCGTTTCCCGTAAACGATAAACCATATATTATTCATGAAAGCAACTTTATTGAAATGACGCTCAACTATTATAAATATTTACCGAGTATTGTTCTGGATACTATGGTGGCCTATTTGAAAAAATGTCGCTGTATAAACGCGTTTACAAAAATTCAAACTTTAACAGACTCGACTATTTCCCGTAATAAAGAAGAAATTCGTAAATGGTGCACGTTATTAGAAACAGATGAGTTAGACTTAAACATTTGCATATCGGCAATTTTTATGGGAATGTTTGGCTCATCGGAAGAAGTGGATTTATCTAAAGAAAACCTAGACATGAACGAATGCATTCCTGTACAGAAAGCTATTCATGAAATTCAAGCAGTTATACCAAATAAGGGAAACAAGAAAGTTTCACTTTGCTTAAACCAAACAAATCCAAATGAAAGAATTAATCCATTTGAGTTGAAGTGGGTGGATAGATTACCCTCATTAGTTGCACTTCAAGAAATAGTAAAAACTTCTCAGGAGTATGAGTTTGTAGATTGGAGGTATGTAGAACTATTTGATTCGATGCTGTATCGATTTCATCATGATGTCGATGACTTTGGAATTTCTAGTAGATTTTGGAAGGAAAATGTTCGAAGCCCTGTCAGCTTCAATGACTTTATGACTTATGTTTTACACAACGACTTTGATACGGCGGAAGAACAAAATAAAAAATACAACGAGCACGAAATGCTTTATAAATATGTAAAACAAACTGTAGATAACTTAAGTGATTTTAGTATACATTCCGAAGATTTCACCTTACCTGGATCTGTGAAAGATAAATATGCTAAGATATCGATAGAAATAGATTTGAATAACGATAAAAGTAAAAAGAGTAAAGACCCGAAAAGTAAAACAGGCAAAGACAATCCTAAATCTAAGAAAAATACTTCCGAGAAGACTAAAGCTACAAAAAATGTAGATAATATAGATGCACATGCTATCATTGAAGATGAACCTCTCAAAGTCGATTTAGCGAACCTTAATATTGACAGAAACCTTATACCAGACGATTCCCCACATAAAATAAATGCTGTTGATTTCAATGGATTGTTGTTGACTACCAGTGGTATTTCAACCTCTTTCTACAGTTTAGATGATTTAAAAGTTGTTGTAGATCAATCTCAAATATGCGATGAAGCAACAATGTTATCTGCTAAGGTTACGCTGAATCGTCATGAGTTGATAGTACATCGACAATCCAAAGGAGACTTTTCCTTTTTAGTGAACTTTAAGAGCGGTGCAGTATTAGTATGCGGTCGTCCTGGATTTTGTTCATCAAACGCAGATGTAGAACTCTATCTAATGACTGAAGAATCTGAAAAGCTTGTTAACTGCATGCGCAGCTTATTTAATACTGAAAAGAATATAATAATAAACCATAAAAAATTTATAAAAGCTGCAACATCTTTGAAGAAAGATTTAAAGAAAGACGTACTACTAACTAATCATTTTGCTACACATCAAAGAGACAGTCGAGGAAATAGTAAAGCGACACTGCTAAGTCGACAGCGATCATCATCCACAAAACAATTTTCTACATCACAGCTGCTAAACAGACTAAAAAGCGATTCAAGACCCTCAATAAGTGAGATAGGAAATTTTTCTGTAAAGGGTTTTGTCAAGGAAGTGAAATTACTGAAAGAAATCTTTAGTACTGTGACGCCAAAATTCAAAGTGTGTTCTTCAAAACTTCATCAATACAATTTTATAAAGCGAATAATTTCACCAGTTGAACTAAGTTTAAATGAAGTTATTAGATTTGTTTTGCGAGCTAAACGAGAAAATAAGCGGCTATTGACCGTTAAGAAGCACTATAATATTAAAACTGACCGTAGGAGTGTTAAATATATATATGAGTATGATTTTAGAATAACCTTACCAAGCGGATTGCATCTTCGTAATGTAGTAGGTGACAAAGGTACCTACATCTGCCAGTATTATTTCCAAAAACAAGCAATATGTTCACCTATTTTTGATGAAGATTGCCGTTTATTCTTAGGAAACGGTACGGTAGCTGTTAAAAAAGATAATGGAGCCTTTATTATTTATGCCGCAAATGGAGAAATAATTGAATACGAAACATTATTTGTTGAGAGTACTTATGATAACAAATTTCATCAGGACATCATTTCTATAAATAGGATGTCTAAATTTTTAAAACATATTCGGAGAAATATCTATAAATTGACACGGGAGCGCCAACATCCTAGTGATTTTATGAGTAGTCGAAGGATATGGAAAAAGGAAGTTAAACGCTTTAAATGTGGAAAACAAAAGCATGCATTTTCAAACATCAAATTTAGTTTTACCACATCAAAAGGTAACGTGATACTTTACGAAAATGGTACTCTAACTGAACGTGACGCATACTATGTAGAAAGAGAGGATGCACTTAGAACTGGCCAAGTAACATTTCGTCGGGAAGATGGTACAACTAGTATTTTAACAGATGAGGGTCACATGCAAACTGTGTTTTCAGATGGCACTAAAATAACAGTGTGGTGTGAGATAGATTCAAAACCTGTAACAGTTGATCTGACAGATATATCAGGTTTTGAATGGGGAGATACTGAACCATTTCTTAAAGTCATTACATGTTATCAATACGAACATCCGTATTACATTACATTATTATCTAATGGTCCAGATGAAAAGCTAATGCTACGTATGGCGAGTGGTGAGATATTTGACATTTCTAGTAAACATTTCTTGGTTGGGATTGACGAGTGGAGCACGTTGTTGGCAAATAAAGAGATTATAAGGTTTGTTGGAACACCATGTGACGATTGTGGAAAATATTGTGAATGTGATGTTTATATAAACCAACTTTATGATCCTCCTCCTATTATCGACAATCAGAAGTTATTGTTGAAAGTGTCTGACACTTATAACAAATCTTTTCTTCTTTATTATGACGGAAGTATAGAAAAAAACGAAGAATATATTAAAGAGCGAAGATGTAATCACTCTTCTCATAAGATTCAGTCACCTCAAGCTTTCTTTTCGTTGAATAGAGATTTTAGCGGATGTATGTTTTGGACTGATGACGATTACAATAAACGGTTTTCTGAAGCTGTTGATCCTGAAACAGATTATGTAGTATTTTACGTTAACAAGAAAGGAGAAAAAATTCTAACCACTGAATGGAAAACGTTTGTGAAACAGCATCATAATCTTAGATTTGTTTGGCCTGAATCTAAAATTGCATCTGATGAAGAAATTGAAGAATATAATATTTCCTCAGCTGCTTTTGTAAAACAGCGTATAGTTAAACGAATACCAACTAACGTAGTAATGAACCTAGCATCTGTAATCGATCAAAATACGGGCATATTTTCTTCAAGCAAGTTAATTAATATGAAAAATATGATATCAAAATACTCAATATCATCGGTTGGTAGTAATGACTATTCAGACATTCATGATGTCAGAGCTAAAAATAAGATGGCATATGAAAAGAAAAAGAAAAAACGTGATATGGAATGTACGGCTGTTGCTGATAAAATAATAGAATATTTCGTAAAGAAAACTGGCAGATACTATCGATCTAAAGTCTATGAAGATTTTTGTGGCGTAAAATTAATGTTAGATGAGGAAGAAGAAATCTTTTTCCTGTCAAATTTTGATACTAGTACCCCAACCTCATCTACATCTGAAATTATATCAAATTCGAATACGGATCTTAAGAAAACGCAGAACTTATCTCCATCATCGGAGTTAATAAAATCTAAGTTGTCCAAAAGTACATCTGCGGTTGATACTGCTATAGAAGTTATTAAACAGTTGGAAATTGAAAGGCAAAAAGGTAAGGCTAAATGATTAGTTATATAAATTCCATAATTAGACTTATGTAGACACTCTAATAGGTCTAGCCCGATAGTTTCGCGTTTTGTCGACAATCTTACACGGTATAAAAAAACCTATTCGGTGTGATAATTTCAAACTAATTGATATTTCTTCTTTATTTTATTTTACAAAAAATTAAATACTTTCAGAAATGTTGAATTTGAGCTATGTACACAGAGTGATTGATTTGTCATGTCCGCGGTTATAACTCTGTTATTATCAATATTAGGCAAAATTTTTATTAAGCAAAAATGATCTACATTATAAGTTTAATAAAGTCACATGATCAGAAAAACGAAAGAAATAAAAACAAAAGAGCATGGTAGAGCATCTTGGTTTTAATGTAATGATGCCCTTATTTTTCAATATTCTCAAAGAGCTTAAAATTCTCTTTTCGGTGATATCTAAGTTATAATTTATTTTAAAGTTAAAGTCATAGTAACGATTTTAAAATTAACTATGAAATATTTTCCTTATTGTGTAATTTCCCCTTAAATTAATTGTGAAAATTAACTGAAAGGTGTCCATGATGTCAAAACGATTCTGAATGAACTAATAGGAGGCTGAGAAATCCAAACAAAAATATCAACCTATGACAGATACAAAACAAACGAAAGTTTGTTGTTTACTTACTGTGCTCGAATTAGAAACCTTTTTTTTTGCAACAAGCTGGGCATTCAGGGGTGAACCTAATTCGTGTATGCTGAATCCAATGGTGCTAACCGTTTTCACAAGTTAGCTCGCGTTTTCGAGCAATTTCAATTTAAAAATTTTAGGCCCAAAGACCCCAAAAAAACGTAATTTTTATAATTTTTTGACCGTTTATTGAATTTAAATCGATGGAAATCGATCGAATAGACATCATATTGACAAATACACATCGAATAGAAATTATTTGAAAAAATTGAATCGATTAGTCGATTTTTCATCATTTTTTTGCAAAAAAAAAAAATTTTTCTTGATTTTTTTATTTTTCATTCTCTGATTGTCCTAATTCTTCGGTTATCATGGTTTCTATGCTGATGGCTCAGATTGTTCTGTTGAAATTGGTCTTGTTGGAACAGGAATTGTATTTGAATGCGGCAGCGGCAATTAAGTATATGTTGTTGGAATGTATTTCAAAGAACCACTTTTCTTCTGTTCATACCGTCAGTATAATTCACGCACGCATCACATTCAGCTGGATCATGTTCTCTTGGATCTATCTAAATCATCGGAACACCAAATGGCATAACGTTTTTGTCCATTTATTCAAATTCAAAACGCATGTTGTACAAACAATAGACGGCGTCCAACACACATCAGTAAAAACATTTTGTGAGAAATATTGTTGATACAAACCAGCGCTTTCAGCACTTATTTTACGCTGGGTGGTCTTAATTACAAATTTTCTACACACGTAACAAAAGGTATTACCTCACCATGTATGCAGATGACACGTCAATCATTATAAAAGAAAAAGACAATAACATATTGGAAAAGGAAATTGTTGAAGCTCTCGGTAAAACAAATAACTGGTTTAGCCAAAATAACTTAAGGCTTAATGTAAACAAAACAAATGTAGTAAAATTCTCCTTAAAGAAGAATGATATATCAATAAGCTTTGAAAATCAGCAAATAACATCAATAAATAATGCAAAGTTTTTGGGTTTGATACTTGACAGCGCACTATCTTGGAAAGACCAAGTGCATATACTTACCAAGAAATTATCCGGAATGACATATGCACTGCGAACGATATCATCCGAAGTTCACGTTGAAGCAGCTTTGTCAGCTTATCACACATATGTAGGGTCCCGGCTATCATATGGCATCATCTTCTGGGGAAATTCCGTGGATGCTGACAGGATCGTCATCCTCCAGAAGTCGTGTCTAAGAAGCATCTTCAATCTGAAAAGGAGGGAATCATGCAGGAGTGCATTTAGAGAGAACCGTATACTTACCTTGCCTGCATTGTATATTTATGAATGTGCGTGTTTCGCGAAAAAACATTACAATGAAATCCTTGTCGAATACGAAACTAACCATATCTACAACACTCGGGAATGCCAAAAAGCAACTCTTCGTGTGCCGCAAACAACATATGCGCGCATACATAAAGGTGTAGTGACGCAAGTTTTAAAAATTTATAATAAACTGCCGTATGAATTTAAGACATACACACTTAAAGATTAAAAAAAAAATCTTAAAGAACTTCTGATTCAAGAATGTTTGTATCATCCAAATGAGTTCTTTTTATGAACTCCATAATTTGATTAGTAATTTGTCAAGCATAGCTTTTGTTTTCTTTATCTATTTGTACTTAGCTGGTACCCATTGTTTTTGTTGACATGTTTCATACTTATTGTATACTATGAAATAAAGGTTTGTTATTTGTTATTATTATTATTATTCAATTTAGAACATTTATCCATTTTTGATATTTCAAATTAATTGATTTTACAAGCCAATACAATGAATATTCTCGAACTTTTCACTATTCACTTCGGTTTGGGTTATTTACTTTAATATTTAGATGTTAACACTTTGACTTCTGAAAAGGCGCCGCTTATATACCCATTTGATCAAGTGGCAGTAGCGGAAATGAAAGTTTCTAAAAGGTTCACGAATGAACTGTCATGGAAGGTTCCCGAAGGTTCCAAAAAGCTCTTCGGCCGTTGATCAGATTTTCCAGAAAATTCCAGAATGTTCCCGAAGGTTCTGTGGCCCTAAAATTTCTAAATTGAATTTGCCCGAAACCGCGAGCTAACTTTTAAAAACGGTTGGCACCATTGGATTCAGCGTACTTGAATTAGGTTTATCCCACGGGTTCCCAATTTTTTGCATTTTGCAACTAGCACAGTGTAATTGTCCGTTATTATCGTGTTATTTTCACAATGAATTTAAGGGGAAATTACACAATAAGGAGAAATATTTCATAGCCACCTATCAGTTAATTTTAAAATCGCTACTATGACTTTAACTTTAAAATAAATTATACCTTGTTAGGCATCACTGTAAAGAGAATGTGAAGCCCTTTTAAGGATATTAAAAAATAAGGGTACAATTACATTAAAAAATCGAAATACTCTACGGTGCTCTTTTGTTTTTACTTCTTTCGTTTTTCTGAGCACGTAGCGTTATTAAGCTTTCAATGGAGATGTTTGATTAATAAAAGTTTTGGCACATACTTATAAATAATAATAATACAGAGTACGGTGTTTTGAGCTTAAGGCAAAAGTAGTTCAAGAAGTAAATAGAAGAAAACATCAAAATGTTGCGAACGTAGATATTCGATTATGCAAAGATTATTTAAAACATTTTTGAGGACATATTACTTCCGATTATGCCGTAAGTAGATGTCAACTGTCTTATTTTAAATGAAATATCTATTATTTTACCACAAATTTGGATTCCTATTGAAATTCTGAAACAATATTTTACCATTTTGCAAAAAAATCGATTTTTTCAAAAAAAATGCCAGTTGCACTATTAACTTTAATTACTTGTTTATTGTAAATTATGTTGGTTTTGAATGAGCTGTTTCGTTAAGCTAATGTAGAAGGTCCGTATTATGAATAACAGTGTCAATAGATTGAAAATACTACATAGGGTGTTTAAATTTTCGAATCAAACTTGGAATCCACAAAAATAGATTTTTTCAAATAGCAGACCCCCCTTTAGTAAGTGTAATTTTCATTTATTTTATTTGTTGATAAAAAAAGTGGACAAGAATAAACCAACCAACCTCCATAGTTGACAACATTGATAATTATACCAGTATCTACAGAAGATTGTGTCTTTGTGGATGGCTTTTATTATTATGTCCGATTAGGGGCATGGTTTAAAATTATATAGAACATGTGGAACATGCTAGGTAGTACTAACACATGGGCTGAAAAGTCCCGGGCCTGACAAAGAAAACACGTTTTTTTTTGTCCAAAATTAGCTTTATTCATCAACGTAATTTCCATCAAGAACAACGCAATCATTCCAGCGCCGCTCTAACATTTCAATACCACTTTTGTAAAACGATTTATCTTTTGCCTCAAAATATGCCTCAGTTTCAGCGATAACCTCTTCATTCGAGCGAAATTTCTTACCGGCGAGCATTTTTTTTAGGTCTGCGAACAGCCAGTAGTCGCTGGGAGCCAAATCTGTCGAATACGGTGGATGTGGGAGCAATTCGACGTTCAATTCATGTAGTTTTGCCATTGTTTTGATTGACTTGTAACACGGTGCGTTGTCTTGATGAAACAAAATTTTTTTCTTCGCCATATGCGGACGTTGCTTTGCAATTTCGGCCTTCAGACGCTCCAGTAACGCTATATAATATTCACTGTTGATGGTATTTCCCTTCTCAAGATAGTCGATGAATATTACACCACGCACATCTCAAAATACCGACGCCATAACCTTTCCAGCCGATTGTTGTGCTTTCGGGCGCTTTGGACGAGGTTCACCAGTTGCTGTCCACTCAGATGACGATCGTTTTAATTCCGGAGTGAAGTGATAGATCCATGTTTCATCCGTTGTCACATATCGACGCAAAAATTCCGGTTTGTTACGTTTAAACATGGCCAAACACTGCTCAGAAGCATCAACACGTTCTTATTTTTGGTCAACAGTGAGCAAACGCGGCACCCATTTTGAACAGAGCTTTCTCATAGTCAAATGCTCATGCAATATAAAGCCAACACGTTCTTTTGATATCTTTACGATGTCAGCTAACTCACGCAACTTCACTTTTCGATCATTCAAAACGATTTTGTGGATTTTTTTGATGTTTTCTGGTGTTACCGCCTCATTTGGACGTCCACTGCGTTCTGCATCATCGGTGTCTCTACGACCACGTTTGAAGTCAGCAAACCAACGTTTTATTGTTGTTTCTGATGGAGCGGAGTCCCCATAACACTTTTCAAGCCATTGCTTCGCTTGAACGGTATTTTTTCCCATCAAGAAGCAGTGTAAAATTAAAACACGAAATTGTTTTTGATCCATTGTTTTGGAAATAACAAAAGTAGCGTCACTCTTAGCACAATAACTCACAAACTAACGAATAGAATATCATTAAATTTTAACAGCTGTCTTTTTAAGGTTAGTACTAACTGCAAAACAGGTGAATGCAATAAAACTAGCGCCATCTATGTGTTAGGCCCGGGACTTTTCAGCCCATGTGATATTTGTTAGAGCCCTCTTTAAGTTCTGAAGCGCAAAGTAACAAGATATTGTCGTAAAATTGAGGGTTTCAAAGTTATTACGACTTTTTTGAAAAAGTCGACATTTGCTAACACCGTTACTTCTCTGGAAGTACACGTTCGACAGATATGATTTTTGACACCTAGATTAGGCATGGAAGAACCTAATACATACGCGTTTACGTGCTAAATTTCTAACAATATGCGCATAATATGACGTTAAGTTGGTATAAGATTTTTGTTAAAAAGTGATTTTATGTGGAACACCCTACGTATTATTACAATTGTGAATTTTTGACAAATTTCTAGATAAGAAAAAAACACATATAAGTAGCCTGAACAATTTTTTCGCTATAACCATTTTTGTAACTGGGGTATTCTCAATATTTATTTCGTAAATTTGCCGTGACTGAATACGCCCATTCTTGTATCCCACACGTTTGAATGATGGATTTCACCAATGATAATTTTGCGATGGTTTTGGGATTATCTTTCAACATGAGAAATCCATCATTGTTGTTTCAACCAAACTAACCAATTTACGAATGTTCACCTTAAACAATTTAAGAAACGGTTTGGTGGAAATAGAATGACAGATGTATCTCTGACACATTAATGTTATAGATTCAGTTTACATCAATCTTTAATACAAAAAAGGAAATAATGGTTGGTAAAATTATTGGTGCCAGTAGGTTTTAATAGAATTTTAAACCATGATCTTAATCGGGTTTCATGGCAAGAAGGTCATTTTGAAAAATGTCCAAACATAAAGGCAAAATCTTCCGAACCTGCCGAGATGACTCACCACGTACACTGTCCGTATTATATTATGTATTCCCCTTGCGACGACTAAATATCGATACTATCTTCCGCACGCTAGGCCGAGTACATCGGTTTAGCTTGGATTCACAGGTAGAAGAAGGGCAGGGAACGACATTATGTAGGCTGTTCGCAAAGTAATTACGAAATTAATCAAAGCGACCAGACCCAATCAAATAGCGTGATATCAGTTGGATTCTAATTGTGGATTTCTTTCTACCAATCAAATTACGTCTGACTAATTTGTGATTGCTCTGAGAATAACCCTATTATTTATTTGTGATGATTAACATAATATATCTATTATAGTTTTAGTTTACGATTTGCAAATGGGTTACATCAATTAGTATTTAGATGATCCTGAATCAGACTCTAACTACACAAACAAAATGTGTAGTTAGAGTTGAAACAAGTGAAAATCTCGTGAAAATGCCCAGACAATAAAATCAACGTGAGTATATTATACTCTCTTATAATTAGAGCGGGCCAAGAGCGCCACGCGCCAGGTTCGCAATCAGGCTGCCGGGCGCATATATGTATGTAAACATAGGTAATTTAAATATGTAATTATTAGGACGAGGACCAAAACCACTGTCTATTACGTCGTGAAGACGCGCAAATATACACCTGCAGTTTGGGTGTTCGTTGATAAATAGGGCGTTGTTCACAGTGGGCCACTACAAAAAAAAAGTTCATTCATCGACGGCTACGAACTAACAGCGCGCTTATTCATTTACGGATGACGCGCTCTATTCATCAACAAATGACGAGTCTGCAGATGTTACGTTTGCACCACTTCGTGGCATACTAGAAACAAGCGTCGGTGTGCTCGCTTTAGTGATTATGTCTAACGTAACTATTAAAAATGAACGGCCATTACCTACGAAAGTTAATAAATTTCTTAGTGAATTTATGGATTTACACTACAATGGGAGTACAATTTTCTGTAAAGTTTGTAAAAAGAAACTACTGTGCTGGAGCAAACGTGATTGTGAAATACATATAAATAGCGCCACACCACAGAAATAAAAGAAATGGTGTGTCACAACAACGTCAATTTCAATTAGAATTGCTTTTAACGTTTATGGTATGTGGTCTACCACTTCGTATACTTGATAAAAAAGCATTTCGAAAATTCTGGGGTACATACAATACCGAGTGGATACTACCATCTCGGACAGCGTTACGGAGAGATATTCCACGAATACGTGAGGACATTGAAAATCGAATTAAAGCCGAATTAAAAGATAAACAGCTGTGGCTATGTCTTGATGAGACGACAGATTGCAAAAAAAATTCTATTTTGAATATAATAGTGCGCGTATTAGATCCTATTAAACCAAATTTTGCAATTCTATTAGCCAGCAGAAGATTAAAACAGTGTACTAGTAAAGCAATTACGGCCGTAGTTCTCGAAACGTTACAAAAATTTCAAGTGTCAACCAGTCCAACTGTTGTTGTTCATGAGCGATGGTGCAGCAACAATGTGTAGTGTACGCCGTTCCCTTAAAGAAAAGTGTGAAGGACTTTTACATGTTACGTGTAAAGTCCATGCTTTACATCTTGTGGCACAAACTATTCAAGAGTGTTACCCGGAGGTGGATGCATTAATAGCAAACACAAAAAAAAGTGTTTCTCAAAAGTCCTAAGAGGACTAGGGCATTCCACAGGTTATGCCCTGGTATTCGAGAACCACCACAGCCCATTCTTACGCGTTGGGGAACGTAGTTAAAAGCCGCTTTTTATTATAATGAACATTTTCAAGAAGTCAAATCCGTTATTTTGCAATTCGTCCCTGCCGAAGCTAGAGCTATTAGGATGAGCCAGAAGGGATTTCCGATATTTCTGTTGAAACACATCTAAAGAATATTAGCAACAATCACAAAGGGTTAGTAGACGCGATAGAAAATTTGCAAAATTCTGGATTGTCGTTGGTAGAATCAGTGCAAGTCGTGGACGAAGTTAGTACATTGTTACACAGTATAAACGATGCAACAAGTGGACGAGTTTTAGCTAAGTTCGATAGTGTTTTAAAAAAGAATCCGGACTACACGAGATTAAGACAAATGTGCGATGGGGCATCTGCAGATTCCTTGACTAAGTCTAAAGATTATTTTAATTACGCCTGTCTTACTTCGGTAGACGTGGGACGGTCGTTTTCGAAATATAAGAACATTTTTTCGTCTCGGCGAACATCCTTCACCGAGGCAAATGTGGAAACTTATCTGATGGTGCAACTTTTTAAACAAGCCTATCCGCATTATTAAGAAGGATAGAATTTATTTATTATATCTTTATTTACAGTTACATTATTAAGTACAACAGAATAAAAAAAGCGTTCAGTTTCTCAGTTATTTCCTTATTACATCCCATTTACAACGCATACCGTTTTCAATCAAATAAAAAATCATAATGAAAATAAAAACACCTCAGCGTGTACATATATATATATATATATATATATATATATATATATATATATATATATATATATATATATATCCGCTCTAATTACTAAACATTGTTATTGCGTCAGCTTTTATTTTTTTACTCTTGTGTATTAATTTCGAAATATCACATATCTGCTGTGACTCACATATACGCTATTTACAATAAGCGGCCGTTGCGCCTGATTCCGATTCTGTTGGATGGCGCATTTTGGCCCGCTCTACTTATAATAATCTATATGCGTTATATAGTATTTCATACGTCCCAATTAGATACCTACCGCTTTAGCTTTAAGTGCTGCTCCGGAGTTAAGATAACTACTGGATTATTGTAAACGTAAATAAAAACGGTAATAATGCAAAAGACAATAAAAATTTATTGCTAGAAATAAAAACAAACAATTAAGAAGAAGAAATAACATAAAATGAAACAAAATATTCTCATTAAAATATTAAGCTATATCTTTTGCAATAAAAATAGCCTCCTTTGGTTTGTAATACTCCCCGGACTACTCGTGGCATGCGTTCTGTTACTTTTAGAGTTTTGTTAGAGTTTCACCGGAAATGTTCCACTCAGTTTGGAGAAGTCGCCACAGGTGCTCTTTCGAAGTTGGACAAACTTTTAGTATTCGCCTGCCATGCTCATCCCACAGTAATTCGATGGGGTTCAAATGCGGACTCTGCGGAGGCCCCGGCATGATTTGCAAAACGTGCTCTTTTGCTTAAGACGTTAGGAAATCTTTACAGATTTGTGTTGTATGTTTGGAGTTGTTATCAAGCTCAAACACGAAGTTCTCTCCAATTAACGGCAATCCGGATGTCACAGTATTCATCTATAATTTTTCTCTTCTGGTATTCATCTATAATTTTTTTTGGCATAATAACGTCCATTTTTACTAGATCTCCGGCCCCGCACTACTAAAACAACCCCAAACCACCACCGCGTTTTACTTTCTTTCGTTCTATGGTTATAGGCTTTCCTTTCAGCATTTTTAAAATATTAATTCTAGCGGGTATGATAAGAATTACTCCCTATTATAATCGAAGACATACAGCTACATTTGAGGACCCCCGAGACCCATTCCCTCTTTTTGTAAATATGTAAATAGTACCGATTCTAATGATTTTATTACCCGCGAATAAGATAAATTGAAATTTCTCTCTATAGCACTTATTCTAATGAGAATTTCCATCTGAAATATTTTCTTATCCCAACTTTGTTGTAGATTTTTTGACAGTAATACTAAGGCTATTGAATATTGAAAAAATTCAATCTTTCAAAATTGTAATAGTTTTCCTAACTTCAATGGCCGGTAGTGTATCAAGTAAGGATAGGTGTATACAAGAGAAGGAACAGGATGATTAAACATTATCATAATCATTACTACACTACTACATTACTACACTACTACATTACTACACTACTTTTATTGATATATTATTAGCAACTAGGTAGATAAAATATCCGAAACGAAACTGGAGTTACATTTATTAAAATCATTTAACAAAAACACGGCACCAATTTTATTGGGAATATCTATCTATGAACCGTAAACTAAAACGGCAACAGCTAAATGCAGAATTTAAATCATACCTGCGAATCCGAAAATAACCGAAGTGCACGGTTTATGGTGTACGGTAGAAAGTGTAGATACATCATCGCAAGGGGAGACATAATATAGTACGGGCAGTGTACATACTGCCAATATTGTCAAATTTGTCAATTCTTATTATCTATTGACAGCTATTATAATGCATGAATAAGATCGGAGGGCTGTAAAATTCTATTACATCCCTACGTTCAAGGGCGAATACGTTCCTCCAATCAGAGCAATAATGACTGACTGACACAGCCGATAGTAGGAAAGATACAAATATTTTGAAGTAGGTACTTGACTCTAGTGCTTCACAGATTCCCAGTCAATGTAATTTAAAACATTGGTAATAAGGAGTTGTAAGCGAATCACGCAATCTTTCAAATTTTTTGCGGATTGAGTGATCGACTACATAAATGCAAAATCGTTTATAACTCCCCAAATCATTGGTTAATAACATTTTTCAAAATAAGAATCACTCTTATAGGTTACTTCCATCAAAACGATCAACCGCCTACAATAATAAAACCTTCATCCATTCAAGACAACACAGCGATACCAAAATTACAAGTAATGCCGTTGGATAGTTTAAATGATTGTCTTCATTCTGGTACGTAGGCTTCCGCGGTCGTCAATAAGACTATACTCTTGGTTTCTGGGTTAGAACCGCGTCGTTGTCGTAGCTTCTGCCGACGTTTCGCACTCTTACCTTCACTGCACACTGACTGGGGACTATTCATTCCGGATGAATTTATAAAGGATTTGTTTTGGATCAATGGAGCAGAAAAGTTATAGATCAATGAAGTATGGCGGTTGCTTAGAGGTTTAATCAGTCGGGATTTCCACGTGTGATTCATGGATTGTTGTACTATAATAGTGAGGGTTGCGAGGCAAGATGCGGGTGGAGTTAAATTGAATTTGGTGGCCAGTTTTCAGTCTAGGCTCAGCCAGCGTAGACCCGGCTACACGCAACACCCGCGTACAGCGCTCGGGCTCAGTAACACGAGTGCTGACCCAACGCTTTGTTTCTCCGATGTACACACTACCTCACAAACATGGAATCTGGTAGACACCAGGGGCTTCCAGATGATTGCGGTCTTTGATGGGAAAGTAGTCTGAGAGTTTGAAATTGGGTTTAAAGATGGTTTTCATGTTGTTCCAGAAGAGAATCTTGCTGAAGCGATCGGTGACACCTTGAATGTAGGGTAGATACGCTTGCTTACGGAAATTAGGGTTAGATGTGGAGAGTTCCTGTGGAGAAGGTGTAGCGGTTAATGGTAATTTGAATTTCTTTTCAAGAATAATTATTGCGAATCAAAGTTTCAGTGAATTTCAGTTCTTGAGAAAGCGAATTGGGTTCAGATAGGGAAATGGCCATTTGGATAAGAGAATTGATAACACCGCGTTTTTGGGCTAGATGATGGTGGTAAGCTGACCCAGCGTTCCATCAAGACTTTGGTGTGCAAGAACATCTAGAAAAGGAAGGCAACCGTCCGATTCGATCTCCATGGTGAAGCCTATGAAATCATGTTGAGAATTCAGGAACAATAGGAAACTGTTTAAAGATTCGTGTCCATGAGGCCAGATGACAAAAATGATCAACATACCTGTATCAACTTTGGCTTAAGGTTGTAAGATAATACGCTTCCATAAAGATGTTGGCGACGACAGGCGACAGAGAAGATCCCATAGCTGCGCTTGAGACTTGCTCCTAGTATTTACCATGGAACTGGAAATAGGTAGAAGAATGTTAAGCTTCCACCAAGTCAGCCAGATCATCCTGTCGGTCACTGGAGATGAGGAACAACGGATACTATATCTGGTACAAGAATTTTGCTGAATAAGGATTCGACATCAAAGCTGACAAGTAAGTCGCCAGGATCTACCGTCAACTCTTTCAGTCGTTTGAATGTTGAGAAATTTGGATGAAAGAGTCGCTGTGTTCAGTGTAAGGTTTTATAAGGTTAGGTACTTCGAAAATTTGCAGGAACGTAAGGGGATATTGGGTATGTGAATTTTAGGGAGACCGTATAACTCATGGAACGCTCAATTTTGGAAGTAGGATCGCGCTTAAGAAGTTGATAGGCGTCGTCTTGCAGTAAGGAATGCACTTTTTGCTCATACCCTTCATTGTCCAGGATCACCGTAGCATTGCCCTTATCAGCTCTTAGTGCAGCAATTTTAGGGTCTTATTCCAGGTTGACCTGAAAGAAAATCTATATAAACGCCTACAGAATAAATAGTGTCCAGTCAGTGTGCAGTAACAGCCCTGAAGATGTCCTATAAGTGTGTGGATGAAACGTCGGCAGAAGCTACGACAAGGACGCGGTTCCAAACCAGAAACCAAGAATATAGGATTATCTTCACTACAACGCAAGATGATACACCTAGATACATTCATGTAGATTGCCTTTTAGATAAGAACTCTGCAAATCAAAGAACATCAATAACATATCAAGCGAAAGTTATATCTAGTATTTTAAAAACTCCGCGAGCAGCTGAAGACAGTCCCTTAGATCCTAGTGATATATCAATCTTCAAAGATGTTACAAAAGTGAGCATGTCAAAGGATCAGCATAAAACTCAAGAAGGAGATAAATCCGAGAAGAATGAAATATTTGAATCCAATACATCCTCGGACTATTTAGAAGAATCATTAGCCGAAGAAAACATGAATGAAACATTAGAAGCTATATCACAGACTTTGAAACGTATTAGATATGAAAAATTCAATTACTTCAAAGGAAGTAGCAGCCAAAACATTCAAACGGAAAGCGAGTCATACATAAAAATGGACGATAATAAAGGTATGTGATTTTATACTATTGATGGTTACAGCTGTTAAGATAACTTCAAGTTTTGAGGTCGTGTATATCAACGTCCAGGAAGTACGACCCATTATTTAGGAATATTTTTCTTTCTGTGTATTTTTTGGATTAAGAAAATGACAAAACTGAATTAAATTCAGAGAAGTAGAAGTAGGGACAACGCGTCTTGACGAGCGCGCATCCAATTTAATAGGGATGCATAGGGGGCCACCATTTTGAAAGGTGAAACTGTCAAAACTGTAACGTGAGTTGGTTATTTCTATGTCGTGCTGATAATTTTATTAATTTCCAATTAATTATATGCTACGTCGTTACCTCCGAGACAACAAGGTCTAAGCGCTCTTCGATGACGTCACGCTGTTTAGGTGATGTATCGCCATGCACGATAGTAGCCTAAGTGGTAAAGGAATCGTTTTTTTGCATATTTTTTTTAAGTTTTCAAGGGCTTTCGGTTTAAAGAGGATGCCAGTCGTCAACTGAGCCCTTCTTCGCATCCCATTCGATTTTATTTTAGAAAAACGAAGTTTCAAAGCAAAAACCAAACACGTAACCGAGCACCGTTTTCGTGAAAGATGTATTTGTGGTTGATATTTAATCGACTAATTATTATTATTTGTAATTGTACATGTATTTGGACGAAACTAAGGTTGAAATGATACAGTAATTGCAGTTTTATTTGAAATGCTGTTCAATTTCACAAGAAAAATTACGAATATGCTATTTAATCAGGATCTTGAAGCACCTTTTTTAAGCCTAGAATTTTTTAAACGTACAGTTATAGTTTCACCGGCCCTTGAATCTGTAGCTGTTGAAAAATAAATAACATCTTCTTTTTTACAGTGTAACTCACACACCTTAATATACATGGTTGGAGTAAAATTTTCTCTATGCAGTGCACAGACCCATTTTTTACACATCTGAGGATCAGAAGGAAAACCGAATGTGTGAACTTTCGGTCCATTCTTATAATTATCGCGGAACTCAGATACGCAACAGGTATACGGCATTGTTATAAACACGTAATACACAAAACACCTTTAGACAGCCGACGGCACAAACACCTGTAAAGGGTCGGCGAACACCTGCAAACAAAACAGCCGACGCTACAGTATAGACCGCCCGAGTCACCCTTTTACGTTACAGAAAAGGTTTTATCGCTTATACAACACTAGAAAAACATTACAGGTATCACCAACAAAGTTCGGAAATATACCAATATAATTTGGACAAACCAACTCAAAACGCAAGAAACGGTCTGAACGTGTAAATGTCAAATCTATAAATATCGCTGCTCGACTACCTAATGCAATATACGTCACAGCCTGCTGACGTCAAAGCTGTTAAGCCTTTTCGTTTCGTTGGTAACGGCTATGCCCGAATGGTGAAAAATAGTTGACGGTTTAAATCAGAACACGCGTCTTTTCACAAGCGAGTAATTTTTTGTTTTGTTCTTGGTTATTGTAATAGGTGAGATACACTGTTTTATTTAGCTTTCCTCAAAACGTGAATGTGGACCAAAAATAAAGTAGTTTGTTCGCATTATTTTAGTGAAAAAGATTATATGGTTAAAGATGGGAGGAAGATTCTTATATGGGATGCAGTTTCCAGTAATGCAGTTAGTGGTGGTGGTGTTGTTGAACCGAAAGCCTCCACAAATACAGTGCTGTTGTTCTTCCTTTTAAACAAATAAATGAACAAATACTCTCAATCTTTTTCATATTTAAATGTAATATATTGAACGTTGCACCATCGTAAATACATATTTTTGTTATATTGCGTTGCAATATAACTAAATGTGGCACAAACATATTGTGGAGATTTTGGGCATTTTACACTAACGTGCTTGGTCTAATTAATTGTATGATCATTTTGTCATTATCAAATATCGGTATCCATCTAACTTTTGTTGAAAATGTTGTAGTTAAATCAAATTTCCCGCGTTAACTACCTTTTAAAATGGCAGCCTTCAATTTTATCCTATACGCAGATTGAAGCGCATTCTTCCCTCCTCTATATCTCTGATTAAATTACAGGAGATCATTAAGGTTTCCTTTTTATTTACAAGTAGGAAAAAACAGTAATAAATAGCGTTCTAAAAACACATCAAAATGTCTAGAAACGACAACCAAAATAATGCTAGTATAGCTCCTCGTGGTATTAATGGAATCACTCACGACAAAAGCAATGTGAGAAGAGAAAACACTAACCAACGGACATGTTTCTGTCTACCCAGCGGTACTCCTAGTGCTTCTCTACCTCTGTTGGCTAGTGTTTTCTCTCCTCACATTGCTTTTGCCGGGAATGTTTCCATCAATACCATGAGGAGTTATATTAGCGTTAATAGAGTACAGCAGAATCTCCCTTGGGCGGACAGCGACGGTGACAAAATTTTTGTCCACTCAAGGGAAGTATCCATTGATGAGAAATAAAAAAAACTCAGTTTGTACATATGGATATATATTCAAAACAAAATTCAAAGATAAAGCCTAATACATATGCTACAATAATTTACATCAATTATTAAATTTTCTGTAAATGTCGACATCGTTTGAAAATGAAGCTCTACAAGGAGATTCAGCGATTTTTCATCATTTTTCTTCGTGGAAAGAACTTTTAAATCTTCAATTAATGGTAAGGCCTCTTTGTACGTTGCAATATTTCTCCCGTTTCGGTTTTCTGTGCCTCCTTCATCATCAGCGTAGTCGCCTAATTCACCCACATCATTATCATTACCATGATCTTCTAGTAGCTCAATTATATCGTTCTCTATACACACGTTTTTGTTGAGTAGAATGAAGTCTTCAGGTC
The DNA here is from genome assembly GCA_029619315.2 of Dynastes maya. Classification (NCBI taxonomy): domain Eukaryota; kingdom Metazoa; phylum Arthropoda; class Insecta; order Coleoptera; family Scarabaeidae; genus Dynastes; species Dynastes maya. Next base: position 13,252,710 of record JAROYE020000005.1, on the reverse strand, counting down.
TTGCATTAGATTTAGATTGTTGTAGTAGTTTTGACATTTCTACAAGTTGTGCCAGTGACAAGTCATCCTCTTTATCATATCCATCATTGGTATCAACTGGAGCATCTATTATAAAGCCAGATTTTCGGAAACAATTTTTTATCGTTTCAGATGTTACCCGATTCCAAGCGGTATTTAAGAGATAAATTGCGTCTAAAACGTTGATACTTTTTGTTAGAACACTTGCAGATTCGGTGTTATCGATGCGGCTAATAATGTGTGTTAAGATTAGTGATCTGTAGAAAAATTCCAAATTTTTTATTATGCCTTGATCCAAAGGCTGACAGACAGATGTACTGTTCGGAGGTAGGTAAAACATTTTTATATTTTCCAGCTGAATATTTTTTGGACGTGAGGCAGCATTATCTAAGAAGGGTAGGACTTTCTTTTTCTTAATTTGCATTCTTCTGTCAAATGCTCGAAGCTAATCTGTCATAAGTTCTTCCGTCATCACATGCCTTTCTGTTGTGTCTTCAGTCTAAATTACGAAATGCACGTGGTCGTTCTGTTTTCCCTACCACCAAGGGCCTTTACTTTTCGCCCTCCATATTGACATAAAGCAGGGTAGTGATACGTTCTTTAGAGATAATTTTCCTTCAGTACATCTTTCACCACCTACAAGACTCATAGATTTTTTGGGCAACCTCTCCAGATATGCTTCTGTATGAAATTCTATGACGCTTTCTACATTTTGCTAGCCAGCCCCACGACGCTTTAAAGCTGCCCATTCCCAAACTTTCTGCGGCTATTTTAGCTTTTTCTCTGATCATTAACGCTGCCCACGAGCGGTACCGCGCATCGGCGTAAAATCAGTTCGGACCGAGAGGACCGAGAGGAACGGTAGTATTACTTCGTATGCGAAGCAGTACGGACATTTTCGCTGCCGGTCATTTGCGCAATTGTTTATCTGTCCTAGAAAAATTATGACTTCGTCAGCAAAACGACCGCGGTCGGACAAACTTCGAAAATTTATTGCAGAAATTCCAGACTTAATATATGAAGGTGCTAAAATTAAATGTGTAATCTGTAAAATCCCGTTAATGTGTTGGTCCAGACAACATTGTCTACGACACGTAAATAGTGAAAAGCATGTCCCAAAAAGAAAATGCGCACGAGATAATGAAAAATTTATATTTAATTTATGCGTTACGTTTATCGCATGTAATATACCGTTTAATTTACTAGACAAAGAACCATTTATCTGCTTTTGGAATAACTATTGCAAATTACCAAGTCGAACATCGTTACGAAGAATTGTGCCATCTGCGCGCGAACATATTGAACAAAACATAAAATCGGAGTTGAAAGATCAAAAATTGTGGTTATGTGTCGACGAAACAACAGATCGGAAGAAACATTCTGTTCTTAACGTAATGGCACGTAAATTGGAACCTCATCAATCGGCACCTTCAATTCTATTAGTCTCCAACCGAATACAACAGTGTACTGCCGAAGTAATTTCAAAGTTAGTGTTAAATACATTGGACAAGTTTGAACTTTCAACAAACCAACTCTTGATGTTAGTGAGTGATGGTGCTGCAAACATGCTTTCTGTAGGCCGGTCTCTTAAAAAGCATTCTGCTAATTTGTTACACATTACGTGTAAAATTCATACTCGCAATCTTGTGGCGGATAGTATCAGTAAATGTTATCCTGAGGTAGACGCTTTAATAGCGCATGCCAAAGCAGTATTTGTCAAATCACCGAAACGTATTCGCGAATTTCACAGACTGTGCCTCCGTATACCAGAGCCACCAACACCTATTCTAACTCGTTGGGGAACATGGTTGCAGGCCGCGTTTTATTATCATAAATATTTTGACAATATTAAGAACGTGGTTTTACAATTCGATATAAAGGAAGCTGCCGCTATCCAGAAAAGCCAGTCGAAATTTCAAGATAGTCAGGTTAAAATGGATTTAAAAATCATTCCCGACAATTACTTCGGGCTAGCAGATGCAATAGAAAAATTACAAAATCCTGCGGTGCCGTTAGAAGAATCTCTACAAATAGTGCAACATGTTCACGCACAGCTATGCGCGATTGAAGACGCAAAAAATGTTTCTGCTCTAGAAAAATTTGAAAGTGTTTTTGAGAAAAATTCTGATTTTGGCACATTAAGACACATTTGTGAAGGTGCGTCAACAGAATCGTTAAGTTATTTGAAAGATTGTCTTACTTACGCAATCTCTGCATATAAACGCATTTTTTCCTCATGCCGTACTAGTTTTGCCGAAACAACAGTTGAAACATATCTAATGTTGCAGATATTTAACAGACATTATTCACTTTGTGATTTCACGGAGGACTCTTAAAATGGTAAGTGTTTGAGCACGTGTTATTTAATTTTTATTTAAAAGATGAGCGAAATTATTTGCGGCAGCAAACATCTCTATTAGCAGAATAACTCTAGTGGAACGCGAAGCCTGGTCGACTCTACGCTACTGCGCGGTACCGCTCGTGGCCAGCTTTACTGATCATTGTTCCAGAAATAGGCACATTTTTATTGCGTGCTGCAGAAAACTACCTGAATGTGACGTCATCGGCCCGGCTACCATTTGATGACACAAAACATATTTTTAATCCAGTTGATACAGAATTGGAATTAAAATGTCTCAATAAATCTTCATTCTTTCGCAGTATGTCTACACTTTTTTTGGCTTATTCAAAAAACTTAATAAGTTCTATCTTTTCTTTTAGTGGCAAAATGTTTCTTTTTGGTGCCATTATAACTAAAAATTGCATAACACATATATGTGTACATATGCAACTAAAATTAACTTCTTAAACTGATAAACTTACCTACCTATTTATGTAATTGTAATTGAATATTTAACATATAAGACACTGATATAACGCAAACATCATAAGCACAGTAGTCAAACTAAAACACAACTGTTTAATAAACCGCAAACATTAGATCATACTGTGTTAAATTACGAACTTATACGTCGGGGATCCATCGTTCAAAATCATGTCCTCGATTTATTATCTTCGAAGTAACTCGGCATTGTAGGTATGCGTCCGTCTAAGAGATATAGATACTCAGTCTAAATTTCTAAAATTCGTGTCCATGTCCGTTCAACAGAGTGTCCGTAGAAGAGAGATCAAAATACATATAAACTCGAGAGCAAATGCTATGTAGAAAATGAGTATTTGTCCGCATAACGGAACTGTCCGCTCAAGGGAGATGTCTATTATGGGAGATTTCACTGTACTAGTAAAAGAAAAGAGATTAGTACCATAAATGAGTATATTAAAAATGAAGAGAAAAGAAATTCAGTACTTAACAAGATTGTGGTCTAAGATCTAAGTTATTCTAATTCTTTCTTATTCGATTGACTCGCTGTTTATTTCATAAGTATATCTGGGATACTGTATAAATATACAGGATATGTCACGATGAGCGTCGGTTAAAAGTATATGGGGAAGTGAGTAAAATAGAAATTTGAAAATTTACATACAGAAATTATCCTTTAAAACTAGCTCAGCCAAAATATTTTCAACTGCCGGTATCTCTCTTATACCGGTAGTAGTCATCAACTCCCCTGTTTTAAATAGAACACTACCATTTTTATGTCAAATTTGGAGTCTGTGTTAAATTTTAACATTATTTTATCCAGCACACCCTAGCCTTAGAATTCACTCTTAAAGGGATATTACAACTTTTCGAAAAAGTTTGACAGATGTTGTGCATCACAAGTTTTAAAATAACTTACAAATTGTAATACGCCAACAAATTATTCTGCTTTCGGGTAATGTTCATAAAACGATGTTTCTATAGTAACAGATAAATTTGCTAAATTATATAGGCTGTGCCAATAGGGAGAGGACAATATCAGACATATTTAGACTGAGAAATCACGGTTTTTTTTTAAATAGCAACTCCTAATTTTCTAAATTTATTAGATTCTGCGTCAAAAAGTAAAGCGAAAATGTGTAGCAGGTGCTGTTGCTAAAGTTAATAGTTTAGGAGATATTTTGTAAAAACCTTCTTTATCTTAAATTTCGCATTGTAATTTCAGTTTGCCATGGTTAAATATTAGAAAGCAGCAGTCAAATGTACTGTCAACAGTAGTAAACACAGTAGTGGTCTTCAGTACTAATTAGTCAACATGATTCACTCTCAATTATTCATACTACAGTACATTATTCGAAAAATAGAACTTTCAAAAATCGATTTTTGAACATAAAACAAACAAAAAGTACAAATGACAAAATAGCATTGAATACGTATTTCATTATTATAATAAATGCTCGAAAACATCGCCATTTTGTTTCTTGCATGCTGTTACTCTTCATTATTTCTTGATGAGTATCACGTTGAATAGATCTTGCAGCCAGTTCGTTGAAGGTTCTTCTTATTCTGTCAATCATGTCATCTTTTGTACCAACTGAATCTCTCTACAACGTTTTTAATATAACCCCACAAGGAAAAATCTAGTGGGGTTAAATCTGGAGATCGTGGTGAATACTTAAAGGACCGTTTTTAGCGATCCATCGATCGTCAAACATTTCAATAAAAATAGTCGATATGCCGTGGGGAAGCCCTGTCCATTTGATGCCATGTATTTCGCGCTTCTTCTTCCGGTCGAAGACGCAATCCATTTATATTGTATTCATAAAAGTAAACAGACAGAATTCTATTGTTCTTCAAAGCGCAGAATATACGTTAAAACTCCAAGAATCTTGAAAATTTCGTTCTTTTACCACGTGCGGATTTTCTGATGCCCAAAAATGAAAATTTTTACAGTAATGCGTTCCGTTTCTGCAAATTTCGCTTCATCACTACAAATAATATTATCCAGAAATGCATCATCTTCTTGTGTTCGAACAGAAAACCATTCGCAGAATTCTCTTCGACGTTCAATGTCCGTAAATCTTATATCTGTTGTTGTTTTACCAAAATTTTGTGAATTGTTTCGGACGATGCGGTGGTCTAAGTGCTTGTTCTGCATCATGGATCGAATTAGTCGGGTACGCAGTAAAATAACCCAATGCCGTAGTTTCCGAATGCTCATCTACTAGGGGTTTGGTTCTTTTTGGTGTCGTAAACGAACCAAAATCTTTACAGTTTTTTATGCTTCGAGTAAGTTTTGGTATATCAGGATATCTCTCCGTGAAAATTCGGCACTTTCTATCGATAATGTCATTGCATTCGCGGTGAATTATAATTAAATTTAAATAATTTTCATTTGAAAATCCTAAGCCAGACATTTTCGGGAAACTAAGAAATACGTGCAATTATGAATAATTGTACAACTATGTTTTTTACTGCGTTTATTACTGTTGAAAGTACATTTGACAGTTACCTTCAATTATTTAGCCATGGCAAATTAAACAGTGTGATATTTAAGATTAAGGAGGTTTTTACAAAATATCTCCTAAACTAATTAACATTAGCAATAACACTTGCTATACATTTTTGCTTTATTTTTGACGTACAATCTAATACCGCTTAGAAAATTAGGAGTTGCTATTTAAAAGAACCGAGATTTCTCAGTTTAAATATCTCTGATATTGTCCCCTCCCCTGTATCATTTAGCAAATTTATCTGTTAGTATAGAAACATCGTTTCATGAACATTATCAGAAAGCAGAATAATTTTTTTGGCGTATTGCAATTTGTAAGTTATTTTAAAGCCTGTGATACACCATATCTGTTAAACTTTTTTGAGTGAATTCTAAGGATAGGGTATGTTGCATAAAATAATTTTAAAATTTAACACAGAATCCAAATTTGACATAAAAATGGTAGTGTTCCATTTAAAGGGGGAAGGGAAGCTGATGACTACTTCCGGTAAAGGAGAGAGATACCGGCAGTTGAAAATATTTTGGCTGAGCTAGTTGTAAAGGATAATTTCTATATGTAGATTTTCAAAATCCTATTTTACTCTCTTCCCCACATACTTTTAACCGGCGCTCATCGTGACATACCCTGTATAACGACCAATAATTTAAGCATCTTATTCATTAATAAGGTATCGCTAGTAAAATTATAATTATTGCAGTAAATCGATCGATAACAGACTCGCCTGAAACTAGTAAAGTAAAAAGTCAAGAAGATAAGAACTTAACAATAGTTCAAGATTTATTTTACGTACCAAGGCAGAAACCCGAATTATATGACAGACGCTCAAATTCGCAATCATCTCTGAAGGTCGTCACATTAATGGATAGCACGGCAGCAGATAGATGTTATTCTAATTTCTCATTTCGAGATGTTGGAATGGCGGACTATTTATCGGAATCAGATATTGGTAAACGTGACGGCGATATTACGGAAGTATATGTTAGAGAAGGCGAAAATCAAGAAAAACATTCTATTTCTAGTAGTCAATCGAAAAACACATATGAAGTTGTCACCGATGAAGATAAAACCTGTAGTAAACTGCTACAAACTAATTCGGCTTTTGAGGTAAGAATTTCAAAAGAAAGTCAATTCTTGTTTTCAAATTTATTTCCTTCGCTTATAGAGGGACTGCCTAAAAATGATCCATGAAAGTTTGATGTCTCACGTATCCCAAACTTCCGAAACTGAATCCTTGGATATAGAACCGAGTTATGTATTGGAGGAAACACCAAGCATGATTCCTCTAATTAGTATTAAATCGTTGGCGCATTATCAATCAGACACAGACCTGCCATTAATGTCAGTTGTGTCATTTGTAACTGAAGGAAGAACACCCAGCATGAGGGTTTTGAGAAGTATGTCTCAAATTGAAAAAGACTTTGAAATAGTTGTTATTGAAAACTCAGGCATTGTAACTGATCAGAATACTACTAGAGAAGTACAAACGGATATCGTATATGAAGAAACTGACGATAATTCTTGGGATTAAAATGTACAAGGGATTTAAAAAAAGAGAAATAAATGTGTGCGCTATATGAAATGGATAATTGTTTTAAATTTGCGCTATAATATGGAGATTTCACTTGTTACAAGAGCTAAAGTATAAAGTTAAATTTAGCAAAATAGCTTAAAAAATTGAAATATTACGAGCACTTGCAATTTTTGTTTACCATAAAATCATTTCTTTTTTACTCTAATGTTTTTATTTCACTAATCACTTAGCGCGTATCGTAATTTGCAAATAGTAACTTTTTCTGGGTTTTATGTCCTAAATATAATGGATTCCTGAAAATTATAATATTTATGGAACTCGGTAACTGAAGTTTGGTTGTTTTAGTTGTCACTAAAACAACCACATACATGACATAATTTTCTAGTTTCTGCATCGCCCCAATTAATATTCTACTGTGGCCCTAGATCTAACTTGTTAAACATAACCTACATAGCAGACCAACATCCTTGCAAAATAATATCAATTATCGCCAACAATTGCAAATAAACCGCAACCAACTAACTATTTGGTGACAATTTTATGTTTCCGGTACGCACAATAGCTCTCCTAATAACGAAAGTAATTCTTTATTTCTTTTAGCTCCTAGTTATTAACTCTTTCCTCACTCTTATGCCTGTTCAATCTTTTTTCTCAGCTTCTTCCTATTTCCTTTACGTTGAATACCACCTTCAATATCATGTGATATTTTTGTCGTCAACATTACCATTGTAACACATCTTATACATCCTTACGGGTTGCGTTAAACGATAAGAGCACCCATACTAGCAAAACGGTGAAAAGAAATTCAATATTTAGCGTATCGCTGCTGAAAACAAAAGCATTATTGGTTATGGAAATGCTTATACTAAAGCAGATAATATTTATTTTCGATAGCTTTACAAAGATAAATATATATTTAGATATAGTGAACTTTAATAGTGGTAAGTATCAATACACAGAGTACAAATGTAATTAATTCAAAAGAGATAGGTGTTGAAGTTCTTACAGTACACTCTACACGTTTATTGATGGTAATGAAACTGTCGAAAAAAGTGTTTAAAGCATAAAAGTTATTGCACCAGGAGCAACGAATGAACGAGAAGGTTTTACATTGCCATAACTTTTACTTCCAAAGATTCTGAGACTTTTTGGTCCGGCGATCGATGAATAAGTGTTAGCGAAGTAAATGTTAAGCAAATAGTTTGTCAGATTTTGCTTGACTTTACACCAATACTTTACACTTCAAGTAATATGTCAATACACTTTAAGTAATTTATTATTCTTGCAAATATTAAGATATTGAAAACTTAAAATAAAATAATGTAGGGCACACACTGAACATTTTTATAAATTAAATAAATTTTGCTTCCAGTTTGCCTAAAGTTAAACATATAAAAATCACGCTCAAATCTAAAAAAAATTGAAGACGTGGTGATATTTATGTACTTTAAGATCACCCTATATATTGAAAAACCCTAGTTTTAAACAGAATTAAAACGCAAACAACTTTTAAAACATGTTTTCGTATTTTTACGAAAAGATGGGACGCATAAGAGCTACGCAAACACAACACTCTGTAAATACGCTAATTACATATTCTAAAAAACCCTTAAACATGGTACAACCTTCGCATTTTCCCCGTCCTTTCATTCTTCTTCGTTTTGCGATTATATTGAGAAAACCGAAAATCGGCCAACTTTCAAAGGGTTGTTGCTCCCCTTCAAAGTCAATTTCGGCAATGCTGTACTTTAATATGCCCCACATATTCATCACATTTCATTAAAATCTAAATTTGGCACCTGTAAATAATTCCTTTGTTAGTTACGAGTGATAAAAAGAACAATCATTTTACATAAGCTGCGTGTAGTATCTCATTTAATTGATGTAACCTTAGTTCAAATTGGTAGAAAGAATAAAAGGAATGTGGATTTGATGCGAGACGTGCAATATTTAGTTGCAATTAATCCGTCGTGCCCAAAAAAGACTATGATTCTCATGTTCAGTAAGTAATTAGTAAAGACCACCATTCTGGGTTCCCTATCATAGGCGTGTACAAGCGAGAGGTTCGAGACATTGAGACTTCTAGCCGCCACGCCCCGCGCTCTAAGTATCTGGTACATAATCAGTTGTTGTTAGTGAGGTTGTGTTGTGTAACTGATTAACGAATACGCGTACGTGTAATTTGAACCGAATGCATTGAAAATTTCGAAAATTCCTAAAAACGTATCAACTCGCCCATTTGTTAACAGTGCAAAGATATTTCTATGGCAATTCCCAGTTTTAAAATGTAACGGTAAGGAAGTGCTATGTTTAGTTTGCGATAAAAGTTTATTATGTTGGAAAACACAAACGTATAGGAAACATGTAAATATTGTGTGTTGTATATTATACCAGAGAAATAATATTCAGTGAGGTCCTAACATGCGACGATATCCAGCGGTAAATGTTTTGGAAATCTGTTTTTGTTGTTGCGCAAGGTTGGCTAGGAAAAAGCGCCAAATTGTTTCTTGTGATTCCAGACTGATCTAAACAGCTCGTTGCTAAGCAAAGTAATCATAACAATTGCCAAACTGTCAAATCTCAATTCCAAAAGGGTAAATTATTTTTATTGTTTATTGTTATTATATCCTGTATTTGTCATACGTTCCTCCTTTGTCCTCGTTATTATTTTCTCTCATTTTAACTTGTTTTGTTAATTATTGTTATTTCCTTACTTTATCGAACTTTATCGCAATTAATTAATTATGGTGGGTTTGTTTAAATTTGTTAGTTTTTGAATTACAATATGTCTGGTTTTAAATTCACCGAATATTAAAATTAGGTACTTGTTTATCTTACGTGGTCCATGCGGAGGCCATTCTAAAATCAAGAACTTACAGAACTGAAACTTAAGCACATTTCCTATCAAAAACTAACAAATTTAAATAAACCTACTACAATTAATTAATTACAATAAAGTTCGATAAAATAAAGGAGAAACAACAATTAACAAAACAAGTTAAAATGAGACAAAATAATAACAAGCACAAAAAACGAAGGTATAACAATTGCAGGTTATAATAATAATTGGAATTGAGATTTGACAGTTTGGTAATTGCTATGATGATTACTTTGCTTAGCAACGAACTCTTTAGATCAGTTTGGCGTCACAAGAAACAATGCAGATTATGAAAACCTTTATTGCTGCATATCGTCATACTTCTTAGTTGAAGTATAACATATATGTTATCGTTGGATTCGCGTTTCGATTACCTTTCCAAAAACGAAAAAATATGCTGGATATTCTATTTAAAATAAGAAAGTTGACATCACTTCCGGTAACACCAGAAATGCAAATGAACTGCCAATAACGGCACAAGATAACACAAAAAATATAAATCGATCTAATTTCTCTAAAATCACTAGCTTCTGTCGTTCAAAAGATAGAGGGGGGGGGGGGCTTACGGTTAAATATAATCATGTTTATTGACTCAAAAACCGACCTGTCTCTGGATTCTTTACAAAAACTAGCTAAAAAGAATTTATGTACACAACGCTTTAATTCATAAAAGGTTTGCTCCACACTTTTGGGGTACCTATTACGCACATAGAATGCAGATATCTGCAGAATTTGAGTCACTAACGAATACTGTTTACAGATATCGTATTTTTAGAGACAACCAAGTAAATCAACGAGATTACATATGTACGTCAATCACGTATGATAACTTTGCCATTCTCTAATATATAGAATCCATTCAGCAGAAATTATTGGAAGTAAGAGAAATTTCAGTATCCACATTTAAAGACGAAAGTAAAGTTTATTAACTGGAGGACATGACTTCTTTCAATTATATAAATATAAGGATATATTGTACTTGTATTAGTTATTACGGTATTTTTGAATCACTAAACTACATAAACATTTTTACAAAATTAATCCTTAAGATGGTTTCGTCTCACCCTCAATGGCTGATTGTTAACTTCTAATTCTAATTAAACCTTGTCTTCAAAAATTGAGCAATAGCCCAAGAAACATTGCTTTTTTGTCAGACATAGCGACTGTAGATAGACAATTTGCAGCGTATGTCAACTTGAGTGTATAATGGGTTGCCTACTATCAATTGTAATTATGTACGTAGTGTAATAAATAAATAAATGCTTATTAACCAAATATATGCACTATTTTTGTAAATAGAATGCAATACAATAAAATACAATAAACATTTAAATATATTTTGTACTTCCGCTTAACTTTTATTTAAAAGCATCACGTAGCAAATGCATAAACTACATATACAATAATATCGGATTGTTGTTTGGAATTTAGTCCTAAATTCAAAATATGTTTATACGAAAAGATAGTGTCGCCCGTGGGGTGAATAGTAAAATGAATCACACAAATTTAATTAAGATTTTTTAAATGGAATAGGTCAATGTCCACAATTTTAAGAAGATGCAAGGAGCCCCACCCTCACCATCCATGTGCATGGCAACAAGGACCGTAGTTATATCGGTAAGGGAGGGGGATGCTTCGAAGAAGTGACGTCACACAACCCGCGCCCGTCCGGCTGGCTACCTACCTCTTTCGTACACTCATACAACACTCAACTTCAGTCAGCACCGCAGTTACATTGTGTTTTGTGTATAGTCCCTTGTGCTCGCGTTTTTTAAGTTCAGTGTTAATTCTACACTCATTCACAACTTAAGCTAGATTTTTAACGTAGAGCGATGTCCACTGAAGCTGAAAATAACGTTCCTGTAGCAATGGAAACGAAAGAAATTAAGGAGGATATACCGGCGGCCGAAGCAAAGGCAGAAGAAGCTGCCAAGCAAGAAAACGCTGGCGATGCACCGGCCGCTCCGGCTAAGGAACCAGCACCACCTAAAGTTGTAGTGCACAAGAGCAACTATGAGAAAGACGTGGTTTACTTATATCAATTTTCGCGTACACCCTTATTGCCTTCCTTATCGCCCTACTGCTTGAAGGTTGAAACATGGTTAAGGCTCGCTAACATGAAATACGAGGTTAGTTGCTTTATTTATTTATATATTTTTTTTGTATGATAACGTTCCATGTTTTTCTAGTCATTTTTATGTAGAGTTTTATTCACTATTTATATCAATAAACAAATTCAACATTAAGTGTGCATAGACATTGTTTAGCTCAGTGTGGGGTTGTCTTGACAAATAGCCAGAAATGGCTTTGCAAATTCTAGCGGCCATTTTTGAACATCATGTTTTAATTTTTTGAAAAATCTTTAGGCATGGGCCTCATACAAATAATTTTTTATTAGATATTTTCTGTATTTAATTAAAAACTTTTCGACATAACATTCATCATTTATCGAAAAATAAGTTATTTGAAAACAAAAATGATTGTATTTTTTATCAAAGGTTATACAGTACATACTCAGTTTACACTTAATTTTCTATGTATGTATTAATTTCGAGAATTAATTTGTACTGGCATATATTCCTTTTTAAATATACCTCTGTTGAAGATTAAATCTGTGAATGTAACGTAGATATGTATGTATGTATACTACGTGTATCCTCAAGTTACAAATGCTTATTTAATTGAAGAACTCTTATCAACATTACCGTGTCCTACAGATAAATAAGTTTATTTATATCACGATCGTTTTATTAAATTCGGTATTAAAATTCATTATATTTTCTTGTCAACTTAATAGTATTTTAAAGACTATTGTGTAAAATAGAAAATTTGGAGATGGGAGGGGTGAATCAATATGGCACAAAGTCACACGCCCTATTTATTTCTTGTGTTCTTCCTGTTAAAAGCATTTCGTACACATACTGATTGTTCAGCACGTATACGATAATTATCTTTCTCTTTAAATGCATTTACGCAGATAATACTTTGTTATTTAGCCTAATATTTAACTTTCTAGTTTGTATTTGGATACGATGAGATTAAACATTGCACTGGAAATAGCTTGTTCGTAAGTTTTCAAAATAAGTTATTTATATTTGTGGAGAAATTTTCCTCAATATATTTCAATAGTCTACTTGACATACAAACATATATAGCCTGCTATTAGGATAATTGGTCTAGTGTAATTACATTAAATGTAAATTTTAGGAAATATATCTGTACAAATAGTAAAAGTGGATATTACCTACTAGGAAATTCGTTTTATTTCATTTTTGCTACAAAATTTAGGAAACAGTAACAGTATTTTTAATACTTTATATTGCCAAGAAACGGTATTAATGTTATAGTAATCCCATGTGCCATTGTTGGTAAAACCATAATTTAAATTGTCCTACTGCTGCGCATAAAAAGACAGTGATAATTCGTACATAAATTGTAGACTGCACAAATTACTACCAATCAAAAAAACCAAATGTGTCAATAATAGCTAACTTCATATACTACAACAATGAGAGCACTAACCATTGTCGGCATTGTTTCTCTCACTTTTATGTAGTTATTGTATAAAGAGTAATTCTCAAGAAATTTGAAACCAAAAAGTTTATCTTAATAAAAATGTGTTAAATTTAAATATTTTTATCTTGCCACTTTATTTTAAATATAATATAGCTGTTTTCAAACGTGATTAATAGACATGGGATTTTTTAAATTTCGCGGTTGATTTAAATTGGTTCCGACAATAAAGTAATACAGACGAATATGCCCTTTATTGCTGGAACTACCAACTTAAATCACCCGTGAAATTTAAAAAGTACCAACTCTACTGATTAATTTAAGAATAACACAAATTGAATGCAATGAACGCAAAGTCAAAAAATATGCGCTTGTATTTTTTTTCCAGTATACATCTATCGAATTAAAATCAATACTCTTGCGCAACCCTGGCGTTGCGTTGAGGGTTCTTTGATGACAATATTCGCACACTACCTTTGTTAATTTTATCTGTGGTTGAATATTTTAATTTTGTTTTATTTGAATTAATGCAATCAAAAAATATGCTCACTACAAGAACATATGAACTCCCGGTTTATTGAAAGTGAATTAAATATTTAATCACGAATTAGCACGTTATTCTCTAAGTAACTTAATTTTGTGACGTCACTAATCACGATTAGACACTTTAATTATCGATTAAACTAATTCGTAATTAAAACCAAATGTCACTTTAACATCTGTCAATATTGACGTGAAAAAAGTAAAATACCCAGGAAATAGCTATTACTTGCATAAATCCAACAGGAATTTCTTTAAAATAGGACGGATGATCTAAATATAGTCGTTAACACACGCTAAAATATTTTTTGTTCTGCCGATTGCCCCAAATGTCATTTTAATTCTAATTCGATAATCACGATTTAAACCAGCTCAAAGTGTATCTGTAAACAGTAACTAATTTAATCAGGAATTAAATTTTAATTCGAGATTAACTATATTATTAGATTAAGTATAAAATATTAAAAATTCATTTCGTTAAGTAGACAACTTCTTTTTCCTTGATAGAAGCAATGATTACTTTCGTAAATTGATACATTTTTATTATTGTTTCTACTAAAATTGGAAATATTAAGGTTTAAACGTAATAAATTGCCGCGTTAAACCATCAGTCTGTTTTTGTTTTATTACTCGGTGCTTTCCCACAAATCTATGCCAGCATTCACATTTGTCAAACGAATAAACCCGCACGTTTTATCTGGTAATTGATGAGTCTTTTAGGGGTGCGATGATGTATAAGGGTGCTCTGCATACGAATATACACATTCACACTTTAACAATCTGACCTTTATGATCTGGGATTAATAAAAATATTAACTGGCGATTTTTATTCATAGATTGACACGAGTACATAAAACAGTGTTGAATTTAGTATTTTACCGAAGTAACTGTACCATATTTAAATACCTAGTAAAAAAAATTTGCTAATGTTAGATTTTGTAATCATCTAAGTTGTCTATAAGAACAAAATGCAGGTGGTATGAAGGTGGACATGACTTAAGAAAGTAATACATAGTCGTTCGCAGACGTGTTTAAGAGGATAAAAATAAGGTGGGCGTGTGGATATGTTCTGTGGAGGCGATCAAAGAAGCAAAGAGCCGTAGGTATATAATGTATCTGTTCCTTGTATAAAAATATAAGCTGTTTTTTTGCATATACGCGATATAATTAATGATTTTGTTAATGCATGCAGAAGTGTCGTAAAGTAACATAAGGGGTATTGACTTCCTACTTTAGTACTCATATATAAAGCTGTCGACGTGAGTGCTGCAACATTAGCGGCGCCGTCGGTAAGCCAGTACATATGTTATAACAGGAATTCCCTAAGTGTGCGCAGCGGCGCCCTAGGCCTGCAGAGAGTAAACAGCGGACTGATAGAGTTTGGTATCGTCTGAGTTCTAATAATTTATGTAATGCGTAACACTGACCCAGTTAAAATGACAAATCCGTCACAATGAACAAAACAACAGTTTCGGTCACAAACGGCAGAACACTGAATCGCTTACACATGTGTTAAGGCTACACGATAGCATATCGGCTACGTTCGATTTCCCCGAATGTAATACCATTGCTATAGCACTCACAGGTGACAGCTTTACTCATACACTACTTCCAATTACATACTGGCTGGTCGAATGCGACTCGAACGATAGCGTTCGTGACATTCGACTATAGAGTCGAATGTTTCACTGCGAGACTGCCGCACGGAGCATGTTTTATCTAAACGTGAAGGAATCATCAAATTATTCGAAGTAATGAATAAAGTTGGCACTTTGCGCGACGCGAGAGGATCGGATCCGCTGTTATGTGCAGATATATATACGCGGTATGTATGCATCTCCGATCGGCGGTCGATGTTAATATTCGCTTCGCACAATCTGTTCGCTGTTTGAAAGTACATGTATACTTACCGCGTTACTGGCGCGCCGCCCAAAAGTGCCAGCTCTATTGATTATTACTACTACTACTAGTTACCGCTTTCGTATGGGAAATTTAACGTATTTAATTCGAATGAGATAATTAAACAAAAGATATATTAAACATATATTATGTATGTTCATCCTATCGCAAATTTGCTTTTAACGCTAAGCCTATACCGGGTGTTTCCGAAACACGGCAAAAATTCAAGGAGTGACTCCTTGGATTATTTTCGGAATATTTTGTCATATGATAATTTTCGGAAAGTCGTTTTGTTTCACGGATATGGGGCGATAAAGGTTTTTCAACAGAAATAATATTTTATTAACTGAATGTTACATGTAATGCTTCTGAATCTACAAATACTACTAAAAATGATTATCACCAACTAGTATGCATGAATCTAATCTTCTCCTCATTGATTGTCAAACCCTTCAAATGGTCCCATAGGGAAAAATTCAAACGATTTTGGTTTGGGCATCGAACCGGCTATAAGAGGTCTATGTCAACTATCCAGCGATTTTGATATTGTGAGTTTAAAAACTCACGGGCATCTACACTGAAATGCGCTGGTGCACCATCGTGCATGAACCACATTTCAATTAGCCTTGTCGATGGTATATCTTCTAGAAGCTCGGCAAAAATACCGCTCCATTTAGTCAGTCACATATAATTCCAACTCAGATGTTTAATGAAAATTGATGTTGAAGATGACCTTGATCTGCCTTCTATGGGTTTTCTTCAGCCCATCATACATGATTATTGTAGAAGTTCCTAATTGCATTCTTGAGAAATATTTCATCGGGGAAAAGAATCAGCAATAGTGTTTCAACCAATTTTTGAAGAAGCCATTGACAGAATGCAGCACGTGAAGGAAAATCAGCAGGAATAGGTGATTGAACGCGCTGAATGTGGTATGACTATAACAACTGTTGCTTCAAAATTAAAAAAAAATTAATATGTAAATTACAAACAAAAAATCCCCACAAGTTTTGTTAATACTAGAGTTACAGTTTTAAGCTACAAATGTATGCACTGGCGCTAAAAATTACTGGTCGGTGCAGTAACAATGCACGTGTACGTCACTCTTACACTGATCTTAGCTGCAACAATACCCAAGTGTTTTCCTAACAATGCGGTGGGTTTAATGGTTTGCTTCTGTATAATTCTGACGATTCGTTTATATTTTACTGGAATTTTTGTACAAATAAAACAAAAAAGTATTATTCACCGCACATCAACTACATTTGGTCATTTTTACTTTCAAAATACACCTTTATCGTGGCCTAATAATAGACTTTTCGGGATTTTGTTTGTTGGCCATCTTCGTCATGTCTACCCTTCTTGAGTTAATAGCTTATATTCGTTAACAGTAGTACTAAAATAACTGAGTATTGCAAATCTTTACATAAATAGTGCATATACAAATTAGGTAACGAAGAAGAACTGTCTTTAATTAACTTCAAATGTGAAAACATGAGATCGTTGGTGATACCGACTATTGGAAATAATTCCATAAAACTCATAAAGGGCATTGATCGGCTCGAGTACATCAAACGAACTTATGTAAAAAAATGCAAGAGACTGACAAGGTTGAAGTGTTAAAGATCCTTACAAGAAGGAAAGAATAAAATAAAAGCAAGTTACTTATGGATACGAAAAAGCCCATTCACGATTATCAGACAATCCCGCATTTGTTTAGTGTGTGCTTCTAAAAAAATTGGGTCTAACAGAAGCTTGGACTTTGTTGGTTATTAAAATTAGTTATTGTACACTAGTAGCACTAGTCAATAAAATGACTATTGCTATAAATATTTTTGAAAAGTAAATTTCTAGATATTTTGACGTGGACTTGAATGGCAAGGTTTATTAAGGATCTAAGGAATTTAATTCCTTTACAAAAGGAGTAATAAGAAAAAAATGGACGAATTACCTTGTCTTGTATTACTAATATTAGAACTTTGTCTTACTGTTCAGGGGTAGTTTACTGACGTAGCAGTACTCCACATTCTTTAATTGTTCTTTTCCATGCCTATTGCGTTCTGGTGGAAGCTCTGGCTATGTTCGTCGCCAACAAGTCACATGATTTGAGGGCAGAAATCTAAATGCCAGTCAAAAATATAAATTTTGGACATTTTATAATCAAGCGTATAAGAATACAGAGAGCAGCGATTACGCTTTTCATTGGATCGGAGCCTCATTCTGGTTTATAAAAGAGCTACTCAAAATGAGATTAAAAGACGGGACAAGAACACCAGGACAAAATCTAACGACGGCATTTGTATCAGGCCAAGGACAGCAAGATGGTTTTATCACTTAACAAAGGAGATCTTAGAATATTGGTAAAATTGTTGACAGGACATGCATACTATCCTATCGTTTACACCAGTAAAAAATGAAGATCAATTCTACCGTATTTATATGTGACGTTAAGAAGATTTAGCGACAATAGAACATATATCGTGTAAATGTTTCTTCATTACTGGCAAGGATAATTTGCGAGCTGAACGAGGAGGACTCTAGCAGAGTCTAGAGAGCATTTTCAAATCATGATGTATTGTGATTCCAAGGGCTTATGAATGCAAAGAAAGTTTAGATTCAGCCTTTAATGAAAAAATACTTTCTTTGGCTACAATTTACCGATAGAATGAAAACTTTGAATGTGAAAAGTCCTGTTTAGTATCAGAAAAAAGCAGGACGTCCTCGTATGGCCATCACCCAAAACAATTTTGCTGCTATTAAGAGAATAATTGAAGAGGACCACAGAACCACGTATGCTGTAATACAACATCAATTCAAGATTAAGTCCTCAACTGTTAAGACAATCATAGACGATCACCTGCATTAAAGAAAAGTTATCAGTCGTTTTGTGCTGCATCAGCTTTCTGACTTTCAGAGCGAGTAAGAATTTGCCATGAAATATTAATTCTTTGGAAGAATGGCACACCGCAATTTTTTTCTAAAAATTTGGCAGGTGACGAAATGTGTGTTCGGTTTTTGATGTACCATCGCTTTCATAAAAAACTGGGACAACTCTTCTGAGTCCATTTTGACGTTTTTTCAATCCTGTGACAATGACTTGTCCATTTACGATTGACACTGACAGACAATTTGACATATTTTTTTCATATTTTACAAAAGACACGTTTAAGATGGGTAATGTCATAATAGTATAGCTTGTCCTTGATTTTTATGAAAGCAACAAAATAGTACCTCCCCGTCAAAAAAGTCGTGTATGGATCCATAAAGACGAAGAAGCGCCAACAATGGTAAAGAAGCAGCGAGCTACGAAAAAAGTTATGCATGCGGTGTTCTTTTAGAAGTACGGGCCTGGTATGTGCAATTAAATTTGATGAACAAAAAACAGTTACAGCTAAATGGTACATCGTAATGGTAACGCATCGTTCCATACCGCAGCTCTTACAATTCAATATTCGGCTGAGTAAAATATAAAAAGTAATAGAAGAAGAACATCTATCGTACTCTCCTGATTTAGCATTGTGTGACGTTAGCTATTTTATGGTTTTTAAGTCCATAAAACAGCCAAAGTCAAACATCGCCAACATTTGCGAGGTACAAGATTTTCGTCTGAGGAAAAAATTGATACCGCCATTCATTAGTATTTTGCAAGTATTCCAAAAGAAAATTGCTTGGCGTATCAGCTTAGCCCTTGTAGTTATTATTTGTGGGGAAAAATCTTGCTGACCAGCATAATTAAGAAAAGTGAAGATTCTATTTTAATGTATAACTTACTAGGATGTGACTTTCTACTGTAACGTTAAACAAATACATGCAAAACAACTAACGAAATCCTCGCCTTCTATCTTAGTTTTCATTCTCCATATCTAAAGATTTTAATAAATTGAATTGAAGTTTTTAATTCACGAACGCTAAATCAATGCCTGTCGATAACGGAATAATAAACAAATGTTGATGTCCGGCGTGCGTTCTATTAATGATGATCCCCTTCGTGCCTTCATGCAAACAAAAGCTAGAAAACGTGAAACGTAAGTAATAATTCAGTCGGGCTTTTGCACCGGAAATGTCTGTCTGACTGTTTATTATATCTCCGAGTAGCTCGTCGTTTGATAATGGAAAACTTAATAAATCTAAACTACTTTAACTGGCTTGGCCGGTGTTCGAAGTTGGGTGTTATTTATTTGAACAATAATTGTGGGTGAGGCCCACAAGACAATGCATTCCTAGTTTGCGGTGTACAGTATGTACACATATTCGTATATACATAAAATACATTCACTAAGCACGAACGAATAAAATCTAGCAAAAACCGAGAATTGTACAACTGTCTTGAAGATCGTAAGGAGCAGAAGTTGATGATTTTGTACGTTTTAATGGCCCTACCGTTCGCTCATTACAGGATACTGTGTATATATGTGCCCGCGTCTCTGCTTGTGAGTGCCTGTTTGTGTCTAAAATGAAAGCGAGTTAAATGGTTAGTTGTAGTGTAGTATTGAGGAGACGACTCTAAATTTCCTGAGGGCATAAACTGCTTCTGGTACTGGCACGCAAGGTCAACATGGATTCTGGTAGGTTGTTGCTTTACTTACATCGTATGTGTCTTTTAGCCTCTGCTGGGCCTTGATATAAGCTTTATTCTACGATTATTGATGAAGAGCTATTTTCTAATTACGAATTATTATACTTAAGGAGTAATTTATTTATATGTCCAAACTGTAACACAATAGGCTGCTATGAAAGGTAGGATATATCAAAGGTTTCGATTAGCTTAAGCTTTTTAATGTATTTTCTTATTATCATGTAATTGAAAAACGTGCAAGTTCTGTATTATTATGATTAGTACTTTTACACCAAACACCACGATTACATTAGGAAGACCTTACGAAAGTATGAGGTTACAATGTCTTGTTATTATACACCTCCATTCTTCGACTAAAACTAGTATTGATTATTAAATGTAAAGGAAGCATGGTAACAGATGCAAATCGAACCTGTTTTGCAGTTTATATTTTAATTACAATTGATTTCGATTTGAGTACTAGGTTTACTGGGGATAATTCTGCTTGACAAGATAAAAATGCAAATTGGCACGTATGCTTTTTGCCGCCCTGCCAAATTTGAATTGTTGAAGGTCGTGTTCAATTGCACTAGCCCCTGCGTTGGGTTTAAGAAAGATGCTCGAACAACTTCGTAAATCGGTTCGAACGTAAATTTTACTCGACTTAATTAAAAAAACTCATTTTGTGTTGCTTAACTGTTCGATCAACGGTTTGAGCAGTAAAGAAACACGCTCATTATTTAATTAACATCAAATTGACTCATGACCACCTACCTTGGCAGTATTTCCTTTTTTTTTTAATTTAATACAGTGACCATTCGATATAGACACCTTTGATATAAGAAATATTTGATATAAGCAACCCTTGATATTGTCAACAAATTTTGTTTCTGTCATTCCATATAATCACATCAACTGATCAATGTGGAGATCAGTCGTTAAAATAACCGAGTTAAAGATGGAAAAAAAAGAAGAGACAGTCTTTGCCTATTTATAAAAAGAGTCATTCCACGTCAAGTGGACCAGTGCTTCACATTCGACTATCTCAGATTTGAATAAAATTTTGCATACATGTTGCCTATTGTATGAAACTAAGCTGTGCAAAATTTGACATCATAAAAGTAAAAATTGAAGGTCCTACGGACTCTTGAATCAAGGGTGCCAAAATGTCGCGTAAATCGTACAGCATTTTCAGCCAACATTCAGAGGCTGTATACACAAATATATTAGTAGTAAGGAAAGGAGGTTTAGGTATATTACAGATATGTTTTGCAAACCTATGAAATTTCAGCCATGTGGCATTGACAAAGTCAAGAAAAAATTCTGCGCGACAAATTTGTAGCCATTATCACGGGCCTGTATCATCAACAGCTGACAAAATGCAGAGCTGTCCTTTGATAAACCTTCAGAGAATATGTGTGATAAAGTCCTCCAAGTCTCAGTACTTCATCTTGAATACTTAATTAAATATAATTGTTTAAAGTTGCTACGAAAACTTTGCGCATAATATTTTGATGGTTTTTAGGACCCTGTATCTTAAATTTTACCACTCCAATTTTCTTGTTTTAACTATCTACTAAAAGTGCAAGCGCAAGTAAACAAAAAGTGCTGTTGAACCTTTTGTGAATTGAACATTTTTTTCAATGTTGTCCTGCAACTTACAATGTTGGCCCATGGTGATATGTGCAGCTTTTCTTTCAACTCTCTGATAAAGTCATTATAATCAGCACAATTGCCACACCTCTGGGTGGTAGAAGCCTGTGCCCCAAGTTCTTTTGGATCAAAACCACCTGCCAGTACAATTTGATTAATTTAATTACTCATAGCGCTTTGCATTCGCTTATTGACTATATCTGGTGAGAAACTCTCATGCGATGCTTCGCAAGTTTCAACGTTTTTAAAATAGTTTAAAAGTATCTTTAATGAAAATTATTACGTAATAGACCAAATTTATAACTGCGGCGAAACAGGATTAGTGTACAATGGGGACGAAAAAACAGAAAGGAAAGGGTCACTTTAATGCCATGTGTTAATGCTACTGGCAATCATAAATTGCCCTTCATGATTATTGAGAAAGCAACCTGTCCAAGGTGCGTGCTTTAAAAATGTCACTGTTTCCTTATATTATCGCTCTTCCAAAAATGCGTGGTAGACGACAAAGTTGTTTGAGGAATAGTTTGTGGTGCAGTTTATTCCTGATGCAATATCTTACCCAACGTCAAAAAATCTACCTGTAAAGGCTTTACTAATCGTCTACAATGCAACGTGTCATGGAGTGATCGACAATGAACACGTCAAAAGTTTGTTTTTGCCTCCGAACATGACTCCTTACCTACAACCACTGAATCAGCACTTTATTAAATCTCCTAAAGCATTACGCTGAAAGATGTAGCATACATGGCAGTGGAGATGGTGATTTCTTTACCAATTGGTAATTTCGCAGAGGAGGATAGTATTCCTATTGTTATTATATTAACTCATTAGTAAGAGGCAATGGTACAAGTAACTCTGAAATAATGGAATGGGCGGAAGGACAAAATGAAGTTACAGAAGTTCATGATTTGGATTCAGTTTTGAACGTGTTGATCCGATCCTGTCGTGCCTCCGAGAGTGCCAACTCTATTGATTAGACACCTGAAAGTGTGAGTGAGAACATGAAATAAAAACATGATATGATGTTTCATCAAATCATCATACTTATTGAAGTAATTTGATGTTCTGATCTATTCAATACATACGCTACTAATGAAAAGGCTGAATAGTACGATGAAGATTTATTATGCCACATGCCAAGCAAAGTTAGAAACTTTGTGGTAGGGCGCGCATTACTTCGATAAAACATGTTCAAAGAGACGTTTGTTTGAAACTATTATTTTAATACGGTCAATGTGCGCGAAGCTTAAAACTCAAACACCCTGATATTAATAGAATTTGTTTTCGTAATACATTAACAGTCAGAATGCAAAGGAATATTTACATGTCAGCAAGTTTATTCTTTGATTGTACAATTCAAACAATTTATGATATTTATGTAGCGATAATGCATTATTTGATGTTTTTGATATTTTTAGAAACCGCATTCGTGTAGTTTAGCACTTATAATTTGTACTGATTTTGATTTTGAATTTGTGGGGTAAGAACTATTTTTCATGATGCATAAGCAGTAAAATAATTACTAACAAACCCTTATTTCTATTTGAGTTTTACATGGTTCTACACTGTTCAATAGCTTCATTTTAGTATTATCGTTATAATATACCGAGAGAGTAGAAAAAACAAAGATTAGCAATTATCATTATTCCAAGTAATATAGAGTAATAATAATGAATGTCTTATTTGCCCACATATTGAGTGTAATCGGGGTAATATAGAAATAGAAAGTCATATCAAATCAAAATTATATATATATATATATATATAGGATATAAACGTAAACAAAGCGAAAGCCTGTAATTTTTTAAAATGTCACTTTTTCTTACCCCATCCTCTCAGGTTTCAAATTACTAACGATAACGTGCTGTGTTAATGTGAGACACCTACACTTTTATTAATTTCAGTATGGCTGTAAATTGCAATAAAATATTGGGAAATCATAACTTAATGCCTGGGATGTTTATACATTGCGCAAAATATGGTGCTTATGCATCTGTAATAATCTGTTATAAGTGCTTTTTATCATTCCCTACAGACCTACGCTTTATACCGGTTTAATAATTATAGTATGTTTGAAGTTGTTGCAATATAGATTTTTTTTGAGGCATTTTTTAAGCATATGTTTCTTTAAAGGCTTTGTTTGCCTATAAAAGGTCATTGGCGATAAAGCTGCCACAACCTCCGGTACACTATTCATCATCAATAGCAATAACACTACACTTTTCATACGAGTTGCTCTCAAGTTCATTAGCGAATTGTGCAGTTAACCTTGTCGGAGTTCATTGATCTAGCATGATCGTACAAGACTACTCTCTCTAGTAGATAATATCTACCTTCTTGTACGTAACAAATCCAATTTTTAGACTATCAATGTTACGTATACCCATCTCTTTCTTTCTGTGTCTGTGGTATTACATTTTCAACACTATCTCTTACATTTTACCAGCCACTTTCGTTAGTCTTTTATTCTTTTTCGAGGTTTTTGCTCGTTGAGTAGAAATCAGGTGTAAATTGAGAATCAGGAATGTAATTTGCACCTCTACATTAGCTACATTTCAATATTTACAGCATTATTCTCGTATAGTTCTATAACAAATTCTTGTTAATCATATTGTGATTAATGGAAAAAAAACCGTGACCTTGCGAGTACCTTGACACTGAAAATATTGTGTACCTACTCTCACGTATCCTTGTTGTTTTTGTAAATATTTAAATGAGAGGTTTAAGATGAATGTGAATGCTTGTGTTACTAAAAAAGAAGGTATAACTTGTCATCTTCCTATATGTATTTCCTTTCTTTTAATATTTATTTTTAATTGTTAGCAAGTACATATTTGATACTATTTACAAGTATAAATTATACAGGACGTCCCAACCTTCTGGAATTGTAAAATTGCGCCTATTGTATAGATAGTAAGAAAGCTAAAATTTTCTGGTGACATAATAGACCTCATAGAAATGTTCTTTCTGAAATATTTGTGTGGCGAAAAGGACGTCTACTTTACTTTAAATCGAATACCCTGTATATTATTACGTTTTCAATTTCTTCTAGAAATAAACCAATATAATATGGTTTTCGTATGTCTCAATCGCCTAGATTTAGATATATCTATTTCTTTCAAAAAATCCGAAATACAAATTCACTCTAGCCTAAATTTTTACGAGATTAAATTTCGTGCTTGCCTCTACCTAGACACAGTATTGGATCGTCTTCGAAATATACAGTGTTGAACACCAAACTTTACCAAATTCAAACGCCAGAAGCGTCAGTTTTTTAAATAGAACCATATATTTTTTCTGTATTCACTGTATAGGATATAGGAAATATGTACCTCTTACGTTTTTGTGTAGAAATAATGCATATGTCTAACATTGAACGTAAAAGAAATAATGGAGTTGAAAGAAAAGAAAAGTCCACTTTCTCACAATAACTCAATTTAATAGGAAAGAGCGACCGGTTTTGGGACTAATGTCCCATCTTCAGGCTCGCTGAAAGAATCCGGAGAAATATTATGTAGTAGATTTATAGCATTAATAGATAGTAATTTGACAACAAAAAATACATCACAATTTATGTTGACAATTGTAAAAAATGAAATTAAATTAATTTTATAATTTTTTTTTTAAATGTATAAAAAAGAAAACCAAGAAGAAGGACTCCGTACTAGATACCAAAATAAAGGTTCCAAAACAGCTATTCTTTTTAGAGATAGTAAATGTACAAATTCTTCCTGCTTTTTTCACTGCATGTTGAGAACGTAATAGAAACAATTGTACTTACAGTTAAAAGTAGTAGTAGGAAATTGTCAAATTAATAAATAAAAATAAAAACTACACATTTTATATATCAACAATTGTTGGACTAGCGTGATAGGTAATTAGAGTAAATGAAATTAAATGAAATTAAAAATCTTGTAAATCATTAGATCAAGTAAAAGACATATTTACAGTTAAACGGGAGCATTTGAGTATTCAAGTGGTTTCTGGTGTTAGTGTTCCATTTAAAATAACTAAGTGCCTGGTTCGCTAGTTTCCGATCATCCTGTATCTAGAAATGACTTTAGTTTTTATATTTAACCTTAAGAAATAAAGTTCAGGTTTAAAGAGAAACTAATATTGTTTCAAGGCAATTTATGGAAACAAAAAAGTTTTCTTCTAAATTGAAAATTAATAAAAATGTTTTATGTTTTAGAATACAATATTTGTAATGAACATCCGAAAATCAACCACATTTATTATTTTTTTGTTGTTGTAATGTATTGTTTTTGAGCAAGTGAAAATTACACATAATGTTAGTTAATATGGGTAGACCTCAATGTTTTATAAAGTTATTTATAGCGTCCAAAACATTTCTCAATTAAAATTTTTTTAATTTCATCTTCATCTTAATCTGTTTTGTTTTTGTGTTATCGAGAATGTGATTATAAATCCTTAACATTTGAAAACTTGCACTCGTGAATTCATGTGGATGTTCCTCGGGCATAATGTTGGTAATTAACCACATATTTAAAGCGTGACAAACGGTTGCACCCGCAGAGACGCCTGTACGGGGGGTGTATGTACGAATGTGGATGCAGAGTTCAGTAATGCGGTAGACATTGAGGAGTTGGGTAGTTCGGTTACTTATCGGATTCTCATGGTGTGTTTTCGAAAACATGGAACGTAAGCCTGGTGTACCTCTTGCATCGCATGTGAAGAAATATATTTGGCGTTTCCCTGGTTTGGAATTTACAGGTTCGCACATTCGTTGCAAATTTTGCGGTATAGGATTGCTAAGTCGCACGACATTTGAATGTAGTAGTCATATTAAAGGTAAACGTCATGTATTGAATTTAAGAAACAATATTCCGTACTGGCAATTTTTGTATGACTTTATTTTCATGTTGAGCACGTGCAACATCCCACAACGCCTAGTAGATAATGAAAACTTTCGACTTTTTTGGAATAAATATGTTCCATCATGGAAGCTACCAACAAAAAGACTATGCGGTTCAATTTACCACATGTGCAAAGTACAGTAAAAGACTGTATGAAAGACGAATTGAAAAACCAAAAAATCTGGCTCACTGTGGACGAAACTACTGATGCTCAGAAACACAGCGTGATTCATATTGTGGCGCGTCCTTTAAAACGTAGTGGTCCAGCAGCTTCCTTGTTGTTAGCCAGTAAAAGGATTGAAAGGACTGATGCCGAAACCGTTGTAAACATAATAAAAAATATGTTAAGAGAATTTTGTATCGTAGGAGCCCAAATCACCATGTTAGTTTCTGACGGAGCCACAACATTGCCGAAAGCTGGTAGGATGTTAAAAGTATGCTTTCCGACTATTCTTAACAAAACATGCCTCATACACGCATGTCATCTCGTAGCAGAAACAATTCGAAGCAAGTATCCTAGGGTGAATGATTTAATATCATCTACCAAAAAAGTGTTTGTGAAATCTCCCAAACATATCCGCGTATTCAAGCAGTTGTATCCACATATTCCGCTACCACCTCAGCCTGTATTTACGCGATGGGGAACATGGATCGAGGCAGTATCTTACTATCGCAAATATTATTCCCAAGTGAAAGATGTCATTTTCAAACTTAATTCTTCTAATTCTTAAGCGGTTTGCGAAAGTCAGCAACTTTTTTCCGATTCGGACGTTCAAAAAGAAATAAATGACATTTCCATAAATTATTCTATTTCGCAGTTAGAAAATACTCACTTATCTATACAAGACTCGTTAAATAACATCAACAATTTAGCAGCCGCTCTAGAAAGCTTGACGGATCCTATAGGACTAGATGTCGCGCAAAAATTTCGCGTTGCAGTTTTAAATAAAAATCCGGATTTAGAAAAGGTTCGATCTATACCTGGAATTCAAGACTGCACAGAGGAGATACAGGAGTATTTGAATTTCGCAAATCTTACTTACTTACTCATTTGCAAAGTATACGAGAACGTTTTCAGACCGTCGTTGAGGCCTGACATCGACAATGGAAGCATTGCTTATGTTGCAGTACTACGCGGCGTACCATGGCAGTCGCACATTACCGCAGTGGTCATCGATACGTCAATAAAAGGTAACAATCTATTATTTTTTTATTAATACTGTATCTGCTTTTGCGTGGTACGCCCCGGACGGTTCCACTAGTTTCTCGAACATTATAAATAATACACATCGGTTGATCGGTGTCAACCGATAATAACCGTACGTCCACTCGATTCCTTGTATGTAAACACATCTCCTTTCACGGCGCATCTGCGGGTGCAACTGTTTGTCACGCTTTACGTATATTGCTCTAATAGTTTACTATGGTGTTATGAATAAACCGGGCACAATCGGTCTTTGCAACAGAACCGGATCAGTCGCATGAGCCGCGAGTTATAAGTAGTGTATGTGTGATTCACAACCGGCGGAAGTGATATTTTGAAATCAATACCCAAGTGTAAAAAATGAAAGCTGACGCAATAAAAATGTTTGGTAAATAAAGCGAATATAAGTACAGGTTAAAGTGTTTTTATTGCCATTATTAGTTTTTTTTTTGTTTGAAAACGGCATTTGTTGTGTATGTAATGTAATAACCATAAAAAGTAAACAAAGTAGTTTATTCAAAAATCTGTTGTACTTTGTGTAAATGTATGAGTAACTATAGGTATGTATTAAAAAGTACTTTTATTCTTCAAAGATAACGAATATATGTATTTACATTGATTGCTTTTTAAAATTAAGGTTATGTTTTATACCTCACTAGTAGCGGTGGGTGATGTCATAAACGGGAGGGCAACGATTCGATTTCCTGGTGTACATACACGGGAGAATCGAATTGCTGTCCACGCTCTCCCGCTTACGTCATCGCCCATCGCTACTGTACGCCACATAAGAAGTTTCACTTCTTAACAGCGTGGATAAGATTGGTGAAAAATTTGGACTATCAGGTATGTTTCCTCTTTTGCATCGGTGAAGGGTGTTCGCTGTGATGAAAAAATGTTATTATATTTCAAGAAAGACAAGGAAGTAACACGGGCATAACTAAAATAATTTCGAATTGAATGTCTTTTACAGTCGCCCTTGTTCCAACACATTAAAGGTATTTCGCAAACTTTACGAAATGCTTTAGCTCCATTATAGTTCAAATCCGGAAATTCACTGATGAATTTAGTGACTTTATCAGCCAACGGTCGTTTATTTTCCTTGCGTACGTTAGACATACTTACATACATATATGCATTTCTCTCTATAATTACGACCAACGCTGCAAAGCGTTGATAAACTGTTGCAATAAATCAATAATTTCATTCGCTGAGGTAGCCCGTGCCGATTAATCTGCATACATACGTCGCGTCGTCAGCGCGGCAACCTCACCTCTAACCTGGCGCGAAGCTCTCTGTGCCCGGCCTAGTTATGAAGAAACACACCCTTGAATGTTTTTATAGTTCCTTATAGTTAACAAATAACATCCAAAATTAGTTTAATTTACATATGTAGGTTCCAATGAAATGCTTTATTTTATTTACAATTGCAGCTGCACTTTATGACTCATAAATTGATTGTAACTAAATGTGAGAGATTTTATCGGTTCTTTAAACGGAAGTCTGTGGTAAATTCCTGTCTTGTTTTCATTACTATTTATATGTTCATCTATTGGCTTAGCGTGGAATATCAAAGAAGCATTTGTAGCGGTACTTTTGTTAAAAAGATAATGCAACACTTTGCGTAATTATGCTATCATCCGTCTGATTATGTTTCATTTGGTCTATACATAGAGCTATTTATGAAATTTGCATAATCAAACATAAATTCATCAAGAAGGAGGATATACATTTGATGGTATAACTGACTTTTACTACGAGCTTAATATAGCTGATCAACAATTAAAATTTTCTTGAAAAACAGAAAAATATTCTAATTTTTACAAATACAAATATAGATTGTCAACACTGATTACTTACAAGGGAACATCACGAACGAGAAAATTCAAAAAAATTTGAAACTTTGTGAACGAGTAGTCCACGCCCAAGGATGTTCGAAAGTATTTTCCTTATTGGCCCAATCTCGTTTTAAGAGGGTGAAACTACTGCCCTTCCCCACCACTTAGATAAGGGGCATATTCCAATCCCACGTTATGTATGTTACGGAGCTCTTCGCACAATATAAAAATTATATTTTATTTTATGTAATATAGGTATAAAAAAAAGAAATAGAGAGAATTATGTTTTATGCGTTAACATATAAGGCTGAATGACATAAAAATACATGTTACATGGCATACTTCTTAAAATATAAATTATGTATACATGTATGTATCGGCGTATATACAAATAATTATTTAATCTGTATGGTAATGTTCCTCTTCATAAAAATGCTTAAAACATAAACGGTTGCACCAGGAACACCGTATTATAGCACGGGAACCACATATGGCACATCGCGTTGGAACTTGAAAATCTCTGTGAAAGAAAAATGTACAGGATTATCGAAATGATCTGGGTGGTTCCCAATATAACCGCTTTTGTACCAGACATAAGCAAATAAATCATGATATTTTGTAGAAGATAATTGGTTCTGCACTAAAGATTGTAATTTAATAATGTTGTTACGTGAATACAAATTAATATCGTAATTGTGTAAGAGGACCATATCGGAAAATTTCCTAACAAAATTTTTCCAAACACGAAATCCATAGACGTCCAATGGTTGAATCATGAAAGTAGTTTTCTTTGCTATTGCATATATTACTTCGTATGTATACGATTTAAAATATTGAAATGCAATTACCTTCCGCAAAGTCACGCTGACGACATGTAAAAACATCGAAACGCGCGTCCGTGTATGGTGGATAGGTGATTGCTTTATCGAAAGAGTGGGGGAGGGCACCATAAATTTTTTTAATGGAACTAGGGTGCTATTTTCATATATGTGATAGAGCTCGATGAGACGATTATTTGATATATAGTTGTGGTGTATTTGTTCCAGCCATTGCAGAGTTATTTTAAGAAAACCGAAAATCTACTAAACTTTCAGGGGTAGCTTCACCCTCTTAAAACGAGATTGGGCCGATAAGGAAAATACTTTCGAACATCCTTGCGTGTGGACTACTTGTTCACAAAGTTTCAAATTCTTTTGAATTTTCGGGTTCGGGATGTTCCCCTGTTAGTAATAATATTTTGGCTATTCTTTTTAAGTGAAAAAGGCAACTTTAATTTTTTTTTGTGTATTTGAAAATTGCGTTTTGTTTAAAAAAAAGGGAAAAATAGATGTGCATGTTTTTTCCCATAAGTGTGTACGCCACCTGCATTCGTGTAATTTCCAGTAATTATCTCTCCGCTTTGCTTTATCCATTGTGTTTATGCTCAGCTATGAAAGAATGAACACGCACTCCCATAATTAGTGATGCGCTATGACTCTAGGTTAGTTTGCCATCGGATTGTTATTGTTGGTTTAGTAGACGGTTTTTATTGTGTGAAATAGTTATTCTGTGACCTATCTTCATATTTTTTCAGTTGTAGACTAATCGGCTAAAATAGCTCCGTTTAACATATCTTCCAATGTCAACTAATGTCGCAAAATAAACCATATCCTATGTAGATATTAAAACTCGTAACAAAATAATATCGAATTTGTAATTGAATACCTTATTTCGGAGAATTAACCATCAATGTTCAACTTACCTATGTTCTTTTATCTTAGGCATATTTTACATTTTTCTGTTACTTATTTGTAGTCACACCAAATTAGTTTGAATTTCGCTGTAAATAAATTCCAAGCACGCTTGTATTATTTACATAAATAAATAGGAAGAGAAAGCAAATTTTATAATAATTTTGCATCTAACTCTTTAAGCGACTAGAATAATAATTGTACGTATTAGAATGTTAAAAGCTACTAGAAAATTATGTTTAATTTTCCTTTTTTGGTTCTTAAAAATGTAACGGTATCTCTTACATTGAAATGGAAGCTCTAAATATTATTTCTCATGTCAATGACTGTAGTCAAAGGCCTACCGTTTTACTTTTTAGATTTTCAGCATTACTATAAAGTCTTTATAAGTAGGGAAGTAGACCTTTATGATAATACACATATGTAAACACTACAAGTATTTATGTATATGTTACCGTTAATTCCGGTATTCCTTGAAGTAACTAGTTATTTCATAACATACCGATTTACAACAGGTAAATTGTAGAATAGTTTTATTTGATACTGTAACTAGTTATTCTATAAAATAACATAATTGTACAAAAAGAAGTATAAAATAAATAGATGGGATATATATATTGGGTCAATTATGTACAATAAAACATTAAATGCCACAATACACAATCATACCAACAAGTTGTTGTCTACCCAGCCTCCGCTTCCATGCCCCTCTATCTTGTGCTGACTCTTCCTGTAGGTTCCTTTCTGCCATACTCTTTTGTATCCCATCATACCACGACCTTCGCGGTCATTCCTTTTTTCATGCTCCTGGTGGTTTCCATACAAACAGCTGCTTCGGCCATCTCGATTCTGGAATTCTCAGTAAATGGCCAAACTATTTTAACTCCTTAACTTCGATCCTGTCTACAACTGTTTCCCTCGCATGCATTGTGGTTCCGATTTCTTCGTTAGTCATTCTTTCCCTTCTTGACACTCTGGCACTCCTTCTAAGGTAATCCATCTCAGCGGAAAATAACCTTCCCTTGTTATATGTTTCGGGACGAGATGTTTTTGTCCCACCAAATGGAGATTAGCACACCCACTACCTTTTTTGCTTTTTGGATTCTTTGTCTTATTTCTAATCTTCCTATCCCATCCGTGTCCAGAAAACAGCCAAGGTACTTGAATTTGTTTACCTGCTTTATATGTATATCCCCATCTATTAGTATTTCGAATAAGGCGTCCGAATTGATAACAAGATATTCCGTCTTTTCGATATTAACCTGCAAACCCCACTTATCATATTCTTTATATAATCTTGTTGCCATAAATTCCAGGTCATATGCGTCCTGAGTAATGATTGCTTGGTCGTCGGCAAAACTTAGGGTAAACAGGTGTTGAGGTTGAATTGGTACCCCCATACCCTCACAGCTTCGTTTTCAGTGTCTCAATACAGTTTCTACATGTATGTTAAATAATTTCGGCGATGGTCTACATCCTTGTCGCAGTCCTTTTGTGGTTTGTATAGGGTCTGAGATGTTGTTGTTATGTTTAATGAATGCAGTGTTTTGATCGTATAGTTCTTGGATTATTCTAATTAAATTTTTCTTTCTTGTAACCTTCTGCATATTTAGACCGATATCCAACCAGAAATTGCGTGTTTCAAACCTAAAATGTTTTTTTTGTCAGTATTGAGATTTCTCTTCTTTTCAGTGTTTAGTAGCTGCTTTAACTACCATATACGCCATCTCTACAGAGGGCCCCGAGTTTTCGTTAGCAATTGACGAGCCTACACGGACTAGTTCGTCTGCTTTGACGTTTTCTCGATGGCCTTCATGTTCCAGTACCCAATCCAGGGTTACCGTAGCCTGGTTATTCAGATTAACGCGTTCATGCCGTTCCGCAGCAGCTTCGACATTGCTTATGCGGAGCATAATGCCTTCAACACTGCTTGACTATCTGGATAGATCGCAAGGGCATCGATAATTAACCTCTTCTTTGTCTACTTCTGCCGCTGTTTCGGTTTGAAATTCTGTAGTATTTTAAGATAGGCTTAGTGGCGGCTATTCTTGATGTAATTCTTCGGTTTGAAAGAGGAGGGCTTTTTTCCATTCTTTTGACTAAAGTTGTATTTGAAGCCGATTGCAAGCAAGTCGTATGACTCCCTGCTTACAATCAGTTCCATTCAATAGCTTCCGGTAATCTATACCAATGCAATGTAATTATGTGAGGTTTACTGTTCATGTAGTAAGTTATTAATCGAACACCCTTTGAATATGGATATGCAGTGATTCTCGGTTAAGAATGACTTCCATAGCAGCAGCACCATACTTCATCGTTAGTTTGGTCACCTTGGTACAAGGCCATAGTCATATCTGGAGTAGACCCCAAGTTTTCCTACACAACCTTTTTCATCTGGCCACAGCAATTATCGATTTGTTGATGGCTTTCTTAATATGAGAGTTTCACGTACTTCTTTGAACAAATTCCACTCCTCCTAGCATGATCAGTTTTGGGCCTTGTATTATGCGCTTTTCTGCGAAAACGGTAACTTGTGTCCTTTGGCCATGATTACTCCAGTTACTTACAATATTTAAGGCATTTTGCATTGTTTCTGAGAGTACTTCAACTTGGGACTCTACTATAATGCCTTTATTAAATTGAAAATTGAAAAAATGGATCGAAATAAATATTTGATTACGATTTTTTTTTAAGTAAACAAACATTTTTTATGGATGTAATCCCCTGTCAAATTACAAAACATAAATCATTTTCGTGAAAGTATACTGTAAAGATGTCGTTTTCGCATGTAGTGTATTTTGTAAAGTGTAAATTAAATTCAGTAGCGTTTTTCTGCCATTTAAGTTAACGAACCGCAAGAGTTTTTCGGCAAACCTTCAAAATGTAAATTACATAAGTTTACATACTTCAGCTTAAGTAAACATTTATAATTTCCGTTTAAACATACTTTGTTACCGTACTTCTTTTATTATTCGTACTGAATAACCTCGCATTTTGTAAATATTTAAAAGGCGAGTCGAGAAAATTACGGTCCAAGTGTTAAATTAGCCTTGCGCTGTAATAGCTAAATTCAATCGTAAATTAGCACGCTTTATAAGCATTGCCAGTATTAAACTTATGTTACGGTATATGTATACAATTAAATCCAACTGTGGAAGTTAAAGTTAATTAGATTCCTATCTGAGTTCGTGGTTAGTTTAGGTTTTTTCTTTGGTATCTAATTGTTGATTTTGACACCAGTCTATAAACAGAATAAAACTTATCAGCCGAGGTTATGTAGTTCTCCTACTTACCAAATATTGCTGCAAGAACACGGAGGAAACTTTAAATCTGTTTTGATTAACAGAAAAAGACGAAAATCCACTATATTATATTTGTCCAAAAGTAGTGCAATGGAAGAAGACCTCAGAAAATGCTATGCCATGTAAATATGGACTTTCATTTCTGTCATTAACTTGCGGTATATAACCTATTTTTTGGTAGTATAGTTTTTTATACAGTGAGGACCTAAAGTATCCCCCCCTACTAACTTTTGAACAACTGAGGCTAGCGTTTTCGGAAAAAATAGGTCGATTTTTATTTTTTCTAAGCTAACTTTTGGTATTATCGAGAGTTCAACTTAATTTTCGGTTTCACCGGAAGTGACGTCAACTTTTTTATTTTAAATAGAACACCTATTTTTTTTTGCATTTTTGGAAAGACAATAGAAAGACGAGTTCAACCATACCACATTTATTATACTTTAGCTTAAGAAATATTACGATATGGAGCAATAAAGTTGGTAGTATTCTTTTTTTGTTATTATAAATGTCTCCTGTGACACCAATTGTCGGTCTGTCAAATCTCAGTTATATAAGCGCAAATTAGAAGATATGTTATTAAATTAAAAGGAGTGTTATTTTAACGAATGTTCAAGAAGTTGTCCCTCCACTAGCTGGCAATAATAAAGTCTATCAGAAATTTCTTTAGACATTAATAGTTTGTCTTTGTGTTGCCTAGTAAGATTTTTACATGAACATAGAATCTTGGGGGACAATTTGCAGTTTTTCTTTTAGCCTACTTTGCTCGCACAAGCACAGTTTATCGATGTACATCGGCATATTTTTTTATGAAAAGTATAGCGAATGTGGTATCGTTGAATTCGTCTTTCTATTGCCTTTCCAAAAATATAAAAATATACAGGATGTCCTATTTAAAATAAAAAAGTTGACGCCACTTCCGGAAACCAAACGCTAGCCTCAGTTGGTTAGTGTGGAGGGGATACTTTAAGTCCCCGCTGTATAAACTTGCCTAGGTAAAAGCACCAAATTGTCTTCTGTAACGCCAGGTTCATCTAATGAGCTCGTTGCTAAGCAACATAATCATATCAGCCTGCCAATTTTCAATTCTAAAAGTGCAAACTATTCTTGTTATTTGTTATTAAATTCAGCATGTTTCATACTTTCGTTCTCCGTTCTGCTTATTATTTTCCAGTATTTCTACCTATTCTATTAATTATTATTTCTTTGGTTTATGGAACTTTATTGCAATTAACTAAGTAATTATGGTAGATTTGTTTAGATTTGTAAACAATATGCTTGTAATGCACCATGTATTGTAATAGTATTCTTTCCATTATCTACTGTACTGGTTTTAGTATTCATGTATTCTGTTTGTTTTATCGGTGTATTAGGTATGTTATCAATAGTAAATAACAATTTTAAGCTCATAAGGAAAATGTACTTGTTGATTTGTTTTACAAATCTAGATAATTAGTTTAAATATGTTTGTTCCTGTTAATCTGCATACTATTATACGAGGGTGTATCAAATATAAACGGGACTCGTTTTTAAAAATATTCTGACTTTATTTAACTAAGCTTACAAATATACTGATTAGGAAAATGAGAAATTAGCTATATCGGTATCCCCTTCTCGCTCTCTCGCCGCACATGCAATGAAATCCCAGCAATTCGTGCTAGTACGCTTGGAACAATGTAGGGATGTAGACTTGCTTTGCGAAGAACGCACGTAATAATTTGAAATCAAGGTCGTCTGGAAATGAGAGTTTCGCATATTTATTTTGTTTTTGCTACGAAATTAATAAGAAATTCTAACGACTACAATAAAAACAGATTCTGATGAAATGAAACAAAAGAAAAGTAAATACCCTAGGAATTCTTACTAAGATCGTCCGCACATGAGAGTCACTCGTAATAACACATCGGTACCTCAGCATCGACTGCTGCTAACCTCCGCTTGAAAGCGAGGAGGGGATAGCGATATGGCTAATTTCACATTTTCCTAATCGGTATATTATTTTTCTACATACTCTCCCGTCCTAGAAATACATTTTTCCCATCGGATTGGGAGGTTTTTTATTCCATCATCGTAAAAAACTCTTCGGACGTTCGTGTAGCCATTGGAGCACAAACACTTCCACCGCTTCGTTGTCGTCGAAACGGTGGCCTCCAAGCGCTTCTTTGTGGGGCCCAGAAAGATGGAAGGTAAATATCATATTATTTATTACATATATGTTATATACTAAATATTTTCCTGACT
Organism: Dynastes maya; assembly: GCA_029619315.2. Taxonomy (NCBI): domain Eukaryota; kingdom Metazoa; phylum Arthropoda; class Insecta; order Coleoptera; family Scarabaeidae; genus Dynastes; species Dynastes maya. Next base: position 13,215,603 of record JAROYE020000005.1, on the reverse strand, counting down.
ATTCAAGTACTGTATAAAATATACACTAGTTGAAATAAAGAAATTGAATTGAAAAAGTCACAAGGTGGCAAGCCTGGACCATAGGGTGGATGTTCCAACGTTTCCCATCCTAATGCATCCACTTTTTGCATCGTGGCGTTAGCCACATGAGGCCTGGCGTTGTCATGCAGAAGAATGACAGTACTTCACAATAATATTGATTTCCCTCTATGAGATTTTGGACCGCCTCGATGTTGGCCTCGGTTACATTTGTCCCTGGGAGGCGATCATGGCTCTCGTTCTCGACCTTTTTACGCCATCCAGAAATTTTTTTGTGCCATGCAAACACACGGGTTCTTGACAGGGTGTTGTTCTCGAACTGGGTCTGTAATCGCCGCAAAATTTTGGTTGAGTTCACCCTTTCCTTGGCCAAAAACTTGGTGATAATCTGCTGTTCCACGGAGACATTCACTTCTTTCTCGCTCATGGTTTCTTTTAATACTAAAGGGACCCGAGAGAGTTGCAGTCGGTTCTCCCCTCTCCCTAACGGTACAGACTACCTCCGCATCAACCCCTTCCAGGTCTAGAAGCCCTCCAGAATTTTTAAGAAAATAGGTCCCGTTTATATTTGATACACTCTCGTACTTCAATTCCTATAACAATATCTAGGAACGAACTTTGTTATTTACTAGGGATATATCAATGTAAATAGGAAATGAGGATCAACTAGACAGCTCTTACAGCTCCATTGTTGCGGTTAATCAGTACGAGACTAAAATTAGTTATTTAAGTACCATAATAATAACAAACACTATTACAAGTTATTAAAATAACATCATAGAAGGCATCTCTTTATTTGTCTCATTTGAAATCCATTGCATACTTACGAGGGTAGATTGACAAGTTTGCGGAATCGCTGCTAGGGGTTGCTTTTTTCCAAATAAACTCTTTCATATCAATCGATCTGTCAGATAGTCTGGTTTTGGCAAGCATTGAAGTCAAGTACCTTTTCGTGTTTTCAATTATGGATAAAAACGAAGCTCAAGCGATCATCAAATGTTTCTATTTGGAAGGGAAAACCGCAACGGAAATCAAATCAAGGTTAGATCCCGTTCTTGGGAATTATCCACCGTGAGTTTTTGGATTTCGGAAATCAAGCGTGGCCGCACGTATACAAGTGATGAACCACGTTCAGGACGTCCGAAATCGGCTACCACGTCAGAAATTGTAGACAAGATCCATGACATGGTTTTGGCAGATTGCCGAATAAAATTGAGGAAGCCGTGGGCATTTCTTATGAACGAGTTGTTCACATTGGGTGCCGCATTTGCTCAATTTGGAGCAAAAACTCATTCGAGCTCGAACCTCAACCGGATTTTAAGAGACGATTCGTGACCATGGATGAGACTGATTCATCACTACACACCAGAAACAAAAATGCAATCAAAACAGTGGATTGAACGTGGTGAATCGGCTCCGAAGAACCGATTCACTCGGCTGGAAAGGTGATGGCATCGGTTTTTTGGGACGCAAAAAGAATTTTGCTATTATTATATTGAAAAAGAAAAAACTGTTACCAGTCAATATTACATAACACTTTTGGACAAACTGAAAGCAGCAATTCAGGAGGAACGTCCGGGAATGGTCAAGAAAAAAGTGTTGTTTCAAAACGACAATGCTCATTCAAGCGCAATCGCTCAGCAAAAATTGACAGAATTGAAGTTCGAAATCTTTCCGCATCCGCCGTATTCGCCTGATTTGGCTCCGTCGGACTTCCACCTGTTCCCGAAACTTGAAACATTTCTGGGTGGAAAGAGATTTTGGTCGAATTAAGAACTGAAAGAGGCTGGAAACCATTATTTTGGGAACCTCGAAGAAAGTCAGTTCCGGGAGGAAATCGAGAAGCTAGAGAAACGTTGGACCAAGTTTGTTGAGCTTCTTTTTAACTTTGTTTTTAAACGGCGTAACTCATTTCTCTTTATCAATAATACTTTTCACTCTGTCTAATAATTCATTTTTTTTTGTGAAAATTCCAATTTGGCAAGATTTAGCAGCCATTGTACAAGATGGCACTCTTCGTCTTTGGAGAGTATAGTGGGGGGAAAATCTTCTACACTAGCCTCACATATAGATTATCCGTTTCTTATGGCAAGCAAAGTATTCTTGTCTTCTGAATCGTTTCTTTTTGTTTTCTGCCATGGTTATAGTATATGTATTCGAGAATCTGTAATAAAATGTACAATTCCTAGGTACCCCCGGTCGACAACTAGAAGATATTAGAAATAGCTTGTTTTACCTACTTCATTCAAATACATAAACATTAACTTTACGTTAATGCTACATTCCTGGCCGACAATCGAAACGTAATCTTTTAGGTAAGCCCAGTAGTCGACCACTCATTTACACCAAAAATTACACGATTTCGAAAACATTTTGAAGTCAGAATTTGTAAAAAAAAAATGTTCAGTAATAGAAACTAATGTCTGCAAATACTTTGAATATATACCTTTCTCCTTATGAATCTTATTTTCTTATCCTACTTACCGTACAATAAAAATAAGATTTACTTATCGGTCGTCGTCCGACGAACATGGGTTTCTAAAGCACAGCCAACATAATACTAAAATTGAAGTTAGATATGAAAAGTTCCTTCTGATCGCTGGAACGATACAGCTAACTACTGGGATATAGAAATTAGACATGTTAAATCAAGTATTTCACAAATATGGCCGTTTTTTTAGTAAAGTGGGCGACTACTGGATGCGGTCGAACTAAAGCACATCCATCCTATCTACTAATGAATTACACATTAGGAAAAGAGATGGAAATGCATCTTAGGTTGTCAACTTTCAAAATATTCATTAGTCTTATTGTAAGGAAGAGTTAACACCTGTCAAAAGTTAAACGCAATGAATTGGCAAGCGTAATGTTGGTGATTAATTTTGAAGATTTATTGTATATGAAGTTTTCTAATCTGACTAATCTCTGAAATCTTTTTTGATAAACTGCGCACGTTAAATAAGTACTCGTATCTATAATTCAATTGAAGTAAAATTCATTTTTATCACTTTTAAGTGTATAACGTATTATTATTGGTTAATAATATTGAAGCTATCACAGTTTAATTTCTATTAACTGTGTATTAAACATATTGAAATGTATAGTTTTTAAATTACGTTAAGGACAGTCGTGATCTTCCCTGCCGAGGGAACACTCAACAATAGGCATTCTTTAGATAAAGATCTTTGGTATATCAAAGCTGTGTATGAAAGCATGTGTGTATTTCTAGAGACAGAGATAAACGTATTTCTTTCTCAACCAATAGTCGACTTATCGCCATCGGGTTTGGTAATGCTCATATACGCACACATGTGCATATTTGAAATTTAATATCTCCGCATACATTTATCTAGACCTACTGTGTATATGTGATGGGAGCAGAAATATCCCTAACCTACTAAGTTGTTTATTTATCCAAAGGCATTCGGGTTTTTACTAAGAGGAAAAAGTTATTCTATACACATACATACATACGTTGTACATAGATATAATATACATACATTAATATACAAGTGTATAATAAACTATACAAGAACTAAGTTTGTTTACTCTTTAAATGGTGTAGTATGAGTGTATGTATGTGTTACAACCAAAATCAATATTGGTATTTCGTAAAATTGTGCCAGATATCGGTTGAACTATTTGGTTAACATTTTTTCTTAAATGTTAAAATATACTTTAAAAGGTGGTTAGAGGCAAGTTGATAAACAGGAACTTTACCCTAAAAACTCCTTCCCTAATTTTTTTTTTGCTATAAAATAAAGGCTTATTCTAATGTATTGATTTGCATATTTACACTTTCTTCATTTAGCTAACTATAAAAAAATACAATAAATTAACCTCATCAACGACATTTGTAAATAACAAAGATATTCACAAAAGATAGTTCTTCTTCTCACTGTCTTTCTGTTATAAACTTTGCACATGTTTTCTTAGTGTTTTAATATCATTTATTATACCACTTTTTAAGTCCATGCATCGCTAAAAGCTGTTGATAATAATATCAACAAATATTTTTGATAAGAATGTTGTACATCTTGTCTGCTTGTTTTTCTTTCTTGGGCAGAGGAAGATAACACATGATTATTAACATAATGCCATTTACTGGACAACTTCCAACTAATTTGTTTAAAAAAATCGCTACGTTCATTGCGGTAGTTTCGAAAAAATCTTAAATGATAGACAAGTCAGGGACGTAGCTACGCTGGTGCAACCGGTGCACCACATCGGAGTCCCCGAAGTCAGGGGCTACGAATGAGGACGACCGCCGACTCCCTATTATGTTTAAAAAGGTTTTGAAAGTATGCCTGGTTAAAAAATTTTGTACAAATTACACGTCAACTGAATATTTAAGCAGCAGTAATAATTCTTTATTACTGTTGTAATTGCACGTGAGAGAATTATTATTTCGAAAAAGAAACGAAAGACACTGCTAACCTGATGTATGCATTGAAATGTTTAAAAGAGGCAAAAAAATCGTAATTTACTTAATTAAAATATTCTGAAATACTTTTTCGGTAATTTAGATGAATTTTAATATCAATTAATGAGATTTTTAACGACATTTAAAACAGAAAATTGAAACTAACCTGGATTTTATGACGATGTCAATATAAACCCTGTGTTTATATTACATTTACAGGAAACCTGCCTATTCCCAACTACCAACCTTCACTTCTATCTTAAATTTATAATACGTTTTAAAATATTAACACTTGAAACTGAAAGCACAGCCAAAACACGGCGTCCCTCTTTATTTTAATCGCGATGGTGCCAAGGTTCTCCAATCTATTTAAATGCGCATGATATAAAAGTGGATACATCGCCGAACGGCCACCACATTTTAAAGATCCTGTAATATTCTGCTTCCCGAAGGATGCACAAAATACACAACAACGAAATATTTGCGGCAGGCCTGCGTTTATTCGTTGTGTATGGTGTAAGCAATTCCTTCGTTTTCAATATTTCTACACGGCTTACGTATCTTTCTTACTATGTATGCGCAAAACGCATCGTAATGTATTTCTTAAGTTACTTCTTAAACAGTTGTCAGTAAACTCTATACTCACATTTTATTAATAAAATCATTTGATAACCACCTGCGTGTTTTCTTCAGCTTCTATATTTTTGTAGTATATACAAATTCTGAAATTTGCAAAAAAATAAGGGGGTGGGAGGTTGTTTTCCTAAATAAATATTCGTTATAGAGAAAATATTTAAGAACTTGTAAAACAGTTTAGATCTTATTTTAACTTTTTTTTTTATATTTCTCATAGTTTCTGCGCTATTGAGTCAAACAGCGAAGGGTGGCGTTGAGCTTGGGGTGCTTTACACCCCGTCATTGGGCGATTGGGCAGCTAAAATACTTACCGTTGTTCTTACACCAGATCGGTATATAAACCCACAAAGTTTCATCTGAATTGGTGGGATGCACTTACCTACCTGTGTTTCCTTGTTTGTAAAATACCCGAATTCATCTCATTCCTATGCATTTTTGCGACTTACCTTGTTTTTCTGTTCGCTTATTACAGAATTTCAAAATTTAAATTGCCCGAATGCCGGGCACCAAATTTGAAATATTTTAAAAGTGAGAACTTAAAAAAATGAAATTTTCATAAATTACTTAATTATGTTAACTATGTGAACTGAAGGTTCGGAAATGTTCTGAAACACTTTTGTCAACTATTTAGATGCATTTTAACATCAATTAATGAGATTTTTTACGAAATTTAAAACTGAAAATTGAAACAAACCTGGATTTTATGACGGTATCAATATAAACTCTATGTTTATATTACAGTACTTAACTGTTCCCATTACAGTGACCAAAGTTGAAAGATCATTTTCTAAATGAAAAGTACCATACAAGTTCTATGACACAAAAACACCTCAGCGGTTTGACTGTATTGTCAATTGAAAATGAAAGGGCACGACAGATTAACGTTGATAACGTCGTTGATATCTTTGCTGATATGAAATCGAGAAAAACGGTCTTCAAATCTCAAGTTTATTCAATGTTTTTACTGTTCAATAAATAATTTATTTTCTTGATATGAAGAAAATTTGGACTTTAAACTTTAAATTTTAGTCTTTGTTTTTATTACTTTAAATTGTCAAAAAAAAAGTTTTTATTATTATTTTATGAGTTGAATTAATTATCCACGCAAGACCAAGTTATTTTTATTTTGAAAAACCTATTATTATTTTAGTTTGGTAAGACCTTAGGTCGTAAATAACACCTATTCTGATCTTGTTGATCTTATTGTAACAATCGGCGAGTGCCCAACTTTTTAGAAAAATAAAAAGCTAAATCAAACAGTTAATATCCCATTATTTGATACCATTGTTCTTGAAACTTTAATACCAAGTATTAGGTGTGCACAATTCTTTATGTATGGTTAAATCTAATTTACAATACAATTACAAGAGAGATTTACAACTCCCGAATTCATGTGTGGTAATCGCAGTTAGGGCCCCATTTGGATCTTCTGCACCGGAGCCTCCGAGAACCTGCCACGCCACTGAAACAAGTAATGGGTATTTTGTTGTTTGATTAAAGTGCAGTTATCATTCTAGTAAGATAAAATATTAAAGCTTTATTAAGCAAACATTCAATGAATCGATAGTAAATTTGGTCCGTGTATGACTCAGACGATTTACTATGTAAGAATTGTGTTGCAAATTAATATTTGAGTTAACAAAATGACAAGCTTAACAAACGCTTGCACCTTATATCGTTTTCTAGTTACAAATTAAATTTTGGAAACTTATACCATAACTATCTTTAATTTTGTTATAATAAACGCCTTTATTGCAAAAAATATACGTATTTGTTCTACATAGGCAACCAACATTTCACCGACACGATTCGACACTAGTTATGTATATTTAAGTCGTTATTGTTAATAGCACGATTCATTTTCCAAAATATAAATCTAATTTGCTATTCATTTAGTTTTTCCATCTAACATTTCACAAATCGAAGGATCCAAAATGAAGCATTACAGATTGTACATGGAAGGAAATAAACTAATTTTTATATTCCACATTTCTTATATATTTAATTGCATATATTTAATGCGAATCCCTGTTGCTTTCGCATTTTAATTATGGAGACGTGTTATATGGTAGTTGCCTCACTAGAGAAGACTCTAGAAGGATACAAATGGTACCAAATTCGTGTATGGGCTTGATATACGGTATGCGAGGTTGGAAAGGTATTAGACCCGTTTGACACGATTAATTTTAATGTGCATTAAAATGTACATTTTCGTATCAATGATTTTCATGTACATGAAGCATAAATTTCTGTTGCTACACATGCATGATTTTTAAAGGTCTTACACAACGGCGCATATGTGTTATTGCCAATAAATACGTATTATTATTATTGTTATTATTAATTTGACTATGGTAAATTTTACATTGTCTTGTTAAATTTCTTTTAAATTAACCTTTCAAGTGTGATACCTGTTTTTGTATTTAAATCAGTATTGCGAGAGGAAAGAAGTCTATTCTTTCCTTAATTTAAACATGTAAGGAACCTTGAAATTTCTTAAAACTATTGTAGGGCGGGTAACACCGCTCATGAATATTTTTGGAATGTGGGGCGATAGGGCCAAGCCAACAGATGGTGACCAGCTTTTACAAACAATGTCACTATTGGAAATGTGAATGAATACCCTTAGTTAAGGGAAAGCTTTTAAGTGCCTATTTGTTATATTAAATGGAATTAGAATGTAATGATTAATGATATATAAGAATTTCTACATCAAATTAATTTAAAATTAACATAAATTCATTTATAGTATCGGAAATTGATACACGCAGACGTTTACTTCTATCAAAGCTGTCCGCCTTAATTCAAGACAATTCCTGTGTTAAATCAAAAGAAATATTTTCTTAACGTTTCTTTCTTCGCTTAAAAGAAATATGTACTAGTAATGAAATAATTGTATTTCTTCGTTTAAGACATTTGTTAATTTGATTCAAGAAAATGATAGAGAAAATTCGAAGAAAGTGATTCTTAGCATAAGTAAATGGCCATTATAACTAACGCTGGCCACGAGCGGTACCGCGCATCGGCGTAGAATCAGTTCGGACAGAGAGGAACGGTAGTATTACTTCGTCTGCGGAGCAGTACGGACATTTTCGCTGCCGGTCATTTGCGCAATTGTTTATCTGTCCTAGAAAAATTATGATTTCATCAGCAAAACGACCGCGGTCGGACAAACTTCGAAAATTTATTGCAGAAATTCCAGACTTAATATATGAAGGTGCTAAAATTAAATGTGTAATCTGTAAAATCCCGTTAATGTGTTGGTCCAGACAACATTGTCTACGACACGTAAATAGTGAAAAGCATGTCTCAAAAAGAAATCGCGCACGAGACAATGAAAAATTTATATTTAATTTATGCGTTACGTTTATCGCATGTAATATACCGTTTACTTTACTAGACAAGGAACCATTTATCTGCTTTTGGAATAACTATTCGGAGTGCAAATTACCAAATCGAACATCGTTACGAAGAATTGTGCCATCTGCGCGCGAACATATTGAACAAAAAATAAAATCGGAGTTGAAAGATCAAAAATTGTGGTTTTGTGTCGACGAAACAACAGATCGGAAGAAACATTCTGTTCTTAATGTAATGGCACGCAAATTGGAACCTCATCAATCGGCACCTTAATTCTATTAGTCTCCAAACGAATACAACAGTGTACTGCCGAAGTAATTTCAAAGTTAGTGTTAAATACATTGGACAAGTTTGAACTTTCAACAAACCAACTCTTGATGTTAGTAAGTGATGGTGCTGCAAACATGCTTTCTGTAGGCCGGTCTCTTGAAAAGCATTCTGCTAACTTGTTACACATTACGTGTAAAATTCATGCTCTCAATCTTGTGGCGGATAGTATCAGAAAATGTTATCCTGAGGTAGACGCTTTAATAGCGCATACCAAAGCAGTATTTGTCAAATCACCGAAACGTATTCGCGAATTTCACAGACTGTGCCCCCGTATACCAGAGCCACCAGAACCTATTCTAACTCGTTGGGGAACATGGTTGCAGGCCGCGTTTTATTATCATAAATATTTTGACAATATTAAGAACGTGGTTTTACAATTCGATACAAAGGAAGCTGCCGCTATCCAGAAAAGCCAGTCGAAATTTCAAGATAGTCAGGTTAAAATGGATTTAAAAATCATTCACGACAATTACTTCGGGCTAGCAGATGCAATAGAAAAATTACAAAATCCTGCGGTGCCGTTAGAAGAATCTCTACAAATAGTACAACATGTTCACGCACAGCTATGCGCGATTGAAGACGCAAAAAATGTTTCTGTTCTAGAAAAATTTGAAAGTGTTTTTGAGAAAAATTCTGATTTTGGCACATTAAGACACATTTGTGAAGGTGCGTCAACAGAATCGTTAAGTTATTTGAAAGATTATTTTACTTACGCAATCTCTGCATATAAACGCATTTTTTCCTCATGCCGTACTAGTTTTGCCGAAACAACAGTTGAAACATATCTAATGTTGCAGATATTTAACAGACATTATTCACTTTGTGATTTCACGGAGGACTCTTAAAATGGTAAGTGTTTGTGCACGTGTTATTTAATTTTTATTTAAAAGATGAGCGAAATTATTTGCGGCAGCAAACATCTCTATTAGCAGAATAACTCTAGTGGAACGCGAGGCCTGGTCGACTCTACGCTACTGCGCGGTACCGCTCGTGGCCAGCTTTAATTATAACACAATACAATATTGCTTAATTCCAGAAAGCGTTTAGGTATTGTTCATAATCCAATAGTTTAATTTTCTTAAAATACCGCATTTTTTACTTAGAATTCTTGAAATGCCTATTATTTATATGCACATTATTAATTGCGCTTGCCTTGTTTAAAACAGTACGACATATCCGTATATAGTGCAGTAAATTAATAAAAAAAGGATAAATAAACTTAAATATTAACTCATTTATTATTAAAGTACATAAAAATAATCACTATTTAATTACATTATTAAAGAAATAATTTAATTATACTGTTACCAATAAAAAAACTTTTTCATTAGTTCATTCACTTGCTCCTAATTTTTAATTATTAACTTTAGGTTTTTTCCATTATTGTAATTTTTCTTTTATTATTGGATATGGTTGCTTAATTTATCGATAGAACTTTGTGAGATCTGGACCATTTTTTCATTCCTTTAATATGAATATTTTCTTAACTTAAAACTAAATGATTTACATAGAAGAAACATTTTTCTGTCTTGGATTTTCTAACCCTAAAAAGATATTTATTTAATTCAAATAAAGTTATTTTCTTAAATTATACGTTTTTATAGTCTTGAAATAAAAATATTTTCTTGAATAGAAACTGATTTTTATAAGAAAATCGATTTTCTTGATGCATCAAACCATTTCTCTGCATGTGTACGTATTATTTACTTAATGCTATTTGTCATCAGAAAGCTTATAACTGCAGGTAGGTTTTACTTTTAGGGTTTTATATTTCAGGTAGGAAATACCACATAAATTAAAGTAGGCACAATAGATATAATATGTAATAGTCTACCCGCGAACTGTAAATACATACATTATGTCTGCATATAGGTATGTACGTATACATTTACGAAATACTTGTTCATCTCATAAATTGCGGTTTTCTAAATGTACAAACGATTAATTATAATTGATTTTTATATTATTCATTTCATTTTAATACAAACGTATAATTACAACGATGTTTTATACGTATCATGAGCAATTTATGAAAGACCTAACGATCAATACTATACAATTACTTCTACTTAATGAACTTGTTTGCAAGAGTATTGATTGCACATAAACATATTAAATTACCGTTTGCTGACTTCTCATTTCTTTCCTTATTGTATGTGCCGATTGTAAATTCTTTCTTTATCTTTAACACTTTTGAAATACTTTATTACTAAAGTATACAGTGAGCGTAAAAATTATAGAATAAAATTCATAACATTTAAGAGGCTGATTTGATAAAAATGCTGGGGCAGGTCAATTTTTAATTTTAATTTAGCATCTTTTAGGGATCAAATTGTTGTTCCTTCTTACTTCCGAAGTGGTGACGTCATGATCAATTTTCCTAAATAGGACACCCATATTTTGAAAACAATAATAACATAATTTGTTTCATGCGTGCAGTGATACCCCATTGAAGGGGCCTGAGGTGAATAATTTTTGCACTATAAGGCTCAAAATATAACTTGCAAAAATCGCCCAAAAACTACAAAACGTTGCAACGCTTTAAAACTTCATTACAAATCCGATAGTAAGTTTTTACTTGCATCAAAAAAACTATACAAAAATACCATCAGAACAATCCACATTTCCGTTTCATGGGCTCGTGTTGTTCTTCTCCTCAAAATGGTTCGCGACTTGTCGGAGAAACAAAGAATCGAAATTTTAATGGCGATAAAATCAGATCGTAGCGCAAAGTTATGGCGCTTTTCAATGCTAAATTTCCAGGCTATAATCCAATAGCGCAGTCATGCGTTGGCAAAATTTTGGCGAGATTTGAAGATAGCAGATATGTTCGTGAAGGTAGTGGTAGAGGATGTCCTAGAGTCAATGAAAACATACAGTTGGGCGTGCTACTCGAGAGCTACTACATAACTGCGATCGGAGACTTCACTTTTGCAAAAATATACTTAAAGCATTAGCAAACCAACGGGATTTATTGAATCACATTCTCTTCAGCGACGAATCGACTTTTTCACTATATGGAGTGCATAGTGCGTAGGCACAATAACTGTAAATACTGGGTTGAAAGAAATCCTCATTGGATGCAAGAGTGCCATACATACGTCCACAAACATTGAATGTATCGGCGGGTTTTATCAGAGGACATATTTTGAAACCACATTTCTTCGAAGGTTGACTGAATGAATAGTCTTGCTGCGTTATTTACAAATAAAGAAGACCCAGACGTTCCAGTACCTCATTTCATTATGCTCGACTTGTCAAGCAATACCTGGATGAAATATTTCCTAATCGCTGGATAAGTAGATGTGGCACTGTTGGTAAGTTTGTGAGTTGATTTCTTCTACATTAATTGTCATTTTGAGACATTAGGGCCCCATAACATACAAATAGCTTACGCTAGGCCCCTATTCTGGGGTGAGACTGAATTCAGAAGACAATGGACTTTTCATCCTAGATGCCAAAATATGAGGGTCTTAGCTAAACAAATTGATGATGACGTAATTACTTCGACAGCGATGGGAGAAGGAACTCGCTTTTATGTGAAAAAGGTACCAAACAATTTATAAAAATTGCTCTGCCCGAGGAGTTTTCGTAAATATATATTGTTAAGAAAATGTGAATTTTATTCCATAATTATTACGCTCACTATATTCTCATACATGTGTGTAAGCTAATATAAATAATGTGCGGATATTGTTGTATTTTACTGTTATTAAATATACACGTGTATACCTCTAATGATTAAAGAGGCCCATATTTTAGGTGATTGATATTGTGCGAGGATGTATCCGAAATATGTGTAGTTCAATACAAATAGATATACACAAGTTTAATTTATATTTAGTGACAAGAACTTCAATATCGGGCAAGATCACGAAAAGATAAGATGTGGGAACCCAGGTGACGGACACATACAGCATGTCCACCACGTGTACGTCTACGCATTAGGTTTACACGCTGTACAGGGAGAGTCAACGGTAGAGTAAAGCAAGTTTACGATTTATCGGTAAAATTGCGATAAAACTGTATATATCGTATGATATGGTTAGTAAGTACGCACATTTTAAAAATATGTAAACCAAATACTTATATAAACAACCGCATACATCAACACTGATTTACAGATCTATAGTCAGATCGGTGATAGACTATGGTTGCGTGCTATATGGCTCTGCTTGCAAAACATTACTAAAACGATTAAACGTGGTTAACAATAGTGCTATAAGACTTTGCCTGGGAGTTATGAACTCCACTCCTGTGTATTCTATATATGTCGAAATTGGAGAACCCCCCCTGGCACTTAGACGGAAGTATCTAAGCGACAAATTCATTCTTAAAAATAAATCTACAGGGAATAAAGTTATTACAAAGTGCTCCAAATTGAATGTTCAGAACCTCATTGGTACATATTGGCTACGCAAACCATCTCCACCACTTGCGTTATCCTTTGCAGACACTTCCACTTATGATAGCCGAATTATAAGAACTAATGGATCTTTTATTGATAGTATTCCATTTAAATGTTTGATACAGCATAAACCCCAAGTTGTTTTCCATACTTTATTCAAAATCTACATGCGAATATTATTTTATTTAAAGAAATTGCCAATCGGTGTTCAGAATCCACACATATCTTCACAGATGGCGCAAAGAATACTTTAGGCACTGGATGTGCTATCCTTATACCTCAGGATGAAGTCAACAAAATCTTCACGCTTCCTAAGGAAGCCAGCGTATTTACTGCGGAAGCTATGGCTACTAGAAAAGCACTGGAATATGTAGTAGAGCACAACTCGAGCTTTAGTATTTTTACCGACTCTAAGAGCGTCCTCATGAGCCTAGAAAACTTCAGCTACAAGTCATCTCTTATTATCGGAGAAATATTACTGTTAGACTTCCATTTAAAAGAACAGGGGAAGTCTATAAAATATATTTGGATCAAAGGACATTCGGAGATCTCCGGTAACGAATTAGTGGACAGTCTGGCTAAAGAGGCATGCTACGCTAATAGGAGTGAAAATGTATTGATGCCATATACTGACATTTTAGTGTCTCTAAAGAAAGATCTATATAATAACTGGCAGTCCATATTCACGGAAACCTACAAGGGTAATCCCACCAATTACTACACAATTTTTCCAAGCATCAAAAGTCACCGGTGGTATAATAAGATCAACGTTAGGAAAAAAGTATTGGCACAAATTTTAAGAATAACGTTTAACCACGGAAGATTTCCGTCTCATCTCCACAAAATAAAGATATTGGAAAACGATTTATGCAACATCTGCAAGGATTCGCGCGGTGACATTAATCATATTATTTTGGGATGTAATAAAGGTAAAACAGAGATTGATAAGCTAATTCGAGACCTAATCAAGATGAATGTAGGACTTCCAGTCAATGTCAATTTTTTAATAGCCCAGGAGAGACCAGATATTAACTACAAGGACATATGAATATATGTGCACCATGAAAATTACTTTTTAGTTGAGTTCCTCTGTGTTTATCCTGTGTGGGTATTCCCTTTTTCCGATGGCCTACCCTTTGTGTGTGTACAAATAGTTAGTCACTCGATCGGCCCCGAGTGTGAAGGGTGTCATATGTTTACCTTGGCGTCCATCCGGGTGGCTAGAAATTCAAAAGTATATGGCTAATGGTGATAAGCCGAGGCCAATAATAATAATAATAATAATAATAATAATAATAATAATAATAATAATAATATATAAACAACCAAAAGTTGTACTTTTTTAATTCTATGCCTAATTCTAAAACCTTTTTGGTATGTATTTGTTATGCTGAAATCTTGCAGTTTTCGAGATATTCAGCTTTAAAGGTGAAAACTCACATTTTCAAGCATCTATTTAATTGAAAATTTCGCCGTCGTTTCTGTAAGAAAAGCGTTTATATTTGGTAAGTGTAAAGACAAATGTTAAGTTAATAGGTACTATATAAAACATTTGAGATATCGGCTACAGGATGTTGAATATAATTGTTCAAACACGAAAAAAATTAAATGAAAAAGAATCACTTTTTGCAAATGGCACACCATGTATATTTTTATTTTATCTTATAAAGGACTAAGAACCCTCTAATTTTTGTTGAATATGTCCTATACCTATCTGCAATTCCTTTTTGCACTATTTACATGCTTCCTACAGTCGTTCTTTTGCCAGCACATCAAAGTTTTCTCGCACACTTTCCAAACTATTTTAGCACCGTCGTACAACAAATCTGGAAACTCACAGATAAAGTTTTTTACTTTATCAGCAAATGGTCGTTGTTTAGCCTTGCGCACACTGGACATTTTTAATTAAAAATTTTCTTGAATAACTAGTATTCCGTTCGCCTGATTTAATTCACACGCACACGCCGCGCTAATGATGATGAATGTGTACGAATTTGAACTGCTTTGCCACCCGGTAGATGTTTACGCATCGCATTAGACAGGCACGCGCCGAGTTCCGTTGGCTGCTCCAGCTGTTACGGCTATGCTGGGACGACACGATTATCTTACCTTAGGCATCAGTGATGCACCGTTTCTGTTCGTGTTTTATAAATGGCTTATATACAGTAATTTAAATCAACATAACTATTAAAACGTTAATATATTAGATATTACGTTTGTAATGACAAGTCACTACTACTGCTGTAGGTATCCGAAAAAATCCGGATCCAAAACTATCCGGGTATCCGGGTTCTTGGTTCCCGATCCACTATCCGATTCTCGGATCCGAATTCTCTATCCAACTCTCGGATCCAGATCCGCTATCCGATTCTTGGATCCGGATCCGTTTTATTTTGCAATATAGAAAGTGTTTAATAAAAAAAGTATTCAAAATAATCCAGGGTTTCCGTTCATACAATTCAAAGTTACTTTGTATTACATAGGTGTAAAATAAATCTGGTGATTATTACAGCTACATTGCTTGATAATTATTCGACCTTATCGGATAATGGATTCGATCGGATTAAGAATCCAGATCCGAAATTTTCGATTCAATAATCAATAATTAATTTCTGGAGTTTTAACATTTGTTAGAATATGTTTCTTGCAAAAACAGACACAAATTTGCAATTCCTTTATAACTGAACGCAGAATACGACCGGCTTTGTAATACATAATTGCACACAATTGGAATGTTTTGTAAAGGTACAATTCAACTCCTTATAACTCGAAATATCTCTTTTGTTTACGTTTTGCTTGCAATACTTACACCGTATAAATACGAATAAGTATATGCAGCTTCATACACACGCACAAAATGAAAATTGCGAGAGCAAGTGTACCTAGTCTTTCATTTAAAATTCAGATTAGTGCGAACGAGTTTAAGATCACTATAATTTAACTTTAACCCTGGATAATTCATCAGCGATCATTCCTGCAGATAAAAAAAGTGGGAAAGACTCACGAAATTGTGGCGATCGCTGCAATGCAGTCAGTTAATACATTTTAATAAATTATGCGTAAACATTAAACGTTATCCTTCAGTTGAAACGATTTCAAGTAAAAACCAGGCGACGAAGACATTTAAGTCGTGAATATTGAATATTGTATGAGACGCAGAAACTTGTTCGTTTAGTTTCGCATAGTACTTTTTCGGCGTTTTACCGCGAAGAATTTACAGTCGCGGCCACATGAATTAGACTTCTTTAAAGAAATTTCGGTAGCTTATAGAATTTTCTATATTATGACAAGAATTAAGAGAATTCTCTCTCTCTAATTTGTAGGTTTCAGAAGTTCTTTTTATTTATTGAATAATATTAGTATTTAAAATAGTGTTGGACTTTCAGGCACTTATTTAGAAAAGAGGTGCATACGGCAAAGTTTTGCAAAAATAGTCTTCTGAAGAAAATTGTCTCCATTGAGCGTATATCATAAAAGCAAAGTACCCAACATTAATTGAATCAACATCAGCGGTGATCGTAGGAAATTCCGACATATTTTTTTCATGCATGAAATCCAGAGGCCTTAGGCATCTACATTTACAACTGCACTTTTCTATTATCAATTTCTGAAAAAAGTCTATAACAATTCTTGCTTCTAAAACTCACAAATACCTGAGGATATGTTTACAGTGAAGCTGCGATACTCGATAAAAGCGATGAGTTAGCAAAACCGGCCAATCGGTTAGCGTTACAGCTTTTCGTAAGCATGATTACAGAAACTGAGTTCTGGTATTCGTTCGGAGCAGATCGAGAGTACAAAACACGTGGACTTGATCAGGAGTAGAGCAAGAGTGGATCACTCAAGCCATACTTATAAACGAATGGATGGAGCCACTCTACGACATTTCCGAACGTTTAAGAGTGCGAGTGGGATACTTGGAATAAATGGAGTTACTCCGAACGAATACCCGAACTCGCCTAGAAGCGAGCTGCGATATTAGCGAAGCAGAGAGATACATTTTTTGTATGCGGGTGTTTATGTTGAAACTGCGCGGCATCTGTGGACAGCGATGGTGAGCAAAGATAAGGACATTTATAATCAAACTGCCAGATTTTATCTGCTTTCAGTTCTAATTTTAATGGATATCGAGAACTTAATGAGCGATTTTTACCTCAGGCCCTCGATATGGGAACAAAAAGGCCAAAACCAAAAAAGAAAGAATTCAATGAAAATATTTTGATAACTGTCAAAGTAACGCATTTGTCGAAGCTTCATAAACCCCATCCGCAATGCATATTTCTGGATGCTTTTATTGCTACTAGCATCGTCGCTTTTATCGCGTATCGTAGCTACACTCTAAACACACCCCAACTAGATTTTTAAAATAAATTTCTTAATACTTCGTAAAATATTTTTGTAATTTTTCAAGCAAATCCTCGTAAGGTCATACAAATCTCGAGTTGAGTTGATCGAAGTGCTTTTGACATCGTGCCGACGACTGTAGTGTTAATACCTGTAGTGAAATAAAATAAAACATCTATTAAGCTAATGAAACACAATTATATTTACTTATTTCGTGATTCCACCGCCTTCCACAACGCATTCCTAAAACTCCTTTTCAAAATTCCTTGTAACAGTATTGTAGTTAGTGTCTTTTTCAGAATTAAATATTGCGTGATGGTGGTCCATTTATACACGTGAAAAGCATTACGAATAATACACTAGATACTAGCACAATATTAGTAGTGCTAGGAAAAAATCATCTTAAAAAATTATAAAAACAGTTAGATTTACATGAAGTAAAAGCTTTTACAGAAAATTTTGTTTTCATTAACCCGTAATAAACACTTTTTTCCTCTTGCAACGCCTATTTGGCAATACAGTGTCGCCTTCTTTGGAGTAATAAAAACATTTGTTTCCTCATCAGAAAGTACCAAAATTTTTGAGGTGATTACCTTTTAACCAAGAGTTAAAAAAAAATGTTCACCATACGGCCCTGATCCAGTGACCAATCGATACCCTAAACATCGGCGAATTATAATGTTATTTAAAAATACTAATTTGTTTTTCAGTTATCTAAAAAAATATTTACGTGTAGTGACGGCCCAGCGGGGTGTATAAGCTTTAAGGCTGGTCATAACCTCAGGTGTGTAAGTGGTGTATGTTACTAACATCCTCTTGCCGTAAAAGGTGAAGCACACTACAATATGTGAATCGTGATTGTATCGGATCCAGCCGAAAAATTTGCCGCTTGATCCTGGTAAGACCTGAACGTACAGCGCCTAACTCTGCCACAATCACGGGGGCCACCGAGCTGTTAATAATCTTTTCAACAAAAAGCCTAGGTAGTATATTATAATTTCATTCCTTACCTAGTTCATACAATGAGATAACCTATTTGCTTGACATATGTGACTTAAACAATTTAAATTACATCGTGAGTAACACAATTAAAAAATACTCTATGTACTGTGCAATCATTTGCATCCTTTCAGACAGCTCGTATTAACTTTATACTTCGAAAATTTAGGGGTTGATTTTTTGAAAGTACTTATATTACATTCTTAAATATTTTCGTTATCAAATGTTAAAGTAGAATTTCTACATCGCTTATGAATTCTAGGATTAGTTGGGGTGAAGATCACCATATTAAAATACATAATTCTCACTTTAGAACTGTTTAGGGTGAAGTCAATCAATCAGAAATAAAAAATATATAAAATTCAAAAATTATAGCAACGTTTTTCGGCAATATTTTGAAATAAAATGTATATTGACAAAAAACACTTATTCTTTGAGTGCGTTTTAGTAATTAATTTTTCTTTTTAGAAAGGTTTTCAGATTGAAACCGCGTCAAGTGTGCGTCAGTATACCAATGTTTGACTTTCTATCGGACGGAGTTTCTTCTGGGCTGCATCATGTCAAACCCTGCCGACAATCAACTGTTTGACATGATGGATTGCCATAATCACCCATTTTTTTTACGTATTTTCGTGGCATTTATAAGAAAAAAGTATAGTAGTTTAGAATAGGTACGATATTTGCAACTTTTATACACAAAAAATTATTGTACGATCCTAGGGCATTTGTTTATAAAAAGCTAGAGTTGGCATTTTCCAAATTTCATGGATAATTCAAGTTGGTACTTCCGGCAATAAAGGACATATTCGTCTGTATTACATTAGGAAATTGGCGAATATGTCTTATTGCGGGAGCTACCAACTTAAATCATCGGCGAAATTTAAAAAACGCCAAGTATTTTAACATTAAAATATTTAGCAGTGTTGACGTTTATGTAAGCCATTGTGTGGGAAAATACGAGCACACTCCACACCATAACAAACATAATTCACTTGAGAAAATCGTATAAAATCAATTGCTTTAAACCTATCTTCAAAACTGAACAATGTTCGGCGAGAACCGCATGATCGACTTCACCCCGTTTGTTTTTTTTTTTTTTTTTACAGAAAATGCAAGTGAAACCCTACAAATTTCTAAACTTTCTTGTAGACAGTCTGCATTAAATATATTCTTTACCGCGTAGAGTGGTTAGGACTGGCCTAATCTCCTCAGATTCAGTTGTGCAAATTAAAATTATTATTTTTTTTATTTTTAATAATTTATGGAAAACTTGCTGTTCGCATTTATGTTGCACCTCCGGGATCGCTGTTGTCCGTAAATAAATAGAAAACAGCTAATTGTTTATGCGTTGTTGCCATACGCATTAAAACATTTGAAGAACCCGACTGGTGGTAGTTTGCAGTTGTACGACTCTCGGAAAAGTCTATGAGGTTACCAAGTTTTATTCAAATTGGTGAGCTTAGGTCGCAAGCTTTGCTTGTGAAATAAAAAAGTTTACCCTCTTCGTTTTTAGAATTATCTTTATAACCTATAGATTACCTGATAGTGATTAATTTTGATGTACAGTTATAGGTTGAGAATGCCACAATTAAACAAGTTCAATTAGATAATTAATAAGTTGAAGTGGTCGAAAGTCTCTGGATTTCTGTATGTAATATATGCGACCAAGGCTGTAGGTAAAAATCCCGTATCAACTACTGCATTGGATGTCTGATGATATTGACAATTCGAAACTTGATTCCAGTCAGGTGCGGTGAAATTTTAAGACTTCTTTTATATATTAACGTGCGCGACAAACAAGGCTATCGATTGCAACAGTGAGCTTTTTTCGCAATGAATTCGAAGTAAATGTTGAGCTACTAAACGTAAGAGGGAAGTATTAACAAACAAACGATTGCCAAAGGAAAGTTGTAAAAAATAACTTTATTAAGAATTATGCATTTCGACCATGAAGTGTCATTTGGTATTTTGCATTGTACGACTTTACTTTTTTATAAAAGATAAAGTTTCAGTGCTATTGTCTTTAAATTTTCAGTGCTATTGTCTTTTACAACCAGCACTTTGATAAATAAGAATTTACAACTAAGCGACGCATTTGATGTGTCTGTCTTGACTCTTCGTATAAGTTCCAAATAAAATTTGTAACTGGTCATTGTAAAAATGCTGCTTTCGAAACACATTATTTAAAGAAATCAAGGAAAATGTCAAGTCTTCATCTGCATTTATATGTATTGGGTGCCATAAGTCTTGAGGTATTTGTACTAACCTTATAGACCGCAAAAAGAAAATTAAATCCAGTTTTTGTTTGTGCGGGGCACTTCAAATACTTAGTTTATGGAACAGGTAATGTGCAAGATTTGCAACAATTAATTGAAAATGCGCAGTCGTAATGATACCATAACGAGATATGGGAGCCCATCTGAAACATTTTAATAAAACAAACACCATCAATTTTTTAGATTGTATAAAGCTTGTGGAAACAGTTTCTTCTGATTTGGAGAGCAATATCGCTTGGGAGAATAATTTCCCCAAGACTTGACACGTTCAATGTAAGAGACAATACAGTCAGATTCATGCAACTTTTGTCAAGCTAATCTAAAACAAGTTTTTGAAATCTTTTTGAATTAAAAGTATTGAAAATAATTATTAATAAAGAAGGTGTCTTAATCTGACGAAAAAGAAAAGAATGTTTAACCCGATTACTTAGAGTAATGGCAAAGAACAAAAAGTAAGACGATTTTTATTTATCCTAAAAACTTCTATTTTAATTCTCACATTTCAGTTTGCATTTATCAAACAATGGCAATTTAATGATTATAAAATGTAGGTATTATTATTAGTTTATTAATTTATCTTACATCGGTGAAGCGGAAAACAGTACATGTTTATTCAAAATTTCCATTAAAATTTATCAGATCTACAATTTTTTATAATACTTTTTTGGCCAAAAATATCTTAAATTCATGAATTAGCAAAACACGCTATTATATACGGCTATTGACTTAACCATGTGTAACATAATGATTAACCTGGGCAAATATGCGGTAACAGCCAGAAGCGTGACGAGCGCATACAGGTTTACACATAAAATAGAAGGTAAGAAATAAATTATAAAATGTGCTGAAACACTTACCGTTTTAAAAGTCTTCCGTGAAATCACAAACTGGGTAACATCCGTTAAATATTTGAATCATTAGATATGTTTCCACAACTGTTTCAGTCAAGTGAGTACGACGTGCGGAATAAATGTTTTTTAATGCCGAAAACGATCGATCGACATCTAGCGATGTTATATTTGCATATTTAAAATAATCTTTGAAACAACTGAATGCATCTTCACACGCACCTTCACAAATTTGTCTTAATATAAGAAAATTCATCATTCACAATTTGAACAGAATCCACTAGCGACATCGAAACATTTTGTAATTTTTCTATTTCCTCCGCTAGTCCGAAGTAATTGTGAATAGTTTGTAAATCTCTTTTAACCTGACTATCTTGAAATATTTCCTGGCTTTTCTTGACTGCTGCAGCTTCTGTCGGATTGAATTTTAAAACTACCTTTACTTGATCAAAATATTTGTGGTAGTAAAACGCAGCCTGCAACCATGTTCCCCAACGTGTAACAATCGGCTGTGGTGGTTCAGGTAAATCAGGACACAGTTTGTGAAATAGTCGGGTACGTTTCGGGGACTTTAGAAACACTGTCGTTGTATTTGCAATCAATGCATTTACTAGTGGAAAACATGTAGGAATCGTCTGTGCTGCAAGATTTAGAGTATGGATTTTACACGTTACATGTAAGAAATTACCACTGTGTTCTTTAAGAGATCGGCCCAAAGAACTCATGTTTGCGGCACCATCACTCATAAACATTAAAAGTTGCTTAGTTGAAACTTCAAATTTGTTCAATGAGTTCAACACCACCTTTAAAATCTCATCGGCAGTACAATTTACAACTCTTGGAAACAAGTAAGAAGGAGGATGACGGTCGATATGGTTCCATTGTACGTACCATTACATTAACCAGCGAATGTTTTTGACGATCTGTTGTTTCATCCGCACACAACCACAGCTTTTTATCTTTCAATTCCGTTTTCATTCTTTTTTCTATATGTTTACGAGCAAATGGCACTACATTTCGTATCGATGTCCGACTAGGTAATTTACAGTCCGCATATTTATTCCAGAAGGAGACAAATGCTTCTTTGTCTAGTAAAAAAAACGATAGATTACATAAAATAAGAGTAACACATAAATCAAATGTAAATTTTTCTTGGTCTCGTATGCCACTTTTTGCAGAAGAATGCTGTTTGCTTTCGATGTGACGTTGACAATGGCTTCTGGACCAACACATTAAAGGGATTTTACAAACTAGACATTGAATTTTAGCGCCATCAAAGATTAAGTCCGGCATGTCCACTATAAAACTTTTAATTGTGTTTGCCATTGGTCGTTTTCGCGACGTACCTAACTACGACATTTTAAAAGCAAACATAAGCGTACAATTACGAAATAAGTTACGACAGCCTACATATACGCAGAACTACTCGCATACAGCATCGATTTAGTACTGACGCTGTGAACGCGTGAAATAAATAATCGCCGACTCCGCACTACATATCTACTACACTGATTGTTACCGCTGTTTGCCCAAACTAATAATGATAATAGCCCTTCTGTTTAATTGCTTTGACAGTTGATGTTTTAAGGTAAAGGTTTTACGGAATTGTGTCACAAAAGTTTAGGCTTGTCTACTTCATCTATTTTTTAGTCATATTGATATTACATATGTACCTGTAAATAAACAGCACTAGTAGATTTTTCTCCAAAAATCCTATGTAACATTCTTCTTTCTCCAACTTCCAATTTTTCTTGTAAACTGTTGTTCAGCGTCTACGTCGCGCAGCCGTAAATCATCCTTGGTTTTATTATTGTTTTGTAGACCCTTATTTCCTTAGCGTCGAAGAGTTCCTTGCACTTGAGAATTTTATTCATTCCACCGGCACATCTGTTGCTCTTTGCCGTCCTTAAATTGTTTTCTGTCTCTTCTTTGCAGCTCCTATCGATAAATACACCAAGATACATATATTCTTTTACATTTTCAAAGTCCATAGTAGAATCATCCCCCATCTCTAGTAACAAAGGTTACCTTCTCAATGTTTCATTCTTATTTAGTTGCAAGATAGATGAGTATAGATAATACTGAAGAAAGTTGATATGAATTAAAGAGGAGCATCCAAAAACTTAATAATATGTAGGATGTTCCATTAAAAAAACCAAACTTGCGTTATGCGCAACGGAAACTGAACGCCGTATATACTCGAGTATAATTTTGTTTTGTACAGCACTTGTTTCCGAATATTTTTTATTTGAAAATTTTTACTCTAAATTGCTCACGAATTACACTGGGCAACATTTCGAAAAGTTTATGTTTTCGTGGTTAAATTAGTAATTTCTTAATGAATTCAATGTGCTGAACACGATTATTACTAAGAAAAAGCTGAATTATCTACGGGTTCTTTGTAATGAGTATGCATTTTTGAACAAATGTATTTTTATAAATATTCAATACATGTTAAGAATACCTAATCTGCTTAGGAGTTTTGCTTTCTTTTGGCTTGCCCTTTGTAATTGGCGAGGGGAGTATCTCTGATGAGCGTCCAGCAACGATAAGCCAGCATTGGCGTGGACCATTTACCCTCCTATCCTTTCTCCATCTTGGCAATATCCTGATGAAAACGTTCGCCGCACACACGCACTGGTAGAAATTCAAGTTGGAGTGAAGTAAATAGATTTTTACGGACATATTGCAGCTGCATTCATGAAACAAAGCCAGCATGTCCTCGATCAGTTCCTTGTAGTTCGTGGCCTTCTCATTTCCAAGGAAGTTTTCTGCCACTTAACAGAATGCATCCCAAACCTGTATTTCTTTAGTTTGAAGAAGTTTCTCTAAGCTGGGATCTCAGAAGAATTGTTTAATCTGAGGCCTCACAGAAACACCCTCTTTAATTTTGGCTTCGCTGAGCCGAAGGAATTTTTCATACAGATAGTTGAATGCTAGTCCATTCTTATCCAATGATGGGTGCTGTATATTCGCTTCTCCAGGCTTAAAAGGTAACATGTATTTATCTTACTAAATTGTATTTTAATACGAGAAAGCGCCTGTACAACGGACAAAAGGTTAGCAACAAGAGCCAATAAACTTTAAAGTGATATTCGTATTCGGCAGGTTAAATTCATTCAGAATTGGGTATTTTCACCTAAAAAGCAATTTCATTGTTGCTTAGTGAATTATTGGATTCGAAACTGCTCCAGTCTACTGAGAATTAAAATATATGTATACTGAAATGCTTTTTATCTCAGGGATTTTAAAAAACTTGGAATTTTGTAAATTGATTAAATTTTTAACTCGTTTGTGTGATACGGGAGTATTCTTTGATTCTCTTTCGGCAATTATTAATGAATTTTGAGATTAATAAATGGAAATTAACGAATGTTAAAATTTAAAAATGGAATTAACCTTGGTTTTAAGAAGATATATAAACACTATGTTCCTTATAACATTTACTGGAAATCTGCTTATTCAAGCCTCCAATCTTTTGCCTCTACCGTAGTACCATTTAACGACCTCCTAGTTTATAGGAACATAATTAAAAAGAAAACTATTCTACAGTATAATTTAGAGACACGAACAAAGCAAATCAAAAATAGTCAAGGAGAAAAGATGGGAGGCAAGGATGATCAATTAAAGGAATAAACTACGAGTATAATGCATGGCTAGAATCTAGCGCGATCCTCTCCTGACGGTGACTGGATTTTTACTGATAGAGATAGATTCGCTTCCCAAGACTCCCCCCACCTTATACTTTCATAGCGGGCAAACGTTGCAACACCGCCCATATATTTTAGCGGTTCACTTAACTACGGAACTTACTAACGCGGTATACCTATTCATACAGTATCTTATTTTACTTCCTTTCAAATCTGTAATGTTTTTGTGGTTTTTGGAATATTGCGAAAATACCATCCTTAACCACCACCTATGAAGTATTCACCAAAAATTAAATTTCCTTAATGTAGTGTAATGTTCAATTTTTACAACGACAACATTAACTGTCAATCTCAGAACGTATAGGGTATTCAGGTTAGCACCCGTTGGTAATGAAAAGTCTTTCTTGCGGGTAAAAATGTAATTTTGCAAGTCACCATTTGCCCCCACGCCAACTGGCCTTAGAGTGAGGACATTATATTAAAAATATAAGTGCAGATAACGACTATCGTAAGGTAACACGGACAAATCCACTCTTCTGTCTATTCTCCTAATCTCGTAAATCGTCAAATTTAATGTAAAAGTCATCTAAAACAGACGACAGGGTATATTCAGAGGTATTTCAAACATCATTTCATAAATTAAATCTTTGTCCGGACGTTATTAAGTAAATCGTTAGTAAAATTTCACGTTTAAACCTTGTCAGTCAGAATTTAAGCATAGAGCGCATTCTTCTATGCTAGTTTTACCAATAATTTCCTTTCATGGAAAGGCACCAGAATATTTATATTTGGATTTAAATCGTCAAAATTTGCCGTGGAAGTAAACAATCGCCTTCGCGATTAAAACAAGGGCAGATAGGGACGCCAGAAAAGTCATCAATTCTGGTTAGACTTTCGTTAAGTTAACTAGTGTTTTTTACTACGGTCTCCATTGAAAGTTTTCGATAGCGAAATTAAAGTATAATTTCAAAGAAGGAAAGGTTCGAGGTTAGAGCTGGCTGATTGGCAGATTCCTGTAAAGATCAACATAAACAGAGTGTTTATGGACAGCATCATAAGAATTCAAGGTTAGTTTATAATTTTAATTCAAAAGTTCGTTAATTTCAATTTATTTAATTCAAAGTTCACAAGAAAATTACCCAAAGAATATTCAGGAATACTCCCGATCTCACTAAAAATTTAGAAATTTAGATTAATTTAGAAAATTTCAAATTTTCCCCAAAATTCCTCTGAGAAATACATTTCAGTAGTTTAAAGATAAGAAAATATTAGTATCTAGACAAATAAAATTAAAATTTGTTGTGTACTTATTATTTGTAATATTTATGTGGATATTTGTATAGATCTATAACATATATTGTATATGGAAGAATTCTTTTCCATTCTATGGTGACCTTTGTGCTTTGACCCGAGATATGAGAAGGTCCTGGTATGCATGATGCGACGGCACCCCTTCTTTTTCATTCTTCCCAGACTGACATATATGTAGAATAATTAATTATACGTTACGAGCGTAGCTGATCCATCTTACTCCTATTCTGCGTTTTTCTCTTTCTAGTGGGTCGATCTCTTTATGGTAACGTTAACCTCAACATAATGCATTTTATTACGAACACCGTATTCAGAAGCGAACATAAGAATTAAGTTATCGTATCTAGATTGTTATAGCAGTAATTTGACGCTAAATCTAAAATAAACATGTTTCAAATATCAAGCTTTGTTCGTCAATGTGTATAGATTGATAAGTGAATATCAACATTCTCATTTTTATCTATGAACGGTTGTTAGTTCATTCATATTTTATACTAATGCAACGTAATTTATGTGCATTTATAAATTTTATAATATAACTAGGAACAGAGTAATATGTATTGATAACATGCCCCACATTAATTGTAAATTATTGTTTCATTATAAATTATGATTACATCGTTATAACATTTCGTAAGTGCATTTTACACAGAGGATTATAACGAAGATCACATTGTTTCAAACGAAAAATTGTCAAAAAAATATCAGGATATGCAGCAGTAACGGTTTTGGCAATATGTTCTTGTTTCCTTCAAAGTTTGATTTAAAAAAAGCCTCAAATTGTGCCTGGTGACACCAGATTTGTCCAAAGAGTTTGTTGTTTGGCGTAATCATAACAAATGCCAATTTTAAAAGCGCAAATTATTCTTATTTATTTTTATTAAATCTTACGTGATTCATATTTTCGTTTTTAATTCTCCTTATTATTTGCTCTTATTTTTTTCTGTTTTGTTATTTGTTATTATTTGTTTAGTTTATTGAACGTTATTGCAACTAATTGATTAGGATAACGTCGTTTAAATTTGCCATGCTTTGGACCTTATTGTATCGCTTGCATTTCATTAGACATGCTTCTAAGTATTGAGTTGCTACTACAGTTAAAGGAAAACGAACGAGTTTCCTGTGTCCGAATAACCGATCTTTAATTTGGTAACTTCGTCTGCAAACTTTCTAAAAGATTCTGTATTCTGAATAATAATTATATTAGATGTCAAGTTTAAGTCTTTTGATCTGGCCTTTTTTTAGCCAGAAATTTAGAAATCTTTTACACTTTTTTTTCTTTAACAAAAAATTAGCGATGCTACTAACATAATCATAACAATTATATTTATTCAAATTTCAAACATGTTAGTAATTCGCATTAGGAATGTATTGATGAGAACGTACAGATTGTAGAAGTGGAATGTATGGCACAGAATTAGTAAAAGTATAAACAATTTTCAGCGATGAAATGTTAGCATACTTCGAAACAAATACCATGTCTATAGAATATGTTTCGTTTAATTCAAAGTAATTTATTAAACGTGTATTTATGCACGTTAGACGATGTTTAATCATTCTAAACCTTTTGTTGTCTTCTTTACACCATAAAGTGTCTTATTATCACTAATTGTCACAAAATTACTTTTTACGTTTTTCACTTATGTGATATTTCACAAGCGCATATTATTTATTGACATAAAATTTTGTTATTGTTTGTACTATTAAAAAATCAAAGATATAATGTTTTTTTTCTGTTGATTGCTGTATTGTAAATAAAAAGGAGCAATTGCGGATGGCATTTCCAAGCTAACTTACGTATGCTCCCAAAACAAAAAACAAAAGAGCTACAATAAATTTGGTATAGGGTTCCCAGAGGAAACTACGCATGTTTCATACATTGATCGGCTCCACAGTTTGTGTCAAAACAAAGTGAACAGGGGCACTTTGTTCTGAAACAAGCTGTGGAGTCGATCAATGTATGAAATATGCGTAGTTTGTTTTGCCAATGAGATTAGTGTAATCGAAGAAACAATCGAAGAAGCAAATCGCATTTTCAGGTACACGTGGATAAATTGTTTTTCTTTTATTGAATCGCCTACGTATTTGCTTCAATCGAAAAAAGAGCAATTTTACATAAGAAGTATTTATTTTAATAACTTCAGAAATAGGCAAAAAGCAAATGCAAAATGTGCTAGTAGGTAACAGGTGTAACAGGTTTGTTCAAGAAAAATTATAATTCAGTCAGCATCAATTGGATGTCAGAAGATTTTTCAAAGGATTTGTAATTTTGTTCCATCAATCGAATACGCTCCTATTGGTTTGCTATTATCTTTAAACAAAGCTAATAAAGACTTGGCAAGAAAAACAAATATTATTTACAAAATCGAGATGCAGAATTACCAAATAAGTTTTGTAACACAGTACGACAGAAACCAGTTGATTAAAATTCATTAATAACTATTGTGAAAATTAATTAAATGATGAAAGGTATTTGAACACATTTTTTGTTTTATACACTTTCTACACCTATTAACACGGACTACATAAATCCATATTTATTGTCCATATTTTAAAAAGTAGATCTGGAGATCGTGCCAGCCAGTTACTTGAACGATTGTTGTTTAATGCATGTGTTTTAACAATTCGAGGTTAATACCTCTACCGTCCGTTCGAAATTAAATGCAGTTCTCCCTTCCCCCGCCCCTCTTCAACCTCATCTTGTTGAAAGTAGGAGAATACCATCTCTTTGAAATTCGAAATATTCCAAAGTTCACCAGAAAAGATTGTAAAGTTTCAGTATTCAGAAAACCTTCATAGAAATATGGTATGGTATAACTACTTTTATAAAGGAGGATATTTGGATTTATTTTTGCGCATTTTTGAAAATTAAAGGAAAAGCCAATGTGTAATGCCTCAAAGAAAAACATGATTTCTGTGCACTTCGATTCGTTTTACAATTATTATTTTCAACTATTGTCATCGGACAATAAAACTGTGACAGCTCGTGTCGTAACAAAGTTGCCACGTGTCTTTGTCATTTTAGCATACTACAATAAAGACCTCGTATTAGCAAACATGCCAGGACAAAATCAGGCGAACATATACACCTTTTAGTAACGGGGATCTCAGAATACTGGCAGGTTTACTGAGTGATCCTGCAATGCTGAAGTATCATTTACATAAACTAAGAAAAGCTGAAGATCAACTATGCCAAGACGGCAGAACACATTCCGTACAAATGTGTTGGCATTAGGAATAAACGACATCACCATCTCACTAGGCCATTCTTAACATCAACTAAATTGAAGGAAGAAAATCCTGCGTTTGTGGCCAACGAACAATTTCGGAAAGATCTAGAGATATCATCGCTCAGGTATTATCTCCAGAACAATGGTCGAACCACAAGACCATCCGCTGCCCTGAGTCCTGGTAAAAACACCGGAATAAGCAACGAAAAGCGCGAGGACAAAGAAATACCAACGAAGCCACAGGGACGATCTAAACTAAATATCTATAGAGCAATTAGAAGTTGGCGCAGCACAGAGGCTAACAAGGTGGAAGAGCCTCGGCCTAACCTTGGTAGTAGAAAGTGGGCAGTTGAAGAAGATCCTACAGTAGTACTAAAGTTCATCGAAAGTATACCAATACATGATAGGGGTCGCAGTGACAAGTGGCATCTACGCCGTCGCCCGTCGCGATAATACGAAGGTGATTTGCAACAGCAACTTTTCAGGATAAACCATCTTTATTTTTCAACGTAGTCTAATGTTAGGCTTATACACTTCGTCCAACGCTGCTCCAGTTTGTTGGTCCCTTCTGAATAATAGGACTGATCCAATTCCGCAAAACAGACATTCATTTCTACAATTAGATTCATTTAAATAAAATCTCTTTCTCGCCAGCCATTTTTTCATATTGGGGAACTGGTAGTCCGAGGAAGCCAAATCCGAAGAGCAGTGAGGATGCGGAACGGATTGAAACTTTAACTTCATTATTTTAACGACTACAACCCCAGAGGAGTAAGCTGGTGCGTTGCCGTGATGGAAAAGGGCTTTTGTTTAAGGCCAATCGCGACTATTTCTCTTGTAACTCTGTTTTTAAGCGATCCGATGCTTAATATGCACATGTTACAGTTTTACTCATTTTCATAGTCGACGAAGATTATTCGTTGACAATCTCAAAAAGCAGTCACCATAACCTTCCAGACTAAAGGCACGTTGTTTGCCTTTTTTGGTGCAGACTCTTCGCTGGTAACCCATTCTTTGGTCTCAAGAACGTAGTGGTGTATCCATATTTCGTCCACAGTGACGAAACAACGCCTAAAATTCTGTGGATTCCACAAGCAGCTGAAAACCATCCTTGGAACACGTCACACGATTTTGTTTTCGGTCAACTGTGAGCAATCGCGACTCCCACCTTTCTCATGCTCAAATGTTGGTGCGAAATATACAGCACTGGCAATCTAACTCACCCTCACTCTTCTATCATTCATCATCAGATCATGAATTCTGGAGTAGTGGCCTCAACACGTCCAGAACGTTCAGCGTCACTTGTGCTCATATGGCCAGTTCATAAATGTTGAAACTACTTATAAGCGGTCCTAATCGAAAGTGCAGATTCACCATAATGTTTATCAAGTTTTTCTTTAGTCCCCGGAGGCAATTTTCCTTTCATGTAGTAATGTTTTATCAACACACAAAACTCTTTTTCATTCATTTTTTGGAAATCACTCGACTTGCACGATTTAAACGAACGCCAAACACAGAGTAATAAACTAACATTGCTGAAATTTGGTGTGTGTTCCTCCAAAAGATGCTACTAACTAACAATAACTTCGATACGCACCAGTGGTGCCGGTTCTCTGACTTTGCACGGGGTTTTCAAACCGCCATCGAAATAATAACAATTTTATTTTTTAGATTGGTAGTTTAACACCGTTTAAGAAAATAATCAGCTCAAAAATGCGAAGCACAATTCTTTTTATATTTGCTTTATTGTAATTAGCGGAAAATACCTTACATTTTTAGCAATTCAACCGACGTCGTTACGCCATTTTGCCAAATTGTTAATGTAATAGCTACAATAGGCCGATAATTTTGGGCAGCATTACTACATTTTGGCAAGATTGAAATAGTAAGTATTCAACAAAGAAAACAAACCATTTTATTTAACTAACTTGTTGCTAACTTCGTAAACTTCGATGCAGGACTAATCATTTTAATTAAATTGCACCAAATATTTACAGATTGTCAGAAGGTTGTTTGAATACCGATATTGTACAATGTTCAGATTATATTAATGGTTAGATTGTATAATAAACGTTGTACGTGCATGTATATTAGACGTGCGCAGTTGATGCAACTGCATCCCACTAAGGTCAACGTTCTTTCCAGTATAAATAAATTTAGTATCACCGTCCTTTCATTTATACAAGAAACGTTGCTTAATAACCTAAAATGTATTCGAACGCTTCACTATGGCTTAAAACGAATACATTTTACATCGAAATAGGGTATCATTCCAAATTACGACAATAGCTGTCTTTCAGCGTTTATCATCATCAACGGTGCTTGCTATTTACGTGGGTGTCCCATGCAGATTACTTAAAAATGTAGTGAGTAGTTTTGCGGACGTATAATTAATGGTTAACGGATATATCCAGGATTGAACTCCTACCTAATATCAATTTTATATTGCGCGCGATAGTTTCAACAACATTTATTAGTACCTGCAGATGTACTGCGTGTATCAAAAAGTACGCACCGTATGGGATTTTTTGTTGTTGTGGATTTTTATAATGCAAAAAGTTTGAGCACCTTTTAAAACCAACTTAACATCCACTAAACGCAATTTATCTTCTACCGTATACAGGATGGGTATTTAAAATTGTAGAATGCTCAAGAGTAAAGTACCCTTATTTTTCAAAATGGAGGAAAATGTTATTAAAAAAAGTTGTTCAGAATTAACAGCTGTACTCACTCAGAAATCACAGCCACCTATCTCAAAAGTAAAGAAAATACCTTCTTTTCTGGATCACCTTTTATGCACTCCGCGTATACAACATCTAATCTGCTTAAAGTATTCGTAATTAATATAACTAATAAAAAACGGGAATTAGGGGCACTCCTTAGGTGTTTTGAGCTATCAAGAATTCTTGAAATTTACGTGAAAAATTCACGTATTTTTGATGCATTTTATTCATCTTCTCGGTGAATTAGGACATGAATAGAAACTATTCAACAAATTACACTTTAAGATAAGTAAAATTTCAAATTATAACCTTTTTTCGTTAAAAGATTCAGTTATTTGGTAGTATTTAAACTTATGAAGGAATGAGTGTTAGTTTTGAGGAGAAAATGGTTTATCTTTCAACATTGATAAGAAAACTAAAACAAAAACGCAGAAAAACATTAAATTACGTCAGTTATCACATTTCAGTGTGTCCTTCGTCTCTTTCCATGCAAATTATAGCGTTAATTATGAAACAGTTATTGATGCCGCATTTTCGGTAATAACATTTTCAAGATGGTCTGGATTGCGGAAGGGTCATTCTTGATAAACCTTGTCCTTCAAGTAACCCCACAGGAAAAAATCTAATGGGATCAGGTCCGGGAATCGAGCTGACCATGGATAGTTAGCAAAAAGTCCATTTCACTTACCGTTGAACGATTGCTCCAAGAAATTTCGTATTTGTAAGGTACTATGCATGAATACTCCGTCTTGTCGGAACCATGTTCGTCGTACATTTAAAGGCATTTCATCCAATATATCACCAAGCTCATTCTGTTGGAACTGTGGGTATTACTGTGAGTTGAGGTTTTCGCGACAGAAAAGTGGGCCAATTGTTTTATTATTCAAAATACCACATCAGACATTAGTTTTAAATGAATATTAGTCCCTACATTCTATAACAAACTTAGAGTTTTCTTGGAATTACCACCTACAGTTCTGAGACCACACGATCTCGTTTCACGTAAAAGTGCCTTCGTCTGACCATAAAACTTGATTTGGAAACATTCTGTTATCTTCTTGCTCGCCTACAAACCAAGCACAAAGGTCAAATTGGGGAACAAAATCCCTATCCTTTAAAGTGCCTATAAATCAGGTATCGAAAACGATTTTTTTACTATTTGACTGCGGCTCTTAACTGATACCGTTCTTCTATGAGAAATTTTTCGGAAAGATGTTTTGCCATTTTCAGTAACATCCAATAAAACAGTTAAACTCCTGCCTTCACCATTTACCCATTTATCGTGAGGTTTTTTTGAACCTACTTTCAACAAAATCGTTGTCTTAAAATGTTCACCAAATTCTTGTTACAGTTGTATGGCTGATTGGGGTCATTTCAGGACGTCTTGCGTGAAAAACCCTAGCTACTTCTATGTGTGGCATTGATTCACAACGAATTTCTCTTTCGTTTTGCAGAGAAAGCATCTTAAGTACACAAAACACACAAATCAGTATAAATAATGCAGTGAATGTCACTGTCGAGAATCGAAGAATTTGTCAACAACTTTTCTTCTTATTTTTTTTCCTCTATTTTGAAAAATAAGGGTACTTTACTCTTGAGCGTCTTTCAATTTTAAATGCCCAGCCTGTATACGGTAGAAGATAAATTGCGTTTAATAGGTGTCAAGTTGGTTTTAAAAGGCGCTCAAACTTTCTGCATTACTACAAAAAAATCCCATATGGCGCGTACTCTTTGACATACGATGTACGGTACCGTTCATGGAAGTTCGGGCAAGCTGACAAATTCTATTAATTGTTTAGGAAAAAATTTTAAAATTATATACTATACATTTCTGTGAGGAATTATTAAAACTAACCTTTTCTGGAAGCCTTTTACCAATTTCCAGGTAGTATTTGTCTATTATAAGACAGTTATCATAAAATATATAATTATGTTGGAAATCCCCAATAATTACAGTGACAATAAAGCTTTATAATAATCCCTAGGAGGGTTAGCTGATTCACTCGTGTTATCCGGAAATATTCGTATACCCTTTATAAAGTATTATAACATTTGTAAACGCAGTAGTTCCGAAGAGATTGTTATTGTGAAAGCATCTGTGGTTGTGCAAGTGAAAAATAAAATAATTTCGGTTTGACTGTTTAAAATGCCCCGTGGAAAGCCTCTAGCTGTTTCAAAACAATCTGCTATTATTACCTTGCATCAGGAAGGATACGCAGAAAGACGAATTGCGGATAAATTAAAAATAAAAAAATCTACAGTACATGATAGTATAGTTCGATCTAAGACAACCGGTGACGTGCAGGATCGTAATCGGCTAAGACCGTCAAGAAAAACGACTCCTGCGGAAGATTTACGAATAAAAATAATTAGTAAGCGCAATAGAAGACTAACAGCATCAAAAATTGCTGCAGAATTCAATAATGAGCGAGATTCCAAAGTTTCTGTGAGTACTGTGAAACGTCGGCTGAAAGAGGCTGAGTTGCATGGGCGAGTGGCTTGTCGAAAACCGTTACTACGAAGAGGAAATAGGCTGAAACGACTGAAATTGGCACAAGCTCATAGAGATTGGACAGTGGAGGCGGATCTGTAATGGTTTGGGGTTGTTTTTCCTTAATCGGAACAGGGGACTTGCTCAAAATTGAGGGCATAATGAAAAAAGGAGAATATCGGAAAATCCTGGAGGAAAATTCCATACCGTCAGGAGCCCGATTAATTGGTCGTGGATTTGAATTTATGCAGGACAATGACCCCAAACATAAATCTAAATTGTGCACAGATTACCTAAAGCAAGAAGAAAATGAAAGAACCCTAAAAATTATGGAATGGCCGCCACAGTCCCCCGATCTGAACCCGATAGAGTTGTTATGGGAAGAATTAGACCGATGTGTTAGGAAAAAGTGTTCAAAATCGAAGGAACATTTGTGGACCAATCTCCAGAAGGTATGGACAAGCTTGCTCAATGAAACATTAGCAAAATTAGTGAATCGGATTTAAATTATTTGTATGACATTAACTTTTTCTTTTTAATAAATTTGTGTTTGAAAATATGTAAAATCATGTAAGTAAGTATTAAATACATGGCCATTTAATATTTCTCTTATTTTCTTTGACTTCCGCACACTTTTTTGCTTGGCCGAACTTCCATGAACGGTAGTGTATATAGATTATATAAGTTAGAAGGTTTTTCAAACAATCTGTACAATTACTCTTCCGTGAATCATCGACGTGTCGCTTGATTTCTGATAATAATTGTCAGTTCTATCAACGTATGGTTTTACTAACATCATGTATGTTCCTACCCACTGCTTAATATGCAAGAGGCACTTCGACTTAGTATTGCATATTAATCGTCTTTATATGACACTGCCCACTTTGTGTATAGAATAATTTTGATTATGGAATGCCTTTCGATATTCATTATACTACAGCTAAGTGCAAGACATAACCTAAATTGCTCGAATTATTAGACCTAGAAATGGAAAATGGAATGTGGTACAAGTAAAAGGATTTAGGATGTGTGATAATTTTTTTATTTAATAGAAGTAATATTTTTTCAAACCGTAACCTGTACGGAATAGTTAAGAATTCAGTTGTTTATAACAATAAAAATGTAGTTTGCATACGTACCTTTTTAAAGGTAAATTAAGATGGAGATGTATTTTTTAAATGAATTAGGTATTGGGATCATTGCCCACTTTACCACATTACGTACTGATTCGGTAACAGAAACTAACCACGATAAAACTTTAACGAATTAGATCTAATAAAGGATCAAGGAAGCGCAAGGTTTGTAAGTCTGTTGGCATATCAACCCCCACCACTAGTAAACTGTGTATTAAACCTTTCTTAATAATTTGAAAGATTTTTTCTTGATTTTAGCGACTTTATCGTTAAATATATTGTAGTTAGAGTTAATTAAAACATAATTTTAACGTTTCGACAATCTTTATTGTCTTCTTCAAAAATACATGTCCACAACTGTAACAAGTCAAATACATTGTCTTAAGTAATACGGTTTTTT
Organism: Dynastes maya; assembly: GCA_029619315.2. Classification (NCBI taxonomy): domain Eukaryota; kingdom Metazoa; phylum Arthropoda; class Insecta; order Coleoptera; family Scarabaeidae; genus Dynastes; species Dynastes maya. The sequence goes on along the minus strand of JAROYE020000005.1, from coordinate 13,179,002 downwards.
ATTTGATTGAACTAACAATATAACATTGTTAACTAACACAAACACTTTAAAATTTGGTTTTGTTTTGTCAAATAAAACATAAAATATGCAATGCCACAATCTTGCGGATATTTTGATTTATTTTTAAAAGGGATATTCTAGCCGTATTTGTTGATTGACAGAAAGGCGAATGCGAATATTCCGATTATTATTATTCGTATTTGTATAAGTGTAAAAAATATTTTATAAAACATTTTACTACAGTAAATTATTCACAAGGCTAAAAATTGAATGTAATAAAATTAATAGTTTGAATAATTAATCATTATAAAATAAGATAATAAATTTTAGATAGTCCTTCGATTTCTGTTTTGTCGTTGAATTTTTATGTTTGTTGATTTGTATCATTTGTAGTATGCATCTTGCTTTATAGTTGACCTCTTTATTAAGTATGGAGACATTGTCGAAATTGAATGTATGTCCAGTATTTATTGTGTTTTTTTAAGACGGTGATGCTGTTTTGATATTTGTGACCTTTTAACCTATCGTTTAAATATTGTGTTTGTCCAATATAGACGCCATTACAGTTGTTATATGGGATTTTATACACTACATGGGTTTGTTTATTTTTATGTATTTTATCATATGTTGCATTAAAATTTTATTGATTCTTTCGGATAATTGTGGGACATATGGTACACTGACATATTTTGTTATTGGTCTATCGTTGTTTATGTTTTTGATCCTCTGCTTGGAATTGTAAAATGCATGAATTTTATTTTTTATTATTTTTTTTCATAACTGGAGGGTAGTTATTTTTTAAATTCGTTTTTATTTTATTTAAAATTTCAAATCCAAATTTTTGGCTTGTTAATGTGATGGCTCTATTAACTAATGCTGTAACAACATTCTTTTTATAAGCAAAGGGTTGAGCGGAATGAAAATTTAAATATCGACCGGAAGATGTAGGTTTACAATATAACTTCGTTAGTATTTTTATTTTTTCGCGAATTAGTGTAAGGTCTAAGAAATTAATCATATTGTTTTGTTCACTTTCTAAGGTAAATTGTAATTTGGGGTGGAATGTGTTGAACTTTTGTAGGAGGTAATTTACTTTGTCATTTGGTATATAAGCTATGCAGTCATCCACATATCTTAAAAAAATTCGGTTTGAAATCTAATCCTCTTTATACAGCGGACATTCAAAGAAAATGTAATTAAAGTCTGCAAACTCGCTTCCAAATGAATAATGGTGTAAGTGGGATATTTTATGATACTGGTGCCATGGATTACAGATAATATGCGGATGGATTTTTCCATAATGCATTCTAGTAGTGACTCCTAATGACTCGCATTTGTGCTTGCCGATGTTGCACTTTAAAATGAGCCAGAGAAGGGTGATAGATCCGGGGACTGTGCAGGCCCGTCTAAAAGGTGTATCCCATTTTCGCGAAACCAATATAGTGTTTCCTTGGAACGGTGGCAAGGCGCGTTGTCCTGTTGAAAATGAGAATTGAGGTCTTCATTTTCAAATAAATTTAATATGGAAGGCTCCAAGATTTCGCTTTCGCTTAAATAAACTTCTTCGATCCCGAGCACTGACATGCACCCCCCCATCTTCACACTTCCACCGCCGTGTTTGACTGTAGGTACGATACAATCGGAATGAAATAGTTTTCCTTTCCTGAATCGTACGTACTGCTTGCCAAGTTGCCGCAAAAGCTGTAATTAACAATAAAAAAGCGTCTAGATTATTATTTCTTTTCGTAGATATCGAAAAACAAATGTAATTTTATGTCGTTATCAAGTGAAATGAAACTGTGTTCAAAATTGCCTCTATATTAGATTCGTCGGACCATATAACTTTTAATCAATATTTAATAGACCAATGTGCATACCTTTTTTGTTCATTGAAGACGCTTTTTCTTGTGGTCCTGTGTCAGCAAAGGCTTCCGGCTAGGTACTCGTCCACTTAAATTTGCTTGTTTGAGGCGTTTCCTTACAATTCCGTTTGAAATTGCAATTTTTTGATGCACCCAAAACTCACTAGATAAATCTTTCGCTGACATTCTTCAAATTCGCAATGCCGTTCCTTCCAAATGCCAAATCACCTCTCGCTGTAGTAATACATTTGCGTCCACTTTTCTTTCTGTATTTGTACGAACCAGTCTTGTAAAAACGTTTTAACGTATTTTATATACCACACTTTAATTTTTTTGCTATTGTCATTTGAGAAAAACCAAGCGATTTGAACAACACTTGACTTCTAGCAACCGACAACTCGCGTGTTTTCGGCATGTTACATTACAATTACAATACTAATACGTATGATAATAATAGTTTCCTCTCCGGATGTTACACGCAAAAAAACGTTTACTTGTATCAAAGCTGTCCGCCTTAATTCAAGACAATTACTGTTTCTTCTCTTCCTATTAAGAGAAGTATACAATTGTAATGAAATAATTGTATTTCTTTGTTTAAGACGTTTGTTAACTTGATTCAAGAAAATCTTGTAGAAAATGTAATAGGTACTTAATAAATATAAGTAAATGGCCATTATAACACAAAACAATATGTTCTTAAGGATAGTAAATAGTTTTCTTCATTCCAGAAAGCGTTTAGGTATTGTTCATAAATCAACAGTTTCATTTTCTTAAAATAAAACATTTTTTACTTGGAATTCTTGAAATGCATATTATTTATATGCACTTTATTAATGGCGCTTACCTTCTTTAAAACAACACGACGTATCCCTACATAATGCAGTAAATTATTCACATTGCTTGTGATTTTAAAATGGCTAAAGTAGAGGTTATCTACAGAATAATGTTCAATCAAAAGTAAACTTAATGTAGAAGTACACATGAAAAAAGTACATAGAAACAATAGCTAAGATAGATAATGCTAATAAATAGCGCCTGGTATTGATGGAATCATTATCGGAAAAAAACAATATGAGAAGAGAAAAAGCATTAAAGCTTTTTGATCTTGGCCACATTGCTTTTACATCTCTCAGTTTATGCCGGTAATCTTCAAAAACAGCATCTGAAATATTACCTGGCGCCACGTAGTGCCAGTAGTTATAGTCATGCCGTCCTAGAGAGTTGCGAATATAAAAACCAGAAAATAGGTGGCATCCTTACCCACACAATTATATAACCTTTAACGTACGACGTTTCATAAACAATTTCAAAAGATACCGATTAATGTAATATGTTTTTCTTTTTGTTACTATTTACCACGTGTACTAATTTAACTATAGTTTTTAATTTAAATATATAATAAATAATAAAAAAAGAGATAAATGAACTCAAATATCAACTCATTAATTATTAAACTACATAAAAATAATCCCTGTTTAATTACATTTTTAAAGAAATAATTTTATTATACTGTAACCTATAAAATAAACTTTTCCATTAGCTCATTCACTTGCTCCTAATTTTGATTATTAACTTTAGGGTTTTTTTTCTTTTATTGGATATCCTTGTAGCTGGCCAGATGATGTGTTTTTTGAACACGAAACTGGTCGCCTAATTTCTGAATAGAACTTTGTGAGATCTGGACCATTTTTTCATTCCTACCTTTAATATAAATATTTTCTTAACTTAAAACTAAATGATTTACGTTGAAGAAACATTTTCCTGTTTTGGATTTTCTAACCCTAGGAAAATATTTATTTAATCCAAATAAAATTTCAAGAAAATTATTTTCTTGACGGTCGGTCTTAAATTTTTGGGATTTAAGACCTCGCTTCCTCGCTTTCCCCCCATACCCAGACATTAAACTTACATAAGTTTAATGTTTGGGGATCTGATGGTCGAAAGTTGGTATGGAGAAAGCGAGGAGAAGCTCTAAATCCCAAAAAATTTAAGACCGACCGTCAAGCATGGTGGAAGGTGTGTAATAGTGTGGGAGCGCATGGCGGCTAATGGCGTCGGAAATTTGCATATCATTGAAGGTATAATGATGAAGGAAGTTTTCACTGACATTTTAAAACATAACTTGGGAGTAAATGGGGCTAGAAGGTAGCTGGATCGTCGTATTCGAAAATTCAAAATAACAAGTCGAGAAGAACTGAAGCGTATTTTAATTGCAGAATGGCCCAAAATTTATATGTCTGTTGCAAGTAACTTAGTATATTCGATGCCTAGGCGATTACAAGCCATTATAGACTCTAAAGAGTATCCCACAAAATATTAGTTTATTTTTTGTACTTTTTAGTTATGAGAATATGCAGACTGTACGAACACTTTTTTCCGGGTACCTTTAGTTAGTGGTAAACATATATACGTTTTTGTTATAAATATTGTTTTAATTTTAAGAGAAATACAAACATTTCTTGAAAGTAACTATACTTTACAACATTTCAGTGTACAACTTACAATTATTTTGTTCAATTTTCAAGCATTACTAATATATTAACGCTTATACTTTGTGATTTATGTTGATGTACGAAGACTTATTTCGCTCACTGTATGTATAACTTGTGCTTTTCTGGCTTCAGTCAGAATAAAGTATTTTTATCTTATAATTATGTTTAAAAGAAAATTATTACAAGGAGCAATTCAAATTAAGGCAATCTGGTCAAAATGTTGTAGCTTGAGCAAATGATGATAATAAAACAGCATTGTGAGGATTCTTTAATTTATCGTAAGTGCTAGATTCTTGGATTGATTTGTTCTGCTTATCAAATTCCATCATTATAATTTTAATTTATTGAATCCATCTAACTTGTAGGCAATAAATAATCACATACTGGACACATTCGGTATGACTAACAAGAAATCTATTATGTACTTTAATGGTTTACAGAACATTAAACTTTTCATTAGTAATTAAGGCCCGGGACTGTTCAACGCTTTTTTCCTTGTTGAATCGGCTTCTAGGCGTAGTATCCTCCAAATATAGGTCACTTTTTGGTAGTTGTGTTTCTTATACTACTAATTTAATTCAAAACCATACGATGTAGTGACTGATGACAACTACAGTTTAAAATTACGAGTTTAATTATTAACAACAAAAAAAAAACCATTATTATTACCAACAAACTTCATTTGTTAGATAGGATACAATTTACACACTCCAATTTGTCTACAACGAAGTCCACTTATAATCTTAACTGTTCTTATTACTACGTAAAAATCTAAATTAATGGCGTGGTTACATGAGATTTTATCTGTGAAAATGGCATCAATGGCTACTGTGTATTCTACATTTGAATTGGTGCATGATAATTTACTATACGACTGATGATAATTTACTATACGACTGGTGCTTGTTTTATTAAAAAAAGTGGATGAAACAGCGTCCAACTAAGATTAATCGTTTATTCTATTAGTTTCGACAGCAGTTGCCCTTTTAGAGAAATATTCCATTAATGAGCTTGTGAAATCTTCCTCTAAATTAATATTTGGAGTTATGCTTCACGGAATTTCTGTTCAAGTTGTTTTGTTTCAAGAACATATAAGGTTTGTTCGTTTGTCAATTAGTGCAATACGGAGTAGCTCGAATTTCTTAATTGCGCGTTCGTTTGTAAAAAAACTGGCAATCCGATGTTCGTTTGTATATGTTGGGCAGCTTCCGATAGTTTTGAACTGCACAAACTTACACCTCCTCAGGGGGTGGAGTAAGTTTGTACAGTTTAGTGCAGCTGTCATTCCATTATTTGCCCAACCCAACTTTACTTCATATCCATACAAAATGACATCCCTTGTAATTGTTGAAAGTGAAATACAACAATTAATAAATAATAAGAATTTTTTAATGCTATCGTGATTGCCAATTGCCACTATTCTCAGTCTTTTAGGTTATGTATACTATATAAATATCAATTTGTACTGTTCGTTTGTCCCCATTTAGAGTAGTTCTGAGCAATCAAAACGATCACGTGATCATAATCCTATCACACTCTAGAACTAACGCGAGCAAGACAAACGAACAAACCTATAACGTTTATTGAACGTTGAAATATACAGTATGTTCATTTGAAAACTTCTCAGGCGGCCTACATCCGAAACTAATAAAATTATTAGAAAATGCAAAGACAGGCCAATTTTTGTTTCGAGGGGAGGGGCATTTTGATTAATATATCATGATACTAAACTTACCCCCTTAAGCCCTCCAACCGCCAACATAAAAAAATGGGATGATACTATTTGTGACACATCGTTGAAAAGGCATTTTCATTACGAATTCAGTAGTATATCTTACTTTGACATTTGGTCAAGTTCTGGAGATTATAACAAAAAAGATATCATGGCTAAGCAAGAATTGTAAAATGTATAAACTTCTATTCAAAAAAATATTCAAATTAGTTAATTAAATATTCAAATTGTGCACCATTTTGTTGAAGACAATAATATAGCCTATTTTCAAATTCTCTTCTGACCCTTTCATATGTTTCTAGTGATATACGCCTGCATTCTTTAGTAATTCTAAGTCTAAGTTCGTCAATATTCTACGGTTGTGTTTGGTATACAACTGTTTTCAGGTGACCCTTCAAGAAAAAATCAAGTGGGATCAAATCTGGAGAGCAGCAGGCCATTCAATTGATCCTCGTCGCCCTATCCAATGATTTGGAAAATTATTATCCAACCAATTTCTAACCGACGCGACATAATTAATTAATAAATTCCCCATTTGATCTTGTTGGTTTTCCAAACTTTGTATTATTAAGGGATTAATTGTATTTTGTAATAGTTCGAGGTATAGTTCGCCGGTAAGATTTTGATCAATGAAAACGGGACCGATTACCTCATTTCCAAGTATACCAGCCCAAACGTTAATTTCTTCAGGTTTTTGGGTGTTAATTTCTTTCAATAAATGAGGACTTTCATTGTCCCAGTATTTACAGTTAGGGCAGTTTGCAAAACCACTTAGATAGAATGTTGATTCATCACTGAAACAAATATCGAATAATCTTATCTTATTATTGAAACAGTTCACTAAAACCCTTACCACAACACTTAATTCGTACTGGACGCACGTTTCGATAGCCAAGCTATCATCATCAGCAGCAAGACTGAACTTGCGTCCAGTACGAATTAAGTGTTGTGGTAAGGGTTTTAGTGAACTGTTTCAGTGTTCCAGTGCCACAGTTTTAGAGTATCCGTTTATCTTATTATTATTAATTTTCTCTGTCATCGTTTCACAAAACTCCATTCTCTTATCAAAACTGCTAAACAATATGCATCTTATAAGGATGGATTTTGTGTAATTTCAGAATTTTGTGGACAGAACCCATGGCGAATTGCGCTTCGGAAAAATGTTCCCAATGGATACACGAGGATTTACGCCAAAATGACCTAAAACTTCTATTTGTCTATCTTCATTAACCACTTTATTCCCAATGTGTTTCTTGTTAAGTACAGAACCAGTTTCTAGAAATTTTTTAACCAGGTCTAATACGTATCTGTGACTTACGTTTTCAACAGGATGTTTTTGATTAAATTCAGCAGCCGTTCGCCTTGCACAATTATCGTTTTTGCCATACAAAAGAACTAGTTCCGTTCGCATTTCAAGAGTTAAACCATATTGTCAGAAAGAATAAATATCACAATGAGTTTTTATTATTATAAATTACACTTATTTCAACACACACTGTGTTAACGATTAAAAACACCTTTTTTTGTAAAAAAAAAGAACAATTTATTATAATGAACATAGGGATTCACGCGGCTTGGTCGCCATTGCTCTTTTTACATTCTCTCTTTTTTTTCTAGAGGGGTTGGCGCTTTCTACATTTCTAATGATCCCTAAAGTACGGCATACGCCGCGAAATTTAAATATTGACAAGTAGATCTAACACACTGTCTTCTTCAAATTACGAAGTATACTAAACTAATTTAGGATGCAAACTCGCTTAAAACTAGGCTTAAATACAAACTATTTACTATATTACTTACGGTAATTAACTTATAATCTAAATACTAATGCTTGTTCTAATTAATCTTATAGGTATAATCGGGTACTCTAAATCTGTGGCACTGGAACACTGAAACAAATCACTAAAACCTTTACCACAATACTTAACTAGTACTGGACGCACGTTTCGATGGCCAAGCTATCATCATCATCAGTTTTAGTGAGCTATTTATGGGTATAACTTCAACAAAGGGGAACAATTCTAATCCACTTGGTCTAATAAATTTATAATTTTATAATTCTTGCTTAGCATGATATTTTGTCTGTTATAATCCCCAGAACTTGACCAAATGTCAAAGTAAGATATACTACTGAATTCGTAATGAAAATACCTTTCCAACGATGAGTCACAAATGGTGTCATCTCATTTAAAATTTTTATGTTGCGGGTTTGGGGCTTAAGGGGGCAAGTTTAGTATCATGATATATTAATCAAAATGATTTCCCCTCAAAACAAAAATTGATTTGTCCATTTTTTAATAATTTTATTAGTTTCGGATGTAGGCCCCGTTGGAAGTTTTCAAATGAACAGACTGTACATACAGGACGGGTCATCTTCGCGGGCTGGGAAGATTGTGCGAATGGAGATTTTTCGAGACGGTTTTTTTCCTTATTATGAGACCTGATTATGGGCATGTTTTAAAATTTTATTGAAACCTGCAGACTGTCTTATACGTTCCTAGCTATTCAAAATTGTATTTTTTTTAATAATGGCCGGATACTTATATTCAATTAAAGACATGCATTTAGACTTCTGTTGATTTTCGGATTGACATATTTTTGCGAACATATTCGATTATGAATTTTATTGAAAATAAACTAAAAAATCTTGATAAATTCGACAACAAAGATCTCATTAGAAACTGTATGTTTTTCTTATTTTATAGTGGTGCGTAAAGTTGGCCCCCGTATTCTCCATTTTTTTTTTAATTGAAAATGCGCACGTTTTGTGCTGATTTGTGCCGTCGAAATTTTATTTTCGAGATATTTGAGATTGAAAAATGGGAGCCAACTTGATATAGCCCCCGCACTTTCACTTTTTAAAAATTTGACCGCGCTATCATTTTGTGCTCGTCTTGTGCTCATTTGTGCGGTTTTTTGAAATTTGAAAATGGCCACGTTTTGTGCACAAATCATAGAAAGGTGGACACAAAACGATAGCGTGGTAACTTTTCAATCACGAATATCTCGAAAATGGATGAATACAAAATGATTTTTTTACGGCACAAATCAGCACAAAACATGTTTTTAAATTTAAAAAAATCGAAAGTGGGGAGGCCAACTTGACGCAGCCTTTTTATGAATTACAGATTTTAATTTTATTATTCATACAAGTTAAATAAATTATAGAATATTTGAAATCCTAGCTTATTGTTTGACCAAATAAAAATGTTATATTTTCCTTATTTTTTACTTGAATAATTAGATTTTATTTGGGAAGTTATTATAGGTGGAAAGTGGACAAATCATCAGCAGATGAGCAAACGATAAGACGATCACAGATTTTAGTGCTGGTTGTGGTAGAAGATAAATTGGCCCAGAAATGTATTGTATTCAAAAGTAATCTGTTTGTAAATTTAGTGGTTAAAAATATTTCAAGGTGCAATTTTTATTGTATCGAATAATTTACAAGAACGCGGGGATCTGAACCCCGCGTTCTTGCACGCGCTTGAATAGAGAGGCCTCGTTAAAGATGACAGTTAACACGTTAACTTTATTTGATTTATTCATCATTACTAACATTTTATGTTCGTTCGTATTTTAATTATGAAATTGCCGAAGGAGTATCAAGTTGATACTTCCAAATTCACGAAGAATCTCATTCCTACTTTACTTTTTGGGAAGATGTATACTGTAATAATTTTTTTCCAATTTAGTTCTTAAATTAAATATAAAAACAAATTTGTGTTCGTTTCCCTTCTATTCATCCGTAAACTTATCTCGTTACTTCAAGAAAATGCTTTTAATTAAAATTTCCAAAGTCTGAATAATCGTGCAAGTACAAGTTGATTATTGTCTGTGCTTAAATTTCAGCATTTACTTTGGTACTACTGTAGCCAATACTTGACGTGTCTATAAAGATCTACCGTATATATTTAATAATTCATTTAAATTTATAGCTTCTGTTGCTGCGGAAAGAATGGTTGGAATGTTAAACATGCACGTCCGACATTCTTAAGTGAAAAGTCAAGTGCGTCTGCTGAGGTATTGTTTACGCTACTGATTTCTGTTTATCATAAATTAAGCACATCAACATTTACATGCGTACATAAGTGCGCAGTTAACACGCTGTTCTTGAACATGCAAGTAAACAGACTCATATCCATAATACAGATATGTCTGGATGTGTACCCGTTTGTCTATCACAGATATTTATAAATTCGTACAAATATGGTTTCGATCGTTATACAAACGTGTTTACAATTGACGACATCAAATCACTGTGCATGTCTGCTCTCTTGTTGTCGGAAACAGAGAGATGCATATTGTCACGTTCACCTAACAATACCAGAAAATACGAATCCGTACAATAATTATGAATTAAAAGCCGTATCTTTTGAAGCTTCATGAAGCATGATGCATATTAATAGATCTTATGACTAACTATCTGAGCTTGAATCAAAAAAAGTTATTGACTTATTTGAAGAAGAATATTAAATAATTTTCAATGAAATCGCCGCCCTTCTTTTGGTTCTAGTGGCGTTATGCTTTAACATTCATTTATAATATTAACGTATGGTTCTCTGTTATATTTACAAAGCCTTTAACATAAATCCATATAATTTTTACCTAACGATTTATCGACATTCCTATTTTTATGCACAAGATTGCAGTTTACAAGGTTTGTGTGGAAATTTGAAAGTTATTGAAGTGATTATTTTACTTAGTATGTGGATTAGAAATGATTGAGAAATCAACTCTCCTTCGAAACTGTAAGTGATTATCTTAAATAAACATGTTTATGTCTACTACTAGCGGGAATCGAAGCTCGTGGTAAATCGTTTTGTGCTTCATGAAAATCATGAATTACAATATATTACTTTCAATATTTACTAAGTTACTTTCCGCCGTCAACATAATCTGATTTGTTAATAATTTCATTCATATTTTTTCGCTGCAAGACTTAATAACTTCGAAAATAACGATTAAAATGTACTGAACATACTAAAAAAAGACTAAAGTGAAAACAAAATCTTATTTTCCCTGCCATTAAGATTTTAATTATAAAGTTGAAGGCTACCATATATAGTATTTCTCCATCTATACGTATATATCTTAATGTTGCTTCTTCCAAAACCTAGTTGCGATCTGTGGATTTAATGCAAAGCATTCCACAGAATATGAAGTTTTATGCATTAGATATGGAATTGTGGGAAACAGATTAATCAGTTGGATTAGCAACTCCTATACACATATTACATAAATACTAGTTATTGGAAGTGTACCTTCTGACATATCGTCCTGCATATTTTACTCTGAATTAAAATGCGTTTAAATATTTAATTATAATCAGATTAAGTTTATTTGAATAAAAAAGCTATTCATCAAGCTTACAACAAAAAAAAAACGATTACAATTTAGCTCAGCGTGAAATAAATAGATAAGTATATGTATTTACATACACTAATGAATTTTTTATTTAATCTTGTTCTACATCATATTTACAACATTTCATTACACAAACATTGTAATGTATATGTTATTATTATTATCATTATACATCATTATTATTATTATTACCGCTATTTGTAAGGAAGTTTCCTAGCTTTAATGCTAATTGGTAAAAAATATTCAGTATAGTAAAGCACGCAAAATGCATACTTTTTTATCAGCAGAAATTTGTTTTATAGATGTGGAGCGCTGATTCGAATATTGACGCATTTTCGGTTTTTGCAATACAATTCCAGAGTGATAAGTAGAGTTGCTCACTAGCGCCAACGGGCAGTGGCGGAGGTTCGATACAACCCTCAGTATAACTGCGAGTCTCAACCAGATCTGCTGTGTATACATGTACGCTGCCGTAAATACTATTTCGTAGTTCTACGTTTGTTTTAAAAATGTTGCCTACGTCGCGAAAACGACCAATATTGGACAAGGTTACAGAATTTATAGCAGAAATGCCTGACATAAATTATGATGGCGTTAAAATTCAACGTGTAGTTTATAATATCCCTTTAATGTGTTGGTCCAAAAGGGATCGTCTACGTCACGTAAATAGTAAACACCATTCTTCAAAAAAAAATTGCACACGAGACTATGACAAATTTAAATTTAATTTATGTGTTACCTTTATTGCATGTAATCTACCGTTTAATTTACTAGACAAGGAAGCATATGTCTTCTTTTGGAATAAATATTCGGACTGCAAATTACCAAGTCGGACATCGTTACAAAGAATTGTGCCATTTGCTCGTGAACATGTTGAAAAAAAAATTAAATTGGAGTTGGAAGATAAAAAACTGTGGTTATGTGTGGACGAAACAACAGATCTTAAAAAACATTTTGTGGTTAATGTAATGGTACGTACAATGGAACCACATCAATCGTCACCTTCAATTCTATTAGCTTCCAGACGAGTACAACAATGTACTGCTGAAGTAATTTCAAAGTTAGTGTTAAATACATTGGAAAAGTTTGAACTTTCAACAAACCAACTGTTGATGTTTACAAGTGATAGTGCCGCAAACATGCTTTCTGTAGGCCGGTCTCTTAAAAAACATTGTGCTAACTTATTACATATTACGTGTAAAATTAATGCTTTCAGCCATGTGGCAGATAGTATTACAAAATGTTATCCTGAGGTAGACGCTTTAATAGCACATACAAAAGCAGTGTTTATCAAATCCCCAAAACGTATTTGCAAATTTAACAGACTGTGCCCCCGTATGCCTGAGCCACCAGAACATATTCTTACCCGTTGAGGAACATGGTTAAAGGCTGCATTTTATTATCTTAAATATTTTGAGAATATTAAGAACGTGGTTTTACAATTCGATCCAAATGAAGCTGCGGCTATCAAGGAAAGCCAGTCGAAATTTCAAGATAGTCAGGTTAAAACGGATTTAAAAAGTATTCAGAATAATTACTTCGGACTAATGGAGGCAATAGAAAAATTATAAAATCCTTCGGTGTCGTTAGTGGAATCTCTGCAAATAGTGCAACATGTTCACGCACAGCTATGCGCGGTAGAAGACGCAAAAAATGTGGGTGTTTTAGAAAGGTTTGAAAGTGTTTTAGAGAAAGATTCTGATGTTGGCACATTAAGACAATTTTGTGCAGGTGCGTCAACAGAACCGTTTAGTTATTCCAGAGATTATTTTAATTACGTAAATATAACGTCACTAGACGTAGAACGTTCGTTTTCAGCATATAAACACACTTTTTCCTCACGCCGCACTCGGTTTTCCGAAACAACTGTGGAAACATATCTAATGTTGCAGATATTTAACAGACATTATTCACTTTGTGATTTCACGGAAGACTTTTAAGACGGTAAGTGTTTGAGCACGTATTATATTTTATTTCTGACCATTTAGTTTGTGTAAACTTTTATGCGGCCGCCACTGGCTGTTGGCGCAAATTGAGCAACTCTAATGATAAGACAGTAGCAGCTAGTGGTAACATAAATGGAAGTGTATTTCCGTTGCATATCGTGTACATTGTACTTGACGAGGAAATCGAAGCGTTGCCTTTGGTTTGCCATTTACGTCACCACCGGCCACCACTCATAAAAGATACATAGAATGAAGGTATAAATCTATATACTTACAGTTACGAAAACAATATACATAGGTGCTTACAGGGTTTTATGCTTAAAACACCAAGGAGTATGGCGGTCGTTAACAACTAATACGTAGTTGAAATTGTCAGAATGACAACCAAAGTTAGAAAAAATGTAATTTTTAAATTTTACCAATATTTCGTTTTTATTTTTAAAGCTTCATCAGGCTCACGATTGAGGTAAAATAGATAGCCAGTCGTAAACATAAAGATTTAAAGATGTACATGTTAGGAGCTTTGAGTGATGAATAGAGACCACCACTTGGTTTCCCTAGCAGTAAAATGCAAGTAATTTATAAAAATTGTAACAACATTTATTAAGACTGAGATATATTATAGTAAACAACTTACGCAATATGCATACATATCTATAAAAATCCGGATGGGCGTGGCTAAACGCCTACAGCATTGCGTATGTCTCTACAGTCGTTTCTCTTAGATTCGTCCGCTGCGGTGTAAGTATCCGTTTATACGCAGAAAATGAACGTTCAACATCTAAAGACCCGATTACATTGGGCTAGTTTACTAGCTACAAGCCGGCGTATTCACTAGCTGCTAGTAAACTCGCTCAATGTAATCAAGTTCACTAGCTAACTAGCACACTACAAAAAGGGCTAGCTGAATCGCCAGCTACTTTTCTCGCCGGCTTGTAGCTAGTAAATGCCCAAAGTAATCGATATTGTCGATTGGTCTCTTCGATTTACCATGCAATTGGTTTTACAATTTATTGTACTACAGACTGTATTGTCTGTGGGACGCTTTATACTATCGTCGTGCTCCCATAAATAGAATTGCAACTCGTCTTTAAACATTATGGGCTTCCAGTCATCTTGCCACAATTGTCTTTCTTTACACCATTCTAACTTAATACGCGCCCTCTTCTTGGGACACTAAAAGCTTTAGCAATGGGTGATAACTAGGGAATCACCTATATATTATGCGGTATATATCAGTTGTTTTACAAGAAATCTTGGCAAATGGTAATTTTCCGTAATCAATTACTTCTTTGTCTTTCAGCTTGTTTGCTATTCATACACCGCAACACAGAATGATTTTAGTCTGGAGACAAATTCTCTAAAGAAAACACCACTTTCCCGTAACTCGACAATTCGCCCCCTTTTTAACGGGGTTAAATTACTTATGATGCCGTTGCTCGCTGGAAATCTTGTATGGTCTGTGGATACTAGGATGCACTCTAGCTAAATTCTTCATAAGTATAACAGCAAACAGTACTTATCGTTCTTGACAGTTCCAGGTAGAACACTTGCACGCTTAAGGCTTGTTTATACATGGGTCGATTTATGTCGAACAACTAGGTAGTTAGGCCTTTAGAAAAAAAAAGGTTTAGGCGGTAGATCTCATATTGTAATGGTGTGATAATCTTATTTCTAGAAAAATTTTTGGATAGTTCTAACAACATATGCGAATACAATAGGAAATCGATATAACTTGATATAAACTGTGTAAGTAGACTCGACATTTCTTGGATTTTCTCAATAATATCAGTGCATTGTGAGTGCTGCGCTGACGAGATGTACAGGGTGCGACAAAAATAGCTAAGCGATTTATTTCACTTACAACTATGATAAATAATAAAATATTTTGTAATTGTTAATATCTACTTTTGATTAAGGTTTTAGCTAAATTATTACATATTACTTGAAAATTATATTTTTAAATGAGCTGCGTAATTACAACGACAAGATTCAGTTCTTTTTACTGCATTTAACATAACTGCATCCAATATCTGCTATTTCTCGACGAATATTCACTTTCAAATGTTCCAGCGTTTCTGGTCTGTCTTTCTAAACTTTGAAAACGTTATTGCCACCAGTGAAATAAGGCGAACTAGAAACATGGTCTGTAAATGGTTGATGATTTCTCGACTTGTATGCGATGTGGCGCCATCTTGTTGAAACCACATGTTCCTTAGGTTTCGTCGTTCCATTGGGGTTCTAGAAAGTTTTCAAAGAAAAACGGTCTGAAAATTCCTGCACTGTAAACGCCGCACCATACTGTGACTTTAAGGGGGTGTAACGGAATTTCATGGATTGTTCGAGGACTTTCTGTACCCCAATACCGGCTGTTTGGCTTGTTAACGTGTCCATATTAATGAAAATGTGACTCGTCACTCATGGCAATTTTGATATGGAAACCATTAATTTCGACATTTAAGTTGATAAACGTGTTGTTGTATGCTAGGCGTTTTTCATAATCTGTAATGAGTAGCGACTGAGTTCTTTGGATTTTATAGGGACATAAGTGAAGGCTCTTTTTCATAATCCGTCGTAAAGAACGATCACTAAGCTGTAGAGCTGCTGAGCACGGCGGCGCGATGATGTGTGTGGTTCTTCACAAAAAAAATCAGTAGATTGTAAAATTATATTAATAGAAAAATAAGTTATACATTTTAAAAAATATTATTTACAAGATAATAATATGCACAAAAAAGCATGGACATATTATTATTGAAATAAAAGTAAACAGAAAATTACCTCTTAAAAAAATGAGATCTGTTTATAAAATAGGAACATTACCCAAACATGAACTCATACGAGACGAATACCTTCTTGGTAATAATAACTAAAATAACCAATTTAGATAGAGGAGATTTATCTACAAAACTACAAGATAGAAACATAAAATTAAAGAAATAAAGGGAAAGTCTATCGAACGCGGTTCATCGATGCGATTAAACGTAAGAATAGAATGGGTTGGTTGCCTCAAATGGCAAGAAGTCGCAGGTTAACGCATGATACAACACCACACCTACGCCACTTATCCAATGCTTAATTGCAGTAGCTAACAGCGTCCGAAAATTGTGTACTTTGACATACGTGATGTTAGGCCCAGTTTAGATACCGCCATTGATTTAGTCAAGTTGGAGTAAATTTTAGTACTTTACCTGTATAAACGTGACTTTTTTAGGACAGTAGTGTAGTTACTGTCTTAAAAATTGGCACAAAATAACACGTACTTAAATTATTGTGAAACATTTTTTATGATCAAAAGAGCTTATTTTTGTGTAACAATGTTGAAGATGACAATATATTTTAAACGAAAATGGTTTTCTTAACTTTTCAAAAAATCTGTAAATCTACTGAAAAATCAATAGTTCTGGTAACGCTGCCTTTGACGCACATCGCCCTCTACACATGAAATGTTTTCTTTGGTTCGACTCGTACGCGGTCGACCAATATGGCGTGATTCTCCCACTGAACCAGTATGGAAAATTTTGACTACAATATTTTGTTCGAAATTTTCTTTGTGGGCATACAATACTTGATTTATTTTCACAATACCACTGAACTAATTCTACTCGCTCTTGTACAACTGTCAAAACACAACTAAAATTTGTACTGCCGTCAAATACCGTGACGTTTCTATATATATATATATAAATCATTTGTTATTATTGCCGCGCCCTTTATATTCGATATTTACAGAGAAGAATTGAAGATAATATAATTAAAACAAAAAAAACACGGATTTTTTTTAATAATGTTTTACTGATGTTTTCATCTTGAATAGAACATATTACAAACATCTGTAAGGTTATTGTGGTAAAGAGAAACGTTTGAAGAAATGGGATTTCAGTCGTCTATGCATTTCATTAAACCGGCACTATAACATGAATCATTACCTCGATTTACTGAGGTTCTGCTGTATTTTAAATGTGGCGCAATTTTTATTTCAGAGTTTTCACTAACTTTTATTAGTCTCAGAATTTGATACTCAGCAGTTAATACTTTCTATTATTGTTCATTGCATTAAACGTTTACGCCATGTAGTAACTTTAATGATATTTATTACCCACACAGAGAAAAATGTTGGACAGCAAACGCTTGTATTTTTAAAATAATAATTTATACAAAGCTTTACGTCACGTTTATTTAATCCAATAAAATATGTAGTTGCTCCAAAAATATAATTGGATTTCAGATAAAGTGTTACTGACACATATTTTACTATATACATACATTGTTATTTAACGTAGATACAGCCGGTGACAAAATTATTAGGCACCCCTGAAATTTTCAGTTTTATCACAATCAACCGAAGAAGGAATGAAACAAATGCAATATATGTAAAGATTTATTAATTATAATACCAAATTTAATATTTAATGGATCCTCCATGGGCTTTAATAACTTCAGAAATTCGCTTAGGCAAACTCGCTACTAGCTTCTGGCATGTTGCCTGTGGAATATTTTGCCATACGTTGATAATGGCGGCTTCTAACACTTGTTTTGATTTTGTTTTGTGTTGATACATTCTTTTCTTTATAATGGCCCATAAATGCTCAATGGGGTTGAGATTTGGACTTTGCGGTGGCCATTCCAAAAGCGGTATCCCATTTTCGCGAAACCAAGCAACACTTGAAACAGCAGTATGACATGGCGCGTTGCCTTGTTGAAACATGATCTCCTCGGTATTCATTCCAAATCATTTTTCGACAGATAGTTGTGAAACCCGCTCCAACATTGTTGTATAAGTTGTGGAATTCATCCTTCCCAGGCAAATAAATGTTTCTCCAAGACCTGCTGAGGTAATGCAACCCCATATCATAATACTACCCCCGCCGTGTTTGACGGTAGGTACAACACAGTCAGGGCGATATTCCTCACCCGGCCTTTTACGGACATAACCACCAGGTGACCCGAAAACCTATGGGGGTATTGTTTAAAATTAGTGCTAGTTGTTTTTTTTTTTCCTAATTATTAAAACATTTCAATTTGGAGATTATATGATTTGTAATACTATATGATTAACCTACTTACCTCGATATTACATTCATCCGACCAAATCACTTTAGCCCAATCTTCTTCTGTCCAAGATTTATGTTTTAGAGCCCACACTAATCGCTTCTTCTTATTCGCGGCAGATAACTTCTTCCTCGCTCTTCTGGCAGGCAACTCTACTTCTGTAAGACATCTGGAAGCTGTTTTCGAGGACATTGCTATGCCATGTTCGAGAAACAACGCAGTTGATAAATCCTTGGCTGTTCGACGTTGATCATTCAGGGACTGCCGCTGCAACCAACGGTCTTGTCTTTCCGTCGTCTTCCGCTTGGGACCTCTTCCAGACCCTGATTTTGTGCTTTTCGTCTCTTTTTATCGTATGGTGGTTTGTACCGCACACCGTGAACATTTTATTTTTTTACTAATAATCACTTGCGAAACGCCTTGTGAATGTAACGTAACGATCTGTGCTCGTTCAAACTTCGTAAGTTCTCTAGATTTCGGCATTTCATTAATTCCCAAAAGAAATTCATGCTTCTAAATACTTGTATTTAAAACAACACAGAACTTTTAACAGACAGATGAACGAAGCTAAATATACACACGATAACTAAATCTAAAATAGGAAGATTTTCAAGTAAGACCCCACTTAATGTATTTATTACCAAAATTTCCTTCACGGGCGGTTTATTTACAATGTTCTCTCTTCCAAGAAGGGTCACGTAAACATCGCTGTCCTGCTAATATGCCAATACCAAGAAATTGTTGGGGTGCCCAATAATTATGTCACCGGCTGTACATATATTCTCTGCGCGTTACATGAATCCTATTACTTCAGTTTAACTTGATTTAACTCCATAATACAATCAAGGGTATGCATATGACATTTTTTCCTTTTGATTATATGTATTTACTCAAAAACAAAATTCCACCTGAATAGGATGATACTAACCCGAATTGCACGCGAAATTCAAATGTTGGCAGTGACAGATTTTGTAAAATTAAAAGTCATTACTATTACATATTATACAGTAACTAAATTATTGTTAAAATTGAAGAGCATAAGTGTAGCTCTTTAAAGTACATTATGGTTTCCAGTTTTCCTGTGGATAGCTTCTTTTCAATGTTTCCTTTTTGCAATCCGGGTGCAGTTTACGATGTTCTTGAACACAGCACATTCAAACATTTTTTGCTCCTCATCTACAGTCAATAGTCCATGAAAATCTTGCATTAATTTAACACCTTTTTCGGCAGTGTCATTCACAGCTTTTAAGATCCTAACGGTCATTCAGTCTGTTTAATATAAATTGTTGGTCTTCCATGTCGAAGGACTTCCTTGAAGCAAACTAATATCCATTCTTGGTTGACGCTAAATTGTTCATTGTTTTCTCTGAATTGAAGATCTAAATTAGGGAATTAAAAAAATTAAAAATAAAAAGTTAAAATATTAAAGAATAGTAATCAGTACAAAATTAATCTTGCCTCCACAAAGAGGAACGCATTTTTTTCCATGTGAAGGTTTGGTTTGTACGTCTACGTCATCATCAAAGAGCGATAGACATACACCTCTTCTGATAAGTAACACATGTGACCAAAGATTTTTAAGTTGCATTGGAAATTGTGGAATCTATACTTTCATATGATGCCAGAACTTTTATTAGGCAGAGACCTTGATAGGGAGTTTTCACGGCACCACTGCACTAAAGCCATGGTTTGACAGGCAAACACTTGCAGCATGTTTAATATAAAAATATGAGTGGGAGAGAAAATGGTCATTTTGCGCTCTCACTGAAATAAGTTTGATATCTGTTAATCCTAAGTTGCTTTCCTTTCATAGCATGAAGTTATAGGATTGCCGAGACTTGGACAGCGCTGATCGCCTACGAATAGAACGCCGAAAAGCAACACCTAATTGTAAAGGTGATTGGACTTTATCTAATAAATTATTACATTATTCGCACGCATGTTCATTAGGGGTTGTGATTCTAAAACCGTCCCCTTGTAATTGGTTTTGAATTTTAGCCACAGAAACATAACCTCAATTAAAATTGGGCGTCAAGCCGAAGCTTAATTCAATTCAGCTTGTCTTCGAGGGGTAGGGTGTAAGACAAATTTTTGTTATGCCTATTGTGAAAGGAACGTAACCAACCAAACGCTCGAGCAGCTAATAGCGCCTATTTCCTGTAAAAGGAAAGTACCTTATGTCAACAGTTTCCACGTACCGACAGGCCCGTGACTCAACGCGACAAGCTGGGTACGTTTCTCGCGCGAGTTTGCGTTCAATTCGACACGGATTAGAAAACTTCGATCCTAGTAAAATTAGGTATAGGCATATTTTAGAGTAATTCTAACAAAAGTGGGGGGTGAACACTCAGAAATATCAAAGTCAGGAAATAAGGGACAGTCTAATGTTCTTACAAATCTACAACGAAATAGAAAAAAAAGCATTTATAAAAAATTATTTTTGTTTTTTTCAGGTAAGAAATCCGGCGATCTAACTACAACAGCGTGTTAGCGTGAGTAACAAAAGTTGTACTTCATATCATTTTCATTGCCAATTTTGCGAAAAGAGCTTTATACTATGCAATTACTAAATAGTAAATATTACATTTATAAGTCAATTATATGCAAATAAACATAGCCATATCAACAAACAAAAGCATATCAACCGAACCCTAACAAATCTATAGATATAACTAAACAAATCATTAAGATTTTGAGGCTTCGTTAAATCATGATTTTTTTTAATAAATTATATTCAAGCAATTATATGTGTTTTACATAATGAACACGGCATAAACGTATGCATGTTGGCTTTCAAATTACCTATTCGCTTAGCATGAAATTATGTTTTTCGGTATTTAGCGTTTAGTGCGCTAATGGGTTCATCTTTATGCTGACTATGTTTCTAATTAATCATATAGACTATGATTACAGGGAATTGCTTTCAACGTGTATCTAGTATGACCGCACCATTTACATTTTGTCATTTGTTTTTGAAATTTAGATCATTTCACAAATTTAATTTGCTTTGTTGAAATGCTTTTATTGACTGCATTAATAAAGCTTGCCTATTGACTGGATTAATAAAGCTTGCCTTATAAATCGAATTAAAATAATAATTTTAACTAGATAATTCATACTTTTGATACTTAATCATTTTTTAGCCTTATTTTATATTCAAGTGCTAATAAAATCGGTAAGGAAGCAATATATCACGACCTGTATTTTATTACTTAATAAAATACTTATCGTATTTCTTTGCAAATCTTTTATGAAATACTACAAAAATTATTACTACATATTTGTACAATTGTATATTTCCAATTATGGAAAATATCACGCCAATTATCAATCTTTGTAAACCCATAAAATGATTTATACTGTGTTTGAAAAACAGTTTATAAACACTTGGTTTGCTGTCAGTTTCAATAACAAGATTTATTATTCATAAAAGGAATAACATTAAAAACGAATGGATGAATTGCTTTACCTCTTCTAACAAATATCTGTAGCTTCTCTTACTACTGTCCAATAATAATTTGTTAGTATAGCAATGCCCTATTGCCCAGTGCTCTCTGAAGGAAGCGCCATCGCCCATATTTTGAAGATAGAAGGCTGAATAGGAATCTAGATTGTGAATTTTGTAGGACGCAGAGCAAGAATACGGATAATAGGCGATATGCATCTCATAGGACCGAAATGCTGATGTAGTCTACAGAAAGCTAACAAAGAAGTAGCAAGGACCTCCTTGCAAAACACAGTAAGACATGATCAAAAGGCATTCATATCAACTTCGCCAAGGGCCGCTCTATCTTTAAGCAAAGTATATTTCAGGTCACTAGAATGTGCAGCCCTAAAATATTACTTCCACCATCACTCGCAAACGGCACCAATTCCTCAGCAGAGCATTTCTAGCACCTTCTACCATCCTAGACTAGTTCTGTAGTTTATCAAACGCCTGTAATTGCACTAACTTAAGGGCACTACAATAAGCTTTCTTATTATGCAGTGACAGGCACTAATGCTTGCAATAATAAACACTAGCAATAAAAATTCTGGCGTGGTTAAAACAAGTCTCAACCTGCATACCTTAATAATTCGAACTAAGCTAAGTACTAAATGTATTTATGAGTAGTTACCATTTTTGTGCTTCTTGATAATGTAACTCATTACTAAAGCGTGACAAACGGTTCCACCCGCATAGGCGCTGTGAAAGGAGCTGTGTTTACTATGTACATACAAGGAATCGAGTGGACGTTCGGTTATTATCGGTTGATCGGTGTGCATGTACTATTTATAATGTTTGAGAAACTAGTGGAACCGTCCGGAGGGTACCGCGCAAAAATAGACACAGTATTAATAAAAAAATAATAGATTATTACCTTTTATTGACGTATCAATGACCACTGCGGTAATGTGCGACTGCCATGGTGCGCCGCGTAGTACTCCAACATAAGCAATGCTTCCATTGTCGTTTCGGTCAGGCCTTGACGACGGTCTGAAAACGTTCTCGTATACTTTGCAAATGATGGTTCAGCATCTAATGAAGTAAGATTTGCGAAATTCAAATACTCCTATCTCCTCTGTGCAGTCTTGAATTCCAGATATAGATCGAACCTTTTCTAAATCCGGATTTTTATTTAAAACTGCACGAAATTTTTGCGCGACATCTAGTCCTATAGGATCCGTCAATCTTTCTAGAGTGGCTGCTAAATTGTTGATGTTATTTAACGAGTCTTGTATAGATAAGTGAGCATTTTCTAACTGCGAAATAGTTTGTGTCACTACTGAATAGTTTATGGAAATGTCATCTATTTCATTTTGAACGTCCGAATCAGAAAAGAGTTGCTGACTCTCGCGAACCGCTTGAGAATTAGAATCAAGTTTGAAATGACATCTTTCACCTGGGAATAATATTTGCGATAGTAAGATACTACCTCGATCCATGTTCCGCATCGCGTCAATACAGGCTGAGGTGGTACCGAAATTTGCGGATACAATTGCTTGAATACGCCGATATGTTTGGGAGATTTCACAAACACTTTTTTGGTAGATTATATTAAATCATTCACCCTAGGATACTTGCTTCGAATTGTTTCTGCTACGAGATGTCATACGTGTATGAAGCATGTTATGTGAAGAAGAATCGGAAAGCATACTTTTAACATCCTACCAGCTTTCAACGTTGTTGCGGCTCCGTCAGAGACTAACATGGTGATTTGGGCTCCTACGATACAAAATTCTCTTAACATATCTTTTATTATGTTTACAACGGTTTCGGCATCAGTTCTTTCAATCTTTTTTCTGGCTAACAACAAGGAAGCTGCTGGACCATTACGTTTTAAAGGACATGCCACAATATGAATCACGCTGTGTCTCTGAGCATCAGTAGTTTCGTCCACAGTGAGCCAGATCTTTTGATTTCTCAACTCGTCTTTTATACAGTCTTTTACTGTACTTTCCACATGTGGTAAATTGTACCGCAATTGTCTTTTTGTTGGTAGCTTCCATGATGGAACATATTTATCCCCAAAAAGACGAAAGTTTTCATTACCTACTAGGTGTTGTGGGATGTTGCACGTGCTCGACATGGAAATAAAGTCATACAAAAATTGCCAGTACAGAATATTGTTTCTTAAATACAATACATAACGTTTACTTTTAATATGACTACTATACCGCAAAATTTGCAACGAATGTGCGAACCTGTAAATTCCAAACCAAGGAAACGCCAAATATATTTCTTCGCATGCGATGCAAGAGGTACACCAGACTTACGTCCCATGTTTTCGAAAACAGACAATGAGAATCCGATAAATAACCGAACGTCGAACTCCTCAATGTCTACCGCTCTTTCAAGATATTTCCGTTGAAACAGATTTAAAAAATATTCGTAGCTATTATAAAGGATTAGCTGACGCAATAGACCAATTACAAAATAGATCGTTATCATTATTGGAGTCTGCAAATTGTGGACGGAGTGCATACACAGCTACTGACCATACATGACGCAAAATATAATCGCATTTTAGAAAAGTTCGAGAGTGTGCTACAGAAAGATCCCGATTTTAGCACACTAAAACAAATTTGTGATGGTGCATCGAATAATCCACTGACTAAGTACAAGGAGTATTTTAATCATGCATGTATAACATCGGTAGATGTTGAACGCTCTTTTTCAAAATGTAAACTCATTTTCTCACCACGGCGAACATCGCTCACCGAGACAACTGTGGAAACACATCTAATGGTGTCACCTTTTTGCCACTCTTATCCATATGATGTTAATACTGATAATGGTGCTTCTAGTTTTACTGTTCCGTAGCCAAGGCTGCTTAAAAGGGTGAGTGTTTCACTACTTTTCACATATTATAATTCTGTATTAGCTGTGTTATTTTTTTTCTATTTTCTTGCTATTGTTTTTGTATACTAGGCAGGTACGGCTATGGCACTGCTCCCTGTTACCGGGCTCTACTCATTACTTATCAACGGACATAAATTTTATTGATCAATGTAATTGATTATTGGGACAGTGATAGCAAAATAATGGATTACTGAATTAAACGTTGTTTTTTTTTTCTTATTTAGAGCTTCATACATATTGGCTCTACGGATATTTTGGAAATCGCTTTTGTTTTATCACTTTTTTGCTCTTTGGCAATATTTTCAATAATGCTTTCAAAATCCTCGTATGGGTCAAAGGTTCTCTGAAATATGTAGATCATAAAATGTTGTATAAGGTTCCTAATTTCTATTTGATCTATCTACATACAAACCGTCTTCAACACTTTATTTTTTTACGTAAAACACTTGAGAGAAGATATAAATCACTACTCTTTTGTTAGCTAATATTCTTCCGTCAAGCATAGACGAATATACTTGTGGAAAGTAAACCTTTAATTAACGTCGAGCTTACGTTTTATGGTCGTCCCCATTTTCAATAATGTCTTCGACCCGCATCCAACCTACATCCTCTCTTTTGTATTACACAGAGGTATTCAAACGAAATATTCACATACCAACACACGATTAAATTCGACGAAAGTTTGTTTTGTAGGCATATGCGTACTGTCGTGTATATACATAGCACTGAGTTCTCAAACAAAGTATTTCCATCAATTAGATAAATCCAGGAAAGTCAATAAAGTTTTAAGCTTCTTGTTATATTACTTTCTTTGTTTGAAAGTTAGTAACTATCAATTTTATTTATACACCTACCCCGTTTATGGTTTTTTTGTTTTTCTTAAGTGCAATCTAATACTTCTAGACAATTGATGCATTTGCGACAACAGCAATAGCTATCAATTTGAAATCATTAAAAGCATGTTGTAAAATATAAAAAATCGCACTTTCAAAAATTGAGAATTATTTGCTTTTCCCTCTAGTTGGACATCCACTAGTGCATTCTTTTTCATTCCTTCTGCTATCGAATTGTTTTACTGTATTGTATGAACATTTGTGAGAGGTAGATGATATTAGATCACATTAAACATAAGTTCCAACGTGTTGCGCTACCGTAGTTGTGATTTGGTTAATAACAATTCTTTATCTTGTATTAGTAAGTTCGGCATACTCAAGTTTTTGCGGCTAACCAGGAGCTGTGGACCATAGAAAGTTGACAGCACAAATGAATCACGCGTGTCTCGAGCACAATTCGTAAGTAAAGTACCGTCTTGTATAAGCTTTCGACTCACAGTGAAAGTCCGAAATTCTTTTGTGGTAGCTCTACGTGGAACTATATCGGAAAGTTTCTTACGTTAGTGTTTGGATGTTTCACGTCTCGACAGGAAATAAGACAAAATTGCAGACAGAATATTGTATCTTATACAATAATAACTTGATTTAAATGACTATGCCGCAAAATTCAACGTGTGCGAACCTGTAAATTAAGATAACGCAAATTAGTTTCTTCGATGCGTTTGCAGGATGTAAAATTTAGTCCCATGTTTTCGAAAAAAAATCAACGAGAATGAAAATAAGATTCGAATCCTCAATGTTTATTTTCAATGATATTTCCGTTGAACATTTAAAAAAAGATTCGTACGTATTTAAAGATTATCTGACGGACTTTACATACAAGTAGAGTACATTATGGAGTCGAATTGTGCGGGTCTGCTCTGACCATCGTGACGAAAAATTAAATCGAGTTTGAGAAAAATTGGAGTGTGGAAACAAGAACCACATCGAGCACACTAAATTTTGATGCTTCACGAATAAACCACTGCACTGCACAAGCAATTTCAATGTGGTGTTAAATCATTGGAGAACTTTCAACAAATCAACTGTTGATGTTTATGAGTGATGGTGCCGCAAACATGCTTGCTGTAGGTCGATCTCTAAAAAAACATTGTGCTAACTTGTTGCATATTACATGTAAAATTCATACTCTCAGTCTCGTAGCAGATAGTATCAGAAAATGTTATCCTGAGGTAGACGCTCTAATAGCACATACAAAAGCTGTGTTTATAAAATCCCCAAAACGTATTCGGGAATTTCATAGACTATGCCCCGGTATTCCTGAACCACCACAACCTATTCTTACTCGTTGGGGAACATCGTTAGAGGCTGCATTTTATTATCTTAAATATTTTGAGAATATAAAGAACGTGATTTTAGAATTCGACACAAAGGAAGCTGCGTCTGCCAAGGTAAGCCGCTTGAAATTTCAGGATAGTCAAGTTAAAACAGATTTGGAAATTATTCAGAACAATTACGTGGGACTAGCGGATGCGATACAAAAACTAAAAATTCTTCGGTGTCGTTAGTGGAATCTTTGCAAATAGTGCAACATGTTCACGCACAGCTACGCGCGATAGAAGACGCAAGAAATGTTTGTTTTTTTAGAAAGGTTTGAAAGTGTTTTAGATAAAGACTCTGATTTTTGCACATTAAGACAAATTTGTGAAGGTGCGTCAACAGCACCGTTAAGTTATTTGAAAGATTATTTTACTTACGCAAATATAACGTCGGTAGATGTGACGCTTTCAAAATGTAACCATTTCTCCACGGCAACATCGCTCCGGAAACTTGAACCATCAATGCACTTTGCACTCTTATCATGAAAATGAAATGCTTTGTTTACTCTACCAGGCTGTAAGAGGGTGATGTTCCTACTTTCAATATGAAGTTCTGTTTTTTTATTCTCTTTTTACGCATCGGTGCACGCCCTGTTACGCTTATCATATTTCACGATAATTTGACGCTTTTTTAATTTTGTCTTAAATTTTCAATAACTTTCAATCTCTATGGTAAAGTTGAATATGTAGTCAAAAGTGTAAGGTCTACTTTGACTTCTAAACAAGTTTCACACTTTATTTTATAAACACTGAAAAGATTAAATCATTCTTTTGTACTATATTCTTCGTAAGCAAGAATAACGGAGACCTATTAAGTCGAGCTTATTGTGTCATTCATTGTTGCCGCATAACCTCCTTTTTGTATAAGTTTAACGTTTCAATACAAAAATTAATACAAAGTGAGGTATCACTGGTATACAACACTGGTTAACGATATCAAGTAAATCAGAAGTAATAGAAGTTTTAATACTTTTTGAACTATAATCAATTTATTCATCCGTTGTATGGTACTTTTCGTTTTCTAAGTGCATACAATACTCTAACAATTGTTCTTCACAGCGCAACCATCTTTGATCAAAACAATGTTGTGAAACATATCCACTGTTCAAAATATTGAGAATTTTGCCCTTATCCCCTATTGGACATTCACTAGTGATTCTTTACATTCCTTTCTGGCAGAAAATTGTACATTTGTGGTTTGATTGATTATTATATGTCAACTTACTATCAGGCCATGCGATAGTTACCCGTATGTAGTATTTTATATAACCGACTTTTATCTGTAGTAGACATCTCCAAAATTTATGAAACAGTTTAAACTCTCATCTTCTTGCAATTCTACTTACTATATTTCGTCTACTACTGTAATATAACGCATTTTTTTAAACGGGACACCGTTGTGAATAACATTAACTTCGATTACATTTTTAATATTTGCAAATTGTTGTTTAAAGTCATGATTAAAGCTGGCCATGAGCGGTACTACGCAGTAGCGTAGAGTCGACCAGGCCTCGCGTTCCACTAGAGTTATTCTGCTAATAGAGATGTTTGCTGCCGCAAATAATTTCGCTCATCTTTTAAATAAAAATTAAATAACACGTGCTCAAACACTTACCATTTTAAGAGTCCTCCGTGAAATCACAAAGTGAATAATGTCTGTTAAATATCTGCAACATTAGATATGTTTCAACTGTTGTTTCGGCAAAACTAGTACGGCATGAGGAAAAAATGCGTTTATATGCAGAGAACGAACGTTCTACATCTAGTGACGTAATATTTGCGTAAGTAAAATAATCTTTCAAATAACTTAACGATTCTGTTGAGCACCTTCACAAATGTGTCTTAATGTGCCAAAATCAAATTTTCTCAAAAACACTTTCAAATTTTTCTAGAACAGAAACATTTTTGCGTCTTCAATCGCGCATAGCTGTGCGTGAACATGTTGCACTATTTGTAGAGATTCTTCTAACGGCACCGCAGGATTTTGTAATTTTTCTATTGCATCTGCTAGCCCGAAGTAATTGTCGTGAATGATTTTTAAATCCATTTTAACCTGATATCTTGAAATTTCGACTGGCTTTTCTGGATAGCGGCAGCTTCCTTTGTATCGAATTGTAAAACCACGTTCTTAATATTGTCAAAATATTTATGATAATAAAACGCGGCTTGCAACCATGTTCCCCAACGAGTTAGAATAGGTTCTGGTGGCTCTGGTATACGGGGGCACAGTCTGTGAAATTCGCGAATACGTTTCGGTGATTTGACAAATACTGCTTTGGTATGCGCTATTAAAGCGTCTACCTCAGGATAACATTTTCTGATACTATCCGCCACAAGATTGAGAGCATGAATTTTACACGTAATGTGTAACAAATTAGCAGAATGCTTTTTAAGAGACCGGCCTACAGAAACCATGTTTGCAGCACTATCACTCACTAACATCAAGAGTTGGTTTGTTGAAAGTTCAAACTTGTCCAATGTATTTAACACTAACTTTGAAATTACTTTGGCAGTTCACTGTTATATTCGTTTAGAGACTAATAGAATTGAAGGTGCCGATTGATGAGGTTCCAATTTGTGTGCCATTACATTAAGAACAGAATGTTTCTTCCGATCTGTTGTTTCGTCGACACATAGCCACAATTTTTGATCTTTCAACTCCGATTTTATTTTTTGTTCAATATGTTCGCGCGCAGATGGCACAATTCTTCGTAACATGTTCGACTTGGTAATTTGCACTCCGAATAGTTATTCCAAAAGCAGATAAATGGTTCCTTGTCTAGTAAATTAAACGGTATATTACATGCGATAAACGTAACGCATAAATTAAATATAAATTTTTCATTGTCTCGTGCGCAATTTCTTTTTGAGACATGCTTTTCACTATTTACGTGTCGTAGACAATGTTGTCTGAACCAACACATTAACGGGATTTTACAGATTACACATTATTTTAGCACCTTCATATATTAAGTCTGGAATTTCTGCAATAAATTTTCGAAGTTTGTCCGACCGCGGTCGTTTTGCTGACGAAATCATAATTTTTCTAGGACAGATAAAAATTGCGCAAATGACCGGCAGCGAAAATGTCCGTACTGCTCCGCAGACGAAGTAATACTACCGTTCCTCTCGGTCCGAACTGATTCTACGCCGATGCGCGGTACCGCTCGTGGCCAGCGTTAGTCATGATAGTCATGAAGTTCGATTACCTAATTTCGATCGATAGCTACTGCACGCTTCAGGAAGACCATTACATCTTGAAGCTACATTTTTCAAACAGTTATATTTTAAATTAAAATTATTACATACATATTTTCATTTAAATATTTTTGGAAAAATTAAATTTTTTGTTGAAAACTAATAATTACTACTCCTTCAAAGTGATAATCCAAATTATATAACACAAAACATTAACTTTTGATGAATATGATTACAAAAAACACTAACGAATTTGCTTAAAACATGGAGTTTTTTATGATAACCATTCACTGTTCAAAATGCAAAGTTAAATCATTTCTACATCCAGAGCAAATTCTGTAATTGTGATTAAATGAGCAATAGTTATTGTTTCCGCTCTCGAGATGTATGACAAGATTAAAAAACGGAAACGATGAATTTTTCAATTTTCAATTATACAGCGTGAGTCGGGAGGAACGCACCAAACTCTAGAAGTGTATTGTACACGTGAAAATAATGTAAAAAAACTCATATCTTCTTATACGGTTTTTATTTATTTTCAAGTTATAGCGTAATTACAAATAAACAAAATTTCATACATTAAAATTTTTTATCACAGCGTTCTTTTAATAAATGTTCAAAAATATCGCCATTGACCTCTAAACATTTCATGCTTCCTCTACGAAGGGTGCCTATTGTTCTCCTGATTGCTTCATGCCTTTCTTTAATATCAGCTGCAATGTTTCTAATATGTCAAGGTTAGTGCATATCCAGTGTTGACTCTCACCTTGTAAACTTAATTTTTGAACCAGCCCAGTGGTGTAAGGTCTGGAGATCTTGCAGGCCAACTAATAGGACCACTGCGACCAATCCAACGCCCTGGAGCATACCTGACTTTTTGTTTTACACGGTAGTCAATGCAAGGATATTTTCATTTTATTTAAGACGTATTAATTCGAAAACAAGCGATACTTTGAAGCATTTACAAGAACGCTAATTAAAATTTTTAATTTACACTGTAATTTGAAAACAAATGAAAATCGGATAAGAATATATGTTTACGTGTACAACATACTCCTGGTGTTTGGTCCGTTACTCCCGACTCAGCCTGTATATGTTTATTTCTACTCAAATGTTTGTTTGTTGTTTGAACCGCATTACAGTCGGTAAAGAGCTCAATGTAACCACTGTTGCATATGTATACAGCATATTTTAAAGTGTCCACTAAAGCTCCTGTTTTTTTAGCAAAACACCTATGTATAAACAAAATTTTGGATGGTGGATGTCTATGAATGAGCAAAGCTGTATAGTTAAAACACCGTGTTAGAAAGTTCCGTAATAAAGTGAGCCGCTAAAATAAATGGGGCCTGTTGCAAAATTTGCTCTCTATGAAAGTATATGGGGGGTAGGGGTTGCGCAACGAGAATGAATCGGTATCAATAATCTAACCGCTGCCATGTGAGGAGCGCAGTAGAGTAGTCAAGTTATACCCCTAGTTTATTTCTTTAATTGATTATCGTTGCTATTCTCGACCTTTTGCTCCTTTGTTATTTTTGATTTGCTTTGTATCTCGTAGTTATACTGTGAAATTTTGAATTATGTTCTTTCTAGGCTGTCGTTAAATGGTACTATGTTATTAGCAAGACTGCAAATGACTGCTTTATTTGAATATCTATCCATTATCTATCATAATAGGTTCAATTGAATTTTTACACATACAAATACGATTCATTTTGTTATAAAGTTCTATTAATTAGACTTAGAAAACATATTTTTGTTTTGAAATTAAATTTACACTTACAAATGTTATGTTTTTTTATGCACTTTCTATTATTTTAACATTTAATATATTGAATACTTGGAAACGAAAAAAATGTAATCTAGTTATTTTATAATGAGGAATTCTATTCATTTTTGGAATTCATCATTTCTTTTACTCAAAACGATTTCTTTGCTTCATACACGGCAATAGTATAACCCAAGCACGTATGATAGGCGACTGACTAGCATCTGGCATGTGTGTGAGGAATATGTATGGGACCGGCGCTTATAAATGGATCCTTTCCAACGCTAGTATATCCGCACTATAATTATCTGCGTACTTGCCCAATTTTAACGTACTTTTCGCTAAAACGATAAAACAGAAAAATAAACTTGACGACACTGTTGCATTTACTTGGTTGAATTAATTAAATTTGCGAACTTCCTCGAGATGTGAATCTTGTGAATTTATTTAAAATAAAGGGTGTACTTTAAAGATTATTAAAGGGAAGGTTACCAGACGTCCGGATTTCCCCGGACATGTCTGGATTTTTAGCATATCCGGGTACATCTGGCAGGGGGTGATCCGGTCGTCCAGGGATAGTGCGGCCGTCTGGGGAATCCATTGTCGAAGAAAAGAAATTCGCATGACTTATGAACCAAAAGTTTGAAACACTTATTTATTCAAATAATCAATTTTAAATTTAAACTTGAAAATCTGTATTCGTTGAATGGATAACAGTTACCTATGCAGAAGCAAAACTAAATCGAATAAAAATTTTATTTTTCGTTTGTTTACTGTTTGGCGCTATAAATTTAGCGTTCTAAGAGAGCCGTACAAGTTACCTACTAAAGCATGTGCAATGGAGAGGTGAAAGTAAAATAAAGCCTTAAAAATTCACATTTTTAGTATTAAATTTTACAGTACCTAACAACATAAAAGATAGTTAATATTTGAAGAAAAAACTAAATTAACAAGAAGATATAACGTCTGGATTTTGTCTGGATATTTGGAAGTATGGGTAAACTGCATCTGGTATCCCTAATTGAAGGCAATATTAACCCCTTGCACTCCTCATTTTTTTTTACCTACCACTAACTCCTTGATTAATTTACAAAAAAGGCATAAAAAGTTGTTTCAATAAAAAGTCGTATTGGAATATATAAAATGTGTAATTATTATTATTTCTTTATATTAAGTAGTAAAATAAATGAAAATATACATAATTAACAAATTAATTTGCTGAATTTATTTTACAAACAAAAAAACAAAAATAAAAAAATTCCTAGAAAGGCGGAATATGACAAATTCTGACCTGTTAGAATTAAATTTAATAAAATTAGATTCATAATAATAAATTGTACGAATTAGCTCTGACATAGGAGTTGGTGTAAGAAATACGATGTCGAGCCACACTCGAAAGGGTTAAGGTAAAATAAGGATGGTGTTGTCAAATTAAAAAAGAAAAGTATTTATAAACTCACACGTGAGACCTGCCAATGGAGTTATATTGGTGGAACTTACAGAAATTTCGAGGCACGCATCAAGGAACATATAAGATGCTTGCAACCCGATTCAACAAGTTTCTCACACTTCACTCAACATCTTACAGATAATAACCATATATGTATTTAACATTGAAAACATAAGAAATTATTATTAATGAATCATTTATCCCATTGGTATATAACTAGAGTAGGTCTTTTCTGGACTGAATCGAAATTACTTAGTTTACAATAAGAGGAAAGGAGCCCAATAGCAATTTAACGTTGATTATACAACTTATAGCGTAGTATTATTCCTAAACAAAATTTTATTTATAGCCTCTGGCTCAGTTACCAGATATCGCCAATAGAATCATTATCCTGCTCATTGCACTCACGGGTACTACGGTCCAAAACTTGTCCGTACCTCACTGTAAAACAAAAGAAAACGAAACAACACTGCCGTCACTTCCGGTACCATTTCGTT
The DNA here is from genome assembly GCA_029619315.2 of Dynastes maya. NCBI lineage: Eukaryota > Metazoa > Arthropoda > Insecta > Coleoptera > Scarabaeidae > Dynastes > Dynastes maya. Next base: position 13,145,086 of record JAROYE020000005.1, on the reverse strand, counting down.
CCCCACACCTTGTGTTCGGATACAGTAAAATTATGCCGTACAATGTACGATGTTACGCGCACCATGCTGGGGTCGGACACGCTTTGAATATTAATTGTTCAAATAGGGCCCGGATCAAACCGTAAGCATAAACTAGATGGGCGCAATGGGAAGCATGTAAAGTAGAGTATTAGCAGTTTTCTCCCTATAAAGTTGAGTTATATGAAAAATTTTATCATCCTATTTAAATATTTTATGTACATATTACGTATTACTACGAACGTGTAGCTTTTGCTAATTTCTGTACTTAGTACTAGAAGATGCTCTTACATACAGACGAGAAACTCGTATACATTCCTCCTGTGGTCTTTCATGTAAATTACTGCTATATCGGTGAATTAAATTTCAATATGTCACCATTTTTTCTCTAAGACGAATTCAATCCATCATGAAATAAACTGCCTCTTTATAATAACTACTATTTGTCTTGTAATATTAATCATTACTCAATCATATCAGTTATTTGTATTAATTAAGAACTGCTATACTTAACACAATGTACACAAATATACAGGATGAATAAAAATAGATAGCTGGGAAAATAAATACTAAACTAAAGAAAAGAAACAAATGACTACGTAAGAAAATATTGCCTATACTAGTTGTTCAAAATGCCCTCTTTCAGTTTAAATTCAAGCATGACACTTACGAACCATTGAGTCGTAAACACGAGTCATTGTTGCACCTTGACAAATTTCATTAAATCTAATTTTGATTTAGTCAAGTAATTATTCGCGACACTGTACACTAGCTGCTTCAAATGGCTCCAAAGCAAAAATCCAAGGGGTTTAGCTCTAGAGATCTTGGGGGCCAAGCAATAAAGTCCCTACAACCAAAATGTGCATTCAACCATTGAGTTACGTGTCTACCGTAGTAAACTGCAGCGCCATCGTGTTGAAACCACATTTGTTGAGGAGCGGAGTTTGTTCGATCTTCTCAAAAATCGTTTCATCCAGAAAAGTTAGATAGTGTTCTGCATTTAGCCTGTATGGTAAAACTTCTAATTCAAGCAGTTCTCCGTTAAAGATACCAGCCCAAGTATTCACGCTAAAATGGTGTTGAAATCGTGGTTGTCCAACAGCATGTGGATTTTGAAGATTCCATAAATGATAATTGTGAGTGCTATCAATACCAGCTCTAGTAAATTAGACCTCATCTGTCCATAATATTCTTGTCAAAAATATCGAATCTTCGCCAATTTTTTGTAGCAACCAAGTACAGAACTCTCTACACGTTGACCGTAATCTTCCAGTTGTAATGCTTGAACGCGTTGAATGTGAAATCAATTTTTTGACAAATTATGTTGTTCGGTTTTTAAACATAGACTACCACATTACCTAATCTAAACTAAAGACTGCACTAAACTCATTCATTTTGAGAACTGTTAATTTCATTTTTTTTAATTATGTTTTTAGACATAGGCTACTAGATGACCTAATCTATATGCATGCAATAATAATATTAATCATTTCTAAATCAATAAAACTTAAATCTGTTGTAGTTCTGTAAATAGAAAAAATAGTACGTATGTATGTTTATATAACATTTTTCGGTTTAAACGACTTCCTGAACGAGATGTCAAAGTTTTTTACACCTACTATAAATCACCCTATAGATACCCGTGTGATTGAAACCAAATTATTCCCATTGGTATTAAATAAAAGAGACACAACCGATACTTACTGTAACTGCACGATGTAATAGATGTATCACAAATTGGGAAATATAATCTGACGTTAATAATTAAATTACATACGACCGACGCACGAATATCAAATCAGCGATGTCAATAACATACCCTTGTGGATTTAATTTAGTTGATTAGATTATGTTTGGGTTATATTTCCACAGCCGATTTAAAATTCATCAAAATACTAACATAAAATAATAACTTGAATTAGTAATAAATTTCTTGGACGTTTAAAGAAATCTAAATTTAATCGCCAAGAAGGAGAAATTTCTGTTTTTGATTTTACCCGAAAAAGAATATGCCATGATACAGGTTATTGTGATGTTTTAAATATTGAATTGGGAGATAATCTGTGTTCCGTTTATTTTGAGTTTTTCACTTACAAAGATTTTTTTTTAATACTTACAGTAAATGTGGGTGTTTTATATGTGTTTGTGTGTTCCTTCTTCTGATAAATCCTAGTTTTCTTTTTTCTATATCGAATATCCTCTTGTTAAACCTCACTGGTCGTCTTCTTTGTCTAATTTTTCTTGATTGCTTCTTTAAATTGTTTTGTTTGATTAAATGTTTTTGATTGTTACTTGCAACAGTTACAGTTTCACTTTAACAGTTTTCAATACATTGGAATTAATAATTTCGGCAACGTTTAGGTTTTCAAAATGCAATTTCTAGATTTGTTTACTATCAGAATGTTTACGTAACTAACTTCTTGTTTATCGGTTGCCTTGATATTTAATTTTGATGTTTTGAAGATCGAATTCGGTGCCGCAGGTGACGTAAGGGATTTTGATGGTTGTTTTCCAAATACAGTGCGTTTCTTGTATGTGTTCGTGTCATTTTTATAAAAAATGTTTTAAAAATGTTAATAACTCGGAATTTTGATTATTCCCTGTAACGTAACATTAACTGAGTCTTTTTTTTAAGAATAAAAGATTAATAATATAAATAATCAGAATGTCAGAATTCGAATATTGATCCAAAATAATTCAAGTTGAGCAAATGTTCTGTTAAAATCTAATATTTAACGAATTTTGATATAAAATTGATTAATGCGAATTTAATAACCTTTAAATGTACGCTCTTCACGTCGAACAACCCACTACATTATATTCTTATTTTTGAAAAGGTGTTTCATAACTCAAAATGTTTAGCTGCATTCTATCGCCATATTTATTAGGCATTCCTGCGTATTATTAGTATGTGTAAAAGTACATTGGTTTAAATAAAACTGCTTACACATTGGTATTCTAAATTTAATGCGATTATGCATTGTCAAAATAAGTTTCAGCAGTTATAGCTGCCCATTCTTCCTTAATTTTTTTTTATTACCTCTAATGACGCGCCTTTGTGCCTGTCGAGATGGGCTTTAAAACGGGACACCGATGGGTGACAAATCCGGGAACTGTGCAGGCCACTCTATAGGTTAGACTAACATCCCCCAAATCACTGTATTTGACTATAGGTACGACACAATCGGGGTGAAATGCTTCTCCTTTTCTGCGCCGTACGTATTGCGTCGTCCGAAAAGCTATAATTAACCATAAAAACTTTATATATTGTTATTTCTCTTCACAAATATAGGAAAACGTAAATGTAATTGTATATGTCATGTCAAATAAAACGAAACTGTGTTCAAGCTTACTTCTATATTAGATTCGCCAGATCATATAACTTTTGACCATCTTTTTTGTCCATTGAAGTCCTGTGTCAGTGAAGGGTTCCAACGAACTATACGGCCATTTAAATTCGCCTCTTTGAGACGTCGTCTTACAGTTACTTGGAGTTGAAATTGCCACAAACAACTCACTAGATAAATCTTTCGATTACTTTTTTCGATCTCCCAATGCCGTTCTTTCCAAATGCTTATCATCTTGTGCTGCAGTACTGCGTTTGCGTCCACTTTTCTTTCTATTTTCATGCGAACCAAGCTCGTGAAAACGTTTTTCCGTACTTTATACAGCACAACATGAACACTTTAATTTTTTTGCTATTGCCATTTACGATAGACCAAGCAATTTCAATAACAGCATTGACTCCTTTCGATAACAACCGACAGCTCGCATGTTTTTGACATGTTGCATTATTCAAGGCAGCCACCAAAGCCATCAAACCAATAAAAATATTCTAAAAAAATACTAACGTATATGACCTCAAGATCGATTTCCTCGCCTGAGAAACGCACTGATGGGAAAGTACATTTTTTAGTTTATAATCCCATAATTCTGTAAATTACCCCAATAATATCTGTCCAAACATGGCTGTTTGGCTATTTATGTATGTAAATATACATAGTTTCAATACGTACCTATACCTGGAAATTTACTGCCTAATACAAATGGACAAAGCTGTAATTGTTATTTTTGAATTGTAAGGCTTTTTGTGATACAAACAGGAACAATAATTTACACTAATAACAATAATAAAAAGACAACCATAGGTCAATTTTATTCGATAGTTTATATTTGAAGTTTATTAACTGTTGTATACTGAACTACTTTAGATGCAACACTTTAATATTGGGTCTACAAAAGTTCGTGTGGGTATTTCACATATTTACATAGAAGTTAAGCAAATACATTTAAAACAAAGAAGAATCTGTTACATTTTTATTACTTAGAAAGTCAATTTAATTGCTTTAAAATAGTAAAAACAGCAGTGTAATTAAACATGTTATGGTCGAGATATTTATAGAAATAGTAGTTTCTTTATTACTAACTTGCTGACAGAAAATCCTTGATAATCAATGGATATTGACCAACTTAACACCTTTACATTTCTACATAAGAGAACAAACGAGATCTTCAAACAACGGTATCGATACATTGAGCTATAAATAAATAGTTTTAAATAGTCATATTGTTGGTGGATATTATTTCCAGCACATTCAGAGATCTATTGGGTAGGAACTAAGATGGTAATGCAACCTATACTACGTTTACATAATTGTTCTCTTTCAAAAATATGTAGAATATTCTAATCAAAGAATATTTTTGTAAATATTTCGAAAATCAAATATGGAAATATATTCCTATTATTACCATGCCACTCGAGATGAAAAAATTCACCGTTTCACTACTTTGATCGCTCTCGTAGCTCGAATAACAATAACGTTAACAGAGGTGAGTAGATAAAAAGGTAAAAAATAAACATGCAATAACAAAATAAAGATATATTAATGCACATAAACGCGATTAATGAATGTTGTTGATTATTTAAAAAAATATTATTTTACTTATTGCAAAAACAACAAAGTTGGTTCTTGGGTGAATCATCTCTGAACTTCTTGACCTACATACGAACCAGTTGTTGATATATCTTACTGTTTCGTGCGTTTTTATAAAATTCACGATTTGCATATATTTGTGACAAACGGAAAGCTGCTATTATATTTCAGTATAAACCGGTGCAGGAAATAACTGTTTATTCTAACATATAGATATATACGTATTGGTAACAAACACTACGAGCAATCGCAATAGCTACGGTTGTTATAATGGAATATCAAGTATTCATATGCCTGGGAAATCAAATAATTTATTGCAGTTGCTAACAATTTCATTTCAGATTCATGCTAGAATTTCTATATTTAATGCTTAAAATGACAACCTATACTCTTATCGGTTTAATTTCTAAAGTGATAATACTCTAATTTAATGGTACAAGCTTAATTATATAGTATGTATATCATTAGTTTGTATGTGTAGATGTGAGAAGTTTTTTAGTTAATAGAACAATAAATAACCTGGGTGTGGTTAAAAATTGATGAACGGCTCTGCTCTCTACTACGTGCTGTAATGCATCATATTAATCTGTATACAAATTACAAGATTAATCGTGGGATTTATGAGACACAATCCGAACGACGTTGGACTTTCTATCGGGTTAGCCCTAAATCTAAACTAATATCCATGTCAAATCGGATTTCACATGTAAGCTTTTATTTCTAACGCAGAATTTACTATTAGAAAATTCGAATATCCTCGTAATTTATCAGATCATTCCCATTCTATAGTTTCGTTTGCTATCTAAAATAGTAGAAGTGCTTTTTGCTTTCAAAACGGTCAAGATCCTAGAATAGTTTTTTGTACCGAATATAACAAATCTGATAGGTATTTTGGTGTATTCTGTTGGTGTCTTACTTTAATTATTTTAAAATTGGCATGACATTGACATTGATGCCTTTAGTCACTGCGACCTGAGTAGATATTGTGATAAATAAAGCTGGCCACAAGCGGTACCGCGCAGTAGCGCAGAGTCGACCAGGCCTCGCGTTCCACTAGAGTTATTCTGCTAATAGAGATGTTTGCTGCTGCAAATAATTTCGCTCATCTTTTAAATAAAAATTAAATAACACGTACTCAAACACTTACCATTTTAAGAGTCCTCCGTGAAATCACAAAGTGAATAATGTCTGTTAAATATCTGCAACATTAGATATGTTTCAACTGTTGTTTCGGCAAAACTAGTACGGTATGAGGAAAAAATGCGTTTATATGCAGAGAACGAACGTTCTGCATCTAGTGACGTAATATTTACGCAAGTAAAATAATCTTTCAAATAACTTAACTATTCTGTTGACGCACCTTCACAAATGTGTCTTAATGTGCCAAAATCAGAATTTTTCTAGAACAGAAACATTTTTGCGTCTTCAATCGCGCATAGCTGTGCGTGAACATGTGCACTATTTGTAGAGATTCTTCTAACGGCACCGCAGGATTTTGTAATTTTCTATTGCATCTGCTAGCCCGAAGTAATGTCGTGAATGATTTTAAATCCATTTTAACTGACTATCTGAAATTTCGATTGGCTTTTCTGGATAGCGGCAGCTTCCTTTGTATCGAATTGTAAAACCACGTTCTTAATATTGTCAAAATATTTATGATAATAAAACGCGCCCTGCAGCCATGTTCCCCAACGAGTTAGAATAGGTTCTGGTGGTTCTGGTATACGAGGCCACAGTCTGTGAAATTCGCGAATACGTTTCGGTGATTTGACAAATACTGCTTTGGTATGCGCTATTAAAGCGTCTACCTCAGGATAACATTTTCTGATACTATCCGCCACAAGATTGAGAGCATGAATTTTACACGTAATGTGTAACAAATTAGCAGAATGCTTTTTAAGAGACCGGCCTACAGAAAGCATATTTGCAGCACCATCACTCACTTTGTTGAAAGTTCAAACTTGTCCAATGTATTTAACACTAACTTTGAAATTACTTCGGCAGTACACTGTTGTATTCGTTTGGAGACTAATAGAATTGAAGGTGCCGATTGATGAAGTTCCAATTTGCGTGACATTACATTAAAAACAGAATGTTTCTTCCGATCTGTTGTTTCGTCGACACATAACCACAATTTTTGATCTTTCAACTCCGATTTCATTTTTTGTTCAATATGTTCGCGCGCAGATGGCACAATTCTTCGTAACGATCTTCGACTTGGTAATTTGCACTCCGAATAGTTATCCCAAAAGCAGATAAATGGTTCCTTGTCTAGTAAATTAAACGGTATATTACATGCGATAAACGTAAGCATAAATTAAATATAAATTTTTCATTGTCTCGTGCGCAATTTCTTTTTGAGACATGCTTTCACTATTTACGTGTCGTAGACAATGTTGTCTGGACCAACACATTAACGGGATTTTACAGATTACACATTTAATTTTAGCACCTTCATATATTAAGTCTAGAATTTCTGCAATAAATTTTCGAAGTTTGTCCGACCGCGGTCGTTTTACTGACGAAATCATAATTTTTCTAGGACAGATAAACAATTTCGCAAATGACCGGCAGCGAAAATGTCCGTACTGCTCCCCAGACGAAGTAATACTACCGTTCCTCTCGGTCCGAACTGATTCTACGCCGATGCGCGGTACCGTGGCCAGCGTTAGTGATAAAACACCAAGGAGTATGACGATTGTTAGGAACTAACACGTGGTTTAAAACTGTCGGCATGACGACCAAGGTTTCAGATGTGTTCAAATGTAACTCTTAAATTTCACCCATATTTCACTTTTATTTTAAAGCTTATGACCCTGATGAAGCTTTAAAATAAAAGCGAAATATTGGTGAAATTTAAAAGAGTTACATTTTTCTGAAACCTTAGTCGTCAGCCCGATAGTTTTAAACCACTTTGTTGTGATAATCATCCATATTTTTATTTACTTACATTTGAAAGTGAAGTTGTTTATATTTTTAGTTGCATATGGATATGCAAATTTGCGAGGCGAAGCAGTGCTGGTGACCTCTTCCCCCGGTTTCCCCCAGATTCATTGTTTCCCTAAAAAAAAGAATCCAGTAAAACAACATTTAACGCGAAAAATAAAATTCACCATTGGAAACTAGTTTCATTTTTATAATTATATTCAAAATTATGAAATTTCATTGTGCATCAGTGGACATATTATTGATGCAGTAATTGAAATACAACGGTAAGCATGGTAACCATTGTGAGTTAAAGTACTTCAAAATATCAACACGCAACATCCCTATGGAAGCGAAAAGCATTTTTGATGGGTATTGGAATCAAAAAAAGGTTGTTACTTGATTTTATTCATAAAATAAACTTCGAATCTACATTAGAAAACAAAAAGAGATGGAACACATAAGTTTTGACTAAATGGCCATTTTTTCAAAATTCTTCAATTAATTGAAAAGTTTCAAATAAATATGAAACTATATCAACATTAAGTTTTAAACGCAACATATTAAATCAATTTGGATTCTCCAGTATCAAAATTATGAAATATTAAATAAGATTTGAAAAACGGAAACATTTGGATTTGAATTGGTTGCAGCGTCGAGACAAGACTTTCTCATCTTCTTGACATAGACGACAAGGTTGATCTTCAGTTTCTCCTAGTATTCTGATATCCCCATCTAATAGCGTTGTCTTTGGCGACTCTGATATGAATGCTTTCGCCTGATTTTGTATTAGTATGTTTGCCAGTGCGAGGTCCTTTGATTTTCCTCCCATTTCCTAGTTTCCTGTTTTAGGTGGCTTTTCTGTAAACCACAATAAAGGTTTGGGACATTGAAAAGTATATTTGCTGCTTCGTTCGCCAGCTTATCACTTCCTTTAATCCCTTGATGGATTGGGACCCACCGTAACGTAACGTGGTTTTTACGTCCCAACTGCTTTAAGAGCATAAATACTGCCTGACTAGCTGTGAAAGTGTATAGGTTGCACCTCCTATCTCTTTCTCGGAATTCAGTCACACAAGCAAAAATTTCTACTTGGAATACGTTAACTTAGAGTTCTATAGACACTTTTAAGTGGCAGTTTGAACCACTAGCGCCTACGCCAATTCTAATTCGTTTTATTCTGGAACCGTCTGCTTAGATATGGAGTGGCGTTATTCCCAGGAAAATTTCCAATGTTGTGAGACAGGCACCCATCGCACCTATTTTAGTTCAAATGGGATTGTTTGATTTTCTTCCTGATTTGTTCTATTCCTACTAGTATAACATTGATTGTTACACACATCTATTGAATACAAATGTGTAAAAAAAGAGTTAGTGCTGTTATTTTTGATAAGAGCTATTGTAAATAATGTATCACTTGCCCGACAATCCCATTTACAAAAGAAAGAGGGCGATGAAATGTCAAATCTCAATTTTGTATAAAACATATTTTCCTTAAAACAAAAATTGAAATATCTCAACAGTTTGCAACGAGATGCGAAAATGAAAACAATTTTTGCTTTTAACGTTTTAAAATTATCTTCATTTTTATAACACTATGATCAAATAGTGTTGTAAAAATGAAAATATTACAACTAGATTGATCGAAATCTACATTGTAACATTTACGGTTGGTATGCTTGGATGTTGAGGTGTATTTTAATGTACGAGGGCGCATTGAAAACTAATGCCTCCATGGCTATAACTTTATTAATAATAGATATATTGTTTACATATAAGTGTGAAATGATAGTATACCCACTGATATAATCACTTTCCCACATAATCGCCATTGACAGCAACATTTACGCCAACGTACTACGAGTTGCGCAAATCCGTCACGGAAACAGCTTGAAGTCTTCGCACGGCACCATTTCCGCACCTCCGTTATCACCTCTGCATCCAAAGAGAAACGCTTGCCCTTGAGATGTTCCTTAAGCTTCGGAAAGAGAAAAAATCACAAGGCGCAAGATCTGGGCTATAAGGTGGATGAGGTAAAACGTCATAAAACCCAAGCTTCTCCAGTGCTATACGCATTCTCTGACTTGTGTGAGGCCGAGCGTTGTCATGATGCAAAATTGGCACTTTGTCTGGGCGAACCCTACGCAGCCGTCGCTTCAGATTTGTTAGGGTGTTAACATATCCTTCGGAGTTGACAGTACAGCCACGTTCTAAATTCAATATGAACGATGCCATCGCAATCCCAGAAAACGGTAATCATGACTTTCCCAGCAGACGGAACTGCTTTGAATTTTTTCGGTTGTGGCGAACTCTTATGTCTGTACTCCATGGACTGACGTTTCATTTCAGGGTCGTAATGATGTGCCCACGACTCGTTGCCGGTCACAATTCTGTGGAGGTCGTTGCTTTAACCGCACGTCCATGCCGGTCGCTATTTTTAGAACTGTCGTGCGCAAACGCGATGTCGCTGAGAATCTCCACTAGGGAGAATTATATACCAAGAGTTAAGGTAAATTAATTATCAATACGCCCTCGTATGTGCTTTTGTTTTACTACACCATATGTTACACCTCTAGTTTTGAATATAGCTTGTATTCTATTCTACATTTTTCTCTTAGCAGTCCACATGTTCTTAGTCGTTTTCAAAAGTACATTATTGGAGTTTTTATATGTAATTATATAATTAAAGATATCATTATTAAAATCACAAATTATTAAAAAGTTAGAAATAAGGAACAAAAATTTAGTTGTATTGTCTTTAAACAAATTATATGAAATCATTATGTATCGCTGAAATTTTGTCCGTTTCGTCTTTTTTATTCATATAAATTTTCAAAATAACCGTAACACTTGTCTGTTGTTATCGCTCTCCTCTAGAAAAGCTTTCACCTTTAACTACATATTCTAAATGCCGTTTACGCATTTTACAAAAATATTTTCTAAATATATGCACATGAATGATAATGAAAGGAATCGAGAATTGAGAACTGCATTGGCGCTTGTGAGTTTATCTTAATTTGTGGAGAGAAATTTATTAACGACACTATCTACGAGTAAAATAATTAACGCATCTGCCAAGGTGTCAAGAAGTACTCATTTATCAACTATTAAGAAGACATTGTCCAATTTTTTTATCCCTACACTAACGCGTCTTTAGATGTCTGCGCCTTCATTTTAAACTGTATATCTGTATTACTGCACTCAAAAAATAGATAGTAAGACCTAGGTAATAAAAGGGAGTTAATAACCTTCATCACGATGTTAATAAGCTTTATTACCTTTTCATATCTGATACGTGCTTTTTAATATATAGTTATGCTTCTTATTAAAAAATCTAGCCGACCCTAGATAATGAAAGGAGTAATAAATTATATTAAAGGGTTATGATATTTCTCATACCTGGTATTATCTATTTTTTTGAGTGTGGGTAATAATGATGCAAAGGACATGGCGACAATAATAATTAACACGTGCCTTTACATCTCCCGACAGCTTTCGCCAATTGCAGGGGGCATCGGGTGGCCATAAGTTATTATCACGCCCGTGACAGTAGAGCGTCCTAAGATGTTCACCCTCAGCATTCTGAGAATTGCGAGCCCGGGATTCTAACGCGGTATCCCGAGACTGGTAGCCCAGCGCCACACGTCCCCTCTGATGGAGAATTTGCTACATACTATGTACTGACATCAGAATAAATATTTATATTTTCTAATATCGTTGATAAATATTTCATGAGCATAGGATATTTTCGAAGCATTTGCCTTCAACCTTACAAATTGAATTTTCCAACCTTTCCATTCAAGGATCGGTTTTTTGAAAAGGTCGACCCACGAAACAGTCGACCACGTCACACACATACAAAAATCCATAATTTCGTTCGCACACAATAAAAGCGATGTAGTCCTTTTAAAGAGGGTAAATTTCTCGTCGAAATAGGAGAAAGAGAATAAAGGGCGGGAATGGACGTAGACGGAGAGAAGGCAAAGAAAACGAGATAAAGATAGCAAATGTATAGATATGAAACTGTGTCTCCGGAGCAAGGACCTCCACTGGGACGGTTGCCAGGCAACGAAAGCCGCTATCCAGAGCATCACCGGAGTCATGGCAACTGTCCAGGCACAACTACCACCACCACTGCTACTCATTCCACCCCCTCCACCATTATTATGTTGCACTGCACGGGGATTTTTGGTAGCGTTTCGAGTTTTTAGTCTTAATCCCTGGATATTGCGCTTTTTGCTTGATAATTGCGTGAAAAAAGTTTTAGGTGATAATTTAAGCTGGAATATTATACAAACGATGAATTGTAATGGGAATAAGAATTATGGGAATTGAAAAGGAGTGGCAGAATTCTGTTTTCTGTCAAATTTCATAGCATTTACTTCCAGGGAAGTTATACTTAGATATTTCGAATGATTTATCCAATTTTAAATTACGTGCTTTACTTATATGTATTAAGAATACGCACACTTAGGCGCTTGGACTATTAAACTGTTTATTTGCGAAAGAAAGTTTTAATATTTTATCTGGACTTGTACTGTTACATATAAACGTAGAATACAAAACGCAATTGCAAAATGTTTTGTCTACAAAAGTCTATTTTTAGCATATGAAAATTGCGACTTTTAGTTGAAGTACTACATTTTAATTGGAAAACATCGATTTCAGATATACATGTTTTATTTCTCACATTTTAGCGTGCAGCATACACTACCGGCCACAATTTTTTGCCCACTTACATTTTTGCTTGGATTATAGAAAATTATTTATTTATTATTATTTAGGGGGTTATAATTATTTACTTACAAGTAAAAGAAAGATAGCACATTAAACAATTCCGCAAAAGACTCCTCTACTTAGTTATCGATTGAATCTCCTCAATCCCATAATTAGTGGTCCAGGTAGGGCCATAAAAAGGCCCGAAATGTAATACAATTATCCTTCACTAATAAATAACGCTGGCCACGAGCAGTACCGCGCATCGGCGTAGAATCAGTTCGGACCGAGAGGAACGGTAGTATTACTTCGTCTGCGGAGCAGTACGGACATTTTCGCTGCCGGTCATTTGCGCAATTGTTTATCTGTCCTAGAAAAACTATGATTTCGTCAGCAAAACGACCCCGGTCGGACAAACTTCGAAAATTTATTGCAGAAATTCCAGAGTTAATATATGAAGGTGCTAAAATTAAATGTGTAATCTGTAAAATCCCGTTAACGTGTTGGTCCGGACAACATTGTCTATGACACGTAAATAGTGAAAAGCATGTCTCAAAAAGAAATTGCGCACGAGACAATGAAAAATTTATATTTAATTGATGGGTTACGTTTATCGCATGTAATATACCGTTTAATTTACTAGACAAGGAACCATTTATCTGCTTTTGGGATAACTATTCGGAGTGCAAATTACCAAGTCGAACATCGTTACGAAGAATTGTGCCATCTGCGCGCGAACATATTGAACAAAAAATAAAATCGGAGTTGAAAGATCAAAAATTCTGGTTATGTGTGGACGAAACAACAGATCGGAAGAAACATTCTGTTCTTAATGTAATGGCACGCAAATTGGAACCTCATCAATCGGCACCTTCAATTCTATTAGTCTCCAAACGAATACAACAGTGTACTGCCGAAGTAATTTCAAAGTTAGTGTAAATACATTGGACAAGTTTGAACTTCCAACAAACCAACTCTTGATGTTAGTGAGTGATGGTGCTGCAAACATGCTTTCTGTAGGCCGGTCTCTTAAAAAGCATTCTGCTAATTTGTTACACATTACGTGTAAAATTCATGCTCTCAATCTTGTGGCGGATAGTATCAGAAAATGTTATCCTGAGGTAGACGCTTTAATAGCGCATACTAAAGCAGTATTTGCCAGATCACCGAAACGTATTCGCGAATTTCACAGACTGTGCCCCCGTATACCAGAGCCACCAGAACCTATTCTAGCTCGTTGGGGAACATGGCTGCAGGCCGCATTTTATTATCATAAATATTTTGACAATATTAAGAACGTTGTTTTACAATTCGATACAAAGGAAGCTGCCGCTATCCAGAAAAGCCAGTCGAAATTTCAAGTTAGTCAGGTTAAAATGGATTTAAAAATCATTCACGACAATTACTTCGGGCTAGCAGATGCAATAGAAAAATTACAAAATCCTGCGGTGCCGTTAGAAGAATCTCTACAAATAGTGCAACATGTTCACGCACAGCTATGCGCGATTGAAGACGCAGAAAATGTTTCTGTTTTAGAAAAATTTGAAAGTGTTTTTGAGAAAAATTCTGATTTTGGCACATTAAGACACATTTGTGAAGGTGCGTCAACAGAATCGTTAAGTTATTTGAAAGGTTATTTTACTTACGCAAATATTACGTCACTAGATGTAGAACGTTCGTTCTCTGCATATAAACGCATTTTTTCCTCATACCGTACTAGTTTTGCCGAAACAACAGTTCTAATGTTGTGCATCTAATGTTGCAGATATTTAACAGACATTATTTACTTTGTGATTTCACGGAGGACTCTTAAAATGGTAAGTGTTTGAGTACGTGTTATTTAATTTTTATTTAAAAGATGAGCGAAATTATTTGCGGCAGCAAACATCTCTATTAGCAGAATAACTCTAGTGGAACGCGAGGCCTGGTCGACTCTACGCTACTGCGCTCGTGGCCAGCTTTACTAATAAATATTTAATGTAGTGCAGATAAAGATGACAATTTCCTATTTACTCGAACTAGAATTATGAATTTGGATTTAGTAGTTATTGTTCTTTTAAACGGTGAATATCGTTAATAAAATTATCTAAAATTAGTATTAAAATGCCGAAAACAAGAGAGTTGCCTTTAGAAATCCGCACAATGATTGTTGCTTTACATAATCTTGGCAGAAGTAACAGAGATATCGCAAGAAAATTGAAATTAAGTCGTTAAACTGTCAAACTGACTATAACGTTAAAAAATATCAAGAGGCTGGCACATTAATAAATAGAAAACGAACAGGACGACACAAAGTGACAACACCAGTGGAAGATCGTCGAATAATTATGACGAGTAAACGAAATAGATGAAAAACTGCACCTGAAATAATGGCTGAAATAAGTATTGAGAGTGAAAAACGAGTTAGTTTAACCACCGTGAAAAGGAGGTTAAGAGAGGGTGGTTTATTTGGCCGAATAGCGCTACGTAAACCACTCCTACACAAGCCAAATAAAAAGAGCTGCAGTGGGCTAGAGAGCATTGGACAGTTGATGAGTGAAAGCATGGGGTGCGGATCGCTAATGGTTTGGGATTGTTTTGGCGCCGCATCCGTAGGAGACTTGGTTAAAATAGATGAAATTTTAAGAAAAGAGCGCTACCGGGAAATTTTGGAAACAAGTGCTATACCATCTGGAATGAGAATAATCTATGACTATTTATTTCAACATGATAATGATTCGAAACACACTTCCAAAGTGTGCTGCAAATATTTGGAATCGGTGAAACGCGAAAGCAATATCAAAATAACACTACCCTTGCGTAGCTCGAAATATTTGAAAGCACTTTGTATTAACTAAATAACTAGTAGAGTGGCAGGATAAAATCTAGAAGACAATAAGATTCAAATTAATGGACAATTGACAAACGTGAAAATTATAAGGTTTGCCGAATGTTAAAATTGACTATTTCTTTTGCATGGTCTGTGCGAAGGTGATCCTAAATACAACAACATAGAAAACTTTAAAAATAAGCATATTGTCTACCAAAAACTGGCAAATGTAAACGAACTTACCAAAATTGATTAATTCTATTAAAGATATAGCAGCATTAAAGTAAGGAAATACATGAACAAATTAAGGAAGTAATAACGAGAACGAAAACGGAAAGTATGAAATTCCCAGCATTTATTAACAATAAATAACAAGAATAGTTTGGGTTTTTGAAACTTGACAGATTGAGAATTTACAACGTACAACGTATTCTTGACGATGGATTGCTATTTGAGTTGCTGTTTGAGCTATTTCCATCGTTTATGAGATTGGTATAATCCGACGTCGACGTCGACGTTCCACGAAGGGCTATGTGTTCTTAACTGCTGATAGAATAGAATACAATAAATCTGTTTATTATGTAAGCACAGCGCATATAAACGTAAAAAACATACATGTAATCTAATCATAACTTAGATATAATAGCAACAAAAAAAATCAACAAATTCATTAATTTTTATTTTAATTTGAATATTCAATAATTATCAAAATTTCATTTAATATTTACAAAATTATTCGAATTCTGGCATTTTGATAATTTATATTATTAATTCTTCGTTTTTTTAAGACTCCATTAGTATTAGTTTATGGGGAACAATCAAAGTCACAAGTCTATTTTCAATAATTTTCTTCTTAATAATGGTGCTCAATCTGACATTTGTGACATATCAAAAGTTTTTGAATTAGCAATTCACAAAAAGCTGTATCCCGCTGTAGCGAATTATATTTCTGATGCTCAGCATGGCTTTGTCGATAAGAGATTGACCACTACCAATTTAGGACACCTAGTAGGTCGATGTCATCTATACTGACATGTCAAAAGCATTCGACCGGATTGATCACGGTTTTCTACTACGCAAATTGCACAGACTAGGATTTAGTACCGCTCTTGTTCAAATAATGAGTTCCTACTTAATCAATCGTAGTATTTATGTATCTTATAGTGGCCATTGTTCAGCAAATAAAGTAATTACATCGGGAGTACCACAGGGATCCAACTTGGGACCGCTGCTTTTCTTATTGTTTGTAAACGATATTTCTAAAGTTGTGAATTGCGAAATTCTGATTTTGCTGACGATATCAAGATCTCAAAAATAACTTCACACGGTGATTCTTTGAAGCTACAAAATAACCTAGAATTGATATCTAACTGGTACAGTTGCAATAGATTAAACCTGAACATAGCAAAATGCAAAATACTTACCTTAACCAGGAAAAATCCTCGATCCTGTTTGACTACTCTGCCGACTCTGACGTGCTGGCTCGCTGTACTAAAGTTAGGGATCTTGGAATATTGTTTGATGCCCAGCTCACTTTTGTCGAACAGATTAAGGAAATCATTTCCTCCGTCGCAAAAACCATGGATTTCGTATTGCGTAACACTATAATGTTCACAAATCTATCTTAAATCAAGACGCTGTACTTTTCCTTGATGCGCCCAAAACTTGAATACACGAAACCGTCAGACCTCTGCAGGTTAGAATCAAAGAACATAGGAAACTAGTAAGCAACGCGGAAATGGAAAAATCGTGCTTGGAACTACTTGCTTACGATGAAGCCCACAACATCAAATAGGACAACACGACGATCCTTACACAGTACGAAGAGGAAACTAAAGTAGGTTACGCACATGGCTACAACGTCAAATGTTAAAATCATACCAACACTAGAGGTAAATAACGCCTGGTTACCAATAGTACTTGACAGCATTGAAATAGTAAAGACAGAAACAGAGGCCTCACAACCACGATAACCGAGAAGGAGTGACAAGCCTACCGCGTGAAAGGCAAATTATTACTACGCAAAAATAGCAGTTGACGTTTGTTGATGAGCTAATATCTTTAACTGTTAATAAAGACAAATTGACACATGCTTGCCCAAGTAACGAATTTGGCAAGAAACAACCTTTTTCTAGATTACCCTGAAGACGATAATAGATGCACTGATGAAACGTCAGATTGGGCCAATCCCAGAAACGTTGGAAACAGCCCAAACAACAACTCAAAAATATTGAGATTTGTTGTGATTACGTTGCCTAGCAACGAGCACCTTTGCTGAATCTGGCATCACAGGAAACAATTGGGCGACCTTCTTAGCCAACTTTACACAAAAACAAGAACAGATTACCAAAACTTTTATTACTGCATATCGTGTTATTTTCTATGTTTAGGTATGGCATATGTGGTATCGTCATCTTTTCATTATCTTTCGAAAAATGTAAACACGATGACACCGCAGATTGAATTGTGCTGTTGGTGACACCCAAAGTTAGTTTACAACAAAAAAATCAACCGGTTTTTCTGAAAGCTTGAACGTTTCATCGTGCCAAAGAATATTACATTTTGGATAATTCGCTACCCTCCCTGAAGAATATTTCATTTCGAATCAACATATTGATGAGTAAATACTTAAGTTGATATATTGCGATACTAACACCTATTACATACATATATACAATCGCATTGTTTGTAATCTTTTCCAATTCAATGAACTGGTGATAAACTACATTAGTATGGCAGTCTTATACTTTACATTGAAAAGGCATGCATTGAAGGCAGAGGCTATGGCTGCGATCCTTAGATTGAAAGTTAACAGTTTGTGGCAACCCAGCATTCGAGTTGGAAGACACACTGATACTATGGGGACGGTATTGGACGGGGCTTTGTTACAAATGCTCATGGACAGTATGGCACCTGAAATTATTTTTATTGATAAATTGAAAATTACAATACCGAATAGAGACCAGGAGTAACTTCAATGCTCCTGATAACGGACGGGTTACGGACGGATCGTAATCCAGTAAACGCACAGGAGCCGATATTTGTGGTCCGAGCCCTAGACAGAGGATATCTATCCTTAAGCCGGAGAAAGCACGCAACAGTAGCATCCTGTGCTGAAGTTATCATCGCAAAGGGGGACTGCACGAGGAGAAAAATAAACATCATGATTGATAGTCAGGCGGCTATCAAGGCAGTTACGAATCCTATTTCTAGGTCAAAACTAATAAAACATTGTAAACTAAATAGATCGGCAGAAGACAATAATCTTTGATCTGGGCGCCAGGACATGAGGATGTTAAAGGTAATACAATAACCGACAAACTAGCTAAGAAGGATTATAAAAGACACTTCAGAGGACTAGACCCTGTCTGTGGAATCACAAGCGATTTCGCTAGAAAGGAGATCTGGTCTTGGTTAAATAAAGAACATGTACAGAAATGGAGGTTGACTGGAAATGGAGATGCCAAGTTATCTGTTAACTTAATTAGACGCAGCAAAAAAGAAGTCAAGACTATTACCGGATAGGTAACACAGGTTGAGTAAGCGAACGTCAATGTGGAAGATGCGAACTACAAGAGGAAACGAGTTTGCATGTAATCTGCACATGCGAGGAAGTAAAAATATTCAGGCAGAAAAGTTTCGGGGAGGATCTAATGGAGCCTTCGAAGGTACTCAAATGTCCTTAGGCAAGATAATGGCCTTTATAGAGGACACTAAGCTACTTCAGTGGAAATGAGAGTTCTATTGGGGGCGATGTAAAAGATCATTAAGCTCAAGTGACTATTGGTGACCAACCCAAATAGTGTGACTGATTGAATGAATGAATGATTGAATGAACGCATTGGAAACTGCGGCAATACACTAGGCAATCCTTAAATCCGATTCCGAAGATTGGTGCTGAAGAGCTTATTTACAGTTAGATGAAGAAAACGTTTGGCATATAACGATTAATACATTTAAACATATATTTTGTTTTTCAACTAAGTTAGAAGTATACATATTTATGAAAATGTGATCAACAGATTGTTATACATGCGAAAGTATTATTATTGCGGAATCTTGAGACTAATAACAATCTTTTATTATCGGCGTCTTCATTTTATGTATGGATGTATCGGTAACACATATGCATAACATCGCGAGCCGTTACCACATTCTTTCTCTCTCTTTCCTTCCCATATAATATTATCGCGAAGACATCAAAGTTAATAACCTTTGTTATTATTTTTGTCTACAATGTCCATAGTGTTGAAACTGATGGAATAAACACCATAAATTACTGTTTTTATCATTGTCATGCATTCAATTCTCTTAATACAACAAAAGCAAATTAAAGACTATAATATAAACATTAATTGTTCAATTATTCTTCATGTTATTCATATAATAACGTATATAAAGTTATGCAATTAAATAGTTAATTTCCACCTTTATATGCGCTTACGTTTTATGATAAAAATAATCTAGTATCTATTGAGATGTAAAAAATTGTAATAAAGGTACAGGTCTCGCGTTGTAGGATGGCGAGTTCCGGCGCTGTCCGAAGGTACTGTCGGACATCGTTCGGGAAAATTCAAGTTTGAATGCAACATGCAGTGGCGTAGCTCGACTTATTTTTTAAATTATTTTAGCATAATAAAAAACGACTATAAAATAAAGTGTATTAACAATCTATGTTACAAAAAATTATAAGAAATGCACTGGCATCTTTTTACAAATCTTCATCATCCCCATCGTCACTAAAATGGAAGTCGTCTTCACTAGAATCCTCGTTTAAATTAATTATTATTTCTTCGGTTCTGACGTCAATTATATATTCACTCTCCATATACTTTTTTTCAATATTTATTACGTGTTTGCACCTTTTTTGCCAGTTTTCAGCCGTGACTACATTAAATTCTTCTTCGGCTAATTTCCATGTATCGTTTATTTTAAATGTAGTAGTCCGTTTTCCCACTTTTTGTTTTACTGTTGCCAATATTAATTCGATAGGATTTAAATCCGGATGATATGGCGGAAGCCTTAAAATAGTATGGCCGTTTTCTTGAAAAATCTGATCAAATTTGTACGGCACGTAGTTTTTTTTGTGAACTTTTACGATTTCGTAAAGCTGTGGTTTAAGCATTATGGGTGTAAATGGTATATTTATTTTACCATGATACCGTTTCCGCCTTTCCAGAAGTACTATTGTGTGGACGATTAATCTGAACATTATGGTATGGCGCCTTATCTACCACCACAACAGATTGAGGAGGTAGATTTGGAATTAATTTTTCTCGCATCCATTTTTCAAAATTTGTTCCGTTCATTTCTGAATGATAATCGCTCAATGCTGTACCAATCTTAAAGATTTGGAGACATTCTGGCAAAAAACCTTGCTCTCCACCTGCATGAATAATAATTAGTCTGTCCCTTTTAGAGATATTTGTGAAAAGACCATTATTAGTGTCGACATTCCATCGAGAAAAATTACAGGACAGTTTTGTTTTCGAGAGTACGTTATTTTTTGTAGATAACCGATTCGACGTGCTCGAATATCACTTTTTTCGATTAGCAATTTGCGATTGTTTCTTGTTTTTCGAAACCTGAATCCTAAGTCTTTGACAATTTTCCTTAACGAAGTTAACTGACCGGTCCATTGTAAATCTTCACGTAGTTTTTCTCGTAAAGCCCGAAGTGTAACTCGACATCCTTCAGTTTTATGAAACTTGCGTATTCGAAAAGGAAACTTAAGGCTAGCGTTTTCGCCCTCAGTTTTCGTTACCGAAACTAAATTACAACTGAGTAACTGAGTGCACGTTTTCGCCAAAACGGCGATAATAGATCCCTAACATTTTCTTCTAATAGCAAGTTAATGTTCATTTAAACCCTCATTTGCATTAAGTAAATAACATTAATACAATATGTAAATAACATACTTAAGATACAGGTACAAAAACCCTTCAAGTCAATAGAAAAATAGATGCATAAATAATGTCACATTCTTCGAAATACAGTAGGAAGGTTTGTATTATGTAAACATAACTCCTTACTACGCCACTGGTAACATTTAGATTGAGCGGTGTTGTATTTCCACCGCGCATCTGAAGCGATCGCTATCCTATAACGCACAAACTGTATGTATCTAAAAAAATTATGTCCATTTTATTTTCAAGAGTTTGTACAAAAATTTTGTTGAAGACCGTAGCCAGATAAGCATGGATTGCCGGTCCCAGGGTATTTTTCGTCGGAAATTGGGGCATATATTTGACCTCCTGGAAGCAGCTTACAGTCAAATTTCCAGCTCTACATATTGTCCGGTCTTCGAGTAAAAAAAAAACAATTTCTTTTTGAAAAATGATTATTATTTATATCTCACGATTCGCTTGCCTTATCGAAACGAAAAAAATATGCAGTTTTTTGACGCTATTAGAAAAAAATAATTAGGTTTTCGTCGATCACGCGCTCAATTCCGTTTTGGTACAATCACCAAAATTTTTTGCAAATCTCTTATTACTTCCCTACTACCTCCATTTTTTTCTAGACGATCCAAGTGACACGCCATAGTGAAAAAAATCTTTTCAACTATGAGTGTTGCGGCATCTTATTTTTATTTATTGATAAATTCACAAATTGTTGCTAAAATAGATCAGTTGTATAGAAAATAAAATAATTTTATGCCGTTGGTAAGGGCTTTCAAGTGTTAATGCTAGTTTTGAAAGGTAAACGGAAGCATTTAATAACTGCTGAATCGAACGAGTTTCAGTTTGTCACAAAAATCCGTTGGCTTGTTGAATCAGTTAAAGCAAAAATTCCAGCTTCTTGATAAGCAATTGGATAATAAAATGCTTCTGAAGATGGTATTTCACAGTCAGTTTGGAAAACGACTTTCATGTGATCTTACTTATTTTGATGGAATATTGAATAGAGCGAAGGGTTAGATAGGCTTTGAGAATACATTAGCCATAGAAGTTGAAGCTAATGGTTGGCAACTCAAGGAACTTCCCTTTGAAAGCGTCACTTTTAATTACTTAAGATGATTTCCCAGAAATGACAGAAAAAGAGTTGAAGATTTTATTTGCTGGTTCATATCAATATAACCAAGCGATATCATATTTAACTGAAATTATGAATGAGTCGAGTTCAATTAACCTGGCCCATGCTTACGCGGCTGCGGCTTTTATTACTTACATTTAATCTCGGTTGCGTGTAATGCGTGTGTGTATTATGAAATCCTCGTATATATTCTATATTGTCCTTTTCGGCCCCTTTTTGAATGCTCTTCAAATTTGCGTTTTCCTTATTTACCAAATTGTTTTAATATTGTTTCATTACTTTAATACTGTTAAAAATTGGTTTAAAACTTACCATATTTAAATGTTTGACCTTTTGATGATTGTATGTCTTGTTACAGATGATATAATACAGGTAATGCGTTAATTATTTTTGTGTATTTTAAAAAATTCTTTAAATATAATGTCGAAATACTATAAAAATGTCAAATGTAAATTAATAAATACGAGGATGATACGAGAAGTACCCGTGTTTGGAGACAAATGGCGCTTTGTGTCAAAATCTGTATTATAGATTGTGAGTACTATTCTCTAGTTTACTACTACTGTTAAATCCATTGCAAACTCGGCACAGGGTTTTTGACCGCGCCTTTTCCATTTGTGATTGCCCTATTGACAAAAATAGTAACCTATTGCACACCAAACACCTCACACGATATACGTCGTATTTGAAGTTTGGGTATTTTTAAATAAACTTTCGAACATTGGTCACCAAGCAATAATTTTGACGAATTATCTCTTCGCTCATAATTGTTACTAAAACACGGTAACGTAAAACGAACTGAAATGATTGTCTACAGATTGATATTCTTTCCGCGATTGTTGTTTCTCCCCTATTAGGTATGTGCGTAGTAAATATTAATGCATACGGCGCATGGTATTACCAGAATATCAACCGCCTCTCTACGCGAACGTGGTTTGGCACCGGCTTTGCGAAGCTTACTCGTTACTAAACTAATGATTGCTATAGGATTACAAAAAAATTAATAAATCAACAAAATACGATTACTTAATTTTACGTTCTATATTTAGCAATTGAGTAGCAATTTAAGATAAACTTAGTATAGAATAAACAAATTAAATTAATGGTATGCATGTCATCTTTCAACGAGGATAACTTCAAGTTTATTGAAGTTTCGGTTCCTATTGACGTTATAAATATGTTGCCGAGTTCATTCGCATACATAAGCTAAATACTACTGCGGCTTTCTTTACTGTATCATCTAATGTATGTGTCTATGTGTAAAGTACAGTCTGGGTACGGCAGCGTTTCTAAATGATAATACAGAATCTCTTTACTGTGTAGCGGGGCTCATCCGGTTTCAAAAGGAGCCGTTTCCTACTCGCGAACAGGTCATTTGGCAATAACCGCGCTCTGATTAACATAGCAGAGTGCACCATCATCAGCAGCGGCAACGACGACGAATCGACAACGGCAATGGAGCGGGGCATCGGTAATGGGTGCCCGTTTCATGAGAAATAAATAAAGAGCCTTAGAGTGAAACAGAGATACGGGTCGTGGGTCAACCGTGCCAATGTCCACATCGTACACATTGAAGCACTTCGCCAACGAACCAGTAGCTCCATCTCGTTTGATCGTCGCATCGTTATCTACGTTTTGTTTCAATTGTTTCCGCAAACGTCTACTGCAGAATGACCTGCTCTAACTCAAGCTGTAAGGAAGATTCTATCATTTGTGGAATTAAATGGCGATTTAAAGACGATGTCGTCGTCAAATGAATACATTTTTTATGCAAAACAGTAAAACTATAAATTTAGGTTTGAAGGATCGGACATAAATGTTTATTACAATTAAGGGATTTCCCGGCAAAACAACAGATGTTACTTTTATGGGAAAGTAAGTAGACAAAATTCGACGATTCTTTAAGAACCACAGTTGTCAGGTGACTTTTCCCACAAAAACAACAGTCAGTAACATATGTTATTTTTGTTTTACAATACATCTTTAGTTTTATTTATTATTCTAATCTTAGGATAGAAGTATTAATTCTTTATTTTCCGCATTAGATAATAATTCCCTTAAAAACAACAGATGTCAGAAAAATTATTATAGTTTTTTAAAATTATCTTCATCTGAGTTTATTGTATTTCTTTTAATACATGTTCAAAAGATGTACTATATGCTTACCTACCTTCCCAAAAAATTTAAGCTTTCTGACAATGAGTTCAGTCTAATCCAAGAAAGATCGTTTTTCTTTGTTCCTGAAAAATATGATTATTTGACAAATGTGCTTTTTCCCGGGTACTCCTTAATTGATGGATATTTCCTCAGAAGTACTAAGCCCAATACCCATATGAAAGTGGATCACTTTCCGTCCTACTTTTTTCCATTTATTTGATTGTACAATTATAGCCTTCTCCAATGCTCACCACTATACACCCCAGTATTATTGTATTGAATTATAGAATTGTGTCTACTGTGTAAATGGTAGGTCAAAATTTTCAACTAATGTAATAGATACAAGCTATCTTTCAAAAATGCTTATGGATATACAGAATGATCGATAAGTAGCGTGCGCTTCGCGCGTCGTCGCCAGTTTCCGTTGCATGAACGCAGGGCAATCGCAATCGTAGTCGTGAGGTGGTGGTTCGTAAGCAGTGAGATGTAAATGAAAAAAATAATAGGTAAGTAGGATAATGGATTTACATATTTTTACCATTGGATAACTAACGTTAACATTTCTGGATACAAAAATAATAAAATAGTTGCCAGAGATTGGTCAATATCAGAATTCTTGTTTGTATTGGGGATTAGCGAAAATTACAAAAATATCACCGATATCGTTTTCAAGGCCAGTAATGCTAACGTTAGCAGTTTAGATAAATTGCGATTCAATTTGTCACACATTTAACAATGCTTTGGTCTCTCCGTTTTCATGTTTTGTACCTAATTCTTAGTATATTTCCTCCTTTTTTGATATAACAGGTATTTCAGCAAAGGCAAGTGATAAGACATGTTAACATGCATCAGTCCGTTGAGGTATCAGCTGTTCTATCTCATACCCTTTTTGTCATAATACCTACCACCCTTCTAGCACCACCCAACGATACAATTATCCCTATCACTCGTTCGTGATTCTCAGGATTCCAACGAAATTACCAAGGTGGTAAGTTTTGTAATATTTTTTGCAAACAAAGTAGTGCAAGTATCACTTCAATCTTTATGTATCTATACACACAACCCACAAGTTATTTTGAGATTATGTCATCATCATCGAAATAATTTTGTATGTACGTATACAATTACAAAATTACTTATACATGGATAATTATTGTTTTTATAGATACCTATATAAAAGTACATACCTTTTAACAATTTTTTGTCGATGTACGAGGTGCATTCAAGTTCTAAGATGATTTTTTTTCTCAGAACTCGAAACAGATAGAAACATGCAGTTTGTTTTAAAATAAGCGGGCACTCTTTGTCAATGCGTGACAGAGATGGCGGCACTCTACGGCATACATAATGTTTAGCGACAGCAGCGAGAGTGAGAACTGTTTTTGATACTTCAAATGGCGACGTTTTCATTACAGGATCAGCGTGCAATCATTCGTTTTCTCCATTTGAGTGGTGTGAAACCGATAGAAATTCATCGCCAGTTGAGTGAAACATGTGGTGATGGTGTCATGGATGTGTCTAACGTGCGTTCGTGGGTGCGACAATTCAAAGAAGCAGAACGTCGTGTGACAACAAACCAAGACAATCTCGGCCTCGCACAAGCCGGTCTGACGATATGATCAATCCAGTGGAGAAAGTTGTTTTGGGGGATCGCTGAATGAGTGTGAAACAGATCGCCTTCAAAGTTGGCATTTCCGTGGGATCTGCGCACACAATCCTGCATGACGACCTGAAAATGCGAAAAGTGTCCTCCAGGCGGGTGCCACGAATGCTGACAAACAAACAACTTGGAAGTGATTTCTCATGCTCCCTATTCACCTCACCTGGCTTCTAGCGACTTTTGGCTGTTTCCAACGATGAAAGACACTACGTGGCCGCACATTCACCAGCCGTGCCGCTATTGCATCAGCGATTTTCCAGTGGTCAAAACAGACTCCTAAAGAAGCGTTCGCAGGGGCCGTGGAATCATGGCGTCGACGTTGTGAAAAATGTGTACGGATGCATGGAGATTACGTCGGGAAGTGACATAAGTTTCACAGTTTTCGTGCGATTAGTTAGTGAGAAAAAAAATCGGAGGTGTTATAACTTGAATGCACCTTGTATTATAACAATTTGGATGTCTGTTTAAAGCTATCAGCGCACTATACCTAACTTTGATAGTAATATTGTTAAAATCAGGTTATAACTTCGACATCGGGACCTAACCTAACTTAACCAGATTCACTTTACAGGTTCCTGGGAAATGTGAGTAATATCGAAGAAACTTGAAGGAAATCTGTAGTTGCAACCACGTAGATCTTTGGGAAGGCCAAGGTACGCGGAAAAGCACTTGAATGGCATGCGTCTTATCTAACTGCTAGATCGCAAGTAGCGGAAATTTAGAGACAGCGGTCAGATGCCTTGCCTCTGGATAGAGGTGTCCCTCAAGGATCCGTGTTGGGCCCCTTATTGTTTATTGTTTATGTGAATGACTTGTTGACCACTGTAGCACATTCGAATACAGTAATGTATGCTGATGATACCAGCTTCCTCGTATCTGAATGGACTAGACCGCATTTAGTTCTGCTCTCACAGAGGCTACTTGATGCTTTTGTTAGTTGGTTTAATAGCAATAAGTTATATGTTAATAATGAAAAAACCGTTTGCATGCGTTTTAGT
Source organism: Dynastes maya (assembly GCA_029619315.2). Classification (NCBI taxonomy): domain Eukaryota; kingdom Metazoa; phylum Arthropoda; class Insecta; order Coleoptera; family Scarabaeidae; genus Dynastes; species Dynastes maya. Next base: position 13,117,834 of record JAROYE020000005.1, on the reverse strand, counting down.
CCAGGTTCTAATAAAATGCACGAATGTGACTTAATAAAAATAAATTCGCGCACAATCCAGCAGGTCCAACATACCAAATTTTTAAGGATCTACTTAGACAAGGGTTTAACATGGGAAACACATGTCACGAATTTATGTAAACAGCTTTCAACATCATGCTATGTAATATATAAATTAAAGACTGTTGCTAGTAATGAAGTTGTAATGTCATACTACTATTATTCGTCATTTCAATCTAGAATAAAATATTGTTCTGGGGTGCTTCTTGTCACGTTGGAAAGGTGTTGCGAATACAAAAATTGGCTATTAGAAATATGGCTGGTGTATCTAAGTGTACTTCATGCCGCTCCTACTTCTCTTCTATGCATCTTCTTACCGTGACTACCCTTTATATACTAGAGATTGCGGCGTATGTTAAAACTAACTTAAGTTTATATTTAAATAATATGTACATATCTACGTAAATTGCATGTGTTATTTTCTATAGGCTGCGTGTTACTTGCACACATATCGTTTTCTTTTTTCATTGATATTGTACATCTATTTTTTTGTATATTTTTTTGTTGACTTATCTTATGCCGTATGGTCCACTAGACCAATAAACTATTATTATTATTATTATTATATCACCTTAACGTAATGGAGGAAGTTAATGGTATTTTAAGCAGCTGGGGTTTATTTACAAGAATAAAAGCACCACGTCACTACAAAATGGGGATTAATTTTCGGCATTATACTTATTCTTTATGTACTTTTGTTAATTTATCCACAATATTAATAAAGTTTTTCAAAAGGTGTATTTTTAACACATTGTTACCCTGTATGCTCATAAATGGATGCTTTTTTCTCTAAAAAGAATAAAGCATCTATCGTACTAATCATTTCAGTGGAATAATAATACCAACAGAACAACATTTGTCAAAATAGCAGCATACTTTAAACCACAGAAATATTTTGTTAAGCAAATACATATTTATCTAACCTTTTAATGGCGAACGTTCCCAAAGTGGCAATATACTAAAAAATCGATTTTTTATTGAATTAATCATATTATTTGCATAAAATTGTTATAAGTTATAACTGACAATCAGAAAAGTTTACATCTATGTATATTTTAAAACATATAAAAAATGTATACAAATAATATGATTAATTCAATAAAAATTAGATCTTTTAGTATGTTCCCATTTTGGGAACGTTCACTAACGTTCGCCATTAAAAGGTGAAGTCAAATAAATGGCAAAGAAGTTCTTTAAAAGAAAGAACTGTATTGTTGAATGAAACATACGAAGATTATTCAGAAACTACGTGGCCTAACACAGATATGGCGCGAATTCGGAGGAATTTTCATTACCATTCTGTAGAATCATCTTTTAATAGATTAAATATGACAACACAGAGCGATCTGTCAATTAGTATGTTTTTGACAGTACGCCAAAGTTAACGTCTCCTATGATTTTGTAAACAATGGAAAAAACTGAGTTGAGAACAGTGATAAAGTACTTTCATTTGAAAGGCTTGACACCTACCGAAATTAAAGCAGAGCTGGATTCAACACTACTGGAATCCGCTTGTTCGTTTTCAATGGTTAAAAACCGGGTTGCCGAATTTAAGCGTGGTCGTACGAGCACAAATGATGAACCCCGTAGTGGATGTCCTAAAACTGCAACTGCCTCGGATATGATTGAAAAAGTCCACCGCATCGTATTGGATGATCGTCAAATAAAAGTGCGCGAGATAGCAGCATAGTGGATATCTCAAATGACAGTGTGCACAGAATTTTAACTGAACGCCGTTTCATAACCGTTGATGAAACCTGAGTCCACCATTATACTTCCGAAACCAAAGAACAGTCCAAACAATGGACACACAGAGGTTCTCCGCCACCAAAGAAGGCAAAAAGGGTTTTGTCAACAGGAAAGGTTATGGCAACTTTTTTGGGATTCTCATGGAATTATCTTGATCGATTACTTAGAAAAGGGGAACACAATAAATGGCGAGTATTATGCCACTTTGTTGAAACAACTTAGCAACAAAATCAAAGAGAAACGGTCTCATTTGGTAAAGAAGAAAGTGCTTTTCCATCAGATAATGCACCTGCCCATAAGTCTGCGATTGCAATGGCCAAAATTCATGAATTGGGATTTGAATTAGTGTCTCATTCGGCCTATTCCCCAGATTTGTCTCTCAGCGATTATCATCTGTTCCCAAACCTGAAAAAATGGCTCGGCGGTTAGAGATTTTCGTCTAACTCCGAGGTAATCGCTGCTGTAAATTGCTATTTTAAGGACTTGGATTCATCGACTTACATGGAAGGTATTGCTAATTTGGAATATCGTTGGAATAAGTGTGTTGAGCGAGCAGGAGACTATATTGAAAAATAAAGTGTTTTTTGTCGAAAAAAAATTACGTTTTCTTTGTTAGGCCACATAGTTTCCGAACAATCCTCGTATTACGTATATTACATTAAACAGATATATTTTCAAATCAAACTTGAGGTTATTTGTATCAAGAGATCATATGTTTGAATCAAATAACGATGTCAAAAAAATTATTTCTTTAAATTAAAATAATATATCTTTGCCTCCATTTAAATTTACAATTTGGTTGACTGAATGCATATTTGTTTGAGTGAAGAACTTTTTTTCTCTGTGAGTGCAATTGTTAGAATCTGAAAAACAATACGAAATGGAGCTATGACTTCAATTAACAGATCTATTCAATAAACAATCGTTTCGTTTTTTTTTGAGTTATTGGCTTAGGTTACGTTTGAATATGAATTTTTGAAACTTTCCTCATTAGAAGTAAATTCGTTTTTTAAAAGAAGTATTGATTTTACCATTTTGTTTATTTATATTTTTGTTTCTTTTTTACTTATACGTATGTATCACTGCCAAAATAAAGACGTATTATTATTATTATTTGCACATAAACCATAAATCAATTGCCGTGATATTTTTCGTATGAAATCCCATATGTAGATACTCACATACAGCTTGGTCTCATATATTTTTGTTAACTTCTTCTAATCAAACATTGGTCATAAAATCTAATTCGATTTTCTTCTTAGGTCGATTATTTAAGTTCCACAGAAATTACAAAATTAATTACATAACATGAATACGCATAAAAATTTACAATCTGCAATAAATTGAAATTCACTGGATTTCTGTTCCGATACAATTTGAAACGCTCAGAACGCGATATTATTGTCGCGCTCTTTACCATTTCTCTGATTGTATCCATTAGATTAGAATTTGTAATGCGACCGTACTGCTGACTATAAATCGCTGATTTAACGATTTCGTAAAATCGCCATCAAATTATTGCCAAGAAGCGATACCTTTAATTGAAATTGTGTTTAAATCTATGTATGTATATTAATTTCGTGAAGCAAAAATGTACCATAAAAATCTTATTGTCTTCTTTTTCTCAGCGAAAATAAAAGTACGTTTTCTAAAAATTGTGGATTTACTATGCACTGTAGTTGCAGCAATTTTTACTACTACCTAACGTTCAAAATTAACATACTGTTTTCACTCACGTTCAACTTGCGAGAGTATCATTTGCATGTCGTAAAACTGCGATCTGAAATTTATGGAAACAGTGAAATTTCGTATTTCACTTGTAAACTTTCGGTCGTAAATACGAAAAGAATACAAATACAAGATGGGACATATCTAAGACGCCGCACCAAGATAAATGATAACAACCTATAACTGCATTATATTATTAAAAGTACCCACAAAAAACGAAAATACTAGAGAAATATCAATATTGCAAGTTTTAATAAGTACATTTGAAAAATTGAATGGTGTGGCAGTGTCATCCAATTTTCGCATTGCATGGAATGCATAAGCATTCTAAATATACATACTTGCATATTTTTTACTTATCTGTTTTTGTGTGTATTGTGAGTGTGATTTGTCTTGTCAGTTATATAGTCACATAGTATGTACATTTATAATGAAAAGTATTGTAATTACAAAGTCGAAGTTAAATTAAATTCCAAAGTTTTAGAGAAATTGTGTTAACTAAACGAAAACCGAAAAAATACCGGTATTTTTCGGTTTCGGTATTATAACGATACCGGTATGGCTTTGATGCCGGTATGAAAATAATACCGGTTCTGAGTCCCTGCTCGTAACTATGGCAGAGTTAGACGGTATGCGTTCTGGTCCCACCAGAGTCAAGTAACAGATTTTTCTGGTGGGCCCGATACAATCCCAAGTCACCATTCGCATGTTGGGGAATAATTAACTGCGTGTCACCCTTCAGGTGATGGTAAAAAAGCTTAAAATCACTCTCGATTGATTTTAATAATTAGTGACAGCGAACAAATCGAACAACGAATACTTTCACGAAGGATTTTCGTGTTCCCATAACGAATGCTTACATCTGCTTTCAAAATTTTTAGGGGATGGGAGAAAATCTGAGCAACGACTTTGAAATGGCACCCAAACCAGGTTGGAAGTCAATAGAGTTGGGGATCTCTACAGTGATATTCATTTCTGAAAAATCCAACAGAAGGGAGAAAGTAATCAACATTGCACTGGTTCCTTAACGCCCTATAAACAAAAAAAAAACCAGAACTGATTAATATGAACTAAGAAAGTATACAATTTTTTATTTCACTTTCTGGACTTTCAGAACGAATTAGTCGATATCCCATAAAGGTCTGGCAAATCGATGATTGGTTAACGAACATAGTCTTGGAACAGATAATGTTACCCCCTGCATAATACTTAGAGTAATTTACTTATACATTAGAGTATTTATTGAAATTTATTATAGTCAATTGTTTGAAATTACCTTTAGGAAATAAATCACAAAAATATATAATTAAAATATTGATATTGTTGTGCATACATTTCTCGAATTATTGGCTTATAAGTTGTAATAAATATGTCATAATTCTACTGAATAATTTTCGTAGTCGAGTAAACTATGCAAAAAACTCAAGTAACACGAGATACATACTATACATGATGACTTTGACTCGAACACTTCTCAATTATAATTTAAATTAGTTAAGCCACCGGCTCAATGGCCTATTGGTAAGAGGGTCTTCACCCAAGCTAGACAGAGTTAAGCGCTGTGCGAGTCCTACCAGGGTAAAATTTTCCTAGTGGGTGCAGTGCAATTCCTAGTCACCTGTCGCATGTTATGGAACAATTAGCTGCGCTTCGCCCTTTACGGCGAGGGGATGATGATAACAAAACCATGGAATACTTTACACACACCATTTACATAAGGTTGTGATATTCACCCCGTTGCGCCGTCACCATGTAAAGAAATATGTCTGCTTTATTATTATACTATTAAACGGTGGATTAAATTCTAATAAGATATAAGAAGTAGGACCCTCGAAAAACTTATATAGAGTTAGGTGAAAAATCTACGTAAAGTACATACAGATCAGTTGGAAACGACCCGAACGCTATAGTTGAATACTGCACTGCGAGACTGCGACACGCAGCATTTTCTTATCTAAACGTTAGAGTCATCAAAAAGAAGAATTATTCAACTAATGATTCAGTGAACTATACTTTTCATTAAATGCTAAATGGCATTGTTCATTCTTCTATTTATAAAGTTATTTATTTTGTATGAATAGAGTTACTTGTTCATTGAAATTGGGAATCGTAGCTTATTATTAGTGGTAACCTTGTTTTTTTGTTCTTTCGAGTACGGCGGATTAACTATAAAGCAGCTGACCATATAAATATTGTACGTACCTGATCGAATCGTCGATTGCCACACGGTATATGACTGGTACAATTACACAAAAACGTGCTTTCTCCATATTTTTAATGTAGTTTTATTATTCTATCGCGAAAACACAAAATTAGTTTGGGTTTCTGTTAGCTAAAAGGGTCAAAGTGTTTATATGGCACCTCATCAGTGACAACGATAATTAACTAAATGGATGGCAAGTAGAAACACTCAAAAAGAAATTGGAAATTCCCCAATGCGTGCAGCTCACAGTACAGTATCAACCCTTGGGCGTGTCACTTCATCATTCTTCATTCACTTCAGTCCTCTATGACGACGTACAAATTCAATTAATTTGTACGTTGGTTGTTAAAGGAAAACCTATTCCTTCACAACCAAAAGGTATCCTAGCTTTTTACATTACTCAACCATTATATCGTTCTAAGCGAAAGAAGTGTTTTTATGATCCGCGTGGGTTTTTAATTAAAAATGTTTGAAGGTTCTCTGGTGAAAAAGAACACAGACAATGATTGTCTCCCTTTTATTAATTAATATTCGGATGCAGTATTTGCCGATGTGATCTTTTAAATTTTCCAAAAGCAAAATTCCATTTTTATGTATTTTCTTCTTTACTTCATTTGCTATTTATTTCAGCTAGTCTTCAGTTATCTGTAACTTTTAGGTAGAACGCGTCATTGTAGCGTATTACTTTTTATAAAGTAGATAATCTGCACAGAAAGAAATCCTGTGAAGATAATTGCAACAACATTGTAGGCACGATTTTTTATTGAATATTCACATACATTTGTAATTATAGAAAGCTGCGCCATCGTTAAAATATTGTAGTAATTTTATTGTAGTAAAGTATGCTTTACTACTATGCTTACGTGAGTAAAAGAATATGCTGTTTTGATATTTAATAAAGATTAAGTAAATTTATTTGACAAAAATTAAGGATTTTGCTTTTCAGTATTTTAGATAAATCATAAGGTTTTTAGAGTATTGCATCATATTATCTAAAAATAAGTAATAGAAAATGAGTAAGTTTGTAAGTAAATCATCATTTATCTGTACAGACGGTTTAATTATCGAAGCCTACCTAAATGCGTGAACTAAATGTTTCCTGCCTTAGAGCTAGACCGAGATAGTATTGGTTAGTCGCCAACAGATGTCGCAGCGAAAAACTTTTCTAATAAAAGATTATATACTCAAATCACTCTTCATTAATGGTGCAGGTAGCCAAGTTCGTCAAGTATCGGTCTCGGATCGAGCCCAGAGTTCGCAACTCTCTCCGAGTAAGTAAGGTCATTCGTTTATCTTACTTCTCCAAATTTACCGAATGCCTGGATTGGTGAACACACACCTATAAGCGCAGGTGTGTAATATTATTTATGACTGGCTAATACGTCCCTGTAAATGGCGAAGCTGTTGGAGATGCAAAAACATAGAATAGTTATTATTTCGTGTATTTGTTGTTTCAGCCATTATAATTATAAGAACACTAATAATAATAATACTTTATCAATTGAATTAATCAAATTAATTAAACAAAAGAAAAGGAAACAAAGTAAAAATTAATACTAAACATGTGGATAAAGACAAAACGTAACGATGGGGTGTCTTAGCCCAGTAGGTTAATTACCGAGGTTGAAAAACTCTTCTACACTATAGTAGCTTTGCTCTATGAAATACCTTATAGTGGACTGCTTAAATCTGGCACTAACTCCTATTTCACGAGGTAGTTTATTATATATTTTTCTCAGTGCTCGTTAATCCTCTATTAGTAATATGCAACACACATCTAGAAATATGGAGATCACTTCTTCGCCACGTTTCATAGGGATGTATTTTTTTTAGCGGTATACTCATCCGTGTGATTGTGGTGATAACAGACGGCTTCATGTATAAAGACGGAAGAATTAGAATACGCAATCTCTTTGAAAAAGAGATTTACATGACTCTATAGGTTTTAGTCCGCTTAATATTCTAACAAGTTGCTTCTGTACCACAAAGACTTTTCCAACAGTAGATGAGGAGTATCCCATATCCCAGCCACGACTGTATTTTCGTATAGTATACAGATAACGATGTATGTAATGGTAGCTGATCCTTCAAGCTACGAAACAGAAACATCTTGGTGTTTAACATTTTTACTAGGTGGTCACAACAAACACTCCATAGCAAATTATCCTGAACATACACGCCAAGAAATTTTGTTATGTATCTCTATTTGAGTGATGGGTTTACCGCGGGTAGTTACCGAGACATGTATATTTTGTGTGCGCTGGCGCGTATGAAAAAGCAAAGAGTTTGTCTCCTCCTCGTTAAGGCTTAATTTATTGGCACAAAACCAGCCATATAACCTATTGACAGCACTATTTGCCAAGTGTCTCGGTTTCGAATAGAGTTGCGTGTGCGGTGGTGTCATTCGCATATTCAAAATTAATAGATCAGAGCAGAAGTTACATATGTCATTTGTATACAGGTTGAATAGTACTGGACCCAATATAGTTCCCTGAAAAAGGCCATGAAGGATAGGTAGTCAACTGGATCTAACGCTGCATAATTTGTAATTTTAATTATTCAAATAATTGTTGCAATTTGTGTAATCTAATGTAGTAACTAAATTGGTTATATAAGTATGATCCCTACACTTGTACAATTGCTGAAAAATATGCATTGTTGTCTGCAATAATTACTACAAATTTATAGTAGCATTTGCTACAATTCCAGAAGTTGTTCTAATATTTTTCCCGTGTAATTAAATGTTTTACTCGAAGATATTGATAAATGGCAAAATGTTATTAGTATCAATAGAATTAATAAGATAAGACTTTTGTGGTAATAAAACTGGACTTTCTTATTTTTCACTTGACTTATAACATCCTGTTGTACTTATATTTATTTTTTTTTATTTCAGGTAAGTTACTATTCCTATAAGCATTTCTGCAGAACATGAGTAAGTATAACATCGATCAAATTTACTATAACAATCTTCAGAAAACAACTCAACATGACCCACCCTGTATATTTGCAAATACATATGCGCATAATTAGTGTCATAGAGTGTGCCTACGTATTCAACACCATTTGTTATTTCTGAATATTTGTCCTAGTTTTTTATAAATAATTTTTATTAAGCGGGAAAATAGATTAGTTTTAGGTTAGAACTAATTACCGGAACGAATCCGTTAAAATAAATCGAAAGATATTTTAATTGAGCAACAGGGGGAAATAGTATTTACGTTAGAAGCAGCAGAGTCTACCAACAAAATTGCTACTGATTTTCAATCTGGCATTCCACATGTTTACATTTGATTATTTATTTTCCCATTGAAATATTTATTTTTTGCAGTTTCGTATCTTTCATCAATCAATAAAAAGCCAAATAAACTGCAACACTTTATAATATAATATGCATCTCATTAGCATTGTATGTGCCATGTCTGAAATAAAAAAAAAATAAACGTAACAATCTTCCATCATGTTAATCTGGATTAGAGAACGCAATTCTTGTTTACCATACATAGCGTCCACTTTCGCAGCGTGTACTTATAAATCATACATCACACCAAGTACGTTAGTAAATAAATTACTGCAATTCGGGACGGGCGGATCTTTTATGGATTAATGAATAAATATTAGTGTTGGGCATAATCGATATATTTCAATAATCGAATGAATCGAAATAATCGTTTAAAACAATCGAATGATCATTCGAAATTTACTAACGATTTCGATTATTTTCCACGATTATTTGACAGAATCCGAGTGACGAGTGAATTATTTCGAAACTCGAAACCTCGAAGTTTTGAATACAGATCTCGAATCGTAATCCGTTTGTGTGCTCCTGCGCAATCAAAACGAATAATGCATGAAAGCTGTGTTTACTATGTACATACAAGGAATCGAGTGGATGTTCAGCTATTATCGGTTGATCGGTGTGCGTGTACTATTTATAATGTTCGAGAAACTAGTGAAATCGTCCGGCGCGTACCGCGCAAAAGTAGACACAATATTAATAAAAAAATTAATAGATTGTTACCTTTTATTGACGTACCGATGACCACTGCGGTAATGTGCGACTGCCATGGTACGCCGCGTAGTACTGCAACATAAGCAATGCTTCCATTGTCGATTCGGTCAGGCCTCGACGACGGTCTGAAAACGTTCTCGTATACTTTGCAAATGATCGTTCAGCATCTAATTAAGCAAGATTTGCGAAATTGAAATATTCCCGTATCTCTTCTGTGCAGTCTTGAATTCCAGATATAGATCGAACCTTTTCTAAATCCGGATTTTTATTTAAAACTGCGACGCGAAATTTTTGCGCGACATCTAGTCCTATAAGATCCGTCAAACTTTCTAGAGCGGCTGCTAAATTGTTGATGTTATTTAACGAGTCTTGTATAGATAAGTGAGTATTTTCTAACTGCGAAACAGTTTGTGTCACTACAGAATAGTTTATGGAAATGTCATCTATTTCTTTTTGAACGTCCGAATCGGAAAAAAGTTGCTGACTCTCGCGAACCGCTTGAGAATTAGAAGAATTAAGTTTGAAAAAGACATCTTTTACTTGGGAATAATATTTGCGATAGTAAGATACTGCCTCGATCCATGTTCCCCATCGCGTCAATACAGGCTGAGGTGGTAGCGGAATTTGCGGATACAATTGCTTGAATGCGCAGATACGTTTGGGCGATTTCGCAAACACTTTTTTGGTAGATGATATTAAATCATTCACGCTAGGATACTTGCTTCGAATTGTTTCTGCTACGAGAAAGCATACTTTTAACATCTTACCAGCTTTCAGCATTGTTGCGGCTTCGTCAGAAATTAACATGGTGGTTTGGGCTCCTACGATACTAAATTCTCTTAACATATTCTTTATTATGTTTACAACGGTTTCAGCATCAGTTCTTTCAATCCTTTTACTGGCCAACAACAAGGAAGCTGCTGGACCATTACGTTTTAAAGGACGCGCCACAATATGAATCACGCTGTGTTTCTGAGCATCAGTAGTTTCGTCCACAGTGAGCCAGATTTTTTGATTTTTCAACTCGTCTTTTATACAGTCTTTTACTGTACTTTGCACATGTGGTAAATTGTACCGCAATTGTCTTTTTGTTGGTAGCTTCCATGATGGAACATATTTATCCAAAAAAGACGAAAGTTTTCATTATCTACTAGGTGCTGTGGGATGTTGCACGTGCTCAACATGAAAATAAAGTCATACAAAAATTGCCAATACGAAATATTGTTTCTTAAATTCAATACATGAAGTTTACATTCAAATGTCGTGCGACCTAGCAACTCTATACCGCAAAATTTGCAACGAATGTGCGAACCTGTAAATTCCAAACCAGGGAAACGCCAAATATATTTCTTCACATGCGATGCAAGAGGTACACCAGGCTTACGTCCCATGTTTTCGAAAACACACAATGAGAACCCGATAAATAACCGAACTACCACACTCCTCAATGACTACCGCATTACTGAACTCTGCATCCACATACGTATATGCACCCCCCCGTACAGGCGCCTCTGCGGGTGCAACCGTTTGTCACGCTGTAGTTATTGATGATGTTTGTACTGCCACTGATTCTGGTAGCACTCTTATTTTGCTCAATTATTCACGTGGTGTTGATACTATTAAACATCACCTACTTATTGCCATTTCAAGATTCCTAAGTTTTGATTCGAAGCTGCGGTATTAATTGATAATTATTTATCCTTTCGACGTCAAGAGGTCATTTTAAATAATAACACTACAAATACACTTCCAATGTAAAATGTTGTCTTTCTAAGATCGATTTTAAGTCTACTTTTTTATTCTGTATACACAGCAATGCTATACAAGTCCCAACAGTATTGGTCTTATCATCTTTACGCTGGTGATGCCCAAATATATTCTTTGTATTGTGAAAATTTACCCGTTGCTAACCATCTATAAATGGTCATATTATAAATACTGAACTTGCCAGTGTAATGGAATGTCCATACTATTTTCATTATCCATCAGTATGAAGAACATTGCCGTAATAGTTTTTGGAAGCAAAGCCGGTATAGAGTACACAAAACAAAATTTGCAGCTGAATATTAACGGTACGATACAGTAAAATAGTGCGAAATCTGGGACTGTAGAACTAGAACTCCAAACAACAATCCTATATCTCGGAGGTTCCACGTCGCTAAAGTAATCCAGTGTTGGCGTTTCTGTGCTAATAATATATTTCAGATGTTGAAGTTTATATATTGATTTACATATCTAGGAGTTCAGTTCTTTAATATGTTCATGCCCTTTTAGATTCGAAGAGAACAAAATGCCCAGTGTTGTCACAGTGCCTGTTCGATTTAATGCAATTGAGAGATCGAGTGTAGATGATGGCTGTTTTAAATTAGATGTAAAAACAACATAGTTTGTTTTTGTTGTATTCAAAAACAATTTATTCGATGCGAACCACTTCTCCATGTCCTTCAGCATAATGTTCGCTTGATCTTCAAATTTCTCATTTCGCACCGATGCATGTGCATATTAATATACGGTTTCTTCGTGCTGTTACGCCACTTGTCCATCGTACTGTTGTATTCGAAAAATTGTTCAGCTATAATATTACGCATTGGTACAATAATTTACTTCTCTTCTGCAGTTGAGCGTTGCCACTGTGAGTACTTCTTGGCCTGGGGGATTAGCGCGCTGCCAGTAGTCATGGTCATAGAGCAATTTCATTATATCTCTGTTATTTCTATTGTATATTGTACGCTATGAGTCATACTACCTTGCCTACTTATATGTATGTATAATATGTAGAGTTGGCATTTTTTAAATTTCGCGAATGATTTCCCTTGATACGTTGTTCCGGCAATAAAGGACATATTCGTCTGTATTACGTTAATAAATTGGCGAATATGTCCTTTATTGCCGGAACTACCAACTTAAATCATCCGCGAAATGTTAAAAATGCTAATTTATTTCTATTTCTTTATTTAATACTTGCTATTTCTTTTTCGTTTTGAATACCCCTAAATTGAAAATCAGACATGTCTGAATTTGGCCATGTATCCCAACTGCTTTTTTTTATTATTTTATTGATTACACTGTGCTCGAATTGGAAACTTTTTTTGCAACAAACTGGGCACTCGGGGAGTGAATCTAATTCCAGTATGCTGAATCCAATGGTGCTAACTGTTTTTAAAAGTTAGATTGCGTTTTCGAGCAATTTCAATTTAAAAATATTAGGCTCAAAGACCCCAAAAAAATTTTTGACCATTTATTGAACTCAAATCGATAGAAATCGATCGTATCAACGAACACACATCGAATAGAAACTATTTGAAAAAATTGAATCGATTGAGTTGATTTTTCAGCATTTTCTTGTAAAACGATGATGACAATTGATTGTTCCGTATAACCGAACATCTGCTGCCAAAATGTTCGTTTGTTTTAAGTCCTTTGCCGGAAGAATGAATTGTCGCTGTGATAGTTTCACGTTTCCTATCATATTATTCAAACGAAATTGCGTGATTTCAATGTGATTGCATGGCGCAGTGACATTTGACGGTTCATACATTGATACGCCTGCTTCTTCGGTTTTCATGCCGTCTAATGGTGATGGCTCAGATTGTTCTGTTGAAATTGGTCTTGTTGGAACAGGAATTGTATTTGAATGCGGCAGCGGCAATTGAGTATATGTTGTTGGAATGTATTTCAAAGAACCACTTTTCTTCTGTTCATACCGTCAGTATAATTCGCGCACGCATAACATTCGGCTGGATCATGTTTTCTTGGATCTATCCAAATCATCGGAACACCAAATGGCATAGCGGCGTCCAATACATATCAGTAAAATCATTTTGTGAGAAATATTGTTTATACAAATCAGCGGTTTCAGCTTATTTTACTCTGAGTGGTCGTAATTACAAATTTTTCACACACGTAATAAAAGGTATTCAATTTAGAACATTTATCCATTTTTGATATTTCAAATTGATTGATTTTACAAGCCAATACAATGAACAATCTCGAACTTTTCACTATTCACTTCGGTTTGGGTTATTTGCTTCAATATTTAGATGTTAACATCTTGACTTCTGAAAGCAGACTGAGCTCTCAGGAGTTAACAGCGCCGCTTATATATCCATTTGACCAAGTGGCAGTAGCGGGGATGGAAGTTTCTAGAAGGTTCAGGAATGATCCATGGAAGGTTCTCGAAGGTTCCAGGAAGCTCTTCAGCCATTGATCAGATTTTCCAGAAAATTCCAGAATATTCCAGAAGGTTCCTGGGGCCTAAAATCGGGGGGGATCGACTAACAGCTAATGAGCCCCATAAGTAATACTAATAATTAATTTTACGCTAAAATTCATTATTAGTATTACTTCTGTACCCGCCATATAGGAAATTTATATCTGTAATATTTTGGTATAACGATGCATATGTCTAATGTTGAATGTAAAAGTATTTATAGTTAAACGCAACTACTGCATTTGGACATTATATCCAAGTGGTTTCTGGTGTCCGTATTGGTTACTATGACAACAGTAAGCAAAACAATTTGTTTTCTTTGATATTTGTTACATTATTTATTTAGAATGGTATTAACTTAAGTATTGTTTTCCCTTAATGCTGTATTTATTTACAGTTTGTTTTCAGTTACAATTTTATTTATTACGAATTTATATTTTTTTGTTATTTTTAAAAATTTGTACTTTGATTTTGAGAAGTGGTTTTTTATTTCGATTTTGTTATTTAATTTGTTTATTGTTAGTTTCAACAATAAAGTCACAATAACTGTAAATTTTATTTTCATCTGCCAAAGAATTTTGTTGCTTTATACTTTTTAAGTTTCTACCTTAAACAGCATATTTCTGATTCTCGATGGTTTAATTTTTCCCGAAGAGCTCTCCCAGCACAGCAGGTAGCTAAATAGCACACATAACATGTGTATTTTTGCTGTACTGCAACAGCTCCTTCGTGCCGACCGAAGGCACCTTTTGAGATTAGATCTACAGAAAAATTAAAATAAAATACTAATTTTGTCTTTGTTATGGTATGGTTTATCTTATCAACAATTGTATATTTTATATTGAGGGTAACGATGACTAAAAACAACTTCAGGTAATAATATTGAACTAGCTTTATCACTAACGCTGGCCACGAGCGGTACCGCGCATCGGCGTAGAATCAGTTCGGACCGAGAGGAACGGTAGTATTACTTCGTCTGCGGAGCAGTACGGACATTTTCGCTGCCGGTCATTTGCGCAATTGTTTATCTGTCCTAGAAAAATTATGATTTCGTCAGCAAAACGACCGCGGTCGGACAAACTTCGAAAATTTATTGCAGAAATTCCAGACTTAATATATGAAGGTGCTAAAGTTAAATGTGTAATCTGTAAAATCCCGTTAATGTGTTGGTCCAGACAACATTGTCTACGACACGTAAATAGTGAAAAGCATGTCTCAAAAAGAAATTGCGCACGAGACAATGAAAAATTTATATTTAATTTATGTGTTACGTTTATCGCATGTAATATAACATAACAACAGGAACCATTTATCTGCTTTTGGAATAACTATTCGGAGTGCAAATTACCAAGTCGAACATCGTTACGAAGAATTGTGCCATCTGCGCGCGAACATATTGAACAAAAAATAAAATCGGAGTTGAAAGATCAAAAATTGTGGTTATGTGTGGACGAAACAACAGATCGGAAGAAACATTCTGATCTTAATGTAATGGCACGCAAATTGGAACCTCATCAATCGGCACCTTCAATTCTATTAGTCTCCAAACGAATACAACAGTGTACTGCCGAAGTAATTTCAAAGTTAGTGTTAAATTCATTGGACAAGTTTGAACTTTCAACAAACCAACTCTTGATGTTAGTGAGTGATGGTGCTGCAAACATGCTTTCTGTAGGCCGGTCTCTTAAAAAGCATGCTGCTAATTTGTTATACATTACGTGTAAAATTCATGCTTTCAATCTTGTGGCGGATAGTATCAGAAAATGTTATCCTGAGGTAGACGCTTTAATAGCGCATACCAAGCATATTTGTCAATCACCGGAAACGTATTCGCGAATTTCACAGGCTGTTGCCACCCGTATACTAGGAGCCAACCAGAACCTATTCTAACTCGTTGGGACATGGTTACAGCCGCGTGTTATTATCAAATACATATTTTACAATAGTTAAGAACGTGTTTTACCAATCGATCAAGAAGTGCCAGATATCAGAAAATCCGGTCGGAATCATCAAGATGAGCAGGTAAAATAGATTAAAATCATTCGCTAAATTTAGTCTGGCTTGCAGTCAATAGAAATTACAAATCCTGGTTGTTAGAAAGATGCTCTAACAAATATGTGTCAAACTGATCACGCGACAATATCAGCTATTGGGCCGATGGTGAAGACCAAAAAATTTGTTTTCTGTTTGTAAAATTTGAAAGTGTATTTAAAAAATTTGATTTTTCACATTAAGACATTTTGTGAAGGTGCAGTCACAATCGTTAATTATTGAAGATTATTTTACTTACAAAATATTTACTTCACTAATGTAGAACGTTCGTTCTCTGCATTAATAATTTTTTCCTAATGCGTACTAGTTTCCGAAACAACAGTTGAAACATATCTAATGTTTGCAGATATTTACAGACATTATTCACTTTTGATTTACGTAGTACCTTAACAATGTGTAAGGTTTTAGCACGTGTTATCTTAATTTGTATTTAAGATGACGAACATTTTGCGCAACAACATCTCTTAATTAGCCAGAATAAATCTATTTGATCGCGAGGTGGTACGACTCTACGCTACTGCGCGGTACCGCTCGTGGCCAGCTTTATTTATCACACTCATTCCTTACTCTGCAGAGAAAATCAAATTGACGAGATAATAAGTAGACACACATAAGTGAACGCGATTGAACTGAAATGATACTATAAAGTTTTAATTGAGGTTTACTTTACTGTATTCTTCCTACCTGCATAGATATATTTGCGTAGGTAGCACACGTCCGATAATACCCGAAGTACACAGTCAACTATACAGAAAGCAATATTGATATTCGTGCGTTCAAGAGGGAGGACATAATACATTTTGCTAACTGTACATGCATATGCAGGCTCACTATTAAATGTTGCCAATTTAAAAATATACGTGTTGCAGTAAGCTTCGTCTCTTTCACCGTCGTAATATTTCGTCTCTATAATTCCACACGTCCAAGAGATACGTACACTACCGGCCATAACTATTTGCTCACCTACATTTTTGCTTGGATTTTAGAAAATTATTTACTTATTGTTATTTGGGGGGTATAACTATTTACCCACAAGTAAAATAAAGATATCACATTAAATAATTCCGCATGATTGTTGCTTTACATAATCTTGGCCGAAGTGTCTGATATCCCAAGAAAATTAAAATTAAGTCGCCGAACTGTTAACTATAACGTTAAAAAACAGCAAGAGGCTGGCACATTATTAAATAGAAAACGAACAGGACGACAGAAAGTGACAACACCAGTGGAAGATTGTCGAATAATTATGACGAGTAAACGGAATATACGAAAAACTGCACCTGAAATAACGGCTGAAATAAATATTGAAGTGAAAAACGAATTAGTTTAACCGCCGTAAAAAGGAAGTTAAGAGAGGGTGATTTATTTGGCCAAATAGCGTTGCGTAAACCACTCTTACGCAAGCAAAATAAAATAAAACGGCTGGAGTGGACTAGAGAGCATCAATATTAGACGGTTGATGAGTGGGGAAATGTTTCCTAGACCGATCAATCCAAATTTGAACTCTTTGGTTCCAAGAGAAGAACATTCGTTCGATGGTCGAAAAGAAAACGAACAGCAAAATCGTGTAGTACCTACAGTCAAACGGCGGATCAGTAATGGTTCGGGGTTGTTTTGGCGTCGCATCCGTAGGAGGCTTGTTTAAAATAGATGGAATTTTATGAAAAGAGCGCTACCGGGAAATTTTGGAAACAAACGCTACACCATCAACACGCCTCTAAACTGTGCCGCGAATATTTTGAATCGGTGGAACACGAAAACAATATCAAAATAATGAAACGGCCCCCTCAAAGCCCAGATACTAATCCCATAGAGCATTTGTGGGAGGAACTCGGAACTCGAACTTCTAAGGAATCGTTGTGGAAGCAACCACAAGAAGCCCGGCTTAAAATACAACCCGCTACTCTGAATGCCGCAATTATTAATAGTCAAGGTGGACATTTCCGCGAAATGAAGATTTAATTTTTTTGTGTCAAATAGATTTTATAATTAAACAAAGACTACCATTTTCTTTGTTGAAAGTATTTTATTAAATGCAAAACTACAATTTCCTTTTCAGCTAGCACTTCCTTTATTTGTGCGTATTTCTTTGGGTGTGCAAATAATTATGGCCGGGAGTGTATCTAACTATAATTAATACTTATGAATAGAGTAACCAAAACTTGCGGACTCGCATAGGCGTCGGTATTACGGGTTAATATAAGAATACGAAAAATTCATAAATAAACTTACTTGCTAGTTATTCAACAAATTAGAGCCATCAGGATGTGAACTACTGTAAACTTGCATCATTGCATATGTTTCCACAGTTACTTCTTTAAACCTTGTGCGTCGACAAGAAAAAATATTCTTATACATAGAAAACGATCTCTCCACATCTAAGGAAGTTACATTTGCATGTAGAAACTTTTTCAAAATCACTTAAAAGTTCACTATTCTTACACATTATAAACGGCCTCTAAAGCATTAAAATCGGGATTTTTCCTTAAAACATCTCCCAACTTTTGACTAGCGCATAATCCTGGCGTATCATTTAATGTGTGTAATTTATTTTTTACACTCTCCACTATGTCTAATGATTCCTGCAATGACAATTCAGTACATTGTAGTTTTCTGATGGCATCTAGTAATACTGTATAATTGATACATATTGTTGATAAATCTTCTAAAAGTTGAGGAATTTGAAAATCTCTTTGACTTTCTCTAATTGCTTTGGATTCATTCCGATTAAATCGCATTATAACTGACTGAATTTGTTGGAAATGGATCAAATAGTAAGAAGCTGCTGTTAGCCAAGTACCCCATCGCGTTAAAATTGGTTCAGGAGGTTCTGGAATACCTGGACAAAATTTACGAAATTCTTTTAAACGTTTAGGAGATTTACGAACACCTGCTTTAGTACTTCCAATCATCCGATCAACGTTTCCGTAATGTTGTCGAGCAACTTCACCAACTAAATGCAAAGCATGCAGCACGCAGGTTATATGTATTAAGTTAGGAAATATATGTTTTAAGGATCGCCCAACACTTAACATCGTTGCTGCACTATCTGTCACAATCATCACAACTTGATCTTGGGCAATTTTAAATTTTTTCAAAGCGTTCATTATCACTTTTTGAATATTTTCCGCGATACATTGTTGAACACGTTTGCAAGCTAACAAATATCGAGATGCTGTGTTCTCGCTAGATAAAACGCGAGCTATTACATTCACAATACTGTTTTTCTTTATATCGGTCGTCTCATCCACGGTAATCCATATTTTTTTGGAACACAAATCACGTTTACACACATTTTCTAGCATCTCTTTCATTCGCAGCAAATGATTCTGTAATTGTGTTTGTGAGGGTAATGGGTACTTTGGAACGTATTGTCGCCAAAACGTTTTAAAAGCTGCTTTTCTCATCAACGACAACGGAAGATTACAAGAGGTAAACATAATTAATAAATGTATGAGGAATAGTGTATAAGGTATTTCAGTTCTTGCATTTCTCATATGCTTAATACCATTGACATGCCTCTGGCAATCAGTTCTGTCCAATGCAGGCAAACGAACATTGCATATTAAGCAAAAAACTGCACTACTGTCATATTTTAAATGGGGAAAAAGTGACACATACTTATGTACATTAGTAGCAAATCTATTACGGGGCATTGTTTTCTTAGGTATGTAAATATTAGTTCTATATGAAACGATACACTAATTATGTACTTGGTATAATACTACAACACACAAAAAACACTAGCTATATTTTCAAAAGCGACACGTAAGTACATAACCTTGACCGTTCGACTAATCTCTGCAACAGCTCAACCGGTACTAAAATGAAATCTCTCTCAGCGCAGTTTAAGATGATTTATATTCAAGGTCGACATTACATGCCTGCTTCTCTACCGGTTTAGTTTATTTATGAATTTTTCGTATTCTTATATTAACCCGTAATACCGACGTCTATGCGAGTCCGCAAGTTTAAGTTACTCTATTTATGAAGCAGGATATATTCGGGAGAATTTATACGTCATACCCCCATTATCACTTCATTGATTCCCTATTATGTATTTTCAAACCGAAGGAATATGCACCATATTCCACCATGCATCAAAATCTCTGCTTTATTCCTTAAATTTTATATGCACTCTTGTTAATTGGAACATACATTGTGCAATATGTAAATGGCAGCATGTTTCTCGCAAACTATATTTCTATGGTTTTTTACACTATGACATTTTTGCTTCTATAAAGCCTTATGATACCGTGCTTCGTCGTAGTCTGCAGGTAATTTTATTTAACCCTTACAGTTAAATGTACACATACCCGTGAAGCATAATGATTCATTACGCTTCAGGGGTACATTCATTACTAACGAATGTAATGATAGATAAGACTATCGCTACTCTCGCAAATTTAAATTAACTGGAACTTATATTACAGGCGCAACTGTCACGTTTCGTGCTGACAGTATATAGGGGATAATCTCCCCATATGTTTTGTAATGTTACAAAATTTAAATCATTATCTAACTATTATTATACTTTAATTACGGAACACCACTCACCAATAAAATCTACTCTTATTTTCGTAATAACAATAAATTGTACGTAATAACTTTCACATCTTCCATCTCTAGTTTGCAAAGTTGTTTTACTTACTTCAATCAAATCTATTAAGAGATTGATACCAAGGATCCGCTTTAATACTGAAGTTTTCATCCGCTGTAAATGGACGCGGTGCAAACATTCTAAACGTGATCATGATAAGACTAAATAGAATTAGTGCAATATAGACGAAATATACACGTCATAATTCGTAAGGGGTGAATGTAGAAACAGTAAGTTGGCATTTACGATTAGCAGAAGGGGTGAATTAATATTTCATCAGGGGGACCGACTGACTGGCGCCTTAGTCATTGTTGCAGACCGTTGTATGGTGGGTCGTTAATAGGGTAGGACATGCAACCCCTGAGTATGACTATCAATTTCGAGAGGATATACATGAAAATTAAATTTAATTAAAATTGTTACTACATTCAGAGTATGCAGTTATATTCGTTATGTAATAAAAGTTTAATACCTCACATCAATACGTACATTTTGCAAAATTCACCAGCTTTTTTAAGTTATAATTACCATTTGCCCTATAGCGCCTTCCGAAGAGAGTACACGTGTTATTTTGAACCCTTCTATTGCAAAGAATATTTAAGCAAGAGTGATAGATTTCAATGCGTCCACGAGGATAGCATGAGAAGTACCCGTGTTTGGAGATAGATGGCGCTTTGTGTCAAAATCTACATTACCGACTGTGAGTACTATATTTTAATCGACGTCTGTCAAAATTTCGGAGAGATTCATCGAGTAGTGTTGTTTTGAGAGCTGTTGAAAGTAAGCAAGTTTATGTATTTGTGGAATCATTGAAAAAGAACAATACCGGCCAGTGATTGGATTTCTATTTTTGGGTGGGAAAACGTGTGCAAAAATCAAAGAGAAGTCGGATGCACTTTATAAGGACCATGCACGTTCGATGACTATCGTCAGATACTGGTTTAAGGAATTTAAGCGTAACCGAACATCCGTCTTTGATGAGGAGCGGTTAGGTCATCCCATTGAAGTGACTACGGACGATATGATCAATAAAGTTCATGATATAGTATTAGCAGAGCGCCGGGTAAAGACTAGAGTGATTGCTAATATGGTAAACATCTCCATTGAATGTATGCAAAACATCCACGAAAAATTGGGTATGAGAAAGCTATCGGCAAGATGGGTGCCCTGGTGGCGATTAATGAAAAACGGAATCACGTGATAACTTCAAAGCAATGTTTGGACATGCAATACGAGTCAGTTTCTGCGGCGTCACGTGACCGTAAATGAGACATACATACATCACTACACCCCAGAAACCAAAAGTCAGTCGGCAGAATGTTTTTTTTCCGGCGAACGTACACCAACGAAGGCGCAGACGATTCCATCAGTCGGAAAAGTTATGACGAGGATTTTTTAGGATTCGCAAGGCATAATCTTAATTGATTACTTTGAGAAGGGAAGGCTAATCACGGGACAGTACTATGCTGATTTATTGGACCGATTCAATGCCGAAGAGAAAAAGGCCTCACCTAGCTAAAAAAAATCTCTGCCATCATGATAACGCTCTGGCCCGCTCATCGGCAATTGCGATAGCAAAACTAGTCCAGCTACAGTACGAATTGGTGCCCCATCCACCTTTTTCGCCAGATTTTTCCCCTTTGTTGTTTTTCCAAACAGGAATGGCTTGACGGAAAGCAGTTCACGTTAAATAAAGAAGTCATTGCCGAAACAGATGCCTATTTTGCAAAGTTTGACAAATCTTATTATTTGAATGGCTTAAAAAAGTTGACATCGCTGGATATAGAGCTACAAGGAAATTATGTCGAGAAATAAATTTATTAAATGCAAAACAATTGCATTGCCTTCCTTAATACGGGTGTTTATCATACCATTCTCGTATATCATTATACAAATTATATAATAGCTTCAATTGTTTGTTTTTTGAAAATCTTTTCATTGAATGATGTTGATGTTTCACAGTCGTTACTAGCACTTTTGTAGGACAATTGCAATGCAAATATGAGTTTATCTTAATTTTAGTAATTTTTTAAGACGACGTTGAATTTAGCTTTGTACACAGAAACAATTGCAGCAGGAAATTAATATTTAAGTGCGCAGATGTAATTTGCCACTAACAATAAGACGTGAGCTGTGGAATAAATGTATAGATACAGAATTGTTGAAAGTACGAGTGAAGTGGCCACTAAAATTTCGAAAAAAGAAACCACGTAGTCACGATATATCACACAATCGTTGAATTATGAAGATCTGTCTAAAACAGTACAAGAAGTACGTAAGCATAGGTGTAACCTTGGACTCTAAACTGAACTGGAACTCACATTTACAAAAAATGACCGACAAATGTAAGAGGGTGTTGATGACAACCCGTAGAACAGTTTGGAAAACATGGGGACTCAAACCACATATAACGTACTGGCTGTACACTACGGTGGTAACCAATGATAACTTATGGCTGTCTGGTTTGATGGCCTAAGATCACACAGAAGCATGCGATAACCAGTCTCGAAAATATATAGAGATTGGCATGTCTATATATAACAGGAGCTATTAAAAGTACCCCAACAGCTACTATGGAAACCATGCTAAACCTACCTCCTCTTGAGATCTATATCAAGGGGGAAACCAGAATGGGTGCATACAGACTGAAAAATACTAGTAACTGGAGAACCCACAGTGGCTCCGGACACAGCAGAATAGAGGCAGCAGTAATAAACCCTATCTTTGATATCTCCTATGACAAACCTTTCAAAGTTTTCTTGAATTGGGAAGAATGAAGAGATGGAGAGAGGAGAAAACCGAAAACCCAAATCTGGTACACAGATGGGTCCAAAACGGGCACTACTTCTGGCGTTGGTGTTTATGAGGAAAACCAGGGATACAAAGTATGTGCATCATTCGGGCGATACACCACGGTATTTCAAACAGAAATATATCCTATACAAACCTGCGCGTGGGAGAGTCTGCGTCGGCGACCGCAAGGTGGGACGATTTGCATTA
Source organism: Dynastes maya (assembly GCA_029619315.2). Lineage (NCBI taxonomy): Eukaryota > Metazoa > Arthropoda > Insecta > Coleoptera > Scarabaeidae > Dynastes > Dynastes maya. The sequence continues at coordinate 13,094,221 of JAROYE020000005.1, read as the reverse complement.
TCCCTGACAGTCAGGTAGCCTTAAACGCACTAGCATCTTATCATATAGTCTCCAAACTAGTATGGGAGTGCCTGCAAAACCTTATGACTCTGTCTAAACATAACAAGTTCCCACTAGTGTAGGTGCCAGGGCACAGGGGTATAACGGGTAATTGCAGATCAGCTAGCGAGGGAAGGCTCAAAAAATGAATTATATAGGCCCTGAACCGGCTCTAGGTATTACCAAGGGTGCAGTACGTGGTGCAATTAATGAGTGGATCATAACACAACACCAATTAAATAGGAATCATGCAGCTGGACAAAAGCACATCACATGGAAAGACCGTCGCAACATCTGACTGCTGACCTGCTTGAATTAAGCAAGATACAGCCTAGGGCAGCAACACTAACAGGACATGGCTATTTGAGAGGCCATTTGCATAAGATGGGATCTACAAAGATGAACTTTTATGTAGACTTTGCAATTAGGAGGAGGAAGCAGCCCCTCATATTATTTTCGAAAGTGCGCTATGCGAAGCGCAATTGATCTACCAATGGAGAAAGATGTACTACATAGGCTCTTAAGCCTGATCGAGCGAATTAACCTGTTCAAGTAAAACGAAACCAAAGCAGGAATAATACACTAAGCTACTAAGCCTCAGTGTTAGGGATGCAAGGACCAACCCTGCTCTGGTAGAAAATAAAAAAAAAGCACGTATGAAATTAAGAAACTTATTTCCCCTTTATAGCTAGAGCTGAAGAAAATAATCAAGGCCATGAATGCATCAGCATTTTTTGAATTTACAGATCTAATATTTGAGATCTTTAACAAAACCATATCTTGAAATTATTTGGTATGACAATTAGCTATACAAACACATTATCAAAGAATTTTCAAAAAACAGCAAAGATTTTCGTCAAATACTTAAAAACACAAAATACGAGGGCTGTACAGTATTTATTGTTTCTAACACGGTGGGCGTTGAAATAACGTTTTTATAACAACACACCATACTTTTTATTTATCTGTCAAACATAGGGCCAACATTGTTTTTTGTAGGTGCATTTATTAACAAGTCGTGTTATTAGATTTAGTTATAAAATAGAAACTAGCCAGATTTTAAAAAATGTTTTTTTCTGAATATCACCACACAAATTCTTGAAGATATAGTTAGTGTGCTTGGAAATGATGTTCCTTCGTAGCAGGTAGTCAAGAATTGATCTCCGGAGTTTCTGTGAGGTAGAACAACTTGCGAACACGCAAAAGATGTTGGTCGACCGCAAAGTGTGCAGACTAGAGAATATTGATCGTGCCTGCGACTTAATTAATCAGATAACATACATTTCAAGCGGTACAATTGACTATTTGGACTTCATAAGATGCACTTCAGAAGCGAATTTGACATAGTTTACCAGTGATCCAAAAAAATTTCTGGATCGGTTTGTTACAATTGACGAAACGTGGTTTCACCACTTCGATCCCGAGCCTAAACAACAAGGCAAGGAATGGCAACATCGAGGATATTCACCACCTCGCAAATTTAGGGTCCAAATTATGGCTACCATTCCTGGGATGCTGAGGGAATGTTATTAATTGATTACCTGGAACGTAGCCAGACAATCACGGATCAAGATTATGCCACATGAATTAATTAACTTCGTAATTGTATTAAAAAAAAGAAGGGAATCATCAGAACAATGCTCCAGAGCATCAAAGCCTGGTTTCCTCAAACGCAATTTACAACGCAGGTTTCGAGCTGGTAGAGCTTCCATCATGCTCAACCGACCTAGCTCCTATTGATTTTTACTTGTTTCCAAAACTAAAAAAAGTTCGGGAATCAAATCTAACAACGACGACAACGTTAGGACAGCAGTTCAAAAATTTTCCCCCACTATGTACGTATAAGGAATCGAGTGGACGTTCGATTATTATCGGTTGATCGGTGTGCGTGTACTATTTAAAATGTTCTAGAAACTAGTGGAACCGTCCGGGGCGTACCGCGCAAAACTAGACACAGTATTAATACAAAAATAATAGATTGTTACCTTTTATTGACGTATCGATGACCACTGCGGTAACGTGCGACTGCCATGGTACGCCGCGTAGTACTGCAACATAAGCAATGCTTCCATTGTCGATTCGGTCAGGCCTCGACGACGGTCTGAAAACGTTCTTGTATACTTTGCAAATGATCATTCAGCATCTAATGAAGTAAGATTTGCGAAATTCAAATACTCCTGTATCTTTTCTGTGCAGTTTTGAATTCCAAATATAAATCGAATCTCTTCTAAATCCGGATTTTTATTTAAAACTGCAACGCGAAATTTTTGCGCGACATCTAGTCCTATAGGATCCGTCAAGCTTTCTAGAGCGGCTGCTAAATTGTTGATGTTATTTAACGAGTCTTGTATAGATAAGTGAGTATTTTCCAACTGCGAAATAGTTTGTGGAACAGAATAGTTTATGGAAATGTCATCTATTTCTTTTTGAACGTCCGAATCGGAAAAAAGTTGCTGACTCTCACGAACCGCTTGAGAATTACAAGAACTATGTTTGAAAATGACATCTTTCACTTGGGAATAATATTTGCGATAGTAAGATCCATGTTCCCCATCGCGTCAATACAGGCTGGGGTGGTAGCGGAATTTGCGGATACAATTGCTTGAATACGCGGATATGTTTGGGAGATTTCACAAACACTTTTTTGGTAGATGATATTAAATCATTCATCCTAGAATACTTGCTTCGAATTGTTTCTGCTACGAGATGACATGCGTGTATGAGGCATGTTATGCGAAGAAAAGTCGGAAAGCATACTTTTAACATCCTACCAGCTTTCAGCATTGTTGCGGCCCCGTCAGAAACTAACATGGTGATTTGGGCTCCTACGATACAAAATCCTCTTAACATATTTTTTATTATGTTTACAACTATTTCGGCATCAGTTCTTTCAATCCTTTTACTGGCTAACAACAAGGAAGCTGCTGGAACATTACGTTTTAAAGGACGCGCCACAATATGAATCACGCTGTGTGTCTGAGCATCAGTAATTTCGTCCACAGTGAGCCAGATTTTTTGATTTCTTAACTCGTCTTTTACTGTACTTTGCACATGTTGTAAATTGTACCACAATTGTCTTTTTGTTGGTAGCTTCCATGATAGAACATATTTATCCCCAAAAAGACGTGAGTTTTCATTATCTTACTAGATGTTGTGGGATGTTGCACGTGCTCAACATGAAAGTAAAGTCATATAAAAATTGCCAGTACGGAATATTGTTTCTTAAATTCAATATATAACGTTTACTTTTAATATGACTTCTACATTCATATGCCGTGCGACCTAGCAACCCTATACCGCAAAATTTGCAACGAATGTGTGTGTGAACCTGTAAATTCCAAACCAGGAAAACGCCAAATATATTTCTTCACATGCGATGCAAGAGGTACACCAGGCTTACGCCCCATGTTTTCGAAAACACACAATGAGAATCCGATAAATAACCAAATTCCCAAACTCCTCAATGTCTACCGCATTACTGAACTCTGCATCCACATTCGTACATACACCCTCCCGTACAGGCATCTCTGCGGGTGCAACCGTTTGTCACGCTTTAGTAATGTGTCTTCAAGTGCAGGATGATTATGTTGAAAAATAATGTTTGATATGTTAAAGACAATAAATACTGTACAGCTTTCGTATTATTCTTCTCATTACCAATCGATTTCAAATAAAAAAAAAGAAGTTGCTATGAACAACAAATTTTTTTGTAATAATTGGTCTTCTGTGAACACTTAAATGAAAGTTGCCAATGATTCACAAGGATTCTATAAACAAAACTTATACTTTTAAATGTAAATGCTAAGTAACAATGATGGTACGTACAATAGGATCTTAAAAATAAGTTATTAACGAAATTAACTCGCTTAAGTGCTCAAGCTTTTCATACTGTCCTAAACACCCTACCTTGCGATTCTCACGCTCATTGTTGCACATGCAGCGGAAGTCTTATTACTGCTGATTAAATGAAACTATTATTATTGAGATTACAACTCATATGTATATGGTACCTACCTCTTTATATATAGTTCTTTGACTTGGTATTGTAAATTATTAAAATATATTCTGTCGAATACGAGGATAGTCTGAAAAGTTTCAAGCCTCAACGTGAAAATGTCGTCACAAATATTCTGGTAATATAATTACGCGTGTATTGAAAGATACTTTTGAAAATTTCGGCCACGTTAGACACTCAGTTGTTGTTTAACAGTCGTTTGTGTCAGTCGATGTGAGTGTTTCTGTAAAAATTGATAAATAATACTTGTTTCTGTGATAGGCTAGAAACTTTTCAGACCACCCTCGTATACTAAATTTTTTCAAGCATATTCTATTGAATAGAAGCTACATCTTAATGTATTATAGGTAAAAATAATTAACTCACTTTATAAGATACTGCTAAGTTATACTACATGATTACATTATTATTATTATTAGAGTGTAGCTAAAAATTATCTAAAGAAAAACCGAAACTTGGTTTCTAACATTCGTATTACATTGACCTAAATTACTTCCGCCTCCAAAACTGAAGACTATAAGTAAACATGTATACTTTCTTTTGAAATCAAGTGAATTACTAATTTGTGTTAACAAATCCAGCCATATGTACCGCTTCTTATTAAGATGGAAGTGTCATTGCGATTTGCCGACAAGCAAAGGTAAACAAGCATGATTCATTCGAAATCGCCTTTCTAACAATCGACGTACATATTTCAAGAAAAATCGTGAAAACGAATGTAAACATAACATTTAATCAAAGTTGTTAACAATATTAATTGAAGAACGATGTTTTTAATGCGTTTTATGAGAAGTGCAACGTTAAATCATTATCTTAAAATGTTGGCACTAAAAACCAATCATAAATTACATAATAATGGTTTACACCGTAATTCGTTAAGTTAGTGGGCAACTTTCTTAAGTGGACTCAGTAGCTGTCGATTTGTTAAAAAACAAATTAGATACACAGCCTATGTGCCAGTTTAAGTATAGTTTTTAATTTTTGTTATTAATTGCTAACATATTAATTTAATGATCATTTGATAGGTAACCATTTTCTAAAATAAACAAGTTCTGTGAGTATCGAGTAATTATTAATTACTTATAATTTAATTAATAAACTAGGAGGGTGTATCAAATATAAACGGGGCTCGTTTTTTAAAAAATTCTAACTTTATTCAACTAAGCTTACAAATATATATTATTTTTCTACATACTCTTTCGCCCTAAAAATACATTTTTCCCATCGGATTGGGAGCTTTTTTATTCCATCATCGTAAAAACTCTTCGGACGTTCGTGTAGCCATTGGAGCACAAACGCTTCCACCGCTTCGTTGTCGTCGAAATGCTAGCCTCCAAGCGCTTCTTTGAGGGGTCCAAAAAGATGGAAGTCACAAGGTGACAAGCCTGGATTACAGGGTGGATGTTCCAGCGTTTCCCATGCTAATGCATCCACTTTTTGCATCGTGGCGTTAGCCACATGAGGCCTGGCGTTGTCATGCAGAAGAATGACCCTTCTGGCCGATTGCTTCTTCCTTTTCCTTCCAAATGACAATTTCGTCGCAGCCAGTACTTCACAATAATATTGTGCATTAATTGTGTATGTCGATCGTGGAGAAAATCAACGTGAAAAGCACCTTGCCGATCAAAAAAAACTCTTGCCATTACCTTTCCGGCTGACAACCACAACTTTGCCTTCACCGGTGCCCTCTCGCCGCTCTTTCTCCACTCCATACTCGCCTGTTTCGACTCGGGCGTGTAGTGGTGCACCCAAGTTTCGTTACAAGTGACGATGCGATTTAAAAAGGCCTCATCGTCTTGCTGGTATCGATTGAAAAGTCGCTGCGAAACCTCCAATCGATGTCGCTTGTGATCTCCGATAACATATGTGGAACCCATCTAGCGGCCACTACGAAATCCCAACTCATCTGTCACGATCCGTTGGATACTCCCGTAACTGATGTTTACTTCCGCAACGATTTCGATGAGAGTTATGCGCCGATTTCCCTCTATGAGATTTCGGACCGCCCCGATGTTGGCCTCGGTCATACTTGTCCCTGGGCGGCAATTATGGCTCTTGTTCTCGACCTTTTCACGCCCTCTAGAAAATTTTTTGTGCCATGCAAACACACGGGTCCTTGACAGAGTGTTTTCTCCGAACTATGTCTGCAATCGCCGCAAAATTTCGGTTGGGTTCACCCCCTCCTAGGCCTCCTTCTAGCTCATGATTTCTTTTGATACTAAAGGGACCCGAGAGAGTTGCGATCGGTTATCCCCTCTCTCTAACGGTACAGGCTACCTGCGCATCAATCCCTTCCAGGTTTAAAAACCTTCCGGAATTCTTAAGAAAACCAGTGCCGGTTATATTTGATACACCCTTGTATACGCCGATGACGCCTCGTTTGTAGTTGAGATCAACATTTCAGACAGATATGGACAGTGATGAATGTTGACACTCAATTGCCATGATTTATGTATAAAATTCAGTTTGTTTTTTAGTTCTTGCTGTGTATGACTTCCTTAAGCATAGAGATTCAGGTAGATTGGATTTGTAAAAGATGAGTTCTTTTCGTTTTTCTGCAAATATTTCATGGTGATTGCGTCTGGTTTAAATTTCTGTCTGTGATTGTCTTACTTGCAATGTTATGGTTTAGTTACCAATCTTGTAGAGATAGTTTCGGAAGTAATAATTTCTTAATAGTATTTGTAATTCACATTTTCAATGCTTGATTCTTGTATGCAAACAAAAATACATGTTTGAACATAATGCTTAATAATAAAATTTCCTTAAATGATTTTTTTATAACTAAGCAACATTTTACATTAAATGTATTTCTAATCAAAACCCTCGCTAATTAGTTTTTTAAATTAATGATTATCTACAAAAGAATTTAAGGTCCCCCAAAAAATTTTGCATTTTGTGGAATTTTTTGTGATCGTCCACATTTTATTGAAGAAAAGTTAAAACAGTAGTGAAAATACTACCTGTAATATCGTCGTCACTAGCGCAAGGAGCAATGGCGTTCAGCCATTTTTCCTCTGGCACCAATTGTCAGAGTGAAGCGTTTCTGACCCCGTTTTCGATTCTAAACTGGCTTATATAACCCCTGGCTTCTCTCTGTCCCAGAGGTTTTATTAGATAAATATAGCTTCAGCCAATAATTTCGGGGCAACGATAACATAATTTCTCCTCATTTCATATTCTTTCTTCCATTACTTCTCATATTCAATGTAATTTCTTCCTATAAACACGTAAAAACAAATCCTACGTTGTCTTTACAATAATATCGCTAATTGATTATCACCTTGAAATAAGTCATCAATTCTGGTAGAAAATTTTCATATTTCACGGTTGACGATGCTCGCTATTGTCAATATATTGTGTGTTAATGTTAACATTCCATAGATGAATTCTTAGCAACGAACTCTTAGTGTATTGTTTGTCTAGTTAAAGTACTCTTGCCTTTACATACATTTTATACCTATTTTATGTGCGATTTTAAACATTGTTACTATTACTTTTATTTTATTATATGCCCTTCTTATTCAAGAGAAACTATAATACTGACATTGTTTATGTAGAGGTATAAGAAATAAATGTATGTAACAATGTTCAGGCTGTCTGCGTATGTAAAATTTCAAATTAAAGGTATGATTTCTCAGCATTCTCTGAAAGTAAAAATATTTATAGGGAACAACTTTTTCTCTTTGCAGCCCCATTGGTGAATATACCGTATCTAAGGTGCTTTACTTTGTTTTTGGATATATGTAGATCTAATTCTTCGTCGTGACCTTAACCTCACAAAACAAATCTTTCTCCAAAAACTATAACTCCTCGGCATATAGATAATCAGGATCAGATCAGGATAAGTTATTTAAAAACCTAAGATATTTAAAGTATTCAGACTTAAAATGTTAAACCTTAGTTGTCAGGTACAAATCTCTATTTGTTTAGTTGAGTATGAATGCTCTAATTTATACAACATAAATAGTAATGATTAATAGTGATACTGATTAGTGATATGTTAACATAGTTCAATAAAGGTTATTTTTATCGGTTATAGGCGGGGCCGATCTATAGGCAACATGCACCGGATGCAGGCGGCAAAATTAAGGGGCGGCCAAACAGATCGTATCATACACGGAGAAAAATTTTGCGACACCAAACCCTTGTAATTTTAAAATAACAATTTATACTAAAAACTACAACACGTTTATTTAATCCAATAAAATATGTAGTTGTTCTAACAAAAAATATAGTTGGGGCATAAAGTGTTGCTGTCACGTATTTTACTATATTAAATTGTTATTTTAACTATATTTTTTTCCGTGTACAATTGGGGAATTATATATATTTTTCTGCATCTGGAGATGGGATATTTAAAAAAATTATAGTTTTATAATACTCAAGCCTCTAAGCAAACCCCCCAAGTAGAGTTGACTCACTGAAGCCCTTGCACAGAAACATAAAATCTATTGTATAATAATAATAATAATAAAGTTTATTTCGAAAATATACATAATATGCATATACAGAAAATGTCAGTATAAAACAAAAAGAAAAATATCTACAAATTGTGACTAAGGTATTCCCCTAAATTGTATGGTTCAATGTCTACCACAGTTTTAAAAAGTGAAATTTTAAATTTCTTAAAACTAAGATTTTTAGTATGCGCTGGAATCAGATTATGGAGTTTAATACAAATATACCGTAGACCTTTTTCGGTCATTGTTTGTATAGGAGTTTAATCCAAATGAGTAAAGATTTTACAAAATATTAGAAAACACGGAGCATAGCCAAGTCTTTAAAGGAAAAGATTTGTTCTTTCAAATTTATATCCTATTGATTTGGTGTGATTTTTTAACAAAAGGAAACATTGTCAGTAAAATGCTGCAAAATCCGAATCTAGAGTTAGTGGAATGCGTCGCAAGTTTAAATAACTTAAAAAACATCTTCTGTCAAAAGGAAATAATGCTACAAATTCTCTCGAAGAACGTTTTAAGTTACTTAAGAGAGTGATATTTTTTGTTAATTTTTTTAGTTGTTTCAGTTCATGAACATAGAATCATTCAAGAGATCTTAAATGATTTTAAACATAAAATTGCAAATGAATGAAAGCGGCAGCTTAAAAACAGACATTGAAAGGAATTTTTTCATGAAATATCTACAGTTCGAGATCTTTTTCCTTTGCAATCTGAATCTTAGAAATTTTAAATTCACGATTTGATACCTTGTTTTCCGAATTTTGCAATTTCATTAAGAATATTTTTGACCTTACCAATTAGTGTCGCATTACATGAAAGACATTTTTCTAAACTGAAATTAAATTATTTAGAATTAACTCTAGCGTAAGAAAGGCAATTATTTGTCTAGAAAATGAAATTTCGGGAAAGTTAGATTTCTCCATTATAGATGAATTTGGAAATTGGAACAAAAAAAAAAAAACAGGAAAAGTCAAACTGTAATAGATATTTGCATTTTGCATGTGTTGCCACTACTTGGGCATCCAGTAGCAATCCTTTAAAGTATTCAAATATTTCATATAAAAATTGGATTTCGATGAAATTGACTAAAGCTATGAAGTTTTGCAGTTTTGTGATACTATTTAAAAGTCATAATAGGCACAAACATTAAAGGAAAATCAATAGTTTTAATCAATTTCATGGAAATACAATTTCCATATCAAATGTATGAGTCCTCTTAATGATTGCTACCTAATCGCTCAAGTAACGTCGTTTTGAATGAACATTACCATTGTTAAATCAAACAGCAAATCAAAATGTGTCATCGTCAGGGTGTAAACAAGAAATTGTTAATTATCAGTAACTTAACATCTAGATTGGTCTAATGAAAGTAATGCTATCAAATTCGTTTAGTGTGTCACATTAACGAATACAGTGTAGGTGACCTCGCACAACATAATGTGGGGTGTTGTTCACGGTTAATTAATACAGCCTCTATGATACCAGAGATAAAATTCTTTACGCGCACACAATTCAATCCATACAAACGGATACCTATGCATACGTACGCATATCTTTGCCTTTTTACGGATTGTTTCCTTCCTCATAGGAACGTGACCGTTGGCGCTAGAACTATTAGCCGTCGTTCCATACTGAGCGGAACCAGTCTCTTATCTCTCATTCTTCTAGTGAATCGTCAAGATTTACTTAATAAATAATATGCACGACGAACGTATGGCCGAAGATATGACAAGGCCGTTTTTCCCATTTTCGACATACTCACGTCTCGCATCTTATCTTGTTTGGGTTTATGTGTTGTCTTGGGCGGCATTCAGACAATATATATTTGTGTTTGCTTTCGCGATCGGAGAACAATAATCCTGTTTACAAGGCGAGACGTTTCTAATATAAATTGTGCTTTTTTAAAAATAATATGCAACAACTTGACGTCGAAGAATATTCTTTATTGTTTTATGTTGCACCTATTTATTCAATCTAAGCAGTATTCTGTATATCTAGACTGCATGGAAGTTATAAGTAGAATAGAATTAATGCACCTGTCCACAAACCTGTTTATTAGTAGTAATACATCGACATGCATGAGAGTTTTAACATTCAACCGCTGTTTTATATTCTACAGCTGTTCAATGACATATAAAAGTTCTTCACTCGAAAAAAGGAATACATGATCGAAATGAGTTTTCACTTGGATGGAAAGTTGTCATTAATACTTCTCAAAAGAATAATCTTTTTATTTAGAAAAATAAGCATGACGCGATACAATTAGTACATGAGAGTGAATGACACTAATTTAATCAACGGAGAAATTGAAATCAATAATATTATTGCAACTATAATTTATATTATATAATCCCTTTGCAATCTGTAATCCGTAATGAAAATTTCACATTGAAGTGATGACTTTGCGTCATGATGGCTATTAATTTTTATAGATTTGATCCGCTAGATGTTGATGTCTGTTTATACTAATTTAACAATTCCTTATCCGAATCAGAAACCTTTGACTTTTGTAATGAATAATGTTTAGGTAAATCTCTTAATATGATAAGAACTTTTTGTTGATTAAGTAAAACATAATGAAATGAATTGTGAACCAGAACATGTGTCTTGGTAACTAACTAATAATAATAAATCTTCTGAATAGCAAGCGCCATCTTGGGTTTTATTTTAGATAATAAAAATGATGCACTTACAGCTTGGCTAACGTTTTCCCCGTAATTTTGACTTCGGTTATTTACTGCTGCTGTAATTATTTAAATAGTTAAAAAATAATGTCTTACAAAAATAAAGAACTAACAATAAAATGGAAAGGCCAGGATACAGAAAAATAACTATTCTCTTTGGCATAGTTTCTTCCAAATTTAATTATGTAGAAAGTTTACAGGTATTCGTGTAGGTTTAATGTCTAAGTAATGCTTGTTAAATATGTTCATTGGAACTTGTATGCATATTTTATGCTTGCAATTTATGTACATAGCACCATGTGGTTCGAAATAGCTTGTGTGGTTAACAAGCAGCTATGTATGTATGTATAGATATCATTCGGCGTTGAAAGATTTTTTTAGGTTTTAATAATTTAATCAATTTTGTCTTCCATAATATGCGAAGCCCAAAAGATCATGAAAACGAAACCAAAAAATCATGAACTACCTCATTTTTCTACTTTAGTGACATTTGAACATTATACAGAGTTACTTTGAATAGTTATCATGTATTTTCATATAAAATAATAATAACAACTAACCAGGAAAAGGTGTAGTGATGGTCTAATTCTCACAATAACTCTTTAATAACTAACCTGGTAGTAATACTGGTAACAGCCAGAGGCGTGGCGAGCACATAAAACTTGACACATAAAATAGAAGGTAAGAAATAAATTATAAAACGTAAATCACAAACTGGGTAACATCTGTTAAATATTTGAATCATTAGATATGCTTCTACAGCTGTTTCAGTCAAGTGAGTACGACGTGCGGAATAAATGTTTTTTAATGCCGAAAGCGACCGTTCGACATCTAGCGATGTTATATTTGCATATTTAAAATAATCGTTGAAACAACTTAATGCATCTTCACACGCACCTTCACAAATTTGTCTTAATATAAGAAAATCGGAGTCTTTCTTTAAAACACTTTCAAATTTTCGTCTTACACACCAATTTGTTTCGCCTTCTACAGCGCATAACTGTGCGTGAACATCATTCACAATTTGAACAGAATCCACTAGCGACATCGAAACATTTTGTAATTTTTCTATTCCCTCCGCTAGTCCGAAGTAATTGTTGTGAATAGTTTGTAAATCTCTTTTAACCTGACTATCTTGAAATATTTCCAGGCTTTTCTTGATTGCTGCAGCTTCTGTCGGATTGAATTTCAAAACTACCTTCTTTACTTGATCAAAATATTTGTTGTAGTAAAACGCAGCCTGCAACCATGTTCCCCAACGTGTAACAATCGACTGTGGTGGTTCAGGTAAATCAGAACATAGTTTGTGAAATAGTCGGGTACGTTTCGGGGACTTTAGAAACACTACTAACAATCAATGCATTTACGAGTGGAAAACATGTAGGAATCGTTTGTGTCGCAAGATTCAGAGTATGGATTCTACACGTTACATGTAAGAAGTTACCACTGTGTTCTTTAAGAGATCGGCCCAAAGAACGCATGTTTGCGGCACCATCACTCATAAACATTAAAAGTTGCTTAGTTGAAACTTCAAATTTGTTCGAGTTCAATACCACCTTTAAAATCTCATCGGCAGCACAATTTATAACTCTTTGTGGTTCCATTGTACGTACCATTACATTAACTGCAGAATGTTTTTGACGATCTGTTGTTTCGTCTACACACAATCACAGTTTTTTATCTTTCAAATCCGTTTTCATTCTTTTTTCTATATGTTCACGAGCAAATGGCACTACATTTCGTATCGATGTCCGACTAGGTAATTTACAGTCCGCATATTTATTCCGGAACGAGACAAATGCTTCTTTGTCTAGTAAACGAAACGATAGATTACATAAAATAAGAGTAACACATAAATCAAATGTAAATTTTTCTTGGTCTCGTATGCCACTTTTTGCAGAAAAATGCTGTTTGCTTTCGATGTGACGTTGACAATGGCTTCTGGACCAACACATTAAAGGGATTTTACAAACTAGACATTGAATTTTAGCGCCATCAAAAGTCCGACATGTCCACTATAAAGTTTTTAACTGTGTCTGCCATTGGTCGTTTTCGCGACGTACCAAACTGCGACATTTTTAAAGCAAACATAAGCGTACAATTACGAAATAAGTTACGACAGCCTACATATACACAGAACTATTCGCATACATCATCGATTTAGTACTGACGCTGTGAACGCGGTAAATAAATAATCACCGACTCCGCATCACATATCTACTACACTGACTGTTTGCCCAGACTATTAATAACACAATACTACAGATTTAGAGCCAATATCAGCTCATCCTCCAGCAGGAATTAACATAATGCATGGATCGTTTGAATAACAACTATTTTCAGCTTCAAAATCGTATGTAATGTAAACACAACAGAAATTAATTAAGAAAATACTTGGAAATATTTGGAATTGTTGACTCGGCTTGACCTCTTGCAAACATACATGCATTTCAGTCTTTACCAGCGTAGGACCCATTCATATCAGATTAGTAATACATTAACGTAGAAGTTACAGCACTAGTATAGCGCTAGTATCGGCTAGCTTTTAGTCTACTTCTTGTGAATTGTACCCCCACCACCAGAGGGCGTTATCTGACTTTATAACAAATAAAGCGGCTTTTCGCAAAAATTTTAAATATGTATGTATCTTTTCACGCGGAAAAATAGGGAATTAAAAACTCAAGATGTGAAAACCACTTCTCGATATCTTATCTCTAACCGGAGATATTAACGAAAAAATATTTGTTGCGTCTGGACGACACGGTTTTGCCGGCTATCTGCTATTTTATTTAAATTTCTAAATATAACCATATTAGTAAAAATAAAAAGATATATCCTATTTCAAGGATAATTATTTATTCATGTGCCTTATAAATAAACTGAATCTCATTGTTTTAGCGATTTCAACTTGAAATAAACAATAAAAATTTGACTAGCCTAGTAAGGGAATTCTGCAAAACGAGTAGGCTTTAAATAAGAAAAAATGCAGAATAAGAAAAAATTACACGTTATGTGACAAAGTTGAAAAGGCTCATGTCTTCGTTTAGACCGTTTTGTTAAAGCTTTTAATTTTCTTTTTTCGCCTTTTTAACGATCAAAATATGCGTCTTACAAACGAATTTGACATGATAGGGGTTTATTTTGAATGTACGAAAAATTCAATTCTCGCCGCCAGAGTATATGCAGTACAGTTTCTTGACAGACGACACCATAAGATCAAGAAATACTATCGCAGATTTTGTGGATAGACGAGACCACCTTTATTTAATAGTGATGGATACGTAAATATCTATAAGATGTATTACTGGTCATAAACGAATCCACACTGGATGCAGGAAGTCCAATACCAAGGTCACTGGTCCATATACGTGTGGTGCGTAATTCTAGATGGACACATTATTGGATCTTTTATATTTAATGAAGCCCTTACTGGATACGTTTACTTAAATTTTCTAAGAAACGTATTGCCATTTTTTTTAGAAGATGTACCGCTGGCAATTCGCCGTCAGGTGTTTTGTTCAGCATGACGGGTGTCCGGCGCATTTTGCGGTAAATGTTCGAGATTTTTTAGATAATGCTTAAACCAGCAGGTGGATGGGACGAAGAAGTGTTTCCATGGCCAGCTAGGTCTCCGGACTTAACTTGCTTAGACTTTTGTTGGTGGGGAAGAATAAAGAACCTCGTCTTTCATACCAGGCCCATTACAAGAGAAGACATAATTCTTTACATAAGAAATGCAATTCGAAGCATTTCATAGGCAGAAGTCGAGACAGCTGTTTTGTCCACTTAACAGAGAATAGAATCATGCATAGAAACATTTTTTTTACATCTAGGAAGCTACTGATAATTTATTTATGTTATATTCTACAAAGGGACATCACAGTGTTAATTAAATAATAGTATTGTTTTTCGGAATTCGCAAAGTAGGTTAATCAAATTTTTATTGTTTATTTCAAGGTGAAATCGTTAGAAGAATGAAATCGAGATTATTGATGAGGCATTAAAATAAATAATTATCTTTGAAATAGCCTATATTTTTTTATTTTTACTAATATGGTTATATTTAGAAATTTAAAAAAATAGGTGACAGGGCAAAACCGGGTCGTCCAGGTGCAACAAATATTTACATTTTTTCGTTAGTATCTCCAGTTAGAGAAAAGGTATCGAGATGTGAGTTTTCAATTCTCTACTTTTCCGCATGAAAAGAAGCATATCGTTCTATTTAAAATTTTTGCGAAAAGCCGCTTTATTTGTTGTAAAGTCAGATAACGCCCTCTAGCGGTGAAAGTACAATTCATAAGAAATAGACCAAAACTGCATTTGATAGATCAAATAAAGCTCTTTTAAACGAGGCCAAGATGGTTAAAATCGGTTAAGCCTAAGAGGAGTAACCAGCATTTATTTAAAAGAGCAATTGACGTCTCTCCACCACTTTACTTTAGAAGATACGACAAAATGTGTTCAACGCAAAAGAAAGGGAATTGGATTGAGAATAAAATGCATATACATATTTTCGATAACTGTTAATAATGTAAAACACGATGAAAACTTTAATTTTACACTTAGTCGTGGTCGTTACGCCATCTTTTGGTCATCTTACAAACTTAAAAAATCATTTCCAGTGTTTTCTTTTGGCCACGTTTATTAAAAAAAATTTTACCTGAAAGCTCTGTGATTACTAGTTTCTGAGATATGGCCAGCTGCCATTCTTATTTGGCCACCTGATACGTTGCAACTCGCATATGCTGAAAGTGTACGTTTTTATTATTCATGCATGATTTGTTGATCAGTTGGTTCGGAATAATAAAGTTTGGCACTTTTTTTGTTATCAAAAACAAGAAAAAATACTCGAAGATTTTACTTTCCATGAACATATGGAATTTCGTTATAAATTTACAAAGTCTGCAATAAATTCACGTGTGATCTTATTTAGTGCCTATTCCGATGTCTCTCTGCAAATGAAACAATAGCATGTTACAAAAACAAGTTTCATAAGATGGCATTTTGTCGCGCGCGTTAGAAATTTGAAAGAGTGGAAGGCGACTTTTTCAAACAGCTAAATCAAACTTCAATATCATTTCCAGTGTTTTCTTTTGGCCTCGTTTATTAAAAAAGATTTTACCCGAAAGCTCTATGATAACTAGCTTCTGACATACACCCGGCTGCCATTCTTATTTGGCCACCCGGTACAGTTCAAACCGAGGCGAAAAACCGAAATGTATGGCGTCCTTTACAGAATCTTTCATCGTAAAACACCAGGAACCGCCTAAATTTGATCACAAGTTTTCGTAATGCAGCAGGTACTTTATTTCTTTTCTATAAGTAATACAATAAATTAATGTAAGAATCTGTGCCTGTTGTATTAGAATGAAGTGAACAGCGTATCTACGATATGCGTTTTTTTGCACAAAGTTAACAGTCGTTGTATGAAGAGTTAGTGCAAAATAAAACGGTACTGTTCTAATATAAAAATGTATTCTCATTGTATTATTTGAGTCTTCCAAGTATACTACGAAGTAAATTAAAAATTAATGCTTTTTGAGATCAGAAATAAGGTTGTTTTAAAAAGTAGTATTTGTTCGCATGCATCACAACACCTACCATGCGTACTTATTCTTATTGCGCATTTTGACGAAGTAAGAACCATCTCCCAAGTATTTGCTGTGCTTTAAATTCTACATAAAGTAAAACTACTTAAATAGCTTCTGGCTTACTAACGATTAGAGACAAGTGCAGATTAAACATTTTTATTTATTCAAAAGATTAACAGAAAATATTCCATTAATCTTTCGCTCCCGCAAAGTTATTATGTAGTGCTTCAAAAATCAGCTCTAACAATTCAACATTTTCAGAATAATAAAACATATCTTCTTTAATTTATATTCAAACTGATTTAATTAGTGGAGAACGCAATGTTCTTGTTTTTCCTATACATGGGTTAGCATTTTTTGTAAATATAACTAAACAGTGAAGCAGAGCCATTCAAGGGATGGATCGAAAGATGATCTTTACATATCTGAGTTAACAAAAAGCCGTGGTTCGTGTAGATGTCACTGATTTATGTACCATCACTTTCACAAAAATCTGGGACAACTCTTAGGAGCTCATTTTGACATTTTTTCAATCGTGTGACAATGACTTGTCCATTTACGATTAACACTGGCAGACAATTTGACATATTTTTTCATAGTTTACAAAAGACATGTTTAAAATGGGCAATATCGTTTGTACCAGATTTTTATGCAAGTGATAGTACTTACAAAGCAATGGTAAGGTGCCTTTTACCAATCCTTTCTTAAATTAATTTAGATTTTCTATTACTAATGATTTTTAAAAGCATACTGATATTTAAACTTGGTGTATATGTATACCTACTCTGCTTTTGACTAGTGCTGGTAACCAAACCGATTAATCGGTTAACCGCAAACCGATTTTCGATTAACCGAATTGTTTCTAATAAAATGAAAAACCGGTTTTTCGATTTTTGATCCAATTACCTGTCTAGACTGATTTTTAAAACGGTTTATAAAGTCGATTTGTAAGTTTGTTTACAAAATCAATTGAAGAACTTATTTTTTGTATAACTGCTACGGGGCATAAAATATCATAGCTGTGAAAAAAAAAAAACAATTTATTCAATGACAATGAAATTTGCAATGTAGTCTCCACCAACATTTAGGCACTTCTCCCATCGCTTTGTGAGCTTTTTAAATCCATTGCTGAAGAATTCTTGACCTTGGTGTCCGAGCCACCTCCGTACAGCTTGTTTGACTGCTTCGTTGTCTCTGAACTTGGTGCCGCGTAAAAACTCTTTGAGCGGGCGGAACAGATGAAGATCAGACGGTGCGAGGTCGGGACTGTAAGGAGGATGTGGCAATACCTCCCTACCCAAATTTTCGATCATCTTTAGCGTTTTCTGGGCAGTATGGGGGCGGGCGTTATCGTACAGCAGAATCACGCCTTTTGAGAGAGCACCCTGGCGTTTTCTTCTTATCGTGGGTTTCACTTTATGTTGAAGCAAGTTACAATAGTGCCCACTGTTCACAGTACGTTGTCCTTCTAAATAGTCACAAAAAATTGGGCCATGAGAGTCACAGAAGACCGTTAACATCACTTTACCGGCAGACGCGAGAGATTTGAATTTTTTCATAGCGAACGAATCCGGACTTTGCCGTTTGGATTCAGGTCCATAGTGGTGAATCCACGTTTCATCGCAGGTTATAATACGGTCTAGAAAGTCATTACCTTCCGTTAAAAACCGTCGTTTGAGTTCAAAACAAATGCGAACACGGGTGTCTTTATAGACTTGAGTCAACTGTCTTGGAACCCATCTCGAACACGTTTTGCGATAATTCAGCTTGTTGTGAATGATTGAATAGACAGTTCCAACACTAACATTACACAAATCAGCTATTGTCACGAATAAGGTAATTTATGCGATTTTGTAGCGCGTCGGTCGACACTTCAACCGGTCGTCCGGAGCGATGAATATCGGTGACACTTGTGCCCGATTTAAACTGTTCAATCCACTTATACATGTTTCCGCGGCTTAAACACTTTTCACCATATTGTTTCAACATTCTCGAGTAAATTTCGGTCGGCTTCACACCTTCGGATAACAAAAATCTTATCACTGAACGTTGCTCTTTCTCCGTACACGTTTCGAGAAGAGCCGACATTTTAAAATGAACAAAAGCGGTTATGTTTGCTTTTATTTCTTTCAAACACCTGACTTAATTTGTCCCCAAGGTTGCCAACTTGACCCACAGAAAGTTTCATCTAATAATCAGTAGTTTTCCCGCTAATGCAGTTTGTCTCGTCAATTACTGAACGCCCCTCGTATAAGAAGTTAATAATGTAACAGATTAAATATAAAAATTTTTATTTTTTTTGTTCACTGTTTTGATTTGAGTGCTTAAAAAAACAGAGCAATTCTATTTATTGCAGAAAATTGTTGGTGAGCAGTATATTATAATACAAATGAACAAGATAACATAAAAAGATAATGTTTTATTGTACAAGTAACATTACATTTAAAAAAAGAACAAAAGTAGGTACAATTCCAATCTGAAATAAAATCTCTACACACTTAGCAAATCCGGAATTATTATTAGAATAGTAACTCCATTTACAAAGTTTAGTAACTTGTTGATCCGCCCTTTGCTTTTATAACTGCTAACATGCGTCTCTTCATACTTTCAACTAATTTGTTCGTTACTGTGGGATCAATGGAGTTCCATTCTTGTTGTAAGGCGATTTGTAGCTGCTCCTTGTTGCGGATCACATGTTTCCTTATTCTGCGTTCGAGTTCATCCCATAGATGCTCTATGGGATTCATGTCCGGCGATTGTGGAGGTGTATGAAGCTGCTTTCCCACATTAAATATCAACCATTCCTTGACCCGTTGAGCGGTGTGCTTGGGGTCATTATCTTGCTGGAAGATGAATGACCATCCAAGACCGAGTTTTTGGGCACTAGCTTGCAAATTGTCTCTCATTATATCCATATATGCATATTGGTTCATTATTCCGTCAATAAATTTTAAATTACCAACGCCTGCAGCAGTCATACACCCCCACACTAAAACTTTTCCCCCACCAAATTTTACAGTCGCGCACAAATTTTTAGTTTTCAGTTCTTCATTTCTCTTTCGCCACACCATTGTACGGCCATCTGACCCAAATATGTTATATGTATAACATTTTTGGGTCAGATGGCCATTTTTGAAGAACTGAAAAATTTGTGCGCCACTGTAAAATTTGGTGGAGGAAATGTTTTAGTGTGGGGGTGTATGAGTGCTGTAGGCGTTGGTAATTTAAAAGTTATTGACGGTATAATGAACCAATATGTATACATGGATATACTGAAAGAAAATTTGCAAGCTAGTGCCCAAAAATTCGGTTTTGGACAGTCATCTATCTTCCAGCATGATAATGATACCAAGCACACCGCTCAGCGGATCATGGAATGGTTGACATTTAATGCGGGAAAGCAGCTCCATACGCCTCCACAATCGCTGGACATGAATCCCATAGACCACCTATGGGATGAACTGGAACGAAGAATAAAGAAACATACGATCTGCAACAAGCAACAGCTTCAAATCGCCTTACAACAAGAATGGAACTCCATTGATCCCACAGTAACGAACAAATTAGTTGAAAGTATGAAGAGACGCATGTTATAAAAGCAAAGGGTGGATCAACAAGTTACTAAACTTTATAAATGGAGTTACTATTCTAATAATAATTCCAGATTTGCTGTAGTGTATGGAGATTTTTTGGAATTGTACCTACTTTTGTTCTTTTTTTTAAATGTAATGTTACTTGTACAATAAAACATTATCTTTTTATGTTATCTTGTTCATTTGTATTCTAATGTACTGTTCACCAACAATTTTCTGCAATAAATAGAAGAATGAGTATAAGTTGGGGAGCGCGCAAAGCGAATCAAGGTCAAGTGGCAACATTATTCACGATAAGCATGAAATTCGCGCTTATAAATGAATCCTTACGTGCCCTAGTATATATTAACAATGATATTTTAAAAAAAGGTAGTTTAGCTTTAAATTTATTTTGTAATTTAGGAAAAAATTAAATTATCGCGTAGAAATATAAATTTATTTGGAAACAGTTTGTTCTTGCACTGATGAAAATTCCCGCAATGGAAAACACTCTGGAGCGGCCAATGTTGGCAGCTACTTCCAATAGAGCGCGTATGCATATGTATCATAAATTTTAGTGAAAAAATTTTAAGATCTGGTTTTCATATGAAGTTTCAAACCGTTTCTAAAACCGGTTTTTCTAAATCGGTTCTTGAAATCGATTTCCAAACCGGTTTTAAAATCAGTTTCTTCAACAAATCAGTTAATCGGTTTTTTCCACACCAGTAGTAGTTAATTCCGATTAACCGATTCCAAAAGGAGCGGTTTTTTCCAGCACTACTTTTGACGGAGAATACTACACCCACAAGTCATATTGTGCAGTGATATCCATTATTTAAACGATATTCTAAGCAACGTAAGTCAAAAATAGCTTGTAACGTTGTCAGATAATAACCGGTGGTATATTATATAAAACTCAAATATATCGCAGTCTATTTCTTGGGCGCTTTTAAGAAAGAAAATGTTTTAAACGCTCTGTGCACTAGATTCTATTTTAAGCAACCGCGCGCTTACAACGCTAAATATTAATCGGTAGCTAAAAGCACAACTGATCAGTTTATTGAACTTAATATTATCACGTAGTTGGTATACATAAATCAACAAGTTTTTTATTTCCTAAGTTATGCTCATTTTCTAAACTGAAACTTTTCAAACTTTGTTTATGTATAAATAAGTACTACAATTCTAATTAAATTTTGAAATAAGTGAAATTTATTCATTGAGTGTGTGGGTTTTTAATAATTCACTGTCCTATTTTAAGATACATATGTAAGTAATCCGGAGGAATGATTTTTGAAGGATGCCTGCCTGTCTGTATGTATTTAATTGTGAGAGAAAATAATCTTACTGTGTTAATAAAATAAATAATTTACAAGTGAAAATTGGGATCTTACGTTGGTATGTAAAGGAAACAGGAATTCGATTGTATTTGATTAATGCATTACATACACTTATTTACATATGTATGTATGTGCTTGGACCGCTGAGGTGGTCAGTTGATTAGTGCGGTTACCTTTCACCTAAACGGAACGGGTGTAGTTTAGCACCGTTTATTTAAAAATAGGAACAATAATTATATTGGCAAATATAAAAGATCTCTACTAAAGTTTGGAACGTATCCGAGTAACAGAATTTACTTAATTTAAATTTTCCAAAGTGATCTTTGGTATTGAAGATGAAGTTTCGTAGTCGTAAGCATCATCTTGAATTTCAAAATATTCTGTGCTATGTGCCGTTGCTGCATTGTATTTAATTCGTAACAGAATCAAAGTAGAACTCTGTATAACGTCAGATGTATTTCTCTCTATCTAAAAAAACTTTAAGAAAAATCGTTCACTGTACGCGCAAGAATAAGTCCAGTAAATTATGTACTCTAGCATACCGAGTTCTTTTTTTTATTACACATACATTTTTCTTACGGTCTTATCCTTTAGTGTGCCAGGGCAAAGGCAAAATAGTCAACAATTCCTCAATGAAGGCTTGTTTGGTTATGTCCAAATAACGTACAAAAATAATCAACTGTGCGAAGTTTGTAATGTCGCACGATTCATCCATAGCTAAAGCATAATATTCTGCAGTCATTAACTGACGTTTTACATCACAACGGTTTTCTTTCGCCAAAATATGTGTATTTCTTGTATTAGATACGCTGATATTGGAATGGTTTCATATGCTTAGTAAGAATCCAAAATATGCGCAGTTTCACCGCTGATTGCGTCTATTGAATCAATATACATACAGTTACTCCCATAAGTATTTGGACAGGGTAAAAAAAAATCCTTGGTATTATTTTATTTAAACGTATTTCGATATTTTTTTTGCTCAAATAATGTAGATATGATATACTATTAGACTAATCTTCAGAAAATATAAATTAAAAGCTGAAATTCTTGTAAACTACATACATAAAAAGAAATCAAAACATAAATTGCACATATTCATGTACTCAAAAGTATTTGGACAAAATACAGATACACAAAGAATGAGAAGGATTTCTTGAATTTAGTATTTAGTTGGGTACCCCTTAGATTGTATAACACATTTTCGTCTATTTGGCATTGACTCCACTAATTTACTTGTAAATTCAGGACTAATTTGGTTCCACTCTTGGTTTAAAGCATCTATTAGGTCTTGTCTCTTTGAAATCGTATGTTTACGTATTCTAGATTTAATTCACCCCACAAATGCTCAATGGGATTGAGGTCCGGTGATTGTGGGGGTGTATTTAAACATTTACGTGTATTGAACAACAACCATTGTCGAACAACGAACGCCGTGTGTTTGGAGTCGTTGTCATGCCGGAAGATGTAATTGTCTCTTACACCCAATTTTTCAGCACTTTGATGCATATTTTGTTGTAGAATTTTTAAATATGTAAATTTGTTCATAATACCATCCATTACATGTGACGAACCTACACCACTCGCCGCCATACACACCCAAACCATCACCGAACCACCCCCACGCTTCACTGTGGCACGAAGATTTTCTTTGTTTAGCGCTGTACACGGTTGTCGCCACACTTTTACTTGACCATCGCCCTCAAAAAGATTTATTTTTGTTTTGTCCGAGAAAATGATACAGTTCCAGAAGTCAGAAGGGTATTTTACATATTCCTCTGCGAACTTTAAACGCTTTTGACGATTTACCTTACTGACATAGGGTTTCTTCCTAGCAACTCGTCCATGGAAATTATGTCTTCTTAAGGCCCTTCGTACCGTTTCACAACCTACAGATTTGTTAAGTGTTTCTTTTATGTCTACCACTATTTTAGGATCACTCATAAATGGATCTTTCTTTGTTATCCGCACAATTTGCGCTTCGTTCCTTTCGCATAGCTTACGTGGACGTCCAGATCTCGGTTTATTTTCAATTATATTCTCGGTTTTTAATTTTTTTATTATGTAACCCACAGCTGAATCGCTCCTGTTCACTAATTCGGCTATTTCGCGGCAGGTTTTTACCTTCCTGTGCAGGTTTATTATTATTTCGCGCTCTTAAACAGTAGTTTCTTTACCTTTCATTTTGAAACACTGTTGTTGTTCCAGAGACTGCAGAAGTATTGATATGAGCAGAGATATTTACAGTAAACGTGGGAGTACCCACCTAATGCGAGTGTAGGAGATTTACCGCACATTCTATTATGAATTAATACTCTGTCCAAATACTTATGAGCGTTCGCCGCTGCTATTATCTTTTTCTATTATTTTTCCAGGGCACATGCAATTATTTCTAAAATATTTGATACGCGTTTCCTGAAGAGTAAAATATAATCTACAAAATTATTATAATTCAAGATAATTATGTGAAACCATATATTTTTTACATAAACAATTGAGTGTATATAGAGCCTGTCCAAATACTTATGGGAGTAACTGTATGTACACATATGTATACGTACAGAACAGATTCGATCCTGTCGCGCCCACAGAAAGTTACAGCTTTATCGATAATAATTAGTAAGTTTATAATGTTTACTGTTTCCTTAGTGTCCGCACAAAATAGGTCGACGGTGCGAATTCGGTCTGCGGTCCGCCATTAAGTGGCCGCTGGTCCATAGATTTACGTTATACAGAACTTCTGTACACCGTACACTCTATACTAAAATTATTTTTTATATCTTTAGCACTTGATGTGCTTCTTAATATAAGAAATAGTAAACCAACTTCTGTTTGAATTTTCTATGAGCGAGCAGGATTTATCGTAATCTTCTTTTATCCCAGATGTGTGTGGTAATGACGTGGTACAGAGCGAAGTGTTCTAACTTTGAATAAAACGAGGAATAGATGCAATTTGTACGCGAGGAAAGAGCCAAGAATATACGGTATAGAGTGTGTAGATGTAGAGGTCTTAGCTAAGAGCATTGAACCTAGACGTAACGTATAGAACGATGATTCATTTAGATATATATGTGTATATATATATGCGTTGTTAACATAATATTATCGTTCTTAATTGTATTGATTTTCATATTAGCGAAGGATAACCTGTATAATTAATACTTTTCGAGAATTCCACTGAACTAACGTTAATAATTTCATTTGTTCCATTAGAATTTAATCCTGTTTAAAAGTCTGATGTCACTGAATGGTACGTTTGAGGTAGGTGTAGACGTTTTAATATAATTTTATTTACGTGGACTCGCCCAATTTCCACGGCAATAACTTTTAATGAACCAAACGTGTCGAGGCGATAAAGATCTCCTATTTAGTCACACCTTTGTTCAAGTGCAAACATTAATACCGAATCCCGTTATACGACGTTAAGCAAGAGCTAAGGACTATGCATTACTATTGACATTGAATATCGACATTTTTTTCGCTTTGCTCACAATCTCGCCGATGCATCGGTTCTATTTATCTTAGATACATATAATATCAAACAAATAGAAATGATATCTCGGTTTGGATATTGCGTAACCTGTGTATGTTTTAGTTGATTCAATGTTGTTTTTAAAATTTTGAAGAGTTTCAAAACGCGTTGACAATCATAATACCTTCAACTATACATAATCAGTTGAAATTTCATCTTTTGGGGTTCAACTAAATGTATTTTCTGTAGGGAATACGATAATAGGGTTATTAAAAAACAATGTTCAGAGTAATAAATTATGCTAGTACTTAGTGTGTAAGCATCGCTGAACTCCAAAAAGATGAAAATTCAACTCAATAATTTCCTGTCTGCCATTCGTTAATCCAGGGACACACTATATATATATATATATATATATATATATATAGTGTGTACGCAATAAATTTTCACTATGGTTCTTCCGGTACATGTACCTTTAGCAATGCACTTGGTCCAGCGAGCCACAAACTTCCGTATGCCTTCCTGGTAGAAGGTTTTCGGTTGGTCGTGAAGCCACTTTTGCACCGCATCACGAACGTCTGTGTCTGAGGCAAATCAACGACCTCTCAAAGCTTCCTTGAGCGATCCAAAGAGATGAAAGTCTGAGGGAGCGAGATCAGAGCTGTAGGGAGGGTGTTCCGGGATCTCAAAGCCCAACCTGTTGATAGTTTCTATGGTGTTATGGGCCGTGTACGGACGGGCGTTGTCTTGCAACAACAAAACTTTCTTTGAGAGTAGACCACGGCGTTTGTTTCGAATTGCTGGTTTCAACTTATTCGCCAACAAATCACTGTACCTCGCACTATTTATGGTAGTCCCCCTGTCCAAATAGTCGTCCAGTATAGGGCCTTTTTCGTCCCAAAACATGGTTAGAATCACCTTCCCAGTCCATGGCGAAGTCTTGAATTTTTTCGTGCTAGGGGATTCTGGGTGTTTCCATTCCATACTCTGGCATTTCGATTCGTGCTCGTAGTGATGAACCCACGTTTCATCAACGGTCACTATTCTGCTTGAAAATGCGTCGCCTTCCGCGTTGAAGCGAACCAGTAAGCGTTGGCAGATATCCAAACGTTTGGTTTTGTTTTCTGCGGTAAGTATTCGTAGTACCCATAGCGCACACACTTTACGAAATTTGAGTTCATCGTGGATAATTTGGTAGGCAAAACCATGACTGATGTTTGTGTTGCGCTCGTGCGGCCACTTTGAAACATTTTGATCCACAAAAAAAAAACGCTTTTACGAGATAAAGCACTATCCCCGTATTGTGACAAAAATCTCCGGTGAATTTCAGCACCTTTCACTCCCTCTGACCACAAAAATAGGATCACTGTTCGTTGTTCCTCTTTGGTGCAAACTAATAGCAGAGCTGACATGCTTATGCTGTTGTAGCTAGCAGACAAATGACGTGATCGTGATTAAATTGAGCACACATGGCCACAGAGGTGCCAACTCAACGCATGCGCAAGCGGCCGCCACTACGATAACCTTCAAAGCTTGTTATGGCGAAAGTGTAGATAATATTTGACTTACCCTCGTATAAAACCTTTTTTATAATAATTTCTATTATGAATACAATTATTCCAAGTTGCCTAAGTAGGCATGTTCTGGTCAATTTGCATTTGGTTCTTATATGAATGACAATGCATCTGAAGTTTAATATTTTTTTTTTAAGAAAAAATATACAGTTATGTCAGAAAAATAAAACCTGCTTTATTGTTAATCTACAGCGTGTCCACCTACTGCGTGAGTCCAAGATAATTCCTTCCCTGAGCAATTTAGAGAAAATTTTCAAGAAATGTTCGAAGATAGGTACTGTAGGATATATTTCAGCTTACAGGCTGTTCACTTTCCACACCACGCGATGTAGTATTTCATCACAACACTCTATATTTTGAAACGAAAAACTTGCATAGTTTCATACATGTTTTGCTAAAGAGCAACGCATTTTAGACCTACAGAAATTTTCCTGAACAGCTTCTCTTATCAATATACAAGGGTGTCTCATTAAAAAAAAAATGAAATACAATCAAACATAGCAACGATTTCGGTGGCCATATTATCGAATCTAGTTGATTTCCGATGTATTACCGAAAACTGCAAGAAATACTCAATCGAATAAAATTTGAATCAGCACTGCAGCTTGTAAGGCGTTTTAAGATATGCCGATGTCTTAAAACATTAAAGAAACAGTGGCATTTCGCAAAGGAAACTCAAATTACGCCAATTATCTCAAAGATTAAGACACGTAGAAGAAATATTGATAAAAGTTGACATTAATTGAAAAGAAGCATCCATGAACAATAGTATACAGGCTGTTTCAGTTAAAAAATCAAACGTACTCTGTGGAAACTAAACACTATATATTTGAATATAATTTTATATTATATAATTATATAAATTGTCGCCGAATATTTTTTATTTGAAATCTCTTTCTCTAAATTGCTCAGGGAAATAATTATGTTCCCCCCACACACTAGGTAGACACACTGTATAGTTATTGGGGATTCTATAAATCCTCAATTTTGTTCTTTTTGTGATTTTGTGTTAAAACAAAACACGTGGACGTGCATTGCGCAGTGGAATGTTTAGACAAGTTTGACGACCAAAATTATTTCGGTTATCTAATTAATTCTAAATATATGGGCTTATTAGTTTATGGATGTTTTAAACAGCAAGTAATACATTTATTAAGAAAAATAGTTTATGTCATTTTTCCATTTATTTGTGAAGTAGTTTCTTTTTTTAATTTTGTTATTTACATCATGTTAAACAATTTGCTTCTACTAATTATATTAATATTCGATGATTCTAAGGAAATACCTGGAAAACTCTGTAAGCTGAGATCTTAATCTTTGTATTACTGAAAAAATAAATATTGAGAAATACCTGGAAGCTTAGAAGTATACTTCAGATTTCTAAAGTTTTCATAAGAAAAGGTGTCAATAAATAATATTCACAACAGAATGTAAACTTAACAAATAACGCCGTGGTAAGGTATGTGCATTGTAAGAAATTATTAAGTTATAAAACTTATCGTACAGGCTTAGCATTGCGTGGAGGGATGGAGTTTACACAGCATATTGCTCCGTTTGCTTTGAGGTAGTTTTTTCTGTGCAGACTAGATTTTACCAAATCGATTTTTGGCCGCTTAAATCGATCAAATACCCCACTGTGCGTCCTAGAAATCTTGCGTTTTATTTGTTTTGCAATAGCAAACAATACGCACGACAGTTGATTTTTTTCTGGTTTATGTAATTTTGTTTTTAGGACTTAAACTACTATTTGTGTTAAAATTTTTTAATCAAGTGTCGAGATAGATTTATGTTTTAGTACGCTGACTATTGGACGCAAATGTAGTCGAATCAAAAATGAAATTCAACAAATAATGTATCTTTTTAACGGCAGAAACCGTAAACAGAACAAAATTTATTTAGATTGCTATGTGCTAGCATAAACACCACATTAACCACATACACTGGTCTTTATTTTTAAAATTATCTTCCTATTTTACTAACATCGTAGCTAATCTACGCGGAATCCTATACATTTTCTTTTGTTATTGTGTAATGTCATTTCTAGTTTTGATGGAATTGTACCAAATGTTTCGCGATAAGTATTTGTTAACGAGTTCGAATATCAAAGTCTGGTGTCTAAACAAAATAATACTCCCGAGATGTTAGTAAATGTTCAATAAAGTACAAGTAATCGCATTAAAGTTTGTATGAAAGAAAATGGTGTTCCCTTCGAATAAATGTTGAAATTGTATGCTTCCGCGGTCGTCAATAACACTATACTCTTCAAACATTTTTTTTCTGAATTCCCAACATTCCAGAACATTCCGTTTACCGAAAACCCACGCACACGGATAGATATATCAAAGGCCTCACATACCACCATCCACCCCAAAAACGCGGTGTCATAAATTCTCTTCAATCCAAAAGGCCATTTCCATATCTAAACTCAATTCGCTTCCTCAAGAACTGAACCAAATCACTGAAACTCTGATTTGCAATAATTATTCTAGAGAAGGTATTCAAACTACCATTAACAGCTACATCAACCCTTCTCCACAACAACTCCCCTCATCTAACCCTAATTTCCGTAAGCAAGCGTATCTACCCTACACTCATGATGTCACCCATCGTAGCAGGATTCTCTTCATGAACAACATAAAAACCATCTTCGAGCTCAATTTCAGGATCTCAGACTACTTTCCCATCAAAGACCGCAATCATCTGGAAGCCCTGGTGTCTACCAGATTCCATGTTGTGTGTACATCGGTGAAACAAAGCGATCGGTTAGCACTCATTATCTCGCAACACTTACTATTATAGCAGAAAAATCTGTGAATCAATAGAAATTTTCAAACATCCCAACAATTTAAATCGCGGATATGGCTATCCCCTACATGACACGTGGAAATCCTAACTTATCAAACCACCTAGCAACCGCCACGCTTCATTGATGCATTCGGAAATGTGCATGATTGACCCGAAACCAGCCCTACATAATCCCCTCCGGAATGAATGTAGTATAGTGTTACACATTACTTTTAATGAATATCTATAGCAAAACAAAAATTTATAGTATTTTGTCGCACCACTCCCTAAGTATAGGGAAATGTTTATGAAAAAAAAAAAAGCAGCTCCTTTATCATATTCTGGAAAAATATTCAGGATTAAAGAAAAATGCAAATAGCACGAATCAAACATGGCAACGATTTTGATGGCCATCTTGTAGACGCTAGTTGATATAAAAATTGCTCGATGTTTTGCCGAAAACTCCAAGAAATACTAAATCGAAGAAACAGCGGCATTTCACAAAAATTTCAAATTATGTCAATTATCTCTAAAACTAAGATAGATAAGTCTAGGGAATTAATGGAAGTTGACATGAATTGAAGAGAGACATCCAAAAACGTAATAATATATTGGGTGTTCCATTTAAAAAACCAAACTTGCATCTGTATACTTGAGTATAATTTTATATTGTGTAGAACTCGTCTTCAAATATTTTTTGTTCGAAAACTTTTACTCTAAATTCCTGAGGGAGGGAACTATCCGACACACACGCACTAAGTAGATACGCTGTATGGTAAAAATAACCTTTCATGTTAGTCCATAGAAATTCAATGATCGCAAAATATTTTATCATACAGCGCAGTAAGTTTCTTCCCTTTAAAGGATAGTAATATATCTGAACTATTTGCAAACGAAAAATGTTTGAGATAACACTTAAAATTCTATATAAATTAATAATTCTCCGTAAAGTTAATATTAGACTATTTATATGACAGATTCAATTAACTCGGTGAAGACAAATTGAAACTGTTACAACAGTTTATCTAGGTCGCATCTCGAAACGATCTCACGTTCCCGAAAATATGATTCACATAAAAGAATAAATTCCATTCATATGTGATTACATGTGTAACATGCACTACGGACAGATACACATTCAGAATTATGTAATTCAACTGAGAATTCGAGTATTGCAGCCGCTACAAACGAGCGATTCAAGTTAGGTTTGTTGGTACTCGGAACTGGATTATGTCTATGTATGTGTATCAACTAAAATTAACATTTTCTATGTTAATCAAAATTTCCTAGAAGGTTATAGCAGAAAATCATATCCTTGTGATAATACCGTGTAACATAGCAATGTTACACGGTTCAGGTATGTCAAAAACCAATATTTTGTTTTGCTTTATTGTTTTTAATTCAAACCAACTTTTTCCCATATTTATCTATCATCAATCATCACTATTAAAAGAGCCTTTCAGGCAAACATTTTCGTTTTTTAGAGATTCTTTATATCTAATAAAGAGATCTGAACCTTAAAACGTATACGAGTTAGGCGCCATAAATCCTCGGCCTGACGGGCTTATACAAGTTCGAACATGTTCAAACTCCGTTGCGTCATAATTGCATATGTGTGAGGCTTACACTATATAGCTATATTACGGCTTGAAGTGTAGTAGTTTTTAATAGCCAGCCAGGCAACGTGACTAGTACATGCAAATGTCTCAGGTAACGGAAATTGAATACCGCGCGGTCATTAAATTTTTAACAAAAGAAGGACATACGCCTAATAGCATTAAACAACGTTTAGACAGTGTTTATGGTGATTTATCTCCTTCATATTCCACTGTAAAAAAATTAGCAAAATGTATCCGTTTGTGGCAAGAATCCCTAGAAGATGGCGAGCGGCCCCAGTCGGTCAATTGAACTGGAGCGCCTCGAAACTAGAGCTGGGAATTTTCTAACTTGTTATTCGAATAGTAATTGGAAATTTATTCGAATATTAAATATTCTAATATTTTCGAACATTCCAATAATTCCATGATATTCGAATATTTGAATTTTATTCGGATATTTATACAGGGTGTTAAAAAAAACGTTTAAATATTTAATGGACGATCAAAAACAAGCAAAAAAGTCCTAATGAACATGGGTCCGCAAAATAACCGTTTTCGAGATAAATGCAATTTTCGGAATAAACCATTTTTATTTTTCAACGTAATTACCTCTTAGGCTTATACACTTCGGCCAATGCTGCTCCAGTTTGTTGATCCTTTCCAAATAATAGGATTGGTTCAATTCCACAAAATAGGCATTCATTTGCACAGTTACATCCACGTTTGAATAAAATCTCTTTCCCACCAGTCATTTCTTTATATTGAAGAACAGGTAGTAGTGGCAGAGAGCCAAATCTGGAGAATAGAGGGGATGCGGAACGAATTGGAGCCCTAATTCCGTCAATTTCGCGATAACTCTAGAGGAATGAACCGGTGCGTTATCATGATGGTGATGATGATTAATCTTGAACGATTTTTTGTAACTGGGTTTTCAAGTGCTCGAATAACGATGCATAATATGGACTTGTCACAATTTTACCCTGTTCAAATGGTCGACGAAGATTATTCCTTGACAGTCCCAAAAAACAATTCGACTTTTTTGTGGCGGACTCGCTGGGAACCCATTGTTCGGACTGTTCTTTGGTGTCAGGCGTGTAGCGATGTGTCCATGTTTCGTCTACAATGACAAAACGTGGTGTATTCATGTTTCGTCCACAATGACGAAACGACACCTACAGCTCTGCGGATTCCGCTAAAACAGCTGCAAACAGTCATTGAAACATGTCATGCGATTTCGTTCTTAGTCAACTGTAATCGCGGCACCCATCTTATGGACAGCTTTCTCATGTTCAAATGTTGGTGTAAAATATTATGTACCCGTTCACTTGAAATGCCCGCAGTACTAGCAATCTCACGCACCTTTTCTTTTCTATTACCCACCACCAGACAATGGATTTTATCTGGAGTGGTGACCCCAACAAAGCATCCAGAACGTTTAGCATCATTTGAACTCATATAGCCACTCCGACAATTTTAGAACCACTTGTATATAAATCATTCTTAATCTAAGATTCACCATAATGTTTATCAAGCTTCTCTTTAGTGTCCTGAGGTGATTTGCCTTTCATGCACTAATGTTTTATCAACACACAAAACTCTCTTTCGTCCATTTTTTGAAATCACTCAACTTCCACGACTCAAGCGAACGCTAAATACAGAGCAATAAACCAATATGGCTGAAATTTGGCTGAACTTTGCACGGATTTTTCAAACCACCCTCGTATATATAAATCTCGCATGTTGCACACAAAAATATGTAAAAAGTTTCAGAATTATTTATGGTACAGTTTAGCAAAAATAAAATCTTCCCTTGATTTTTAATTTCTAATTGTAAGCACCACTACTACAAAGAGACAGGATTCAGCTCAATTAACAAGTAAATGAGATGTGTTCTTTTTAATCAAGTGTTGCATATATAACTAAGTGCAAAATGCAGAGATGCACGCTAACGGCGTTGGTCAGAGATACCTGTTATTTTTAAGATAATCGTGGTTAAGTAACTAAGTAAATTAAGAAAAGATCAAAGTGTGTGGCGGGTTGCTCCAGATGCTAATTGCCATATTGCAAAAAGTTGTCTAGAAGTGATTGGCGTATTTTGTATATAATATATTGTACATATATACATTATATGCATTTCTGGAAATTTATTATTATATCTAATATTTTCTTAAAACAGATGCCGAGGTAGCACTTGTAGAAATACATCACTAGGTATCTTAAAACAAATGCCGGCATAGATTCCAAAGTTTTCACGGACCATCAACGTTTATCTTAAGCAACATGTGTTCGCGCAAAGTTCGGTCCTGTTTAGGTTATTGTTTACCAGTACTACGGGTTGTTAGCATGAGTGCCAGCTTTAAAAAATTAACGACAGATGTTTCACATTGCATTATGATGATGTCATATTTTTGGGGAGATAGACGTATACACATACATAGTTTCATTTGCTTTATATTAACGCCACTTGAAAGAAAGGAAGCTTGTTATTATATTATACGGTGTAACTTTCTCAGAATCTGTAATGTGCGTCAACAATAAAATATTTTGATAAGTTCACAGAAATACACCCATGCAAGAACGTACTATTTCGAAAATATTTTTTCGAAATTCTATTAACAAATTCTTAAAAGAGGAATTTGTTAATAGAATGAATGTGCTTATCTTGTTTATGAGTCGTGAATAGTCTGGGCAAACACAGCGGTAACAGTCAGTGTAGTAGATATGTGGTGCGTAGTCGGCGATTATTTATTTCACACGTTCACAGCGTCAGAACTAAATCGATGCTGTATGCGAGTAGTTCTGTATATATGTAGGCTGTCGTAACTTATTTCGTAATTGTACGCTTATGTTTGCTTTAAAAATGTCGCAGTTGAGTACGTCGCGGAAACGACCAATGGCAGACACAGTTAAAAACTGTCTAGTGGATGTGCCGGACTTAATTTTTGATGGCGCTAAAATTCAATGTCTAGTTTGTAAAATCCCTTTAATGTGTTGGTCCAGAAGCCATTGTCAACGTCACATCGAAAGCAAACGGCATTCTTCTGCAAAAAGTGGCATACGAGACCAAGAAAAATTTACATTTGATTTATATGTTACTCTTATTTTATGTAATCTATCGTTTCGTTTACTAGACAAAGAAGCATTTGTCTCCTTCTGGAATAAATATGCGGACTGTAAATTACCTAGTTGGATATCGATACGAAATGTAGTGCCATTTGCTCGTGAACATACAGAAAAAAGAATGAAAACGGAATTGAAAGATAAAAAACTGTGGTTGTGTGTAGACGAAACAACAGATCGTCAAAAACATTCTGTGGTTAATGTAATGGTACGTACAATGGAACCACATCGATCGTCATCCTCCTTCTTACTTGCTTCCAAAAGAGTTATAAATTGTACTGCCGATGAGATTTTAAAGGTGGTATTGAACTCATTGAACAAATTTGAAGTTTCAACTAAGCAACTTTTAATGTTTATGAGTGATGGTGCCGCAAACATGCGTTCTTTGGGCCGATCTCTTAAAGAACACAATGGTAACTTCTTACATGTAACGTGTAAAGTCCATACTCTGAATCTTGCGGCACAAACGATTCCTACATGTTTTCCACTAGTAAATGCATTGATTGCTAGTACAAAGGCAGTGTTTCTAGTCCCCGAAACGTACCCGACTATTTCACAAACTGTGTCCTGATTTACCTTAACCACCACAGCCGATTGTTACACGTTGGGGAACAGGGTTGCAGGCTGCGTTTTACTACAACAAATATTTTGATCAAGTAAAGAAGGTAGTTTTAAAATTCAGCCCAACATAAGCCGCAGCAATCAAGAAAAGCCAGGAAATATTTCAAGATAGTCAGGTTAAAAGAGATTTACAAACTATTCACAACAATTACTTCGGACTAGCGGAGGGAATAGAAAAATTACGAAATGTTTCGATGTCGCTAGTGAATTCTGTTCAAATTGTGAATGATGTTCACGCACAGTTACGCGCTGTAGAAGGCGAAACAAAATGGTGTGTAATACGAAAATGTAAAAGTGTTTTAGAGAAAGACTCCGATTTTCTTATATTAAGACAAATTTGTGAAGGTGCGTGTGAAGATCCATTAAGTCATTTCAAAGATTATTTTAAATATGCAAATATAACATCGCTAGATGTCGAACAGTCGTTTTCGGCATTAAAAAACATTTATTCCGCACGTCGTACTCACTTGACTGAAATATTTAACAGATGTTACCTAGTTCGTGATTTCACGGAAGACTTTTAAAACAGTAAGTGTTTCAGCACGTTTTATAATTTATTTCTTACCTTCTATCTCTGGCTGTTACCGCATATTTGCCCAGGGTAGTCATGAATTCGATTTGTTGTTAGATATAAGAAGATATATTTGATCTTTTTTTATTAAAAATTTTTAGTGAAAAACTTTCCTATAATACTTCTACCAAGCAAATACTTGCTATTTTTTTTCAAACAATTTTTCTGTTATACTACCTTCTGCCGAGAAATATCAGAGAATTAGTTTCATTGCACTGCTAATATTGGAGTATTGTTATAGTTTTATTGTGTATGCTGACCACTTCAAAAAGGGTTTTGTTTTTCAAGTCAATATGTACATTTTTATTGTATAGATATTCGTTTGTACACTCTTATCTTTTCAACAACAGTAGTCGAGGAAATCTAAGTTTCACTATCGTTTTCTAATTACGTCGTAGGCGCCATAAATTCTCGGCCTGATATAGAAAAAAAGCTTGGCAAAATATAACAATTTTTATTTTTCAATATAATCTCCCCTACCTTCAATACATTCATTACAACGATCAATTAATAATTCTATACCCTTATAAAAATAATCTAAAGTTTTTCCCTCAAAAGGTTGTTTTACAGCTTTCTGGGACGAGATTCATCGGGTCGCTGCCATTCTGTCGATTCCTTTTTCGATAGAGGATCATAATACAGAACCATTGTTTCATCTCCTGTGACAATGGACTCCAAAATCAGTTTCTGGTCGCCTCCACACATGTTTAAAAACGAGCGTACACATTCGGTCCGACGTTCATGTTAGAGAACAGGGCGAATACTTATTTCAGAAATGTTGGACATCACTGCTAATTCCTTCACTTTTAAATTACGGTTTAATTATCCAACTGGGGCGCTCATCATCTTCAAGGGAGTCTTGCCCCAAATGAAAACATTTTGCCCACTTTTTTACAGTGGAATATGGAGGAGATAAATCACCATAAACGCCGTTTAAACGCTGTTTAATGTGATTATGTTCTTCTTTTGTTAAAAATTTGATGACTGCGCGGTACTCAATTTTCGTTACCCGAGACATTTTCATGTTGTCAGGCTGGCTATTAAAACATACTACTCTATAATACTCCATAATACATGACGCATCAGGCCGAAAATTTATGGCATCTACTTCGTATATTGCTCAATATAAAAAAATATATGAATTTTGTGATTGTATATCCAATACTACTCATGCATTATTTCTACTATAAAATTATACGGAAACCGACGATTATTTTCGTATTTCAAAATTAGCTGTCACCGTGAGTACGCAAGCGTTTGTGAATACGAACTGGCTATGTTTTTTATAGTTACTTGGTCTAAATTGAAAAAACAAGGGAGAGGATGTTTACATAATTGGAAATTTAATTTACTGCAAAGTTATGCAGAATTCCTAGAAGAGGAGAACGAGAAAGTTTTCTTTTTCTGTCACGGTAAGGATTATTTTAGGCGAATGTTATATGAAAGTTTTAAAATTGCGAGGGCAATATAACTAGTTTTAGTTACAATAAATGTGTACTCTTGATTTTTGTTTGAAAAATTCTAAGTTCCCATCTGACTGACCTTTGGTTTCTGGCGTGTAGTGATGTATCCATGTCTCATCTACAGTCACATTACGGCGCAGAAACCCACTCGTATTGCGTTTAAACACGTCCAAACATTGTTTTGCAAACATTGCAATCGTCAGCAGACGCGGCCACCCATCTCGTCAATAGCTTTGTCATACTGAATTTTTCGTGAAGGATGTTTTGCACACGTTCAATCGAAATGTTTACCATATTGGCAATCTCTCTAATCTTCACCCGAGGGTCTGCTAACACGATATCGTTAACTTTACAAACCATATCGTCCGTAGTCACCTCAATGGGACGACCTGATCGCTCATCGGAACAGGATGTTCGACCACGCTTAAATTCATTAAACCAGAATCTGATCGACCTAGTGATCGAAGGTTCGTGGTCCTTATAAGCTGCATACAACTTTTCTTTGATTATTGCACACGTTTTCCCATCCAAAAAAAAAAGAAATCCAATCACTGACTGGTATAGCTCTTTTACCATGAATCCACGAATATATAAACTTGCTCACGTTTAACAGCTCTCAAAACAACAATACTCGATCAATCTCTTCGAAATTTTGATTGACGTCGACTAATGAATAGCACTCACAGCTGGTAATGCAGATTTTCACACAAAGCGCCATCTGTCTCCAAACACAGGTACTTCTCATACCATCCTCGTACAAGGTATCGCATTACAGTTTGTGATCACTAGAGTAACCAAAACTTGCTGACTCGCCTAGGCGTCGGTGTTACCGGTTAACATAAGAATACGAAAAATTCATAAATAAACTTACTTGCTAATTATTCAACAAATTTGAGGCATCAGGATGTGAACTACTGTAAACTTGCATCATTGCATATGTTTCCACAGTTACTTCTTTAAACCTTGTGCGTCGACAAGAAAAATATTCTTATACATAGAAAACGATCTCTCCATATCTAAGGAAGTTACATTTGCATGTAGAAACTGTTTTTCAAAATCACTTAAAAGTTCACTATTCTTACACTTATTATAAACGGCCTCTAAAGCATTAAAATCTGGATTTTTCCTTAAAACATCTGCCAACTTTTGACTAGCGCATAATCCTGGCGTATCATTTAATGTGTGTAATTTATTTTTTACACTCTCCACTATGTTTAATGATTCCTGCAATGACAATTCAGTACATTGTAGTTTTCTGACGGCATCTAGTAATACTGTATAATTGGTACATATTGTTGTTAAATCTTCTAAAAGTTGAGGAATTTAAAATTCTCTTTGACTTTCTCTAATTGCTTTGGATTCATTCCGATTAAATCGCATTATAACTGATTGAATTTGTTGAAAATGGATCAAATAGTAAGAAGCTGCTGTTAGCCAAGTACCCCATCGCGTTAAAATTGGTTCAGGAGGTTCTGGAATACCTGGACAAAATTTACGAAATTCTTTTAAACGTTTAGGAGATTTACGAGACACTGCTTTAGTACTTCCAATCATCCGATCAACGTTTCCGTAATGTTGTCGAACAACTTCACCAACTAAATGCAAAGCATGCAGCACGCAGGTTATATGTATTAAGTTAGGAAATATATGTTTTAAGGATCGCCCAACAGTTAACATCGTTGCTGCACTATCTGTCACAATCATCACAACTTTTTTCAAAGCGTTCATTATCACTTTTTGAATATTTTCCGCGGTACATTATTGAACACGTTTGCAAGCTAACAAATATCGAGATGCTGTGTTCTCGCTAGATAAAACGCGAGCTATTACATTCACAATACTGTTTTTCTTTATATCGGTCGTCTCATCCACGGTAATCCATATTTTTTTGTAACACAAATCACGTTTACACACATTTTCTAGCATCTCTGTCATTCGCGGCAAATAATTCTGTAATTGTGTTTGTGAGGGTAATGGGTACTTTGGAACGTATTGTCGCCAAAACGTTTTAAAAGCTGCTTTTCTCACCAACGACAACGAAAGATTAGAAGAGGTAAACATAATTAATAAATGTATAAGGTATTTCAGTTCTTGCATTTCTCATATGCTTAATACCATTGACATGCCTCTGGCAATCAGTTCTGTCCAATGCAGCCAAACGAACATTGCATATTAAGCAAAAAACTGCACTACCGTCATATTTTAAACGGGGAAAAAGTGACACATACTTATGTACATTAGTAGCAAATCTATTACGAGGCATTGTTTTCTTAGGTATGTAAATATTAGTTCTATATGAAACGATACACTAATTATGTACTTGGTGTAATACTACAACTCACAAAAAACACCAGCTATATTTTCAAAAGCGAAACGTAAGTACATAACCTTGACCGTTCGACTAATCTCTGCAACAGCTCAACCGGTACTAAAACGAAATCTCTCTCAGCGCGGTTTAACATGATTTATATTCAAGGTCGACAATACATGCCTGCTTCTCTACCGGTTTAGTTTATTTATGAATTTTTTGTATTCTTATATTAACCCGTAATACCGACGCCTATGCGAGTCCGCAAGTTTAGGTTATTCTAGTGATCACTTCAAGTAGATGTTGAAATTGTTTCATAAAATAAATTTCACAGATTAATTTCAATGAATATTTTTAGAAAAACAAAAATTTATAATAGTTCGTCTCAGCACTGTCTACATTTTAGCGAAACACTTTTCTGCGTAGTTTCATATGAAGAAGATCGCATTTTATGTATAGGGAAATGTACAGGGTAGTATGTTTAAAAAGCTGAAATTACATCAAGCAAACATGGCAACGATTTCGATTATCTTTTTATTGAATCAAGTTGATATCAAAAAAGATTCGAACTGTTGCAAAAAAACTCCAAAAAATGCTCACTTGAATCTAATTTAAATCATCGCTCTAGCTTAAAAGGCGTTTAAGATATCATCCGCCAAAGAAACAACGGCATTTCGTAAGAATTACAAAATATCTTAATTGTCTCAAAAATTAAGGTGGTAAGGTATAGGGAATGTCGTAAAAACTTTAAATGGATTGAAAAAGAGCATCCAACAACGCAATAATTTATAGAGTACTCCTAAATTGCTCAGGGATGAATAAAGGGGACAAATAAACTTAAATATTAACTCATTAATTATTAAACTACATAAAAATAATCACTATTTAATTCTATTTTTAAAGAAATAATTTAATTATACTATAACATATAAACAAAACTTTTTCATTAGTTCATTCGTTTGCTCCTAATTTTAATTATTAACTTTAGGTTGTTTTTCCATTATTGTAATTTTTCTTTTATTGGATATCCTTGTAACTGGGCTCATGTATTTTTTGAACACGAAACCGGTCGCCTAATTTCTGGATAGAACTTTATGAGATCTGGACCATTTTTTCATTCCTACCTTTAATATGAATATTTTCTTAACTTAAAACTAAATGATTTACTTGGAAGAAACATTTTTCTGTCTTGGATTTTCTTGATTTTCTAACCCCAAAAAAATATTTATTTAATACAAATAAAACTTCAAGAAAATTATTTTCTTATATTATACATATTTATAGAAATAAAAATGTCTTCTTGAATAGAGACTGATTTTTGCAAGAACATCTACTTTCTTGAAGCAAGAAACCATTTCTCTGCGAGTAGGTAATAGCGCTATAGTCCTAATCGAGCGCCTAACCCGCGTCTTCCTTCATTTCAAACACAGAAAAGTTAGGAGCTCACGACAATAAAACCTGTAAATTATATTAAAGAATCTAATCTCTGATGCAATCGGAATTGAAAATGAGTTCCTCCTTGTGTAAATGTGTAAATCCTTTCCAATTTCTGTGTATTCGACGTTCAATGGTAATAAAAACGTCACAAAAAAGTATGTCTGATTCACCGAGCTCTTTTTATTGATTTAGAACTTGAACAGAGTCAGACATTTATGCAGTATCTGACTAACGTAAAACAGTCCTCCTCTTGTGTTTCGCGTGAAACACTAGAGGAAGAAAGTACTACCAACACTTCATAAATATGTCTTTTAGCTTCTATGAGTATTCTCTTAATTTTGAGTACGTTTTATTAAAATATAATAATTTCGAATTGGTCAGAAATATGGATTATGGGCATTTTCCTTTTCGCTTAATGAGACATTCCAACTAAACTCAAAGCTATATGCACTTTCTAGAATTGTCACATCCACTTTTCCAGTGAAATTGATTCTCCACGCAGTATTAAAAATATATTGTAAAACTGTAACGTTTTAAATTATATCAAAATTTCTTACTATATTTGTTTATCAAATACAATTTATTACTCTCTTCTTTCATATATGTAATGAAATAGGAGACGAAATTATGTGAATTGTAACATTAAATGTATCGAGAAGACTCTATTTTGCACTTAAGCTTAATTTGCACTACATTTGTAGTTTTTAGGTAGTAGATACACAATAATTCGTTTTTAGGAGAGAATAAGAAACGTTTTTTTGTGATTATCTCTTAGTTTGAAGAAAAATGTATTGCAAAACTATTTTCTTCTAAATCGCCAAGAGTTTTATAGACATAATTGTATTCCTTATTACTAAGGCCAAGTAAAACCGCGTTAACTAAGACTGATTTGAGAAGGGTCGGATCTAAAAAGAAC
The DNA here is from genome assembly GCA_029619315.2 of Dynastes maya. Lineage (NCBI taxonomy): Eukaryota > Metazoa > Arthropoda > Insecta > Coleoptera > Scarabaeidae > Dynastes > Dynastes maya. Next base: position 13,052,653 of record JAROYE020000005.1, on the reverse strand, counting down.
AGCACATTTTGTTCGAACTTGTGACAATCAACAAGGAAGGAATTTTGTCTTGTTCTCAGTTCAAACATCAAAATTTTACCAAGCTCAGTTGGATTGAAAGGAGGGGAAATTATCTCACGCTATTCTCGATTCTCAAAAAAGAATAAACAATTTTATTAAGATGATGCCGCAAACTAGTAGTATTAGTCAATCTCAACTAAAAACTTTAAGAAGAATACAACTTGTAACGAACAAAAAGACTCTCTCGGTGGTCGAACCATTAGCATATAGGCCTTTCGATCCACACAACCAGAGTTCAAATCCCGGCTAGGGCAGTTAGTTTTGAAGTACAGATAAAGATTGGAGTATATCTTCGTTTCGATAAGGAACTAAAACCGTACACCCCGTGTCAATACGGTATTTGGTACGCTAAATAATCCCTAGTGGAGATTGGAATATCTCTAGATTCGAAAAAATTCTAGTAGGGTCGGCTCATGATCGTAGTAATCGATGCCTGGAAGTGCGAAATGTACTCTTTAACCCAACAACAACACACTAAAATATTTGGTGCAAATTTAGTTGCCTCTCTATTGAAAACACAAGCATATAAATATTTGGCAGCCTCGCGCCTCGTATACACGCCAGAAAAAGTTAATTGTATGTAACGCAATGCGAATGCGATCGTTTGTGTGCTTAGTGTCTGACTTCAATTTATAGTTTATATTATCGTTACTTATTAACATTATTAATATTTTTATGAAAGCTATTTATTTTTAAAGCCCAATATCGAAAGTTTTACAATTATTGGCGCTCCTAATATTCTAACATAAATGAAAAAAAACGTAAATCAAAATAAAAAGCCAGTGAATGAATCACTCTCTTGTAAGCAAATCGTTACTATAAATATAAAAAAAACAACCGAACAATTTTAGTAATTTTCGAATCCCCGCATTTTAAACTTCATTTTCCCCCTACAATTCTCTAGAGCTAGTAATAACAGGCTTTGAAACATAACCTTATAACCACATCCTCTTGACGATTCCATACTTAATCACGAAATACACGACTGAAGCATAACCCACACTTTCTTTGTGTCGCCTCGCCTAACGTACTAAGTCATCCCGACAATGATATATCGAAGCTTTTACAGTTCATATACATAATGTAATAACATACAAGTCGTATGTCTGCTCTCTGGTCTTGTCTAGTCGGTAACAATATTGGAAATATAAATACGTGATATGATAGTAGTACACGTTTAAAACTTGAGAAGGTCGTATATGCGGTTTTAAGCAACCTTCACCGTATCAATTACTGACATGAAATTTATGTCGTGAGTATAAAATGAAGCTATTTTATTTCAACATGCAATGGTAAGATGAAAATCTTTGCAAATGTAACTAACCTACGCAAAAATACACATCTATAAGAGCAAACATCAAATGATCTAACAATTCATTCGTTAGCTAGCTGATTAGAAACTTAACAGTCCATGAAACTAAAAAAAAAATATCAACAATATTATATATACATATAAACACCAATAAATACCAATGAATATGATATGGCTTTTATTAATACTGGGTATTAATAAAAGCCCTAGATTAAAACTGCGATATTCTTTGCACATGTTGCAATGTCCTATACTTCGAATATTCGATATTATTCTAATCTTTGAAATGAAATTGTTGATTGCCTTTAATTTCTGCATTATAAATTAACTTAAAAATAATTGATATTACAAGAGCTATTTTATTTTCAAAACGCTTTGTGTGAATCATGTTAGTGAAGTTAGTTAAGTTTGAAGTTATTTTATTTTGAAATAGAGCCATCGCATAAATGACATTTTTAAAATTTTGAAATAAGTGTGTCTTGTTGAAGTCCATACACGTACACTACCATTCATGAAAGTTCGGGCAAGCAAGAAAATGTACGGAAATCTAAGAAAATAAGAGAAATATTAAATGGCCATGTATTTAATACTTACTTACATGATTTTACATATTTTCAAACACAAATTTATTATAAAGAAAAAGTTAATGTAATACAAATAATTTAAATCCGATTTTCATCGAAAAATCGACCTTTTGCCTTTAGGACTGCAGCCACTATTATCGGCATCCAATTCACTTGCTAATTTTGCTAATGTTTCATTGGGCAAGCTTGTCCGTACCTCCTGGAGAATGGTCCACAAATGTTCCTTCGATTTTGGACACTTTTTCCTAACACATCGGTCTAATTCTTCCCATAACAACTCTATCGGGTTCAGATCGGGGGACTGTGGCGGCCATTCCATAATTTTTAGGGTTCTTTCATTTTCTTCTTGCTGCAGGTGACCTGTGCACAATTTAGATTTATGTTTGGGGTCATTGTCCTGCATAAATTCAAATCCACGACTAATTAATCAGACTCCTGACGGTATGGCATTTTCCTCCAGGATTTTCCGATATTCTTCTTTTTTCATTATGCCCTTAATTTTGACCAAGTCCCCTGTTCCGATTAAGGAAAGACAACCCCAACCGTAAGAACTATACACTCCCGTAACATTCTTTCCCCTCTTGATCTACGTACGAAAACTCTCCGTCTATTTCCAAAAACCTCAAACTTGGATTCGTCAGTCCACAAAACTTTTTTAAAATCGTCCACCGTTCAGCCTATCGTTCAGCCTATTTCCTCTTCGGAGTAACGGTTTTCGACAAGCCACTCCCCCATGCAACCCATCCTCTTTCAGCCGACGTTTCACAGTACTCACAGAAACTTTGGAATCTCGCTCATTATTGAATTCTGCAGCAATTTCTGATGCTGTTAGTCTTCTATTGCGCTTACTAATTATTTTTATTCGTAAATCTTCCGCAGGAGTCGTTTTTCTTGACGGTCCTGGCCAATTACGATCTTGCACGTCACCGGTTGTCTTAAATCGAACTATAGTATCATGTACTGTAGATTTTTTTATTTTTAATTTATCCGCAATCCGTCTTTCTGCGTGACCTTCCTGATGCAAGGTCGTTTGCACGTTAGCAGATCGTTTTGAAACAGCTAGAGGCTTTCCACGGGGCATTTTAAGCAGTCAAACCGAAATTATTTTATTTTTCACTTGCACAACCACAGATACTTTCACAATAACAATCTCTTCAGAACTACTGCGTTTACAAATGTTATAATACTTTATAAAGGGTATACGAATATTTTCAAGTAACAGGAGTGAATCAGCTAACCCTCGTAGGGATTATTATGAAGCTTTATTGTCACTGTAATTATTGGGGATTTCCAACATAATTATATATTTATGATAACGGTCTTTTAATAGATAAATACTACCTGGAAATTGGTAAAAGGCTTCCAGAAAAGGTTAGTTTTAATAATTCTTCACAGAAATGTATATTATATAATTTTAAAATTTTTTCCTAAACAGTTAATATAATTTGTTAGCTTGCCCGAACTTTCATTAACGGTACTGTACGTATTTATTACGATATTTTGTTATTCAGAGGCAACTAATTTTTAGCATAAATATAAATCAAGTAATTAGAAAGGAAAAATTCGCTAGAGTAGAAAGGGTATAAAAGTACTTGTACCTTTTTTATTCTTAGTAAACATTACAACTGAAAAATTGTTTTTTCAATATTCACCGATGAAAGCCATATTATGTATATTAACATAACAGTTGTTTGGTAACACAAGTTATAATAAAGTGGGTAGTCTTCTGTGGCGATTTAATTGGTGCAATCCGTGTTCTTTATAAATCAGCCACCTATTATAGAAAAAGTAATCGCCTTAAATACTACTTGCGACAGTCAATACTAAAACACAAATATACACGTATGGAAACCAAATATCTTCGAAGCGTATGTATCAAGCGTACACAGTTGTCGGATCGTAACTGCAGTACTGCCTTCCTTCTGTCTCCATATTCGTCAGTCCCTACGCCCAACTGCGATCGGCCTTGATACAAGTCAGTCGCGACTTATTTGTGGTACCGGGTGTATCGCTATGCTTTGTTCCAGTTCGAGATCAAAGAAAATATGTTTCTTGTAATTCATATAATAGGGATAATTTAAGTTTAAGAGCCAATAAGAACAATAACTGGAACTATTATTATAAACACCCAATAAATAATAGACAAGTTTGCTTCACACGTAAAACTAGAATTTCTAAAGAATGATTTATATCAATAAATTATATCCAATACTTAAAAATTTTTCCGCTTTTTTTTTTTACAATACACCTAATCGATAGTAAAGTTCTTCTCGTATTTTTGAAAGCATGTCGGTGGTACTACAACCGTATGCGGCAGTCATAATTTTTTTACCAAGTTAGGAGTTGCGAGCCAATTGAAATCGAATCGCATTTCAACGTAGTTCAAAAACGACTGAACTGAATCATCATAAGCATGTGTGCTAATAGATTTCCCTCTGCTGCCTACGGTGAAGTCACGCTTAACTTACATAGATATAGGCAACAACGCTTGAAAAGATACATGCAATTAGAGAACTCCTCAAAGCTTGCATCTTTTTTTTGTGGTATGCAAAATATTTGTTTCTGGTGAAAACCCAATTTGAAGAAATTTGCCGTAGATTTTTTTAGAGATTGATCACACCTGTATGGAATGTGTTCTCTCATTTGGACTTATTGAAAAATATAAGGAATCGGTTCCTCGAGTATCTGTATGGTATAATAAAGTCTACTTCTAAACGTTTTCGACTACATAATAAAATCAGAATGTCCAATGTAACTGTTTCGAAAGTTTCTCACAACGGAAGGAATTCGAAGGAAATAATGAATTCTAGGAAATAAAAAAAATATCTATCTACTAAATTGAATATCTATGTATAGTCGAACACACACAGACTGTAAATAGTAAACATCATTACAAAATGGTAATAAAGAATTTTAAAATATAATTTGTAACTACCTAACTATATTATCAACCAACTACAATCAGTTCAATAAATAACTTAATCATCGCCATGTTCTTATATTGAATCTCCATGAAAACCTGTAATGTACTGATTATCCTTAATTTCTTTAATGAGGTGTAAAAAAACAGCGCAAGTGAGGAACTACGCCCCATAAGGTACAGCCACTGAAACATGTAAGAGATATGAGTTTATTTAATAGGAAGAGTACATAATATATGGTAAGTACTTTTTATCACTTATAGTTACATCCTAAGAAACTACCAGTGAGATGTTAGCCAAGAAAATGGTGTTATTTAGTTTTCCCAATAATACCTTCCAGCTTTTGCAAATAAATCAAAATATGTAAGTAAATTCTCAATTGAATTTTCATATTACTGTTTTCCTTTCAAAATACATCCACCTATTCAATACCTGACCAACTCATCCACGAGTTTGCTTTATCAGGGTTAATAAAGACGCTTATACGCACAGGTGTTGTTACAACCATGAGACCATGTATCGCTGGCTATTAATCCATGAATCGAATTTGTGCGTAATTAATTTTCAAGTTTTCCTAATTATCTGTACGTTTGAAAACTACACCTAAATACCTACTCATCGAAAACTATTTCGTCCTTAATATAAACCGTTTTACACCCCTGGCATACATTCAGTGATCAATACACCCCATGTTCATGTTGTAGCAATACAGATGGGGGTGGTTCCATCCCTTTTGTATATATACATACGTATACTGAGCGAGCGAGCCCTTTCCCCAGGCAAGCGTCTGGCCCGTTGTCATGGTAACTTGAAACTGCACCTCCTCACCCCGCTGTTGGTTCTCCCGTTAGACGCGGGTCCCACGACCCTTCGCTGAAATAAACTTCACAGATGGCAGCAGTACATTGACTTCACACAACACCGAAATTCCGCCTTTATATTTGTATTTTCAGGATGTGCATGTGTACGTTATACGTATGCATGCGCCGTATTTTTATCGTAACTTACTATTTCCTTAGTATACAGCTTCTCTATAGAATGTTGCTGATGAAACGTCATGCCGACGCTTGTTTTGTTAATGTTCCACATTCATTGATAAATCTGAAGTAAAAAAAGACAGAGATTGCGCTGCATTTCTAAGTGAAGAGGAAGCTAAAGATTTTTTTTTTCTGACAATAACGACCTGCTAGAAAAATTGTCGTGATATTTTATAGAGGAAGGAATGCAGTTGGTAGAAATTTCGTTTCCATAGAGGAATTGCTTTTATAAAAAGGGAATCCACTTTAACAAGCTATCGAAAAAGATGTGATTTTTGGTTCACTTATTCTACGAAAAAACTCTTTAATTTTGCACGTTCATTCTTTACTGTTGTCCAAACGTCATATTATCCATACAGGGTGCATCACAAGAATCGGGCGTATTTTAAATAAGCAGCACTCTACTGGCTTTTGTTTTAAAATGTGTTTATATACAACCTGAGTGCAAAGTAAAAAACATCAACGCGGAAGCCTTTATTATTAACTTTACGAGAAAAAGTTGTGATCAAAGGTTGAAGCACTAATTATTTGCCATAATAAGATACTTTTCATTTTTTTTGACGTCATGAACTCGGTGTCTGACGCCATTGACGATTTTTTGAAATAGCAACCCGTTACGTTTTGTGTCAAAATTAAATAGTATTCATTGAATTAAGAATGTCCATATTTAAGGATAAATATAACTATAGTAGATAAAATTCCTTTTTATTCCTTACAGTTAAATTCATCTTTTTTATATTTTTTTCCTGCCATATGACAACGTACACTTGGTTGCATACATTTTATTAATATCACTTATATACAATTTTTCCTTTTTAAAAGATTTTTACTAAATTTATTGGTTGGTATTAACCATTGTATTTTACTTTCCATTTGATTGGCCACAACATCTATATATTTACACTCTCTAAATTGTACCTTCCTGTTTCTTCATAACCCGCAAACTATTCATATCGCGTTTGCCATCCTCTTTTCACCTTCTCCGAAGTTTCCTTAAAACCTCTAATATATAAAAAACAATTAATTTTTCAACAAACTTTATTCAAATTTTATCAAAATTTTATCAATTTTCTCATCTTTTGATTAAAAATTTTTACCTTTTCACCTTTTCTATCAAATGTTTAAATTCATTAATTCCACACGTTTTTGACTTTTACATTTAAAACCATTGACTGTAAGTATTTTCATTTTATATCTTCTAATTTATTTATAGTTATTTAAACAAATATTTTTCAATCATTTCTATAGATTTCGAACTGATGATGGCTATTAGTTGAAACTAGTATTCGATGTTCAGTTTAGCATTGGATAACGGATAGGGCGTGTTGATTTTACTGATATAGACGTAGTTATTATTTAGTGTAGTGGGTTTTGATTTTATTGATACAGACGTAGTTATTAATTGCAGTTTTTAGTGAACATGTCGAAGGCTAGAAGCCGACCCTTTCAAGACATAGTAAATAAGTTTATTTCTGACTTTCCCGATTTGTTTTACAACGGGAGTAAGATAGTTTATAAAGTCTGCAAAATACATTTGATGTCAAATAAGAAATGGAACTGTACAAGACACGTAAATTCCGCACAGCATAGAAAACGAAAATTGGGTATGCCACCGAGAAGTGCATTTTTTTTATGTAATTCTTATGTTGATCAACTGTAATTTGCCACTAGACTTATTCGATAAACAACCGTTTAAGGACTTTTGGGACAAATACAATCCCGAGTTGCGGTTGCCAACGGAGAAAATGGCACGTAAGCATGTTGCATTTGTACGCGATGACGTGGAAAAGAAAATGAAACGCATATTGAAAAAACAGTTTCTTTGGTTATGTGTTGACGAGACAACAGACTGTAAAAAAATTCAATTGTAAATATTATGGTACGCGAAGACTACAAGAGTGACGTGCTGGAGCAATTACGAAGGTTGTGCTGCAGCAATTACGAAGGTTGTAGTTAGTACGTTGGAAAAATTTCAAATTTCAAAAGATAAAGTGTTGATGTTTATGAGCGATGGCGCAGCGATAATGCGTTCGGTAGGCCGAATGCTTCTTGAACATGGCTGCAAGTGTTTACATGTTACGTGTAAAGTGCATGCTTTACATCTTGTGGCAAAAACCATTCGACAATACTCTCCCGAGGTAAACGTATTAATAGCAAGCACAAAAAAAGTATTTTTGAAATCTCCCAAACGCCTACGATCATTTCACACAGTGTCTTGGTATTCGTCAACCACTGGAGCCAATTCTTACACGTTGGGGAACATGGTTGCAGGCAGCTTTTTATTATGCTAAACATTTCAAAATAGTAAAAGCTGCTGTTGCCCAATTCAGTCCTGCCGAAGCTGCAGCTATTAAGGAGAGCCAGTCGAAATTTCAAGATATTTCCGTTGAAACAGATTTAAAAAATATTCGTAGCTACTATAAAGGATTAGCTGACGCAATAGACCAATTACAAAATAGATCGTTATCATTATTGGAGTCTCTGCAAATTATGGACGGAGTGCATACACAGCTATTGACTATACATGACGCAAAATATAATCGCGTTTTAGAAAAGTTCGAGAGTGTGCTACAGAAAGATCCCGATTTTAGCACACTAAAACAAATTTGTGATGGTGTACCGAATAATCCACTGACTAAGTACAAAGAGTATTTTAATCATGCATGTATAACATCGGTAGATGTTGGACGCTCTTTTTCAAAATATAACATCATTTCTCACCACGGCGAACATCGCTCACCGAGACAACTGTGGAAACACATCTAATGGTGTCAACTTTTTGCCACTCTTATCCATATGATGTTAATACTGATAATGGTGCTTCTAATTTTACTGTTTCGTAGCCAAGGCTGCTTAAAAGGGTGAGTGTTTCACTACTTTTCACATATTATAATTATGTATTAGTTCTGTTATTTTTTTTTCTATTTTCTTACTATTATTTTTGTATACTAGGCAGGTACGACTATGGCACGGTTTCCTGTTACCGGGCTCTAGTTATTACACAAGCTTTTTTATTTTTTGCTGTCATAATTGGTAATCTAAGCCATTTTCATATAATTTATCAAAGTTAATTTGATATACTCGCCATTAAAATATCTCACCTTTATTTGACAAATAAAAAGGTTACACCGAGGGTGTGTCTACTTATGAATGCGACACGACACAAGGATAAATGTATGATTCATCCATCCCCTTTGTTATCTACGATATCGTACCCTAATGCCCTTTTATATAAATTGCGTTAGAGAACCCACTTCAAACAGACCTGACTCCTCTTCTAGACCCTTTGCGCATAGTTCTCGTATAAAATTTATTGCTCAAACACATTTCAATGGTAATCACTAATCAGTCTCTAATCACTTTAATACTAACGCTTAACAGATAATAATAATGATATTTATTTGTTTCATTTTACAAATGTATGAAACGCGTCACAAAAAATATGTGGAACACTCTAGTAGTCTTAATTCTTAGTTTTGTTTTAAATTATACTTTGAACTGATTTTAAAGAATTCATCAATTTCGTAAATACAGTAATCTATTAGGTACTTTTTTAAATTGATTTTAAATAATTTAAATCTTTACTGTGCCCATAGTATCATTGTATTAAAGAAGACACACAGAAGATAAAAACCTACAAATACAACAAACCGTTCTTTTTTATAGATGAAAAATTATCGGATAAAACAATAAATTAGAGGACCAATGAAGCATATAAAATTTAATATGTCACTAATATTTATTGAATGCATTTCCTTTGTATATTGTTTGTTAAGCTTTTGATCCTCATGCAATCTTCATACGACTTTAGCAGCCATAAACTGTCATTCCAATTTGTTTTCATATTCCATAAACATGTAACAGCATGTAAATTTAATAGGTTAGTGTTCTTGTGACACATTTATATAGATGTAAAAATAGGCATAGTAAGTACGACAGTTTCATTTTTCGTTTTTTGACCTCTAAAAGCAAACACGTATAAAAATAGCCAGGCGCCCCTAGAAAAAACAGCAACGCTATTTGTCAAGAGGGGATTTACTCAAGGTGTTATTGCTGTAAAAAAAGATTTCTTGTTCAATCACTGCAAATAATTTCGAATTAAATTTAAAGTACAGGCAATGTGATCGAAAATTGTAAAACATGTTAAAAAACAAACGCATTCGAACATTCGACTGCAATTAGTCTCTAAATAACAAAGACTTCTATTTATAAACTTTTCTTTGAACATCGCTGTAAGTACAGAACAAATTTAGAATTGTGTTGTGTGCAAATCGCATCCATGCTACCGACGGCAGATACGTCGACGACGTCTTGACCATTCAAATAAAACATAAAAAAACGGAACTAATGCTGGATAATAGTTTCGTTTTATCTATCACTGTCTGCATATCTTGTATCACTAGTTCTACAATACGTAACTGTGAATGAGCTATCTTATAAATTAATTCTGATTCAAATTATTTTTTGTCTGTAATATAATTAATGTGTGCAGTATTTAACATAATTGCTGTATAGTCAAGAACGTAATGATTAGAGCCCGGTAACAGGGAGCCGTGCCATAGCCGTACCTGCGTAGTATACAAAAACAATAGTAAGAAAATAGAAAAAAATAACAGAGCTCATACATAATTACAATATGTGAAGAGTAGTGAAACACTCACCCTTTTAAGCAGCCTTGGCTACGGAACAGTAAAACTAGAAGCACCATTATCAGTATTAACATCATATGGATAAGAGTGGCAAAAAGGTGACACCATTAGAAGTGCCGTGGTGAGAAAATGAGTTTATATTTTGAAAAAGAGCTTTCAACATCTACCGATGTTATACATGAATGATTAAAATACTCTTTGTACTTAGTCAGTGGATTATTCAATACACCATCACAAATTTGTTTTAGTGTACTAAAATCGGGATCTTTCTGTAGCACACTCTCGAACTTTTCTAAAACGCGATTATATTTTGCGTCATGTATAGTTAGTAGCTGTGTATGCACTCCGTCCATAATTTGCAGAGACTCCAATAATGATAACGATCTATTTTGTAATTGGTCTATTGCGTCAGCTAATCCTTTATAGTAGCTACGAATATTTTTTAAATCTGTTTCAACGGAAATATCTTGAAATTTCGACTGGCTCTCCTTAATAACTGCAGCTTCGGCAGGATTGAATTGTGCAACAACTGCTTTTATTATTTTGAAATGTTCAGCATAATAAAAAGCTGCCTACAACCATGTTCCCCAACGTGTAAGAATTGACTCCGGTGGTTGACGAATACCAGGACACTGTGTGAAATGATCGTGGGCGTTTGGGAGATTTCAAAAATACTTTTTTGTGCTTGCTATTAATGCATCTACCTCGGGAGAGCATTGTCGAATGGTTTCTGCCACAAGATGTAAAGCATGCACTTTACACGTAACATGTAAACACTTGCAACCATGTTCTAGAAGAGAACGGCCTACCGAATGCATTATCGCTGCGCCATCGCTCATAAACATCAACACTTTATCTTTTGAAATTTGAAATTTTTCCAACGTACTGAGTACAACCTTCGTAATTGCTGCAGCAGTACGCCCTTGTAGTCTTCGGCTAGCTAGTAACAGTGGTAATGTAGGTTTACTAGGGTCTAGTATGCGTACCATAATATTTACAATTGAATTTTTTTACAGTCTGTTGTCTCGTCAACACATAACCAAAGAAACTGTTTTTTCAACATGCGTTTCATTTTCTTTTCCACGTCATCGCGTACAAATGCAACATGCTTACGTGCCGTTTTCTCCGTTGGCAACCGCAACTCGGGATTGTATATTTGTACCAAAAGTCCTTAAACGGTTGTTTATCGAGTAAGCCTAATGGCAAATTACAGTTTATCAACATAATTACATAAAAAAAAAATGCACTTCTGGGTGGCATGCCCAATTTTCGTTTTCTATGCTATTCGGAATTTACGTGTCTTGTACAGTTCCACTTCTTATTTGACATGAAATGTATTTTGCACACTTTACAAACTATCTTAATCCCGTTGTAAAACAAATTGGGAGAGTCAGAAATAAACTTATTTACTATGTCTTGAAAGGGTTGTTTTTTAGTCTTCGACATGTTCACTAAAAACTATAATTAATAACTACGTTTGTATCAATAAAATCAAAACGCACTACACTAAATAATAACTACAATTAATAACTACGTCTATATCAATACAATCAACACGCCCTATCCGCTATCCAATGCTAAACTGAACTGAGTGATGATGATTTGTCGTGTCGTATCATAATCGACCAGCCCTCCCCGCCCACCTAAACACTGCCGCTGCGATTGCTCTCCTGTTACCGGGCTCTAGTTATGAGAGCGCGCTGTTATCAGAATCCGGATAATTTACTATCCGAATATCCGGATCTTGGTGTTATTATCCATATTCGTTATTCGAAACCTCGAATCCGGATCCGCTATCCGAAATCTTGAATTCGGATTTTCTACTCAGAGAAAAAAGATTCTTGAATCAAACAAATACATATCTTTGAAGTTATTTATTTAATTCAACAAGGATTTATTTGAGTGAAAGCACATTTTTTAAAAACACAGATTGAATCTGTTTGAATGTACAAACGTTTTTATTTGACATAATTTTGTTGAGTTAAACAAATACATATATGCTAGAATCGTGCTCTTCGCGTGTCGTCGGCAATTTCCGTTGCTCAGGGCAATCGCACTCGTAGTCTTAGTTTAGGTTATGTGAGGTGATGGTTCGTAAGCTGTGAGATGTAAATAAGGAAAATAATAGGTAAGTAGGATAATGGATTGATATATTTTTACCATGGACAACTAACGTTAAAATTTGTGTATAAAAAAATAACAAAATAGTTGCCATAGATTGGTGAATTCCTGCTTGTATTAGGGATTAGCGAAAATTACAAAAATCTCGCCGATATCGTTTTCAATGCTAGTAACACCCCGGTTAGCAGTTTAAAAAAATTGCGATTCGATTCACCACACCTTTAACAATGCTTTGATCTTTCCGTTTTCATATTTTGTAACTAATTGTTAGTATATTTCCTCCTTTTTTGATATAACAGGTATTTCAGCAAAGGCACCTAACCATAGTTATCCCTGTCACTCGTTCGCGATTCTCAGGATTCCTACGAGATTACCGGGGTAGTAAGTTTTGTAATATTCTTTGCAAACAAAAGTAGCACAAGTATTCCTTTAATCTTTATGTATCTGAACACACAATGCACCAGTTGTTTTGTCATCTTCATTGAAATAATTTTGTACGTATACATGGATAATTATTGTTTTCATAAATACCTATATAAAAGTGGAAACCTTCTAAAAATTTTTTCGTCGACATATTTTTGTAGCCATATATTATAACAATTTGGACATGTTTAAAGTTATCGGCGCACTATACCTAACTTAACATTATATTGTATATTATATTGTTAAAATCAGGTTACAACTTCGACATCGAGACCTAACCTAACCTAACCAGATTCACTTTACAGGGAAATTTCTGGGAAATGTGAGTTGGGGTTTATTTACAAGAATGAAAGCACCACGTCACTACAAAATGGAGATTAATTTTCGGCATTATACTTATTCTTTATGTACTTTTGTTAGTTTATCCACAAGGTTAATAAAGTTTTTCAAAAGATTGTGTACTTTTAATACATTTTTACCCTATGTGCTCATAAAAGGATACTTTCTTCTCTAAAAAGTAGAAAGCATCTATCGCACTAACCATTTCAATAATACCAACAGAATAATATATTTATCAAAGTAACACCACAGAAATATTTTGTTAAGCAAAATAAACATATTCATCTAACCTTTTAAAGACGAACTTTCCCAAAATGAGAACATACTAAAAAATCGATTTTTTGTTAAATTAATCATATTATTTGCATAAAATTTTTATAATTAATCAGAAAGGTTTACATCTATATTTTAAAACATGCAAATAATATGATTAATTCAATAAAAATTGGATTTTTTAGTATGTTCCCATTTTGGGAACGTTCGCCATTAGAAGGTGAAGTCAAATAAATGGCGAAATATAAATTTGTTTCAAACTGACGAAGTTCTTTAAAAGAAAGAAGTGTATTGTTGAATCAAACATATTACGTATATTAAATCAAACAGATATATTTTCAAATCAAAAATATTTCTTTCAATTAAAAAAAAAATATCTTTGCCGCCGTTTAAAGTTACGGTTTGGTTGACTGAATGCATATTTGTTTGAGTCAAGGACTTTTTCTTCTCTGTTATAATCGAAATCTAGAATCCATAACTTTTTCGAGCAAACAGTAGGTCGCAGGTATATTGACACTTGTGTAATGCAAAGTAACTTCGAATTGTGCGATGGAAACTTAATGTTATTCTGAATGCATGGATGTTAAAAACTTGCACTTTTTCTTCATATACATAAATTCGATGTTGGATCCGGATATCCTGATCTCAATTTTATCGGATACCAAGCACTACTCGGCATAAGGTTTTCCGGTTTTTCTTACTCCAAATTTGGTGAATACTGAGGGTAAACATCTCATGGCCGGCCGATGCCCCTTGTAATTGGCGAAAGCTGTTGGGGATGTAAGGGCATGGATTAGTATTATAAGTGAAACTCCCAATTGATAACTCTACAGTTTTTACTGATTAGATACATGTCCCCAGTTCCATCATCCTCGCATTTTAAAATTTCCTATCATGCTATCATTTTGTGCTCGTTTTGTAACGCAAAGAGAAAATTTTGTGCTTCAATATTAAGCGAGTTACAGCGCTTTGAATTCCGGGCTTGGCATGTCGCCACTGGATTTCTTCACACTTTCTTCTTGACAGGACATGCTTGTGGCAATACAAAATTTTATAAGGTATGGATTATGACTTGAGATACTCCATATGCAGGGGACTTGTTGCCAACCAACTGCTCACTTTCAATAGGCGATAAAATGTCCCATTATTAACGCTATGGTGCTGCCATAATACTCCTATAAAATGACACCACTAAGATAATATTTTCTTTAATAGCGTGCAATACCTTACCAATGGGAAACGGACTTAAAACTAGATTTAGTTTTTCTTGAGCAGCTGAAGGTTTGTAGTTCGAAAAAAGTTGCTTCATATTCGCCACGCCTTTTTGACGGTAAGATCAACAAATTGAATTACATTCGCTAATCCATACAAAACAGTATCCAATTTATCTTTTCATAGAAACGGGCTAATCCAATTGAAAGATCTGGGGCATCTATGTACTCCAGCACTAGTCAAAAGAAAATACTGTTATTCGAAAGGACACAGAAACGGAACGAATCAAAATTGAACGGTAGTCAATCTGCCGCAAGATACAGTCTTAAACAAACGGGGTAGCACATTGGTAGTTCCGGCAGTAAAGCACATATTAGCATCCACTACGATAAGAAATTGGCGAATATGTCCTTTATTATCTGGATCTGAAATCCTCCGTGAAATTTAAGAAATCTCAAGTGGGCAGTTTATTTTCAAGAAGCTCCGTTAAAGTTCGACTCCACATAAGACGCGAGATACGCCCGTTATGTACGATTCTTACTTTTACATAACACCCCATCTACAGATATTTTTGTGTTTTTTCAATACGTACATATTTTTTCAATAAAAAGGTACCACAGCCTGCAATTACATGGTGACAGAAGTGGCATTACCCTCAGGCATTTTGCGATACACAACGGGCACAAAATGATACGAAATTTGAAAGTCTGAGGGTGGCGAGGTTGGGAACGTCCACCATTAGGTACTGTATTTTTAACAAATTCCTATAGTTTTTGATAACAGTAACACACATTCAGCATTACTGTCGAAATATATGTAATGCTATATACCTTGTTTTGACGTAACATAATTCGTTTGCTGAGGTGAAGCCAACATAACGTCGATTTTGCACAAATATGACCTTACCACCGCCACTCAGTAATACATCGTTTTTGCTATAAAGTTACGGTATATTTCACCAACACTGTAGCATGCATAAAAGGGTTAGAAGAAGCCGTATGATAATTTTTTTACTATTTTGCCATTTTAATACGTTCAAATGCGATATCGAGGTGATCGAGATTAGAGGTAGACAGCCAATAACCACCAAGCGAAGACTGAAACCACGGCAAGTTACCATTAGAAACGATAAAGTTAAATCCTATTTTACGACCACTTTTGTAGAATTGGATGGAAATATGTTGGTTTTGGTGTTAGCTTCTTATTTGAATTTACACAAATACTTTTATGACTCCATTTTGTATGTAAATGTTTAATAAAATTTAAATTTCATTTATTTGTGACTTTCGAATGTAGACTTCTTATTTATGATTATCTAACAACTCGTAAAAGTGCATATATTAATATGTTCCTATCCACTTCACAACATTGTTTGAAAGGTGGTAATTACTGTTGCACACACATTGTAGCAATTTTGAATAGCTTAACATGTAGGTATAATGAAAGTAGTAAATATATACGGAAATCGAATTGCTTCTACTCAAAATGCATAAGCCAAGTTAGTTAAAAATTATTTGTTCCGATGTTTTCTAGACTGAGTCACACTAAGGTATTAAAAATCTGAAAAATTATATCAAAAAATAAAGTACTATTCATTTTTAAAATTACTCTTTAATATGCTATAGGTACTATAACCAATACGTCTTTTTCTTTCCAGAATATTGATCACAAAATGAAATTCCGTTCGAAAAAAGGTCAATTACCATTTATTGAGTTAAATGGCGAAGAAATCGCAGACAGTGCAATCATCATTAAAGAGCTATCCCAACGCACGGGCATTGATTTGGACGCTGTTTTATCGCAAGAACAACGCAACGTCGCTCATGCTACCATCTCCATGATCGAAAACCATTTGGTTTGGGTGGTAATGTGGTGGCGCACAAAATACCCTGACCAGGTGCTCAAAGGCTACAAAGTAAATCTCCAGCATGCCCTCGGCACCAGAATACCAAACGGAATCCTCAACTTCTTCTTTAAGTTCGCATTTGGACGTAAGGTAGGATCATTTAGATTGCCTGAAGATGCCTGAATATTACGAATAATATGGTATGCTGCACTATTTTTTAATAGGAATGATTTCCTTTTTTTCTTTTCTATCTTCAATTAATTTCATTAAATGTAACATTCTGAGCAACATTTTCAATTTTTTAAGCAGCACTATTCTTTATAACTCTTCAATGTATTAATAATAATTGCCACCTTTTAACTTCTTCGATTTATTTTCTAAATGAAATTTTGTAAAAACGTTGTTTAAGAAAACCCATTAGAGGTGATCAATGTAGGAATAGGAAATATGAATTATTACTCTGGATGTTATAACTTACAATATTACTTGTGTTCTTTAAAAAATAGTTTAATCCTGAGAGACTTTTTTTCTGCTGAATTAAATAAATATGTTCTATTAGTACAAGATATTTATTGTACTTATTGCATAAAACAAATGCCATTTAATTGTAATCGCATGGATACTTAATAGAAAATTATCTATCTTTTTTTTTTAATTATCTTCGGTACATCTTACGGTTGTATCATGCAGTAAGGCTGTCTTCAGAATCATAAAAAGAAATGTATCATGTTCTTTAGTTATAAGACTTCTAAACTTGCAAAATCCGCCAAATTTTTGTTTATTTTTCATTTAAAATATTTTTGTAATATATTACCAAAATAAGAATATAAATGGTCATGGGCTTATTGTCGTTATATTTATTCTTCAATCCTAGTAAAAATCCTCTTTGCCATTGTAAGTTTTGCAACTAAAATTCATTAGCTATCTTTGGTAGCAACATAACCAGTACTCAAAATTAGCAAATTTTAAAAACAATCTCTAAAACGAAGGTTGTCTTTTTAGTTTTACATATAACCGCGTAAAGGGTGCCACCAATAAAACGTCGCCTGTCAAATTAATTTCAATATTTATTAAACTTAAATCCAAAGTTCCAACAAGATACTGCAAGTGATTGAGCCACAGCAAATTTTTAAAACTGACAAGTCATGTCAAGCACCATATCAGTTGACAATTTCTAGCTAGTACTGCGAATTCCAATATGGACGCGCCAGTCTAAACGATGGTCCCAGAACAGGACCACCAAAGACAGCAGTCACTCAAAAAAACATCGCTGCTCTGCGCCAACTAATCAAGGAAAATCAACATGTGACATATCGCGAGATCATCCTTCATTTCAAAGACCTCAATCCAAAAAATTCCGCAAGACGAATTGGTTTTGGAAAAGTTAGTTTCCCATTGAATCCAACATCTTATAACTAAAGAACAAAAAGCGGCTCGCGTTAATTGGAGGCGATCAACTTTGAGCTGGCTTAACAACGGACACTCAAGAAATGTTTATAGTGCCGTGAGTGGTGACCAATCATGGATTTATTCTTATGGACCGGAAACCAAACGTCACTCCGCTGAGTGGATGTTTCAAGATGAGGAGAAGTAAAAAAAGTGATCCGTTCCTAAAGTGTGTCGAAGAAAATGATCGCAACTTTTGTCTCAATTTCGGGTTATGTTGCTACAATCCCCTTAAAAGATCGAAAAACGGCTAATGCCGATTGGTACACAACTGTTTGTTTACAAGAAGTGATTGCCTATCTCCGAAAAACCAACCCACAACGACGAATCATCCTCCACCACGATAACGTGAGCCCACGTAGAGCTTAAAAGACGACTGAGTTATTAGAGCAGCAAAACATCGAGTTCCTCCGTACAGTCCTGATCTAAGTCCCAACGATTTTTTTTGTTTTCCCTAGAATCAAGATTGGGCTGCGTGGTCAACGGTTCCAGTCGCCGGAAGAAGCAGTCGGTGCTTTTAAAATTACAATTCTGACTGGCATAACTGCTTTAACAGTTGGTTTAAAAGAACGAAAAAGTGTATCTATCTTTGTGGAAACAATAAAACACTTTAAGTCGATCTACTGTTTGCTGTTATGGCTATATGCAAAACTAAAAAGACAACCCTCATAGTATCTGTTTTTGATTTTACACATAAGCAATTAAGGATTAACTGCAATATGCTTTATACATCAGTGGATCTGCACGTTTTAAAATTCGGAGTAGAAACTATGATTTATTGCTTCCGTTGTTAGGATTATCGAAACAGCATGCTAACAGATTATTTATACATTGTTTAAGGTAGAAGAGTAGAATATTTTTTGTTTATTTTTATTACAAAAAAATGGTATATAAATGAAAATTGTAGCGGGACTATGAAATTACCAAATTTACCTGATACTAATATTTGACAATGAAATAGTATTTATTGCATTGTTTAAGCAAGACTAAAATATAAAGTTAGTTTTGAAATTAATATTTAACTGTCTTTGTTCAGTCCTAGATATGCATATGTGAATATTACACTGTATATCGCTTCGTTATTCCTATGCAATAAATGAATGTGATAATTAGAATTTTATATTAGTTAACATATGTCCCACAGTTCGCTAATACCATTCAGCCATATAAAGTATCAAAAAAAACACAATTAATCTGTCGTCATGTTGCGTTCCAGTATTCAGTAATCATTTATTTATAATCTATTGCAATAACAATCCACTTACTAATATCCAAAATAAAGAAGTTGGCACAGATGGATGACTATTTCTTCATCATGTATAATGATTCTGAACAGAAACTTGAATGCAGAATGAGCTAAATAACCATGGAGTCACAGTTAACATATTTATATATACAAGATGTCTCAACCTTTTGGAATTGTAAAACTGCGCCTACTGTGTGAGAAAGCTAAACATTTCTGTCAATATAACAAACATCAGATACTTTACTACTCAAACTTTATCCTTACTATACAAAAACGTTAAAAATATTACTTTCGTTTACCGGCTCTTTGAGGATATTAGTGTTGCTTTTTAAAATGAGTTGACGTAATAAAATTTGGAAAATATTCGCGCAAAATTTTACTTTATTTCCATGCATCTTTATGCAGCGTAGCTGTAATAACAATGCCACAAATGCTGTCCTTAGTTGTATGAAAAAAAATCATATCACACTCTGTAACATTTGTGTTAAGCGATGACCCAAGAATCGTGATTTTGTTAATATTCAACTTATTGAACCGTGTAAAGCAGACATTTGACATCCAATAAGCTGAATCAAGAAGTTGTTCAGGAAATTGGACGTAATAGAACAGGTCCAATTTTTCGTCAAATCTTTTTGGGGAATATAGTTACATTTGTGTATGGCTACTGAAGATTTTGCTGTGCCTAACCTGTGCTGACTGAAATACACGGCTGGTTCATGTCACAAGTCATAACATAGTAACGTAACCTATACATCATTCTATCATTAGCACATGGTTGGTGTATGAACGTAATAATTAGTAATTAGCCTTGATAGCACAAGTTATATTATACAACATACTGTATTTATAATATATATATCAATTAAGGCAATTAAATTTAAATTTTAAGTGCATAACCACAATCAACCATCACAAATGTTTGTTTAGAAACTGTTTAGTAATTTTCAGAGGTTATATTGTATGTGATTGGCAGTAATGTATATTCCCAGAAAATTGAACCAAGAAATTGAATTGTGTAAACACAAATACTATGTTGCAATAATTTGTTGAATTTATTCGACAAGAAATTGGACAATTTACTGTACAATTTCTTTGACCGTGTAAATCAGCCTTTACAGGCAGCAGATAGACCCAAGAATACGTTGGATTTGTTTTAATTTTAAAGGAAAAAGTTAATCACTAAAAAGCTCTTTATGCGCAAACGTTTCCAGCAGAACTTGGTCAAGTTATGGATTTAGTAATGAAGATTGTTAACAAAATTGTAGCACAGAAGCTTCATCACCGTCGATTTAAAGAGCTTCTTAATGAAATGGACAGCGAATATTTGGATCTTCTTCCGTTTCACATAGTGTGACGGCTTAAAGAGGTAATAGACTAAAATGTTGCTCAAAAGAAATCGAACTATTCCTTGGTAACAATGACGTGTATTATTCACAATTAAAAGAAGATCAGTGATTACAAAAGTTGCGTTTTGTGGTGGATGTTACAACACATCTAAGCCAACTTAATATTAAACTACAAGGTAGAGAAAATATTGCGCTTTCGCTTCATGAAAAAGTTGCTTCTTTTGAAAGAAAAATGGTTGTTTTTGGCTAGTAACATAGAAAGGGAAGCTTTATTCCATTTTCCAAGTTTATCACAATATAAAAACGAAATCAATGCCGTAATTTTGAAAACGAACCAATTTTTACTTCAGAGATTTCAAAACTTCCAATAAGTATCAGATTACAGGTCCTCTCAATACAAAAGTAACCGGATCAAAATTTTATTTATCCGGTATTGAAATTGCAGCTTATGTTGTGCAATTGCTGGACTTGTCTAGTAGAACTTTATGGAAATCAACATTTACACGTCTTGCTACTGAAATAGAAAATCTAGAAAGAGAAAAATACAGAACAAACTAGCTGCTATCAAAAATTTGCAAAAGACAGACGAAATTACCTGCAGTACACGGAAGAGTTCGCCGGATTCATACTAGAGGCGAGAATGGGCCGGGTCGGATTGGAATATTTCAGATGCTGGCAGGGCCGGGCTTTCTTTAAAATGGAACGGGCGACCCGTTCGGACCCTTAAGTTCATTCGACGCGCGAAATCCGTTTAGCCGAACGAGTCCACTCGGCCCAAATAAGGCCGTTCGCTATTTTTGAACGCTCTTTTTTGAAAACTTATTCTTTCCAAGCTTTTATTTTGAGAAGACGTAGTAAGTATAAACACCTTTTAAATTTAGTAATGTTAAGTACATTGATAATTTGATATTGAAAAATATAAAAAAATAGAAGATATAATTCGTATGCTTGGGACAAATGTTTCATTCCATTCAATTTAAGGCAACAGCAGATTTCCCATTTTCTGTTTTAATATCTTTTATTCTTCAGTCAACACATTAGTATTAGTTGTTACAGAAGATTACAATAAAAACACTCCTTTGAAAAGCATGTTGCTTGTTCAGATTAAATAAGTAAATCGACATTGAAATTATCATTAATTTTTTTATACTGAAAATAGTACAATATAAATAATTTGTTACATTCTTTAAAGTAGGATGGAACAGATTTGGCCATCTTATCTGACAAAACTGATTTGTCGAGCCGAACAGACTTGGCGGGCTAACATCCGGAGAAGCTGTTTGGCCGACAGGCGAGCCAGGTTGGCATATGTGAAAGGGCCGAGCTGACAAACGTGTCGGGCAAGGCCGAGCTGAGCTAATAAAGTGTCAGACCAGCTCTACCATATCCGTCATTCAAATTGGAGAAATTATATGTGTGAACAAATGTTTTCTATCGTGAATCTATAAACCTTATTATTAAAAATAAATTAAGAAACTAAACAACCGATTGTTCTCATCAATTTAAATGTATTATACCTTAGTTGGTCACTAAGTTCTGTCACAAGTTTTTGTAAAAATTCAAACGCATAGCATACGACTGATAAAAATAAACGGCTAATTGAGGTTATGGCATTTATTCTGAGTCGTTTGACGTTAAAGTTGTTGCGAACGAGTAATAAATAAACATGGAATGAAGCCAAAGAGATCGCGTTGCTAAAATTGCATTACATCGTTGCGGACATTCGCCAAGTACAATTTTCAATCCGTTGAAAAACTTGGAAATTAGGAAAAGGTTTGTTTATCGTACCATTGAAAGGTATAATGAAGCTGACAGTGTCGATGACAAGGAAAGATCTAGTCGTCCTCGATCAGTTCGCACTCCGGCTGTTATAAAAGCAGTCAAGACACGTATCAAACGAAATCCTCTCCGAAAACAGGAACTATTGTCGTTGCAGATAGGTGTGACTAAAAGCACTATCAAAAAATCCCGAATGGGGACCTTAAGCTTCGTGCTTTCAGAAGAAAAAGTGGTCACTTGCGCAATGCACGTCTGAAAGGTTTAAGACTTCAAAGATGCCGAGTCTTATTGAAGCGGTTCGATAACAACGGCCACCGCTGTATCCTACCTTCCAACGAGAAAATCTTCCCTGTTGAAGAACAGTTTAATCGGCAAAATTATCGAGTGTATTCCTCCAATAGTGAAGAAGAAAGTGTGGTCGCCCTCCGTGTACAAAGGGGTGATCGTCCATTGTCAGTAATGGTTTGGTTAGGGGTATCTTATTTCGGACCAATTGAAGTTCATTTCTGTGAGGAAGGAGTGAAAATCAGTGTATCTCCCAAGTCTATCAAGAGACGGTCCTGGAAAAGTAAGAAATAGTAAAACCTCTAAGCCAGAGCTTATTCAAAAACCAGGATTGGGTCTTCCAGCAGGACTCTGCGCCTGCTCACAAGATCAAAAGCACTCAGTGTTGGTTATAGACGAATAACGACTTTATCGGGCATGAAGATTGGCCATCTTCTAGTCTTGATCTTAATTCTCTGGGTTATAAAATCTGGCAAGCATGGAAGGGGAAAGTTTGCGCTAGACGCCATAAAAATTTGGACTCGCTAAAAGTATCTGCTGAGAAGACAATGGCGGAAATAGACATGGAAATGGTGTGTAATGCGATTGATGACTGGCTTCGCAGATTAAACGCCTGTATTACGAAACGAGGGGATTATTTTGAATAATTTTTTAATATGTAATTGAGAACATTATATTCATCAATAAAAGATTATTATTTTCTTTTCTGTTTTATTTAATATGATGATAAAAGTTGTGACAGAACTTAGTGACCGACTAAGTTTATATATGGATTACTTAATACTTTTTATTGAAAAACATCTATTAAAATGCAACTAAACGTCTTTTAAACGTTCCCAGGCGCCCTTAAATGTGAAATTGGTTCTTTAGCTTCTAAAGTTTGCCGATCATTATACGATGGATACCAAATAATATAGAAGCTATTTAAAAAGATGACGTTCCGGTGTTTGAATTTGTACTCAATACTGTACCTTCTGTATGTTTCGAAGGCACTCTGATACCATGTCATTTTTCAGGGAAATAGATATCTCTGCTTTCGGGCTGTTGAAAGCAAAATTATAAACACCTCGAAATTTGTTATAGACGCATGAAGCCTATGTTGCATTGATTCATTTTTAGATGTGGAAACCAAGAAAATAATAATATACAGGATATTCCATTTAAAATAATAATGTAGGTGTCTTGTTTGCTACTTATCGATCAGCCTGTATATACGGAAATATTTTTAAAGGATTCTCTATGATGTCTATTATTTTATCAGTAAATTTTAACTCCCTACCATTCACACAATAGGCGTAATTCCGCGATTCTAGAAGGTTGGGATAGCCTGTGTATATACAGCATGATTTATAATGCGCAGAGGAGATTTTTAGGGTAGAGAGTGGGGATTAAAGTAAACATTTTTTTAGTAATAAACTTTTTAGAAAAACTCGATAATTAAAAAGTTAGTGATTTATAAAGGTCTTAAAAAAAGTTTCCCCGCACCTTCACAAATGTGTCTTAATGTGCCAAAATCAGAATTTTTCTCAAAAACACTTTCAAATTTTTCTAGAACAGAAACATTTTTTGCGTCTTCAATCGCGCATAGCTATGCGTGAACATGTTGCATTATTTGTAGAGATTCTTCTAACGGCACCGCAGGATTTTGTAATTTTTCTATTGCATCTGCTAGCCCGAAGTAATTGCCGTGAATGATTTTTAAATCCATTTTAACTTGACTATCTTGAAATTTCGACTGGCTTTTCTGGATAGCGGCAGCTTCCTTTGTATCGAATTGTAAAAGCACGTTCTTAATATTGTCAAAATATTTATGATAATAAAACGCGGCCTACAACCATGTTCCCCAACGAGTTAGAATAGGTTCTGGTGGCTCTGGTATACGGGGACACAGTCTGTGAAATTCGCGAATACGTTTCGGTGATTTGACAAATATTGCTTTGGTATGCGCTATTAAAGCGTCTACCTCAGGATAACATTTTGTGATACTATCCCCCCCAAAGTTTGAGAGCATAAATTTTACACGTAATGTGTAACGAATTAGCAGAATGCTTTTTAAGAGACCGGCCTACAGAAATCATGTTTGCAGCACCATCACTCACTAACATCAAGAGTTGGTTTGTTGAAAGTTCAAACTTGTCCAATGTATTTAACACTAACTTTGAAATTACTTCGGCAGTACACTGTTGTATTCGTTTGGAGACTAATAGAATTGAAGGTGCCGATTGATGAGGTTCCAATTTGCGTGCCATTACATTAAGAACAGAATGTTGCTTCCGATCTGTTGTTTCGTCGACACATAACCACAATTTTTGATCTTTCAACTCCGATTTTATTTTTTGTTCAATATGTTCGCGCGCAGATGGCACAATTCTTCGTAACGATGTTCGACTTGGTAATTTGCACTCCGAATAGTTATTCCAAAAGCAGATAAATGATTCCTTGTCTAGTAAATTAAACGGTATATTACATGCGATAAACGTAACGCATAAATTAAATATAAATTTTTCATTGTCTCGTGCGCAATTTCTTTTTGAGACATGCTTTTCACTATTTACGTGTCGTAGACAATGTTGTCTGGACCAACACATTAACGGGATTTTACAGATTACACATTTAATTTTAGCACCTTCATATATTAAGTCTGGAATTTCTGCAATAAATTTTCGAAATTTGTCCGACGGCGGTCGCTTTGCTGACGAAATCATAATTTTTCTAGGACAGATAAACAATTGCGCAAATGGCCGACAGCGAAAATGTCCGTACTGCTCCGCAGACGAAGTAATACTACCGTTCCTCTCGGTCCGAACTGATTCTACGCCGATGCGGGGTACCGCTCGTGGCCAGCGTTAGTTATAAATCAGCCTGTATATTGCCGTTTATTGAGACAAAAAATGTTTGGCGTATTCTCAAAAAAGCAAAATATTGCAAAACTAATTTATAAAGCATGACTTCCTGTTCATATCCACTACTTTTGCAGATACTGTAACACCAAGTTATTATTATTAGTAACTGCAATAATAAAATAACCTTTTAAGCTTAGAATTGCCACTGATTTATAGAGAGTGCTGTAAACGAAAAAATAATCCATTTATTAGAGCACCGTGTATCATTATCCATTTCATGCATGTGTGCCCAGCTGTAACTAAAACCAATCTATTCATTTAATGTTATCTCCTTCCTTGGTAATTATTACTTTAAAAGTAGTGATTATGGGGCCGTTATCTTAAATTGCTAGAATTCTCCAAATCGAAATGCTTCGAATAACTGAAACGAAACTAAAACAAAAGAAACAAGGATAGTTTGCTTAGTAGATGCACGTTGCATGCCGTGACTGCAAACCGAATGAGTTCTACATACGTACATAGTACTAATTAGCTAAATGAAAATCTTTTTTGGTACCTGCAATATCCAAGAGCAAAGCTACCAAAAGTATAATTTATAGGAAGCAAAAATACTTAATCCAGCTACTCTTAAAGTAAAATGTAATCACTTAATAATGTCTAAATAAAATTGTCCTAAGAAAAAGTTGTAGCTGTTTTAAAATCCAATAATGAAAGAATAAAGTAAGTCCTAAATAATTACATTATTAAAATTACAAAAAGAAGAATGCAACTTTGTATGTCATAGTACAATTTCGAGATACGAAAAAGGTAAAAGTATCGAAGTGTAAAAGTAATATGTTGTAAATTTAAAGAAATAGATATAGACATCCGTAGTAGGACAGTATTTTGCTAGGGAAATTGAAAATGAGAATGATGTGTTACATGCATTCTTTATAACAATTTCTACATTCATTCCTTATCAGAAGTACATATAAGACGCCTGTCCGCAAGCCAACAATGTAATAAACAGCGATTTAATATCTATTTCTGAACTAAGAACATCAATTAAACTTTGTCTTTACAAAATGTTTTACTACGTTTTCCTTCTAGATTATAAATAAGCATTTGTCTGTAATGTTCTTTTCCAATTCCATATCATTATTGTCCTAACAGTATTTATATGTTTTAGCCATTGTAATTTGAAACTTCTTGATGTTTTACCGTGATTACTGATTAGTAAAGTTGCTCAATTTGCGCCAACAGCCAGTGGCGGGCGCATAAAAGTTTACACAAAATAAATGGTCAGAAATAAAATATAATACGTGCTCAATCACTTACCGTCTTAAGAGTCTTCCGTGAAATCACAAAGTGAATAATGTCTGTTAAATATCTGCAACATTAGATATGTTCCCACAGTTGTTTCGGCAAACCGAGTGCGGCGTGAGGAAAAAGTGTGTTTATGTGCAGAAAACGCTCGTTCTACATCTAGTGACGTTATATTTGCGTAATTAAAATAATCTTTGGAACAACTTAACGGTTCTGTTGACGCACTTTCACAAATTTGTCTTAATGTGCCAAAATCAGAATCTTTCTCTAAAACACTTTCAAACCTTTTTAGAACACAAACATTTTTTGCGTTTTCTACCGCGCATAGCTGTGCGTGAACATGTTGCACTATTTGCAGAGATTTCACTTTCTATTGCCTCCACTAGTCCGAAGTAATTGTTCTGAATAGTTTTAAATCCGTTTTAACCTGACTATCTTGAAATTTCGACTGACTTTCCTTGATAGCCGCAGCTTCCCTTGGATCGAATTGTAAAACCACGTTCTTAATATTCTCAAAATATTTATGATAATAAAACGCGGCCTGTAATCAATGTAAGAATAGGTTCTGGTGGCTCAGGCATACGGGGCCACAGTCTGTGAAATTTGCGAATATGTTTTGGGGATTTGACAAACACTGCTTTTGTATGCGCTATTAAAGCGTCTACCTCAGGATAACATTTTCTAAAACTATCTGCCACATGACTGAAAGCATGAATTTTACACGTAATATGTAACAAGTTAGCACAATGCTTTTTAAGAGACCGGCCTACAGAAAGCATGTTTGCGGCACCATCACTCATAAACATCACCAGTTGGTTTGTTGAAAGTTTCCAATGTATTTAACACTAACTTTGAAATTACTTCGGCAGTACGTTGTTGTACTCGTCTGGAAGCTAATAGAATTGCAGGTGACGATTGATGTGGTTCCATTGTACGTACCATTACATTAACCACAGAATCTTTTTTACGATCTGTTGTTTCGTTCACACATAACCACAGTTTTTTAACTTTCAACTCCGATTTAATTCTTTTTTCAACATGTTCACGAGCAGATGGCACAATTCTTTGTAACGATGCCCGACTTGGTAATTTGCAGTCCGAATATTTATTCCAAAAGAAGACATATGCTTCCTTGTCTAGTAAATTAAACGGTAGATTTCATGCAATAAAGGTAACACATAAATTAAATTTAAATTTGTCATAGTGTCGTGTGCAATCTTTTTTTGGAGAATGCTGTTTACTATTTACGTGATGTAGACACTCCCTTTTGGACCAACACATTAAAGGGATATTACAAACTACACATTGAATTTTAACGCCATCATAATTTAGATCAGGCATTTCTGCTATAAATTCTGTAACCTTGTCCAACATTGGTCGTTTTCGCGACGTAGGCAACATTGTTAAAACAAACGTATGAACTACGAAATAGTATTTACGGTAGCGTACATGTATACGCAACAGATCTGATCGAGACTCGCAGTTATACTGAAGGTTGTATCGAACCTCCGCCACTGCCCGTTGGCGCTAGTGAGCAACTCTACGCACGCAACAGCATTTTTCTAGTACGTTTAGAGCTCATAGAAAATATTCTTATTTCTTTTATTTAATGCACGAATGAAGAAATTTTAATATCGTTAGCTCATTTTTATAATGAAAGCAATCGCAGATTGTAGTAAATATCTTAAAGTTCTCATCACTGCATATATTACAGCGTTGCCAACGAACTTAGTCTACAATTCCCTTTGAAACGTGTGGTAATTGCCTAGATTTCCCTAAATTCAAATTTACCGCTACCTTAAGTTGTCAAAATGAAATATTTCAGCTTTGCTTGGTACTATTTCGCAAAGATGTTAATTTCAAATATGGTACATATAACTTAATGATAATTTTAATATAAGAATTGTTACCAAATGTGGCAGTAAATACTTTAAAATTTGGGACCAGCTCTAAAGTATTCAATATTTTTATCACACTAAACATTATATCACATTTGTTATCGCGGTAAACAGCCTTCATGTAAGAAAAACAAAAAGCGTTTCGTCCCGTATTTGACTTTGTAAATCATTGCATTGTGTCAAAAGCTTTTCAATTGCGCTATGAATTTTTGCGATTTACGTTGTAAAGAGCAGAAACTCAAATCCTCCGTAAAATTTAAAAACTTTTTTGGCAAACTTCAAAAAAAGAATTGATATTGCTTTCACCACTGTCTTTACCGTAAACACTCATGCGGTCTAGTACGTACGTTGATATGAACACATTATTCTTATTGGCAACTTGGCAACAGTGAGCACAGTGCTCATCTTCCGTCTTTACAGAACCCGTGCGCATGCTACTTATCTTTGAAACCTACCCCGACTGAACTGTAAATGTTAGGGTAAAAGATATCGGACCTGAATGTTGTACATGCTTATTTCTAATCTTGTGTTTGAAAATTTTGTTTGTTTTATATATGGGCAATGCAGTCATGATACGTATGTAGATCTCCTATTAAGTATCCCTCTAACCTTTAATTTAAAGCATCTACCTGCATCCGTAATGATCACGTAGAGCATGTTTCTTACAGTGTTAGTGTTGTTTGCGTTTTTTAATGTCATATTGACGATTTAGTGGTTCCAGGGAGCGAAGAAAGTCAAGGCCCAAGGTATGGGTGTTCATTCGCCGGAAGAAGTCACTAAATTCGGGCAGGACGATCTCAAGGTTCTTTCCGATATGCTCGCCGATAAACCGTTCTTCTTCGGAGATGAACCGACTACGGTAAGCAGTCAAAAATATGCTCATTATTTTAGTATAACAAGCACTACGTTTAATTTTAGTTGGACGTTGTCGCATTCGCCAACTTGGCTCAAATATACTTCATTGATAAAGAAGTTAGCTACACCCTCAGGGAATACATGACTGAACATTGCCCTAATTTAGTGGGTTTGGTGAACCGCATGAAAGAAAGGTGCTACCCGGATTGGGAAGACATCTGTACCACCTTGGACTTGAACTCTCATCTGCCGAAACCACCAGCAGAAGAGACGAAAGACAAAGAGGGTACCAAGGACGAAAAGGAAGGAGATAAAGATAAAGAGATGGAACCGGAAGACAAAGATCCTGAAAAAGAAAAGGTAGACCTTTATAGTCTTAGATTTTAATGTTTTGATTATGACAATCTGCTCATAATTAGACTTAGGCATTTTGTGTACGCTGAACCAAACGCTCAATGTTTGAAGTTATTTTGCACATTCGCGGTCCAAAGTAATCCAAAGAGGGAGTAGGTACAGTTCACTCGACAATTTAAATTTAAACTAAACCCTTCGGACCCATTTTAAAATTTCTACTTGTTGAGATTCTTATCTCACATCGTGACGAGGCATTCGGTTAGACGTTAGATTATTTCTTGTTGATTCCTTCAAATATACAGCGTGTCTGCCTGGTGCATTAGCAGAAAATCATTCCTTTCCTGAACAACTTAGAGAACAAGTTTTCAAGTAAAAAGTAATCGAAGACAAATTCTACACAAAATAAAATTACATCAATGTGTACAGGGGTACTGCCTCTCTTCAATTCATGTCAACTTTCTTGAATATTACCCATAGAAGGAATCATCTTGGACCCACGCACTAAGTGCACCGGGTGGCCAAATAAGAATGGCAGTTGGCTATATCTCAGAAACTAGTAATCACGGGTAAAATCTTTTTTAATAAACGTCGCCAAATGAAAATACTGGAAATGATTTTCAAGTTTGTAAGATGACCAAAAGATGGTGTAGCGGTCACGACCAAGTATAAAACTAAAGTTTTCATCGTATTTTGTCTAATTGAAAGTTATCGAAAATATATGCATATTATTCCCAATCCAATTCCCTTTCTTTTGCGTTTTGCCGTAACTTCTAAAGTAAAGTGGTGGGGAGACGTCAATTGCTTTTTTAAATATATGTTGGTTACTTCTGTTAGGCTTAACCGATTTTAACAATCTTGGCCTCGTTTAAAAGAGCTTTATTTGATCTGTCAAATGCAGTTTTGGTCTACTTCTTATGAATTGTACCCTCACCACTAGAGGGCGTTATCTGACTTTATAATAATTAAAGGTGCTTTTCGCAAAAATTTTAAATAGAACGATATGTTTCTTTTTAGGCGGAAAAGTAGAGAATTAAAAACTCAAAACGTCAGTGAAAACCGCATCTCGATATCTGTTCTCTAACCGGAGATATTAACGAAAAAATGTAAATATTTGTTGCACCTGGACGACCCGGTTTTGCCAACTGTCTACTCTTTTTTTAAATTTATAAATATAACCATATTAGTAAACATAAAGAAATATACGTTATTTCAAAGATAATTATTTATTTTAATGCCTCATTAATAAACTCGATCTCATTTTTCTAAAAATTTGATTGCCCTACTATGGGAATTTCGAAAAACAATATTATTATTTGATTAACACTGTGATGCCCCGTTGTAGAATATAACATAAATTAATTATCAGTAGCTTCCTAGATGTTCGAACTGTCTTCCATCATTTTCTATGCATGATTCTATTCTCTGTCAAGTGGACAAAACAGCTGCCTCGACTTCTGCCTGTGAAATGCTTTGAATTGCATTTGTTATTTGAAGAATCATGTCTTCTCTTGTAATGAGCCTGGTAACAAAGACGAGGATCTTATTCTTCCCCACAAACAAAAATCTAAGCAAGTTAAGTCCGGAGACCTAGATGGCCATGGAAATACACTGCTTCGTCTTATCCACCTGCTAGTTTAAGCATTATCTAAAAAATCCCGATCATTTACCGCAAAATGCGCCGGTCACCCGTCATGCTGAAAAAAACATCTAACGACGAATTACCAGTGGTACATCTTCCAAAAGAAATCCAATAATTTGTCCACCTAGAATTCTGTACCACACGTATATGGACCAGTGACCTTGGTATTGGACTTCCTGCATCCATTGTGGATTCGTTTATGACCAGTAATACATGTTATGGAGATTTACACATCCATCACTATTAAAGGTGGTCTCATCTGTCCACAAAATCCGCGATAGTATTTCTCGATCCTATGGTGTCGTCTGTCAAGAAGCTGCACTGCATATACCCTGGCGGAGACAGTTGAATTTCTCAAGCATTCAAAATGAACCCCTATCATGTCAAATGCTTCGTTTGTAAGACGCATATTTCGATCGTTAAAAAGGCGAAAAAAGAAAATTAAAAGCATTAACTAAACGAAGACATGAGCCTTTCCAACGTTGCCACATAACGTGTAATTTTTTCTTATTTTGCATCTTTTATTATTCAAAGCCTATTCGTTTTTCAGAATTCCCTTACTAGGTTAGTCAAATTTTTATTGTTTATTTCAAGTTGGAATCGCTAAAACAATGAGATTCACCTTATAAGGCACTAAAATAAATAATGATCTTTTGAAATAGGATATATTTTTTTATTTTTACTAATATAGTTATATTTAAAAATTTAAATAAAATAGCAAACAGTCGACAAAACCGTGTCGTCCAGATGCAACAAATATTTACATTTTTTCGTTAATATCTCCGATTAGAGAAAAGTTATCGAGATGCGGTTTTCACCGACATCTCGAGTTTTTAATTCCCTACTTTTCCGCGTGAAAAAATACATATCGTTCTATATACAATTTTTGCGAAAAACCGCTTTATTTGTAATAAAATCAGATGACGCCCTCTAGTGGCAAGGGTACAACTCACAAAAAGGAGACCAAAACTGCATTTCATAGCATAAAGCTCTTTTAAATGAAGCCAAGATTGTTAAAATCGGTTAAGCCTAACACAAGTAACCGACATTTATTTTAAAAAGCAATTAACGTCTCCCCACCACTTTACTTTAGAAGATACGCCAAAATGTGTTCAACGCAAAAGAAAGGGAATTGGATTAGGAATAAAATGTATATATTTTCGATAACTCTTAATTAGACAAAACACGATGAAAACTTTAATTTTATACTTAGTCGTGACCGTTACGCCATCTTCTAGTCATCTTACAAACTTCAAAATCATGTCCAGTATTTTCTTTTGGTTACGTTTATTAAAAAAGATTTTACCCGAAAGCGCTGTGCTCTGTGATTACTAGTTTCTGAGATATAGCCGGCTGCCATTCTTATTCGGCCACCCGGTACACGCTGTGTAATTTAATTTTGCCTCTAAATAGTAATTTGAAAGGTTGTTACCAAATGCAAAAAAGTAACCCAGCATCCACATCAATATGATTTTCGAAAAGATAAATCGATTAAAAATTTGAGAATAAAACTACAACTGTGAAAATTATTTAATATTTATTTTATTTTTAATTTAATAATATTAAATTCTAAATATTCTCTCAAATAATTTTTTTTATCTTAAGCAGTTCTCTTAGTTTCTAGAAAGTTTGCTATATGAACTTCCTTTCTGTTTACAGGCTGATGAAAAAGAGAAAGATAAGGATACAGAAGAAAACAAAGATAAAGATGCGAAATGAAAAAATTAAATTTTTTAATATGGCTCACTGCCAACGCGCATCACCATCCCCACCTACAAACCACTATTCACATTATACAACTAGATCATTTTATCTTAAAAAAAAACTATGTGCAAACTTAGGTTTAAGCGTCATCCATATATGATATAAAATATACTAATCCATTTTATAACAAGACAAAAATGAATCAACATAACTTGTCAACAATTATATTATTTATGTAGCTTTTTTATTATAAATATATATATAAACAAAACGACGGTTTTTATTGATATTCATAATGGAAAAAAGAAAAAAAAGAGCGTATATTCATTGCTAGTTTAAGGATGATATTTGTTTGTATAAATAAATCTTAGCTAGGGTCTTTTTATTTTTTAATTGTAAGTATTTGTATGTCTGTGAAGATTGAGATAACACGATGCATAAATAATTCACTATGTACATATTATAATGCATCGCGTTACTATTATCTTCTTACATGTTAGTGGCAGTTTCTCTGTGTAAGAAATATAATAACCAAGTAGAGCATTTCTGCATATATTCATTCCATATTAAAACATAACGTTACATCACTGGAAAAATCGTAAAACATTGCTTAAGACAACAACAAAACAAAAGTAAAACAAACATTACCTACTTGTAGATTTTTGTATTTTTTTAAAGTATCTATGTTTAAGATTCACTCGCTATTATAAGTCTATATATACATATTATATATTTTAAATTCATTGAAAGTTTCGATAATGAAGATGATGCGAAAATGTCATGAATCTATATAAAAATCGAATAGGACTTTTCGCAGTTAATTTTTCGTGTCGTGTCTATATTTCTTTCGAAACGCTCAAAACAGATTGACTTTAGTATGTTGAAAGAATAATTTTAGATTTTATTACTTGTAAGATTATTTGACTTTTACAACTGTGTTGTATGCTATTACATTTAAATAAATAAATAAATATTGGTATTTTAGGCGTATTTTTTTATTCTTATCCTAATTTAAATTAAAGTCATCCTTTAATCTACAGGAAGTTTAAGTTTCTTCCCTAAAGTAGGTATTTATAAAACTTGTATATGTACAATAACATTACCGGCCACAATTATTTGCCCACCTACATTTTTGCTTGGATTTTAGAATTTTTTTATTGTTATTTAGGGGCTATGGGCAGTACGAAACCCGGCATGTAAATTGTTAATCATCAATTTTGAGGAATAGGGTTATTCCAGGTATAAGATATTTAGTACATCTCTTAATGTTTAATCAGTAACCTGCGCAAATATGCGGTAACAGCTAGAGGCGTGGCGAGCACATAAAAGTTTACACATAATATAGAAGGTATGAAATAAATTATAAAACGTGCTGAAACACTTACCGTTTTAAAAATCTTCCGTGAAATCACAAACTGGGTAACATCTGTTAAATATTTGAATCATTAGATATGTTTCCACAGCTATTTCAGTCAAGTGAGTACGACGTGCGGAATAAATGTTTTTTAATGCCGAAAACGACCGCTCGACATCTAGCGATTTGCATATTTGAAATAATCTTTGAAACAACTTAATGCATCTTCACAAGCCCCTTCACAAATTTGTCTTAATACAGGGTGGTGCAAGGAAGTATCCCTAACTTTGAAGGTAAATAAAAAAAAAAGAAAACGTTAGAACAAAACTCTATTGTGGCATCAGAAGGGTACAACTGGAAGTTAATTTTACTTAGTTTTAAACAACATATCATTCAAGTGATGTCCCTCATTATCAATGCACTGATGTAGCGGGTTTTTGAAGTTCACAACTCTGCGAAGCATCTGTTGCGGAATGCGGCCAACTTCAAGGCGTATTGCATTCTTCAAGGCTTCGACGGTCCTGGCTCGATGTTTAAACACCCCACTCTTGAGGTAGCCCCATAAAAAGTGGTCGCACGGAGTTAAATCCGGCGAGCGCGCGGGCCATGGCATGTCACCGTACCGGGAGATCAAGCGCCCGGGGAACATTTCCCTCAAAACAGCCATGGAATTTCTAGCAGTATGGGCCGTTGCACCATCCTGCTGAAACCACACTAGTCCCCAGTTTATCTGTTAAAGTTGTGGTTCAAGAAATTGTTGGATCATAACATACCGCTCAGAATTGATGGTAACCGACCTCTGAGCCCCAACTCTGTTTTGCAAAACACTACCACGTGCACGAAGTT
This sequence comes from Dynastes maya, assembly GCA_029619315.2. Lineage (NCBI taxonomy): Eukaryota > Metazoa > Arthropoda > Insecta > Coleoptera > Scarabaeidae > Dynastes > Dynastes maya. The sequence continues at coordinate 13,016,976 of JAROYE020000005.1, read as the reverse complement.
CTCCACCCATAACAAAATGGATTTTTGGTCTGGAACAGCATTACGAGGGGAATTCGATAACGAGTACGCAGCGCACTTGTTTTGGGGAAAAATACGTCTCGACGGCAAACGCGCGTTGCTCTTTCGACCAACCCATGCCTACAACTAATGGCGGCACTAAGAGAAACTTCCAAGACTGCAGCGTCATTAGAGCCTACCCTCACCCTTCCAATACGTCCCCTCCATTCACAACGCCATCTCAAAAGTAGGGATACTTCCCTGCCCCACCCTGTATAAGAAAATCGGAGTCTTTCTCTAAAACACATTCAAATTTTCGTATTACGCATCAATTTGTTTCGCCTTCTACAGCGCATAACTGTGCGTGAACATCATTCACAATTTGAACAGAATTCGCTAGCGACATCGAAACATTTTGTAATTTTTCTCTTCCCTCCGCTAGTCCGAAGTAATTGTTGTGAATAGTTTGTAAATCTCGTTTATCTTGAAATATTTTCTGGGTTTTCTTGGTTGCTGCAGCTTCTATCGGATTGAATTTTAAAACTACTTTCTTTACTTGATCAAAATATTTGTTGTAGTAAAACGCAACCTGCAACCATGTTCCCCAACGTGTAACAATCGACTGTGGTGGTTCAGGTAAATCAGGATACAGTTTATGAAATAGTCGGGTACGTTTCGGGGACTAGCAATCAGTGCATTTACTAGAGGAAAACATGTAGGAATCGTTTATGCCGCAAGATTTAGAGTATGGATTTTACACGTTACATGTAAGTTACCACTGTGTTCTTTAAGAGATCGGCCCAAAGAACGCATGTTTACGGCACCATCATAAACATTAAAAGTTGCTTAGTTGAAACTTTTGTTCAATGAGTTCAACCTTTGAAATCTCATCGGCAGTACAATTTATAACTTTTGGAAGCAAGTAAGGACGATGACGGTCGATGTGGTTCCATTGTACGTACCATTACATTAATCACAGAATGTTTTTGACGATCTGTTGTTTCGTCCGCACACAACCACAGTTTTTTATCTTTCAATTCCGTTTTCATTCCTTCTTCTATATGTTCACGAGCAAATGGCACTACATTTCGTATCGATGTCCGACTAGGTAATTTACAGTCCGCATATTTATTCCAGAAGGAGACAAATGCTTCCTTGTCTAGTAAACGAAACGATAGATTACATAAAATAAGAGTAATACATAAATCAAATGTAAATTTTTCTTGGTCTCGTATGCCACTTTTCCCAGAAGAATGCTGTTTGCTTTCGATGTGATGTTGACAATGGCTTCTGGACCAACACATTAAAGGGATTTTACAAACTAGACATTGAATTTCAGCGCCATCAAAAATTAAGTCCGGTATGGCCACTATAAAGTTTTTAACTGTGTCTGCCATTGGTCGTTTTCGCGACGTACCTAACTGCGACATTTTTAAAGCAAACATAAGCGTACAATTACGAAATAAGTTACGACAGCCTACATATACACAGAACTACTCGCACACAGCATCGATTTACTACTGACGCTGTGAACGCGTGAAATAAATAATCGTCGACTCCGCACCACATATCTACTACACTGACTGTTGCCGCTGTTTGCCCAGACTATTAATCAGTATTATTATTTGGCCGTAATGGCAATTGCCGTATCCCCTTCAAAAATTACTTCTATAAATAGTTTAGACAATTTTTAATTATTTAGTCTTTATAAATTCGTCAGTGTATATTTTTCTTTGATACACTATGTATTTGATAAGTGAAACTATTAGTCGGCGTGGCAAAATTTAAATCGTCTGCGAAAATAACAAGTTTAGTTTTCATCATGTGCTGTGTTCAGGTGAATCACAATGGTAGTGTACTACAAAGACCTGTAAAGCTTTTCTTACTGCTATTGGTAAGGGCAATGGAAGAACGCTCTCTTCCAGACATTTTTTTCATAATCGTGATAAAATAAGCAATAATGTTCTACAAAGGCAGCATGTTTCTGCAATTGCTAAACGAAAAGCTATAGAAGAACCCTGCGATTGACCACCAAAAATGTTGTGCTCCGTTTTGCATAATAACGATGAACATTTGAAAGTGAACGATTTCAAATGCATAAAAGAGAACATGTATAATGCAGGAAGAAAATTAATGCCAGCGTTACCCAGAAACACAGTACAAACAGCCCTGGCAGTGCTCCAACCCAGAATCAATAGAAATTGAGAATTTGTGTTGGAAAATAATTTTAACGATATAGTAATTTTTAGTACAAAGACGAACTTACAGTGTTTGTGTAAAGCTGAAACTTTGTACGTAGATGGAACGTTTGATCATTGTACCAAATATTTTACGCAACTTTTCACAATTCATGGTTTTTTTAATGCACATTATATTCAATTAGTTTTTTATTTATTAAAAGACAAATGTGAGCTTACTTACAAACAGTGCTTTCAACGTGTCGTACATCACGTCATAAACCACGGCTTAGAATTAAAACCAAAAAGTGTTGATTTTGAGAAGGCCGTACATAATGTAGTTAGACATGTATGGCCTGGAACCAGAATTGTGGGATGTAGGTTCCATTTGATAGAAGCCTGGTGGCGGAAAATTCAACAGCTAGGGTTAACATTAGATATAAGGACAAAACCTCCGAAATTGGACAATGGTTGGGTTATTGTTTTGGGCTTTTGTTTCTAGAACCAGAAAACGTTAGTGGTACGTTTGTTTTCGAACTGTGCGCATTTCAACCCCAAAGTGCAAAAGTTTGCAGATTATCTTATTGATAATTATATATCGGAAGTCGCAGAATTCCCACCTGAGATATGGGCTGAAAATAGTGCAGCCTTAAATCGTACCACCAACGCATGCGAGTCATTCCATTCTCGTTTGAATAATTCTTTTTATTACTGCCATCCATCATTATTCATATTTGTTAAAGCACTATTGAATATTCAAATACAAGTGTACATTAAAATAAATAGTATAGATTCTGCCTATAAATATCAAAACGCTGTCAAAAAAACGTCAAATGTATTTATAATAACACATTTTGAATTACCAGAATAGTACCATTAATATTTTGCAATTTCTTCGCACTATTATTCTCATATGTATTGATAAATATATTTGTATGCAGTTGTATATTAATGTATAATGTAGTGATTAAAATATTTTTTTTTACATTAAATGTATCTTTTTTATTTGCATCTATGAATAACTACAGCAATGAAATATTACAAATTCTTAAAAATAGAATGAAATTCTTAAACACAATCAATTAAAATACATTGCGCGGAGTTTCGTACACCATTTATTTGAGTAAAATTTTATGATGTGCCGAGATTCACGCACTTTCAATCTTTCTACCTGTTTTTGTGCCGAGTTTCGAATCGCCCATAAAAAAGACCCGAAGTGTAATACAATCATCCTTCACTAATAAATATATAATGTAGTACAGATAAAGTTGACAATTCCCTATTTACCAGAACTAGAATTATTAATTTAAATTTAGTGGCTATTGTTCTTTTAAACAGTGAATATCGTTAATAAAATTATCTAAAATTAATATTAAAATGCCGAAAACAAGAGAGTTAGAAATCCGCGCAATGATTGTCGCTTTACGTAATCTTAGCCGAAGTAACAGAGATATCGCAAGGAAATTGAAATTAAGCCCCGGAACTGTTGACTATAACGTTAAAAAGTGTCAAGAGGCTGGCGCATTATAAAAACGAAGGACGAAGGAAAGTGATAACACCAGAGGAAGATCGTCGAATAATTATGACGAGTAAACGGAATAGACGAAAAACTGCATCTGAAATAATAGCTGAAATAAATATTGAGCGTGAAAAACGAGTTAGTTTAACCACTGTGAAGAGGAGGTTAAGAGAGGGTTATTTGGCTGAATAGTGTTGCGTAAACCACTCTTACGCAAGCAAAATAAAATAAAACAGCTGAAGTCGGCTAGAATGCATCAACATTGGACAGTTGATGAGTGGTAAAATGTTTTGTAGACCGATGAGTCCAAATTTGAGCTCTTCGGTTCCAAGAGAAGAACATTCGTTCTAAGGTCGAAAGGAGAACGAGGGGCAGAATCATGTGTAGCACCTACAGTCAAGCGTGGGGGTGGGTCGGTAATAGTTTTGGGTTGTTGTGGCACCGCATCCGTTGAAGACTTGGTTAAAATGGATGGAATTTGAAGAAAAGAGCGCAACCAGGAAATTTTGGAAACAAATACTATATCATCTGGAATTAGAATAATCGATGACTATTATATTTCAACATAATAATGATCCGAAACACGCTTCCAAATTGTGCCGCGAATATTTAGAACCGATAGAACGCGAAAGCAATATCAAAATAATGAAATGGCCTCCTCAAAGCCCAGATGCCAATCCCATAGAGCTGTTGTGGGAAGAACTCGGTAGGCAGCTGAAAATAAATCTTTCAACTTCCAATGAATCGTTGTGGAAACAACTACAAGCAGTCTGGCTTAAAATATAACCCGCCACTCTGACGAAATTGTTAGAGAGAATGCCGAAATTACAGCAGTGCGAAAAATTAATTTATAGTGTGAAAGTTTGTAAATTAATGTGCTCATTGACATAGCGGTGTACTGCAGAATTAAGAATCGACACTATGCGAACGCAGCCTTAGTGTCGGTGATGACAAAATATAACCAGTAGATAGGTTTGGGTTATTCCAGCGATCCAAAAATTGCACTGAAGTGTTCCTATTAAAACATTGGTTTTAGGATTCAAACCTATTGCTCTGCTTCAGACCATTGAAATATTAAACAATTTTAGATAATAAAATGGGGAATGCTCTCCATCTAATGTAACAAACATAAAATTACTGAAAAATGATCTACATAGTACATTTCCAGATGATAAACTACTTATACACAATAAGCATATGTTGCAGACATATTTTCTTTGATTTAGGCTTGCACTGGATAACTGAATCTGTTGTGATTCAATTCATTTGACAAGAGAAAGAAATTAATGGTCGTTATGTAAGTGTATTTAATTCTTTACAGTAATTAAAATAAAAGCAAATAATTATTGAAATTGAATATAGTAAGTTACAAAAGTTATGGTCTTTACAAAATTGCTACTAGTACTGTAAAACTGTCTTAGTATATTTATAATCATAAACTATTTTAATCGCCATAGCTAAATTTTATTTCACCCACTAGAGAACTTATTCTAAATCTATATACTTTTACCTCGATAATCATAAAAATCACTAAGAATATTATAAGTTTACTATCATCCTGGATTATAAAGTTGTAGTGGCAGATTTTTCACTTTTGTCATTACTTTCCGCATCTTCAGATTCTGTTTCGTCACCCTTTTCTTCTTCGGAATTATTCTTTTCTTCGTTTTTGTTATCTTTAACTCTGATGTCTTGTCCACTTTCTACGTTTACTTTTCCCAAAGGTTTCACCGTCGCAGAAGACGGCGTTGACTCCTCTGACGATTTCGCAGCAGTTTGATTAACTTGACCTAATGAAGCATTACTAGAAATGTTAGTACTTCTGTTCAAACTAGCAGGTGTTGAAACATCTCCGCTCTTATTTGTAGTAAATTCGGAGGGCGTGGATGTTAGATTGGGGCCAGAAGTTGTACCACTCGATAGCACATTTGAACTATTAACTGATGCATCATCGGTTGCATGAAGAGTGACATTTTCTAATTTGCCAGGAACTGTCGTACTTCTAGGATATACTGGAGTTGGGTTAAGAATTGCTAGTTGTGTCTGATTTGAATCAGTTGGTTTTACTGTCAGGTGTAATAGTGGCGGCATGCTTGGGTTTGAACTTGACGCGTTGATTTTGCATGCTGCGTACTTTGGATCGTCACACGTTCTCAAAGCTGAGTTATAGTGTTGATTCGCAGGACAAGTCACTTCAACTTTAGTGCCATTGCTGCACTGGAAGTACTTGCTGCAATTTGATGGATGTGGAAATGATGCAATTATAGATTCGGTTTTCGAGCAATCCACGCTGCTTGTCCCATTTGAATATGCTTGGAAAAAAAACACAACTTTAACTTTATTAAGTAGATAACAACAAAAGAAATATAGCACATCCTTCTACCATTCTTTTCCATTAATTAAATATCTAAAAGTTTTGAAAAACAATCGAAGGACCAGTCATTTTCAGTCGCTAATTTCATATTTAGGATCCAAGTAATCATGTTTATTTAACTTTCATCATTTATACGGTAAGCCTCAAAATTGTTTGTTAAAGCAATATGTATTCTTTATTAGTCGGAAATGTACTGCATTTTGTAGGGTTTAAAACCTGTTTGAAATAAAAATTAGTTTAGCATATTAGTGGCCACCATATAGCTCAAATTGGTCATCAATCAAGTATTTGGGTCATGTATTGAAAGTTAAGACAGTAGAATCCTTAAAACGTGAAATGCTATATCAAGAAAAAGACGCTACGATCTTGATTTGCTATATGTAAGTGCAATACGTATAAGGAATAAAATAACTACATACAAAATACTACATCACCTTTTGCTTTAGTAACATCACGCAGTTTTCTAAAGTTAATGCTATAATCAAATTATAGCATTCGTTCTCTTAACTTTTAATACACGACACAAAAGTCACCAATCGGGGTTCTGTGGTGATGACGGTAACAATGGCGGTAATATCCTAGATTAGAAATTATTCCTTTCTCACTCATTAACGCGTCATTTGCAAAAGCATTTCGATTTCCCACTAAAATCTCATTAACACATTCAAGTTTGCGCGATAGCTGAATTGGTTTGATTACTTTCACCAATAAAATGTATGAACCTACGATCATATCTAATATTACGTAATATCGCAATGTAATTTTAAATACCTATTAGTTTTTTATCTAAAAACAATATCTAATAAAATATATAGTTTTTTGCAGCACCAATTCTTTTGTATCTTCAAGATCCAGTATTTGCACTGTGCCATATTCGTACAGAAAATAAAATACATGGCAATAGTAAGTATACATAAATTTACAGTTTTATATTTTTACTAGCAATTAATTATATTGTTTGTTTATTTATTATATTGTTTTTCCTTAGGCTACAGCTACACTGCTAATGCTCTTCATAAAATTTTCGTGAAAGAAAATCGGCACATTTTTTAAAAAAGCAAAACTTGATAATTTTATTTAAAACAAATACTTTTGGCAGTATTGTATTGCAATGTACATAATTGTTGTGTAAAAAATATATTGCTTATAAATCATTCTTTTGTTTGAAAACTTCGTCAAACAAAAATATGATCAATACCTACAACTTTGTAAACATTTCTTGAAAGTTTTGCATTTCTCCAAGGAAGACAATATTATTATTACCATGGTCCTACTATCCTTACAAAATTTAAGGAACAGTGCCTGTGAAGTACAAATCTCACAAGAAGAAATGACGTAACCTCGTTAAAGGGAGATCTCCCGAAGATTCCCGAGGTTGTACCTTGTAGGGAGGCTACTGTAATATCGTCCAACGTTCGTGTAAAACGAATGCGTATAGCGAAAAACGTGGGTGTAGGAAAGGGCGCGAAAGTAGTGCCAAGAAATCCTACGTATGTTTACATTAAGAGATAGATAATATGGAGAATAATGTATAAGAATGGGATAAATAGGTATACATTAAACGCGTGCTTCCTTATGGCAGGTATGTTAAGAAAATCGTCAAAATCTACTAGAAGGGATCAGTATAGACAAGGAAAGCGATAGCTCTCACGGCCTTTGATTTATGGACTGCAATAAAATTACAATAAGATACTTATATTACTGAATTTTTGAAAATGCACTTATACTGGAGCCAGCTTGTTGCCAATCTGCCGGCTTAAAAGAATAATAGATGTGTTTGTCGTCCTTATACACGTTGACAACCAAATCTGATTTAATAGTTACATTAGTAAATTAGATGATTTAACGGCATTATTAATTTCAGACATGTAGATGCAATATAAAAGCGGGCTACTAAATTATTTTAATACGATCCGGACTCAACACAGATATTAAATAAATAAAAAAGGTTAGAATAAGAATTTATGTTAGGAATTTTACATCTATAAATTATGTATTAAATTATCGAAATAGGATAAACGTATTTACGTTTATTTTGCTTAATGTTTAAAATTAAAAGTTTCTCAATAATTTTAGTACAATTCTCGATGAATTAATACCTTATCTTAATATATAAAAAAAGGATCTACATATGATTCTACTATTTTTTATTACAGCAGACATTGTACTCAATTAGAGAATAACAACTATCTATAATGTATTTTACTAAATAAAAATAAAAAAAAGTCACAATCCTTCGCCTCACTACAGGGTATTATACATTGTTCTTCATATTATCTATCTCTTAATGTAGACGTACGTAGGACTACTGCTTTCTTGACACTACTTTCGCGCCCTCTCCCACACGCGCGTAACTATGTATGCTCTCACTTGCTCGCCCTACCACCTACATTTTTCGCTGTACGCATTCGTTTTATAAGAATGTTGGACGCTATTGCCAGTAGCCTCCCTACAGGGTACAACCTCGGGAATCTTCGGCAGATCTCCCTTTAACGAGGCTACGTCATTTCTTTTTGTGAGAATTATACCTATAATACTCTAATAACCTTATACACGTTGACAACCAAATCTGATTTAATAGTTACATACGTATCCAGCGGTGAAGAGAACACTTCACATGGTAGCTATTAGATCGATTTTAGTTGTCAAACTGTGGAATTTTCTTTGTCATATATACCTATGTAATTTTATTAACATGCTTGCTCTCGAAATTAAACAATGAAGAAATAATATCAGTATAAATTGAACTAATTTATATGTATGTGTACTTATCTGAAGACCTGTAAAGCATTATGTTATTACTTCTTTAAGTGAAAAGCGTGATTTAAAATATTTAAAACTCTTAAAGGAAAAAAAACAAATCCAGTCATATTTTTACAGTAAAATATTAAATTGTCTAATACGGCAGTGTTGCTACAGGAAGCACCAGTTTAGAATAAAATACACACAAAACTTAGCACGATATAAATAAAACAAATAGACCACAAATTTTAACAAAAAAATAGAACTTTCTAATTTCTTACTTACCAAAAAAAATTAAATCAAATGTCTCTGTAAGTACTGTTTTTTGAAAACTAGCTTAGATTTATAGAAAGGAGTAATAACTTGTCATCCACTGTATGCATAAATTAATTAAGTACTTTTAATACCAAGATTAAACTCATATTCCTAAGCACCTTTAACACCATTCTTACAAAAGTTTTCAATTAATAATACAATAATACTTACTTGGTGCGGCAATCGCAATTGTAAATAATCCTAACGTAGCTATAAAAGCACCTGAAAGCAAACAGTGCATAAGTGAAGATTAACCGTGTCCTATTAAAATATGCATTTATTTTGTAGAAAATATTTTACCTATCATTATGCCTTACAAGTGAAACAAAACTCAGTAACAAAACTCACTTACTAATCGCAGTATTCTAAAACTTTGCCAAGGTAAAAGTTTGTTTCGTATTTATATAACCAACATTCTTTGAAATAATGTTTACAAAAATGCACTACTATCTTAGCAAAAAATGTATTTGCTACAAATAATAAGCTAATGAATCATCTATTCCTATACTAATACAAATAACATTAAGTATTACCTACTTTGCTGTAAAAAAGGATTTCATACTTCTGCATTTTAGTTTTTATGTTTGTCATTGAAGATAACATTTCAGGCTAAGAGCGATGGAAATATTCTAAAAGAATTTATGTTACTCATCCATATTTCTTTGAAAGCTTGACCCTCATATAGCATACAACACAATATTCTTTACTGGTTTGAGATGTTTTTTTGTCAATATGTGTGCATTTATATTTAATAAGAATAACATTTATTAGCCCAAAGAGTATGACATTATAAGACATTTCACTTGACACGTCGATAATGTTCAAGCAATGGTACAAAAATCAAAGTATATCGATATTGTTTTACTTTACAATTGCTAGAATGAAGTTTGGACACTGTCAGTTTCCAGTGCATTCACATACAATCAATTTAAGATCAGATCCCTATTGCGATTCTGTTGCATAGAGACGGCGGATATCAATCACCCACTACTTCAATGCCCGAAGTACGAGCTCCTAAAACATCAGTTTATTTTGGACATCAAATCCAGTTTCCCACAAACATAATCCGGATTTTAAGAACGAACAATATAGTCTTATAGAGGAGTATGGTAAAGTTCATTACGCAAACAAATATCAGAATTTAAAGCGGCGATTGGGATCCTAAAGCATTCTCTGTTGTAACCCCATAATAAAGCACAAATCATTATCTCTGTGTCTGTGGCAGTTGATTCGTTTTATGAGTAATTTCTTGGTGTTGCTGGCTAATGGGTATGTGTCCGGACAGCCTTAAAAAAATCAGCCACTAGACATAAGTAATTACAAATAAAAATATAAAGAAATATTGATATGTAAGAAAATATATAAATTAGTTTCCTATAAAGATATATTCATTCATAAATTCTACCCGCAGTTCTGAACATTGCAAAAACTGGAGCTAGTGAAAATACGTTTGGGTGTGCTGTAGGAAGAAATAAGGTCGCAAGACATCTGGATGCTAAGCGTGGGACATTGAACGAAACACTAGATATGTTATACTTTAACTTAGCGATATATGGCGACATGCAGCAATAAAGATTTTGGTATTCTGTTTTTGTTCTTACACAAAGTTTCTTGTGACGCCAGACTGATCTAAAGAGCTCGTTGCTAAGCAAAGTAATAACAATTGCCAAACTGTCAAATTTCAATTCCAAAAGCATACGTTATTTTTGTTATTTGCTGTTATTATATCCTGTATTTGTCAGCATGGTTCTGAGCACAATCTCCCGCTGCTAATCATTGCGTTTGCCTCTCAGTTTATGTTGCTGATCTCCAAAACAGCACTGAATATGTCTTTCGGCGACACCTATCGCTAAGAAACACAGTCACGCCGTCCCAGAGGGTAGCAAGACAAACCGGAGTGTAGATGTCCACCACCTATCGGGCAGCTCCTGGGCATTCTTTCCACGTGTATTTCTATACATCATAGTAAGCCTGATGAATCATTTGCACGTATAGATGTCGCTGCGCCTAGGCACAACGCCCCCTTGCGTTTGCAAGCCCAGGAGCTGCCCGATAGGTGGTGGACATCTACACTCCGGTTTGTCTTGCTACCCTCTGGGACGGCGTGACCGTGTTTCTTGGCGATAGGTGTCGCCGAAAGACATATTCAGTGCTGTTTTGGAGATTAGCAACATAAACTGAGAAGCAAATGCAATGATTAGCAGCAGAAGATTGTGCTCAGAACTACGCTGATGACGCCGAGTAGGCAGAAACATGTCATGCTGTGTTAGCGCTATTTTCTCTGCTACATTGTTTTTGCCGGGAATAATTCCATGAGTTATATTAGCATTTATTCTTTGGTTATGGTAGGTTTGTTTAAATTTGTTAATTTTTGATAAACAATGTGTTTAAGTTTCAGTTTTTTATGTTGTTGACTTTACAATGGCCTCCGCATGAACCACGAAGCTTCAAGTACCTAATTTTAATATTCGATAAATTTGGCAACAACTACCAGGAAGTGGAACATAATTTGAGCTAAGTAAGGATAAATAGTACAAAATCTACAGAGCGAACTGCTCTAACAGAAAATAATGTGATTTAAATTATGGTATAATTTGTTTCGCAACCACGGCAAATAACGTGGTAATTGTCAAAATGTACATTATATTAAAGTTGGCCCAAGGTTTGGGCATGGTCCGTGCCAAAGCCATCATAAAAGTAACAACATAGAAACCTAAAAAACAGACATATTGTCTATCACAAACTAACAAATTTAAACAAACCTATCATAATTAATGCATTACAATAAAGTTCGATAAAGTAAAGAAGAAACAACAATTTACAAAACAAGTTAAAGTGAGAGAAAATTGTATCGAGAACAAATAACGAAAGTATGGCAAATGCAGGATATAATAACAATAAACAACAAGAATAATTTACACTTTTGAAATTGAGATTTGACAGTTTGGCCATTGCTTTCCCTACTTTGAATAATAACGAGCTCTTTGGAGCTTGTTACTCACGTCACAAGAAACAATCTGGCGCTCCTTTCTAGCCAACTTTGCGTAACAGCAAAAACTGCAAATTACCAAAATCGTTATTGCCGCATATCGCCATATTTCCCAAGTTAAAGTGTATATAAGTAAATACATGTGGTATCATTGTATTCGCCTTTCGATTACCTTTCCAAAAACGTAAAAATATACAGAATGTTCTATTTAAAATAAGACAGTTAACGTCACTTCCGGTGACACTTGAAATGCAATTAAACTGCCGATAATGGCAAATGTTAGTTCACAGGAAATAGAAATCGACCTATTTTTTCCTAAAAACGCTAGTTTTTGTCGTTCAAAAGATAGCATGGGAGGAGGGGGGAGGGGGTACTTCGGCTCTATTTAAGACAACGGTGTCATGCCGGGAAACCAGTCGCATATACACGCATGCATATATTTACGACGAGATGATTGTATGTATATCGTTTTATTCTTTCTTTTTTGATTTATAGATATCTTACATTCGTACGCAAACGACCGCAAATATATTACATTTTAAGGAAGGTATAACTTGACTATATTATAACTTGAAAAAATATTTTGTCAGTTGTTTAAAAATATTTTTGGGAGGTCATTGACCAATTGATCTAATGGAGGAGCCGTCACTCTCTGTTTTTTGGTTTTCGCCCATTTACAGTTTTTAAATATAGTAAATGAATACTAACGTTGGCCTATATTCATTTATCAAGTGATATGATATGAAAGAAAGAATTATTAATGTTCTTTTCAAAAGTGGTTATATGTTGATACCGTATCCCTCTAGCAAGCATTATAACATTTTGTACCACAATGGGGCTATAACAACGAGTTTCGCAGTAATTTCTCTTGTTACTTTTCTTTATTTTTTGCAAACCCATTTTATTGTCACAAACTCAATCCTTATTGTTAATGTAAAACATAAATGATGTACTCAAACTGGACACTGGACAATAATTTGGTATCCACCAGATATTAGGTATGTTCGTTTGCCAATCAGTGCAATACGGAGTAGCTCGAATTTCTAAATTGCGCGTTCGTTTGTAAAAAACACTGGCAATCCGGTGTTCGTTTATGTTCGTATATGTTGAGCAGCTTCCGACAGTTTTGAACTGCACAAACTTACACCTCCTCAGGAGGTGGAGTAAGTTTGTGCAGTTCAGTGCAGCTGTCATTACATTATTTGCCTAACCCAATTTTACTTCATATTCATACAAAATGACATCCGCTGTAATTATTGAAAGTGAAATACAACAATTAATAAATAATAAGGATTTTTTAATACTATTGTGATTGCCAATTGCCACCGTTCTCAATCTTTGAGGTTATGTGTACTATATAAATACCAATTTGCACTGTTCGTTTGTACCCATTTAGAGTAGTTCCGAGCAATCAAAACAATCACGTGATCATAATCCTATCACGCTCTAGAACTAACGCGAGCAAGACAAGCCTATTGAATGTTGTATGTATGAGAAACAGTAGTACTTATTACTTCATTGGAAAGAAATGACAAAAATAAGGTACCTTAATTTTCGTACCTAAAACATGATAGCAACATTATTAGAAATAGGTAAGTAATGATAATCTAACTATACCAACAGATGTGCATTGAAAAGATATGTCTAAGATAAGATTCTACTGAAATCTTGTGTTTGTCCTAGCGTTCATCCGGGTAGCTAAGGTTCAAACATAGTATATGTCTAATGGTGTTAAACTAAGGACAATAATAACAATAATTATATTCTACTGAAACATCTTTAACGGATATACAATAATCAAAAACACGATTGGAAGACCAAACTTAATGGATTAAATTACATCTTGTTGGGGACAACTAATATACGAGGGTGTATCAAATATAAACGGGACACGTTTTTTAAAAAATTCTAACTTTATTTAACCAAGCTTGCAAGTATATATAATTTTTCTACATACTTTCTCGCCCTAGAAATAAATTTTTCCCATCGGATTGGGGGCTTTTTATTCCATTATCGTAAAAACTTTTCGGACGTTCGTGTAGCCATTGAAGCACAAACGCTTCCACCGCTTCGTTGTCGTCGAAACGCTGGCCTCCAAGCGCTTCTTTGAGGAGTCCAAAAAGATGGAAGTCACAAGGTGACAAATCTGGACTATAGGGTGGATGTTCCAGCGTTTCCCATCCTAATGTATCCACTTTTTACATCGTGGCGTTAGCCACATGAGGCCTGGCGTTGTTATGTAGAAGAATGACACTTCTGGCCGATTGCTTCTCCCTTTTCCTTCGAAATAACAATTTCGCGGCATCCAGTACTTCACAATAATATTGCGCATTAATTGTGCGTCGATCGTGGAGAAAATCAACGTGAAAAGCACCTTGCCGATCAAAAAAAAACTGTTGCCATTACCTTTCCGACTGACAGCCGCGTCTTCACCGGTGCCCTCTCGCCGCTCCTTCTCCACTCCATACTCGCCTGTTTCGACTCGGGTGTGTAGTGGTGCACCCAAGTTTCGTCACGGGTGACGATGCGATTCAAAAAGGCCTCACCGTCTTACTGGTATCGATTGAAGAGTCGCTGCGAAACCTCCAATCGATGTCGTTTGTGATCCTCCGATAACAGACGTGGAACCCATCTAGCGGCCACTTTGCGAAATCCCAAGTCATCTGTCACGATGCGTAACTGATGTTTACTTCCGCAACGATTTCGAAGAGAGTTATGCGCCGATTTCCCTCTATGAGATTTCGGACCGCCTCGATGTTGGCCTCGGTCATACTTGTCCTTGGGCGACGATCGTGGCTCTCGTTCTCGAACTTTTCACGCCCTCCAGAGAATTTTTTGTGCCATGCAAACACACGGGTTTTTGGCAGGGTGTTTTCTCCGAACTGTGGCTGTAATTGCCGCAAAATTTCGGTTGGGTTCGCCCCCTCCTTGGCCAAGAACTTGATGATAATCCGCTGCTCCACGGAGACATGCACTTCTTTCTCGCTCATGGTTTCTTATGATACAAAAGGGACCTGAGAGAGTTGCGGTCGGTTCTTCCCTCTCCCTAACGGTTCAGGCTACCTGCGCATCAACCCTTACCAGGTCTAGAAGCCCTCCGGAATTTTTAAGAAAATCAGTCCCGTTTATATTTGATACACCCTCGTAATTTAAAAGACTCACTTTAAAAAGAAGAATTAATACATGCACATAATTGTAAATTATATATTAGTCATTGCAATAAAAAAATGCATATTATAAGATTTAGAACTTAAACTCTCAGATCTCTTATTGAAATAAAAGCCAATGTACTAAAATAAGTTTATTTTAATAATTCACGTAGCACATATTTTATTTTGCCTCCACTGTAACGCAGTCAACATTATATGGAAAATCGCAAACATTTAAAGCTGGATTAAAAACGGTGCCTGGCCAGCATTCCTTCAAGCACAGTTGTCCATGGCAGCATTCATAGAAAAGACTACAGTTGGTTTCATGAGGATAATAAGTGGGGTACACTTCGTTCGGATCGCAGTAATAATCTGGAACAAAAATCAATGCAATTATTTTAATCAACAATAGTCTAAGAAAAGTTGCTGAAACTCAGCTAAATATTTATCATTTAGGAATATTTGTCTATATTTTTAATGATGTGATCTCACTGATTGTTATTTTATTAATTTAGTACTTATTTCATATTCACACGGAGAAAAGTTTGGGACAACAAAATCTGGTATTTTAAGAATAATAATTTATAGTAAGAATTACAACACGTTTATTTAATCCAATGAAATATGTAGTTACTCTAACAAAAATTGTTTTTTACTATATTTATTGTTATATGGACTATATATTTTTTTCCGTGCAATTTTCTGTTTTCTTCTTTTTTTAATAAAATTAGTTTATTTTTGTTTAGAATTAATCTCTAGTAAGAGTAACCGATAATGACTTCTTTTGTAAATAAAAAAATATCACCCCAACACATTCTTTTTAACTATAAGGAACAAATTCCACGGATAAAAAAAAAATATTAACATTCTAAGAAATTTTGTACTTATACGTTGGACCTGGAACATATTAAGTTCTCGTATATTTACGATGGGTCTACCGCTTGCCACTTATATTATGCATTGCACATACATTACAATCACCTTCTTAGCTATTGGTAGCTAATTATACATATACATATAGGTTCAACGTACAGCTAACTGAAAGAAAATAAACACTTTCTATTAGTAGAATTGTTCAATCAGTCCTAACTATTTTTGTTCTGCACATCTTACAACAAATTGCACCTTAATTGCTGCAGGTGATAAGATTGAAGTATAATTGATTTACTTAGTTTATCTGGCCTATCTATATCCACCAAGTGGTTATCTAAAAACATTAATAAACTGTGATTAACAATTATTTACTCAATTTTTTTTATTATACTGAAGTGTTTACCTTCTCAAGAATGTTTTGCAGAAGCGTATTGCTTTTCCAAGTGAAATAGATTTTGAAAGGATAATTTGAAGTACATATTTAACATAACATTTTCAATTTCGTAGGATGTAACAAAATTTCATATTGGGTGGGTAAAAAGTATTTAAGCAAGTTCAATTATGAGCAACGTTTCATTTGTAATGTATTTTGTATCGGTAGATATATAGAAAAAATTGTTTATTCTAAAATACTTTAATAAATTTGAAAATAAAGCAACGATTTTAAATAAAAAACAAAAAAAATACAAATGTTCAAAATCTTGCCCTTTGTCAAAAATAGTCTTTATAAAAATCTCTAGTGAATGTTGGATGTGCTCTGCGTAGACATTTGATGTTGCTATTTATCCAATTACTAACAATAAGGCAATATGCCATCTAATACAGTTGACACGTCAGAATATACCAAACTTTTTAGATGTCCCTAGAAGTAGTGCATTGGGGTCATGTTTAGAAACCAAGGAAGGCATTCAATCTGTTGCTTATGGCGATATGTTCTAAGTAGAGAATGGCAAAATATCTTTCCAGAGATTATAAGAAATCGTTGTTGCTTTTTGTTCCATTTAAATAATTTGGTTTTCCATTCTTGAATATTATATTTTACTCAAGAGGTCATCACAATATGCGTCTCATTAGCATTTTAATTTTTTTTTATAAAAGTTCGTAAACAACTAACAATTGTAAATTTAACAATGTGTATTTTTTGCTAAAATAAAAACGTATGCTAGTGTTACTTAAGATTTAAAATGTTCTTTCTTTGTTGTTTTAATTCACTTTTTAAGATGGTATTTCACCCACAAAAATTATCTTGTCAATGTGTAGTCACAGGAGATGACACTGCATGGATCTCTTGTAAAAAAAAGTGAATTGTTAGATCGGTACTAACTAAAAAAATAGAAATATAGAATGGTACTTACCTATTGCGAAGGCAAAGACTACGACAGTGCAGAAAAGAAAAACAAAACTATCTGTAAGAATAAATTAGTGAAATACATTGAAATCGTAAAAGCCATCACCTATCCACCATACACAGACGCACGTTTCGCTGTTTTCAGCTCTTCAGTGTGTCCTGTGGAAGGCATTTCAATATTTTAAATCGTATATATACGAAGTAGATGTTTACATGTACGTATGAGGAAATCTAATTAGATATTCTCATTTGTACATTGTTGTCGAGTAAATTGCTGTATTCTCATTTGTACAAAAATGTATAAATGAGAATATCTAATTAGTTTTCCTCATGCGTACATGTAAACATAGTGAAATACATGAAACAAAAAAAAAACGTTCTACAAATTTAATCTGTACTTACACTTATTCATTGTGATAACTGCAGTTAGTGTCCTTTTAGAATTAACTATTATCTGTAATCAATGTTCATTTGTTATATATAAAACAATACCCCACCAACTACTTAACTGAAATACAAATACACTGTTAAAATTAATTTTATCTGAACTTGATTTTAAGGAAATTGCATCTTAGGATAAGTAATACCTATTGTTCTACAATTATTAGTACACAATAATATCGGTACTTATACACTTACGAGATTGTACACTTAAACAGGAAGTATTCTAAGTGCTTTAGAAACATCTTGGCTTATCAAATACACAAAATCGTAATCATGCATTGCCTAAAATTAATTAGTCTCTTTTTCTTCTCTATCTTGTCAACAAAACGTAATCAATATCCATGTATGCGGCAATCCAGAGAAATCCGTAACTTGATGTAAGAAGTGTTTATTTATTTCAAAAATGCATAAAAATGCAAATATCATTGTACTACAAAAGCAGAATTATTGGGCCATATTTCCATGAAAATTCATTTACAGGAGAACGATATACTTTATAAATCTGGTAAGACATCTATCCATTTAAATGAACCTACTTAGCTCTGTTTCGTAATTAACGTTTTCTTCTCTTTTTGGAATAAAAAATGTTGATTTGATGACGTGACGTCGTACTGCTATCAAACTCATACATCTTTTTGAAGCAGAAGTTGTGTAAGGCTGAAGTTTCCGACAATTTATCTCTTTGTCATCACTTGTTGATGTTGAAATTGAATTACGAAAGGCATTTTGCTTCTAGAGTTTATCGTATGACTGATATTGCGCAGTTCATTGCGAGTCAATATGAAGCTCGCTTCGGCAAAATTTGTCAATTATTAGTTTTAAGCGTACGTGCAATAAGCCCCGTTCTTATACAAATATGTGGTCAGGTCTAGCTACTTTAACCACTTGACAGTTTTGTCTGAGCACCGAGCTAGTTTTGACGAGCCCAAACCTCGTTCAGGCAGATCTTGTTTCAACTTGTCGGTATTGTTTCCCCCAGCAACGTTCTGGCTATCATTGAACATCTAAATAAACATCCGCAGTTACACCTGACAGAGACGTAACAGAAGACGAAAATCTGATGCCCTAGTAGGGATAGATTCAATTTTTCCTCCTAAAAAGTGTTACATTTGCCATCTTATACGCTATGTATTTAACAATACTTGGTAATAATTATAAAAATCATGCGATGAGATTGCAAATTGTAATGACTAGAGCACTTTTTAAATTTCGCGGATGATTTAGATTGGTAGTTTCGGCAATAAAGGATATATTTGTCTGTATTGTCTTAAGAAATTGGCGTATATGTCATTTATTGCCGGAACTACCTCTAGTAATGACTTTATTGCTCTTTATTGTTATTAAATGTTAGTCGTGGGGTCATAGGGTTTAAGCCTAATATGTCATAAAACCAAGCCAAAATTTCAATCAAAATACAAGTATATTACGACAAACAAACAGTGAAAAGAATCGTTTTAAAATCCAATTTTTTAATAACTAAAATTTATCCTACTTAAAACTAATAATTAAACCGGGCACAATCGGTCTTCGCAACAGAATCGGATCAGTCGCATGGGTGACTCACAGCCGACAGAAGTGATATTTTTAAATCAATATCCCACTGTAAAAAATAAAAGCTGACGCAATAAAAATGTTTGGTAAATAAAGCAAATATAGGCACACGTGTTTTTATTGCCATTATTAGTTTTTTTTTGTTTGAAAACGGCATTTGTTGTATATGTAATGTAATAACCAGTGAACGGCAAAATCGTAAGGGTTATGACTCAGAGCCCCGCATTGTAAACATGATACAGAGACGCATTAAGTATATGTTGCATATTTCAGAGGGTAAGTCTGTGTAAATGTATTTAAACGAAGTTGATATATTAACTATAAATTGAAATAGAAGATATGTACATATGTAACAAATTTGTTTCAAGTAGAAAATAGGAGAAAGAAATTAGCATTACCACAAGAGACTTTTCTATATTTACTGCAATAAAACGGGTTCTTTTTGAAGTTAGTGGTACCTCGGTTCACGAGGGTATTTTGCTACGGAATTTTCAGGTTACGGAAGAAAATTTGGATGAATTTTTGTTTCTAAAACTGAAAGGTGTTTCCGGATACAAAACGCGGCTTACAGCTTTTACAGATTCGGCAGAATTTCCGCGCGACTCGCGTACATGCTAGGAAGAGATAGTTGTATACAATGCAATGCGATGAGTTAACTTCCCGTTATTCCACCGCTTCGCATCTGACTGAGAATTCCTAGCTAATATTATTCTTACTTTATCTGAAAATCCTTTTATCTTTGTGTAAAATCTTTTTCAAAGAACAAAGCCGAATTGTAATTGTATATGAAAAAGCCACCTCACCCTCACTGCTTTCATACGCCAAAAAGAGCGCTTATTAAAAGTAGTGTATGTAAGTGAAGTCATTTCTTTTTAATTTAAATCATGGGTTTTTATTGATTTCTCTACGTAACATTATTTCCTATATATTCAATTGTATTTAAAATGCATAAAATTAATTTGTGATTATATTTTTGGTTATCTCTATTTCCTTTATTTCCTATAAAAACACTTGATTCTAGTTACGAAATTTCGAATTACGAAATGTTTTTGGAACCAATAACATTAAACCGAGGTACCACTACATTTCTCCTGTAGACAATTGGTGTATTGTATTTAAATCGGGGTTTCTGCTGAACAGTGCATCAATTTTTTGAATCAATTTACTTCCAATATCATCGGGAATACTTTTTAATTTAATGATAGTATCGTTTAATGTATTGCATGCGCCTCTCAATTTTATATTTCGACTTTCGAAGTATTGTATCGTCGCTGTTAAGTGTTTAATATGGAAAATAAATACCTTAAAACCCAATAACGAAATAAAGAATAGATATAATAAATATATGTAGAATAATTTGAGGAGAGAGCTCGATGCGAATACTACAATTACATACCATTTCACTGATTCCTCGAACCTGAATTAATCACCGCGCACACCACATGCTCTGCATACGGCTCTGCTGCGGCTGACGTCATCCCATACAATTTCGCCGTTCTCTGGTAATAACTAAGGTTCGACAAACGAGTGCAACGTCAGAGGCGTATCGCGCAAAAGTAACTACGTGAGATACAGTATTATTAAAAATAATATATTATCTTTTATTCACGTCCTGACCTAAATTATGATGGCGTTAAAATTCAATGTGTAGTTTGTAATATCCCTTTAATGTGTTGGTTCAAAAGGGATTGTCTACGTCATGTAAATAGTAAACAGCATTCTTAAAAAAAAATGCACACGACACTATGACAAATTTAAATTTCATTTATGTGTTACCTTTATTGCATGTAATCTACCGTTTAATTTACTAGACAAGGAAGCATATGTCTTTTTTTGGAATAAATATTCGAACTGCAAATTACCAAGTCGGGCATCGTTACAAAGAATTGTGCCCTCTGCTCGTGAACATGTTGAAAAAAGAATTAAATCGGAGTTGAAAGATAAAAAACTGTGGTTATGTGTGGACGATACAACAGATCGGAAAAAAACATTCTGTGGTTAATGTAATGGTACGTACAATGGAACCACATCAATCGTTACCTTCAATTCTATTGGCTTCCAGACGAGTACAACAATGTACTGCCGAAGTAATTTCAAAGTTAGTGTTAAATACATTCTAAAAGTTTGAATTTTCAACAAACCAACTGTTGATGTTTATGAGTGATGGTGCCGCAAACATGCTTTCTGTAGGCCGGTCTCTTACAAAACATTGTGCTAACTTGTTACATCCTACGTGTAAAATTCATGCTTTCAATCATGTGGCAGATAGTATTAGAAAATATTATTCTGAGGTAGACGCTTTAATAGCGCATACAAAAGCAGTGTTTGTCAAATCCCCAAAACGTATTCGCAAATTTCACAGATTGAGGCCCCGTATGCTTGAGCCACCAGAACCTATTCTTACACGTTGGGGACCATGAGAATATTAAGAACGTGGTTTTACAATTCGATCCAAAGGAAGCTGCGGCTATCAAGGAAAGCCAGTCGAAATTTCAAGATAGTCGGGTTAAAACGGATTTAAAAACTATTCAGAACAATTACTTCGGTCTAGTGGAGGCAATAGAAAAATTACAAAATTCTTCGGTGTCGTTAGTGGAATCTCTGCAAATAGTGCAACATGTTCACGCACAGCTATGCGCGGTAGAAGACGCAGGAAATGTTTGTGTTGTAGAAAGGTTTGAAAGTGTTTTAGAGAAAAATTCTGATTTTGGCATATTAAAACAAACCGTTAAGTTGCTCCAAAGATTATTTTAATTACACAAATATAACGTCACTAGATGTAGAACGTTCGTTTTCTGCATATAAACACATTTTTTCCTCACGCCGCACTCGGTTTGCCGAAACAACTGTGGAAACATATCTAATGTTGCAGATATTTAATAGACATTATTCACTTTGTGATTTCACGGAAGACTCTTAAGACGGTAAGTGTTTGAGCACGTATTATATTTTATTTCTGACCATTTATTTTGTGTAACTTTTATGCGCCCGCCACTGGCTGTTGGCGCAAATTGAGCAATTCTACTAATAAGGAAAGAACAACTAATAGTCAATAATGAGTAAAGCGAGTTTCGTGAAGCCGCCTTTTTTCATGCTAAAGTAATTATAAAGTTAGAAGCTTTATTATAAACAGATGTAAGTAATTCAATAAATAAATGTCAACACAAGTGCTCAAGATAAATTCGAAAACAGAAAAATTTGTATTTGGCAATTTCCTGATAGCAATCGATATTTGTTTCAATTAACAAATTATTCCCATACACAATATTTAAATGAATGATTAATGAATTTGAAGTTGATGTATAGATATTAATCAGAAATAATCAGCCTTTCGATATTTACCTACAAGTTTGAAAAATTTAAGTTCATATTGCAAAATTCTAATCAGAAACCGTAAGTAATCCTCTTTAATCTATTTTTTCTTTTCGAAACTTCCAATGAGAGCTTCTCTGCATTAGTACTAGGAATTAACTACTTTTATTTGAGTATAAAATGATATAGTTAGGTGTAGTATAAACTAGTACTACAGACTATTAGAGATTCACTTCATTGCAAGACGTAACAAGGATGAATGCACGTATGAAAGCAATTAAATAAAAGTAATCTACTACTTTACAATTTCACCGTTGTTTCAGAAGGCATTCTTTTATCTCTAGTTGCAATAGCCGGTGTCACAGGGGCAGGTAAACTACATACATATATGTTAACTTTTATAATTAATTATTGTAGGTTAATAATTAATACACAATCTTTGCCTTCTTTACCGTATTCCACGTCTTATGCTTTCTTATTTATATAATTATCAGATGCATAATTTAGAAATATTTATGACACAACAAAGCTAATTTTTTTAAGTAGTCCTGTACATTTTATTGCTTTTATATATTACACAAGATTCTGAATATTTTCTCTGAACGGCACATTATACTTTGGTCCAATTGTGATATTTATTATTTTTTAGGGAATTTCTGTTTTGCACGGGTTTACAAAAATTCTTATATTTTGTTACAATGTTGATCTAAGACAGAATCCTACGGTAGGCAGGGCAGTATAAGACGTATTGGATTGGTCTGTGGTTATATAGAATGTTCTAAACAAATTGTCAAAGTGGACAAAATTGTATCCATAATAACTTCCTTATTTTACATGGAACATCCTGTATATTTCTACAGATTTATAATAGTCACCTAAACATATATTAACCATATGCTATACCTATCTGTAATAGTTTAACAAATACTTATTTTTTTTATTAATTAATTACACTTCACTCTTGGTTTCCCGGTTGGAACCGCGTCGTTGTCGTAGCTTTTGCCGACGTTTCGTCCACACTCTTACGGGACATCTTCAGAGCTGTTACTGCACGCTGACTTCCGGAGCGGAAATGTTATGGTGGTTGCTAGGAGGTTTAATCAGTTGGGATTTCTACGTGTGATATAAGGGGTAGGCCATCTTCGCGATTTAAATTGTTGGGATGTTTAAAAATCTCTATTGATTCAGCAACCGCGTACAACGCTCATGCTCAGTAACACGAGTGCTGACCGATCGCTTTGTTTCACTGATGTACACTACCGCATTAACATGGAATCTGGTAGACACCAGGGGCTTCCAGCTGATTGCGCTCTTTGATCGGAAAGTAGTCTGAAAGCTTGAAATTGGGTTTAAAGATGGTTTTTATGTTGCGATCGGTGACACCATGAATGTAGGGTAGATACGTTTACTTACGGAAGCTGGGGTTAGATGAGGGGAGTTGCTGTGGAGAAGGGTTAATGTAGCGGTCAATGGTAGTTTGAATATCTTTCCTAGAATAATTATTGCGGATCAGAGTTTCAGTGATGTGGTTCAATTCTTGAGGAAGCGAATTGAGTTCAGATGTGGAAATGGTCCTTTGGACAAGAGAATTGATAACACCGCGTTCTTGGGCTGGATGGGGGTGTGATAGGCTATTGAGATATCTGTCTATGTGTATGGGTTTTTGATAAACGGAATGTCAGGACGCCGGTGTGCGAGAACATCTAGGAAAGAAAGGCAACTGTCCCATTCAATTTTCACGGTGAAGCGTATGGAATCATGTATATATGGGATCACGTTTACATTCCGTTTACCCAAAATCCAGGCACACGGATATATATCTCAATGGCCTCTCACAACATCATGCAGCCCAAAAACGGGGCGTTATCAATTCTCTTATCCAAAGGGCCATTTCCATATTTGAACCCATTTCACTTCCTCAAGAACTAAACCACATCACCGAAACTTTGATCCGCAATAATTATTCTAGGAAAGATATTCAAACTACCATTAACCGCTACATTAACCCTTCTCCACAGCAACTCCCCTCATCTAACCCTAATTTCCGTGAGCAAGCGTATCTACCCTACATTCATGGTGTCATCGATCGCATCAGCAAGATTCTCATCAGGAAGAACATAAAATCCATCTTCAAGTCCCATCTCAAGCTCTTAGACTACTTTCCCAACAAAGATCACAATCATCTGGAAGCCCCTGGTGACTACCAGATTCCATGTTCATGCGGTGGTGTGTACATCGCTGAAACAAAGCGATCGGTCAGCACTCTGTGTTATTCAGCACGAGCGTTGTAGGTTGTTGTGTGTAGCCGGGTCCGCGCTAGCTAAGCATGGACTGGAAGCTAGCCACCAAATCCAGTTTAACTCTACTCACATCTTATCTCGTAACACTCACTATTATGTATAATAGAAAAATCCGTGAATCAAACATCCCGACAATTTAAATCGCGAACCCCTTACATCATACGTGGAAATCCCAACTGATTAAACCTCATAACCAGCGCCACGCTTCATTGATTCATAACGTTTCCGTTCCATTTACCCGAAATAAGCCCTACATAAACCCCTCCGGAGAATAGGCCCCAGTCAGTGTGCAGTAACAGCCCTAAAGAGTATAGTGTTATTGACAACCGCGGAATCCTACGTACTATACTACGTATCTCATTCGACTCATTCTGATAAATGATTTATAAGAAATGCACGCATTGAATATCTAAAGGAAAAGAAACGTTTAACATTTTCTTGAAGATGTTCCAGACATACAGTGCCCTGCAGACGGAATTATATTTCTACCTCACGAAACAAACTGCAATTTGTATTACGGCTGCTTTGATGGAGATGCGTACTTGATGATGTGCGACCCAAACGACTGCTTTGACGAGCAGTCTCAGCAATGTATAGTACAGGACTCCACAACCATAACATACATTTCAACAGACACTATAGGAACTTCAATAGGCAGTTCAACAGAACTTTTTACATACACAAATACCGAATACCAACAGACATCTTGGTATCATAACGTTTGAAGCACAAATAAAAATACACTCAAAGCTGAATATTGTATATACCGTATTTATCAAATAAAACTATTTCCCCTTAGATAACGTTATTTTATTACTAGTCAATCCGGCGAACCCAAAATTACTCGTTACACTCTAATCTTTCAATCTTCAACATAATGTATCAAGAATCAATTAATGCATCGGCAAATGGATAGGCTGTATCCCACATAACACAGGAATTCCAGTGAATATCCAGTTTTAATAACACACGACGGCAAGTCGCCAAATTTCTGATAATTATCGTTGTATGAGGCAAATTGTAGTTGTTTCTTCAAACGTTCATCCATGTCAGTACTCATTACATATTTAACAATATATACAGATGTTTTCGAATTTTAAAATTTTGACTTAAGATTCTTAAAGATTAAAATAAAATAGCCTTGTAAAGTTGTTTTCGTTTTTCGATATATCGAATAGTTTTCGAGATATTCGACTTCGAATTTAGGTCGGGACGAAGATTCGAAGTTCGTATAGGTAAAAATTACAAAATCATATTTTTAACAATAGATAGATATGACTATATATTTGATCCTAGTTTATTTAGAACATTGTTTAGAATTACAAACTAGGTTCAAATATACAGTGTCCACCTATTGTTAAAAATATAATTTTGTAATTGTTTCCATACCCTACCCTATTACAGTGACACATGCATATTGATATTAATATATTTCTAATCAAAGATGTAATCATCAGCAGTGATTGAATGTCAAATATTAGTTTGAAAATATAAATACTAAGTAGAAATCCCGGCGACATTGAGTTTGGAAGATAAAGTAGAAATTGTGCTAATTGTGGGGGATAAAAGTTATCGGGAAACAGCAGAAATATTTAACAACAGATATCCAGATAAAATGTATTCAATACAACAGTATTGAAAATACAAACAAAATTCAAAACATATCGATATGTTAAACATAAATTCAGTAACAAACGTCGAAGACACGTTCCAAGTGAGGAGAGATGTTAAATGTAATAATATCTATAGTAGAAAATCCTAAATGTTCCTGATGCCAGATAAGGTAGGTAAAGATACAAGTAAAGAGAATAAATTTCACCCCTACAAACCACAATCTATTCATACATTGAAACGTACAGATTATGATCGATTGTAAATAGGAGGCCATGAATACAATTTTCTTTTAATCCAGTTACATTTCATGATCAAGTCTTACTCCATAAAAGCTAGAAATTAGTTATGTTTAGGATTATTTCTTATTCCTTTTTTTTAATTCTACATTGTCTAAACCCATAATGGAATAATCATTCATTAAAATTTATCAGTCATATACAAGGTTTGTCATAAGATATGAATTTTGCACAATGACACTTGGCGAGATTTTGAAACTTGAAGTTTCCGACAGTTGCAACATGTTGGGTGACTTGAAATTTGCGTTCACATGGCACCTGTAAAAAAAATATCACCAAAAATTTACAAGAAAATCGTATATGGCTGTACAATTCTAAATACTAGTGTATTATACACAAAACAAAACTTACCGTTTTCCCACGTGCTTTGCAGAAAACTCTTTCATCCGTTAGAATAAGTTCGGGAACATTTCTGATCCACGAAACAATTAAACTTGTACTCACTTTTGGCATTTTTCACTACTGCACCAATCTACTTCAACGTCTGGTTATACAATGAATAAGAAACATTTTGGTAAATACTTAGACTTCCTATGAATCAGACAGTTGCTGGTATGAGAGTTGTTAAAAATTATATGATAATTTTATCTAGTGAATTTGCGACAGCCCACCACCTGAAGGATGGCGGCTTCTTTGCGAAGTAGGCTCTTTGTCAGTGGGGAGGTCCAGCGATAGAAGAGCCGACTCCGCATCTAATACACACGTGTCCGATAAAATGTTCGTTGGTAAAAGTTTTGTTGTATTACAGGAAAACACTAAAATTCAAAGAAAAAATTATTTTTGTTCTAAATTTGCTAAAAAATGCACGAATATGCTCTAGTGTGCAAAAATATGCAATAATCGCTGAAATATGAAAAAATTACTAAAATATGCGAAATATGCAATAATTAATCTACGTCAATCAATTCGAAAAGTTGTTATTCGCATATATACTGAAGCATTTGCTTGTCATATAAAAAATATGGGATATGCACATTGCATAAATTCCGCTCTCTAGTAATCACAATTGTCAATTTGTCAAATCTGCTTTAAAAGCGAAAATTATTCTTGTAATTAAATCCTTCGTGTCTCACATTTTGTTTCTTCGTTTTCGTTGTTATTTTCGCTTATTTTTATCTGTTTTGATAATTGCTTCTTCACTTTATCGAATTTATTAACTTTAGGACCTTACTGTATAGTCAAATATATGCAACAGTATGCTTAAATTTATCGCAATGTGTTTCAAGTTTCAAATACAACGAACTTTTAATCATATATATTTTCAGAAAAGCAGTGTGGTGATGAGCAAGGTGATCCGATATACTATCCACACCCAAATGATTGCGAATATTTTTATATTTGTTTCATTGGGAATCTAATCTTGCTACAATGTCCTCCTAGCCTCTGTTTCAACAGTAAGGTTCTCGTGTGTGATTGGCCACAAAATGTCGAAACTTATAGTGTGCATTTGATTTAAAAGAAAACAATATGTAATATGTTAATAAATATTTTATTGATACCTACCATGTTCATTTTTATTTACCTATGCTTTTATTCAGCAATTCGAAAAAATTATAACAAGCGTTCTATTTTCGTGAAGGATATGGTGAAATGTTAAGTAGAAAATTCTATTTTAAAATAATAATCTTTTTGGTTTTGAACAAAAAATAGTTTACTGCCGTAACATACATGAAAAATGTCCAATTTCGTAATTATACTATGATACAAAAAAATTCTTATCAGTTATCAAATAGGTAACAAGAAGAAGGTTTGCCAAGAATATGATAAGATATTGCGTATAGTACACGCAAAAATATGTACAAAGAATCTTTTGTTTTGCTATATATAAAATAATTATCATAACGGACCTATAATAAAAATAAACAGCTTACTTTCTACATTTCAACAATGTAAAATGTTATTCTTTTCTAACAATACAATGGAAGCATCTACGGTACTACTCGACAGAAACACATATCGATTCACATGTTTATCAACTCTTTCAACTTTATCAACAGGAAAATGATTTCGTAATTAAAATTTATAAATCGCTTTACTAACATCGATTTGTTTTACAAAAATTGATTTGGTTTTGTTAGATTATATATAATCTGGCACTACCTAGTAAAATTATTTATCTGTTTAAAGCGAGGTTGAAAACTAGAAGTCCAAAATGTTGAAGAGTAAGTTATGTATATAAAATAACTATTTCATCAAATAATTTTTACTTTTATTTAAGGTAGCCTAATTTGCTTTGGTTTGCTTGCATTAACGGCTGCTACAGCAATTGGTAAGTTAATTTGCTTTTGGCTTTAGTCTCTAAGAAATTAAGTAAATTGTTCTCGAATTAGTAAATTTGTATAGCCGAAATACAAGCCGCTTGGCATTTTTAAAATTTCGCTGATGATTTAAGTTAGTAATTCCGGCAATAAAGGATGTATTTGACAATTTCTTAGCGTAACGTATGTGACTATGAACTTTATTACCGAAACTAGACAACTTATATCAGCGAAATTTAAAAAATGCCAAGTTGGAGCTTATTACCATACCATATTCCTCATAGCATGCGCATCATTCTTAAGAAATTATTGAATACTGTTGCTGTAAATACATTGACTGTTATTGTTATTACATAATGTACTTCTTCCTTCTCATGCACATCTTGTTTTGTTTTAGACACGCAATGTGGCGATGATTTAACATATCTGAAACATCCCAGTGACTGTACTAAATATTTTATATGTTGGTATAAAGGAATGCAACAATTTCAGTGTCCTCCAGGATTGAGATACAACAGTGCTCTCAACGTTTGTGACATTATGTACCAGAAATGCAGATAAATTGTAAATTTGAAGACTTACATGCACAACAAAATCGTAAATTTGGACAAAACAAAATAAATTTGTTTAATTTATTAATGAAAAGTAAAGTTAATTTTTTTAATAAGGAAATTTGCTATTTTATTTGCAACAAATGACAAAAACAGCTTAAAGACAAGAAATTTCAACTGAATTATACCTCCCATAGTATATACGAGGTAGGCGCCATAAGTTTTCGGTCTGATATAAAAAAAATAAACTTGGTAAAATATAACAATTTTTATTTTTCAATATAATCTCCCCTAACTTCAATACATTTAGTACAACAATCAATTAATAATTCTATGCCCTTGTAAAGATAATCTAAAGTTTTTCGCTCAAAATGTTGTATTACAGCTGCGTACAATTCAATACCGTCCCTAAAACGATTCCTTTTTGGATAGACGATCATAATTAGAGTAACCAAAACTTGCGGACTCGCATAGGCGTCGGTATTACGGGTTAATATAAGAATACGAAAAATTCATAAATAAACTTACTTGCTAATTATTCAACAAATTTGAGGCATCAGGATGTGAACTACTGTAAACTTGCATCATTGCATATGTTTCCACAGTTACTTCTTTAAACCTTGTGCGTCGACAAGAAAAAATATTCTTATACATAGAAAACGATCTCTCCACATCTAAGGAAGTTACATTCGCATATAGAAACTATTTTTCAAAATCACTTAAAAGTTCACTATTCTTACACTTATTATAAACGGCCTCTAAAGTATTCAAATCGGGATTTTTCCTTAAAACATCTGCCAACTTTTGACTAGCGCATAATCCTGGCGTATCATTTAATGTGTGTAATTTATTTTTTACACTCTCCACTATGTCTAATGATTCCTGCAATGACAATTCAGGACATTGTAGTTTTCTGATGGCATCTAGTAATACTGTATAATTGGTACATATTGTTGTTAAATCTTCTAAAAGTTGAGGAATTTGAAATTCTCTTTGACTTTCTCTAATTGCTTTGGATTCATTCCGATTAAATCGCATTATAACTGATTGAATTTGTTGAAAATGGATCAAATAGTAAGAAGCTGCTGTTAGCCAAGTACCCCATTGCGTTAAAATTGGTTCAGGAGGTTCTGGAATACCTGGACAAAATTTACGAAATTCTTTTAAACGTTTAGGAGATTTACGAAACACTGCTTTAGTACTTCCAATCATCCGATCAACGTTTCCGTAATGTTGTCGAACAACTTTACCAACTAAATGCAAAGCATGCATCACGCAGGTTATATGTATTAAGTTAGGAAATATATGTATTAAGGATCGCCCAACACTTAACACCGTTGCTGCACTATCTGTCACAATCATCACAACTTGATCTTGGGCAATTTTAAATTTTTTCAAAGCGTTCATTATCACTTTTTGAATATTTTCCGCGGTACATTGTTGAACACGTTTGCAAACTAACAAATATCGAGATGCTGTGTTCTCGCTAGATAAAACGCGAGCTATTACATTCACAATACTGTTTTTCTTTATATCGGTCGTCTCATCCACGGTAATCCATATTTTTTTGGAACACAAATCACGTTTACACACATTTTCTAGCATCTCTGTAATGGGTACTTTGGAACGTATTGTCGCCAAAACGTTTTAAAAGCTGCTTTTCTCAAAAACGACAACGGAAGATTACAAGAGGTAAACATAATTAATCAATGTATGAGGAATAGTGTATAAGGTATTTCAGTTCTTGCATTTCTCATAAGCTTAATACCATTGACATGCCTCTGGCAATCAGTTCTGTCCAATGCAGCCAAACGAACATTGCATATTAAGCAAAAAACTGCACTACCGTCATATTTTAAATGGGGAAAAAGTGACACACACTTATGTTCATTTGTAGCAAATCTATTACGAGGCATTGTTTTCTTAGGTATGTAAATATTAGTTCTATATGAAACGATACACTAATTATGTACTTGGTATAATACTACAACACACAAAAAACACCAGCTATATTTTCAAAAGCGACACGTAAGTACATAACCTTGACCGTTCGACTAATCTCTGCAACAGCTCAACCGGTACTAAAACGAAATCTCTCTCAGCGCGGTTTAACATGATTTATATTCAAGGTCGACACTACATGCCTGCTTCTCTACCGGTTTAGTTTATTTATGAATTTTTCGTAATCTTATATTAACCCGTAATACCGACGCCTATGCGAGTCCGCAAGTTTAGGTTACTCTAATCATAATACAGAACCATCGTTTCATCTCCTGTGACAATGGACTTCAAAATCGGTTTCGGGTTGTCTCTACGCATGTTTAAAAACGTGTCTGCACATTTGACCCGACGTTCACATTGGAGAGCAAAAAGCAGATGCGATACCCATCTTGCACTAATCTTATTCATACCCAAACGGTTATGGAGAATTCGGTGAATACTTGTTTCAGAAATGTTAGACATCACTTCTAATTCCTTCACATTCAAACGGCGATCTGCTAATACCATTTTTTCAATAATTGAAATGTTTTGAGGTATTATCAATTCAATTGGCCGACCGGGGCGCTCATCTTCAGGGGATTCTTGCCCCAAACTAAAACATTTTGCCCACTTTTTACAGTGGAATATGAAGGAATTAAATCACCATAAACCCCGTCTAAACGTTGTTTAATGTGATTAGGCATATGTCCTTCTCTTGTTAAAAAATTAATGACCGAACGGTACTCAATTTTCGTTACTTGAGATATTTCCATGCGCTAGTCACGCTGTCTGGCTGGCTACTAAAAACTACTACTCTTCGGGCCGTAATATGTACCTATAGTGTAGGCTTCGTACATGTGCAACTATGACGCAACGTTGTTTGACACGATAGAACCTGTATAAGCTTGTCAGGCCGAAAATTGATGGTGCCTGCCTCGTATATTAGTCCCATAATGTAGTTGAAATTAGGGAAATAGTATTTCTCCTAAACTTTTCAAATTTGATATTAAATATAATTGAAGGAGTAATGACAATTTGAAATGTCTGATTTTTTCAAACGGACAACGTTGCATAATATATTGTTTTTCAACTTGTAGAATTGTTTCCTAATTCCATACATATGGGCATTCTATTACCTTTAATATTTTTCTTGATTTCCGCATAATGTAGTCGCGATTAATATTATCACCGGCTTATTAGTTAAGGAAGTATTATATCAAATTACCTCTATCAGAAGGCCACACGATACGCTGCTTTTCTCAATTTTGTGTAACATAAGATGCCTAGATACGGAGATATGAAAGCAAACCAAAGAATGAGTGTATTTCAGATAAATATGAAAAAATTATTAAAAACACGAGTCAAAAATGTGTAACCGGTCATTTTTAAATTTCACAGCCATCGCAGGTATGTCTTAGAATCGTGTTACAAAAGAAACAATCCAAAACTGCCTTATGCATCAATTACAAGTTTATACTTCTTAGTTGTGTATTTTAAAGAACTTGTTATTTAGTTATGTTTACATTTTTGTATGATTGCAGGTACATTAAAAGGCAAAAGAGCAGTTGTTGCTTCCAATACCAGTTATCGTCATCGAAACCGCTGAAAGTGATTGACTAAGCAGGGTTTGACAACTCTTGAATCTGAGCAAGTTTATTGGTGAAATCATGGAAAAAGAACAATACCGGTCAGTGATTGGATATCTTTTTTTGAATGGGAAAACATGTTGAGAAATCAAAAAGAAGTTGAATGGAATTTATAAGGACCGTGCACCTTCGATGACTACCATTAGATACTGGTTTAATGAATTTAAACGTAGCCGAATATCTTTAATGAGGAGCGGCCAGGTCGTCTCACTGCGGTGACTACAGATGATGTGATCAATAAAGTTCATGATATAGTGTTAGCAGCCCGCCGGGTGAAGATTGGAGAGATTGCTAATATGGTAAACATTTCAATTGAACGTGTACAAAACAGCCTTCACGAAAAATTGAGTATGAGAAAGCTATCGGCGAGATGGGTGCCGCGTCTGCTGACGATTGATCAAAAATGGAATCGCGTGATATCTTCAAAGGAATGTTTGGACCTGTTTAAGCCTAATACGAATGAGTTTCTGCGGCGTTATGTGTAGATGAGTCATGGGAAAGTTATGGCGACGAATCTTAATTAATTATTTGAAGAAGTGAGGGACAATCATGGGACAGCACTATGTTGATTTATTGAACCGATTCGACGCTGAACTAAAAAGAAGGCCCCACGTTGCGAAAAAAAAACCTCTACCATCATGATAATGCCCCGGCCCACTCATTGGTAATTGCGACAGCAAAACTAGTCCAGCTACAGTACGAATTGGTGCCCCATCCACCATCAATTCTATTATTTGGAGGGCTTAAAAAAGTTGGAACATCGCTGGACTAGGTGTATAAAGCTACAAAGAGATTATGTCGTGAAATAAATTTACTAAATGCACAGGTATTTATCATACCATCCTCCTACATGGCTCTCAATGTTCAGTACTGAGATATGCCGGGCTGTGCTCCCGCACAATAACTTCCGTTCTCATCCAATTGAAATTCAAATTAAATTCGTATAATAGCGTATAATTCTCTTCATCAATTCGAGATGTTTTTAAAAATGCTGCTTACTTTTTGATTTTTCGATAACTAAATTAGTACTTTCTATAGGTAACCTTCATATCAGTATCTTCCACTCGTATCCTATCGTAAAAGTAAAAAAAAAACTGTAAAATATAATAATCTTCCTCAGAATACTCATGAAATTTATGAAAAGAAATTAATTAACTCAATAAATATATGTACCGCTTGCGTGTTTGCAGAACACCCCGATTTTAGATTTGTTTAATGGTAGCAACAGTTTAACTATGCACTATTTGAAAGAAATATACTGCAGAAATCGAGAAAAGTGCATTAAGAAGTAGTTCATTCTAAAATAATCAAAAAATAGGGGAAATACTATTTAACAAATATTATTTTAAAGAAATATGACGAAAATTTTTGAAAATCTTTTACTATTTTCAACGGAAAACTAGTTTCGCAAAAAACGATTTGGTCGACTTGATTCAAATTTAGAAAACAAATAATGCTCACATTTCTATAAACAAAATAAGTAAGTAAAATCGTAAAAAATTGTACTTAATGGATTGGAGAAAAAGATCAGATTACATGTCCTCTTCGGTATCCAGAAATCACGTCAATGGACTTCTGCACTGGAAACATCGTTTAACCTAGAATTGGGGCTGCGAAAACCAATATCCCCTTTTTTTATTTAGAAGTAAGCTATCAGGATCTCGGGGGTGGAAACCAATGCTATTTACTCTCAGGGTGAGGTTTTTGTGGTTTCTCTCACTCCATTGTAAAAGCTGAGAGTGAACATCTAAAGACGCTTCACGGTGGAGGCGTAGTAACATAACTCATGGCCGGCCGATGCCCCTTCTAATTTGCAGTTGGAGCATAGGAAGACATGACCTGTTACTATTATATGAACCGGAATGTACTTTATACATCACTTCTACCCAGGTCACAACTACTAAAATAGGCTCCTTTGCCATTGTATTGGACTAATTCAACTTCATCAAAATGCTGTTGAATTAGGTTATGAAAATATGAACACATAATAATGTTCCGAATTAAATATAATTGGAACGCTCAGGGTTATCTATGCGTTTTATTTTAAAACTTATAATCAGGGATACACCCTCCGAGTATAGACGTTACCCCCGATATATAACAAGGCCTAAGCACTTTGACGTCAGCAGGCTGTGACGTATATTGTCTTAGGTGAATGATCAGCCCTCTCTGCGTTTTAAATTGGTTTATCCAAATTATATTGGTTTTGTTAAAAAAAAATACTGTGTAGCGATATTTCCGTACTCTGTTAGTGATACCTGTAATGTTTTTCTAGTGTTTCATGTGATAAAACCTTCTCTGAAACGATAAAAACGGGGTAACCTGAAAAGGGAAAAGTAACGATAGATTAGGTAAAACACCACACAACAGGCAATTAAAGACCCTGGTAAATAGCATGTCTGTAAATTTTCTCATGAAATTGAACAAAATTTCGAATAAAATTGTAATAACTGTATCATTTCAACCTCCGTTTCATCCAAATACATGTACAATTACAAACAATAATAATTAGTCGATTAAATATCAATCACAAATACATCTTTCACGAAAACGGTGTTCGGTTACGTGTTTGGTTTTTGCTTTGAAACTTCGTTTTTCCAAAATAAAATCGAATGGGGTGCGAGGAAGTGCTCAGTTGACGATTGACATCCTCTTTAAACCGGAAGCCTTTCAAAACTGAAAAAAAAATTCCTTTGCCGCTTAAGCTAATATCATGGCATGGCGATACATCACCTATCGAGCGTGACGTCATTGAAGAGCGCTGAGGCCTTGTTATATCGGTGGTAATGGTCCAGAGCCACAGTTATCATTGTGACGGAATCTCAACAAGCCATTCAACGAAATCCCATGCGTTGAGACTAATATCATGCGGCTGACTACTATCAGCTGCGTCATGGACCGAGGCTGTATCATCGCGGACGGTGGCACAGACAATGTGATCAGCGACTGCGACAACGTATCATGCGGTTGGACGAATGTATCATGCCCCACTCTGTTTCAAGCGTCGATGATAAAGGCGGTACCGATCCGCAGTGTGGCGAGAATATACTGTGATTGAGCGGTCGAACGACGCACTGCGGCAATACTTACACTAACAATTATTTGTAAGTGACACTACCTCTAACTACAAATGTTAACAATTTTAATAAAAGATAAGACTAGCACATAGTGATATAAATAGAAGCATAAACCATCGGAACTCTAAATAGAAGCAATTTGTTACAATAAAAGAAACAAATTCTTTTTAACGAATGCTGCCACTTACCAAAGATGACTAACTATAGTAGCATCTCACACGCAGCTGTGTATGTATCATTTTAGTGTTGAACACTCAGAGATTTCTGACTTAAGTTTTCGTATATATATCATACTTGTATTACGTTCCATTATTGATTTAAAAAGAACTTTTGAAAGAGACATATATAGGATAGATTTTTTGTTCATTTAAATGCATATTTTAGTGGACATTTTGCAAATCATACATTACTTCAATATTTACTTGTTTTAATAGTTACTTGACGAACGAAAACTGTTACAAGTAATTATTGTAATATTACTTCACACATAAATATATGTGTAAATATCATATAGCGCTGAGCATAATACAAAAATAATCCGCTGAGAAGACACCGATGCCTACGAATAAATTAAATTCTTTCGATACAATACTACATGCATTTTTCATCTTAAAAGATCTATTCCTATCGTATACACACTTACACACATACATACAGTAGTGCTCACTTCTCTATATAAATGATGAAAAGAGAGAATATAAGCGCGGTGTGCGTCATTCATGCCTCCACCCGTATTCTCCGATTCATATATTTCGCATTTTCCTTTTCATATATTTACGTAGCGACTTGAACAATGCGGTATATTATACTAAACACAGCAGACCGCAATCCCTATCCACGGCACAGTCCGTATTTCCCGCCTATCCATGCGTACACTCGGAGCAACAAGTTTACATATTTCATATCTCGGCGGTGGACAGAATTGCATCTCTACTCATAATTCAGGGATCGCAAAACTCACAAACCACAGTTAGCTGATATGCATACATGTTCAGTCCGTTCTATAAGTACATTTATTTGCCCATTCGTCCCGGGAGCCATTAAAACAACATTGACAGCTGCTATCCATGTCATACTTAAGCTAGAACTATTACATATCCACATTCAAGGCGAAACTAGATTAACAATCTGCAAACCAATAAATAGTCATCCTCTCATAATCAGATCGCATGGTACAGATTACCAAAAGCTGTTGAAGGAACTCAAGGCAGGACTAACTGCAGGTAGATCCAAGGGCGCCTTTAGACCTAAACACCATTTTGATAAAAACTATAAAACGATAATACTAGATAGAGGTATGGAAAAATCGAATCTACGTGTATTGAAGAAACAGACAAGTAATTCTGGGATGTTCTTAGATCTAGAGTAATTAATATATTCAGATAGTCAAGCAGAGCTGAAGGCATTGGGAGCAAAGTCTAAGCTGGTACGGGACTGCATGAACACGCTAAATAGATTGGGAAACCAGGTTACGGTAACTGTAGTCTGGATACCAGGACTATAGAGGTAACGTCAAAGCAGGCGAACTAGTACCTGTACCCTCGTCAATTGAAGTCAAGATCTTTTGTATGCATGGCGTACGCGGTAGTTAAAGCAACTGCTAAACAATGAAAAGAAATCTCAAGGCTGGTAGAAAAATACCCCAGCTCAAGCAATTTATAAATTGGATATAGGCCTAAATTAATAGCTGCCCTACTCGACAAATCCATGAAGTTCATTAAAACAATAGCAGGCTTGCTAACGGGACACTATATGCTCAAAATGAATAAGAGCAACCTGGGAATAACAAAGGATATAACATGCAGGTTCTTCCAAGCGGAAAAAGGAACTGCCGGCCGCATAATGTGCAATTGCCCAAAACCAGCAAGAATACGGCTCTCACAAAGCTGTTAGCGTTGATAAAAAAACAAAGCTAACGTAAATGATCCAACCGAGAAATGTCGCAGTGGGGCAGGCCGTGGACGACCTCATAAATAATGTAATATATATTTATTAAGAGTAACATTTAACTTCAATGAATGTTTCTTAATTTCTTTAAATTTGTTACCAACATTTGTCAAATTATTAGGTTTGATCACAAGCTAGTATCCGATTGGTACAACAAAATTACAAACCGCTTTATAAACAAGCCTATTCGATATACGAGGGGTATTTTTTAAATAAGGTCCGTTTTTTAATAAGAAGAAAAATGCTGTAAATATCACTAAAATATATTTTTTCCATATTCTACATACTTTTATCTACTTTTCTGTATACTTTCCATTATTGTTCAAACATTTGTCATACCGCACAAAAATTTGTTTAATTCTGAGGTCAAAGAAATCTGCCGCCTGTGAAGAAGTCCAATCCATGACTGCAGTTTTCACATCTTCGTCGTTGTTGAACCGTTGACCACCAGGGAACTCCTTTAAGTACCGAAACAAGTGAAAATCACTGGGTGTTAGGTTTGGACTATAAGGTGGATAATCCAGTTGTTTCCATCCAAAAGACCTGATTAAATCTTGTGTTTGCGCAGAAACATGTGGTCTTGGATCATCCACCTTACAGTCCAAATCTTGCACCCAGTGATTTTCACTTGTTTCGGTACTCAAAGGAGTTCCTTAGTGGTCAACGATTCAACGACGACGATGTGAAAACTCCAATCATGGATTGGGCTTCTTCATAAGCGGCAGATTCCTTTGACGTCAGAATTAAAAAAACTTGTTTAGCAGGATGACAAATGTTTGAAAAAAAATGCAAATTATGTAGAAAAGTAGATAAAAGTATGTAGAATATGGAAAAAATATATATATTTTAATGATATTTACAGTATTTTTCTTCTTATTAAAAAACCGACATTATTTAAAATACACCCCCCGTAATGTACGTTTCAAAAATCTGCACCATATAGCTGTAAGCTAACCGTTTACAAATTCAATGAAATTCCTCTAAAAGACATTCTCTTAAATTTGTTATGGGCGCAACTTGGATTATTTGTAAGTATAATCCTCTTAACCGGATATTGTAAAGGCATGAATTATAATATTGCTCTTGTCAAAAAAAATGAAACGAACCATCTTCATGTTTAAGTTTTCGATGTATGCAGTTTTTTGCTCCAAAGAATAAACAATTTCATTGTTCCGTGTAGACAAAAAGTAATTAAATCAGATACCTTGGTTGTACTATGCATACATAATACTTCATAATCTTCAAGTGTGAAACCAGTTTACTTATGTATTATTCCAAGGTGCTATACAGTGCCACCAAGCTCAGAAAAGCCCTGAGTGGGCGTGTCCGAGGGCGCTACAAGTTAACAAGGTACACTCTCATCCATAATCTTTTCCGCGGGATATTTAAATCAAACTAAAGTAGTAGCTCCTATAAACAAATGACCAATGACGTGTGAAAAACTTAGGAATTAAGAAAAATAAAGAGTTTTTGAATGTTTTGCTAATTTTAATTAAAGCACGTTTATTTCAACTTCAAATATAATTTAATTGCAAAATGTTTTACATTATAGATTACAATGCGATCATTAGCCTTAGTAATCAAATTCATCATCTGATATTCTGTCCTCGCTGATCCAATCTTCATCTGAAGAACCTGTATTTACAGTGAAACTTAAATTTTCCACAATTTCATCAGTTAAACCATCGGCCTTCCACATTTCTTCTGCAACATGTCTTACATGATTACACTCCTTTTCCCAATCACCTTGCGTGATTTCTGAAATTGCAGTTCTAACTAATTGCTCGATGTCATGGCTAGAGTGCAACACATTATTCATAGCAACTTTTCTTTTCGCCATGCTCCAAATTAATTCTATTGGATTCAACTCACAATGGTAAGGAGGCAAACGTAAAACAGTATGGCCATGCTTTTTTAAAAGTTCATCAACATAATAAGTTTTACTTATAGAATATTGTCTTACCAACATTAAAAGTTCTGCTTTTCGCATTTCTGGAGTTGTTGCAATTCTATTTCCTTCAGCCATGATCGAATATCATCTTTTCGATTATTTTGTGTAGGTGGTTTATTTATTTGCATGCTGTGATATGTGCATTGTCCAGAACAACAATGCTATGTGGAGGCAAGTTTGGAATAAGTTGTTTTTCTAACCATTGCATAAAATTGAAGTGGTTCATATCATCGTGGTAATCACCTGATTTACTTTTGATTTAAAAATTAGCAAAGCATTCTCGACAAAGCATTAGAACTTCCTGCATGCACTATAATATGTCTCTGACCAGCTCGATCACATTTATAAACACCAGGTTCTTCTTCCGATTGCCAATGCCACTCCATATGTTGGGTGAATATAAGTTTCATCTAAATATATCACTGGTCTTTTATTCTTTCCTAAATTTTCATTTTCTCGTAATTGCCTTAAGTACTGAGAACGCCAAGCTATAATATCATATCTTTCCATCAATAATTTTCTTTTATTATGACACTTCTTATATCGAAAGCCCAATTGTAATAAATATTACATAAAGTTTTCGTCCTCCTGTGTAGTTAATCTTGTCTTTCATTTTGTCTACCACAATTTCAATGTTGGCACCTTACGATCTATAGTATACATCTCATGGACAATTCTTCTTAGTACGCCTTGGTCAAAATCGTTTAATTCAATTTTCATTGAAACTGCAGTTTCTCGCTTCTTCTTTGAAGATTGTAATGAAGAAGTGCCGGCCATATCAGATTCTCTGCGAATCTGCTTTATGAAACTGACTGATTTCCCTGTTGCTGCAGCAGCTAGCTCACTAGCTTTTTCTAATGGAAACGTCCTATGACCATCTGCTTTCTGCTTGTCAAAGAACTGTATAGCATTGCGGATAATGTTTCGTGCTTCCGAGCGAACGAGTTTACGTTTACTCATGGTTGCTAACCTGTAAAAAAAGAAAAAAAACCCAAATGCCTTAAAATAATATTACTCTTTTTATAAATTAATATCGTTTAAGTCTTTGTTCTTAAGTTGAATGATTTATATATCCTTGAAAATAATTTACTTACCTAAATTATGTAAATATACGACTACAGGTGTCTTAAAAAAGACAATTTTTTAGTCAAACAAGTAGGAACAGGAAAATAGAGGTAAATTTCCAAAAATATGAACCAAGCGTAGGAAATTAAAAAAACTTGTCAGTTACTGTAGTAAACGCTTCTTATTGGTCGATGTTGTTTAATATTGAAATTAGTTCGCATATTTTCCGAGGTTTTTCTGAGCTTGGTGCTACTGTATATTTAGAAGTTTTATTATCAGTGTTGCTTTTGCTTTTCAATGATAATCGTCAAAATGGGAATAATTATTAAAAACATAAGACACATCTTATGATTTGTTTATTTACAGCATTTACTAAAAGTTTTTTACAGGCACAACATCTGGAACATTAGACTTCGGTATGTGATCCGTAATTAAATTAGTCGTTTGTACACTGTCCTTTTCCAATGATTTTCTTCTTAATTTGTTAATGAAAAACGATGAAATAAGTTGTATAAAACTGTTTATAATACCTAAAAGGAAAATATTGTGAAGGTTATTTATACAGCAACAAAATCACATACTAGAACAAACGTAGATTCCTCCAATGATAGAACACAATTTTGCCAAAAACATGCCGATATTTTCACGTTCTTGTATTACATGCACTTTCAATGCAGAGACGTCATATTTAAAGAATATTCCTGGCATACCATGACTGCCTTTGTTGTGATCTATAGGTCTTGATAATTCCTTAACACTGTACTGGTAGGTATCCATTGTTGTAAGAAAAGTTTTAACTGTTGTTGGTACCACTTCAATGAAGTATTGGTACAATACCATGTCTGAAAAGGTAATTATTATTTACGATGCATTTTGGCTTACATTAAAAAAACAATAGATAATATACGATGTTCAATACATACTGTACATTATTTATAAATTGAACATTTGTTTATGCACAAGTAAGACCAAAAATGGCAAACAAAAAACATTATATTACTCTGTATAATTTGTTTATACTTAAGAGTTTTACTACAGTCCATTTTACTAGATCGTAACACATGTGTCATATTCAAGACACAACTACGTGTTTAAGGATATCTAAATACTGTGTATTGTTGAATACAGTGATCTAAGAACTTTTACTCATATTTTGGGAAAAAGTAATAATTACCTATAATTTAAAATCTGATGTAGTACCAGACAGAAAATTGCTATAATATTGGCTACTACTGTATACTTATCTATTCCACATGTATTCATAAATTTAAACAAATAATCCAACATTATTTGTTTTAATTCTATAACAAGTACAAACCTGACATGTTTTTTTGGAGTAAATAAGACTTTAACAATAAACATTGAAAACTAAAAGATATACATACTCTGTGAAGCTATGGTTTCATCCCCTTCTAACGGATGAACGATACCAGGACTTGGATCACCAAAGCTAAACCTGTTTATCCGATGTGTAAAGTTATAATCTTTGTCTGACATAAATGCACTTATGTGAATATGACCCCTTGGCAGGCTGAGGCTTTTTCCAGCGGTAATATGAAAATTACCAGACACCTTATTTAAAATTAAAGATCCATGAATACGGCACGCATCATAAGGTCTGTTAGGAACGTCATTTCTCGGTGGCAAGTCTTGTGAAATATGTATATATCTATTCCTCCACAATATGTCCTAGAAGCAGTTTTGTCAATAACGTAATACCATGGAAGCCATTAATAAATAATTTAATATTTCAAGACTTAACACGCCAAAGTATGTACTTAAATGAACGGTTTGTTTCATGAAATTAAGTGCGCATTTTTCAGAACATTTCTGTTAATTGATACATCAGAGCACCTACCAATTTCTTAGCTTAAGTACGACTTCTGAAACAATTTCTGTTACATTGTCAAATATTCCATTCTTGAAAACCAAGCAAGAGTGCGATGGTGAATAAGATAGGTACACTTACAGCTGATTAAATTCAAGATGATGGTTTCCGAGATATTGGTAGTAACTTTTTCAGTTTAATTGGATTTTTACGTAGTGAATTAATATTATATAAACAGTATTTTTCTTTCTTTTGAAGAATATATCTCAACCTATCTGTAATTAAAATAATATTAAAAATATGAGGTACCTACTTTAATTTCAAATCAAGTAGGTATGATATATGATAGTTCATTAAGTTTATTTTAGAAACAAAGCAAGCAAAAAGAACATTTAAGAGTGACTAAACATATGCACTGAGTTACTTTTCGCAAAGAATTATGATTACGACTCTTCCACATCATTATAACTGTAATTACTTCTATGAACTTTATTTTTCAAAGTGCCCCACAAATAAAAATCTACAGACAACAAATCTGCTGAACTAGCTGGCCACTGCTTAAGTCTGTTAGTCACTTAAATAATTAATTACATTTCTTGCATTGTGTGCAGGTGCATCATCTTGCTGGTGCCTCATATGAACATTTAAGATTAAAGGTAAACCATCAAAAAAAAATTTTCAGCGATATTTGTAAAATTTCCGAATACCATTATGCACTAACGTTTTCTTCGAATATTAGAGGACCAACTAATCAGTTTTCTGATATGCCACAATAGACGTTAAAACCGAATCGAAGTTAGTTGCGCTGTGGAACTACTAATGCTGGGGCCACACTAGCGTATAATACCGTCAATTGTCGCGTTATTTGACAACAATTTGCACCACTAAAATTTCACTTGTTATTGCA
Source organism: Dynastes maya (assembly GCA_029619315.2). Lineage (NCBI taxonomy): Eukaryota > Metazoa > Arthropoda > Insecta > Coleoptera > Scarabaeidae > Dynastes > Dynastes maya. The sequence goes on along the minus strand of JAROYE020000005.1, from coordinate 12,972,766 downwards.
TATTGTTATATAAAGTGTACCACCCAGAAAAGTATTTATGTATTTCTAGCTACACAAAATCAGTGCCACTATGTTTAATGTCTTCTAAGAGGTATTTACAAGCTCTGCAACCACATAAAATTTTAAAATTCAGTTTGCATATCTGCCGTTTTCGCATTTAGACTTGTTTTTGTGAACTAAATATAACATTTTCTGTGTAACTAGGGGTATAAAATCGTCGTGAAATCTTGTGCACGTTGGGCGATAGCTTGGGTGATGATTAAAGCGAAGAACACATATACGCGATCACGACCACGATTGCGATAGCGTTGGCGACTGCGATCGTAGGAAGCAAGGAACACATACGCGGTCGCGATATGCCATTTGCTGTAGTAGGTTCTTCACGCGATCTGTAATAAATGCAACATGTTGCGTCTGCACGCAAATGAACGCTGCACAAATCGATTATATCGCCAACAGATCGCAACAAGTATGTGCTGTTTTAATTACTTTCGTGTGATGGATCTGATCGCCAACGCGATCGTGGTCGTGATCACGTATGTGTTCTCCGCTTTAGCGCATCATTAATCGCACTGTTTTGGCTACACTAAGATTGTGTAAGCATTACCATTTCCAGCAACTATAAATTTAAAAAAGAAAAAAGAGTCTTATGGGATACTACAGAATTCACCTAATAAACATAAGAAATCTTTAAAGTCGGATGCGGGAACATGTGACATATATACCACAAACTAGTTTGCATTTGATATCATGAATAGCTTCCTTAAAACTATATACGGAGGCAACAAGACATTGAACGCAGAAGTGTTTCTTAAAGTATATACTTATTAACACGTTTTTGATAAGAATTACATTCTTTTTTTTTAGACATCACCATTGTTAGAAAATGAGATGAAATCAAAGATTTTCGAAGGTCAAGAAAGCAATTGTCATCCCGAAAGTGGGGCACCTGGACCAAGTACACCGCAACATCAGTTTGCCAGGCGAAGGAATTAAACGTCCTAGTTAACATCGCTTCGTTATGAAAAACCTACCAACAGAAATAACTGCCGCCAAAAAGCAAATGGGTGAAGATTTTAACTGCATAAAAACACTATCAAGTGAAAAAAGACGAGATTTTGACGAGTATAATCATTTTGCGTCAGTGATAGCAGCAAAAATACAAAAAAATCAGTGATTTCGATGACAGAAAAGTTTTAATGAACTCGATTCAAAATTTGGTCTTTCAATCATTGATGAAAAATAAAAATACAAGCACTTCACGCACTTCGTCGGTGCTAACCCGGTAAGTAGCGAGTAACATTCGACCTGTTGACATAGAAAGCGGTTCATCATATTCAGTGCTATCAAACGACACACAAGAAAGATGCTATTCAGCTCCCCTGGAAACAGATTGTACTAATAGCAACATGGAAGAAATAAAAACAAATATTTCAGCGAAAGCGTTGACACATACACAACAGTCGATGCCATCAAATAGTACACCTAATATGTTGTAATCTGTTTCGGAAGTTATGCATCCAGATCTACAATTATCCAACGTCACTCAAGAATCAGAAAGACGAATTTTAGGATTATCTCAGACCGGCGACGTCTTCACCATCGGCTATTTCTTATCTCCAACTCCCTGGTCTTGTTATTTCTCCTTTTTTAAGTTCGGACCAATCTGCGATCGGTTGGTTCAGCTAAAAATCATTAAATATATTTTCCTCCATTGTTCTCCTGTAACACACAGGCAAGGTTTAATAAATACAAAATTTGGCCCTGGGTGCACTTCACACGTAATGCAGAACTGAAGTACAAACTCACCGTGTTTGTTTTGTTTGTATTCTGCGCATTTTTATCATCCACCATCTTCTTTTAGGCCTTGGTTTTTGTCTGGTCCAATTATAATATCATAAATTCATAAAATAATTGACATTCATACAATCTACCATTGCAACAGCCTCAACCACCATCTTGAAATGATTTAAGCGAAAAACGCGTTAATTTATTGACTAGACATCAAATGCAAGTGTGGCCATTCACTTTACCACGTATTTTAATGTACATTTTTTAACGCCATAATTGTTGCAATAATGGACGTTAGGCGTTAACGTTAGTGTGGCCCCAGCATAAATGTGACCCCGATGGCGTTTCTTATGTCGATAATCCATAGTTAGAAAAGTAGATTTGATTAGTCCAGTTAATTAAGAGTATTCGCTTAGTTGTGCATTTGTTCATGCCTAGATGATATCTTTACTATTACTTTAATGAAATATACGGTGCGATACATTTTCGAAAATAAAAAAAAATACAATTTAACCATAGACAAAGTGAGTTAACAGCATGGAAACACATTTTTGTCGTTATGCATTTTCAAAAAAAAAAAAAAAATTGAAAGTGTGCAGGAAATAATTGTTATCGACATAACTGACGTAAAAGATTTTATTTTCATTCAACTGTTTGTTGGCTACATCACTCGATCTTTTTTAAATACGAATCTACCACTTTTCTTGTTTGATAAAGCCCTCTTTATGGTAAATTAAAAATATCATGGGGTTACATAGCAATTGTTTCAAGAAAATGCCGTTTAAAACCCAAGACTAAGATATATCAACTTGTCTATGAAACAACAAATGATAACACTGGACAACAAATTTTAGTTTATTTGTTGTATCTTGTTTGAAAAGTGCATTTTTTTTGTTAATTTTGGGGCGCTGAACAAAAAAGTGACAATGAAATTAAAAACTTAGTTGCAGTTTTCAAGAACAAGTTTTTTATTTTATTTTTAACAAAATAATAAAAAATAGATACTTTTACACTTTTAGAGTCACTAAATGCGCCGTCTTTTTGCCATTCTTTTGTGATTTGTTTCTGGAGCATCTCTAACAAGACTCCAATAGTAGTCGGCAAGCATGATTCGTAAGTGAACGTTCCTGGGGGTTCTGGAATAGGTAGTTCGTCACTATGGGGCACAAGTCTCATGGCAGATGGTATATTTGGATAGTTGATATGCGATTTTTTTCTTCTTGGATATACCTGTGCCTTGCCCAACACGAGGTATCATGCAGGAATAGCAATCATTAACATGATTTGTAGGCTCTCTCCAGACCATTGGGGCAGCAAACCGCATAGATCGTTTTTTATGATTTAACCAGTTTCTTAGACTTGAAGCGCATGTATTACAGCAGATATGTGGCGCCCAATGTTTATCTTGATCCCCTATTTTGCAACCGAAATAAAGCCGATATGCCTGTTTTATCAATGGAGTAATAGACCGCTTCTGAGACGCAAAAGTTACCTCACCACAAACATAACACAACTGATCTGGATTGTTTACACACTTTCGAGACATCTTACAATGTCAACTATTCGATTAAACTCACTAACTTCGACTGACTAACTTCTCCGCTTTGTAGCTGCTTATATACCCAAATACGGTTTCTAGATTTTTAGAGAATATTCGAGAAGATTCCAGAATTTTCTATTCAATTCAATAATATTCGCGATAGTGGCGTTTGTCATTTGTTTGTATACATGGGCCGTTCAGTACAAGGCGGACTTGCGGTTATAGTGTTAATATATAGGGACGCATGGCATCACGTCTCTAAAACTTGAACTAATATTAAAAAGATAAGTTTATTTTCGGTTTTAGCACACCAAAAAGTGTAAGATTTAGTCGATTATTATTTTAGACACATTTTGGCTGTTGTCCAGTGATAATTTTTAATCATGTTACAATTGACAGAAAACATTCGATAAACAACAGGAAGTGCTAAATATGCATTTATTGACATTTTAAAGTGTTATGCATACAGATTTAGGTTTCATTTATTTTCTAGAGTAGTATTTATTTACTTCGTTACATCTGTATTTATTTTATTTATTAAATTTCGTTGTTTTAAATGACACCTAACATCATTCAATGTCTACTTATTTACTTTATTCTACACTCGACCTTATTTGTAATTATTTACTTATCTTAGAACATATTCCGTTATTTCACAGCCAAGTTGATATATCTTAGTTTTAGGTTTTAAACGGAATTTTCTGGAAACAATTGTTATGTAGCCCCATGATATTTTTATTTTGCTATGTTCTATCAAACAAATGAAGAAAATTGATAGGTTCGTATTTAAAAAAAAATCGGGTGACGTCATAGCTAACAAACACTATGAAAATAAAATCTGTTATATCATAAGAATTTCTTGCACAATTTTTGTTTAAAATATTTTTTGTAAAATGTATAATAACGACAAAAAAGGTGTTTCCATACTTTTAACTCACCCCGTATAAATCCAATATGATAATAATTTAAAATTAAAAAGTTACTTACCAATACTTCGTAAATCGCCATCTTAAATTTAATTTTGTAATCAGTTGTAAGTGTGCCTAATTAAACCAAACAACATTTACCTGAAACATTTTTTCATATTTTTTTTAATTATGAATACAGTTGGCATTTTTTAAATTTCGCGGATGATTTAAGATGGTAGTTCCGGCAATAAAGAACGTATTCGCCAGTATTACGTTAACAAATTGGCGAATATGTCCTTTATTGCCGGAACTACCAACTTAAATCATCCGCGAAATTTAAAAAAGTTCCAACTCTAGTTATAAATGTATTTTACTTTAAAGAAAATAGCGATCTTCAGTAATTTCCCAATAATTTCCATATTGTTTAGAGTTTCAAACTTTCCTCGGTGGAATCTCGGCACTCAAAACTGCACAACTTTGCCAGTTTAAACAAACTTGTATACTTAATAAGAATAAAGAATAGACCTACGGTAATCTACACAATTTGGGACATATTGCGTGTGCAACCCATCGCGCATTGCGACATTTTGCATCCGGCAGAGAGTAGTCATTACTATGTGCAGCGAAATGAGACTATTATGGCTTAAACATATGCGCTGTAATACAATCTGCATTCTCTTATCATGTTTACCTCTCATTTTATATCAAATATTAGAGAATTCAGTGTGTGTTGATTACATCGAACATAAAAAACAATCTTTTTGGAGTCATTGCCAAATGTTTGATATACAATATTATGATTTTGATGTAACCAAGTGGAAACATAAACTGAATTAAGAACAATATTCTGTTACTAAACATTATGATCCAATACCTTCTTAACATTAACATGTACTAACATGTTTGATGTTAATAATATTTTTGCTCTTACCTTTGGGTCAGTACCAAGGCTTTAGATAGTTTTAGAACTCTCGTGATACAAACTATCATATTGAACTAATACAAAAAGTCATATATGTCCAGTATGCAATTGAAAACAACATAAAATATGTTTATCATACTGCAATTATTAGGTTCGTTCCAACACGCAGTTTGTGAATCGTACATGGATCAGTTCATGAACCGTTTTCTACGCATGCGTTAAAAATGTATTACTTTCCTACCGATTCCGTAACGTGGCGTGTTGGAACGGCTTATGGACATTTACTGAATTTGAACCTGTCTGTCACTTTCTTACAACTATAATATAATTATCAACGTCTAAATCGTCATCATCACTGGGAGAACTATTTAAGAAATCGGAGAATCCTTCCAAATCCCTCATTTTAACAGATTTCTTCTCAACCGTTCAGTGAACGATTCGGTCATCGTCAAATTTTGTATTGGAACATCCGACTATTCGTACACATTTCAGCCAGAAGTTATGTTGGAACGCCTGATTTGTAGAGATGGGTCGGTATTTTAGTAACGGTATTTTGGAGCGGTATTTTGTTGTCGCGACGTGTCGCGCTCCGGAATATCGAAATAACTCGTTACTTCGGAACGATGGGCTGTCGCGCGACACGGGAACGGTAGTGTTCTACATTCGCGACGTTCCTGTGGAACGGTAGCGTCGCTGAAAGGATTAAACATTTCGATCATTACTTTGGAACGATGCGCTGTAGCGCGACAGGAGCGAAGCAAAGTCGACTATCTTCGGGAACGTCGCGATTTACATTCGCGACGTTCCTGGTCGCGTCTCATGTAACCGATTGATGCGTGCATATTATTCAAATGGATGCTATATGCAGCGTAATTGTTAATTGTAGCAGAGTAAAATAAATATGTAAACTATATTTATTTATTAAATATTTATTCAAAATAAATTGAACTCTAATAATTTTATTAGAATTCAATTTATTTTTTTTATTTAATAAAAAAAATTTTAAATCTTAAAGTAGCTATAACGTAAAGAAATTAAACAATTTCTTTGTTGCAATTTAAAAATAATAGTCGTTTTACCATAGCTGAACTTAATCTGCTTCTTCTATGTGATAAAATTTTACCAGTTTTTATAAAAATACTCATTATATGGTAGATCTTAAATTACAGTGTGTCTGATATATAGAGATCAACCAGCGTAATAAGCAACCATTTCATATCGGTTGTATTATATCGTTCCAAATTAACGGTATTTTGTCGCGGTATTTTTGTGTCGCGGTCGCGAAAGGAACGTTCCATGAGTGGAGCGGTACTTCGCATCTCTACTGATTTGCTTTGCGCATGTACCCGGCGATTTACAAAATGGTTTGCTGGTGTGTTGGAACGAACCTATTAACTACAGAATCATACAAATAATTGAATTATTTCTGTGTAAGTGGAAATGGCTCTTTAAATGCTAATCAATATGAGACAAACTATTTCCTTGAATAGAATTCGTTAATATATAAAAAATAGAACTTAAAATAGTATTAACTGTTGGAAACAAAAAAAAATTATAATTTTTAATACTTCACCTTAACAGAATGATATTCTTCACGCAAATATGAATTAAAGTGTCTTTCATTTTCGAACTGCCTCCTTTGATTTGGTGCTAACTCGAACCAAGTATCTTCTTCTTCCAAAGAGCCAAATTTGTATGCATTTTGGTTCGTTGAATCCAATATGTCTGCGCCAACATCTAAAAATATCTAATTCTATATTAACTTCAGGAAGAATCATCAAGTACGTACTTACTAGAACAGGGCATGGCTACAGTCATATCAACATTTATTTTCAATTTCGCATTGAAATCTGTATCTGGAGTAAACTTGAATACAAATTTACTATCCCAAAAATAAACAGTTTCTGAATAAACTAACCAGAAAATAAGTAAAAAGCTAATTATAGACACTGTAACAGTATATAAACACAATGTATGTTAATAAGAAATTGCAAACTTTTAAACTTACAAGTTCCGCCAACTGATGACTTCTGTTTGAATGTTTCTTCAAGTTTAGGAAAAATATCTAGTTCTTTTACCTTGTTAAGCTTTGAGCCCCTATATCTCAAGAGTGAAATATTTTCTTTCTCCATTCCTCATGCAGTTATATTTAATTAGGCGTAATGTATGTATATTATGGAAAACTAGTAAGCTATGTAATATGAAAATCCTAAGCGTTTCAATAATATTTGTAAATGCCAGGATGCAACTAAAATTAATAGAATGTAGAAAAGAGTAAAAAAAAAAAAAAAGTGAGGTTGTAACGACTGAACCTATTTGTTTTCAAATTAGTATACCTACCGGCACAATTGTACAAGCAGTAGAAGTAGTATAAAGTTAGTAAGGTATAAAACGAAAAAATCGCCGTGAAATAAATGAATATTGGTTTAAAATGTATGTATTGTTGGTAGAACAAGAACACAAACTTCCACAAGCATTCCACTCTATTACCTATTTACGCTATTTATTTACTTAATCTGTTCCTATCATGTTGCCATCCTGTTTAGTAACAAAATTAAAATCATAAAATCGATATCAAGGAAACAACAACCAGCATTTGCGTAAATAATAAAAATATCGGATACATACAACATAACTAATAATAAGATAGCATTTAAAATTAAATTAAGAATGAAATAAAACCTGAAAGTTGTTAAACATGGAATACTTTCAGATTGAAAATAAAATTACCCAAACTACAAAGTAATGTACTTTATATATATATATAGGGTGTTAAGATAGTTATTTTTCACAACGGACATAAATGTGTTTATGCAAAAGCACTTACGGCTGCTTACGGCCCGAGTGTCATTTATTATATTTTTCGTACTACCGGTCCAAAATTTCGAAAAAATCGGCATTTTGATAAAATATTTGATATTTGCTTATGTACTTCCTTACGTATTGAGACCTATTGCTGTATTAATGTAATATTACTTATTAGTACTTTACGTAACTAAGGACGTAAAATTCCATTACATACCGCTGTCAAGGGCAACAAAAGTAAATAAGCCGTAAATTCCATTTACGTCCCTCCAATTAGAGCAGTATAATGATTGCCTTACGTAGCCACATGCATCAAGAAAATAGATTTTCTTGCAAAAATCAATCTCTATTTAAGAAAATATTTTTATTTTAAGACAATAAAAATGTATGATGTAAGAAAATAATTTTCTTGAAATTTTATTTGGATTAAATTTTCTTAGGGTTAGAAAATCATGAAATCCAAGACAGAAAAATGTTTCTTCTAAGTAAATCATTTAGTTTTAAGTTAAACAAATATTCATATTAATGGTAGGAATGAAAAAATGGTCCAGATTTCACATAGTTCTATTGAGAAATTAGGCGACCAGTTTCGTATTCAAAAAACACATCATCAGGCTAGCTGCAAGGATATCCAATAAAAGAAAAATTGCAATAATGCAAAAAAATGCCTAACGTTAATAATTAAAATTAGGAGCAAATGAATGAGCTAATGAAATGGTTTCTTTTTTATAGGTTACAGTATAATTAAATTATTGAATAATTAAATTATTAGTTAGGGATTATTCAATAATTTAATTATCCAATAATCCCTAATTAATGCTTGGGTTACTGGTTTCTATCGTTTGTGGTTTGAGGTTAGGGTATACTTCGACGATTTTTCTGGGTTGGTTCTTCCCACCAACCACAGATGTCTCCTTATTTGTTATTAACATTTAAGAAGGATTATTATATATTATATAAAAAAAATTACAGTTTGTCACGTCCAGTTTTATTATAATAGATCAGCTTTCAGCTTGTTGTGTACGTGTCCTTTTTACAAATTTATTTATACTTTTGTACTTTGATTTAAGTTAATTTTACACAGTCAACATTTTATTATCTCATGAATGTAGTTTACACAGTTCTAAATTTTAATTTCAATATTTGACATCACCTCCTACTGCTTATATGTAACTGTAAGTTGAATTTGAAGATAATTTTTCTTCTCCCTTTCATTGCTAATGACCACGTGCACTAATTGCACCACATAATTTAGAAAATCTATATAGTAAGATTTTTGGTGATCGAAGAGACAGGAGGAGGAAGATTCTTTTTATACATTTTGATACCTAATAATTTAGTTACTAGACTAAAATACAATTACATTCTATAGCGCAGATGAAACTTATACTCACGTTTAAAAAAAAAGATCAATTCTTTGATTCCCTTTTAACTGTTTCATATTGTTTGATAGCTTGTATTATATTTATTATATTACGTTTTTTTTTGTTTGCTGGCCTAAGGATGTGTTGGTAAAAACACAAAACCGGCCGCCTGATATATTTAATAGAATTTTGTGAGAAATCATTGTTTTTTATTCCTCACTTAATTAAATTATTTCTTCAGTTCATTTTTGTTTGAACGTTATTCTGTAGACAATCTCTACTTTTAGCCTTTTTAAAATCACAAGCAGTGTGAATAATTTAAACAAGATAAGCGCAATTAATAAAGTGCATATAAATAATATGCATTTCGAGAATTCTAAGTAAATAATGCTTTATTTTAAGAAAATGAAACTATTGATTTATGAACAATACCTAAACGCATTCTGGAATTAAGAAAACTATTTACTATCCTTAAGAAAATATTGTTTTGTGTTATAATAGCCATTTACTTATACTAAGAATCGCTGTCTTCAAATTTTCTGCAAGATTTCCTTGAATCAAATTAACAAATGTCTTAAAGAAAGAAATACAATTATTTCATTACAAATGTACACTTCTCTTAAGCGGAGAAAGAAACGTTAAGAAAATATTTTTTTGATTTAAAACAGTTATTGTACTGCGGATAATTGAAATAGTAATTGTCTCGAATTAAGGCGGACAACTTTGATACAAATAAACGTTTTTCTGCGTGTATTGAACTTGTATATTATTGCCTTTTTGGATGCTTCACTTCAATTCCCATTTAGCTTTTAGTTTTTGAAATAATTACCATTATTTGAGATTTTTGCGAAATGTAAATTTCTTCGGACCCTCACATATATATAGGAGTGGTGATTCGAGTTTGTGATTAATAGTCTTTAAATGTAAGACCTAGGAACATCGATATTTCGTAAATATATCAACTAATCTCAATTATCTCAAAAACTAAGCTTGGCAAGGGTGGGGAATGTTAAAGAAAGTTTTTGAAGGCAAGTATCTAGAAACTAGGTAATATATAGAATGCTATACATTTAAAAAACAAACTTGCAAATGTATAACGAAAACTGAGTACTTTGCATACTTGAATACAATTCTATATTTTGCTTAAATGTAGGTAAAAAATGGCCCAATGCATGGATTTGATACACGAAAACTTAATAGATAGGCCAAACTTTACAATTAGAATAGTAATATACAAAGTATTATGGAAAACCTTATTACCTACATAAATTAATGATGAATAAGAATCATTTACAATGGAAAATTAATGTATGCGAAAAGACGAAGCAAAGAAATGAAGAAGGCATGTGAAGAGGAGATTATTAAAAATTGACAAAAACTCACATCACAAGAAGTAGACAAAAATCTAATGTGATTAATGAGTACAATATATTTCACAAGATCGAGTTTTTACAAGTTAGGAGGTATTTGACGTGACATAGTATCATGGTTCTACTAATATTCAACCACAATATCCTCTAAACGTTTCCGTTTCAGATCTGGAACTACGCATCCTTCGGCTGGGTATCCTACAGGTAGTAAGATGGCTAGCTTTTCTGATAAAGGACGACTAAGAAGTTTTCTTATTGCTGGGCCACAATTTAACGGAGTAGAAGTAAGGGTTACTAATCCTGCATTCTAAAAGTTCAGATGTAATAAGTAATAACACTTTGGACAATATTATAAAAGTCTTACATGTATAGCAGCTAGCAAAATTCCAACGGCAATGGAAACACTTTGTTCATTATAATAATGCAATTTTTTCTTTCCACCAGGCCGAAAGCTGTACATCTGTTTAAAAACTAAAATTAAGTACGGCGCTTCTGTTAAATATTCTTTAATCCAGTTTGTTTTTAAAGGTTTTAGATCGGTCGTCCAAACTTTACCCATTCGTTTCTTATAATTTATTTGTTCTTCTTCCTCGATTATATCTCTAATTTGCTTCTTAATATCATATGATTTAACTACTGCAAATGTCCATGGTTCCGTATGTGCACCGCTTGGTGCCGTCCCTAAAAGAACCCCAACATAAAAAGGAAACCTTCATCTGAAAATAACTCAAAGTCCGAGTATTATATGATAGGAAAAGGGGTATAAGTCGAAAAAAGTCAAAATGGAGTTAAGTCGACACATAAGTCAAAGCGTCTTGTATAAATGCAAGATATTTTACTGCGCAAATGGAGAGAACTTCAATAACAAGCGGGAAAACATGGGGACTCAAACCACGTATGACGTACTGGCTGTACACTACGGTGGTAAGACCCATGATAACTTATGGCTGCCTGGTTTGGTGGCCTAAGATCACACAGAAGTATGCGATAAGTAGTCTCTCGAAAATTCAGAGACTGGCATGTCTATGTATAACAGGAGCTATTAAAAGCACTCCAGCAGCTGCTATGGAAACCATGCTAAACCTATCTCCTCTTGAGATTTATATCAAGGGAGAAGCCAGAATGGGAGCATACAGACTGAAAAATACTAGCAACTGGAGATCCCATAGTGGATCTGGGCACACCCGAATAGGAGAAGGGAGAAAACCGAAAACCCTAGTCTGGTACACAATTGATTCCAAAACGGGCACTACTTTTGGCGTTGGTGTATATGAGGAAAACCAGGGATACAAAGTATGTGTACCACTTGGGCGATACACTACGGTATTTCAAACAGAAATGTATGCTATACAAACCTGCGTGTGGGAGAGTCTGCGTCGGCGACCGCAGAGTGAGACGATTTGCATTCTCTCTGACAGTCAGGCAGCCTTAAAAGCACTAGCATCTTATTATATAACCTCCAAACTAGTGTGGGAGCGACTGCAAACCCTAATGGTTCTGTCTAAACACAACAAGGTCACACTGGTGTGGGTGCCAGGGCACAGGAGCACAGCGGGCAATGAAATTGCAGACCAGCTAGCGAAGGAAGGCTCAAAAATGAATTATATAGGCCTTGAACCGGGTCTAGGTATTTCCAAAAGTGCAGTGCGTGGTGCAATTAATGAATGGATCATAACACAACACCAATTAAATTGGAAACATGCAGCTGGACAAAACCACAGCAAGCGGATGATGGAAAGACCGTCGCAACATCTGACTGCTGACCTGCTTGAATTAAGCAAGATACAGCTTAGGGCAGGAACATGTCTATTAACAGGACATGGCTGTTTGAGAGGCCACTTGCATAAGATGGGGATTTACAAAGATGAACCCTTATGAAGACTTTGCAATGAGGAGGAGGAAACAGCCCCTCATATTATTTTCGAATGTGCAGCGCTAGCTCAAGGCAGATTCGCTATGCGAAGCGCAATTGAACTACCAATGGAGAAAGATTTACTACATAGGCTCTTAAACCTGACTGTGGGAACTAACCTGTTCAAGTAAAACAAAACCGAAGTAGGAATAATACAATAGGCTATTAAGCCTCAGTGTTAGGGATGTACAGACCAGCCCTGCTTGGTAGGAAAATCAATCAATCAATCAATCAGGTCGAAAGCTGTACATCTGTTTAAAAACGTCCAAACTTTACCCATTCGTTTCTTATAATTTATTTGTTCTTCTCCCTCGATTATAGCTCTAATTTGCTTCTTAATATCATATGATTTAACTACTGCAAATGTCCATGGTTCCGTATGTGCACCGCTTGGTGTCGTCCCTAAAAGAGCCCCAACATAAAAAGGAAACCTTCATCTGAGAATAACTCAAAGTCCGAGTATTATATGATAGGAAAAGGGGTATAAGTCGAAAAAAGTCAAAATGGAGTTAAGTCGACACATAAAGTCATCCTGCACTTTTGAGAAAAGGGATATAAGTCAAAGCGTCTTGTATAAATGCCAGATATTTTACAGGGCAAATGGCAAGAACTTCAATAACAAACGGGTGTTGTTATTCTTAACTGCTACTTCCCAAAACTTTTACTTTTGGACATACATTCCTTACCTCATCCATTTGTCATATACTTACGTACCTGCGGTTCGAATAATATTGTGAATAACCTCAACTGGGACTGGGTTTGAAGAAAACTGTCTAACAGTACGCCTCTTATCCATAAATTGATAAAACTTCTGTGAAGCATCTAACATGTTGTCTGTAGATATTTTCTCATACTTTAAGGGAATGTGAATTAGATTTTCTGGCAATGCTGAGAAATATTCTTCTTCTTCATATGTCTCATCCCCATTCTCTTTCATTTCCGCTACTATAAATTCATACACGTATTAGAGATATGCAATATAATCTTTGTGTATACAAATCTTATAATGAAATACTTTTTCGAATTGAAAGATTATGAATTACGTATGGATTTTCTGGGGTTGGTAACAAAAATCTAAAAGTTATTTTGCTATAAATAACTCGACAATCTATTTTAATTATTTTCTTTAAAAAGAAAAATTGGAAAATGAAATATGAAATAAGGGAATTTTAGATCATATTATAGCTCTATTGCAAACATTGGAAGTTATTAAAATTACCGTTATTAATATTTTGTAATAAATAGGTATTATTTATCTAAATCCATATTTATTGAATCTAAAACGAATTAAATCCTTGCGACTTGACCAGCTTTGTTGGTTGACTATTGCAAAATTTTCTTATGAAGGAAGTGTTATATTGTACATAAAATAATAAAATATAAAATAAAATAGCTACATTAAGAGTATTAACGTCTTCGATTCGGTCTGCAATACGTCCGAGATCGCAAAAACACTTATGGCCCGAGTATCAGATTAAATTTTTCCTTCTATCGACCCAAAATTTCGAAAGTCAGTATTTGACGAAAATATTGACATTTGCTTACATACCTACTTCCGTCTAATTGTCAAAGTTGTTAATTTCTGTTACGTATTGACACCTATTTCTATATTCATGTATTATTACTTTACATCCCTTGAGCTATAAAATTTTATTACATCCCGCTCTCAGGGGCAACCCAGATAAATAACCCGTGAATCGCGCTTACATCCTTCCAATTAGTTATTTATTTCGCAAGGGAGGTAAGTGCAATTTTGCGGCCGAATTGTTTGCAGACGAAGCCTCGGTGTGCAAACAACAGTCAACTCTTTTGAAAGGGAGGAAAGAAGACTGATGGACCGGTTATTATGTGGAAACAAGGAATCGTTATTCGGCATGAGGCCATGACCACGACGGCATGTTTCCACAACGTTGCAAGATGTTGGAAGGACAAAATCGCGTTGACAATCTTAAGGAGTGCGAAACGTCCTGACGGTGGTAGCAATCTCAGAGCATGATTAGGAGCCCCATTAAAGCCCGGAGCCTTGATCCCCAGCTTGAGGTGATCGATGACAAATTAGTGATAATTATAACATTTTAAACTTCCTTGCCAACTCATTTAAAAACATGTCGTCCTTAAGAAAACAAGAAAAAATAACTTTGCAGATTTTCTATTCACAAAGGCACAATCTATCGAGCCCACGGAGATGACTCACCCTATATATTTGGAATCAAGAAACAATTATCCACCAAACAAAGAAATAATACAATTATCCACCAAACAAAGAAATAATACAGAGAATTTTCTATTTAAAAAAATAAAATATCAACATTTGACATTTCTAAAATTTCTTCAATTGTTTTAGTATCAATTTCGAAAAGTTCAAGAAAAATAATATTGCTTTGATCCTTTAAATTATTTTGTATGAAGAACTTTAGCGCAGATAGGCTATTGTTATGATATAAGAAAACAACCTGTAAAAGTCTGGAGTTCCATAAAACATAAATTCTGGAAATAACCTCACCTAATCTTCTCAATATTCTTCACTGAAAAATATCTATATTCAATAAGGTAAGGTCATAAAATTATGCCTGGAAGTAGCCGAAAATTGTATTTGTATTATACATACATATCTATGTTAAAAGCAATGCAATTATACTTCTCGACACAGAATTAACCACAAATTGTGTTTAGTTATCAATGTGACCACTGTCTATTTCGTATTCATTTCTATTAAAATTAGGAAAATAGATAAGATTGTTAATTAAGAGGATTATTTACAAATGAATGAAATTTTAAATGTAAATACAATGTTGTTGGTTTTATGAACGAAAATTGAGGATTTTAAGATATTTACAATTCCAAGCATAATACAATGTAATTTATGAATCAGTAGTTAAACAAAGCTATTATTATATCTATACAGAGAGGCCCTAAAATATCCTGGTCCTGATAACCTTTGAACGACAGCAGTTAGTGTTATTGTTAGCAGCTAGTATTGAAAAAACACGTCCTTTTTTGTTTTTTATCTGCTAATTTTTGACGTTGTCGGCAGCTCAATTCCATTTCCGGTGTCACCGGATGTAATATTTTATATTTAAAGTACAATGTATATTTTTTGTTCTTTAGTTTTTTTCAAAAACATAAACATATACTGGGTGTTCTATTTAAGATGAGAAAGTTGGCGTCACTTCCGATGATGACAATTGACTTGTTTTTTCTGAAGACCTTAGTTTCTGTTGTCGAACAACGGGGGACAAGATTCTTTAAGAATTGACTGCGTATAAAGAGTATCAATTTTGCAATACAATTTTCTACATCTTTACTTAACAGATACATTTTCTGTTTGATAATTAGAAAGTAAGTTTAGACTATGCATAAATTAATACATAATATTGGCAAATGCAAATAATACTGAAAAGGATAAAATTAAATTGGTCAGTGGAGTAAGGGGCCAAGTCTAATTTTTTTTACATTTTGATGTGAGAGAGCCATTTTGTTAAAAATATATATCTTTATCGCCCAAGTATAAGAAAGGTGCAAAAGTAAATATACACGGTACACGGCTTTATACAGTGTGCCACCAAACACACTGAGCGAAAAAAACGGTCTATGTTATCGACATAGATCTTTCTTTCGCTCGGTATGGAACTTTTTAATGTTTCAAAGTATCGTCATTTTTTGTCCTGTTTCTGTCTCCGAGTTATTGATAGAGCTTTTTTCTCAAAATTTAGACTGATAAAACCGAATGTTATTCCGCAGCTTCCGAACAGTGTAAAACCTATTCGGAGTTTGTATCCATTAATAAAAGGAAAATTGAAGATCTGAAGAAGAAGCAATATATCAGTGATGAAGGTTTGAAATTTTATTACCATATTGTTTTTTGGACAGTCACGTTCTCTGAAAATACTGAATAAAATGTTTTAAATAAAATCTACCATATGTAGGCAAACAACACGAAGTATCGGGGGGCTCCTCACCACACAAAATATTAATTAAATTAATCCGGAACATCTGTTTCGAGGGTTCCAGGGCACCTCGTTATCAACCGAGTGACCGAATAAATCTGCGCGATTGGTTTCTTAATTAATAGACTAGTGAAATTCCCTTTAAATAAAAGAACTTAAATTCATAAAAAATGTAGTTATTTATAATGGTTACTCTTCTATAGATGTCGACTGTATTCTTAAGAAAGTCCAACATAGGCATTATGTAAGAAATTCCACGACCTTGAATTTGTGAAACTTCCCTTCCACAGAATATCGAAAGGTATTAGTAAAGTTTTTAAGAGACAAGAGATGAACGTATGTTTCAGTTCGCGAAATATACTCAAAAACCTTCTTGGCAATCCAAAAGATAAACCGGACATGAAAGAAAGATCGGGAATTTTTAAAATTGCATGTAAAAACTGTGATAAAGCCTATATTGGTCAAACAAAACGAGCAATAGATACTAGATTGAAGAAACACATCAGGTGCTACAGGTACGGCAAAATAGAAGCGTCAAGTGTAGTACAACACATAAACGAGACTGGGCATAATATTCAATTTACAAACCTGAAATTGATTAAGAATGTAACCTCGACTCGTGAGCTAGACGTATTTGAAACTATTTATATATATAAAAAAGAATCGAAACCTACTGAACAAAGATCTACCTCTTCATTACTCCTGTCTTTTTGATTTACTAGAGTAAAACGATCATATGTTTTTTCATTTTCTTCGTTTTTATATTACGTGCTACATTGACAAAAGACTATATTGCCGCGCCCTGTACATCCTGCACGGTTAGAATTAAAATGCATAGACAGAAAAACACATTTAACGAGAGGGTACGTATCGGTGTCTTGCTCTATTTTATGAGGGTGGAAGGGACACGGACCTTTTTCGTTCCGTATATACTTCGCATATGGTCAGTGTCAAACGGTAAATAGCAGGTACTTGTAAATACATATATCTGTTGTAAATACATATATCTGTTGTAAATACATATATCTTTTCCTCAGAGAGGGGTACACAAGTATGATAGAATTAGATTTATATTAGAGTTGTTTTGTGTTTCTCGCTCAGATTTTTGCGGTCACTCGGTTGATAATGAGGTGCCCAGGAGCCCTTGAACTAGCTGTTCCGGATTAATTTAATTAATATTTTGTGTCGTGAGGAGTGTGCCGATACTTCATGTTGTTTGCCATACTACCCCACAGTCCTTTTTATCATTATCTACCATACGTAATTCCATAAAATAATCTATTTCTAAAATTCAAATAAAAAATAAAAAAAAGAAAACAAAAAAAGGTGAAAAATCAAACGAGTAGAAAAAGGGTCCAAATTTGTAATATACTTTTAACATACAGCTTCCAATAATATTTTTTAGTAAAACAACTCCACCTAGTCGCTGTGTTGTTGTTTCACAAAATAATTTCTCACACTGGACTTGAATAGATACAAAGCCCAAATTATTTTATTTACATATTTTAGCGCTTCTTCTTATGCATTTTCTTGTCTCAGGTTCCTAATTCAAGGTTATTGCAAGTAGTAAAATAAAACGAATGATATTTTTACAAAAAAGTGAATTTAATTTATTTTTTCGTAAATTCATGCATGATGTAATTTATAGTATTCTAGCTACAGTTACTGTTTTTAACCGTATTCTTGTCAAGGCAAAAGAATATTTCTACCAAGCAACAGTATGTAAGATATTACCCAAAGAATATAATAGAAATATGTCGTTAATTTTTAATTGTTTTGTAATACATATTTTCTACTTATGCAAATAGTAATTTTATAAGGGAAAGCAGAACGGATAGCATATTATTTTGTTGCAAACAGAATTAATGTAAAGCAGATACATTTTTATGGGCTTCAATATGTCAGTTTATACCAATTACATTATCGTTGTATTTTCCATTTCTTAAATTAGAAATCTAAGATATACATAGCGTGTTTCGAAGTAATAAATGAAAACCAAATTCAAGCTAAAAATTTTATCGTGTCTAAACGTTGAAATATACAAAAATTTATATGTATACTTACATTCGTCGGGTGTTTTGAAAACTTCATTGTTATCTGCTGTAGGAATTTTGTTGGTCGATTTCTTCGTTGATAAATGGTGATAAACGACTTTCACCAGAAAATAAACCACAATAGCGTAGAGAAAATATTGCTTGCACATATCTATATATGCTTTGGAAAAATACATTTTAAATTAAGGCAGTAAATAATTTGACGAGCATGCCGAGAATTTATATATTAAATAACTGATACAGTTGCCATTTATATGATCTAATCAAAATAACGGTATCTCTTACTGTAATAACCTAAATACAAATACTGTTATCTTAGTTGCTGTTTTTTCATAACATAAATATAAAAATATCCAGTAAGTAATAATTTCCTCTATGGATACATTTATTTATACTCATAACTATACA
The DNA here is from genome assembly GCA_029619315.2 of Dynastes maya. Lineage (NCBI taxonomy): Eukaryota > Metazoa > Arthropoda > Insecta > Coleoptera > Scarabaeidae > Dynastes > Dynastes maya. The sequence continues at coordinate 12,953,745 of JAROYE020000005.1, read as the reverse complement.
GTTCTCTATACATTAACAATGTTTTTAAAGTAAAAAGCAATGTTTTAGAATTTACATCGTGCTCTTTCTTCATACTAGCCGTTCTCAACGCGGTCCACATGGCCACCTCGCGGTCCTCGGCGTATTTCTTAGGGACCACAAAAAAAAATATATATTGGAGGGGCCACGGAGACCTCTGAGTAAACTACAAAAATTCGTTTCATCACTATCTTAAGATTGTTTACCATGTAACAGGCTTTTTTGTTATAACAAACGTTTCATGTTTTGCGGCTAATAAATTTTCATCGTTTTGGAAAAAGGCGAAATTGTTTTATGGCACTCTCTACTTCATATATCTAGTGGAATCTGGTTTTAGCCAAGTTCTTCATTTATTATCAAAAAATCGTGACCGTCGTTATTGATATTGAAAACAGAGGTGAGCTTCGATCATTACTAACAACACTTCAGCCAGACATTCAAATACTTGTTAGTATGGCACAAGGATCTCACTAAATAAAATTAGCATCATGATACTATACTTATATTTATAATATTCAAATTTAATTATTATTAATAATGTCGGGTAACTAATAATCCAGTTATACAGTCTGTCCACCTAGTGCGTGGAGGGACGATAATTCCCTTCCTGATGAGCAATTTACAGAAAAGGTTCTCGAATAAAAAATATTCGCAGATAAATGCTGCACAAGATAAAATTATATTCACACGGGAAAAAAAAGCATAGAGAAATTTACTAAAACCTTGTATATAATTTTTTGCGCGCATATTTATTACAATTGCGCACATATTATTAGTTTCTTTGTAGTGAAAGTATATTAAAAAAGTGAAAAAAAGTATGTACATATATTGTTAACAAAAGAAAAGTAAAATATATGTAGACTTAGTAGTGGTCTAGTGTACAGTAAAACATAAGGGTTAATTACAATGGTTCAAAGGTTTCTTACAAAATGTAATTATATTTATTAGAGTGGAGAACTGAAACGTGGACAGTATTTTTGTTCCATTTTCAAACAATATTGGAAGAAAACACACTATAAGATTGCAATAAAATATATGGTGCGCATGCGTGTCTGATTTTTCTTAACGGTATTCATGTTGTACACTTGCGCGCCTGAAATTATAATCTTCTAAAAAATGACAACGTATCGTCTTGGATTCAACTTCTTTAACGTCACAGAGGCCGAAGACTCACCTTGTTCATAAGAATAAATAATAAAATCTGTGTTTTAGATAATTAAATTAGTTATTTCGGGTCGGAGCGCTCCAAGGCCCCTGGTATTTTGCGGTTTTCCTACCCTATAGTTACGCAGTGGCGTAACTATACTCCAATATACAGTGGAAGATCGTTATTGAAACACAGCTGTTTTAGTTTTTTGCCTATTTTTCTAAAATTAATTTATTTATTTAACTCTTTACAGTTATAGCCTATTTTCAAAATAGTGTAAAATGAAATGAATCTTTCTCATAAAATTGTGTTAGAATTCTTGAACAGTTGTTAAATGCTGGTAATACAAATTCTTCAGATATTATCTATATTTCGCAAACTCCCTGGAATAAATAAATAATAAACCAAATACATGAAAGCTGGAGCCACGTAACGCCGGTATACGTTCTAGAATTAAATATCCCAAGAATGTTAACCGTGTCAATTTGCTTGAACCATTTATAGTGCGTTATACTTAAAATAGAATATAATAATAATATTACAAAATAATAGCAAATTTAATTTTAGTAAAAATATTTCCAAATGTTTATTTTTATTTCTATTTTATTTCGGGGAAAGAGATAAGTACCTAAAGGTTACAGGTTAAACAGAATGTAACATATTTCTTTAAGCTAATACCAACATATTTGTTGTTCAATTAGTTTGTGCCACGTGTTTTCCACCGCTCAATTGTCATAAGCTAGTATTAACTGAAATAGAATTATGAGCTCTAAATTACATTACAGAGCTACTAATTTATAAAATCTAGTTTTGCATTAACGATCGTTCGTGTTTCTACTTGGATATCACAAAACTTTTAAATATTTCCCATTCTATAAATATCGTCTTTTCACTAATTACGCGACCTTGAAATTACTTCGTTTATTGATTTTAAACAGATGGTTACTATTTCGTCTGAGCTGCACAAACATCAACTATAAATTAAAAATAGAGAACAATTATTTTTTTGGCGTAATAAAGAGTATAAGAATATAAAAAGAATATAGTGTAACGCATAAAGTCTTAAAATAACCCAACATAACAGTGAACATCTACAGAAAATTAAACACATTTTATCTAATACAAATAAAAGAGTTAATTTATAAGTGATATACGTTTTCTTTTCAACGTTCTGAAAACGTTGCTATTAATAATAGGAAATCACCGCAACGCGAATTTGCCCTATCAGTTATGTATATAACGTGATAAAGAATGTCAAGCATAATGTATACACGGAATATGTGAGTTCGAATGAAACTGTGTCCAGGCCCAGCCTTGGCAATAGTGTAATCTGACATCTGAAAACAAGTATAAAAATATAATACATTTGAGAATTTAACCAATGATTTATGCAACAAAATTTGTCATCTATGTGATGAGAATAATCTAAACGTGTTAAACTATTATTGAAGTGCCGCGATCGTTGCCGTAAATTAATAAATTCGGTATCACAACTCAATAATCAGTCATTGCCGGTGTGTTATTGTATTTTACTTAGTTTGTTATTGAAAAGAATGCAATGGAGCAACTAGACGTTAAACAAGCAAATGACAATGCTAATTTCAATAAAACGCCAGTGCCAATTTCAAAATCGCCAAGTTTTTCACCATCAATACGGTCCATGACTCAAACTGTTATTGTTTCTTTAGATGAAACAGTGACGCACGATATAACTTATGGTGAGTTCTATATTTAATTAGGTGTAAGCAGGTAAAATAGCAAATTTAAGACACAACAAAAATGTAAAAGATATCCATTAAACCTTAATTATTATATCACTCCACTTTCACACACAAAAATGACGAGAATGTTATATTGGTAAAACAAAATTCCCATCGATGGAGAATAATTACTTGGTACGGGCTTCCGAAAATCATCATTAATAATACTATACAAATGTGAAACATGGGAAAAATTGTAAAATTATGTTCGTATAGGCATCTCAATATAAATATTTTACGCGTAGTTCAAAGGTTAAGGAATCTCTGTTAAATTGGTAGCCTATTGCATAGGCACTGTTGATCAAAATACATAGGCGCCGTCTATGGAAGGTATAGCAGGCCCAAGTTTTTATAATTCGCCTAGGGGTTTTCTTTTTTTAAATTACCACACATTTTAGACAAAATAAATTATACGCGTAAACGTTTATTGTATATTTGACGTCACAATACAGACCGTACAATTGACCGTACATCAATATGTTGCGTGAACCATTACCAAACTATAACTATACTGAATTTCATAATCTTCTGGAACGGACGATCAATAATATAGCAGAGACATATCTAATAAATCTTATAGTCTGCAGTATATTTAAGTTAAAACTAATTTACATACATTTTGTATAGAATGAAACTTGTCACATAAATAATGCTTATGTATTATATGTATATGTACTTAGCATTGGAATATTGGAATATGTGCTCATGACTTGTTACATTATCGTTATTAATATTTTAATGATCTTCTATATTGTCATAATTCATAATTAATATGTCAATTACATGTTTATAATTAATTCACAATATTTAATAAAGAATCTTCTCAATAAGTTTCGTTAGGGAACGGATTTTTTCCGATGTTTGTGTTAGGTAATTGATTTGATGAAACCTTCTAATTCAAGTTAAATCCGTTCAAATTAACTAGGAACCTTTTACTAATCTAAACAATAGTTTTTAGATTTTTATATTTAACTAAATTTAATTAATTAAATTAGATAATAAACTGGACACGGGCTATTTTCACTACATTTAAATTAAAATTAATGCAACAAAAAATGCGACTTATGTAATAGAAGGATGTTCATCACTTGCATAGAAATCTGGGACAACTCTTATGAGCTCATTTTGACGTTTTTTCAATCTTGTGACAATGACTTGTCCATTTACGATTGACACTGACAGATAATTTGACATATTTTTTCATAGTTTACAAAAGACAGGTTTAAAATGGTTAATGTCGCTTGTCCCAGCCTTTTATGCAAGTGATAGTACCACAATGAATGTTTAATGCGCCGCCTACGGTACGATAGAGATACTATATTTTTGGAAATTACGTGTTAAATGGGTTGTCTATATAGGCGAAATGGATAAAATGTAATTACTACGTAAAGCGAGCAGCAGATTTGTAAATGTATAGCCTTTCTATTACAATAATTCCTTAAATTGACACGTAATACCATTATATTGTATCGAAATATAAAATTGGTAGTTTCATGCAACTTGTTTACTTATTCCTGTTAATAATAATTCATTATTCACATTTACACACTGCAGTATTTATTTATCTCAAACATGTACATATATACTTATACAAAATCGAAATACATTGCAAAAAAAGAATATTTCTTATTTCAACATGTTTAATCATAGCATAACAGTGTAACAGCGTTTGTGCAAGTGAAAATGATGCCTTATTGGTTATCGTGAACCCGTTAAAATGGTTGCAATGAAGTACGTGCGAAGGGTGGGGTGAATGTAGGATCTTGAAAGTTGGGAATTTTCAATGGAGTCAGTTATTTTCTGAGGTCTCGGGTAGTAGGCGTTGTGTTGAATTTAAATTAATAAGTGATATAGTTTGAATTAATTGTTTTAACAACGAAGAACATTTTATATAAACTTTGTCGTCGAATTTTTAAAGTTTATGTTATGTTACCTTCATACATTTTATACGTTGAATGAACATGTTTTACTTTCCCGTAGAACTTAACCTCAAAGTTTTGTGTGACAGTTCGCAAACTATAAGTTTATGATAAGAAGTAAATACGCAATTTTTGGAGAACAGTTAAGTTATTTCGCGTTTAAATGTGCTGAAGAATTCCTCAGAAAAAAATACTGTGTCTTCGACCTACATAACTACTGACGGATAACAGTTCCCAAATGATTTTAATTCCGCACTCGTGCGAAGGTTACATTTCGATATACAGCTAGCGAAAATTGACGTTTCGAACTTGTTCTTTAGTCTCATTTGTGTTCATAATTCAAGGTGGAATAAATGATAAAATCTATATTTTCTGTTTGTATAGTACAAAGAGGACACAATAATTAAGATGCGTTGCCACAAGAAAACTAAGGAAAGTGGTTATTTTGAAGGCGATTCGGACACGGACAGTAGTGGAAATATGGGCAAAGCTCTTAAAAGAACTAAAGTGTTTACATTATCAAGTGATTATGCACGAAAACTATGTGATAAAATTGAATATACTCCCGAGGAACTGGAGACCCATATAAGGCAAACAGAGTACTCAAGAAGAGGTATTTTTTTTAATTCTTCTAATTTTTCAAATCACGCCAAAAAGACAAATATCTTGATTTTAGTTTTTGAGGCTGTGTTGAAATATATTTTGTAAGAGAAAAGCACTTGATTTACTTTTTCTGATACTTTCTACACTTTCTAATCTTGAATTTCATTCATTTCCTCAAGACGCGTTGAAAAATATACAAATTATGTAAAAAGTGCCAAAGCCTCATTTTTAGAAAATTATTCCATTCTTTTATGCATCCCACTGTGATAAGGCATTATTTGCTTATTGAAATAAATATTCATCATGAGCAGTAAAGACAAAGTGTTAAATAGCAAAATGTTTTGGCCCTTTACTGTTTACTATTTACGTATGTTTCTCTAAACATCTGGTAACTGGAAACGTATTTACAATGATCACGCTGGTGGTATCATCTATTTGTGAATCTAGCAAAAACATGTTTATTTCTTTAATTTTTAATAAAAGCTTATCTGATTTCTGTAAATCGCATTTCATCAAACTTCTTTTACAAATACCGATAATTTTCATATCTACATAAAATTTAAATTCCTAGCACAAACCAATATCCAAAACTTTAAATGGCCCATCATATGTCAGCAGTCGTTAGTTTATTTTTGAAACAAGGACATGTTTAATACGTTGGAATTGTTGTATTATGTGTTTACAAAGACAATCATGAAAACAAAATTATTAGATGTATTATTTACTATCTCATTTAATTTATAAAGTAGGTAAATCAGCTCCACGTGCAAACCTGGGTCTATTTTTATTTGCAATAGGTATGCAATTCTGTTTATAAATGTGTACTTACATATTTCGCTCGTTACATACTATATACATGTATATATATATATATATATATATATATATATATATATATATATATATATATATAGACATATAAACAGTCATTGATGAGCCCGTTGAATGTATAATTCGGTCGCTGTGGAGCCCAAAATTACGTTGTTGAGCCCGGAGTCGGGCTCAACAACGTATCGAGGCGTATCTCAGCTTTAAATGGCTGGAAATAGTCAGTAGACCCTAAAACTACAAATTTCGCGGGGGGCTCCATAACGTACTATCCCTATAATTAAATAGACAAAATAGTTCCGGGAAGGACCATGTAGGGGGCGCCCTGATCAAATTTTATATACGGTATATACAAATAGATCAACATGACGTTGTTGAGCCCGAAATTTGGCAACAACTGCGTTGGGTTCCATAACATACCATTGATATATAACTGTATGTTGGTAGCGGATTTATATATCGCGGTGGACTTTCTACTCTATAAGTATCATTAACCTGAATGTTATTGTTCTCGATATTTTACTATCTGTATTAATATAACTAATCGTTAGCTTACCTCCTAATAAAATTATAACACAGTTTTCTGGTAAATTCAGCAAATGATTGTTTCATATAGACGCTGTAATCATAAATTAAAATACTTATTAGGCCGAAATAGTTGATTTCTATTACCCTGGTAAGTGGAATCAGATACTGTAAACTGTTTATTTTGTCAGTTTCTTTGACCGTACAAATTTCAACAATTTAACTTCAGTGATTTATATTTGAATAGTTGTGTGTTATATCAAAGTTATACCTTTTTCTGCAAGGTCTATAAGATTTGCATAATTCTTGTGTTATTTCAATTTAGATAACCTACACACCAACATATTTTTTTCCATAAGCTCTTAGTTTTATACATGTCATCTCTCTATATCGAATATAAGTGGGAACGGTAGAAAATAAATAAAACAACATGATAACTAAAGAATTACATGTGGAAGGAATGAATAATTTTTTTAAACGAGTGACGATGTGTTAGAACAAAATTATTATTGACGGTACCAAATGGGTATGTAATGTGAAAGTGGATGGAGTTTGATATCTGAAAGAATTAATATTCATGTTTCTGGTGATTTGAATTGTAGGGTGAGAAATGAAAAGGTAGATGAATGGTTGGCCAACAGAAGGAGGAAAAGATAAATAGTAACTGTATAAAATTAATGGAATATTACCTTCTGAACAACCTAGAGATAAACACCTATTTCCATCATAAAGAAATCTATACGATTACTCGACAAACATCAATTACAGAAGAAGCATAGTAAGTCACAGTTTAATAAAAAAAAGGCAAGTGTGTGACGTGAAGATTAAGAGAGGACCAGAGACATTTCCCGATCACTACATGCTCATTGCAAAAATTAAAAAGCGTAAAGATAAAGAGGAATCTAAAAGAGCGAGTGAAAGTGATGAACATATAGATTGGGGAAGGAGAAAAGAGTATATAGATTCATAGAAGTACCGGAGACCAACGTAGAAATGCTAGAAAAGGAAAATATAAGTATAGAGAATCTTCTGAAAGCTTCCAGAGGAACATGTGAGTTCCTAAAAACAAATTCTATAAAGCAACAAACATTATAGTTAAAGAAGTTAACAAACAAACAAAAATAAACAAAATAAGATGGAAGCAATACTTGAGTGAAAGAATAATATCAAAATATGAAAGGAAATATAAAAGGAATAAAAAACGAAATTGAAAAATATGGTTAGAAAAATCAAGGAAGCAATTTGATACGAAAGTAAAGAAAGGATAGTAGAAAATGGCCTAAAAACACTGGAAAGCGTAAACAAGCCGGAATATGTATACGAAGAGTAGGATAAGATAAATTATTACGAATGATGCGCAAACGCATGATGACACAATGCAGAGCGGAAAACAATGCCAACAAAAATAACTACACTGCAAAAAAACAGACCAGAATATGGGAGGTTGTCAGGAAGTAAGGATAACAACATGAAAGAGGGGGAAGTAAAGAAGGCGGTGAACTTAGCAAAAATGGGAAAATATCAAGCTATAATAGAGTGACAGCAGAAAGTTATTTGCAGCATCTAAATTAACATGGAAAGGGAGCCAATTGCCAAGGGTTAGACGAGAGTCGAGCGGCCCTAAAAAGGGTTAGAATATTTGACGACACATTTGAACTTAGGGAAATGCAAAAGACCTTACTGAGCATATTTTGCCTTTATCAATTTGTGTCAAGGTGTCTGAATGTGCCTGTTCAGATGATATCATGATTATGACAGGAAGCCAAAATTTGAATACGTATGATAAGGTACCACATGAAATGAGAGTTAATACCCGAAAGATAAACGTAACGTTAACCACTGAAAAAGGAAAATTCAAAAAATAGTTGGGAATACTGTAAAAACTTATCATGCGATGGAATAGAACGTTGATAAGCAAATAAAAATTTCCGCGACAACTAAAATTATACTGTTTGATACTATTTGTAGGGCAATACTAACTTATAGTAGCCACAGGGATACCAATAAAAACCATGAAGAGTAAACTAGAATCCTTGGAAACAACTCTTTGGAATTACAAGAAAAGACAAAACGAAATACGGATGTAGAAGGACTAGATATAAATTTAACATTAAGCTAAATTGTTATGGCGTATAACTTAATACCATACCATAACATCAAACATATACCATATATTGAGGTGATAAAAATGAAATGTGTCGCTTGCTCTTTTTGTATAGGTTATGTAACGTCTTCCTCTGGAGAAAGGCGTGAAAAAAATTTCAGCTTTTTAATGAATGCAGTTTTTTAATATTTATTTTCTGTGTCTTTTCCCTAAAAAATATGGACTACAAATGTAACATTAGTCAATTGCTCGTATTGACTTGTTTGTGTAAGAATGGAATATCAAAGTGGTTAGCGATGAATGCAATATATTCTATAATCATTAATTATAGATTGGTGGGATCATCTCTTACAAATAGACAAACAGAAAAAAAATATGGGAGGCCAATGAAAACAAAAACAGGAAAATCCAGAAAAACATGAGAGAATGTTACAACTATTACAAGACTATTCGGAATCGAGCAGTAACAGTGACGGAGACTAAATGTGCGGCACGAAATAGCGATAGGAAACAATGTGTGCTGAAGGGACTAATCATTCGTTTTGCACTGTGCAAAATTGTTTAAACACATGATAAATTCAAGGAAAAACAGCAGCCAAGAAAAATAACAGCTATTAGACATTTTACAAAAAGCAAGGTAGTCTGTTAATAGGTACTGTATCACATTAGCTGGCGCAAAATTATTCAAAGGCATTATGTGAAAATGTACGGCGGGAAATTTGGGAAAAATCGTCTTCATAAATTACAACTATCAAATCTGGCTTTGTTTCAACCCATACATTTCCCATGTCCTTTCTTCAAATGATTTCTAATTGAAATTTTTAAAGTACTCCCGGTTTTTCCTCTTTTAAGGTAACAAACTGTAACAGTAATTCACTATCTTAGTTCATTCCGTATAGAAGCAAGGCATTGGCCTTGCTTCTTTCTGGTTTTCCTGTATTTCTTTCTGGTTTTCCTTATTTCACCTTTCTATATCACATAACAACAATGATAAATATAAATATTCAATAATAAACGCATTGCAAGTAAATCACATTTACAGCGCAAGTCAGTTGCGCATTCCACTTGCGGACGCTGCATAAGATAGATCGTAGCTTAAAAGAAAAAAAGAAACACAGATTGGAGGTTTGGCAACGTTGCGGGGCTCCATAACGTACCTAAGATATAAACAAATATACAGTCGGGTTCCAAATAATACCGTTGTTATATCTGGGTCCCATAAGGACATGTTCATACCTAACTTTTTAATTTATAGGAATTTTTTACCCCTCTCTTGGTGCGCTGGCTTATATCAAATAGAATTAAAGAAGGAGCTGGGGTATACTCTTCTATCTCATCGTTTAAGGCCGGGATCATCAGCGACCCGATAATATATCGGGCTCACTAACGTACTGTTTACAAGTATATATATATATATATATATATATATATATATAAACAACGCAAATGTTTTTAACTTTACCATAAAATAATATGAATTTAGATAAATGTAGTGTGTGTGATTATGGAAATGAATTTCAAATTAATATTCTAATTTCTGTGCGTTTGGAAACCATGTTAGAAACATTTCTGTATCCTTCTAGTTGTAACTTTCATTTTACTCTTTGATTGTTATGAAATACAAAATTTGCGTGTTAATTATTGACATTTCTTGGGATTGATTATCCTTCATTTCTTTTCCCGTTATTTTCAACAAACAACTGTTAAAAACCTGGGTGCATCTACTAGATAGTTTGTTCATGTTTATATAAGCAAATTCCTTTCTCTTTGAGACAACAATATAAAATCTGTTTAATCAGTAATCACAGCATAAGTACAAAAGTACACTAGGTATTTCATTCAACTCATTTGCGTTATCTTAAAAATAAAGCTTGTTTATCGTAATATGATCAAAATTCCCAGTGCACATGCAATGTAAACATAAATATTTATACTAAATGTTGTTAGAACAGCTTAATGTTGAATACGAAGTTAAAATAGAATTAATAATGAAAAATAAAGTTGCGTTTGATTAATAAAATAACAATGCATACTAATAATAGTTATTTTTAATCTCAATAAAATTAAGAAAATTATTGATTATTGTTGCACTGAGAAAGTCATATGTACATTTTAACATGTAATTACAAAGTTTCTAATTGCGTGATTTTACTATACTTATGTTATCGTACAGCATTGAGAAAAGGATCTAGTTGTTTTGATGAACATTTAAGCGGGTCAGCTTTAATTAACGTTGTTTTATAACGAAATGATTGCTTCTTGTATGCAGGGTGTAATAGTGCGAGATTCTTTGATAGCACCTTTGTAATTGGTACTTTTTAACCCTGAACGATCACACTTATTTTGTAACAACACAGAGGTCACATTGGGGTTTTACAGACCTCAATGAAAAATAATAACTTTATCAGCAATAATATTTTTTCCATTTTTTTGTGTTGATTCCTCTTTGTAGATATAAGTACTAATATTGTTGTTGTTAAAAAATTACCTTCTTTTAAAATAGTTATTAAAAAAAATACACATAACTCAAATGCAGCACCTAAATGTAGTTATCTCTTAAAAATTTAAATAAATGAGAAAATAATGGAAATCTTCGTCGCAGACCTAAGCAATACGTACTACTAACTCGTATAAACTGTGTTCAGAATTTCTATACATCTTCGCCCTATGCTCCATACACATGGCATTTTGCACATACTGTAGAACATATTAATCATCTTTTTTCCTATCACAGAGGTTACACCGAACCTACCATTACCATTGCTAACGGATTCTGAAGGTGGTACCTTGAGTATTTTCAGTATATTTTGACGAATTGATCTTCTTGGTGTCGGGCATTCTAAGCGCTATCTGAGAAATGGTGTTATCAATAACATTCTCAAAAGTTTCAAAAAATTCCCCGGCTCATTTTCTTGTTTTCAGCCTACTCTGGATTTGCTAACAAAACCATAGAATTGATGCCATTTCCAGCTAGCATTCCAATCCCCATAGGCCAGCTGTTTGTTTCCCTCTCGGTTGTGTATGAATGGCAAAACTGATTAAAAGTTTATGTGCCACCTTTTGTTGCATTGTAAGTTTTAATTATAAGTGGCTTTCTAGTTTCTTAATTCAGTGAATTCTCGTGATATATCACAATTAAAAAAAATCGTTTTTATATTTCTTCGGTTGAATATGTAAATAGCGAAGAACCTACTTCTCTTTTAGCTAAGAGCGATAGCGGAATCTCCTTGTTTTTTTCTCAGGGTTCCTGTGATTGTTCAAAAATTTATAGAGATCATACTGGGGTCTAGTAAACTACAGAGTACATAAATTTATTTTCATGAATTTACCTACAGGAGAAAAATTGTAGAAACAGTTACAGTTAACATAAATGATCACGAAGCGGATTTGGGCTGCATTCCCCTAATTTAAAACTGTAAGGAGCTCATGCGCATTAGAAAACAAATTGTTATTGGGTTTCTGAGAACCCAGTTTCAGAGTTAACGACTTTCATATATTAAAATTATTTTGATATTTATTGCGAGTCAACGATTTGAAAAAGTGAATTTCTTCTCCAAACAGAGATAAAATTAAATCTTGGCGTATATGGCAATTATCAATGCATAATTAAAAATATTTGCAATTTTATAGAATGATTATCTACAGACTGGTACAACTAAGTAACTAAGTATTTTTTTAAAATACTAGGCGCTTGAATATTAAATTATTTTTGTATTCTACAGTATCTTATCAATATTTTTATTCGGGGTATATAGCTTAATCTAACAGCTTTGAAGATATTTGCAATCTGCTGAAAATATTTGTTTTGCAGGTGTTTAGAAAGTTCCGTATATTTCATAATAGCGTTGATCAATGTCTAAATCTTGTGGTAAACAGGTAGTATATGGCTTGTGATATCTAAGGTTCGACAAACGAGTGCAACGTCAGAGGCATATCGCGTAAAAGTAGGTACGTGATATACAGTATTATTAAAAAATAATATATTGTTACCTTTTATTGACGTCCTGATGTCCACTGCAACAAATGCGGCTTACCGGTGCAGTAGTATTTTGTCGCAGTGGACATCAGGACGTCAATAAAAGGTAACAATATATTATTTTTTTATAATACTGTATCTCACGTACCTACTTTTGCGTGATACGCCTCTGACGTTACACTCGTTTGTCGAACCTTAGTGATATCTCACTACCATAATGAAGTGGGCTGCCTTTATATAGGATATTCTAAATAAATTGCTAAAGTGGATAAAATTTGATGGATAAATAACTTTCTTATTTTAAATGGAATAGCCTGTAGATACCAATTACATTTACTTATGATTAAGTTGGCACGGATAATTTGTAATCAAAAATAGTATTCGGCCTATTTGTACTCTGCATATGATTTGCGCCCACATTTTTTTAAAGAAATTTAAGTTTTTTGTTGCTATTGGTTATTTGTTGTATTTCTTTTTAATGCTGTCTCAATATAAAGTTGTCTCATTGGAAAAAAAGTGAGATCTTGGCGGCTGCTATTTATTTGTTCAAATAGCATCACGAAAATTGACTCAGTTGATTGACCAATAGCTGCTACAGAGAAAAATAACAAGTAATAAACAGTGACAACAAAGAAGCAATCTAACAAAACGTGCAACAAATTGTACTCATAATGCAGTAAGTTTACAAATAAGTCGACTATCATTTTTTATGTCAATTTGTCCTACTTAGATAATTATAAGTAAACGCAATTAAGTTAATAAGAAATTGAAATATCTATTAAACTATTGATAAGTGTGGTATATGGTTAATAAAAGATTTGTCGGTATTAGATCAACTATATAAATCCCTAGATACATACAGGTGTTGCCTTTAAAATAGCCAAGTTATTACCAATGGAATGTCGTCCACTCGCAATTTGGTCAATGCAAAAAAGAAATCAAGTGTCTTTAAAACTATAATGTATTCCAAATAAAAAAAAAATGTAATGAAAAATGCCACTGATAGAATAACAAAGAAATAATTGTGCCACTCTGTGCATCATTGTCCTGTGAAGTTACAAACATTTAGGTTATGCTCTGATAATCTATATGTATGTTTAATTTTAATTTTATCTCTGTTTGGAGCTCTAAACCATTGACTCACACTGTACATATTGTACGCATAATAAATCCATCTAAAAAGGACTATATAATTTATGCTTAAGTTTTTGATTAGAACAAATAATTCAATCCTAGATCCTGAAATATATATAGATATCAATTATCTGAAAACGTACAAAGAAAAGCACTATCGACAGAAAGAATAGTAGGCTTCACATAACACCAACGGGCGCACTCGAACTGCACAAATTTAATCCCAGGAAGATAAGCCTACACCTGAACTGCGCAAAGTAATTAGAAGGTTCTCTTAATCCGATAAACGGACTGCGCAAAGACAATTAACTTTTCCTGGAAATGCGGTCAATAAAAATTATTCAAAATATATAGGTACAGATGTTAAGGTATACAAATTAGAAAAATCCTAGTATAGCAAAAATAGTTTTTAATGAAATCTTTACAGAAACTTGCTTAAAAATATATACGTATACATATGTATATGCATATATTAAAGTGAAAAATTGATATATTATTATTATGCAGCTATTTTATATGAGCAACACTTTACAAAATCTACTCTTGAAATAGAATTATTTTGATATTGTTCAAGTTTTTTTTTCTAAACATATTTGGCGGTTCCTTACATTTTTACATGGTATACGATTAATACAATTAGAAGGTTTATTGTGGTGGTTAAAAAATCATAAATATTTGGATGTGGTGACGCCCTTTTACTGTACTTACTTGTAAATTTGTAAATGTAAATTTCTTTTGCTTTATAGATATTATTAGAAATGAAAGTAAAAGGATTAAAATAAGCCTATAATTGTTTTGCGCAGTTCGAGTGTCGGATTAAATAGGTGCCATTAGTGCTGGTGTACGACAGATTAAATTTTGGGCAGTTCATGTGCACCGACACCAACCAACCAATCACTAAACATTTTCTAGATTTTGCTTCAATTATAGTTTGTACCGAAGAGAGTACCTGTTTACTGCCTGGTATTACACAAGGAATAAATTCCATCCAATATTCATTTGTAAAGCGTCTCTTCTTTCTAGGAAAATCTTGTACAGGTTTATTGAGGACGTTATCAGGATATTTTACCCTCTTATTGTTACCAGTAAAATGTTTGTGCTGAAAGTAAGGACTTTTGAGAGTGGTGGTCTGAGAAAATAGTATTTTTTTAAATTAAATTCTATGCTATGCTGTGTACCTTTTTTGACACATTTTTTTAATTTTCAATTGAGTCAATTCCAATAACATAACCATTTGTGAATGTCATCAAATTAAGTACATATTTAATTTCAAAATTTATAATTATTTATTTATAGGTTGTAAAGTGTGACCAGCTTTTACCTTTCGGAATTTGTTTGAAAGGCAGAGAAACGTTTACTTGTATCAAGACTCCGCCTCGATTCAAGACAATTACTGTTTCAATTATTCACAATACAATAACTGTTTTAAATTTTAAAAAAAATGTTTTCTTAGCGTTTTCTTCTCCGCTTAAGAGAAGCATATACTTGTAATGAAATAATTGTATTTCTTTGTTTAAGACATTTATTAACGTGATTAAAAAAAATCTTGCAGAAAATTTGAAGAAAGCGATGCTTAGTATAAGTAAATGGCTATTATATTACAAAACAATATTTTCTTAAGGATAGTAAATATAAACGGGACTGATTTTCTTAAAAATTCCGGGGGTTGATGCGTACCGTTAGGGAGAGGGGAGAACCGACCGCAACTCTCTCGGGTCCCTTTAGTATCAAAAGAAACCATGAGCGAGAAAGAAGTGCATGTCTCCGTGGAGCAGCCGATTATCATTAAGTTTTTGGCCAAGGAGGGGGCGAACCCAACCGAAATTTTGCGGCGATTACAGACACAGTTCGAGGACAACACCCTGTCAAGAACCCGTGTGTTTGCTTGGCACAAAAATTTTCTGGAGGGCGTGAAAAGGTCGAGAACGAGAGCCATGATCGCCGCCCAAGGACAAGTGCGACCGAGGCCAGTTTTTTTTTGACCGGCAAGGTGCTTTTCACGTTGATTTTCTCAACGATCGACGCACAATTAATGCGTAATATTGTGAAGTACTGGATGCCACGAAAATGTCATTTCGAAGGAAAAGGAAGAAGCAATTGGCAAGAAGTGTCATTCTTCTGCATGACAACGCCAGACCTCATGTGGTTAACGCCACGATGCAAAAAGTGAATGCGTTAGGATGGGAAACGCTGGAACATCCAGAAGCGCTTGGAGGCCAGCGGTGGCAGCGTTTGTGCTCCAATGGTTACACGAACGTCCGAAGAGTTTTTACGATGATGGAATAAAAAAGCTCCCAATCCAATGCGAAAAATGTATTTCTATGGCGGGAAAGTATGTAAAAAAACAATATATATGTATTTGTAAGATTAGTTAAATAATGTTAGAATTAAAAAAAAAACGAGTCCCGTTTATATTTGATACACACTCGTAGTTTTCTTAATTCCAGAAAGCGTTTAGGTATTGTTCATAAATCAATAGTTACATTTCCTAAAATAAAGCAGTTATTTACTTTGAGTTTTTGAAATGCATATTATTAATTTGACTTACATTGTTTAAAACAGTATGACATATCCGTACATAACGTAGTAAAATTATTCTCATTCCTTGTGATTTTAAAAAGGCTGAGGTGGAGGTTATCTACAAAATAATGTTCAAACAAAAGTGAACTTAATGTAGAAGCACACATGAAAAAAGTGCCTAGTAACAATAGCCAAGGTAATGCTAATAAATAGATCATAGTATTGACTCCCGGCAAAAACAATGTGAGAAGAGAAAAGCACTAACGCTTTTTGCTGCTGCCCACATTGTTGTTCATCTCTCAGTTTATGCAATTTTTTCGGTTTTCTAACCCTAAAAAAATATTTATTTAATACAAATGAAATTTCAAGAAAATTATTTTCGTATATTAGATATACATTTTTAGTCTTCAAATAATTTTTTTTTATTTTAATAGAAACTGTTTTTTAGCACCGTGCGTACAGCTTCAATAGAGGTTCTTATCTTCTATTCAAATTGCTTTATACATATGGGCCACTCCACGGTATTAAGGAACACACCGCCGAAAATTTAGAAATATTTAGGAGAAATGCAGCGTTTTTGGATCTCAGTGATTCTAATGTATTTTTCACTAATTTAGTTACGGTTAAACTTGCAAAATTTCCGCTTTTAATATAACATACAAAATTGAGGGGAAAAAGTTAATCAAATTCCACCCATATAAAGAAACATTTTTTTTTTAAATACTGCAACTCAAATAATAAAATATATTATGTGGTAACAGCCTGCTCCTCTCTTGAATCCTTTTAGATGTTAAATAAACCTTATTTCCATCTTTAGTACTAGTTTATTATTGTAAAATCCCATTTTATAGTTAATCACACCTGTCACAGTAACATGTCCGTCTAAATTTCAAAAATTTATTTGTATAAATATCTACATTTTTTTTTTTTGCTTTTTTAACTGGTAACTTTATAAATTTGTTAAAGTTCATGTTACAATCAATAAAGAAAATGCAATCATTCAGCTGAAATTGAATATATCTGCATAAAGAGCACTTTATTTATATTTGTGCTCGTCACACCCGTCAATGGTTCAATAAGAATAAGTATAACTTAATTATTAGTGCATCAAACAGAATTTTAAGTATAGATCTGCAAATTCTAGGACTAACGTCACCAAATGACTATCAAACAATTAGTAATTTAAAGCCATTTTTTCGAGTTTTAGGTTAATTTACACGTGCAAATGTCACATCTCTCGCCGTGGAGTGACCCAATATGTATGTGTGTACTACATTTGACATAACGGTTAAAAGTTTAGTCAAAACGGTGCTTCTTATTTTGTATTAAGAATACCATATAAAAACATTTATTCTTGAAAAATCTCTGTATATTTATATATATATAAAGGAAAATTCTTCTTTGCTGATTTTGGAATTTATGTTATTTAATATCCTCTGTCCACATTTATATACATCAGTAATAGGAGTTAAATGTTATTTGTTATCTACATTAACAATGTTTATTAAATATTTGTTTTTCTTTAAACTTTTAAATTTTGATTTCTAGGTTATATCCCTCATAAATGTAAAATATCAAACATTTAACGCATAGATTTTTTTTAACCGAGGAATATGTATTTATTTTGATTTACATTATGATTTACGTCATTGACCTCTAAATGTGGACATAAACTTTGGAACATAAATGGATTCATTAAAAGTTTTAGTTTCAAACTAATTTCGTCGTATCACTTAATATTTTAATGGTTGCATAGGTTACACTGGATATGTTTCATTAAATATTTAAAGCGAATCCTATTCATTACAATCATAATGCACACATACGTTACAACCTAATTGTAGTTGTAAAGTAAGGTAACACGTGCGATATGATAAAATACGATAACACTTTAGTTTCATTATATTATTATGAAGCTGCTCGATACTCATTCTCAATAAAGTTAATTTAATTCTTGCCTAAGGTTGCAGTGTATTTCGCAGGATTTGACAATTTTTTTTTTTATATTCGTATTTGTTTTCTTTTATTTTTTAGTCTTGTGATATTCAGGTCGCTCATGTCCACTGTCTGCTTGTGTGATGTAACTGATGTATTTATTCAAATAAAAATTAAACAGAATTTGTTACAAGTAGTACAAAATCGCTGATGTAGTTTATGTTTATAATTTAATAATTGTTTGTTAATATTAGACACGATAATGTTGAACATACAATTAGTTTTTACTTAAAACGTGAAATCTATTCATTTCCGTCTTACATTAGATCTTCGTTTTATTTAGATTTACTTTTATAGCTCATACAAGGCGAGCCAATTTTCTAGCAAAGTTCAGTATTTTCTGCCCGTTAAAGGTATCAAAAACGATTTTGTAATCAGTTTTAAGCTACAAGCACTTTTTTTATTGTTCTGACTTTTGTGTTACAAGTTAAAGAATGTGTTTTTATGTCCTGGTTTTATTACGGAAACAAATATACAGCCCCCCCGTGCTAACTTTTGAACGACAGAATGTAAAAGAAAATAGGTCAATTTCTTTTTTTTGTGAACTTATGCCGTTACCGTCAACTTTCTTATTTTAAATTGAAATAAAATACGCTGCATATTTTTACGTTTTTGTAAAGGTAATCAATCGAAAGACGAATCCAACGATATCACATGTTATACTTAACTTAAGAAATATGACGATATGCAGCAATAATGGTTTTGGTAATTTGTTTTTGTTGTTACGCAAAGTGGGCTGGTAAAGAGCTCCAAATTGTTTCTTATGGTACCAGACTGATCTAAAGAGCTCGTTGCTAAGCAACGAAATTATAACAATTGCCAAACTGTCAAATCTCAATTCCAAAAGCGAAAATTGTTTTTATTTTTTATTGTTATTATAACATGCATTTGTCATACTTTCGCTCTTTGTGCTGATTATTATTTTGTCATTTTAACTTGTTTTGTTAATTGTTGTTTCTTCTTTATTTTATCGAACTTTATTGTAATGAATTAATTACGATGTGCTTAAGTTTGAGTTTTTTATGTTGTTGATTTTGGCCTCCTCGGGGACCACGTAAGATAAACATCATTAATATTCGATGAATTTGCCAACAATTACCTCGAAGTGGAACATAATGAACACTGCCCTTGTACAGTCGGAAATATTTGAACTTTGCGCTAAGTAAGGATAGATAGTATAAAATTTACAGGGCGAACTGCTTTAACAGAAGATATGCAGCAATAAAGGTTTTGATAACCTGTTTTAGTTGTTAGGCAAAGTTGGCTAGGAAAGAGCGCTAAATTGTTTCTTGTGACGCCAGACTGATCTAATGAGCTCGTTGCTAAGCAAAGTAATCATAACAATTGCCAAACTGTCAAGTCTCGATTCCAAAAGCGTAAATTATTCTTGTTGTTTATTATTATATCCTGCATTTGTCACACGTTCCTTCTTTGTTTTCGTTATTATTTTCATTTTAACTTGTTTTGTTAATTGTTATTTCTTTAATTTATCGAACTTTATTGCAATTAATGAATTATGGTAAGTTTGTTTAAATGTGTTAGTTTTTGATAGACAATATGTCTGTTTTTTAGGTTTTTTGTGTTGTTACTTTTATGATGGCTTCGGCAAGAACAATGCAAAATTGCTGGGTTAATTTTAATATTATTTAAAGCTGGCAACAATTAGCACCTTAATTGCCATGGTTGCGCAACAAATTCTACAATAATTTAATATGATTTAAATTATTGTACAATTTGTTGCTAGTGAATGGTGAAGCTATATGGTAAAAAGCATTTTGTTGAGTCATCCTGTACTATTGAGTAGGTCTTGATTGTAAAAGAATGCGATGTAACTTGACCTCTATTCTTTGTGATGACAAGCACGAGATACCACTGCTGTGTTTTCCTCCAAATCAAATTTCTGTCTCGCCGGTTTTGTTGTAATTCAATAATTTAAATTTGTTTCGTTTGCGATGAACTATGGGGTACATAAATTCAGAGTATATTATTACATTTATTTTAATTAGTACTATACTTTGCCTCAAAAACAGGAGGAGTAGCGGAGGCAGAGAACGGTGCACACGTATAAAATTTAATAATATATATATAATAAATTTTAAATATCATATGCGTAAAGTATGTATTTATAAACTAATAGATAGGAATTATTTCAACAGTTCATGCAATGATTGAAAATTATTTCTACTACTCATAGTACAGGGTAGGGCAGTCAAACCCCCTTTTTTCAGATAGTTCGAAAAAGAAGTAGGGAAAGTGGGGGGAGGTGGGGGTTTGACCTTCGCGCTTTAGGCAGTGGGAAGTTTAGCAGTCATGCAGCGTTGGACCGGAGACGATCTTGGCAACGCTGTAACGGTAATATTACCGTGGTATCTTAATATGCTGGAAACTTTTTTCATTCCAAAACCTCGACGATTTCGGGCTAATCGCAACACCTTCTTCCAACAAGATGGTGCGACTAGCCATACGGCAGCAATCTCTATGAATTTTCTGAGAGCCCGTTTCCCGAATCGGTTTATTAGTACAAATGGGAATGTTCCTCGGCCTCCGTGGCCGCCGGACCTCAGTTCCTGTGACTACTTTCTGTGGGACTATTTAAAATCGAAGGTTTTCGCTACTCCCCCATCATCCCTAGAACAGTTGAAAGTGCGGATTGAAGAAGAAGTTCGTGCCATCGGCCCACAGATACTGCAACGAGTTAGTGAAAATTTCTGTACAAGACTTAGAACATGCTTGGAAAACAACGGTCGTCATTTACCAGGCACGATTTTCAAAAATTGAACTTTTCATTGCTTATATAAATTTCCACTCATGCACTTAAGATTTCTTACAATAAATTGTATTTTCTTTCTGTTTAACTTTTTTTCGAGCTATATGAAAAAAGGGGGTTTGACTGCCCCACCCAGTACTTACTTATGATTGTATGACAGTTCATCCTTGAAAAACAAGCTATCCGAGGTACAGCATTTTTCACATTTTCAATTTGGAATGACAACCTACACTGTCTTTAGGTGCAATAGTTGGCCTTTTTTATATTTCTTAACAACTCTGTACACCGTTGACTTTGCCGTGCCCATAATAATATTACCATAAATGCACAAATAATGGGAAATACATACTTATAGCCTACCTAAAGTATTGGAAGTATTAGACACAATTGGGATACTGCTCTTATCGTTTCCTTTCAAAGAAAGCATCTTGAATGTATTCAAAATGTCGTTTTTCTTGTTCAGAGATAAATGTCCGATACGAGCACGTTTTCTCGGCATCAACCTAAAAAAACTTGCTTCTTTACTTATAATTCGAGGACTTACAATTAGTTCTGAAAAGAACTTGTTGTAAGTCTGCTGCCAAATAATCATGTAGAAGATTCAATCTCTAAATGCTGTTACCGGTACGTTGACAGGTTATAGTAAACAGTAAAAATGGCCGACGACGTATTCCGTTATTATATTGTTTATATGTAAGTCGGGTTTAATCGGAGCCAATCGAAGCGCTTACTTTTTGCGCAAAAATTTAAATCACTCATCCTTTTTTTGAGACAAGGTATAGTTTCAATCTCATGAAGACACCTTTTCATGCATAATTCTGTTAGTTATAACAGAAACGTAAATTTCCGAATCATCAAAATGTATGCATAACTATCGCTACACGTTACAGATGCCAAAAGAAACTAGCATTATTCAACAAACACTTGATACTTCATATCGCTCAATGTACCTCCATATCGCTCAATGTACCTTATTCAAAGTACGACTATTATTTTGCACACGACTGCACATATCTTAATATATCAAAAATTATCTAGTTTAGTTTACGTTAAATATACAATTTATTAGTTTTATATGGACTAATTAAGATATTCCACGGGCCATTAAAACATTTAAATACTGCTAACCATTGCGCATCGTTAAACGTACAAGATATGTTATTTACATTTATAATTGATATAATTACGAAGATAATGCCCGTGCGTATGAACAATGGCAATATTGAATTGTATATGATACCAATGCATATCACAAGTGTCAGAATTCGAACGAGTTCACATGGCTAAAAGTATAATCGAGCTTGTTTCTGTGACACTAAAAATAATAGAGTGAAGGCTATTTTGAACAGGTAATGTCTGCCATGTGTGACACGGATACATTGCACTAGATATCTGCAACGTTTGGCCTTGTAAAAAATATTTAACATGCCATTAAGTATAACAATATATTGGAAATCTTTATTATATGTCCTATTATAGGTACTTAATTTTTATATGCGCATTCACACTTTATTGTTTTAAAAATTGAAAAAACAGTGCAGCACTACCAAAAATTAATTAAGGCGTTTATGTTATTCACAGACTGTTTTTAAATTAGCACGTCGATAACCTTATGGTTGTCCTTTTCGTAGAAGGTAACAATTTTATTACACCGAGGCTTGCTAATCAGTTGATGTCCATATATGTACATGTACTTTACTTTAAAAATTTTATATTCAAGTATTATACCGTGAAAACATAAAGTATGGAATAAATTTATTATCTAAAAAACAATCGTTTTTTGTGGAAAATCGCTCGGATACGACAACTTTATTTTTATTTTCTACATATTTTAAAAATATTTTTCATTATATTAGCTGGTCCAAAAAAGTTTCCCATTGCCTATTTAAAAAAAAATATATCAAACATTTAGATAATCTTTAGACGTTCATAACTTCTGTTGGAAACTGATGTTGAAAAAGATTTTGGGATAATTAATTATTTACAGTTTTCTGTTGCTGCTATACCGAAGAAAATAAGACTACAAATTAATTTTCAACCTGAATAATTCTAAAACTATTCGACACATGCTACACGAAAATTGTTTAGAATTTTACGTATAATTCGAAAATGTAAAAATATACAGGGTATTCCATAAAAAAAAATAAAGTTGACGAGCGCCCTACTTTCTTGGAAAACATTTTTTAAATATGTAAAAAATAAAAATAAAGTTAACGTGTCCTAGCGATTTTTCATAAAATGAGTCGTTTTTTAGATAATAAAATTTATTCCATACTTTATGTCCATACTGTACAGTTAAGCACGAACACCTTACTTGATTAAATTGTGTAATTTGTTTAGTCTCAATTGCTTGTTCTTGCTAGTAAATCTAGTTTATTCCTTAATTTATAGAACATATTTCGTTATTGTGTGTCTTCGTCATAATCTCATTGATAAGCAAGGAAATAGTATCGACAATATCTTAAGTACTAAAATAGTACTTCACTTCACCCTTACCGTAACACTTTACTAATTCCATAGAAAAATGTTTCATCTTCAACAGTAAAACCGAACTTACGAACTCTGAAGTCTACCGGAGCAGACTTGTCTATATACCGCCTCGTCCTCCACTATGGCTAAGCATTTTTTCAGCCAGGTATTTGTAAATTTTACTATCCGTGGTTTCGCTGTCTGATGTGTCCTAAATTACTTTGTCATTAGCATTCTTGCATTATGTTCCTGATCCGGTTGATCTTGATTTTGGATGGCGATCGATTCTGAGGTTCTATCTTCTTCCGTACACGTGGGTGGCTTGAGTCTTGTACCAGTTCCCACAATCCCCTTGCGAGTTTAATGTAGTGGTTCTTTAGTTGTGGTATGTTCAAGTCGATTCTTATCTATTCGTTGCGAACATTCCATGGAGCACGCCAAGAACCTATACGTAATACGAGGGACACGCTATACATTTTGAGATGCCACAAAAGTAGAGAAGTTAGAGCTGGCAACACTACATTTCTAGATACCACCATCCTTAAGTAGTAAACTCTGGCTGTCAGTTGAGTCGCTGCTGTCATAGAGTAAACGTGGTAGGTACGATTTGTCATCGAAACATGGACTTGTCAAGAGAACATGTACGCGCAATGATTTACTACGATTTTAAGGTCGGTTTAAGTGAACAACAAAGTCTTGAACGATTGCAACTCGCATTTGGTGATGGAAGTCCTTCACGTGCAACTGTGTTTCGCTGGTATAGCGAATTTAAAAGAGGACGGATATCGCTTGGTGAGGAACGTACCGGTAGGCCTGTTGTTCAGTTACCGCTGGAAACATTGAGAGTGTGAGACGTATGATCGACGAAGATCCAAGATGCACCTATCAAGTGATTGAGGCAA
Organism: Dynastes maya; assembly: GCA_029619315.2. Classification (NCBI taxonomy): domain Eukaryota; kingdom Metazoa; phylum Arthropoda; class Insecta; order Coleoptera; family Scarabaeidae; genus Dynastes; species Dynastes maya. Next base: position 12,929,078 of record JAROYE020000005.1, on the reverse strand, counting down.
CTCTTGGTGTTCGATCCGCAACAGTAAATTCAATTTTACATGATAATCTTGGGATGAAAAAAATTGTTACTCGTTGGGTGCCACACGCGCTTACTGATTTCCAAAAAGCAGAGCGAGTAAGAATCGCTCGGGAAACATTGGAAATGTTAAATAATGGTGGACATCGCATTCTATCAAAGATAGTAACAGGTGATGAAACTTACATCCCATTTTACAATATTCCTACCCGGCAGGAAAGCCGCCTGTGGATCCACGAAGATGCACCAACACCAACAATGGCCAAAAGGCAAAGGGCTGACAAGAAAGTTATGTATGCAGTTTTCTTCCGTAGTACTGGATTAGTAAAAGCAATGAAGCTGGAAAATCAACGTACAGTCACAGCAAACTGCTACACCACAACATGTTTACCTGCAGTTCTTGAGTCAGCCAACATTCGCGGGTTAATGTTGTGCAAGTCACACGGCACAGTAAACAAGTCATGACAGTTGGCAATTTCTTTACGTTAGGGAAAAGATGAGAGAGAGCATTCCAAGAGATGACTGGCTTCACGCTTTTACGTTGTGGAAACTTCGGTTACAAAAGTGCATTGATGCAGGAGGAGATTATTTTGAACATAAATAAAATCATTTTCGTAAAAAGACTTGTAGTTTTCTTGTATCTCAAAATATATAGCGTGACCTTCGTAATCGGCCTAAGTTACATCAACTGGAATGCTAGGGAACAGTAAACTTACATTTTAAAAACATTTTAGGAAACTTCGTCCAGTGCGTCCACTTTCAGCGAAATGGTGTGGTAAAGGTGATAGTGAAGTGTGTCAGTGTTCGAGTATACCTTCTCAAGAATATTATAATGAAACAATAGATTCCATGGATCAACAATAATATTAAAAATTCAAGTGCATATTTAAAATAACTATTCAAACTTAAATCTAAACAGTCTCATATGGAATGTACTTATAAGGAGGTAAAAAAGGAGCATGTCGCTTTAATAACTAATACAAAAAGAGAATACGAGGGTTATCTTTTAAGTTTTGAATGAAACGTCGCCTGTCAAAATTAATTTCAATATTTATTGAACACAAAGTTTCATCAAGATACGACAAGTGATTTAGCCACAGCAAATTTTTAAAGTTGATAAGTCACCCGAAAAATGTAATTGAGCCGAGAAAATTTTCGCACAACTTTCGGAGAGGATTATATCAACGACGTCTTGTCGAGTTGGTCTCAAGACAGGACCACCAAAGACAGCAGGCACTCAAAAAAACAGCGCTGCTGTGCAACAACTGATCAAGCAATATAGACATGTGACATCGCGAAATCGAGATATCCTTAGGCATTTCAATGACTTCAACCCAAAAACTTCTTCATGCTGAAAGTTAGTTTCTCGTTGGATTCCACATCTTTTAACTAAATCACAAAAGGCGGCTCGCGTTAATTAGTGTGGAAAAACTTTGAGCCGGTTTAACAACGGAAGCTCAAAAAGTGTTTATCGTATTGTGAGTGGTGACGAATCATGGATTTATTCCTGTAAATCCGAAACCAAACATCAATCCGCTGTGTGCGTGTTTCAAGATGAGAAGAAGCTAACAAAAGTTATCCATTACCGAAGTGTATCGAAGAAAATGGTCACAACTTTTGTCTCAATGTCGAATCATGTTGCTGCAATTCTTTTAGGAGATCGAAAAGCAGTCAATGACGATTTGTTTACAACCATTTGTTTACCAAAAGTGATTGCGCTGCTCCGCAAAACCAACTCATAACGACGAATCGTCCTCCTCCTCGATAATGCGAGTTCACACAGAGCTTAAAGATTGAGTTTTTAGAGTAGCAAAACATCGAGTTATTAGATCATCCTCCGTACAGTCCTTAACTAAGAGCCAAATTCATAGATGTTCCTTAAGTAACACTCACCCTCACCCGTCACTCATAGCGTCCTCTTCCGACAAATCGGAATTCATAGACAATTAGATACTCATTGGCGCCTCATATTTGAGTTGTGAGTGAGTGAGAAGTAAGTAATTGTTAAGGTACCGGGGTAGGACACTAACTAAGCACTCATAATTATTTATGAAAGAATAAAGGCATCCGGTAGCTGGAAAATAAAACAAAAGTCATTTATGGATATTTTAAATTTTGTAATGGATGATTTTTGGGAATTTGTTGACTACGTAGATGATTTTCCCTATTTACGCGTACCACGGTATGCAAATTCAAATACGGTTAATGAATATAACCTACAGTTTATTACAGACGCATAATAAGGGACGCGCAGAATCCTCTAGAAAAATATAATAATAATGAACTACTGTAAAGATATAGATTTTCAAGGAATACTATACAGAATATTATACTTTCCCTAGTTTATCCTGATGATCCACCGATGAATCAACGTAGGTTACCAATACCTCCCATTATGAAATTGTACATTGCGCTACGGTTTTATGCAAGCGGCTCATTTCTAGTAAGAATGCATTTTCATTGGTTTATTGTGGTAATACAATAATACAATTTTAGAGGGTTATTGGTGATACAGGTAAAATTAGCCAAACCTACTATCAGTTTTTTTTTGCATTCTACGATGTCCTTGTACTTTGCCACGAGTTCTTTTAAAAACATTTTCTCGTCCACGATGAAAAAACTTCTTTTATTATTCATAATAGAAGTTTTGTACAATAATAAATTCTTGCAAACCCAACACGTATTTTACGTTCTAACTTTCGGACCGTTAAAAGAACCCTTAAAATTCACTTGCCGCCTTTCGAAATTATTTGGCTATGCGCATACTCGGGCTAAAAACGCCACAAAAACTCTAACGTAAGATACAGACCCCTCCTCATATTTTCCTCATGTTAGGAACTCATCTCCTAGTCTCCATGAATCCGAAACATGAGGTTTGAATGAGGATCACTTGAGCGAGTTTAATATGAGTAGCAGATGAGATGAAGTTGAGTGCTAACTAAGTTAGGACTATGAATTTGGCTCTAAGTCTCAACGATTTTTTTACGCTCTCTAGAATCAAGAATGAGCTGCGTGGTCGACGGTTCCAGTCGTTGGAAGAAGCAATCAACGCCACAGAATGGTCTAATTGATGCCTGGCGTCACTACTTTAACAGTTGATTTGAAGGAATGAAAAGTGTATTAATCTTTGTGAAGAATACTTTGAAAAATAATAAAGCGCTTTAAGTCGATCTACTGTTTGCTGTATGGCTATATACAAAAGGCAACCCTCGTATTATCGAAATAAGATTTTTAACTCGACCGACCCTCGAAAGAAGCTTGCCGTATAGCTAATTGTATATGAAGTAAAATTTTAGAAATATACTCAGAATGATGAGGTAGTTGACGATGGTGTTCGAAATACTCATACTGGAAACTGCAATCGTCGTTCTTGCAAGAAACTACGTAATCAATCAGAATCTCTTGCAACATGTCACAGTTGCCGAGATCATGATGATTCTGTTGAGATATCTAAAAATCAAGTGGTCGTCGAGATTTGATGAGATTCCTCTAATTATAGTTAAAAAAGTTGCCATTGCAATTTCACGTCCGTTGCAATATTTAATAAATTGTTCGTTTTTGGGTGATATTTTACCATCATTAAAAATAAATAAAATATTTGTGGTTTACAAGCGAGGTTACATGTAAAGTATCCAGAATTAGCGTCCAATAACTTTAACATCTGTTTTTTCTAAAAATATTCGAATATGCTTTCATAACGCGGTTGTTACAATTCTTCAACCTCTTTCAAATTTTTACTAATAGCCAACATGGTTTTACTCTGGGCAGATCAACATTAACAGCCACAGAATCATTTTACCAGCGTATTGCAGGTTGTCTTAATGCAGGCGACTGCTCTGTTGCGATCATGTGTGATCTCACCAGGGCATTCAACTGTGTCAACCACATTGCATAAAATCTTGGTATTAGGGGTATTGCATTGCAATGGTTATCATATTACTTGTGTTACCGTAATCAATGTTTCGATTAATTTTAAATTAGGGAAATCCGTCAATCCAATCAATTCGTCACGTTTCGACAACACATTTGGTGTCTCCTAAGGTTTTGTGTTGGGCGTAGTTTTGTTTCTACTTTATATGAATGATATTGAAAACATATTACATAATAACATATTTAAGAATTTACACGCTAATGGTGTATTATAATTACTCAGAAAGATGGGGATTACTTTGGAGTCTAAATGTTATGCCTTTCTCCACAGAATCAATCAGTGGCTGAGTGGCCATACTCTACATCTAAATATACAGCCTTGGACAAAATTATTAGGTACCCCTTATATTTTGTTATATTAGAAAACTGATGCCATTTATGCAGTTATTTAATCATTCGGGGAATTATAAATAGTTTATCTAAATATTCTTTAGGGAATTACCGAGTTATATCGCATGTTTGGAAGTTAATTGAGCTTATTGTGTTTCGCGCTGTTAGTTACGACAGTAACATGAGAGTGTAAGAACATTTGTGTACCATTTTAAAGCAGTTGGTGGTTTACCGAAAACGATAACTGCTGTAATAAACTCCAAAGGAGGATCAACTCGATATTGAATTTTATTTCTTCTTAAATAAAATATTACATTTATACCATCCGTTTCATTTATTTACTGGTGGAAGTTGAGATATAAACCAAATGCGAGGGTGCCTAATAATTTTGTCCAAGGCTGTAGATGAAACACAATGTTTAATATTTCATAGTCATCATCGACAAACTCACGATATTTTTGTGATTCAGAAATGTATTGTAAGTATTATAGCGAATGTGAACAGCACATGTAAAGCAATATTCAAAGAAATAAATGTGTTAACATTAACTGAGTTATACGTCTTTGAGATGTGTGTATATATATTTTTTGAACAGAAATAAGTTTATAAGGAATTCTGAGGTTCATCGGCATCACTCAAGGACTGGTGATCGACTTTGCATTCCCTTTGCAAGGTTGGTAGTGTCTAAATTGTCACCAAGTTGCATCGGACCAAAATTATTTGTTACTTGCATATTTTATTAATCCCACGAATTTAAATCACTTCAAGAAGTAATTGAAACCATACTTAATTGAGAAAATATTCTATAATTTAAATGAATTTCATAATGATTAAGTTATTGCTATTAATTTAAATTTTTTTTTTTTTTACTAAACCCATACGCATACCTATGTCATCCAGGGTTGATTTTATTATTTCTATTATTAATATTTGTGCCGGTGAAATGCGCAGACTAAGAGACAGAATAGAAAACCTCAGAATAGACGAAGTCTCAGTATTTCTAATTGTCTTACGGTCTCCAACAAAAACTAATCTATTTGGAAATAGATGTGAAAGGGTTTTACCTGCATTACAATAATCTAAATACGGTTAATGATATATTAATTTACATATTTAAGTGAAAGAAAAATCTTTGTTATTGTGTACAAGCTTAAATAGCTTCAAATAGACCTAAGTAATTTATCTGTATTGTAACATGATATGGCTATATAATAATACCAAAACCCAGTTACATTTACATATTTAGTAGTGGATTATAATTTTATTGTACTTGCACATTTATCGAAGATTACTTTTGTACTTGTTGTAGTATTAAATGTAAATGAATTAATGTGCAATCTTAAGAATTAGAGAAGAAGAGAATTAAGAGAAGTAATCTTAAATTTAGGCTTTTCAAGTATTTTACTTAAAAGGCATGGTTGATGCTGATTAATGATCATGATGCTTGTTAACGGCCAACGTTCACTTGAAGCTCTACATGTAGTGATATGTAAAAGTGCTCGTTTGCGTTAGCAGCTACAACTTACTGCTGTTACTTTTTGTTAGCAGTTTAAAAAAGCTGCTATTTTTTTTGCAATAGTCTTCCCTAAGGTTAGTTCACACAAGGCAGTAACTTCTGAAAGTATTTCAGACGGTAGCTTGTGCAAGCGTTTACATGTAAGCAAATAATTTGAGCAGAATCTCTCAGCAATTGCTCGCGTTTTGTATACTCTTTGGCAAGTATTTCCATTTAGGTTTACATTGTGATGGTTTTATTAAAATTTGCTATGCTTTCTTGATATGATCAGTATGATCACATCGTGCTTTCCATTCCGCTTCCGTAAATGTACCCTCAGAAAAATGGTTTCTTGCATCAAGAAAATATATTTTCTTGCAAAAATCAGTCTCTATTCAAGAAAATATTTTTATTTTAAGACTACAAAAATGTATAATACATATAAGAAAATAATTTTCTTGAAATTTTATTTCGATTAAATAAATATTTTCTTAGAGTTAGAAAATCCAAGACAGAAAAATGTTTCTTCCAAGTAAATCATTTAGTTTTAAGTTAAGAAAATATTCATATTGAAGGTAGGAATGAAAAAATGGTCCAGATCTCACTAAGTTCTATTGAGAGGAAACAAATCAAGCCAGCTACAAGGATATCCAATAAAAAAAATTTCAGTAATGGAAAAAAAAGTGATTGAGCTTCTGAAAAAGTTCTTTTTTATAGGTTACAGTATAATTAAATTATTTTTTTAATAATGTAATTAAATATGGATCATTTTTAGGTAGTTTAAGGATTAATCAGTAAATATTTAAATTTATTTATCCCTTTTATTATTTGTTATATATTAAAAAAACGAAGTTAAATTAGTACACGAGGTAAATAGTAATAAAAAGAAAAAATATTACATTAACCGGTATTTTTTGAAAATGTTTATGAAACGTCGTACATTAAAGGTTATAACATTGCATGACTACAACTACTAGCACTACGTAGTGCCAGGAAATATTTCAGTTGCTGTTTTTAAAGATTGGTGGCACAAACTGAGAGATGTAAGAGCAATGTGGCCAAGAGCAAGTTTTAATGCTCTTTCTCTTCTCATATTGTTTTTGCCGGTAGTGATTCCATTAATACTAGGAGCTATTTATTAGCATTATCTCTCTTGGTTATTGTTTCCTAGGCACTTTTTTCATGTGTACTTCTACATTAAGTTCACCTTTGATTGAACATTATTCTGTAGATAACCTTTATTTTTAGCCTTTTTAAAATCACAAGCATTGTGAATAATTTACTGCATTATGTACGGATATGTCGTACTGTTTTAAACAAGCTAAGGACAATTAATAATGTGCATATAAATAATATGCATTTCAAGGATTCTAAGTAAAAATGCTTTATTTTAAGAAAATGAAACTATTGATGATAAGCGCTTTCTGGAATTAAGAAAACTATTTGCTATCCTTAAGAAAATATTGTTTTGTGTTATAATGGCCATTTACGTAGACTAAGAATCGCTTTCTTCAAATTTTCTGCAAGATTTTCTTGAATCAAGTTAACAAACGCCCTAAACAAAGAAATACAATTATTTCATTACAAATATATACTTCTCTTAAGCGGAGAAAAAAACGCTAAGAAAATGTATCTTTTGATTTAAAACAGTTACTGTATTGTGGATAATTGAAACAGTAATTGTCTTGAATTAAGGCGGACAGCTTTGATACAAATAAACGTTTCTCTGCGTGTAGCAAAAAATTCATCCTATAGATTCAAAACGTCTATAGTTCTGAAGTCACGTTGTTTAAGGTTCGCTCAAACATTTAAATAAGATTTAACTCGCGGTGACAAAGTGGTACTAAGTACACCGTGATTTTGGTCGTTGAAAATGTTATCGACGTCCTAGCTTTTGAAGTATGGGTTATTAATTTGTATAGTTCGACTTTCGTCATGCTATCATTCTCTGCTTTCTAGAATTAGGTGAATGTTGTCAACTTTTTTAAATGTGATAACTTGCTTTGTTTTTTTACTTTATTTTTAAATTCCATTATAACTAACGCTGGCCACGAGCGGTACCGCGCATCGGCGTAGAATCAGTTCGGACCGAGAGGAACGGTAGTATTACTTCGTCTGCGGAGCAGTACGGACATTTTCGCTGCCGGTCATTTGCGCAATTGTTTATCTGTCCTAGAAAAATTATGATTTCGTCAGCAAAACGACCGCGGTCGGACAAACTTCGAAAATTTATTGCAGAAATTCCAGACGTAATATGTGAAGGTGCTAAAATTAAATGGGTAATCTGTAAAATCCCGTTAATGTGTTGGTCCAGACAACATTGTCTACGACACGTAAATAGTGAAAAGCATGTCTCAAAAAGAAATTGCGCACGAGACAATGAAAAATTTATATTTAATTTATGCGTTACGTTTATCGCATGTAATATACCGTTTAATTTACTAGACAAGGTACCATTTATCTGCTTTTGGAATAACTATTCGGAGTGCAAATTACCAAGTCGAACATCGTTACGAAGAATTGTGCCATCTGCGCGCGAACATATTGAACAAAAAATAAAATCGGAGTTGAAAGATCAAAAATTGTGGTTATGTGTCGACGAAACAACAGATCGGAAGAAACATTCTGTTCTTAATGTAATGGCACGCAAATTGGAACCTCATCAATCGGCACCTTCAATTCTATTAGTCTCCAAACGAATACAACAGTGTACTGCCGAAGTAATTTCAAAGTTAGTGTTAAATACATTGGACAAGTTTGAACTTTCAACAAACCAACTCTTGATGTTAGTGAGTGATGGTGCTGCAAACATGCTTTCTGTAGGCCGGTCTCTTAAAAAGCATTTTGCTAATTTGTTACACATTACGTGTAAAACTCATGCTCTCAATCTTGTGGCGGATAGTATCAGAAATTGTTATCCTGAGGTAGACGCTTTAATAGCGCATATCAAAGCAGTATTTGTCAAATCACCGAAACGTATTCGCGAATTTCACAGACTGTGCCCCCGTATACCAGAGCCACCAGAACCTATTCTATTCGTTGGGGAACATGATTGCAGGCCGCGTTTTATTATCATAAATATTTTGACAATATTAAGAACGTGGTTTTACAATTCGATACAAAGAAAGCTGCCGCTATCCAGAAAAGCCAGTCGAAATTTCAAGATAGTTAGGTTAAAATGGATTTAAAAATCATTTACGACAATTACTTCGGGCTAGCAGATGCAATAGAAAAATTACAAAATCCTGCGGTGCCGTTAGAAGAATCTCTACAAATAGTACAACATGTTCACGCACAGTTATGCGCGATTGAAGATGCAAAAAATGTTTTTGTTCTAGAAAAATTTGAAAGTGTTTTTGAGAAAAATTCTGATTTTGGCACATTAAGACACATTTGTGAAGGTGCGTCAACGGAATTGTTAAGTTATTTGAAAGATTATTTTACTTACGCAAATATTACGTCACTAGATGTAGAACGTTCGTTCTCTGCATATAAACGCATTTTTTCCTCATGCCGTACTAGTTTTGCCGAAACAACAGTTGAAACATATCTAATGTTGCAGATATTTAACAGACATTATTCACTTTGTGATTTCACGGAGGACTCTTAAAATGGTAAGTGTTTGAGCACGTGTTATTTAATTTTTATTTAAAAGATGAGCGAAATTATTTGCGGCAGCAAACATCTCTATTAGCAGAATAACTCTAGTGGAACGCGAGGCCTGGTCGACTCTACGCTACTGCGCGGTACCGCTCGTGGCCAGCTTTAATTATAACCCTATCATACACTTTATGATCTAATAAATATTCGGAATTACTTTTCTTCAGACTGTACCTTCGTTTCGAACACAAAAATCTACAGATAAATAAACTACCTTTACTCTATTTGTCTAATACGCATCTGACCTTCAGCGTTACAGTTATTCTTGATAAGCTGTACGTGATTTAATACCCTAATCATATCAAAGACGTCACAAGGTATAGTTATCGAAAACAATCTAATAGAATCTTCACTAAGCATTGTCTTCGCAGCTTAGCTTTTTTCTAACTACGCTAAATACAAATCGTGTTATTGTTTTTATAATGCCCATGAATTCCTAGATGCACTGAATCATTAGTACATTAGAAGGGGTGGGGTACTTAGTATTGTCGATTGTATTGCATTCTTGTGTAGTAGTATTGTAAAATATTTTTATTACTGTAAAAATGACAATGTCTATATAACTTCCAATTTAAGATAATACAGATTATTATTATTAAATGAAATTTTGAAATGTTTTGTATACCTAGTTTCGGTAATTACATTTAATGCAAAATGTCGCCATCTTATATTTTGTTTAGTGAAAACAAATTGCGCATCCTTTGTAAAGCATCTGCTAAAGAAGCACGAAAAAGTACATCAAGATAAGGTTGTTTATTTCTAAAATACAGTGGAACTCCAATTATCCGGACCTGGATTATATAGATAAAGGCTGTCCCCTTCTGAAATTGTAGAATTGCGCCTGCACTATAAGCAATAGGAAGTTAACATTTTTTGATAACTTAATAGACATCTGGGAGTATCTTCTAAAAATATTTGTGCATATACGGGGTGATCGATAATTAACGAACCACGCATCTACTTTGTTATTTTAACTGGAACATCCTATATATTATTACGATTCTAGTTTCTCCACCTAAAAATAAATCAGTACAATATGGGTTTTATATGTCTATTTTTAACAGATTTTGAGAAATTTTAAATTTTGTCCTCAATAGCTTAAATGCAGGGATATCCATTTCATTCAATAAACTCGAAATGAAAATATATTTTGGCGTAATTTTTTACTATATAAAATGACACACTCGGCTCTATCAAATGTGGTATCAGAACCCCTTTGAAATATATAGAGTGCGTAGAATCGAAGACCAAACTTGGCTAAATTCAAACACCGGAAGCGCAATTTTTTTAAATAGCACCATATATTTTTTTGTGTTCACCCTATATCTCTAACATTTTTGTACAATAATGCATATGTCTAATATTAAAAGTAAAAGAGATATTTATACTCAAGGCTGAATCTTGCATTCGAATATTTATATTCAAATGTTTATAGTGTCAGCCATGTTTGGTTGCCATGGCAACAGTAAACAGGAAGACGTTGACATGTCTAAACTGTTCTTTCAAAATTTAGAGTCTGTTTCACTACTTACAAAATGAATTTCGCGAAAGAAAAGTTAATAAATATGATTTATGTATTAGGAGAAAGTGAAAGAAATAGTGTATTAGCTGGCAGGATGTTCAAGTTGCGTTATCCTGAACGACGATGCCCGCAACCCAAAACATTTCTCAAACTGAAATGAAAATTTAAAGGTACTGGGAACATTGATTACATGAAGCATCTATTTCAAAATAAAAGAGCAATTAATGACGATAACTGCCTTAATGTCCTCCTAACTGTGGAAGAAGATCCCCACGTATCTGTTCGAAACATATGCACATCCCTTGATTTAAGTCGGACGACTGTAAATAGAATAATTAAGACACATACATTTTATCCATATCGGCTAAAATTACAGCATTCTCTTAATGAAAGAGACTATCAGAGAAGAATAGAGTTCTGCAATACTATACTTGCAAAAATAAACGACATCCCCGATTTCTACAAATTTATATTATTTTCTGACGAAACTAAAAGTAATGGACTTGTAAATCGGCATAATATGCGTTATTACGCCGCCCAAAGTCCACATTGGGTGCGTTACATAGATAACCAAAATTGTGGTCGGTAAATGTTTGGGGAGGATTAATTGGGAAATATGTCATCGGGCCATACTTTTTCAACGAAAACAATTATTTGAACTTCCTTATGATTACAACCTCTGTTTGAAAATGTAGATATTCACAAAAGAATTCACATGTGGTTACAACACGATGGTGCGCCTCCTCATAGTTGTCAAATTGTTAAGGCTTATCTTAACGACACTTTTTATAATGGATAGATTCGTCGTGGTGGTTCAACACCTTGACTCGCTAGATCTTGTGATTTAACGCCAATGGATTTCTTTTTTTGCAGTTATATAATAGATAAAGTTTATGTCACACAACCTACCACGGAGGAAAATATGAAGTTAAGGATAACTCAAACATTCCGCAGTGTAACCATCAATACGTTAAGAAACGTGGAGAACAGTTCCTACAAACGATTGTAGAAATGTGTCGAAGTAGCAGGAAGGAATTTTGAACATGTGCTGTAGATAGACAAATAAGAAGATCGTTGTTAATTATTGTTTTAAAGATTATAACAAGAGTTATTTATTTTGTTGATAGTGTATTTAAATCACATTACACGTTGTTATTTTAAAGCTTAGATCTTCTGTTTTGATTGTAAATTTATGTTTGGGTATTTTTTACGTTTACCTTATTTATTGTTAGTCTGTACAGCCTTATTAAAATATTGCTTTTATCAAAATATAGTTTCTAATCCTTTCTTTCGTTAAAAAAAACTAAAATTTTTTTTTATCTTCCTATACCGTAGATACTTCAGTGGTAAAAAATCCTTGATTTAATTTGATAAATGTTTTCGAATGTGGACATTGTCCTTCAATCGTCTAATTTTCTAATACAAAAATCATATCAATTACCTAATTTTCCCTTTTTGGGCGAATTCATTTTTCAAATACTTAAATTGATTTTGAAATTTTGAAATGAAAATTTTTAAATACGTTAACGTAAACGTCTTCTTTACTGTAGCCATATCAACCAACAACGCTGACACTACGAACTTTTGGGATATCAATATTCAAGTGCAAGTCTTACTTTGACTATAAATATCTCTTTTAATGTTAATATTAACATTATTATACAAAAATGTTAATCTGCTAAAATTGAAACATGAAATCCGTATTGCATTGATTTATTTTTAGGCGAAGAAAATAAAACTGTAGTAATATACTGGGTATTCTATTTAAAATAACAAAGTAGATCCATGGTTGGCTAATTATCGATCACCCTGTATATGCAAGAATATTTTTAGAAGATACTCTGAAATGTCTAATATACCATCAGAAAATTTTAACTTCTTAGTATTTATAGTATAGGCGCAATCCTACAATTCCAGAAGGTTGGGACAATGAATCAATTAAAATTACGGAATAACCAAAAGTATTACGGAAAAATCATTTTGTTCAATTTGGTCAAATAAAGCAACAATATAGCTCATTAAAACGTAAATTAATAGACGCATATGTTTATATTTTTTTGCCATTTAACTTTTCATAGCGCCACTATAATAAAATATCCAATTATCCGGATATTTGATTAAAACGAATCGACCCTAGTCTTATTAATCCGGATAATTTAAATTCCACTATAAGTACAGAAGAAAAGCAGAAGAAAAGTTAAATCGTCGATCCATTAAAAAATACTTTGAGAACAATGAATACATATATATCAATAAATGATAAATTTTGTATAATAAATGCCCTGTATAAATTCATTTTTATTTTTTTTACAGTCTACAAAAAAGTACTCGATATATAGTCGCCAAAAGATGTTTTGTGAAAGTTTGTGAAGATTCTCGTATTAAATACCTACTTCTATCATATAAAAGAGTTTTGACACAGATATTTAAATTTCTATTGTGAAATCGTTCTTTAATCTTTTATAAAAACTAGTATTAGCAATTTTCAATATTTTTGAATTTAAAATCAAAACTAAACTATCAGCACTGTAAATTTCCCTACTGAAATAAGATTTGATAATATCTTTGTTTAACATGTGTATTTGGGGCTTGTAACTTATGCTCTACAGTAAAACAGTTGACGAAAACAACTTTAGAAGATTTACTTTAGGGAATAATTAGTAAAGGGGAGATTTACATGCACCTGGGGCAGAAATGTACGGACAGGAGGTACGGGAAATTAAATATAATATGAAACAATACTCATTTTTAAACTAAGTTATATAAGTCGAGTGTTGCATTTATTCCAATGTACTTTCTTTCATCAGGAAGTTGTGTGGAATAAACAATCATTATAGTAATAAATTCACAATGCCTCTTTGTATTTTTCTTCTACGAAATAGCTGTTTCATTTTAAACCCATTGTTTTACGCACACACAAATTTAAATTAAAATTTTGTATTTTATGTATCTATACTTGTTTAATATTTATTAATTATAAACTTTGATTATTGGATCTATTTTCTCATCTAAAATTGTAATTATGTAATAATCAGTTAAAGATGTGGGATCCAACGGGAAACTAGCTTTCGCAAAGTCAATTCAGCATGCAGAATTTTTTGAATTGAAGTTTTTGAAATACCCAAGGATATCTCAATCTTGCGATGTGCCAAAATGTCAATCTTCCTTGATTAATTGGCACATAGCAGCGATGTATTTTTTAATGACCGCTGTCTTTGGTGGTCCTCTCCTGCCATCGTCGTTGAGACTTGGAATTCGCAGTACCATCGAGAAATTACCGACGACTAACTCGACGGGACATTGGGTCTTATGGAATAAAACGAAGCAGATACTCCAAGTAAGAAGTAAAAGCAAAAGCTTCGAAGCAAATGCTCAAAGCAAAAGTATACACTTCGATTTGCATGAATAACCTTTTGCTTTGCTACGGAGCATATACTTTGCGCAGTTCGGGGAATCACTCGGTGAAATATTACAAAACGTGCAGTCGTTGCATAAGCGAGTCCAGTACAAATAGTAAATTAAAGAAGAGCTTTATCAAAAAGGCACGCGTTCTCTAAATACATATAAAGAATGAACTCAGACGACGAAAGTGCGACAAGTGGTACAGCCGGACAACAAGAAAACTTTGGAAAATTATTAGAACAACATAATGTACTTTTAAAGAAATAGCAAATTCCATCTATAAAGAAAGAAATAGAGAAAGCTTTATCACAATTAGCAAGAGCGTGGGAATTAGACACAGGGAAGATAACAGCGGAAAAGCAAATAAACAAAGAAATAAATAAAATGAAAACCAAATTGAAACACAAAATTGATATAAACAAAACGGGAAATAAACCAATTAAGTTAGGAAATTGGAAAAAGAAGTTGTAGGAATTAATGGAAGGTGAGGCTAATCCTTCTTGTTAGAAAATACCGGGTAATTTAAATGATGTATTTTTCATCCTATAAATATACAAGTACAAGTAATATTTATCGAGTTACATTTGTTTTATTGAAGGCGGATTAGAAGTCGGAATCGGTGAATCACCTCAGAATTCTTGCTCCAATACTTCCATGGCTTTAATTCAAATTAAGAAACCTGTAAGAAAAACGATTCAATTCAAACCAAATATAAAACGCAATTACCGGAAACAGAAGAAACAAAAAATTAAGTATAGCTGAGCTACAAAGGCTTATTCTGTTAGAACAACTGGAAGTACTAACTAAAAAGAGAAAAGCTATTGCAAGAAAGAACTTCTGAGAAACACTTATAACGAGTTTCAAGATCTAATGAATTTATAAGTAGTAACTAATTATAAATATGCAATACTGCATGGCACACGATTAAAGCTGGGATCTTTTGTAAACTCGCCGTATCTTGGTACTGTAAAATGGAGAACCGTTGCTTAAGTTGACCAGAACAACGTTCAATTCCAACACGTTCTCTTTTATACAGGTTATTATATTGGACTTGGTGCGGTGTATTGGGATTTTTATACGGGGTCATAAAGCATGGTTCAATGCCATATCCCTCATCAGCAAGCAGTAGGGCATGTGTATCATTATTGCGCAGTATTGTACCACACTCCTGAATTTTTCCATATCCTACTATCATGTGTAGAACCAGGCCATTCAACATCTATACTAGTGAATATATCCAGTGCATCACAGGTTGCCTGAACATTTATACTAGCATATCCTTTTCTATTTATATACTCATCACCGAAAATTAATGGTTTGGGAATACGAACGTGAGTACAATCTAAGATTCCTATACCACAAGGAAAATGTCTATGGTTTAGCCATAACAGTTGGTTTAATTCTTCATTGGTACATGGGATTTGGTACACAGATTGGTTTCTGATCCTATTTTGTCGATTACTTCTGTTATTGTTTTTCGAAACTGTACTTTGATACGCGCCTATATCTTCTGCGACTCCGCTCTGATAACCCGGATCACTCACAGTCTTAGAAAGATTTTCATTTTTTAGAGGTGATAACGCCCCTCCTCTTCTCTCATCAGCATTACTTATAAAATGGTTGGCCAACCACTCCACATTTTCTGCTTCAAAACGATATAAAGTTTTATAATCTACAACTCTAGTTACAATACCGGTTTTATATCGTTTTTCTCTGCGAATTTGGTTCATGAAAGTCATTTTCAACAAATGTAAATGTGTAATAGCGTTTCAATTCACTATACTTGTATTTTTAATATATATAAGTACTTATAACACGCCTTACTCCTTTTTATTCGCACACTACTAGTATTTACATACATACTCGTATAAACATTCTGGCGAAGGTAGTCTTCGATTCGAGGTACCTACGATTTTAATGGAGCAAATGCTTCAGATTGTAGTAAACATCCACCTTTATTTTGGAGCATTTGCTCCCGAATATCGAAGTAAAAGCACTTGCTTCCGTTTATTCATAAGACCCATTGCTGTTGAGATAATTTACTCCGGAAGTTATAAAAAATTATTTTCCTTGCTCAATTCCATTTTTCGAATGACTTGCCAGTTTCAAACACTCGCTATGGCTTGCCGTGTCTTAATGAAACTTTAGATTTAAGTTCAATAAATATTGAAATTAATTTTGACAGGCGACGTTTCATTGGTGGCGCCTTTTTCGCGGTTACATGCAAAATTAAAAATGCAACCCTCGTAAAATTACGGGAAATTTGTAAACAAAGGAAAATCTAGCTTAGAAAGTGATACATTTTCGTAATTCAATTGTTTTATTACTCCGAAATCATAACAAATTTAAGGAACCCGCTAAAATGTATATCTGTAATTATTACATTACATTCAATTCAGTGCATTAACTATAAGAATTACCCTACAAAAGAGTAATTTTTAAAGAAAGAGGATTAATCTTAGTTACAGTAGGTGACAGAGTCAGTGAAATGCGTAATTATCTTATGAAAATCTCAGTCCAGAGTTTAGGTTTACAATGATTTTTACCGCCTTTTTTTTCTTAGTAGGTTTCTCAACTTTGGACAATTTATAAAATACAAAAACCAAATAGTTTTTAACTGGTGCAATTTACTAATTTTTCTAAATGCTAGTATTTAAGTATATCCGTTATTTACTTCAATTTTTGTTTACAGTCAATTTATCTGGAGTTGGCAAGGTCGACATGTCAAATTTTGATCTGCTGAAAGTCCTAGGAACTGGAGGTAAGTTTGAAGGAAAAAACTTATTAATATAACATATTATTATATTTCCTGGTATGACCTCCGTTGAATTTGTTAGAGACGTATTAGCTTCAATTTAAGATTTAAAGGAGTTCATCTTTTTCTATACGAAAGTCAAAATAATACAATTCATAAAGAAGGTAGTTAATTGAATAGAGACAGTATTGTGTAAATATTTTAATCTGTTTAGTTAGTAGAGGAAAGAGTTTATGAGAGGGTAAATTCCAAGTAGGGAGCTGCCGGGGTCATATGATGTCATGTGTTCGTATATAGAACATATGCAGATGGTAGATAAGTGTAGCTTATTTGGGGCACGATTCACCATTACATTTGATACTTAACGAATGTTTGCATGCTGTTTTTGATTATTTTTCATCTAATTATATAAAAAAAAATCTGTTATATCCTAAAGTATTTTAAGTAGAAATTTGTTCCGAATTATTGTGAAAAATTTTGGGGTCTACTATCTTAGTAAAGCAGAATTTAGAGAAAGTCACATTTTGATGCATGTTTATTAAATGCTAACACGTTAATCGAAACTAGAATACTCCAAGAGCGCAATATATGATGAATATGACGATCATGTTACCAAATTATTAAATGATATTAGAAACATCTATCTATTCTTTTAGGTAGTTAGTTTGACATCAGTAAATTTTACAGTTCTATGCATTTTACTGTACTACTAGGTATAGTGTACAATAAAATAATTTTCAAGTGGAATTGTTAAAGTTTCTCACGTTAATGCCTATTTCAGGTGATCTTTTGTTTAGTAGTATACAGGTCGTTTACGGCAACAACCCGTTAGATGTATCTCTAAGAGTAATGAATAGAAAGGCCCACATTTTAGGTAATTGGTGTTGCTTGTTTATGAAGATATAACCTGAAAATATGTGCAGTTCAGTGCAAATAGATATACACAAGTTTTATTTGTATTTAGCGCCAAGAGCTTGTTATATCGGGCAAGATTAGGGCGAGATAAAATGTAGTAACTCAAATGAAGGAAACATATACATTATACAACGTGTTCGGGCAAACTGCATACACTCGCTCAACGTTTTCAGCGACGAATGATCAACGCAATATCTCGGGAACGAATGAAGATTTTAAATTCTGGAAAAACTTTGTTATAAATATACGGTAGGGCACATATTTGTGATAACATTTTTCAATCAAATGCGTCACCGCTAGGTGGTGCCACCTAACTTAATTTTTTTAATAGAATACCCTACTTTTTTATTCGATTTTGGAATCTGTAAACATTTGTGATAACTTTCCTTATAACTGCTACCAATCTATCCGTTGTACTTTTCGGTAGAATAATAATTTTTAAGTTAACACGAAGATGTAAAAGATTGTATTCTGTAAAGGTAATAAGCAAAGATTAATTTATCAAAAATCATAAAATCTTCCTTTGTAAAATTAAGTCTACGAATTTCATCGCCATCGTACAGCCCATGCACCAAATGAATTGTGAAATGGTTTGTATTTATTGGATTTCAATATCTTCAATATCTATGAACTGAATCAACTTGTATTAGAATAATCTTCATGCAATGGATCTCACAGACGTGTGAGCATTGTAAGCAACGCTTGCTAGTACACCTATTCTGTTAGCTTCATTTGTTGCTATTCTTCTTCGATTTGCATATTTACCTTCAGGAAAATTACCAGTACTTCTTAAGCCTATTTTACACCCCGCGATTTGTTGCTTAATGAATTAAACAAGTTACTCTTCGATTTTATCGTACCGTGTAAAACAGCAAAAATTAGATTCAATAGAACGTGCTCTATTTTCGCTACGATTTTCCGACGATTTATCACTAACTTTGCTGTTTTAATACTAACCTAGTAACAAAAAAGTACCTACGAATTTTGTTTAGCGTTTTTAAAATAAAATGATAAATTTCGAAAATTTACCATGATCATGATGTAATGGATAGTTTGAATTAAGTAACCGAAACCAAAGCAACCTAAGCCAATCTGTGCAAATGCCAAAACTGCCAAAACATTTGACAAAGGCAGATTGCCAATCTTTTTTATAAAAAGATGGAAATTTTCTACTTAATAATTCCCCGGTTCAACTATAGTTCAGTGCAAATAGATATACACAAGTTTTATTTGTATTTAGTGACAAGAGCTTGTATATCGGGTAAGATTAGGGAGAGATAAAATCTAGTAACTCAAGTGAAGGAAACATATACATATAGAACGTGTTCGGCAAACTGCATACACTCGCTCAGCGGAGGAATCACGGTTGCAACCGCTATATGTGTATACAACGTTTTCAGCGACGAATGAATTAACGCAATATCTCGGGAACGAATGAAGATTTTAAAATTCTGGAAACTTTGTTATAAATATACGGTAGGGGCACATATTTTGTGATAAAATTTTCCAAATTAAATGCGTCACCGCTAGGTGGCGCCACCTAACTTATTTTTTTTTAAATAGAATACCCTACCTTTTATTCGATTTTTGGAATCTGTAACACATTTGTGATAACTTTACTTATAACTGCTACCAATCTATCTGTTGTACTTTTCGGTAGAATAATAATTTTTAAGTTAACACGAAGATGTAAAAGATTGTATTCTGTAAAAAGGTAATAAGCAAAGATTAATTTATCAAAAATCATAAAATCTTCCTTTGTAAAATTAAGTCTACGAATTTCATCGCCATCGTACAGCCCATGCACCAAATGAATTTGAAATGGTTTGTATTTATTGGATTTCAATATCTTCAATATCTATGAACTGAATCAACTTGTATAGAATAATCTTCAGCAATGGATCTCACAGACGTGTGAGCATTGTAAGCAACGCTTGCTAGTACACCTATTCTGTTAGCTTCATTTGTTGCTATTCTTCTTCGATTTTCATATTTACCTTCAGGAAAATTACCAGTATTTCTTAAGCCTGTTTTACACGCCGCGATTTGTTGCCCAATGAATTGAACAAGTTACTCTTCGATTTTATCGTACCGTGTAAAACAGCAAAAATTAGATTCAATAGAACGTGCTCTATTTTCACAAACGATTTTCCGACGATTTATCATTAACTTTGTCGTTTTAATGCCAACCTAGTAACAAAAAAGTACCTACGAATTTTGTTTAGTGTTTTTAAAATAAAATGATAAATTTCGGAAATTTATCATGATCATGATGTAATGGATAGTTTGAATTATGTAATCGAAACCAAAGCAACCTAAGCTAATCTGTGCAAATGCCAAAACTGCCAAAACATTTGACAAAGGCAGATTGCCAATCTTTTTTATATGCAGATGGAAATTTTCTACTTAATAATTCCCCGGTTCAACTACAGTTCAGTGCAAATAGATATATACAAATTTTATTTGTATTTAGCGACAAGAGCTTGTATATGGGGCAAGATTAGGGAGAGATAAAATGTAGTAACTCAAGTGAAGGAAACATATACATATACAACGTGTTCGGCAAACTGCATATACTCGCTCAGCCCAGGAATCACGGTTGCAACCGCTGTATGCGTATACAACGTTTTCAGCGACGAATGGATCAACGCATTATCTCGGGAACGAATAAAGATTTTAAAATTCTGAAAACTGTTATAAATATACGGTAGGGGCACATATTTTGTGATAACATTTTTCAAATTAAATGCGTCACCGTTAGGTGGTGCCACCTAACTTAATTTTTTTTTAATAGAATACCTTACTTTTTATTCGATTTTTGGAATTGTATCACATTTGTGATAACTTTACTTATAACTGCCACCAATCTATCTGTTGTACTTTTCGGTAGAATAATAATTTTTAAGTTAACACGAAGATGTAAAAGATTGTATTCTGTAAAGGTAATAAGCAAAGATTAATTTATCAAAAATCATAAAATCTTCCGTGGTAAATTAAGTCTACGAATTTCATCGCCATCGTACAGCCCATGCACAAATGAATTTGAAATGTTTGTATTTATTGAATTTCAATATCTTCAGTATCTATGAACTGAATCAACTTGTATAGAATAATCTTCAGCAATGGATCTCACAGACGTGTGAGCATTGTAAGCAACGCTTGCTAGTACACCTATTCTGTTAGCTTCATTTGTTTGCTATTCTTCTTCGATTTGCATATTTAACCTTCAAGGAAAATTACCAGTACTTCTTAAGCCTATTTTACACCCCGCGATTTGTTGCTTAATGAATTAAACAAGTTACTCTTCGATTTTATCGTACCGTGTAAAACAGCAAAAATTAGATTCAATAGAACGTGCTCTATTTCGCCAGGATTTTCCGATGATTTATCACCAACTTTGCCTTTTTAATACCAACCTAGTAACAAAAAATGTACTACGAATTTTGTTTTAGTGTTTTTAAAATGAAATGAGGATAAATTTCGAAAATTTACGACGATCATGATGCAATGGATAATTTGAATTAAGTAACCGAAACCGGAGCAACCTAAGCTAATCTCTGCAAATGCCAAAACTGCCAAAACATTTGACAAAGGCAGATTGCCAATCTTTTTCATAGGCAGATGAAAATTTCCTACTTAATAATTCCCTCGGTTCAACTATTAATGATATTAAACGAGTATTCACGATCCTTAAAAAATTCATCAATTTATTGTAGCGTGTAAAGGCAGCGTAGTTTTGCCGATTTCTTGGCCAAGAACTTGTTCAATTAATTGTCCAATAAATCACGGCGTGTAAAACAGGCTTTAATGTATTAGCCGCACGAATAAATGTACATACATATTTCTTCTTGGATGGCGTCGATGAGGAAACATATAATGCATACAATGTTTGCGCAGGCTTTGTATTTTGCTTATACTCTCCATAAATTACTGTATTATCATATCGTAATGTCTTCACTTGAAACGTAAACATAATGTTAACAGTCACGTACGAAAACGTCAACGATTTTCAAACTTAAACACACTTTTATGCGTTTTATTTTCATGGTTGTTTAAGTTTTACTTTACCTACTTTAATTATGAATGATTAACAACTTTCTAATTCATTGGGGGGACATTGTCGTGCGATTTAGGTACTGTACATATGTGCATTACATCTACAGAATACAATCTTTTATCATTGATTTGGTACAAACATTTATCAAATCTATCTTCAATCGTTCGACTTTTATAAGCATTTCTGTAGGTATGTACGTACCTAGGTTATATCTCGTCTTAAATTTATAAAAAATATTTTCTCGACAAGTAAAACCAGATAAGTTGGTAGCAGTTTATAAGAAAGCTGTTGCAGTTCCAAAAATCGAATAAAAAGTGGTGCATTTCATTAAAAAAAAACATTCATGAAATATGTGGTGCCCCTAACGGACATTTATAACAAAGTTTTCAGAATTTTAAAGTTTGCATTCATTCCCGGGATATGGCGCTGTCCCATTCCTCGCTGAACACGCAATAAAGAAAAGTTAATATGGCACTAATAAATAGAGACGGGATTTTAGGACGTAAAAAACAGCTAAAAAGGCCCTTTTTTAGGCCTTAAAAACTATGTATTTAGGACGAAAAACTGTGATTTAGGCATGTTAGGCAAATACTTAAAAAAACGGTAAACACAAAAATCATTTTATTTAAAAAAAACATGAATAAGAAGACGATATTTAATGTAATTTTAGGTACATTTCAGCCATAAAAAGAAATAAAACATACAAATTTTAACTAATAACTAAAATATGTAGATTCATTTGGTTTAAAATAATAAATAAATTAATTAATCGCCGTGTTACATGTCCTCAAATTCGCGTTTGCGTAGCACACAAGGTGTTTTCCAAGTTGTCGTTAGTAAAATTTGTTCTTTGGTCGGAAAACAGCAGTTTGTACGAAGAAAATGAACGTTTCTAACGTCACACGAGGTTGTAGGACAAAACTTAAATATGGACTGCAACAGAATCTGTAAGAGGAAGGCCGAATGTTTCTAATCTTTTGATGTTATCAATGAGAAATTTATTATGCGACTTGATGTATAAAAGATCGTTTTTGACATTTTGATTGGAAAAGTATTCTTGCGCTTGCTCAATACAGTTAGCTGAACCTTTGTCAAACGATATTACAACCTAAAACATAAAACGTTAAATAAAAACAATCTTATTTAAAAATTTTGCTAAGAAAGTACTTACTGATTTTATTGCTTCGAAATTATTAGCACAAAAAACTACCGCCTCTAACCAAGCTCCCCAACGTGTTAAGACAGGTTCGAGAGGCAAAGGGAGATCTGGCAGATTTTCTTTATACACTGCCACACGCAGTGGAGCTTTTAAAAAGACTCTCTTGGTATTTGAAATTAAACCATTAACATTAGCATATTGATTTCTTAGACATTCCACACACCAAATTGAGTCCATGTGCAAAACATGTTAAATGATTAAGATTTTTATAAAAAATCTTCAAATTTGTACCATATTTGAGCATATAAGAAGCACCATCCGTGACTAAAAGCTTGACTTTTTTGTACTTAATTCCATCTGTTGGCCACAAAATACCTAAAATACGAGAGTTGCCTTTAAACTTAAATATCTAGCATTAAATTTACAATATTATTAAAGTAAGGTTTTTTGCATAATATATCTTACCTAAAGCTTGGTTCACGAATCTTGCCATTGTATTGCAATTTGTTCTTTCAAGTTGCTTTGTAGTTCAGTAAATACGGTTTTCCTGGTGTTTCAGAACAAAGCTTACCCACAATCATATTTGCCATAATACGACCTTTAGAGTCAGTCGTCTCATCTATAGATATCCAAATATCGTTGTTACCAACTTCTTCGCGAATAGTATTAATAGTCTTAAAAAATTAATAAAAATATTATAGGTGTAAACAAAATCTTAATGACACTCAAGTATGAAAATACATTTTTAAATATATATTTATTATATTAATTACCTCATTGTAACATTTTGTTACATATGTTGTTCTTAAGGTTTTCACGCTTGCCACATTCTTGTTGCAGTATTTTGTGAGAAAATTTCGCAGTTTTGAATAGTTTAATCTGTCCAGAGGAATATTTGCAGACATAAAGCGTCGCATAAATCTCGATTAAAAAACGTCGATTTCTCTTGAATTTTTGTGTTCTATTAACATTTGGTTCCTCAACGGTTTCCTAAGATTTGCCTGATGTCCAGGAGCAGTAGCATGTTGCTCTAAATGATTTTTCTTTTTGTAAGTTAACTACAATAATATTTTTGAAGCAAGTTAGGAAAGAAAAACAAAACGTCCTTTACCATTTTTCCGCACGCTTTACAAAACAACTCTTCACTGTTGCTTGGATTCAGCTGAAAGACAGTAAGTGCCTCCAATTGCCTTCAGCCATTTTTGAACTTTATCGCTATGTGATTCCTTGGATTTTGGCATTGGTGTAGATGGAAATACACAATACACTGAGTAGATAAACAAGCACAAACCGACAGAAAACTACCGAAACATATTCGTTGCAAGCTACGATATAAATGAAAATTCAAAGTACGTCTTTCACTATATACTGATTCGTCAATAGTCCACCTCGCTATAGGAACACACACATATACGCTCCAGAGAAACATTAAGAGAATAAATATAAAATCTAAACTGCAATATCAAGATGTCCATTGTATAAAACTATGAATGGGCATCGTGTATTCATTAATCACGTTAACAGGGAGAGAAATTTGCTTATATGGTTTAAATTACAGGGCGTAAACAAGCCGATAGGGATTCCTGTAAAATAAAAACGTGGGTGCAGGTAAATGAACCCGAGAGCGATAAGCAGATATTGAGGATATATCTTCAATAGGGTAGTAATATAAATTTTACGGCAGGCAAATCCAAACTTTGCCCCTCACACAATAGACGGGAAAAACCCATCGTTGTATTAGTTTATAGCATTTTAGCTGTAAAACTAAAATTTAATTTAAGAAAGATGAAGCTGTGTAAAAACCATATTTATTTAAAATAAAAAAAAAAAAACGTTTAGACCAAATAAATATGATTTTAGGACAAAATAGGCGAAAAACCACGATTTAGGCTGTTAAAAGTCCAAATGGGCAACTAGGCAAAATAAAACATAGCTAGATCGCTTTGATTTGTGGAGAAACATATAGATTTTGTATTATTTTTAATTTGCCTTGAATCTAAACAAAGAGGCATTTTGCCTAAAATCCCGTCCCTACTAATAAACTATGATTTCCAAGTTCAATGGACAAGTAATTCTATTCATTCGAAGTAAGTAAGTTTACAGATTCAAGAATTAACAATGCCTTTTAGAAATCAATGAGCTCCACTTCAAATTATCATTAATTCGAATAATCCTTCTGTTTGTTGATTTTCTCGCAGCACCGCATTAAACTATAATGTTCGGGTGGTTTTCAACCGGCCAGTAGACAGAAATCAGATCACCCATGTATCTATCATATGGGATTTCCCTGTGCATATTAGTCTTGAATACTGGAGTGCATCCTTTTCACTGTGATGTTAAGTATTTGTAATGAATTATCTTTTGGAATTCAAGTTACCTTCAAGGAATTAATTTAATTTTGTCTGTATAATACATTTGAAGTGTTTTTTTCCCAATAATTGCTTTCCACTACATTTCTGTCAATAAAACAAATTATATAGCATTGCATCATTTTCGATGTGAGTCACTGTATATATTTCTCGATAACATAGTTTAATTATTGTGAGCTATCTAAAATAAAATGACCGTTCAAAAGATCAATTTCCTATGTTTACATTGAAAACGAACATGCTTTTCTACGAAACGCCACCCACGTATGGACTTTTTTTGATGAGGTATTTTCCAAAATACCCAGGCGCTGTAAAAAAATATCAACATCAAAACAAATTTGTTTTACGTTGTATTTTACAGAATATTTTGGTACGAAGTATAATTTAATGTCTACTAGCACTTCCATTTCAATGCAAATGCATTCTCTTAAACTTGGTATTAATGCGATATTCTTAAAATTGGAACGTGCTTCATATGAATTAATTGACGTTGTTTACTAAGGTCACGCTATTAAAAACAATTTCGTGTAGTACAAACAGGTATACTTAAATTTTTAATTATTGCAGTAGGCATACTTTATAGGTTTATCAGTGGCCTTGAGTTTTATCGTTGCCAACCAATTTTTTTGTAAATTGTAGTTCCCTTTTTGTTAAACAATGCGTGAGAATAGTGAAAGACAAAACGATTCTATACCCTTATTGTAGTCGTATTAGTTTAAAAAATATATGCTTAAACGTTTATGATGCTACAATCATCCCAATCATTTGGTCACTCTGACATAATTTAATTACTGCTTCAAACATAGTAAGTTAGTTAAGGTAATAAATTTGTTCGATGGAGTAATGTTTCAAATGTATCATAAAGAACAAAGTAATGTAGTATATTTCAAACAATTTGAAAATAACTTATAACTAGAGTTGTAACTCTCGGCGGCGCACTGTGGCCAATAAAGGAAACTTTTTTTGGAGAAAACCTTGTAATTTCTAAAAATGTACGGGTGGGATTAATATTTTTATTCGTTTGGTAATAACTGAATTTTACTAAGCGTAACCAAAATTATTGCTAATATAGCTTAACAAAGCAAGGCATGACTATATCTCTTGGCTCTAGGTGGCGCCAAGAAATATCTTTTGGTGCTGTTTGTGGAGAAGTAATGACATAAGCACGAGAGGTGAGAAAGGGTCGTGTTCGAAGCCACGCTGGTGACGCCGGGGAGGTAGAAACGTGTCCGTCGGCTAACGCTGTCCCTTTTCTCGCTTTCTTTATTGCTGGGAGTGATTCCACACATACTATAAGCTATATTGGCATTAATTTTGGTTATTGTTACTAGGCACCTTTTCATGTGTATTTTTACTAAGCGTATAATTGATTTATCCTTTTTTCAGCACAACAATGTTGTGTTTTGAATTAAAGAGAAAAATAAAACAACTTAGAAGTTTGTTCAGGAGCGATAAATAATAATCGTAAGTGAGGATCATCTTGTGCATGACATCTTCGCTAGTAGATTTTCTACTAGTTTAGTAAATTAGATGAAATTTTTGCTACGGCCCTAGTTATTTCATCAATGACAAACAAATGCCAAAGATAACATATCAATTATTTATTTAAAATCATATAGGTGTCAATTTAAGAAACAATCTAATTTATAATAATATTGATTCTATACTATATATATAATTTTTAAACAATTTGTAGTTGCGAATTTATTGTTGCATTTCTTTTTCTTTTAGTTCCGATGTTGCAACTTACCACGACTCTCCTAGTAGAAGAAGTAATTATCCTTTGTGGACAAGTAGTATTATCATTGGCGAAATTTTGTAGGCTTTTTATATTTATGCATTAAAAACGTTAATTTAATAAACAATTAATCAAAATTACTTTTATGAGAAAATTAACCTATCTGGAAAATTCTTCAGGAGTACCCAGTTTATATTTTTGATTATGATTTTATGATTCAACACATCTAAGAGGTAAATGTCATTCCAAAACGTTTAAATATTTAAAAGTAACACCCAAATGCACTCACAATGCTAATCACAACGTACGTGTACCTACACGCAGAGAAAGGTTACCAATAACTGCCGCTTCGATTTCTACCTGGTGGGCAAGCGATAGCATTATGAATCGGTTGAATCATATTAGCTCACGTTATAGAATGTGTTTGGTTAATCTTTTATCCTTCCCCATAAATAAAAGTTAAACACAGTCAGATCTGAAGATCTAGCTGGACATGGAAAAATAAATCCTCATCCAATTCACTGATATGGAAGCATATTCTGAAGATAGGCACGGACGAGTCGCAAATAATAAGCTGGACAGCCGTCCATATTGAAAACTATCGTGTTTTTCGAGTTTCGAACGAAACATCTTCTAAAAGTATTGGTAATTCGTTACGTAGAAAGTTTAAGTATGCTTCGCCGTTTAAGTCGTCTTCAAAAATAAATGGTACAATAATCTTATCATCAAAAATGACACACCAAACATTTATACTCCACCTATGTTGCTGATCAACCTCTCTCACCAATGAGGATTTTCTCTGGACCAATAATCCATATTATGGAAATTTACCTGCCCATCATTAGCAAAAGTAGCTTCATCAGTTCACAACACGCGGTGTAGGAAGGCAGCATCTTCGTAGCAGATATATTTTAACCAATTACGATTATTGAGTGTATAGTTAAAATTTGTATCCGAGAGGACTTGATGTAACACCGTATTGTATGGATGTAACGTATTGTCTATTAGGATGCAATGAATTGATGACTTACTTATACCTACAACGGAAGACATTTCTCTAGTGCTTGTGTGAGGATGAACTGTAACATATTCAAGTATGTTTCTCACATCAGCTTCAGTAACTACCTAGGTTGAACATACCCTATTTCATGTAATCGTGTCGCCAACGTTAAAATACTTCTCAGCTGAAATATTTTCTTTCTGAATACTTAACGACATATTCTCGTTCAGCAATACACGCGTTTTCAAAACATTGAAAATACACTGTAAGCATATCATATCCCTCAGTATTAGAAAACGACATTTTTTATCATTCAAACGGCTAAGAAGCAATCTTTAAAGGCCAGTGCGCAGCAAAATTCAATGTATTTATTACAATTGTCAAATAAATAATTGTTTCCATAGCATGCTAAATTCTGCTGTTGTAGCCAAATGATACTAGATGTTGTTACTTTTATTTGAAAAAGTGATCAAAAATAAATAATCATATTAAACTAATACCGACACAATTTTGTGTGTAAAAGAGTAAAAGTTATAATTCCTTTGTTCATGGCCGACTAAGATAGGTTTCGATATTATTAAGTAGGTATTTGTCGCTGATAGGGAAAATTTTACTGATAATAGACTGTTTTTGTTGATTATCTGGAAAAGGAAAAAGATATCACTATGCGGCTTTCGCCACTTCTTTAGTATGTCAAAACTCTTCAAACACAACATAAGAAAAGCATATTGTTGCATTTGAATTTTTAGGGATAATTGAGAAAAACTCGTACAGTTGGGAATAACGCCATCTGGTACATTCCTTGAACATGAAGGGATGGCACAAATTGCGATGTCTAAAACAGCGCCGAATGCTCCTTCAAATAAGTCCACATTTCTTTAATTCGGCTAAAAACTGCAGAAGTTATACCAGGTTTAGTTTTACATGATTCGACGTACTACACTTATTATTCACAGTATAACAAAACGTCTTTAACCAAAGTGGTGCGTAATTAATTAAGCTTTTTAATAAAGTATTAAAATCATAGTTAATCCTGGAACTTTTACCGACTAATTTAAAATGTAGTGTTGAACTTGGCAACTGCGCCCCCTATCGCTCATGTTTGGAATTTAAAAATACTTTCACTACATTTCCTTTGCCACTTTAGTTATGATTTTTTTTTCCCATCTCTATAGCTATTGTAATTTCACGGTAGTTTTCCGATATCGCCGGTTCCCACTCTTAGTGGGACAGACTGTATATACGCGGTATGCATATATCCATCATGGCATCTCCGATCGGCGGTCGATGTTAATATTCGTAAAGGACAACGCTCCGTATCATTCGCGGCAGCTCATCAGAGTTCCTACAAATACAAGTAACAAGAAAGATATTAAGAATTTTAGAAGCAAATGCATTGTATTATGAAAGCCATTACACGCAAAAAACAATACTAAAAGTAATAGGGACGAAGAGATATGTTGAGAAATATGTGGATTTGAAAGCCAGAAAAGCAGGAAATTACATTGTGTTACGTTTACCACCGTATTGCTGCATCTTCATGCCAATAGAACTAATATGGGCTCAACTAAAAAAAACATCATAAGGCGAACAAATCAAACTACCAAATTTAGCGAAAGCACTATAATAAGCATTAAAAATGCCATAAAATACCTAACTCCGGAAAACTGGAAAGGTGCCATTGATCACGTTATCAAAAAAAGAAAAAAATACGTGGACATATACTAGGGTACGTAAGAATTCATTTATAGGCGTGAGTCCCATACATATAGCGAATAATGTTGTCGCTTGTGCTAGGAGCGTCCCCGATTCACTTCGAGCGGCCCCCCACCTTATACTTTCATAGCGGGCAAACGTTGTAACACTGTCCATATATTTTAGCGGTTAACTTTATTACGGAACTACTAACGCGGTACAAGGAAACAAGGCATGTAATTAATATATGTTAACCTGTAATAGAGATGATATGCAATATGACACCAGTACAGAGCGTTCCTGCGTTACCATCTTTCTTAAATTAAACGCGAATCAAAGCTCCACAAATCTTCGATTATTTATGCAACCGAAGCTGCACGTGCTGCATATCCAGCGATGCCTAATTCCGGATTTTTCGTAAATAATTATTAATTAATATTTGAGTGTATGCGGTTATTTATCACCTTTTCAAAGCGTGAAAGACATAACTTATTTTAACAATTTGAAATGAACTATAAAAATATTAGATTATCGTGTACACTGCGCGTCAAAATTAAACCGGCGATAAGAATTGGTTCGCAATTTCAAAGCTGATTTCTTTCGAAGCTTTTATGTTATTAAAAAAAATTATCAAAATCAAATTAGCGGTTAGATAGAAGATTAATTTTGAAATTGTGACCATTTCTCAGTGGTAAATTTTAATGCGTACTTTTTAGCGTAGTAAATTGCTGTGCCTTTACTTACTGCCTACATACTAATTATATATTTTTTTGTTACAGCTTATGGTAAAGTGTTCCTTGTCCGAAAAAGAGGCGGCTCTGATCATGGCCGTCTCTATGCCATGAAAGTTTTGAAAAAAGCCACGATAGTTCAAAAAAAGAAGACTACAGAACATACTAAGACAGAAAGACAAGTTCTGGAAGCAGTTCGTGATAATCCTTTTTTAGTTACTCTCCATTATGCCTTTCAGACTGATGCCAAACTTCATCTCATTTTAGGTAATTATTGAATATTATATACATTTATATTATATATGTTGCTTCTCAATCCGGTTGGAATAAAATAGTATTCTAACAAGCACAATAGAAAAATAACGAAAGCAATAATTTATTGTTAATGTTGTATAACTTCTTTAAATTCTAAACATGCCATTTGTTTAAAGACAATGTAATCGCAATTATTATAAAGTTCATGACTAAGTTATTTTGAGAGTATCTCTTGATGTTCCCCCATGCTGCATTGGTTAGATTGCATACTTTCTACAAAATTATTTTTATTGTCCCATATGTTCTAAGGCGGATAGAGAACAGCTGTCACTTTGTATACTAAAAAATGATTATAGTAAAAAACATTGTGCTTCTAAAAATCAAGTGTTTACTACGTTTGACCTTTGTAATACTGCCATTAATTCCGTTATTATGTCTGCATTGGTTAATTAAGCTAATATACCTATACTTACACAGATATGCATATTAAACTATACAAAATGGAAATATAAAATTGTAGATTTCGCGCATATATTTTCTAAAGTGCATCCAATTTGTTTATGAAAATTTGCAGATTTTTTTTTCATGTGAATGGAAAAGTTCTTGCCTCTACATTTGTTTCCGAAGCTGTTTACATGTTTTGCTAGCTACTTGTAATACAATATCTTTTAAATGCTTACTGTAATAAATCAAAGTATACAGGGTAAATCAAAAGTAATTTAAAGTTTCCAAACGTCCAAAACGCGCGTATATACAGTGTGTATTTGGATAAACCTAACTATACTCATACATTTTTTACTTTTAATTTTTACAGAAAAAATATTCTTCATAAAAAGTTCGTTTATTTTGAAAAATCATTCATGATCAAAAAGCAAGGAATTGTGTCAAGAGTAAAGACCACTTTTTAAATCACGTACTCAAACACTGAAATACTTCACTAAAACCCTTACTCACATCACTTCTCTAACCCTGGACTGCGTTTCAATAGCTAAGCTATCATCTTCAGTACTAAACTGCACTAGCAAATTAAGCGAAAACGAGATTACTTATTATACAAAAATTTTAAAGTTACGGTTGACTGACCGACGGTCATACATGATTTAATAAAGAGCAAAGGCTGGAAATTAGGGGTCCTAAATCTGCATTTATTAAAATATGTTTGTTTCTGTAAATTTCCATGCCTTCATAACATTTTAATTGAACATTGTTTTTAATGTTCTTCACTAACTTTATATTATCAACATTATGATTCTTTTCAAGCATATGAAGGGCAACACTCGATTTGTAAAACCTTCTGAATTTGAGATGCTCTTCGTACCTAACTCTTTTTGTTTGTCCAATGTTTGGATTCATTGTCTAAATAGGGTGTAAGATATTATTGCTAAGAAAGTTTGTAAAGATAAACAAATGTTCTATAGAAAAGATTATTGAAATTAGTCACCGTTAGTAAACCAAACCAACCTGCCCAGATAATTACACCATTTGAATTAGGTTAGGAATGAGTCATTTAAGTCTTTTAGCAAGGAGGAAATCAACTTATTAAACACATCGGGTTTGAAATACAACTTGAACTCTAATAAGCCCCCGGTTGAAGAAATTATAGTTGGTATAGAAAACGTGATCAGTACTTTTGATGGTAACACTAAAAACTTGACTCGTACAGCTTGTAAAACTCAAATTTTAGAAAATAAGCAACGAAATGCACCCGACCAAATCATTGCTAGAAGACTAAAAGACTGTGGTCATCTTGGACAATGACGATTATTTCAATCAAGTCAACACAACATTGTCACAAGGTGTTCGTATTTAGAATTAATGAAAAATCCTCTGTCAAAAATGATCACAGAAATCACAAAAGAGTAGTGTTAGAATGTAAGGTTGTCATTAGCGATAGTTTAAGATATAGACTAACGGTATTAAATCCAGTGTTACCTAGAATGTATTGTTTACCTAAGATGAGACACGTTGTTTCCAACATCAACAAGTCCAACTCCTTGCTTTCCAAGTGGTTGTCTGACAAATTGATGTGGCTATTAAAAATTTTTACGCGTTCATAGAGAAAATTAACGACATCGAGTTTACGGGATAACGAAGTTTAGTCTCGTTTGATGTAAGTTTCACTGTTTCCTAGCGTTCCAGTGGATTTAACTTTAACATATTTAGAAAAAAACTTTTGTTTGATAACCAAATGGATAGGTTTGTTAGTTTAATTTCTTAGGCCCAACACTTTGTATGAAATACAATTTTTTCCAGATCAACACCTCTTATCAACAAACGGAAGGAACGGCAATGGGTAACAGCTTATCTCCTTTTATGGCTAACCTCTTTATGGGTAAATATGAAACCGACCTTAAGAATACTTTAGCTATTTTAATCGGCTTTGGATTAAATATGTCAAAAACATTTTTTGCATCTTTGACACCGAAAGAATGTTCAGTAACTGATTTCTTAAGAACAAAATAAATTCAAAATTCCCCTATTAAATCAAAATCGTCTCTATTAAATTTACCCAGGAAGAAGAAAAAGACAACAGGATTCCATTCCTTGATATGTTAGTAATAATAAATAGAAATAAGTTAGAAATAGAAAACCTACTAGTAATTAACATTAATTATATAGGATTCTAATCATTCATGAGAACAAACTTTCGGCTATTAACTTCTTGGTATATCGTTTTTCTCAATTTCTCTTACTGAAGATAGGTATCAAAACGAACTCATCAAAATCGCTAACTTTAAACAGATTCTTCGATGTTGTTTATAATAATATTAGGAAACATAAGATTAGGATAAGAGTTAGAAATATAAACACACTGGAATCTATTGACAATAGTAATAAGAAATATGTTAAATTACTCTTTTACCAAATTACATGGAAGGTCTTCAAAAAATCTTTTTCAAATTTGATCGCAAAATTGTTTTCCATCAAATCTCAAAACCTTTTGATAGATCCTAAAACCCAGTAGATAACATGGATAAAATTAGGAATTTATGAAATTTCATGTAAAGATTGTGATCAAGTGCGTATTGGGCAGACAAAAAGGATCGGTCAGAGTTAGGTACAAAGAACATCTGGCTCATCTAAAAATTCACTAGGTTTTTTAAATCTAGTGTTGCCTAAGATATGAAAAGAATCACAATAATAATAATAATTCATCCCTTCACATTCCCAGCAGCTTCCGCCAATTACAGGGGGCCCCCGGGTTCGGCCATGAGATATTATCACGTTTTGCGCGCGTAGAGCGTCTTAGGATGTTTACCCTTAGCATTCGCCAATTTTGAAGTAAAGAAAGCTGCGGAACACCTTACTCGGAGAGTTGGCGAGTCCGAGATTTGACCAGATACCTCGAGACTGATAGCCCAGTGCGCTAAACCCACTATGCCACACAGTCCCCAATAATGTTGATAAAAACGTAGAAAGCAATGTTCAAATTAATTGTTATGAATGCATGAAAATGTATCAAGCCAGTTTATGATTGATTTACGTAGCTGGTAGTAGGAAAAACATTTTTTAATGAATTCAAATTTAGAACCCCTTCTTTGTTAAATAAATGTATGACCGCGGTCAATCAACCGTGTGTAGTACGGGTTTTAGTAAGTGCATCAGTATTTAAGAGTAATTTAGAAATAGAATAAGTAAAAGTTGTTTTAAATGTCACTAGAAGTTCGCACATGAAATTTGGATGTTGTTTTTCAGTGTAGCATTTTACTTTAGTTGCGTCTACTTACATAAGGGGTAACCGTTGGCTGTTAATGCTTTTATAAATTTAAGTACGTACCCTATTTCCCTTATCTAATAATTGATTGTGATAAACATAAAATGAAATACAGTGGGTAACCGGTTAACAAACATTAATCACTTCCAAGGCTATGTTCACTAACCATCGATTTGCCATAATGTTCTATGGAAAATCGGTTAATTCGTTGTGAAAGTACAAAAACTGAAATAAACAACTGTATCTTTTTCTTAGTGTACGTTTATTTGTTGTAAAAATAATATACACAGAAGATGAAATTAAAAAATGCATATTAATATATTCTGGTTTTTGGAGCATGAAGGAACCGGTGCAACGTCGATTGCCCTTCCCTTTGATTTTCAGAAATAATGGATGATTGGATTATAGTTGTAGAAATCCCAACTCTATTGATTTCAACCGGCTTGGGTGCCATCTGATGACCGTTATTCTAACATCATTCACTTTTTTAAAAGATCTATATTACCAAATGTCGACTTTCTTATCCGAACATGTGTTCAACATGTCCGAACAAAAAAAAATCCTCCAAAGTGTTCGTTGTACGGTTTGTTAAATTTGTTAATACAAATCCAGAATTAACTAAAATAACTATGCCAACAATGAACAACAATTTTCAAACCATGTAGATTACGTATGTAAAAATAAGATCCCGCGTAGATGTTGCGGTCGAGATGACGTCCAAAGTTAAAAAAAAATCAACTCTTAAATTTCACCATTCTAGATGGGGCTTCATCTTTATATACGTATGTATATACGTAATCTATATGGATTACAAACCGTTATAAAATTGAAAGAATAGTTAAATTACAAACTTCACATCTGAACTTCTAATGGTATTTGAAACAACTTTTACTGCTCTTTTGTGCTTAAATAGCACAAAGTCATACAAAAAAATTTAAATCTTACATCAAAACTATTAACGAGGTGTTGGAGTCTTGATTGATATAAAATCAGTTTCGGAATGTGTGGCTCTTGCCTACTTAGGTAGGTAAGGATTCATTTGTAGGCGCGAGTACCATACCTATAGCGAATAATGTTGCTGCTTGTGCTAGGAGCGTCCCCATCTCGCTTGCGCGGCTCCCCACCTTATACTTTCATAGCGGGCAAACGTTGTAACACTGTCCATATATTTTAGTGGTTCACTTTACTACGGAACTTACTAACACGGTGTGTATGTATTTAGGGCGCACACACCTTGTGTTAATTTCAGCGATTGTTGTATAGTTAGAGACACATACTTACAAACTATTCGAGATGATAGCGGTCATCTGGAATTAGAAGAATTATCTTACACTGAATCAAAGGAGACATGGTGTGTGTTTTAAAAAATACACAATTTGTATTAATACTTCAAATTTCCAATGATCATCCAATTTGCTAACAAATTCGGCATATTTTATGAAGAATGCTCAATTGGTAATTTAGACTTTCTTGCACGGTTAATGTTAGTGTGCTGTGCAAAGGGTGCATGGGATTATTCAAAAGTAAATTCCTAGTTTGAAATGGCCGTAACTTGGAAAATTCTCAGATTCCGCAAAAATAAAAACACCAACTTGTTTGTAAAGAAATAGGTTTTTATTTTTAAAAGAAGAAACAAAAACAACTTAAGTATGCCCACAACCGTGATGTTCATTTAAAAATAGTCGTTCTGCCAAATTATGAGTTAGCAAGAGCATTCCCAAGAATGTTCTCGATGACATGTAATATCCATTGCTTCAGTTCGTCACGAGTAGTCGGTTTTCTAAAAAATTCCCTTTTTTTGAGGTAATCCCGTAACCAATAGTCAGCCGGATTCATATTTGATCTAGAAGGCCAACTGTTCTGAAAATGCCTACTAACTACATGATCGCTAATGCTTTGCATGGTAGTGGTTTTACATTATTGAACACCGTCTTGCATAAAAACAATGTTGTCAATATTATGATTCTATAATGGTGGTAGTACAAACCCATGCCCAAAAATTTGAAAATGTCGCTGCCCATTTTTTTTCGTTTGTCCATGTTCCATTTCTTCATAGAAATAAGCTCGTATTAGAAAATTTGACGTAAAGCCGCACCAAACACTATCTAACCATGACGCAATGTAATCCTTGCTGAACAATCGTATTTGGATTAATTTCTACTCATATCCTGCAGTTATGTGTGTTGCATTTAATCCAAAATGTACCTAATCTGTACAATAGATTTTGTCTAGCCATTCAGCATTACTTTTTCCTCAAATTTAATGCACGAGCTTACGAAGTGATTTTACAAATTTAAAATAGAATTCAAAATTTTCTGATTTCCATTTGATGACAAAGCAAGAAATGCATTGAAGAAGGTGGAGCACGGATTTTTTTCTGCACATTGCTCCTTAGTTGAGTAGAACTTAGGTCCTATCAGCCTAAACCTTTCAAAAACATGTAACAAACAGCCTTATTAGTTTTTTTATAAAAATACAAAAAAAAGTTTTTAAAACATGGCTTTTTATTTTTATTTGTTAGTATACCTGAATAAAAAAAAACATTAGAAAAAAATTGAAATGCGAAGAAAAGCTATATTGCACTTACCCAATGCGCCAGTTTAACACCTCCCGATGTCTTATGTAGAAACATTTAAAAGTCAAAATCAATTTTTCTCGTAAATGAAAAGCAATCATAATAACTAAATAGTAGCAGAAGTAGTAAATAACTATCTTCTTATTACCAAACACTTTTTTTTCTGAGCGTTTTTTTTTATCAAGACTTGAGTTAGGCGAAAAAAGGAAAGTGCTTCAAGGGATTCCATGACTAAAAATGTTTGAGAACCGCTGCTCTAAACTATAATGATATCAATGTGGAACCAAACTGTTAACATGCACATATACAAAAGATAGTACCTTTTCAAACTGGGAACTTACTTTGAATAATCCTGTATATGAGGGAATATGTATATCCAAATTCAGTACTTTTGGATAGAAGTTCTTATTAAAAATACCCTTTAGTCCAGACTAAATATATACAATATGTGTCTTACACAATATAGTGTATCTTTCTAATTCATATAGTCGAAAAAGTTAATGTATGTTTATTGGTTTTTGTTAAACTTAACCAATTTTCTTGCAATATAAACCTAGGATCTGTTATATAATAATCCGGTGAAAGAAGAACTAACGTTAATTCGCACAAATATCCCTTTTTGATGAGTATAGTAGGAAACGATTAACTATTCCAGAGTATCATTCAATTATCTGCTTATGAAAATATGTAGCAACAGTAGTTCTGGACTTGCAAAATATAATTATCTGGTAGTGTGTTTCTTTCATTTAGTACACAGCACGTAAGTTTCACTTAAAGCAGTTATATATTATTTTGAAATAAGCACCTTATATTTTGATTTTTTGCTTCCTTAGCTGGTGAAAGTTTAAGATCTTTCACTTTCTCGAATCTCATTAAATAACTTTGTTTCGAATATATTTAGAAACTTTATTATTCTCTTGTTAATAAATTACTATACGTACAAGTACTTTACGCTTTAAATGAACTAGTGTACGTAAATGTTTTATCGCAATAAACACTCAATTTGTTTATTGATCGATTCGATATGGCATTTTGTTCACAATGTTTTAAAGCGTTTTATTGTTTTTCGAACTTTAGATATGTTGACCCATTTTATTCGCTGCTAAATATTTTTAAGGCACTTCTCAGTTCCCCTTGTTTTACTTTATTAGTTTCGTGCCAGACACTGAGGCTATTCAGTAGAATATATATTTAAAAATATATATTACTTTAGAACATGCAATGTTTCTGTTCCTAAATGATTATTTCTAATTATATTTCATTCTTATTTACATTTTAAACACTTTCACAAAACAACAAAAACTTAAAAAGTAAAGATAAATTTAATTTTATTCACTATTGTTGTTAATACACATGGTGCGATAAATAGTAAAATTTGTACTTTTATGTCCTTGTACATATTAATGACTTGTAGAGATTGTTATACTGCTTTATTTCTAATAATAAAGCAGCATTGTTGATATTATGAATTGAATTTGTATTTTAAATATTAGACTTCCACTTGAGTAAATGTACTTATTACTTTTACAATGAACGTATCTACAAACTCACAAAATCGGTTTTAAAAGAATATTATATCATGATGTGATGTTATTAAAATTAATGTTATTCCATCATTTTTATACTTTTCGCCACCACGTTTGTTTTAACGTATTGTGTTTGTATTTGTGACGTATTTCAAAAATAAAAACCTTACCACATACAATTTTAATAACATAGCAATGACGTCGTAATGGATTTGTGATAACGAATCTCGTTTGCTAATAAGAAGAACCCATATCTTGCAAATATAGAACTCAAACTCATTTATTCCGATTCTTAGCAATTATTTCATGATTGTTTGCGTTTTGAAAGATGTACTTGTTTTAAGCATTTGAGAATTTTCATCGCTTAGGAAGTCATTTTCAGTGCTTTGAAGTATCATTAGTGCGCCACGTAATTAAGTCACACGCAAATGTCAAAATTATTTATCTAACAATGGGTTATCTCACATACAAAAATTTAAATTGATATTCAAGGAGACACCACTAAATGTTTTTTATACATGAAGACTAGGGAATTCCACGGAGTTTACATAATTAATTTATCAAGAAGCATATTATAAATAATTTTGTTTTTGACGTTGGCAAAATTCTTTGTACCTAACAAAATCAAAACTATCACTGATGCCGATCTTTTGCTTTTGGTAATTCCAACTTACTAAATGTTCTTCCACTGAAAACCGAAGATGCAATGTGTTGTGGCCAAAATATATTTGTTATTGGTGCTTATTGCATAATGTTTTTTCTTTAACAGACTGATTTAAAGTTGCTTCAAATTATAAATTTTTAATCTTAATTTATACAGTAACCGACATAAATGTTGCGACATAACGGCAAATTTTTTAATTATTAAGGTATGGTAAAAACATTTTTGAGGGATAGATTCAACATATCTAAAAACACCAAAATTTATTTTAGCACACATCACGTGATCACTAGTATGGTGCAAAATTTAAAAATATACTACGAATCGACAAAAGTGAGGTTAGATCACATGATATCCAAAAAAGTTATTTGGAAAACTTGCTTAGAATTCAATTTTAGACTATATGCAAATTTTGTAAACATAAAAAATAAAAATTACAATTTTTTATAATTTTTTTAATAAATTACATATATATAGATTGTATCCAATAGTAATAAATAAATTTTTCAAAATTTTATTCTAAATTACTTAGTAAACATTACTTTTATTGATAATTAATGTTGAGTGAACTACAAAAAAAAATAAAAAATGGAAATTGTACATAGTTTATTTAAAAAATACAAAAAAAAATGTGATTTTATTTTATTTTTAATTTGTTTACAAGAATTTGTATATAACCCCAAAATCAAATTTTAAGCAGCTTTCCTAAATAACTCCTTTTGTTATAAAATCATCTAACCTCACTTTTTGTGGGCCCATAGCATATTTTTTTAATTTGCCGTCACACTAGCGATCACGTGATGTGTGCCTAAATAAATTTTGGGATTTATAGATATGCTGAACCTATTCTCCAAAATAATTTTGCTATATTTTAGTAATTAAAAAATGTCCCTTATGCTGCAACATTTATGCCGGTCACATATTTTCATTCTGTACTTGGTTCTAAGAGTTCCAGTGGCTTCCATGCGTAATTTACTCGGAAGCATATTCAACAATTTCAAAAGATGTTAAAAATTTGTCAGAGAAATATTTTTTTTCTATTTGACTAAATTTTGCCCAAAATGTACGAGGGCGTATTGAAAACTAATGCCTCCATGGCTATAACTTTATTAGTAATAGATATATTGTTTACATATAAGTATGAATATAGACTGTCCTCTACCCACTGATAATCACTTGTCCACATAATCGCCAATGACAGCAATAGATTTACGCCAACGTACTACGTAGTCTGAAGTCTTCGCACGGCATCATTTCCGCACCTCCGTTATCACCTCTGCATCCGAACAGAAACGCTTGCCCTTGAGATATTCCTTAAGCTTCGGAAAGAGAAAAAAGTCATAAAGCGCAAGATCTGGGCTACAAGGTGGATGAGGTAAAACGTAATGAAACCAAAGCT
Source organism: Dynastes maya (assembly GCA_029619315.2). Taxonomy (NCBI): domain Eukaryota; kingdom Metazoa; phylum Arthropoda; class Insecta; order Coleoptera; family Scarabaeidae; genus Dynastes; species Dynastes maya. The sequence continues at coordinate 12,888,172 of JAROYE020000005.1, read as the reverse complement.
TCTCCAGTGCTATACGCGTTCTCTGACTTGTGTGAGGCCGAGCGTTGTCATGATGCAGAATTGGCTGGACATCCGTCGCTTCAGATTTGTTATGGTGTTAACATATCTTTCGGAGTTGACAGTACAGCCACGTTCCAAAAATTAAATATGAACGATGCCATCACAATCCCAGAAAACGGTAATCATGGATGGAACTGCTTTGAATTTTTTCGGTTGCGGCAACCCTTATGTCTACTCCATAGACGACGTTTCTTTTCAGGGTCGTAATGATGTGCCCCCGTCACAATTCTGTGAAGAAAGCCGGTCGTCATTTTTAGAACAGTTCGTGCGCAAACGCGAATGTTGCTGAGAATCTCCACTAGGAGACTTAATGTATCAAGAGTTAATTTAAATGGCAAACCAGTTTTGACACTGTCTGGCCCATCTTATAAAAGTTATGGCCAGGAGGCTTTAGTTATCAATACGCCCTCGTAATTCTCTTTAGTTTTGTATCCAGATACATACATACCTACTTTTTGTTTTAATTTAATGCATGTTTTTTTAAATTTTGTGGACTTGAATTTTTATTGTTAGTACTCAGTCTCATAAAAGTATAGTTTTAATATTATAAGCTATATTTAAAATTGCCAGATTTATGAATATGTAACCTGTACAGTAAATTGTTGGAAAATAATGTGAACGATTTAAAAACGAAAAAAAAAACGTTGCCATTATCTACTTTTGTTTACACGATAATTTTTCAGTTTGTTTGGTTTTGAATTTATTACTTATTTGGGGACTCTACATAAAATACCAATTCCAAAAAACAATTCTGTTAAATGTTTTGGATTTTATTTAACTTGAAGTTCAAAATATGTTAAAAGTAAAAGCAATACATTCTATCATTTGCAATAATATTGTATCGAAAATGCATGTAATTTTAGGGAAAAGCAAGTTTACAATATAATACACAAAAAATATACGTATATCGGAAGTTTGGAGCAGTACTAAATGGTACATTGTGTTCCAGTGACTAAAAAAATGAAATTCAAAGCGGTAGAAACTTCAAAAGAATATATTGAAATATGTATTACGAAGTATTGAAAAGTTTAAAGCCTCAACATGAAGTGACGTTACTCGTCAAAAATATTTTGTTAATATAATTGCGCATACGTTGAAAGATACTTTTTAAAATTTCGGCCATGTTGGACGCTTAGTTGTTGACAGAGTATGGTTTTGGATAGTAAAACCACAACCCAATCTGAAAATTTGTGTACCGTAGAAGAAGATCCATGCTTTCGGTGGTTATCTAATCACATGTATCTTTGCAGCTGTTGCCTATACTATGTGAGTTATGCAGGACTTTTCCGTGGGCGGTAGGGGGAGATCTACACATGCTTCAAATAATTCAGTTCAATTCGTCTTCGAACCACGTTGAATCTGTGGTTCCTTTCAACACCCTAAAATGTGACAGGAATTTTACTATCGACTAGGATACTGTAAAACAAAAATAGGGGCGAATTTTTAAAGCATTTGATTTAGTTTTGCGTATGAAGAAAATTTTGCTTTGTTTTTTTATTGGTTGTTTATGATAATAGTTTCAGTTATTGTTTTTGTTGGGTGAACGATTTCAGTTCGATTTGATTTTTTTATACTTAGAATCCAGTTTTAATTTGAAATATTTAGTTTTTTTATTTTAGATAGTAAGATTTAAGTAGTAACAAACGGTTTTGGTTACTTTCCCGCTCTATGTTATTACTTTACAGTTATTTATTTTATGATTTATTTTTAAAGTTAAATTTCCTTTATTAATTAAACTTTGATTTTCCGTATTATGTGAATTACCGTATAATAATTATCGTTCACTAATCGCCCACTACTTGTATGCCGATCACAGTTGAACTGGGAATATAGAGATTGGAGACTGAAGGGATGCAGCATCCCGGTTATGATCCGACAACTGTGTACGCTTAATTCATTGCATTAGGCACCGAAAATTTGGTTTCCGTCCGTGTATAGAGGTTTTCCGTAATGGTCGTTCCAGTAAAAATATTATATCGCTATTTTGCTTCTGATTATACCGGAAATGAGTATCAGCTTGCTTACTTTAATTATAACACCTGTATATATCATAATCTTCCCATAACCAACCCATATTATTGTACAACATGTCCACCTAGCGCGTCAGCGGAGGGTAATTCCTTTTTGAACAATTTAAAGAAAAAGTTTTCAAATAAAAAATATTCGGATACAAATTTTGCGTAACATAAAACTCGTCGATGCAAGTTTGCTTTTTTTTTTAATGGAACACTATTTATTATTACGCTTTTGGATGCCTCTCTTCGCTTCATGCTAATTTTCTTACAATAATATACAATATATTTCATTTTAAAAACAAAACTTGTAACGTACACTGTGCAAACTGAACACCCTGTATACTTGAGTGTATTTTGTTTGTTTGAAAACATTCTGTAAATTACTCACGGAAGGAATTTTATTTTCCACCCATGCTGGTGGACAGCTGTATATGTTTCGTTCAAAATTTTCCTATACTTATTTCTCGTCATTTGAATGAAATTTTAAAGATATTCATTTTCGTAATCTCAGGTTACAACTCGAAAGGAAGAGGTTGAAATATATTGACTATGTAGCATATAAATTCTATTATGAATGCTATATTATGCTTAATTCAGGATAACTAAATATCAGCAAGCTGATTTAAACAAAAACAGTTGATCAGTTAATTATTTTAATGGAAAACCCTGTATATTATTAGCACATTTGATTTATTTGATCGTTTTCTTTTAAGAAAATGTAACAATTGTTATACCTATTCGAAATAGTTTAGGAGTTAATATACAGTGCGGACCTAAAATGCCCCCCCCCCCCACACGCACGCACATGCTAACTATTGAACGACAGAAGCTAGCGTTTTTAGAAAAAGTAGGTCGATTTCTACTTTTTGTTAGCTAACTTTTGCCGTTTTTGTATTTCCGATATCACCGGAAGTGACGTTAACTTTCTTATTTGAAATAGAACACTCTGTATATTTTTACGTTTCTGGAAAGGTAATCGAAAGGCGAATCCAACGATACCACGTATGTTATACTTTAACTTAAGAAATATTACAATATACGCAATACGGTTTTGGTAATCTGTTTTTGTTGTGACGCAAGTTGGCTAGGAAGGAGCGCTAAATTGCTTCTTAGACGTCAAGTGATCTAAAGAACTCGTTGCTAAGCAAAGTAATCATAACAATTGCCCAAAATGTCAAATCTCAATTCCAAAAGTGTAAATTTTCTGTTATTTATTGTTATTAAACCCGGGATTTGTTACAAATTTTGTTCTTTGTGCTCGTTATTATTTCTTCATTTTAACTTGTTTTGCTAATTGTTGTTTTTTCCTTTACTTTATCGATCTTTATTTTAAATTTAATTAATTGTGATAGATTTGTTTAAATTTGTTAGTTTTTGACAGGCAATGTGGTTAAGTTTCCGTTTTTTTATGTTGTTGATTTTACAATGGCCTCCGCATGAAATACGTAAGATAAACATCAAGAACCTAATTTTAATATTCCATGAATTTGGCAACAATTAGCACGAAGTGGAACATAATGAACACTGCCCTTGTACACCGGAAATATTTACTTTGCGCTAAGTAAGGATAGATAGTATAAAATTTACAGAACAAAGGGGGGCTTTAACAGAAAATAATATGATTTAAATTATTATGCAATTTGTTGGGCAATCATGGCAAATAAGGTGACAATTGTTGCTAGATTTACGTAATATTAAAATATACCCAGCAATTTTGCATGATAAAAAACACACATTTTCTATCAAATACTAACACATTTAAACAAACTTACTATAATTACGTATTGTCTATCGAAAACTAACAAATTTAAACAGACCTACAATAATTAATTAATTGCAATAAAGTTCAATAAATTAAAGAAATAGCAACAATTAACAAAACAAGTTTCAATGAGCAGAAATACTAACGAGAACAAAGAAAGAACGTATGACAAATGCAGGATATAATAACAATAAGCAGCAAGAATAATTTGCACCTTTGGAATTGAGATTTGACAGTTTGGCAATTATTATGATTACTTTGCTTACCAACGAGCTCTTCAGATCAGTCTGACATCACAAGAAACAATCTGGCGCACTCTGGGGACACTTTAGGTCCGCACTATATATGGCTTCCATCTTCCATTGAAAAATCTACTACATCTGCAGGCATCGAACATCTAGGTTAATTAAAGGATTGTGATCCTACAAGAGCCTCTCCCGGTGCCCGTGGGTAGTGCGCTCGGACGGCAAACGGGTTGTCATGGGTTCCAATTTTACCGACGTTTAATGAGTTTTTTTTATTTCATTGGAAATAATAATTAGTTTTGGAGTTATTTTAGTTTTTTCTATATCAAATTTATAATTTTTGGCACCATACTGTGCATTATCGAGTTGTGTAATGTTATTTGACGCCTGGTTGGTTTTCCTGTCAACTGTTTTTCATAACAATTAAATTTTTTTGGGGGGTCTTTTGTATATTTTCTAGAATTTTTATCTGAATCGGGGAGGAATGATCTTTCATCCACGCATTAGATGAACAAACTATAGCTTTATTACAAAGTATATGCGATTAAATTTAGTAATTTACTATTGTAAAAAAAATTATGTCGGTACTGCTACATAGACTTAAGTTTATAATTTAAATGCTGAATTTTGAGTTATCTCAATAATTAATTCAATTTCCTGTATTTTATTTTGGTTCATCAAACGTTTAAGTTTTAATTGCAACGATTTTTTTTTGAAAGGGTCTCGCTTTTTGAAGTATTCATCAAGAACCAAGCTTTTTTATCATAAATTCTAACAATCTAAACGTTGTCAAATAAGAAACTGAACTAGTTTATTTCTGATTACGTATTTTGGTTAACTGTACTAAACCTTTTTATTTATAATGTATTTTGTAAGTTTAACTATTCTTTGCTGGGCCAAAAACAAGCATTAAAACAGCATTTCAAGGTCATCAAAAAATTTGCTGACAGAATTTCATTCATAAATAGGCCAAATGTCACTGTCATTACTGCATTCTCCCTTACTGGGGGATATTGTATCGTGTATTAATTATATTATTTGTATTATTTTAATATGGAACGGAGTGCTGTTGCGTGTACATGTACGTAAATATAGAAATTTAACATTGCAGAAGGTTTCATATATGCACATGGAATTGGTTATTGGGTAATACCTTGGAACGTGTTTACACAACGGTGTTTTGGGAATAGCTTGATACTTGCCTGTTTATTTATAAGCACATAATGTTTATTTTATTTTGGATTTTGTTTTCGTTAATATATGTATGTTGCATGTATGCCACGAGTTTCTAAACCAAAATTTACTAAATCATATTACATTTTTCTAACGGTCCCAAACTATTTTCCATCAAAAGTATCGGGTTACATAATTACTTAATTTTAAACTTTTATTACTGTTTTCCCATAAATAATTTGCTGGTAGAGATAGTATAAAAAAATAAAAAAAAAGAATTTTTTTCCACCTAACCCACTTTTTGGAAATGAATCAAAAAAACCAAAAAATTCCTCCTTATTTTCCCGATTCGTTGCTGGGTGAATTATTCACGCATCTTTCCAAAAAGAAAATTTTACGGAAGACGAAGTGAGAATATATATAGGAGAAATAATATTAGCATTAGAGCATTTACATAATGTAAGTATTTTTCTACTTATTGTTTATTGCTAGTGTACGCGGAGAATTCCGATAGATCGGATATATCGATACAACATTACAAGTAAAATATATACTTACTGATGATTCCATTCGACCATGTAATTAATTGGGGAAGCCCAATTACATTTTAATATCTAACAATCTGGAGTAAACAGATATTATTTCAGAATAAGTTAAATTGGATTATTATGGAAAAATATACAACGTGTACACCTAGTGCGTGGGCGGAAGATAATTTCTTTCCTGAGCAATTTACAGAAAAAGCTTTTAAATAAAAAAATATTCGAGGACAAATACTGCACAACATAAAATTATGCTCAAGTATATAGGATGTTCAGTTTCTGCAGCGCACGATACAAGTTTGGTTTTTTAGATAGAACACCTAATATGTTATCACGTTTTTCGATGCATCTCTTCAATTCGTGTCAACTTTCTTCAATATTCCCTACACCCATCTATCTAGTTTTTGAGATAATGAGTATTTCTTGGAGTTTTCGACAAGACATTGAAGTTGTCTTTAGATCAGCCAGGTTCTATAAGAAGGTCATCGATATGGTTGCCAATTGACAGAGTCTTTTTTGTAAACATTTCCCTATACCTAAGAGCGGTCCTTTTTTAGTAAGCTATGCGGATAAGTTTTCCATTTAAAAATGTGTGTGCTGTGACGAAATACTTATTGAAGCAAATATCTTTGTGGTACAATTGCATCATTTATTCTCCATCATCTATATCATTCCATCATTTTCCTACATACATTGTCTAGCAAGTCAACCAGAACGTATGAATAATACGAGGATGGCATGAGAAGTACCCGTGTTTGGAGACGCTGCATTAGCGACTGCAAGTACTATTCTTTAGTCGACGTCTGTCAAAATTTCGGAGAGATTCATCGAGTAGTGTTGTTTTGAGAGCTGTTGAAAGTGAACAAGTTTATGTATTTGTGGAATCATGGAAAAAGAACAATATCGGTCAGTGATTCGACTTCTTTTTTTGGATGGGAAAACGCGTGAAGGAATCAAAGAGAAATTGCATGCAGTTTATAAGGACCATGCACCTTCGATAACTACCACCAGATACTGGTAAGAATTTAAGCGTGGCCGATCATCCTGTTTTGATGAGGAGCAGCCAGGTCGTCCCATTGAGGTGACTACAGGCGATATGATCAATAAAATTCATGATATCGTGTTAGCAGTTGATAATTTTAAGGCAATATTTAGACATGTTTAAGCGCAATACTAGTGAGTTCCTGCGGCGTTATGCGACTATAAATGAGACATAGATATCACTACACGCCAGAAACCAAAGGTCAGTCGGCAAAATGTGCTGATTTATTAGGCCGATTCGACCCTGAACTAAAGAGAAAAAGGCCCCACCTAGCGACGAAAAGAATTCTCTACCATCATGATAACGACCCGGCCCACTCATCGACAATTACGACAGCAAAACTAGTCCAGTTGCGGTACGAACTGGTGCCCCATCCACTATATTCGCCAGATTTGGCCCCCTGTGACTTCTTCCTTTTTTTATACTTGGAAAAATGCTTGGTGAAAAGCAGTTCCCAGCAGCATGAGGTCGTCGCCGAAACAGAGACCTATTTTGTAGAGTTTGACAAATCCTATTATTTGGATGGCTTAAAAAGGTTGGAACATCACTGGACTAAGTGTTTAGAGCTACAAGGAGAGAAATAAATTTATTAAATGTAAAACAATTGCGTTGTCTTCCTTAACACAAGTATTCATCATACTATCCTCGTGGACAGCGAAAATAAATAGACAAATGTTCAAAAGTTCAACATACGAGGAATAGATTTATTTAAAGCATCGCGCACTAGGTTTTCTCAGTACTAAACAATATAATAAGAACATATTGATAGTTGTTTAAAAAATTTCGCAATTTAGCTAAATAGAAACGTTTATGAAAAAGCTTATGAATGAATTTCTTGAGGTAATGCAGAAGGTGGACATTACACAAAATAATACTCCCGAGTATGTTGTTCAATAAAATACAGGGAATCGCATTACAGTGTGCATGAAGCAAAATGGTGTTCACTTCGAATAGATGTTGAAATTGTATTAAATCTCACAGTTTATTTTAATCGATGTCTTAAAAAAAAACAAAAGTTTATAGTATTCCGGCGCATTCTATGCATTTTAACAAAAATATTTATTAAATAAATCTATAACAGTTTCTCTATCAGAACTCCAAGAAATACTTAATCGAATAAAATTTGAATCACCACTCTATGGTAACAACAGCATATCGTAATTATCTCAAATTATGTCAAATATCTCAAAAACTAAGATAGATAAGAATAGGGCATATTGATGAAAGTTGACATGAATTGAAGAAGGACTTTTAAAATCGTAATAATATACAGGGATCTCCGAACATATTTTATTTGAAGGCTTTTTCTCTAAATTGCTGAGGAAGGGAATTACCTTCCCTCCATGTACTAGGTGCACACGCAGGTTATGAAATAAATCATTAGTATTACAATTTTTAATCTGAGCTTTTTTTACAAGAACGTGGAGTATTATAAGCAGCATCGTACGTTATCGGCTACAACCTGGGGTGAAGCCAACATAATATCGATTTCGTACACAAATATGGTCTTGCCACCATCACTCAGTGGCGTACCGTTTTTGCTGTAAAATAAAATATTCTGTCAGCGGCGTAACATGCTTAATACGATTGGGAAAAACATATACAAGACAATAATTTAATTAAAATAAACACAAACAACTGAAAATTATGCTGCTCTTTTATACTGCAAGGTCAGTTCCGGTACATCGTTACACTGTCAGTCAGTAACTGCATACATAATCGGCAGAGAGGTAGCTCTAAGTGTTCCATCTCAGCAATGTCAAATTTGAGGGCAGTTCTGTTTAATGATCATAGTGAAGAGTGAAATAATCAAATTTCGCTAAACATGGTCTTTTCTTGATTTTTGTTGTAGTTGTGCAGTTAATCCCAAATTTACTCAGAAGATTTAAGTGCACCTGTTTCACAGATGATTGTGTTAATGTTGTAATCCTTGCGAATTGATAAGTTTTGATAGAATGAAGATATTTATATTTTATTAAAAATATTTGAAGCACAATTTTTATTAGAAGATTTTTACCCTTACATTTTTAACGGAAAGTTGTCCCAAAATTTAGCATGCCAAAGCGCACTTTTCTTTTCTGGAACTACCTTTTCCAACTTACGTAGTTCAGTGACAACACATTAAATACTCTCACATTTAGCTTTGATTTTTATTATTGGAGATCAACTAAAATTGGAAGACATGGTTACCCCAACTTACCTTAGTACCTTTTAGATACATTGCGCAACTTATAAGTAGACAGTCGGTAACCACCAACCCAAGATTGAAATTACAAGCTACGATTGGAAAGGACAAGAGTCAATCCTCTTTTACCCTCACTCTTGTAGGATTGAATGTAAATATTTTGGTTTAATGTAGGCTTCACTTTTAAATGTAAACAAGTGCTTCAAATTTTATGGTTTAAACATGTACAATATTTCAAAGAATACCATTAGCTAGAACTAAATTTTATTTTATTCATTTCCTAGAACTATAAAAAATATTAACTTTTAGTGTTGATGTTCTCGTAGGATGTCAAGTGGGCTCATATTCTTTGAAGAATACCCACATTTTCCTTGGGTTTACACTTGTAATACAGTCTCATGTCTATTACGTCATTGGTACACATACGTTACGTTATTTAGATCAAATTGCTTTAACATAAAAGCAATACCGTCTTTAATTTAATTTAGCTTGTTTTTAGTTTACTTTTACGATACGTGAAGAAAATGTAAGCATACTAAACTGCACGAATACCATATTCTCATACAAATTAGCTTGTTTGGTAAGTTTAACGCTAATGAAGAAACGTAATGAATTAAAAAAAAAAATGTTTTATAAGAATCAGGAAGAACACATGAACCGCATTACTGGCGAAAAAGTAACATCAGTGGTATTGGCCGATGCCAATAATAGCGAATGTGTTAATCAAACTGTCGCTTTTATACTCAACTATGTTTCTGCAAACTATGTTTACAAAATGTGTTCGCTCGTGAACTCTCTTATGTACAGTCACACGTCTCTTTCTTTAAATGACAGGATATCAATATCTTCCGTCAGAAGATATCCAATAAAGATTGAAGCGCTAGTAAAAGATAATATTGAGATACAATTGTCGAAATACACCGCTAGGACAACTTAGAAATGTATACAATAATAAAGCCTAGTTAATAATTAGAGTCCGGATTTTTAGGCACCAAATCAAAAAAAGGCACAATAAATGTCAGAAGTTACTTTAAACAATTTGAAAAACGCAACGTACGGCGAAAAAAAGCAATTAAAAAAGGCAAATAAGTTTTTGATTTCTTAGATATTGCTTTAATAATACAGTGTAATAATAAAAAAGGCAAATAAGTTTTTGATTTCTTAGATATTGCTTTAATAATACAGTGTAATAATAATAATAATAATTTGTATTAATTATTAATAATAATTACCCCACTACATTGCATGTTATGCATTATACCACTGAAGAAACTTTTTACATTGGCTTCCCGGTTGCATATTAATAGTTTTTCTAGATTAGAAGGCAGAGTTGCTGTCTTCTGGCAAGTAAAGTATTTTAGTTTTCCTACTTCTATGAGGATATTTAGAGCAGGATTTTTGTTAATAACATTTTGAAATTTAGTCGCCAGCTTTGTTCTATAGCTCCGAGAATATCCTGGATAGTTACTTTTATCCTATTTAAAATTTCTAAGAAGTGCTAATACCACTTTTTTTCAATTTCTTTATTTCATCCAGTATGTCACCAAAATTTGGGTGGATAAAAGCTGAACTATCTTCAACTTCTTTGTAATTGAAAGCATTTTGATATTTCTTAATGCGCATTGAATTATTTGCTTCAAAATTGTTAACAATCTAAAAGATATTTATAAATCTAGGCAGGTGTTGTTGAGTATAAAGAAACAATGCACTTCTTTCAGTGCTTCGAAATTTTTTGCATAAAAACTACAAGCTGGTATCCATGTTTCCCATCTTGTTGTGACAGGCTTTATAGGGTGTCTCAACATTCGTATGCCGTATATGTCTTATGGGAATTCGATTCACGGTTGCCATATCGTCCAATCATATGCTCCATTATTATTTCCGGTTCATTATTTGACATTTCATGCAATTAAAACATTTGTGGACGTTTTAGAAGTTGGTATGAAATCAATTTAAAAATGAATACCAAAAAGTTAAAGGAGAAGAATGGGCAATAATTAAAACAAAAATATGTTAAAATTTTGTGATTACACTACTCCATAAAAATTTGTGAAAAATATCAAAATATACACAGTGATACAGACAGATTTAATATTTAGGTTGTCAAATATTTATTAAACCGGTTTGGCTTTATAAACTATTTGTGATATTGTGTACCAGAAAAAGAGAGCTTATAGCAAAAATTCCTTTAGAAAAATGCTAATACTGTTTAAATTACTAATAAATACGTAATATGAAAAGTAAGAATATTTTAATTTTTTTATTTCCAAAAATTAAGAAATAATAAATCTAGGAATATTTTAACTCTTTACTCTTTACTGACGTAAATATTCATTGAAAGATTAAATAATTACAAAAAAATATATATTGTTTTTTCTGTACATATTACATATGCCGCAATTATAAGATGGTAATTGAACTTTATGTCCTCTTCCTTTTGCAAACACGTCAATCCTGTTTTTATCATACAGTAAATCTCTTTTTAGCACATCGTTTAGTGGTTGGTATTTGTTTCACACGAAACCATTCAATAATGTATTTACTCCATGCTGTCGTTGGATTTTTTTATAATTTTCCTTCAGCGCTAGGAGGAATTATCAGTAACAATTATTGAGCTCTGCGGTACATTTGTATGATTCTGAATCTGTCTCATGATGAACGTCAGCAGTGTTTTTTTTGCAAATAAATGTATGTATATTCAGCACCAAGAGTGTATAAATGCTTGTCGACTGTTTTGAATAGTATCTGTACATTTCTTATTTACTGCGTGCTCTATGTTCACCCATGATTCATCTGTTTATATTATACTTCGATCTGAAATAATATAAAATTACAAGTAAATTAACAATTTGTATACATGATAAGCAAATGAAAAGTATTAAATGTCAAGAAGTAAACTGTACTTTTTTTAAATACCTGAATGTTTCGTAAATAAAATCATCTCGTTCGATGAGTATACTTTTCCGTTCTATGTATTTAAATTATAGCCCCATGTGATGAAGTCAAGATCATCATCATCATTGACAGTAGCACAAATTGTATTTAAAGTAGGTGGCATATTTTGCATAAAAAGCCATGCTCTTTACGTCAAATACATTTTTGCCTGTTCTCATTATAAGTATGTAATCGGTCATTTATTTATATGCTTTTCCTTTTCTTGTCTTTTTGAGCTTGATAATATAAATATTTTTGTTGCTTCTGTAGTATATTATATACAGGATATTAAAAAAAAATGTTTAAATATTTAAGGAGCATATATTACGATCAAAAACAAGTAAAAAAGCCCTAATGAACATGGGTCCGCAAATCAATCGTTTTCGTGATAAGTGCATCTTTGTCTTTTTTGAAAGTCAACGAAAGCCACAATTTTCATTATCAGTTTAGTGCTTTTTTTTTTTTGCTTCAGTCATAGAAACCACGACTTTCTCTAAAGTAAAACAATTGTTTTCATAAATTTTATTATCAGTTCGCCGTGCTATCCATACACTGTTTTCTAAATAAATGCGATTTAATCAAAAAAGCAACAACTTTAAGTAAAACATTTTGTTTTCATATGATATTTGCGTTATTAGTTCGCTGTCGATTCATAAGATGTTTTCTGGTAGTGGATTTATTTTCGACGCAAGGGAAATTAGTTTCCGATCTGCAATGCTTTATTCAAACGCTAAAATGGCCATGATTTTCATGTACGGTCGTGCCGATGGGAATGCTTTGGAAGCACGTCGCCTTTATTGCGAGACTTTTCCCAATCGTCAACGGCCTTCGCATGTGATGTTTGGAAACGTTTACCAGCGTTTGGGGGATAGCGGTTCCTTCAAAAAACGCGTTTAAGAAAGCGGACGTCCAAGGTCAGTGTGTATGCCTGAGGTTGAAGAACAAATCTTGGCAATAGTAGATGAAAACCCCGAAACTAGTGTGAGAAAAATTTCGGCTGAAGTAGGCGTAAGTAGTCCTCTTGTTTGGAGAACTCTCCACTAACAACTTTTATATCCGTACCATATCCAACGGATACAAGCCCTTACTCGTCCTGACTACCGAGCAAGAAAGATATTCTGTCAGTGGTTTTTAAGGAAATCTGCTGAACACCATAATTTTTCTTCTAACATCTATTTCACTGATGAAGCCGGTTCACTAAAAATGGGATTTTCAACTGCCACAATAATCACGTTTGGTCGTACGAAAATCCGCATGCGGTTCTTGAATCCAGACATTAACAGCGTTTCAATCTGAATATCTGGCTAGGCATTTTAGGAGATCAGTTATTAAGACCGGTTGTTGTGCCACAACGTTTAACAGATCCTGCATACCTTAACTTTCTGGTAAACACCTTGCCCGAACTTTTGGAAGATTTCCCTCTAAATCGGAGATTGAATGTTTTGTTTATGGAAGATAGGGCACCGCCGCATTTTACGCTTGTTGTTAGGGAGCACCTGAACAAAATATTTCATAGAAGATGGATAGGTCGAGGGGGTCCCATTCCATGGCCTGCTAGGTCTCCCGACCTAAATCCCTTTGGGATTACTTGAAAAGTTTGGTATACGAAAACCAGTAAATAATCTTGCCGAGTTGCAACAGCGAATTGAGCAATGTTGTCAAACAATTCAAGCAAAATCGGGCTTTTTGGAAAGGATGCGGAGTTCCTCCTTAAGAAACGCTAAAAAATGCAAAAAAAAGAAATAAAAAAAACAATTGCACTTATCTCGAAAACGGTTGTTTTGCGGACCCATGTTCATTAGGGATTTTTTACTTGTTTTTGATCGTAATATATGCTCCTTAAATATTTAAACGTTTTTTTTAACACCCTGTATTGTACGCTCTGAGCAACCTAAAGCTTTACTTGCAGCAGCACTTACAATTGAACACATTGGCAATCATATGTTTTTCCTTATGACAACATTTTTCTCCCTTACTCCGTTTTCTGTCTACAGGCTCCCTTAATGCAGTGAAAACTATAACAAAATGTATAGGTTATCACATTTATGAGAACTATGGAAAATGTCCATATTTATCTGTATACGTTTGAAAGTGATAGAAATGTTCTAAACAGAACGCCTTATACAATTACAAACAATTCAAATGAAAATATATAAAACTACGATGATTATGACTTTCGACAGTTAACAGTATAGATATTTAAATAGATATTTGTTGATGAGCCTCTAAGGGTGGAAAGAGATACACTGTTGCTATTAAATTCCATACTGCATACGGAGGTTGAGACGGTCTGTAGAGGCAAAGGTAAATTAGGAAGGTTCTCTTTATAAACAGCAACGTGTAACTTTGAGCAAAATCTAAAGATAAACTAGCATATTATTTTTAATATATCGTTTTGGAAATACAGTGAAATCTCCCATAATGGATATCTCCCTTGAGTGGACAATTCCGTTATGCGGACAAATACTCATTTACATAGCATTCGCTATGTAGTTTATATGTATTTTGATCTCTCTTCTACGGACACTCTGTTGAACGGACATGGACACGAATTTTAGAAATTTAGACTGAGTACTTATCTCTCTTAGACGGACGCATACCTATAATGCCGAGGTCTTTCGAAGGTAATAAATCGAGGGCATGATTTTGAACGGTGGATCCCCGGCGGTAAATCCCCATCTTAACAGTATGATACAATATTTGCGGTTTATTAAACATTCGTGTTTTAGTTTGACTACTGCGCTTATGGTGTTTGAAATTGAATATTTAACATATAAGACACTTATATAACGTGTCTTATATGTTAAATATTCAATTACAATTACATAAATAGGTAAGTTTATCAGTTTAAAAGTTAAGTTTAGTTGCATATGTATACATACATATATGTGTTATTGCAATTTTTAGTTATAATGGCACCAAAAAGAAAAAATGTCACTAAAAGAAAAGATAGAACTTATTAAGTTTTCTGAAGAAGCCAAAAAAAGTGTAAGAGAGATTGCGAAATATTTTGGCACAGGTAAATCCCAAGCGTCAGACATTCTGCGAAAGAAGGAAGATTTATTGAGAGATTTTAATTTCAATTCTGTTTCAATTGGATTAAAAAGACGTTTTGTGTCATCAAATGGTAGCCATGTCGATAACATCACATTCAGGTGGTTTTCTGTAGCATGCAATAGAAATGTTCCTATTTCTGGAACAGTGATCAGAGAAAAAGCTAAAATAGCCGCAGAAAGTTTGGGAATAGGCAGCTTTAAAACGTCGTGCAGCTGGCTAGCAAAATTTAGGAAGCATCTTGGAATTTCATACAGAAGCATATCTGGAGAGGCTGCCGATGTAAACCCAGCATACGTGAAAAATTTCCTGGTTAAATTATCTTCGATTATGCAGAATTACAATGCTGACTGCAGATGATGATTGGGAAAACAAAACGACCACATGCATTTCGTAATTTAAAATTGGATCAACTACCAGTAGACTGGAAACACAACAGAAAGGCATGGATGACGGAAGAAATTATGACAGGTTGGCTTCGAGCATTTGACAGAAGAATGCAAATTAAGAAAAAGAAAGTCCTACTCTTCTTAGATAATGCTGCCTCACATCCAAAAAATATTTAGCTGGAAAATATAAAAATGTTTTACCTACCTCCGAACAGTACATCTGTCTGTCAGCCTTTGGATCAAGGCATAATAAAAAATTTGAAATTTTTCTACAGATCACTAATCTTAACACACATTATTAGCCGCATCGATAACATCGAATCTCCAAGTGTTCTAACAAAAAGTATCAACGTTTTAGATGCAATTTATCTCTTAAATACCGCTTGGAGTCGGGTAACATCTGAAACGATAAAAAATTGTTTCCGAAAATCTGGCTTTGTAATAGATACTCCAGTTGATACTAATGATGGATGTGATGAAGAAGATGACTTGTCACTTGCACAACTTGTAGAAATGTCAAAACTACTACAACATTGTAAATCTGATGCAAGACCTGAAGACTTCAATCTACTCGACAAAAACGTGTGTATAGAGAACAATGTAATTGAGCTACTAGAAGATCATGGTAATGATAATGATGTGAGTGAATTAAGCGACTATGGTGATGATAAAGGAGGCACAAAAAACCAAAACAAGAGAAATATTGCAACGTACAAAGAGGCCTGACCATTAATTCAAGATTTAAAAGTTCTTGCCACGAAGAAAAATGATGGAAAATCGCTGAATCTCCTTGTAGATCTTCAGACACATTTTCAAACGATATCGACATTTGCAGAAAAAAGACAAACAACAATTACGGACTTTTTAAATAATTGATGTTAGTTATTGTAGCATATATGTATATTAGGCTTTATCTTTGGATTTTGTTTTGAATATCTATCCATATGTACAAACTGAGTTTTTTTTTTATTTCTCATCAATGGACACTTCTCTTGAGTGGACAAAAATTTTGTCACCGTCGCTGTCCGCCCAAGGGAGATTGTACTGTGTATTATTTTTTTAGTAGAAGGAATTAATTTCTCGACACATGTAAATTCTTCTCTTGTAAATTCACACACACACGTGTAATCCATGTGCTAAACATGTTACATGTAACATGTGGCTAAAAATCTAAAACTTGCCCTGGTTTGATCATGTAAAGGGCGGCACGTGGGACAAACAGCAAAACTTTATCTTTTTTTTTCACGGAACCTGATTGCAGCGTTTCTTAAGAGAACTAATGTTAAGAACTGTTTAAAAAAATAACTATAACATACTCATATTATCGTCATAAAAGTTTGCTATTGTTTTATGACGCATTTTTTCAAGCACGTGCAAGTAAATGAGGAATTCCTGGTTAATTTTCTACACGTTTACCAGTGGTTTCGTCAACTGTCTAATATTGTCAAATGCCTGAAAGAACATTCTTAAAAAAGGAAATATAATTTGTATACAAACCAATTAGTAATTGACAGTATATATCTAAATAGCTTTTTTCTCAAGGTTGATTCGTCAGGAACTGATTAACCTCTGAAGGTTTTTAACAGTACAGAATTGGCCAACTTATTGAATGGAATATTTGCAGAAACCAGTGCTTCCCAGAGTTTTAAGCAAAATGTTGATGCGGAAAATCCGCTGTTCGAAGGACAACCAGCGATCACATTTTTTAATAAAAATTGTTGCTTGGTTTTATTTCATGTTTCAAAAGTATGTCACACGTCAAATGTTGAGTGACGTGGTACTTTTCTGTTGCATTAATCTGTTATGGGAAATACACTATTTGATAGTATAACAGTGAAGTATAAATTAATTAATATGCACAGTAAGTTATCCTTTACTTACAGTTTTTAAACAAACTTTACTATCCACCCAGTAATTTTAAAACCGTAACCCAAGATTTAAAAGTTTTACGAGATTACTCCGTAATCAATTCAATAATAAATATCAGCAACCAAATGCATAGTTTAACAAAAACTGCAATAAAAGTATTACGAAAACGTGATAAGCCCTGGGAAATAAATATTAAGAGACACGAAATCTCGACCGACAAACAAATGCCTGACAATGTTACATGTTTACAAATGTCAAAGCTCATAAACAGACAATCCAGGTGTATCTCTAGGTACTACCTAAGTATAAGGGAACTTTTATGGCAAAACACATGGTTTGTTACTTAAAGTTTAAATTAAAATAACGTTCTAAACGCAAAACTTTCGTCCCTTGAATATATTATACAAGAAACTACTGTTTGAAATTTGTTTATATTTACAGCGGGCCAAATTGCGCCATCCAACAGAATCGGAATCAGGCGCAACGGCCGCTATATATATATATATTATATATATATATATATTTTTATTTTATATAATTATGATTTTTTTATTTGGATTGAAAACGGTATGCGTTGTAAATGGGATGTAATAAGGAAATAACTGAGAAACTGAAGGCTTTTTTTATTCTGTTGTACTTAATAATGTAACTGTAAATAAAGATATAATAAATAAATTCTATCCTTCTTAATAATGCGGATAGGCTTGTTTAAAAAGTTGCACCATCAGATAAGTTTCCACATTTGCCTCGGTGAAGGATGTTCGCCGAGACGAAAAAATGTTCTTATATTTCGAAAACGACCGTTCCACGTCTACCGAAGTAAGACAGGCGTAATTAAAATAATCTTTAGACTTAGTCAAGGAATCTGCAGATGCCCCATCGCACATTTGTCTTAATCTCGTGTAGTCCGGATTCTTTTTTAAAACACTATCGAACTTAGCTAAAACTCGTCCACTTGTTGCATCGTTTATACTGTGTAACAATGTACTAACTTCGTCCACGACTTGCACTGATTCTACCAACGACAATCCAGAATTTTGCAAATTTTCTATCGCGTCTACTAACCCTTTGTAATTGTTGCTAATATTCTTTAGATGTGTTTCAACAGAAATATCGAGAAATCCCTTCTGGCTCATCCTAATAGCTCTAGCTTCGGCAGGGACGAATTGCAAAATAACGGATTTGACTTCTTGAAAATGTTCATTATAATAAAAAGCGGCTTTTAACCACGTTCCCCAACGCGTAAGAATGGGCTGTGGTGGTTCTCGAATACCAGGGCATAACCTGTGGAATGCCCTAGTCCTCTTAGGACTTTTGAGCAACACTTTTTTTGTGTTTGCTATTAATGCATCCACCTCCGGGTAACACTCTCGAATAGTTTGTGCCACAAGATGTAAAGCATGGACTTTACACGTAACATGTAAAAGTCCTTCAAACTTTTCTTTAAGGGAACGGCCTACACTACACATTGTTGCTGCACCATCGCTCATGAACAACAACAGTTGACTGGTTGACACTTGAAATTTTTGTAACGTTTCGAGAACTACGGCCGTAATTGCTTTACTAGTACACTGTTTTAATCTTCTGCTGGCTAATAGAATTGCAAAATTTGGTTTAATAGGATCTAATACGCGCACCATTATATTCAAAATAGAATTTTTTTTACAATCTGTCGTCTCATCAAGACATAGCCACAGCTGTTTATCTTTTAATTCGGCTTTAATTCGATTTTCAATGTCCTCACGTATTCGTGGAATATCTCTCCGTAACGCTGTCCGAGATGGTAGTATCCACTCGGTATTGTATGTACCCCAGAATTTTCGAAATGCTTTTTTATCAAGTATACGAAGTGGTAGACCACATACCATAAACGTTAAAAGCAATTCTAATAGAAATTGACGTTGTTGTGACACACCATTTCTTTTATTTCTGTGGTGTGCGCTATTTATATGTCTTTCACAATCACGTTTGCTCCAGCACAGTAGTTTCTTTTTACAAACTTTACAGAAAATTGTACTCCCATTGTAGTGTAAATCCACAAATTCACTAAGAAATTTATTAACTTTCGTAGGTAATGGCCGTTTATTTTTAATAGTTACGTTAGACATAATCACTAAAGCGAGCACACCGACGCTTGTTTCTAGTATGCCACGAAGTGGTGCAAACGTAACATCTGCAGACTCGTCATTTGTTGATGAATAGAGCGCGTCATCCGTAAATGAATAAGCGCGCTGTTAGTTCGTAGCCGTCGATGAATGAACTTTTTTTTTGTAGTGGCCCACTGTGAACAACGCCCTATTTATCAACGAACACCCAAACTGCAGGTGTATATTTGCGCGTCTTCACGACGTAATAGACAGTGGTTTTGGTCCTCGTCCTAATAATTACATATTTAAATTACCTATGTTTACATACATATATACGCCCGGCAGCCTGATTGCGAACCTGGCGCGTGGCGCTCTTGGCCCGCTCTATTTATGTTATATAAACTTTACATAATAACCGGCTGTAAAAAGAGGCATGGAAAATTGCAAAATCTAAGCAGAAAGGCAGTTTTCTTTCTAAAAAAACATTTTTAAGCAAAAATCTTGGGTACTAGTAAAAAAAGGCAAACAACAGGCATTTGCCTAAATATCCAGACTCTTCTAATAATGCATCACGAAAAATTACACCGCAGTATACGGGCATATATATAAGGCGTATATAAGTCCGCTATAATCTTAAGAAGATCAGAAATCGATTTGTAATCTTTAATTTGTAGTTAATTCTTGTGTATTGTCAAATACTTAAAAATCTAAATTCATTTACATGCAAAAATGCTCTTGTAATTGGAAATTCATCAAAAGTAATAGTTATTTACTTCTGAATAGTTTTGCGTTTCCATTTTGGATTTTAAGAATTTTTTAATTGTAAATGAACGTTACGCATTTACAATTTTGCAAGCTATCGATTAAATTTTTATAGAATTATATGTTCCATTTCAATTATGTAATTAACAATACACCGATTGCTAAATGTTCATACTTCATTAAATATTTTCCAGTGCCTCATAATCCGACATACTTCATGAATCATGTTGAATGTCATTTATTCTTCATATATGCAGAACCTAAACACAGTTGAAGTAGCTTTTGCTGCTTTATCTTCATTTATCTACTGATGATAAATACGTAAAAATATATACAAACTACATTTAGCGCAAGTGTTATAAGTAAGTCAAGCCAAAAAAAATTACTAATATATTAAATCCTATTTAGTCATTCAAAGAATATAATGCTATCTAAATCAAATACTATTTGTTTTTTTTTGCATTATTGATAGCGTGTAAGTCGCACAAAATATATCTCTTACTTTACTAAAACATTAAACCTGCTTATGTGCTTTGTATAATCTCTAGGAAACATTACATTATAACATGAGGGTCTGTAAAGCAAGCACACGACGATCTTTTCTCTTCATTTTTCCAGGTGCACCTTTGATTTCTACAACACCTTTCCCTTACCTGCTATTCTAACAAAATTATAGTGCTCGTTTCTTCTAAATACCAGTACAAGAGAGAATATTCATCTATTTTACAAGGTATTAGAGGTCGCTTATCATTATCGGTTAGAATTATCAATATGAATCAATTTTTTTCGGATGTAACTGCATAAAAACAAATATTACGGGTAATTTTGTATTTAATTAGAAAGTTATTTATTTGAAGATATTTGGGAAATTCTATTCTAACTTATCATTAGGAATTTTACGTATCTTTATGGAAATTCCAAGGTCATTAATGGTTTGCATTTAAATAAAGGTGTCATTACGTGCTGTAAAATGACGATGTACAATACATAAAACCTGTTCGAATTCGGTTTGAAATTATTTTTCGCAAGATTTTCTTTGCTTATACAGTGGCGGCCATAAAATCGGCATCGAAAATTGTTATTTTTAACTTCTAAAATTTTTTTACAGCAGTAATTTGCGTTTGTCATCTTTAGCCCGTATCAGACATACCAAGTGATGTTTAAATATTTAAAAAAGGGGGTTTTAAAATTGTCGCAGTCTAAAAAGGAAACTAAGCAAGATTTCAATTAGATTTTTTTTACCGTGTGCTACCTGCATAATCTGAACGCTAGAAAAAATGTCTTTAACTTCCGCAAAATTTTAAAATTAATTTTTTTTCGCCAGGCTTATTAACGAAAAGTTTGAAACACTCTCTTATTCCAGAAATCAATTTAAACTAGAAAAAATCAGTGCTTGTTGAAAGGGAAAGTTACGGTGAAGTAAAATTAAATCGAGTGAAAATTTGAAGGTGACCTATCCGCGATTTAAAAAATTAAAAATTTACAAAAACTGTGTTCGCCAACATTGAGAAGGCATTTAAAAGCAGCCAGTGTAATTCTTTCAAACCATTGGCTAGCTTTGGATTTTTTAAATTCATTGTGGAAGAGGAATTTTTTTTCAATCCAACCCAAATCTTACGGCCGCACTAAAATTATTTTTGACAATTTGCTCCGTGTGAGAAAAGTTTTAGCAAAACTACTTAAGATCTACGATGGGCAATAGGAGATTAAACAATTTTGCCATATTGAATATCCAACATGAGGAAACACAAAATATTAATTTTGAAGATGTGATTTCTGCATTCGCAGCTGTTGAAACCAGAAATAAAGGTGTTTTAAAGATAATTTTTCCCCACTTTTTCCATTTTCCATTAAAATTATATTTTACGCTTGTTGTATTTTTTACTTTATTTTATGTTGAATATAAGAGTTTAAAGGGGTGAGACCACGGCATAGGGTGCCACCCATGTTTGGTATTATAAACTTAGCTTCCTAAGGGAGTCATATAAGTTTATTATTTTTGTGTTATATTGCCCGTTAGGTTACTAACTGAAACAAGTACAATGGAGAAGGTGTTAGTATAAAATAAAGCCTTAAAGGTTCACAATTTTAGTATTTAATTTTGCGGTATCTAATAATTAAAGCGTGACAAACGGTTGCACCCGCAGAGGCGCCGTGACAGGAGCTTTGTTTACTATGTACATACAAAGAATCGAGTGGATGTTCGGTTATTATCTGTTGATCGGTGTGCGTGTACTATTTATAATGTTCGAGAAATTAGTGGAACCGTCCGGAGCGTACCGCCCAAAAGTGGACACGATATTAATAAAAAAATAATAGATTGTTACCTTTTATTGACGTATCGACGACCACTGCAGTAATGTGCGACTGCCATGGTGCGCTGCGTAGTACTGCAACATAAGCAATGCTTCCATTGTCTGAAAACGTTCTCGTATACTTTGCAAATGATCGTTCAGCATCTAATAAAGTAAGATTTGCGAAATTCAAATACTCCTGTATCTCTTCTGTGCAATCTTGAATTCCAGATATATGTAGATCGAACCTTTTCTAAATCCGGATTTTTATTTAAAACTGCACGAAATTTTTGCGCGACATCTAGTCCTATAGGATCCGTCAAGCTTTCTAGAGCGGCTGCTAAATGTTGTTGATGTTATTTAACGAGTCTTGTATATATAAGTGAGTATTTTCTAATTGCGAAATAGTTTATGGAAATGTCATCTATTTCTTTTTGAACGTCTGAATCGGAAAAAAATTGCTGACTCTCGCGAGCCGCTTGAGAGTTAGAAGAATTAAATTTGAAAATTACATCTTTCACTTGGGAATAATATTTGCGATAGTAAGACACTGCCTCGATCTATGTTCCTCATCGCGTCAATACAGGTGGTAGTGGAATTTCACAAACACTTTTTTGGTAGATCATATTAAATCATTCACCCTATGATACTTGCTTTGAATTGTTTCTGTTACGAGATGACATGCGTGTATGAGGCATGTTATGCGAAGAAAAGTCGGAAAGCATACTTCTAACATCCTACCAGCTTTCAGCATTGTTGCGGCTCCGTCAGAAACTAACATGGTGATTTGGGCTCCTACGATACGAAATTTTCTTAACATATTTTTTATCACGTTTACAACGGTTTCGGCATCAGTTCTTTCAATCCTTTTACTGGCTAACAACAAGGAAGCTGCCGGACCATTACGTTTTAAAGGACGCGCCACAATATGAATCACGCTGTGTTTCTGAGCATCAGTAGTTTCGTTCACAGTGAGCCAGATTTTTTGATTTCTCAACTCGTCTTTTACTATACTTTGCACATGTGGTAAATTGTACCGCAATTGTCTTTTTGCTGGTAGTTTCCACGATGGAACATATTTATCCCAAAAAAGACGGAAGTTTTCATTATCTACTAGGTGTTGTGGGATATTGCACGTGCTTAACATGAAAATAAAGTCATACAAAAATTGCCAGTACGGAAAATTGTTTCTTAAATACAATACATGACGTTTACTTTTAATATCACTTCTACATTCAAATGTCGTGCGATCTAGCAGCCCTATACCGCAAAATTCGCAACGAATGTGCGAACCTGTAAATTCCAAACCAGGGAAACGCCAAATATATTTCTTCACATGCGATGCAAGAGGTGCACCAGGCTTACGTCCCATGTTTTCGAAAGCACACAATGAGAATCCTATAAATAACCGAACGAGTCAACTCCTCAATGTGTACCGCATTACTGAACTCTGCATCCACATACGTATATACACCCCCTCGTACAGGCGTCTCTGCGGGCGCAACCGTTTGTCAAGGTTTACTAATAATATAAGTGATTTTTCAAGAAAAAACTAAATTATTATAAAAATATCATAGCGCCGGAGTTCTTTTAAAAGAAAATGTTCGGGGACGGGTAAACTTCATCTGATAACCGTAACTGAGACCAATGATTTGCTTTGTCATAACCTAATCCAAATTGATCTGTTGATATTAACAATTGCTTTGGTAATGCACGGAATTGCACAGAAACGTTACATGGTATGTTTATTAGCAGTTTCTGTAATGATTATGACATATATTCAAAAACAAAGGCAGAAAATAATGTTAAAGTTTGACGTGTGTACAGTTTCACGTTACACTACTTTCGCGGTACCTTATGTGAACACTACTTTTGACTTAATTTTAAAATTCAATTTTTCTATATGAAAAAAGAATTGTAATTGTAATATAATTATTGAATTTTTTTTTTAACGAAAAGTAATTAAATAGTAATTAATTACTATAGTCTGATGAATTTCACCAGAGTGAACTGCTTTTAAACATTCTTAAAGACTTTTTTCGAATACGTAAAATAATAAAAAATTGCTAGCAATTATTTTAAATTTATGAC
This sequence comes from Dynastes maya, assembly GCA_029619315.2. NCBI lineage: Eukaryota > Metazoa > Arthropoda > Insecta > Coleoptera > Scarabaeidae > Dynastes > Dynastes maya. The sequence continues at coordinate 12,863,668 of JAROYE020000005.1, read as the reverse complement.
TTTTTTATTAAAAATCATACCCTTAGCAAGCTTTTTTTAATAAAATTTTTACCTATTTTAGCGACTAAATGCAAAAGTTTTTGCATTTATTTACTAGAAATGTCAAATTTTATAAGTAACTGAGATCACGTAACAATTTTTCGCTAGGATTTTCCGAAAAATCATAAATAATTTTTTTTACCATTCGATGGCGACTTTTTGGTGGTCACTGTATATAAATAATTTAAAATGCTATATTTCTGTATCTAATTAATTCTATAATCCCATACATACTTTGTAAAACTAGAATTTAATTTCAATAATATATAAAATTTCGAATTACTTATAGTTTAAGATAAAGCAAGTTGTTGAAGTGGAATGATTAACATAGGATGGAAATATAGAACAAGCTTATAATTAGCCTTAGAGCAGAAACCTGCGTTTTAATGGTCCCTCTTATAACGTTCATAATACTTGGTATCAACAAAACACGTACTTACAAAATGATACATTTTTATAAGCATAACATTAATTAACCAAAGCGTTAGATTTTTGAATCATTTATTAACGTGAAAATAATAGCAATTTTAATAGTTAGTAATGCAGAGTTTAGTTTTAAATCATTTAAGTAATTGAAGATAAAAATAAATATATTACAGTATAATTTTGGTATGCTATTTTAGTATTTAACCCGCTCTGAATAATGTGATTTATTTCATATTGTTTTCCGTTTAGTTACTTTTAAAAATATACGTAAGCTTGTGAAATTATTGCTTAATTTGAATCAATACACGCTTTCCATTTATAAATACTAGTTTAACTTCTTTGTTGTTGTTGTTGAGTCAATTTTCTAAATAGAATGTAATTGTACGGGTTGTAAACTCCTAAAGCCTTTAATCAATACAATTCATGCACTATGTTTACACTAAATTTTATTTCTTTTTGTTTTTAGTTTTTAAAAATCATGTATTCGTGCAAGCAACTCAGCATCATCTTAAACATAACAGTGGCGACACTAGCATGACGGATAAAACATATTTAATTTCAATGGGGGTGCCAGACGCAGAACGGTGGGTTAACGTCTCATGCAGAAGGGGACTACCACCTGGTCATGGACTCCGTTAGGTGTGAATAACACGTACAGGCTGCGGGTTAAAGTTCCCATCAGTGTCTGTTTGTAATTTTTATTATATAGGAAACTTTCGAAAAGCGTTTACATTCTTTAACAATTTTATTTAATAATTATCCTTTTCTGGAGATATTTTACAGAATTACATTTTTAATAACAATAAATAAAAGAAAACTGTGTGATCTCGTAATTATATTTGGGGTATCTTTCATTTTTAAATATTACTCGCATTTGTTACTACATTGAAAGATCGGTTTGTGCGATCAGGCTTTACGTATTTTTTAAGTAGAATGAGAGATAAATGTCTATTTTAACAGTACCTTCTTGGAAGGATAATACGCATTAAAAATATTATGGAATTATAATTCGAAAACCGATAAACAAATAATAATGTAACTGCGCTTATTACATGATTGTAAAAATGTCTGCAAAATGAATGAATAAAGTCGAATATATCATTAAAAAGCAACACTAGTCCAGAGACTGACGTCCGTCCGCATCGTAGAATTAAACTGAATCATACATAGCGCGCAAAGATGACATCGTCAGTTTAGATCGTACAGATACATGCAAATACGTTCGAAAATCAGAGAATTTGATAATAATTATTATCGCTGTCTATTCAAAAATTTTCAGAAAATAAACAGAGTTGCTGAAGATGAACCATTAACTATACTTAATTAAATATGTTAATATAAATTTTGTAATATTTTTTATATGTCATTGTCACTCTGAGAAATTATGCAATTTTTCGAAGTGATTCGGAGGATTTTTTTGGTACCTTAGAGTCTGCAAAGTGTCAAACATTTATTAAACAATTTTACTACCTACTTAAGATTTACTTACTGTATTCGCATACAAAATTAAGCACTATAAATAATAATTCTAGCAACTTATTATAAATATTAAAATGTAATAATCGTAATTGTGTTGCTTGTTTTTTTGAAAAACAACTGAAGAATAAAACAATTATGTACATATTTTATAATGTAACAGTGTCACTAACAACTGTTGTCATGATGACCTTATACCTCACTTTTTTAGACTGTTTAATAGCTTTTCATGTAACGTTAACATCTACATAACCTTTTCTATGTTAATTTAAAAGTAGTGAATGCATAAAGATTACTATTACTTTGATAATTTTTATGCAATTATTAAAAAAATGCTCTGACTCTTTTCTCATGAAATATTAAGTTCAAATGGTGGTAATTATTACAAAAGAAAAACAGTAAATGATAGAATATAGTTTTTCAAAAATATTTTCATTTATCACTCGATCTGAATCAATTTTTATATGATAGTGTATTGTTTAAAACTGAAATTTATGGGAATTTGTACCTTGCCAGCTTAATAAAATCTTTTATTTCATCAGCAGCGAGATCTTTTATATTACCTAACGTCTAGACTAACCTGTTTTGATTCATTTTTTATATTTTTTTTTGTCAACAATTTCATTAAATGTTACTAATACGTTTTAAGCTATTTATATGCCATCAATTACTAAGCAGTCTTTATTAATAGCTGAAATTTAGGAATCTTTATTAGAGTAAGATTGAAGTGAGGAATAGTGGAAATTAACATACAGCCAGTATTTTCTTTAACTACTTATATTTGTAATTTGAATTATTATATTGATAGTGACACATTTCCAACCTTGCACACATATTCTTTTAACCGCTGTTTTGTAACTTACCTTTTTTGTTTTCTCGCCTCTACGTAAAAATCTTACGAAACTTTTATTAGCAGGTATTTATGTACAGGATGGTGCAGATTTTATCTATGAAAATGTTACTGGCGAATTTTCAAGTAATTTTAGACAAGAAAGTTTTAATAAACATATGCCTTCGGAGCTTTAGTTTTCAGGATACAGGAAATCGAATATTTTCTAAAAAAAACAATGTTTTTTAAATATTTAAAAAATGGCTAATTACAATAATTCGAAATTTGTCACAGTATCACAGTACTACCAGTGATAAGTTATTTAATCCAGTGGCGGAGATGTGGATTTGGTGTCCTTTTTTTTTTTTAATATTTTCTACACCACTGACTAAAATACAATTGTGGTTATTTTACTAGATTCCTTGTTCAATGTAGACCAAAAAAGGTCCCTTACATTTCTTTCAGAGTATTCTACCAAACTATCCACAATTTAGTGTGTGAGTTTTAATGTCATTGACATTAGTTGGTAAAAATTATAAATCATTTTACGACAATAAATTGCAATTTAAGAAATGAGTTTATTTATCCACACATTTGCGACATCTTCTAATCAACGAATTGACAGCGGCCGATACTTGATGCCGATTTTCCCTCACTTCCAGGCAAATATGTTGAATTCTGTCAATAAGATGATCCCTGTTTGTAATGGGCCCCACACATAAAAATCTAAAGGGCTACATCTGGTGATGGTGGTGGCCAAATTACTGTACCTCTTCCTACCTGGGCATCATTATCATCGAAGCGGCTTATCCATCGCTCAGAAAAATTTAGATCCATTCATTCGCGAACCAAGTACGTGGAGTGTCCTGGACCACCGTCCATCTGTATCCAACTTCCATTTCGCACATCTAGAGATACGTCTTCCAACAACTCAAACCGATGGTTTTCCAGAAAATCGTGGAACGGTTCTTTATTTAATCTTCTTGACACGAAATAAGGACCGCAAACGTAACCTTCCATGATGCCCAACCAAACACTCACACTAAATTCCTGTTGGAACGATTGAGGGCGAACTGAGTGTGGATTTTCTTGCAACCACACATGCAGATTGTGGTAATTAACTATTCCCTTTCTGATAAAAGTTGCCTCGTCGGTCCATAATGTCTTCTGTATAATCTGTGGATTCTGATGACCATTGAGTTCAACAACCATTGGCAGAAAGTCAGAACGTTTTTGTGCATCTCCGTAATGTAAATGTTGGACAGGTTGCAAATGATAGGCTCTCCTGTGATCACCATGCGAGAACTAAGTCTTGCATTCTCATCAAATGCTCTTAAGATTTGATTTTGATGTCTTCTCTGTCCAATATTTTCTGGATATCTTGGCAAATCGAATTCTCGAAATCGATAATAAGTTTCAACAAAAATTCGAGCATTTGGATGTCTTCTAAATAGAAGAGAAACAGCAAGCAGTATCTAAATAGATACTGCTTGCTGTTTCGGCATTATTGTCACAAAACTTGTAAATCAAATGAATGCCGGCATATTCCTCATTGTCAAATATTCTTGGCATCATGTAATAACAAAAATTAAGCTATACTTTAATAGGTAAACAAGAAACTTTTGATGTCGAACACTAACAAGATTGACAACTAATGATAAAAACAATGCAATGTGTGAGAGGCGACCACGGCCAACTAATATCAATTACAATAAAACTTATACATTAAATTGTCGATAGTTTGGTCCATACGTGGTAGAATACTTTGAAAACAGTGAATGCTACGACAAAATGCAAGGGATCTTTTTTTGGTTTAAATTGAACAGGGAATCTAGCAAAATAACCAAAATTGTATTTTAGTCAGTGGCGTCGAAACTATTAAAAAAAAAACACTAGGCCCAGATCTCCGCCACTAGATTAAATCGCACCGAAATGTAGAGCTCATTTAGCATTGGTACTATGACAAATTTCGAATTATTGTAATTATCAATTTTTTATATATTTAAAGAACTCCCTGTGTCTTGAAAACTAAAACTCCGAATGCATATGTTCATTAAAACTTTCTTGTCTAAAATTATTGGAAAAATCGCCAGTGACATTTTCATAGATAAAATCTGGGCCACCCTGTATTGTGAAGGGATCACTATTTATTCGGAAATACATACAAGTAGGTTTTTCGACTTGATTTCTATATTGAAATATAACTTTTTCCCAATCAAAAAGTATATAGCATTTATTACTGGTTGCAATACCTAGTCGTAACGATAATTGTTATGTCGTCTACTGCATAATTGCTGGCTGATAGTGTAGTATTGCTTGTATGATTCATTTGGCATTGTTAAAATCCTTAGGCGATATTGATTTCTTTGCTATATTTTTTACCAGAACATTTTGTTAATTGCCCAAAGACAAAAGAACTGATATTTGTATTCAATCATTAAAGAAAGAAGCAGCAAGTTTAAAAAAACAAAAAAAAAATTCAACATATAAGCACTTTAATTATATGGTTTAGGTTTTTTTAATCTTCAAAAAATTGCTATTATCTTGGTTTTTAAATATTGATACATAGAGATTGCAATATCCAAATATTCGTGTTGATTTTTTTATCAGAATAGTACGAGGAATAAATTGAATAAAATTTTATTGTCATTATAGTACTGGTGTTATTGTCTTCGTGTGTATTAATTTAGAGTTTACTTTCTATTTTATCGAATAATCAGCCGGTTAAATTTTATTTATTCAGGGTTTCACTTGTTTCATACTTTTATCATTACATTTTTAGTTTCTTTCTAATTATATCTCAAAACTGATTTAAGAATTGTTCAGTAGCTTTTATGGCAGTGAAATGAAGTATTTGTCATTGTCTAATTTTGTGTAACAATGCCTTCTTTATTACATGTAATGAATAAAATGCAAATGATCTTACTGGTAATACTTTTTCATGCCTGCAGTTGAAGTGAAAGTAAAATCTGTGTACACATACTTTATGTAAATTTACACGAACAATTTTGCTAATATCATACCTTTCTCTTTCAGCTGGGTATTATATACAGGGATATCAAATTAGAAAATATATTAGTAGATGAAAACGGACATATCGTCCTGACTGACTTTGGATTAAGTAAGGAACTGCCGCGTTCGGGTGATATGGAAAGGGCATACTCCTTCTGTGGTACAATAGAATATATGGCTCCGGAAGTGGTAAAAGGTGGAACGCAGGGACACGATATTGTAAGTATTTTATTCGTATTTTGAGTTAATAATTTAAGTCGTTGCAGTAAAAGAGTTATTATTCTATTAATTGTTTCTATCTGGCAATAGTCTCTTAACTAAGAGCTAAGAATTACATCACGACAAAACATGTCACATTATCACCAAAGTGCCTCCATATTTTTTAATCAGTTACTGATAGACTAAGCAAAGATTGCTTGATTTAAACAATCTTTCATGAAACTCTCATATTCTTATGAACGTAATAATTCATAAAACAATTGCTACTAAGAAACCGAAACAGATTAATACCTAAATTTATCCATACACATCCAAAAATAACTTATGGAATAGAGGAATTACCTACGCTTTGTGACTTGACTATGCACCAACTTTTAAATTTATATGCGTAAAAAGCAAAGATATGCAAATGTTTACTTGTATTATCGTAGGTTCGATTATTGTTTTAGCCTTATGATTTCAAATTTAAGCTTAAATTGATGTTATGAAAACTTAATTTCTTCAGTTGTGGTAGTGGTTGACAACAAACTTCTTATTGAATGTAAACTTAATTCGCCCACTACATGTTGGATGTCAGCGGTTGAAGATACAATCACAACGCCTTTTTAATAAAGCCACAAGACATATTATCTTTTCTTTTCGGTTTTGAGTACGATATCGGGAATTCGGAAATGGATGAAAACAAAAGAAAATACGAATACTTTAGACAAGGATAACAAACTATACCGGTATATAGCAGATTTTATGTTTTGGAATCCTGTAACAAATGCCACCTTCCAAAACTACTTTTATCTATAGTACTGTATAGTTTTTCATTACTGGTTATTGTTATCAAGGTCTTAAAGTGATTACAATAAGCGTATAACCGTAATTATCTCTGTAAAAGCTAGCAATTTGTATAATATATGTAGCTCTTATCAGTAAAGCAACATTCACAAGCTCAAAATTAGTAGCTATAATTAAGAGTTACAATTAGTGTTTAAAGCATAACCAAGGTGTTTAAATGCGTTCGTTCACAATGTTTAAAATTGATAATATTAATTTGACAGAAGCGGAGAGATTTGTAAACTCCAAACCTCAAGTTGACGCATGCGTTGTTTTGGAATAGCACGAATGTGGTTCGGCCACAAGGTTATATTTGGTAATATGATCGTTGGGTAATGTTAAAACCATGTTGAAACGTACTACGTAACGATAATGATTGAGATTAGGTAGGTTAGGCTGTTACCACCGATGACGTCACGCTGTTTAGGTGATGTATCGCCATGCACGATATTAACCTAAGCGGTAAAGGAATCGTTTTTTTTTTTATTCCTTTTTTAAGTTTTGGAGGGCATGCGGTTTAAAGAGGATGCCAGTCGTTAACTGAGCCCTTCTTCGCATCCCATTCGATTTTATTTTGGAAAAACGAAGTTTCAAAACAAAAACCAAACTCGTAACCGAGCACCGTTTTCGTGAAGAATGTATTTGTGGTTGATATTTAATCGACTAATTATTATTATTTGTAATTGTACTTGTATTTGGACAAAACTAAGGTTGAAATGATACAGTAATTGCAATTTTATTCGAAATTTTGTTCAATTTCACGAGAAAATTTACAGACATACTATCTAACCAGTGTCTCCAATTTCCTATAATGTGGTATTTTACCTAATCTATCATTACTTTTCCCACAATCATTTTTAAGTAGGGTATTTGTGGAACAAGTTATTATAATTGTTGCAATTTGACATTTAAAGTATATCAGTATCCAAATGGCTATGTTCGGTTATTTTTAAAATATATTATATTAAAACAGAACGTTTATTATACACATTTTAAAACATCTTTTCGTGTTCAAAAATAATTTTGTATAGTATAACGTAAGAATATAAAACTATTTGAACAACAAAGTCTTTTTTCACGTTTTTTGTCAAATACAACGGACAGTTAGGGAATTGAGTTGGAATAGCATCTTTTTTAAGCCTAGGATTTTTTAAACTTTAAACAGTTATAGTTTCACGGGTCCTTGAATCTATAGCTGTTGAAAAATAAATAATATCTTTTACAAAGCGTAACTCACAAATAAAACATACAAAACATCCAACGCCACAGTACTATAAATAGACCGCCCGAGTCACGCTTTTAGGTTACCCTGTTTTTATCGTTTCAGAAAAGGTTTTATCGCTTATACAACACTAGAAAAACATTACAGGTATCACCAACAAAGTACGGAAATATCACTACCCCGTATTTTTTTTAATAAAACCAATATAATTTGGATAAACCAATTCAAAACGCAGAGACGGCCTGAACGTGTAAGCGCGCTTATGGCTGATCGTTCACCTAAGACAATATACGTCACAGCCTTCTTATATACCGGAGGTAACGGTTAGGCTAGGTTTATATTTGAACAGTTTGAATATATCAGTTGTTTTCATCTGTCCCCTAACCCGGTCGATAATAACCACTCTACATTATCGAATTAATTGTAATGATCGATGTAGTTAATAGAGGACGCCACGAAAAATACAGATTAATTGAAGCTAGTGCGTCTGCATTATGTGTCATCAAAAATCGTAAATTAATCCGTTAATTAACTTGTTTAATTGTAAGTGTAAGTTGGAGGTTGTGAATGTAGCTTAACTGAATATGATGTAAAAGTAGTTTTAACTTGAAATTACGTAACAATGATGGTATAAGAAATACCAAACTATAGGTATACACTATCATGTTGTTTATCATTTGATATTGTTTGCGCTTCAACAGGATGCAACAATAAAAGTGACTATAATTTATTTTCTTGAAAACAACCTTAATTGTGTTTAAGTAAAATTTAGCAATGCTGAAACACCATCAACTATAAAAAATACATGTTTTATGTGTATTAATAAAATTAAGATTTCTGTATTGAAACGTGATTTACATTTGTTTTCTTATTTATAAGGATTATTCTTCTGGTTTCGTATCGGCAAAAATCCATCTTTATCCAGCATACTTTCAAGTTCTCGGTAATAATTGGCGAATTTATTGGAATTGTTTACTTCGGTATGATTAATTATCTTGAAGTTATATGGAAAGTGCCAGGTTTACAATTCAGAAAACTTAATACTTTCAATTTACTTCTGTAATAAATTGTTCACTAAAGGACGAAAGAAAAAACACGTATCAATATTGTTTATTGTATACATTGCAATAAACATTCAATTATAAATCGTTGTATATATTAATAATAAATAAAATGCTTTGTAAACAGACACGTTTTGAAGTGTACTGTGTTGTGATATATCAAATTCGAAATTAGAAACGTTTAATTGTTACACGTGTCTTGTTTCAAGGAGCCTGCGCTTTGTCCCTGTTGTAGGCAATGAATTAATGAATAGCGAATTTACGTAATGCACTATCTACTGCAAGTCTACGTGTACTAGCACGCAATAAAACATAATACTTGCCTCATCTCACTCTAATAAAATATGATGATAGATAGTGCTATTTAATGGCAATATTTGAGAAACTAAAGCATTGGTTTACATAGTAATTGGAAACCAAAATAGAACGGTAGATAATTAAAGTAATTGCTTTGTTTCTGGGCTCTCTACATTCAAATTAATACTTATAATTGGATTATCAGAACAGGTATTACGGTATTTTAAATTACAGAATAAACGAAGTTACTAATTGGAGATGGGCTTGTGAAAATTAGTAGCAGTTAGTAAAGGAGTTTGTAATAATTTTAAATGTACAACCTGTGCATAAGAAACAATCTAACATTTTAAGACTGTGCTAGAACTAGAATATGCATAAAATTTTCTGGATATACGTTCGAGATAAAAAAAACGACAATGCTTATTTTCTCCTTTTACCTCTAGCACCTTTATTTCGCCTTGCAGAGAAAAACTAAAAACAGATTCCGAAGGCCACCTTTGATCTTCTATCTAATGATTAGAGTTTGTTAAAAACTCGGGTAGCGGCGTGGGTAGGGGTAATTTTCAACTCGTAGTCGATCTCGACAGTACCGCGAGAGAGTCCAAAGCGGCAGTACGTTGCACGCTGCACGCCAAATAAGTAAGCGGAGATGGGACGCCCAAAGAATAGATAGATTAGAATATAGAAATCCGCATATTTATTGCACAATATGCAATAGCGGATTGCTAAGTCCCGATAGGTTTGTATGTAGAAAACGTAAAAGTAAACGTCATGTATTGAATTTGAGAAACAGTATTCCATACTGGCAATTTTTATATGATTTTATTTTTATGTTAAGTGTGTGCAACATCCCACAACATCTAGTATCTAATGAACACTTTCGTCTTTTTTGAACTAAGATGGTCAGAAACACAGCGTCATTCATGTTGTAGCGCGTCCTTTAAAACGTGATGGTCCACCTGGTTCATTGTTGTTATCCAATAAAAGGATTCAGAAAACTAATGCAGAAACCGTCGTCAAGATAATAAAATATTCGTTGAGAGAATTTTGTATAACAGGAACCCAAGTCACAATGTTCGTTACTGACGGAGCCGCAACAATGCTGAGAGTTGGTAGGATGTTGAAAATATGCTTCCCGACTCTTCTTCACATAACATGCCTCATACACGCATGTCACCTCGTAGCAGAAACCATTTGAAAGAAGTATCCGATGGTGGATAAGTTAATAGCATCTACCAAAAAAGTGTTCATCAAATCCTCCAAACACATCCGTGTATTCAAACAATTGTGTCCGAAATTACCACCACCACTACCTCAGCCTGTAATAACGCGATGGAGAATATGGCTCCAGGCAGTATCTTACTATCAGAAATATTTTTCACAAGTGAAAAAAGGCACCTTGAAACATGATTCAAATGATTCTGCAGCAGTTCGAGATAGTCAGCAACTTTTTTCCAATTCGGACGTTCAACAACAAATAGATGAAATTTCCATGAACTATTCTGAAGTTGCACAAGCTATTGAGCAATTAGAAAACAGTCACTTACCTGCACGAGACGCATTAAATTGCATAAACAATTTACAAACCGCTCTAGAAAACTTGACGAACACTATAGGAGTCGATGTTGCTCAAAAATTTGATGCAATTTTACCGAAAAAACCCGATTTACAAAAAGTTCGATCTATAACTGAAAATCAAGAGTACCTAGATGAAAAGGCATATCTGACATTTGCAAATCTTACTTCACTGGATGTCGAACGATCATTTTCGAAGTATACAACAACGTATTCACAACACCGCCGACGGCTGAATGAATCGACAATGGAAGCGTTGCTGATGTTGCAATTCTACGCAGCTTACCAGGGCGGTTGCCAATTGCCACAGCGGACATCAAGACGACAGGAAAAGGTAACAATATTATTTTTCACTAATATTGTATATTAGCCACTGCCGGTACCACCTTTTTAACAAACTCTACTAATGATGTAGTCGACATTTTGATATGATGCTTTGGTTCATTCTGGCCATCAACTTTCTTATCGGCGCCATATTGGATTTTGACAATGTTAGAAAGAGTTTTTTTCTGATTTCAACCACGTATAACATGTTGACAAAAGTTTTCGATATTATGCTTTAGAGATATGTTAAGTATTTTTTATTCATTGAACCGAAATACAACAACCGCGAGTAGAAGATATTTACATTATATTAAGAACAATAGCTACATCGTATCATTTCTCTAGATCTTGATAGAAACTTGGTCGAGAATGAATCGTTTATCGAGCCACCTGATGTTTATGTTAACAGGAATTTGACTGAAAACCAATGGGATATTTTATAAATCGAGAGTATACAGCGAAAACCCGGTAAGTGAAAAAAAGTTAGTTTTAAGATAAATGCGATTGAAGATTTGAAACCACATTTGAAAGTCATTGAGAGACAATTTAACCTAGGCTTATTTCAACTACTTTGAGTTAGAAAATCACTTATCCGCGTTTACCATTAAAGGAGAGTAAAAAATTACGTAGTCCATTCTGGCTAAAAGAGACAAATCATTGTATTCACCAAGAAACGCATAATTCGAGGCTTAAAGCCAATTATGCTAGAGGGAGTGGAGATTCCATTGGTCAAAGAAACGGAATACCTTGGTGTATGGTTCGATCAAAGACTTACATGGAATCCTCACATAAATAAAACCATCAACAAATCTACTATTACCTTAGGCAGAAGAAGGTTGTGTGGAGAAACGTGGGGACTAAGCCCAAAAATGATGCTATGGTTATACATGAGAGTCATCAGACCAATGATAACATATGGCTCGGTGGTATAGTGGACAAAGGCATTGCAGGTGGAAGCAACAAGGCGGCTAAGTGGCATACAAAGACTAGCATGTCTGTGTGCCACGGGGGCCATCAGAACCATGCCGACAGCTGCTCTGGAGGTCATCCTTAACCTCCCATAATTAGATCGTATGGTGCAGATCATCAGAAACTGGGGACTTAAGGCGGGATCGATAACAAGCGGGCCCAGTGACGCCATCAGTTCCAAATATAGCTTCGACAAGAATTATAAAACGGTAATACTAGATAGAGAAGAATGGAAAAAAGGCCCGCCCATCAAAGCCGAATCTATCTGGTACACCGACGGCTCAAAGACAGAAACTGGAGTCGGAGCCAGAATTTTCGGGATTAGACCAAAAATAATTAAGTCGCTAAGCCTAATTCAAAGTGACACAGTATTTCAAGCCGAAATAGCAGCAGTGTTGAGGTGTTTCGAAGAATTAGACAAGCAAGAAAGTAACTATCGATCTATTGCTATCTATTCAGACAGTCAAGCAGTGATAAAATCACAGGACTCCACACGGGTAAAGTTGAAACTAGTGTAAGAATGTATGAAACCCTCAATAGGTTGGGCTGCCAATCTAAGATGTTCCTGATGTGGGTACCAGGACACGAAGGTCGTCGAGGGAATGTTAAGGCAGACGAATAGCTCGAGCAGGCTCGTCAAATGCTGACAGAAACCCAAAACATTTGGGGGGGGGGGGGATAGCATATATGGTAGTTGAAGCAACTACTAAACAATGGAAAAATGAGAAATCCCATGACTGGCGGAACAGTATCCCAAGTTAGAGACAGGCCAAGCAATTCTTGATTGGACACAGGCCTAAATTTACAGTAGCCCTACTAAGCAGGGACAGAAGGTATGTCAGAACAATAGTAAGCCTGCTAACAGGACACTGTATGTTCAGGGAAACATATGAGCAACTTAGGCCTGAGAGAGGAAACAGCGTGTAGATTCTGCCAGGTGGAAGAAAAGACTGTCGTCCACGTGCTGTGCGATTGTACAGCACTAGCAAGAATACGGCTCTTAGAAGTGGCATCGGAATATTCATAAGCTGAAACCTACGCAGAGGGATCACTCACAAGGCTGTTAGGTCTGGTGCAAAAGGCAAAGCTAACGTAATTGATCTAATGATAGAGGAACCACAATAGATCTGAAAAGATCGCAGTGGAATAGGTCAAGAACCACCTCGATACTAAATCTAATCTAATCTTATGGGTCTTCTAGGAATTACATCGAAGGCATTCTGGAGTTCACTTCGAAGTTCTTCAATGTTTTGAGGGACATCAACTTCATAAATATTCTCCAACTTCCCATAAAAGATAATCCAGCCGTTCAACAACACCGATGTTTCCAATCCAATGGTTTGGAAACTCTTAACTTTTACTAATTCCTGAATTGCCGCATTGTGAGCCGATGTGCCCCCTTGCTGTCACCATAAATGCTGTTGTTGATTTAATGGAATGTTATCTAAGAAGTTAGATACGTATGTGGGAAGAAGATTTCCTAAAATGCTCATTCAACCGTTTAATCCAAAACAATGTCTCCTTGTCCTATTTTGTCTGGGATTCTGTACTGCTCAATAGTGCTTCATTTTTTCTGTTAAAGATTCGAGAATTGGTAAATTTTGATTCATCTAACTTGACGATTTTGTTTAAAAAATATTCATCCTCTAATCTTTCCACTAACTAGTTGCAATATTCCAGTCGTCTTAAATTATCACCAGGCGGTGGCTAATATATATTGTATGGTTTAAACTTATTTCGATGTAAAATTCTCTATACTCGAGCCTGGGGCAAATTTAATTCTGACGCTACTTCGCGTGTAGATGTTGATGGATTAACTAGAAAAAATAAGATTTACATAAACACAGATTTAATTTACCATTTGTAAAATATTCCATTGATTTTCGTTCAAATTCATCTTAAAATAAACATTACGCGGCTCGGTAAACATTCTCGACCGAGTTTTTATTAAGATCTAGAAAAATGATATGATGTGGCCGTTGTCGTTCCGGCGACATTATTCTATTACTAATGAACGATAATTAAAAAATTTGACAGTTTGAAATTTCACATCTACTTTATTTAACTTAAATAGTGTTCTTCGTCAATTTAAGCATAATATCGAAAACTTGTTAACATGTTATAAATGGTTGAAATCAGAAAAAAGAACTTTCTGACGGTGTCAAAATCCAAGATGGCGTCGATAAGAAATAGGAAAGTTGATGATGGATACAAAGAGCCGAAACGTCTTATAAAAATTTCGAGTACACCATAGATAGAAGATCGAAAGTGGCCTTGGGAATGTGTTTTTAATTTCTCTTTGCAAGGCCAAATAAAGGTGCTAGAGGTAAAAGGAGAAAATGAGCATTTTCGATTTTTTTATAATCTCGTACGTCATTTGTCACAGGTCCATTTTTCGGGTTCATGACAAACACTTTCTTATTTTAAATAGAATACACTGTGCATTTTTGCATTTTTAGAGAGGCTATCGAAAAGCAAATTCAACAATTATACTTTAACTTAAGAAATATGACGATACGGCAATAAAGGTTTTGGTAATCTATTTTTGTTTTTACGCAAAGTTGGCTAGGAAAGGGCGCCATATTGTTTCCTGTGAAGCCAGACTGATCTAAAGAGCTCTTTGCTAAGCAAAGTAATCACAACAATTGCCAAACTGTCAAATCTCAATTCCAAAATCGTAAATTATTAATTTTGTTTATTGTTATTATATTCTGCATTTGTCGTAATGTTCCTCGTTCCTATTTTCTCTCATTTTTAACTTGTTTTGCTAATTGTTGCTATTTCTTTATTTTATCGAACTTTATTGCAATTAATTAATGATGGTAAGTTTGTTTAAATATATTAGTTTTTGATAGACAATATGATTGCTTTGGAACGAACCATGCAAAATTGCTGGGTCAATTTTAATATTACGTAAATTTTACAACAATTATCACCTTATTTGCCATGGTTGCGTAACAAATTGTACAATAATTTAAATCATATTCTGTTAAAGCAATTCGCCCTGTACATTTCTATCCTTACTTAGCGTAAAGTTCAAATATTTCCGGCTGAACAAGAGCAGTGTTCATTATGTTCCATTTCGCGGTAATTGTTGCAAAATTTACCGTGTGTCAACATTAGATACTTAATGGTTATCTTTCGTGGTCCACGCGAAGGCCATTGTAAAATCAACAACTTAAAAAAACTGAAACTTACGCACATTGCCTATCAATGCGCGCTGTAGGTAATTCTAAATGTTCTAAATGTATCTTCCCTCGACATTGTAGAATGGTGTAAGCATTTTTTAAAATATTTTATACCTAACGGCGTATGTTAGATACCAAGATAGTGTTGGGTTGACAAAATGTAAGAAACACATGGATATCTATGTGTGCTATCTCTTTATTATTCATCATATTTATTGTACATGATATTTATACATATAATCTATCTAAAACGCCCTCAACTCAAGCGCTTGTTTGCGCAAAACTTACTATACCTTCTGCGACCTTCATTCAATTTTACAGGGCTCTGATTTCTCTTTATCGGTGATTCCCACTTCCTACTGCATTGTGTAGTTCTAGTTAACAATAGATGTCGCTTATATGCATACTTGAGTACAAAGCAAGGAACATTGACACGGGAATTTTATTGTTAGTTCATCAGATCAAAAGTTAAAAAAACAAATGATTTACCATAATTAGGTACTTTTCAATTTTTCTGGTCATCAACTCAGTCGTCATCAAATTGCCGATGACGTTATAGACTGAGTTAATGACGTTAAAACAATAAAAAGTACCTAATCATGGCAAATAATTAGTTCTTCATCTTTTGATCAGACCTTTTTTCTCGAAAAACTAATAATAAAGGCTCCAGCATCGATGTTCCTTACTTTGTGCTCACGCTGTATGTATTTGAAACGATCATTTATTTGAGTATAGTGATTATATATAGTTGTATTTCAATTTTCCCAGAAAATTAATTTTGTTCGGTGTGCGGAATAATGTTCAAGGAAAAACACGTAAAAATGCTACAATGTTTTTTAATACTTCGTTGTATGGCCTTTATTTGCGACAACTGCTTTGCGCCTTCGTAGCACGAAATCAATCAAGGCTTGACAATGCTTATGTAGAATTGAACGCAATACTCTTTCAAATGTTTCTTGTAATAAAATTGTTGCCTCAATGTGAATACTGCGGTAAAAACAACTTTTTTTTACATAAAGGACAGAGGCATCTCTTCCTCGGTTGGCATAAGGTATGGTGGGATTTCTTCGAGTATTTCTTGTATTCTAAGTATTGGATCACCACGCTAGTATGTCATACCATAATGGAGATTTCCCCGTATTCTGGTTCGTATGCCGCTTATTATTTCCCTAATACTTTAGGCCCAAATAATGTCATCTGGCCTCTAAATCACCATCTATCTGCTGGCCAGTTCTGGAGCAAAATTTTGAAAGCATCGTTTGTTCAATATAGGCGTTTTTTGGATTACTAGCATGCAATTTATCAAGTATCCAACGTTTTAAAATAATTGAGGTATTAATTATTGGAAGTTTGTTTTATTTGAATTGTTGCAGAGTTGAACGAATCTTTTTCCCCAATTATCATCTCTGATAGTTGTTCTTCTTTTTCTTCCTTTTCTTCTAGGTTCTGATTTACATTTCATCCCATTCGTTTTAGCATATTTTGCATTGTAAATTTTTAACTTAACTAACGCTTCTTAGAGTTCGGTTGTTGTTTAACGGTCGTTTGTGCTAGTCAATGTTAGTGCTTCTGTAAAAATGAAACAAATCGATTATCCAGGCGTCATTAAATTCTTGCATTTGAAAGGCTGGTTACGGGGACTCTGCACCATCATTTGTCACAGTGAAACTTTGGACAGCTGAATTTAAACATGGTTGTATCAGCTTGGTTGACGATGAATGTTCAGGATGCTCAAAAAACTGCAACCACTACCGATAACATCGAAAAGCTCTCCAAATGGTACCAGACGACCGTAGAATTAAGGTTAGAGAGATAGCAGAGGCTGTGGGCATTTCGAAAGAACGTCTGTCATGTATTGTCTGAGGATTTGGGCATGAAAAACGCATTCGAATGAACATTTCCAAAGCCCTGCTGAAGCCGTTTAGGCGAAATACGTCGGAGATTTGGCGTCGATTAATAACGGTAGATGAAACTTGGATACACCAGCATATTCTTGGTATAGTCGAAATGGTGGACTCCGAAGGGTGGATCGGCTCCGAAAGAGGCGAAGACTGTTCCATCTGCTGGGAAAGTGATGGCGACTGTTTTTGGGATAGTCATGGAGTTGTGTTAATCGACTATCTTGAAAAAGCTAAAACAATAACTGGGGCATACTAAGCATCATTACTTGACAAGGTGAAGGCAGAAATTGCGGGAAAACGCCCGCATTTGAAGAAAAAGAAAATTTTGTTTCGCCAAGACTCTTTAGTGGTCGCCATGGCAAAAATTCAAATATGTTGAGAAATAAAACTAAATTTGACAAAAAATACGTGTTTCTGTGTGAGACTGGAAATTTTTCAGAGTACCCTCGTATAAAACTCACATCAGAGCTGGAGCTTGATACGTATATGTAGTAGATATCCCGAATAGCACTGCTGTTATTTTGCACATAATATTCCTAATATTTATTTATTCACAAATGATTGTCCTACGTCTATTGCATTAGATTGTACAACATTAATTTTGTAGCATAACTCAATAGGTGTTCTACAAATATGTAGTGTTTTTTATAAAAGAGTCACAATTTGATAATCTTTCGATGCATTTCATGTGGACGTTAAAGCAGCTCTTATTTAGAACGTATTTTCATAGATCGCAGTAGATTCTAGTGTATTATATTGGGGAAACAGCAGTCACGAGCAAAGGTGAACAACACATGTGTTATTTTTATCAAAAGAAAATACATTTTTGCAATTGTCATACCCGAGATCTTTTCCTAATATAATTTTATAAACGCGGTAAAATTATTAAAGAAATACAAGGTTGCATCAAACACATATTTGCCTTTCATTAATTTCAATAACCTGACATTATGCATTGATATTGCTATCTATATAGTAAACTAAAAAAATATTGTTATAATCAAACAATGGGCACAAAAAGAAAAAACAATAGAATTAAAGATAAATACAGATGCATATTAAAATTGAATAGAGCCAAGGATACACAATAGGAGCACTCTTTAAAAAAAACGTCTCTTTTAAATCGATAATAAACTGTAATTGCTTTCATGTCTCAGTTAATGATAGACGATAAAAACAAATACCTACGCGCACATATTTTGAACAGGTTAAACTGCAAACAAATAAATGTTTAAACAATTAGCTCTTTATCTTCCTCTTGTGAACATATATACTTATTTTTAGAATAATTTAGTTTTTAAAAGTACAAATTATAGTTTACTTTAATGCACGGCAAGCATATACAAGTAAGCTGTCTATTGTCATCGTTAAGTGAATTAGAAAACAATTTCTGAAAATGAAACTGTGACAGGAAGGTGAATATAAGATAAATTTTCAAAATATTAATAATGTTTTTATTTTCCCATTTGTTTTCACTACATCACCATTTTCAGATGATTTTTCAGGATGGTTAAGTACCAGTTACAAATTCCAGCCTTTAGCAATTTAACTTTTCTATTCTATGTCGATTTCTATTTTTTGTGAATTAACTTTTGGTTTTATCGGCAGCTCAATTGTACTTACGGTGTAACCGAAAGTGATATTAACTTTCTTATCTTGAACGAAATATCCTGTATAATGCATATACGTTTTTGGAAAGGTAATGGGAAAACGATTTCAACGATAGCACACGTACCTGAACTTAAGAATTATGACGATATACAGCATCATAGGTTTTTATAATCTGTTCTTGTTTATATATAAAGCGTCAAATTGTCTCTTCTGACGCTAGATTTCTTCTAACCAGTTCATTGCAACTTGAAGCAAATTTAATATTCGACGGATTTTACAATGAAGTCGAATTTAATGAACGCTACGTTTATAGAGCCGGAAATATTTAAGGTAACTTTGCACTAAAGAAACAACTGAGAGGGTAGATAAAATTTGCAGAGCGAATTATTTTGACAAAAGACAATAAAACTCAAGTTATTGGGCAATCTGTTTCCAATCACGACAAACCTTTACTGGATTTGCCGAATAATAGAATAATAGAATTGATCTTTGTATGCTTCGTGTGAATTTCATCCTAAAAACAACTAAAAAAGCCTGAAAAATCGTACACCAAAAACTGACAAATTTGATGAAATTCGACAAATTAACGTTGCCCAGTAACAAGCTCTTTGGATAAACCTGGCGCTCTTGGAGACAATCTCGCTTTTTTCGCATGAAAATAAAAGCAGACTACCAACATCTTTATTGCCGCGTGATAGATACTTGAACTTAAAATTGGCACCATTTAAATCTCTTTCAGTTCTGAAAAGAATACTTAGATGGCGCCAAGTCATAATTAAAGGGTTTTCCGGAAAAACAATACATGTCAAAATTCCTTTAAAACAACACATGCCAAGAAATTTTTAATTTTCTTCTTTTCCATCATATATAGCAATAGCAGCCATGGTTTTAACTGGACCAAAGAAAACCAGTTTTTTCCGTATTTTGAAAAATCTTATTTTTGAACAAGTTTTTAACACACGAATTAAATTTCGAAATTCACTGATTTGTGTGTCTGTGTAGAAATGTTTACCAAATGGCAAAGTTGACAAAGATAGAAAAACGAAACGTGGTACGAATATTAAGTAAAGAACAGCCGGAGATAAGTGCATATTAAGCGGTAAACCATATAAAATGTTACAAAATCAGTAATCGGACAATGTATAAGTTATGGAAAAATATAAAGCAGGGAAGAACTAAAAGCCAAATTGTAAAAATGGCCAATAAGAAATGTGATGCAATGGTAAAAATTGAAAGGAAGTATAATGTATCAGATAAAACAATAGCCAGAGTGCTGCTTCAGGAAGGAAAACAACATAGAGCGCTTCTGTGAAACGAATGCTCCAAAATTCACACCGGTGCAACATGAACGACAAATTTATCGCTTCGGAATGTTGTTTCAGTCACGTGGTGGGAAAAAAGACATATTACATTATGAATCCTATTTTTGTTTTCAAAACAGTAAGCTAACATCCAGTAAATACTTTTTGATGCAAATAAAAAGAATGCATCGCCGGTATTAAATTTAAATTACAAAAAAAAAAATTGAAAAACAAGATGGGTGGTTGGATTACCATTTCACAAAAAGGTGTCTCGGAACCCTATTTTGTTCAGACTAATAGCGCATTAAATGCTCAAGTATATGCCATGCCAATTAACGCATAGAACATCATCGACTAAAACCATTTATTGATGATAATTATGCTTCTGTGCTGATGGAGCAATCTGCCATTATGCTAAATTTCCAGTGGATAAACTTAGTGTTGTACATAAAATATGTAGCAAAAGAATTTGGGCTCACTTGAAACAAAAAGTTTATACCGACAACTGGTTAGCTACAACAGACAGTTGAAGTAGCGCATATCTATTGAAAAATTCTCGGAATGAAATAAACAAAAAGCCTGAAAATGGACCACTAAGTATACTTAATTAAATATGTTAATATAAATGTTGTAACATTTTTTGTACGATGCCAATTTTAAGTTCGACTATCTTATCACGATATGCGGTTAAAATATAGCATATGAATGAGGTATTGTTAGATTTGTTTTTCTAATACCTTTCCAAAAAACGTAAAAATATACAGGATGAATTGCCGATAACACCAGAGGTTCATAAAAAAATAGAAATATATAACTAAAATATAATTTTTAGTAAAACTTTTACACATAATAAACTCATTTCAGAGTTAACATTTTTCATTCGTTTTTATTACATTGAAAAAGCGCAAGATAAATGTTTTTATAAAGTCGTTGGCTCTTGCATACTCTCAATATTGATCCATAGATGTAAGTTTTTTCGGAAAATCTATTTGTTGGCGCCGTGATTAAATTAATTTAATGATGGTAAAAGACGGAACCAACCGAAGAATAAGGCCGGAGTCTCACAGATCCAGTAACATTCATCAATAGCCATCAATCTAAACCATGGAACCATGGTAAACTAATCGTAACGGTCTGACAATATTGAGCAACGTCAACTATCGTCAATCGATTGCCATCAAGTGGTTCATAATATTTCCATCGTGTTCTAATTTTGATCCATGGTCGTCGTCCACGCGCAAACGCACTTCAGAACCCAGTATTAGTTTGACATTTGAGGAGAAATTTTAATTTATAACTTATAAAGCAAGGCTGCTAAACATCTACTAAATAACAAACAAACAAGACAATAATGATTATTCTATTGTGACAAATCCTAAATTTATAAGACAATGAATGGTAGGATTCTCCTGTTGCGAGATATCTGCACTTTGATGATGCCTAAGTACAAGCGTATACATTTCACTACCTTGAAGTCACAGAAAGCCTGTTTTACTCGCAACGATTTATTGGCCAAATAATTGAATAAGTTGATCGATTTTATTGTACCGTGTAAGGGCGAGCACACACAATCGATTTTCAGTCGAGCGATAGTTTAGTTGATGGACATAAATACATTGAGTTAGATGTAGGTGCATACACAGCACAACTGCAGATCAACTCGATTATTTAGTCAAAAGTAGTTAATGAGCGCTTGAGTAGATGATAAATTGATGTATGTATCACGATTTCAGACCAACTGAACTAAACTGTTGCGTCGACGAACAATCGACCGTGTGCTCCCAGCCTAAAACAGCAAAAATCGATACGATTTCTTGAACAATTTATCGTACGATTAATTGAATTGAATACAATATGCTCTATTTTTACCACGATTTTTCACTTTAACTTTGTTGTTTTAATACCAATCCAGTAACAGAAAAGTACCTACGAATTTTGCTTAATATTTTTAAAGTAAAGTGAGAATAAATTTCGAAAATTTACGACGATTATGATGTAATGGATAATTTGAATTAACTAACCGAAATCGGAGTAACCTAAGCTAATGGTGCCTATACCAAAATTGCCAAAACATTTGACAAAAGCAGATTGCCAATCTGTTTTTATAGGTAGATGAAAATTTCCTATTTAATAATTCTCCCGTTTAACTATTAACCAAACTAAACCAGTATTTACGAACGTTAAAAAATTATCCTATTTATTGTGGCATGTAAAACAGCATATTTCTACCGATTTCTTGGTCAAGAACTCCTTCAATTAAATTAGCCAATAAATCGCGACTTATAAGCAGGCTTTAATCGTTCCTCTAAAGATATGGTTGCTCAATAATTTGTATAACCGATATTAAATAACGGTTTAACCATTCAAACTAATATTTTGTAACATTCGTTACTCATTTGATAATATGTAGCTATAAAATTTTTCATTTGAAAGTTGCGGAACTAAATGATGAAATTCCCTATGTAGGAATATTTCCCGTACCCATATTTTTCTCTTTCTATGTTTTTTCTTGTACCAGTAAGCGAACACTACAACTTCAGAAACAGATTCAGGTAATTCCAACATTGCTACAAATGCAACGTATATACGCAGTATTTACGTTTTTGTGGTTTTAAAGGTTTTCAAAGCGTCGGTTACAATTTTTAAACGGTTATTTATGATATGTTACAAGTGTAATGGCGGAAATTTTAAATTTTACTTTACAGCACTTCTTCCTGAGACTAGAGGAAAAAATTTTAGTTGATAATGATGTGCATCGCCAGCATTTGACGATTGTCTATCCTCTGAACAAGTTAACAAGATGCACAATTATTAGAACATATCTGAGATGTCGCGCGCATATAATTTAAACAAACTCTGTTAGAATCACTTTAGACACTTACCACCATTTTTCCTAATGCATAATCTTCAATAGGATGCAAGTAGTTCAAAGCGCAAAACATAATTACCTTCCACGGTATTCTAAGGCCGCTTGCGAACGAGGCAGCCTTCTTTTTATGTGTTTAACCTAAAAACCTACATTGATAGAACTGTGACATTGTGAGACCCGGGTATAAACGCAAAATGGTACCATTGCCATTGTTGATTATATAAATTTGCTTACACTTTATGTGGAATCTGTGCATCGCGCAATGTTATAACTGTGCGTAACATGATGAAATGAAATGTAATAAAATAAAATGCATTCGCTTTTTTATATTATTCGCACTGCATTTTTATACATTAGAATGTAATAACAATAACTGTTACTGTCATTACTGCGTGGGTTCCTTTTTCCAACATATGATCAAGAAACCAATTAAGTATTTCTATTACAATGATACTCACTGCACTTGGTTAATGAAGAGAATAAGCATATGGGTCAGAATATACTCAGTAATAAATGTGGGCTTTGATTCTTAAAACGAAAGTATGCGTATGTTCGTATTTTTTTTCGTATTCCGGCAAAGATTTTACTCTAACAAGATTTAATTATTCATTATTCTACTTTCACGTTGAATCGACAGACAAGAGAATTGAGATGAATCACACAAGGTTATTTATTAAGATTATATTGTATGATATATGCCAAATATTAGTTTAATAAACCTAGACATTTTTTGAAAAACACTACGTTCACAAAAATGTTGTAAAACGTAATGAGACTAATCAGTACAGCCCGGTAACAGGGAGCCGTGCCATAGCCGTACCTGTCTAGTATACAAAAACAATAGTAAGAAAATAGAAAAAAAATAACAGAACTAATACATAATTATAATATGTGAAAAGTAGTGAAACACTCACCTTTTTAAGCAGCCTTGGCTACGGAACAGTAAAACTAGAAGCACCATTATCAGTATTAACATCATATGGATAAGAGTGGCAAAAAGTTGACACCATTAATTGTGATTCCACAGTTGTCTCGGTGAGCGATGTTCGCCGTGGTGAGAAAATGAGTTTATAGTTTGAAAAAGAGCGTTCAACATCTACCGATGTTATACATGCATGATTGAAATACTATTTGTACTTAGTCAGTGGATTATTCGATACACCACCACAAATTTGTTTTGCTAAAATCGGGATTTTTCTGTAGCACACTGTCGAACTTGTCTAAAACGCGATTATGTTTCGCATCATGTATAGTCAGTAGCTGTGTATGCACTCCGTCCATAATTTGCAGATACTCCAATAACGATAACGATCTATTTTGTAATTGGTCTATTGCGTCAGCTAATCCTTTATAGTAGCTACGAATATTTTTTAAATTGTTTCAACGGAAATATCTTGAAATTTCGACTGTCTCTCCTTAATAGCTGCAACTTCGGCAGGATTGAATTGTGCAACAACAGCTTTTACTATTTTGAAATGTTCAGCATAAAAAGCTGCCTGCAACCATGTTCCCCAACGTGTAAGAATTGACTCCGGTGATTGACGAATACTAGGACACTCTGTGTGAAATGATCGTAGGCGTTCGGGAGATTTCAAAAATACTTTTTTTGTGCTTGCTATTAACGCATCTACCTCGGGAGAGCATTGTCGAATGATTTCTGCCACAAGATGTAAAGCATGCATTTTGCACGTAACATGTAAACACTTGCAACCATGTTCAAGAAGAAAACGGCTTACAGAACGCATTATCGCTGCGCCATCGCTCATAAACATCAACACTTTATCTTTTGAAATTTGAAATTTTTCCAACGTACTAAGTACAATCTTCGTAATTGCTGCAGCAGTACACTCTTGTAGTCTTCGGCTAGCTAGTAACAGCGGTAATGTAGGTTTACTAGGGTCTAGTATGCGTACCATTATATGTACAATTGACTTTTTTTTCTTTGTCTCGTCAACACGTAACCAAAGAAACTGTTTTTTCAATATGCGTTTCATTTTCTTTTCCACGTCATCGCGTACAAATGCAACATGCTTACGTGCCGTTTTCTCCGTTGGCAACCGCAACTCGGATTGTATTTGTACCAAAAGTCCTTAATCAGTTGTTTATCGAGTAAGCCTAGTGGCAAATTACAGTTTATCAACATAAGAATTACATAAAAAAAAATGCACTTCTCGGTGGCATGCCCAATTTTCGTTTTCTATGCTATGTGGAATTATTGTGTCTTGTACAGTTCCACTTCTTATTTGACATCAAATGTATTTTGCACACTTTACAAACTATCTTATTCCCGTTGTAAAACAAATCGGGAATGTCAGAAATAAACTTATTTACTATGTCTTGAAAGGGTTGTTTTTTAGCCTTCGACATGTTCACTAAAAACTACAATTAATAACTACGTCTGTATCAATAAAATCAAAACGCACTACACTAAATAATAACTACAATTGATAACTACGTCTATATCAATAAAATCAACACGCCCTATCCACTATCCAATGCTAAACTGAATTGAGTGATGATGATTTGTCGTGTTGTATCATAATCGACCAGCCCTCCCCGCCCACCTAAACACAGTCACACCGCCGCTGCGATTGCTTTCCAGTTACCGGGCTCTACTAATGAGTGACACGTTAAAAATATTAAAATAAAACTTATAATATTGTGTTTCGTGGAGGAATTGGCAGTACGAAATATTTGGTGTCTTCGGAACTGGTTAGTCCTAAAACATTCTTTGAGTAAGGTTTAGAACAGGATTGCCCAAACAACGGCCCATATTTGTGTGGCCCGCAAAGCCATATTATTTAATCTTTCATTTTGTAAATCAAAAATTGCAATTTGGTGATGGAATGTTGATCAAAAAATGCGGCCCAACGCGTTATGCGGCCTAAACTGGCGGAAAAATTTGAATCTACAGTACTATCTCACCAAACAGTGCGCGACGAATAGATGATATGGGTGGGTATATTTCAAACAAATTGTGTAATTCTGTTGTGGAAAATGAATACTATCCAAGTGTTTGGATGAAAGTACCGGCCGGACGTAAGTCAGTTATTTTTATTCGCTGTATTTCACAAGATTTTACTATTATGAAGGAAATGTTAAATTTAGTGCCATTGCATGAATCAACTAAAGGCCGTGATATCTTTGAAGCTATTAATAAAACTGTTGTGGATTACGGAGGGTTTCAAAAGTGTTCTTGCATTGTGATTGATGGAGCTAAAGCTGTAACAAGGACAGTGACAGGGTTTGCGGGACTTCTTAAACAAAATGGTATTGATTGCCCATTAATTCATTGCATCATACACCAAGAAGCTTTATGCGGAAAATCCCTGCGCCAGATGAATACGATGAAGGTAGCTGTTAAAATAAATCTTGACGCAGCGTATGGAGATTCACTTTTGCACTCAGAAATTAGATGGTGTTGGCCAGTGCTTGCAGCGTTTTTTTACTAGGTATGCGAAAAGAAATTTCTGTATTCCTGGAAAACGAAATAAAATGTGATACGACCGAACTAGAAACCTTAATGCAAGATCCTGAATTCCTCATTGATCTTGCGTTTTTAATCGACATAACACAACACTTGAACGAATGGAATTTGAAGTTGCAAGGCAAACAACACAACGTAGCGAACTTGTATAGAAATGTGAATGAGTTTAAAAGTAAATTAAAATTGTTCAAAATGTCATTACAGAGGAAAGATTCTTCTTTTTTTTTCGAGTTGCAAAGAATATTACATTGAGACGGGAAATTTCGAAGAATCCAACTTTTCCGATCATATTAAGTACATTGACGGGGTAATATTTGAGTTTGAGCAGCAATTTGAGAATGTCACTATTCACTCATCCATTAACGATTGCTATTGAAAGCAT
Source organism: Dynastes maya (assembly GCA_029619315.2). Taxonomy (NCBI): domain Eukaryota; kingdom Metazoa; phylum Arthropoda; class Insecta; order Coleoptera; family Scarabaeidae; genus Dynastes; species Dynastes maya. The sequence continues at coordinate 12,836,655 of JAROYE020000005.1, read as the reverse complement.
AATTGGTGCTACGATCCGACCCCTTCTACAAGGGCAGAACTGAAACAAGATTAGTTTTTTTAAGCTCTTCGGTGATCGTTTTCCCAAGCAGTGAATACCTGTGTGGAAGTGCTTATTCTACAACGGATTTTATAAAGTCTAAATACAGGTCGTCACTGTTGGGTAAGTCACGCACTGCATTTGGCAACAAATAATTGACGTTGATATTGACAGAATTGTAAAAGAGAAATTAATGAAAGAATGTATGAATAATATCCCCAGTATTTTTTATTTTTCCTTTAATTTTCCTTTATTTGTATTGGCCCGTAAACGTCTCCGTTCTGGACAGCCCTGGTCTAGAATACACGGGCGACAGTCGCGGCGACTGTGTCAAGCGGTCGCAGGCCCTCGACACAGCTCGCGAGCGATCGCTGCGATTGATTTGCAAAATACATCGGACACTGAGTGGTTAACATACGCTGGCCGTGTGTTTTAGGACTAAAAGAATCGGCAAATTGTTATAAATTGATGGTGCAAAAGGCCAACTTTAATGCTTATGGAACAAAGTCATAGTCGTGACGAAGGATATTCATTCCTGAAATTTATATGAATTATGTTAGGATATATTAGTAAAATGAATTTATTAATCGTTTTGACCACTTCGTAGAAAGTACCAGAAAGCAGATGTCCCAAACTGATAAATAATCAGTAATCACCGTTGTTCCAGCAAATATTAGCTTTGTAAGTAAAATATAAAATACAATGTAATGAAAGAAGCCATATCTTATTTTTATGGTCAAATAAAGCATTTATTGGTATTTCATCACACATACTGTAAATTTAAAATTCAACGTTTTGAAAAACAGTAAGGCCTTATTTAATTATTAATATACATATTTTTCTTGATTCTCTACGGCCCAACCTTTTGGAATTGTAAAATTGCGTGTTGCATAAACAATAAGAAGCTAAAATTTTGAGACATAATAGACTTCATAGGATATCTTTTAAATATATTTTCGTATATACAGTGATCGATAACTAGCGAACCAGACACTTGCTTTGCTATTTTAAACGAAACATCCTGTATATTACGTTTTTAGTTTCCCCTTCTAGAAATAAACCAATATACTATGGGTTTCATATGTTCATTTCTAACAGATGTCGAGATATTTATAATGTTATCTTCAATTGCCTAAATTTTCTTCAAAAAATCCGAAATGCAAATACATTCTAGCATAAATTTCTATGAAATTAGGTTGCATACCTGCCTCTATCTAGACATGGTATTAAAACGCCTTCGGAATATACAGGGTGTTCAAGATTGAACACCAAACTTCGCCAAATTCAAACACCAGAAACGACATTTTTGTTAAAATAGTACTGTTTTTTCTGTATCTACTGTATAGGAAATTTATATCTCTAACGTTTTTGTATAATGATGCATATGTCTAACATCGAAAGTAGAAGAGATATTTAGTAGTACAGCGCGAGACGTGCATTTGGATATTGCATTCAAATGGTTTCTGGTGTTAGTACTGTTTGGTTACAATGGCAACACTAAACAAAAGATCAACGTTTTGATTCAAAATTTGAGCCCAAGTAATTACTTCCAGTAAAAGACGAGTCTTACACTGATTTCTGGTGTTAAGATAGTTTGGTTACCATGATAACAGTAAACAAAATATACTGACATTGACTATCTTAGACTATTGATTCAAAATTTCGAACCTATGTAAAGAAGAGTTAGTTAATAAGCATAATTTATGTATCACGAAAAAGTGAAAGAAATTGTGTATTTTAGCTAGTAGCATGTATAAGCGGCGCTATCGTGACTGACAACGTCCACAACCGAAAACATTTGTGAAATTAAAGCTAAGATTTGATGCTACTGGAAGCATTCATTCTATTGATGTAGAAATAAAAAAAAACAATTATAATACTAATGCATCTTATTAGCGAAAGAGAACAAGGGAAATAATATTTTAATAAAAGCTCATACAGGCTAACAAGACACATATGTCAGTATCAATTTAAAACTAAAACAAAAAAAGTAACAAAATTGAAATGCACGAAGAACAGGCTTAATAATCTTGATTGCAATTTTTTATTGCAATAGCTGTGTACTTATTTATCTATCTATAGCGGACGCTTGAAATTCCTTCCTTTCGCCTAGGTACATTTGCACAATAGTTTGTAAAAGCTGCTCTGCACTTTTCTTAGCACACTAATTGTAAGTGTTGCACTCCAGAATAATCCTGTAGCCGTCATCCTTAACTTTATATATAAAATAAATCATATGCGGCAGCTTCTTTTCAAGTACTTCATTTTGTAAGTATCTACTTAGGTTTAAAATTTTGAATCGACAGTTAAAAACATCAACACTGTTGTCATGGTTACCAAACAATACTAACATCAGAAACCACTTGGATACAATATCCAAATACAGGACTCGCGTTCAACTATAAACATGTCTTTTACTTTCAGTGTTAGGACATATACATCATTATGCAAAATCGTTGGAGATCCAAAGTGCCTATACGGTGGATACAGACGGAATATACGAGGTAGGCGCCATAGGTTCTCGACCTGATATGGAAAAAATAACCTTGGTAAACTATAACAACTTTTATTTTTCAATATAATCTCACCTAACTTCAGTACATTTATTACAACGATCAATTAATAGTTCTATACCCTCGTAAAAATAATATAAAAGTTTTCTTCCTCAAAATGTTGTATTACAGTTGCTTGCAACTTACTATCGTCCTTAAGACGATTTATGCAACAGAAACGCATAATACATATGTATGTATCCCAGAATATTGTGACCATCACCGTTTTCGTTGATTGAACGACTTTCGCCTTTCTGGGATGAGGTTCATCGTGTCGTCTCCATTCCATCGATCCCTTTTTGGATAGAGGATCATAATAAAGAACCATTGTTTCATCTTCCGTGATAATGGACTCCAAAATCGGTCTCGGGTCGTCTTCACACATGTTTAAAAACGAACGCGCACATTCAACCCGACGTTCACGTTGGAGAGCAGAAAGAAGATGCGATACCCGTCTTGCTCTAATCTTATTCATACTCAAATGTTTATGGAGAATTCGGCGAATACTTGCTTCAGAAATGTTAGGCATCACTGCTAATTCCTTCACTTTCAAATGACGATCTGCTAATATCGTTTTTTCAATAATTGAAATGTTTTGGGGCATTATCAGTTTAATTAGCCGATCGGGGCGCTCATCGTCATCAAGGAATTCTTGCCCCAAACGGAAACATTTTGTCCACTTTTTTACGGTGGAATATGAAGGAAATAAATCACCATAAATGCCGTCTAAACGTTGTTTAATGTAATTAGGCTTATGCCCTTCTTTTGTTAAAAATTTAATGATCGCGCGGCACTCAATTCTCGTTACCTGAGACATTTTCGTGCAGTATTCACGTTGTCTGGCTGGCTACTAAATACTACTATTCTTCGAGCCGTAATACAGGGTGAGGCACGGGAACCAAGTGGTTTTGGAAGCATAGCATTTCACTGTCACTTACCATCATGGAACCGTGGACGTTAGAACATCGGATGTTTGCGTACGATTGTTTGTGAACACATTTTTCATCCCTGAATTACAAAGACGGAATATTGATCGTCAGCATTTGTGGTTTCAGCAAGATGGGGCCACGGCACACACTGCCAGAGCAACAATGACTGTTCTTCGACCCCTGTTTCCTTATCATCTCATTTCGAGATTTGGTAATGTGTTGTGTCGGTGCCCTGACTTGTCCACATATGACTTTTTTATGGGGATACCTGAAAGCACGTGTTTACAATGACAAACCCCGTACATTGATTGACTTGAAAGAGGCGATCCGTCAGCAAATCACCGAAATTAATAGAGACCTGCTGGAAAGAGTGAAGACCAATTTTCTTCAATGCCTTCAACAATGTATCAATAGTAATGGTCATCACACGCCAGATTTAATTTTCCGATCGTGAATAATAATGAAATGCTATGTTCTTACAAAGATTTTTTACTAATAAATTTCTTCTACAGTAAAATCTAAAAATTTTATAATTAATCCAAAACCACTTGGTTCCCGTGCCTCACCCTGTGTATATAGTGCAGGCTTCGCACATGTGCATCTATGAGGCAACGGAGTTTGGACACGCTAGATATAAGCCTGTCAGGCCGAGAATTTATGGCGCCTACGTCGTATGGTGCTATTTAAAAAAAAATGTCGTTTCTTATATTTGAATTTGGTAAAGTTCAATACTGTTCAATATTTCCAAGGTATGTAATATAAAATCTAGATAGAGCCAAATAATGTAACTTAATCTTGTAAAATTTAAAATTAAATTTAAAATGAAATGTATTTGCATTTCGGATTTTTGGAAGGAAATGTTGAGCACAAAATTATAAATTTCCCGAAATCTGTTAGAAATAGACAAGTAAAATCCATATTGTATTGATTTATTTCTAGATAGAGAAACCAAATACATAATAATTAAAGCGTGACAAACGGCTGCACCCGCCCGCTGTACATACAAGGAATCGAGTGGACGTTCGGTTGATCGGTGTGCGTGTAATCGATCAACGGATAATAATCGAATGTCCACTCGATTCCTTGTATGTACATAGTAAACACAGCGGGTACAACCGTTGGTCACGCTTTATAATAATAATAAGATGTATACTCCATTCCATTTAAGAAAACAGAGCTATTAGCGGCGTAGTAGATTCGAGTAATTTGAAGTTTTGCATTTTGTGATTAATACATTTGTCAAATTGTTCTTAAAAGTCAGTTCTTTGTAGAATTGTATTTTAAAATTGTGTTTTAAATTTGAATTTTATATTGTAGTAAATTGTTAACAATTAATATTGTGCTATATTTCAATTTTAAGTGAAATGAAAATTACAAAATCATAAAATGCATATGCGATAAATTACAGGGTAGTTATATATGTAACCAAACATACATCAAATCTCTAATATATTTTACAGTTTAAACTGCTCTTAGCTGACACAACAACCACTGTTTTCTTTAACGGAATGAAGTATAGTGTTCCATTTAAAGTAATGGTAAGTGTCTGGTTCGTTACTTATCGATCAGCTGTATATACGGAAATATTTTTGATAGATACTGTATGATGTCTACTATGTCATCAGGAAATTTTAGGTTCCAAATGTTTACACAACAGGCGCAATTTTACAATTCCGGAAGGTTTGGGTACCCTGTATAATCAAACGAAAAACTATTTTCAATGCTATTATCTTAGCTAAAAAGCAACGTTTAATACGCTTTAAAGTGTAGGTTACGGTGTAATTTAAGTGGTAATAAGTAAAATGCTAGCGGTATTTTTTTATTGCAAATTCATATAGAACGACTTTCAAGTAATAGGAACAGAAAACTAAAATACCGCGTTTCTCTTAGCGAAGATTTTTCTTTACCTATATTTAAGTCAATAGTTTATTTCCAATATGATCAATTTTTTTTTTCTTGAAAGAAACACCAATTAAATATAGAAATTGCTTTCAATTGTAATAGAGTTATGGTGCATTTATTCTGAACATTGGCATATGTAATAAATTACTCCTTATTGCTTTTATTAATATTTTTCTTTTTTATTTACGCTTGATAACAGTTACTGCCACTGCAAATTAAACCTACATTACAAATTTATATATATGCTAAACAAATCCCTTATCTGTCTCAATTATTGCTGAAATTTATGTATTTTATCACCTCACATTTAACCTTGCTTGAGTCGAAAGAGAATAAAACTTTAACATTGAAGAAAGTGCATATGTAAGTTTTTAAATTTCAATTAACAGTTTTGGAATAATTGTTATTGTAAACTGGATATCTTTTGTTGCTATTGTATAGGATATTTACTGCCCATTTAATTTTTTATTTGAGATTCTTAGTATGGCTTTATCTAAAATTCACAAAACATGCAGTGGAATAGTGAAAAAAAAAACAATGGATCAATTATTTTAAGAATATAATATGAAGATAAGAGTTTTGATGCTTTATTTTTTCATAAGCAATACAACGTTACTTTTTACATAAACGCAATATTATCATATTTTGCTAAATCGATATCAACCCTAACACATGGGCTGAAAAGTCCCGGGCCTAACACATAGATGGCGCTAGTTTTATTGCATTCACCTGTTTTGCAGTTAGTACTAACCTTAAAAAGACAGCTGTTAAAATTTCATGATATTCTATTCATTAGTTTGTGAGTTATTGTGCTAAGAGTGACGCTACTTTTGTTATTTCCAAAACAATGGATCAAAAACAATTTCGTGTTTTAATTTTACACTGCTTCTTGATGGGAAAAAATACCGTTCAAGCGAAGCAATGGCTTGAAAAGTGTTATGGGGACTCCGCTCCATCAGAAACAACAATAAAACGTTGGTTTGCTGACTTCAAACGTGGTCGTAGAGACACCGATGATGCAGAACGCAGTGGACGTCCAAATGAGGCGGTAACACCAGAAAACATCAAAAAAATCCACAAAATCGTTTTGAATGATCGAAAAGTCAAGTTGCGTGAGTTAGCTGACATCGTAAAGATATCAAAATAACGTGTTGGCTTTATATTGCATGAGCATTTGACTATGAGAAAGCTCTGTTCAAAATGGGTGCCGCGTTTGCTCACTGTTGACCAAAAACAAGAACGTGTTGATGCTTCTGAGCAGTGTTTGGCCATGTTTAAACGTAACAAACCGGAATTTTTGCGTCGATATGTGACAACGGATGAAACATGGATCCATCACTTCACTCCGGAATTAAAACGATCGTCATCTGAGTGGACAACAACTGGTGAACCTCGTCCAAAGCGCCCGAAAGCACAACAATCGGCTGGAAAGGTTATGGCCTCGGTATTTTGGGATGTGCGTGGTGTAATATTCATCGACTATCTTGATAAGGGAAATACCATCAACAGTGAATATTATATAGCGTTACTGGAGCGTCGGAAGGCCGAAATTGCAAAGCAACGTCCGCATATGGCGAAGAAAAAAATTTTGTTTCATCAAGACAACGCACCGTGTCACAAGTCAATCAAAACAATGGCAAAACTACATGAATTGAACGTCGAATTGCTCCCACATCCACCGTATTCACCAGATTTGGCTCCCAGCGACTACTGGCTGTTCGCAGACCTAAAAAAAATGCTCGCCGGTAAGAAATTTCGCTCGAATGAAGAGGTTATCGCTGAAACTGAGGCATATTTTGAGGTAAAAGATAAATCGTTTTACAAAAGTGGTATTGAAATGTTAGAGCGGCGCTGGAATGATTGCGTTGTTCTTGATGGAAATTACGTTGATGAATAAAGCTAATTTTGAACAAAAAAAAACGTGTTTTCTTTGTCAGGCCCGGGACTTTTCAGCCCATGCGTTAGGTTCCTTTGAAATAGATCTTTTGCTTGGTACATCTATGAAACCTATGTATTGATTAATCTTAAAAAGGGAAGTGTATTGAATTTAAAAGTTTGGAGTATTTTTTAAGAAACTGGAATTAGTGGAAAAAGTTTTTATTTATTTCGTATTGCAAATATATTAATTTGAATTTGAAAAGGCTAATACCCGATAAAAATAATTAACAGATCATTTTAATGAAATATTGTAATATTACACTACAAAAAATTTTTGGGAAATTTTACACTGAAAATAAGAGGCCTCCTATTTTTGGTGTAAATTTACACATATGGAAAATTTTAAAGTGTAATGTGAAAATTGCCAACAGTTTCTAAAATTTAAAATTCCATGTTGTTAAGTAATTTTCCCTGTAGTTTTTGCTCATCATGGGTATTTTAACAGTTAAATATTAGGATAATTCTAAGGAAAACTTGATTGTTGGCCCTTTTAGAATCAACTGAGTACCGATGCAATGTTCTTAGCTAGACTAGTGTGCATATGGATATCTGTTAAGACGATAAATTAAAAACGTTATTGTGTTAAAGCACAATGGGACTCAGCAGGAAGGTTTTCTTGGTTAGAATTGATCAGCCGAAAGTACAATTCTACTCCAACAATTTTCTTCTTACTACATTTTGCAAGTGCTACAAATTGTGATATGTACATTTCAATCACTTCTGTTAAATAAAATAAGTACTGTTGACTACTTTAATATTTTTCGTTAATGGATTAACTTCATTTATAAATTAAGTAAAGACAAAACGATAGATGTAATCAACCATTTTGTTACATATTACTTTACTATTACTATATTATTACATATTTATATATTGTTATATAAGCTGTCAAACCAAAAAATATTTGGACTTATATACAATATAAATGTACACTAACGCAGGCTGTGTTGTGTTAGGAAGGGGAAAGACATAACAGCCACCTTGAGGAATCTTGTTTTTTTATCTAATATACGTATACAGATTCGGTAGAATTTCCGCGCGACTCGAGCAGATGGCAGAAAGAGATACTAGATTGCTTATATGGTTACTAGGGTCGCTACCCATCCTCATTTAGACACGTTGTCATCTTGTCCTCGTTTGACAACAAAAATCCTCGCAAGACAAGCAATTCAATCCCTTATTGGCAAATAAATAGTAATTCTTGCATCATTTATTAAAGTTATTGGTAGTATGTAGTAACCCCTCGGATAGGTTTGTCCTCGTGATAACCTACATAAGGTGGCAACCCTAATGGTTACCGTCCTACTATTCCACCGTCTTGCCTCTGGCTCTAATTCATCATTGATAGTATTGACATATGTGAAAACTCTTTCATCTTGTGAAATCTATTTCTTTTGCAAAGCACAAAGCCGGAAGTTCTATAATTACTTCAAACAGTTTTTTATTTGTCACGCCGCTATCATTGTAACATAAGAAAGGAAAATATAAAACAATTGAATTATCCGTTCGTCAGGAATTCTACACAACAGCCGAGCCTCTTTATGGAGGTAAAAATCTATTCTACAAGAGAAATGTATCTTAACAATGAGGAAGTCTATTTTAAATCAAAGAAGTGAAAAGATATAGCAAAAACTAGTAATTAAAACTATTAAAATGTAAAAGAAAACGAAAAATCCTGGACTTTTAATTTTATGAGTAAATTTGTACCAAGGACTGTTTTTTACATCATTTTTAGGTTAAAATTTCGTTCGCCTCAAATTTCAGGAAATATTCAACGATTTTTGCGTTATAGTTACACCTTTCAGAGATAATTCCTGAATTTTTTTACAGTATATATTCTTATCAAGTACTACGCGATAATAATTTTAATTAATACGTTGAGGTTATCACAAAATTAAATAGATAAAATACATTTAAAATAATTAGCAATTTCTAAACTTCATTGTACTGTGTATAAAAATTGAGTTATTTAAATTACACTTTATTATTTCTAAGTCGACTAAACAATTCAATAAATAGCAGAATAAGTTGATTTCTTAGCTTTTATATACATATGCTTAAACTGACCTAAAAAATTAAAGTTTGGTATATACTTATTTCGTAGTTGAAGCGTTGGCAGTCACCAACAATCGATATATTCGTGAAATATTTTGGTTTAACGCCAACAAAAGTAAGACGATTTTTTAGAACAGGAATATATTCCTTTATTTAAAATTTTCAGATAACGTGCAATTATTATATTATTTTTAAAATAACAAACAAAAAATAAATAGTGATTATATAAAATTTACTAAAGTACCGCACTTGGCTGCTCAAGGAAATAAAATGAATACAGCTCGATATAACCGTTACTAGAAAAGAAAAGTACACATGCGGATATACAAATTTAATATTAAAAGCGCAAAGTCGGATCAAGTAACTGTAATCTGATGTACAGTTAAGCTATAACTGCATACACTTGCTCTGCATTACTGTTAAACAAAGTAGGTCAGTTGACACTTTGCAATGGGCTTCTAACTAGGACAAAGAGTGCAACAGACGGTAATCACCTGAAATAAGTATAACGAAGATAGAAAAATGTTAATAGTGAAAGTAGGCTGTAATTTACTTTTAAGTTGTGTAAAAGTCGCATAAGAATTTCCTAGATTTACAACTTATTATCAAATTCGCAACCGTTTTAATAGCTATAGCGGTAATATATTGCAACATTGTTTTGCAAGTTGTCAACTATTTATGTATTTATGCGTCTCTTTCTGTTTGAACTTATGGAATATTGCTTTCCAAAAGATGTATTCATTCGAAATCGTTAAAATTAAGATTATATTGCGATTGGTTGAGCTGATTTCAAGAAATAATATAAGTAGTTTAGTTTAAAGACTTACTAATGCAAATGTTGACTAGAGGTAAAGTGCCAGCTGCATGCAGACCGACAGGTACTAGTAGGTAGTGTATTTACAAGTTAGTTACTAATTATATAAGACTAAGGCAACCTGCAACCTTGTCAAGTGCAACCTTCATCTATCAGGAAATATAATCATCTGATCTTGGTTTATGCGCGAAAATATTTGTAAACCTGATTTTATTATTGCAAAACTTTTGCTGCTTTGAGCGGACGGGGCTTACAACTTGTTAAATATTGCTCGTATCACGGTTCTCTGAACAAGTTACCTTTAGGGGTAGCTTCTGTGTGGTTTATTTCTTTCCGTAGACGTAATTCTTAAATATCGTTCATTTCCCAAGAAAATATGTCAAACAATTTTTGTTCAGAACCATTTTTCATGCGAGCCACCATGAATTTACGAGCTTCGTGCGCTACTTTTTTACCCGCGCTATGTGGAAGTTGTCAAACCATACAACGCACTTTAAATTATGAATTTAAACTTACAAATTTCAATGTGTTCAGTAATTTGAAATAATTCGATATTGAAACTACTATTCTCGCCAAGTTCATTATTATTATATTATTTTTTAATTATAAGAACGTTACGTAAATAACGCATGTAATATTCAAAATGATACTTATTATTGTTATGACCTTTTGCGTTTGTAATAAACATAAACTGGTGGCATTAAAATTTATATTCCTAAATCAATACGCAATGTCCATGCCTTTCGTGGTTTTATGCCTTATTGATTTGAGCATTGATTTCATAAACTTTAAAACATTTCGCCTTCAATCCAATTGAGTACCAAACAGTTTTAATAGTGTCAGTAGCGATTCAAACCGCCAGATAGAGGTATCATGTAACGAGTACGTAGTCTAAATAATATTCTTCTTAAACCTAAAAAGTCAATTTTTTCAGTATCACCAAGTAAATTCATTTTGCAAGTTTTTTTTTTTTTTTGGAGCAGATATTTTTTATAAAAGTAACTATTTTAACTTGCATGTAGTATATGTACGTTTCGTTTCCCGATTAACAATGAATTTATTTTATACCATAACTTAACTGATAAGGTGTCAGAATGCATATATCTTTGTAAACTATCGCTGGATTTTGTACTTTGCCTTTAAACAATTTGTTTGATTGTCGTATGTTAAATCTTCATTACTATATTACAATACAAATAACCTAAATATGCAGGGTGTTTGGAAGGGCAATATAAAGTTTTGAACAGCCGATAGGTGAGGTTATTAAGAATTATATTAACCACATTTACCTTAGTCCAAAGTCTAATGGATCTTAAGATATTTGAACTTTTGATTTTCCCGCAAAAATTCACCATTAAACATTAATAATAACTCTTCGATTGGGGGATGCGTTAGATGGTCATTAATATTGCAATGGTAATCAGATGTGTTAATAAAGAACGCTAAAAAACCTAAAGGTTATTTATTAGTGTTAGGTGTAAATCCAATAAAGCAATAATAATTAACAGTTAATTTATTTAAATATCTTGCTCCAAGTGTCCTCCTTCATGCTCTATACAAGATATTAATCTTTTCCTCGTCTCTACCGTGGTAATTTTGAGTCCCATTTCTTCTATCGAATGCACTATTGATTTTCCTAAGCAGATGATCCCGGTTTTGGAATTTCCTTATTGTAGACAAGGCTCTTAGCACGTACTCAAACAAAGAAATCGAGAGAAGTCAAGTGGTGTTTGTGGGTCAGATAGGTAGTCGATAGATAATGAAGATCACACGCTTCCCCGTACCCGCATAGCCTACCTACTACTACCTATCTGACCCCCAAACACATTTGAAATATGAGTTACCTTCACAAACAATAGCTTCCATACGATGTATCACACCCGGAAATAAATTCCTGGCGCCACCTAGTGCCAAGAGATATAGTCATTGAACGGATACTCATTCAGGAGCCGTTTAAAAGCCGTTCAAAAGCTGTTCAGGAACCGTTCAAAAAGCCGTTCAGAAGCTGTTTGGTAAAAGCGCGAGCCGCTAATCAAACTTCGATTCCGCGAAATTACCCGCGGATTAAAAGCGCGAGCCGCTAATCAAACTTCGATTCCCCGAAATTACCCGCGGATTAAAAGCGTGAGCCGCTAATTAAAGCTCGATTAAAAGTTCGACTAAAAGCTCGATTAAAGTGATCCAGAATCCACATAGCTTACCTACTGGGGTGCTTTTTTCCACGTGTATAATAAAAAATAACGAAAAAGACGCAAATAATGACAACGTAACGTAATAATAAAAACAACAATAATAACAGAAAAACTTCTCAGCTCCACGATCACACTGAATATCATACAGACAAGACTCGACAAATGTCAGAAACATAGGCTAGTCATCCTCTAGGTGACAGAATATGGCAACGAGATGGAAAGGTAGTGGGTTCCTGTTTCCTTATCGCGCAATACTGATTTAATGCATTGTCATACTTTATGTTTAATTTCTTGGTATTACTAAAAGTTTGTGTTGTACTATTCGAAAGGGTATAAAGTAAGGAAGTTTTTAAAATAATTTTTAACATTCGAATTGTTTCATTAAAAAAAAACATCACAACAGACTTGAGAATTATAAATTGTCTATCTCGTTAAGTGAGATGTATAGGCCTATATTTTTTTTTTCTAAATAACTTCGAACTTTAATTAATGGTTTCTTTTCAAATGAAGATGCATTAAACTTCCATAAAAAACAATTTTTAGCGTGATCTCACAAAAATAAGAAGAGCTATTAACGTTTAGTGATTAATTTTTGCCGGAAAATCAAAATTTATTAAAAGTTCAAATATCTTAAAATCCATTAGATTTGGACTGAAGTAAATATAGTTAATATGCCCTCTAATGACCTTACCTATCGGCTGTTCAAAAATTTACATCGCTCTTCCAAACAGCCTGTATGTTCTTTACATTTAAAATTTATCAAAAAAATCTTATTCATAATCAGAATCAAATTGTAAGTATAAATAGTAAATGTTCCAGCTTATCAATGACACAGCAAAAAAATATGTACAGTAAGAAATTAATATGGAGACTTAATATTTTTCCATTTTCAGCTTTCATGTTGCTCTTGGTATAGCAAAAGCTTGCATCATCTAGCAAAGTCATTACTAACGACTCATTACTATAGTAACATAAACAGATTTTGTTAGTTAGTTATTTATTTTGACATTAACCTTGATGTAGCTTGCCTCAATTTTTTTTTGTTTTCACCATATTAGTCAGGTCAATATTAATTACTTACTGAATGCAAATGTATTTTAAATTTTAACACGAATATGTGTTCTTCAGAATTTCATTTTAATCCTAGCTATAATATTAATTCAATCTATCTACACATACACATTGGTCCACATTTCACCGGGGTGCGAGAGATATTGTAGGTAGCGCGATTTGGCATACTTGCATTTATCCCCGCCAGCTAGCCTCACCCCGCGCAACTTGTGTAGCCTATCTGACGCACTCTTTGTCTTTCTGTGCGCTCGTAAGGTTCGAACAAGAGATCGTGGATTTTGAATACATTGTGTTAGTTTATACAACCGCAGAGATGGTACAGATCATTAGATGGTATTTTGCGAATTGCCGTAAATGCCAACAAATAGACGAACAGCTTCAAATTCCTCTAACGCATCCCGAGCGGGAGGAGAGAGAAGTGAGAGTTTGTTCGTTAGTTGAAATGGGCGAACCTTGCTTTAGCCGGCAAATTTCACACGAAATCGGTATCAGTAAAAGTACTGTGAAACGTATTTTGAAACGCAACAAATGCTGAGCTTAAATTACAAGATACCAACGTAAGAATCTGTTGGGTTAAAAGTCATGTGGGGATCTTCCCTAACGAGGTAGTAGACCTTTTAGCTAAGTCGTCAGCAGCTAACGGCGAAGTCGCAGATCTTAGTATCTACGAATCGGAAGTTTTATGTAACCTCAAAAGATTCTTTCTAGAAGAAAAATGAGAAAGTAGGTGGCCAGCCTCATATGAATGTCATCCCACGCAGTATGCCATAATCCACCCTTCGATCTTTCATCATACACGTTGGCATAGTAACTCTAGAGTGTTACGATACGAATATTCTGTTGTTGCTAGATTGAAATTCGGACATGGTTGCTTCCCTTCACATTTACACAAATTAAAGATTTTGGATTCTCCAGCTTGCACATGTGGATATGAGGTGGGTTATTTAAATCACCTTATTTTAGCATGCCGCGTCTATGAGCACCAAAGACTAAATCTGTTTGAGAATTTAGTAGCACATAAAGTAGCCTTACCCACTTCTATAATACTACTACTAAGGTCTAACAACATTGAAATTTACAGAGTTCTTATTAAGTTTCTCGTTGACTGTCGAATTACAATTTAATAGGTGAAGTTTTTATAATTTGATACATAGCGATGGTAATGTGGCTGATGGGCGTTGATCCCTTAATGCAAAAAAAAAACGCAACAAATACAAAAGTTACAAAGTTCAATATTGCCAGGAGATTTAAAGTAACATTGTTAGAATTTCAATTTATTTTGTGTAATTATCGAATTTATTTTCTTTAGTTACTTTGCTATCTAATATTTACTGTTGTCTCCATCTCCGTCGTACGTACCCACCATTCCCGTTTAATTTTATAAGAATCGTTGTTTATTTTCCTACTTAGAATTACTTTTTCGTTCTCCTACATGGTATAGCAGCAACAAAACTTTCTAACATAATCTGAGAATACAGAAAAATTATGCAGTAATTCTGTATTAGTACATTTTGTCAGAAGGCGTTGAATTATAATATTACGTGATTGAGCGGACAGGCGTGCGTACCGCTGCTCGCGTTATGATATACTGCGATTCACAAAGGCAATATCCCATTCGTATCTGGACCGACGTGTATACTTGTTTCTTCCTTTGCTTGAGGTATAGAAAATATTACACATTTATTATGGTTACTTTTACCATTAACGTAAACTTTAATCTGGTTTTGGTTGGAGATTTTGAATGTGATATTTCCAGTTATTAGCGGTACGTTACTTAAATAAATTTTCCACTCTTCATATTTTTTGTTTATCTCAGTATTGACTAAAATGTCTTTTATATGAAATACATTTATCAACCAAATTCTATTAAGCATCATTTTCTACCTACTACTAAACTCTTATGACTAAGATGATCATTTCCGCTTGCATACTTTTCATAATAATACGAGGAATACCTTCTAAGTTTTTACAAAAACAATGAGAGAAAAAAAATTTGGTACAAGATGTTTTTAAAAATCATCGAACGAAAACTTTCACGTGAAATTTCCATTTTTTCGCAAAACTGCTTTCAGGCTCATGTAAACAAACTACTCACCCAATTTTGTTCTGTAACTGCAACAATAACAAATGTCAAATTTTACGAAAACAGTAATGTTAAATGTCAATAGCGCCATCTAGTGGTCGTTTGTAAAAACTACCCTCGTAGATACCCTCTTTTAGCAATATTGCTTTTATCGAATAAAACAAATTTTCAAGTATTTTTTCAACCACTTTTTGTGCGATAATCTGATTTTTCTAGTTTTCAGTATATTCCAGAAGTGGCACATGCCCTACGAGCAGTACAATTTTATTTTAAATAATTATGTTAAAATAAAAACGGAAAGTTGTCATTTTTAAGAACAAATTCTTTCATTTTGGTTACATTCTGATTTAAATACATATTTATCATTGACGAATACCACAACTGATAGGTTTAACAATTAAATTTTGGGATGACAGAGTAATGAAATGTATTATTTATTTATATAAATGTGGGATTGAAAAGATAGAAGATGTAGCAGGAGGTAGGAGAGTAAAGGGAAGTGGGAGTAATGACGGAAGTAATGTGTAAGACGATATAGTAAAGGACGTAAAGTACAAGACGAGAGGTAAAAGACGTATAGCAGAAGACGAAAGGACTTGTATTTTTTCTGTTTTATAGTTTACTTTATATTTTGTATTTCAATATTCAATATTTCAATAATAAAACCTACATAAATTTATTCATTTTTAATGAACAGACATTGTTTGCAAAAAGAAGTAATGCTATGCAATAATAATTCCATAAGAAACATTGTTTAATATCATTTCGTCTACAAAGCAAAACAAAATATTAAGCTATTAATAAATGGGGAAGTACTTTGTATAGTCAAAAATTTTGCCGACTCATTTATGTAAGTTGGATACCGTAGCAATTTGAGAAAAATGTGGATTTTTTGGTTAACGTGTTCAACAAAAATATACGTTCAAAAATCACCGTTAGACGTTTATAAGCTTAGAATGTTTTTCTTTTCATTTCGTTCTAATTTATAGAGACTTCCATGTTTCTTTGTTTATATTGTTATTGATTTCTTATACCTAAATTAAATTTGGTATGTTATCGGCTATATTATATTCTACTTATTTCGAGCTTTGTTCCATTATTCCGTTTCACCTTAAAGCGAGCACGTGCATTTTATAAATATAGTCTCTAGGCTAAAGCATACTTTGGCCCGAACATTAGGTTTAATATATTTACTTTAAATGTTTATCTAGATTTTAAGCAAATACTATTTTCACGTTAACTGTATATTAAACATATTTTAGATATGTGTATAAAAATATATTTCATTCAAAATTTGTTTGTACTAATGTTAGTCATTTAAAAATAAACTGTATTTTTAACACAAAGCAAAAACAACAATCTGCAAGTTTCTTTGTTAAGGAAAATATATTTTTTGTTATTAGTTTTTTTTTTCGATATTTTGTTTTAACATCATGAATAATTAATTTTGTCGATGAGAGAGTATTTATTTGAGTGTATAAAACAAAAAGAAAAGAAAAGAGACACGAATTTTACACAGGTAGTTACACTTTGGATGTAGATCATCAACCCAGTGAATACGAAATTAAAAAAACAAAAAAAGATGAAAGCTTTCTTTTTGTATTGTCAGTGACATAAATTAATACGAAACTTTATGTTAGGTCAATGGTCATCAAATCAATTCTACAGATTTGGCAGAATTTCCGCGCGACTTGTACACATGCAAGTTTCATCCGCCAAAATATAAGTTGGCTCAATTGTGCCACCTTGATAGTATTGATGTAAATAAATATGGGGTTGTATACTGTAATAATACATTAAAACTGTACTTATTCGACTTGAATTCGAATAGAATCTATTTACTGAGCAGCGGGCCTTAGAAAGCAGGAACATAATATACTCTTGATGCTATGCGGTACTTCAGAGTTTCATATTGTACGGGAGAAACAAGTTTGCTAGCTTTGTCGAAAAATTAAATTCACATAATTAATACATTGTCTTTAAAGTTCTGCATATTCATTTCTGTTTTCGTTTCAGGCTGTTGATTGGTGGTCAGTTGGAGTATTAACGTACGAATTACTAACCGGTGCTTCCCCATTTACAGTAGAAGGAGAAAAAAACACTCAACAAGAAATATCCCGCAGAATATTAAAAACTACGCCGCCTATACCAGATAGTAGGTTTTTCGCTTATTTAATATGAATATCTAATTTCTTAATATAATTCCATATTCAAGCATAATTATTTACGAAGTAAATGTTCAAAACTCAAATATACATAACTCTTTGTTATTTGCAGTTCTAGGAAAGGATGTCGCCGATTTTATTAGTAAACTGTTAGTCAAGGATCCACGGCAACGATTAGGCGGTGGAGAAGATGATGCAAAAGAACTTAAGCGACATCCGTTTTTCAAAAACTTGGACTGGAGTGCCCTTCAACGAAAGCAAATTCCTGCTCCTTTTAAACCCGTTATCAAGTAATAAAAACGATTTTTTATATTACCTTTGAAACATGAAAAGCAAAAAACTGACATTTTGATATTATTTTAGTGCTTTTGAAAATGTTTGCAGAATAAGTAGATAAATTCAAAGATCATTTTATAACTTATAATCTCATTTCACTATTCTTAGTAACTTATCAGTCAATAATAAATACATATTTTAAAAGCATCAATTTACTAAATAAGGTTACAGAGTGATATGACGAAATATGTGGATATTGCTTACCAGAATATTCCGTGTATCACCTCAATTACACAACAAAAAAGAGTTAACTACCACACCATAATACTGTTTTTTTTTCTTTTTCAGGTGTGAATTAGATGTATCTAATTTTAGTGAAGAATTCACTCAAATGCCGGCAACAGATTCGCCTGCCGTAGTGCCTCCTAATTACGATAAAATTTTCAAAGGTTACTCGTTTGTTGCACCTTCTGTTCTCTTCACGAAGAATGTTATATCTGATGAAATTCTTAAGCCTGTGATTAAACCTGACATCTCTTCAACGTTGGTTCGGTGTCAGATTAACAATTCGCAATTTTTCCAATTATACGATATCGACTTAAACGAGCAAATATTGGGTGATGGTTCTTTTTCGGTATGTAGGAGATGCGTTCACAAGCATACAGGAAAGGAATACGCAGTTAAAATAGTCAGTAGAAAAACTGATTGTACCCAGGAGATTAACCTCCTTAGAGCATGTCAGGGTCATCCAAACATAGTCAATTTACACGATGTGATTATAGATGAGATACATACCTATTTAGTTTTAGAATTATTAAAAGGAGGTGAATTATTGGATCGTATACGAAAAAAATCCAAGTTTACTGAAAGCGAAGCCTCCAGCATTTTACGTAAACTGGTATCAGCTGTGAGTTTTATGCACTCCAGAGGTGTTGTACATAGAGATCTTAAACCAGAAAATTTGTTATTTACTTGCTGTAAAGATAATGCAGAAATTAAAATTGTGGACTTCGGATTTGCTCGATTAAAACAAGAAAAAGAACCACTACACACACCCTGTTTTACATTACATTACGCAGCACCCGAAGTTTTAAGCGGTGATCCATCTGGTTATGACGAAAACTGTGATTTATGGAGCTTAGGTGTCATATTGTATACTATGTTATGTGGAAGAGCTCCTTTCCATGCAAGGTCAAGGGATGACAGTGCAGCTGCCGTAATGGCTAGAATAAAAGGCGGCGAATTTAGTTTTTCTTCCTCAGCATGGAGCGGAGTAAGTGATGAAGCAAAAGCAGTTGTGAGAGGATTATTAACTGTAAATCCTAATCAGAGGTTGCGTATGAGTGATTTACGCAGCAATTCTTGGGTTCAAGGTAATCAAATGTTTCCACAAACGCCTTTAATGACACCCGATATTTTGTCATCCAGTGGATCCACCGAGAAGGGTTTACAAACCACATTTAACGCTTTTCACAAAGCACACAAGGAAGGCTTTAGGTTACAAGATGTATCTAGTGCAAAATTAGCACAAAGGCGGAGATTAAAGAAGAGCTCGTCGGATAACAATAGTACATCTTCCTCTAGTTTTACAAGTGAATGTTCCCTAAAATCTGGGCCAAATACACCACTATCAAGTCGACCCAAAACTAAAACTAGCAGAAATGAATCAGATCAAAGTTCAAATACTAAAGTAAGTCCTACATCTTTGGAGCATAAGGACAGTGTATTTTGTTTTGGGGAAGCTCGCGTAAAGGAGTACTTACGGACAATGAGCATGAATCCAGATCAAATTTCTCCTGACAATGTAACTAGTGCTCGAACATGCACAGCAAACACCACAGAAGAGTTAGAAAAACAAAGTAAATCAAATGTAACTGAAGAAGAACGTAAAATTGTCAGTTGTGCAGGAACAAGAACAAAACGAAAAAGACGCGTCTTCGAGAAAACTCGACAAAGTGAGAGAATACAGAAGATGCAAAGAGAAAAAAGAGCTGAAGTAGATATGGATCCGTTGTTTCCTATCTCAGTTAAACAAACTCGTAAACGAAAATTGACATCTGATAGTCTATTAACGTTTAAAAATAGTATCGATTCGCCAAAATCAAAAATCAGAAGAAAAATTATCGCCTCAACTTCTGGGAAAACAAAAAGGAATAAAAAGTAGTAAATATTTGAATTAGGCGCGATTACAAAACATTTAGCTTATTATTTTTTTAAATATATTGTAACCTGTGATCGTTTATTATTACTATCAGATATGAAAATTGTAAATATTTTTTCACCGTTACTTATGTACAGTTATGTATTTTTCTTAAATATTTCATTTTTGCACTTTTCTTATAATTTTCTAGTCTGATAGTTACAACTTATTGTGATAAGATTTTAAATAGGAAAACATTACATATGTGAATTTTATATATGACGGTCACAGTTACCCAAGTTCCATTACAGGGCTGTCATTATACTGCTCCATTTTTAGTGTCGATATAGATTGCACTTAACATGGAGAACCAAAATAGTCGAATGGGCATGCTTATACCGTGCTCAGGAATACCTCTAATGTCATGTAATTAAATACTGATTTGAAAAATTGATTCTAAAAGGTTAGGCGCTCTGCAAAAACTAACTTAAATTGCATAAATACAATTTAAATATTTACTTTAGCAATAAATCTGGGTATATGTTCTTTACCCATAATTTACTAATAATTTTAAATCTGACAATGTGTACATAGTTCATTACATTTTTATTTGCATTCTTATGACAATAATTATATTACACACTTTGTATTTCGAAATTATCAATCTTTTTACTAAAAATTAAAAAAAATGTGGTCTACATATATATCACCAATTGCAATAAATGATTTGAATTTATACCTCTATTTAACCTCACTAAGGGTTATTTATTTTTATTAATTTAGTAACCTATCAACACTATCATATCATGAATATGAGTATTATTAATAATTGGTTGGAATGATTCAGTATTACCTGGTGTAACGAATTCACTTCATGGAGCAGTATGCGAAACAGTCTTTAGATAATTATTGCAGTTAAGTGCACTTGATAGAGTCTGAGTATATAATCGATAAAATACCAAATATCTATGTACATAACATTAATATATTAGACCACTTTTTGTAAATTAAATTGTAATTACTATACATTATTTTTTACAAGAGAAAGGATAAATATAAGATTGGTTAATTTAAACCTAAATTAAATGGATACTATACTAAGTAGCATTTACTAATTTGTTAATATCTCTGATGTAAAATTTTTGATGTATTTACATAAAATATATCATGTAAGTTGTTAATTGGAAACTAAAATGTTAATTTACCTTAAACTTGTTATATAATATTATATACTGTTGTTTACGTTAGATTTGTGCCAAAATGTTTAAAATGGCATTGACACTTTCGTATTGCAGCTGATAGGGACCTGAAATTATACACTTTTCCACTAATTGTCTCTCCAAAGTTATATGCCACGTCTCACTTGATTGAGGAATTAAAATTGTGATTCACATCTCTTAATTCCACTGATGCTGGTCTAATTTTTAGTCAATTTGATGAACAACCTGTTATGTAACATTTTATTTATTTTTATGTATATCATAAACACTCAGGTATAATCATGTTAATTTTCTGAATTGCTCATACAAATGTTTTCAAAAGGAAGTCATGTGCAAGTATTTTCAATTCATAATTTTTTTGTTTTTTTTTTAATAAATTGTTATAACTTGCTTTTTTCAAGTGTCTTCGAATTAATAGAGATTAAGACATATTTGCGGAAACTTTTGCTACCTATGATTAATAGTAAATTTAACATGACTTACCTTTGTTCTAAAAGGTCTGTACAAAGCCATATTCGGGTGTAATAATTTAATTTTTATTATATAATCCAATGCAAAATTACAGACGAAAACTCTGGCATTACAAATAGGTACAATAAATTTTTATAATGATACATACTAAAAAACTAAATGCGTGTAACTTTAACAAACGATGTTTGTACAGACCGTTAGTATGTAAATTTTCACTTTTTGTATTGCTATTGTATAGAATAATTATGTCCAAAGTATTTGTTTATTATGTAAGGTTTTTGTAAATCTATTTATGTTAATTTTCATTGATCTACGAATATTTATGTTTATTGTGAACGGTAAATGTGAGACCAAGTGGACAGTGCCTTTCCTTTATTGTAACTAGAGGCTGTCTTGCTTGAAGGCAACATAAATATTGTCATAATTGCCTTAATTCTTAGTATTAAACTTATAATAATTTGAACTGTTGTATTACTGTTCCAATACTCCTACATTAATAGTTTAATTATTAAAGTGTGTTATGGATAACATAAAAAAGAGAACAATATTGACATTTACCCTATCTAAGTATATCTAAATATAAAATCGCGTTTCCTTTTTTATACTTTATAATAAAATTTTCAAAAAAAAGCTTGTGTTATTTATTACTGTTCGTTGATATCAATCCTTAATACGCATACTTAAGCAGAGTTCGGGTATTCGTTCGGAGCGGATCAAGAGTACAGAGTACGTGAAGGGGATGAGGAGTAGACCATGAGTGGATCACGCAACCCATACTTTTAAACGAATGGATGAAGTAACTCTACGACATTCCCGAACGTGAAAGAGTGCAAGTAGGGTATTTGGAGCAAATAGAGACTGCGAACGAATACTCGAACTCGCTTTTAGTAAATTAAAAGTGCAAGCAACCTCATTGGTAAAAAAAATGAATTTATATGGTTTTGTTGCTAAATTCTAATCCGAGTCTGTTCTCGATTAAGTAATTGGTAAAAAATATGTTTATTTGGGAAAAAAGAATTTAAGGAATAAAAACATCGAAACTATATATGTAATATGTCCAGTATTAAGCATTTTAAAAAACATTACAACATAATTTTCTATCTTTATTAATTTTCAAATATATAAAATTCGAAAATTTTAAAGAATGAAGACGAATACTTATTTCCAGAAACGCGTTATTAATCCATTTTGCTTACATTTTAAATACATTTAATGTAAATCACAGACATATACCTTAGTCAGGAACTCTAAACTGTAACAAAGAAAAAAATTAGTTGCACAACCTAAAAATATTCTCTGAACTTACCAATACACTACCCACCATCACCTTCAAAAGTATGGTCCTGGGTAGTCTGTTTGATGATCCGCAAAACGTTTTCTTTCAATATACAATCTGATGTATTTTCTATTAAAGGTACAAAGTATTGCTTTATCTTTTGTTCAACCCAGTCTTTCTTCAGATTTTTACAGAAAAGTAAAATTGCATATTCTAACATTCTACTATGTGTATCTAAAACGGAGAAAGGAAACTTTTACTTACGTACTTTGCGAACCCAAACATGCATAATACTATTCTCAAATTATTAGTAAATGTTAAGTCCATTAATGAAATTATAGGTTCCTTCCAACACGCTTATAAAACCGTAAATTTACCGTCCGTTACCTGCGCAGTGCAAACAAAGTGTTCAAACTTAATTTTGTATCATACGAGTACCAGTTACTGTACGGTCATATCGGTACATCGTATTAAGCAAGAACCGTTTGTACTGACATGCGCAATGTGTATCTGTACCAATAGAAAACATTCATACTACATGTCACATCCTTGTCTATCATTTTCTTTCCCAATAGCGATACACAATCGATTCCAAAAAGCGTTCCAACATCTACGACACCATTTACTGATTCACAACTGATGTACATTTGACGCACGCGCAATAATCGATGTGTGAATTAGTACGCGTACCGTATAGAAATCGGTAGTTGGAACGAACCTAATAATTGATATAAAAAAAGTCATTCTGAAGGTGTGTTCGTTTGCTGTACGGAACATGTTCGGTGCAAGTCCGCTGTTCGTTTAATAAAACTGCTAGTTATACTGTGTTCGTTAACTTGTACGGTGCAAGAACTGAACTGAAGTGAACTTGCACTAACTGTACAACAAAAATTGTAAGATCAACGAACGGTGATTATTATGTGGAGAATGATTGTTATGCATTTAACATAGGTAATTGTTTTTATAATTGTAACAGTTTCATAATTGGAAATTATGTTTTTGTTGCAAATTTGTGTAATATTGGCAAATTCAAGTATGATTTGACTACCTGTTGATAGATTTTTAAACAATTCTGATGCAGAAAAAGACTGTGTTAGCGACTGAAAAGGTATTTTCTTCCATTTTCATCGCCACATAATAAAAGAAAATCCGTTTTGTCGGTTGTCAACAGTATTATAGGTTATGCATTACGCGAACTGTAAACATAAGCGTTCGTTTGGCTAGAATTTGCAGTTGCATAAGTTCAGTTCAAGTTGTACTGATGACGTAGATATTTCAACTTAGTGCAAAGAAGTGCAACGCAAACGAACACACCTTAACATGTCAAACAAACCATACAAGGCAAAGGAAACTTAATTAATGAGTTATTTACAGAAATTAAAAGTTTTCAGCTAAAAATAAATCTGTTGATTTTACAAATTGAGATGAATAATTATTGTCATTTTCCTACTTTAATGTTAATAAAGAATGACAGATAGTGTATTTCTAGCGATGTTTAAATTAGTTCTTTAAAATTAGGGGACTATAATTTTTGTTTTATAGGCAAGCAATATGTGCAAAAATTATTTGGATGAAAATAATTTGACATTATTTTATTCAAGTCTACCAGAAAATAAGTTTCCGAACTTAAGAAACTTTGCAGAATCAACGATTGTAGCTTTGTTTCTGCAGAAATCACAAACTAGTTAGAACCGTCGTGAAATCAGTCAGAAAATAGTTTGAAATTCCTTTTAGCCAATCAAATTGCGTCTGATTAGTTTGTGATTTCTGCAGAAACAAACCTTGTAAATATATGCTTCAAACAATGCAGAAGCATATATTTATGCGAACAAACATTTTCAAGAATGAATATTATTAAATCAATGTACAGGACAAGGTTGACCAATGACTTTTTACAACACATTCTAAGGATCTCTGTATCACAAACTGATACCGACTTGAATTAAAAATTATACAATAGCAAAAGTTGTATTGAATTTTAATGTTTACTTTGCAATAAAATTAGTTATTTTCGTTTGTATTATTATTTTTATTTGTATTATTATATTATTAGAGTTTCATTTTTATTATTATCTCATTATAAAATTTGAATAAAATTGCTACTAAATATTTTTTTTGGGCTGTGCTGTCTGAAGATATTTCTTTTGAAAGTGGCCCACTGTCCTAAAAAGGTTGCCGACCCCTGACTTAAAGCATTCGCAATACATATTACTAAGTTGTAAATAATTACATACTGGATTAGTCATTTTACCATTTTAACAAATATTGTAACCTAAGAGAAGAGATTTCTTCGCAAGTTGAACAAATGCAGCAAATATTAAAAAATATAAATGAGATGGAGATCTCTAAGAGTTTGATAAGAATTAAATATATCTTTTAATTCTGACTCTATTTAAAGCACACCCTCATTTCTTTGAGGGAGAGTAGTGAATACTATTTTAGCCGGCTTCGCGTTTTATCAGTCACGATCAGTCAAAGCGTTTCGGGTTCGCGATTTCCCTCACGTCGAAGCTTTACGTCGCTCGCGGTGCGGAGTCTTTGAAAAAAAAAATTATGGCGGGACCCCGCGACGTCGGTGCCAACTGTAACGCCTAAATGGCCAAGAGAAAGGATCACGCTCGCCGTTGTTATCTGGCACGGATAACCTTCTTCACAGACGTTTGTTTGCCGTCCATTTACCCTATTTTTCCTCCATCCCGCTTGAGTTTTCGTCCTTCCCAGTCGCGAAGACTTCCCGTAACGCGGGAAGGGTCCCGCCCATCATATTTTATTATATAAAACACATATACTGCGTTAGTACGGTCCGTAGTAAAGCGAACCGCTAAAATATATGGACAGCGTTGCAACGTTTGTCCGCCATGAAAATATAGGGTGGGGAGTCAGGCGAAGCAATCTATCTCTATCAGTAAGAATCCGATCGCCGTTAAGAGATGATCGCGCTAGACTCTAGCCATGCATTATACCCGTAGTTTATTTGTTTAATTGATCATTCTTGCCTTTCATCTTTTCTCCTTGGTTATTTTTGATTTGCTTTGTTTGTGTCCCAAAATTATACCGTGCAATAGTTTTATTAATTACGTTCTTATAAACTAAGAAGTCAGGAAATAGTACCACATTAGAGATAGCACTGGAAATGACTGCTTATTTGAACATCTATTATAATAATAGGAATTTTTACACATACACATATTTTGACATAAAATTCCATTAATTAGATTTAGAAAACATGTTTTCGTTTTGGAATTTGCTTTTAAAAGTTGATGTATTTGTTACGCACTTACTCTCATTTAAACATCTAATAAACTGGATATTTGGAAATGCAAAAATGTAATCTAGTTATTTTATAATGAGAGGTTCTGTTTAGTTTTGGAATTCGTCATTTTTCCTTTTAAATTAAAAACGTTTTCTTTGTTTCATATACGACAATATCACATTTAAGTATTTATTTAGAAATAATTAACGATTAAAGTCCATCAATAGGATAAAAATCAAATAAGATGTATTACGTGTTTCCATAAATCTGTGGTACGCTAGGCGACTGTCTTGCGACTGTGAGAGATTGTCTAGGGACAGAAGAGTGAAGAGGGCGTTCCAAGTATATGCGGAAACATTATTCGCTATATGTATGGGACCAGCGCTTATAAATGAATTCTTACTTACCCTAGTATGTATATATATATATATATAACGTGTCCATCTAGTGCATGAGCGGAAGACAATTCCTTTCCTGATCAATTTAGAGAAAAGGTTTTCAAATGAAAGAAAAAGCATTCGGGGCTAGTTTTGCACTTAATAAAATTATGTTGAAGTATACAGAGCGTTGAAACGAAATGGAGAAAAAAGATTGAAGACAAATGCAAAGATGGATGAACTGGGAGGGGAAAACATTGTGAGGCATATAAAAACACAAAGATTAAAATGAGCAGGTGACACAATGAGGAGAAAATCAGGAGAAATGATACGAAGAATAAATAATGGATACCCCTATGGCCAAGAAGAAGAGAAAGACCAAGAGATGAAGCGATGATGTGGAAGAGGATTTAGAAATAATGGGAAAGAGGGACTGGAACGCAATGTTCAAAGACCCAAAACAATGGAAAGAAACTACAGAAACAGCCAGGACCCATAAAAACCTTCAAAATGAAAAATGAATGAGGGGACTAATCCACCCTAATAAGCGGATTTGAAACGCGCGAACGTTAGCCATAATCCTGAGGATTGCAAGGCTTGATGATGATGGTACAGGGTATTCAGTTTCTGCTATAAACGATACAGATCTGCTTTTTTAATGCAACACCCTGTATGTTTCTGGACGCCTCTCTTCAATTATGTCAACTATCTTCAAAATTCCTCCATCTATCTTAGTTTTTGGGATAATTTGAGATTTTTGCGAAATCTTGTATCTTTAACGGCCGATATCTTAAGAGGTCTAAATTCGTATGCCTAGTTGCATAAATTTCAATAGTTCTAAAAAAATCCTATATAATTAATATTAATTGCGGATTTTTGTACGATGTCGTAAAAAAAGTATAATTTTACTGCATGAACCTGCATTTTGGATTAAGTTTTGAACCACAATTGTAAAATATCAACAATCGGGCTTCATAGCAAGGTGTAGAAAAAAATTCTCTTTTTGCAACAAGAAAATATAAAATTGAGAATATAATATTGAAATATTGGACGGTCACCTACACATTTTTCGTGGGTATGTGATTTGGGAAAGTTATATTGATGAAAGTTGATATAAATATACACGATGTTCCATTTTAAAAACCAAACTTGTGTCCTTTGTACCAGAAACTGAACACCCTGTATACTTGGACATAATTTTATATTGTGAAGAACTTGTTTCCGACTATTTTTCATTTGAACACTTTTTCTCACACTTTTTCTCTAAATTGCTCAGGAAAGGAATAATCTTCCGCTCATGCCCTAGGTGGATACGCTATCTATAAATCGATTAAACGACTTACCTTTATATTTATTAAAAATTTCCAAAAATACATCATCCAAAAAGTTCTCATCCATATTATACCCATAATATGCTTTCAATAAACATTTAAGTGGCACCAAGTTGTATCCTGGAGAGACACATGTTTTCTGTTTTATTATTTCTATAATAACTTTTATTATTAATTCACCTAAGGCCAAAGGGAGAATGGAATTATTAATGTTCTTAATTATTACTTTAGATTAATGTTACGTTAATAAATGAACTTACCATTGAGCTCTGACTCAAGAGGGATTACTTCTATCCATGTGCTAAGAACTGTAAATAAAAATGGGATAGATAAGTCTCCCATAAAATAAAAAACATCACAGACCATTCTTCGCATTCTGTGAATCTTTCTTTGTAGCTTACAAATTGCCAAGTATAACCTAGTTACATTTTCCATATTTTGCAATTTTGTAGAGGTAAATATGTGTTTCTCTGCTTCCATTATAAAATCGTCTAAAACACCTGGCTTCATTGTACGGTTTAGATGCACAAGAAAGCCTAATAGTATTCTCTGAGTGTCTGTTAAGACCGGTGCTGGTGGTGTATATTTAGTATCGGCTTTATTTGTGTCAGAAGAAGCTTCTAACAATATGATTCTGCAAAAATTGTTCGAGTGAAAGCACAGTAAAAACGGATATCGAAACTAAAAATATAACAGAACTTCTTGGTATGTTCGGGAACAACTTTACAACAAAATGTTGTCAACTCGAAAATTCAGAATCGATATCTGGAGAAGTATGAATCGGAGAATTCTGAAAATTCTGAAAGATGTGGTTTACTAATATATACTGCAAACTCATCCAAAACATTTTAACATAATAATAAAGGGTTTTCACTGAACACTGACGGAGTTCAGTAAAGCTATTCTACCTGTCGCTTTTGGTTCTACCAGCAATTAGTAATAACTTATTTTAAACAGTTCGTACACTATTGAATGTAGAACAGCCTGCACACTATTGAGTTGTACATAAACTATTAAGCTAAATTTATGTTATTTATATCTATTTGCCACAACTATCAAATTATTTAAAATTTTAGGAAAAGGTTGGAGAATAATGTGTACTTCGTTCGCTCGATCTCGGCAGTCACGTGACATTTTCCTAACACAAGTAAAGAATCCAAATAATCATCTATCTTCTTCTAACACCTGTTATAAAGATAATATCTATGATGTGTGCTTGTTATTTTGTGGCCTAATATAACGCGGCACTGAGCTGCTAGTTACAAATTTAGTTAGAATTGCCACACTTAAGGAAACATTTTAACCTTGAAAATTGCAGAAGAAAGTACCCCATTTTAAAAGGTTCAAATACGTGGATTCATGAATTGAATTTAAAAAAGGTGAATTTCACCATTTGTATTTTCACGTGAGAAAACACCTTGCAAAATTTCTTAAATTTAATAATTTCCTCCGTTTATATGATTTTTGTCTCTTGTGTCCCAGGTTGGGCGTCTAGATTGAACTTCAGATAGCAAAATTTTAATATCCATATTCTCTTTGGTCGCTTCTGGACTCGAAATCAAACTAATATGTTTCATGCGACGTACTTCCGCGTAGGCTGCATTGTAAAAAAATGTTAACAACTCAAAAATGTAATCTTTATGTTAGCCCCTAGCTTTGGGACACACGGTACATAGTTTTGTAGTAAAAAAATATGATTTTACGTTAAGTTAAAAAATATTTTTCGTACTGCCAGGTACCTAAGTTAATCGACGACAATCATTACTGACTGAAATGAAATTTTGAACGGCAAAATCGTAAGGGGCATGATTCAGAGCCGCGCATCGTAAACATGATACAGACGCACTAAGTGTATGTTGCATATTTCAGATGCTAAGTTTTTATAAATGTATTTAAACGAAATTCATATGTTAATTGTAAATTGAAATAGAAGATATGCACATATGCAATAAATTTGTTTCAAGTAGGAAATAAGAGAAATGAATTAGCCATTACCACAAGAGACTTATACTTTCTGCAGTAAAACGACTTCTTTTGGACGTTACTACGTCTTTCAGTATCGAAAACGTTCATGCAACTTCACAACTTCTAAGTGGAACAAAATTACAATCTGATGTATTTTATACATATACATACAGTGGTACCTCGGTTTACGATAGTATCTTAATACGGAATTTTCGGGTTATGGAAGAAAATTTGGATAAATTTTTCTTTCGAAAAGAGAAAGGTACTTTCGTATATGCAACGCGGCTTAGAACTTTTACATATTCGGCAGATTTTCCGCGCGACTCGTGTATATGCTAGAAAGAGTTAGTTATATACAAATATAATGCGATGGTTTGTGTGGTTAACTTCCCACTATTCGACCGCTTCGCATGCGACTTGAATTCATAATTAATATTATTCTTACTTTATCCGAAATTCCTTTATCTTTGTGTAAAATATTTTTCAAAGAACAAAACCGAAAGTTCTACGGTCAAACAATTTCTCATCTGTCGCGTCCCTAATTTTGTAATATATATGAAAAAGCCACCTCACACTCACTGTTTTCCATACGCCGGAAAGAGTCCTTATTAAAAATAGCGTATGTAAGTGAAGTTATTTCTTTTTAATTTCAAACTTAAAGAGTTTTTATTGATTTTTAATAAAGAATAGATATAGTAAATATTTGTAGAATCATTTGAGGAGAAAGCTCGATGCGAATACTACGACTGCATACCATTCACCGATTCCTCGATCTTGAAATAATCACCGCCTACATCGCATGCTCTGCATACGGCTCTGTTGCGGCTGACGTCATCCCATACAATTTTGCCGTTCTCTGGTAATAATACATTAATATATGTGTCAATATATAACAGAAATTGACAATTTTGACAATTACAGAAGTACAAAAAAATGCCTAGAAACGAAATCCAAAATAATACTAATATAGTACATGGTATTGATGGAACCATTCACGGTAAAAGCAATGTGAAAAGAGAAAGCATTAGCCACCGGGCTCGTTTCCGCCTACCCGGCCTCATCAGCGTTGCTCCGAGTGTTTCCCTACCTCACATCGCTGTTTGCCTCACGGCTTATATCACTACCCTCCGACATAGCAAACAGTATATCTCTGGCGCCATCTAGTACCAACAGATACATGCTCGCCGTCTAGAAAGTAGCGACAAAAAGCGGGTACAGATGCCAAACCAACTCTCGAGCTAGTGCTTTCTCTTCCTAGATTGCTTTTACCATGAGTGATTCCATCAATACCATGAGCTATATTAGCATTATTTTGGTTATTGTTTCTAGGCGTAAAATTCCATTACATTCTGCTGTCATAGGCAACCAAAGTAAACAACTCGAATGTGCGAACCTGTAAATTCCAAACCAGGGAAACGCCAAATATATTTTTTCACATGCTTACGGCCCATGTTTTCGAAAACACACAATGAGAATCCGATAAATAACCGAATTACCAAACTCCTCAATGTCTACCGCATTACTGAACTCTGCATCTACATACGCACATACGCCGCATTTTCTTTTTGGCAAATTACCGAAGATCCTATTTTTTATTTGAATATTATTAGATTCTATATGTTCTATAATAATTTTTTTTGCGAAT
Source organism: Dynastes maya (assembly GCA_029619315.2). NCBI lineage: Eukaryota > Metazoa > Arthropoda > Insecta > Coleoptera > Scarabaeidae > Dynastes > Dynastes maya. Next base: position 12,804,961 of record JAROYE020000005.1, on the reverse strand, counting down.
TACTGGGCACTATACATTAGTAGTAAGTTACTAGTGCAATAGTTTTTTTTTCACCTTTTCTCTTAGTTTGATCATCATTTCACTTTTTTTCTTTTTCGATATTCATTGAACACAAATAAGTTTTTATTTCATTCTTTCCCTGATTTCGCTCGCCTTAGCTTCCGTTTTTGCTGTTTTTTTGTACTTCTAGGTACTTATAAACCCCTTAACAATTACTTCAACTGTGGTAGCAGACCCTTACCAAGCTACGACCTGAGAAGCGGTACCGTGCGTCAGGAAAGAGCAACTCCACTTGCCCGGGGACGACGCTCAGGAGCCAGGTTTTCAAACAAACATCTAGAGTGACAACATTATTTTCATTTTTATAAAAAAAAAACACACACAACTAAGATTAAAAAAAAAAAATTTTTTATGTAAAGTTTATCTCTTTTAAATAAAATTGTCAAAATTTCTAAATTCACTTTAAATATTTCCACACATCAAGGAGAGGTGCAACAAAGTTGTTAGCGCTTTTCTTAAAAAAGCTCCTGGCGCCCTTATTGGTACCTTTTATATATATGAACTTTGATGGACCTCTGCCATATCCCGCCCTGATCCCTGTCCTAGTTGGAGACACAGTAAAACACCCATTTGGAGGGTTATAATACCCACTCATTATCAATACAGTAATTATTTCCGTATTAGTTAAATGCATTTTCAAAAATGTACTAAACTGAAAAATACTTAGCTGAAGTAAATACCATCTAAAATTCTTTGGCTCCTCCCTCTCCCAGTCCTCCGGGAGTGTGGAGGTGGGTGTTTTGACGGTTAAATGATAGACTTTGTGATGCCATTGTATGTATCCCTATAAATTTCAATCGTATATTTCAAACCATTCAAAACTTATTTTGGTGGCCCGGAGCTTTAGGTAGGCACGATATAATATGCCAATGTATGAACCGATAAGTCCAATTTTACCCTGTTACAATATACCGATATTTTTATTAGCCAGATTGATGGCAGAATAATTTATTAGTAGTTGCTGATAGGTATGTGACATATGAAATTCGTCTTTAGAGAGCCACACTTGCGACAACAATCGCGATTTCAATTAACGCCGACGGACGTTTGGGTACATAGTTAAGGTTACTATCAATTAATTCGATATAAGCTCTCAATTCATCATTTTCGTACAGAAAAATATAGCGAAAATCACACCAACTTATTTTTATTCCACCGATATTTACAGTTTATAACACGGGGACAAATCTACTGAGAGATTATAGAACCGGGCCTAAATAAAACAAATGATTCTTCGATTCATAGTTTCTCAGATATTGATCTTGCGTTTGACAAAAGTCAATTTTGTCCTTATAAACCGTTCGTTAACAAAACAAGAATCTTTTTTATATACATACTTCTACAAGATTTGCTGATCATTCAAGTTACTGTTTAGCTAAAAATTTGTTTCGCATGTAATTCATAAGAAGGCTGTATTGTAAAAAATGAAATTGCGGATATTTTGTTATAAACCTACTATGATATATGTATATCGGTGTGTACTACCTGATAATATAGCTATTTTCCTGTGTTGCAAATGTTGTAGCTGTTTCCATAACAATGGACAACTTATCAGGAAATGTTAAGAGTTGCTTTATTAATGATCTTGCCTTTTCTGAAAACCGAAATCTTATGTATCATTAAAGAAAATGAAAGATGCACAAACCTTCATTTAAAAGTTTTGGTTTTTCGGGAATACAATACGTTTTCTTCGAAGATTTAATTTCATCAACTTTATCATTTTTTTCAGAAATTGTTAAAATATGGTTAAAGCCTTCATCTGGTTTATCTGAAAATTAATGTTTTATTCATATGACAAGAGAAAAATTACAGAAGAGACAAAGGTACCTGTGTGAAATGTGTTTTCCTTTTCAATACTAGAAGGAAATTCAATTTGACATGGTTCCCCTGGCTTTGCTAGTTCTTTTGAAAGTTTCTGACAGTTCTTTAAAGAATTTGATCGCTTGTACAAAGTACGCGCTGCGTCAGATTTCTTAGTAACATTTACTATGCTTGACAAACAATCCTGCCATAATCTCGCTCTCAATGGATCTTCAACATTAGAAGTTGAATCTGTTTTTGAGGTCGCTTCTGATTTTTCACAAACTGAACCGCAAATTCTCGACTTGGTTCTTTTTCTATTTGGAGTTGTATTATTTTTGCTTATCGATCTTTCATTGCTGCGCTGTTTATTTTTACCTGAACAAAAAAAAAATAGCAATAGCATGTACGAAATCTGTTTCTAATTGCTAACTAAAATTGAACGATTTGAATAGTCGAAATTTACCGATTATTATTTTAGAACGAATAGTAAACTCTACGTTATATTATACGTTACGTTACCTTTGATTGTATACGACGACGGATCCTTAGGTTTGAATAGATATGAATTTGCTGTGCTATTTCTCTCATCTTCTGAAGATATACTTTCACAATCAGAACCAAACAGATAAAAACAATCTACGTCTGAGTTAGAATTACAGTTATGTTTAGGTAAAGTAATGCCATCATCTTCAAAGTTATCTATTTTTGATTCAAAACGATCTAATAATGAACAAATTTCTGTTGTTACAATTTCTTTTGAAAACCTTGTTGAATTTAAATTCAAACAGGTAGCTGTAGATATTGTTCCATTCTGATTGGTTATTTTGCCATTCATGTCAGGTAATATATTTCCTTCCTTTCTATTTAATGTGTTCTTGTCTAGATTTTGTTTAATGCAATTTTCTTCATTATCGAAATATTTTGTGAGTACAATTTTTTTTGGAAGAGATCTGTCAAGATTTTCATCTCTTTTCCTTTTACAACTTTTGCTACTATTAGATTCATCTGAATCACTTTTTACGTAACCTGAATCTGCGCTGTAACATTCTTCTTTATTTATATTTTCTCCTAAATTATCTTTATTTAATAATGAACTTTTAGATTTCAGTTTTGATTCGTTAATTTTCATCCCATCGTTAGACATATAGTAAAATTCCTCTAATGTTTTGTGACTTGCAAGTAAATTTTGGTTATTAATCTCCTCCTTTATAATTTCTCTAACAAGAAGTTCTTCATCAGACATTTCCAACAATTGTTCTTCATTAGACTTTAGTTGTTCGTTCGTTTCATCTAAAGTTTCTTTCTCTGATTGGCTTTTGCACTTAAATCTTCTATTTGCACATCTTAATTTTTTTGACTGATCAGAATCTGTGTCAGTACTAGAAGGACATACTTCTCTCAGTTGTTTCCATCTAAGCATTTGTAATCTTCTCATTCGTTTAAAATGTAAAGAATGCTGTTTCTGTCTTTTTCCGCTAAGCATATAATTTAACTTCATTTTTTTGTTTAAATACTTGATAATATCATTGAATAATTCTGCTTTCATTTTGTTGAACATATTCCGGTTTCTTCCACTGCGGACTGTAACTTTTTGTGCAGTTTCTCTGTGACATTTGTTTGTAACACATGACGAATTATTGTCCCGTGCTGCCTCTGAAGCACAACAATTACTCTGTTGTTCATCTATTATGATTTCATTTATTGTTTCTATAGGTCCACCAGAAACTGTATCTATTGCGTGTTGAGACTGTGGTAAAATGGCAGTTCTCATTTCATTATTAAGACTGGTTATAGTATCAGAATGCTTTAATGATTCACGTTCTAATGGCGCGCTTGTGCCAGTTGAAGCTGTATGAATGGGTGATTCATTTTGTACTACTGAATTATTCACTTGTTTGCAATAACTCGCTACTACTTTATCTGCAGATTCTAAAGATATTAAATTAGTTTCATTATTGTCATTGGGATCTTGCTTAAGTGAAGATATGAGCACTGCATTATTTGCAGAAGTTTGATCTATTAAAGTAATATTGATTTCATCATTCCATTTTGTTGCTGGTACTTTTGCAGAATATTGTGAGTTATTTAAATTACTTTGAAAGTTATTAATGCAAACACTTCTCGTACAGTCTAGTACATTATCGGATTGAAAAGATTCATTTTCCACATACGTATGTTCATTATGTGCAGTTATGCATTCCAAGCTATCATTTGTACAAGAAGGGTAGTTCTCAATTACTGATTCTTGAATAGGGCTGTTCATTGACTTGGAATCCTTTGTCACTGACTTCTCTGTAACGACAGAACATTTAGAGTACGTCTTTATCACTGTTCTATTAATTTTGTCAATGATATCACTCTCTCTGAAAAATCCTATAAGATCAGTAGACGATGTACATTTAGGAATATACCCAATATTTTTGCTTTGAGTAGTGTTGTGTGGATTTTGTGAGTATTGGTTACGTACAAAAGTGTTACATCCATTATTTTCTGTAAGATTAGTACTCAAGTCATTTGAGCTATCATCAAAACATTGTATTATTAAATCAATAGCATCTTCTTTACTTCTGTTTTCAAATATGTAATTTGGTTCAACATCCGTATTCTTTAATGATCCAAAGTAGATATCTTCATAACTATTTTCAGTTGTACACGTGTAGTTGCAATCATTCAAATTATTAGAATTTAAATCTATATATTCTTCATTACTATCCATTAAGTTATTTGTAATGCTTCCCAATATTTCTCTATTTTCACGACATCGTACATCAGCAGCATCATCTTGAAACGCTTTATTGCTTTCATTATCATTTTCTATGCACTGATCATAACTCTTAATAGAATACTCAATGGAAGTCTGTGCAGTATTAGAATCAATGGTATGAGTGAAATTATTATCAATGGATTCATCATCTGAAGCAAACGTTGTCTCCACTTCTGGTTCATTCATGTGTTCACCGCCTAAACAAGAATATACATCTTAAAACCAGGCAAAATTTCGGTAAAGTTATAGACTTAATAAAATTAAAGTTTTAGTCTTACTACATTCATCACTAATTAGATTGAAGATCTTTCTTGATTAATTACAAGAAAGACTAAGAAAGAAATTACATTATTTTATTGATCAGTGATATTGCACTTTTCGAGTAAAAAATGAAAATGATGGTATAACATTAATTGTATTTATTGTTATCCAAACAATTGAATCGCGGATATTAAAAATCTGTTGTTAACTTTTTTCCGATTATCATTTTTTGGATTAACTTGATTTAGTATGGTATTTTACATGAATGTAATGCAAGAAAGCTCAAAATCCACAAAAAATCGGGCCTCAGATATATGCAGTCTTATGTAATGCAAAAACTTGTTTAGCCATACGACATTGGGAGAAAGCGAAACATTCGATAGCCGAAGAAGATTAATCTGATATCCAATATCAGCAAATATTTATTTGTAATAAAGTTTCATTATATTAAATGCGGAAATGAAAACCTCAAAAATGTGCAACTTTTAATTTTTTGGTTTTAATAGTAAGAAATATAGTTAAAAAAACACAAACGTACAACTATCAAAATATTTTTTTTTCATATTTCATCTTTTACCAAGATCTCACATTTTCCGTTACTACACCATTAATACAGTTGATCTTTAACATTCGCGGGGGTTGCGTTATTGGGGTTTCCGCGAATGCTGAAAATTCAGGAATAAATCTAACCATAAAATTTGGTTCAATCATACGGCAACACAGTTTATTACACACAATTATTATTAAATATAGGTATAATTGGCAACCACAACAATTTTCATGCAAGGTTTTCGTGTTCTTTTGTCTCTTAAAAGTATTTTCACAAGCACTAGAACAATGTTTTGGACCAAGTGTGTCCAGTTTGTATTTTTTTCGGTTTAAAATTACGATAAACGGAAGACAACGTGATCGACGCTTGCTGCTAACAATAAGTATTAAAATCAATTTGCTTCATGTTAAATGTCATAAATATGGAAACCGGTAATAGAAAATATAGAAAATAGCTATAAGGCTCATTTACAGCCTTACTACTTAATATTAGGTTCTAGTTCCACTATACCAGGTGACAACGGAAAGTGGGTACACCCCGTAACGTTTTTATTACTTCAGATAAAAATTTGAATTTTGGGGAGTTTATACTAGATTAGTAAAATAATAATTTTGGATGTCCCGTTGCTTCCGGTTTGACTAGAAGTGATCATCGACTTTTAAACGGAACACCTGTACTTTTTTACATATTTCGAATTAGCGCAGCGGGTTATTCTACGCATGATGAGACCATCTCTAGAATTGTTTTTAAGTATTTCTCATGTAAATTTCAAAAGCAAAACTAGCTGACTGTGACTCATAAATTGCTTTTGGTTTGAATTGTCATTATGGGAAATAATCCAAATCTGTTTTTTTTCTATTTGTTTGCAGTTATTTTCTCCCAAAATTTTAAAACATATTGTCTTTAAAATTCACTTTTTCAAACGTAACTAGGATGGGTCTTATGGATTTATTTCAGAGGGTATTTTTTCTTAAATTGTTGGTAGCACAATTTTTAAAATCTGTTAAAAAATAAAGACACTGTTAAAATATATTAAATTCGCATAATTTTTAAGGTAACTAACACCGAACACGCAATAAAATATCTAATTATGCATAAGCCTATTCAAAACATCTGCTCAAAATAATCGCTATATGCCCCAGTAAACGTGCCTTGAAACAAAATAGGCACAATAATTCGATTTTCTAGAACGCCCGCCCAAACATATACTCCGAATCGTTGCTGAAAGCGCCCAGGCCTTATAATTCTTCTATTATTTTACGACTAATAACGTACATTTTGGCGATTGAACATAGCGTTGTTACAAAACCGAGATTCGTTAGTAAATAAAATGTTATTTATGCAATTGTTGTCTTTACTGTGCAAATGTTGTCTTTATTGTGCAATATTCCAACCTTCTAGCTGCGTACCCATTGTACAAATGTTGGTGTAAATTATGCTTATAAAGATGCTTATGTTTTTTTTTATCTTTCTTACCGATTCTAATTATACGTTCACTTCAAAAGCAATTTTTTTAACTGAAGCTGTAAGATATAGGTGAACATATCCAATTGCATAAACTTCCGCATTTTCTTGATTACGAACTGGATCTCTACGCATTTGCCGTTCCATTTTTTGAAAACAACTTAACAGGGACTGCAACGTTCAGGGTAGCAGGTGACGCATTATTCACGGGCTTCACGGCTGTTCTTCTGTATTCTCCATAAATCAAAACCATGTAAATTTTTTCTCCATGTATATACGAAGTAATAGTATTAATGATCGCTGATACTTTTATTTTTGTTTCATTTAGACTAATTCAAAATAATAATTTTGGATGTCCCGTTGCTTCCGGTTTGACTAGAAGTGATCATCGACTTTTAAACGGAACACCTGTACTTTTTTACATATTTCGAATTAGCGCAGCGGGTTATTCTACGCATGATGAGACCATCTCTAGAATTGTTTTTAAGTATTTCTCATGTAAATTTCAAAAGCAAAACTAGCTGACTGTGACTCATAAATTGCTTTTGGTTTGAATGTCATTATGGGAAATAATCCAAATCTGTTTTTTTTCTATTTGTTTGCAGTTATTTTCTCCCAAAATTTTAAAACATATTGTCTTTAAAATTCACTTTTTCAAACGTAACTAGGATGGGTCTTATGGATTTATTTCAGAGGGTATTTTTTCTTAAATTGTTGGTAGCACAATTTTTAAAATCTGTTAAAAAATAAAGACACTGTTAAAATATATTAAATTCGCATAATTTTTAAGGTAACTAACACCGAACACGCAATAAAATATCTAATTATGCATAAGCCTATTCAAAACATCTGCTCAAAATAATCGCTATATGCCCCAGTAAACGTGCCTTGAAACAAAATAGGCACAATAATTCGATTTTCTAGAACGCCCGCCCAAACATATACTCCGAATCGTTGCTGAAAGCGCCCAGGCCTTATAATTCTTCTATTATTTTACGACTAATAACGTACATTTTGGCGATTGAACATAGCGTTGTTACAAAACCGAGATTCGTTAGTAAATAAAATGTTATTATGCAATTGTTGTCTTTACTGTGCAAATGTTGTCTTTATTGTGCAATATTCCAACCTTCTAGCTGCGTACCCATTGTACAAATGTTGGTGTAAATTATGCTTATAAAGATGCTTATGTTTTTTTTTATCTTTCTTACCGATTCTAATTATACGTTCACTTCAAAAGCAATTTTTTTAACTGAAGCTGTAAGATATAGGTGAACATATCCAATTGCATAAACTTCCGCATTTTCTTGATTACGAACTGGATCTCTACGCATTTGCCGTTCCATTTTTTGAAAACAACTTAACAGGGACTGCAACGTTCAGGGTAGCAGGTGACGCATTATTCACGGGCTTCACGGCTGTTCTTTCTGTATTCTCCATAAATCAAAACCATGTAAATTTTTTCTCCATGTATATACGAAGTAATAGTATTAATGATCGCTGATACTTTTATTTTTGTTTCATTTAGACTAATTCAAAGACACGACAACGTAGTTACTTATAAACGTCCAATCCGTAAAAGCTACTCGAAAACAGTTTCATTAAAAGTGTAAAGCCAACTAAATATTTTATTGTGTGTTCGTGGTAAAATTATGCGAACTTGAAATATCTTTTTAATGCTGTATTTCTTAACGAATTTTACAGATTTTGGTACCAAAAATTTAAGAAAAAAAATCCCTTTAAAATCGAAAAGACTCACCTTAATAACTACACACAGATAGAAAAAAACTTCAGATTTGGATTATTTCTCATAATAACAATCTAAAACAAAAACAATTTATGAGTCACAGCCACCTAGTTTTGCTTTTAAAATTTACATGAAAAATACTTACTTAAACAAAAATTCTAGAGGTGGCCTCATCATGCGTAGAGTAACTCACTGATTCTAATTTTTATCTGAAGTAGTAAAAAAGTTACAGGGTGTACTCACTTCTAGTTGTCACCTGGTATAGGGCTTATATACAGTGAGATCCTAAAGTATCGTTTTATGTTTTTGAAAAGACAATGAAAAGACAAATCCAACCATGTTATACTTTAGTTTAAGAAATATTAGTCTATACAGCAATAAATGTTTTGGTAATTTGTTTTTGTTGTTTTGCAAAGTTGCCCAAGAAAAAGAACCAAATTGTCTCCTATGGCGCCAGGTTGATCCAAAAAGCTCACCGCTAGACAACGTAAGGATAACAATTGCCAAACTGTCAAATCTCAATTCTAAAAGCGAAAATTATTCTTGTTGTTATATCCTACATTTTTCATATTTTGTTTTTTATTCTCAGCATTATTTTCCCTTACCTGTTTTGTTAATCGTAGTTGTTTCTGCACTTTATCGACCTTTGTTATAATTAGTTAATTATGGTAGGTTTGTTTACATTTGTCACTTTTTGATAGACAATTCGCTTATTTTTCAATTTTTTTGTTTTTGACTTTACAATAGCCTACGCATAAATCTTGTAAGATAAACTCCAAATAATTTTAAAATTCGGTGAAATTGGCAACATTTATCACAAGATGGAATATATTGAATGCTACACTTGTAGAACTGGGAATATTTGAACTTTGCACTTTGGTAGGTGGGATAGATAGGATAAATGCTACACTGTGAACTGTTTTGACTAGAGATAATAAGATTTTAATTATTGAAGAATTTGTTATGCAACCACGGCAAACAAGGTGATGATTGTTGCTGAAACTAAACCAGCAATTTGCATTGTTTGTGCGAAAGTCATCCTATAAGTAATACATAAAAAGCCTGAAAAACAGGCCAATCAAAAATTTAAAGTTTAAACAAATCTATCATAGCTAATAATTCTAATAAAGTTCGATAAAGTGCAGAAACAACAAGGACTAACAAAACAGGAAAAAACAAGGGAAAATAATACTGAGATAATGATAATACTGAAAATAAAAATATGAAAAATCCAGAATACAGGATATCTCACGAGCAACTGCATCGATCGATATTTGATAGAGTATACATTGAAAAAATTGAAAAACTTGGCAATATACTAAAGCCTACATGTGCCATTACTAAACTAAAATATTTTCAATTATGTAAGACTTCCAGTTATACCCGAAGTAGCTGTCAACAAATATATACATTTTAAATACAGACCAGTACAAACGTTCTTACCAACGGGTTTGGAACGAAGGATGACCTTTTACGAGTACATTCTATGCAATGATGAAACGAACTTTTCAAACTCTGGTATGTATAATTTGAGAATCATGCATTATTCGAGCATCATAAAAAAAAGATTGCATGTCGCATTTCAGCGCTAAGTTGAGTTTGTATTTTTTACATTGAACATCCTGTATATTTTTCAATTATTCAATAGGAAATGAAACTGCATAAAATATCCTTATGGTACTATAGCATTAAAATGAAAAACAAAAGATACCATGAAATTTAAGTTTATTAAATTTATGAAGAGTTGTAATTATATTTTCTATGGTTCCTTTAATTGCGTTGCGCAATACCTCAACATTTCTAAATCTCTGCTTGTACATGGTCTTCTTTAAGAACCCCCGCAAGAAATCCATGGGTTTCATTTTCACAGGTTTCAGTTAAAGCTTCTGTAGTTTGGAAACAATTATGCACAAGAACACCATCTTGTTGAAAGAGCTCGCTCCTCCAGATTTAAATTGTCTAAAAATTCTTCTAGAATACCATGCAAAATTAAAATATACCATTCTTCTGAGCAAGAGTGCCTTCATAAAAATATGGGCCGACAATCTGGTTTTTGTAGATGCCGCACTAAATACTCAAACTAAATCGATGCTGTGGACTACGTAGTTGTGGAATAAGGGTGTTTATGATGCTCGAATAATGCATGGCTCTCAAATTATACATACCAGCCTTTGAAAAGTTTGTTTCATCACTCCATAAAATGTACTTATAATTATTGTTATTTATAACATCTTCTAAAAAGGACTCATAAAAGATCATCCTCCACTCCAAATCCGTTGGTAAGAGCGTTTGCACTGGTCTGTATTAAAAATGTACATATTTGTTGACAGCTACTTCCGCTATAACCGGAAGCCTTAGATAATTGAAAATATTTTAGTTTAATAGTGCATGGAGGCGTTAGTATATTACCAAGTTTTCAGAATGTTCCAATGTACACTCTTTCATATATCGAACGATGCAGTTGCCCGTGAGACATTCTGTATAATAACAATGAATAAGAAGAATAATTGACAGGCGCATTTTTGGACCTCACTATAGGGGGATAACTTATTAAATTTGAATTGCCATCTGTAGATATTTGATATTCCTTTAAATAGGGAGTTCCCCTATTTAATACATGCATACTTATCTGTAAATAGAACATTCTTTGTATTAACTTACCATTTTCTTCACTAATATCAGATAAAGGTGACAAAATCATTGGTATATCTTCATATGGTAACATGTCCAAAACATGTTTAAATTCCTCATCACTCTCATCATCACTATTTTGCGCTCTCAAATCATCAATGCTTAAGGCATTGTTTTTTGTATTTTCAAATCGTAAAGCCACATCTTTTATATTATTGTATGAATGTGACGTGATATTTAATATTTCTTCTTTTAATTTTGACTCAGACAATTTGAATGCAGTTATGACTTCTTCTAGTTTTGTTATTTCACCTATATTATTCTGTTTTAAAATGTTAATTTGGTTGCAATAACTGCCTTTAATTTTATTAATATCATTTTGAAGATCTTGAATCGTTTGTTGATCATCTTTTTGCTTACTATTCAATGTTTCTAATCGTTTAGTTAGTTTGCTGTGATTTCTTAAAAGAGACTCATATTTTACATTTGTATCAACACATGCGTTACATATCTCTTCCTTTTGTAGAAGATCATTGTACTTCTTCTTTTGTAACTCCAATTCTTTGCATTTTGATTGATATTTAACTTCAGATGTGTTTATTAGTGATTGATGTTCCTTCATCAAGCTTTTGTATGTATTAGTAAGATCCTTAATATTAGCTACCAGCGGCTGATGTTCTATTTTGCATAAATCAATCTCTACTTGTAATACTTCACATTCTTTAACTTTGTTAACATACTTATGATATAACATCTTTAATTTCTCACGCAATTGTACAATTTTTTCATTTTTCTCCACTAATAGTCGTATAACAGTGCTGTAAATTATTCATCATAAAATAAGAATTTTGTGTAAAATAAAATATATACTTACTCTGTTTTTATTATTTTTTCTTTTAAAAGATTTAGCGATATTTCAGGCATAGTTGCCGTATCGTTTTCGCCAAATAATTTAATATAATTCAACATTCAAACAATTGCATGCTTACTTTTTGCTATACCGCGTTAACAAAACGTTTAAGTTTCTAACCTCTACACCGCTGACATTTATAGATTTTCTTAATAACCATTATTCTCTTGGGAACAACCAGCAGGATGGTGTTTTCTTAATTTTAATACTTAATGCGATATAATTACAGATCGAAACACATTGAAAAAAGAAAACCTCTTTAAAAAGTAGGTATATACTTTTAAATATTTTTGAACTGCTGTTTAAATTGGTCACCATGGTTGGGAACTTTTTGATAGAAGTTGGTAATAATTGTAGATAGCGTGGGCAAGCGCATGTCACGCATGTTTGGCGCTGTTTTATCAAGGGGTTTTATTCAGTTTTGTTTTCCTGGCTGTACGTGTTCTTATCGTTTGCGTTTCTATTTTTTTTCCAATTTGAGGTTATGATATAATAAACAGTTTGGAATTAATAACTTAATTTAAAATGGATATATTACGAAAATGTAAACAAATTATAACTACATATTTTTCTGATCAATATTTTATATGTACACTTTATTGTTTTAGCTCCTTCTTCAAAGATTGGGAGTCAAAATGAAGGAACCGAACCGTCAGCTCCAATTACAAAGAAAGGCATTTTAACATCATTTATAAATGGAAAATCTATGAATATACCCGACAGCGATGTTGTAAGTATTGCAAAGTTCAATTATTATTCTTAATATTTTAATATACTTAAATAGCTTGGCAGGTGTCGCTTTGTATCAGAATTTGAAAAATTGAATCGCATAGGAGAAGGAACCTATGGCATTGTTTGTAAGTTACCTTCTAATTCTATTTGTTCAAGTAGAAGTCATACATCGTGTGTTATTACAGACCGTGCAAAAGATACAGTATCAGATAAAATTGTGGCATTAAAGAAAGTCCGAATGGATTTAGAGAGGGATGGTATTCCAGTGAGCAGTTTAAGAGAAATTCAAGTTCTCTTAAGTTGTCGACATGAAAATATAGTTCATCTTAAAGAAGTTGTCGTGGGAAGAAGTTTAGAAAGGTAAACTTAGGAAAATATAACTTGCACTATAAAAAAACCGTTTCAACTGTTCTTTTTTTGTAAATGCTGTAAAGGCTTTGCCATTAACCTTTAAATGGAAATGTGACATAGCTACACCACTGAGAGTCATTGTGACTGTTTCCTCAGTACTTAAATCATGAAAGCTAAAAAAAATCAAAAACAAATATACTATAAAATTACTTAAATACATTTTACTGCAAATAAAACATAAACAATTTGCAAACAGAAAAGCAAGGTACAAAAGGGACTACATCCAATACTTTACAAAGAAATTGACAATGTTCAAATAAGTAACAAAAACCAATGAATAATAAATACATGAATATATTTCTTTTCTTGTAAGACTAGGAACAACATCTGTTATCAAAGTAACCAAAGCTAACCAAGCATCGAAAAAAAAAGATTATTTTCAATAAATTGCATACAAGTTGTGTGCATTACCGATACTTTTTGGGAAATTTTAATATTATTGAAGCATCTTTCCATGTGAGGTTTTACTAATTCATCTGCTAGTCTTTATATGAAATTGGTCTTCCCCATTTGAGGATTATTTTGGAAAGATTGTTGGAATTCACAGCACTGATATCTTCTTTTTCTTTCTCGAGACTCTGGTACCCTGAGGGTGTCAGGGCGTTAATATTTAACATCTAAAACATATTGCCATAGCCCACCTTCGGGTTTGTCTACTGTTAATACGTTTGACTTATTTGTAGCTTCATCTACCGATGATGTAGATACTAACAACGCAGTTATTTTTTCTTGGTAAATATGACAAAAGAGTCATACTACTGAGTGAATCTTTGTAAAATTTATCCGAGAAAGTCTGGAGAAATTTCCTTCTTGTATTATTTTAGAATTCTAATATAGGTCAATCCTCTACATCCCAATACTTTTACAAGTTCGATGGAGAATAACCAATTATCTGCAGTAACATTCCTGTTACTGCTTAGAATCAGTTGAACTAGTCAAATAAGTGCTTGTGTTGGTTTGCCAAGATTTCTCTTCTCATCTATTAAACCCATTCTATTTGAGTCTTCCTGTATATAAATAAGCATTATATAAACAGTGATTTCTGGAATCAATGAAGAGAGTTGAGTTCTAATCCATACTTCGCTGACTTATTGGACATGTACATTTTAAATTTACATCTTCCCCTAAAGGGAAGCAGCATTTCTCATAGTCATAAGACTATCTTCCGGATTATCAAAGCGAAGGCAAGTCAGTAAGACGGCAAATCGCATTTCATTCATCACCCAATGAAATGTATCTTGTCCTTCGCCATCTGTTGAAAAAATGCGCTTTATATGTTCATAATTCGAATTAACATAGCACTATAAAACAGTAATCACAAGAAGGCTTCTAATCGCGCAATATCAATGTGTTGCAAGTCCAACTTATTCGGATCTTCATATTTTTCTTAATAACTACTAATTTTCACATTTGTCCACCGTAAAATTATCATTTGTTTGTTCCAACGCCCTCGGAAAACCGTAAATTTACCATCTAGTACATGCGCAGTATAAAAGAAGTTAGCAGTTAGCATATTGCGCAGGTACTGGACGGTAAATTTATGGTTTCTGAGTATGTTGAAACAAAGCTTATATTGAGTATTTCATTAGCAAATTTAAGTTTATGTAAAGCTTTTGGATGTGCTCCAGTCCCCAAATTTGCAGATGGTCGTAAACCTGGAAGCTGTACAACGATATTATGTTGTTGAGTACGAAACCGAGTTTTAGGAAGCTATGTTAAACCATTTGAAACTATGTTTACCATAATAATTTTTCTTGATTTCATATATGACTTGATTTTCAACACCATCTTCTAAATCACTATCTGTTACATTAAGGGATTCACCAGTTCAGTGTAATCCTGCTATAACGTATTAGTTTTCTTCGACGCCAGATAGAACAGAAACTGAATCATGCTCACTTTTTTCAATATTGTCAGACTCCCATTCATAATTATCGCTATTATTACACCATTGCACAGTGATTTTTTCAAAATAAAGATCGCCATAATGGATTCTTTACCCCGAATTTAATGCAGCATTCATCATTAAGCATAATATGAAGTGCTCGTTACTGTAGATGCATGTTGTCGAGTCAATGCCTGAATGGCACATTAACAATTAATAGTTTCAATGTCAAGTTGAATTAAATAGGCAAATAATACCGTAATTCGTAACTTGTATAGCATTTAAACAATATTGATATTTATTTTGAAAATGCGAAAAAAACAAAATCATTCATATTTCTGTTATAAAAAAATATTTGCAATACTATCCAGATAAAAAAAAATCAAAATTTCAAATTTTATCAACATGCAACATATTCTGTCGTAAAACGACCGCGTAGTGTCTTGTATTTGTGATTCCCTTATTACTAAGGTTCGACAAACGAGTGCAACGTGAGGCGTATCGCGCAAAAGTAGATACGTGAGATACAGTATTATTAAAAAATAATATATTCTTACCTTTTACTGACGTCTTGGGGCAGTAGTATTTTGTCGCAGTGAATATCAGGACGTCAATAAAAGGTAACAATATATTATTTTTTAATAATACTGTATCTCACTTACCTACTTTTGTCGAACCTTACTTATTACATTGGAGATTTCTCTTACTTTTAATTGTAATTTGTTAACAGTTAAAAAATTAAGTTAGATTTTTTTTAATGTCCTCGTAAATCAATACAACGTGTTGGCCAGAATGTACATCCTGCCATAATGCTCGTACCACACATATGCCATACCATAGTAACCCTTAATCTCAAATAAGGGGTTTCCCGGAAAAATAATACATGTCAAAATTCCTTTAAAAAATACATGCTAGAAAATTTTTAATTTTTCTCTTTTCCACATGACCATTTATTTCCTAATAATCCCAACTAAATAGTCACTTTCTTGGGGTACTGATTTCTTTTCGCATTAACTAGGTGTAACTTACTTATTACTGTTCGAATACCACAATTCTGTTTATTGCGCCAATAATTTGTCATCATCGCTAATTTCTAAACATTGTTTTACAAAACGTTAACGCGTTCAAATAATTTATTTTGTCGATTAGTTACGATGTGGTTACGTGAATTGAAATATGTGTTCCTTTTCTTAACATCTAATCATTTCAGTTAATAATCGGTATAATTATTTTGCCAAAGGAAGGGCGCCTCTTTATAATATGAGAAACTTATCAAAGATAAAATGTCATGTATAACAAAATTTAACACCTCCGTATCACCTCCTGCCTCTCCTAGTTCATCATAATTGGATTAACCCTGCCTTACTTTACTAGATTCGTTTAAAAAGTGTAATAAAACGCGAGGTTAATCCAAACAGCCCATCTGACAGCTTCTTGACACTGTGCTATACGAGGGTCGCTCAATAAGTACGAAATCGATAAGGTACAATGTTGTAATGCAATTATTGATTTTTGATTCGCTTTAGCACACGCCTATAAATTTAACCAATAAAATGACTTCAAAGCGTACATTATTCAAGAAATTATTTGTCATTCTATCAACTATTGCGGCCCCGCCTACGTGTAAATTAGTATCCAATGACTAAATTAAGAAAGTATATAAAAGCAAGGAATTAAGTAAATATCGTATAAAATATAAACTTACAAAAACCGTATTGCCTTCCTAACCAGAGCCATCTTTTGACATATAGACTATTTGACGGTGCATTAGTAGACGTGTTTAATAGATTTTAGTATATGGTAAATGTGTAGAATTCGATAACCGTTTCTTACCAAGCCCTTACAGTATAGATTTATACTTTATTTTAATACTTTAAAGTGCAGCTTTTGTACATGTTCTTACTTTGATCGTCCTTAAAGTGCGGACAATCTAGGCTCCTATCGCGTATGAATCATTTTAAGCACGCGCTGAAACAGAGGCGTGTCATTTTAAGCACGCGCTGAAACAGAGGCGTATAGTATACGAAAAGGCGGAGGTGGAACTCGCACTTTCGGTATCGCTTTGCATGCGAAATACGGGCAGTATGCAGTAGGTAGTTGTGTTTTCTGGATGTAATATTCTCTCGAAGTGTACTTTCTTATTTCTTTGAATTTGTTTACAATACAATCTTATATTTTTTGTTTACTGCAACATTTGTTTGTTGTTTTAGAATATAATTTTTTGTTTCTTTTACAACATTTTTACTAGTTCGTTCTTACTTTGAATTTATTTAGGTACTAGAATTTTCGTTTATTGCGAATTATTTATATATATTTTTACTTATTTAAAATCTCATTATTTTTTCGTGTTAATTTACTGATTATTTACTATGGCGACTACAAAGCATCTTCACCACGACCTTATGGAAAGTTGGAGCACTTTAGAGAGTTCCTAGATACAATAAAATATTTAGAAATTTAGAATCAAAAAATAACAGATCCAATAAATGCTTTAAATAACACAATAAGTAAGCCAAAAGACATTCCGAGTGATTTCGGTAATGCAATATAAAGATTCAGTTAGTATACGGTCGTGTATCTCGCATATATGTATCTATACGAAGTGCGGAACTGAGCGGTTACATTACGCCGGCTACCAATGACACATAGTCGATAGTAGACTAAATCGTCCGCACACAAACCATTCAATATCAAATATTAATCAAATATATGTAAATTTATGGCTTTGTTATAAATAGGAATTTGTTTACGTGTTGACGGGGCTGAGATAGCTAATAGGTGGATAAATTATTCTTTGAATAATGTATGCTTTGAAAGCGTTTCATTTATTAAATTTATGGCAAGACATAGTACTCAATACTCTCCCTTAAAGAAATGAGGGTGTTACATGGAACTTTTGACTTAAGTAGAGTGGTATTTGCATACAATTCGATAACCATCGATAACCACTCCCTACCAAATTCTTAGAATTTCGATTACCATCTAGTTGGTTTACAGTTATTTTCTGTTCCAGTTCCACAACCTTCACTCTTTTTTATTTGTCATAATTTTGTAAAATACTCTGTGCGAATGTTGACTTTTTGTTCACATTCTCCCAAATGAATCCAGGATTATTCAGCAACTTATTCAATTAATCAGCAATTTATAATAAGTAACTGTTGTTTAAGAACTTGAGAGATTTAGATCATTGTGAAATGACCTAAATAGGCTAATTTCTAAGTCAATAGAGAATAAGGAGATGGCCTTTCTGGATATTGAAGGGGCGTTTAACAACGCCACCACGAATTCCTTGGTAAAGGCAATCAAGGAAAAGGGAGCCCCTCCACGACTCTGTCAATGGGTAAGGGCCGCCCTAGAAGAACACATAATAGTAGCGTCTCTGGGGGAGGCTAGTATCAAAGTAAAGGCAGGAGGGATGCCCTCAAGGAGGTTTACTGTCACCCCTTTTATGGGCGTCTCTCGTCGACGACTTAATAACAAAGCAGTCCAAAGAAGGCCTTTATTGCCTAGGATATGCTGACGACCTAGCAATAGTAGTACGAGGCAAATTTGCCGAGCTAATATCAGAAAGAATGCAAAATACCCTAAATACAGTAGATAACTGGTGTAAACAGGAAAGACTTACAATCAATGGCCAAAAAACACAAATCATTGTATTCACAAAGAAACGCATAATTCGAGGCTTAAAGCCAATTATGCTAGGAGTGGAGATTCCATTGGTCAAAGAAACGAAATACCTTGGTGTATGGTTCGATCAAAGACTCACATGGAACACTCACATCAATAAAACCATCAACAAATCTACTATTGCCTTAGGCAGATGTAGAAGGTTGTGTGGAAAACCGTGGGAACTAAGCCCAAAAATGATACTGTGGTTATACATGAGAGTCATCAGACCAATGATAACATATGGCTCGGGGGTATGACGGACAGAGATATTGCAGGTGGAGGCAACAAGGCGGCTAAGTGGCATACAAAGACTAGCATGTCTGTGTGCCACGGGGACCATAAGAACCACGCCGACAGCTGCTCTGGAGGTCATCCTTAACCTAGAACCACTACATGTACATATTCAGGGAGAGGCCAGGCTAACAAGCTACAGGCTAATGAACGGTCAACCTCCCATAATTAGATCGCATGGTGCAGATCATCAGAAACTGTTAAAGAAACTTAAGGCGAGGCCGATAACAAGTGGGCCCTGTGACGCCACGAGTCCCAAATACAGCTTCGATAAGAATTACAAAACAGTAATACCAGATAGAGAAGAATGGAAAAAAAGGCCCGCCTATCAAAGCCGAATCTATCTGGTACACAGACGGCTCAAAGACCGAAATTGGAGTCGGAGCCGGAATTTGCGGGATTAGACCAAAAATAACTAAGTCGCTAAGCCTAATTCAAAGCACTGCAGTATTTCAAGCCGAAATAGGAGCAGTGCTCGGGTGTATTGAAGAACTAGACAAGTCTGGGTACCAGGACATGAAGGTCATCGAGGGAATATTAAGGCAGACGAATTAGCTCGAGCAGGCTCGTCAAATGTTGACAGAAACCCAAAACATTCGGTGGGCATGGCATATACGGTAGTTAAAGCATCTACTAAACAATGGGAAATCTCAAGACTGGTGGAAGAGTATACCAGGTCAGAGGCAGGCCAAGCAATTTCTGATTGGACACAGGCCTAAATTTACAGTAGACCTGCTAAGCAGGGACAGAGAGTCTATTAGAATAATAGTAGACTTGCTAACAGGACACTATGCTCAAGAAACAGATGAGCAACTTAGGCCTGACAGGGGAAAAAGCGTGTAGATTCTGCCAGGTGGAAGAAGAGACTGCTGTCCACGTGCTGTGTGAGTGTACAGCACTAGCAGGAATATGGCTCTTAAAAGTGGGATCGGAATATCCAAAAGCAGAGGGACCACTCACAAGGCTGCTAGATCTGGTAAAAAAGGCAAAGCTAGCGTAATTGATCTAATAATAGAGGAACCACAATAGATCTGAAAAGGTCACAGTGGAATAGGTCAAGAACCACATCGAGAATGAATCTGAATCTGAAATGTACCACTGTGAAAGAAATTTTATTCAGATAATTCAGGAAATTAGGTTGAAGTATTAAATAATAACGTATGTACTTTGTTTTCTTATTGATAAAAGGGAATCATTGAATGCGCTAATCTTTGAATAAGGTATAAATTTATTAAGCTACTTGAATGATTTGGTGTAACAAAGCCTATCAAACATTTTTCTTAGAGACAAGAAGTTGTGTCACGTGGATCACTAACACAAATCTATACACATCCGACTATGTATAGGATGTGCATGTATGGAGTTAATAAGAGGTTAAGAAATGACAAATCAATATGTAATTATACAAACCACATTGATATAATATTTTACCGTACACACGAAAGTATACTACGTATCAATATACTCTGGGGAATAATCTTCACATGTTTTTATCAATCTCTTGCTTTGGATTGATAGCATTAACCGTCGCAACTTATTCAGTAATCAATAACAATATCCTTCAGCAGTCACAGCATTCACACACTGTAATATCTATGCAAATGTTATTTTTTCACAGTTGAATTTGTAATTTAATAATATTCAAAAATGGAAAATTAAACAGAGTGTGCGATTTAGAGAAAAGTAACTGTTTACGCCGTAAAAAAATCACTCTGTGCATTTAAAGGAACTTCAGATCTGTAGTTTAAGTCAAAACTTAAAACCTTATTTCAAGACTTTTCGTGAAAAAATGTATTACGTTATATTTTGTACCGAGTGTTTGTTATATATGTATACTGTTATTTCAGCATTTTTCTTGCAATGGAGTATTGCGAGCAAGACCTTGCATCATTACTAGATAATATGCAAGCTCCGTTTACAGAATCGCAAGTGAAATGTATAATGTTACAAGTATTGAGAGGACTGCGTTATTTGCATCATAATTTCATTGTCCATAGAGACTTGAAAGTGTCTAACCTCTTAATGACGGATAAAGGCTGCGTTAAAATAGGTATTTCAATTATAAACTATTGGTTATATTTAGCATAATAATTAAATATGATTCAAGCTGACTTTGGTTTAGCTCGTTGGTTTGGAGTTCCTTTAAGACCAATGACGCCCCATGTAGTAACTTTGTGGTATAGAGCTCCAGAACTACTTCTCCAAGCACCCACACAAACAACTAGCGTAGACATGTGGGCCGCTGGGTGTATTTTAGGCGAACTTCTAGGACATAAGCCTCTATTACCTGGCAGATCTGAAATTCAACAATTGGAATTAATTGTTGATTTATTGGGTACACCATCTGATGCAATATGGCCAGGATTCAGTAATTTGCCGGCTTTACAGAATTATACTCTCAAGCAACAACCTTACAATAACTTAAAACAAAAATTTCCTTGGTTGTCGGCAGCAGGATTACGTTTGTTAAACTTTTTATTCATGTACGATCCTCGAAAAAGGGCGACTGCAGAAGAATGTTTACAAAGCAGTTACTTTAAAGAAGCTCCGCTACGTATGTAATTTATTATACATTACACGCTATGTAATACCATTTATTTGTATTTTAATTTCAGCATGTGATCCTAAACTAATGCCAACATTCCCGCAACATCGCAATATTAAAGGTGGTAAAGGCAGCAGTGCAGTAGATTCAAATGTGAATACTGGTGCAGGCGATCAAACAAATAATTTGCCTGCTATATCGGATCTAGTAAGTACATTTCTATAAGTGTAGACTTTTTCTCGATGCATTTTTTTTTGTTTTAGTTGGGTTCTCTTGTTAAAAAAAGAAGAGTTGAGTGAATTAATTGTTTTGTGACCAAATTGTACTTTCATAAGAATTAAATAAATAGCTACTAACTTCTATTTCTGACATTTTCTTTTATTCCTCAAAAACTCAAAGAACAAACCTTCTGTTAATCTTACAAAGCAAGAATCATAATAAACGTCTAGAATGCGGCAAGAAATAGTGCTCTTTATAAAATAATGCACACCTAAATTGTGGAGGTTTTATAGATTACATAACATATTCGTAAGCCATAACAGGATTCCGGACAATTTATAAATTCCGTAACGTATGTTTTAACGCATTCTATGTTTATGATATTTCAGAAATAGTAGGCTAGCCCCATGTTGCGAGTATTAATTTAAATAATGCACCAACATGAACCATTACTTGTAGCTTCCACTTGTATGTTTATTCTCTTGTCCGTCGCAATATTCAAAAATCAAACACCCAAACCATATCACAAACAAAAATTGACTCACGTCCATCCTAAAATTAAATCTACCTTACCAACTGGGCTCCTGTACGTTACGGTTTACGTTACACTGTATTGATCTATAAAGAAATACATTGTCTTCCCATGATTTATTTTCTAGTTATGTTACGTAATATATAAATCAGCCTCAAGTCATGTTGTATATTTATTATCGGAGTTGCTCACTAACGCCAACGGGTAGTGGCGGAGGTTCGATACAACCCTCAATACAACTGCGAGTCTCAACCAAATCTGTTGTGTATACATGTACGCTGCCGTAAATACTATTTCGTAGTTCTGTTTGTTTTAAAAATGTTGCCTACGTCGCGAAAACGACCAATGTTGGACAAAGTTACAGAATTTATAGCAGAAATGCCTGTCCTAAATTATGATGGCGTTAAAATTCCTACCTGAAACAGAGAAAGTGTTATGTAACTTATAACGGATATTGCTCTCGTAACTTTGTTCTCTCCTCTGGCGCCCCCCAGGGATCAAATCTGGGAACGTTAGTGTTTGTGCTTTATATTAACGACCTGCTTTTGAAAATTGACCTTCCCACCCTTGCTTATGCAGACGATATTAAAATCTTCTCGGAAATATCTTCCGTTGATGACACGAGGAAACTGCAAAATGGTCTTGATATGTTAGTAGAATGGTGTGAGCTTTTTAGGCTCAAGTTATATGTTGATAAACGCTGTGTACTTACCTACTCGCGTTCTTGTTCACCGTACTTATTGTCCTACCAAATCAGAGGTACCAATTTGTCACGTAACCTTGAGTTTAAGGATTTAGGTGTACACTTCGATTCCACTCTCACATTTAAAGCTCACATTAACAATATCTGTTCTGAAGCCATGAAATCTCTGGGTTTTGTGATGCGTCTCTAAATACTTCAATAATCCTTCTTTATTAAAGTCGTTATACTTTGCCTTTATACTCAGTAAACTGGAGTATGCCGCTCTAATTTGGTATCCCTTATATACTTGTGACCTAAATCTAGATCGTATCCATCAGAAATTTTTAAAATTCCTGTCATTTAAGATTAATGAGTGTACCCTGAGAGAGGTACTCCACAGGATGGACTACTGGTAAGGCACGACATGCTGGCTTTGAAAACAAGGAGAGATGGCTTCTGCGAGAAATTTCTACAGAAATTGCTTAGAAATGACAGATTGTCCATACATACTGGAACGAATGAATTTTCTTGTGCCACGTTTGAATTCAAGATCTGATAGTGGCTTCATTCTTCCATTCGCAAGGACTAACACAATGAGACGAGCGCCGACGTATACTTTGTCAAGGGCGGCTAATAAACGATGTGACATTTAAGTAAAACTTGTACAAATTTACTCTTTATTTTTTCATGTATTGCATTCTGTTTTTTTTTTAGTGTTTATACTTACCTACATTTCTCCTATTATTGGGCAATATGCGTGTTGGGAAATAAATGTTTATTATTATTATTAAAATTCAATTAGTTTGTCCCTTTAATGTGTTGGTCCAAAAGGGATTGTCTACGTCACGTAAATAGTAAACAGCATTCTTAAAAAAAAAAATTGCACACGACACCATGAATTTAAATTTAATTTATGTGTTACCTTTATTGCATGTCATCTACCGTTTAATTTACTAGACAAGGAAGCATATGTCTTCTTTTGGAATAAATATTGGGACTGCAAATTACCAGGTCGGGCATCGTTACAAAGAATTGTGTCATCTGCTCGTGAACATGTTGAAATAAGAATTAAATCGGAGTTGAAAGATAAAAAACTGCGATTATGTGTAGACGAAACAACAGATCGTAAAAAAACATTCTGTAGTTAATGTAATGGTACGTACAATAGAACCACATCAATCGTCACCTTCAATTCTATTAGCTTCCAGATGAGTACAACAATGTACTGCCGAAGTAATTTCAAAGTTAGTGTTAAATACATTGGAAAAGTTTGGACTTTCAGCAAACCAACTGTTGATGTTTATGAGTGATGGTGCCGCAAACATGCTTTCTGTAGGCCGGTCTCTTAAAAGATATTGCGCTAACTTGTTACATATTACGTGTAAAATTCACGCTTTCAATCATGTGGCAGATAATATTAGAAAATGTTATCCTGAGGTAGACGCTTTAATAGCGCATACAAAAGCAGTGTTTGTCTAATCCCCAAAACGTATTCGCAAATTTCACAGATTGTGCCCCCGTATGCCTGAACCACCAGAACCTATTCTTACACGTTAGGGAACATGGTTACAGGCCGCGTTTTATTATCATAAATATTTTGAGAATATTAAGAACGTGGTTTTACAATTCCATCCAAAGGAGGCTGCGACTATCAAGGAAAGCCAGTCGAAATTTCAAGATAGTCAGGTTAAAACGGATTTAAAAACTATTCAGAACAATTACTTCGGACTAGTGGAGGCAATAGAAAAATTACAAAATCCTTCGGTGTCGTTAGTGGAATCTCTGCAAATAGTGCAACATGTTCACGCACAGCTATGCGCGGTAGAAGACGCAAAAAATGTTTGTTTTCTAAAAAGGTTTGAAAGTGTTTTAGAGAAAGATTCTAATTTTGGCGCATTAAGACAAATTTGTAAAGGTGCGTCAAGAGAACCGTTAAGTTGTTTCACAGATTATTTTAATTACGCAAATATAACGTCACTAGATGTAGAACGTTCGTTTTCTGCATATAAACACGCTTTTTCCTCACGCCGCACTCGGTTTGCCGAAACATATCTAATGTTGCAGATATTTAACAGACATTCACTTTGTGATTTCACGGAAGACTCTTAAGACGGTAAGTGTTTGAGCACGTATTATATTTTATTTCTGACCATTTTGTGTAAACTTTTATGTGCCCGCCACTGGCTGTTGGCGCAAATTGAGCAACTCTATTTATTACTACGAGTATATATATATTTTGCAGATTTTTGATGAAATTAAGCTTGAGATACAAATTTTATTTAGAAACTGGGGAACACGATTGCCTGAAGTTTTAGTTGAAATTCTAAAACAATCTATATATATTAACTACATACAAAGGTTACATCACTACGTTGCTTAATTGGTTTAGACAACACACCATTTGAATCCGAATATACTAAATCTGTACATTTTTTAATTATAATTGCTCGTAATTTGTTCGACACGCAACGTAGTACTTAATTTCTAATCCTAACCTTACGCATATTGTTCATTTTAGAATCGAAAGTTGTTAGCGGTTAAATGAAGCTCAAAATCCTTAAGTTTTAATAATGAGTTTATTAATAAAAATTACAGAAGAAGATATATGCATATGAAAAAATATAATTGTTTTTGTCGTAAACACAGTTATTGCGCACTGTTTAAAATATATGAACGGCTTTGAAAATAATATGGGTCGCTCAGCAAGATAAAATACTTATCGTGGTTGCATGTAGTTATGCGGTTGACTAAACCCTTTAGGATAGGGATTAGTTTGTGGTTGTCCAGCAAACACGTTAGACGCTGCATTTAGTACACCTGGTTGACTATATTGCTGTTGCTGCTGCTGAGTAGGATATGGAACGCCTGCTTGAGTAGAATATCCATAGCTGTTTGTATTTGGCATTTGTGATTGATCTTGTTGAACGTAACTGCAAGAAACACATATTTTAACATATTAGACTTTCAGATTACTTGCGCAAAAATACACATAAGGGTACGAATTATCAAAATGCGAAAATTTTTTTTGTTCGGCTCTCAGATATTTATGAGGTTTGTACAGTTAGTTTCTTGAATCATTAAACTATGTATTTAGATCTGAATACATTACTCAGTATTTCTTTTATCCTGAATATTACAAAAACGCTTTATTTGGAATATTTCATAGATCCACTAGACAATTTTTCGTTTAGTACACTTGTTTGGCTTCTTAACGCTGATACAGCCTATACACTCCCTTTCACTTGATCTAGCCCCATTATATGTGGGACTCGATAAAAGAAAGTTCGCTAGCGGATCTGTGCAATATCGTGAATGAAGCGTTCCAAAAATATGTTTCAAAATTAAATGGGGCATTGGCAACCATGTACTTAAAAAGGAGGAGATGCTTTCCATGCTTCTAACATAAATGGTAGGAATCAATATATATTCAAGAAGTGTAACAACTTGCACTTTTGCTAGGAAATTGGCAATCTCTTTTTTCATTTAATTACGCACATAATCTTGGAACAACTTCCATTGGTGCAACACCTTCCATACATACATAAAACTTTATTATTTAGGTTGTGCAATGGAGCTTAGAATTTTGTTGTCCAGTCTTTCTAAAAGCTGTTCAACCAAAATACACACACAAGCATTAACTTGTTGAATTATTACTAATACATTGGCCACATTGCGATTTCCCATTACATTTACAGTTACGGACAATAAAATAAATCAAATCATAAAACTGACACTTATCTATATGGTGTCATTGGTCGCATTCAGTAGATGAATCTGCTCCTATCCATCGGTAGTGGTTGTTACATCTGTAGCGGTTGAGCATATTAGTTCGTCTGCTGAATGTTACATACATGCTGAATGTTTTCATTTCATTGTCGGGCGCCATACTGCTCAACATGTTCCAGGTTGCCAGCGGAAAATAAGAGTGCTACAAAACATGACCGTCTGCTCCCTAAAACTGTCGATGTATCGTGACGTATCATTCGATGAAACGGAAGATAGCAGTTACGTCCACTGAATGCGACCATTGCAGTAATAAAAGTATTGGATATAACAAGATAAAGTAGAAAACTGTAATATTTCATCGATACACGCAAGTCATGTGAGGCTAATAAAATAAATACAGTTGTTATTTATGGTTATTATCAACTTGCTACAAATACTTTCTTTATTGTTAACGTATAATTCATATAACTAAAGTAGCAATTATTATTTTTATATAAATATATCTCAGATCAGTATGGGTAAAAATAAACATTGTCCCCGAAAAGTACCTGAAATAATCGCCAAATTAAAGGATGAGGGAAAATCATACAAGAACATTCCAAGTACCAAGGATATTTCTTAGGCACAGTACGGTAGATGCCTTAAAACAGGGCTTCCCTAAGTGCGCGTCCCGGCTGGGGTGCCATAGAGAGTAAACAGGGGGGCCGCGAGGCACTCCTGCGAACGCGGGCAGACATCTAGACTAGATCATTCTCGAAGCATATATGTAGAATATTCTAGAAAAGTGTAGAACTTTCGTGAAGTTTATAGAACATTCTAGTAGACTTATATAGCACACTATCGAACATTGTCGAAGTTTCGCGAAAGTTCTAAGTACCACTTCAGCGAACTAGTTCAGTTCCTAAATAACAATTAAAAAGTAAACATCTGAGAAGAAAAGTTTCAAAGGTACCTTTGTCCAACAACACTATTAGTCGAAGAATTCATCATATAGCTCTGGATCTCAATGATCAATTAATAGAGGTAATGAAAAGCACGGAATTTGGTCGGCACTTGATGAGTTCTCTGTTATTTCCATGTTGTCTCTGTTTACATTTATCAGGTGGTTTATAAGTTACAAGCATATTTAATAAGCTGGAGAGAAAAAATATACTCAAATATGCAGATGAAAATAACATAAAAAAAAATAAATAATAATTTATTTTACATCCAAATACTACAAAAGGTAAGCGAAAATGGAAATAAACGCGAAATATTCAGACAGAATTACAAATTTATTATAAACTTAAAGGAACCGCTAGTTCATAACAAAATCACAGACATGAATAAAACACGTCTGAAGTGTGAACATATACAAAAAACCTGTAATACAACTTTTCACTTCACAATATAACAATGCGTCTAGTAGATCACTGGACGGTAATCCTCAAACTGGAGCAACTATTAGCAAACGATTAGAAATTAATTTGGAGATCTCCATGAACGCCAAATTATGTCAAACAAATAGTTTGAGTTTGACGTTTTAACCGCATGAATACTATTTTTGTAATGCGTATGCCCTTAACGATTTCAACTGACTTAAAATCGTTGCAGAAACAAACCTTATTAAGATGTGATATTTGTGGCGAGAGGAAAACAGCTTGCTAGTGGTCGAATGACATCAATTGCTGGCTCTTTCAAAAGCATGTAGTTAAAATTTGAATTTTAAGAATTTTCAAAAACTTTTTTCTTCCAAAATAATAAAATTTTAATGAACATTCCTTGAAAATCATTTATCATCATTCTTAAATAACATTGTTCAACAGCCAAAATGCATCGGAGATAAAACTAATAAATTCTTAGTAATATTAATGTGCTAAACACGAAAATCACACTGATTTTGCATGATTGGTTCTCGTTGCGAAGATTTAGATGTCATGCGTCGCTATTTTTGTAACTTGCGGAGGCATTTAAGAATACATATTCATGGTGCGCCCTGTACTGCAACAGTAGATTTATATGTGCAGATTTAAAAGTGGTGGCTATCATACTAGGACTTCAGCAGGCATATACAAAATATTGCTGTTTTCTTTGCGAATGGGACAGTCGTGCAAGGGATAAACATTATAAAATTAAGAATTGGCCTCTTCAACATAAATTGGAACCAGGGACTAAAAATGTTATCCGACAGCCACTAGTGGATCAATCCAAAATAATTATGCCTGCATTACATATCACATTAGGATTAATGAAAAATTTTGTGAAAGAGATGGACCACAATGGAGAAGCATTTAGATATCTCTTTCATAAATTCCCCCGATTCAGTGAAGCCAAAATCAAAGAAGGTGTTTTCATAGGTCCCCAAATAAGAAACCTGATGTCTGATGAACACTTCAATGCAATTTTGATAGGTGAAGAGAAAACTGCATGGAATGCCTTCAAGTCTCTTGTGCGAAATTTTCTTGAAAACAAAAGAGCGTCGAACTATAGAACAATAGTGACCACATTGTTGCAATCATACAAGAAGATGGGGTACAACACGTCGCTTAAAATACATTTCCTCCATTCTCATTTGGACTTCTTCCCTCCAAAACTTGACGCAGTAAGCGATCAGCATGGGGAACGCTTTCATCAGGATATTGCTACCCTTGAAAGGTGATATCAGGGCAAATGCAGTTCAACTATGCTTGCTGTTTACTGTTGGTCGGTGATAAGAGATGCCTTTGAGTTAACATACAGAAGAAAGGCCAAAAAATGTCAGTAAGCTACGTGAAATATTTTTTTTTCTCATTTACTTCGTTTTAATGGAAAATAACTTAAAATATAGGCCTAGGCCTATCAATTTCATGTAAAATTATTTATTTTTTTTTAATTGTTTGTATATTAATTGGTATTTTGGTTTTAATTCTACTTATTAAAATAGGTATAGCATCACCAATTTATATTAAAGCCTTCTGGTACCACTGTTTAATGTCTCACCGGTAATTATGGAATGACTAGGCTACTACTTTCAAAAGTTCAAGATATCTTCAAAATGCGAAGTAACTAAGCTTTTTTATTGCCATTTTTGAATTTAGCAGACCAAAATACATGGGTATTGACTAATTTCATTGCCGATGCATGAAACTCATTTAATTTTGTAGAACAGTGTAATCGTTACATGCAACTTCCTTACTGTGCAGCTTTTAGTTTAAAAATCTAATGCGAACAAAAAAAATCAAAAAAGCTTTAGGACTCGCTGATTGGAATTGATCTACTGCAAATTTCTACCACGTTTGCGTTTCATATTGTTCATACCAGAGCGATACACTAACACAAAAATGTACGATTGGACAAACAGTAACACCATCAGCATCACTGCACAAACATCACACATCTGGTAACTACACAATGTACAGAGTGTGATATGTTAAAGAAGATAATTTCGATATTTTTTTACAAATAAGAACATTAAACTAGCAGAGATCATATCCATAATTTTTACTCTATCAATTTTATATTTTAAATAGCAAACTAATTGGCTTAGGTCATTAATAACATAGCAGCAACTTTTTTTTTAATTTCTAAAATGCAAAAAATATATTAAACAAAGTAATTCTATGATGAAAATTTGTAAATTATTATTACTCAACATGTTTACCACTGAGTAACTATCTCAAATAAGTAATTCTTAAAACCTAAGTAAATAAACAAAATGATCTACCTTGGAGGAGCATAAGATGAGTAAGGTTGACCTGTATAAGGCATACTACCAAAAGATTGTGGATAACCTAAAAACAAAGATATAATAAATAATAAAAATACTATGTTCATTTTCTGATTGTCATTGCTGTAAAACAAAATTGATTTTATTACATTTTCTAAGCTTTTAAAATTGATAACATCATATTTAAACAAACCTGTAGTTGTGGTCCTAATATATTGAGAAGTACCAACAGTTGCTGCAACAGGGGGAGTTGGTGTAGGTCTAACTGGCACAGACTGCGGACGACTATCGCAACCTTCACTGTGAGTTACATTAGAAGTAGATTGATTAGGTTCTTTCATTTCAGCATTTCCATGCTTCTTATCTTGAAGCGGATCAAATTCACTTGAATTTACTTTATTTATTACATTTGATCCACCAGTATTAATATTTGACACTTTATCATTGGATTCTAAAAATAAATTACAAAGAAATTTTATTAAAAAAAAATGCATAGAAGTCTTACCTTCATTTGATGCCAAAGTGATGTTTGGTGTAACATTAACGTCTAATAAATCAAGAAGTTTATCTACTTGATTTCTAATACTTTTTAATTGCACTTTAATTTCAGATATTTCTGGTTTCTTCATACATAAATTTGAATCATTCTGAGCATTATTCATTAATATGTGCAACTTCAATATTCTACTGCATTGGATAGCAAATGATAAGTCTGAACTATCAAGGATAGTTATTAAATCACCATCTAAAATATTACAGTAATAATTTAATAATGCATTACAAGATTTAAATCTATTTTTATATTGCTACAGATAAATCTTATCAGATAAATTTTAAATAAAAAGGTACCTTCATCCTTATATTTAATAGTAACATCATCACTAGATGTAATCTTCCCACGAAATACTCTTTGCATCATTAAAACAAGTTCATCATATGTAATGGCTTCGTTGTGTATTGGAATACGTCTTATATCGTCTTTTAATTGTACCTTTATAATTAATTTACCACTTAAATCTAATTCACTTTTTGAATCCATCTTAAACTCCTATACCTATAAAAAGTTTTAATGATCTACGATGTATTTAATTTAGCCAATAATAGAACGAAATGAAATGAAAATTCTTACACTAAAAATTTAAGATTTGATTGTTTTTTTGAAATATCTACTTACAATACACAAATGCAACAGAAGATGTCAAAATGCAATTTAGACAACCTTTCCAACATTCAACAATTAAATCACTAAATTGCGCTAGACAGTAGGGCTAGGTCGGTATTTTAGTAACGGTATTTTGGAGCGGTATTTTGTTGTCGCGCTCCGGAATACCGAAATAACTCGTTACTTTGGAAGGATGGACTGTTGCGTGACACAGGAACGGTAGTGGACTACATTCGCGACGTTTCTGTGGAACGTTCCAAAGTATTGGCATTTTGCCGCGGTCGCGAAAGGAACGTTCCATGAGTGGAACAGTGCCACAGAAGTTAAGGTTAGCGCTATCGGTTATACATTAAATAGACGTACATTGAATAGAATCACACAAACCCGAACTCGAACGAAACCGCATCGGCCGGCATGATTCAAGCGCGAAATTGACTAAATTTGAAATCAATGTGAAAAACAGCTTGCTGAAATGGATCGAGTAATTCTACGATATTTCCGAATGTCAAAGAGGCGAATAGCGTACTTGGGGTAACTGCAGTTACTCTGGACGAATACCCGAACTCACCTATATCGTAGTTGATAGTATACATTTGACCAACCTTGGGTAAAATGTATGTATTCTAAAGGTTGTCTCAGTTCCTATCTTGCAATACCAGATTTTTATGAAAGTGATGGTACATAATTAATGGATGTGGTTTTCAATTGCTCGAACCTTTGATCGAACAGTTCCAGCAACACAAATGCGTTTATAAGTAAATTAAAATAGGAGCTGCGTTTTAAATTTCGAAAACCGTTCAATCAGAGGTTCGAGCAATTGAAAAACACACCATTAATTATACGCCGTGTAAAATAGCCTTTACACCAAAAAATCAGGACGTGCCCTTTATTCCCGGAACAACCCAAGGTTGGTAAAATGTATGTATTCTAAAGGTCGTCTCAGTTCCTATCCAAGATAGGAACTAAAACAATCTTTAGATTGTATTGCAACAATACTTGACCGAAAGTTTGTGGACAGAGGTGTGAAGGACGCATATGTTGATGTCAGTGGTAGTATTATAGATATACTTGTTCGTAACAACCTTTCAATTGATGGATCTCATATGTTCTATTCTCCACTACCACTGATGTCATTGCGCACGCTATTTTTAAACTGAAACCACCTTGAGAGTAAATGTATTCGACCAACCTTGGGAACAACCATCCTAAAATAATTCGCGAAATTTTAAAATTCTGATCTATGTAGGTAACAGCAGTAGTGTTAATAGGGTTGTCAAAATAGGGTTAAATTTGGACACTCCAATTCAGCATTTTTTCCGTTATATGGACATATGTGAGACTTAAAATTGTTCAGAGTTGCTACTGTATATAGTGCATACTTATGTTATAGAAATATGACCAAAGCAGTATTGTATTAAAGAAGGATTGATACGAGTTTTTAAAATTCATTAAATATCTTTTCTCAAATCCTGTTTTTATATAGAAGCATAGTTATCGATCATCATTGATTTAGTTAATGACAAATTAATTTTCCATTAAAATGTAGTCTATCTTTGTCTGATTTGATTTTATTTTTCGGGGAATACCAATAGAAGATATTCCCATATGTAATTATTACTTTGGGCGTTGGAGGGCGTTATAAACGTAATTTTTATAACAAGTAATAAGTGACACAAACGATTTGTGTTTGTAATCCTAGTGCATTAACCAAGTGACATTTTATATTAAATTCGTATGTAAAAAAAATAATTTAAAAATTGTACTTACATTGTGTAAGGTGTATTATTTTTCATAGAACGTTGATTAATGAATCATCAAAATAGTAATTAAATGTAGAATCTTTTGTTTCATCATATTTGGTAAGGGAGCATCAACATGTTAATGAAGAACCGGGATAAATGCCTTAATGGAAGTAATAGCGCTCTAATATACGACGAGGCGTGTTTAGACATACTGAATACTCTACAAGGTCCAGTTACTGTTGCAGGGCAATATGCAGAATGTGTGGATTGCGATTACAAAACGTTATGCACTTTGTCATTTAACGAGAGCACTTCCCTTCTTGTTAACACCAAATATACAATGAAGATGCACTTTATTTTCAATGATAATGTGTACTGCGAGTAAGTAATAAGACAAATTACATGTTTCAATAATAGTTTTAAATGTTAATCTTTTAGTTGGAAAGAAGAGCTTTTTGAGCATTATCGATATGGCTGGAATTTATCCAAAGATAATTGTGATTTATACATAAAACAACCTGCAGATAATGAATATTTACGTAAGCTAAAAATTGTCATTATTTAATAATAATTTTATTATCATATATGATTATAGCTATATTAACTGCATTTATAATTTTATTTTTCTTTGGCACTATGTGGTACATGGTAAAGTGCATTTACAAGTGCACCAAAAATACTACTTTTATGCAAAGATTGCGTTTTTCTAATGGTTCTGTATTGCAGAATGTAAGTTATGAATATTTAAAAATTAATGCATATATAGTAATAATATTTTAATAGGACTTAGGTAACACTGCAGATAACACCCCACTTGTAGTAGAAAGTCCTCCAGCTGCACACAAACATCCTAATCGTTTAAAGTCGATTGATGTTTTTCGAGGTTTATGCATTATACTTATGATATTTGTAAATTATGGTGGTGGCCAATACTGGTTCTTTAAACATTCAGTGTGGAATGGACTCACAGTAGCAGACTTGATTTTTCCATGGTAAATATGTTTACACAAACTGCATTTTCATATCTAGAAATACTTTTTTTACAATATTTATTGACTTTGCATTAATCTCATATTTCATTAATGTAAACGATAAAGTAGAAGAAAACAATTCCATACAATGAACTATAATTTTGATTGCTGCAATCTATTTTTGTTATTGAAATGTATTGTGGTATATAGGGTTGCCATAAATTCTAAATTATGAAGTGGAACAAAGGAGGCAATGTTTTAAGCGCTTGCAGGAAGATTAAAATTTTATTTGAATATTTTTGGTATTAACTAAATTCTATAAAATGGCTATTGGAATCGTTGCTAAGTTTGATTAATGTTACTTGTTTTTTTTTAATGAAACACTATTGATGGGAAAGCTCTTCTAGATTTTTATAAATATTTCCCTATACCTAAAATGCTCCTTTCTTTAAAAAATTAGAGATGAAATTATGCAGACAAGATTTTTGAAGTATGGAGTATTGTATTGAAACCAGACTTACAGTAAGTTAAAATGTCAACAATCATTAGAAGCAATGCTATTAATTAACGTTTTTATTTTAGGAATTTTCCTTTACATGTTGAGAACCCCTGACTTATAGAAGTTGAAAAGAAATAAAGTTAGAATTTTCTTTAGCGTCAATGATTTTCAAACGTCAACAGCTAGTTTATTTGGAAATGATAAAAATTAATGTTGTTTCTAAATTTCCTCACCAATAAAAGCGTTTTCCTTTACGCCTGGATTAATTGATGAAAAACTTAGCTTGTAATTTTCTGGTTATTGCGTTTAGACCAAAATTTATTTAAGAAAACACCTTTATTTAGGGATCTAGCTACCATTTCAGTCTTCTTTGTTGATTAAAAATCATCTTATAAGCGCCTGCTCAAAGTTATCGACATAATTTTTAACAACTTTTGGTTAAATTACTACTGTTTTTTCCGTCGATTACAATTCTCTAAAAAAAAAAACACGATTGGGCATTCCATTTGCCGGGTTAAATTAATAATAATAATTTGTTTATTTTTAAATGGAACAAGCTGTATCTTTAAGTATCATTAAATAGAAAACAAATTCTGAAAAAAATATTTTTATTACGGCATTATAAGTAGAGTTAGCTATTGTGTGTAGATATATACCGCCTGTGCCATAAACTTCTGGGGATAGGAATTAACTGCGGCAACAGCGTCAGTCCCCACTTCATTGTATACTAGCATTGTCATTGTCACAATACTCAAAAAACGTCAAAATGATCTGAGTTGTGCGGTTGATCAGTCGCGTACACTTGTCCGACTTGTGTTGATCAGTCTATGCATGACGCGCTCCATAAAGAGAATATTTACAAGACGAAAATGTCGTTTCAAAATACTAGAGAAGCGAATGTAAGAACTGTATGAAGCCGTGTGTACTGCGTAAGGCGAAGATAAAAGTCTAGTTCCAATGAAACCAAAAAATAAACTCTAACAAATTAAATAAATAGTTTATTCTTTCAAGAGAAATAAATAGAATTCTATACAAAAGACTTAAAAATCCCTCCTTCCACAACAAGACATTGTCCGAGTTTGTTATAAAAACTCTCGCACATTTCGAAGCATGTCGATTGTCACGGCTCTCAAAAGCCAGCTGAAAACATTACATTTTCAGACCTTCCAATTATATCTGGCATATATTGCTAGAGGTATTGTAATGTGATAGCATTACAGTAGTATCAATCAGGTTTATAAAAGAATGAATTTCTGTTCATATTCTTAATTTTGCTGTGGTGAAATATGAACAATTTGAGTTTGTGCTTTGTTGTCACTTTGTGGTTACTTTGTGTTGTATAGAAACATTCGTACTTTCTGACGAAGAAGCAGGCTGCATTCCATTGGAAATTGAGTAAAAATGTGGAATAGCGTCCGGGTTTAAAAGAAAAATTCCTGTCGCTCTTAACGAATAAACAGAAACAGCTGTTTCTTCATCATACTGCAGCAGCCTTCGCCCACACAGCCCCAATAATTTTACCAGCTTTTAATCGATTAATCCATCTAGCAGGATTAGTCTGTTGATTTGCGTCTTCAGGTAATGTTTTAAAGGTTGAAACAATTCACCGTTCAGAGGCTGAAGTGCGTACCTGGTGTGACCAGATGAACACAACAGTATTAAATATAATACTGTCTAATAGCAAAGTCTAATAATAATTAGACTTTGCAAAATTTAACATCTGTAAGGAATTTTTAAGAACCGAGTGCCCGTCTAGAATTAAAATTGTTGGTCCAGCGGTCTGTTTAGGTACGACATGTTCCTTAAACCATCGGAGAAATAATTTGGAGAAAACCCCATTTTTTCCAATTTCTATATGAGTTTCACTAAACATTTTTCATTGTCTGTTCCTAAATATCCAAACAGGACCTTATACGAACTTTTCCGATAATTCGTTTATGTTTCTTACGTCTAGGAGTACGAGACAGGATTCCGAAAACACGGAGCTGTTGCTGTGTCGTTGAGTTTATTCTTCACGTTTTGCTGATCATACTGTCAGCTAGCTTCTTCAGACTAAAGTCTTGACACGGCAACACTTGGAATGCTATTCTACAGTAAACAACGGCCGTGAAAGCCTACACTCAACTTTTGTATATATTGCCCTTTACAACTTAATACAAACAATATTATTAATATTATCATTAATTACTTTACTTACTTTATAGGTTTATATGGGTCATGGGACTGTCATACAGTATATCGCTAAATAAGAAGTTGCAGAGGGCTGTACCAAGAAGACAACTCATATTTTTAGTGCTGAGAAGATCGTTTCTGTTGATTATATTGGGATTCATTTTAAATTCACATGGAAAATCCGTAACCCTTTCATCTCTTAGATTTCCTGGTGTTCTACAACATATTGGTATAACATATCTACTCATAGGCGTTGTAGAATCAATGTTTACTAAGAGGACCCTAACTGAATATGAAGTAAAACTATTAAAAAATGAATAATAGCATATTTCACTTAATTATTAATTTTAGTTTGGAAAATTTAATATTGTAAAGGATATTTTGGTTGCTGCCCCGCAATGGATTTTTGTACTATCTTGTATATTTCTTCACACCATAATTACATTTGTGGTTAAAGTGCCAGGGTGCAATAGAGGTTATATAGGTCCGGGAGGTTTACATAATCATGGAAGTAACGCTAATTGCACTGGTGGTGTAGCAGGTTACATCGATCGAGCTGTGTTTGGCGAACATATGTATCACTATCCTAGTTGTCATGCGATGTATGAAACTACACAGTACTTCGATCCAGAAGGTATGTATTAGTTAATTCACATAGATCCTTATCATTTTGCACATCTTGTTTGTCGAAATGTTTTTTTTTATTACAAGAATCTGCCTGTCTAACAAACAAAATATTCACGGCACACTCCGCACCACACAAATTATTAATTAACTCGGGAAGGCCTTTTCGAAGACGCCTGGGTCATACATTCAAGTACCTGCTTTTGCCGTTTAGGCTAGAAAACAAGTTAAATAAGGAGAAAAAAGCGGAAAAGGTTTGTCATCGCGAACCCAGACATATGGTCATCATACCCTAATAAACTTCGAGTGAGACAACGGTTATGTCCTTTTTATTCGTCAACTTTGCGTTCTTTCCTTCTCTACTCGTAAAACTAAAGATGCATTCGGAATGTACCGGAGGATCGACGTCTCTATCATAGTGCAACCTTAAATCAAAACGGCCTCTACCGTAATAAATCGAAAAGACATGAGAAGTGCAGTCCCTTCTTTTTATTGATTAGGTTTGCATTCTTATTTATGTAAATAGTCTCATAGGCGTCCAGCTCACGCGGCGAAATCACGTTTTTAATTAATTTTAGGTTTTCTAATTTAATATTATGGCCTGTATCGTTTATGTGTTGTGCGACACTTAACGCTTCTATCTTCCCGTACCTGTAACACCTGATGTGTTCATTAAATCTAGTACCTATCGTTCGTTTCATTTGACCAATATAGGCTTTATCACAATCACCACGTGCAATTTTGTAAATTCCCGATCTTTCTCTCATTTCAGGTTTATCTTTTGGATTGCCAAGAAGGTTTTTGAGTGTATTTCCTGAACTAAATTACGTTCATCTCTTGTTCCTTAAAAACTTTACTAATACCTTTCGATACTCTATGGAAGGGAAGTTTCACAAATTTCTTATCAGGGGGTCCCGTTGGGATTAAGGAGTTTCTGACATAGAGCCTATGTCGGACATTCCTAAGCATGCGATCGACATCTACAAAAGAGTAACCGTCGTAAATAGCTACATTTTTTACGAAATTCAGCTCTTTATTGCACCTACTTTTACTCAAGTGGAACTTCACCAATCTATTAACTAAGAAGCTAATGCGGCCATTTTGTGTTGTCTCTTGTGGTTGGAGTCGGACATAATGTATCTGTTAGTGTTTGTTTCCTTTCTATAGATGTCAATTTCCAGTTTTTTATTATTTCTAATTACTAAACTGTCCAGGAACGGAAGTTGATTGTTCACTTCTTCTTCTACTGTGAATTTAACAGTTTCGAATTTTGAATTTAGTGTCACGAAGAACTCCGGAATGGTACTTTTCTTCGTATTAAAAACCGCGAAAATATCGTCTACATATCTAAGCCAAATTCTAGGGAAATACACGCTTGTCTTTTTTCAAACTGGTTTTACATTTACAAGTTGGCTATGAAAGGGGACAGCGGATTGCCCATCGCCGTACCCTCAATCCGTATATACACATAGGTCGAATGCAACCTTAGGAAGCTGAGTATGTAGATAAGACGGAGGTAACTATAGTGGCGTTGCCAAACCGATTACGTGCGGGTAGTGTGGAGGAAGCGGCGATGAATATTAATCAGAAGTATCAGTTCACTTACAGACTCGGAAGATATAGCGTTGAATGATCTATTTGAAACTCGTTTCACTCATGTTTTCTCCTAATTCCCTGTAATATTTTATTTATTAATACACTTACAATGTCTGTTTTATTATTAAGTGGTACTATTTATTTGAGAGGGCAGAAGAAGTTATTGGGCGTTTTGTTTTTTCTTACCCCAATCGACCAGTTCCTGTTAATCAAATAATTTTAGATACCTACTGTTCATAAGTTTGAAAAAGCAGGTTGCATCACTGGTTGCTCAAAATGTAACAATAGCAATCGACAGGAGGAAAGAATGGAAAAGGAGGTCAAAGTATGCGCTTTTATGGAAGCTAACGAGCCATGTTCGAGCCGTAAAGTTTCAGAAATTGTAAATATTCCAAAAACTACAGTTAGGGATGTTTTAAGGAGAAATAAATATAAATGCTTTAAATTGAAAAAAAAGTCAAGAAATTTTCCAATGGGATCTAGTAACACGTGTTCCAGCCGCAAATCTAGCTAATGTGCGCAGAGAATTTTATGACAAGCTATGTTATTGCGAACTGCAGATTGGAGGGACCTTTGAAACCATTATTAAATAATTTCATTTGTTTTATATTTCCAATCAAAATTTTCCGTTTTTTTATTTCTAGAAATTTAAATTTAACTTTCCTTAACAACATCGCTTTATTAGATTATTTTGATTTTTACATTATTCAGAATCGATTCTTATGATTATGATTGAGAATTTCAAGTTTATTTTTTCTTATAGTTCCCTTTACTTAATGGTCTTGGAATTTCTTTTTACTTATTCCTTATTTAGAATTGATATATCTTATTTGTTTATTAGAATTTCAAGTTTGGTTTTATTCCTTTTTCTTCTTTATTAGAATTTGTTTTATTTTATGAAAAATTAATAGGAGTATATTGATATTTCTGGAATATGAAACATGTTCACCAGTATTTTCCAAATAGTTAGGTACATTAACAAAACAATATTTACTTCTATTATGAATTATGAGCGTCAACGACACATCTTCGATGTCCGCGTCCGCACCGATATAAGTGATATACTGGCGCAGAGAGAGCGAGAGCATTACTGACAACAACGCAAGTAGTCGCGCTATGTGTATATACACATCGGGAAAATGTGAAATTAGCTACATCTATATATGTAGGTACGGTGAGAGAGCGAGGAGGGGATTGAGTGGAATCCGATCAGTTCGGTGCGAGTCGCGCTAGTACGCTTCTAACAACGTAGGGGTGTTGATGCTTAGACGAAACTAATAAAAAAAATTTAAGAGAGGAAAATAAAAACAGATTCTGATGAAGTAAAAGAAAAGAAAAAGAAGTACTCTAGAAATTCTTACTAAGATCGCCCGCACATAATGCAGTCTACCTCGTAACTAACCACATCGGTAACCATC
This sequence comes from Dynastes maya, assembly GCA_029619315.2. NCBI lineage: Eukaryota > Metazoa > Arthropoda > Insecta > Coleoptera > Scarabaeidae > Dynastes > Dynastes maya. Next base: position 12,764,210 of record JAROYE020000005.1, on the reverse strand, counting down.
GTGAGCCGTTGACTGCCGCTAACCTCTCAGTGTGTGATGAATCACCCATTCGTGTTTACCGTTGTCGCATGTACGCTTTTTCGTATAGCTAGACATTTTCTTTTCTTATGTGTGTATACGTATATAAAGATATATATTTTTTCTTGAAAAGAAGGGATGGAGCGGGTTCGTTAGATTTAATATGTTCTCTCACATCAATCGGTACGTGGCTTATGATGTTGACCCATGTGTCTTCGAAAAGGCCTTCCCGAGTTAATTAATAATTTGTGTTGTGCGGAGTGTGCCGTGAATATTTTGCTTGCCATGCTATCCCACAGTCCTTGCTAACATTACTGTCTGTCTAAGATTGTAGCCAGAAAATTGTAATCTGTAGTGCATTTAAGAATGTTCAGTAACTGTTCAGATAATGTAATATCTTAATTTAGTGATTATTACATCGATTTACCAATGTAAATTTATGGAAAGTTTTCGTCCCCTTTCTAGATTTGCTTTATTATTTGCGATATGCCGCTTCTATTGTAAAAAAATAAAAAATATTCGTAGACAATTTCTGCACAACATATAATTATATTTAAGTACACAGAGTGTTTAGTTTCCACTGCACACGTTACAAGTTTGGTTTTTTAAACACCCTGTATATTATTACGTTTTTGGATGCCTCCTTCAATTAATGTTAATTAATCTGCTTCAACATTCTCTATACCAATTTAGCTTAGTTATTGAGATGCTTTGAAATTGTTGCGAGATGCCGTTGTTTCTTACAACACTCGATATCTTAAATGCCTTATTTGATGCTGTGCTGATTCACATTTTATTCGATTAAGTGTTTCTTATAATTTTCTACAAAGCATAAAAAAGTTTGTTACATCATCTATACTAGAATCAGCGAACAGATGCAGTACCAACGTCACACTGGCTTCAAGACTGAAGAGACCAAGTCATACTATATAAACTGTGTTAAATGTTATTTAACATTTGAGGATTGGCAAAAACTGAATCCTTTATAGTTGTAAAATATTAGAAACGAAGTGAAATAACAGGAATAATAACCAAAACGCAGTACCGCAATTGACCCGATAGCAAAATTATTTCAATTACATACTTCAAAAGCTAAGCTAGATAGGTATAGAGAATGTGGAAGAAAGTTGAAAGGATTTAACCTTTATCATTTTATGTTGTCTAGGACTGGTCTCCGAATAATTTTAATTTGATGTTTCTCTTTAAATTGTTCAGGGAAAGAATTATCTTACTCACGCTCTAGTGGACAAGCTGTATATTTAAAAGTCAAAGTATTCTTTCCGGTTTTGATAGACGCTTTTACACAATCGATTTTAATGATTTTTTTTTCTTTTAATCAGAAACTCGCAGATGTGTAATTATTAATTTTCAAGTTGTCAAATTTCGTATTAAAAACAAAATATAAAAATATAAATTTCAAGTAATAAATCGTCGTTCTTTCTAGCAGGTTTATACATCCTGACACAGTTCTACCACGGAAAAAACAAGCGCGTTAGTGCAAAACGTAGTTGCCCGTTGGGTTAGGAATTGGAAGTTTTTTCGTTTTTTTGGCCGGACCGCACTGTATATATGCATTCTTTATTTTGTAACATCATCGATACCCAGCACAGGTTTAGGCTTTTGTCGATTTGCTTTGGGGTCAGTCAGAAGTTCATTGTTTTTCACTGCTTGTGATATGGCAGTAACAGAAGATATGTTGCAAAGTTGCGGTAACACGCTAAAATTACAGAAGTTACAATTCATTGAATACTATGTTTGTGCAAATACACTACTTTACTCACTGCCTCAAAAGGTGTCAAGGGTTGAATGCGCAGCAACCATTTCTTCTGCTAGTTTACGCAGACGCTCTTTGTTTTGCTTGCTTGCATAGTGTGCATTTGCCCAGAGTTGCGATAGGATATATTTCTTTCTGCGTCGATCCTGGTGGCTTCAAAATTCACATTACGAGTGCATGCCGCGCAATAGTTAAGAAAAAAAGTCGAATTGTGTTAATTGATAATAGGTCATTTAAAATAATTAATTAATTAACTATTTTTGTTTAAGTTTTAAATACCTATTTTAAAAAAATGTCAATTGTTATTTACAATGGTAGTTTAAAGTCATATATAATGTAAATGAGGTGCATGATACTATTATAATGCTCAAAGTTATTTCAAGGGGTATTAAGTAGTGATATTGCGCCGCCCTAAAATATCGCTTATACATTAGAAAAAGCTGGGAATCAATTCTGCTGCCAAGGAAATCAAAAATTGGCTGAACTGGCATAAGCGGCAGAAGGAACAGCACTTCATCAATGGAGCGTATTTAGCACTCTCTCAGATCAAGGATAAAAATTATAGGTTAATCCAGAGGTTTATGAAAAGGTTACAATTAAATTAATATAAAACATAGTTACAATAGATCTCTGTGTGTTTATACGGTATTTTGTTCTTGTGACGTTAGTTACTAATGGCAAGGTTTCCATAATAATAATAATTTGTATCTACTATTTGCATCCATCTAATATAATTTCAACAAGAATACTTGCCATTCATTCATCTTGTAAACCCATCTTTAGTATACTGTATATATAAGTTTATAGTTTTGATAGTCTTGTAAGTAGTCTTACAATTTGTACGATATTTTGAAACTGCACTTTCCAAACCTAATATTGCTACATATTTTTTCAGGTATACTGTCAATATTAACATCTGTCTTTTTGGGATATTTGGGTTTCCAAGCTGGTCGAATTTACCATGTGTATCCGTCACCTATTCAAAAAACGGTTCGTTGGATCGTATGGGGAGTTGTGACAGTAAGTTCTATTATTTTCCATAATTAAACCACTAATACTAATCCCGAATCTGCAGTGCTTAATTGGAGGAATACTTTGTGAGTTTTCGAAAAATGGCGGCGTTATACCTATGAACAAAAACTTATGGTCATTATCTTTCGTACTTGTCCTTGGAGGATTAGGATTTCTAATTGAAGCATGTCTGTACATTCTTGTTGACGTGAAACGAAAATGGGGCGGTCGACCTTTCTTTTATCCGGGCATGAACCCCTTAATTTTGTACGTTGGTCATGAATTGTTTAGAAATACTTTTCCCTTTTGCTGGAAACTGGAAATTGAAACTCATGCTGCTTATTTAGGAATGAATTTGTGGGGTACTGCTATTTGGGTAGCGATTTCTATATATTTATACAAGCGAAATATATTTCTTAATATATAAACTGTTTCTGCGTTTTTGTTGTTTTTGATTTTAAAATATAGTTATCTTGAAACAGTTCACTAAAACCCTTACCACAACACTTAATTCGTACTGGACGCACGTTTCGATAGCCAAGCTATCATCATCAGCAGCAAGACTGAACTAGTCTGCTGATGATGATAGCTTGGCTATCGAAACGTGCGTCCAGTACGAATTAAGTGTTGTGGTAAGGGTTTTAGTGAACTGTTTCAGTGTTCCAGTGCCACAGTTTTAGAGTATCCGTTTATAGTTATCTTCTTGATATAATATATATAGCATAGAAATTGTAATATTATTGAATACTTCCATGACTGATTTATGTATATTAATACTGTAATAAAATTGATATTGCTTGCATAAGAATAAACTATATTAAGTATTGTTGGACTTTTCTTTAGAGATGTATTTGTATGTATTGAATTAATATGAAGTATACCGGAAGTATAGAAACAACCCGTAAAAATCATACGATGTATTGTATATACAAAACCCACGCGAATAAAATAGTTGAATTAAAACATAGCTAATATTCATGCAACTCCTTGAAACTCGTTTGAATCGATGTTTCACTATTTACACTACTAGTTTCTTCCGGGATCTTCTCGCCTATTGTAACAAGCCTACAGGAAGATCTGTATTTACTTAGTTCTGGCAATTATCAAGACAGTAGTCAAGTATAGACCGTCAGAAATATTATCTTTGGTGCAATTTATTTTATACTAATAGTTTTGTAGTTTCTACAATATACCGGCCGGTCGGAAACATCCCGAACGCTATAGTTGAATGTTGCATTGCGAGACTGCCGTTTGCAGCATTTCTTTTTTTTTATCTAAACGCGAGGGAGTCATCAAAAAGAAGAAGAATTTTTTTAAATGCTAAAAGGTATTGTTAATTTTAATATTTATAATATTTATTTCGAATGAATAGAGTTACTTGTTCATAGAAACTGGGAATCATAGTTTATTAGTACCAACGGTTGTTTTTCTTGTTCTTTCGAGTGCGAGGGACTAACTATAAAGCAAACGCCCATATAAATATTGTACGTATCTGATCGAATCGCCTTTTTCCACGCGGTATACTAAAGTATTGTGTCCAACTTGAAGCAAATGTAGAGGAAAACGCTACGTTCTCATATTCGATCTCAGAAGGAATATAGTTTGAACCTGATTCTATATTTACCATTAAGGTCATCAAAAAATTGATGCTCTGTAAGAATATAAAGATATAAGTGGCGAAGCGTCAATGGAGACTATCCAAAAATAATAGAGCGATATTATGTATTAATTACGGAATGAATCACGTTTTTGTCGAAAAGAAATGCTTATAGTAGAATTACAATTAACTATACTAAGCTAAATTAATCTACAACGAGCATTCGTTACAGTTAGGCATAAATGTACGTAATTTACTAATGTAAAACAGGCAAATCAGTATTGTGGGACTGTGACAAATTAGTCTCTTCGCAGTGGCATAAAGCGTCACGCGAAGCTAGTAGAGGGGGAATCGGTGCATCTATTCACTGCATGTGCACGGTTGGGACTAGTCTTATCCACAGAGCGCAAACGCATATATTCCAATACATTCCTTGCATTTAAGAAGTGCCTGCCAAGTCCAAATTTATAATGATTTACTAAGTAATTTACCAGGTATTAGTTACAATTTCCCTTAAAATCAAATAAAGCAATATCTATCAGATCTGTGGTTTCATGTCTCATCTGCTTAATGTTATACTTGCCGTTTTTATAATTATTTGCATATGCGGGAATTAAATACCATCATTCTAGTTTCCAATTTTAGCAACTTCATATTTTTTATGAAAGAAATTTTCTGGTTTTTCTATACGTATATACCGCGTTCGTAAGTTTCGTATTAAAATCAACCACTTAAATATATGGACAGTGTTACAACGTTTGCCCGCTATGAAAGCATAAGGTGAGACTCCCGACTATAAATGAATCCTTACGTACCCTAGTAGTATGCACAATGTACATGTCAAATTGTCAGTCCCGTTCGTGTAAACGGGAGGGCGCGAACAGCGATTCAATACCCTCGTGTATACATTGTAGTATGCAACGGAAATGCACGAGAAAGTCGGATGGTTGTCCGCGCCCTCCCGACTACTGGCTCAAACCGCCGTGGTTAAGCCATTAGTAGTAACAATATGATTTGTTTAATTCTGTAGAGGCGTTTGCAGCAATTAATTCGACGAAATGTACAAAATCATCTACTTCGTATATATACGATTTAAAGTATTGAAATGCCATTACCTTCCACAGGACACACCGAGGAGCCGGAGACGGCGAAACGCGTCTGTGTATGGTGGATAGGTGATGGCTTTTACAATTTCAACAGTTACAGTGTTGTTTCTTTCTTTTAGTTTAGTGGTCTCCTTTTCTAAATCTCTATTGTTAAACATGCATTTGTAATAATATCTCGTATTAACATGTAATATTACACAGGACGCTCCACTTATAAATGAACTTTTTTGGAAGTACGAAAAATAAAAAAATAGAAAAATTTTTCAAAGAGGTGCAGAAGATAACAATAGATACTTTTGTCTGTGGTATTTGCAATGATTAATATGTTTTATTTGATCTTTTTTAAAAAGTATGAGATTAACACATAAGTGTCACAATAAAAAATAATTTTCAGGTCCTAATGACCAGTATTTTTTTTTCTAGAAAATAGTTAAAATTATCTATAATGTTTATGTCAAAACCAAAATAAAATTGACAGGCGATGGATGCATATGTACCTTACATTCAGGCCAAGTAGCCTTGAATGTTGCTAAGCTATTTTAAAACCATTTTTATACAATTTACATTGATTTGGTGGTTAATGAAATCTATCGCAGCTTTAAGCGCAGCGAGATCCGATGCTCCGTGCTCCAAAATTGGTGGGTAGCTTAGACTCACTGCTGCACTTTACATGTTAAACATAGTATATTCGCAGAAAAAAGTCAATGCAATACACATAATAGTATAAAAAGAAGCATGCGGTTTTATTTCAATGAAACTGTATTAGAAAACGTTTAAACATTGTGAAAAGGGATTGTTGTATTAAAAAAAAACTCTAAATATGTATATAGTTAATAGAATAACACTAAAAATGATGATAGAATTTTTAAATATTTAAGCGAAGTCTGCTTTCATATTACTCACAAGATAATCAATATTTGGAGAAATATCAGATGTCGCTACCTGTTAAGATTCTCTAAGTGTGACTCGGTTATTCTCGTATGTGTTTTTGATTTAACGAATTTAATTATTGGAAAAAACCGCTCGTACTTATAAGTATTTACCAATAATGCAATTTGAACAAAAGATGCGAGTTTAGGAAACTTCTATTAGAATATATTTCCTGTAAAAGCCAGTTAGCGACGTGTCTCTAAATATCCCTTTAAGATCGGATTTTTCTTGCAATTCAATAAGTTCCATTTGCAAAGAAAGTGGGGCTTGTCCCATATCGATATCGAATGGAGAAGGGAAAATATTCAAACTTGCTTCTTGGGAACAAAAATCTTGAGACCTGGTGTTAAATTCTTTATTTACAAATTTCACTTCGTTCGAAAATGATTGGATATTAAAACAATTTTTGTGGTTTGCAGAAGTAAGAAAATGGTAGGTGTTTCCTATCCTTATTTTATTCTCCCTGAGTCGTAATTTATTTTGAAATGTCATGTGCTCATAAAGTTCATTGTTTTTGAATCTGGTACGTAGGCTTCCGCGGACGTCAATAACACTATACTCTTGGTTTCCGGGTTGGAACCGCGTCGTTGTTGTAATTTTTGTCGACGTTTCGTCCACACTCTTATGGGACATCTTCAGGGCTGTTACTGCACACTGACAGTCAGTGCTATCTCATTGCGGACGTTGCCCATGCCTGGTGCAAACTATGAATAATAACTATAATAGAAGGTAATTTTCAGCTTATTTACACGGGAGGAACTTGTTTTTCTATCATGTTGACCTTTAAATTCGTTTGCATTTAAAAGACGAACAAAATTATGTTTTTGTAAAGATTCAAATAAATCATCTATTTCGTCCAGTCTAGAGCATCGTACATTAAATTTATTAGGAATTCTACAAATACAATCATTTTTTGATGCTGTCATATTTACTCCTTCTTCTCTAATCTCTAGAAAAATCCACGGTAGCTCTGTTAAAGTGTTCGCCAAGAACAGGAGAATTTTTGAAGACACCATTTACGGTACGTATGCATGAAAGAAATTCTGCCGATTTTAACAATTTCGAAGTCCAGAGTATTTGGTACTCTGATTTCGTTTTATTTTTTGATAATTGATGGTACCAAAACTCTGATTTCGTTTTATTTTTTGATAATTGATGGTACCAAAACTCTAAAAAAAGACAAGCTTAAATCGATGGCTAGAAGAGCTCTATACTAGCTTATAATTATCTGTACAATAACTGAACATATATAATTTGTTACATTATTTACTTCAATAATATATACCTATTTACTTAATTTAAAATAATTTCAAAAGAAAAAAAGTTTTAGTCAGGAGTACCGCTATTTTATTGTGGTAAGAGGGTGTCACTATCGAGAGGCTATAACAGCATTTATACCTTTCGACATTGAGATGTGTTAACCGCCTACATATACAAATAGAACTTGCGAACTGCGCAATGAGATAAAAGAAGAAATTAAAATGGCGTTGCATGCTATGAGCTAGAGCACTGCACGGGCCTATTTTTCAAGGCCGGGCCCGCCTGTGGCCCATTACAGCATGGAGTAGGCCCCCCGACCCGCCCGTTGCGTTCATTACCTCAGCACAAAGCCCGCCCGGCCCGGCCCGTTTAAATTATTTTAGCCTGGTTAAGTAATTATATCTGCACCGTCTATTTCTAATCATTTTTTAATTACTACATTATAATGAGTAGAAACAAACATTTATTTTGTTTGTTCTTGTGTACTATATTGTATGAAACCAAAAGAAAACGTAATATAACATTGCATACATTAAAATTGTTAATACAAAACGATAGCGTACAAACTAAATAGCATTCACTGCATACGTTATATCTATTCGATGTAGTTAATAAAACATTCTCGGCCCGTCAGGCCCGTACAATTTTAGGCCCGGCCCGCAATGAAAAGAGACGGTCGGGCCGAGCGGGCCGGGCTTTTCCTAGCCCGTGCAGTGCTCTACACTGAGCTACCAGACGAAATTTGGAGGTTTTGTTTTTCTTCCACGGATGAACCGATTCAGAACCATTCAAACTAGTTGCACTTATAAGTACTACAGACTTTAATAACATACAGCTATACCATGATTTGCATTGGTGAACTATTTTGAACGGTTCAGGATTGGTTCAAATGTAGAAGAAAAACAAAGCTTTTGTAACCTCTGAAATTATTATTAAGTAAATTAAATAAATAAGTTCATAATAAAGTTTGTCTACACCAATCTACACCAACTTCTTCATAATAAACTATTGATGAAAAATGTATTATCTTTCATAATCAAAAAGACCAAAGAGTTACATTTTATATGCATCAGTCAATTAAGTGAGGAACATATAAGGTATCACAACGGAAATCAACTACCGACATCTAGAAAAGCATGGCACTGGCAAAATCTGAAGATTTGATGATTTTCTAACATAAAAGCGTTATAGCCTTCTTAACATTATAGAAAATCGTGATATAGTATAAGATAACTTTCCGTTAGGTTTTCTATGCCTAACTATAGAATTTTCTACACACGTAGTTAGAATTTTCCTAAAACGTGTTTACCCCCTAAAAATTGAACTCGCAGAGATAAATGTGACTAAATAAATATGTGATTAAATTTTATGAATATATGAGACAAAAAAGCTTTTATTGCTTCTACAATGTAATATATAGGATACCTATTAGTGTTTTAGCATGGAGTTGACCTTCATTTAACCTCCATTTCTTGGCTTGTTCTTTATCTAATCAAGTCCAGATCTCCCTTCTAGCAGAATCCCTTGTGATTCTACATACGGGTTCCGGTCCTGTAAAGTGTCTTTTAGAACCCTCCTTGGCTAGCTCATCGGTCATAACATTGCCTTTAATATCTTTGTGCCTCGTCATCAAGTTCAAAAATAACTTATCGCCTTGTGCCAATTTATTGAGGGACTGTTTACAATGTTTTACTAGTTTTAACTTAGTAATAGAATTCATAACTGCCTTGATAGCCGCTTGACTGTCTCTCATGTTTATTTTCCTCCACGTGCAGCTTTCCTTTGCGATATTTCAGCACACCCTGCAATTGCGAATAGTTCTGGCGGGAAAATCGTTGTGTGCTTTCCTAGACTTATGGATATTCTCTGTCTAAGGTTCAGTCCATAAATCCTGTGCCTTGACTGGATTGCGATTCATCTGTAAACCAGTCATCAGCATTGAAGTTACTCCGTGTCTGGTTTCTATTCGGTATTTCAATTTTTAGTTAATAAAAATAATTTCAGATGCCAAACTGTCCGTGGACATTTGTAAGGCCCATCTAGTATCGCCTCGTAGTATCAGTGTGCCCTCAGTTTTAATATCGGGTTGCCACAAACTGTTGGTTTTCAATCTAGGTATCGAAACCATAGCCTCCGCTTTCACGTAGAGCTCTAACGAGAGGAGATACGCTATTGCCTTTGTGGCTGGACAACAACGAGACTTCTCTCAAATGTAAAGGTAATTGTTGTTTGTAAATTATTTCTAATTTTAATGATATAGACAGACTTAAAGTAACATACATTTTAACTTTTACTTATGTATAATTCTCTTGCTAAGGGTGTAAGCGTCCCGATTCTAACTACATTATAAGCAATCGTTTTACTGGTAAACAGACATGATCAAATTTGTATTGACTGTAACTTTCTCATTGTTGGTCAAAAAATCCCATAGCAACAAACAATAACCCATACTGTAAACGTGGCTGAAGTTTATCGTAGAACGTAGAAGATAAAGTAAAGTCAGCGATTATAAATAGCGAAACAATGTAATAAGCCAGCCTTTGATAATGATCTACCCAGAATAAAATTAGATTCACAGGTAATACCACTCCAAAGTTTGCTTGCCTGTCTTATATAAAACATTGTGTAACCAACTAATCCTTTTTTCAAATTAAGGAACATTTTTTGTTTCCAAAAAACTTGAGTGTTAACTAAAATACTGAATATGAATTTATTTTCTTATTTGGCTATTATCTAGATTCCACTGTTTACCATAAACATGATAAATTTTGTAAATTTAGAACCATATTCACCAGAAATTTAAATTAAATTAAAAATGTTTCATTTATATTCCATTTTCATTTCCTTTTTTCTTTTAAAAATTGTTCATCGCCTTGAATTTAGCTTTTGCATTGTTGCTTGTTGCATTTATAATTAGTAGTTTACAGGTGATTAGTGAAAGAGCGTGTTAATTCATGAATATGATATGTTGACGTAGCTAAAGCTAGCAAGGAAAATGTACGACATCGTTTTCTCGAAGATAAGAATATGGTTTCGAAGATTATCAAGGAACAATGGGTAAGATGCTGTTGGAGAGCAGATAAATTCAATCGATAAATCGATAAATTCAAATGATACGAGTCAAATATGCTCACTTTATTTGTGTGAAACGGATTACAAATAAAATTTCCAAAATGAATTACTAAGTATCTTACAATAAATTACTGTTTTTGCATAGTTCAAAGGTTTAAAAATATACGTATCAATATATATTGTACAGTAATTGAATATACACCATAAGAGAGAACGTTTTTTAAATTCTTATAAATAGGAGTAAAACATCCTGTTGTTCAAACAAAATCATAATTTGTCAACCTACATTAGATAAAGTACTAGTTAAAGAAAGCTGCTTTATTTTAAAAACTCATTTTACCAAATCACAGAAAGGACGTTTTCTAATTGCTCGAACCTTTGATCGAACAGTTCAGGTAACACAAATGCGTTTTTTTTTAATTGTTCGAAGAACTGTTCCCCTTGATCGAACAAAGTTGGATCCGGGACCGAATAGTTATTCGAAAAATTTATGAGCAATTAAAAAACACTTGAAATATTTAACAAAATATGTTTAAGAAATGTTTTCTCTCTTCGCATAAAGAGAAAAAAACAAATGAGAACAATTATTGACGAAAATTTTGATTTCAAAACATATACAGAATATGGCACGAATAGGACATCTACGAAGGACAACAGTTTACTCCTTAAGTAGATAATATGGAAATATGATCTTTACATTCCTATCAGAATTATGTTAAGCAAATTAAATTTAATGAATTACTTAAACAAAGAATTGCATATAATGATCTTGTATTCATTAACAATTGTGCGAAGGTTAAATAGAAAGTCCATACCATTATATTCAATTGAAAGATTAGATTTAGTGGATAATGTACATACTTACAACAGAAATATAGATAATTTTTATGTAACTTATTAAATATACTCTCGGATTCAAAAATATTTTTGTAAGTAGCTAAAGATATGATTTTATTTTTAGATCTAAGAAATAATTAAAATACTAACTGTAAGTAAGAACACTTCTATTTTAAGCTTAAGATGTATACAATGTTATAATTACTATGCATAGCAACGAGCTCTTTAGATCAGTCTGGCGTCACAAGAAACAATTTGGCGCTCTTTCCCAGTCAACTTTGCGTAACAACAAAAACAGATTATTAAAACATTTATTGCTGCATATTTCTTAGGTTAAAGTATAACATATGTGGCATCATTGGATTCGTTTTTTGATTACCTTTCCAAAAACGTAAAAATATACAGGTGTTCTATTTAAAATAAAAAAGTTGACGTCACTTTCGGTGACACCGGAAATGAGTTACTTCATAAATGATAGAAATCGACCTATTTTTTCTAAAAACGCTAGTTTCTGTCGTTCAAAAGTTAGCATGGGAGGGATACTTTAGGACCTCACTGTATACTGTACTACAAATTAAAATAGAATTATCTGTTAATAAACACAGATGATTAGTTTGCTTATTGCATATTGTTTTTTTAAATTAATTTAATTTAATTTAATTGCAAAAATTCTGAAAAAATGGGACATTTTAACATATATATATATGATGAATGGGAATGAAAGGTAATGGAACGCAGGTGACGTCATGAGCGACTTGACCTGGAGTAGACAAATTGGCCGCATTGGGCAATCCTTGTAAAGTCTACTACCCTTAAGTGTTGGTACCATCGACAAAGTATTTCGCTCTGAGTAGTTCTCTTTGGTCCATTGTTTAAGAATATTTACTTCTTCGAATTTCATTTTTCATCTGGATTGGAGTTTTTATGTTGCTTTTTATGTTTCCTCTTAATAACAATAATAATAAACTCGTTTATTTCAAATACAAATACAACAAAGTAAATGTTCGAAACAAGTCATGGAGAAAAAAAGGACATAATACTTAAAACTAAAATTTTGAAATGAATTAATTAACTATTTGACAGAAAGTCGTTTAGATTATAACAATTTATCTCTCGCAAATGAAATTTTAGATTTTTTTTAAATAGATGAAAATTGTTAACACTTTTTATTTTGAGTGGTAAACTATTATAAAATTTACAACCAATAAAATAAGGACTCTTTTGATAGATAGTCTTTTTGTGAGGGGGAGGCAAAAGGTAGTCATTCGTACGAGTATGGTATTCATGAGTGTAATTATATCGGGAGAATTCGTCCCTGTATTTGAAAACAAATAGCAGTGTTTCATAAACAAACAGATCGTAAACCGTGAAGATGGAGTTACTTTTAAAAATGTTCCTACACGACTTTCTATAGCCCAAACCAAAGATTGTTCTAAGAGCCCGTTTTTGAATTTTAAAAACTCTATCAATAACGCATGCAAGCTACAAAATTAGCATAATAAAATGTTTTTAAGGTATCTACATTGCAGCAGGTTACTTTCAATTGTCTCAGAATAAAACAAGTTTTCGGGAGCGTTTTACATAAATGATCTATATGTAGGGACCAATTTAAATTTTCATGGATTATATCGCCGTTCGCATTTATTTGCGAAATTAATTTATTTTTATTGTGAAAGTAAAGAAACTTGGTTTTGTCATTATTAATAAGAAATCTGTTGTTTGTCATCCACCCACAAACATTAGAAAATATGATTTGTACCTTACACAGCAACTCGGCTACATTGGAAGAATTTACAAGAATGCTTACGTCATCAGCATAAAGGACTATTTCTTGTGCTTGGGGTAAGTTTAAAGGCAAATCATTTATATATATTAAGAAAAGTGTAGGGCCTAAAACAGACCCTTGAGGCACTCCAATGCCAGTATCGAGAAAAGACGATTGGGCGTCATCTATTTTTGTACTTTGTTTTCTATTTGAGAGAAATGAGTTAAACCAAGCTAAGGAAACCCCATTAATACCATAATATTGCAATTTATGTAGTAAAATTTTATGATTGACAAGATCAAATGCCTTTGACAAATCTATAAAGATACCCATACAATGTATATTACCGTCTAAATTACTATAAATATGTTTTAAGAAATTGAAAAGAGCTTAGTAGATTTGTTTGGACAGAACCCATATCAGATGATTTGCCCTTTTTCATAGTTACTCCAGTCAATACAAACGATTTGAGAGCATTTACGATCTCCTCCCAATTTCTTCTTCGGCCTGCCTTATTCGTAGCCATCAGGTTTTTGAGTAGAGGTAGGCACGGTCCAAGGTTGGTAAAACGTATGTATTCTAAAGGTTGTCTCAGTTCCTATCTTGCAATACTTGACCGAAAGTTTGTGGGTGGAGGGGTGAAGGACGCATATTTTGACGTCATTGGTAGTAATATATTTAAATTGATGGATCCCATATGTTCTATATTCCACTACCACTGGCGTACGCTATTTTTAAACTGAGACCGCCTTTAGGGTAAATGTATTCTACCAACTTGGGCAAGGTCTTCACCTATTAACAGGCGAAGTAGATGCATTTCCCATCTCTGCATTAACTGCGCGCAAAAGTGACGCAATGCCTACATTTTTTTGCTATGTCTTTTACAATTTTAGGCATACGCAAGATTTTCAGCATGGAGAATGAAAGTTTCAAACGTATATTATTACCTACAAATTTGAATGGTATGTTTACGTTTTTTTTATTTAATTTTGATTTTTTGAAAGATATTCAGAGGGGCGGAGGACGGGGGAGGAAGAGGCAGGTGAGCATATCGGGAGTATCTATCTACAATACTTTTTGTTATTTAACAGATGGACTATATACAATTATTTAATTACTGTCAAGTGACGTCAATTTTATATATTGCACATTGTGTTAGTTCTATTTACTTTTTATTTCATTTTATTTTCGAGATAAAGTGTCGGGTGTTTATTATCAAACTGTTTCTTGAAATTTTTTTTATAGCAATAACAGATGATAAGATAGGCGGATTGTTGTATCCATTAGGAGTGCAATGCTTTGTTCAAAGACAATATAAAATGATTACACATACCTATATTTAAAAAAATATTTTATCGCGTTAGATATCAAGTTATAGTCCTTGACACATACATATAATCTCGAGCAATTTATCACCACCAAATTAAAAATAATGCTGTCCCAAAAGTGAAATCCAAAAAAAGTTATTAATTAAGTACTTAATGAGTGTAAATATTTTTGATATAGCAACAGCGAGTACATTTTTGGCACATTATCATACACAAAGGTTTAGTTGTAACTGACAATTACTTTTTATCAGATACAATAAATTAATAACGTTTTAGGTTTTTATAAGTATGACATAAACAACTAAAGTTAACTACAGATTCTTTTTTGAGTTCATTAAATTATTTCAATGCATAGATGCGCTCTTTAACTTCATATAATTTTATTATCTACTAATTAATTTTGTTTTGCGCCAGTGCTCGCTACTTCATAAAAGTATGAGATTTATTTTTTATTGTATTTACCTTTTTATTCTCTTTTGCTCCACGTAGCTCATTGAAAACTTCAGTTGAAATGCTTTTATTTTGAGAATATTATTCAATTAGTGGCATGCACGCATTCGGATATTTCAAATATCATTATATTTTTTATTTAAATACGGTGATTCTTAATAAATTGTAATAAACGGAAAATAAAAAAATATCAAAACAAAAATAACACCCAACGATTCTGGAATTAAAATATTTTTTCGTATCATGTAATCCGAATCACACAACCATTATTATAATCTCATAAAAATTTGCATTGACAATATGTCAAGCATGACAATTATCTTCAAGATTAATATTTTTAATTTGCAAATAGTCCATGTAGGGTTTCGGTAATCTTAAAATGAATTACAAAAACTTCCTTTACTCCTTACAATTTTTTTATTTATACTGGTTTCGGCAATATGCTATCATCAGCTAGAATCTAAAGCAGTATAATACATCAACAATAATACAACAGAGAAAAGATGCAGTAGTTACACTCGAAATTTAAAACTCCATTGAAGTCATGTTAAAATGTTAAAGTTGAAATGAAAAATTGGCGAAAGTAACATAATGAAGTTTTACATAATTTCTCTTTTATTATTATGTTTATGTATTTACTATACTACTTTAGATTCTGGCTGACGATGGCATATTCCCGAAACTAGTTCCAGAGTAAATAAAAATTTTGTAAGAAGTAAAGAGGACTTCTGTATTTTTAAATCATAATTTTAAGTTTATTATAGAAAAATTATTTTTAAATACTTTTGTTTTCTTTTACTAGCGAAAAAATCCTCTGGTTGTAATTTCTTCTTTAACGAATTAAGATGTATTTCTTAGCCGTAATTGCAAAATAACAAAAGGAAGGATTGAGGAGGTAAACCTGGTGACTATCGATTTTATTAATTAAAATATTTAACTAAACGTCTCGACAAATGTAATCGTCTTCATCTAGCGTTTCTCACTGGAAAATCAAAGGCCTCATTATCAATGACAACAATATATGTTGGAGATAATAATGTAAATTTCTTCTATTTCACAAACGTTTAGCAAACTAATACATCCAAATCGGTGGAACCGTTCCTCGTTGTCCTTCCTCGAAGCGGTTACATCTGCTGTCGTCCTGAAATTATTAACTTACAATAGATCAGAAAACGAGAAAGAATCAAGCCTCCGCACTATTGGTTTCCAACAGTGTGTATCGATAGATTAATTGTACCAAATTTATAGCGAAATTGGCAATATAATTTTTTGCAAAAAATCAATACTGTCATAAGTACCCCATTGTAAAAATCGATTTCAGATATAAAGAGATAAGATATCAACAACCTAGTAGCGTATATGAATTTCGAAGTTTTTGGTTAGGTAATATTATTGAAGAATTTATTTACACTGTAATATAACCAACACATTAGGTTAAACCTGGAGAACATCTTACCACTTTCTTTAACCTGATTGTTATCCAGCAAAGGCTCAGTATACCACGTGCAAATTGATAAACAGTTGTAATTCTTCGTATACATCTTATAACATTAGTTTTACAGCAGTTTATTTTATTAATATTACTAAGTATAATAAAGACAATTAATGTAATTTTGCACACACAGTAAATAATCACAGTCGCAATAAATGCATTGACTAAACGTTCGCGGTGATAATTGTTCTTTATATAAAAGTCGATGTATTGCACACAGCACCAACAAATTTTATCATTTCGTTCATATTTTTATGAGGTATTTCAATGAATCAAATACAATACTACAAATAGCGTAAATTCAGCCTTAATTTAATATACATTGAAAATATTTTTTCAATTAAGCAACTACGAGCTGTGTAAACAATATAAACAATCCTGACCTATCCTTTTTTAATATTTTAAGAACTGCATTGATAAACTAAATATGTTTTTTTCAATATTGGTATATCGTGTCATTATAAAGTGAACCAATTGCAATGCTTATTGATTCACTTAACATATGCAATTTAAATTTTTATAATGAACATTTCTTTGAAACATGTTGAGTAATGAAGGAACTTTACTCTGTTGTTCTTTTTTTCTTAAAGATATAAATTGGATGGATTGTGCTCTAATTCACCAGATATGATATATTCTTCTACGCACCAGATCCACGTTACAACGAAATTTTTGCACGAGAGGGAAACGAAATAGGGCAAGAAAGATATTCAATAGTTGATTTTGAGAATAGAAAAGATGTATTCCAGGGTGAACATCTCAATAGAAACTTTGCTTTGAATTACACACTATGTAAATGGGAAGGCTAAAGCAGCGATTACAGAATTTAGTATAATTATTTTTCGTTACATGTCAAGGTATTACTGCACGATGAAGCTAATAACGCTAGTACACCTGAAATCCCAGTGGGCTAGAAAAAAAAGCGGTTTCTTGGAAACATTAGTGTAAACAAGTAGTAAACAAGAGAGACTCAGCCATTATGCGTTAGGAAAATGCTTTTGTTTGCTTTGAAAAGCATTAACGTTCGATTTTAATTAACTTTATCAGTAGAATCACATCTTAATATCAAGGGAAAAGGCTTCACGAGTAATTTTGTCTAACGATTGTTACCTGTTAACATTTCACTAATCGTTTAAATTTCTGAAGATTAACGTCTATATTTTAAGTATTTGCTTATTTATATTTGCATTGTTTATACTTAATTACTTCATGACCAAAACTTTGTATGATTTTCAATCATGGTATGTATACAGTGTGTCCACCTAGTAGGTGGAAGATAATAACTTCCATGAGGAATTTTGAGAAAAGGTTTTCAAATAAAAATTATTCAGAAACAAGTTTTGCACAACATGAAACTATATTCAAGTACACAGGGTGTTTAGTTTCCGATGCGCACAATGCAACTCACGTATTAGGTTAGGAAATACATTCAAAAGGTTTTTCATAAACATTTGTTTGGCTAAATTGCGCAACTTTTTAAACTACTTCCAATCCCTTTTTACTTTTTTTGTTTGCTGAAAAAACTTAATGTGCGATGCTTTAAATAAATTCACTCGTTTTAAGGTGAACTCATCAATGTTTGTCTGCTTACTTTCGCTACTTTGTTAGTATTATTATACGTATTTGTTGACTTGCTAAACAGTGTATGTAGGGAAATAATGGCCACTTCGAGTAGAAGTTGGAATTGTAACAAAAAATAACATTTTCCTTTCCATTACCGGTTACGTAAGTCAATCATTACTGCTCTGAATGGACGTAAGTGCGATTTACGGGTCATATACCTTGATTACCCCTGACAGCGGGATGTGATGGATCAAAAATCTAGAATCGGGAACGATCTAGTCTAGATGTTCTAGAAAGTTCCATTAGTTTCGATGCCTTTTCGAAATGTTCATTTTACAATGTTTCAGGCCGCTATGTCTGCCCGCGTTCGCATGAGTACCTCGCGGCGTCCCTATTTACCCTCTACGGCGCCCCGGGGCGCCGCGACACACACTTAAGGAATCTCTGAGTTACGCGATTCCTTCATTTGGATATTGCGGTTTCTGACGTTAGTATGGTCTGGTTACCATGACAGTAGTAAACAATACATACTGACTTAGCTCATTCAAAACTTTGAATGTAAGTAAAGAACACTTAGGTAATAGGTATAATTTATGTATTATTTTGCAAGTAGCCACTTCGAATCAACAATTGAAATCAGCAATGACAGTATATTTTATTTACTGTTGTCATGGCAACCAAACAATACTAACACCAAAATCAACTTGGATACAGGAAAAAGTATGGTGCCATTTAAAAAAAATGACGTTTCTGGTATTTGGATTTGACAAAGTTTGGTATTTCATATTGAGCACTCGATATATTTCGAAGGTGTTTAAATACCATGTCTAGAATATCTATCCGGTATACACTACCGGCTGGTATATACTACCGGCCATAATTATTTGCCGGCCCACATTTTTGCTTGGATTTTAGAAAATTATTTATTTATTGTTATTTAGAGGGTATAATTATTTACCTGCAAGTAAAGGAAGGATATCACATTAAATAAATCACCAAAAGACTCCTCTCATATTTAGTTATCGATTGAATGTCCTTAATCCTATAGTTAGGGGAACAGGTAGGGTCATAAAAAGCCCGGCGATGTAATACAATTATCCTTCACTAATAAATATTTAATGTAATGCAAGTTAATGATGACAATTCTCTATTTACCGGAACTAGAATTATGAATTTAGATTTAGTAGGGCTGTTCTTTTAAACAATGAATATCGTTAATAAAATAATCTAAAATTAATATTAAAATTATGAAAGCAAGAGAATTGCGTTTAGAAATCCGCGGAATTGCTTTACATAATCTTAGCCGAAGTAATAGAGATATCGCAAGAAAATTTAAATTAAGTCGCTGAATTGTTGACTTTAACGTTAAAAAATATCAAGAGGCTGGCACATTATTAAACAGAAAACGAACATGACGACGGAAAGTGACAACACCAGCGGAAGATCATCGAATAATTATGACGAATAAACGAAATAGACGACAATGAGTTACCACCGTGAAAAGGAGGTTAATACAGGGTGGTCTATTTGGCCGAATAGCGTTGCGTAAACCACTCTTACGCAAGCAAAATAAAATAAAACGTCTGCAGTGGGCAGTGGCTAGAGAGCATCAACAGTTGATGAGTTTGTAGATCGATGAGTCCAAATTTGAATTCTTCGGTTTCAAGAAAAGAACGTTCGTTCGAAGGTCGAAAGGAGAACGAGGAGCAGAAACATGTGTGTACCTGCAATCAAGCATAGTAGTGGATCGGTAATGGTTTGGGGTTGTTTTGGCGTCGCATCCATAAGAGACTTGGTTAAAATAGATGGAATTTTAAGAAAAGAGCGCTACGGGGAAATTTTGGAAACAAATGCCATACCATCTGGAATGCGAATAATCGCTGACTATTTAATATTTCAACATGATAATGATCCGAAACACATCTTTAAACTGTGCCGCGAATATTTAGAATCGGTGGAGCGCGAAAGCAATATCAAAATAATGAAAGAGCCTCCTTTAAGTTCAGATGCTAATTCCATAGAGCTATTGTGGGAGGAACTCGATAAATAGGTGAAAATAAATCCCCCAACTTCCAAGAAATCGCCGTGGAAACAATTACAAGAAGCCTGGTTTAAAATAGAACCTGCTACTGTGGCGAAATTGATAGAGAGAATGCCGCAAGTGTGTGCCGTAATTATTAATAGTCGAGGTTGACATTTCGACGAAACGAAGATTATTTTTTTTGTGTCAAATAAATTTTATAACTGAATAAAGACCATCATTTTTTTTGTTTTAAAAGCATTTTATTAAATGCAAAACTAAAATGTCTTTTTCAGTTAGCACTTCCATTATTTATGCGTATTTCTTTGGGTGGGCAAATAATTATGGCCGGTAGTGTACATGGTTTAAAATGGGCAATTTATCTCAATTTACCGATGTATTTGTATGCCGAATTTTTTTTTAATAAAGTAAATATACATATCTACGTTTAGGTAATTGAAACAAAATTATAAATATCTCTAAATCTGCTAGAAATAGACATATGGTATCCATATTACGTTGGTTTATTTCTATATGAAGAAACTAACAATCCAATAAAATACAGATTGTTCTTCTCAAAATAACAAAGCAGGTCCTTGGTTCACTACTTATCAATCACCCGGTATATCCAGAGATATTTTTGAAAAATAGCTTGTGGCGTCTATTACATTATCTGAAAATTTTGACCTTCAATTACACAATTCTACAATTCCGGAAGATTAGGACACAATAAGAGCAAAATAACATGTTATAATGTGCTTTCTCTAATAAACTTAATAATTTGAAATTTAAAAACCATCAATAGTTATATCATCCTATATATTTTGTGCCACAAAGTTTATTTGATAAATTCTGATATTTTGATAAATCTTCAATCTGGGATCCTATACTTGCGTAATATTTATAAAATTAAACCAGGCAAAAGTATTTAAAAACTCTGTTATTGCAGATTTGTGGTTTTAAATTATTCAGATGTAATATGTTTTAAGCATTGCGAATGTATTCGTATTGACCATTTTTTAAACAACAGCTATGACATACTATACATATGTGCATGTTTAAATACATCTGCATTTTAAAGAAAAATTTTTTGAAATTGTTTATAAATAGAAGCACGCACTCCTTCAGAGCTTGTACGGTAACATTGCAGTTCATTTCCTAAACCAACTACAACTTGGAAATTAAAAATAACCAATTATTAGTTGCCATGTATTGCTTATAAATATGTCATCGACACGATGAGTATGTAAAAGCATTAGTAATGAGAAAGGAAAGCCCCGGTTTCGAATATTAATTCAATGCCGTTCGATTGTACGAGGTAGGCGCCATAAATTCTTGGCCTGGCGGGCTTATACAGGTTTGTGCGTGTTCACACTCCGTTCCGTCATAGATGCACATATGGGAGGCCTGCAGTATATATATTACGGTTTGAAGAGTAGTAGTTTTCAGTACCCAGCCAGACAACATGTCTAGTGTATGAAAATGTCTGAGAAAATTGGTCATTAAATTTTTAACAAAAGAAGGACATACGCCTAATCACATTGAACAATGTTTAGACGGCGTTTATGGCGATTCTCCTTCATATTCCACTGTAAAAAAGTAGACAAAATGTTTCCGTTTGGGGCAAGAATCCCTTGATGATGATGAGCGCCCCGGTCGGCCAATTCAACCGATAACGCCTCAAAACATTTCAATTATTGAAGAAATGGTATTAGCAGATCGCCGTTTGAAAGTGAAGGAATTAGCAGTGATGTCTAACGTTTCTGAAACAAGTATTCGCCGAATTCTCCATAACCATTTAGGTATCAATGAGATTAGCACAAGATGGGTACCGCATCTTCTTTCTGCTCTCTAACGTGAACGTCGGGTCCAATGTTGCGCTTGTTTTTAAACATGCGTGGAGACGACTCGAAACCGATTTTGAAGTCCATTGTCACAGAAGATGAAACAATGGTTCTGTATTATGATCCTCTATCCAAGGGGACGCCATTTTAAGGACGATAGTGAGTTGCAGGCAGCTGTAATACAACATTTTGTGGGAAAAACTTTAGATTATTTTTACAAGAGTATAGAATTATTAATTGATCGCTGTAATAAATGTATTGAAGTTAGGGGAGACTATATTGAAAAATAAAAATTGTTATATTATATATATATCAGGCGAGGAATTTATGGCGCCTACCTCGTTTATATGTATGTATATAAGCGAAAATTTTAAGACATTCCTTTTAATTATATTAAGAACACAGTATTTTTGCAAGTAGTAGACATTGTTGTTGTGGTAAAGTAAAATCCAATCCACTTGTATAACTACTATAATTTTAGATATTTTAGTTCAAAATACATCCATTCTAACTACAAAATATCACAGTAGATTTCTTTTTTACTTCCCAATACTTTAAAATAGTTTGTCTTACCAGGGTATATAGTATTTTACAAATAACCTTGGCAAGTTTACCGGTGTTCGCGTTTATTTGGTTGGACAAATTTTTACATAGGTTGAATTGCGTTCCGAAATTAAACGGGAACTTCAATTTTCATGTTCACTCTTATATTAAAGTAACGTTAGTGGGAAGCGTACTTTATGTGCATGAGATTATAGGAGTGTGTATTTTTATTTTTTTTATCATATAAGAATAGTTCTAAAAATAGAGTATTTATTATTAAACCTAATATTTAATTGTAACAAAGGTTTCTCGTAAAAAAATATTTGTTAATAAAATTTCCTTTGCTATTTTCGATTTTACTAGGCAACATGTTAACACCAAAAGTTTTCCTAACACTCACACAATTGTTTCGTCATTATGATCTTTTAATTATGGTAAGAAAAAAATCTATTTTCAAATATTATATTTGAGTAGAAACCGAACAATAAAATAATAATAATTTATTTAATCCTTTGGACCATAAAATACATGATGCAGGATACGTCACACAATAATAAACATTGAATAAATATTATTAAAAATGTATATACAAAGAAGGCAATAACGTTTTATAACTTGTAACGGATGATCTACGGAACACGAATATCAAGAATTTAAAAAGCTCTCCGCAGAATAAAATACACCTCCTAAGAGATAATTTTTAGTTCTGTTTTAAACCATAAAATATTTTTCTCTTGTGTGTCTTACTGGCAGCTTACTAAAAACGTACTTACTCTTTCTTCAATAGAGCAGTTTTATGTAGCTGAGTTCTCAAAAGATCACCATGTCTCGTACTATATTGATGAGCAGCTGAAATCTTGACCTCTGATGCGTTATTTTTTATATACTCGATATACATACAAAACATTTTATTGATCACCAATCACATTATAAAGTTTATCCTCTTCAATGTACTCTCCTTGCCGATCCCTACAACGTTCCATACGAATTTTCCACTGTCGAAAGCAGTGCTGGAAGTCCGTTTCTGTCAGCTTGTTGAGAACCTCCGTCGCTTTCGCTTTCACCGCTTCCACACTGTCAAATCTTGTCCCCTTAAGCTCCGATTTTACCTTAGGAAATAAGAAAAAGTCACAGGGGACCAGGTCGGACGAGTACGGTGGGTGGTCCAACACGGTGATGCTGGATTTCGCAAAGAACGCCTTCACAGACAAGGCGGAATGGGCTGGCGCATTGTCTTGGTGGAGCATCCAGAATTTGCTCTTCCACAAATCGGGTCTTCGTCTTCTCACTCGTTCACGAAGGGTAGTTATAACCTTGACGTAATAATGTTGATTGACTGTCTGACCTTCGGGGATCCGTTTTTGATGTTGAGGGTCTTCTGTAGCAGTTTTTCCATAATAAACTTGAAAACTCGTTGCTCGATCTGAACACTCTGCATTTTTCCGACGCGACGCTAGCGCAAGGACTTGAACGGACGATTGCTACAGCGAGATTGAGCAACGTACAACCGTGCCCATTGAGCTCAGGGTGGGGAAAGCATCTACAAGCACAGACATGTTCAAACCTGCCGTGGCGTGCTCACTGTTTGCCGATAGTAGCATCAGTCCGGTTATTTAATTGCCACAGCTCGTATATACTTGTGTCGTTTAAACGTCTCTTTGCAATGCTCCCTCCTTTTTAGGCCGAAAATAGCTCGTATAGAGTTAGAATGCGTTTCTGGAGAATCGGTACTCGGTCCCAGCCAGTCGCTCGACCCCAAACAACAACATTGTAGGATATGCGAAAACGCGAGTGCGTAGTAGGTATTTAATAGAGCCTAATGATCTAGTGCGTCTTTGAGTTGCAATATTACCCAAAAGGCGGAATTCATCTTGGCACAAACATGGTTTATGTGATCTTTCCAATTCTTGGCGGTTAGGAACATTACAAGCAACCTACCGTAATCGGACTGCTATAGCAACTCGTTACCTAAGCGCATATTCAGCTGAACGATCCTCCTCTTGTTGTATAATGGAATCAATTGTGTTTTACGGACGTTGATAATTAATCTATTACTATTGCAACAGGAAAAACGCTCCTTCGCAACAACACTCAATTTTAATTAAAAACAGCTTTTTTGCTGACTATTTTATAGAGATAGTATAGCGTCTTTGCCCAGTCCGTGGGCGAAATATAATTGCTTCTCTTAGCAATTTAGACAAAAAATTTTTAAATATAGGAGTCCTGCACAAGGCAAAATTATGATCGAGTCTACAGGGTGTTCAGTTTCCGCTACACACGATACAAGCTGGGTTTTTCAAATGGAATATAGGATATGGAACTGTTTATAATTATTTTTCTAGAAGAGCCTCTCGATAAAATTCTGGGAAATATACAGCATATTCTATTTAAAGAAATGAAATAGCGCAAATCAAACTTGGTAACGATTTTGATAGCCGTATTATAGAACTTAGTTGATCAAATCCTAGTATCGGCATACTCCGCATCATGTACTGTCTACCAAAAATTTACAAATTTGAAAAATCTATGAGACCGATGGTATCTGATATAGACTCGCCCACGTATAAATTGTTCAAATGACTAGTAAACGAATACAAAAATTACCCATCATAGTAGATAGTCTAGAAGTAGAAAAGTCACTAGACTTTGTAAATAAGGCAAATAATATAGGATTAGAACATGTGGAAATTTTAATATCATTTGATGTTTGTTCACTCTCCCCAGCGTACCGATCACAGAGAAATAAACTATTTGGTCGAGTTTTTAAAACTTAATAACAATTAACACTAATGACGTTAAAATTATGGAATACGAAAGATTAACTTCACTTTGCATGAATCAAAATCGATTTCAAATAGATGACAAGTATTATGAACAACTATAAGGAATATTATTATTGGCCTTGACTTGCGCCATTGGGCCATTTACCACATAGGTATACCTATCCGACCTGGAGGGACAACAGGGTAGACAAAGACAAAAACAACTATGGTACAATAGGGTACGGCGATGGGAAATCCACTGTCTCCTTTTATAGCCAACTAGTTCATGACCAAATTTGAAACGTGTATGGAAAAGGGCACCATATATTTTCCTAGACTCTGGCTTAGGTATGTAAACGACATTTTCGCGATTTTTGATACCAAGAAAGATACTATTCCAGAGTTCTTCGCGATACTTAATTCAAAATTTCAGACCAATAAACTTACAGTAAAGGAAGAAGTGAACAACCAACTCCCGTTCCTAGATAATTTAAGAACAACGAAAAACTGGAAATAGACGTCTATAAAAAGGAAACCAACACTAATGAGATACACTATGACAGATTCTAATCACTGTGGACGACACTAAATGACCGCGAACAGTTTCTTAATTAATAAATTGGTAAAATTCCCATCGAATAAGAGTGGTAACAATAAAGAACTTAAATTTATAAAAAATGTTGCTATTTATAGTGGTTACTATTCTGTAGATGTCGATTGTATCCCTAGGAAAATCCAACATAGGCGTTATGGAAGAAATTCCACAATTCTCGCAGAAACCCGCAATAAGAAATTAGTGAAACTTCCCTTTCACAGAATATTAAAAGATATTAACAACGATTTTAAGGGACAAGATATCAACGTATATTTCAGTTTGCAAAATACACTTAGAAACTTAGAAACCTTCTAGGCAATCCAGAAGATAAACCGAATACGAAGGAAAGGCCGGGAATTTATAAAATCGCAAGTGGTGACTGTGATAAAGCCTATATTGGACAAATACCATCAGATTCAAAGAACATATAGCTCATTACCGCCATGGAAGGATAGAATCGTCAAGTGCAGCAAAACACAGAAACGAAACTGAACAAAAACTTTAAATTATCTCAAAAACTAAGCTGGATATATAGGTGTAGCGAATGTTGATGAAATTCGAAATCAATTAAAGTGAGGCGTCTAAAGGACACAATAATATATAGGATGTTCCATTTGAAAAACCAAACTTATCATATAGAATGCAAACTAAACGCCTTGTATACTTGAGCATAATTTTGTGTTGTGTAGAAATTGTCAAGGGATGAATTTTATTTGAATTTTTACCTTTTTTTGACCTTTCAATCTACAGGCACACCTTGGCATGGAAATAATCTAAATTCATATACCATGTTGGGAATGATGACAATGACCATTGCTTCTCTTAATTTTGAAACTGTTCAGTGGAATAAAACTTTTTTGCAATATCTTCCTACAATATTAAAAAAAAGGTTGAAATAACAAAAAGGACAATGGTATAACCATGTTCTTTAGTGTTCTTTAACTTTTCCTGAAATAAATCATTGAGTTAATACTACCTATATATGTATAACCTGCTCTATACACTTTTATTTTTTGCGTTTTAGTATAACCTTCAATTCAAATGAATACATACCTATTTTGTGTTGTATATGCTTTTCTGATGATAAACGCGAAAATGTTATTTAAATTAGGTAACTATCTATATTCTTTGTTTCTGTTTTACGAGAACACCGCATTTGTTAATATACCTAGCTTTATGAATGATAATTACTAGGAAACTCTTCAATACGAAATTTACAAGAAAATTAAATTCCCAATTATTATCTTATTTACCGTACAACTCTTTATAGCAGTACAACATACACAATACCTCGAAAAGCACTTGATGTGGGACTTTTTATGAAAGCATCTTCTGTTTAGTTTATATAGTTAAGTATGTTCATACGTACATATATGTACAGGGTATGTCACGATGAGCGTCGGTTAAAAGTATATGGGGAAGAGCATAAATTGAAATTTGAAAATTTACATACACAAATTATCCTTTAAAACTAGCTCAGCCAAAATATTTTCAACTGCCGGTATCTATTTCTTATACCGGAAGTAGCATTCAACTTTCCTATTTTAAATGGAACACTACTATTTTTATGTCAAATTTGGATCCTGTGTTAAATTTAAAAATTATTTTATGCACATATCCTATCTCTAGAACTCACTCTTAAAGAGATATTGTAACTTTTCGAGAAAGTTTGACAGAAGTGGTGCATCACAGGCTTTCAAATAACTTACAAATGTACTACGCAAAAAAAATAATTGAAGGCAGCTACCAAATGTACTGTCAGCAGTAATAAACACAGTAGTATAGTCAGTACTTCATATTGTAGTACAATTATTCATAACTGCATTCTTAGGTTAACGAAAATGTCTCGCTTAGGATTTCCAAATGAAAATTATTTAAATTTAATTATAATTTACCCCGAATGCAATGGCATTATCGATACAACGTGTCGAATTTTCATGGAGAAATATCCCGATATACTAAAACTTTACGAAACTACGGCATTGGGTTATTTTACTGCATACCTGACTAATTCGATCCATGATGCAGAACAAGCGCTTAGAACATCGTCCAAAATAATTCACAGAATTTTGGTGATATATAAGATTTACGGACATTAAACGTCGAAAAGAATTCTGTGAATGGTTTTTGGTTCGAACACAAGAAGATGATGCATTTTTGGATAATATTATTTGTAGCGATAAAGCGAAATTTTGCAGAAACGGAACACATAACTGTAAGAATTTTCTTTTTTGGGCTTCAGGATACCGCATCTGATAAGAGAATGAAATTTTTAGGATTCTTTGAGTTTTAGCGTGTATTCTGCGCTTTGAAGAACAATAGAATTCTGTGTATTTACTTTTATGATGGATTGCGTCATGAGGAAATTTTACTTAATATTA
This sequence comes from Dynastes maya, assembly GCA_029619315.2. Lineage (NCBI taxonomy): Eukaryota > Metazoa > Arthropoda > Insecta > Coleoptera > Scarabaeidae > Dynastes > Dynastes maya. Next base: position 12,735,862 of record JAROYE020000005.1, on the reverse strand, counting down.
TCCGGCAATCATTACGTCTTCGACCGGAAGAAGAAGCGCGTAATACATGGTATCAAATGGACGGGGCTTCCCCACATAACACACATGGCATATCGACTATTTTTACTGAAACGTTTAACGATCGATGGATCGCTAAAAAGGGTCCTTTAAGTATCCACTACGATCTCCAGATTTAACCCTACTAGATTTTTTCTTGTGGGGCTATATTAAAAACATTGTGTACAGAGATTCAGTTGGTACAAAAAAATGATATGATTGACAGAGTAAGAAGAACCTTCAACGAACTAGAGAAGAGTAACTGGATGAATGGGACAAAATGGTGGTCGTTTGCACATTTTGTTTGTTTTATGCTTTTTTCTTTTAATTTAATTAATAAAAAATTCGATTTTTGAAAGTTCTCTTTTTCGAATAATTGTACGGTAGTATGAATAACTGAGAGTGAATTATGTTGACTAATTAGTACTGAAGACCACTACTGCGTTTACTGCTGTTGACAGTACATTTGACAGTTACCTTCAATTATGTAACCATGACAAACTGAAATTGACATTAAACAATGCGATATTTAAGACTAAGGAGGTTTTCACTAAATATCTCCTAAACTAGTAACTTTAGCAACAGCACTTGCTATACATTTTCGCCTTAGTTTTTGACGCAGAATCTAATACCGCTTAGAAAATTAGGAGTTGCTAAAAAAACCGAGATTTCCCAGTTCAAATATGTCCCCCCCTCCCCTATCGTTTCATCAACATTACCAGAAAGCAAACTAATTCTTTTGGCGTATTACAATTTGTAAGTTATTTTAAAACCTGTGATGCACCACATCTGGCAAACTTTTCGAAAAGTTGCAGAGCAGAGTTGTAGAGTGAATTCTAGGGATAGGGTATATTACAGAAAATAATTTTAAAATTTAACAAGGGATCCAAATGCGGATGATACGTCGATATTACTGGAAGCTAACACATTCGCTGAGCTTAGTGTCAATGGTGGTTCCTACATCAGAAATATCGACATATGGCTACAGAATAACAATTTAAAAATCAATCATGAAAAGACAAACGTAATTTTATTTAAAACTAGACCTAGCAATCACCTTGACTATGTGGAATTTGATAACCGCAAATACATATTGATCTAATATGTAAGCAATTAAGTAGCCTGCGTTTTGCTATTAGTCAATTAAAAAATATTGTTAGTAGCGACGTTTTACGTTCGGTTTACTTGGTTGTGTTACTCGCGAATTAGGTATGCTGTTGTTGTTTGGGGGGGCAGTGGCAGCCTGAATCGGGTTTTTGTGTGCCAGAAAAGAATTGTGCGGACTATGTTTGGTCTTGATTTCGACCAGTCTTGCAGAAATTACTTCAAAAAGAATAATATCTTAACTGTATACGGCATCTATTGTAGTGGGATGTTTCAACGTGAATAGCTATAATTACTATTATATCAAAATTCGCCGAGAGTAGATTTTAATAGAGCTTAATGTGGAACTTGAATTATTTCCGATTAATATTCGAGTTCCGACATTATTGATTATTTATATTATCAATCTTTAAAAAAAAAAAAAAAAGACTCAGTTGATGACATGTTACAGAGGAGAGTGAAAATCTCAGCTTATTTTAAGTTGTTTATGTATTAAAGACATTAATTGTAAAAATGACACAGATACACACAAAAATCACATTGTATTTGGAAATGACCGTTAAAATCCTTTGCGTTACCTACGACACCGAATTGGAAGTTCAAAACATCAAAATTAAAATATCAAGTTATTAGATTGGTAGTGTTAGGGACGACGAAAAAAAAAGAGAAGTCAGCAACAAAAACAATTCTGACAGATAATATCTTTCCGATTGACTTTTGGAAGTTTGAGACAAGAAAGTTAAAACATCGTGAAAGTATCCAGTGCATATATATAAAAACATTTCTAGTGAACTATAAATGATATTCAACGATTCTTAACGATATTTAATCAGTCACGAAATTTTTTTAAACCATTTGAAGAAACTTGACCGACGAAAACCATCAGAGGGCTTCCAAACAAGGGGACTCAACGAAGCAGAGGGAAGGAGGAATAAAAGATAAGAGGATTTCACGAAGAAGAGGGAAAAAGGAACCAGCAATTAATAGGATTTTACACACACACACGCATTAAAAAAAACACGCCTCAATAACTGTAAGTAATCTTAATTAGATTAAATTCATTTTTCTATTGTAAGTAAATACTTAAAATAAATACAAAAACAGATTATCTCCTCAATCATATCTTTTAATTAAATTTGTCACATAACACTATATATTCGAGGTACTTCTTTTTTGTTATAAAAATAAAACACCTTTTGAACAGCATTGTTTTGACCATGCTTACGGCACTAGACATAAGGATCGGTACTGCTTCCCCAAACACCGGTTAAGTATAAGTGAGAGTGGTCTCACATACACAAGCTTAAAACTATTTAATAGATTACCTTCTACCTTAAGACAAATTAGTAATGTATACCTGTTTCGTAAACAAGTTTTTAATTTGTTAGTTGAGATGGGGCCCTATAACTTAAATGAATACTTGTCACAACATATTGTACATTTATACGTTTACTTTGTTCGTTTATTGTTGTTAACGTTTGCTTTGTTCTGTTGTAGTAAAGCAATAAACTATAAAAAAAAAAAAAATTACATAAAAATAGTGTTCCATTAAAAATAAGGAAGTGGAGTGCTACTTCCGGTATAAGAGAGAGATATCGGCAGTTTAAAACATCTTGGCTGAACTAGTAGTAAGGATAATTTGTGTATATAAATTTTCAAATTTCTATTTTACTCTCTTCCCCATATACTTTTAACCAACGCTCATCGAACTAGAGAAGAGTAACTGAATGAATGGAACAAAATGGTGGTCGTTTGCACATTTTGTTTGTTTTATGCTTTTTTCTTTTAATTTAATTAATAAAAAATTCGATTTTTGAAAGTTCTCTTTTTCGAATAATTGTACGGTAGTATGAATAACTGAGAGTGAATTATGTTGACTAATTAGTACTGAAGACCACTACTGCGTTTACTGCTGTTGACAGTACATTTGACAGTTACCTTCAATTATGTAACCATGACAAACTGAAATTGACATTAAACAATGCGATATTTAAGACTAAGGAGGTTTTCACAAAATATCTCCTAAACTACTAACTTTAGCAACAGCACTTGCTATATATTTTCGCCTTAGTTTTTTGACGCAGAATCTAATACCGCTTAGAAAATTAGGAGTTGCTAAAAAAACCGAGATTTCCCAGTTCAAATATGTCCCCCCCCTCCCCTATCGTTTCATCAACATTACCAGAAAGCAAACTAATTCTTTTGGCGTATTACAATTTGTAAGTTATTTTAAAACCTGTGATGCACCACATCTGGCAAACTTTTCGAAAAGTTGCAGAGCAGAGTTGTAGAGTGAATTCTAGGGATAGGGTATATTACAGAAAATAATTTTAAAATTTAACAAGGGATCCAAATGCGGATGATACGTCGATATTACTGGAAGCTAACACATTCGCTGAGCTTAGTGTCAATGGTGGTTCCTACATCAGAAATATCGACATATGGCTACAGAATAACAATTTAAAAATCAATCATGAAAAGACAAACGTAATTTTATTTAAAACTAGACCTAGCAATCACCTTGACTATGTGGAATTTGATAACCGCAAATACATATTGATCTAATATGTAAGCAATTAAGTAGCCTGCGTTTTGCTATTAGTCAATTAAAAAATATTGTTAGTAGCGACGTTTTACGTTCGGTTTACTTTGGTTGTTGTTACTCGCGAATTAGGTATGCTGTTGTTGTTTGGGGGGGCAGTGGCAGCCTGAATCGGGTTTTTGTGTGCCAGAAAAGAATTGTGCGGACTATGTTTGGTCTTGATTTCGACCAGTCTTGCAGAAATTACTTCAAAAAGAATAATATCTTAACTGTATACGGCATCTATTGTAGTGGGATGTTTCAACGTGAATAGCTATAATTACTATTATATCAAAATTCGCCGAGAGTAGATTTTAATAGAGCTTAATGTGGAACTTGAATTATTTCCGATTAATATTCGAGTTCCGACATTATTGATTATTTATATTATCAATCTTTAAAAAAAAAAAAAAAAAGACTCAGTTGATGACATGTTACAGAGGAGAGTGAAAATCTCAGCTTATTTTAAGTTGTTTATGTATTAAAGACATTAATTGTAAAAATGACACAGATACACACAAAAATCACATTGTATTTGGAAATGACCGTTAAAATCCTTTGCGTTACCTACGACACCGAATTGGAAGTTCAAAACATCAAAATTAAAATATCAAGTTATTAGATTGGTAGTGTTAGGGACGACGAAAAAAAAAGAGAAGTCAGCAACAAAAACAATTCTGACAGATAATATCTTTCCGATTGACTTTTGGAAGTTTGAGACAAGAAAGTTAAAACATCGTGAAAGTATCCAGTGCATATATATAAAAAACATTTCTAGTGAACTATAAATGGTATTCAACGATTCTTAACGATATTTAATCAGTCACGAAATTTTTTAAAACCATTTGAAGAAACTTGACCGACGAAAACCATCAGAGGGCTTCCAAACAAGGGGACTCAACGAAGCAGAGGGAAGGAGGAATAAAAGATAAGAGGATTTCACGAAGAAGAGGGAAAAAGGAACCAGCAATTAATAGGATTTTACACACACACACGCATTAAAAAAAAACACGCCTCAATAACTGTAAGTAATCTTAATTAGATTAAATTCATTTTTCTATTGTAAGTAAATACTTAAAATAAATACAAAAACAGATTATCTCCTCAATTCATATCTTTTAATTAAATTTGTCACATAACACTATATATTCGAGGTACTTCTTTTTTGTTATAAAAATAAACACCTTTTTGAACAGCATTGTTTTGACCATGCTTACGGCACTAGACATAAGGATCGGTACTGCTTCCCCAAACACCGGTTAAGTATAAGTGAGAGTGGTCTCACATACACAAGCTTAAAACTATTTAATAGATTACCTTCTACCTTAAGACAAATTAGTAGTGTATACCTGTTTCGTAAACAAGTTTTTAATTTGTTAGTTGAGATGGGGCCCTATAACTTAAATGAATACTTGTCACAACATATTGTACATTTATACGTTTACTTTGTTCGTTTATTGTTGTTAACGTTTGCTTTGTTCTGTTGTAGTAAAGCAATAAACTATAAAAAAAAAAAAAAATTACATAAAAATAGTGTTCCATTAAAAATAAGGAAGTGGAGTGCTACTTCCGGTATAAGAGAGAGATATCGGCAGTTTAAAACATCTTGGCTGAACTAGTAGTAAGGATAATTTGTGTATATAAATTTTCAAATTTCTATTTTACTCTCTTCCCCATATACTTTTAACCAACGCTCATCGTGACATACCTTATAGTTACATATAATGGTATATCACAAAAAAAAATTAGAGACTATACCGGTTTGACACCTTTATAACAGCCATCTCCTAGACCCATTAGCAACATCGTTATTAATGTTTCGACTTTATGAATAAACATTCGCACTGCAAAATAAATAACAGTTTTTCATTAAAAAATATATATGTATTCAAATTTAAAAACATTTCAGTCCGCCTAGTTTGTAACTGCATATTCATCGATATTTGTGATTTTTATTTGTTAACCCTTGTATATAGTTTTTTTACTCATTTTTACTACACGATTTATGAATTATAGTAAGTAATGGTAATCTGATTAAAACTGGATAAATTAATTAAATGCTTAGTGTGAGGTCCTAAAGATTCCCCCCGTACTAACTTTTGAATGACAGAAACTAGCATTTTTAGAAGAAAATAGGTCGATTTCTATTTCTTGTGAACTAATTTTTGGCGACATCGGCAGATTAATTACATTTCCGGTATCACCGGAAGTGACGTTAACTTTTTTATTTTAACTAGAACACTCTATATGTTTTTAGGTGTTTAGATAGGTAATCAACAATCGTAAAAATATTTAGGGCGTTCTATTTTAAAGAGGAAAGTTGACGTTACTTCCGGTGACACTGGAAATATATTTTGATTCATTAGGATAAAAGTTCAATTCAAGTTTTTTTAGCACTATACGATAAAGAACTTATCCAAGATTAGCCAAGTTCAATAATTAGGTAGCTACACTATATGGTAAATGTTGCTTACATATATCTTATATGTTTTACGAGGGTGTCTTACTTATGTATTTGCCTAGAAGTAAGTGAAATCTTCCATAGATGTAAATTATTATAATGTAACATAAACCCTTCTTCCACGAAAGGTTTGAATTTTTTCTTTTTTATCTAGGAGGAAATCCTAATTATGGACAAGGAGGTGGGACTCCAGTGTGGTAGTGTAAACACTGTCTACCCACTAAAACCATTTTCCTCTCGCTATCTCCTGCAGCCGGTACCGTTGTTAACGTAACTTTAGATGCAGTCGGCTACCTATCATTCTTAACCTGGCAACTGTCCTTTGCCTCGCTAGTTCTCCGATCTCCTTTCTTTTCATGATTTTGCGTGTCAGAGTGTGTACAATTTTCTAGTTTCCTATAGGTTCCACCGTCGTCGGAATAAGGGTGTCAGGCGTTCCTAGTCCCAAGTTGTTTTCAACCACTTTCCTGTATAGATCCCACGACATCAAAAAATGGTATGTTCTACACTATCTACCCTCGTATTGCAATAAATTCATCCTTCCTCTTCATCTCTTTGTGTAGACTCTAAAGTAACAGTGCGCAGTGAGAGCCTGTGTAAGAAAATAGTCCAATTGCTGATGGCCACAACTCACCCACATCACAAAATCTTTAATAAGTCTTTTCGTCCATTGGGCCTTCTCGATCTGGTTATCCCATCTATTCTGCCAAGACGTCAGCGTAACCTTTCTGGCATGAGATTTACTAGCAACGTGATCTTCGTACCTGTGTTCAAACATGTAGTCCCGTTCCCGTACCATTAGATCAGTAGGTGCTATTCCTGTGATGATTCCTGTACACAGATGCCACTCGCAGTAGCATAGTCCTTTGGCTACTTTCCATAACATTGCTGTATTTTTCAATATCAACTACCCTCTGACATATAGGGACTCCGTGTAAGATCATATTATGTGTCGCACTGCGTAGTAGTTTTTTTGCTGCTGCCTAGATCTTTTATGTTGGGCATTATCCTAATCAAGCTAGCGACTTTCTTCTGCGCTTTATTGATGACTTGTTTCATATGGGCCCCGAAAGATCGTTTCTCATCAAGGGTGACCATCAAGTAGTTTAATATCCTGACACGCTGCAGTCTCACACCTTCTAGCACAAAACTAACGTGGCTCCTCTTTCTTCGTCCCCTCGTAGTTTCGGTTTTTTCCGGCGCCATCGCTAGTCTGCGCTCGAGGTATTGGTTCCTATTTTGCGTGTACTCGTCTTTAGCGCCCACCACAAGCGTCAGATCATATACAAAACTAACGCATATAGCCTAGTGAACTCCCAATCGAGCCCTCCATCATAAAGCACATTCCAATGGAACACCTGCATTCACCTCGAAAGTTTCATATTAATTTATAATGATTTTCCTTTCTAATAGATAGCACGATATTAAGTTAATCAGGTATTTAAATATTTTCCTATCGCGCAGTTTTCCAATGATTAAACTGTGGCAAGCTGAATTAAAGGCGCTTTTTACGTCGATAGTTACTATATCGCACCACTTGCCCTCATATTCTTTAGCGGTTTTTATCACTGTCCAGATGGCCTGAATAAATGATATAACCCTTACGAAATCCATATTGGTGTTGGAGGACATCACCTCCGAAAGGTTTTAATTAAAAAAAAATTAGCATAATATTACTTTTTACTTAAAAAAACATAATGACTCAGCCGTTACAACTAATGTTTAGTAAATTATTTTCTTGAGAGATGTAAGTGGGTATCATCGAATAAAATGATGATTTTTAAAGGATAAAAATAGTTACCATAGGGATTACAGGACACTACTTCTGTAACTACTTTTTAAATATAACTTCATATAGTTCAATTCCAGAAAAGGATGAATGCGAAAAGAAGGTACACTGAAAAAGACATGAAGTATATCAAGTAACTATCCACAGATATTTGTTTATTTATTTGGTTCACCGACGTATATCTGAGAGGAGGTGGCAGGTGAGTCGGTTTCGAACCTTTTTAATCAAAAATAGTGATTTAGTGATTTAACTAAATTAGACGATTTTTGCCGTTATGAATTATAATTAGATTGCAAGTTTTAGTTCCTTGTAACTTTTATTTTAACATTTTCTTTAATATTTATTCCATCAAGACAAATCATTTCATACACTCTACATGTGATTAAAAAAAAATTGGGGTCGGTCGATTAAAATTCAAAAAACCGTGATACTTTGTATAATGGTATTTCTGGTTAAATAAGCTCCAGACAGACTTACTTACCACTTCCTTTAAAATACACATCGGTGAACCAAACACCCTGTATATGAATATGGGTTTATTTAAATGAACGTTGTTACTACTACTTAGCCAAGGACTAATTATTACAACAGCACAATTTACTCTATTTATACTGAAAGAAACAATTTATTCAATGACAATGACATTTACAATACTACTACAACATTTAGGCATTTCTCCCATCGCGTTGTCAGCTTTGTAATTCCAGTGCTGAAGAATTCTTGACCTTGGTGTTTGAGTCACTTGTGTACAGCTTGTTTGGCCGTGTCGTTGACTTCGAACTTGGTGCCGCGTAAAAACTCTTTCGGCCCGCTGAACAGATGAAAATCGGACGGTGCGAGGTCAAGACTGTAAGGAGGATGTGGCAACACCTTCCAACCCAAATTTTCGATCATCTTTCGCGTTTTCTGGGCAGTATGGGGGCGGGCGTTATCCTGCAGCAGAATCACACCTTTTGAGAGAGCACACTGGCGTGTTCTTCTTATCGCAAGTTTCACTTTATGTTGAAGCAAGTTACAATAGTACTCACTGTTCACAGTACGTTGTTCTTCTAAATAATCACAAAAAATTGGGCCTTGAAAATCCTAGAAGACCGCTAACATCACTTCACCGGTAGACGCGAGAGTTTTGAATTTTTTCTTGGTGGGCGAATCCGGATGTTTCCATTCAAGACTTTGCTGTTTGGATTCAGGTTCAGGATTTCAGGATAGTGGTGAATCCCCGTTTCATCGTAGGTTATAACACGGTCTAGAAAGTCATTACCTTTCGTTAAAAGCCGTCGTTTGAGTTCAGAACAAATGCGAACACGGGTGTCTTTATGGACTTAAGTCAATTGTCTTGGAACCCATCTCGAGCATTTTTTGCGATAATTCAGCTTGTCATAAACGATTGAATACACAGTTCCAACACTAACATTACACAAATCAGCTATTGTCACTATTTTTATACGCCTGTCATCGAGAATAAGGTCATTTATACGATTTTGTAGCGCGTCGGTCGTCGCTTCAACCGGTCGTCCGGAGCGATAAATATCGGTGAGACTTGTTCTGCCCGATTTAAACTGTTCAATCCACTTTTCACCATTCTGTTTCAACATTCTCGAGTAAATTTCGGCCGGCTTCACACTTTCGTATAACAAAAATCTTATCACTGAACGTTGCTCTTCCACCGTACACGTTTCGATAGGAGCCGACATCTTGAAATAAACAAAAGAGCTTATGTTTGTTTTTATTTCTTTCAAACAGCTGACTTAATTTGTCCCCGAGGTTGCCAACTTGACCCACAGAAACTTTCATGTAATAATATTCAGTAATTTTCCCGCTAATGCAGTTTGTCTCGTTAATCACTGAACGTCCTTCGTACAAAACTGAAAATAACTCTGCAATAAATTTTCTTTGTTTACTAACTTTGGAGCTATCAGCATTTTACCTTATAAATGTGTTTCATAAGTAAATTAACAACATAATATATATATTCAAATGAAATATTTATTAGTTACTACCTGTTTAGAAATGCTTCTAAAATTTTCCAACAGTTATCTGAACACGTGATTAGAATTGTAAATGTACTGGCCCTGAGGTCTGATGTATGTACGTATTTGTTTAGTTTACGTGGGTGACGGCCCAATGCGGTATATAAGCTTAAAATTTATCATAACGTCATTGCCACAGCCCTCAGTATGGAAATGGTGTGCGTAAAGTCTTCCATGGCTTTGTTACTATCACCCATTCGCCGTAAAAGGTGAAGCCCAGTAAATTGTTCCCCCAACATGCGAATGGTGACTTGGGATTGTACTGGACACACCCGGAAAATACAAGCCTGGTGACACTCGAACGCACAGCGCCTATACCCAGTCGACGCAGGCCCTCTTACCGCTAAACCACCTAGCCGCCGTTGCACATGGTAAACTAGATTACTATCAGACCATCAGCTGAAATTCTTAATTTATTTAATTATCGAGGGGCCAAGGGAACATACCTTTTTCTGTTTAGAAACCAAAATTTCATGTAAAAAACGTAAATGTGATAATGTGCACAGAAAAAAAGTTCTTGGCTCAAACAAATATACATTCATTCAACCAAATCGTAATTTTAAATGGCGGCAAAGATAATTTTTTTTTAATTTCAAGAAATAATTTTTTTGTTATCGTTATTTGATTCAAACATATGATCTCCTGAAACAAATAACCTCAAGTTTAATTTGAAAATATATCTGCTTGATTTAATATACGTAATGTTTGATTCAACAATCCAGTTCTTTCTTTTAAAGTACTGCATCAGTTTGAATCAAATATACCTTTCTTTACCATTTATTTGACTTCACCTTTTAATGGCGAACATACTAAAAAAATCTAATTTTTGTTGAATTAATTATATTATTTACATAAAATTTTTATGCTTTAAAATATACATTGATGTAAACTTTTCTGATTGTTAGTTATACAAATAATATGATTAATTCAATAAAAAAATCGATTTTTTAGTATGTTCCCATTTTGGGAACGAAAATATTTCTGTGGTTTAAAGTATGCTGTTAGTTTGACAAATATATTATTCTGTTGGTATTGTTACTCCACTGAAATGGCTAGTACGATAGATGCCTTCTTCTTTTTACAGAAGAAAGCATTCATTTATGAGCACAAAGGGTAATAATGTGTTAAAAAATACACAATCTTTTGAAAAACTTTATTAACATTGTGGATAAACTAACAAAAGTACATAAAGAATAAGTATAAAGCCGAAAATAAATATCCACTTTGTAGTGACGTAGTGCTTTTATTCTTGTAAACAAACCCCAGCTCCCTAAAATACCATTAACTTCCTCCATCACGTTAAGATGATGTCAAGGCCTTCCTAAAGATCTACGTGCGGTCGCAAGCAAAAACGGTGAATCTTAAATTTTTCAAGTTTCTTCGAGATCGCTCACATTTCCCAGGAACCTGTAAAATGAATCTAGTTAGATTAGGTTAGGTCTCGATGTCGAAGTTGCAACCTGATTTTAACAATATTAATATCTAAGTTAGTTATAGCGCGCCGATAACTTTAAACAGACATAGTATGTCCAAATTGTTATAATATATAGCTATAAAAATACGTCGACAAAAAAATGTTAAAAGGTATGCACTTTTATATAGGTACGTATACGTAACTGTAATTGTATATGTACAAAATTATTTCGATGAAGATATAACTACAAAATAGCTTGTGTGTTGTGCGTACAGATACATAAAGATTAAAGTGATACTTGTACTACTTTTGTTAATATTACAAAACTTACTACTTTGGTAATCTCGTAGGAATCCGGAGAATGGCAAACGAGTGACAAGGATAACTGTATGGTTAGGTGCTAGAAGGGTGCTAGGTATTATGACAAAAAGGGTAGAGATAGAGCAGTAGATACCTCAACGGACTTATGCACGCAAGCATGTCTTATCACTTGCCTTTGCAGAAATACCTGTTACATCAAAAAAGGAGGAAATATACTAACAATTAGTTACAAAATATGCAAATGGAAAGATCAAAGCATTGTTAAATGTATGGTGAATTGAGTCGCAATTTATTTAAACTGCTAACATTGGTATTACTGGCATTGAAAAGGATATCGGCGAGACTTTTATAATTTTCGTTAATCCCTAATACAAACAGGAATTTTGATATTCACCATTTGTGGCAACTATTTTCTTATTTTTTTATACAGAAATTTGAACGTTAATTATCCAATGGTAAAAATAGATAAATCCATTCTCCTACTTACCTATTATATTCTTCATTTACATCTCACCGTTTAGGAACCACCATCTCGCATAATCTAAACTAGGACTACGATTGCAATTGCCCTGCGTTCACGCAACGGAAATTGCTGACGACGCGCTAAGCCCACGATCCTAACACATATTTGTTTGACTCAACAAAATTATATCAAATAAAAAGGTTTGTACATTCAAACAAATTCAATCTGTTGCTCTTCAAAAATATGCTTTCACTCAAATAAACCTTCGTTGAATTCAATAAATAATTTCAAAGATATGTATTTGTTTGATTCAAGACCTTTTTTTCTCTGTGTGTTTATGGTGTACAGGGTACAGAATATTATACCGCGAGCAGTTTAATGTTAGTGTTTTCTATGTATGCTCTTAGCTGGTTTTTAAAACACATTATAAGGCAGCTGAGAACGAGACGAAAATGAATAGGTGACTTTGAAGGACTACAGCAATGAGAATCAAACCCCAAATTCAGATTATACTATAATCATTAAAGACCGGATTATATGCAAATTTGCATATTTTGCATATAATATGCATTTATCCCTTTTAATGCATATCTGAAAGAATTTTGTATATTAATGCATAATTTTTGTTCTTTTTAGTTCACATATTTAAATAATAAAGAAAGCGTTATACGTAAATTGTAAAATACAAATTACGTTAGTAAATATATAATCAAATGTAAACAAAATTCTCTGGACTTTCCCTTCTTGTTACGGGAGATGACAGTGCCGCTTAAAATTTGCATAATTTATTATTTCACCAACAGCGCCGGCTTTTTCTTTTCGGTTGTGCGACATCCGGGCAGAAAAATTTGGAGGGTGGGCAGTAAACAGCAACTTTCGAATTTAGAACCCTTTGTCTAAATAATGTACGAATTCCCAGTTCGTATAGATTGTGTATAGTAGGAATGATTATTTAATAGTAGTCAAGTGCACGCGTAATCCTCAAGAATTACCTTAGATTGGAGAGGACAATAGCCACTTTGTGTTTACCCCGACCGTTCAAAGCGATAGTGCGGCATTGCACGCGTTAAAGCTGTTTATTTAAGATATTATTCAAGTGCAGTCATTGTATGAAATTTTAGTAAATTGTGGGTCACTCTGTCTAATTTAAAATTTCCAATTTGCATCCAATCCACGGCCATTAAAGTTTGTTTACTATTGCTTACCGAGGTATTATCAAGAAGCTTTTATCTCAAAAGCGGCAGTTCTGCTTCATTCAGCAAAGATATCTCATAAACGGTTAAGAAAGTTGTACCAGGTTGCATAGTGAAAATAAAAGGTTGTGGTTTCATTTAAAAAAGTCAGTGCCTTCAAACGAGGAGTCACCCAAACAATCGTAAATACGAGTGTACAGTGAAAACGTTCGTTCAATCATGCCGAAAGTTAGCAGTGGTACATTGGCTTCGATCAAATCCCACCCTAAACTTCGTTTGGATAACGAAAAAGTGTTTTGTACAGTGTGTTGCAAAATTGTAAATACTTTTTTTAAGCTTTTTATTGTAATGTACATTTTAAAAAAAGAACGACTTGTAGGTAACGCTTAATTTGCGACTTAAGTGACCTAGTAATCTTGAGTAAAATAACAATGTATCAAGTAAAATTTATGCAAGGTGTCCCCAAATCCGTTTTACAAATTCTCACCAGAGGTTACTGTTTGTTAACTGAAAAGCCCATATACACGGTGGTTAAAAAAAGACACGGGGGCGTTGAAAGTGTTAAAGAATGTTGAATTTCTTGAAATATTCTTGAGAAAATTCAACTTGACCACCCTGTATATCGGTATTAAGGTATTTTTGACACGTGTGTAACACATTTGGGGATATACTTTTAACGTGGAAATATTTATTTACACAGCATTTCCAAGATTAGTGTTGAAATTTGATATTCTCACAAACTTTAAATCGTTTCTTCAAAAATATTGTACACATAACATTCCCGATGAAAGTACCTTAAGAAAAGGTGAAGTGGATAGTATTTATACTGACACAGCAAACAAAATACGAAAATTAATCAGAGACAATCATTTTTATTTAGTAGTCGATGAGACAACGGATAATGCTGGGCTACATAGCTCACCTTCTGATTGGAATCTTGAAGGAAAATATCTCTAATAGATCATATTTAATTTCTTCAAAGCAGCTTGAAAGGACAAACAATGCAACAATTTCAAGATTTATTCAAGAAGGATTAAGTATTCTTTTTTGCCTGAAGCAGTTCCTTTGGAGAAAGCATTACTTCTAGTGTCAGACGCGGCACCAGACATGGTTCGAACTGTGTACAATTTGAAGGTATTCTATCCCAACCTACTTGATGTCACATGCCTTGCTCATGACCTCAACAGGGTTGCTGAAGAAATACGGAACCAATTTCCTATGGTCAGTGAATTAATTAGTAATGTGAAGAAAGTGTTTTTATAGGCTCCGCTACGTATTCAAATGTACAAGGACCGACTGCCAGATACACCACTTCCTCCTCAACCTGTAACTACAAGATGGGGGACATGGTTGAATGCTGCCATATTTTATGCGGATCATTCTGCAAAAATAAAAACCGTCCTTTCGGAGGTTACGGATTCTTCTCGATGTGTTACGGAATCGCATAGATTGTTCAACGAGAAACTACTGCTCCAGCAATTGTCATTCATTAAATGCAACTATAGTTTTGTTCCAGCAACTATTTTACCATTGGAGAACATAACTTTGAGTTTAACAGAATTCGTTGAACTTGTGGACGAATTTCAACAATCATGTGCTAAAGTGCAGGGTAAAATCGGACTTACCATAAATAAAAAATGTGAAAATGTGATTTCGAAAAATACGGAATACGGTATGTTAAAAGAAGTTGCTAACATATTAAAAGATGATTTTAACGAAACATGTAGCTTAAGTGCCGAAACAATATGTAGACTAAAAAATGCGCCAATAACTTCAGTAGATGTGGAAAGGACATTTTCAGTGTATAAACATATGTTCACAGATAAACGACATAATTTTTTAATAGAAAATTTTGAGAAATATTTAGTAATATAGTGCTTTTATAATAAAAATTAATAATAAATTATTCATGTTTGTTAATATTTGGATGTGTTTTAAGATCTTTTTGGACTTTAGTGCAATTTTAAATGTGTCAGTTTGTCACTTGCATTATAATATATTATCTTAGTACACCATGTTTGTTTTTAATAAACCTGAATTACATTTTTATTTGGAATTTTCAATTGCATATTTGTTCGGCTTTTTGCATATATTGACGAAGAAACGTGCATATATATGCGCATATTTGTAGTTTTTTTTTGTGCATATAATCCGGTCTTTAATAATCACTATAGTATACATAAATCATAATATTTTAATTTTGGGATGCTTCAACGTGCTTTTGTATTTGAATTCTGATAATGAAAAGTTATTGAACAATTCATTTTTTCCCTAATATAATTATTCAATACGATAAAATATATAAGTGATAGCTAATGATAAGTGATAACTAATGAACTAATGATAGAAAGGAACACAAGATTATTTATAGAAGTTCGCTTCAAGTTTGATTAATTTGTTAATTTCTACCAAATAACGAAAATTTATAAAACTTACAAGTGAAATTATGGTACTATTTTAATAAACGTACTAAGGGATATGCAGAATGTCCCAACCTTCTGAAATTGTAAAATACCCTTATTGCATAAATAATAGGAAGTTAAAATTCTCTGATAACGCAATAATTATTACAGAGTATCTTTCAAAAATATTTCCGTAATTGTTATTTTAAATAGAATGCACTGTATATTGTTACGTTTTTAGTTTCTCCATTTCAAAAGAAGCTTATCTTTTTTTTTTATTTCGTATGTCTATTTCTAGCAGATTTTGAGGAGATTTCGAGATCTGCTGGAAAACCGAAATGCAAATATGTTTTGCGTAAACTTTTACGAGATTAAATGAGAACGCGTTTAAAATACACAGGATGTTCAGTATTGAACACCAAATTTTGCCAAATTCAAACACTGCAAACGTGATTTTCTAAAGTAGCACCAACTGTTTTTTATATATCCACCGTATAGGAAATTCATATAACGTTCTTGTATAGGGTGACCACATTACATTTTGGATGGGACGGTAACCCAGCCTGGGTTGCCGTGTCACGGTGAGGGAGAGAGCATTGAACTCCCGAGAGGTGGCCATTTAGGTATCTCAGTCACAATGGAACAGGGGTCGGTCGAGGATATCGATGAACCTGCTGCGGAACTTGTTTCCAGGTCGCGTGATTTCCAGGTTTGGAGATGTGCCCTGGCCTCCTCGATCTCCTGACCTTAACATGTGTGATTTTTTTGTGGGGATATTTGACGGAAAAAATTTATCAACATAAACCCCATAATTTGATTGACTTGAAGACGGCAATTTGTAGAGAGGTGGAATTGATCACAGAGGGGGCACTGGAGCGAGTGTGGGGGAGTTTCAAGGACGGGGAAAAAGCCGGAGGGGGTCACCTTTCTGATCTCATTTTCGCTACATAAAGTAAATGGCGTATCCTAACAAACATGTTAGATAAATTGAATAATTTTTTTTTTGTTAAATTGATAGTGTTTTGATTTTTTAATAACAATATATGCCTAATGTTAAAAAGCAAAAGGGATATTTACAGTCAAAGGCAAATCTTGCATTTGGATACTGCATCCAAATGTTTTGTAGTTTTAAATATTGTTTGGCTACCATGAAAAGCAGCAATTAAAACATATTGACATTCAAAAACTGTTTATTCAAAATTTCGGGATCCAAATGATTTATGTATTAGGAAAAAGTGAAGAAAATGCCTATTTTTTCTAGCAGAATGTATAAGTTATGTTATCCTTAACGACGATTTCGCAACCGAAAACATTTGTCAAATTAAAAGCAAGATTTATTGTTACTAAACTCGCGCTATCCTTAAGTCCATATAGGCTATTTAAGCAAATTATATTTCCGGTGTTTGAATTTGACAAAATTTGATGTTGATAGGTATATAGTGAACATTGTTATACTTCGAAGGCATTCTGATATATCGTGTCTAAATAATAACCTATTTAACCTCGTAAATTATAAATATTACATTGGTTTATTTTTAAGTGGATAATAATAATAATAATTTTTTAACCCCGCAGAAACAAGTCCAATAACAGGGTCATATACACAAAGCGTACGTTAATTCAACTTATAGGGACGGTAAAAAACGACAGATGTATGTAATACATTCGGTGATTACAAAAATAAAACAACTGAAACATATATAGGTCTTGCGTACAGCAAAAAACAGTAAGTCACCCGCTTCCTCTCAGCGATTGGAGATCATGCCGTCGCGCCTTCCCCTCGCGCGTAAGTATGTATGTATGCCCTTACTTGCTCGGCGTAACGCCCACATTTTTTGCTGTACGTATTCGTTTTACAAGACCTGTATACAAGTTTGAAATATATGGAATCAATCGCCACAGTATACTTTCCTGAGTTTGTTCTACAAACTGATGAAAATCTCTTCATGTTCTTGTCATATGTAAATCCTAATTGTCGACTACAATCTGCTCAAATATTCAAGGCGTGGTTATTAAAAGTTAGTTTGGTATCAAATATGACACCTAAATCTTTGTTATTAATGCATCTCTCGAGAGCGATTCCATTTACTGTATATACAGGGTGGGGCACTATTTTGGATGTCAATAAAAAACAAACCACACAAAGCAAAGAAAAAAGTTTTATATTTTGAAAAACACATATCATGCCATTTTGAAACGTTTATAACCATTGCTCTGCGGACAATCTCTTGCAGAATTGCGGCGATTTCTTCTCTTATGATTGCCTTTAATTCTTCCAAATTTTTGGCCGACGTCTAAAAACTTGCCCGTTGAGATATCCCCAAAGAAAGAAATCGCAGGGGGACAAATCAGGCGAACGCGGAGGCCAGCCAAGGTCACCCCGTAAAGACACAACTTTGCCCGGGAACATTTCTTGGAGAAGATTGAGTGAGCGACGTGTGGTGTGCGATGTAGCACCATTCTGCTGGAACTATAGAGCTTCTCGCTGATGATCGTTTATCTCGTTCAGTTTTGGACATAGAAAATTGTCCAACATGTCACAATAACGATCTCCGTTGATTGTTACCGTTACTCCATCCTCTTCAAAAAAGGACTCCACACGCCGAAATTAGAAATTGCACACCAGGCGGTACCTTTGGCTGTGAAATGGTCGTGATGAACTTTCCGTGGATTATTTTCCGACCAATAGCGAAAATTTTGCTTATTCACTGCGCCGATAGATGGAAATGCGCTTCGTCGCTAGACATAAAAACAGCTGCTGGGAGAATGTTCTGAAGAATATCCCGGCAACAATTTGTACGAGTTTCAAAATCTGTTTCACTCAATTCCTGTACCACCATCATTTTATACGGGTGCATTCTAAGTGATTTGTGTAAAACCTGTTTCACGGAAGTTTAAAACCCACCGACGAATTGTTCTTCTGTCCGGAACGGCACCATGACGGCCACATCAAACCGAATACGGAAGACCGCGCGCACTCCTTTACCCCTTCCACAAACCAAGCAACGGATATTTGAAATCGTACCTATCATTTTGCCGCACCCTGTATGTGCTCAACGAATTCGGTTTTCCTGGAACCTTGCATTTTTGAATATCGTCGGCCTAATTTTAAAACCTCGTAAGTCCGAAAGTGAACAGAATTGAGTTACGGACATTTTATTGTTAAAGAGTTTGAATTTTACATTTTAAAACCTGGTAAGTCGTTTTCAAAAATAGCGACATATGTAGGCTATTATTAACACATCGTATGATAATGGCTTCAAAGAAGACGGTTTTTATGCTCCCCTGTAAAATAACGGGACTTACGAGGTTTTGAAATGAAGCCGACGATATTCATTAAACCGTTTGTATCGCACCATACTCTGTCAATATTTCTTTACAAAATATCGCAATCACTTAGAGTAAAGTTTATCGCCCGAAAGATCTTCACGTCATCTGCGTACAATAAGCATTCTGACTAATAGTATATCACAAACGTCATTTATGAAAAAGTTGAACATCAATGAGAAACCAAAAGAAACACTTCAAATAATAAAATAGGTACCTGGCTCGCTATTTATCGATCGCATTGTATATACGGAAATATTTTTAAATGGTAGAGTCCGTTTACTTTCGGAAGACTCCAGCGCAAAGATGCATTTTAGGATTAGAAAGAGAAGTTGGTGCTAACCGAGAGAAATAGCTATGTATTTCTTACCTACAGTAAGACCAACAAACATTTACCTCATTTCGGCGTCAGTTGTTGATGTGTTGTCGTTGAATTCGTTTCGTGCTCTCTACCTTTAATATTGTTATTGGCGTACTATTTATTAAAAAATCAGTTTTTCTCAAAACTATTTTGAATTAGGGTAATACTCTACTGTAAGTATTTTGTTTTTAAACAGATTTTAATTAAGTTGTATTAAATAATTAAGTTACAGGTGAGAAAGTTAGAATCATCGAACATCGCTAAGAAGAGACAAGTTTTGCATGAGCAATCACGAAACATTGTTTTTAATGTCTACAACTATTTTAAAAATATAAGACAGAAGGTATGATAATATTTTTTTCAAGTATTTTAATACTATTTTTACATATTCATACATCAGTGAAGTCATTATGTTTGTTTACAGGTAACATTTTAGATATTGTTAGTGAAGCTACGGGAATATCTAAAAGTGCTGTTGTCAGAATTATTCGAAAGAGTAATTCTGTTGAAGCAAAGTAAAGTGGCAGTTCTTCAAAAGACAATGTTGTAAGACATTCACTAAAATCTACTGTGGATAATGCTGGGGAAGCAGTTTTACGTCAGGTTATTCACAATCTTCACATAACTGACAAACAGAGGCCTACATTAAATGCTGTATATAATAAAATACAGTCAGATGATACCATTTGTTTTGTAGGCAAGCGCAGCTCTTTAAGAAAGTTAATATTTAAAATTAGGATTAGGTACGTACTAATATTCAAATTTATTATTATTTTAGTAATTAATATATTTATCAAATAACAGGTGGAAGAAGACTACTGATAACCGAAAGCTTTTGATGGAAAGATCAAATATACGTGAGCTAAGACCCTCATATATCCGAAATGTTACAAATTATCGGTTACAAGGTCGACCAATCGTGTATACAGGTGAAGCAAAATAAATTTTATTTGATGTTCAAAAAAATAAAGTATTGTATTTTAGACGAAACATACCTCCATGCCAGTCACACAACTCCATATGAATGGGTTGATAACTCTAACAATAGACTTAAGTGCCCTATATCAAAAGGGAAACGTTTAATAATTGTACATGCAGGTACATAATTGTACATGCAGGTACATTAGTAAAATTTCTTCTAAATTTTTTAGCATGTACTGTATATTTATTGTTTTAGGTAGTGAACATGGATTTATTGATAATGCCTTGTTGATCTATAAGTCCGGCTAAAAAAGTGGAGATTATCATGACGATATGAACTTCATAAATTATAAAAGGTGGTTAGAAAAACAGTTGATTCCAAATTTGCCACCTCAATCTGTTGTTATGATGGATAATGCTACCACAACGTTCTCTCAGTTAAACATCCAACTACTAACACAAAAAATCAGAAATGATAAAATGGCTAAGTGAACGTTTGGGATCATATTTAATGAAAATTTGACAATAGTTGAATTGTATAGATTAGTACATATGCATAAACCAAGTTACAAGAATTACACTATAGATTCTATATTTGTAAAAGTGGACATCCAGTGTTGAGATTGCCCCCATATCATCCGGAACTCAACCCTATTGAAAAGATATGGACAATTTTAAAGGGCAGAGTAGCATCTAAAAATATAACTTTTAAACTAAATGATGTCGAGGAACCGCTAAAGAAGAATTTGGAAAAATCACAAAAGATGAATGGTTACATGTTTGTCGGCATGCAGTGAATATTGAGGAAAATTATATACAAAAAGAACACATAACGGATAAGCTTACCGATGAACTTATTATCAACCTTGATGATGACAGTGACAGCAATTTTGATTTTTCTTCTGATGATGATTAAATTAAAATTATATTTGATATAATTAATTTAAATATGTATATATTATCTTTAAATGTATAATAAATAAAGGTGTAATTACAATCTGATTACTCTTTTTCATTAAGTAAAAATATTAATTATTATAGACAACAGACCAAACATTTCTCACCTCTTTTTTTTTTGAGCACTGAATATTCCTAGTTTTCTTTTAAAGAAATTATTTAATACATAAAGTGAAATGAAAAATTAAGAAAAAATACATTAATATACACATAAAGTAAGATTATGCTATTACTAAATACTATAAATTATAAAACTGTTAATACTGTCAGAATCTAAATTTGTTTTGTATAAAAAGTACAATTATATACAATTTAATACACGTTTAACCTTCTCGTATACTATTAAAAAGCGCGCGTATTTTGGTCAACATATTTAAGACGGTCAATACATATCAGCTGACAATTTTTGGCGCAGCTGGGTGTCTTCCGAAAGTAAACGCAGTCTACTCTACGATGTCTAATATGTTATTAGAGAATTTTAACCTCCTACTGTATACTTAAAAAATAGATAATACCAGGTAAGAATATAATACCTTTTAACATAATGTAATATACCTTTGTAAGAATTTATATTAAAATTTATATTAATTTATATTAAAAAATACCTACCAAATATTGAAAGGTAACATAATAGTTGTAACACAGCTTATTATTACATGGTGATATTAACTCACTTTTGTTATTTACCTTTTTTAAGTGTACAATGCCAAATGGTTGGGACCTTTCTAATTATCTGAAAATTACAAAAAATCAGCCCGCTTGATAAGTAAGTATGTAGGTTATTGCTCATACTATTTTCAATATAGTGCAGATAATTTAGATTATGAAATTATTAAATCATAAATCATAAGCAATTTCTTTTGATAATGAAATTTTTCTGTCATCGTCAAAACTTGAGGTTGAGAGGTTGAAATTATTAATTTCTTTTATAAAGCAATGCATGTATGTACCTTTAAAGAACTTGCTGTTGTACTACAGAGGGATTAATATAGTTACCATTTTTTATTGTGATAATAGATCGTAATTCTGTGGTAGATTGTACGTTGTATAGCTTATCAAAAGTTATACGTTGTTTTATTTTTAAATATCTAAAAGTTAATCAATATATTGTAGCGACCTGTTATTTTAACACAAATGAATACATTGCACATCATATTACAGCGATTGCTTCTAAACCTCGCAATCAATGTATAACAACTCTTCCGTTTATTTGCGACCCGTGCGTTAGTAGTGTTAGTACATACATCATATATAATGTTAATAAACGATCCTCACTTGTGTCTCTGATGAATAATTGATTAGATGTGATCATATCGGTAATATACTTAGGTTCACTCCTGTATTTAACATATCGGTATCTCGACTCTCAAACCCCTCCACTGCCTTATAAGCTCTGATACATTCCCATTAAACTGCATTTTAAATCCAACGGTCGACCAAATCTTCGCGCGGTCTCGTAGAACAATACATCTGCACTTGTTTAGTATTTATGTTGGTGAGTGTAGTTATTTTTTATAATTGTAATTAGATTAAAGTTATTAGCGAATTGGAATTTAATTTATGTAAACGAATGCAAAAAGTGTTAACAAACGAATTTAAACTGGTTATTTAAATAAATATTTAATATTTTGTATTAAAATTACAAAAAAAAAGGAATTATTAAATATTTTCATGTTATGCTTAATAGATATAAGCACATATTTTTTGTTCAAAGTGATTGCGGTTTTTATCTTATTTATAACTCTATTCCATGTAGAATGAATATATTTAAATTGTATGCCGGTGTTATTTCCGTTTGTCCGTATTAAGACAAATTTTTCTTGATACGCAATATTTATATAACGTACCAAACATTTGTTAGTCGAATGAGGCAAGGATCATTTGCATAAGTTCTTTCGTAAAGCGTTTGATTGCTACATAAAGGTTTGTTGTTAGGTATTTTGTTTAGTATTCGTTCCGTTTGTTTAAACAAATTTCACTCTCGGATAAATACTTTGCAGATGTATTTGACTTAACAATTATTGGTGGTAATTTACGAATTATTACAGATCATTGTCAAAATTTTTAACATTAGCAATGGATAATTCGAATTCATTTTTGTCAAAATAATTAAAATTATAATTTCAAGATAGGTAATAATGTAATAATTATACTGCCTACATTAGACCAACATATGTATGTATATGCCATATGCTAATAAATTATAATTAATTATTGATAATATATGCAAGTTATAAGAGAAAAAACACTACTTAACCCCTTTGCTAGCTTTTTTTTCTACTTAAGTACCAATGACAGTAAGGGTTTAATCCATGGAAAAGATATCAATTTTAGGCAAAAAAAGAATTTACTTTAAAATGTATAAACTTGTTCAGCCAAATATTCAAACCAAAATCGCTTGATATTTGAACGCAAATCTTGCTGTATTTGAAGAAATTAATAATTTAAGAGTCTTAAGCATTAAGGAGGCAGCCAAAGGAATTTACATACATACGTGCACAGTAATAAACACTTTGGGTTACAATAATTTGTAATTTATTTTATTATTTATGTACCCATCAAGATTATAAAAAAGCATCGTATTCACATTTAATCACATGGATACAAATGTATTTCCCCAAAACTTTTAACACATACTATGATTACATTATCTTTTAAACGACAAGCCGTAAACTTCACTTGTTTTATTGTTTTATACTAATTATAATTTTACCTACCTTTATATATACCGGGTGATTCATTTATCTTGAGACGACTGAATAACTCGGAAACCATTTATTTAAATCAAAAAAAAAATGTAGATAAAAATTTTATCATATGAAGGGGGAAATTATATTGTAAAGTCCACGTTTTAAATAATATTTTTTTGTTACTATTTTCAAATGGAAACATATTTTTTTTAAAAAGCGTGTTATTCCCCAGGGAAAAAACAAAATAATTGATAAATTGCGACTCGTTGTGATTTTAATCAATTTTTTGGGGGTCAATAATAGTGGTCTATTACTCACAAAGTTTGTTTAATAATATCTAGCGCTGATAGATATTTTTAAAACAAACTTTGTGAGTAATAGACCACTTTTATTGACCCAATTAAAACCCCAAATAATTTTATCTGAAACTTTTTTGCATTTAACAACTATTTACGGATGTAAACATTAATAAAACAATTAAAACAAACAGAAAAAAGCAAGTAGGCTTCGTTTAAGATGACTGCAGAAAAGGGAAAACAAAATGAGCAAAACTGCATCGAAATAAACAGACACATTTTGAACATTTTTTAAAATTAGCCACCAGTTATTTTGAAGCGAAGCCTACTTGTTTTCTTGGCACTTCAAAAATTAAACGTGAATCTTACAATGTACTTTTTCCCCTTCATACGAAAAAAATTTTTATCGACACTTTTTTCGATTAAATAAATGGTTCCCGAGTTATTCAGTCGTCTCAAGATAAATGAAATCACCCGGTATATATAAAGGTAGGTAAAAATTATAATTAGTATAAAAAAATAAAATAAGTGAAGTTTGCGGCTTGTCGTTTGAAAAAATAATGTAAATGTGAATATGATGTCTTTTGTAATCTTGCTCTGAACATTTTTTAGATGTCCTTCAAAGTAATCTGCTTTTCTTCTTGGGCACTTCTGTGTAATGCACTTATACCATCAACGTCTTCAATTTTTAATAGGGTGAGTCATCTCTAAGGCTAAAAAGATTGTGCTCTTGTGAATTGAGTATCTTCCAGAAGACAATTAAGAACAAAATTATTGTTAAATTTCGTCATATTCAAAATTGGTTCTAATGACGCAGTTGATTCTGTCATGGCAAACTGGCAAAATAAGTATTTAAAAGTATTTCAATTTTGTTATATGTATATGTATTTCTTCGTTAATAATTTTGTAAAAAATTCAAAAATAACAGACTTCAAGCACATATGTTATCTTTAATTTTAGAAATACGATGATATGCAGTAATAAAGGTTTTGGTAATCGCTTTGGCTGTTACGCAAAGTTGGCCCAGGAAAGAGCACCAAATGTTTCTGGGGACGGCAGACCTGATCTAAAGAGCTCGTTTTGCTAAGCAAAGTAATAAAAAAAAACAAAAAAATAAAATGCGTAAATCATTATTTATTATTGTTTTTAACCTGCAGTTTTCATACTTTCGTTTTTTTGTGTCCATTATTATTTTTCGTAATTTTTAAATTGCTTTGCTAATTGTTTTTCTGCTTACTTTATCGAACTTTATTGTAATTAATTAATTGTGGTAGGTTTGTTTAAATTTGTTAGTTTTGATAGGAAATGTGCCCAAGTTTTAGGGTTTTTTTATGTTGTTGATTTTACAATGGCTTCCGCATGGACAGCGTAAGATAAACATTGAAAACAACTGACAGAATTGATTCCAAAAGGCGTTTCTGACATCTACGACGCCATTTTACTAATTCACAAAACGATGTACCATTACTTGCATAAAAATCTTGGACAACTCTTATAGCTTATTTTGACGTTTTTTTCAATCTTGTGACCCAAGACCCGCTCATTTACGATTGCACTGACAGACAAGTTGACATGTTTTTTTATAGACATGTTTAAAATGGGTAATGTCATAAAAGTATCCCTTTTTCCCAGATTTTTATGAAAGCGATGGTACTCAATTTTAATATTCTGTAATTTGGCAACAATTACCACGAGTGGGAACATAATGAACACTGCCCTTGTACAGCTGAAAAATATTTGAACTTTGTGCTAAGTAAGGATAAATAGTATAAAATTTACAGGGCGAACTGCTTTAAAAAGAAGCATATTAGAAAAAATGTGTCATACCAAATTAAAAAAAAATATTACGCAAAATCTCGTTAATAATTTGGAAGCACACAATCTAACTACAAAATAATAACGGTTTTTACAAATATCAACTTTTTTTATTGAAACTCTAAAAAACTTAAAACCCTGAATTTTAGGGCAATAGTAACCTTTATCACTTTCTGCCTCTGAAAATTCAAAAAAAACACATATCACTTAAAAAACAATTTGGGTAGCAAACAAACTTATGAGATGTTCTGTACGGTCCAATTTGTAAAAATGGTGCCCCATTGGATCTCAAACAAAAAAATCATTTAAAAAAATCTCAATTCACAAAAGTAGAATCTTCTGAGCCCACGGAAATGACTGTTCCTGTATACCTATTATTGACTATTAAATCCATTTCATTTTGTTTATATCATGATGACCATTTGACCTACTATTCATTGCTTGTGGCAACTAAACTCTTTATAACATACTCATTATTGTATCACAGTTAATACTACTCGAAACTATACTGTAACAAAATGATTAAGCTTGTTATAATGTAATAGGAAAATATAAAAATTAGGTCGTGCCTTTCTCAACTGTGCCACTTAATCTCTATATGCTTATTTTCAAAAATAGCTTCATCACTTGATTTTTTTTAAATATACCCTACGGTATTTTTTTAACTGTGCATACTTTCACAATCCTACACCAATAAATTACTCTGGTATAAACATTAAGTAAGTAATATATGTATGTATTTATATGTATGTTACCGTGAATACCTAATTGCCAGACTATATCAAATTAACAAAAGAGAAACAATCTTATCAGCGAATGCTTTTTTTAATCCCGACAAGTATCTGTATTTAGGAAGATGGCAGACTAAAACGAGATAATGCACTTTATTTAGTTGCAATAGATGTGCATAAAGAAATTGTTGTTATTGTGTAGTCTCCGCACTCTTAGGTAAATCTAATCTTAATCTTCTATATTCGAATACACTAATAAACAGAGTAAATAAATATAAATAAAAAAATCTGCTCCTTGGGGTTTGCCCTTTCTATGTTTGAAAGAAGGCTTTGCTATATCATTTTTAATTAACACACTCATTTCAAAAATATATATCTATTTTTTTCTAAAATGTGGTGTATATTGCTTGAGCGCGTTATAGTAACTAATGTTAATGCACTTTATAAATAATTGGATTTTTTCTGCGTATAGTTTCTTAACGTCCCCTCACGTATTATCTTTGACTTACTCTCTCTTCCATTGTGAAATGATGTTGAAGAAATAAAAATTATCGGCGCCAAGTGTGGGAATACCACTTCTATAAATTCCATTAGCAGTCTGTTCTTGTGTAAACGTGCATTCTGGCTGCAACGCAAGTTTATTTTCTTCTACCGTTTTCGTATTTCACTTCTGCGTCTTGATCTCTAGACAGAAAGTTGTACATACGTCGGTCTTGGCAGTGTCATGTCTTTAAAACAGGTTATTTTTCTTTACTAATGCAAGTTTTCTTATCGAGTTACTCTTAATTTGCAAGGTATGCATTTAAGGAATTTAGAAAATCTAAGGAGACAAGAAAACAAACAAATATACCAGTTTAAAAACAGATTTTATTTCAGAAATTGAATTTAATTTTATAAATTTGGTATTAATCTAATGCATATATACATTTCTTGGAAATACGTTTCACAAACAGAACCTGTTTGCATATATGTACAAATGTATGTATACTGGATGTTTTTATATTTTCCTTTACATGCACTCTCTTTGTTATTTCTCAAGATAAAAAGATGAATTAAAAAGAATGTTATGTACATTGAAAAATCTTTCCAATTATACCTTTAACATAGTTTTGTTCTTATCGCCCATTAAAATTGTACTTCGCAATTAATTGGGTGTAGGACAAGTGCGCCACAAAATTTATTTTACCTGAAAACGAGGGCATAGGTGCACCAAATAGTTTTCGCAGGTAGTTGAGGATAGCGCGGTACTGACCCCAGGGGTTTGTCAGCTTAATACCCGATTAAATGTTTAAAATAATAAATCATACAAAAATGTAGAACATATAAATATATTTAAAATGTTTATATGTAGATACAATATTTGTATATTTGTTTGTAAAAAAATAAAATTAAATCAAACTGAAAAACTAAAATATTTGATAGTAAAATATGTACAATATATACACAGAATAATTTACAAAACATATCAGACTTATACTTATGCGTTATAATATGTAATATCACAACAAATGAGAAAAATGGTAGGATACGGCTTTTACATAATCGAATCTGGCTACAAAATCACCATTGTGAAATTTTGTAACCATTTTTTGTAAATGGTTAAGACGATCTCTATAATTTTTATTTGCTATTTTAACTGATAAATGTACATTGTTAATTTTTGAATACATTTTTATTTGAAATTGTTTTAAAAACATATATAAAATTTAAAAATATTGGGATGCGTACTATAAAAAGATTTATCATAATCGAAATGAAACGACTCACAACAATTTGTGGTTCTTTCATTCGACGCTGTAGCGCAACTCACAAATTTGGCGGAAATCTTGCATTTTCATCAATATAATTTTGGGGACTAAGAATCTAAAAATGATAATAACTTGCCATCATCATTGAATTGTCGCAAAGTCAAAAAACAAAATAATCGCTGCCATTTCAAGTTTTAGAAACATTGAACCAAGAATCCAGTGCAAAATATTCCAATTTGGGATTGTTTATTTTTGTATTCATTTATTAAACCTATCTGCTAAAATTTTACGTATCCATGACTGAGCCAAATGAAATCTACATCCGACAATTTCATGTGATTACATCCCATTCTAAACTTTATGAATTAAATCTTCAAAATCAGCAATAACCGTCATAGGTTTAAACTGAATCCCTAATTTAAGACATTTCTTCATTTTTAAATTTGAAACATTTAACATATGTTACGTGCAATTTATTGGGTAGCGCACAAAATACCAGTAGAATATAATAGCCATTTTTAATCCATGTACCGTAAATAACTGAGTAAAAAAAACTTGGGTGCGCAATCAAATGTACTATCTACATAAATTTTCCCTCACATGTGGACAAAAGATCAAATTTGTCTTACAAGAAAATATTAAAATTTTTATCATCTGATTGTTTAACTAACAAAACATGGTTCACTTTTACTGAATGTGGTGATTTGATCCTTACCCAGTCCAATATGTTCACTGCCCGTACTATATTATGTCTCCCCCTTCGATGATGTATCTGTACTTTCCACCGCACCCCCATAAACCGTGCACTTCGGTTATTTTCGGGTTGTAGGTATGATTTATATTCTGCATTTAGGTATTGCCGTTTTAGTTTACGATTCATAGTAAGATATTCCCAAATAAAATTGGTGCTCTGCTTTTGGTTAAATGATATTTATAAATGTAACTCAAGTCACATGTTTCGGATATTTTATCTACCTAATTTTTAGTAATGTATCAATAAAAAGTTTGGAACTAATTGTAATGATTTGATTATATTTAATCTTGTTCCTTCTCTTGTATATACTATCTTTACTTGATACACTACCGGCCTTTGAAGTTAGGAAAAATATTATCCATTTTAAAAGATTGAATTTTTTCATTTTCAATAACCTTAGTATTACTGTAAAAACTTCTACAACAAAGTTGGGATAATAATATTTATTCAGATGGAAATTTCTCATTAGAAAAATACTGTAGAGAAAAAATTCATTCGCCCTATTTGCGGGTAATAAAAATCATTAGAACCGGTACTACAAAAGAGGGAATGGGTCTCGGGGATCCAAATGTAGCTGTATGTCTTCGTTTATAATTAGGGATAATTCCTTATATACCCGCTGTGAATCAGATTCGGATTTTCGGTTGCACTGCTTGTGGAAGTAATATTTTTAAAATGCCAAAAGGAAAAGCCTATAACTATAGAACGAAAGAAAGTAAAACGCGGTGGTGGTTTGGGGTTGTTTTAGTATGGCTGGACCGGAGATCTAGTAAAAATCGACGGATTATGCCAAAAAATTATAGATGAATACTGGGGGAGAACGACATCCGGATTGCCTTTAATATAGCACGAACTGTAAAGATTTCGTCTCAACCCGAAGAGCGCGTTTTGCAAATCATGCCGTGACTCCGCAGAGTCCGCATTTGAACCTCATCGAATTATGTGGAATGAACATGACAGACAAATGTCCAACTTCTAGAGAACACCTGTGGCGACTCTCCAAACTGAGTGGAAACATTTCCGGTGAAACTCTAACAAAAGTAACAGAACGCCATACTACGAATAGTCCGGGGAGTATTACAAACCAAGGAGGCTACTTTGTTTGAAAAAAAATTTAAGCCTAATATTTTAATGAAAATATTTTGTTTTTTTTTATCTTATTTCTTCTTCTTAATTTTTTTATGTTTTTTATTCTAGCAATAATTTCTTATTGTCTTTTGCATTATTTACCGTTTTTTATTTCCCTTTTTTGCAATAATTCAGTAGTTATCTTAACTTCGAGGCAGCACTTAAAGCTAAAGTGATAGGTATCTAATTGGGACTAGAAAATACTATATAACGCATATGGATTATTATGAGAGAGTATAATATACTGTCCAAATGGTAGATATCAAAATACTCAATGCTTGCCGACTCGCATTGATTTGTCGTCTGGCTTTTTCACGAGATTTTCACTTGTTTCAACTCTAACTAAAACATATTGTTTGTGTAGTTAGAGTCTGATTCAAGGATTCAAGATCTGATTCAGGATTATCTAAATAACCAATTGAAATAACCCATCTACAAATCGAAAAACTAAAACTATAATAGATTAATATTATTTTAATCATCACAAATAAATAATAGGGTTGTTCTTAGAGCAGTCACAAATTAGTCAGACGTAATTTGATTGGTAGAGAGAAATCCACAACTAGAATCTAACTGATACCACGCTATTTGATTGGCTCTGGCTGCTCTGATTAGTTTCGCAATTACTTTGCGAACAACCTATATAATGTCCTTCCCTGCCCTTCTTCCACCTGTGAATCCGAGTGAACCGAAGTACTCGGCATAGCGTGCGGAAGATAGTATCGATATTTAGTTCGTCGCAAGGGGGAGACATAATATAGTACGGGCAGTGTACTTCCGCAATAGTTGTTGGTGATGCTGGCAGGATTGTCGTTGTTTTTCAATACAGGCACCTCCAGGATGTTGTATACGTCTTGGGGGGCTAAATTTGTTCAAATCGGTAGATGAGCGGTCTCTCAATTCTTGATAAATTTTCTTAGCTGGTTTCTTATACAGATCACTGGATGCTTTTCTTTTTAAACTATTGCAAAACAGCTTGTCTGCAGAGTGGCATTAGCTTCATGATTATGGTCAATGTTTTCATCCAAGATTGTAGTGTTCGCTTCATCCGTATATATCCCCGCGGAGCAATTTTTGTTAGTGCACCTCCACTTAACATTTGGGATTTGGTAACATTACCGCACTTTCGAAATTTAAAATTATTTTTCACAATTAAAACTTTTCCTTTCTCGCTAAAGGATGGTCTCCTTGTGAAATTTTTAAACGACTAAAGTGTTACGATTTGCTAACAAATTTATAAGAAACAATTTTGAATAAACTCAACCCTCGTTGGTCAATTACAATTTAAACATTTGGAAAGCCCAAGGTAATCGTAATTGAAATTATTACATGCATTTACTTTTATGGGAAGAAGGTTAGCATCCGCGTCACGCTAATTTGAATTGACCGATGGCGCACCTGTGCCTACGGATTAATCATCCCTTATAAGTGGGGATTATAGCAGGTACTAGTGGCGCTTATGCCCTGCCCAATTAATTTCTCATGGTTTAGTAATACAAATTTAAAAAAAATTAAACAGGAAATTAACAATTTTAAATCCTGAATCCGGATTTTGCGTGTTTGTTGCACTAATATAGCTAATGTTTCGGTGAACATACCGCCTGCTTCTTCAGAAAAAGTTTTAAATATTGGTGTTGTTGTCTTCTGCTCCTCGTTTTTATTACCGCACAATTGGCAGTCACCCAACCCCTTTAACAAACAAGCGAGTCAGTATTGACTACGATAACGTCCAAACTTATTAAAAGCATCCACTACTAATCAGCGAATTGTGAGGGAAGCGCCCAAAATAATGAAGAACTCCAATATTTCAATAGGGAGGGCAGGTTTTAGAGCAAGCAACCCATGGAGGTTGACAATATGTAACAGAAAACCTGAGGACCATGGTGACAGATACCGTTCATCAGACAGGAACGAATACTTTCAACGGATTTATATAACAGGGAGCAGAAGACAACAGCACCAGTTCCCAACCCTGGCAAAGATGGTCGACTTTCCGAAAATTATAGGCTATTAGCCTGCTCTTGTGCCTGTTTAAGGTTGTGGAGGGCCGTGATTATGAGCCGTCTCCGAGACGAGCTGACGGAGACCCCCCCAATCCTAGCCGAGCAATTTGGCTTCAGGGCAAGGCTATAGATGGATTTTAACTGCTCAGGATCACGAAAAAGATAGAAACGCGCTGGAGAACGTAAAGGCCACGCAAGCTATCTTTATGGATGTGGCGCGCGTCTTCGACTCTGTTTGGCACGAGGGCATATTTAAAAAGATGAAGATCGGAGTAAATCCACGCATGACTCGCCTAGTGAAAAGTCATCTTCAGGGACGCAAGGGTCGGATCAGATCCACGGTAGACAAAGTACCTCAGGGGTCCCTCCCGCGATCGCTGCTAGGTCCGGAATTGTACCTTCTCTATACTTACGACATTCCAAAATTTTTAAGCTGACCTGGCAGTGTCCGTAGACGATATCCATTCCTTAAGTGGTGTCAAACATGGTGATTCAAAATAAATCCAGCCAAGTGCGTAGCGATAAGGTTCACAAAAAAAGATCAAAGATGCTCCTCGAAGCATTACGGTTGGTGGCATTCATCTCCTGGGAGAAGAAGGTGGAGTACCTCGGCCTTATGCTGGCAAAAGGTTGGGCGTGGTGAGTCATATCTCCGAAGTCAAAGAGAAGTCGATCCATCACCAGAAACGCCCTATATCCTATATTGTGCAAAAATAGTGCGTTAGGGCCCAAGAAACAAAATTAAGATCTACACTTCGACATTAAGACCGATTATAACGCGTGAGTCGATTGCCTAGTGCATGGTTTCCGAGTATCAACGAAAAACCTGGAAGCTCAACAGAATAAAATTCTACGATTGATCGCTTTCCTTCCCTAGTACCTATCGGGCCTGCTGCTGAGACGGGGTCTCGAGGTGCTAAAACTTTAAGGAGCACCTTTAAAAACATAGGAAAGAGCCAAGGAACCAGTAAACCGCTTGTCAGGAATAAAGTTGAAACTCAGAATCGATTGCCGCCGCCAAAGTGAAGATAAAGACAATTCAAGATGTAATTCATTAGAAACAACAAGAGAAGATAACGACTCAGCAAGGACAGGACAATGTGACCAATAGAGGAAAACCCCGAAGGAAGACATATCCATCTCATAAACACCATCTGCTTAGACTGGGCAGACTACTAGCAGATAAAGGGGAGCAAAGACCACAGGCCTATCCCGGGAAAAGCAGAAGATCACAACACCGTATTCAAAACAGGTGACCGAGGTAAAATCTACAACTACAGGCCAATTAGTAAAACTCTCTAACTGTGCTAAAAGGTTTTGAACAACTCTTGTACGAAAGACTTTACAACTGCATTAAACCTTACCTATCTATTCACCAAAAGGATTTATCAGTGGACGATCAACTACTACCAATTTAGTTGAGCTTACTCAGTACATTAGCCAGAATCTTGACAAACGAATTCAGACAGACACTATTTAAACAGATTTCAGCAAAACTTTCGACACTATTGATCATAAAGTGTTGATATCCAAACCCCTCTTCCCAAATTTGGGTTCTGTCCTGGTGTTGTTGCATAATACAATCATATCTTTATGATCGTTCATGTTACGTTCACTATAATGGATTTTTATCTCACCCTTTCGTTGCATCCAGTAGAGTGCCTCAAGGTTCAAATTTAGGTCCACTTCTATTTAACATATACGTTAATGATCTTTTGCTCTCTTTGGATTGTAGCCTCCTTTTTATGCAGACGATCTCAAAATTTTTAGCAAAATTTCTTCAACGTCCGATTGCCTAAATCTCCAAGAAATCTCACAGCAATTGACAATTGGGTTCTTTTGAATAATATTCAATTGAATGTTGATAAATGTACAACGCTTACCTGCAGCCGCTCCTCTCAGCCAAAGATATTTGATTACACAGTCTCTAATGTACAGCCGCAGGTTTTAGCCATTTCAAGGATCTTGGTGTATGTTTGATGCGCAGTTGTCGTTCTCCCTACATATAGAATATTAGTTCCTCAGCTTCTAAATCACTTGGATTTTTATTTGAACTTGTAGAAACTTTTTCCGACGATACTGCGTTAAAAAACTGTGTGTGTACTACTCGCTTGTTCGTTCCAAGAGGGAGTATGCCTCTACTGTATGGTATCCTTACTACCATCATCCCTCAACTACAAAATTGAGAGAGTTCAAAAAAGATTTCTGAAGTATCTCTCCCTAATAAATCAGATGGTGTGTATCCCCTCGTGGTTTTTGATTATGGGCAGCTTTCTGCAGAGGCACAATCTTCAATCGGTTGTCTCACCGTAGGAATGTAGCTAGCGGGAAATTCTTTTTAAGTTGATCAATCATGATGTCGATTCACCGTTATTGCTCTCCCAAGTACATTTCGTGGTGCCTCAATATAATCGCAGATCTGCTGATACATTTTATGTTTCACAATCACGTACTAAAGTTCTACTTTAAAGCACCACTTAATCACATGAGTAGGAATGCCAATTGTGCGTATCCAGACCCCTTTCTTATTCTAATGTGCATTAGTATATTGACTCGTCAGCTCAAAACCTGTTTTTTTTTTTCTGTTCTCTTTTTTATATATGTTAGTGAGCGTTAATTCTTTTTGTTATTTTTTTTCATTGTATTTTCTTATACTTAAGTTTTGACTTACAACCTGCACTCTATATTTTTTTTATATGTATATTTCCCTGTTATTGGATTTTTTTGTAATCAGTTGGTTAATAAAGTAATTATTATTATTAACAGCACCAGTCTTTAGAAAACTACCTCGAAATTGACAATATGTTCAATAAAACGTCAAGTATATTGATGCAACAAACACGATAAAAGACTATATACATTCAATTTTAATTCTTTTTTGTAAACAATAAAGTGAAAGCAATAATGTTTGCATTTACCATACAAGTATAATAATATTATCGCAAATATTTGTGTTTGATTGGATAACAAATGCGCAAACGAACACGGCACTTACCTTGTACAAAAGATCTAAATCTACTGGGCAATTAACTACACAAGAAGAAATTGGGTGGGGTTAAATCAAGAGAACAAACTTTTACTTTTGTCTTTTTCTAAGTCAAACCTACTTAAATCACTAAACTTGCTACCACAAGGTAAAATTTGAATAGATGGAATTTAAAAATAAAGTTAAGGCTAGTTTGTTAAGCGTTACAAAAAAACAAGAAAGATCCATCAATATACGTAACATTCTTATTCAAATCTTTCTTTTTATCTTGAGAAATAACGAAGATCGTGGTTGTAACATAAAATATGAGACACCTAGTATATGAATTCAAGAATATATTCGAGTTTTTGCAGTGTAAAATGAGTGTATTCAATACTTAGAACTAAGAGACATGCCATATATATCATGGTCTTCGCGGAAAGCAACATTAGATTGAACAGGTGAAGTAAAGGTTAAATATCATTAAGGTGATTTAATAGAAAGGAAAACAATTGCAAAACATAAAAATAATTTATACAATTTCATGTAAATTAATTTTTTTTGTATTACTAGTATAAAATGTTTCGAAATTTTTGTTACGTATATATACGTTCAAAATAACATGTTTTGGTGGTTTATTGCTAAACGATGGAAAACCCTGTAATAACCGGTATAAAATTATAACTTACCAATTCTTATGCACTAATAATACCTTCAATCACAAAATGTTGGAACTAAATTGATGAAATATTGTCTTACAAATTTGTAATTTCCTTTAATCAAATGAAATTAATATGTATAATACAATGTACCTTTAAAAATAAACATAACAAGGAATTGCTTTGAGTTTCCATCAAACGAAATTCAATACCTGATATATAAATATACATACATATATACATTCCAGAAATAATTGCAAAAGCTGCTTCTTCTGTAACACCAGGTTTTTTTGAATTTATTCATAAATAAGTCGCAGTATTTCGCTTTTATATTTCAATTATTTGCATTTGATTCGAAATAACTTCCTTGTAAAGCATATTTCTTTTCCGAAGCTGTTTCAACCTTAGTTATACCTTTATTTAAAAATATGGTTTGTTGGTATTGCCGATAACCTTCCTTTAAGTCTACATATTTATAGCATTTTCGGGCACTTTATACTATAGTTAATATCATGCTAATGTCAAGCATCAAACACAATATGCATAGCATTAATTTATATACATATTACTTTATATTTGACAAAATATACTGTTTTATAATATGGATTGTATAACAAGTATACATTGCATTAAATCCATAAAACTAACTATACTATAAACAAACCCTCAAAAGATGTATTAGATCTATACTTACTATATAACAATTTTATGATAGGGACATATCGTTTTATGGATAATTTTACAAAAGACAAAGTATTCCCCATATATATATACAGGCTGTTTGGCACAACGATGTAAAGTTTTGAATAGCCGATAGGCGAGGTCTTTAGGAACCATATTAACCACATTTACCTTAGTCCGAAGTCTAATGGATTTTAAGATATTTGAATTTTTGTAAATTTAGATTTTCCGGCAAAAATTCATCATTAAACATTAATAACTCTTCTTATTTTTGTGGGATCACGCTAAAAGTAATTTTTTATGGAAGTTTAATGCATGTTCCTTTGAAAAATGTAGGCCTAGATATCTCACTTAACGAGATAGAAAATTTATAATTCTCAAGTTTGTGGTGATTTTTGTCTTTTTAAATAAAACAATTCGAATGTTAAAATTACTTTAAAAACTTACTTTATGCCCTTTCGAATAATAGAGCGTGCGTTAGGTGGTCATTAATATTGCAAGGGTAATCAGATATTGTGTTAATAAAGAACGCTAAAAAACGTTAAGCGTATTTATTAATGTTGGGTGTAAACCTAATAAAACAATAATTATAATTAATAGTCAATTTATTTAAATATCATGCTCGAAGTGTCCTCTTTCATGCCTTACACATCTTAATCTTCTCCTCATCTCTACCGTGGTAATTTTCAGTCTCATTTCTTCCCTCATTCTATCGAATGCACTATTGATTTTTCTAATTAGATAGTCCCGATTTTGAATTTCCTCGTTGTAGACAAGGCTCTTAGCACGCCAAAGAAATCGAGGGGAGTCAAGTCTGGTGAGCGGAATGGGACCATCTCTTTCAATCCATGCATTCGGAAAAGCGTGGTTTAAAAATTCTCTCGCGGTTAAACGACAATGAGCCGGACAACCATATTTTTTAAAAAATATACGACGTCTTTCATTTACAAATGGTGGCAAGTCCCGTACCAACTCTGGCAGATCGTTTTGTAAAAATTGTAGATAAGTCTCTCCATTGAGGTTGTTGGGTAAATAATATGGGCCGACGAGAGAGTTACCTATTACACCGACCCACACGTTTACGTTAACTTTGTGTTGGAACGATGCTTGATGCTTGACGTGAGGATTCTCTCCTTTGTTCGCCCAATAATGCAAATTGTGTAAGTTGATTGATCCTTCTCTGGTAAATCTGCTTTCATCAGTCCACAGGACGCTGCGCAAAAAAAAATGTTTTCAATGTTCTCATGTAATAGGAATCGCGAAAATTGTATTCGCTGGACGAGATCCCCCACTTCTAAACCTTGTAATGGTGTATGGTGAAAGGGATGCTTCTTTTCCGTGCGGAGTACAGACCAGACCCTTCATGGTGACACATTAAGGTTAGCGTCTGCTAATAGTAGGGTCCTCTTCAAGTGCGACTAAAATGAGTTCATCAATATCTGCATTATGTTGTCAAACGTTGATTCGGGGCTCTTGGTGATGAACGCTTCCGGTTTCACGCATACGTCGATACGTATTGCTAAAAACTTGGTTATTGGATAATCTTCTGCCTGGATATAATTGTCCATACAGTCGTCGCGCTTCCATCGCAACGCAATTTGCACGACCATACGTTACGAGTATGTCGCTGCATTTTTCGTTGCTATAAGTAGCCATAACGGGTGTAATAAATGATAACGAAAAAGAAACAAATAATAACAACGTAACGTAATGATAAAAACAACAATAATAACAGAAAAACTTCGTAGCGTCGCGATCACACTGAATAGCAAATAGACAAAACTCGACAAATGTCAAAAAATTAGGTTACTAAGTTACTCATCGTCTAGGAGACGGGATATGCCAACTAGATAGAAAGGTAGTGGTCCCTGTTCCCTTATCCCGCAGCACTGATTTATTGCGTTGTCATAGTTTATGTTGAATTTCTTGGTATTATTAAAAGTGCACAAAGTAAGGAAGTTTTTAAAGTAATTTTAACATTCGAATTGTTTTATTCTATTGTTGTAAATTGATTCTTCGCCAAATAAACAAATTTTTATTGCACCAACCACCAGCGTTTACAACTAGACCTTTTTTCCAATCTTAAAACATTAATATCTCAAAAAGTATTGATCCGAAGGGCATAATGTTAAACATTGCTGAAATTGGAATTCTATAATCTATCCAAAAATGCAAAAAAATAGGGTTAGCCATTTAAAAAAATATCAATGACGTAATTGCGCGAAAACGGAGAGATTGGAAAATTAAAAATAATCGCAAATTGGTTCTAATGTAAAAAATCAATTTGACGTGTCAAACAGTTTTTCGATTATTCTGATAACAAAGAAGAAAATTTAATCAGTCCATACATATATATAAATACATATTTCTATTTCTATTTTCGAAATACACCCCTTGAATTTGGATAATAATTATAATTATTGTAGGTTTTTGTTAGAATATCTAGAAGTTTATCAACATTTAGACTAATTTCTGTATGTACATATTTGTGAGATTATTTACAATTCGCTGAAAAATCTGTAAGTGTACGATAACGTCGATAACATCAACCTAAATACCTGTCGCCGATTACTTGAGTTCAATGCCACAACAGTTCGCAAGACAAATATTAAATCATTGATTATTCACACCACTCTTTAAAGACCGTATAATAAACAATTCTTAAGAATTCGGACATAAAAACTTCAAACATTTACAGTCCCTGGCCAAATTACTTGAAACACCCAATATTTTGTTGTTTCTTCATAATAAAATATAAACTATGCATGTATTACATTTTTTAATTATAAAATATATTGTAAAAATATGTAACATATGTAAATATTAAATAAGTAATTAATATTTAGTCCATAACTCATGATTTTTAATAACACCCTTAATTCTTCGGGGCATACTTTCAATGCAAGATATGATTGTCTCTTTTATATCTTCATCGTTCTCCCATTAATATTTCCTTTGTAGGGTTTTCTGTTTCATATACCTTACTTTTTAGTCGATTCCATACGTTCTCGATGGGATTGAGATCCGGTGAATTTCCGGGCCAACGTAAAAGAGGTATGTGATTGTCTTCAAAGAATTTCTTAACCTTTTTTGCCACATGGCAAGGAGCATTATCTTGCATAAATATACGCCCTGTTGGTATGCGACGTCCTGGCTTAAAATACGGTAATAACGTGTTTTTTAACACATTTATGTACTGCTCTTGACGCATTGTACTTTCTACAAATACAAAGGGCCGGGTCCGTCTCCACTAATCACTCCCCAAATCATTACCTGCGGAGGGTGTTTTACAGTTCGAAGAACCGTGGACTCTGTGAGACGTTCGCCAGGTCGTCTACGAACAAATTGTGCTCGCTGCACTAACACACAGAGCGAGCACTCGTCACTAAAGAAAACCTATTAAATAATGCAAACATTGATTCAGTAAAAATCATGTTGTTAAGTTATTCACCTTTTTCCAATTCTCGTCTGTGAGATAATCTCTTGTATAGTTGAGACGAGCAGATTTCTTTTTTTCTGTTAAACGCGGCTTTTTTACAGATCTTCGGCCCATTAGGCGATTTTCGCGCAATCGGCGCCTGACAGTTCTGCTCGAAATCTCTATTCCTCTCTCTTGTAAATTTTTTTGATTCATTTTAATTGTAGCAAATCTATTGCTCAAAGCCTGATGAACAATTTCACGGTCAGATCTCTTCGAAGTTTTTCTTTTCCGACCGCACTTTGCCCGTCTTTGTGTCGATGTGCTAGCTCCTTCGTTTAAGTTTCTAGTTAAACGCGATACAGAAGAAGGAGATACTTTCTGTAATTTTGCAATTTCTCGTTGTGAATGTTTGTTTGATTGTAGAAGAGCTTGTATAGTGGCTTTTTGTTCACTTGTTAAATCATTCCCGGGCATGTTCTACAAAAAACCCCAAATCAATTTTTTTCAAATTCCAAATAATTATTAAGAGAGAGATAGAATAACATTTTACCTTTGCAATAACGATATATCAACACAAAACACACGATACTCCACAACTTAGCTTCTATACGGTTATGACGAAATATTTTAAAAAATATCGATGCGTTTTTTGAACTGTGAACTCGCTAAATGTAGGTTGATAACTGAAATATTTATATATACGTACTTTACTCTTCTAAATATCACTTCTCTGGTATTTTTATTTATTGATACAATAATCTAATCCCCCTATAAACGATCGGATTCAAAGCAAAAGAATATCACTATAATAGGATGGGAATTTCCAGGTAAAAGGGTTGATTTATGACATGTATGCCGATACTTTATATATTATGTTATATTAAATAGAGTGTATCTACTGTTTCACGAATATCAAATCATTAATTATTAAGGTTCGTTATAACTAGAGTTGGGCACTCGCGCCAACGGGCAGCGGCGTTGTTTCGATTAAGCCTCGGGTTCCACTAGAGCTATTGTGTGTAGATATTTGCTGTCGTAAATACTTTTGCGCAGTTGTCAAATAAAAATAAAATACACGTAATGTAACATTACGTGTAAAATTCATGCTCTCAATCTTGTGGCAGATGGTATCAGAAAATGTTATCCTGAGGTAGACGCTTTAATAGCGCATACAAAAGCAGTGTTTATCAAATCCCCGAAACGTATTCGCGAATTTCACAGACTGTGTCCCCGTATACCTGAGCCACCAGAACCTGTTCTTACACGTTGGGGAACTTGGTTAAATGCTGCGTTTTATTATCATAAATGTTATGAGAATATTAAGAACGTGGTTTTACAATTCGATCTAAAGGAAGCTGCCGCTATCAAGAAAAGCCAGCCAAAATTTCAAGATAGTCGGGTTAAAACGGATTTAAAAATTATTCACAACAACAACTTCGGACTAGCGGAGGCAATAGAAAAATTACAAAATCCTTCGGTGTCGTTAGTGGAATCGCTGCAAATAGTGCAACATGTTCACGCACAGCTATGCGCGGTAGAAGACGCAAAAAATGTTTGTGTTCTAG
This sequence comes from Dynastes maya, assembly GCA_029619315.2. Taxonomy (NCBI): domain Eukaryota; kingdom Metazoa; phylum Arthropoda; class Insecta; order Coleoptera; family Scarabaeidae; genus Dynastes; species Dynastes maya. The sequence continues at coordinate 12,694,046 of JAROYE020000005.1, read as the reverse complement.
AAAGGTTTGAAAGTGTTTTAGAGAAAGATTCTGATTTTGGCACATTAAGACACATTTGTGAAGGTGCGTCAACAGAACCGTTAAGTTGTTTTAAAGAATATTTTAATTACGCAAATATAACGTCACTAGATGTAGAACGTTCGTTCTCTGCATATAAACACATTTTTTCCTCGCGCTGCACTCCGTCTGTCAACTGTTGAAACATCTAATGTTGCAGATATTTAACAGACATTATTCACTTTGCAATTTCACGGAGGACTCTTAAAATGGTAAGTGTTTGAGCACGCATTATTTTATTTTTATTTAACAACTACGCGAAAGTATTTACGACATCAAACATCTACACACAATAGGTTTGTTCGTTTGTCTTGCTTGCGTTAGTTCTAGAGTGTGATAGGATTATGATCACGTGATTGTTTTGATTGCTCAGAACTGCTCTAAATGGGTACAAACGAACAGTACAAATTGGTATTTATATAGTATACATAACCTAAAAGATTGAGAATTGTGGCAATTGGCAATCACGATAGCATTAAAAAATCCTTGTTATTTATTAATCGTTGTATTTCACCTTCAATGATTACAACGGATGTCATTTTGTATAAATATGAAGTAAAGTTGGGTTAGGCAAACAATGTAATGACAGCTGCACTGAACTGCACAAACTTACTCCACCTCCTGAGGAGGTGTAAGTTTATGCAGTTCAAAACTGTCGGAAGCTGCCCAACATATACAAACGAACATCGGATTGCCAGTTTTTTTTTACAAACAAACGCGCAATTTAGAAATTTGAGCTACTCCGTATTGCACTAATTGACAAACGAACAAACCTAATAGCTCTAGTGGAACCCGAGGCCTAATCGAAACTACGCCGCTGCCCGTTGGCGCGCGTGGCCAACTCTAGTTGTAACAATAATTTAATGTAACGTATGCGACATATGTGACAAATGCATGAAGTTGTTATTATGAAATTTATGGAAATTAGCAATGTATTTCTTGTTCAATTTTAGTTTCAAAGCGTTATTAAGGCGATGACAAACATCTAACGTCTACAGCGTATCCACCCAGTGCATGGATGGAAGACAATTCCCTTACTAAACAATTTAAATGTTTTCCAATAACAAATATTCGGAGACAAGTTCTGTGCAACATAAAGTTATACGCATACATACAAGTGCTCAATTTCCGCTATAAACGGTATAATTTTGGTTTTTTTCATGAAACAGACTATTTATTATTACGTTTTTGGATGTCTCTCTTCAATTCACGTCAACTGTTTTTTTAATATTTACTCTACCTATGTATCTATTTTAGTTTTGAGATAATTAGAGATGTTTAAGAAATTTCCGTGTTTCTTTAAACACCTTACACACTAGGGCGGTGATCCAAATTTTATTCGAATGAGTATGTCTTGCAGTTTTTGGCAATACGTCGAAATATTTTTAAATCAACTGGTGTCTACAAGATGGCCATCGAAATCGTTGCCATGTTTGATTCATGTTGTTTCATTTTTTTAATAGAACATCCAGTTTGGGTTTCCTGATACAATGTCGTTTTTTAGTAAACTAAATATGTAGATAAGTTTTTCGTTTAAAAACATGAAGTGCTGCGACGAAATACTATAATATATATAATATAATACTTTTGTTTCCTTGTATTCATTAAAACTAATGTATAAACGTCATCTTTTCTTGTATAATTCCAGCATCTATTCGAAATAACAATCACCAAACGAATAGATTTATTTAAAGCATCGCACACTAAGTTTTTTTAGCAGTAACTTGAACACTGCGCCGAATGACAAACAGAACGCCGAGCAGAACAGCAAACGGAACACCAGTTTGGATTGGACCACGAACGCATGTGCTAACAGATTTGCAAATCCTATCCATTCGCGTTTGTGCGCGTGGTCGATCCATCAGTTGTCGGTTTTTTTAGAATACATCAAAGACAAAGCGCATGAATGTGTTTGCAGGTTTGGATAGGACCACAAATAAAACGGTGAATGTGTGTGAGAAAAGTTTATTTATGTTGCTTCGAAGCAGATGGTTAATGCTAAGCTATCTTGAGCTGATATTATCTTTTTTTTATGACAACGTCCTGTTTTTTTTAATTTTTTTATTACCTGTTAAATACTCAAAATCGGAAGGTGTTCTCCTTGTAATATCTACTTCTAGCTTGAAACTTTAATTTACTTTTTTAACTTCGAACATTTTCTGCATTTCTATATATACCGCGTTCGTAAGTTCCGTAGTAAAGTGAACCGTTAAAATATATGGACAGTGTGACAATGTTTGCCCACTATGAAAGTATAAGGTGGAGAGCGCGCAAAGCAAATCAAGGACGCTCCAGCACAAACGACAACACTATTCGATATATGTATGGGACTCGCGACTATAAATGAATCCTTACGTACCCTAGTATATATAAATATGTTTGCCACCATCTTCTTGATTTTCTTCGCGGCTAACAAATAATGAATATAAATATACGCCGCTGCAGCTTCCATAGTGGTTTACAAGAAACTCTGGGAACAGCACAAACCCGTTCCATTCGTTATTCAGTTCGGTGAAATTAAAGTCCATTCTTCGTTCTGCTTGATATTCGCTTCATTGTTTTGTTTGTCGTTCGACGCAATATTCAAGTATGTACAAAGCTTAATAAGAACATATTGAAAGTTGTTTAAAAGATTTCGTAATTTAGCTAAATCGAAATGTTTATCAAAATACTTCCTGGATGATTTTCTTAAAGCAATTCATAACGTGGGCATTGTATAATGTATTACTCCCGATGTTGATACTATATACATAAATTAAATTTTACAGATTATTTTTAATAAAGATCTTTAGGAAGGCAAAAGCTTCATAGCACTCTATTCAATTTAGCAAAAAGTTCATGTGCATTGCTTCATATTTAATTTACTAGGACACATTGCAGGTATAGAGAAATATTTACGAAAAAGAATTCTAGGACAATTTCTCAGATTCTTCAAAAATATATAGGGTGTTATACTCTTGGCTTCTGGGTTGGAACCTCGTCGTTGTCGTAGCTTTTGCCGACGTTTCATCCACACTCTTTATGAGACATCTTCAAGATTGTTACTGCACACTTAATAACAGGGGGGAATATTCACTCCGGAGGGGTTCATATAAGGCTTGTTTTGGATTGATGGAACGGAAATGTTATGAATGAAGCGTGGCGGTTGCTAGGAGGTTTAATCAGTTTTGATTTCCACATGTAATGTAAGGGGTAGCCATTTTCGCGATTTAAATTGTTAGGATGTTTGAAAATCTCTATTGATTCATGGATTTTTCTGCTATAATAATGAGAATTGCGAGATACTTGTTACCCCTTACATCACACGTGGAAATCCCAATTGATTAAACCTCCTAGCAACCGCCTCACTTCATTGTTCCATAACATTTCCGCTCCAGCGACCCAAAACAAGCCCTATATAAACCCCTCCGGAATTAATAGCCCCCAGTCAGTGTGCAGTAACAGCCCTGAAGATGTTCCATAAGAGTGCGAATGAAACGTCGGCAAAAGCTACGACAACGACGCAGTCCCAACCCGGAAACCAAGAGTATAGTATTATTGACGACCGCGGAAGTCTGCGTACCAGAATATATGGGGTGTTCCGTTTAAAAAATTAAATCTTACGCTAGTTGATATAAAAAAATGTTAGCTGCAGCACTTGTTCCCGAATATTTTTTATTTGAAAACTTTTTCGCTAAATTGGTCAGGAAAGAAATTATCTTCCGCTCACGCATTAACTGGGCTCGCTGTATATACATACGTGATCGCCAAAAAGTCGGCATCCAATAGAAAAAAAAATGATTTCTTATCTAAATACAAGTCCTAGATTAAACAATTTTGACAAATAAACATGAATTAAAAAATAAACAAAATTTAAAGAAATATCCAAAAAGTGTTTTGAAATGAAAGGCAGTTCCCTTTCGTGAAATGTGAATCATTTAGTAATTTAGTCTAGCATCCATTTTGATAACTGTCAAAAATAATGTTTCATTAAAATAAAATTATTTAAACTAACCTATAACAAGAAATAATTTCTTCACTTATATATTTAGTAGAAATAGTTGGGTAATTTAAGAAATAACATAGAAATAATGAATATTTTGTTGCATGCAACTTATTTTAGTTTTTTGTTTATTTCAGAAGAATGGTTATTGATACAGTTTATAAAAAGATGCTAAGACACGATGATCATGATGATCATGACAGTGATCATGGAGATTCAACAGTTCTGGCGAAAACCGTTGCGATGTGTGTTCTATTCTTGGCATCTTTGACATTGGGCTTACTTCCTTTGCAACTCTCAAGGTGGTTCAAGTGGCAAACAAATCCAAAAAACAGCATTTACGTAAACCTTCTGCTCTGTTTCGGGGGTGGCATTTTACTTTGTACAACATTCCTTCATTTGCTCCCAGAAGTAACAGAAAGTGTAACAGAATTGCAAGAAGGCGGGTCTCTACCAGAAGTTCGTTTTCATTTTTCGGAATTGTTAATGTGCATAGGATTTTTTACAATGTATTTTGTTGAAGAATGCGTTCATGTTTATTTAAATTCGAGGCAAAAAACGTTAGACATGAAAGCGTTCAGTAGAACGTTTTCAATTAGAAGAGGTGATAACGAGGACACCGCCGCAATTTCACCAAATGATACCATGAAAAAAATGGAAGAGGCGACGATTCAAAACAATCAAGATTTTACTCACGACCACAGTCACGTCGGTCACAGTCATTTAATATTAGAAGATACAGTAGTAAAAAGCATCAGAGGATTGTTAGTAGTAGTCGCATTATCCGTCCATGAACTATTCGAAGGATTAGCCGTTGGTTTAGAATCTTCAGCATCTACAGTTTGGTACATGTTTGGTGCAGTTAGTGCACACAAACTTGTTATAGCATTCTGTATTGGGGTTGAACTGATTACAATACGAACAAAAACCATATTGGTTATTTTGTATGTGTTTATTTTTGCCGTTGTGAGCCCCCTCGGAATTGGGATCGGTATTGCTGTCACTGATGGCAGTGGTACTGAAGTGCCCTCTGTGATACTTCGAGGATTAGCATGTGGAACACTACTGTATATAGTATTTTTTGAAATTATTAAAAAAGATCAACAAGGTGGTCTTCTGCAATTTGTCTCTATATTAGTGGGTTTTCTGATTATGTTTGGATTGACAGTTTTGAGTAAGTATACCAGCAAATTTTAATAGTTATTATAGTAGTAGTAGTTTATTTAATGCAATAAAAATTACATTAAAAGTCAGGTAATGTAGATATATGTAAAATACATATAAAAGAGGAAAAAGTATATAAAGGTGTATAGGGCCTTTCTGTCAAAATATAGTACAAACATATAACACACACCTAAACATAAGCTCAGGATTAGTAATTTAAAAAGTCATCCACACTATAAAAAGCATTGTCTAAAAGAAATTGTTTAATTTATTGTGTATTTTCGGACCCCAATAATCGATGTACTTTTGGGTGGTCGTTAAACGATGATACGGCACTTTCAGTAAGTCTCTCCCGCGCGTATCGTATATATGCGTTTATAATATGTGTTAAACGATATACAAGGCCCCCTCCTATTTTTTTTTTATTTTGAATTACGAAAACTAACGTAAAAAAACTGCCGATTTCTATTTTTTTTTTTGGACTATGTAACTTTTGGTGTTATCAACAGCTCAATTGCATTTCCGATGTCACCGGAAATGATGCCAGGTTTCTTATCTTAAACAAAACACCTTGCATATTTTAATATGTTTGAAAGGATATTGGAAAGACGAATCCAACGATATCACACATGTTATGCATAAACTTAAGAATTATCGCGATATGCAGCAGTGAAGGTGTTGTTAATTTGTTCTTGTTTCTATGCTAAGTTGGCTATGAAAAAGCACTAAATTATCCCTTGTGATGTTCATCCAAAGAATTCGTTGCTAGGCAGCGTAATCACAATTTAGGAGTGTTTATTCAAACACAGACATATCCACTTTCACTAGTTTCGAGAAGAACGATAAAAACTTATTACTCCCAAGATGTTAAAATTAAAATTATGAACTAAATGTTACGTCATATTTGATGACATAGTATGTATGATATTCAGACAGGTCGGTTTTTGTTTGAACTATGTTTTAAAAGAAAATTCTTGATTTCTTTTTATAGAATATCTTTATTTAAACAAACATTAATTAAAATTAAATTCGAAATATATATTAAGAGTATTAAATATATATAGCAAAGTCATCTTCCAAGCAACCGCATCCATCTTCATCATGCTGATGGTTTTATTTACCTAGAAACCATCCTCAAGGCCATCTTGTCCATTTGCCGCTAAAATTTTCCAATCAATGTTTAGATACAGAATACTTTGCCATTCAATGTCGTCATTATTAAACTGTTTTTCCAACAGTCTTTGTTATTTTTCTGTTCATGGGATATGGGTTTCCCTGCGTCATATTTTCTGGATTACGGTTTTGTTCATCGCGATCGTTCTTTACAATAGTAAGAGATTAGATAAGATTGTTTTTCATCGAATTTAGAAATCGTGCTATCTTTGAATTTAATAGTCGTAGACCCATCCTTAGGAACATACATATATTTTCAAAAAAATTTTCTTTAATTCCAGAAATTTTGCTCTACGTATTTGCCAATTTTTGAATGTCATCTAAATACCAATTTGTTCCTAAAGAAGAAACTTGGCCTATTTTGTTATAAATTTTATTACACAATCACATTGGGCTTTTTCGGCAGAACCAAAAACATTTTCTTCTGGCAAGTAGGAATGTCCACGAACCGGGAGACAAGGTATTAAATCGGTACCATCAACTGGAGATTCCGTTCTCAGCCGAAAGCACAAAAGATGGACACAAAAATGCGCCTTTTTGTTCTGCCCGCCGCGGCCAACAATTTCAAGTGCTTTACGTGGTTTAAATTTGATGATCCTAGGTATATGAGCAAATCCGATTCAATTTCAGTTGACCCACGGCCAGCGGCCCACAGCGGGTTGGGGATTTTCATTGAACGTCTACACAACAAAAAGCATATGAGGTTATAAACTGAATATATCTGACGAGTTAAGTGGATATGTTTGGTTTTAATTGACCGTCGCTATTTTAGTCAACTGCTACTATGGAGTTTGTTGCGTTTTGTGAAGTTTTAACCGATAAATGGTTAGAAAAGTATAAAAATATTCTAATAGTATGAAAATCTCTTTTTTTCAGAAAGCGGTTATGTCTGAGTATGAATGAACGCTCCTCAATTACTGTTATTTTTTCACTTTACCGAACACTGTTGGAGTTAAACATACTTCAGCACACTCCGTCCCACACAAGTCGATCATATCATTCGGTTGTACGGTTGAAAAATCCACGAATTTCCGAAACACATGTTCCGAATTAATTAAATAGCTTTTGTGTGCCATACTACCCGGCAGTTCTCGGTATAATAATTGTTACAGTTAATTAATTATGGTAAGTTCTTTCAAATTTGTCAGTTTTTAATAGAAAACATGCCTATTTTCCAGGTATTTTATGTTGTTACATTTAGGATGGTTTTCGTACAAAATATGTAAAATAAAGCTGGATTGATTTTAATATTCGATAAATCTGGCAATAATTATCACACACAAATTGTTCAATAATTTGCATCTTATTATTTTCTGTCACATAGTTAGTCTTGTAGATTTTATCCTATCTACCCTACCGGTTATTTATTTAACACAAAATTCTTTCAAATATTTCTGGCTCTATTGTATTAAAATTGCACGGTTCATTCATAGGCCATCGTAAAAGCAACAATATAAAAAAGCTGAAAAATAAGTGTACTGTCTATCAAAAACTAACAAATTTAAACAAACCTGCCGTAATTCATTAATTGCAATAAATTTCAATAAACTAAGGAAATAACAGCAATTAACAAAACATGTAAAAACAGGGAACAGAGAAAATGACGATAACGAAGAGAGAAAATATGAAAAACAAAGAATTTAATAACAAATAACAAGCATAATATTCATTTCCAAAATTAAGATTTGATAAGTTGTAATTACATTGGATGTCGTCACCATGAGACTATTTGCCGCCTTTTCTTTTCATAAAACCAAGAATGTATTTCCAATGATATACATACGTTCGTCTTTCCATTACATTTCTAAAAACGTAAAAATATGTAGACCAAAATATGAACACCAGAAATGCAATTGGACTATCCATAACACCAGAAGTTCGCAAAAGCTCATAAAAAATAGAAATTCACCCGTTTTTTTCTAAAAACGCTGCACAGAGACAATAATCCCTTATATTTTTAAAATAATAACAATTTATAGTAAAAATTACAATACGTTTATTTAATCCAATAAAATATGTAGTTGCTCTAACAAAAATTGTGTTGTTGTCACACGTTTTATTATATTTATTGTTATATGATCTATATATTTTTCTCCGTGTAGCATTTGCTGTTCAAAAAATTCTATAGAAGCGGATATACTTTAGAACCTTACTATAGATCAAACCCTGAAACATAGATCTGCTGCTTTTCTAGTATAGATCTGTTTAAATCGAAAACATAGCGTGCATAACATTCTTAGGGTATGGCCTGAGTAGAGCGAGTGTCGAGTGTTTTACGAGGCGGTAAATGCATATTGGCACTTACAGCGCCAATATTTCTAGGTTCTAGTATCTACAAATTACAGGTTGATAGTTGATTTAATTGTTGTTCGACGTGTTAAATAAAAACGTGCTTAATTGCAATTTTAAATACTTTCAAAACATACGTAGGTAAATACCCAGATAATTGTACGTGCTTCTTCAAGGGTAATAACCGGGAATTTATTTACACATAACAAATGCGAAGTACGAGGGACGTTCAGTAATTAACGAGAACTGTGGAAAAAAAATAATTTATTCAATGACAATGAAATTTACACTACTTTTCAATGTAGTCTCCACCAACATTTAGGTACTTCTCTCATCGCTTTGTCAGATTTCTAATTCCAGTGCTGAAGAATTCTTGACCTTGGTGTCCGAGCCACTTGTGTACAGCTTGTTTGACCGCTTCCTTGTCTTCGAACTTGGTGCCGCGTAAAACTCATTGACCGGCCTGAACAAATGAAAGTCGGACGGTGCGAGGTCGGAGCTGTAAGGAGGATGTGACAACACCTCCCAACCCAAGTTTTCGATCATCTCTCGCGTTTTCTGGGCAGTATGGGGGCGGGCGTTATCGTGCAGAAGAATCATACATTTTGAGAGAGCACCCAGGCGTTTGCTTCGTATCGCAGGTTTCACTTTATGTCGAAGCAAATTATAATAGTACTCACTGTTCACAGTACGTTGTCCTTCTAAATAGTCACAAAAAATTGGGCATTGGGAGTCCCAGAAGACCGTTAACATCACATTACCGGCAGACGCGAGAGTTTTGATTTTTTTCTTAGCGGGCGAATCTGGATGTTTCCATTTAAGACTTTGCCGTTTAGATTCAGGTTCATAGTGGTAAATCCACGTTTCATCGTAGGTTATAACACGGTCTAGAAACTCATTACCTTCCGTTAAAAACCGCCTTTGAGTACAGAACAAATGCCAACACGGGTGTCTTTATGGACAACTGTCTTAGAACCCATCTCGATCAAGTTTTGCAATAGTTCAGCTTGTCATGAAGGATTTTATACACAGTTTCAACACTAACATTACGCAAATCAGCTATTGTCACGATTTTTATACGCCTCTCATCGAGAATAAGGTCATTTATGCGATTTTGTAGCGCGCCGGTCGACACTTCAATGGGTCGTCCGGAACGATGAATATCGGTGACACTTGCTCTGCCCGATTTAAACTGTTTAATCCACTTATACACGTTTCCGCGGCTTAAACACTTTTCACCATACTGTTTCAACATTCTCGAGTAAATTTCGACCTTCGGATAACATAAATGTTATCACTGAACGTTGCTCTTCACCGTACACGTTTCGAGAGGAGCCGACATTTTGAAACGAACAAGAGAGGTTATGTTTGCGTTTATTTCTTTCAAGCAGCTGACTTAATTTGTCCCCGAGGTTGCCAACTGGACCCACAAAAAGTTTGATCTAATAATATTCAGTAGTTTTCCTGCTAATGCAGTTTATCTCGTTAATTCCTGAACGTCCCTCCTAATATAAACAAAACACTAACACATCTAGATAGTTACCACATTTTCCGGGATTAAGGAGGTCGTAGCAATTGTGGCACTCCCGATCTACAAAAGCTACCACTGTTATTTTTTTACGATTTTCCTTTTTCTATGGTTTAAACAAGAATTGACTCTTGGAAAAAATCGGTTTTAGAATTTCTGTATTTCAAAAAATCCGATTTCGAATTCGAAGTTATTTGCAATGCTCTTTGGTTTCACGATACATTTAAACCGGCAGAACCGACTCTTTATTCAATACCAAATCAGCTACCCGATTTGCAAATTTTATTTACAAAACTGGCTATATGCAAACTGTCTTTTTTTTCAAAACCCCCTTGATGTTTTAGGTTTGATATGCGGTTGTTGGCCGCCTTTTATAATTTCTTGCAAATTCCTTTAGAACAAACAGCCAGCTTTGCAAATAAAGGTCTTATACAGGATGTTATGGGGGGGGGGGGGGGGGGGGTCTGGCCCAAAATATGCAAAAAAGCTTCAATGAACATGGGTCCGCAAATGGACGGTTTCGAAGTTATGGAGGATTATTTATTTGTGTAGCATTTTTGCATTTTTTTGGTTAATTTTCTTTCATTCGCAAAGACCTGCATTTTCTTATCGTAGTTGACATAGGTTCTGTCAAACATACAGTTACTCTAACATTGAATTAGTCGACATGCATTTCACATATAGTCTTGCTAATGGGAATGTTAGAGGAGCTTAACGTCTTTATGTTGACGCTCATCCCAATCGCTTGATCTCTTTAGTTCGTACTTTTGTTAGACTGCATCAAAGATTGCGTAATACCGGATCATTTGGGAAACAGTCCCATGATTCCGGGAGACCGAGGTCGGTATCCAATCCTGAGGCAGAAGTGGCAAAGAATATCAGCCGAGGTAGGAATTAGTGTTCCGCTTGTTTGGAGAATCTTCCACGAGTAGGAACTTTTTCCCTATCATGTACAACGAGCGCAGGCCCTAAATTCCCTTGATGATCTATGCAATAATTCGCAGATTATTTTACCAAACCGATTAACAGGCGCTGCTTGCCTAAACTTTCTGCAGAACACAATAGGTAATCTTTCAAACGAAATTCCTTTGAACCAAAGGCTTACAGTAGGGTTACAGTAGGTTGACAACCTACTGTAACACCCTGAATATTTTCTTTGTGAAATTATACAAAAAGATAAAATAAAATATACTCCGTACATAATCTAATAATAAAATAAAACCGCAAAAAGTTATTACAGAGTTAGCGGTAACGCATTTTCCGTTACGTTTTACAGCCATTTTTTGGATTATAACGTAATATAACCCAATCGTTGCAAACACGTTTGCTGTGCGTCGGAGAGTAAACGTTATATTTGGCACGTCATGTTGTGAAACGAAAACAACATGCGTTACCAAATGGTTCTTACTTACTTCTTATCGCTCGGCATGTGTTCTAACCTCACACTGTGCATGTATAATGTAACGGATAAACGACAGTTAGCTGTGCAGAATTAGTTGTGCGCATGTGGAGTTATAAGAACTAAATTCTGATTAGGTCCGTTATTTCTAGAAATAATGTTATTTATTTAGGTATACAGTATAAATTTTACCAAAATTTTATGTTACGGATCATAACGGCAATTTTTATAAGGAAAAATGGACTACCGCAAACTCTATAATGTGTACTGCAAAGAAAAATAGCATATGTATAGAATACGTTATGCGGTTTACACATAAAATATTTGCCTAACTTATGAAAATCGGTTTTATATTTAAAAACCGGCAATTTTATCAAAGAAATCTAATTTTAAATACTACTTTTCTATTTTTCTTTTATTTTTCTACACCGAGAAAAATATACCTATGCTTAAAATAATATAGATTGTATATATTATAAAATGTGTGACAGCAACACTTTATCTTAAATCCAACTATAATTTTTGTTAGGGCAACTACATATTTTGTTAGATTAAATAAACGTGTTGTAATTCCTAGTATAAATTGTTCTTATTTTAGAAATGCAAGATTGCTGTCCCAAAATTTTTCTCTGAATAGAAGTTACTTTTTCAAGTATTATTTGTAATTGAAAATATATTTGGTAGTTGTATATATGTCGTATACATCTGATTATCTTCGAGAGCTCCCGCCAGCTATCTATGTACGTTTTAAACAAATTCTAAGTAATCGATCGTAATGAGTCCCATTAGTTAACAATTGAATTTACAAAACCTGTTCGTATTTCAATAGAGTATTCAATTCCTTGGCATATCCATATACAATTAAACAGGTATTCAAAGCCGGAATTAATAGGCTTTAGTTGTAGTCATAAGGTGAGTAATAGTTGCTTTCGTGCCTATATACATATATAAGAAGTTAAATTCCATGGCTTGTTTCTCTTTGGAGTTTTCTACGCGCTTCTTAGAACTTTGTGTATAGAAACCGTCGTCTAGTAAATAATCATCGAGGAGGGAAAACCCATTTCGCAGGTTAAAATAACGTGCACATACATATGTATATACCGAGCAGGTGAACATACATAATTTATTGCACTTTTCAATACTTGATGTACACGTGATTACCGTTAAATTTAATACAGCCTTTCTACAATTTATATATCTTTTATGTAGAACAACATGAATATCGAAGTTACCTTAGAACATTCGAAATAATATAGCGAACATATTTAGTTTGCATTCCTAAACTGAAAACGTAAATATTGTGTTTACCGCGCAGACATAATTGTACCTATGTACATATGTAGTCTTGAACTCTGATAAACCTGTTTATTATCGCTGCAGAAAGTGCATACGTACAATGTGAAAATAAAGAGTGTAAGCATATCTCATTAACTGAAGACAGAATATTTCGCGTTTCAAGAGGGACCCCCTGTAAAAATTTGCTTTAAAATTAGGTATTTTAAAGCATTTGTGATTATGCAAATATATCTAGTTACTCTTAATATTTTATTACAATAAGTAGATTTTGTTTTTGTTTTCGTAGTTGTTATAGATGCGATTGCTATGATCGTATTTTCACGTTTACGTTTATACTTATTACTAACCTGGGCAAATATGCGGTAACCGCCAGAGGCGTGGCGAGCGCATAAAAGTTTACACATAAAATAGAAGGTAATAAATAAATTATAAAACGTGCTGAAACTCTTATCGTTTTAAAAGTCTTCCGTGAAATCACAAACTGGGTAACATCTGTTAAATATTTGAATCATTAGATATGTTTCCACAGCTGTTTCAGTCAAGTGAGTACGACGTGCGGAATAAATGTTTTTTAATGCCGAAAACGACCGTTCGACATCTAGCGATATTATATTTGCATATTTAAAATAATCTTTGAAACAACTTAATGCATCTTCACACGCACCTTCACAAATTTGTCTTAATATAAGAAAATCGGGGTCTTTCGTATATTTTCGTATTACACACCAATTTGTTTCGCCTTCTACAGTGTATAACTGCGCGTGAACATCATTCACAATTTGAACAGAATCCACTAGCGACATCGAAACATTTTGTAATTTTTCTATTCCCTCCGCTAGTCCGAAGTAATTGTTGTGAATAGTTTGTAAATATTTTTTAACCTGTCTATCTTGAAATATTTCCTGGCTTTTCTTGATTGCTGCGGCTTCTGCCGGATTGAATTTTAAAACTACCTTCTTTACTTGATCAAAATATTTGTTGTAGTAAAACGCAGCCTGCAACAATGTTCCCCAACGTGTAACAATCGGCTGTGGTGGTTCAGGTAAATCAGGACACAGTTTGTGAAATAGTCGGGTACGTTTCGGGGACTTTAGAAACCCTGCCTTTGTACTAGCAATCAATGCATTTACTAGTGGAAAACATGTAGGAATCGTTTGTGCCGCAAGATTTAGAGTATGGATTTTACACGTTACATGTAAGAAATTACCACTGTGTTCTTAAAGAGATCAGCCCAAAGAACGCATGTTTGCGGCACCATCACTCATAAACATTAAAAGTTACTTACCGCGGGAAAAGATGAAGAATCAATGTAATGATTGAAAATGTGGACAACATAATCCAACAAATGAGGTATGGAAAGCTTCAACATACGCGCATCGACATTGTCAATCCCACAGGCGTTGGATTTTAGCAGTCTCAACGACTCAAGGACATCAACAGATGTGAACCTTTTGAATGAAAGCTTGTGGGTGAAAGAACCCGGATTCTTGTAATTTATGGAGGCAGCTACGGGAGTCACAACGGGGCACGCAAAATGTTGATTCAGAGTATTCACGTCTCTCAAATTTTCAAGGATGTCGGGTTTTATAGCACCTCATTTCTGACAGACTTATAATATTAAAAATGCGCCGGTATCTTGGTTTTGCGGTAACGCTGCAGAGCTGAATTTCTAGTTTTAATCATAAGTTTAATATTGTAAGTCAGCCATGGAGCGGGAGGTCTAGTTACCAAGATTCTTCTAAATGGAGCGTGTGTATTGTAAACCCGGATAATATTCGAGTTAAAAAATGAAACCTTGAGATCAGCAGTAGGCAAATCGAAGATTAGTAACCAGGACCCAGCATAGAGATCCCTGACAACCTTTTAAACTATCTTGCAAAAAACGTCCTACTTGAAGCCCTTTGTAACCTTATATTAATGGTACACGCTACTCCCATATGATCGGAAAATGCGACCTGGAATGTCCCTGGTCTATGGAAAGGTGTCTGGCTGCTAACAATCATCAAATCTAGGAGGGAAGAAGAGGAAGACGGAACACATGTTGGTTAAAACAGTTTAAATGACAGTATAATATAGAAAAATATGTGACAGAAACACTTTATGTTAAATCGAACTATATTCTCTTACAGCAACTATATATTTCATTTGATTAAATAAACGTGTTGTAATTCTTGGCATAAATTGTTCTTATTAAAAAAAAAGCAAGGTTAGCTGTCCCAAACTTTTTCTCTGTGACATTTACCCTTAATATATTTTCAAAATTATTTATCAAGTTTTGGTTCTAAACTCTCTGCCAAACAAATTTCACCGCCACCAACAAACAATTGAGGTAGAGGGATGAAATTAACAAGAAACAAATAATTATAAAAAGTTGAAAGCGAAAAATTGTAATAGCTTTGAGCAGTAAAGTTCGTCATAATCGATTTCTCACTGTCTTACGAACATCTACCACCATTCCGCCAAAAAAAATGAATTCGTCGTTAAAGACAATGTTCTGCCCTCGGAGTAGTCGATCTTGCTGTCATTGTAGCCTAGCGGTTTTATGTGTTGCTGTTAATGGAAGACATCTGGGCATTGAAAATGGAGAATAAAGCACATGTTGTGGCGATGATCTCCATTGTAATTAATACCATATTGGCTGAACTAATTTCTGAAAGATGCTTGTCGAAGACGGTATTCTTCTTTCTCACTCGCAACATGAGGATGTCAACTCCTGGGCTGACGGCAGACGATTGTAGACCATATCGATGGCCTAGTGGCAATAACTCGTATTAACATTTTTCTGGGTTTTCAGGAAACAAGAAAAATCAAATTAAATTGTTTTCTTTCGTAAATATTAAAAGGTTTAGAGTACTTTTTAAGTTATTAGGACAGTTGCTGTGAAAACAAATTTGTTGTTTACATGTACGCATGAGGAAATCTAATTAGATATCCTCATTTGTACGTTTTTGTCGAGTAAATTACTACAAACGCCTCTACAGAACTGAACAAATCGTATTGCTACAAATTCTGACGCGGCAGTAATCCCAACTACTGGCTTAAACCGCCAGTACTACTGGCTTAAACCGCCAGTAGTTGGGACTACTGCCGCGTCAGAATTTGTAGCAATACGATTTGTTCAGTTCTGTAGAGGTGTTTGCAGTAATTTACTCGATAAAAACGTACAAATGAGGATATCTAATTAGATTTCCTCATGCGTACATGTAAACATCTACTTCGTATATATACGATTTAAAATATTGAAATGCCATTACCTTCCACAAAGCTATGCCGACGAGATGTATAACATCGAAACGCGCGTCCATGGATGGTGGATAGGTGATGGCATTACTTTTCAATTACATTTGTTGTTAATATTATATTTGATGCGTGTATTGCAAAAAAAATAAAATTAATTGCTATGCACGCTAATACGTGGTATTACTATAACATTAAAATAAAATATTTCTATTGGTCCAAGCGTCGCATGTTCTTGCACAATGTTGCCGCCCAAAATAATCATCAAAACTCCGTAAACATCCTGATTTCCCCAAATTTGATGATACGTTTTATTGCCACTAAGCCATCGATATATTACATGCCATCATAATAGAACTCCCAAAAAAGAATAACCGTTTCAAGTTATCACGAAAGCCAACAATACGCTTCTCTGAAACTTCAACATTTCTTTTCTTCATACCCTCCACATTATTATAAAGGAAAACTTGATATTAAAGAAGAGTACTGACAGATCTTCTTACAGTTCTCTGAAAATACTTATTAAAGATACACTTTCAGTTATTAAAGCAACTGCTACAATAACCTGTCGTTCTTTTGCCCTGAAGTTTTTATCATTACTTATTAATTGATGGATAAATGTTTACCCACAATTTTATTTTCGTAGTTTAATTTTTTTTTCTAGGCAATCAAAATAGATCGTATGCTAAATATATTAATTTCAGTTACATAAAGTAATGTAATTATTAAAAAAAAACAATATCTTTTCAATATATTTTGGTTTCCGTCGGTGATTTAACTCTGGTTTTAATTAATTTTGCTTCCACTAGTTCTGGATACTAGTAGTAATTGAATTAAGTTATATGTAAATATCGCATGATATTTAAATATTTTATCTAATATTAAAATTATTACCATTTTAAAATAATATTCTTTTATCCACGCACTTATTTTGTTTTGTTTTACTAATTAAATATAATCTACATAAATATTGCAACTTATATCAGATAAGGTGTAATAAACTATCGATTAAATTCGTTAACCCGATTAGCTCCAACCAGTGAATAATCATTTATGGAAACAAACATTTTAACTATGTTGCATAGAAATGTTTTATAATGACAATAACTATAATGTTGTTTTTCTTTTGCAGCTGCTCACGAGCACAGCCACAGTCATGACCATCACGAAGAAACAACTACTCACATAACTTATTATAGATTAAACTAGCGTGTAAATCGTACTGTGATATTAATGTTAAGTTTGAGATTTATTTATATGAGTTATTTAGTGTATGTCTTTCATGTATCTATATATGTATGTATTAATCTTGAATGTCTATTATTGATATACATCATTTAGTAAGACTGTTAAATCATATTTGTACATATGTAATTAAAATTGTCTAAAATATCAAAACTATGTACTTTTTCTACGAATAAAATCATTTCAAACTATAGGTAGCTGAATTTCATATTTATATTTTACATTCGAAGTTTAATATTTTTTCTAGTACGTAGCTATAAGATATACATGTAAAAAGTGCCTAGTAACAAAAACCAAAATAATGCTAATGCAGCTCATGGTATCGTTGGAATCACTCTCGGCGAAAACAATGCGAGAAGAGAAAAGCGCTAGCAAACGTTTCTGTCTACCCGGCGCCATCAGCCCCGTTATGAGCACAATCCCTTCTCGCCGTTGTTATTCGACTCTCGGGTTTATGCCACCAATCTCCACAAACAGCACTAAAATATATTTCTTGGCGCCATCTAGTGCCAAGAGGTATAATCATACCGTCTACAAAATAGCGAGTAATTCCATTTCATATTTATTGTTTTTTAAATTTCGCTCATTCTACCTTTTTGTGTTCTTGAGTAGAGCAGTATAGAAATATGTACATACAATAATATTAGTAGGTATCTATGCTCTAAAATGAAATGCGCAATTCTCTTTTCCTACATAGAGCTCGCAATTGGTATCGCGTGAACGGTGAGAAATAGAGGGTTAGTTAAAGCTAAAGAGGGTTAGTTTTCTATAAAAGAAAATAAAAAAAAATTACAGGGAAAATTAAAAATTGTTAAGTTGCTCATTTTGTGTAAAAGATAACGAAATAGTACTTGGGTATTATAAGGGTACGTTTTATACTAGTGAAACCTAATGGGTATGAGAGTAGCACCAAAAAAAATTTGTGAACTTCCGATGTTATCGGTAGTGGTTGCAGTTTTTGGCCGTCCCGAACGTTCATCGTCAACCAAACTAGTACGACAACGTTTTAATTAAGCTGCCCAAAATGTCACTATGCGAAATGGTGCAGAATACCCGTAAACAGCGTCCACCTCTGCTTTAATTTGCATGGGCGTTGCTCTCCTGATTGCCTAATTCGAAAGCAAGCGAAAATTGGACCATTTACAAGAACGCTAGGTAAAATTTCTTAATTACACTGTAACTTGAAAATAAATGAAAATCGGATAAGAACATATGAATACTTTTTACACTATTTTCACGTGTATAATACACTCCTGGAGTTTGACATGTTCCTTCCGACTCACCCTGTATATAACGTCCTCAATTTAAAAAAACACAACTTGATATGCCATGTCTTTTTTAAATACTTTGTATATTGCAAATATTTTTGTATTGTAGTTCCAAACGCCCTATATTTACCTACGAAATTTGTTTCCAAAAAAACTTACCCATTATTATTTATACAATAAAATTTTGTACAGAACCGATCTTCACAAATACTGTATTTGCGAAAAGAAATTCAAATTAGGGCTTTATAGAAGCTGCTTTTCGTATAACAGACCCAACGTCTACGAGGGTCACGCTATATATTTTGAGATACAAGAAAACTACAAGTCTTTTTACGAAAATGATTTTATTTATGTTCACAATAATCTCCTCCTGCATTAATACACTTTTGTAACCGAAGTTTCCACAACGTAAAAGCGTGAAGCCGGTCATCTCTTGAAATGCTCTCAAAAAATAGATGAATTGCTTCATCTATCTCATCCTCCGTCGTAAAACGTCGACCACGTAAATGTTTCTTTAGGTTGAAGAACAACCAGAAATCACGCATGGCCAAATCAGGCGAATAGGGTGGATATTCAATGACTTTTACCTTATTTTCACGTAAAAATTTAACTGTGTGACGATGCATTGTCGTGATGCAACATTAACCCGCGAATGTTGGCTGACTCAGAAACTGCAGGTAAACATTTTGTGGTGTACCAGTTTGCTGTGACTGTACGTTGATTTTCCAGCTTCATTGCTTTTACTAATCCGGTAATACGGAAGAAAACGTACATAACTTTCTTGACAGCCCTTTGCCTTTTGGCCATTGTTGGTGTTGGTGCATCTTCGTGGATCCACACGCGGCTCTCCTGGCGGGTAGGAATATCGTAAAATGGGATGTAAATTTCATAACCTGTTACTATTTTTGATAGAATGCGATGTTCACCATTATTTAACATTTCCAATGTTTCCCGAGCGATTCTTACTCGCTCTGCTTTTTGGAAATCGGAAAGCAGCGTGTGTGGCACCCAACGAGTAACAATTTTTTTCATCCAAAGATGATCATGTAAAATTGAATTTACTGTTGCGGATCCAACACCAAGAGTTGCTTCAATCACTTGATAGGTGCATCTTGGATCTTCGTCGATCATACGTCTCACACTCTCAATGTTTCCAGCGGTAACTGAAGAAGAGGGCCTACCGGTACGTTCCTCATCACCAAGCGATATTCGTTCTCTTTTAAATTCGTTATACCAGCGAAACACAGTTGCAGGTGAAGGACTTTCATTATCAAATGCGAGTTGCAATCGTTCAAGACTTGGTTGTTCACTTAAACCGATCTTAAAATCGTAGTAAATCATTGCGCGTACATGTGCTCTTGACAAGTCCATGTTTCGATGACAAATCGTACCTACCACGTTTACTCTATGACAGCAGCGACTCAATTGACAGTCAGAGTCTATTACTTAAGGATGGTGGTATTTAGAAATGCAGTGTTGCCAGCTCTAACTTCTCTACTTTTGTGGCATCTCAAAATATATAGCGTGTCCCTCGTATAATGCAATACCGTTAGAACTCCAGCAACTATCCGGCAAAACTAGATGTGAGCGGGCATTCTATACTTGTGTGATAATATATTATTTTTCTTTTTTTTCGTGACTAACTGGAAGATATATTTTCTCAATTCGTTTTTTCATGTAGTTTTAATTTACTTTGGTGAGAATTGAAAACTAATCAACGGCATCATGCTGATCATGACTGACATTCTCTGCTATTTGATCTTTAGGTATTATGTTTCTCTTTTTTGTTATTGTATTATACTACTTTTGTCTTTTTTATCAATAAACTTATTAGCATTATTATTACTATTATTATAGAGCAAGGCGCTACTCATGAAACATTCTGTATATTAGAAAAATAAATTATGTATTGTAATTAATATTACAATACATAATAATGTTAATTTTATTGGGTAAATGTAGGAAATCTTAGGATATAGACACAGTATAATCTTAAAATGGGATCTTTAAACATTTTGCTTAGTTTATTGCTCAAATCAAATATACGAAAGGTATTATTAGGTATGATCCAAAATTTTACAACAAAATACATACGCATTTTACTTTTATATCAAAGTTTTAGAATATTCGCCTATCTATCCCAGATTTAGCTGAATATTTGAATGCTTAATAATTTTATTTTAAATTTTAATAATTTTTGTTTTATTACTCACCTAAAATGCTACTACTCACAACAGTAATACCATCTTTATTCCTCTCTTTTTTAAATCCAAAACTTTGATCTGCGGTCAGGGTGTTCAATTTCGAAAACCAATTTCTTGAAAGAGAAAACTTACTACTGCATATACTTTTATCTTTACATTAAAACATATTCTTTTGCATAAACTGTGAAAAAAATAAAATTAATAATTACCTTATTAAATATTTTCAAGAAGATCGTTTGAATAGGTAAAACAAGTATTCATAACGTTATTGTTACTCAATGACATTATCATTAATTTATTTACACACTTTTTATATCGTTTCTGATAGATTTTCTGGCTACCTATGTGATGACGTACTTCTTACATAACATTTATTAGTAAAAGTTATTCAAAAATAAAAACTATATTTATTATAAATTAAGAAAGAAATCTCAAGATGGCCGTAATTATTTTACATATTTTGAGTAATGCCTGCCGTTGCACAAAGGGCCTGAATACCTGGCAAAAACCACAAATTTTTAAGTACATTTAATGGAGTTTTTTCTCCCCAAATCATTAAGTCAACCTGGATGTCTAATAAAAAGGGAAGCGTTGCTACTTGAAGACCCAGCTGAGTGAGTCGTTCTTACATCAAACGTATACGAATTTGAAGTAAAGATCAGCGCTCAAGTTTTTTATTGCAATGGATCTTATACCTGGAAGTAAATTCAGTATCTATACTATACTTTACGATACAACTGCGTGATAAAACAGCTCCCCAAATATCAGAAGAGGATTCAAGCCTTGAAAATCCACCTAAACCTATTAGAGCCAAATAAATAAAACTAGAAAGGAATATGTCTGAATATGGTGGTTCCTTTTCCTCCTTACCATTGGACAAACACCGCACGTTAGTCCACGTGGGTTCTTGAAATTGTGAATAAAGTATAGGTGTTAGACTGAGAACAGAAACAGTTTCACTACTTTCACGCCATGTAGAACGATTTGATGTAGCAGAGATTTTATCGGTTTCTACATCTCCGCAAGAATTCTCAAGGGTATGTCGTCGTCACTGCCAGCCGCGTCACTCCCATAGTTATCTAAATTATTACGTATTTCTACTTCTACTGTTTCCTGAATATCACCAGGTACCTAGTCACTAACAAGATCTTCATCATGCATATTTTCTTCGTCTGTGAGTTCGTCGGGGAGTTTCGGAACTATAATCATAAGTGCCACAATACCTTCTCTAAATTCATTAGCTGATATACTATCAACTGCCTCTCCCAATTTTTCATATTTTGGGGGGTTGTTTCCCTAAACAAATATTTGTTATAGGAAAAATTTTTACGCCATCGTTAAGAGCATGTAAAACTGTTTAAATCTTGTCTTAACTTTTTTTTTATGTCTCTCATAGTTTCTGGGCTATTGAGTCAAATAGTGAAGAGTAGTGTTGAGCTTAGGGTGCTTTACACTGTCCCCACTGTCTAATACCATTTGATCGATAACATATGTAATGGGATTATCAACAATATATTTTTTGCAAGTTCAAGTAACTCAACCTTTAATAAAGTATTGTCAGCACCAATTTCTTTCGCAAGAAGCCATTCAATCAATTCTTGCTTCTTCCAGGCAGAGGTAAGCAATTTTTCGGTTCGGACTGAGTGGTAAGGAGCATTGTCCATGACAATCACAGAGTTTGGTTCAAGAAAAGGTAGTATATTTCTCATCCACTCAGTGAACACTTCGCTGTTCATGTCATCATGATAATCTCCTGTTTTCCTCGATTCGAAAAAGAGGAGACCATTTTCAACGAAACTATCATCACTACCAATATGCAATATAATTATGTAAACGTTTTCCTTTTCCTGCTGGATTTTTCAGTCCCATGCTAACTACTTCCACAAATGCTTGTCTTGCCGTAAGTACTGTGGTGTCTTCTCATATTTTTCGTTTTGTATGACTTGCATTGACCCAAGTTTCGTCTAAGTAATATATCTTTCTACCATCTGCACGAAATTTCCTGATGTTGGTTAAATATCGACGTCCCCATAATACAATATCTTGCCGTTCCATTAAAACACTGTTTCGATTTCGCTTCATCTATTTAAACCCCCCAACTTCTATAAGATCTTTCATAATGTCGTTCTTTTCAATGTGGGCAAAGTATCGTCTGTATTAACAACCTATAAGAGTAAGACAAATATATTTATATTTACACTCAATATTTTTGTGCATGTTGGTAATTCGTTCTTCAAGAAAAAGGAATGCATGTGTCTTCTAATTATTGACTTTTGCGTTTCGTCCAAAGAATCATATATTGTATGACGAAGACGTTTTTTAGAGGGTGAATTAATAAGTCCTGTGATATCCATTTCTTTTACAATATCTCACATTGTTCTTTCACCTAGTCCACACATAACCACATCTAATGTAGTAAAAATATACAGCTTCTGTACTGTTTGAACTTATTATTTTAGGACATATTTTTTTCATTTCTAAAACATTTGCGAGATTTCTATAAAGTTTTAAGAACTACAACTGAAATCTAAAGTTTTGGCGACATTTTTGCGAATTTGCCCCACTGTGTGTTGGCTATAACTACAGTAAGTGAATGTAAAAGTTAAGTGTGAGTATAAATAGTAATAATACAAATAATTCTTCATGAACATAATTCATGTGAGCGCGCCGGATGTTGAGCGTTCTAGTCCCGATTAGGATTAATGGTATTTTTTCTGGCGGATGCGGTATACTTTTCAAGTCACCGTTCACATCTTGGGGAACAATTAATCGCATTTCACCCTTACTTTCACTACAATCGTTATCGTTACTAGCGTCATTGTACTTCACTTTTTCAGTCGTCCTCAGTTTAATTTAAATTCCAGGTAAATACCAAAATAAATGCCTATGTATATCTTTTTGCTGAAATGTATTAATAAAAATAATGTATTCGCATCCTTTAAATTGCAGTGTACATACAACAACGGCTACTTTGAAGATTCTTACGAGATATTACAACAAACAAATTGGTGTGCGTATTACAATAGTAATTAAAGTGGCAGGTATTGGTTTAAAGTAAGAAATGGCTATTTCATTATTATTTCAAAAAAATCACAATGTTACCATGCTTCGTACTATTAATGTTTACCAAGTAATAAGGTAACAATGTTCCAAAGTGTCTTCGAAATATCTTTCATTTCCAAGTTGTAAGTACAGGATTATTGGTTATATTTTATTTTATTATTATCGATGTATGTACAGAATGTATCCAAGGTTTTGTAAAACGTCGTACATATTTTTTGTAATAGAACAATCTGTATATTGATATTTTCGAATAGGCTCCGTTTCTCTGATGATAACGTTATATATGTCGTCTTTATTTTTTGTAACATTAAACCTTAATCGAGCCAAACGCGTCTCTTCCAATCCAGGTACTAATGAAAATGACAGATATGAAACAGTTAATTATCTATTTATTGTAATTTATTTGGTAGAAATGGCTTATGCTCCAGATGAAAAAATTGAAGTACTTTCCCTCTATGTAAAGAATGAAAATAAGCGTGCAACCAAAGTAACAGACTGCTAATTTGAATATATTTTAAGTGTTTATGGTACAACAGAAGCCATCATATATCGCGAAAAAAAAAGCAGTGTTAGGATAAAAATAAATGCAGTGCTGGCACTATTCAATGGCCACCAACAATCCCGATTCAACACTTCTAGATGGCTTTCTGCGAATGTAGATATATTTATTTCGCTGAAAAAATCCGGAATGCAAATACATTCTAGTTTAAATTTCTATGAGAATAAATTACATACTAGCCTCTATCTATACATGATGGCAGAACACCTTCAAAATATACAGGGCGTTCAATATTGAACACCAACTTTACCAACTTCAAACACCAGAAACGTCATTTCTAATTAGGATCATATATGTTTGTGTACCTACTGTATTGGAAATTTATGTCTCTAACGTTGTTGTATAGTGATGCATATGTCCAATATTGAAAGCAAAAGAGGTATTTACAGTTAAGCGTGGGTCCTGCATTTGGATATCCAAGTGATTTTTCGTGTTAGTATTGTTTGGTTACCATTACAACAGTAAACAAAGGATACTCTAACATTGATGTTTTTAAACTATTGATTCAAAAGTAATAATAATAATAATAATAATAATAATAGATATTTATTAGACAGGTAATATAACATACATACAAATACATAACATAAGACGTCATACATAAGTTCTGTTTAAAAGGACCAGAATCATCTGAGTGATGTTCTTCCTAGTCCAAATAGTTACTCTCAGCCAAAGGCAAGTCTTGTACTTGAAAATTGCATCCAAATGGTTTCAGGTGTTAATATAGTTTGGTTACCAAGACAACAGTAAACAAAACATACTGACATTGACGATCTTAGATTGTTGATTCGAAATTTCGAGCCTATGTATAGAAGAGTTCGAAAACAGGTATAGTTTGTGTATTAGGAAAAAGTGAAAGAAATGGTGTATTTTAGCTAGTAGGATGTATAAACTGTTGTATCCTAACTGACCATGTCTACAAACGAAAACATTTTTCAAATTAATGTTAAGATTTGGTGCTACTAGAAACATTCATTCTATTAATGTAGAAGCAAAAAATGCAATTATAATAAAACTAATACATCTTTTTAGGAAAAAAGGTCAGGGTCCTTCATGCAGGCTAACAATAAATGATGTAAACATATATATGTATGTCATTCGAGATCGGTATTCGAAACTTCGAGGTTTCGAGTTTCGAAATAATTCAATCGTCAAATAATCGTGGAAAATAATCGAAATCGTTAGTAAATTTCGAATGATCCTTCGATTATTTTAAACGATTATTTCGATTCATTATTGAAATATATCGATTATGTCCAACACTAGTAAGGACTGTGGGGCAGTGTTGCCACACGTGGGGAAATTTCCCCATATATGGCGAAAATTGATCAGTTAACATTTACGTTGAGGATAATCGGGGGAAATAGCGAAAATACAGCTGTATCTAGAGAATTTTACTATGCTTTGATTTGTTTGATCGTTTAGATATTTACGATTAGTGACATCTAACGGAACATTGCTGTGGTATAGAAGAGTAGATGCTACTGAATATATTCTTGTAGTTTCAATTGTTAAGCCAGTTCAGATATTCACATGTATTCAGTTTTCTACGCGGGATTTTTTCTCAATTATGACGGAATTACGAGACCAATGTAATAACCAGTAGGTAAAACTTTATTCGATCTTTTGTGTTTCGTTTTTATTAAACTTTTTTTCAGTGTTTATTTATTTGACAGGTATGTAAATACGTACACTTTTAAATTTATAATTGATAATTTAGAAATCCACATTACTATGCAAACTTGAAAACGTGTACTTTGGGTATTTAGTGGCAAGTACTTTATCTAGTACGAACTTAAATTTGTTTGAAATTAAAAAATTCAAACTAGGATGCTTATAATTTTGTATAGAAAGAAGCAGCTCATCAAATATATCAGCGATTTCCATTAAACAGCGAAGTATCATGAATTTCACAAAATATGAATATTATGGATCTACAATATTTCAAAGAAAAAAGACCCCCATCAATATCGCTTTTGGCATCATATTTTCCTCAAGTTTTCAGTAATTTGCAAACACTTGATGTGGAATGGCGCATATAAAGAAATGACCCATTGGTAGACGAAACTGATCAAAATGACCTTAGCTTATTTAAAACTAATTTAATAATTAAATTTGTAGATACTTATATTTTATATAAAAATGCTAATATTTAGTTTTGTTGAATATACAATTAGAAACAATCAGGTTATTTTAAATAGAAAATCGAATAAATTTGAATTATTTGTTTTATTTATTATCTGAAACTGAATTTTGTAAACCGCTTGTGGCAACACTGCTGTGGGGTGGTACGGCGAACATCACAGGATTGTCACACTCCGCACCATACAAGGTATTTGATTAATTCGAAACAATTGCTTCGGGAATTCGTATGTAGCAAAGAATAGAATTGCAGTATAGTTTTCAGTAGGATAAAACAAATGATAACGTGCGTTTCAGTGGTTATGAAAGCCATAACAATTTAACAATTCCAACTACGCGATTATAAACTTACAAGTCAGAAGAAACTAAAGAAATTCAGTGCCTACATAAAAAAATAATTATCCCAAATAAATAAAAACAAGTAAAGAAACCGTAAACAGTTGAATAAAAGTAAGATATCGATTGGACTGTAATAAATTACAGAAAAATATAACAAAGTCTAATGCTTTCGGACACTGATAATATTTGTAGCTCTGCAGTTACATTTTACCCCATCCACGTATGCAACTTTATTTACAACTATAAAGCAAACTGCAGTTTTTGCAACAAGTGCATTGTAGGTGCAATAACCTTGAAAGCCGGAGTACTGTGAACTGTGACCACAGTGACTGACCATTCGTAGTAAATCGAGAAAACCAAAGCACTACTACGTTATTAGGAGTACATTGCATTATTCCATTGCCATATTATTTATTACCTATTATATTGGTTTGCAAAATATCTATTACACAGGTGTGCATACACACATTGCATTAAAACCATTAAGAGTCTTGATAGGTAAAATAAATAACGTTATGAAATTGTGTTGGCATACTCATGACGTCCATTACCTACTCGAATTATAATAATGTGTCGTTATAGTCATTACTTATTATCACTAGGTGCGACGATACGGCAATTAGTAGGAGAAAATACGTATACATAAATGATTGAACTAAAATTCGTAAAAAACTAAGACAAAAACTCTATTACAAGATCAACGTGATAAAGACTATTTAAGCAAGTAGAACTATGTAATATATAAATGTATGCACATATATCATTCCAGAATTGCAATATTTAAGAGCAATATGTCATTTCAAATTAGGTAATGTACAAATTGAAGGACAGGTTGAAAATACAAGAATGTCAAATGTTACTGAAACTGGTATTATGTGTAATTTATTTAGATAAGTATACTATAAATATCGGTTTAAAGCATTTATATTATAAAATGTTTATACTTTTTTCAATTCAAATGACTATGCCAATTTATTGATACATTCATCTTATGAAAACAGAAAAGAAGTGAATAAAATGGAACGAACCTTGACAGAATGACAGCTTATGGTTAATTTATCGTTTGTTTTTACAAACTGTTTACGGTTACTACTCATATGAGTACTACACATATTTAGTACCAATATCAGACATTTGCGAAGATGCGAAGTATTCCATAGAATAAGTTTAAAATCGTTGAGTAGCAGCAGATATGAGTAAAAGTACCAAACAGAAATCGACAAATAGGTATTTTGTATTTACGAAAATTAAAAGTTTCTATGGAGAATTGTGTCGTTGTAAAGAAAAGGTGTATATACATAAATATGCTATCTTTCAATAAATATAAATAAGAAAAATGGGAAACTGCTTTATCTTAGTACAATAGTATTCATAATTTTTTCCAATTTCCAATTATGTTTGAAGTTTTACTGAATCTACCTTCACACTGCTAATAGTATGTTGGTAGAATCAAACTTATGGATCACCGCGAAACTTAGCATTTGATGAAGTTTTTGAATTTGTGCCCGAGTTTGAAATATATAAACGGATAAAATTTGTGCAACTTGTTTCACATACTATCCTGCATTTGCGTCGACAGCATCGTATGCGCAACAAATATACGAGTATGAGTGTAATAACGCGCAGGCGCCGTTCAGTTTACAGTTGGGTCTCGGAAAATGGCGTCTGCTAAGTTTCTCGAGGAAGCTCTTAGTACAGATGTTGATGAATCGGCTGTTACTGCACTTGTGGGCACTCTAGAGAATCAACTTGGTACATCAACATCTGCAGCGTCGAATCAAAGTAATGCGCCTGCCGTAATAAATCAAAACCACATAAATAGTGGAATTTCTAACGGCGGGACGGTATCGTCTCAGAAACATGGGACCATAGCAAACGGTGAATCAGTCAACGTTGTTACTACTGCTGATGGTAATAAAATTTTAGCAAACAATTCATTAACCGGAACAATTATAACTGGAGCAGCGGCGCAGGTAGCCGCAGAAGCAATTCAAAACACAGGGACAGTGACCACAAATTTTATCAATCAAGTGCAAACAACTCTTGGAGACAGTAGTAAAAGTAATGAAGGCGTAAAAATTGTTTATACTCAAGCAATGACTACTACAGGGGCAATTCTAACAAATCGAGTCACATTTCCAGCACAGAACGTTCCAAACGGAACTATAGGATTAACACCACTCACGCAAACAGTTTTACAAACATCAAATGTACAGACAATACAAGCGAAGCAACCAACTCTTGTGATAAAAACTAGTGCTGCACCAGGTTCTGCTCCTGGTTTAGTGACAGTGCCCATGAATGTAACTGCTACAGTGCCACAGGTTAATAATGTAGGTAGTCCGACAACCCAAAGTCCCAATATCCTTCCTAATCTCCAAGTTATTAATGTGCGTCCTGGGGTTCCTGCACAACCGCAGAAAGGTCAGCCAGCACGTGTAGTGCTAAGTGCACCACAGTTAGTTGGGGCCCGTCAAGGAGCTCCAGTAAGTTGCTGTACACAAAAAGGATGTGAGGGTTAATAGTAAATTTATTTGTTATTAATATTATATACGTGTATATTCGACGATAAATATTAAATTTATTAAACTCTCCCATTCATGTATGACAAATTTATTATCTGTTGTTGGTGTATATTATTTGGTTAGAGTAGATGGAAGATCGTGTACGCAACATTGCATTTATTTTAA
This sequence comes from Dynastes maya, assembly GCA_029619315.2. Lineage (NCBI taxonomy): Eukaryota > Metazoa > Arthropoda > Insecta > Coleoptera > Scarabaeidae > Dynastes > Dynastes maya. The sequence continues at coordinate 12,664,411 of JAROYE020000005.1, read as the reverse complement.
ATTTCTATTAATATCTTAGTATTCCTACTAATTGGAAACGCTTTATAACATATCCTTATTATAAATGGTAACTAGTACTCACTTTTAGCATTTACTTTTTTCCTGCAGTAGAAACAAAATATCCAGAGAAAGTGTACTAATTAACTTGACTGTAGTCACTATATTTGCCATTTGCAGTTTTTTATAACTTGTTACTTAATTTTTTAATATTTTTATTCACCTAAAAACTACTTTTTAATAGATGATTAACTTGGATTTTGTTAAAGTTCTCCAACTTTTATTACTTCCTACGATTTCATAAGTTTGTAAAGACTAAATAGGTAACATTAATTGGCATTAGTAAAATTTTACTTTATATTTTGTTTCTATTTCATTCAAATTTATGCTACTACATTTAAATTATTTAAATTTTATTTCTCAAATTAGAAGTAATGTAGTTAAAGTTCTTTTTTTTATTTGAATGTGGTAGTTTCCACTGCTACCTACGTTATAGTTTTTGGTAACGTAATATATTTTCCCAGCAGTTAACGTTGCAGTCCCTGCATGGTTTACAACCAGGTCAACAAGGACATCTTTTATTGAAGACTGAAAATGGTCAATATCAGCTACTTAGAGTTGGACCAGCCCCTGCTCCAGCAAATTTGGTATCGACACAAACTGGCTCAGCACAACCACTTACATTGCGAATGCAAACTGTTCCCTCGGTGAGCAAATTTAATCATTCAAATTGCTAGTTTCATTATAGCATGTATGTATATCTATTAAATTGTTTTTAACCAAATTAAAACCAAAATATTGTTTGTAATTAAGTTTCCGGAAAAGTTGCTAATTTGATGGGCTCTTCAAGCTAGAGATGATCTCTTAAATGGCAACCATTTCAAGAATATAAGTATCAACTCGAAAGCAGTAAAGAAATAATGAATACTTACTAGGTAGTTCTTTTTTTTTCAAATTAATCCTTTTGTTTTAGACTACTAGCGTTGTGACAACAAACGTATCTTCTGCTTCTGGCACACAAACATCGGGGACGACATCCACAGTTGCAGCTGTACCAGGACAGGTAAAGTTTTACATAATTACGTGAACGGTAAATTGAATGTTAAATTAATACTTTAGGAGTTAATAATCGCCCGAAAAATTTGCGCTAGAATTAATTTAACTTAATGTATCTTAAACAATTGTTGATATAGGCTTTGCTAAGTAAATCTGCATATAAAATTATGTATACTAAAGTATATCAATTATGGCTAGATTTGTATTTGTGCTACAATAACAATGACATGCTTTTTAAATGTTACAGAAACCAGCAAATGACAATACCAAAGAAAAGTGCCGAAAGTTCCTAGCAAATCTTCTTGAGTTATCTAGCCGAGAACCTAAAACAGTTGAAAGAAGTGTTCGTACCTTGATACAAGATTTAATAGATATGAGAGTGGAACCTGAGGATTTTTGTGACAGATTGGAGCGTCTACTTAACGCGTCCCCGCAACCATGTCTTATCGGATTTCTCAAAGTAAGTAATGCATATTAATGGTAGTCATATTTTAATACAATGCGTCAATAATTTATCCACTTTTTCTATTTTCCAGAAAAGTTTACCTCTACTTCGACATTCGTTGGCGACGAAGGAGTTATCTATTGATGGAATCCGTCCACCTCCTGCTAATGTCGTATTTTCGATAGCAAGTGGGACGCCTACAGTTCAAACGCAAGTTCGACCGGGTTTAGCAGCAACGCAAGTGAGACTCGTGCAACCGGGAACTACTGTAGTAAGATCCGGACAAGTATTACATCAAAGATTGGTTACTCCAATTAGACAACCTGTTCAACAGACACGAATGGTTACCACAATACGGCAACCTAACGCAACGCAACCTGTAATCGTTTCGAATTCTCAGCCACCTGCGCTACATCCTGTATTTCCGAATAATCAAGTTAGGCCTGGCGTGAATGTCGCTCGACAACCAATAGTTAGGACTGTAACTCCCGGGCAAATAAGACAACCTGTAACGATACGAACAGGTGCTCCTGTAACGGTAAAGCCTGGTGTAGCTAATGCTAAAATGCAAGGAGTCAAACCCGTAGTGCCTTCAGCTGTTTCTAAAATTTCAACCAAAGAAAAGGAAAAGAAATCTTTCTCGTTAGCATACACCGGGGACGATGATATAAACGATGTTGCTGCTATGGGAGGTGTTAACTTGGTGGAAGAAACTCAGAGAATTTTGGGATCGACGGATTATGTGGGCACTCAGATTAGATCATGTAAAGAAGAATATTTTTTAAATATGACAAACTTACAAAATAGAATTAGGCATATAATGACGAAACATGGCTTAGACGAACCAAATAGTGACGTTGCTGCAGCAGTGTCACATGCAGCGCAAGAGAGGGTGAAAAATCTTATCGAGAAATTGGCAATTATTACCGAACACCGTTTAGAAATGATTAAAACGGATCCGCGGTATGAAGTTTCTAATGATGTTAAAGGTAAGTAGAAAAACAAATAATATTTGTTCTCTAGTTAGATCCGAATAATTTTCACGATCGCTATAACTATTAGTTTTTCCTTGCTTGTCACCAATTTTGATTACCAAGAATATTCTTGGAAAGTATACGTGTTATATAATTACACTAAATACACTTTTTTCATATACAAAGTGTGTGTAAGTTGGTGCAAAAACTACACGTAGCGACATTCTTCCTTCAGTTTTGAATCGAAAATCTTAATGTTATATATAATGTTGTAGCATGCTCCGTAAGTTTTCAAGAACCACTTGAAAGAAGCATACATTTTCTGAATTTCAATTTTCGAAAACATTTTACTCGTCATTAGTAGTATCGAATGGGTGAATTTTACGTTTGAAATTCTACACGTTACGCGAGAAATGATTGTTTTTGAAATTACGCATTAGAATACAAGCTTATAGTTTTACAACGATGCCAAATATGTTTCTCATAAAAGTATGTTGAATGAAGAAATGCTAAGAACAAACTTTGAAGCCAAAAAGAAAAAATAGTATTAAAAATTCTTGTTTACTCTAAATTGCAGCTGTGTCTATTTCAGATACTGAACACTAGCGCTTATTTGTATACTAAAAGTCCGAACTTCAGAACCTCGCGAAGAATGATGAAGTATAGTACAATATTTTGATGTTGAGGTTTTCGATTCAGAACCGAACAAAGAATGTCGCCTTTGCACCAATTTATACACATCTTGTATACAAGTCTCCTTCGCTTTACACAGCACTCGCTTATCGCGGCTTCAGGATTGAATTACCACTTCTCTATATGCATCCTCATGCAAATTTCTCATTCTACAATATTTTACTTAGAGTTCACTTGTTTCCTGTATGTTTTAGCCGACAATATGCTCTTTATTACAATACATTGGAATAAATTAAATGTATAATATGGAGTTTATTAAATTATTCTTTTAGTTAGTAGTGCACAATTGTTACATTTATTATAGTAAATAAGAGAATGTATTCAGTTTACGATATTTGTAGAATCGATAAAAAAGTAGGAAAGAGAACTCTATATATATAGTGGTTTTCAAATGCACGATTTCAAAACACACAGTGTCCTTTGAGAACATATTGTCGTGTAAGACGAGAGAAACTTAGTTGCATTATAGAAACGTATAACAGATTTATTTATCAGGGATGCGATTTTAGGCCACCTACTAGCGTAGCTTTTTTCACTTAACTGTACTGGCTTCAGTATTGGCTGAAACTGGCATTCTCCGAGTCAGGAGTCACAGTTTATGATATGAGAAAATATACATATATGATTGATCGGTCGGCCGACGTTATAATAATGCACTGCGGCAATACTTACACTAATAATTATTTGTAAGTGACAGTACCTTTAATTAACTAAAAATATTAACAATTTCGATAGAAATCAGGCTAGTATATAATGTTGTAAAGAAAAGCAATTTGTTATAATAAAAGAAACAAATTCTTTTTAAAGAATGTTGATGCCGCTTACCGAAGGTGACTGATTATAGCAATATATCGCACCCAGTTGTGTATGTATCATTTTACTTTTATCTGTTGATGGGTGTTATTCGTTTTATAATTATATATTTTGATAAATATTCAGTGACTTCTGACTTGAGCTTTCGTATATGTATCATGTTCATATTTCGTTCCATTACCAATTTTAAAAGCACTTTTGAAAGAGACATTTCTAGGATAGATTTTTTGTGTAAACGTCATATAGCGTCCCAGAAGTACCCGGCCTAACAAAGAATGCACAAAATATTTGGAAAAACCAACCTTTATTTTTGAACATAGTCTCCTTTTAGCTCGATACACTTTTCTCAGCGACGTACAATAGCTTCGATACCCTGTTTATAGTGAGAAATGTCGAGCTCCGCAAAATAACCGTCAACTGCAGACTCTACCTCTTCATTGATCACCGAGCCATTTTTTCAGGTTAGGAAACAGAAAATAGTCCGAGGGGGCTAAATCAGGCGAATAGGGTGCTAGGCTGCGCGAGGAAGCAATTCGAACCGTAACTTATGGATTTTGGCCACCGCGATAACGGATGTGAACTGGTGCATTATCGTGATGAAACAACACTTTTTTTTTCGCCAAGTGCGACCGTTTTGTCTTGATTTCATCACTCAAACGTTGCAATAAGTTCGCATAATATTCTCCGTTGATCATTTTCCCTTTTTGGAGATAATCAATGAAAATTATCCCACGTGAATCCCAAAACACCGACGTCATGACTTTGCCAGCAGACGGAACTGTCTTCGCCTTCTTCGGAGCCGATTCTCCCCTTTCAGTCCATTGTTTCGACTATTCTTTCGTCTCAGATGTGAAGTGATGGACCCATGTTTCATCCATGGTTATGAATCTACGCAAAAACTCCGTTTTATCGCTGCGAAACATCGCTAAACACTCGGCTGAAACATCCGCACGACGCTGTTTTTGTTCAGTTGTAAGCAAACGCGGCACCCATCTTACGCACAGCTTTCTTATGTCCAAATTTTCTGTCACTATCCGATGTACAGCACTGAAAATTGAAATGCCTACCATGTGTGCTAGCTCGCGCACTTTCACTCGACGATAATCCAATACTATTTTGTGTATTTTTTTTTACATTTCTGGCGTGGTCACCTCATTTGGTCGTCCCCTGCAATGTTCGTCTTGGTAGCTCGTACGGCCGCGTTTAAACTGTGCCACCCAATATTTTATTGTTGTAAACGATGGACTAGACTCCCCCACAGTAGAATCTAGCACAGCCTTTATATTTGTTGGACTGAGATCACGTACCACGTATCACGTACCGATGACCAATTTTATCCATGTTTAGAAATTCACTGACACCGTTCACTATTGATGGCTGTCAAATGTATACTAAATAACGTAGCGTCTTCAAACTTAAGCTTTATAAGATTGGTACTTTCGACCATAGTAATTATTTTCAAACAACAACCGCCATCTATGGGTCAGGTCGGGTACTTCTGGGACCACCCTCGTATTACAAAAATAATATTTTTCCTACGAATAAATTCAATCAATTCTTTCGATAAAATACACTACATGCATTTTTCATCTTAAAAGTTATCGTTGTATCTGTTCCTATCTTATACGCACTTACACAGATACATATAGTACTCACGTTTCTACCTAAATGATGAAAAGGAACAATGTAAGCGCGCTCATACTTCCACCCGTATTCTCCGCTTCATATATTTACATAGCGGCCTGAGCAATACGTATATTATACTACACAAATCAGACCTCAATCCCTACCAACGGCCCTGTCCGTATTTTCCACCTATCTATGCGTACACTCAAAGCAGCAAATTTTCATATTTAATATCGGTGGTGGGGAGAAATCCCTGCTTATAATTGTACATAACCTTACGAATTTTTACGGAACTTGAAAAATCAACGGGATATGTATATGGACAAAATATTCATCAAGACCCTAGGAGATGGAAAACAATATTTAAAACTTATCGATAGTACAAGAATCTTTTTTACAAAAAATTTTCATTAAGAAATAAAATATGCAATATCGATGAACATGAATCTTAAATCGCTTATGACAGGGATTCCCAAACTCTATCAGTCCACTGTTTACTCTCCACGGGCCCGAGGCGCCGCGGCGCACACTTAGAGCTTATGTAAAACACCTATATTACAACAAGAAAAATATTTTGATCGTTGCCCAAGAAAAACATATTGGTTTATATTTGACATCAACATATGCTGATGTAAAATATAAACCAATCATGTTATCACACTCGACCATCAATGCATGTACAGAGTTGGTTGTTTCGTAATGCGAAATGGAGTTTGGCGACGTAAAAATCTCCGATGTGCAATTTTAATAAGGACTGCTTTTCAGTCAGTGGAGTATAGGCAGTGGTAGATACATACCGTATATGGTACGAAAAACTAGTAGATGGCCATGCTACGAAAAGATAAAAGGGACACATTTAGAAAAGGATGTTTAAATTAAAAAGTGAAAGAGATAAGGAATCGGGTAAAAATAAAATTTAAACATCAGTTCAATCTTACAGCATATACACTTATGGTTGAGGAAGAATAGAAAGAGGGACGAATATCAGGTTTCCAACAGGGGAAAAAGTTCGTAATATATTATGATGATAAAGTAACCATAAATACACAAATTTATATAGAAGCAGAATAGGTCGTGTATGCAGCCTCATGTACACATGTCAAGCATGACGATCTAAGAAAAGTTAATTTAGGTGAAAAGTGGTTTATCAGAAGTTTGTATTTGTTAATTTATTATTAAATGAAATAACTGATAATGGCGTAAGCGTAGAGCACATTTTAAATAAATTTGTAACGAGCAGGGAGGTGTTTCGTATTATTATTTTAAAGCGATAGTTCTTGCCAGACCGAATATTAAAATTGAGCCGGCAATTTTGCATGCTTCGTGCGAAGACCATGCTAAACGTAACAACGTAAAAAGTCTGAGAAACAGGCATACTGTCTACCAAAAACTGATACATTTAAATGAACCTATGATTAACTATTCCGTGGACTGTATGGTTTTTCACAATATTTCAAGTATATGTTTTAAACATATTAGGAATACGTAACTTCTATTCTACAGCTTTCCTAAAAGGAAGCGAAGGTTTTTTGTCGTGATGAAGGTTTGAATTCAAAATTTTACCGGGTAAATTGCTGCCGGAAAAACATATGCAGTGTGGATTTGCTTACAATTGCGATGCGACACAATACATCTTTCTCAATGCTTTTCTATGCCTCGTATAGCGGTAATACGATGTCGACAATTTGACCTGCTCTTAGTAATTAAAAAAAGTTAATGAATTGTGCAAAGTACAGGTCTCGCGTTATAGGATGGCGAGTTCCGACGCTGTCCGAAGGCACTGTCGGACATCGTTCGGGAAAATTCAAGTTTCAATAAAGTTAAAATAAAGTCTTGCTGAAGGGATGGAAACGGCTTTAATGAACAAAAAAACTGTTAGGTCGAAGTTTTACAACCGATATAATCTCCAACATTCTGACGCCTGAATTTGAATTTAGCTGATGTTAATTTATTCTTTAGTGTGTAAAATGAAATGGTCTGTGTCAGTGATTTCGTTGTTTTACCGTGCAACGTGAATGAAGATAATTATACCGTATCAGTAAAGATTCATTATAATACAGATGTTAGTAGTTACATGATATTCAAGAATAAAGTAGAAAGAAGCAGGGGTTTTGTGTGATCTCATTCAGTCATTTATTGGAATTTGTATCCCGCGTATTGATGCCTACATATCACTAGAGCCTAATCACGAGCACGTGAATGGCCTCTTCTAGCGCAATATTACGTTTACATAAGAAAAGATTTAGTTTAGAGAAAAGATGAGCGTTTATAATTAATCCTGCAAGCGTTAACATTTTCGTAAATTTGATACGAAAACAATGAAAAATACAATATATACAAATATACAAAGTGTTTTACAATTTCCACCAAAGCTTCAGGTACTTATTGAACAAAAAAAGTAAGAGAAAAACTTGTCTCTGACGCCTACATTTCTCATACAGACTTCTTTAAAGTAAAATCTTTGACATTGTACATATATCCAGATAATAATAACCAGAAATATTTAAACGGAACAATATACATATATAAAAAGTAGGAGTGCATATGTTGGAAAAATATCATAATTATAAAATTCGCGTTTCCAAACATTGTTTTTGTAGTTCTTTTTTAGCTTTCTAGCTCTTGACTTTGCTAACTTTAATTTTGCTTTACTATACTTTAGGCAGTAGCAATTGTTGATGAGCGAAAGTACTCCATAAAACTGGTGAGCAGATTATAATAAATTTATACCAAATAATATATTGGTTCATTTGGCTTTTTAATACATCTTCAAATTTAAAAAAGTTTCACAAAGACGTTTCAAAGGTGTCTGTAAATCTAAATTACGTATTAATTTATTCTATTACAGTAATTGTAGCCTCACTTGGCATTTTTTAAATTTCGCTGATAATTTAAGTTGGTAGTTTCGGCAATAAAGATATATTTGCCAGTTTCTTGACGTAATGCGTGCGAATACGTTGTTTATTGCCGGAACTACCAACCTAAATCATCCGCGAAATTAAAAAAATGACAAGTGGGCCAATATTGGCAAATTTAGTTTATTTTTTGTCTCCTAACCGAAAACTAAGCCTCGGTGAAAAATTTTATTTGTGTTTTATAGTACAAGAAAACACGATAATTGGAAGTGTTAGAGGAAATTCTGTATATACATAGACGTTGAAGATTCATGTAATTCTGAGTGCGTCCCACTGAAAATTTCATCATCTGTTGGCATTCTAATTAATCAATATGTTTAATTTAAAAATTTACTGAGAAGTTAATTTTCTGGCTTTAGGACAATTGAAGTTTTTGGAAGATCTGGATAGAGCGGAACGGAAAAGACACGAGGAACTGGAACGGGAGATGTTGTTAAAAGCAGCGAAAAGTCGATCGAAATCTGAAGACCCTGAGCAAGCCAAGCTCAAAGCTAAAGCGAAGGAAATGCAACGTGTAGAAATGGAGGAACTTCGCCAGCGGGAAGCTAATGCAACTGCCTTACAGGCAATAGGCCCTCGCAAAAAACCTCGTTTAGACGGTGAAGTTACAGCAGGTTCTTCGCAGGTAAAGCATCTTTTCATGTTATATGCCAATATAGATCCTAATATAATAAAATTAAATGTTTTTCTAAAGTATATCTTTATTATATTATTTTTTAGATTGGCTCCGGCACTTTATCTGGAAACAGAAGTCAACTACCTCTACGTCAACGGATGAAAAAGGTTACACTGAGGGACTTGCAATTTCTATTCGAAACAGAGAAAGATTTGTGTAAAAGTACTCTTTTGTACAAATCATACCTTAAGTGATGTATGCTACTTGTCAGTGTTGTGATAATTATTTTGTTTATTTTTAAACTATATAATTTACCGTCGACTTCAGTGGTTTTCATTGTAATTGGTTCTATGCGGAAGAGAATTAATATTGCAAAATGGAGTAAAATATCATCGAAATTATGTTTTGTATCAAAACAGAGTTTTAAATACTATTTCTTAAAATAGAAAGACTCGGTTTGGAAGATGCTTCTGCTTCAGCTAAAATATTGTGCCTAATATAAGAAAATGAAAGGTATCCAGTTTATTATTGTGTAAGATAAATTGCGATAATTATTTGTGAAGTATTATTTATTTCCAACGACCATCCCCTCTTCAAGAAATAATTATTCATATGTTAAAGTGCTTTTGGTATTTATCGTGATTTACGTCTTACATAAGAACTCACATATTCTGATGTGATATTCTACTGAGAGCAATGACTAAAAGTAAATATTTCTTTCAAAAATTAATAAATTGTAAATTTGACAAAAGTATTTTGTACGAAGTGGTAACTTTCGCAGAACCAAATAAGTATTTAAACAAATTTGTATATATTTGCAATTTAAACAGAGTTTCTTAGGTTTTTTCTACAATGTGTTTTCACCATGTACAGAAGATTGTAGATTTTCTATGATAACAGATAATTTTCTTTATAAGAAAATATTTTAAACAAAGATAATGTTATTAATTTGTAATTATTTGTATAATTGTTTTTAATCTGAAGAATCATGTATATACTTGTATATGTACAGACATATATGTGAATATACATGTGTATGTATGTATATAATTTTTGTTATAGAATTAATATTTAATAAATAGGTACATCGTTATTATTACATACTTCTCAGCAAAAAAAGGAATACAAATTTAAAAGATTCATTTTTGATCTATTATTAGTCAAATATGGTTTTAATATTATTTTTATAAAGAATAAATTCGATTTCTTGTTTTACTTACAGTTTAATTACCCTTATTATTAATCGTAATGACAATTACCGTGACTGCACAGTTATACTATACAATGAACACTTGATATTAAAGAATCACATTGTGTAGTCGGTCTAAATGAATTTGCCATTCACAATGTTTTTCAAAGTAGGTTCGATACTGATGAGGCGAAAATAAAAATACATTTAAACCTGTCGATAACGGTAAACTATTCCAGTCGTGATTAAAGCCTGAATTACATTGTCTTTTTTTTTCATGCTTTTTTTTAGTAACTAGAAAAGTTGCTAGAAAAAAGTATGGTGTATGGTGGGATACTATACTAGTCTCGAAACTAGAATATGTCCTATTCCGATACTATTTTTCCTACTAGAAATGGATTATTCATGCGCACAAGTGTCCAGTAACATGCTTACCAACATACCTACTTTGTATCCATTATCTATGTTTATTTGTGTTGGCAGACGTTATGAGTAGTCCTCTGAAGTATATGTAATGCGACTTGCTTATACCTTCATTGCACTCTAAATTTGTAGTTACTATATTGAAGGTTAAATTCTAAATACTTAAAATAAGCATGAAGAAAAGACGAATCTAGTATAATGTAATTCAGGCTTAACGTTTATGGAATATAAAGGAAACCTGAATATAATAGAATCTGTCTAGTGTGGAAATGGAAACTATATTAATATCTAATGATAAAACAAAACCTACTTTGCAACAGAGAAGTGAATTAAGTAACCCAAACCTAAGCTAATCTGTGTCTATACCAAAACTGCCCAAACATTTGACAAAAGCAGATTGCCAATCTATTTTTGTAAGCAGATTATTTCCTATTTAATTACCCTCCGTTCAATTATTAACGAAACTGAACGAGTATTCACGATCGCTAAAAAAATTGTTGAATTTATTGTAGAATGTAAAATAGCATATCTCTACCGATTTCTTGGTCAAGAATTTGTTCAATAAATCTCGGCGTGTAAAACAGGCTTAAGAGTAGCAGTTTTTTGCAATAAACCCTTGAATTCCCAATATTTCGATTAAAACACTTCCAGATATATCTAAATATTGTGATCTTAGTAAACACTTAAATATCGGCATACTCAGCACCACACAAATTATTTAAATTCGGAACAATTGTTTCGAGAATCCTCTGATTTCTATTGTCAACCGTACGACCGAATACTTCATCATTCAGTCGTACGGTGGACAATAGGAAGGAGTTCAAGAATTGCATTAGTTAGCCGGCGCAATTTTGACGGGTGTAATGCAGGAGATATTAATTTCATATTGGCCGCCAATTTGAACATGTTATCCATTGATAGGTATTTGGAGTGTTTAATTTATAAGCCTGTTTGATCAAATGTTTACTCTAATTTTTCGTATTGGAAAATTTGTTTTCTTTTACTTATACTTTTGCGTATCTTCAAGATTCTTTTTGGAAATTTCATAAACAGCATTAAAAAATTATATTAAGGGATAGAATAACAAAGTAGTTTTCAAAATAAGAAAAGCTAGGTTCAGCCTTTTAGAGAAAACAAGTCGGTTGTTACTGAATAATTAGGTATTTTTTCATGCGGGCGATATTTAAGGCGGTTTTACAATTGACGTGAACGTGAACATATAAATAAAGCGTGGGCAACATTTGCAACTGAATTTGCGTTCACGTAACTTTGAGAAGCAAATGACATTTAATATAGATATGTTGTCATTCTATGTATCAAATTTTCTATAACATACTATTACATTATTAAATAATAATACTACAAGTATACTTACTTGCCTTAACTTGATAAATGAGTAAAAATTTAACAGTACTCACAAGCCGTTTGTACTATATCAAAATCTGGACGCGAACGTCAAAGTTGAGCAACTTCACGTTGACGTCAATTTTGTGGAATGGCCTTTGGTTGAAGCGCTGTGTGGTATTTTTTGCAATTTTCTATACACATTGGTCCAGATACAAATAGGGGATTGACTTTGTGAGTGGCAACAGCGCATTCGAGTCACAGAGATCCGATCCAATCGTAGTATATCATAAAGCGAGCAGCGGTACGCATGTATATTATAAACACACAAGTCCACTCAATTACGTAATATTATAATTCAACGTCTTCTGACAAAATGTGTTAATATAGAATTACTGCGTAATTTTTCTGTATTCTCAGATTATGTTAGAAAGCACAGTTTCTTATATTCATTTTGTTGCTGCTATGCAATGTAGGAGAACGAAAAAATATTTCTAAATAGGAAAATAAAGAACGATTCTTATAAAATTAAACTAAAGAAAAATAAATTCGATAATTATACAAAATAAATTGAAATTTTAACAAAGTTACTTTATTAAGGGGAAAAATCTCCTGGCAATTTTGAACTTCGTAACTTTTGTATTTGTTGTGTTTCAAAATACGCTTCACAGTACTTCTACTAACACCGATTTCGTTTACAATTTGCCGGCTAGAGCAAGGTTCGCCTATTTCAACTAACGAACAAGCCCTCACTTCTCTCTCCTCCCACTCGGGATGTATTAGAGGGATTTGATGCTGTTCGTCTATTTGTTGGCATTTACGGCAGTTCCCGACCACGCAGTCAAGTTTCTCAAACGCTTTGACGATCCTTTCAATCTTCGAATTCGAAGGAATAGGACGATCCACGTACTCTACGGCAAATAGATCGGCCGTGCTTTGGTAGGAACTATCGGCAAAATACCATTTAATGATCTGTATCTTCTCTGCGGTTGTAAAACTAACATAGTGTATTCGAAATCCACGATCACTTGTTAGAACCGTACCAGCGCGCAGACAAACAAAGAATGCGTGAGATAGGCTTTCTCAGAGCTACGACAGTTGCGCGTGGCGAGGCTGGCCGACGAGAGTAAATGCAAGAATGCCAGATCGCGCTACGTACAATATATCTCGCACCCCGTTGAGATCTCAGCCAACGTGTATAATATAACGGGCAATCCAAAAATACTGTCTGAAAAATACTGACTTCTCCAAGGTGATAGCTCAATATCTACTTCCATCTACAAGTGTGAACTTAGCATCTGTAGGAAACATACTTGACATTTTCGCTATTTTCCTTCTCATATATACATTGGCGTCCCTAGACCTCCCGCCTTTATTTTTTTTATATATATTTTCTTAGTTTTTTGCCAGTGGTTTTCCAAAATCATTATTCTGGCATTTTTGGGGCTATTAATCTGTTTATTGTATCTTTATTTATTTTTAACTGGGTAGCTTACATTGAATAAAATTTGGCATTTGTATTTAAAATGTTGCTAGTTTTTGACATTCATTATACGAAATACAATGCTTTTGACCAACAGGAGATCGTTTCAGAATATTTTTATATGTCCTAAGATAGATAATTTTCACTTTCAGTTATTTCCTTTCGCAAATTCAATAAAATGTCCTTGTATTTTTTGTATTTCAAAGATGTTTAAGCTACTCCTTTTATAGAATATATGTATAACCACCTTACTGAAATGAATTTCAATGGAGCCGCAAATCTAAAGATGACAATTTCCGTATGGCAGCGGCGTAATCATTTTGGATCGTCCAATATTACCTAATAGCATATTGCACTGTTCTTAGATGTATGTGCAATGAGGGTATCTGTCGATCTGGCTTATCCGATCGGTGTACGCTTAAGGTGCGTTCACATAGGGTAGTATGAAATTAATGCGCGAATTAAGAGGTTCACGTAGGCGTATATACCGCATTCAAAAGTTCTGTATTAAAGTGAACCGCTTAAATATATGAGCAGTGTTACATTACAACGTTTGCCCGCTATGAAAGAATAAGGTGAGGAGCGCGCGTAGCAATGGTGCTTTTCATTAAATTTAGTTATTTGGTATATATACTCCAAGTTTTGAATTATTTGTTGACTGGAATATTTTCTCGTCCGTAAAAATAATCTTTTTCCAAAAATGTAGGTCCTTATGAATTTAATTTAAGTTGTTTTTCGATCGTTTTTTGGACACACACTTTCGATTTAACACTCTGTGCTTCAACTCAAAACAAAATAGCGGAATTATTTACTTTTAATGTGTGCCAAAAATTATAATCAAGTATACAGGTGTTCAGGTTCTGCTACACACGATACAAGTTTTTTTTTAATATAACAATATTCTGCTTTTGGATGCGTCTCTTCAACGCATATATCGGTTTTTGAGATTTTTGCAAAATGCCGTTATTTAACGCCATTTTACATGCTGGAGTAGTGACTCAAATTTTATTCGATTGAGTATTTCTTGGAATTTTCGGATATATCAAAAAGTTGTACATCAACTAAATTTTACAAAATGGCTATGGCAACCGTTGCTATAATAGAAGTTTAATTCATGTAATCTCATTTTTTTAATCGAATATCCTATATATTTTTCCACAATCTGTTAGAGAAGCTCTTCTAAAAAAAATTATAATTTCCCAATACCTAAAATGTGTCCTTTAGTAAATTATGTAGTTTTTTTGTTTAAATGCATAGTGCTGCCAATCTCTAATCATTGGTGCCATGAAATATTATATTTTGTTTTATCTAAAGATATTCATTAAAAATAATCTGTAAAATGGATTTTATTTGTGATCATTTTAAAATAAATGTTACAGATTATTTTTAATAATATCTTTAGAAAAACAAAAATCTATAAAATGTTGCTGGAGTGGCATTTTAGCAAAAAGGTTATCTGCATAACTTTATATTTAATTTACTAAGAACGCATTTTAGATATAGGGAAATATTTCGAGTTTGAGGGCCATCTTCTAGAATTTAGTTAATATAAAAAATTTCGATGTATTGCCGAAAGCTGCAAAAGATATTCATCATTTAAGATATCGGTTAAAGAAACATCGGCATTTGGCAAAAATCTCAAATTTTCTCAATTATCTTAAAAATCAAGATTGATAGGTGTAGGAAATGTTGAAAGTCAACATAAACTGAAGAGAGTCATACAAGAACGCCATAATATACACTTTAAAACAAAAACCATTTGAATATAAATTTATTATAAATTATTTGAAAACCTTTTCTGTAAATTGCTCAGGAAAAGAATTATCTTCCACTGATGCTGTATATGATGTACTTTCTCTGTTCATTTTTATTAATCATTTACAAATATTCTCTCGAATAAGTGAAGTGCCCACTAATTCCTTGTGAAACGTAAAAAAATAATGGAGGTTCTTTCACTTCCAAACTCAACGTTACGTTAACTTTTATATAAGTAGGCCGGACTATGAGTCGCACCATTCATTCCAATTTCAGTGCTAAATAAATACTGTATTACTATACTCTTGGTTTCCGGGTTGGAACCGCGTCGTTGTCGGAGCTTAAGCCGACGTTTCGTCCACGCTTTTATGGAACATCTTCAGGGCTGTTACTGCACAGTGAGCGTGGATTATTCACTCCGGAGGGGTTTATATAGGCCTTGTTTCGGGTCAACGGGGCGGAAATGTTAAGTTGGATTTCTACGTGTGATGTAAGGAGTATCTTCGCGATTTACATTATTGGGATGTTTGAAAATTGACAAAAAATTAATTAATTCACGGATTTTTCTATTATAATAGTGAAGGTTGTAAGATAAGATGCGGCTAGAGTTAATTTGGATTTGGTGGCCGGTTTTCAGTTTATCCTCAGCCAGCGCAGACTCGGCTACGCGCACAACGCTCTTGCTCAGTAACACGAGTGTTGACCTATCGCTTAGTTTCACCGATGTACACACTACCGCATGAACATGGAATCTGGTAGACACTAAGGGCTTCCAGATGGTTTCGGTCTTTGATGGAAAAGTAGTCTGAGAGCTTGAAATTGGGTTTGAAGATGGTTTTTATGTTGTTCCCGAAGAGAATCTTGCTGATCAATCGGTGACACCATGAATGTAGGGTAGATACGCTTGCTTACAGAAATTAGGGTTAGAAGAGGGAACTTACTGTAGAGATGGGTTGGTGTAGCGGTTAATGGTAGTTTGAATGTCTTTCCTAGGATAATTATTGCGGATCAGAGTTTCAGTTCTTGAGAAAGCGAATTGGGTTCAGATATGGAAATGGTCCTTTGGATAAGAGAATTGATGACACTGCGTTTTTGCGTTGGATGATGTTGTGAGAAGCCATTGAGATATCTATCCGTGTGCGTGGGTTTTCGGTAAACGGACAACAATCACTTCTCTTATCCAAAGGGATTCTCTCTATTGAGAGATTTTCAAACATCCCAATAATTTAAATTACGAAGATGGCTGCTCCTTGCATCACAGGTGGAAATCCACTGATCAAACCTCCTAGCAAGCGCTACGCTTCGTTGATCTATAACATTTCCACTCCGTTGACCCGGAACAAGCCCTATGTAAACTCCTCCGGAATGATTAGTCCCCAGTCAGTGTGCAGTAACAGCCCTGTAGATGTCCCATAAGTGTGGACGAAACGTCGGCAAAAGCTACGACAACGACGCGATTCCAACCAATAAAACCAAGAGTACAGTGTTATTGACGACCGCGAAAGCCTACGTACCAAATAAAATATTTACATTTGAATATAAATTGAAGTTGTCGCATTTATTTTGATATGCCAAAAGGTTCAAAGTTTATTACTTGTATATTATGGAATTGAAATACCAACATTAAAATATCTTCAAAAAGAAAGAACAAGTCATATTTACCATTTATTTAGTAACAATTATAAAAGCTACTTCAAAATATATATTACAATACTGTGAAAACTACATCAATAAGTAGAATAATGTTTAAGTCTATACAAAGAAACAGTAGATTTTTTATTTCCTAGTGACAAGTAACCGCTGCCTGGTGAAAAACTAATGGCAGTTAAATGACCAAGCTTTGTACCAAAATTTGGAAAATTATTGAAAACAGTCATACTTCCAAGATGTAATAAACGCACAGCAGTATCTACCTCTTCAGATGAAAATGCCAATATTTCAGATGATGAATTAAATTTCAGATCACTAATAGTTGTTGTGAGATTTAAGATCGTTTTCTTTGGTTTAGGCATTTTAGTTAACATTATTTCTGTTGCATCATAAACATTTACAACACCCTCAGCTGATCCAGTGGCTATAAACTGATTGGAATTAGATATAGTTATATTAGTACCATGAATGCATCCATCGTCTATCCATTTGTATTTTGCTCGTCGCATATTCATGTCCCATACTACTATTTCACCAGTTGTGCTATGACTATATAACAGATTTCCTTGGGGATTAAAACATAATGATGTTGCACTACGATCTTGCTTTAATAGTGCTATTCTTTCTTTAGAAGCAGTAGATAATATGTTAATTTCACCAAGTCGTCCTATGACAGCAAAATATTTCCCATCAGGTGACAAGATAAAATTTTTACATTGTGTTAAATTATGAGGTAATGTAATTTGGGTAGGAGTAGTAGACATCAAGTCATAATCATAAATATAACTATGACGAGAGCCAAATAGAATGTTATTACCATTATTAATAAATTTAGCACAATATATTGGAAATTTTTCAAAAGCCATATTGTGAATTTTACTATTCTCTTTCCCATCTACTGCAAATAATGTTGCTATACCCGTACTTCCACCAACTAAAGAAACACTTGATGTGGGATGATATTCAAGTACATTAACTTGTGCATCGGCATATAGTCCATAGTTTAAATCCTTTAGCTTCTTATATTCTAATGTACTTTCTGGTAAATGTGCTTTTATTCTTTTAGAAAAAAAGCCACATGTTCGCAAAACTTCATCATCAGAATCATCTTCATGTGTCTCATCTAATGAAGCCCATTTAGGTTTGCCGACAATAGTTTCAAATTTATGTTTCAATAGTTTCTTATATTCATTTGAACGACTATTGATTCCTCCATTAGGTAGCCTTCTGTTCTGTGAATCTAATGCGATGCCAACATCAATGTCTTCATCTTCTTCGTCAATCCATGCTGGACTTCTTGTTTTACGTTCTCCCTCACTGTCTGTTTCACCAATTCCGGAATCGACATTTGCTGATGACGAGCCTACCTCTTGCTCAGCTTCTTCTAAGCTCTCTAGAAAGGCGACAGCACCACCAAATAATGCTTCTGACAGTTTGGCTTCTTCTGCGGAGTCGCATTTGTTAAGTGTTTTAAGTTTATTTTTGGGTGCAATTGCCTCAATTTCTGGATCGTATTTGCCATGTCGTCTCTTTCTACTATGCTTTGGCATGGTTAAATTTAATAAAATTCAAGAACCAACACCAAATTGACAAGCTAACATCGAAAGACAAATCTGACGAAAGGTACCACCCATTACATATAAAATATTCCATCTGATAAAACAAATAGGAAATATTCTCTATGTCAATAAAAGATTATTTTAAAGCCTTGTTTTATTATTATATTTCCGCAATTATTTCAATTTAATAATTGCGGAAATATAATTTGTTTGTGTATATTATTTTTATTTCTAAATCAGTGCATCAAATTAGTGATATCTAGTTGTAATTGTTGGCAGAATACTTACCTTGGCGTCATTTTTAAAACGTATAAGATCACCAGTAGAAAGAGTTCATTTATGGTTAATAGTACCAACATAAGTTAAAACTTAATCTCGGATTAAGTCAAAACTGGAAACTACAATAATTCATGTGCTTAAGCTAGTACTAGAACGGTTCCGTTATTGCTTTGGATCCAATGTTTTAAGCGAACACTCAATTATATGTTCTACATTCTAGATTTTTCTAAATAAAACGCTGCCCACTTGGCGTTTTTTTCAATTTCGCCAATGACAGTAGTTTCAGTAACAAAGGATATATTCGTCAATTTCTTAAGACCGTTTTACACGATGTATAACTATGTACATACTTATGCGCATGCGCTCTTTGTATCTTGAGTACCGTTCTTTTTTCTGATTCTGTACCTGTCTGTACCAGAACGAACAAACCCACGGAAAGGTTTTTTTAATTTCTATTAACGTGTAGGCAATTATCATATTTTAAGTTAAATAACCTCTTTCTTTAGTTTCCTCGTGAAATTCAACATTTATTTTTATCAATAAAAGAATTTTTCTATCTGAAGAATACATTTTCCATTTGAATTCATTTCAACAGTTTCTAGTTGGTCTTAACTCTTTAAATAAAAGTAGCCAAATAGTTGACTGAAAATATGATCATAGGTGGCTGATTTTGCAACCGTTTGTGAATACATAAATTTTAATTCGGAGTTATAATTGCACTTTCTGGATATATTTGGCTTCGCCATTAACTTTAAAGAGCCGGCATATACGACAGCATTTAGGAGGTTAGAATACAGATATACTAGAGGTTTGTTTGCTCGGCCTACACTAGTGTATACCAGAGTGAGATAAGATATAATAAACAAGGACACAACCATACACCTACCAACACTGACCACTCCAGCGTCATTTCATCCTACACTGAGTAAAAAGTGCAGCCCGAGCCAGCAAACCTTAGATTTCTTAGTCTATAAGATATACGGATCAAAAATTGGAACAATGCCCATGACAGGAAGCTTGCACAGCGTGTCGCGTAGTCTCCAACCAGTATTAAGTACGCACTTCATATAGTAGCGCGGTATAGCGTTTGTATTTTTTAATGTGAAATTATCCATTTGAAGATCGCAGTATTCAGTTGTAAAAAGTAAAAGCAACTCTCCAAATTTAAAGCCACTTAAAACGTAACTAATTACTACACGCGCAGAAAGGTTTCAGTTGGTTTGAAATCTGATATATTCAATAAGTAATCTATATCTTGCTTAAGGCTTGTTAGGGGAGAAGTTGGTTAATTGTCTGTTAAATGGTGGTTGCGTGCGTTCTAGACATCAATATTTTCGCTGGTGCTTTGAAGGGTAAGGGGAATGTTGCCAAACGCGCGAAGCATTGTTGCCCGAAAAAATGCAAGTGTCTTATGGAACACTCTAATACATGTCTGAAACACCGCTGTAATTAAACTTGGATTTCAGCACATAGGAGACTTTTATGGGAACAACGGCGTCATACAATCGTAATCCGTATATTGATTTAATTTCTTTATTGTTTCATTTTTACAACACTAAAATCATCAATTTTATCTCTTGTGGCCTTATAAGCTTCTCTTTCTTTATCTGGGAACTTGGTTGGCAGATTGGGAGAGTGCAAATTTACCTTTGCAGGAAACCTAAAAATAAAAGATTTAACAAATAGGTATTAGCAATATTAAACAAATTGATTTTTAGGTTCAAATTGTTTCCCTACGGCAAGCGCAAATAATTCCAAGGAAAAATTATAGATTCATAATTACCGACGGAATCCAAATATATTAATTAGAATTTACGAATGTTTAGAACTGATGATTACTACTTACTAAGTTTGAATGTAGCAAGAAAAACTTTGAATCCCTTGACATTCAAAAGAATCCCTTTAAATATCAAATATTGCTTTACGATTAAGCTTTGAAGGTTTTCCGATAAATAAAAGAACTCGCTTTATGTTACACAGATGTTAGGAAGTTTTATATACACTAGTTTTGACGTTATTGCTATGAAATGGTATTTTCAAGAACGTTTAAAATGATAGAATGTGTGGATTCTTCTTAATTACGCGAAACTAGCCGCAGTCAGAGGAGTTGTATACACATTTCCCCAGCTGATAAATCCTGCACAAAGTTTCCACTTATACATAGATAATGCCTTATTTACATATGTAAACCAGTACCCACAAGTAGTTAGCACTAGCAGTCCAGTAAGCACAATTGATTTATTAGGATATCTGATAAAAATATATTTACCGTATGCTCGCAATATCTACTTCATAGTCTCCGCTAAGAATGTAGTCATTTGAAACTTTTTCCCTTACACCGTTTTCATCATAACTTTCAATGAAACCTAGGCAAACCTGAAAATAATTCATTAGTAAAAATATACGTAACGCTCACAAATGGAGTACCTGTTTTTTGAAAGTAAATCCGTAGCCTGTGGTTGTACACATACCGCAGTGCTTACCATTACGATATATCGGTTCACCTCCCCAAGGCCAAAGGTCGGTATCAATACAATGATCTTCAAGGATTAGTTGTACGTACTGACGTTTAATACCCTCCTCTCTCTGCTTCAATAAAGCATCTTTACCTATAAAATCAATTTCTTTCTGCAAAAGAATATGTTACTTTATCGTTTAATCCGCCCCTAAGAACACTTAATATACAGAATGATTTTTTGAGCTTTCGTACAGGACTCCCGAAAACCACGATAGAAAAACAATTAAATGAAGAGCGGCGGAGCTTAGGATTCTTGCACGCACAAACAGTCCAATTAGAACGACGTGTTGACGCGTGATATCACGATTGCGAGCAATAGTTCTAACTGATCGGAATTTTGAATAATAATTCTTTGTTCCGTATAACAACCATATCGAGTACCATATCGTTATAATAAAAAAAATATGCTTTTTTAGGGGATCGCAGCCAATTATGATTTCCAATGGGCCAGTGGTAAGAGGTATTGCTTCTGACTGTGACAGAGTTAAAAACTGTACGTTCGAGTATTACTAGTGTCCGCAGCAAATTTTCTGGCGGATCCGGAACAATCTCAAATGCATCGTGTAAAACAGCTACTACGGTTTCCGAAATACTTGTACAAAAACTGTATACCCTGTATATGTATATACAGTGTATAATTTTACTTACGTCAAATTTCACACGCCAAGATCGCCCACATTCCAATGGCGTAGTTCTGGTATCTAAATCTTGGCCCCAAAACGCATAAAATCTTTCAACTCGAATAGTTCTAGTAGCATAATATCCAGCATGTTTCATTCCAAATTTTTTACCATGTTCCAATAAACACGAATAGACATGTAAGGCAAACTACATTATTATTAGAAGAATGAGAGTTTTAATTTCAATGTCTTTACCTCATTGGGAATATACAACACATAACCTAGTTCGCCAGTATGTGTAAGATTCATGGTTCGTATTCCATTGGCTAATCCAACATCTAGCATTTTGAAAGTAAAAAAGGGGAAGTTCTTCGGACTTAAGTCGGTGTCAGTTAATTCTGACAGTAAAGTCCTAGTAAACGGGCCTATTATTGCCAAGGCAGTAAACATACTTGTTACATCTGACAAAGCCACTGTTGACGGTAGATGTCTTTGCAACCATACCTTGCATCTAGTTTGTTGTATTGTAGGTGCAATCATCATATAACTGAAAAGATAGTTATATGCACTGTAATGATAAAGTACAGAATAGTATTCATAATTAATTTAGTTTTTAGAAGTTTTCTTGAATGATGCAGCAAATTAATAAAGAATTTTCAATGAAAGGGCAAGAAAACATGTTAACACAACATAAACTGCATGCGAGAGTCATATGCAATTGTTTTAATTCTGTTAATTTGAAACACATACACAACAAAAATACTTTATAAAAATTAACAAAAGTTCTTATAAACTAAATTCATGCTGCAATAGATGTTCAAAGATAAGTACAATATCCTAATCTATTATAAAAGGATCGCATTGCATTTTGTAAAATCCTACTATAAGTTGTATATTCATTTTGTTTTGCTCCAGGTGGTTCTCATGAAGTAATTTTTTTTTAAGTAACTCCAGAGAAAAAGTTGTTAGGTGACATATCTGGTGACCGTGGTGGCTAATGGATTAGGTCACTTGCACCAATTTAACGATGAGTAAAAATTTAAGTAAAAAATTATAACTTGTATTGATGAGAGTATATAATTAAGTACACCCTAATCACTGCAAATGTCGAAAGTAAACGTTATATCGATTTCTACAGAAGTGAGCAACCAACGTGTCATCGGTTTTCTGCGAAGGTAGCAACTCGACTAAGTGGTATCTCACCAAAGGTAATTAATTAACAAACAATGAAATTACAATGCAATGAAATTACGATGCAACGTTGGTTGCTCACTGGGTGTATTTAATTATATACTCTCATCAATACAAGTTATCACGAACTTCGTATATACGACTTATCAACTAAGATTGCCATCTTCCACAAAAACATGCTGAAGAGCTGTATAACAGCGAAACGCGTCCATGTGTGGTGGTTGATGGCAATTAGTTATAATTTCATTGTTTGTTAAAAAAATTATATCTAATATACCTGCCCAAACGATTAATTTTTGCTGATCCAGTACCAACAAAAATTAATCGTTTGGGTTCAGAAATGTATATTGAAATGTAAATTTACTCAAGACCATCGGGTAGTGTCTCAAAAAAATTGTATTGTCGTTAGACCTTCGACTCGCTATTTTGCCAAATTCCATCCAACAAAAATAGTCATTTGGTAATAATTCCTGTGATATATCGTGTTGTGAAACCGAATGAAACCACTGTTCTTAAGTCACATTTTTTTTTAAATACAATCCTTGATTTTAAAAGCATCTTCATCAATTTATTTGGAATTATTGGTGCAAATATCGTAATAGTTTACGTCCAAATAAGTGTCAGCTACATTAGAATGGTATATTAATCATAATTATAATAATTTTATTGTACAACAGATTACTACAATCCAAATACAGCACAAAAATTAAATTCAAATTGCGGACACATTAGTATGTAAATACAAAAGAAAGCACTATAGCATCAACACTAATAATAAATTATTATTGATGTTATAGTGCTTTAGTTAGTAGCTAGCAATATCGATTTAATTTAGAGAATTATAGTTTATATCGCAGAACCGAGAAATTGCATTAAAATTTTGGGTCATGGCTAATAGTCAAGAACCTATCAGGTTATTAGTTGTAACTGTTGGAATATAAAATGTTGGGGTTCAACGGGCAGAAAGTCTCGGTACTAGTAGATTCAACTGTGATAGCAGGTAAGCAGAATCAATTTTCATTATGTTATAAAAGCTTTATACTATTAAATTGACGCATTTGTAATGACTCTGTTTCAAACGTTTGTAGGAGAAAATTATGATCCATGCCTCGAAGCAGCGCTATCATAGTGTAGGGAGAATACAGTAGACACTTGGCCTATTTATGAATGAAATCTGTCAGCTAATTTCGACGACCTTGAAACGGTGTTGTTACCGCCACGCTTATCCTAAACGAATGAATGAATGAAGGACAGTTTTTTGCCGCCACGCGTATTTCTGCCGCTATGCGCATCTTACTACGTTTTGAAAAATTGGCTGACTGAAGGCCGAGTATCATTGCTATACTCTCCCTATACTGTGATATAACGTAAGAGCGAGAGTACTATAATCAGCCAGCATAATCGGCATTTTTCGGAAATGCGAGAGCGAAGTAATGTCTTGCACGTGTACGTAAAAGAATAGGCCGTTTATAACGTGAACAAGGTGTTTTCGGAAATGCGAGAACGAAATCGTGGCTTACACGTGTACGTAAACGTATACGCCGTTTATAAACGTTATAATGTGCGCAAGGTGCACAAACGAATTTGCGTTTACGCAATTTTGACAAGGAAATAACATTCCATAGTGACATTCAACACAGCGCACGTTTAGATGCGTCGAGTTCGTGTAAAATCGGGTGATCATAGTACGCTCGCTCTTACGGTATAGTGGAGACACCACACCACACTAGCATATTCGAGTTTGCTTCTGACGTAGGTATTAAATAAAAGTTTGGCGGTGTTAACTTGAAATAAGCGGGAATTGCGTCGGACAAAATCTAGTGTTTTTAGAGCTGACGAAAGAGCATGGTTTCGATGTGGCGTAAAGGAAGGATAAAAATAAACTTGTAGGTCCTTTATTGAGAAGCAACGATTGACTAAGTGTGTGTTCATACGCAAAGGAAACCTAACGTTTTGTGCTCTAATATTTGTATTAAATACAGAATTTCACAAAAATTCAAGAAAACAACATAAATAGGCCGACAGAAAGTTTCCAGTACGTCTACGAGAGGCGCCAAAAGAAAATTCAGGTCCACGGCCAGAGTTACCTTTCTATTAGGTTATTCTGTGGGTGTATTTATAGTGAAGCTGTGATAGTCGATAAGAGCGACCGTACTACAGCTATGATAAGAGGTGTTCTCCTTTTACAAAATAACTAAGTGGTTATAAATTGAAATGATTTGCAAGTGATTACAATCTGAACTTGTTCAGTATCTTAGCAATTGAACCGAAACTGAATATTTGTAAATGGAATACCATCAGCGTCAATGTGGTTATATGGAGATTTTGAATCAATATTCAGTTAATAGGGTAAAAGATGGACGCCTAAGAGCGACAATACTAGCGCGTCACTTTGTCAGTTATCAAAATATCTTAATTGAAGTCTTTTTTTGATTCCATACGAGCATAAATCGAAGAATAATTGCAAGTACAGTGAACAAAATTGTATTAGTTGTTTGAAGATATTTGATTGAAGTTGTAATGAAGTGTTAAGTAAACATTCCACTTATCAAATTACGACGTGTTGTTCTTGACGATGGTATAGCATTACTACTACCAAATAACAACAGTAATTTCACTTATCAATTTTTAACATTTTTAGAAATATACGACAATCACCTAATATTCTACTATTCTATAATTAAAAGCAGCGGAGGAAATATGGATCATACACAACAACCATGCTAGTTTTTATTGGTGAAGAATATCTTTTACATTGCTTGGGCTCTAACACACATGCAATTACTTCAGAACTTACTGATTTTCAGAAATCCTTGCAAGGGAACAATCATTTTCATACCCACCATATTTATTCTGCATTCCTGTATGTATTATGCTCCCAATTGGCACATCGACATCATTCGAACAAACATATTGTAACGCAGATACAACTTCATTACCTTTTGACTGCAGATATAAAGCAAAGGCGGTTTATTAAATAGAAATCTAAAAAAACGTTTTTAAATATAAACGCTAGATCTCAGGACGTTATAAGTTTATGTTGCTTCTGTGATATGGTAGTAACAATGTTAATGTTTGTATTAGCTTTGTTCCAGCAGAAATTACAAACTAGTCAGAGACCTGTTGGAACTGGCCTATTATAAACGTTCCTGTGATCATAATTTAAATGTTGTTTCTGATATACATATTACAAGACGCACCCACAAATCAATTTTGGTAAAAGAAGAGTAATCCGCTATTCCTACAGTTTCCCTACATGCTGCATATTCTTCAGCTACATAATCAAACCATGGGGGTTTGCTGAATGTATTTGTGCGTGCTATACTGTGCGGTGTAGACCAATCTTGAACATTATTATCTTTAAAATTGAATGAATCTTAGATTTTGAGTCAATATAATTTAAGTTACAATATTTTACCTTCCCTATTTCTACTTTCAAACCATGTAGGTCTTTCATAACCCATAACTTGACCGAATACAGCTCCAGCTTCTCTTAATTTTGGATAGACAGGGGACATTCGAAGATTGCGACCGGTTTGAAATTCGTAAAACGGATACATTAATCCATAGTGCAATCCAGGCACTTCCTTTACTCGATCTCTTAGAAATTTTCGATTATTATGCAGTCCTAGAAATCTGGATACTTCTAATTCGTACATATCGAAAGATGTATCCCCGGTCACTATCATTTCAGCCGTAGCTCTCCCAACTCCACCTGCTGCCGAAATACCTACCGTCTTCATTCCAGCAGCAATATAGTACTGTCTTATCTACAAGTGATTTATTATGTCCCTCATAAAAAAGGCCTTCATATTTATTGCCTTAGAAAACTGTTATATTTGCATGAATAGTAGTAACTCTTATTACTTACTTCTGGAGCTTCACCAACAATCCATTTACAGTCTGGACTGAATGCTTCTGGACCATTGCAAAGTCTATCTAATACTGCACTTCCTAATATAGGTACTCTGTAAAGCAACTGTTCGAGTAATATGTGAAAATGATCCCAGTCTTCCGGTAAAAATCGTTCTTTTGAGCTAGCTGAAAGGTACGTATTTTTAGCATAAATCAAAAAAAGTAAATTTATTATATTATGATGCTACGTATAAGTGTAACGATAACAATAATAATAATGTCTTTATTCTGCAAATATATATAAAGTAAAAAGGAAAAATAGACAAAAAGAGGACAATACCATCTTTAGAAAAATAAATGCACAATCGCAGGGCGAAGTCGTGACATACCTAATTCAGAACCTATCAACAAAGTGTAAAATAGGAATTGCACATAAACTAGTCGTACTACATATTCCGCGTGTGCAGTAAGAAAAAAATGATAAACTCCAGATTGTCTGCACTATATAAACTTTAATATGCAACGGAAAGCTATTACAACGAGAATCATTATGCTTCCCATAAATGCAGTGGGAAAACGATCTTTTGAAAAGATCCGCCTTGTGTATACATTTGTTGTTATAAACAAAGCGTGACAAACGCTTGCACCCGCAGAGACGCCTGTATGGGGGGGGGGGGGGGGGGGTATGTACGTATGTGGATGCAGAGTTTAGTAATGCGATAGACATTGAGGAGTTTGGTCCTTTATCGGATTCTCATTGTGTGTTTTCGAAAACATGGGACGTAAGCCTGGTGTACCTCTTGCATCGCATGTGAAGAAATATATTTGGCGTTTCCCTGGTTTGGAATTTACAGGTTCGCTCATTCGTTGCAAATTTTGCGATATAGGGTTGCTAGGTCGCACGACATTTGGATGTAGAAGTCATATTAAAAATAAACGTCATGTATTGAGTTTAAGAAACAATATTCCGTACTGACAATTTTTGTATGACTTTATCTTCATGTTGACCACATGCAATATCCTACAACACCTAGTAGATAATGAAAACTTTCTTCTTTTTTGGGATAAATATGTTCCATCATGGAAGCTACCAACAAAAAGACAATTGCGGTACAATTTACCATATGTGCAAAGTACAGTAAAAGACTGTATAAAAGACGAGTTGAGAAATCAAAAAATCTGGCTCACTATGAACGAAATTACTGATGTTCAGAAACACAGCGTGATTCATATTGTGGCGCGTCCTTTAGAACGTAATGGTCCAGCAGCTTCCTTGTTGTTAGCCAGTAAAAGGATTGAAAGAACTGATGCCGAAACCGTTGTAAACATAATAAAAAATATGTTAAGAGGATTTTGTATCGTAGGAGCCCAAATCACCATGTTAGTTTCTGACGGCGCCGCAACAATGCTGAAAGCTGGTAGGATGTTAAAAGTATGCTTTTCGACTCTTGTTCACATAACATGCCTCGTACACGCATGTCATCTCGTAGCAGAAACAATTCGAAGCAAGTATCCTAGGGTGAATGATTTAATATTATCTACCAAAAAAATGTTCGTGAAATCTCCCAAATTCGCGTATTCAAGCAATTGTATCCGCAAATTCCGCTACCACCTCAGCCTACAGGCTGAGGTGGTCATACATTGGCGCGATGGGGAACATGGATCGAGGCAGTATCTTACTATCGCAAATATTATTCCCAAGTGAAAGATGTCATTTTCATGCTTAATTCTTCTAATTCTCAAGTGATTCGCGAGAGTCAGCAACTTTTTTTCGATTCGGACGTTCAAAAAGAAATAAATCTGGTTTGAAATGCTCTACAAACCTGTTTCATCGCCAAAAAACACCTATAAAGGATCAATTTTAATATTTTTAGAAGTTTATATAAGTGATAATTGTAAATACGAAATTCATATCTGAATTACCGAAGTTGTCCACTTCACCATTATAAACGTACAAAAGCACAGTGCTTGCAATTGTATTTTATTTTTGTCACGGTTTGATTACAAATTACAAATTAATCATCTCCTCACTTGATTCGTTTTGTCCTGTAATTGAATCGAAAATTTACACGCGAAATTCAAATCTGCAATAGAGCACTGCACGGGCCTATTTTTCACGGCCCGGCCCGCCCGTGGCCCGTTACAGCATGGAGTAGGCCCGGCCGTTGCGTTCATTATCTCGGCACAAGGTCCGCCCGGCCCGGCCCGTTAAGAAATTTAGGCCCGTTTGGCCCGTCTAAATTATTTTTGCCTGTTTAAGTAATTACATCTGCACCGTCTATTTCTAATCATTTTTAAATTACTACATTATAATGAGTAGAACGAAACATTTATTTTGTTTGTTCTTGTATACTATACTGTATGAAACCAAAAGAAAACGTAAGATAACATTGCATACATTAAAATTGTTTATACAAAACGTTAGCGTACAAACTAAATAGCATTTACTGCATACGTTATATCTATTCGATGCAATTAATAAAACATTCTCGGCCCGTCAGGCCGGTACAATTTTTGGCCCGGCCCGCAACGAAAAGAGATGACGCCCGCCCGAGCCCACCCGTGGGCCCGGGGGGCCGGGCTTTTCCTAGTCCGTGCAGTGCTCTAATCTGCAATATTCACATTCTAATAGTAATTGCAATTAGGCATGATTTTTTCCCTTTATAAGTTATTTCAAATTCAGAAATTGCGATTGTAATAGATTCATGAAAGAGGTACTGCCGTACCAAAATAAATGTGATTGTACTGAATCTTAGTACAATTGCATTAAAAACGACAACACTGTATACAAAAACCAATGCAATGTTGGTTACCTTAATTGCTATTCGAAAATAGTTCAACGAAATTTAGATAATTTAATTGTAAGTATTTATAGGTATTAGGAAATAGTGGTCTAACGGTCAGCCTCAGAAAAGCCAATTAAGTAATCAATATTACTGAAAATGTAAGCAATGGTGCAGATCACACCGTAAACAATAGGAAAGACATATAGTAAAAATTCATTGGACACTTGATTAAATTTTAATAATTCTATAAGTGTTGTGGCGTAATTAAATAAATATGACTGCTTGGTATCTTTCTTTATACTGATATTGTAATAACAATATTGTAAAATAAAAACCATATGAAACAGGAGCTGTAAACTGGAGTATTATCCAAATGACAGAAAAATAATAGATTTGTTTCTGCAGTTGATTTGTGATAGGTTGATCAGAGGTTAATTTGGATTAATCTACGCATGCGCAAACTAAAACGGATTTCAAACTAATTTAACAATTTAACTGCACAAACGCTTTTTTTACAATTATCAGGGGATGTATAAGTTTGGCGTTTTAACTGCACAAGCACTATTTTTGTAATGCGCATGCCCTAACGATTTCAAACGATTTTAAATCGCTGCAGAAACAAATCTAATGTATCTACCTGGTATTTTCCCATCTTCAAATGCTGGTTTTGCAATAGGTTCGAAGCCTCCGGCTAGGAGACGCCCATTATTCTCACGAATGTATATGTGCCCATCTTGATCTCTAACAACTTAATATTTTATGAAAATCGAGTATCACAGAAAAGAAATAACAAAATGATACCTGGTAACATTGCATCTAAACCAGGTATAGGTTTCGTATGTAAATAATAATGTTCCACTGCATGTAAAGGCACTTTAACATATGGCTCTGATAGTTGGCCTACTCCTCTGGCCCAAAATCCTGCACAATTAACAAAAAACTCACAGTCAATATTGCCTAAACTTGTTTCTACAGCACTAACAAAACCATTCTTCTGATCTACCTTCTGTACCGAACAATTTTCTAATACTTTTAGACCTAAAATATTTCTACATATGTTTAAACATGTACAATGTTTTTTTTTAAATACCAACCAAGGTTTTGTGCTTCTGAAATTAAAGATTGACATATTTCATAAGGGTCTCCAACACCATCTTCAGGTATCCACAATCCTCCTTTGATACCTTCAATATTTAGAATAGGGCACTTTTGTTTACATTCTTCTGGTGTAAGCAATTCACATTGTATATTCCAAGGACTATTTAAGAACACTAATTGATAAAATTATCATAGAAAACAGCTAAACTTACATAGATTGAGCTTTCATTCTACGAAAAATAAACATGCGATCTGTAGTTCGTGCTAGGTTAACACTTCCACATTGTTTCCATCCTGTCGACAGACCTTTCTTTTCTAATTCTTTATATAACGCAATGCTAGATTTTGTGAGATTAACTTGTGCCAAACTGGGCTTGAATGTTCCTATAAGACCAGACGAATGCCACGTAGTTCCACCACCAATTCTATGACAAGTATTACTTGAGAATAGTTTGTTAATGGTCGAGAATACAGAACAAACCTTCCTTGCTCTATAAGAATTGTATCAGCTGCCCATCCAAGTTTGGCAAGATGATAAGCCACTGAGGCACCCATAACACCACCCCCACATACTACCACTTTTGCATGTCTAGGAGGCTCAGTTATTTCAGACACATCTCCATTACTCAAATGTTTTATAAGAAACAAATGTTTTTGCCAATTATTTCGATTCCTGTGCATTCGCGACAACATCTTGAATTAAAATTTTTATCTGCAAATATTCACATTTTCCAAATATATGTATGTATATCCACGTTACGTAGTATCGTTGTGTACGTATTGGTACGTATGTTTTTACTGCATACACTGAATACTGGATATATTTGGATACACTCTATTGCACTCTATAATATCTCTATCCATCTCTACTTCAGATTTTCTATATTTGCTTTACTCATATTTACCCTAGCACTTGTAGAAATTACGTGTTATATATCTAGGGATGAGTAGGTAAACGATTTCGTTAGTAGTTTTGAATAAGAGATGGAGTAAATATCATAAAATTGTAGACAATACACCAACATTTATGATTTGTACCTTGCCTACTACTACTAACAGTTCAAATATTTCAATTTTGAATGGACACTTAGTTTTTAGTATTATCTTCATAAATGCTCAATAATTTGAAATCATGTATGCAGGGCCGGTCCTAGAACTTTGGCCGCCTGCGTTTTAGTCGGCCACCTCCTACATACACTAAATCAAAAGCGAAAATACCTTTCTTCATAATTTATTTTATACAGTTTTTATTTTACATAGGAATTTTCCTAAACACTTACTTATTTTCTGAACAATATACATATGAATTATTTTATGCTTAAAAAAAAGTTAAAAGCAAATAAACCATTAACCTTTGAACGCTATCATAAAGCTTTCTTTCACTTCTTTTATGTATATTCGTTTTCTTTTTAAACAATTACTCGAAGCTTTTTTGATACGACGTGTTAATAATTTTTAATATATTACTTTTATCAAGTAGGTCAATCTAGTTGCCAAGTTACTGATAATTAACAATTTCTTGTTTATATTGCCGAAAAAGTATCTTTTCATTGTAAATAATATATGATCAAATTTGTAGTAATGTAATAGTACCTAACGCAAATGTCAGTAAACTAAATAATAATTCGAAAAAAGCCAAATTTTCATGACATCTTCCCTTTCATCGAAAATGCTGCCATAATGACGCAAGATACTAAAGAGAGGGTACTATTTTAACTCCTGCAATTTTCCAGTTGTACCATATATTGTTTTAGACGAAAGAAGCAGATGTCACAAAATTAATACTATTTTGTAGTTACATACTTTTCAACTAAAATTTATGTTTATATAATATTACCACGAACTTAACCACATATTACTTATGTTCTAAAGCATAGGACCTTCAAAAG
Organism: Dynastes maya; assembly: GCA_029619315.2. NCBI lineage: Eukaryota > Metazoa > Arthropoda > Insecta > Coleoptera > Scarabaeidae > Dynastes > Dynastes maya. The sequence goes on along the minus strand of JAROYE020000005.1, from coordinate 12,631,637 downwards.
TATAAGTTCGGCCCTGTAGCTAACATACAAATATCGATATCTTAATTCTAATACCACGTATGAGAATTTTTATGAAATTTTAGTTTGTGACAGTTTCAGAAACTATTTTTGGCGCCCTAATCGACGGTTTTTTTGTTTTAAAATTGATTCCAACAGTGCTTTATAGCCAAAAAAAAACGATATTATTACATTATATATAAAACTGGCCCGAAATAATTAGTTTTTTTAGCTTCCTGTAAAACATTCATTCTATCACTTACGTGGTATTAGAATTAAGGTATATATTTTTGGTTTCGCTTTTTTTCGATACGATCTATTTGACCTGCGTGCTATTGCCTATAGCTAGTACCGGCCCTGCACGTCTGCAATACGTTTTCCTTTCTATTTATATTATGCATACATATTATTTAAAAAAATAAGCTTCCTTATTTACTATAAATATTGGAGAACAATGTAAAGTAAAGATTAAAGCTATTTATAAAATAAGGAATTTTATTTTACCCAGATAAATTAATAAATATTTTAATTAATTTGCTTTTTATATTTCCTTTATTAAAGGCTGGGTGCAAAATCTCCTCGAGTGCAATTTTTATGATATTGTCATTTTAAAGACCTAATTTCTGTAACAAGGTTGTGCATACTACCGTTAATTTATTACTAGAATACTATTCAGCCTGAGTAAGTCTCATTTTGGGAACCACCGATAAGTTTTACCATGCTTTCTCTCAAAAATTCTAACGTCCGTGTGCCTCTCACGTGAGCCATTCACAATAGCGGCTGGTGCCGACGTAAATAGGAGGACACATCACTTCGACTTCACTTACAATGTACATGATATGCAACGGAAATACACGAGGAAATTGAAGCGTTGGAATGTAGCTCCGCAGCCACAATGCAGCACTCGCCGCTGGCCACTCATATTTCTATTTTAAAATGCTAGTGCACTTGGCCTGTTATCATAGTTACTTAAAAGAATGAATGTATAGAAGACATTGATAATTGGAAGTGTCCTTGTTCAAATAAAAACCGCGAATCAAATGTTATAATTTATACAGTGAGGTCCTAAGTATTTCCTCTCCCGTACTAACTTTTGAACAACAGGAGTCAGCGTTTTTAGAAAAAGATAGGCCGATTGCTTGAGAAATATCAGGATATGCAGCAATAAAGATTTTAGTAATCTATTTTGGAAAGTTGGCCAGCAGAAAGCACCAAATTATCTCCTATGTCACCAGGTTGATCTAATGAGCTCGTTGCTAGGTAACGTAATCATAACCAATTTGTCAAATCCCAATTCCAAAAACGCGAATTATTCTTGTTATTTATTGTTATTACCCCTTATTTTTATCTGTTTTATTAATCATCGATATTTCTGCACTTTATCGAAGTACTCGTTAAGTTGCTTGCAAAGAGCTTTTTGATCAACTTTGAATACAACGAAATCAGATTACCAAAACCTTTATTGCTGCATAGACAGTAGCGGTGGATGATGACGTAAATGGGAGAGCGTGGGCAACGATTCGATTTCCTCGTGCATTTCCGTTGCATAGTACAATGTAAATTACACAATATACAAGGAAAATACATAAGGGAATCGAATCGCTGTCCGTGCGCTCCCGTTTACATCATCACTAACTTGGGCAAATATGCGGTAACAGCCAGAGGCGTGGCGAGCGCATGAAAGTTTACATATAAAATAGAAGGTAAGAAATAAAAAGTTGTTTTGTGTTTTAAAAGTCTTCCGTGAAATCACAAACTGGGTAACATCTATTCAATATTTGAATCATTAGATATGTTTCCACAGCTGTTTCAGTCAAGTGAGTACGACATGCGGAATAAACGTTTTTTAATGCTGAAAACGACCGTTCGACATCTAGCGATGTTATATTTGCATATTTAAAATAATCTTTGAAACAACTTAATGCATCTTCACACGCACCTTCACAAATTTGTCTTAATATAAGAAAATCGGAGTCTTTCTCTAAAACACTTTCAAATTTTCGTATTACACACCAATTTGTTTCGCCTTTTACAGCGCATAGGATGTCGGTCGATGTGGTTCCATTGTACGTACCATTACATTAACCACAGAATGTTTTTGACGATCTGTTGTTTCGTCCACACACAACCACAGTTTTTTATCTTTCAATTCCGTTTTCATTCTTTTTTCTATATGTTCACGAGCAAATGGCACTACATTTCGTATCGATGTCCGACTAGGTAATTTACAGTCCGCATATTTATTCCAGAAGGAGACAAATGCTTCTTTGTATAGTAAACGAAACGATAGATTACATAAAATAAGAGTAACACATAAATCAAATGTACATTTTTCTTGGTCTCGTATGCCACTTTTTGCAGAAGAATGCTGTTTGCTTTCAATGTGACGTTGACAATGGCTTCTGGACCAACACATTAAAGGGATTTTACAAACTAGACATTGAATTTTAGCGCCATCAAAAATTAAGTCCGGCATGTCCACTATAAAGTTTTTAATTGTGTCTGCCATTGGTCGTTTTAGCGACGCACCCAACTGCGACATTTTTAAAGCAAACATAAACGTACAATTACGAAATAAGTTACGACAGCCTACATATACACAGAACTACTCGCATACAGCATCGATTTAGTACTGACGCTGTGAACGCGTGAAATAAATAATCGCCGACTCCGCACCACATATCTACTACACTGACTGTTACCGCTGTTTGCCCAGATTAATCATCAGTTTGAATAATCCTTCCTTTTGATGACTCTCTCACATTTAGATAAGGAAAGTGCTGCGTGTCCCAGTCTCGCAGTGTAGGATTCTTTGCATAACCACATGGTCATAGACATTTTTCCCATCGGATGGGGAGCTTTTCCATCATCGTAAAAACTCTTCGGACGTTCGTGTAGCCATTGGAACGCAAACGCTTCCACCGCTTCGTTGTCGTCGAAACCCTGGTTTCCAAGCGCTTTTTTGAGGGGTCCAAAAAGATGGAAGTCACAAGGTGACAAGTCTGGACTATAGGATGGATGTTCCAGCGTTTCCCATTCTAATGCATCCACTTTTTGCATCGTGGCGCTAGTCACATGAGGTCTGGCGTTGTCATGCAGAAGAATGACACTTTTGGCCGATTGCTTCTTTCTTTTCCTTCGAAATGACAATTTGGCGGCATCCAGTACTTCATAATAATATTGCGCATTAATTGTGCGTCGATCGTGGAGAAAATCAACGTGAAAAGCACCTTGCCGATCAAAAAAAACTGTTACCATTACTTTTCCGGCTGACAACCGCGTCTTTGAATTCACCGGTGCCCTCTCGCCGCTCTTTCTCCACTCCATACTCGCCTGTTTCGACTCGGGCGTGTAGTGGTCCACCTAAGTTTCGTCACAGGTGACTATGCGATGCAAAAATGCCTCACCCTCTTGCTGCTATCGATTGAAGAGTCGCTGCGAAACCTCCAATCGATGTCGCTTGTGATCCTCCGATAACAGACGTGGAACCCATCTAGCGGCCACTTTGCGAAATCCCAAGTCATCTGTCACGATCCCCTGGATACTCCCGTAACTGATGTTTGCTTCCGCAACGATTTCGAAGAGAGTTATGCGCCGATTTCCCTCTATGAGATTTCGGATCGCCTCGATGTTGGCATCGGTCAAATTTGTTCTTGGACGGCGATTATGGCTCACGTTCTCGACCTTTTCACGTCCTCCAGAAAATTTTTTTGTGTCATGCAAACACACGGGTTCTTGACAGGGTATTGCCCCCGAACTGTGTCTGTAATCGCCGCAAAATTTCGGTTGGGTTCGCCCGCTCCTTGGCTAAAAATTTAATGATAATCCGCTGCTCCACGGAGACATGCACTTCTTTCTCGCTTATGGTTTCTTTTGATACTAATGGTACAGGCTACCGGCGCATCAACCCTTCCAGGTCTAGAAGCCCTCCGGAATTTTTAGGAAAATCAGTCCCGTTTGATACACCCTCGTATATAGAAATGACGTAGAATGATGAAGCGGATGCTTTGAAGTTAAATGTTGAAATAAAAATGGCGAGATTCTTGAGCTAAAGCTGTAGCTTTAGCTCAAGGTCAGTTTTGCTTCAGTAGGTTCACAACCCTTGGATATTTTAGTTTTTTATGGGATGACCTCCATTTAAATAACTTACGAGCCGTTTCATTATAATATGTTTTATAGACAAAAATGTATGATGTTTAAAACGTATTATTTTTGACAATAGTTAATTCAAATGGCATACGTTACACGAGGGGTATTTTTTAAATAAGGTCAGTTTTTTAATAAGAAGAAAAATACTGTAAATATTAAAATATATTTTTTTCCATATTCTACATATTTTTATCTACTTTTCTACAAAATTTCTATTTCTGTTCAAACATTTGTCATACCGGTCAACAAGTTTTTTAATTCCGACGTCAAAGAAATTTGCCGCCTGTGAAGAAACCCAATCCATGATTGCAGTTTTCACATCTTCGTCGTCGTTGAACCGTTGACCACCAAGGAACTCTTTTAAGTACCGAAACAGGTGAAAATCACTGGGTCTGGACTGTAAGAACTGAAAGAAAGATCATGGGAACTGTCTTTTGGGACAGGAAAGGAATTTTGTTAGTGGATTTTATGGCGAGAGGTACAACAATTAATTTTGATGCGTATTGTGCAACATTGAGTATTGTGTGATGTTGCTCCATGACAATACAAGGCCACAAGTTTTTGCGCAAACACAAGGTCTAATCAGATCTTTTGAAACAACTGGATCATCCGCCTTACAGTCCAGACCTTGCAGCCAGTGATTTTCACTTTTCTCGGTACTTAAAGGAGTTCCTTGGTGGTCAACGGTTCAACGACTACGAAGATGTAAAAAGTGCAGTCATGGATTGGGTTTCTTCACAGGCGGCAGATTTCTTTGACGTCGGAATTAAAAAACTTGTTGAGCGGTATGACAAATGTTTGAACAAAAATGGAAATTATGTAGAAAAGTAGATAAAAGTATGTAGAATACGGAAAAAATATATTTTAATGATATTTGCGGTATTTTTCTTCTTATTAAAAAACGAACTTTATTTAAAAATACCCCCCGAGCTACATTCATTAGAAACATATTCGTGAACATTGAGGGTTTCTCAGCTGTTAGGTTTCGCGGTTACATCTAAACACCTATGAGAAATGCAGAGGAACGTTTTGGGCTTGGTTAAAACACGAATGTAACGTAACGCAATAACAGATGTTTTCTTATAATAATTGGGTAATATCAATAAATAGAATCAATAAAACTGTACTATGGTGATTCATTTATTTACATATATTTCAAATAATCGATTAATCAAGTTATCCGCGTCTTCGCCTTGCTCTAACCAGACTACCCGTCTGTTCCCCCACAAGTATCCATCCTTTGCATTTGTTTAATGCGGATTGCTTATCAGTGCCCAAGCTCGCTGCTCACTTAACATTCCAATACAACGCGTCAAATATGCATTAGGATTAATATGTAACAGTACATGAAATTATGGTTGTAGCGGTTCTCGGATTCCGCTGTGTTGCTTCATTGCTTACTCTTTTTACAGGTACCTTTGAAAATGAGGACCACCGTGGCACGCGAAACGTCAGGAGCAAGCAACGAAGCACAATACAGCAGAACCCGACAACCGCTACAACCATGGATAACGGCCGTTATGCCAAATTATGAGCAAGTTGTACCAGCCATATGTTGCCTAGTGTTGCCCAGGCCTGATGTGCAACAATACATTGCCATAAAATTGTTGTTGCTAGTTTCAGCATGCGCTCTGTCGCTTATATTTCCAGTATCGCTGGAACAATTTCATGCAAGCGTCAATATTTGGTATCACGTTATTGTAAATTCAAATAACGAAGGAGAGGACAACGAGAAAGGGACAACGAGAAAGCTAAAATGCGAAGAAAATCATATATTAATGATTAAGAAGCTTGGAATGACTTTTTCAATAAATTTACTTCCGATGATCATCTTTTTCTTTAATTATGTAAGCAGAGGGTCTAGAGACTATAAATACTTGCGTCATAAGAGTAAAAATGCAGTCTGTCTGTTCCAGCTTATCAATTTTAATTTATTTTCTTAACAAACAGTACCTCTTACTGTTCGATGATTCTGTAATATGTAGCAAACAAGCTAGTTTTTTAATGATTTTACTGTATGTAATAGGATACAACTCGCACATTTAGTACGCAGCGCATGTGTCAAATCTCTTAAGTGAAGGCGTAAATGCTGCTTCAGTGGAATTGGGCCTTACGAATCGTGCAAGTACTGATACGTTTCTGTTTATTGTTGACCAACCGCAGATCCTGTTAATATGATATCGATCGTGTTTTCTATTTACGTTTTACTAGTTTAATATTTATCCTGGTAAGTTTTGTTATTCTTTTAGTCTTTTAGTGTTCATTCCATTTGTTGCGCTTTCTAAAATGTGTATGTACTTGTGTGCGTTGCTTATTTTGTGTATTACTACTCGATTCAAGTTTAGTTTTAGAACAGACTGTATATGTTTTGTTTGCAAAATTGATTTTTCGATATTCTATATTTTTAGATGTGCAAAGCGCACAGCAATTGTATGTATTCTTACATTTATTGGTATATGTATTTTTATTAATCTGATGTAAAAGGTTTTATTATTAAAGAAATTATGTTCATTAATTGCTAGTAGCAACTTAAGTACACTACCGACCATAATTATTTGCCCATCCAAAGAAATACGCATAAATAAAGGAAGTGCTAACTGAAAAAGAAATTGTAATTTTACATTTAATAAAATACTCTTAAAACAAAGAAATTGATAGTTTTCATTTGATTATAAAATTGATTTGACACAAAAAAATTAAATCTTCGTTTCGTCGAAATGTCCACCTCATTAATAGTTGTGGCACACACTTTCGGCAATTTCTCTATCAATTTAGTCAGAGTAGCGAGTTCTATTTTAAACCGGACTTCTTGTAGTTGTTTCCACAATGATTCCTTGGAAGTTGGAGGATTTATTTTCACCTGCCTATCGAGTTCCTCTTACAAAAGCTCTATGGGATTAGCATCTGGACTTTGAGGAGGCCATTTTATTATTTTGATACTGCTTTCGCGTTCCACCGATTTTAAATATTCGGGGCACAGCTTAGAGGTGTGTTTCGGATCATTATCATGTTGAAATATATAACAGCCACCGATTATTCTTATTCCAGATGGTATAGCATTTGTTTCCAAAATTTGGCACACTTTTCTTAAAATTCCATCTATCTTAACCACGTCTCCTACGGATGCGGCGCCAAAACCGATTCGTCCCCATGCTTGACTGTAGGTACTACACATGATTCTGCTGCTCGTTCTCCTTTCGACCTTCGAACGAACGTTCTTCTCTTGGAACCGAAAAGTTCAAATTTGGACTCATTGGTCTACATTTTTCCACTCATCAACTGTTGATGCTCCTCCCTAGCCCACTGCAATCGTTTTATTTTATTTTGCTGCGTAAGAGTGGTTTACACAACGCTATTAGGCCAAATAAACCACCCTTGATTATCCTCCTTTTCACGGTGGTTAAACTAACTCGTTGTTCACGCTCAATATTTATTTCAGCCGTTATTTCAGCTACAGTTCTTCGTCTATTCCATTTCCTCGTCATAATTATTCGACGACCTTCCGCTGGTGTTGGTCACTTTCCGTCGTCCTGTTCGTTTTTTATTTAATAATGTGCCAGGCTCCTGATATTTTTGACCGTTATAGTCAACAGTTCAGTGACTTAATTTAAATTTTCTTGCGATATTTCTGTTATTTCGGCCAAGATTATGTAAAGCAACAATCATTGTGCGGATGTCTAAAGGCAACTCTCTTGTTTTCGGCATTTTAATACTAATTTTAGATAATTTTATTAACGATATTCACTGTTTAAAAGAACAATAACTATTAAATCTAAATTCTGGTTGGGGTAAATAGGGAATTGTCATCTTTACCTGGACTACATTAAATATTTATTAGTGAAGGTTAATTGTCTTACATTTCGGGTTTTTTATGGTCTTACCTGGTCCTTGATTATCGGGTTAAGGGGATTCAATCGATAACTAAGTATGAGGGTTTTTTTTGCGGAATTAGCTAATGTCGTATCTTTCCTTTACTTGTAGGTAAATAATTATATCCCCTAAATAACAATAAATAAATAATTTTCTAAAATCGAAGCAAAAATGTAGGTGGGCAAATAATTATGGCCGGTAATGTATATGTATGTATATATTTCGAATTCTATAGCTATGTTAGCATAGTGTAGCCCCTTTACTTGGTACTGTAACATGTTGACCTAATTAAGACTTAAGAACATAGGCCGATAAAAGTTCCGAGGTTGCTATCAATGATGTTAGATCTTTCTAATGGTTTTTACGCAAAATTCGGAATAATATTACGATGAAAATTTTTAGCATGCAGTAAGATACTACTACTCCGCAATTAACTTTGGATTGCATTACGTATTATTTGTTGCAATTCGTTTGAGTAGCTCTGTAGTAGATCAGTGGGGATGAAGAACTCTATCGACTCATGCTATACATATACAACTGACATGACTCCGGCTGCCGGTTGTTTCGATAGTCGCAGCGCGGCAGTGTAACACAGTCAAGGAGGAAGTGACACTGTGTGATTTAGTTAAAAAGGTGCGTGAATATTTGTAATAGTATATCTTCCTAAACAATAAAATTGAGTTTCTTTTAGATTATCCTGTCAAGGTACTAGTAGTAAATCATATTGCTCTTTGTTTCTATGAATTATCTTGTGCTTTAATAGTTCCGCATTTTAAAAGTATTGATTTGCTTGAGCGATTGTTTACAAGGTAAATATCGCTCGTTTTGACATTTAACTTTGTGTTGATAAGAAGTTAAAGATGTGTTGAACGGTTAGTTTGTTGCATAGGAAATGATTTTGTTTAGTCTAATAAAACAATATATGTTGATATAGATATTAAAATGAAAGCGGTGCTAAATTATTGCGACTAGTGTGTATGCACCTTTGTTTTGTTATTTGCCAATTTGTTAGTTACATAAATAAAGAGAAAGGCATTTGAGGATTAAACCTTAATGACAACGTTTACCTTTACAGATGACGTAATATATAAATTATAATTTAATAAGAAGTAGATACACTCTAAATTGGTTTAATTGTCTAGGAAATGCAGCAAAATTGTATTAAAAACTCATTTTCTTTATTTAAAAACGAAAAGATGTATGAAAGTGTATTTACTGTGTTACGATATCAAATAGCAATCAAAACATTAATATGAGCATTTAAAGAAAATACTACAAAGATCTAAATCTATAAAACTTTCAAACTTCGTATTCGCCTAATTGTTAGTATTGACAAATATGTACCTATGTACATACATATGTATGTAATGTTTATCGTTAACAATATGCAATAAATAGAAAGACATTTAATTTTTGATTCAATTGGAATATAAAAAAAAAATTCTGCGGATGAATCTACAATTCCTCATGTAACCAGAAAACTAAATAATCCTGTATATCAAGGCAAGTGTATATATATATATATATACACACACGCAGAGAAACTTTTACTTGTATCAAGACTGTCCGCCTCAATTCAAGACAATTACTGTTTCAATTATCCACAGTACAATAACTGTTTTAAATCAAAAGAAATATTTTCTTAGTTTTTTTCTCCGCTTAAGAGAAGTATATACTTGTAATGAAATACTTGTTGTACTTTGTTTAAGACATTTGTTAACTTGATTCAAGAAAATTTTGCAGAAAATTTGAAGAAAGCGATTCTTAGTATAAGTTAGCCGTTATAATACAAAACAATATTTTCTTAAGGATAGTAAATAGTTCTCTTAATTCCAGAAAGCGTTTAGGTATTGTTCATAAATCAATAGTTTCATTTTCTTAAAATAAAGCTTTTATTTACTTTAAATTGTTGAAATGCATATTATTTATATCCACATTCTTAATGACACTTACCTTGTTAAAAATAGTACGACATATCCGTACATAATGCAGTGAATTATTCTCATTGCTTAGGATTTTTAAAAAGGTTAAGGTAGAGGTTATCTACAGAATAATGTTCAGACAAAAGTGATCTTAAATGTAGAAGTACACATGAAAAATGTGCCCAGAAACAATAACTAAGATAATGCTAATAAATACCTCATGGTATTGATGGAATCACTACTGGCAAAAACAATATGAGAAAAGGAAAGCACTAATCTCCAAAAATAGCACTGAAATATTTCCCAGCGTCATCTAGTGGCAAGAGGTACAGTCATGCCGTCTTAGAGAGTAGCGAATATAAATGGCATACTTACCCATGCAATGATGTAACCTTTAACGTACGGCGTTTCATAAACATTTTCAAAAGATACTGGTTAATGTAATATTTTTTCTTTTTTTTACTATTTACCACGTGTACTAATTTAACTATAGTTTTTTTTAAATGTACAGTATGGTCCTAAAGTGTCCACCCCCATGCTAACTTTAGAACGACAGAAGCTAGCGGTTTTAGAAAAAAATTAGTCGATTTCTATTTTTTGTAAACTAATTTTTGTCGTTTCAGCATTTCAATTGTATTTCCGGTTTCACCGGAAGTGACGTCGACTTTCTTTTTTTAAATAGAACACCCTGTATATTTTTACATTTTTGGAAAGGTAATCGAAAGACGAATCGAAAGATATCACTTATGTTATACTTCAACTTAAGAAATATGACGATGTGCAGCAATATAGGTTTAGGTAATCACACTTTAGGACCGCACTGTATAATAAATAATAAAAAAAAAATGGAAAGATAAACTTAAGTATTAACTCAGTAATTATTAAACTATAAAAAAATAACCCCTATTTAATTAGATTATTAAATAAATAGTTTAGTATACTGTAATATACATACATAAAAAAAACCTTTTTCATTAGTGCGTTCACTTGCCCCTAATTTTAATTATTAACTACTAAAACTAAGGTTTTTTCCCCCGTTATTGTAATTTTCCTTTTATTGGATATCCTTATAGCTGGCGTGATGATGTGTACAAAACCGATCGCCTAATTTCTCAATAGAACTTTGTGAGAGCTGGACCATTTTTTCATTCCTACCTTTAATATGAATATTTTCTTTACTTAAAACTAAATGATTTACTTGAAAGAAACATTTTTCTGCCTTGGATTTTCTTGATTTTCTAACCTTAAGAAAATATTTATTTAACCCAAATAAAATTTCAAGAAAATGAATTTCTTATATCATACATTTTTATAGTCTTGAATTAAAAATATTTTCTTGAATAGAGACTGTTTTTTGCGAGAAAATCTATTTTCTTGATGCAAGAAACCATTTCTCTGCGTATATGTGTAATTAATAAACTACAGTAGAACTCGGTTATAGCGTCATCGGGTATAACATAATTTTTTCGGCGGTCCCGTTAAATTATTATGCATTGTGGTATATAAAAAAAGCGTTTTCTATCGTAATTTAAGCTCGGTTAAAATGTCATCATTTAAGGTTGAAACTTGCATTTTTTTCTTACCACTAATGAAAATCTACGTTTGCTTATCAACATTTAGCAATAGTGGCATAATTTCTTATGGTTAATATGTGATTATAAAGTTTTCTAAACTACATTAAGGTATAATGGATTTTAAGAGGCGTTTTCAACGTTATCAAGGACTTTTAGTATTACTTGAAAGTTACGTCCAAAATGTATTACTACAATTTATCTACAATTATATACATATGTATGTTTTTGAAACTGAAAGATTTAGTTACATACTTATACGCGGAAAAGATTATTCAAAATTTTTCTTAGAAACACTTTGTTCAGTATTCTTCAGTATCATAATTTTGATTGATTTAATACAATCTAGTTCACTTTTGTGGTCTCCAAACTTTCCTGTCCTTTCTTCGTAAACTTATTAACACATAGATGGACAATGCGGCTACAGCCATCATAAAAAATTTCAAATGCTGTGACACTACGGCTACAACCGTTGCTAATTTAAATCGGTTTCGCGACAAGACAGTTACAGTAGTCAATTCGTCCGTTTAACAGCACGTATTTGAACATATTGTGTCACAATCAGAATCATTGTGTCACCATAAAAAATATAATAATAACAAACAAGAATAATTTACGCTTTTAGAATTGATATTTGTTAGTGTGGCAATTGTTATATGATTACATTGCCTAGCAACGAGCTCTTTGGATTAACCTGGCGTCCCAGGAGACAATTTGGCTCCTTTTCCTACTCAACTCTGCATAACAACAAAAACAGATTGCCAAAACTTTGCTGCATATCGTAATAGTTCCTAAGCTAAAGTACCAACATACGTGGTATATTGGGGGTCGTGTTTCGATTTCCTTTTCAAAAACGTAAAAATATACAGGCTGTTCTATTTAAGATAAGAAAGTTGATGTGCCACTTCCAGTGATACTGTAAATATAATTAATGAGTGACACCAGAAGAAGTTCACAAAAAATAGAAATATACATGCCTTTTCTAAAAATGCTAGCTTTTGTCCTTTCAAAGTTAGTATGGAAAGAGGTACTTTAGCACCTCATTGTATACCGATTGGGAAAATGAGTAATTAGCTATATCGGTGTCCCCTCCTCGCTCTCTTGCCGTACATGTGAGAGAGCGTGGAGGTGACTGAGTGAAATCCAAGCAATTCGTGCTAGTACACTTCGAACAATGTCGGCATGTAGACGTACTGTGCGAAGAGCGCACGTAATAATTTGAAGTGAAGGTCGCCTGGAAATGAGAGTTTCGCATATTTATTTTGTTATTGCTACGAAGCTTAGACGAAATTAATAAGAAATTCTAAGGACGAAAATAAAAACAAATTGTGACGAAATGAACGAAAAGAAAAGTAAATACTCTAGAAATTTTTACTAAGATCGTCCGCACATAAGGCAGTTTACCTCGTAACTGACCACATCGGTAACCTTGAGCCATCGACTGCCGCTAACCCCTCCGCCTGAGAGCGGGGAGCGGATAGCGATATGACTAATTTCACATTTTCCCAACCGGTATACACCGCAGACCATAAATTTGGAATCATCCCTAACTCAATGAAAATATTGGAACAGTCTAAAATAGATATTATAAAAATTAAACAATACCGGAATAACATTATATGTTTTATTTATAACTACGCTATATACAAGGTCAATTTATAATTTATCTTAGTGTAACTGATGAATTATGGTTTTTAGCTTTAATCACGGCTGCACACAATTACAGTAGGCGAGACACTCATATTCTAAGAGTTTCAGCATCTGTTTTCATCCATGAATAATGAAGAAGTTACCATAAATGTTCTTTCCACGTCGGACGTTGGTCACGGACCTCCGATTGAGGTGTGCTTTGGGTCGTTTTCGACGATGAATCGCAGGTCCGATGGCACAACATTGTGTCCGAGGATATTTCTGTGGCTTTCCCTTTTTAGCGTTTCCTCAACTTTTACAATGTCATATAGCCCAAATAGGCAGAAACATTCCCAGACCATAATGGAACCACCATCATGCTTTACAGTGGGCACTACACACTGTTTGATCTGACAAAAATCTGGCGTCTACAACTAGACACTTCATATTTGGTTTTGTCGGTCCATAAAACTCTTCCCTAATTTTCGAATGAGCAATCAGCATGTGTTCTAGCCTACTGTAACCTCTTTCTTTTATTTGGCGCGCCTGTTACACGTCTCATAAGCATGCTACTTTCAGTTGCCTCTTTATAGTTGCCAAAGAAATCGGATTTTGATGCTGTCTGTTGAACTCGGCACGGATTTCAGATGCCGTTGATCGTCTATTTCTCTTCAACATGACGGTAATTATTAAACTTTCTGCAACACTTGTAACTTTAGGACTCCCTAACCGTGGGTTCGCCGGTACTTTTTAATTCGAGTTATCAGAGGCAACAGTTAAAAAGGAGGGCATTTTATTCCAAAACTGACTGGAGTGGAGGACAAAATTCAATAAAATGACAAACATATGCGAAGTAGAATAATATAACAAAAAACTAAAGATAAAGAGTCTGTAAGTGAAGATAAGGTACCAGTAGTTCAGTCATATTTCTCAGAACTAGATTTTCGATAGCAACTCCTCATTCTTCAACAAATAATGGCCAAAATCTGCACAAGACAAATCTTTTAAGTTATATTGTATACAAAAATAAAATTGACATATTAAATTTGAGCCATTGCTCGTGCAGCATTAACTCTTAAAAAAAATAGATTCGAGGAAAGAAATCAGATTCCAATGCTGGCCATACAATTTCATATCATCTATTACAAATAAACATGCACTTTACTTTCAACATGTATGTACTGGCGACTGGTTGGCGTAACCGTTACCACCGATATAACAAGGCCTCAGCGCTCTTCGATGACGTCACGCTCTTTAGGTGATGTTTCGCCATGAACAATATTTGCATAAGCGCTAAAGGAATCGTTTTTTTCCCATTTCTTTTTTAAGTTTTGAAGGGATTGCGATTTAAAGGGGGTGCCAGTCGTCAACTGAGCCCTTCTTCGCATCCCATTCGATTTTATTTTGGAAAAACGAAGTTCCAAAGCAAAAACCAAACACGTAATCGCGCCCCGTTTTCGTGAAAGAGGTATTTGTGGTTGATATTTAATCGGCTAATTATTATTATTTGTAATGTAATGTTTTCGACGAACTAAGGTGAAATGATACAGTATGCAATTTATTTGAATTGTTCAATTCACGAGAAAATTCGAATGCATTGACAGGTCTTAATTTTTATTAGTAGTGTTTTGTCTAATCTATCATTACTTTTTACATTACATAGGGTCTACATTAAGTAGGGCATTTGTAGAACAAGTTATTGGACTTTGGACCTTTGGACTAAAAGGAAATACTGGAGGAGACTTTATTTCTAGGTCAATAAACCCTCGCAAACCGTATCCCGAAATTCGCAATAGTTTGCCGTAAAAAAATTCGCGAAATTTCCTTCATTTTGACGCCCGCGAACCGGAATCCTCCCTTAAGCCTAGGTAAAAAATCCTAGGCTACAGTTATAGTTTCACCGGTCCTTGAATCTGTAGCTGTTGAAAAATAAATAATATCTTCTTTTACAAAGTGTAACTCACAAACAAAACATACAAAACAGCCGACGCCACAGTTTTTAGGTTACCCCGTTTTTATCGTTTCTGAAAAGGTTTTATTGCTTATACAACACTAGAAAAACATTACAGGTATCACCAACAAAGTACGGAAATATCACTACACAGTATTTTTCTAAATAAAACCAATATAATTTGGATAAGCAAATTCAAAACGCAAGAAACGGTCTGAACGTATGAACGTCCAATCTACAAATGTGGCTGATCGACTACCTAATGCAATATACGTCACGGCCTGCTGACGTCAAAGCTATTTGGCCTTGTTTCATTGGTAACGGTTTAATACGCATAAAACAAAATCGGTGAATCACCAACAGACTGACTATTGCTGCCATCTACTAGGAATAAAAATACAAATATTACATATTTAATGCGAATTATCATAGATGGCGACGCAAATGCTGCGATTAAGATAAACGGTAAAAAACTTTGGGGTAAAATATTTTTGAATACTTTTAAGTAATAAATGGAGGACATTTTGTGTTCAACCCTATACCCTACTTTTAATTGTATTTTGCACACCTTTGTAAGAAATGCCCATTCTTTTTGCAATTTCTCTGATGGATTCCCCGTGATTGTGATATGTAATAATCATCTTGATATTTTGTAATTTGATCTTGTTTGTACGTTTACTCACTTTAAAAGAATGTTGATAACTAAAATATTTGTCACCTTGCACAAAAACGTATAAATAAAAAAACATAAAAAGATGAAGTGAAATAAAATTTGTTAATACTAGGATACTTGCCATTACGATCTATTACATACTGCAATAAATGATATTATAGATGTTACTTAGAAACCCATTTCACTTTCATTCATATTACTATTTGAACTGTTTATAATATTAACGTATGCATAACATATACAATGGCGCAACAAAGATTATTTTATTATTATAGATTTATTTGAAGTGATTCCAAACTTATAGCCTGCAGTGTGTACGCGTACATAAATAAATACAATAAAAATCAAATTACGAGAATTGTGGATGCTATAGCAGCTTTGAAAATGTCTGCTTAAACCATTAATACCACCTTTTATAACAAGTAACACGACGTGTGACGGCTGCACCCGCGACTTAATTAAAATCATCAATTAGTCAAATTATTCAATATAGGCCGAAACTGATAATTCCGTAACCATTTCAAACCATGCCGTAAAGTTGGGTTACTTTGGTTCATTTTTGAACTTTACAGAGTAACAACTTTTAAACCAAATGTAATTAAATTGTGTTTTTGGCCGCATTTTATAGGTCTGTATTAGTACTTTGAAATTGACAAGAGACTACAGGTTTTCTAAATACAGATTTTTTTAAAAATAAGGATGGCCAAAGTCGGACGACGAAGTTGGGTCACTTTGGCCACACATTGTTTTATTTAGAAAACACAAAGATACGCAAGAACATAAGTAAGTTTGGCCATAGGTATGATTGCCAAGTAAGTTTGTAGTCGTTTTTGAGGCTTTTGGACATAAAATAAGTCAAAAATACATCCTTTTTATGTTTTATTATCTAGTTTATTATAAATAAAGCAACGAAATGTTTTATAACTGTTTTAATTGCAAAGTAAAAAATTCATACTTGGTTAAAAAAAACACATTCGAAAATGTAATTTAGAATAGTTTAAGAGTAATTTTCCATTTCCGGTATCTTGAAGAAACCTCTCTTGGATGAGATAAGTGTCTTTGCGATCAAATCAGCACCAAACCTGTTAGATTTTGAAGCTTCTTAGAATAAACAAATACACACTCAATTACCAAGTGACAAACAGGGTAACCATGTGGTGGCCAAAGTCAGACCTAAATTAATAATTTTGTTGTGGGCGACTTTGGCCACCCTTTGGCCACCCTTTGGCGGCAAAACCTACAAGTTTAAGTTTACGGCGACCACTCATAAACTTTACTAAAGGTTTTATGATTTCGTATTTCCACATGAAAATCATAGATGCCGCCTCTTCATTCACTTAGGAATAAAGTTTTTGTAAGTAAAAAATGCTAATTTTTCATAAATTTCTTTATTTAATTTTTTTCAGGAACTAAAAAACAAATTGTGTGGTGTCAATAATTTTTTTTTACTCCAATATAATCTATAGAAACAGTAAAAAATCATATTTGGCCAATAAGTATTACTATAACGTAATTGTGCATTAATAAAACAAATATTGAAAAATGGTCAAAATCAACCCTGGTGGCTAAAGCCACCCAACATTACGGTATAACAAAAAATATCACTGTCAAAATTTGAACCCCTCCTAAATCCGTCAACGTATTAAATGGAATTCTAAATAATCCTAGAAGTATCTTATAAATAAAGCTGGCCACGAGCGGTACCGCGCAGTGGCGTAGAGTCGACCAGGCCTCGCGTTCCACTAGACTTATTCTGCTAATAGAGATGTTTGCTGTCGCAAATAATTTCACTCATCTTTTAAATAAAAATTAAATAACACGTGCTTAAACACTTACCATTTTAAGAGTCCTCCGTGAAATCACAAAGTGAATAATGTCTGTTAAATATCTGCAACATTAGATATGTTTCAACTGTTGTTTCGGCAAAACTAGTACGGCATGAGGAAAAAATGCGTTTATATGCAGAGAACAAACGTTCTACATCTAGTGACGTAATATTTGCGTAAGTAAATTAATTTTTCAAATAACTTAACGATTCTGTTGACGCACCTTCACAAATGTGTCTTAATGTGCTAAAATCAGAATTTTTCTCAAAAACACTTTCAAATTTTTCTAGAACAGAAACATATTTTGCGTCTTCAATCGCGCATAGCTGTCCGTGAACATGTTGCGCTATTTGTAGAGATTCTTCTAACGGCACCGCAGGATTTTGTAATTTTTCTATTGCATCTGCTAGCCCGAAGTAATTGTCGTGAAGGATTTTTAAATCCATTTCAACCTGACTATCTTGAAATTTCGACTGGCTTTTCTGGATAGCGGCAGCTTCCTTTGTATCGAATTGTAAAACCACGTTCTGAATATTGTTAAAATATTTATGATAATAAAACGCGGCCTGCAGCCGTGTTCCCCAACGAGTTAGATAGGTTCTGGTGGCTCTGGTATACGGGGGCACAGTCTGTGAAATTCGCGAATACGTTTCGGTGATTTGACAAATACTGCTTTGGTATGCGCTATTAAAGCGTCTACCTCAGGATAACATTTTCTGATACTATCCGCCACAAGACTGAGAGCATGAATTTTACACGTAATGTGTAACAAATTAGCAGAATGCTTTTTAAGAGACCGGCCTACAGAAAGCATGTTTGGAGCACCATCACTCACTAACATCAAGAGTTGGTTTGTTGAAAGTTCAAACTTGTCCAATGTATTTAACACTAACTTTGAAATTACTACGGCAGTACACTGTTGTATTTGTTTGGAGACTAATAGAATTGAAGGTGCCGATTGATGAGGTTCCAATTTGCGTGCCATTACATTAAGAACAGAATGTTTCTTCCGATTTGTTGTTTCGTCGACACATAACCACAATTTTTGATCTTTCAACTCCGATTTTATTTTTTGTTCAATATGGTCGCGCGCAGATGGCACAATTCTTCGTAACGATGTTCGACTTGGTAATTTGCACTCCGAATAGTTATTCCAAAAGCAGATAAATGGTTCCTTGTCTAGTAAATTAAACGGTATATTACATGCGATAAACGTAACGCATAAATTAAATATAAATTTTTCATTGTCTCGTGCGCAATTTCTTTTTGAGACATGCTTTTCACTATTTACGTGTCGTAGACAATGTTGTCTGGACCAACACATTAACGGGATTTTACAGATTACACATTTAATGTTAGCACCTTCATATATTAAGTCTGGAATTTCTGCAATAAATTTTCGAAGTTTGTCCGACCGCGGTCGTTTTGCTGACGAAATCATAATTTTTCTAGGACAGATAAACAATTGCGCAAATGACCGGCAGCAAAATATCCGTACTGCTCCGCAGACGAAGTAATACCACCGTTCCTCTCGGTCCGAACTGATTCTACGCCGATGCGCGGTACCGCTCGTGGCCAGCGTTACTTATAAACATCAAAAGTTTGGAAACAAAATAACACTTCTTGATTTATGTCGCACTCTGAGGAAGCAACTATGCCCTATTATTACACTCAACATAATTATCTTTTAATTGAACGTAGGCGTTTGCAGCTACTTTCTATAGAAATAGTATCTTTCAACTTTGTTTCAACACCCTAAGCAACACCTTTCAACAACCGTAAATTTACCGTCCAGTATCTGCGCAATATGCTAACTGTAACTCTTTTTTTATATTGTGTATGTACTGGACGGTAAATTTACGGTTTTCTGAGAGTATTGGAACAAGCCTTGCGGGTGTTGCCGTGTTTGTTGCATTAATGGACTTTATGTTTCGCTGTACATACTGTCAACTTCTTTAAAAATGTTTTAGTCTTCTAAAGAAGCAGTCAGAGCGTTCACTGAAACGTGAAGCACATTTGTGCAATAAACACGTCAAAACCTCCAAGACATAAGACACTACTTTAATAATTATCTTTTGCTGTGGAAACTTGTATGAAGATACACAATTTGGAATGTATTTAAAACACTGTTACCAACATCAGTTAAGAGCTGTAGATAGTGTTTGGGTCTGGAAACGGGAAAATTGTTTGGAGTTACGAGGATGACATTTTTAACATTTACTGATTGTGAACTGAAGTTTACCACATTTTATATAAAACTCAGTAATTGACTTCTTCATCGTGTAATCATCTTAATAAATCCAAAATCTTTTAAATTCTCTTGTTAGTTTTTGTTCCTGCACGTGAATATCGAAAGTGAATTTATGCCTAAGAAACTTGATTGTAAAATATAACAGTATCCCCACTTCCATATCAATTTTTGAACGACAGAAGCTAGCGCTTTTAGAAAAAAATCGATTGATTTCTATTTTTTGTGAGCTAACTTTTGGTGTTATCTGCAGTTCAATTATATTTTTGCGTGTCACCGGAAGTAACGTAAACTTTCTTATTTCATTAATTTTTTTCATAGTAGAAAAAACATTTTTTTAAGTAATTTAAATAACTGAAAAATGCTTATAGTTAGATGCAAGTACCCAACAAAAGGCTATGGTATTCTGTAGTGTGAAATACTAATATGTAAGGTAGCTGAGGGCTACCATTTTCAACTTTTGATATATCTACGATCTTTAGTTTGAATTGCGATACGTTAGAACTCTTATTCTTGTATTCCAAAGGTGCATTAAAAGTTTGGAAGCGTCTATAAGAAACTATTGTTTACCATCTAGGTTGCGCACGCCTATTTTTTCCCAAAATTTTCAATTTCAAAACAGTTACATGGGAAACACAAATTTAATTTAAAATTTTAAATATATTCTGTATCTTAAAACAAGCAAATTGGTTTCTAGTATAACCGGAAACGACAGACACGTCGAAATATTTTAACCTCACTAACGTTTTAATAAAATAATAAGCTATCAAATTTTCATATATTTAAGTTGCATTTTCCATTAGAACACCTGTATATACATAGTTGAATATTTATTTATTACTTGGTCGAAGTATGCATGTGAGCTTAATTCAAGTAACAAGCTGGCTGTGGTTTTATCGATTACCGTAGTTGTAAGGTCAATTTATTTAATAATGTAATAGCGATTACTCAGTATTATGCAAAACATTGTTTACCTACAGTCGCTTCATTTTCTTATCAGAGTCATAATTTTTGTATTTAATAGGTAGTTTGTATTTAATAGGTGGTTAATTTTTTGTATTTAATAGGTAGTAGGTAGCAAACATGATATGTACATATGTGTAAAGTTAGGTACGGATAGGCGATACAATTTTGACATTAGAGAACAATAAGATACCCGCACATGAAGATACTGTTATTCAGTGATTAGACAGCATGTCGGATATTAAAATGGCGTTGATATCGATATGATTTTATAATATACATAAAGCGTGATAAACGGTTGCACCCGCAGAGGCGCCGTGAAAGGAGCTGTGTTTACTATGTACATACAAGGAATCGAGTGGACGTTCGGTTATTATCGGTTGATCGGTGTGCGTGTACTATTTATAATGTTAGAGAAACTAGCGGAACCGTTCGGGGCGTACCGCCCAAAAGTAGACACAGTATTAATAAAAAAATAATAGATTGCTACCTTTTATTGACGTATCGATGACCACTGCGGTAATGTACGACTGCCGTAGTACGCCGCGTAGTATTGCAACATGAGCAATCCTTCCAATATTGATTCGGTCAGGCCTCGACGACGGTCTGAAAACGTTCTCGTATACTTTGCAAATGATCGTTCAGCATCTAATGAAGTAAGATTTGCGAAATTCAAATACTCCTGTATCTCTTCCGCACAGTCTTGAATTCCAGATATAGATCTAAATCCGGATTTTTATTTAAAACTGCACGAAATTTTTGCGCGACATCTAGTCCTATAGGATCCGTCAAGCTTTCTAGAGCGGCTGCTAAATTGTTGATGTTATTTATCGAGTCTTGTATAGATAAGTGAATATTTTCTAACTGTGAAATAGTTTGTGTCACTACAGAATAGTTTATGGAAATGTCATCTATTTATTTTTGAACGTCCGAATCGGAAAAAAAATTAAGTTTGTAAATGACATCTTTCACTTGGGAATAATATTTGCGATAGTAAGATACTGCTTCGATCCATGTTCCCCATCGCGTCAATACAGGTTGAGGTGGTAGCGGAACTTGCGAATACAATTGCTTGAATACGCGGATATGTTTGGGAGATTTCACAAACACTTTTTTGGTAGATGATATTAAATCATTCACCCTAGGATACTTGCTTCGAATTGTTTCTGCTACGAGATGACATGCGTGTAGGGGCATGTTATGTGAAGAATGTGAAGAAGAGTCGGGAAGCATACTTTTAACATCCTACCAGCTTTCAGCATTGTTGCGGCGCCATCAGAAACTAACATGGGGATTTGGGCTCCTACGATACAAAATTCTCTTAACTTATTTTTTATTATGTTTGCAACGGTTTCGGCATCAGTTCATTCAATCCTGTTACTGGCTGACAACAAGGAAGCTGCTGGACCATTACGTTTTCAAGGACGCGGCACAATATGAATCACGCTGTGTTTCTGAGCATCAGTAGTTTTGTCCACAGTGAGTCAGAATTTTTGATTTCTCAACTCGTCTTTTATACAGTCTTTTACTGCACTTTGCACATATGGTGAATTGTACCGCAATTGTCTCTTTGTTGGTAGCTTTCATGATGGAACATATTTATCTCAAAAAAGACAAAAGTTTTCATTATCTACTAGGTGTTGTGGGATGTTGCACGTGCTCAACATGAAAATACAAAAATTGCCAGTACGGAATATTATTTCTTAAAGTCAGTACATAACGTTTACTTTTAATATGACTTCTACATTCAAATGTCGTGCGACCTGGCAATCCTATACAGCAAAATTTGCAACGAAAGTGCGAACCTGTAAATTCCAAACCAGGGAAACGCCAAATATATTTCTTCACATGCGATGCATGTGGTACACCAGGCTTACGTCCCATGTTTTCGAAAACACACAACGAGAATCCGATAAATAACCGAACAACCGAATTCCTCAATGTCTACCGCATTACTGAACTCTGCATCCACATATGTACGTACACCCCCCCGTACAGGCATGAAAAATAATACACTAATAAAAGAGAGTTGTGAATATATTTTTTTCTGGTTTTGCGGTATCAATAGTATTTTGTGAATGTAAATTAGCTGAGTATAATTTGTAATTTTTTATTGCAATTGTTTGATACATATGTACTTTCTGTTGCAAATATATAGAATTTATGTAAAATATGTGAAAATTATTTCCTTTTCCTATTACAATTTACCCTAATAGATTAAACAAATGCAAAAGGCACTCGTATTCCTATATGTTTCAATCAACTAAAAAACTTTTGAAAATTAAAGTAGCAGTCAGTACGTTGAAAATTAAAAATTGATCAACAAAATTCACAAATATCTAGGAGTAAAGTATACATAATTCAATATATTTCACGTATTTATCACCGTAAACATTAATTAGAAACCGTACCGAGAGTTTTGAAGGCTCAAATGGCGATACATATAATAAAGGAATAAATTTTGTTTAAACATGCTTTTTTGCAACATATTCGGTAATGTGTAACCCCTATGCATTCTTTGTAAATAACTCGAGAATTACAATTCTAATGGATACGTGAAACGTTATCGCTTTATAAATAAACACATCCTGTCTAAAGATAACGTAGTTTTAAGGTTGATCAACGCATGATGTTATTAATATACACTTATGGGTATTTTTGCAACTAATAAAATAGAAATAGAAATACTTAACTTGAAAAAACTTTAAGGTTTTGTCTCTACTTTTGAGTAGTGCGTGAAGTGTTTTAATTATATTATGCTATTTCGTAGATATCGTTTCTGTTAAAATTAAAATAGTAAATGTAGCTGATTGACATGAATATTCGCGGCATGTATGTATTCTTTATTTAAATGCTTGAATTTTTTTACCGACAATAAAACAACTATGTTGTAACTTATTTTATTAATTGTAGAATGTGTACATAATAAGCCAACGAAAGTGTATCAAGGCTAATTGATCTTATAGTACACTCTGATAAATAGAGTAACCAAAACTTGCGGACTCGCATAGGCGTCGGTATTACGGGTTAATATAAGAATACGAAAAATTCATAAATAAACTTACTTGCTAATTATTCAACAAATTAGAGGCATCAGGATGTGAACTACTGTAAACTTGCATCATTGCATATGTTTCCACAGTTACTTCTTTAAACCTTGTGCGTCGACAAGAAAAAATATTCTTATACATAGAAAACGATCTCTCCACATCTAAGGAAGTTACATTTGCATGTAGAAACTGTTTTTCAAAATCACTTAAAAGTTCACTATTCTTACACTTATTATAAACGGCCTCTAAAGTATTAAAATCGGGATTTTTCCTTAAAACATCTGCCAACTTTTGACTAGCGCATAATCCTGGCGTATCATTTAATGTGTGTAATTTATTTTTTACACTCTCCACTATGTCTAATGATTCCTGCAATGACAATTCAGTACATTGTAGTTTTCTGATGGCATCTAGTAATACTGTATAATTGGTACATATTGTTGTTAAATCTTCTAAAAGTTGAGGAATTTGAAATTCTCTTTGACTTTCTCTAATTGCTTTGGATTCATTCCGATTAAATTGCATTATAACTGATTGAATTTGTTGAAAATGGATCAAATAGTAAGAAGCTGCTGTTAGCCAAGTACCCTATCGCGTTAAAATTGGTTCAGGAGGTTCTGGAATACCTGGACAAAATTTACGAAATTCTTTTAAACGTTTAGGAGATTTACGAAACACTGCTTTAGTACTTCCAATCATCCGATCAACGTTTCCGTAATGTTGTCGAACAACTTCACCAACTAAATGCAAAGCATGCAGCACGCAGGTTATAAGTATTAAGTTAGGAAATATATGTTTTCAGGATCGCCCAACACTTAACATCGTTGCTGCACTATCTGTCACAATCGTCACAACTTGATCTTGGGCAATTTTAAATTTTTTCAAAGCGTTCATTATCACTTTTCGAATATTTTCCGCGGTACATTGTTGAACACGTTTGCAAGCTAACAAATATCGAGATGCTGTGTTTTCGCTAGATAAAACGCGAGCTATTACATTCACAATACTGTTTTTCTTTATATGGTCGTCTCATCCACGGTAATCCATATTTTTTTGGAACACAAATCACGTTTACACACATTTTCTAGCATCTCTTTCATTCGCAGGCAAATGATTCTGTAATTAGTTTGTGAGGGTAATGGGTACTTTGGAACGTATTGTCGCCAAAACGTTTTAAAAGCTGCTTTTCTCACCAACGACAACGGAAGATTACAAGAGGTAAACATAATTAATAAATGTATGAGGAATAGTGTATAAGGTATTTCAGTCCTTGCATTTCTCATATGCTTAATACCATTGACATGCCTCTGGCAATCAGTTCTGTCCAATGCAGCCAAACGAACATTGCATATTAAGCAAAAAACTGCACTACCGTCATATTTTAAATGGGGAAAAAGTGACACAACTTATGTACATTAGTAGCAAATCTATTACGAGGCATTGTTTTCTTAGGTATGTAAATATTAGTTCTATATGAAACGATACACTAATTATGTACTTGGTATAATACTACAACACACAAAAAACACCAGCTATATTTTCAAAAGCGACACGTAAGTACATAACCTTGACCGTTCGACTAATCTCTGCAACAGCTCAACCGGTACTAAAACAAAATCTCTCTCAGCGCGGTTTAACATGATTTATATTCAAGGTCGACACTACATGCCTGCTTCTCTACCGGTTTAGTTTATTTATGAATTTTTCGTATTCTTATATTAACCCGTAATACCGACGCCTATGCGAGTCCGCAAGTTTAGGTTACTCTACTGATAAATGCGAATTATCTTTTATTCTGGTGTTATAGTCGTTTGTAGCAATACATACATACATATATACAGGGTTAATTAAAAGCGCAAGAACGCTCGAATAACCTTGTTTGCGAAGTATTTGTTTTAAAATTTGGTATGGACATATAGTTAAAAATAACGAATTTATTATAATGGTTTAATTTTTTTTTTTACTTCCGGATTGACAGGACACTCAGTATGTTGTTACATTTACGAAAGCAGACTAAACAGCTACTTTCAGAAATATCATGTTTATTTTTATTGATAAAAACGCAATGTAAAAAATGACTACCTGATAATGTAAAATCAATATATCTTTGAAAGTAGAGTGAAATTTGATTGAAACCATGTTTAAAGGGCTGTTCTACTGTGGCTCAAAAAATAAGCTATTTTTAATAACTGTTGCATGTATCGGTACAAACTTTTTTTTTCGCTTAAAGGTACACTCTTACAGAATAGAACATTTTTTTTTGTTGCATATAAATGTATGTTCATTTAACAATTTACAGTCGTGTAAAGGCATGAAAAAAAGGTATGTTGCTGGCGTTGATGATTTGCGCTCTCCAGATAATCTGAAACAAAAAATTTTAAAAGATTCTTAATCTGTATGAGTGTCGCTATCGCCCGAACTAGAATTATTATTTTATATCGCAAGATAACAAAATGGTGTCGTTTTTTGCAAAAGTGTCCGAAAAAAAATTTTTTTTCGTCATAATTCGGGCGTAAGTTACAAATAATATTTTTTAATAATTCTAGTTCGGGCGATAGCCATGCATATGCTGAATGTGCAATAAAAATTTTAGCCCGATTGGTTAAGCCGTTTTTCCGAAATCATCAACGCCAGGTGAAAAAAAGTCGTTTCGAGAAAAAACGCGTTTAAAGCTTTGCACATGAAAACTTCAATAAAACGTGCACTTACAATTAATCAGCGATGCCGGACGCATACAGCATTCCTTCAGCTTCATCGTAGTTATGATCTTCAATCGATCTGGATTCTTTTCGGGCTATCCTGTCTTCTTTTGAGGCCTCTGAGCTGCGTTGTCTCGCTAGCCGTACGCGCGCACCGAGCGCTTCTACTTTGAAGCCCTGTACTGACACGTGGTTTCAAACTGTCGGGATGACGACCAAGGTTTCATAAAAGCGAAATATTGGTGAAATTTAAAAGAGTTACATTTTTCTGAAACCTTGGTCGTGATCCCGACAGTTTGAAACCACGTCTTAGTTCCGTTATACTCCTTGGTGTTTTACCCTGTACTGATTCTACAAAGTGAAAATCGACTTTACCAGCAATTGGACATCAATTCTATGATGAAATAGAGTTGAAAAAAATGCACTGTAGAATAGCCCCTTAAATTATGTTCCGTTTACAACTTGTCAGTGACGTAATCGATCAACAAAACAATTATTGAATTCTGTATCACTTGTGGCATAATAAGGTCGATTTATTCAGTTTCGTTTTTCTAATTGTTCAACATTACTTAGTTGCTTTTTATATAGCTGACATTTTAAGTGACCTCACAAGAAAAAAAATAGTGGCGGTAGGTCTGGGCAATGGGCTAGCCATTCAATTGCTCCTGTGCGTCCGATCCAGCGTGCAGGAAACATTTCGGTCAAATAATCACGAATTTCCATCTTGTTGGAATTAAATATTTTCGTTTGGATGATTAGGACTGTTTGGATTTGGAAAGACAGAAAGTGCTGGCATAATCTTGTTTAAATAGCCGTCACCACTTAAATTTCCTCTTATAAAAAATGGTCCTATTATGTTGCTTCCAACCAGACCAGCCCACACATTTACTTTTTGAGGATGCTGTGTATGGACTTCCTCCATGCAATGAGGATTTTTGGTTGATCACTAACGACAATTGTGCCTGTTAAGTTAGTACCATTAAGACAAAACGTTGCTTCATCAGAAAAGACTATTTGATTCACCAAATTAGGCTGTTCTCTGATAAATTCCGCCATTAATTCGTAAAAGTGTAGTCTGCGATCTGTATCATCTTCAGTCAACTCATGAACAATATGCATTTTGAAGGGTTTCAGTTTTGTAGATTTTAAAATTTTGTGGGATCTCATGAATTCGTTCCAATTCTGTTGTAGATACGTGATTATTTTCTTGAACTGTAACTAAAACATTCACACTGGTATCTTCATGGGTTGTAGTTCTTGGCCGTCCACTTCTTAGTAAATCTTCTACCTGGCGACAATCCCTTGTACCTGTGAATTGTCCGATACACCGTATTCTCACTGATTTGGCGATGCGGGTAAACAGTATTAAACAAAGTACGAATATCCACGCGTCATTAAGATGTCAATTCGATCAGATTCTGTAAGATTTACTGTCATGGTAATTAAAACCAAAAGATAGTGACACCAAAATTTGTGACAACAGTTTGATTAGTTCCAGTAAATTGCTGGTGTATTCAGATATCTCGTTTTTACGTTATTACACTGAGAGAAATGTAGTGATAAGGTATACAATATATTTGTAGTTAACGTGTTGTGGTAATATCCACCCCATTTATGGTTCTCGCAACAAACATATACGTAGATCTTACTACATAAGCGTAACACAAACTATTTTTTTATAGTTCAAGTTTTAGTAGATTTTACGAATACGTAATATGGTAATGAGTGACATACTGTAGTGAAAAATACAAAATATTATGGTTACATACACTACAATATTGTTGTTGAACAAACAACAATAGTGTTTCATGCAGAGAGACGTTTACTTGTATCAAGGTTATCCGCCTTAATTCAAGACAATTACTGTTCCAATTATCCACAATACAATCGTTTTAAATCAATAGAAATATTTTCTTAACGCTTTCTTCTCCGCTTGGAAGTATATACTTGTAATAAAATAATTGTATTTTATATCCCTATTATTAATTGCACTTACCTTGTTTAAAGCTCATGGTGTTGATGGATTTGCTGAAATATTTCCCAGCGTCACCTCATGCCAAGAGATGTAGTCATGCCGTTCAGCGACAGACACAGAAATATAGATGCCATACTTATCCATACAATGATATAACATTTAATCCACAACATTTCATAAGCTTTTTCAAAAGATATCGGATAATGTAATATTCTTTTTCTTTTTATTACTATTTACCAGGTGTACTAATTTAATTATAGTTCTTTCTAATATATAAAAAATAATAGTAATAAAAAAGGGATAAATAAACTTAAATATTAACTCATTAACTATTAAACTACATAAAAATAATCCCTATTTAATTATATTATCAACGAAATAATTTCTTTATACTGTAACATTAAAAAAAACTTTTTAATTAGTTCATTCACTTGCTCCTAATTTTAATTATTAACTTTAGGTTTCTTTTTCCATTACTGTAATTTTCCTTTTATTGGATATCCTTGTAGCTGACCTGATGTATTTTTTTAACACGAAACCGGTCTCCTAACTTCTCAATAGAACTTTGTGAGGTCTGGACCATTTTTTCATTCCTACTTTTAATATGAATATTTTCTTAACGTAAAACTAAATGATTTACATTTTTCTGTCTTGAATTTTTTTGATTTTCTAACCCTAAGAAAATATATATTTAATACAAATAAACTTTCAAGAAAATATTAAAATTAGGAGCAAGTGAATGAACTAATAATTTTTTTTTAATGTGGCAGTATAATTAAATTATTTCTTTAATAGGGATTATTTTTATGTAGTTTAGTAATTAATGAGTTAATATTTAAGTTTATTTATCCCTTTTTTGATTATTATTTAGTATATGTAAAAAAAAAAACTATAGTTAAATTAGTACACGTGGTTAATAGTAATAAAAAGAAAAATAGATTACATTAACCGGTATCTTTTGAAAATGTCTCTGAAACGTTGTAAGGCTATATCACTGTATGGGTAAGTGGCATCTGTATTCCGGTTTCTACCATCTAGGACGGCATGACTGGAACTAGGTGGCGCCAGGAAATATTTCAGTTGCTGTTTTTGAAGATTTGTGGCATAAATTGAGATGTAAGAGCAATGTCGCAAGGGGCAAAAAGCCTTAATGCTTTTTTCTTCTCATATTGTTTTTGCCGGTAGTGATTCCATCAATACAAGGAGCCATTTATTAGCATTATCTTATTGTTTCCTATGCACTTTTTTAATATGTACTTCTACACTAAGTTCGTATTGTTTTAAACAAGGTATGTGCAATTAATAATGTGGATATAAATAATAGTTGTAATGGCCATTTACTTATACTAAGAATCCCTTGAAAATGTAAAAATGTACAGGATGTCTCATTAAAAAATAAGTAGGAGGCATTTCCTGTCAATTTGAAAGCGAAAAAATGTGAAAGTGTTATAATAAATTCGTTATTTTTAAATATATATCCATCCCAAATTAACAAAGTTATTCCACCGTTCCGGGACTTTGTACTAACCCTGTATATGTAAATATCGCAACTTGATGGTAAATATGTAGTAAAGGTTTCTTTCAAACCTAAATAAAATAAATAGTATGTTATCTAACCTGTTTACAAACTTGGAATCTACATTTATTTATTTATAACTAATGACGTTTTACATATCTCTCTTCTATTAAAAATATTGCCTATTAGTCAACTATGTGAAATACCAAATTGAAAATTAAATTCAGTGGCCTTTTCAATAATGAGTTCTGAATTACCAAATTTAAATAACAGTTTTTCTAAAATAGTGTTCGTTTTACATATTTAGCATATTTATTCAAAGTAAGATATTATAGGTACCCACGATATCATTTTTTGTACATGAAAAGGGGACATAATGATTGTCATGTGCATAATATGTGAACATATAGATTTTCCTAACGAAACCGATAAAAACTGAAATATTCTGGATTCGAGTTGTCGCCAGTGAGTGAAATATGTTATTTTATTTATATTTATTATGTAGAGCTTGTTGGTTATTATTTATTTTATTTTATATAAAACTGGTGATATTTATTGCTATTGAATTATACATATACATCTAATGCACTGCATTAAAATAATTGCAAAAAATTGTCTCCCGTGGGATACCATTTTTGGAGGTCCATGAATCTTAAGGTTAAACTATATTCCTAAATATGAGGCTATTGTGTAATATGAGTATGATAAAATATTTGGCAGTTACATGAATGAATACCGTGGTAATATTTACATTCGAGGAATCATTTCGCCCACGTACTTATAACTAATTTCAATCTTTTTATGATGGCATCGTTCTTAATTTTAACGACTTGCTTTAACTCTTATCAACTGTTATTCAGAAGGCATTTATTCGTAGGTCAATGGGATTTTAACACGTCTAAATATTGTTCACTGCATGTGATTGTTTTTAAGCAAACTTTCTTCATCGAGATGTTTTTCTCTTAAAAGAATGTAAATATTCGATATTGTACATCGAATATACCGAAAAAGATGCGTATATATTTGCGCGCATAGGTCTGGGAGGAATTATTTTTAGTATACGATGTACCGCTCTGACAGAGATCATACTGAGAAAATGAAACCGGGTTCTATCCAACTCACTCTATTGGTTTCAGGTTGTGCCAAAAATTAAATGGAGAGCCGCTGGCTGAAACGGTCCGACGATAAAACTATGGCAATGTAATGGATTTAGCGGAAAATGTAGACGATCTAATTTGTGCATTCGACGGTATTGGAGACACGACAATGGATACGCTGGCTATGTTCTTATTCGGTTGGATATTGGCGGCGTTCTTCGTGCTATGGTTGGGCAAGTTCGTCTACAACAAATTTTTGGCGAGACAGCAAAAATTAAACGAAGTGAAAGCGAAAATCGAAACCTCAAATACTGCGGAAGAAAAGTCAACATTGGCGTCGGCATCACCTGCTGTATCACCAGTCGTTTCCGATAGTGTCGACGGGAAGGCATCTATAAAAAAATCGTCCAGTTTACCAAGGGGAGGCACCAAAGGTGTTCCGGCAACGCCGCCTGTACGTAGGCGGCTAACAAGACAGTCCCCTGGACCTGATCTGAAGAAAACTAAATACATACCAGCTCCACAGTGTACCGGTGCGGATAATCTTAGTGTGTTATGGGTTAATGATGTGTTTCAGTGGTTATATAATGATCTTGTAATTGTTAATGAATTCCTTCAAGTTTGGATACAACACCTTAATGATTACTGCAAAAAATCTGATATCGAGGTAAGTCCCAAGTATGCAATTATACAATTTATTGTTTGTACCTTCAAGCAGTGAAAAATGTAATTTTAAAGATTGAAAGGTTTCCTTCACGTTTACAAATGGAAAATTTTGTTATTTTTAATGTGGTTGCTAAGAAAAGTTATCGACATTTTCTTATTTTCTTGTTTTGATAACTTCTATAAATGTTGCGTAGTTCACTATACAGCATTATATTTCGCATCACAGATTTTATCTTACATCCTTTCTATTATTTTGTAATTTAAAAGCATCGTAAGCTGAATAATATGTATAGAAAAATACGTAATTGTGTCACAAGCTTTGTTTGCAGATAGAGCTTCTGAAATCTTACTTTTATAACACAATTTAGTACCAACATTACATCATAGATTCGTTGTCAGTTGTCTTCACAACCTTTATTTCATATATTTAAATCAATAACGGTGATGTTATGTATCTTTTATATACTTCAATACCCACTAAGGACACGTATTCACGTTCTATACTATCTACCTTGTCCATAAATTTTGTTTACGCAAGTGCGAATTGGAAATCATTAGAAACAAATCTAAGAAATTCTTCTCATGGGTTTAATAACCGTTTCCAACTGCAATTTGCACATTCAAAAGCGAGTACTAGCAAATTTGAAGATTGTTGTCTCACTGTTTATTCACGTTCACTTTAGATAATGTTAAGTAAGTCTTCAAAATCATAGAAATCTTTATTAACTACAATGAAACCAATTCTCAGGAAAATTAACATGTTTATAAAATAGCTCGCACTTTACCAAACATTACAAAATCAATTTTTGCTGAACGTGGTAAGTTTAGTCAACAGTGAAAATGACACGGTAAGCTTCAGTTTATATGACGGATGCTTATTTTGATTGGGAATGTTGGAAAAAACCTATTTCATTTTTCATTATGTATGCATACTAAATATTGCAGAGTAACTGGTGTAACTCAGTAAAATTATTATTTAATTACACACCAATTATATCCAATGATCAAATTTATTTCGCTTAATTAAACAAAATAGCTCGGGTAATTATTTCTAGGAGTTATACTAAGAACAAACACCTACTACGTCGTGTATAATTGAGTGCAATTATGGTTCATTTTAGAGAGTACCTAATAATAAATCAACTGCAACTAGTCTTCTTGAAACAAAATTATATCTACAGAGTGTGACAGAAAAACGAATGTTTTTAAATTTAATTTTTGTTGGACGAAAAGAAAGCAATTTGATACAGCATTGCATGAAATGCAACATTACTGTATTCAAACTTAGAATTCTAGCAAAGATAGCAGACGTTTTAACGGAAATGCTGCGTCATTTAGTGGATAGTATGCGTTTGAGGTTGGATTTGGGCAGAGATGGAGGCGCCCTTGATAATGTTATCCTTAAAGGATCTGTTTCTTTGTCGCATCCTGTACATAGAATTTAAAATTGATGAATTGCGCTATGAAAGGTTGGGGTATTATTTTAACTGTAAATACACAAGGTGAGATTTATCTAAGCAATTTTGTAGTTTTTTGAAAATCGAACAGTCAATTAAATTACTCAAATCTATTTATTACTATCTCGAAACATCTCAATATGCAGAGTGTCCCTTCTGGAATAGTAAAATTGCGCGTATTGTATAAATACAGTAGGAAGCTAAAAAATTACATAATATTTCCATGTACGTAGGATGATCGATAAGTGGCGAACCGGGCACACACTTTATTCGTTTGTATATTACTACGTTTTCAGTTTCTTCATCTAAAAATAAACCAACATAATATGGGTTTCATCTGTCAATTTTCAACAGATTTCGAGATATTTGTAATTTTGTCCCCCCACGCAGAGAAATAGCTTTTTTGCATCAAGAAAATAGATTTTCTTGCAAGAATTCAGTTTCTATTCAAGAAAATATTTTTATTTCAAGACTATAAAAATGTACAATATAAGAAAATAATTTTCTTTGGATTAAATAAATATTTTCTTAGGGTTAGAAAATGAAGAAAATCCGAGACAGAAAAATATTTCTTCCTAGTAAATTAATGGCTGAAATTAAAAAATGGTCCAGATTTCGCAAAGAAATTAGGCGACCGGTTTCATGTTCAAAAAACATATCAGGCCAGCTACAAGGATATCTAGTAAAAGAAAAATTACAATAATGGAAAAAAACCTAAAGATAATTTGCTCCGTAGGCTTCCGCGGTCATCAATAATACTATACTCATGGTTTCCGGGTTGGAACCGCGTCATTTTGCCGACGTTTCGTCCACACTCTTATGGGACATCTTCAGGGCTGTTACTGCACAGTGACAGTCAGTGTGTAAAAGTAATTCTCAAATTTTTAAGTGCTCTTAGTTAGTCTAATTAAACCCTCAAAATAAATTGAAGCATATTGCTATTTAGTAGCTACAATTGATATTTGGTTAGAGGTTGAAGTAACTCCTTCTAAAAGATCCGAACTTATCAATTCTTTAATAAAATAACCGTTACCTGTACCAAAAATCGTTTTAGTTGACACCGCGTTGCGTTCTTTAAAGCGTACTTAATCAGTGAGCTATATTGCAAAACAAAATAATGTCGCAAAACTAGATGTAATGTAAGTTTGAAGTGAGAAGAAATAAGTGTAGATCTTTCTACACAATCAATTCCGTAGAAAGCTCCCGTATCCATAGGAGATAAA
This sequence comes from Dynastes maya, assembly GCA_029619315.2. Classification (NCBI taxonomy): domain Eukaryota; kingdom Metazoa; phylum Arthropoda; class Insecta; order Coleoptera; family Scarabaeidae; genus Dynastes; species Dynastes maya. The sequence goes on along the minus strand of JAROYE020000005.1, from coordinate 12,597,155 downwards.
GCTTATGTTACAAAAACTACATACATTTTAGTATTATATTTTTTTAATATTTGATAATAGTCTTTTATTTTAACAAGTTACTTGTCTTTATTTATTTTACGCCCTTGTTTTTGCTATTAGCCAACATAAATTGGCTTTGTCTCAACTATTGTGAAGCTAAACTCACGAAGTAGTTCTGCTTGCCAGAAATCGTCATACATTCAACATTAGTTATTCCTTCTCTTTTTTGTAACAAATAGTTTTAATAGTGCATTCCAATATTATGATTTAATAGGGACGTTACAACCTTGCGTTTATTTCATAAACAGTCTTTAATTATTTAACATAAATTTTAAGATATTCTGAGACCTATATTATATTCCGGGTAATGATAGAAGGAAGGACACAGTATTAGATTAACCTGGGTTCATCTATCATTATCCATGATCTTTAGGTAAATTTCGAAATTTACATAAATACAGGCTGATTCATTTCGACCCTCCCCATGGGAATCTCCTTTACAGGGTGATTCAAAATTATGTTGCTACTCAAATGTTCCTGATCATGAAATGTGTATTTAAATGAAAATTCGCATATTTTGTAATTTAGATTTTGGTCTCAACTTGTTCGCTATCATGTCCAGCACATAGAAACCAACGATTAACACTGGAATGGATAATATTACTTCTCGTATTCGATCCTTCAGGTCGTTGATGTTGTCAATTTTCCTGTTGTACATACGCTCCTTGACCATTCCCCACAACCAAAAATCACAGGGTGTCAAGTCCGGTGAGTATGGAGGCCAGCGCAATGGTCCACCACAACCAAACCATCTACCGCGAAATGTTTGGTCAAGATATGCACGAATAGTACGCGCATAATGCGGTGGTTCGCCATTTTGTTGGAAGAAACTCACGCGTCGAATTTGTAGTGGAAATTCATCAATGGCATACTGCTGCAACATCGTTAAGTACACGTCTGCATTCACTGTAGGACTGTCAAAGAAGTAGGGCCCTATTACTCCATTGGCGGTCAGCGCACCAAACATTCACCTTAGGGGAGTTACGTTCATATTCCCGAATTTCACGAGGATTTCTACTGCCCCCAAAAATTGTGTTATGTCGGTTGAAAAATCCATTTGCGTGAAAGGTAGTCTCATCGCTGAATGCCAACACCTTCCAAATGTCGTTCTGAATATTCGTTAGTTCGGCTAAAATCTGAGAGCATTCAACTCTAACACATTTTTGCTCCATTGTTAGAGATTGCACGATTTAAATGTGGTATGGTCGCATCGCAAGGTCGTGTTTCAAGATACGCCACACTGTTGGTTAGGGAATCCCAGTTTGTTTGACTTTGAAGGACTCTGCATTACGGCTTGCTGCACGACATCAACGTTCATTTCACATCATCCTGATCTTGGACGTCTTGCATTTCCTTGATAGTTGTTTGCAACTGCTCCAGTTTCCACAAACTTTTGATAAATGCGGCGAATTGTTGAACGGTTTGCTGGGTCACGCGCAAATCGATCCTGAAACATTCGACGGACTACAGTTGGTGAACTATACACTTCCATCAGGCTTAGTATAGCTCTTCTTTCCTCTAATGTAAATCGGTCAGCCATTGTGGAACCCCACCTATAAAAAAACAAAAACAGTAGCTCTAAAGCTCGTAGCACTCATAGTTGAATAGCTCATAGGACTAAAGTTGAATATCGCACATGTTTGGTGCATGGTTAATAGATACATATTCATTCCATTTGAGTGGTAACATAATTTTGAAGCACCCTGTATTATTGAAAATAAAGGGTAGGTTTAAGTTTGACAAAGTTGCTAAATTTTGTATTTAAGTAAGATTCCCATGATGAAGGTTAAAAATAAATCAGCCTGTATATCGTATTTCGGGCTCCAGCTGGGTAGAGCCCTTCATTCTATCCAATTCTGATTAGATAATGTTGTTGTCATTTTTGATTATGTGTTATCACCTTATAACCAGTTTTAATATGGCAGAAGAGAGCGCACTATTGGTTTAGAAAGAGTATATGTGAAAAATTACGAGAGTTGTTACCTACGAAGAATTTTAGTCACACTTATTTTAACTCTTACTGGAAGTATCAATTTTTATTCTAATTTTTGTTCAAACAATAAGTGAAAAAAAGAAGCCAATTGGCGTTGCGTTCAGTGTATGGAGTTGAAAAATGGATCATGTGTGTGGGAAGTGCAATTGCATACAAGTAAATATTACGTAGAAAATAACAAAATGATCGGTATTTTGTATAAAATTCATTTGGCTGTTAGAGAAACATCGCATAGAAAACGAACGCAAGAAAAAATAGAAAAATGTAAACGAACCTGTTATACGATTATATTTACAATTACATCAATCCGGCTATTTTCGAATATGCTGCCATTCAGTTTTCCATGTTTAAATAAATAATAATAAAGAATAATTATTTATAACTCAAAGGATGTAAGTGCTATTTTCTGGTTGAGGACATCATGGGGAAGATTCAAGCGTGCTTGTCTAAATATTCCAGGCCGCACAAGGACTTTCCAAGCACCTCATTATGAAGACTCCCTCAATTTCATGCCCTGTAAGTACATTGCACTAGAACGGCCAGAAATTTCACTTTTTAAAATATACTTGTGATTCTTTGTAATGAAGTTCCAACAGATACGATCTAATCACACACCGATCTCTGATTTAACATTGCGGGCCCTGGAACTTTTGTACAACATGCTGGTTTTGATGATTTTCTTTATCCTACAAATTAATTTTTGAGTCTGGACGTAGGCTTCCGCGGTCGTCAATAACAGTATATTCTTGTTTTCCGGGTTGGAACCGCGTCGTTGCATTACCTCCGAAACTAGAAGGCCTCAGGGCTCTTCGATGACGTCACGCTCGATAGGCGATGTGTCGCTATGCACGATATTATTCTAAGCGGTAAAGGAATCGTTTCTTTGCATTTATTTTTTAAGTTTTGAAGGGCTTCCGGTTTAAAGAGGATGTCAGTCGTCAACTGAGCCCTTCTTCGCATCCCATTCGATTTTATTTTGGAACAACGAAGTTCCAAAGCAAAAACCAAACACATAACCGAGCACCGTTTTCGTAAAAGATGTATTTGTGGTTGATATTTAATCGACTAATTATTGTTATTTGTAATTGTACATGTATTTGGACGAAACTAAGGTTGAAATGATACAGTAATTGCAATTTTATTCGAAATGTTGTTCAATTTCACGAGAAAACTTACAGACATGCTGTTTAACTAGGGTCTTTAATTTCCTATTATGTGGTGTTTTACTTAATCTATCTTTCCTATTATGTGGTATTTTACCTAATACATCATTACTTTTCCCACAATTATTTTTAATTAGGGTATTTGTAGAATAAGTTATTATAATTGTTGCAATACGTTCACTGCTGTGAATATAACATTTACATATATCAGTATCCAAAATGGCTACGTTCGGTGATATAATTTAAAATATATTGTATTAAAACGGAACTTTTATTACACACATTTAAAAACATCTCTTCGTGTTCAAAAATAATTTTGTTAAATACAACACAGAATATAAAACAATTGGTACAATAACATCTTCACGTTTTTTGTCAAATACAACGGACAGTTAGGGAATTGAGTTGGAATAGCATCTTTTTTAAGCCTAGGATATTTTAATCTTACAGTTATAGTTTCACCGGTCCTTGAATCTGTAGCCGTTGAAAAATAAATAATATCTTCTTTTACAAACTATAACTCACAAACAAAACACAAAACAACCGACGCCATCTTAGGTTAGGTTACCTCGTTTTTATCGTTTCAGAAAAGGTTTTATCGCTTATACAACACTAGAAAAACATTGCAGGTATCACCAACAATGTACGGAAATAGTTTTTTTTTTAATAAAAGCAATATAATTTGGATAAATAAATTCAAAACGCAGAGACGATCTGAACGTGTAAACGCGTTTATGGCTGATCGATGGCCTACTTCAAAATACGTCACAGCCTGCTGACGTCAAAGTTGTTTAGCCTTGTGTTCGCGGTAGTAACGATGGTTGTCGTAGCTTTTACCGACGTTTCGTTCACACCCGTGTGGGGCATCTTCAGGGCTGTTACTGCACACTGACTGGGGACTATTTACTCCGGAGGGGTTTACGTAAGCCTTGTTTCGGGCCAACGAAGCGGAAATGTTATGGATCAATGAAGCGTGGCGGTTGCTAGGAGGTTTGATTGTCAGTTGGATTTCTACGTGTGGAGTAAGGAGTAGCCATCTTCGCGATTTACATTATCGGGATGTTTGAAAATCTCGAAAATTGAAAAAAATAAATTGATTCTCTAATTTTTCTATTATAATAGTGAGGGTTGTGAGATAAGATGTGGTTAGAGTTAATTTGGATTTGGTGGCCAGCTTCCAGTTTATGCTCGGCCAGCGCAGACCCGGCTACACGCAATAACTGCGTACAACGCTCCTGCTCAGTAACACGAATGCTAACCGATCGCTTAGTTTCAACGATGTAAGCACTACCCCATGAATACGGAATCTGGTAGACACCAGCGTCTTCCAGATTATTTCGGTCTTTGATGGGAAGGTAGCTTGAGAGCTTGAAATTGGGTTTGAAGATGATTTTTATGTTGTTCCTAAAGAGAATCTTGCCGATCAATCGGTGACACCATAAATGTTGGGTAGATACGCTTGCTTACTGAAATTAGTATTAGATGAGGGGAGTTGCTATGGAGGAAGGTTAGTGTAGCGGGTAATGGTAGTTTGAATATCTTTCCTAGAATAATTACTGCGGATCAGAGTTTTAGTGATGTGGTTCAGTTCTCGAGGAAGCGAATTGAGCTCAAATAGGGAAATGTATCTTTGAATAAGAGAATTAATGACACCACGTTTTTAGGCTGGAATGATGGTGTGAGAGGCCAGATATCTATCCGAGTGCGTGGGTTTTCGGTATATCCGAATATACATTAAGTGGACAACAATAGATTCTCTTATCCAAAGGGATTCCCTCTATTAAGAAATTTTCAAACATCTTAATAACTTAAATCGCGAAGATGGCCACCCCTTACATCGTACGTGGAAATCCCAACTAATCAAACCTCCTAGCAACCGCTATGTTTCATTGATCTATAACATTTCCGCTCCGTTGACCCGAAACAAGCTCTATGTAAGCCCTTCCGCAATGAATAGTCCCCAGTCAGTGTGCAGTAACAGCCTTGAAGATGTCCCATAGAAGCGTGCACGAAACGTCGGAAAAAGCTACGACAACGACGCGGTTCCAACCCGAAAAGCAAGAGTATAGTGTAAATTTTGAGTGCTTGTATCCGTCCAGCGTACTACCCGGTTCTAGAACCGGATACCTAGCTACTCGAAAGCGGGTACCTGGAATTCGATACTCGAAATTGGATGCCTGGAACCGGATTCCTGAAATCGAGTAGAACCAGTGCTAAAAAGGTCGGGTACCCGGTTTCGAACAACAGCCCTACTTGAAATATGATTTATTTATATTAAGCTTCGGACTTTATCCAGAAATCCTAGATAATGCTAAAGGCCCGGTTACACGGTCTGTGGTTCGATAAATTTGGCATGATCACAGCTTGCGGTTCGTGGTCTTGGTGATCCCGTCGAATGTTGGTAATGTCGGGTCGTGATGGTTGGTGGTGGCTTGGCGAATTCCAGATCACGCATTATCTATCGAAAATCAGCGTAGTTCGTTTGAATTTGGCACATAAACAAAAGTAGTAACGTTTTAAAAAATGCAATCTTTTTAAACAAGTACTACCGGTCTCTATTTCTCATTTTTGATGCCACCCACCATCTCTTTTTACATTTGCTTAATTTTCTTTTACAAAAATAGGCCATTATAAACTACACAGACGCAGCTGCTATAGTTTGTATCCATGGTGTCAAGAATTGAACTAAATTACCAATTTTTGAAATAACGACGAGCCTGTGGACAACGAATCCCATAGACCGTTTTGACACTTTCAGTTCATCAAATGACGAACTTACAATTAAAAGGACAGGTTCCTTGGTTTCCCGAACCACGGATCGTGTAGCAGGACCTTAAGAGTACCTGAGTAAACATAAGACTATCCCTACCTCTAACATTATCCACAACATATATACCATATGGTTAACTGCAGTAAAAGTCTTGTTTGCTTAAATTCTAAAACCTTAGTTAAAACATTCCACCGTCAGAAATACAAATTAATAGCAACAATACCGAATTCAAAATTCGATAACTGCGTATTATGACGAGGTAAATTGCTTTTCCTGCCATCGAGAATTATAATGAAGGTCGTAAAAATACATGCATAGGTAACAAGCACATATTCACTTTAAGCATGGATGAGTTGCGCGTATAGGTACGTAATTGGTTATTTATAGATCCCTGATGAAGTTAGAGATTTCGTTCGCGTAAAGACGGGCGTGTAGATCGGTAATTACATCACCTATTCCGTCATGGTTAGCAAATAACAGCAGCTTGCTCCGGTTTCATTTTTGCCTTTTCCAAGGATTTAACTTTTCTCGGTATGATTCTATAGGTTTTTAATCAAAGACATTTTATACTTGGATTTTTCACTTTAAACGTGTTATCACCGTCTGTTTGCCAATATAACTTTCTTATACTAATATAAATAACTAAAGCAAATAGTATTAATTAGTATAAATTAGTGTTAATCACGGTAATTCATAAATTAAAATCTACCTATTGGAAAGTTAAGTAACATAAGGAGCAATAAAAATAGACACGGTACGTTTTCTGCGTGGCACATGCATGCATAAAAATTAATTATTTATACATTTTTTATTGCTAAACATATACTTAATGTAAGTGGATTTGATCACTGTATTCGTATCATACCATGCATAAACTTGCATTTTCTTTAACCGTTCTTTTACCAATGTATACAACTTATTGGGGTTATAAAATTAGCCTTCATTTTCTTATACAGGATGGTCCGTTAGTGTGAAGAAGTACAATATCTCAGTTAATATACAAGATAGGAAAAAATGTTTCAAATAAAAGTTATTATATTTGCACTTGTACATATTTCTAAAATAGTATAAAATATACAGGATCTTCAATGAATGCAGGGCAGCATGAAGAATATTTTTTTAATGGCACACTATGTATTTTAATTTACTATTGAATTCAGCATAAAGTATTATATTTACTACTGCCTTATCTTTTCATGAAAATTACGACGTTGTCAAGTTGTTCTGAAAAAAATGAAAATTCATGAAAAACCAGCGCAGTAAAATAGCCATCAAAATAGCTTTATTAGTGTGAACTAACGAAAGATATTTGGCAGATACGAAAAAAACGGTAACTTAAAAGTCTTTGATAGGTAGAACTTTCGTTTCATGCACAGGTGTTTTTTATAAGTGTACAAACTTCGCAATTTTCAAGTATAAAAAATCGATTCTTTTTTAATGGATCAACCTGTATATTATTTTACCACTTGTTAGAACTATTGTATCCCTCCAAATTACACTTATACCATGAAAGCGCTAAAATTTATAGTTTCTGAGAAAATTGCAATTTTATTTTAGAATGTGTAAATATTTAAATAAACTGTATTTTCCGTGCTGGAAATAAATTTTGAAATATTACGTTGCCGAAATAACCCAGCAAGCGCGCGGGCCAGCGCTGACAACGAAATTTGAGAAAAATGCGTTTTAGATCGATACCAACTCTTTTCGGCGATGCTCATACTCTTCGTTTTCGAATTTCGAAAGCCGATCATGATTGATTGATTGATTTTCTACCAGAGCAGGGCTGGTCTTTACATCCCTAACACTGAAGCTTAATAGCTTATTGTATTATTCCTGCTTCGGTTTTGTTTTACTTAAACAGGTTAGTTCCCGCAATCAGGTTTAACAGCCTATGTAGTAAATCTTTCTCCATTGGTAGTTTAATTGTGCTTCGCATAGCGAATCTGCCGATCATGGTCAAAATGGTATATTTCTTCTCAGCTCTCGATGCTTTATTCAAATATAAAGTTTCATCAAAATCGAAGTAACTTTTTTCAGATACACACACACACATGTAGATTTCATAAATTCAATTTTTCAAATTTCGTTGAAAGTAGTACGTTTTTCAAAAACAAAAACCGTATAATTCCTAGAATCGACAGTTTCTGAGAAAATTGCAATTTTACTGTATATTGTAAAAATATTTTTAACAAGCAAGCCATGATTTCGACAAGTGAAGTAATTTGAATGGTAGAAACCTTATTACTGTCAAATAGATTGGTGCATTATTAACGTTTGCGATGAATCCAAATGAAAGTAGAGATCCTACAAAGACTCATGAGTAGAGCAGCGCAACTGCGCTGAAAGCCAGTGCCGGACGCATAAAAGTTTACATAAAATAAATTAAATGTGATACGTGCTCAAACACTTACCGTTTTAAGAGTCCTCCGTGGAATCACAAAGTGGATAATGTCTATTTAATATTTGTAACATTAGATATGTTTCCAAAGTTGTTTCGGCAAAGTGAGTGCGGCGTGAAGAAAAAGTGTTTTTGTATGCCGAAAACGAACGTTCTACATCTAGTGACGTTATATTTGCGTAAGTAAAATAATCTTTCAAATAACTTAACGGTTCTGTTGACGCACTTTCACAAATTTGTCTGAATGTGCCAAAATCAGAGTCTTTATCTAAAACACTTTCAAACCTTTCTAAAACACAAACATTTCTTGCGCCCTCTATCGCGCATAGCTGTGCGTGAACATGTTGCACTATTTGCAAAGATTCCACTAACAACACCGAAGAATTTTGTAGTTTTTCTATCGCATCCGCTAGTCCCACGTAATTGTTCTGAATAATTTCCAAATCTGTTTTAACTTGACTATCCTGAAATTTCAAGCGGCTTACCTTGACAGCCGCAGCTTCCTTTGGGTTGAATTCTGAAATCACATTCTTTATATTCTCAAAATATTTAAGATAATAAAATGCAGCCTCTAACCATGTTCCTCAACGAGTAAGAATAGGTTGTGGCGGTTCAGGAATACCGGGGTATAGTCTATGAAATTCCCGAATACGTTTTGGGGATTTTACAAACACAGCTTTTGTATGTGCTATTAGAGCGTCTACCTCGGGATAACATTTTCTGATACTATCTGCTACGAGACTGAGAGTATGAATTTTACATGTAATATGCAACAAGTTAGCACAATGTTTTTAAGAGATCGACCTACAGCAAGCATGTTTGCGGCACCATCACTCATAAACATCAACAGTTGATTTGTTGAAAGTTCAAATTTTGCCAATGTATTTAACACCAACATTGAAATTACTTCGGCAGTGCATTGTTGTGTTCGTCTGGAAGCTAGTAAAATTGGAGGTGACGGTCGATGTGGTTCCATTGTGCGTACCATTACATTAACCACAGAATGTTTTTTACGATTTGTCGTTTCGTCCACATATAACCACAGTTTTTTATCTTGCAACTCCGATTTAATTCTTTTCTCGACATGCTCACGAACAGACTATCTGTAATGTTATCTCACTAGGTAACTTAAAGTCCGAATATTCATTCCAAAACGAGACGTATGCTTTCTTCCTTAGTAAATGAAATGGTAAATTACATGCAATAAAGGTAACACATACATTAAATTTAAATTTGTCATAATATCGTGTGGAATTTTTTTTTGAAACATGCCCTGCACTATTTACGTGCCGTAGACAATCACTTTTCGACCAACACATTAAATCTATTTTACACACTACACATTGAATTTTAGCGCCATCACACTTTAAATCAGGCATTTCTGCAATAAATTCTCTTATTGTGTCCAACTTTGGTCGTTTTCGCGACGTAGGAAACAATTTCAAAACAAATGTTGAACTACGATATAGTATACGACAGCGTAGATGCATACACAACAGATCGGCTTTCGAGTCGCAGTTATACTGACGCTTATATCGAATTATCCCGGCCGTGTTTATTTTGTGTAAACTTTTATGCGTCCGCCACAGGCTTTCAGCGCAGTTTACGTTGCTCTACTCATGAGTCTCATGACCACGGCGCAGAAGACGAAAATTCGCTCTTTTACCCCTTCCACGCTAAGTAAGATGCATTCGATAACTCCAAAAACATCGACCGGTTCACTCGTCATTCGCATCGTCGACTACGTTCGTGTTATATCTCCCGTTATTGCATGCGTTTGCTCGAATTTCTGTCTTTTTCAAGACTACATTCATTTAATATAAACCATTTAAAAGGTAAGATTTAAAAAATTAATATTTATCACGTAGTTAAATTTGTAGTTATTATTTAAATTAAGTATGAACTCTTGTAATCTGTTCATTCTCTAATAAATATTTTACATCAGACAAAATCATGCAATACTTACGACGACGTTTATTTTTATTTTCTTGAAATATAGTCTCGATTTCTGGAAGACTGTAATTATTCTTAATTGATATTATCCTTAAAACAATAACTTAATAAGCTAGAAGAAGTATAAGTTGTATTTTATTTGAATTGTTGGCTTTTTCAAAAGAATTTTTGGTAGTATGAAGTAAATCGCAGTTGAATAATTTATATCTTAAATAATTATTAAATCAACAATGTTCAAAATTCAAATTCGCGCCTATTTCAACATTTTATGCTAGAGTAAACGTTTTTAGTTTGGCTAGTATAATTCCACCTCTACCTCCAGTTCCTAAATTTTAGTCCCGCCTTCGCGCAGCCCCATGGTCATATGAGTAGAACGGACACTTTTTAAATTTCGCGGATGATTTAAGTTGGTAGTTCCGGCAATAAATGACATATACGCCAATTTCTTGACGTAATACAGACAAATATATACTTTATTGCCGGAACTACCAACTTAAATCATCCGTGAAATTTAAGAAGTGTTTGCTCTAGTCATGTATGATCTCTAATTAATTTCTTAACTGAGGAATTAACAGATTGGTTTTCGTGTTGGGTGCAAGTGATAAAAACTGTTTACTTACTGTAAGGATTTATTATGAGAAATATTCAAACAGTCGAGAAAAGAGGCGTTTTAGAATTTACTTCAACAGTTTAGTAGAATCGGAAATGTAGCTTATGAAAAGAGTGAAAGGGCCAAAATTGTAATATGTAACAGAAGATCCCACATCTCCACAAGAGAAATAACCAAACAAACGGCCATAAGTCGAATGGTATTCCAAAGAATTTTGCGTAAAAGCAAAATGCATCTTCATATTCAACGCATACAGAAATTATTAAATGATGATTTTGAAAAACGATTAACGTTTTGTGAATGGACCCAAGAACAACCGCACTACCAAAGGACCACCAGTCGGACAAGATAGTCATTAAGTGTATGGGGAGGAATAATTGGAAATTATGTGACTGGTCCGTATTTTTTTTTAAGGAAACGTTATTAGACAAGTTTACACCTGCAACTAGAAAGATACGAAAAATCGCATTACAGCACTTACAGTATTTCAAAGTATTGATAGCAGGGCATTTGAGAACCGTATACATTGTTGTATGGAGGTAAATGGCGACCATTTTGAACATTTAGTTAAATAAATCTGTCTTTGTTATTTCTATTATGTTTGTTATTAATATTCTTATTTAATATTCTTATGAATGGTCAAAGTTGCGTTGTGTTTCGACACCCTCCGCACCATCGTTCACGCCAATAAGAAAGAATAACTCAAATGAAAATTTAAAATAAAAAGCTACTCTGGGGTGCTTTTGTTGCCTCTGTTGGCAGTAGAAGTTATATTATACTGTGAGATCAAATTATGCACTTACGGAACCTACAAGTATTATTTATTATTATTGCAGGTCTGGGTAATTTCATAATTGTATGCTGTGTTTTACGTTTGTAGACAAAAATTAAACAAATGTGTAAAAATGTTTACGCTAGTAGCAATCGGAGCAGTTTTATATTATATTGTTTTTATATTCTATATATGTATAAATAAATACAAATTATTCTTAATTCTTATATAATATGAATTTCTTAGTTCTTTGTACAGTGATTTTTTGGAGTATTGTGATGCTTTCATGTCACGTCATGTTAGGTCAGCCCCAGCACCCGAGAATTTTGTAGTTTTGTTGATACCATCATTTTATGTCAGTTTTGTACTGTTTTATGCTGCAAAAAAGAAATTTTGTGGTGCTGTATTCACTCAAGTGTAGAGCTTTCTTTGTGATGGAGGTGAGGGCATGTTTATTGGAAACTACTATAATAATCCAAGTTTGGAAAATTTTGAGTATGTGATTGTATACCATTATCGTAAGCTGTTTTATGCTACAAATCAAAAATTTGTGTGTGTCCCTAGTAGTAGTAGTAAACTAGGTCAAAGATTTGTTGTACTTCCGCTTCCGAGCTATAAAATATTTTACTTTCTAGTGTCGTACGTGCGTTGCATACGAATACTTGCGCAATAATAAATTTTAGTCGCGGGGTAGGATTGTGTAATAAAAAGCAACCAAGTAATTTGTAGATCTCGTTGTAACGAGACCACGACAGCGTTATGCAAAAATTACCAGTTTATAAGCCGCTTCATTTCAAAACCACGTCGTTATAAATACTGTATTATACGAATACTGTATTATACGAGGGTTAACTGTATATTCTTGTCGAAATTTCATTTTCGGCAAAATTGATCTTAATATTTTATATGAAAAAAATTTAGGGCTGCATGTTCTGTCAGTATTCGTAATTCTTCGCTGCGGAGAAGTTGCTAATATTGATGAAGTTAGTGTAAGTGGCTTTTGTCTTTGAATATTTTTTCAGTACGAGCTTTTTTTTTCTTCACTTTTTAGTATCTTGTTTTATGTGGTTTGTTCTTCTCGAAAACGGTGTTCCGATCCATTTTTTGCTTTTCTGACCAATTTATCATGCTTGATTTGACTTTGTTGTAGTGGCTTGAGACCTACCCCGGAGAAACGTAATTCCGGTTTGCTTACATAAAATTTACTATACATTCGCGTATCGTGCTAGAGTAATCTGTATAGTGTTCTTATTGGTGCAACGTTATTCGGTGGCCGATAGGTCGCTTGCCTTTGGCCGCAAATATTAGAGCGGATTACTTAATTTCGTTTGTTATAGGTATTTTTACAAATACGACTTAAATATAAAATGAAACTAGTTAGCTTTCCCTTTCCTTTCGGAGTAAATAATAGCGATACATTATCATAGCACATATTTTACTAATCTGGAATTTGTAAAATGAATATTCTCTTTTGTTCTGCGTTGAACTGTCATGTGATGTCAAATTATTGTTACAAAATGTTATATACTTACTTGCTTACTTACTTAATCCTATGCCTTTCTACCGTTAGGTGTAAGGCCTGTGTGGAAGATGAGTCTATCCTCCTGTCTTGTAAACCTCTTTCTTCCCCTCTTGTGTAACCTGCTTAATTTATTCCCACTTTAATCCTTTTTTCTCTGTTTCTTCCTTATTTTTTTATATATTTTCTTGTTGTAATGGCATTAAAAAACGCGCAAGTTCTCGAAAAAAAATCGAAAGTTCTGTATTAGAAAAAAAATATTAACCTGAACGGACATACTCCGGTCATTTCAAAAGGAAACAATCCAATCATTAAGATTATCTCTAACACCCATCCCACGCTTCGCAGAGATAAAGTTCTTGTTGACCACATCGAATGCTCTGGTCAGGTCAAGCAGAAACGCAAAAAGGTCTTCATCACTATCGATTTTTTCAGAGACACGCTGTATTAGTACGCGGTTTCAGTGGATCGACCCTCGCGGAAGCCGAATTGTGTGTTGTCGGAGTTAGCGTGAAAACTACCAAAGATGGAGAAAGATTTTCTGTACATATATAGTATACCACAGCGCATTTTGTAAAATTATCCCAAACGCCTGCAACTTTTTTATTTTAAATACATTGCTATACGTTTTACTGATTATTTTGACAGCCTCTTAAATTACGTTTCCAGTGATATACAGTTATATGCACTTTTGATAATTATTTTTGCCTATGTTGCAAATTTTGTGAAAATTTTGACAGTTACAGGCTCTGATATTTTAAGACCTAGCCAGAAAACAGTTGAAGTTACTATTTTGCTATCAATTTAGGGGCTGTTTCAAAAGGGTATAATGTAAAAATATGTACAGGGTGTTAAATCTGTCGTGCAGAATTTATCGAAATTCAAACACTTTTTTTTCAATATTTTTAAATAGAACCTATATTTTTTGATATTGTTGGCAATTCCCTTGTAAAATTACCTATAGAATGCTACAAATAATGTGATACTTATTTCCAGTATTTTCGAAATATTGCACTTTTTGGGAAACACGTCCGTAATATTCGTTATGCGGAATATCTAATACGCCTAGCTGGCCATGATTTTCAAATAAAAACTACTATCTAACGAAACATTAAGTCTCTTCCTAAAATTTCCACATAAAGTTATCTTTCGTAGTTTCTCTTTGCTGTCATCGTGCTTTAGGCTTTGTTATAATTTTATTAGGGTTCATTTATTGTAACTTGAATTATTTATATGTCCATTATTAGTTATTACGTACTGCTTTAGTCTTCTTGTCATTGCTGTTACTTTTTACTAACTTTCATTAACTAAAAATTAATTTCTGGAAAGAAGAGTTCATAGACATGGCAGTTGTTCTTGGCGTTTGCAACAGAAATCCACTCTTAGGATCAAGAATCTCAGTGGAACACCTCTTGCGATGTTTTTCTATGGGCTACTACAAAAACTGACACCCCCTGCAATGGCAGAAAACATGCAGCAGCGAGTAAGAAACGCATTTCATCAATTAAAAGAGGACAACTTGGCTCAAAATATAGGCCAATCCGTATGGAGACGGTTGAGAATTGGCACGAAGCAGAATGGAGACATATTTGAGCACCTTCTGAATTAAGATTATTTTATTATGAAAAAATCTAAAAGTGTACATGAACAAATCTAAAAGTGTACATTGCTTTTTGAAAACTGAAAATAATAATAGTTTTATATTACGTACGGTTTCTTATTACTTAAACATAACCCAAACAATTTGCGTAAAAAAGAACAATTGAGTGGAGGTAAATGGTTCCGTTTTTATTATCCCACAATTTGAAAACCAAGCTAAAGAAACGTGGTACTTAATTATTGCCGCTGTATGATGATGCATATTAGAATTGTGATACCTTAGAACGTATTGGGAATCAATATAACAATGTAATATTTTTGTGGTAAGTAAAACGATAAAGCGCGTAATATCAAAGACACCATTTGATATTAGATTTTGATTGAATATCATGGCCATCTAGCTATATTAAATGCCCGCATTTCGGATATTAGAAACTATTTCCCAAAAAAGTGCAGTATCTTCGAAAATAATGGAAATGAGTATTATATTATTGGTACCATTTTGAAAATAACTTTACAAGGAAATTGCTGACAATATAAAAAAATATAGGTTCTATATATAGGCTAAATAAATCGAAAAAAAAGCGTTTGAATTTCGATAAATATTGCACGACATATTTAACACCCTGTATATATTTTTACATAATACCACCTTGAAATGTATAGCCCCTAAATTAATAGCGAGAGAGTATTCGCGATACTATATCTGTTTTTAGGATATGCCTTAAAATGTCAAAGCCCTGTAACTGTAAAAATTTTAACAAAATTTGCAATATAGTCAAAAGTAATTATCAAAAGTGCACATAATCATATATTACTGCGTAGGTAATTTAAGTGGCTACTAAGAGGACCCATAAAAATACAGCAATCCGTTTAAAATAAAAAAGTTGATGGCAGTTGCCGAAATTTAGAACAGCCTGTATATTTGTAGATAATTTTACAAAATACGCTGTAGTGTACTATATATGTACATACAACAAATCTCATTTCTCCGTCATTTTCAAGCTGAACTCCGTCGACACACTAATGGCGCGCCTAGTATATTGTTTTTATTCAGAAATGAAATTAATTATTTTGGAAAAGATCTTTTCAACAAATTTTGGGAATCCGCATTAGCATACAGATAGGCTTATAATTTTCAATCTCCATAAGAGCTCATTTCTTAATGATAGGAACAACACAAATCTATTTGACATATTTTTAATAACATTATGCAAATAGTACATCACTCTGACACTATACTAAAAAGAATTACCTCAAATTCTTACAGCAATGTTTTGCTACCGGAAGTAGTCGTTGTAGTTAGAATGAAAGAGGTACTTGATACCAAAATAAGCTCTATACAAACGTGGCACGCAGGGGTAGCACCCCACTAGTTAAAAACCCTTAAGAAATGAGACATACAGACATAAAAATTTCTGAGCGTAAAAGGGGAGGGTATCATATTTTCTCCGTGATAATGTAAATATGCCCCACAGTTTAGTAAAATCGTAACCTATTTTATGTTGAAGTAACATGGTTGTGATAAAAAGTAACTAACTAGCAAGCAGTTTTTTTTTTAGTATCTAAAACGGTGAAAAGTTTCATTTTAGTTTATCCCTAAGGAGTTAAAATGATTTTGATATCGCAAACGATATAATTTTGTATCTATAACGATTAATATTTCATTCTTTGTGCAGTTAGTAATCTGTAACATAATTTCGTAGTTAGAAATTCACCCAAATGGAGTTAAAATAACACAATTCAGTCGTTAATTCTGCATTTGGCGGTTTTTTTCTGGGCAGAACTGCCCAATAAGATTTTAATAGTAGGGACAGAGTGCAGCAATATAGTTTATAGTTTCTATTCCAGACTGCGTATTTAGAAACTAATGAGGTGAAATGCATGAGCACGTGTTATTTGTCAGAGTAAAATATCAAGATAGAAGACATGGGATAAGATAGCTATCTTTTATTATTCTGGAACCGTTCAAATTGAGAACAACAACTTCTAGGTATAGTAAAACAACGTTCCTATTCCAGTAGGTGGTATCCTTTAATTATGTATAGATTAATTATGACAAAAATAATTAGTGACATGATACAATCATTCTAGTTTTTTTTTTCATTATGATCAAAACATCTTTACATTGGAACAATAGCATTTTACATCGCGTTGGAATTTGTAATGGAGAGTTTTTCTACTGGAGCGGAAGGAAACATTTTAATACCAAACTGGAGAATTTGTTATATTCTAATATCTAAGTATGTATATTTCAGTCTAGAATAACGTCTCACCTAGTGGAAAACCTTTAAAATCTGTTAATTGTACGATATTTTTGTGTATGACTTGATTGCTGTTGACTCATATACTATTCTGAAATGATTATGTCATAGGTCATGGCTTTTGCTACTTTTTCGTAGCATATTATATGGTAAACGCAATATTTGGAACTCACACGCTATATGTATGTATATTATGTATACATTCCATGTACGGATAGATTATTTACTATTTTAATTAGGTTGATATCAACGCAGACTCCTTATGGTTATTTACTGCTTTTTTATGTTAGCATGTTTTAGAAAGTGACCGCTAACCTATTTAATATCGCACAGCAATTTGTTGATAACATTCTTACAAATAAACATTAATCTTTTACGTAATTGTTAACAACAAAATGATTCGTTTAACAACGAGTTCCAAAAGTATAGGACAATTTCTTAAATCTATGTCTCTTAAGCTGGATTAAACCAAATTTTATAAAACTTTTGCGGTCGTTCACGATAATTCAAAGATAATTATGTAGTTTTACAATAACAAAGGAAGATGTATCACTTAATAAAGACGCATTTTTGTGTCATTTATAGAGGATGTATGGAAATAGAATTACATTTTACAGTAAATACAGTAGTGTCCGCTTTAACGAACTTCACGGGACCAATAAAAGTGGTATTTCAAGTCATAAGAAAGGTTCGCAATGCCAGTGCCAGACCATGGGCGTGTAGAGAGGCGGGTGATATTTCGGCAATACCATGAGTCGTACGAATAAAAACACTTATTGCGCACATACCTAAGAGGAGAAACGTTTTGTTGTCACAAAAAATATTTGTTCCTTTTCCCAACATTTAATCACTTCAGTTAAGCTAGTTCACTTTCTAATCACTTGCAAATCATTTCAGTTTATAATCGCATCTGAGTCGTCCTTTTTTTACCCTATTAATTGAATATCTATTGATTTTAAAATCACCATACACTGAAAGAAATGAGGGTAATTTTAAGTCCTCATATTACGAAAAAAATGTATGTATAAACATAACGAACGGTATAAACATAAGGAACTTTCCTTCAAATTGGTAATTTTTCCATAAACCTTTGGTATTTATTAGAAATTATGCGAACATTTAGATCTTTATCCAAATTCTACAGAAATTTTAAAAAATTCTGAATTTTAAAAGCGTGTTTTAAAATCAAACCGAAGCTTTCTTGTTGGTATCGAAATTCCGGTACGTTTGAGTATTATATCTCCTATTTCTTAAAATATTTTAAGCATTGACGCCAGAACAAAACATCAACTCTTTATTGTCGTATGCATGTTACACGAGTATATTTGTGTGGCAGCGTTTATATTATAATGATACGTACAATGGAACCACATCGACCGTCATCCTCCGCTATTAATTTGCACCAAAAAGGAACAACGAGCAGTAATCCGATTTTTGTGGTCAGAGGGTGTGAAAGGTGCTGAAATTCACCGGAGACTTGTCACAATACGGGGACAGTGCTTTATCTCGTAAAAGAGTTTTTTTGGGGGATCGAAATGTTTCAAAGTGGTCGCACGAGCGTAACACAAAAAGAGGAAGCTGGACGGCCGTCAACCTCGACCACCGACGACAACATTCAGCAAGCTCGAGAGATGGTTACAGCAAATAAGCGAGTTACCATAGGTGAGGTTGCATCTTCTTTAAACATCAGTCACGGTTCTGCCTGTCAAATTATCCACGATGAACTCAAATTTCGTAAAGTGTGTGCGCGATGGGTACCACGAATGCTTACCGCAGAAAACAAAACCAAACGTTTGGACATCTGCCAACGCTTACTGGATCGCTTCAACGCGGAAGGCGACGCATTTTAAGCAGAATAGTGACCGTTGATGAAACGTGGATTTATCACTACGAGCCTGAATCAAAACGCCAGAGTATGGAATGGAAACACCCAGGATCCCCTAGCACGAAAAAATTCAAAACCTCGCCATCGGCTGAAGACTAGCATAAATAGTGCGAGGTACAGTGATTTGTTGGCGAATAAGCTGAAACCAGCAATTCGAAACAAACGCCGTGGTCTACTCTCAAAGAAAGTTTTGTTGTTGCAAGACAACGCCCGTTCGCACAAGGCCCATAACACCATAGAAACTATCATCAGGTTGAGCTTTGAGACCCTGGAACATCCTCCCTATAGCCCTGATCTCGCTCTCTCAGACCTTCATCTCTTTGGAACGCTCAAGGAAGCTTTGAGAGGTCGTCGATTTGCCTCAGACGCAGACGTTCGGGATGCGGTGCAAAAGTGGCTTCATGACCAACCGAAAACCTTCTACCAGGAAGACATACGGAAGCTTGTGGCTCGCTGGACCAAGTGCATTGCTGAAGGTGGAGACTATATCGAAAAATAATGTATCTGTTGTACACCTATCTTTGTTTAATACAGTTGTAGAACTAAAAGTGTAAGTACTTTTTGACTTACTCTCGTATCATTTAAATTATAACATATGATTAATAAAAGTTTTAGGTATTTTATTTTAAATAAGCAAATTATCATCAATTAAATTTTGTCCACTTTGGCAATTTATTTAGAAT
This sequence comes from Dynastes maya, assembly GCA_029619315.2. Lineage (NCBI taxonomy): Eukaryota > Metazoa > Arthropoda > Insecta > Coleoptera > Scarabaeidae > Dynastes > Dynastes maya. The sequence goes on along the minus strand of JAROYE020000005.1, from coordinate 12,577,486 downwards.
AGCCTGTATAACGCCAGGCTATAAGATATAATGTATGTACCTGTAATAGAAAATATTCACAAAGCAGTGTCGAGTGGAAAAATTGTGTTCCATAAAGGAAAAGTATTAAGTATTAAGTTATGCACACATACATAGATTCATGTATAGACTTGGAGATGGGATGTTTCGCCATCGCCAGTTCGCCGTAGGCCCAGTTCGCAGTAGAGCCAGTTTGCCGTCGACCCGATTCAAAATTGAGATTTATCAGATATTACAGCAAAATTTATTACAACTTGAATGCTAATAATAATAAATGGATTACAACTTAAAAATAAATATATTGTGTATTTATTTTGCACGTCTGAAATAATTTGCGATTAGCCCTAATAAACTCCTCAATCACTGTTAGCAATGGCAAAGCGTGTAATTTCAAATCAATTGATGAACCATAAAAGCTCTGCAGGTAAAGCATAGGTGAAAATATTAATAGTTTCGTCCATATTTGCAATTGGCACAAACGCCAAAGAAGTTAACACTGGCGTTCAATGCAAATTGAGGATCGTTACTACACGCAGAGAAATGTTTAGTGTATCAAGACTGTCCGCCTTACTTTAAGACAATTATCGTTTTAATTATCCACAATAGAATTATTGTTTGAAATCAAAGGAAATATTTTCTTCGTTTTTTTTTCTCCGCTTACGAAAAGCACATATGTACATTTGTAATGAAATAGTTGTATTTCTTTGTTTAAGAAATTTGTTAATTTGATTCAAGAAAATCTATGTATTATTATTACGTTGGCTATCTCTCTTATTATAATAAAAGGCATCACAAGATGTATGGACACATTGTATAAATTTATATTGCGTTAGTATTTGTATAATATAAGAATAATGTTGATGTACATATACTTATTATTTAATTTCAATTACACTCATACTTACCCATATAATGATGTAACCTTTAATGTACAACGTTTCATGAACATTTTCAAAAGATACCGGTTAATGTAATATCTTTCGTAGGTACCCACATTCTTATAAAAGTAATATTAAATGTATATCCGCCAATTAATTTATAAATTAAATGATTTTTATTAATTGTAATACTTACTGAATATTTTCTTAACTTAAGACTAAAGTCTTTGAAGAAACATGTTTCTGTTTTGGATTTTGTGATTTTCTAACCCCAAGAAAATATTTATTTGATACAAATAAAATTATTTTCTTATATTAAACATCTTTTTAGCCTTGAAGTAAAAGTATTTTCTTGAAAAGAGACTGATTTTTGCAAGAAAATCTAGTTTCTTGATGCAAGGAAATATTTCTATTAGTGTATATTCCGTATACAGAAAAAAAAAACATTTATTACCTCACTGCCTTTTATGGTATCTTGTAAACTATGAATTAGATCAGGTTAGTGCTTACAATACCTGCTATAACTGTAAGTAATGAAAGGAGTATGGCTACACTTAGGCATATTAAAAACTACGTATAGAATTCTATAACAAATGACTGACTATCGAATTTAGGAATACTTATCCATAAAGAATAAATTATTAAGCGAAATGTAGACTTTTTATCTTGGATTGCTATTTTTAGTCTCCTCAACATAAATTACACGCTTTGCCACTGTTGACAGGGATCAAGGAGTTTATTAAGGTTGATCGCTAATTAGTTCAGAATTGCAAAATAAATACATATTTATTATTTAAGTTGCAATTTATCTGTTACTATTAGCATTTAGGTTGTAATAAATTTTGCAGTAATATCTGTTAAATCATCATTTTGAATCGTGTCGTCGGCGAACTGGGCCTACGCGTTACCTACGATATATACAAGGCCTAACAGCTTTGACGTCAGCAGGCTGTGACGTATTTTGATTTAGGCCATATAAACGGGTTTACACACTGAGACCATCTCTGCGTTTTAAATCGGTTTATCCAAATTATATTGGTTTTATTTAAAAAAATACTGTGTAGGGATATTTCCGTACTTTGTTGGTGATACCTGCAATGTTTTTCTAATGTTGTATAAGCGATAGAACCTTTTCTGAAGCGATAAAGATGAGGTAACCTAACCTACGATGGCGTCAGTTGTTTTCATACGTTAGGATCAATTATTGCGTTTTGAATTAGTTTATCCAAATTATATTTGTTTTATTTAAAAAAACTACTATGTAGTGATATTTCCATACTTTATTAGTAATACCTGCAGTGTTTTTCTAGTGTTGTATAAGCGATAAAAACGAGGTAATCTAACCTAAGATGGTGTCGGTTGTTTTGTTTGTGAGTTACACTTTGTAAATAAAGGAAGATATTATTTATTCTTCAACAGCTACAGATTCAAGGACCGGTGAAAGTATAACTGTAAGTTTAAAATATCCTAGTCTTAGAAAAGATGCTATTCCCTAACTGTCCGTTGTATTTGACAAAAGACGTGAAGATGTTATTGTTCAAATAGTTTTATATTCTTACGTTATATTTAACAAAATTATTTTTGAAGACGAAGAGATGTTTTTAAATGTATGTAATAAACGTTCTGTTTTAATACAATATATTTTAAATTATATCACCGAACGTAGCCATTTTGGATACTGATATATGTAAATGTCATATTCACAGCAGCGAACACGTATTGCAACAATTATAATAACTTGTTCTACAAATACCCTTCTTTAAAATGATTGTGGGAAAAGTAATGATAGATTAGGTAAAACACCACATAATAGGAAATTTAAGATCCTGGTTAAATAGCATGTCTAAATGTTCTCTCCAAATTTCGAATAAAATTGCAACTATTGTATCATTTCAAGCTTAGTTTCGTTCAAATACATGTACAATTACAAATAATAATAATTAGTCTATTAAATATCTACCACAAATACATCTTTCACGAAAACGGTGCTGAGTTACATGTTTGGTTTTTTGCTTTGAAAGTTCGTTTTTTCCAAAATAAAATCGAATGGGATGCGAAGAAGAATGCTCAGTTGACGATTGGCATCCTCTTTAAACCGGAAGCTCTTCAAAACTAAAAAAAAACCAAAAAAACGATTTTTTTACCGCTTAGGCTAATATCGTGCATAGCGATACATCGCCTAAACAGCGTGACGTCATCGAAGAGCTGTGAGGCCTTATATATTTACAAATTGTGAAAAATATTTTCTATATGAACAACTATTTCTGTAGATTATTCCTTATTTTTAAATATTATTTTAACACGTTACATATTTACGTTACAGAATAGAGACAATTTTCGTAGTGAGATGTTTGCTTATGTGGTTTAATGAAGTTCCTGTTAGATATTCTATCTAATTTACGTCATTATTTAAATTTGAAATACACACTTTGAGGTAGATGATTAGAAAAGAGAAATGGTGATAAGATACATATTAAATTCCAGGGATTCTCCTGTTATTGATTAAGTGACTAATCAAAAAAGTATTAAAAATAGTGTAATTATCTAATTATAGCTTTAACAGAAATATTGGATGAACGCCAAAATTCAGTACAAGGTCTCAATTTCTCACGTTATACGGAACTTATACACGTTATTTCAAATTGCATGCGACAATTTCGTTTAGATATTATTTTTGTTCCGTATGTGTTGTAGTAGGTAGGTCATGCCATGAATAAACCAGAATTACGTTTCCATAAATTTTATGCTTTGTGAACTGAAAAACTGATTATCTTTAGAATTTGAATATTTTTATATAACACATGGGAAGGTGAATTACGTTTCCATTACTTGTTGTGCACTTACAAAAAATGTAAATTTATGTAATGGTAATGTATGTTAGATATTTGAAAGGCCGTTTGGCACGATAACAATTTTGATGTAATATTTAGTAAAATAAAAATTTATATGCGTTGTAAACACGAATATGTACAAAATTTGCTAAGTATACCAAATTTGATACTCGACAAGATAATTAGAACAAGCCCTCAATTTGAAAGAAACCAAAATTCTTACCGTGTCAGACGGTTTCGAAGCAGCAAACATATAAATTCCTATCCGATTAAAATAATACTATTACTATTGCAATTCTAAGAACGCTATGTGATGGTAAGACACGCTATTCACTGAAAAGTTTTTCATTTAAATTTCCGTAAATTGTTTACAGAAGCGAATCAGAAAATGTTCTGACGCTATTTTGTAGTCTCAACTGTGGTACCTTTATACAGTGAGATCCTAAAATATCCCTTGCCCCCATACTAACTTTTGAACGATAACAACTAGCGTTTTTGGGAAAAAAAGGTTGATTTCTATTTCTTGTAACTAAGTTTTGGTATTATCGGTAGCTCAACTACGTCTCTGACGTCACCGAAAATGGTACCAACTTTCTTATCTTAAATAAAATACCCTGTATATGTTTGTTTTTGGAAATGTAATAGAGTGACGAATCCAAAGATTCCACATATGTATTACTTTAATTTAAGAAATTTCATGATATGCAATAATAAAGGTTTTTATACGGCGTTGGCTAAGAGAAAGCGCCAAGTTGTCTTCTGTGACGCCACGCTCATCCAAAGAGCTCGTTGCTAGGCAGCGTAATCACAGCAACTGTCAATCCGTCAAATCTTAATTCTAAAAACTTTAGGACCTCACTGTATAGTTTTTAAAGCTTGTATTATTAGATGATTGAAAGTAGAACACGGTTGAATGTGTTTTTTTTAATACGAGGTAGGCGTCATAAATTCTCGGCCTGATGTAAAAAAAATAAACTTTTAACTAAACGATCAATTAATAATATACCCTTGTAAAAATAATCTAAAGTTTTTCCCTCAAAACGTTGTATTACAGCTACTTGCAACTCACTATCGTCCTTAAAACGTTGTCCTCTAAGGTCTTTCTCTAAATGAGAAAATAAATAGTAATCACTTGGAACCATGTCCGGACTATACGGCGGATGTTTCAATTCCTGGAAGCCGCATTCGCGGATGGCAGCTTGTGAAATGGCGGCAGTATGAACGGGTGCATTGTTGTGCAATAATCGAACACCTTTTGTCAATTTTCCTCGACGTTTTGCACGAATATTGTCCCTCAATTTATGCAGCAAATTCCTTCACTTTCAAACGGCGATCTACAAATATCATTTCTTCGATAATTTAAATCTTTTGAGACGTAGTGAGTTCAATTGGCCGACTGAGGCGCTCATAATCTTTAAGGGATTCTTGCTTCAAACGGAAACGTTTTGCCCACTTTTTTTACAGTGGAATATGACGGAGATACCACAAATTACCACAAACGTCGTCTAAACGTTGTTGAATATGATTAAGCGTATGCCCTCCTTTTGTTAAAAATTTAATGACCACGCGGTACTCAATTTTCGTTACCTAAGACATTTTCATGCACTAGTCACGTTATATTGCTGGCTAGTAAAAACTACTACTCTTCGAGCCGGAATATATACAGTTTAGGCCTTGCACATGTGTAACTATGTCGCAACGGAGTTTGAACACGCTCGAATCTGTATAAGCCTGTCAGGCCGAGAATTTATAGCGCCTCGAAGGTAGGTGTATTAGTATTGTAAAATTCGTGTGAAATTTTATAATTAATGAAGTTATTATAAACTAAATATTGTTTTGTTAGCAGATCAAAATTTGCTACAGAAAAAGAAATAATTGCACACTAGCAACATACCTATAGTGTTATGTTTCTTATTAAAAAAATACTTTTTATTGACTTATCTAATATATGTAATCTATATGATAAACCCATATGATAAGGGGGCTAAAAATAATCTCAGGAAGTGAATACAGTTTATATTTGGAAATCTATGTTTTGTATTAAGAAGAGTTGTCTTGGTGTTGTTTTCATTTAATGAAAGTTTGACACAAGTTTTGTTAAATTTAGCTTTAAATTTAAGAAAGTTGAGATTTTGCCCATGTGAGCCTGGTTTTCTTTTGTTTTGCGTCAGCAATGGCTTTTCTTTTGCCTATAAGAAAACATTTTTTTAAATATTCTTTTAAATTGTTACTTGTAATACAACCTTATAAAATAATGATAGCAAGGACTGTGGGGTAGTATGACAAACAACAGAGAGTATCGGCACTAATTAGATTTATTCGGTAACCCGGTTGAAAATGGGGGCCCAGTGAGCCTTTGAAACAGCTGTTCCGAATTAATTAATAACATTTTGTGTGGTGAGGAGTGTGCCGATACTCTCTGTTGTTTACAACCTTATAAAACTTTAACACACATTTATGAATCCACTGGCGACAGCATTCCCTTGACAAATTTAGTTTAGTTTCGTGATTCCATTCAGCTGCCTTAAAGTATTTTTTTGGCCTTTTTTGCATAGTTTTACTAATATTCTTTTATCCCTATCAGTAATTTTGGACGATCCGGACTTTTGCCTTTTTTATCTAGGATATTTGCAGTTTGTCCATAATGCTTAATTATATTCCACACTGTAGTTTTAGGGATATTAAGTTCATCCGCCACTTCGCGTGTTGTTTTATTGCGGCAATAATTTTGAAGCATTAACTCAGGAATTTTTGAATTTGTGGAGGTACCGCATACTATTTTGTTCAATAAACGCAGCGATTCACTCAATACAATAAGAGAGCAAGTGCTGATTAATCTGACGTTTCGTTCTGCGTTGTTTTCGTAGCTCACTTGTCTTATTTTGTTTCATTTTTGATAGTTACTTTATATTGTCCTAATATTTAGTTGTCACGCATTTTCGTCACTTTTACATGTTATAAGGTTTATGTTATTCAAAAATAATAAATATGTTTTGTGATTAATTTACATTTAAACTATTACTTAATCCTCGTTATTATAATTAATAAAAAATAATTAAAAAAATAAACTGTCAAATACCCGAACTACATACGTGCATGTTTTATTTTGTCCCAATATATTGTTGTTAGGGCTCGTATATGTTTAAAACATGATTAAAACAAAACATCTCTTTTAAACATTTTGTTTTAAACAGCTGGTTGAAACTATTTGTTTCAAATGTGCCAACTGTACTGATTACAATTTAAATTTTCGACATCACGAGGCGTGGCAATTAAATAACCGGACTGGTGCTACTATCGGCAAACAGCGAGCACGCCACGGCAGGTGTGAACATGTCTGTGCTTGTAGATGCATCCCCCATCTTGAGCTCGATGGGCACGGTTGTACGTCGCTCAGTTTCGGTGTAGCAATCGTCCGGTCAAGTCCTTCCGCTAGCGTCGCGTCGGAAAAATGCAGAGTGTTCAGATCGAGCAACGAGTCTAACTACGCTTCGTGAACGAGTGAGAAAACGAAGATCCGATTTGTGGAAAAGCAAATCCTGGATGGTCCACCAAGACAATGCGCCAGCCCATTCCGCCTTATCTGTGAAGGCGTTCTTTGCGAAATCCGGCATCACCGTGTTGGACCACCCATCGTACTTGCCCGACCTGGCCCCCTGTGACTTTTTTTTATTTCCTAAGGTAAAATCGGAGCTTAAGGGGACAAGATTTGACAGTGTGGAAGCGATGAAAGCGAAAGCGACGGAGGTTCTCAACAAGCTGACAGAAACGGACTTCCAGCACTGCTTTCGACAGTGGAAAATTCGTATGGAGAGTTGTAGGGATCGACAAGAAGAGTACATTGAAGGGGATAAGCTTTGTCATGTAATTGGTGATCAATAAAATGTTTTGTAGCACCAGTCCGGTTATTTAATTGCCACACCTCGTATATGTATAGAATTTAAATAACCTAGTATTGTTATTTGAATTCTGGCATTTCAATGATTTATGTTATTTTTTTTCTTAAAAAAATCAATTTACAGGAAATAACTAGTCACAACTTATTTACGAGAATTTCCTTTGTAATAACAATTTTTTCAAAAAACATTTTCCACATTATCCACATTGGAACCAAGTTATTGCAATTCATAATATCGTTTGTAACAAGACATACGATCATCAAAAGGTGAAACAATAGGGAGTTTTTGCAAGTTCACGTTAAACGTTAAAAAAAACTTTACGTACCTTAAATTTTAACGGCCGTTCGCTAACTCGGTCAAACCTAAGGCGAAACTTATCTCTATCTATAATTTTGTGATTAATATCTTGGCTATATGAGAAAAAATTGTGATAATTTAATAACAATTGTAATGCAGTGTCTTAGAATCATTATTATTAATTATTACAGTATTAATATTGTTGGTGTTAATTATTACTAATTCTTATTATTGTACCCAACTATTATTATGTATTATTTATGATCTGTGTAGTTTTTATGCATTAATATGTTACTGAATTCATTGTCATATTTATCCTGTACAGTATCTTGAGTATATTTATAATAACTTGCAGTACTTTTTATTCGATCCCTAATGTGTTTTGAATAGACCTGAATATATTTCTTGCTATATCTTTTGTGTACTAATGTGTAATATGTAAAAAGGAGTAGATAGTTGCAAAAAGAACAATTAGTACCAATCCATAACATACTGTAAATGTCGGAAAGTTGTGTTTCATTTTCTTAACACAATATTATTTTTAAAAACAGTTTTTAAAATAAATCTATCTATTAATTTAAAAATGCAGCACCTACACTCGCATGCCAGCGTATATAAGTTAAATTAATTTAATTATTTTTCCTTGGCTTCGGCATTTTCTTTAAATAAAATTAAAACATAATGAAAGAGTCAACATTTTAATGTTTCGACCTTTTTTATTATGTTTTAATTTTATTAGAAGAAAAAGCCGATTTTTATAAAAAAAAAGGAATTAAATTAATTAAACTTAATGTTCTTAGCCATTAAGTTGTAACATTTAATTTGACATTGCATAATTAAAAAAGATACATGTATTTTTAGCCATATTTTTTGTATGTTACATATTTTCTGCAAGATACGTTAATGAATGAGACTTTTTTTTTGGAACAGGTAAATCCATAGCATGATATATTTTTTTTTTGGGAAATTATTAATCTTTGTGGCTTTTTGGAGGTCTACCGAAAGTTGTATTCCTTCCTCCTAAAGGGAACCTCCTGCGAGTTATATGTAGTTGTTGGTTATACATCACACATTGGTTATACAATTCTTCTCTTTTTTATTGATAAACCAGACTATTTTCCAAAGGTATGAAGAGCAGTTATCATTGAAGAGTCTATTTTTATACCATTCACTAACTCACAAATTGTAAACATCCACACTTATCATACCTTGAAAATAATCTTCTTTGAATTTTCTGTGAAAGTGTTGGTTTTCTTTTCAAAATCACTTTCCTACACGACAGCTACCTCTTTATTCGTAAGTTTTACCCTTAATTCTATAGAAAAGCCTTCATTATCTTTATCATATCCAATTACAAGTGTTTCATGTGTATTCGGAAGTATATTTAATATCTAAATGTTATAATAAAATAATTAAGGAAGGAAATACCCATCACGTAAAGCTTTTTTTTATCAGAAATGAATATACTGTTTTCAAATTTAACAAATTCCATTTTCGCGCTTATTATTTAGTTTCTACGCCATAAAAAGGCATATTATTTTATTCTTCGCACAATGTTTATGTTCCTCATAACGTTACAACGCGTTTGAAATTTAAAGCAGATACGTCTCGTTCGTTTTACGTTTATCGAAGAAAGGACCAATCACGCAGCTGCAAATTTTCTCCTATACACAAGTGCACTAGGAATAGAAATATCGCAAACCTAGTGTTCTCCGTACTCTGTTACCTGGGTCACTGTTTTCTTATAAATGTGTACCAAAACTTAGACCGTAAACTAAAATGCCATGCCAATTTGGTTGCATAATTATTTTTATGCAACCAAATTGGCACTAACGTGTCGTATGCACAAACTCCCTATTCATATATGAAATTCTTTGGATTGGTATTCCTGTGGAGCCGGATAAACAAACAGAGAAAATAATATTTTGGCAGAGGCACGTTTTTGAAAAAGAATTTAAAAATTAACTTTAAAGCAAGTATAAAAGTACTTAAGTTATTAAAACAATTTGGAAAAATTTTGATAATAAAGAAAACGCAAAATTGAACCAAGGAACGTTCAAAGAGGAATTAAAAATTACATTAAACATCCAAATGGGGACCGAAGAGTACATTAGATTAGAAGTCATTTTATTTCATTTTGAAACATCTCAATATTCTGTTCCAATTCTTATTTATAGAAAAACGTAAATTGTAAAAAATATTAACTAACTCACATTCTATCACGCGCATAATAAATTGGAGAAATGGTTACTGCATATGCATTTCTGTAAGAGGGTATTTGTGGATATATCGTGAAGTAAAGTGTATATAAACAGGCCGAAGTTTGTTGTAATATACATACATATGTATAACTTTATCACATCTGCTGTAGCTTTAGCAACCACATCACATGATAGTCATTTGCATATTTTTGTAGGACATCTGTTAGATACATTTCACAATCGTTTATTTAGGCCATTATTTGCTGCGGCATAAAAACTATTTTATAAAGTATTGCACCACATTAGATCTCATTATGATAGATAAGTATCTGTATACGCTTATAGATTCTCATGACACGATTGGTGCCTCATTTGCCCATGAAATTACCTAAATTTTTCTTCTAGACTCTTTTCGAGCTTTTCAGTTTTTTTATTGGGTCGACAAGAAAGTATTTTCGGTTGTCACACATAGAGAGCATTGTAATTGTTTTCAAGGACTTCTGTCAGTGTTATGGTTTTTCCCTTTTGGCATTTAATGTCAGTCACGTTTAGATTACCTTAGAAGCAAGTTGCGCGTAATTTTGTTTGTAGCTGTTAGTTTACGGCCAATTTTAACATGGAATAGAGACGAACATTTTCGGCATATTTTACTTTTTCACTTCCGTAAGGGAAAGAAAGCTGCTGAAGCTCACAAAGAGATGGTGTTGATTGCATAATAGAACGCACGTGTCAAAATTGGTTTAAAAAATTCCGTTCTGGAGATTTTTCACTCAAAGACGATCGACGTTCTGGTTGACCTACTGAAGTTGCAGAGAGCTTAGATGTATCGCATACCAATTGAAAATCACTTAAAATGTTTTGGACTCGCTAAGAAGCTCGATATTTGGGTTCCGCATCGAATCAATATTTCCAATATGCATCTCAAACGCAACGAAACCGATCCTTTTTTGGAAAGAATCATCATTAGTAATGAAAAGAATGGGTCATCTGGATGAAGCAATCAAAGAAAAATCGCAGGAATTGGCAAATCGCAAAGGAATTGTGTTCCATTATGATAATGCAAAGCCTCACACATCTTTAGTAACTCGGGGGAAATTATTGGGGCTTGGTTGGGAAGAGATGTTGCATCCCCCATATAACCCTGACCTGGCATCATCTGATTATCACTTATTTCGAAGTTTGCAAAACTCTTTGAATGGTAAAATTTTCACAAATGATGATGACCTTAAATCGCAACTTGGTCCAGTTTTTTGCTGACAAGGACTAATATTTCTATGAGCAGGAAATCATGAAGCTGCAAGAAAGATGGCAAAAGGTCATTGAACAAAATGGAAAATATATAATTGATTAAAGTTTATTCGTTGTATAAAAAAAATAGTTTTATTTCACACTACAAAACTGAAATTACTTTCTTGCCGACCCGATGAAATTGAAGATGATTCTGGATTATACTAAGAAGGCCAAAGTTTTATTCTACATTTTAAATTTCATTCACTGTTACAAATCAGTTTATACTAAAAGATTGTCGAATATTTTTTTGTAATAGAATCAAAGGAAGAAGATTGTCTTTGTTTTAACAAACTTAACCATTTCGATCCATAAATTACTCTTATCTAAAACAGAAGGAATAACTGGTCATTTTTATAATTGTGTATTGTTTGAAGTAAATTTTGGGTACATTAGAACTAAAATCCATACACCTATGGATATATATAGGCTGATTGAAATTATTGTTCAGAAATAAATAATAAGAAAGTTACAGTGGTTTTTAGTTCGTATTAAAGACACATGCATGTTGCCTAGTAGGTATTTCTAGTAGGCTGCTCTAACTCTATGCGAAACCAAATAGTTTACGTCTAAATGTGAAAAAAGTACATTTAACAGTGAAAGCGGAAGAAGTTTATGTAATGCACCTATTTGAGATATACAGAACGTGAAGTATATGGTTTCACGTAAAATTACAACAATCTACTGTAAGTACATAGACTACAAATATGTATTTTTACCGGAATCTAGAAGCCATCGAAATTATCTCAATATCCATCCCAGAACAATAATCTATAACATGTTTATATTAGAGATTAAACTATCTTTCAACATATTGGAAAATATGTAGGGTGTTCCATTAAAAAACTGGTAAATTTTCGTTTTTAGTAAAAATGTATTATTCAATTGTTTTTCTTTTAACTTCATATTAATCAGCAGAAAAAACACTACTAGTTTGCCAATTTAACCGATTTTGTAGAGCCAATAACAACGAAGATAATGGTCCCTTAATTTGAATCACTCTGTATATTATAAAATTTAAGATTACGAGAGTGCAAGTGCACAAACCCTTGTTGGTATTACTTTTACATCTTTTTAATGTTAATATTTTCCTTTTTACAGCAAGGAGTTGGAATCGAGTTTATACGTATCCTACCAGAGACACATCCACCCACCTTGACGAATCTCTTTTGCGAATGTGATACGAAAGATGATGTGGTGAGTTGGTTTTTTGCCATGGCAGTAGTACATAAGGTGTGCTCATAAGCGATTCAAAAGAAGCCCTAGTCGCTTACTGCGTTATAATATAATTCAAATTATAGCGTTGTCTAATAAAATCTCTAACAAACGTCATTAATACATGCGTACGATAACACATTACATATTGCAGTAGTTTGCAGCATTACTCACAATATACATACATGTATATACAAGGTGAGATATCTCCGCGGGCTTAGATTTCCGACTTTGTGAAAAGGGATTTTTCAAAACAGCTTTTTCTTGTTATAAGGTCCGAGTTCGTAGTTACTCAAAGACATGTTTTTTTTTTTTTGTAAGTGAACATTCTGTATGTTACGCCGTTTTTAAAATTATTATTAAATTCTGACGCAAAAAGTAATAAAGCATTATTGTCCTATAATTAAAGGTTTAATGGTTATTAAGTTTTTTTTTGACACTCGGGGTGTACAGAAACAAAAACCTGTTTCAAACGATAAAATCAACTGTTGTAAAACTAAAAATCATCAAGTCAGCAGACGCGAAATTAGTCATGATCTAGCTCCATCCGTATCGGGTTCAAATTAACGTAAATTTAACTACTTTAAATCTAAATCATTATTTTATAATTGTTGTAATGACTTACTTGATTTTGTCATGGTAAACATACAAAATAAATATTGACAGAAGTTCAAGATCAAAAATTGCTATAACAAAGAGATGCTTTATTTTAAACTAAAAACAGACTAAAATGGAATTTAAAATTTAAAACTAAAACGATATACAGGATACTAATCGGGTACTCTAAGCCTGTGGCACTGGAACACTGAAACAGTTCACTAGTGAACTGTTTCGATATACAGGATGTTCCATTTTAAGGAATTACCTTTCTACCACAAACATATGTCGTACCAACTTAACGCGCATTTCGTTAGAAATTTGGAAGGACATGAACCTGTGCGTGTTATGTCCTTTTATGCCTAATCTAGGTACCAAAAATGATATCTTTCCAATGCCCGCTTAATTTTAGGACAATTTTATTTTTATTACTTTTTCCTCCGAACATAACGAGAATTCTAAAAATGTAGTATTACATGGCATGTTCCTTTTAAAGAAGCATAGTTTTGGATATCTACGAACTTATAAAATATCAAGCATGTTGCAATATTATTTTAAACCATGTCTCGGACATTATATCAAGAAAAAATCGTTATAATAGAATTCTACTCAAAAAGGCATAATCTTCAGAGCCGGTAGAGATGACTCACCTTGCATATACAGACGCGTCAGACAACGCGGTTCAATCCGACTCAAGTCGGATGATTTTGATGGTGCATGTAATGTAAAGAAAGTAGATTGCAATTAATATTCTATTTGTGTTAATTAAGTTAATTTTTATAAGCTACATTAACTGTTCCAAATGCCCTCTATCAATGCATTTCAGGCATTAAGGTATAGGCACACTGCGCACCACACGTATTCATTGGTACGATTGACAATAGGAATCCACGAATTCTCGAAAGATATGTTCCGAATTAATTAAATATTTTGTATAGTACGGAGTGTGGCGATACCTTAGTGTTGCTACACTAGTCTACAACCCTTGCTGTCATTATATTTGGTATCTGGTTCGTAGGCTTCCGCGGACGTCAATAACATTATACTCATGGTTGGAGCCACGTTGTTGTCGTAGCTTTTGCCGACGTTTCGTCCACTCTCTTATGGGACATTTTCAGGGCTGTTACTGCACAAGAACTGGGGACTATTCTTTCCGGAAAGGTTTATGTCGGATGGTTGCCTTCCTTTCCCAGATGTTCTCGCACACCGGCGCGCTGGGACATTCCGTTTTTCGGAAACTCACGCACACGGGTAGATATCTCAATGGCCTTTCACACCATCGTCCAGCCCAAAAACGCGGTGTTATCAATTCTCTTATCCAAAAGGCCATTTCCATATCTGAACCCAATTTCGCTTTCTTAAGAACTGAACCACGTCACTGAAATTGATCCGCAATAATTATGCTAGGAAAGATATTTAAACTACCATCAACCGGTACATCAACCCTTCTCTACAGCAACTCTCCTCTCGCCTTACAGATCTATTTCCGTCTTCTCCGTTTCGTTTGCTATTATCATTATTTCTGACTTCCCTATGTTTATTCTTAGGTCATATTTTTTTAGCTCTTCTGCTCATTTTTCTATTCTGTTTTTTAATTCTTTTTTGTTGTTTGCAGTAAGTGATTTACTTTAGTCAGATGATTTAATAATCTCTGCAAATAACAAAACAAAATTAAAAAACAATAAATAGAGGGAAGAGGGGCATCTGCCCTCTTCCCTCTATTTATTTCCTTTGCTATATTGTCCATTATTATTATAAATAAAAGCGGGCTCAAGATACTTCCTTGTCTTACTCCGTTGTTAGTTGTGAACTTTTCCGTTGTTTTCCTCCGTATTCTCACTACATTTTCTGTTCTTTCCAAATTTTACTTCTTAATAGTGATACTCCTCTGTAGTTATTACAATTTTACAATTTTACAATTTTATTTGTTCTCCATGCGGTTTTCAATATGTTATGTAATAAGTTGATTCCTTCTCTTCTGATCATTTCTGGCCTTATATTATCTGTTCCTGAGGCCTTTCCTGCTTTGATTCCTTTTACAGCTTCTACCACCTCGCTTCTTTTAATTCCCGTTTCCTCTTCTGCTATATTTTCTTCTTGTATTTCCATCTTGCGTTCTTCTCCTGTTCCTAATAATTCCGCAAAATATTCCCTCCACCTTTTCATAATTTTATCTTCTTCAGTGATCATATCTCCTTTTTTGTCTTTTATGTTTCCAATAGGGTTCCTTTTCTCTTTTCTTAAATTTTTCAATGCGCGGTATAGCATCTTTGCGTTGTCTTCTGCATCTTTTTCCATCTTAACTCGGAATTCTTCTCATGCTTTTGTTTTCGCTGCTATTGGCCGCTGTAACGGCTCGGTGGTCTAGTGGTAAGAGGGCCTGCGCTTGACTGGGCAGAGTTTGGCGCTGTGTGTTCGAGTCTCGCTAGGATCAACATTTTCTTAGCGGCTCCGGTACATTTTCGAATCACCATTCGCAGTTGGGGTACAATTAACTGCGCTTCACCCTTTACAGCGAGGGGGTGATAGTAACAAAGCCATGGAACACTTTAACGCACAAATTACATACTAAAGGTTCCTGAGGTTATGACAAGCTTGAGAAGCTTATACACCCAGTTGGGCCATTACCACACTAAAAAAAACATAGTCTTAATTTTCTCTCTCTGTCTTTTGTAACAGCTATAGCCATCATTGTTTTTGTTGTTACTTAGGTAGTTCTTTCATAGGATTTTCTTCTCATTGACTTCTTTCTTTATTTCTTTGTTCCATCAGGCTGTTTGTTTCTTTAGTATATACCTATTGATCCTGCATGTTTCAATCGCCGCTTCCGTAACTATGGTTTTAAGGCTTTCCCATAATAAATCCATTTTACTTATTTGGTCTTCCTTTTGTTTGATTTTCTCTTCTATTTTCCTCTAGTATTCTTCCTTTACTTTTTGTTACTTCAGTCTGTCCGCTCTTACATTTACATATTCTACTATCTTCACTCCTTTCCCTTGTTTTATTTCTCCCGTTGGTTTGGTTTGAATAAATGTCATCACTAGGGAGTGGTCACTCCCAATTTCGCACCCTCTTCTTACTCTTACATCTCTTATTCTTTTCAAATTTTTTCCTTATATTAATACCAGATCTATTGTTGAGTTCTCGTTTCTACTTGTTATTACTCCTGTATACTTGTGCATATCTTTATGCAAAAATGTATTGCCCACTATAATATTATTCAACATACAGTATTCTATTATCTTTTGTCCGTTATTATTTTTAATTTCTTCGCCGAATTTCCCTACTCTTTTCTCTGATTTCCCAGGGTTTTTTTCCGACTCTCCCGTCCCAGTCTTCTATCATCATTAAACCTGTAAACTAATTCAGAAAAAAAGAAAACGGAAGCTAAAGAAAATGACCTTGAACAATTGCACAACGATATTAGGTCTGTCCTCAATAATATTAATAACGATTTAAGTAGGCTCGCAGATAGTCAGATATTTTAGCTAAATTTTTTAATCAAAAGTACTAAATTGTAACTTACACTATACATGTTATTATATTTTAAATAAATACATACAGTAAAAGAATTGCCATTGTTCTATTTAATTTATGTATTTAGTATTTAGGAAAACAGTTATAAATACGGGGCATACTCGTCGATTTCGTATATTTATTTGCGTGTTATAAAAATGGCAAATGACAGATATATGACAGCTTTGGCAAAATTTCATCTAATTTTAGTTCAAAAGCATTCGAAAAATTGATATTTTTCGAACATTACCGGAGTCAACCATGTTCGATATCAACGTAATTACAGAGTAGAATATATGATATCGTGTTACTTCGACATTCTTTGATATTGATATTCTAGTTACAGAGTCCGATTGCTGGGCTGCCATAAACCTTCCAAAAACTTTTCAGGCAAGATTATTTAGATTTAGTTTGTAAAGCAACATTTTTCAATACTGGCTACAGTTTTCGGCTTTTGCATCAGTTTCTACTATACTGCAACCCTTCGATTATTGCGTTATGCCATGGACCAAATATGTTTACAAGACTCTTTCATATCAAGTAATTATTAGCCAATCTCGCGGCTGATTCCTAATTACCTCATATGAAGGAACAGATTCAGCGATTATATTTGTATACATTTTTGACAAGTTTGATTTTAATTTTATCTATCTTTAAATAAATAAACATCACTACAAATTAAAAGTAATAAATCTTGAGTGAGACAAGCCAAACACTTGAAATTTTGAGTGGAGTAATCTTTACACATAAAGGATAAGTCAATAAAAAATGTTTACATTTGTTTGTCAAGGGCTACTACATTCCAATTTTTTGTCAACTAAAATTTACAAACTACGCCTGTGAGACAAAGCTTTCCTTTTTTGAAACTTTCGTCAAACATTTCATAGATTATAGGTAAATATCGTTTACATTTGCATCAATTCAATGCGAGCTCTAACAACTACATATTGGGACAAAATAAAATACGTATGTACATGTGTAGTTCGGATGTTCGACATTTATTTTTTTGAATTACTTTTTATTATTTATAATAATGGAGAATAAGCAATTGTTTAAAGGTCAATTAATCACAAAACATACTTACTATTTCTGAATAACAAATCTTATAACATGTAAAAGTAATGAAAATGTGTGACAACTAAATATTGGACGAGTATCATGTAACTGTCAAAAATGAAACAAAGCTCAAGGGAATGCTGTCGGTTGTGGATTCATAAATATGGATTAAAGTTTTATCAGGTTGAACTACATTAACAATTTAAAAGAGTATTAAAAAAAAAAATGTTTTCTTATAGGCAAATGAAAAGCCACTGTTGACGGAAAAACAAAAGAAAGCTAGGCTCACATGGGCAATATCTAAACTATTTTGTTTGGTAGAAGATTGGATGAGAGTAATTTTTAGCGACGAATCGATGTATGTATTGGTGATTACCGCAAACGCGTGCTTCGCACTAAATGATTTGGGGCTACATAACAACTTCAGGATTAGGATACTTTGAATTTATTGATGGTACCATGAATGCTGCGAAATATCAACAAATATTGCAAATCAGTCTGCTACCAAGTATCGCGAAGTTAAATGTTGGCGAAAATTACATTTTTCAGCAGGATGGGACAGCCTGTCACACGGTCAAAACTACAAAAAAGTGGTTTGACGACCACAACGTAATTGTTCTTTCTTCGCCTTCCAATAGTCCTGACCTTAATATCTTCGGAACAGTGTGGCATAAAATGAAACAACCATTGAGAAACAACCCACAACGGACATTACCAGGAATTAGAGCCAAAATAGAGCAAATTTGGAATGGATTTGTTCCTGAAAAGTGCAGATCCTTAGTTAATTCAATGCCCAACCGAATTCGAGCAGTCATAAAATATAAGGGCGATGTTACTCCATTTTAAAAATAAAAATTCGTGCCATGTCCCAGTATTTAGTTGCCACACAAAACGAACATTTTTATTGTTAATTAGAGAATAAATATTTTTGGTTTTTTGTGTTGCCGATTGGCCCCCATTGTTGTTAATTAACTAATTACGTAGTATTAAATTAAAAAAAATATTAGAAAAAAAATAGTCTGTCAAATACTTGAACTACATATGTATTTTATTTTGTCCCAATATATGTATAGTTGTTAGGGCTCGTAGTATCTTTTCGATGGCTTAATTTGAAATTAGTGGAAATATTGTACTCATTTTTGATTTCAGGACTATTATGCGGAAGTTTATGCAAATACATCATACCACGTACGTTGTACGTATAGAATATACTTCACAGAAAAAAATGAAAACAAATGTTAAAAAAATCATATGCACATAATCACTGGCAATATTCCAAGAAAATTCTATGTATCAACCTTCAAGCTTAAAATACTTAATGTAACTTGCTGGCAAATTCTTGAAACAAAAGAAAAATATTCGTATACGTAACCCTCTTATAATTAGAAGGTAGATAATTAGTCTTTATTTTAAATCCTATGAATTTCGAGGTTAAAGATAAATGAGTGCCAGGGTAGAATATAGCGTGCCGAGATATATAAGAAGTTTGAACTTTTTCGATAAATATTGCTTATGTGAGCGTAAAATTAGCTTAGTTTAAGAGACGTTGACGCTAGCGCCTCTATCTTTTAACAAATTATTAAAATGCAGCGTTTATTTCAAAATACATACGTGTATAGCGCTCTGAATAAGTGCCAATTAGTGTAGAATTTTGCAAGCGCACTAAACATTTTCACTTATTGAGTATCATAAAGAAGTTATGAAATCACTGCAAGTATAACCTTCTAATAAAACTTATGTATATATTCTTATTTAAAGTCGAGAGAGATCTATCAATAGTGATTAGATTAGATTAGATTAGATTAGGTTAGATTAGATTCAATATCGAGGTGGTTCTTGATCTATTGTGGTTCCGCTATCATTAGATCAATTACGCTAGCTTTGCCTTTTTCACCAGACCTAGCAGCCTTGTGAGTGATCCCTCTGCGTAGGTTTTGGCTTTTGGATATTTCGATCTCACTTCTAAGAGCAGTATTCCTGCTGGTGCTGTACAATCGCACAGCACGTGGACGGCAGTCTCTTCTTCCGCCTGGCATCTCCACGTTCCCTCTGTCAGGCTTAAGTTGCTCATATGTTTCTTGAGCATATAGTCTCCTGTTAGTAGGCCTACTATTGTTTTGACAGACTTGCTGTCCCTGTTTAGTAAGTTTGCTGTAAATTTAGATCTGTGTCTAATCAGAAATAGCTTGGCCTGTCTCTGATCTGGGATACTCTTCAATCAGTCATGAGTTTCCTCATTTTTCCATCGTTTAGTAGTTGGTTTAGTGTATGCTATACCCACCGAATGTTTTGGGTTTCTGTCAGCATTTGACGAGCCTGCTCGGGCTAATTCGTCTGCCTTAACATTCCTTCGATGACCTTCGTGTCCCGGTACCCAGACCAGGGTTACCTTAGATCGGCTGCCCAGCCTATTGAGGGCATTCGTACATTCCCCCACACATAGTGTTCGATAATCAGTGTGTTTTGCCATTTAATACGACGAGGTACCTGAAACAGTTGTATCAGGGCATTTAACACAGGAAACAAGAACAACATTTTTTTGTCGAATTCAACATAGTCCCCCTGTCTATACACTTTTCCCAGCAATCCTCCCATTTCTTTAATCCGTCCAAATAGTAGTTGTCATCTTGTTCTGCAATCTAGGCGTTTACGAATGTGATGGCCTTCTCATTTGATGAAAATCTCTGTCCTTCGAGCGAAATTTTGAGCCTAGGAAACAGAATAAGGTCGTTTATCAGTTCGAACCCCAATTGGTCAACTTTTGCCATGGCGACCACTGAAGTGTGAGACAGTGCGTTTGTCTTGGTGGAACAAAACTCTTTTTTAAATGCGGCTGTTTTTCCGTAATTCCCGCCTTTAGGATATTAGGATGCCTAATATGTGCCCGTTATTGTTTTTCCTTTTTCAAGATAGCCGATTAACACAACTCCATGACTATCAAAAAAACAACGGTCGCCATCACTTTCCCGGCCGATGGGACAGTCTTCACCTTCTTTGGAGCCGATTCATTCTTCGCAGTCCACTGTTTCGACTATCCCCGGCCTTCAGGAGTGTTGATTGATTTGATTGATTTTCTTACCAAAGCAGGGTTGGTCTTTACATCCCTAACACTGAGGTTTAATAGCCTATTGTATTATTCCTGCTTTGGTTTTGTTTTACTTGAACAGGTTAGTTCCCGCAATCAGGTTTAAGAGCCTATGTAGTAAATCTTTCTCCATTGGTAGTTCAATTGCGCTTCACATAGCGAATCTGCGTTGAGCTAGCGCTGCACATTCGAAAATAATATGAGGGGCTGTTTCCTCCTCCTCATTGCAAAGTCTACATTCATCTTTGTAGATCCCCATCTTATGCAAGTGGCCTCTCAAACAGCCATGTCCTGTTAATAGGTCAGCAGGCAGATGTTGCGACGGTCTTCCTATCATCCGTTTGCTGTGCTTTTGTCCAGCTGCATGTTTCCACTTTAATTGGTGTTGTGTTATGATCCATTCATAATTGCGCCACGCACTGCACTCTTGGTAATACCTAGACCCGGTTCAGGGCCTATATAATTCATTTTTTGAGCCTTCCTTCTCTTGCTGGTCTGCAATTTCATTGCCCGCTATGCCCCTGTGCCCTGGCATCCACACTAGTGTGACCTTGTTGTACTTAGACAGATAGGGTTTGCAGGCACTTCCATACTAGTTTGGAGGTTATATGATAAGGTGCTAGTACCTTTAAGACTGCCTGATTGTCAGAGAGAATGCAAATCGTCTCACCCTGCGGTCGCCGACGCAGGTGCCGCGCTTCCTCACTCCGGACCAGAAGTAGAAACGTGTTGACTATTCTGAGCGCGGTTTGGCCTTGTTCCGGTGTAATTTACAGGACTTTTTGCGTCGATTCCTGACTATGGACGAAACATGGATCCACTATTACTCGTCGGAGTCCAATCGGCAGTCTGCAGAGTGGTTGGAAGCGAGTAGCAGCCGTCCGAAGCGTTCGAAGACTCAACAGTCGGCCGGGAAGGTTATGGCCAGCAGTTTTTGGGATGCTCACGGAATAATCTACATTAATTATTTGGAGAAGGGAAGAACCATCACGGGCGACTACTATGTTACTTTACTTGACCGTTTGAACTACGAAATCAAGAAAAAACGGCTGCACATGGCAAGCAAGAAAGTGCTATTCCACCATAACAATGCACCGGCACATTCATCGGTAAAAGCGACGGTTAAATTGGATGAATTGCGCTACGAATTGGTCCACCACCCTCCGTATTCTCCAGGCCCCTAGCGATTATTATTTATTTCCAAACTTGAAAAGACTTTTCATTCCATGTAGTATTTCGCTTAAACTGTTTCAACAGGGCTTTGGAAATGTTCATTCGAATGCGTTTTCGGTCCTGAGTGAGCAAGCGCGGCTCCCAAAGCGCCGTTAGCTTTTTCATGGCCACATCTTCAGTCAATATATAACAAACACGCTCTTGCGAGATGCCCACGACCTCTGCCATCTCTCTAACCTTCATTTGACGGTCGTCTAGCACCTCTTGGTGAACTTCTCCAATGTTATTGGTAGCGGTTATAGTTGTTGGCCGTCCTGAACGTTCGTCGTCAACCAAGCTGATACGACCACGTTTAAATTCAGCCGCCCAAAATTTCACCGTGGCAAATGATGGTGCAGGGACTGCATAAACAGCACCCATGTCGTTTATTTATTATTTACAATTAGGTATTCATCGTAAACATATTTACCAACAAGTGAAACGTGCTTTAAATTTACTATAAGTGCAATAAGAACACTAAATTTACTAATTAGATGCATGATAGTTTATTGAAAGAATTTAACCAAGTAGATCTTTAAAAAAAAATAACCAGCTAAGTGCGGTAGTAAGATAAGCGTAAGAATTGTGAAAATATCACAAACAGTATGGACATGAAGCTCCAAAGCTTACTTAATAATTTAAAAATCCATAGAAAAATCTTATCCTCGTTATTCCAAAGCCTACTACACATTTTAAAATAATAAACTTTTTCTAAATATTTTTTCAACTATTCCTTAGTGGGCCATGGTTATTATATCATTGTGATTAGATAAAAATAAATTATTTAATGGCAAAATAAAATATATATGTATTTAAACACGGACTTGTTGGTGCTCCGACATTTTCGAAATGTTGGAATAAAGAATAAATGTAACCATTGTATTTTACATTTTACAAAGTTGTCATCATGTGCAATTTATTATCAGGTAGGTTGCAGTACATTATTTATACTAGCATCTTTTATTCATTAGTTTATTTTGAAATTTGTTTATTAATGTTTGTGAACTTTTCGCACACATGAATCCTATTTTCTTCAAATTTCAGTGTTAATTATTATTTACAAATGTATATAGTATCCATATTAAACTTTTATTTTAATATACCGCGTTGGAAGGTTCCGTGATGCACTAGTCCTTAAATACAAGGTCATTGTTGCAAAATTCGCCCATTATAAAGGTGTGTAGACATAAGGGCGGGGAATTGCGCACGGGGACGGGAATCAATATAAATAGTTAGGCGAGTTTGGGACCTCATTTTCATTGTTGTTTGTTATATTTTCACAATTCTTAATAAATATTACCGTCAAGTTGGGTGACTTGAAACATTCTTGAAATTCGAACAGCTGCATAAATACAACCTTTTAAGTTAGCGCCATGAAACGATGACCAAACGTTGCTAAAGTATATACATCGTATATATTTTTTTATTATTGCGCATTGTTTTCATTATAGACGCAAGACGCACTGTGAAATGGTTGACGTGAGACAATATTGTTTTTTAAGATTCTGGGAAATATTGACGTTTTTGAAAATGCAACGTTTTAATCTAAACAAATATTTATTTCTATATTAATTTATGTCAACAACAAAACTGCTTTTCTGATTAACAAGAAAATAAACAAAGCGGTACCTGATTTAAGAAAAAGGGAAAATAAAAAAAATGTTATTAAAGTTCAACGAAAAACAATGTATCTTTCTTGTTTTTTTTTTAATTTGATTTTATTTTACATCTGTAAAGTCCTCGACGTCAAGAAATAAATATTTTTTCCTTGAACTGGTTTGCGTCTAAAGCTACAAGCAAACACCAAACCTGGTTTTATTGTACCTGTTTTTCCAATTAACCTTTTCAAGTTTATGAGGCCCTTTATAAAAACGAATGAAGTCATCAACTTTTAAATCCGAAAAATTGACCACATCTACGTCCTCTACAAAACTTTCAGGGCTGTCGTATGACGACTGCGTGGAAAAGTCATCATCACTTGATGAATCGAAATCTTTGTTTTTGCTTTTTTGGTGATTACATTCTTTTTCAATTTGTTCTTGGTTTTCATTGCCACTACTCTCTTCTACCTCAGTCTGGTCTGTGGAAAGACCTGTCTCCGAATTAACGCCTTTTAACAATTCTTGTAGTTGCTTGCGTTGAGTAAATGTTGCTTAAAATATAAGACAGTATCTATTAAAACAAAATTATCTTCTTCTATTTTTTGTCTATTGATTGGGCGAATTCCAGATTGAGGTTGACCGATATTTTCTTTTATATAGCAAGCTTGTCCAAACATTTTCTTAACACTCTAGGAAAAGTATCTTTCGGTACTACTCCACGATTTTTCAACTTTCACTTTAACAAAACATATTTCCACGCGTTTTTCAAAGGTCTAAGGTATGCAATGTCCAGCGGCTGACAAATGTGACAGGGCCATTTATTGTCCACGATCTATAGATATTCTCAGCCCTGTGTACTATGTAAGGCGGCAACCCAGACGCAGATTTCGCAATACATTACAGAATCACTACAGCGCGCGTATTTAGAACTCCCTCTGATAAATACCTGGCTCTCTTCTCGATCAATAATATTGATAATTTGTATAAATATTGGCAATAATATTGATCGTGTAAAGTGATTATTGATGGATTGAAGTTGATTTGATAAAATGTTAAAGTCAATAATATTGAACAATACTATTGATGAATATTATTAGGGTCTCTATAAACGCTACCATACGTTATGCCCCCAATTAATTTTTTTAATTGATTATCTTTGCCTCTTTGCTTCTTTGTTATTTTTGATTTGGTTGCTTGTTCTTTGTATCTATGTAGTTTTTTAATATGGAGTTTGGTAGTATTAGTATAATATTGAATTTACTTTTCTTTTTTAAGTCATATTTGCATAAAGTCATTATAGATTAGAAAAGTTGTGGAAATCGGTTAAAATTGTTACAATAAAGAAAACCCCAAGTTTTTTATAGAGGAGAAAATACCGACATTTTAAATTTCATCATAAAGTAGACATGTGGTTTTGCTGGCCTTGAGAAAGCGCTCAAAAAGAAGATCACATGGCCAGGGAATATCTCGTGAGGCACAAAAAACTGGGTTATCATGCGACGATATCATTCGCCATTGACTGTTTGTGCATTCCTAGCAGCGTCTTCGAAAAAAAAAATTGTCCAATGATGCCTACAGCCCAAAATCTACACTAAACAGACATGCAGGGATGCATTTTCTTCTCATTAAGCACATGTGGGTTGTCGTCATCCCAAATGCGACAATTTTGCTTGTTTACGAATTACTATAAAAATGGACCTCATTGCTGAGGTTTGGCATCAGTAATCGACCCTGTCTCGTCGAATTTTTCGATTCTTTTGTTCACAATTGATACACTTAGAACATTTTGTTTATCAAAAATTGGACGCAATTTACGAATCGTGGGAGTCAAACTTTTACGATTTTTAAAATAATGTTTAACAATAAAAATGCGTTGTTGTGTCGAATAGCGATGCAAATTTAAATATCCGATCTTGTAGGGACATCTTTACAAGAATAAAGGTTTCCTAATCTATCATTGCTCCTTGTCTTTATATAAATATATATTGTTGTTTTTCGTCTTTATATAATGATGTAAATATATAAAAAATAAAGAGAATTTTATGCTTTGAAATGATAAAACCACTTATATTAGAAGTTTATTAATTTTCCAACAAATCGTCATTGATATTTGCAAGTGTTTAGTTAAATCGAACAAATAGATGGATTTGTTTAGGTATACTTGCAGATTTTACTGTGCAATTGGAATAGTACTTACTTATTCTTTCCTGATATTGTCTACTTCAGTTGCTAGATTTTCTGTACACGATTTTGTGCTTAATTCCATTGGTCCCAAAACTGAACCTATCGAGTTCTGCGTAATTGCTCCTTATTTATACTGATAAGATCCAAAAGTATTATTGTAATTACCTACATTGTAGTTTGTTGTGATTTACATTCTACGATCTTTAAAGTAATGATAAGTTGGATTATTTTTTAGCTCATACACAGTGGTCCACTTCATTCAAGATACAATGTAACACATTTGCAATGAAATTTTTGAAACATTAATCGATCCTAAACTTTGGAATTGTCCAAATGCTGACAATACTTCTGAAAATTTTAATACATATAAACATCAACACATGTAGAAGAAATAAAATTCTAATATGTTATTATTCTTTTCAGACATTAACTTGTGATTGTGAAGCTACCCCAGCTTTCCAGTTGAAATGCGTTAGGAAAAAGGCTGATAAAGTAGAAACTTCTCATTATCGTGTAAATGTGAATCGACTTCGAGCTAGATTAAATATTTTTTGTGTTACGGAAAAATTACAAGCGAACTTGAAATGTGATGGCTGGCCAGAGATTAAGATAGCATTGGCCCCCGTTGGAAATATAAAAAATAATCTCGATGAAAATCAATTACAAGAGGTTGTGAGGTAGGTATCTTATATTTTTCGTTGGTTTCTGGAGATTTTCCAATTAATAAAAATACACGTTCCAGTGAGGTTGTAACGGCTGCTTTAAGAAGCACAGAATTTAACATAAACTTAGCACAATATCCTACGTGCCCCAGGCTTATAAGGCATCTCGATGTTATGGGAAGACCACTACCTGTGCACTACGATAGCATGGTAAGTGAATACTATAATACGATGATGAGAGAAATCGAATACCCTTGAAATTTGCAATTGATTCTAATGGAAATATCCGAAATACACCGCATTCAAAACCATTTGATCACTATTGCTACCTTTATTATTGCTGGAACTACGAAATTGATTAAATTAATCAGTTGGTAGAATTTTGTTTCACTAAAATGTAATAAAAAGAAAAAGACAATTTAATATGTTATTTGTGGGATATTAATTTAGTGATGGCGAAGCCGAGTGGTTTTAATAATTGAAATAGTTGTAATCGAATTTATGTTAGAATCGAATTATTTATAATACGCAATCAATCCAAAATGACAAATACAAAGAATACGCCAGTGCAGATATAACTTAGATATAGGAGCACATATGTATATGTGAGTAGAGCTGGGAATTAAAGTACTGCACGGGCTAGGAAAAGTCCGACCCGCCCGAGCCCGCGGGTAGGCTCAGGCGTGCCTCATCTCTTTCCATTGCGGGCTAGGCATAATATTGTATGGGTCTGACAGGCCAAGAAAGTTTTATTAAATACATCGAACGAATATAACGTATGGAATAAATGCTGTTTAATTTTTAAGCTATCGTTTGTATTAAGAATTTTAATGTATGCAATGTTATTTCCAGATAATGTTTACTAATGAGACAGGTTATATACAGGCTGGGGCAGTCAAACCCCATTTTTTCTTATAGTTCGAAAAAAAGTTAGACAGAAAGGAAATTCAATTTATTGTAAGAAATCTTAAGTACATGAGTGGAAATTTATTTATAAGCAATGAAAAATTCAATTTTTGAAAATCGTGCCTGGTAAATGACGACCGTTGTTTTCCAAGCATGTTCTAAGACTTGTACAGAAATTTTCACTAACTCGTTGCAGTATCTGTGGGCCGATGACACGAACTTCTTCTTCAATCCGCACTTTCAACTGTTCTAGGGATGGTGGGGGAGTAACGAAAACCTTCGATTTTAAATAGCCCCACAGAAAGTAGTCACAGGAACTGAGGTCCGGCGACCGCGGAAGCTAAAGAACATCCCCATTTCTGCTAATAAGCCTATTCGGGAAACGGGCTCTTAGAAAATTCATAGAGATTGCTGCCGGATGGCTAGTCGCACCATTTTGTTGGAAGAAAGTGTTTCGATTAGCCCGAAATCGTCGAAGTTGTGGAATGAAAAAAGTTTCCAGCATGTTAAGATACCACGGTGATGTTACCGTTACAGCGTTGCCAAGATCGTCTTCAAAAAAATATGGGCCGATAATTCTCATTGAAGAGACTGCACACCAGTCGGTTACTTTAGTGGAGTGGAGTGGCCGTTCATGAAGTTCCTTAGGGTTTTCTGGAGCCCAATAGCGAAAATTCTGCTTGTTGACGTACCCACAAGATGAAAATGAGCTTCATCGCCCATCCATACCTTATGAATGAGTTGTGGGTCATCTTCTAACATGTTTAACATTTCCTCGAAAAAATGAACTCGAGCCGCATGATCACGACGATTCAAAGCTTGAACTATTTGAATTTTGTATGGATGTAGGTGTAGGTCATCATGCAAAATTCTTCTTACTGTTCGGTTTGAAAGTCCTAGAGTAATGCTGTGGCGTCGAGCAGATGTTCGAGGGCTTCTTGCGATCTTAACTCGCACACTTTCCACATTCTCAGGAGTGCGAATAGCCCTTGTTGAACCTCCTCTTTTCTTCGTCGTCTGACCTGTTGTTTCCAAGTTTTCAATCCAATTCTTAGTGGTTTTTCTGTTCGGTACAGGAGCTCGAGGCAAGAGATTAAAATGGCGGCGGAACGCTCGTTGCGCGCCTACGTAACTTTTACCATTCAGGTAAAACGCTTTAATGCTGTTATGTCGTTACTTCATTTATGTTTTGTATATTACGTTTTCTTTTGGTTTCATACAATATAGTATACCAAAACAAACAAAATAAATGTTTCATTCTACTCATTATAATGTAATACTTAAAAAATGTTTAGAAATAGACGGTGTAGATACAATATAATTATTTAAACAGTCTAAAATAACGGGCCTAAATTTCCTAACGGGTGGGCCGGGCGGGCCTTGTGCCGAGGTAATGAACGCAACGGGCGGGCCGGGCGGGTACACTCCATACTGTAACGGGCCACGGGCGGGCCGGGCCGTGAAGAATAGGCCCGCGCAGTGCTCTACTGGGAATAATGCGTTCACCCCCATTCACCGTACAACGTTCACGCGGAAATAGTCTTTCATTTTACATGCTGCATTCACTATCAACCCTAACCCGGATGTATGCAAATTGAGCAATATGCATTCAATCATGCTTAGGCGCTCAACTAGTAATCGTTCTTACTTATGTGTAGAGTAACCTAAACTTGCGGACTTGCATTGGCGTCGGTATTACGGGTTAATATAAGAATACGAAAAATTCATAAATAAACTAAACCGGTAGAGAAGCAGGCATGTAGTGTCGACCTTGAATATAAATCATGTTAAACCGCGCTGAGAGAGATTTCGTTTTAGTACCGGTTGAGCTGTTGCAGAGATTAGTCGAACGGTCAAGGTTATGTACTTACGTGTCGCTTTTGAAAATATAGCTGGTGTTTTTTGTGTGTTGTAGTATTATACCAAGTACATAATTAGTGTATCGTTTCATAAGAACTAATATTTACATACCTAAGAAAACAATGCCTCGTAATAGATTTGCTACTAGTGTACATAAGTATGTGTCACTTTTTCCCCATTTAAAATATGACGGTAGTGCAGTTTTTTGCTTAATATGCAATGTTCGTTTGGCTGCATTGGACAGAACTGATTGCCAGAGGCATGTCAATGGTATTAAGCATATGAGGAATGCAAGAACTGAAATACCTTATACACTATTCCTCATACATTTATTAATTATGTTTACCTCTTGTAATCTTCCGTTGTCGTTGGTGAGAAAAGCAGCTTTTAAAACGTTTTGGCGACAATACGTTCCAAAGTACCCATTACCCTCACAAACACAATTACAGAATCATTTGCGCGAATGAAAGAGATGCTAGAAAATGTGTGTAAACGTGATTTGTGTTCCAAAAAAATATGGATTACCGTGGATGAGACGACCGATATAAAGAAAAACAGTATTGTGAATGTAATAGCTCGCGTTTTATCTAGCGAGAACACAGCATCTCGATATTTGTTAGCTTGCAAACGTGTTCAACAATGTACCGCGGAAAATATTCAAAAAGTGATAATGAACGTTTGAAAAAATTTAAAATTGCCCAAGATCAAGTTGTGATGATTGTGACAGATAGTGCAGCAACGATGTTAAGTGTTGGGCGATCCTTAAAACATATATTTCCTAACTTAATACATATAACCTGCGTGCTGCATGCTTTGCATTTAGTTGGTGAAGTTGTTCGACAACATTACGGAAACGTTGATCGGATGATTGGAAGTACTAAAGCAGTGTTTCGTAAATCTCCTAAACGTTTAAAAGAATTTCGTAAATTTTGTCCAGGTATTCCAGAACCTCCTGAACGCGATGGGGTACTTGGCTAACAGCAGCTTCTTACTATTTGATCCATTTTCAACAAATTCAATCAGTTATAATGCGACTTAATCGGAATGAATCCAAAGCAATTAGAGAAAGTCAAAGAGAATTTCAAATTCCTCAACTTTTAGAAGATTTAACAACAATATGTACCAATTATACAGCATTACTAGATGCCATCAGAAAACTACAATGTACTGAATTGTCATTGCAAGAATCATTAGACATAGTGGAGAGTGTAAAAAATAAATTACACACATTAAATGATACGCCAGGATTATGCGCTAGTCAAAAGTTGGCAGATGTTTTAAGGAAAAATCCCGATTTTAATAATTTAGAGGCCGTTTATGATAAGTGTAAGAATAGTGAACTTTTAAGTGATTTTGAAAAACAGTTTCTACATGCAAATGTAACTTCCTTAGATGTGGAGAGATCGTTTTCTATGTATAAGAATATTTTTTCTTGTCGACGCACAAGGTTTAAAGAAGTAACTGTGGAAACATATGCAATGATGCAAATTTACAGTAGTTCACATCCTGATGCCTCTAATTTGTTGAATAATTAGCAAGTAAGTTTATTTATGAATTTTTCGTATTCTTATATTAACCTATAATACCAACGCCTATGCGAGTCCGCAAGTTTTGGTTACTCTACTTATGTGTGACGAGTTTAACTCGAAAGAGTGAAGTGATGTCTGTGAACGCAAACTTGCAATTTGCAATAGCTGTGTTCTAACACCCTCAGAAAATCGTCCAGTATTAACCATCGATGGCTAGGCGTTTAATTTTTAGAACCGAAAATAGTTGTGCGTCTCGCTTAAATACCTGAATACAAAATAAAAATTACAAGAAAACGATAGCGGAGGGGGGGGGGGGGGGTTCTCACAATCAATACGTAGTGCGTTGTACTATGTATGTTTGCTTCTCGGTGCTGGCAATTTTATTGTTGTTTTATTCGTTTGAAATTAAACATTACAATGATGGTGAAGGTGCAGAGGAACATTTAATTCGCAGAGATTGTTTATAATATGATTATTTAATTAGGTATTTGTGAAAGTATAATCGCATTACAATTAATTTATGCCGCTAAGTAAATACATAGTAAGAGATTATACATTTATTTTGATTATTCATCTTTAACATTACATAAGTGTCGATGATATTTGTTATAAAAGCAAGGAAAACAAAGACATTTTCCACAATGTGAACATTGCATGAACGATTGTAAACTCCAATTACAGTTGTGTTTTAAACTAATGGGAAACAAACTTGATTTATGCTGAGAAAAATGGAATAAAGAATAAATTATGGTAATGGAATTATTATCAAATACATGCACTTGTATTAAATTAACTAAAAAGAAATATTTGTACAGTCTCTTATTGTTTACTTTAACCGAATAAACTAACCGTAACCCGACTATTACCCAATGCAATTAACCCAAATGCATTTATTAAATGTTACTAATTACTTATATTTAGTTTCACAAATACCTAATTATATAATGATATTACAGACAATTTGTGCAAATTAAACGTTCTTTTGCACTTTCATTATCATTGTATTATTTAATTTCGAACGAATAAAACAAAGAAAATTGTCAGCACCGATCATCGAACACACACAGTACAGCGAACTACGTCTTGGATGCAAACACCTTTACCGCAGAGCTATGAATTAAGCCGGATTCTCGCTCGTAAGTACAGGGTGGGGCAGAGCAACTTGCTTATTTGAATTTGGCACCCCGAAGCGATGGTTGCCCCGAGGAGGGCGGGGGTAGGCATATTTGAGAGGGCGGGGCGTAAAGCTATAACTCCGCTTGGTTTAATTAGCATCATGGTTTTTTGAAGAAAACGAACGGGCAGTTTCGGTGACTTCTGATCGTTATGTTCACATGATTCAGGAGTTTTTCTTACCAACACTCGATGAGATGGATGTGGGAGATGTATGGTTCCAGTAGGACGGTGCCACGGCACACACTGCGCGTGTGTCAATGTTTTGCGGCAACACTTCCCAGGACGCCTCGTCTCCTTGAGGGGCGATCTGCACTGGCCAGCACAGTCGCCTGATTTAGCCTCCTGCGACTATTTTTTTATGGGGCTGTTTAAAATCACTTGTTTAACGATCGTCCTAGGACCCTGGCTCATCTGAAGAACATTCGTTAAGCTGTCGCCAACATACCCATCGATATGCTAGAAAGCAACGAAACTTCCGAGTTTGATTAACGCAGTGTATTGAGAATAATGGACGCCATCTGCCTGATATCATCTTTAAAACTGGGAAAACATAAAATTTAAATGTTGTACTTGATGCTGTTCAAAGAATTAAATATATATCTGCAATACTTTTTTTTAATTGAATTTTTCAATAAGCAAGTTGCTCTGCCCCACCCTGTAGTATGTCGATGCCGCAGTAGTACATAGAAGTGCATCGCGCGCAATAATGTCACTAGCCGCATTTTCAATGTCAATTTTTTGCCGTACGCACCTGTCGAAAATTGACGGTTCGTAATAACGTTAAAACCATAGAACATACAAAGATAGAGAGGAAACTTTCATGGAAGGGGTAAACCTATAATAGCGCCCTGTGGCAAAAGGAAGAAACAAGAGATATACAAAAGGAGTGGGCGATTTAAATATAAAATTGTTAATAAGAAATCAATTTCGGTGAATATTCTTTATGGCCCCCATCGCTTGGGTAACTAACGTCCTCCATTTCTTTTTTCCTCGCTTTTTCCTTCCAGTTGTCGTTGTTCCAGGCGCATTATGTCCTTTATAGTTTTCTCCTTCCATCTCATCCTTGACCTTCCGTGTCTTTTTCTGTCCCCTCCGTTACTCTCAAATATTCTTCTTGGTACTCTATTTTCCTTCATTCTCACAATGTTCTATCCATCTTAACCTCTGGGCTCTCATCACACCTATTATATCCGGTTCAATAAATAACATTTTTAATTATTAATTAGTTCGCTTATTTCTTTCACCTCATTAATTTTTTTCGCTTTAAGTATTGTTTTTAGCACTTTCTCTCTCATACTTCCAATATCCTCCTTTCTATCGATCCTAAAGTCCACACCTCAGATTCACATGTCGCAATCGGCCGTATAATCATTTTATAAAGTACTAGTTTTAATTTTCTTGACACAGACTTTTTATTAATTTACTAAGTGCATATAAGCAATGATTCCCTGCCATTATTCTTTGTTGAATCTCCTTTTTCATGCCGGGTTTTCTGTTAAACATTGTCCCCAAATATTTAAAATTTTCCACTTCTTCCAAAATATGCTTTCAGCCATCATAATTTTTTATCTTTAATTCTCCATTCATTCCTAGATCATTATCAGTCCACGTCGCAAATTTGGTTTTCTTTTCATTTATCTCGAGTCCCATTTTCCTAGCCCCTTTTTCTAATCTACCCATTACCTCCTGTAATTCTTGTTTACTTCTTATTATAAATATAATATTATCGGCGAAAGCAATGCATTGATGACGCTTACTATAGACCAAGCCTGACCTTACTTTATTTACTGTTTCATTTAATGTTAGTTTTATTATACTCACAAGCTTCTTGCTTATTCCCAACTCCTTTAGTGCTTTGCATAATTGTGATCTTTTAATTTTATCATAAACTTGTTTGAAGTCGACGAAGATCACGAAGGTATTATGTTGGTAATTTTCTGCTTGGATCTCCCTTAACGTGAATATCTGGTCGATGACTGATTATTCTTTCCTAAACCCATTTTGAAAATCTCCTAGCTCTTTTTCTATTTTTAATGTTAACTTATTCTTCCTAATATATGTATTGCAAGTATATTGCAAGCAACGTTAAGCAAAGCTCATGTGAAATGGATGTAATACTGCTTTATTTCAAGCTTTTGGGTTTTTTTCTTGAACCCATATGTCCTGTATGAGATTCTGTAGACAGCGAGCTAATTCGTCTCCTCCTTATTTAAACATTTTTGCATTTATATCGTCACTTCTGGGACTTTTTAAGTCGAGCAGTACCATCGACTAATATTGCTTTGTTGAAGCAAATTCTACATGCTGTCAGGGATCAACATTTTTTTGGTATGTGGCCCAACGGCGTATATGCAAAATTGCTTTGTCAACCGCATTGTGCTCATATTGCGTGTGTTGCTACACCTTCTTCTTTTTCGACGGTAATAATGAACTAATCTAATAAAGTAGTGAAACGCCTAGTATCCAGTAAATGGGACACAACGTTAATTTCTTTAAAAGGTGACGGATTAATTAAAGTAATAAAATATGTTATCGTTGCAGTAAAGAGAATCTGTGTCTTCTGGATCATCATTGTCATCGTCAAATAATATTTTTCTTGGGTTAGCTTTCCTGCGCTTGGTGGTGTTCTTGCTATTATTGTTTCCCTTCTTTTCTTCTGCTGCTTTCCCTTTTTCCGCTTGTTCTTTCTTTTTTGCAAAATTGCCAACAGCCACCACCAACCAGGGTCACTGTGCCCGTCTTAACGCTATAACACAAACGTCGGTGTACCTTAACAACTCGATAGAACTATGTGATCGCCAATGTGGGATGATGTAGAAAGATAACCACCCTTTCAAACCAATTTCATTCGAAAATTGTGTCACCTGATTTTATAGTAATAAAAACACACACTGTGTACTTACCTTACATCAGAATGATCAAAAACCACAACAATTATAATAACTTTAGTAGACGATACGTTCTCTCTTCTCAACGTAACTGAGGGCATTGTATGTAATGACACGTTTCATACGCGATGGCAGTACCTGACGGCCCTCGTAATTGGTCGTACCTGCTTTGCCCTCTATGGACACTTTACCCGCCTTTTCTCTAATACCTCTTTTGCTTGATATTGGAATTTGTGACTTCGAATCAGCAATTCTTCTATGTTCTGTTTGACAATGCACGTAGTGGTAATTTTAACTTCCGTTTGATTAATGTTTTACTTTGTTCGTAAACAATTGATAAATTAAGATTGTATACTGTGTTATCTACAAAAATAATTAAAAGTAAATGCGGATTATATCTTACTGGCTTAACCTTTTAAGTATTATCCTTCGTGTATGTAGATTTTCTAATATCATTTAATTATTTATAGCTCAATGCATATACATCCACACCTAATCACATAGCTCTTAACAGGATACCTGGAAATAAGCGTTTATTAGTGAAGGTAACACGCGCTGCTAATTTGGGAGCCAGTCAAGGTTGTGAGGAACCCTATTGTGTGGTCGAGATGGACGAACCGCCCCAAAAATACCAAACATCATTTCAAAAGAATACAAACTCGCCTTACTGGGATGAACATTTTTTATTGTAAGATATATTAAACATAAAGTTTGACATCTATTTTATCAAGTAACATTCTAGCGATGTATCACAAAACACGCAAGAGTTGTTATTTGAAGTTTATGATCACGCAATAAGACCAAATCACAAGTTCTTAGGTTTGGGAATTGTAGGAGTCGAAGAACTCCTAGTAAACCCCTCTCAAAGGCAAACTATAACTTTACAAAGTAGGCCATACGAAAGTGATCAGATATCTGGAACATTGACGGTAGAGGTAATGGATATTGAGAAACAGTTGCTGATTGATAGCTACGGTTGATTTATTTTTAGTTTATGTTTATAGAAGGTGCTGATATTCCAGTTGTTGGTAATCAACCATACAAAATAAAAGAAACATTAAGTGTTTCCCCTAGTAGAGGAAAATTATCTCCTAGTCCAACAAGTAATGGTTAGCGAATAAGCATTTTTTTGTTGATATACAGTACATGGACATAATAAAGTGGACAGTTAGGAATTTCCTACAGTTCACTAATAGATTTGAATCTGATCCAGCAGTAGTTCTTTCTTCAAATAATAAAGAAAATTTGTAGCGGTGTTTGATCGAAATCTAGCAAAATATAGACCAGATAATTATAAACAATTTAATAGATGTGATGCTGTAAAAATAATCAAGAGCTGCAAAAAGCTTTGCTTCATTCTATAGTACATAATGTATCAAATACGCTAAGAGAGCGAAACATCAGAGAAAACAATAAAATATGTTTTTATAGAAAATTTTTATTTAAAATTTTGACGATGTAGGCAATATTATTTGAATATATTTTTAAAAGGCAGCTGTCCATTTTATTCTGTCTACCTACTGTGCATATACATATTTAGTGAATCTATCATTAAGTTTTTATGATTGATTCTATTTCTTTATCTATTATGTTTACTTGCTTCTTTCAGAAAACATTACAAACGGAGGTCATTTTGTAGATGACAGGAATAATTATAGAAGTTCTCCTTATGCTGAAAAGAAAAACACTTTAGTGATTCAAAGCGTCAATAGGGTAAGTAAAATTAACATCATATCCAACCATACCAAAATAACGACAAATATTTTCAATACTTGTTCGTCTATAACTTATAACAACCTTTAAGGGACCGACAAAAAGGGTTCGTTATAAACAAGGCTTATTTTAAGTGGTAAATAACGAAAAACGATACCGTTTAATTTAATTTTTTGATTTTACTGTCTATAATAGGGTTTTTGATCATTTCATTGGATTAAAATTAACTATTGAAATGTCTCGTTTGTATTCTAAGTGCATTTTATAACCATATCTAGAGTGCATTCCGTTAGAGTAAAGTACATTTACGTCATATGCGTCGCGAACAAATTTGGGTTTCAGAAGAACAGGTTCGTTAACATCATAGGTGAATTTGTTGCTTCATCGCCATTGTATTCGGTGTTGAATTTAGTGCTAGTTAGTTAGGTTGTTTTTGAATAATCATGTTTCAATCACGTAATGTGCTTTACCTGTCTGCAATGTCGACATTTCTATCTTGCTTTAATCGGGTTCGTTATAAATGGACACTATTTTATATAACAAAAAAGTGAAAGAAGCATATTTGCTATTGTAATTGCCAATTACCATTAACGTTTCAGGTCATCATCAGAAAGAAATCTCCGCTTTCGTTAAATGTGTTTTCAACTTAGGGAAGAGATACTAGTCGCTGGATGCTAGATTTAGACTACACGGTGGATATCTCAACTTCTGAAAACCATATTCTTCGATGATTTGTCGATCTTTTTGAGCCTTGTGCACCTTGCAATTGTTTGGGCTTTCAACAAAATGTTGAGGTCTTTTTACTCGGATGCAGTTTCAACTTTTTTTAAAGGAGTCTTTATAAACATCAGCAGTAATTGCAGCACCTCCCATTCTCAAAAACTGTTGCTATTAATTTTCCCCCTCGAACACTGCGTTTTTACCTTTCTGGGTGGGAGAGATCCTTTAAGCACCCACTGTACTGACTCTTCTTTCGTTGGAGGAGTCCAGTGATATACCCAGTGATATATATATATGTTTCACCACCTGTGATAATTTTAAAAAAATGCTGCAATGGGTTTCCGACCCCATCGCAATGGTTTTGACCAGATTATTGTATTTGATCATGTGATGGAGGATTATCACGATGTACAGCAATCATTTGTCTATGGATAATTTTTAGGCAATTTCCCTGTTTAGTCAAAAATTTTATAAGGCTATTCTAGGCATTGCTACAATTACATTTTTTTTCAATTTTAAAATCACCTGATCAGAATACTTATAAAAGCTCTAAAATATGTTTGCTGTTGGTACAGTGTGTACAACCTGTTCACCTGGTGCGTGAGCGAAAGATAATTCCTTTCCTGAGCAATTTAACAAACAATTTTCAAATTTAAAATATTCGGAGACAAATTCTGCATAACATAAAATTATACCCATGTATACAGGCTGTGCAGTTTCAGTTACAAACGATACAAGTTTATTATTTAAATGGAACACGTACATTATTGCATTTTTGGATGGCTCTCATATTCCTTATACTCATTTATCTCAGTTTTTGAGATAATTGAGATAATTTGAAATTTTTTCAATT
This sequence comes from Dynastes maya, assembly GCA_029619315.2. Lineage (NCBI taxonomy): Eukaryota > Metazoa > Arthropoda > Insecta > Coleoptera > Scarabaeidae > Dynastes > Dynastes maya. The sequence continues at coordinate 12,539,302 of JAROYE020000005.1, read as the reverse complement.
CAAAGCAAATGACTTTTGACAATTTTTTTCGAAGTAAAAGAGGTTGAACTATTCTTCTGTCCTTACATTACTACGAGAAATAAATTAATATTGTTGATTTTTCTACCTCATTCTTGCAATCTTCCCTATACTTCGAGTTTTCAACTGGAACTACCGGGACTCCACTGTATTCAATTTTTGTTTCCAATTCAATCATCTCCTATTTATTTTCTTACCAAAATACATTCTATGTACTGCAATTTTCTTATATGGAATTAATTTTTTGCATACATCTATCGGGGAAGCCTACGTAGGTGCTTAAATGAGTTGTGTACTCGCCTTTTATCACCATTGAAAAAAATATTAGAAAACTACTCCCGCTGGAAGCTGAATAATTTTCAAAATTACTCTTTAGTTAATTGTTTAAAAATATACTAATATTTATTTTTGTTTACAGCAACCATCACAACGAGTCGTGAAGGTAAGCCCTTTTCTAATGAATGTAATTCTATTTTGATTTTAAATGTGTTCTGTTTATGCTAAAATATACTGACATTTTTGATTTACATTAAATACATGTGTGTGTGTCGTGTGTGATTGTTTCAATACTAACTCAGGTTGAATTAAATGACGGTTCATGGAAAGAAGTAGAGAGAGTTGAGAGGCCGTTGGACATGGAAACGTTAGAACAAGAATTACAGGAAAAATGCCTGGCTATCGCCCAAGAATCCAACAACGTAGTTCCAAACGGTAACACTGATAACGTAAAGGAGAAAGTAAGTATAGCTTTTATTAATTTGGTTTTCTCACCTTAAACGCCAATGCTTTTATTTTATACACTCTATATGTAACTTCTTCTTACGTCAATGTTCACGATTTTTAGTATCTTTGTTTTTTTAGCCTGGCGAAATGTTGCTATCTGACCGTCTGCAAACTCAATTGCCGAATGATACAATTGACTATAGAGGGCGACCAAGGAAGCGGAAAGATTTCTTTGGGACGATAAAACGAAGACTGGGTCGCTCGAAAACGAGATCTAAAAGTGCAGGACCCGCTGAGGTTAACGATATAGCTCGTGATGATTCTCTTAATAGATCAATATCCGCAGATAGGGGACGTGTGGATGGTATGTTATTAAAGTATAACTTTCAATGTTTCAAGTTAAAGGGGATGTAAATGCATGCAATAAGTACGTGTCCAAAATATTCAACGCGCATTTTTTGTATGCTGAGTCATAACTTTCTAATAAATCATATTATTACCAGCGACGGCTGGTGGTGATGTAAATGGCAGGTCAAGGACAAAGCTTCGATTCCCTCATGTATTTCCGTTGCATATGGCGTACATTGTACTTGGCAAAAAAATTCATAAGGAGATCGAAGCGTTGTCCTTGATCTCCCATTTACGTTACCACCATCATCCACTGATTATTACATATTCTCACTCAATTGTTACTGCTGCTTTACTGTTGTATTGTAGAGTACACAAATTTTATCGACAACGTTCACTTTTCAAACGATCATAAAGAGTAATAGAATAATAGTAAAGAAAAACGTACTTCAACAAATTATACACACCAGCTTTCCAGCTGGTGGCCAATTATTTCGTTGTACTTTCAAATTGTCCTCTAGTAACCACCAGCACTGCCGCTATTTTCGTTTGAAATGCTGTAGCGTTTTGAGTTCGGCTTAGCGATTTAGCTCTTCTTGGTCTAACGTCATTGATTTCAGCACCGATTCTAATTTCTGTCTTTCAGCCTTTGTACCAGATAAATTCGGCTTTAATGGGTGCCCCCTTTTTCCATTTCCTTCTATTGGTATTAGCGTTTTATATTTTTTATCAAAGCTGTATTTGGAGCTTGATGCGTTACTAGACCTTTAGCTTTTCTTACATTAAGAATGGTTGATCTTGTAGGCTAAAACCAGCACTCAGTATCTCTATAACGCTTATTTTTGATACAATGCATACAAGTAATATACTAACCAAGTATCACATGCAATTGTGAACTTGGTCATACTTACTGGGAGAGTTATATTTCTGCGTATGTGAAATAACTCGCTAATTTGTTGAAAAAATCCACAGATGTACATTTTCATGTCATGTCTACGGCTTACCGGCATGGAAACTTTGCTTGCATTTTTCTCGAAATTTTTGTTATGTCCGGTGTTGAAATGTTTAAACCATCAGAAAGAGAAAGTAATTCTCTATCAAATGGTGTGAACAAATAGGTATCATGCAATTAAAAAGGGGGCATAAGGGGGCCTGGCCACATCAAAGCAGTTAAAGTTCGGAAACATCTGATCAAACAGACTTGTAGCTGTGTAACTATCATTCAATTTTTCTTAATGCTTCTTCTATCTCTAATATTAAACGAGATATTTCACATATGCGGAAATATGCCTCACCTTGTATATGTACATTTTTTATGGCCGTATAAATAATTTACTGTGAAGCACTAAGTGTGAATGAGTTGCTTAACTGCAAGCTTATTTTTGGAATGATCTAATAGCACAAAATATTCTTAGTAAATAAAGTCATAGATTAAGCCACAGCAACTTCATTGTCACTAACTAACATCTTTGATTAACTGTTTCTCCTTATAGTATAAAATTTTTGGCAGACGATTTTCCTGTAATCAAAGAAGCATACTGACATGGCATTAAACTGTGAGCATGAGATGCACGCTCTTTGTGACGCGATGAAAACAAGTTCTCATGGTTTTAATTGTCTTTTCCATTTTACTCGCAAAACTTAATGAGTGTTGAAACAGTTCACTAAAAACCCTTACCAACACCTAATTCGTACTGGACGCACTGAGAGTTCAGTCTTGCTGCTGATGATGATAGCTTGGCTATCGAAACGTGCGTCCAGTACGAATTAAGTGTTGTGGTAAGGGTTTTTAGTGAACTATTTCAGTGTTCCAGTGCCACAGTTTTAGAGTACCCGATTAGTGAGCGTTCTTAAAAATGTTGAAGAATGCCAATCTCGTAGCTAGATATACAGCGTGTTCACCTAGTGCGTGGACGGACGATAATTTCCTTCCTGACCAGTTTAGAGAAAAGGTTTTCAAATAAAAAATATTCGGAAACAAATGATGCACAACATAAAATTTTTTCCAAGTACACAAGGTGTTCAGCTTCCACTGCGCACGATACAAGTTTAACTTTTTAAATAGAACAGCTGTATATTATTACGATTTTAAATGCCTCTCTTCAATGCATGTCAACTTTCATCAATATTCCATATACCTATAGATCTTAGTTTTTGAGATAATTGACATATTTTGAGATTTTTGTGAAATGTCGCTGTTTTTTAACGGATGATATCTTAAACGTTTTACACGCTAGGGTGGTAATTCATTTTATTCGATTGAATATTTGTTGGAGTTTCATCCAATAGATCGAAAAGTTTTTTATATCAATTGGAGTTTACAAGATGGCCATCGAAATCGTTGTCATATCTAATTCATGCTATTTCAATTTCTCTAAGTGGAACATCTTGTATATTTTCCCGCGATCTGATAGAGAAACTGTAATAGAATTTTTTTTATAAATATTTCCTTATACCTAAAATGTGTCATTCTTTAGTAAATTAAATATGAAGCTATGCGGATAATTTTTTTGCTAAAATTCATGTTAACTTCGAATATATATGAAATAGTACACATACATTAAATTTTGCAGTTTATTTTTGACGAATATCTAGAAAAACAAAAGTTTATAGAATTTCGTCACAGTACCCTACGTTTTTAAACGAAAAGCTTCTCTGTACAGTTTCACATTTAATTTACTAAAGAAGGACGTATTTTAGATAAAGGTAAATGTTTATAATAAAGATTCTAAAAGAGCTTCTTTATCATATTTTGTAGAAATATACAGGTGTTTCATAAAAAAAATTGAAACAACATGAATCAAATTTGGCAATGATATCCATGGACATCTTGTAGAATCTAGATGATATAAAAAAATCTTCGATGCCTTATCAAAAGCTCCAAGAAATACTCAATCGAACAAGTCGAATCACCACCCTAACGTGTAATGCGTTTAAGACATCGGCCGTTAAAGAAACATTTCCAAAAAATCTGAAATTATATCAATTATCTCAAAAGCTAAGATACATAGGTATAGGGAATATTGATGAAAGTTGCCATGAATTGAAAAGAGGCATCTAAAATCGTAATAATATACAGGATGTTCCATTTAAAAAAACAAACTTGTGTCGTGTGCAGCGGAAACTCAACATCCTGTGTACTTGAATATAAATTTGTGTTGGTGAATATCTTTTATTTGAAAACGTTTTTTCTAAATTGCTCTCTTCCGTCGACGCACTAGGTGGACACGCTATATATCTTTGTCAGGTAATTGAACTAACTTCTTTTGTTTTTTTACTAATACAGTACATCAGTTTTGTCGAAAGCGGAAAGGAGAAGTTATTTAATGTTAAACTTTAGAGTTGGAAACCTCCCAAATGTGTCATTTGCTAGAAAATAAGCTAACACGTTCAATTGTGTCATTAGTGTACTATAAATAACGTAGTAAAATTAATTAATTAAATTTTTCTGCCGATTATGAAACAAAATTTTATAAACTAATGCAATTTCAAATATCGCGAAATATTCTAGACGAGCGAAACGATGTAGTAGTACGTAACAAAGCATAAATACAAATTGGCATAAAACTTGAAAATCTGGAATTTGATCAAATATCAGTAGATAAGTCAAATTTAGAAAGACCAAGTAGATATACCAGGTGTATACTTATGAAATGCGGATTTTTTGAAGGAAAAACATGTTAATTTGAAGTGAATGGTTAAAGCTATTTATTTGAAGTATGCGCCATCTGATGCTACAACTTTTTCCGACCTTTCTGGCAAAGGATGGATTCCGCGTCCATAGAAACTTTCATCTTTCGAAGCAAACCATGAATCGACCCATTTTTTCACTTCTTCGAAATTAGCGAAGTGCTGCTCAGCCAATCCGTGAGCCATTGACCGGAACAAGTAATAGTCCAAAGGAGCAATGTCCAGCGAATACGGCGGGTGAGGTAGCACATCCCAATTCAATTATTTTAAAGTTTCCTTGACAACTTTTGTGGTGTGGGCCGGCGCATTGTCATGTAGCAAAATCACTTTTCCATGTCTTTGGACCCATTCCGGACGTTTTGTGATCAATGCATGATTCAAATTGATCATTTGTTGTCGGTATCGAGTAGTATTAACCGTTTCACCAGTTTTGAGAAGTTCATAATAAACAATACCCTGTTGATCCTAACAAACACAGAACATCGTCTTCTTTCCGAAACGATTTGGGCTTGCAGTCGATGTTGATGGTTGGTCTGGATCGACCCATGATTTTTTTTGTTTGGGATTCTCGAAACATATCCATTTCCCATCATTTGTGACGATTCGATACAAAAAACTCTTCCATTGATGTCTTTTCAGCAGGAGTTCTTCAAAGTGAAGTAATTAATTCATTACTTCCCGCAAATGGTCTTTTTTTGGTACCTGCGAAGTTCGACGTTTTCAAAGCAGAAAAAGACTATGATGTTTACACTCTCACAATTTTCCACATGTATGGTTTTGTAGGTTAGGAATAGCCAAACAAACGACTATATATGTTAAACCGCCACGCGTCAGAACGTATGTGTGGCGCCATCTGTTAGAAAAATCCGCACTTCACATAGCTGGTACATCAATGGGTAGTCCTAAACTTAGAGTGCTAATTGTTATGGTTGCCTGATTGAAGTTTGTGTTAATGTGTACAATGATGTCATACCTATTTTGCAATTATAAGGTCTATCTGGGATAATTTCTACATAAATTAAATAACATTCGTCTCATAGAATACAATTCATTTTATTGGTTGCAAATTAATCACCATTATATGCTAGTCAGAAGAACATGAATATTGATGGGTTAATTTCAGACGAAGTAAAGTGTGTATACCTATTATATGCATCACACCTGCATGAACAATTGATTGCAAAAATGTTCATACTTATGAAATAAACTTAATACTTGCGAAGATGTGAGGAACAAAATGTAATAAAGTAGTGGTGTAGTCATCAGTAATTTTAAGGCACATTTAAATAAGCACCTATAACATCCTAATGGTTCCGTAAGTGTGGCGTCTTGGCACCCTATGCATGCAACGAGCATTTCCATTTACTATACCAACTTCCATTTACCTACATGTATATTTCTATAACTAATATTCTGCTGATACCAAAACAAAGAAATGTAAATCATTAATAGCAAAATTTAATGTAACAAAATCTTATTTATTTATAACATTTTTCTCAAAATTTGATTAATATCGCTTTTAGCGTTTTCGTTTCTACTCTTCTTTGATTTGATTAAATTGTTTGAATAAATTAAATCGCCACAAAATTCTGCAAATAAGAAAAATTGTTACCATAATATAAGGTATAGTTTGTGGTAATTTATATTTCTTGTACTAGGATACAAATTGAGTGTTCCTGGCGGTAGGTTGGAGGAAACATCTCGTCGTTCAAGTATGTCTGAAGCTTCTGGCCTAAGCAGTGCATCGACACGAACTTATATTAACGAAGCTAGTACGCTTGTATTAGAAACTCTCGAAAATGGTGTTAAAAAACATTACCTCGTTCCATTGTCACTAGCGCAAAAATCGAAATGGAAGAAAAAAGGTACCAAGCTCCATATATTCAGTGACCACACGTTCATCGCAAAACACTTGTCGGGGTAAATAATGACAACGCGTTATGTACACTCAATTAAATCTTACTGATTTTAGTGGAACGGTTTGTCAAGTGTGCAGTAAGTCAATAGCGAGGAGGATTGGCAAACAGGGCTACGAATGTAGAGATTGTTTGCTGAAGTGCCACAAGCACTGCCACGTTAAAGTAAATGACAACTGCCCAACATCCACAATCCATAACATTGAATTGTAAGTATTGCATTTGGGGACTTAATTATAGCTACTTATTCATATTTCATTTTTATGGGTCTCTGCTACCAATTCTGAGCGAATAAGCGGGTAAGCAGTTGTTGCTTATGCGGTTATGCATTTTTTGTGTGGCTTCTTTAAATTTTAAAGAGGATGAAATACAGTAGGCCAAAAAATTAACGCACCACTTCAGTTCTTGATTTTAATTTTTTTAGTAAAAAGTTACTATACTACCAATATTATTAAGAAGATCGATGTAGATACCAAACCTATTATAACTTTAATGTGTCGCCCATGAAGTGCATTTGAAGCAATGTGCTTGACTGTTTAAAGTTTGTATTATATGCATACTGAAACTAAATATTGGTTACGTGTGTTAAATACATTGTAACATGCTTCACATATTTTGGATTAGTTAAGTTATTTTCAATTATTTGGAACGTATTGTACATAATATGGCGTGAAATACAAATTGTGACATCATTTGGCGAAGAATTTACGAGTCGCAAATTCGGCAGATAGTACTGCAATAGTTTATTTATACAAATGACCAGTGGCGAAGCATCAATGAAGACTTTGAGTCTAAGAATACTTGCACATGAAAAAAATAGCGAGAAGGTTGTAATTCACGCAAGTTTATGATGCTTTGCACACGTAAAGCAAATCTCCCGAGTGTCGCTTTTCTCTGTATTTTTTTTCGGCCAGTGATTTTGCCGTTCGTGTGTGAGTAACCTTAGTCTCAAGGTCTTCATTGAGGCTTCGCCACTCCAAATGAACCCAGCATGGAGCAAGGACAAGGCAAAAAAGCGTGCAACTAAAGCCTTTGGAAACTATGTTGTAACGTTGCCAGTAATTCAAGGACAGTTTACTACGATAAGGAGCCTTCAAGTAGATTCAACTGGGACTAGAAACGGTACATATATCATTTGACAAACCACATTTTACAGGCTGATTTATTTTCGACCTTCAAGTTGCTAAATTTTGTAATGGTTATGAAAAAAAGAAAAAAAGAAAAAAAGCTCATTTTCTTCTTCTACCTCTAGCACCTTTATTTGGCTTTGTAGAGAAAAACTAAAAAACATTCTCAAGGTCACTTTTGGTCTTCTATTTAATGGTCTACTCGAAATTTTGATATATGTACAGGCTGTCCATGGATGGGGTTACAAAGAGGAAAAACTTTTTTAATATGCGTTTTACAGAAAAAAGTTATTCTTTATAAAAAATTCTGCTTTCCTCAAAAAAAAAAAAATAATTTAGATTTGACTACAGATATACACTTACTTATAAATTCAATATTATTGCAGCTGACACTTTTATTTTTCAATTAAACAACAATCATTATTTGAAGTAAACAAATAAATAAGTACTAATGGCTATTTTACGTTTATGTTTATAATAACTCTTGGTTCATAGGTTTTGAACATCGGAACGCAATCAGGTACACAAGTACGTACTCGATTTAAATGTCTAGAGATAGTAACAATTTATCTTATTAAAATAAAGTACATAGTAGACTTTCCTTTGTACTGTCATTGAATTAGTTTTAGGCTGTGTCAAATACGTAAAATTTAACTTCCAAATGCCTACTAAAGAACGTATCCATTTGGTTAAATGCTATGGTATTGGACAAGTCTCACACAGATATGATTTATTTAATCAAAGGTTTCCCAATACATCACACGTAGTTTTACATAAACATTTAAGTAAGTTTGACGAAACTAGATAATAACCCATACAATTGGAGATGGAGATGATGCAAAAAGGATAGACCTTTATTTACAGGTTGGAGAGAATTTCGTTGAAGATAGAACCTTTCATAGAAAAATGTTCTTTACTGGCGAGGCAACATTTTCAACTAGCGGCCACGTTTCTTCTCAGAACACAAAACATTGGGTTGCGGTGAATCCACAATTTAAAATACAATCAAGAAGCCAACGTTATAAAAAAGTGAATGTATGGTATTTTCTATGGTGGTATTATTGGTCCACATTTTCTAGAACAAGATTTCGGAACACGTTTATTTGGATTTGACAGAAACGTTTGCATTACCTCAGTTGCACAACATTGACCCTTACATACGAAGAAACACTTATTGACAAGAAGATGGCAACTGTATTGATAAAAATTTGTTTAAATCGTCAATTTTGAATGGTTTGCTAGGTCAGCTGATATTAATTAATGGATTTCCTCTTGTGGGGAGCGTTAAAAGAAAAAGTATATGCTCGTGGGGTAGAACATAGTTCAGATGAATTAAAACAAGCAATAAGGGATGCGGTGGATGAGATCAATATGCCCGCTAGGATACACAAAGTTTACAATGAATTTATTAAAAGAATTGAAAAGTGTGTACAAGTTGGAGGCAGCTATGTATATTGAATAGCGATTGTTAGATCTGTTTTAAGTTAAGAATTAATACTTATCTACTTGTTTATTTCATAGAGTGTTTGTTAGTTGATTGAAAAATAAAAATATCAACTGCAATAATTGAGTTAATAAGTAAATGTATGTCTGTAGTCAAATCTAAATTACGTTTTTGGACATTTTGAGAAAAGCAGAATTTTTTATAAAGAATTACTTTTTTCTGTAAAACGCATATTGAAGAAGTTTTTCCTCTTTGTAACCCCATCCATGGACACCTGTATATCAACTTTCATATTTCTTATTAGCGCCATATTGGATTTTGGCACCGTCAGAAAGAGCTCTTACTCCGATTTCAACCACTTATAACATGCTGACAAAAGCTTTTAATATTACGCTTTAATTAACAAAAATTACATTTTAGTAGCCGTGAAATTTCAACGGCAAACCTCAAATCTTACCAATTTTTCGTCATTAGTAATTAGAGAATATCGTGTACTAACCTAAGTTGAAGAGAAAGAAACCGGATATGTTAAGATTTTATTATTCATCGAAACCGAATCAACAGCAATAGATACAATTGTAGCCAGAACAACACCCACATTGTACCATTTTTCTGGATCTTAATAGAAATTTAGTCGAGAATGGATCGTTTACTAAGCTGCATAATGTTTGTGTTAAGAGATATTTGAATGAAAACCAACGGGCATAATGGTAGAAAAGTTAAACATCATTATCCACTACCGATCAACCTAAATCAACAGCAACAATCTCGCACGCATATGGAATAACATTCCACAAAAACTCATGATCAGGTTAGTTGTGAGCATATAAAGACGTTAAGATCTAACTAGAAACAGAGGCGAGATTAAATAACATAACACGATGTAAAATTCACCAAAAATTATGTATTCAAATATTACCACATTCTTAATTTTGTGTTATTTTTTATTTTTCGTTTCTTTCATATCAGATAGAAAACGAAAATAAAAACCTTGTTACTGAAATATGCGCCTTATTAACCATATTTACCATTTTGTTTTCAAAAACAACAGTAATTTTTTTCGATTTCAAAATTTTGTTGAATTTGCAACTGGTGCGTTAATTTTACGGGCTAATGTATATGCATTTTATTTTACGAATGATATAGTGCATAATACAAAAATTAATATCGTTTGCTACTATACTTGTTTGATTTGCAATTGGTAATCATAGAGTGAGCGATATTTTAGTCTGCTTTTTTATGTGAAATGATCAATAGCATGAACAATTAAAAATAATGCTAATACTTAAAAGTTCATAGGTTACCACTGCTATTATCTAAGGCCGCATAGTAATCCGCGTTTCGATATTTCTTTTTCAAGCATATAAGTAAATTAAATCATTGTGGAAGAAAAATAATTTTCTGTATCGATGGTTTCATTAACAACAAGGAATAAGTAATGAAATTCATTATGATTGCAAATTAGCATTACTTTCTTTCTAAAATGCAACTGACGCAATCATATTTATGTACAGTGTTGGACTTGAATTAAGCACCGTTGCAGCAATAAAACATTTATTTTAATTATCCTATGGAAATTGCAACACCAGGAAGGGTTGCGAATTTTTTGATCAAACTTGGCAGAAACGTATAACTATTCAAAAGTAATAATTGATTATAATTTTGTTGTGATGGATCAAGTGGCCATGGGATATCTGACGCTTCATGCAGTCTTTGCTGGCATTAATGTCAGGTGTATTCCTTGCGAGTTTTGTTTCAATTTTCACCGTTTTCTATTGTCATACTTTTGTTTAACGTATGTTGAGGGTTTGATTATGCCTAGAGTGCGGCAACGTGGAAATTACCGCCAGTTGAGTGAATTCGACAGAAGTCGAATTGTTGGGTTGCGCGAAGGTGGTTTTCTGTTCAGGAAAATTGCAAATCCCCTTAACCGGAACCAATCCACCACCGTGCGCTCTTATCAATCATGGACTAGGGAGGTCCAGGAAAATCACCAAAGAAAAAATAATGAGGTACACTACCACCACCTTCGCCTAATGCCACTAAGAGACTAATTCTCCAGTTACAGATTAATTGCTGATCTGTGGTTAGGTAATGGAGGTCCTCTTGTGATCCTTCGAACCGTTTATCGCCGAATCAGGGCTTTCGGCTTGCAATCCTATCGACCACATCTTATGTTACCACTTACGGCTCAACACCGACAGCAACGTTTGGAGTGGCGTAGATTGCGAATACACTGGAACGTGGAGTGGCATAAAGTGGTGTTCAGTGATCAATCTCATGCATGATGGCCGCATGAGGGTCAGACGAAGACATAGGGAACGTCGCTATATTGAACTTTCTGTTGAAAGGCGTCTGTACCGAGCCGTGGGAGTTTATGGTATGGGGTGCTATAGCATATGGAAGTAGGTCTCAGTTGGTGTTCATCCGACGTACTATGAATGCCCCAGGGGTTGATGAGGTGGTGGAATTTCATATTCTTCCATATCTTCAGCAGCCCGAAAACCCGCTCTTCCAGCAGGATAATGCCCGTCCCCATGTAGCGAGAACTTCTCTAAACCGGTTCGAAAAGACCCATGTCAATATCTTGCTATGGCCACCCAGGTCTCCCGACCTCGCCAATCACGGCGGGACATTATGTGAAGAAAACTGAGAAACTTAGCGAATCCTCCCCAAACACTGAAAGCTCTCCGGCATGAATTACAGGTTGCTTGGGACATCATACAACAAGAGGACATCGACCACCTACTTTAATCAATGTCACGAAGAGTGAGGGAATGTGTACTAATAGCGGGGGCCCAATACATTAATAAAAATAAAATTGAATTGTGTTAATCTTTTGTTCTTTTTCTTTGAAATTATAATCAATTATTACCTCTGAATAGTTATAGGTTTCTGCCAAGTTTGGTAAAAAAAAATCGCATCCCTTCTTGGTGTTGCAATTTCCATATCATAAGAAATGACTGTTTGAAAGTTATTCAATCTTTAGAAAACGACGTGGATCGTGCGTATATAAATAAATACCACTGTTGTTCACCGAAAGGATTCGACGCGGTTTCAATCGTCTTATTCGTTCGAATGGCACGATCTATTTCTAGCGGTCGGATGACGATCCTGCATGATCGTATTCGAATTGACTAACTTCCGTTTACCTCACATCTGCAACCAGTTGTCCGCCGAAATGATCCAACCAAAGTGAAGTCAACTGATATGGTGTCCATCAAAACGGTCCTACGCGATTCTGGTCGTTCAATTGAAATCTGGTCACGACTATCGGGAATGAATATTGCATGCACATTCTCAATCGGATCGGCTGCTTCCCCTTGCCTCTCCTAGGTGTGGAATCAGTTTTTTTTAAGTAAATACATGCTGCGTAAATTTTTAATATCTATCTAATATAGTAATGGAGGATAAAGTGTTAACACATAATATTTATTACAAAATTTTAGATTTTTTAGGCTACTCTTTTGTAGCAGAAGAAGAAATTGAAACTATCAAAGAGAGTGTCAAACCAAGCGAGATATTTCTGAAATTTCATTAAATAAATGTTATAAAGTATACGGAGCCTGGTAACCTTTGTACCCGATTTTACAATAATTTGTAATTAAAATGATCTGATTTGAGTCGAGTCAGTTTGATGGACAACTAATCTCACGACTCCCTACATTAAAAACATTCTTACGACACGTTTCCAGGCGAATCAATTGGATGGATAACGAGTCTAACAATTTATTTTGCATGTGAACTATTATAAAGGTCAAAAACCAATAGCATTTGATCTTCGATGTAAATTGCATGACGTTTTCCAAAATATCCCTGCGATACAAACCGATTTCATTGTTTCTTTAATTTAATATAAGACTGTCCTCATACCATAGTATAGAATAGGGAATTGAAAGATCCATTATTTGATGGGTTACTCAATTCCTCGTTTCATTTGAAATGAAGGTTGGTGGGGATAAGAAAGGATTTCAGGATTTTTGTTTGAAATATGTATAGCATAGATATGCACAATATGGGAACTAGGTATTACGGAACCTTTATTAAGGCAGCCGCTTCTATTTTCCATAGTTATCGATATTCTTTGAGATCGGTCAGTAAGAAAAGAAGTAAATTGTTTTCGAAAAATTTGAAAAATGTTACCATAAGTAATAGACGATTCATTACGTCAAATGCTTTCGTACGATCAAATAAGGTTAAAGCAATGATATCACAATTGTCTAGGACCGAAATCACATTTTTAGTTGCTTTAATAAGATCACTTGCTGTAGTGTAATTGCGTAGGTGGTAGATTGACTTTTAGTAATGTATATGCTTATACCTCGAAAATTTTTTGAAAAATTAGTGGACCCAGATTCCTTTGCATTATTTGTTTTGTTCAAATTCCCAATATATGGAGATATAGTAATGTGAACATATCTATTGCTAAAATATCTCATTCATCCAGCTATTTTAAACTAAATACATTTTTAACATCTTAATCTACGTTTTTCATGTCGTCCATAGCGTTGCTGTTAATAGATATGTACAAAATATGCACTCAGTGTGGATGGAAGATATTCCTTCCCGAAGCAAGCAACTTAAATGAAAACCTAGAAGCCCTGCATAACAAATTATATTATATAAGTAATTATATAAGTACACAGCGGTCAGTTTTCTCTACACACGATAGAAGTTTGATTTGTTAAATAGAACACGCTATAGATTACTGCATCTTTAGATGCATGTGCCTCAATGATGTTATATCTAGATACAACGTTGAGATCAACTTTAAAAAAGTGCTTGTTTCTTTAATACTCAAATATATCTAACGTCTCGCGTGCCCGGTGTTTCAAGTTTTGTATATTCAAACATATCATGACGAACGTTTATACACGTTGCGACACAGATCGGCTGTACATACAACACGAAGAAAACAACACAGTTCGACAACAGCGCATATATCGATTATATTCGCCAGCACGAGTTCGTGCGACAGAGCCAGGGCGGATGCGAGAGGAGATACAGCTAGTAACATTGTCGTAGAGCGGTTTAGAATTTTTATTTATTTTGTACATAGTTATGTAGAGTATTTATTTTTCTTTTCTTTTATTTCATCAGAATACTTTTCATTTCTTACTTAGAATTAGTTTTTAGTTTCGCATATGCCTCCTAGCAGCAACAGCATAAATATGAGAACTCATTTTCAACATAATTTGCGAATGCATAATACGTAAGTTCCGTAATCGTTCTCTGTCCCAACGAAGTTATGCCTACTGTCTCTATTAATGCACTGAAGGCATACGCTGCTGGGTGAAACGAGTGTAACCGTAGTAGGGGGATGCGGGCGCTGAGTCACAATCGCCACAATGCACATACGTACATAGTATTCCACTGTTGCAATTGAAAGCCTGTATGTACAGCCGCTCAGTGTCGCAACGTGTATAAGAACTTGTTTAAATTGTTTAAAGACGGAACTATTAGAATCTATGCACCAGGCGGGCCACGCCGTAGATATTTACGAATTAAACTAACACAAGTGATTAGATTTTGTGTGTCGTGAGCTTAATGTTCAGGTTTCTATGTTAGATTTAACTCATTTAACTATTACCCTGTCGTTTTTACGTTTACGTTAATCTAATTTCATTTTATTATTTCAGATCCTACATTCGAAATCCATATACAGACAAGAATATAAGAATGCTGTGAAACTATGTTACCAAGCTAAACAATTATCTATTAAACGGGTAGTATAGTTTTATAATGCGCGGAACGTTTTGTAAGTTAATTTTTTAACACATAATGTCGGAACTACAAAAGTAAGTAAAACTTACAGAAAGAGTAAGTAAACTTGGATAAACATGGCGGATTATTAATAATATTGTTTTGTTATTTTGCTAATTAATTTATTTTTATAAGTTTTTATTTGAAACATTTGATTTTATCTTAATTTTTACACCAACTAAATGTAGAATACGTTTTATTTTTTGGTGATGTTTAGTCATTTCAGAGCTTTAAATATGGATAGGTATTTTATATAGTTTTCAAACAATGACGCAGTAAACTATTCCGTTAGAAAATACTTCTGTAGTTCAGTTTGTACTAAGGTTCTACTTCACTTTTACGTACAGTGATTCATTGAATTCATTCCCTTACTTTTAAAAATGTTTTTCAAAATTAGTGAAACAAAAATTTTTAATTGCACAAGCTCCTTCTGTTTTCACTTAATTAATAATATTGCTTACTTACTAAAATTACGTTAGTCAAATACAAATAACAAACCGGTTAAATGTTCTTAGAATAGATCTGCTCTAACTCATCATTTTAACAAATTATCCATGAGAAATTTAAAAATGATTAATACTAATCTATCGAGATATTACTACGTCATTGTCTATTCTTTTTCTCTAATCTCTTCTTTTTTTTAATTTTATCTCGGATTTTATTTAAGTAACAAAGCCAAGTTGAATATATGCTTTCCGCAAGGTATTATCTCCAGTAATATACCAATGTTTTAATATTACTTGTGCTAAAACATACACGTTACAGGAAAGCTATTCAATTAACTAAAGACACAAACTTTGCTTTAGTCTTACAGCGCAAATGGAATATTTTCAATTAATATTTTAAAACCCGCATTTATATCCACACTACCTGCTTGAAGTGTTTAATTACATTTCAAGCATAAAGACAAGCAGAAGCCACGCAAGGCGTCACATATAAATCGGGTCCTAAATGTTGTTTGCATTAATATGTAAGTGCCTGTTAAACTTATACGACTTGTTATTAAAGTTTATAATTTTGTTTATATAAGACATAATATATATTCCTATACATTTAAGCTTTTATTTTGTTGTAAATGGCAAACGAATAATAAACATTTTAACTGAAGTGTAGGATTTCCTTCCAAATGTACCGCATTCTACATCAATTCTAATTTCTCTTAAGAGAATTTTTTATTTTTATGTTTATTAGATCTTTAATTTTCAACAAAAAAAGGACATAAAACTTTATGACACGGTTTAAATGCTATTCACAGTAAAATTATAATTAGAACCCGGTAACAAGGAGCCGTGCGATAGCCGTACCTGCCTAGTATACAAAAACAATAGTAAGAAAATAGAAAAAAAAATAACAGAACTAATACATAATTATAATATGTGAAAAGTAGTGAAACACTCACCCTTTTAAGCAGCCTTGGCTGCGGAACAGTAAAACTAGAAGCACCATTATCAGTATTAACATCATATGGATAAGAGTGGCAAAAAGTTGACACCATTAATTGTGTTTCCATAGTTGTCTCGGTGAGCGATGTTCGCCGTGGTGAGAAAATGAGTTTATATTTTGAAAAAGAGCGTTCAACATCTACCGATGTTATACATGCATGATTGAAATACTATTTGTACTTAGTCAGTGGGTTATTCGTTACACCATCACAAATTTGTTTTAGTGTGCTAAAATCGGGATCTTTCTGCAGCACACTCTCGAACTTTTCTAAAACGCGATTATATTTTGCGTCATGTATAGTTAGTAGCTGTGTATGCACTCCGTCTATAATTTGCTGAGACTCCAATAATGATAACGATCTATTTTGTAATTGGTCTATTGCGTCAGCTAATCCTTTATAGTAGCTACGAATATTTTTTAAATCTGTTTCAACGGAAATATCTTGAAATTTCGACTGGCTCTCCTTAATAGCTGCAGTTTCGGCAGGATTGAATTGTGCAACAACAGCTTTTACTATTTTGAAATGTTCAGCATAATAAAAAGCTGTCTGCAACCATGTTCCCCAACGTGTAAGAATTGGCTCCGGTGGTTGTCGAATACCAGGACACTCTGTGTGAAATGATCGTAGGCGTTTGGGAGATTTAAAAATACTTTTTTTGTGCTTGCTATTAATGCATCTACCTCGGGAGAGCATTGTCGAATGGTTTCTGCCACAAGATGTAAAGCATGCATTTTACACGTAACATGTAAACACTTGCAACCATGTTCAAGAAGAGAACGGCCTACCGAACGCATTATCGCTGCGCCATCGCTCATAAACATCAACACTTTATCTTTTTAAATTTGAATTTTTTCCAACGTACTAAGTACAATGTTCGTAATTGCCGCAGCAGTACACTCTTGTAGTCTTCGGCTAGCTAGTAACAGCGGTAATGTAGGTTTACTAGGGTCTAGTATGCGTACCATAATATTTACAATTGATTTTTTTTACAGTCTGTTGTCTCGTCAACACATAACCAGAGAAACTGTTTTTTCAATATGCGTTTCATTTTCTTTTTCACGTCATCGCGTACAAATGCAACATGCTTATGTGCCATTTTCTCCGTTGGCAACCGCAACTCGGGATTGTATTTGTCCCAAAAGTCTTTAAACGGTTGTTTATCAAGTAAGCCTAGTGGCAAATTACAGTTTATTAATATAAGAATTACATAAAAAAATGCACTTCTAGGTGACATGCCCAATTTTCGTTTTCTATGCTGTGACGGAATTTACGTGTCTTGTACAGTTCCACTTCTTATTTGAAAGTCAGAAATAAACTTATTTACTATGTCTTGAAAGGGTCGTTTTTTAGCCTTCGACATGTTCACTAAAAACTACAATTAATAACTACGTCTGTATCAATAAAATCAAAACGCACTACACTAAATAATAACTACGTCTATATCAATAAAATCAACACGCCCTATCCGCTATCCAATACTAAACTGAGCTGAGTGATGATTTGTCGTGTCGTATCATAATCGACTAGCCCTCCCCGCCCACCTAAACACAGTCGCACCGCCGCTGCGATTGCTCTCCAGTTACCGGGCCCTAATTATAATTCCTTTTTATTGTTAGGGTGGTAACACTAATTTTTTTTATACACTGTGTTAAGAAAGTCTGGAATATTGCAAATATTTCAAAATGTTTTCTAAACTGGCATATCGATGTAGTCAACAACAATGCACCTTAGAGGTGTAAAACCGTTTCTGTAACTATAACAGGGTGACTTATTTTAAATGGAACATCCTACATATTTTTGAAGATTCTAATGATCCTCTGAAAGATAAATTCAACGATATAGGGCTTAATGGGTTTATCTGTTAAAATGACACACGAACACAACTTTAAATAAATGAACAAGAACACAATTAAAATAAGAAACACGTGAAAATTGGAAAAAATGGCTGCCATCGTTATCTAGATAATAGCCAAGCTTGCCCCTAAATTCTCGTAAAATATTGTCAAAAATATCTCATCGTAGCTGATTTGTTACTCGAGTTTTTAAATCAATTTTTCTAAACCTTATTGTTTAAATAATCCCAAAAATAGCAGTCTATAGGAGTGAAGTTTGGAGATTTGGCGGGGCACTCAATTTCGGCTCTCTGTCCTATCCACTGGTTTGGAAACATTTGGCTCAAAAATGGACGTACATCCGTTCCTCAATTTACGCGGAGTATCTGTTGCGAGTGAATTTGATTTACGCGATTGAAAATTACGTAAATAAGCTCCGTAATTACAAAAGAAAAAATATTGGAAGTAAAGGCAATATATGTTTTTTCACGTTACACAAAAAAAAACGTTTCAGCGGTTTCAGAAAATAAAAGTAAATTTTATTTGATGTCACTATCGTTACTGTAATTTAATGCAATCAGCCTTTTCTTCTTAATTGGCACAAACTCATCATTTTCATCACTTGAAATATTTGGAAGTTCGACTTCATTTTCTTTGTGAATGTAAATTTTACGGATGATTTTTTTTCAATTTTTCTCGTACTAAGTTTTCATAAATTTGCTGATATTCCCTGCAACATTCCATTAAATTTTTATGAAACTTTAAGGTTCGTTGAATGTTCGGATCAATGTCTGCAATGGCACTTTCCAATTTTTTGCCTAATTCAAGAGCTTTGCAAAGATTTTCCACAATGAATTCCCATTAATTCCGTAAAAATTTAATACATAGTATATAAAAAATTAATGTGATATTCTTTTTAAGCCAGTAAAGTTGTTGGAATGATTGACTGTATACACTAGTTAGTTTTAAAATTTCTAGGAAAATATATTATCTGGCCGCGTAAATACAAACCACCTAAATTTATATCGCATATAAAAATACCGCGTAAAATAAAGGAAGTAAAGTGCTGTCGTAACGTTTCCATTGATAAAAAAATGTCCAAAAATGTTACGGCCCACAAAACCCACCCAAACATTAACTTTTTCTAAGGTTTGCGTGTATACATTAGCAAACTACCGAGAATTAACTGCAGACCAATATCTACAGTTATGATTACTGACGGTGCCATTAAACATAAAGGTAACTTCATCAGAAACAAAAATGTTATGGGCTAAAACAGGATCAGCATGGCAGCTGTCCATCAAAATTTTGCAAAATTCTGTTCCTAATTCTTAGTCTTTGATTACTTATGAATAAAGATTTTAAAGGTTATTTCCCTTTCAATTTTTAAATTAAGGCATTTTTAACCCTGGAACTAGACTCTGGGGTCTCAGATACACGGTGTGGTTACGTTAAAATACCTACGTTAATTTTACTTTAGCGCATGCGCGTAAATTTTACAATTCACTTCGTGTAAATTCAGTGCTCAGTTAGTTTTATTGGTTTGCGCATCATTTGTGCAGTTTCATTTTCTCCACGGACGCATATATTTCGAAATAGATACGGATGGGTAAGTTAGACCTCACTATGAGGTTTACGGTTGGTAGTATCGAGAATCTATGATTTTGATTTTAGTATAATGGCGGCATTTAATCTTGAAAATCGTCGACCGTTAACTCAAAGAGAATTGGAAATAGAGGCTGAAAATTTGTTTACAAATGATAATAACGATGGTACAATCGAGGACGTTTTCGGAGATGAATCTAATATCGATGAAGATTATATACAAGAGTAAACATCTGTTACTCATAGTGAACAGAGCGAAGATGACGCAAAAGGACATGTCCGATGAGAAACATAACTAGTTTAGCAGGAATGAATGGTCATTGCTGGACTACAGAATTACCTTTTAGACGTGACTGCACTAGACGAGAAAGTTTAGTGTTGAATCTAGCCGATCTAAAACAAAAGGTAAGAATAATTACCCGGAAGAAGCTTGGCGTTTGGTATTAACGGAAGAGATATTAGATATTATCCCTCGTCAAACAAATGAAGAAATACTTCGGAAATTTTGCGCCATTTTGCCACAAAGCTACACAAGAGAAATAAATAGGACAGAAATTAAAGCATTTATTGGTCTTTTGTACATATCAGGAGCACTATGAGTCTCAAATTCCAATTTAGATGAGCTCTGGTCACATACTTATGGAAATGGTATATTTCGTGCAACAATATCCCAGCAAAAATTTCAATTTCTTGCCGTGTGTCTAAGGATTGACAATAAAGAAAATAGAGTTGTCAGAAAGATGGTAGACAAATTTGCTCCAATTCGTGAGCAATGGGGTATTTTCATAAAAAATTGCATGTCATATTACACTCCTTACAATAGATGAACAGCTCGTAAGTTTCCGCGGTAAATGACCGTTTCGGATATATATGGCTAGTAAGCCCGACAAATATGATATAAAGCTTATGATGATGAACCACTGAAAGACATTTTATATGATCAACGCAATTCCATATACTGGAAAGGTAATCACTGGAAATAACGAACCAGTTCCTGCTTATTATGTACGGAAACTGTCAGAATCGATACATGGAACGAATAGGAATCTTACAGTAGACAATTGGTTTACATCCATACCCCTGAGTGAGCAAATGTTAGAGCAATACCAAACAACACTTATTGGTACTCTCCGCAAAAATAAAAGAGAAATACCCTCAAGTTTTCTGCAGAAAAACGAGGTCGGGACTTCATTGTTTGCTTTCGACAGAAATAAGACACTTGTTCCGTATACACCTAAAACAAATAAATTTGTACTTTTATTAACTACCGCGTATCTTGACACTTCCTTGAATGCTATTACTGGAAAGCCAAATATAGTACATACATACCTATAACGAAACAAAGGATGGTGCAGATATATTCGACCAATTTTGCTATTCGTACACCACTGCAAGAAAAACAAGACGTTTGCATTTAAGGATATTTTTCAATATACTGGACGCGGCAGGAATAAATGCAATGGTCTTATTTTCCCTAGTTATCCGCAATGGAAAGAAGAGCGAAAAAATAATCGCAAAGAATTTTTTAGTTAGGAATGGATCTGATTAAACCGCATTTACAAGAACGAATGCTAATATCAGCAATGTCTAAATCACTATGCTCAAAAATCTCTGATATCTCTGGTACTGAAATACCTCAGAGAGTAAGTGCAGGTGTTAATTTAGTGAAAAAAGTTAGTTTTTGTGGGCGAGGAAAGGATAGAAAAACTAATTTTGTATGGACGTTGTGCGGTAAACCTTACTGTCTTGAACATAGAAACATAGCTAAGCTGTGTGTTGATTGTGCAACGCAAAATTAGTGATGATGGCTAAAAATTATTGTCTGTATTATGGATGAATAGTATTATTTTTTATAAACAGTGTACCTAAACAATGAAAAGACAGATTTAGTTTAGGGAAAGCATTTGTATTTAGTTTGATTTTGATTTTTAATATACATTTTTCTACTCCCATACTTTAATTGACGCATTACATGTGCACTACATGTACTTTAAGAAGGTTTATAAAGATACAAATTCTCATTAAGATACAAGTTCAATACAGTTTACGCCCATAAAAGTTGCCATGCACATCCGAGAAACAAAAAATTTGTCAATCTGACAGTTTCGATAACATTTTCGCAACATTTCTCCTAATTTGTTCTATTAAAATAATTCAAATCAGTAAAAATGTCTCTTGATGAAAGCGATAGTGAAAATTTAACACCATCTGAAATACCGAACACGCCAACAGGACGACAAATGACCTATTGCCGTCAAAATACCGGAAGACGTATGAAAAGTTTTATTCCCAATTTATGGATTGGAGAAAGGAAACCAAGGTTAGCAACTTTTCAGAAAATGTTTTAATTGTGTATTTCCATGAATTATCCAAAAAATTAAAGTCAACAAGCTTATCGACTCATTATTCAATTTTAAAATCTACGTAATCAATTAAACTTAAAGTGGTATTTCTAGTTGTAACTTATGAATAATAAATTTTTAAAATAAAGGTCTTTTATTATTGTAATTGGTCGTAAAAAAAATAGTGTATACAAGTCTCATTTATTCGACTCTCACTTAATGGCCATTAAGACACTCGTATTCATTATGACACTCACCAAGGCTCGTGTCGTAATTCTCATACTCCTGTCTTAATGGTTACTATTAAATTATCGTTGTATAATACACTATTAATGCGTTCTATTTGTGTCATTTCACATACTCTTCTAACGTCAAAGTACTTGTATGAAACATTAGAAGTTTGTTGTCTTTCATGCTAACAAAATACATAGATAATTTATGGGGTTTCTGAAACCCCTCGGTGAAGTTTATGTAACAAATTGTCAATGTAATGTTCCAGGGTTAACTACATCAATATGCCAATTTTTAAAGCGAAACGTTTAGTAGTTTTTGAAATATTTTCAATAATCCATCCTTTTTTGGTATTTGACAATGTTAAATGTCAATTTAGAAAATAGTTTGCGTTACATACATTCTATATAGTTTTGTAAAGAGGTGAATAAGATTTTCAAATGCTGAACAGAAAGTAAGCGTTACTCTATGTACACTATAATATAAGTGTAAAGATGACAACACACAATATTTTAGAGACGATGAGATTGATTATGATCCATATACAGAGCGAAAGCCTATCAAATCATTAAGGTATCAATTATCTTAGGTATTCTTCACATTTGAAAATCGGTCTCTTTTAGCGATTTGGAAGCAATGGTGCGTATTATTACTGGCATTTTAGGAGCAGGTAGTGTTATGCCAATACGAGATGCTTTCAAAAACCCTGGTAGGTATACTTTCAGTATTTTTATGTCGATGTATCGATAAATGTTTTGTAAGCAACTATATAACGAATGAAATGAATGTCGTAAGGAGGAATAAGTAATTTGATTATAAAATAGTTGCTTGAAGCCTCTATCCCGTCCCTGTCACATTGAGTTTGAGAAATTAGACTGATTAAATTATTTTAGTGACGTTACAAGTAAGCAGTTTAATCAAACCCACATCAAACCAGATCAAACTTCAAACTCTATTATTACACTCTTACATGGATGGCTACGTCAAGCGAATGACTTGACCTTCCTATCATTTTATTAAAACAATGTGATTGGTTTGACAGCACCGCAGACGCAATTTTATTTCAAATCTGACTAATTTTTACGATCAGGCCAATCGGTTCGATCACTGGTCCACTGACTTGACGATTTTGATTGCTCCACTCGTTCGCTTGACGTAACCTCTGCGTACTATCACTTGCATAAAAATCTGGGACAAGCGACATTACCCATTTTAAACCTGTCTTTTGTAAACCATGAAAAAATATGTCAAATTGTATGTCAGTATTAATCGTAAATGGACAAGTAATTGTCACAAGATTGAAAAAACGTCAAAATGAGCTCATAAGAGTTGTTCCAGATTTTTATGCAAGTGATAGTATATTATTGTAAATGGAAAGCAGCACTAACAGTAAAATTGTAATTCCTCTTTTTAATTATTGCCGTAACAGTGCCACTGATTTCTTGACATATTATTTTAATAACATGTTAAATGTCAATTTGACGAGTGGTACGAGTTATGTTGTGGTTGTAAGTACAGTATACAGCGGTCTATAACAGGTTTTCAAATGGAGGAGAAAAAGTAAGTGTTATTGTAGATAAACTGTAACATAAGCCAACGAATGATAATTCCAGACGTGATGAAGATGATTATAATCCGTATGTAGAACGGAAGCTTCCCAAACCAACAAAGTATAAATTATCTTAAAAATAATTAATGTTTAAAAATCGTACACTTTTTAGCGATTTGGAATCAATGCTGCACATTATAAAAGGCATTTTAGGGACTGGTATTTTGGCAATGCCAGAAGCTTTCAAAAATTCTGGTATATTTTTAGGATTTGTCTTCAGTATTGCGAATGCACTTCTTTGTACATATGCGATACATGTGTTTGTAAGTTATCAATGTTATAACGATTTTCATTAACCTTTATTTTATGAGAAAATTAAGTTTTTATTCATGAACTACAATGAAACCAGTGGCGGCTCGTGAGTGTATCCGACGAGTGGGCACAAAAAAGTATTGCTGCTTTTTTACTATAATTACTGCCACTACTTATTTATTAATGAGTTGGGAGTTGAACCGTTACCGCCAATATAACAAGGCCTCAGCGCTCTTCGATGACGTTACGCTGTGTAGGTGATGTATCGCCATGCAAGATATTAGCCTAAGCGGCAAAGGAATTGTTTTTTGCATTTTTTAAGTTTTGAAGGGTTTCCGGTTTAAAGAGGATGTCAGTCGTCAACTGAGTCTTTCTTCGCGTCCTACTCGATTTTATTTTGGAAAAACGAAGTTTCAAAGCGAAAACCAAACACGTAACCGAGCACCGTTTTCGTGAAAGATGTATTTGTGGTTGATATTTAATCAACTAATTATTATTATTTGTAATTGTAGATGTATTTAGACGAAACTAAGGTTGAAATGATACAGTAATTGCAATTTTATTCGAAATTTATTTCAATTTCACGAGAAAATTTACAGACATGTTATTTAATCAGTATCATTAATTTCCTATTGTGTGGTGTTTTACCTAATCTATCATTACTTTTCCTGCAATCATTTTTAAGTAGGGTATTTGTAGAACAAGTTATTGTAATTGTTGCAATACGTTCACTGCTGTTTACATATATCAGTATCTAATGTTATGTTCGGTGAAATAATTTAAAATATATTATATTAAAAAAGAACGTTTATGATATATATTTAAATACATCTTTTCGTGTTCAAAAATATTGTTGTTAAATATAACGTAAGAATATGAAACTATTTGAACAACAAAATCTTCACGTTCTTTGTCAAATGTTAGGGGATTAAGTTGGAAAAGCATCTTTTTTAAGCCTAAGATTTTACAGTTATAGTTTCACCGGTTCTTGAATCTGTAGCTGTTGAGGAATGAATATCTTCTTCTACAAAGTGTAATTCACGAATCCTAGTATACGACGCCACAGTACTATAGGTTAGAAAAGGTTTTATCGCTTATACAACACTAGAAAAATATTACAGGTATCACCAACAAAGTACGGAAATATCACTACACAGTATTTTTTTAAATAAAACCGATATAATTTGGATAAACCAATTCAAAACGCAGAGACGGTCTGAATATGTAAACGCGTTTACGGCTGATCGTTCACCTAACATCATATACGCCACAGCCTGCTGACATCAGAGCGCTTAGGCCTTGTTATATATCGGAGGTAACGATTGAGCCTATTTTAGTGTTTTTCTTCTCGTTTTTCATGAATTCACATAGATTACTAATTTATTTATTAATCTATTCTATATTATTACAACAAAAATTTAAACAAAAAATAGTTTTACTTCAATAAAACTACCCATACAACAACCCATATGCTGGATAGCATATTCCACTAAAAAATTACTTAATTATTTAACACATTTTTAATGCAAATAAAATTTAGGGCTGTTTCTTATGCCCAATTTGTGATATCGTGTGAAAACACACTAAGCTGCAGTAAACTTCTTCGCCTAGTACGTACGAGGATTGTTCAATAGAAAGCCGCTTTTACTGCGCTGCTGCCACTTCATTGCCATGATAGAAATTTAGCTATTTAAGTTCATTGCTTAAGTATCAGTGATAGACACAATATACATATTAAATATATTATTAAGGTGAAGAACCCGCCCCTTGTTCTTTAATTTTTGGGTGTTGATGAGTGCTAGCTAATGGACATTTATGCGAGAATGAAAGCTGAATATGGTGAATATTTTCATGCAGTAGTGGTTATGATGGAATAAATTTCAACAAGGAAGGAAATCCGCGAAAGATTTATCTTGTCTAGGGCATCCTTGTATTGCAAATAGAAATGTTAAAGGTAGAAAACTTTCTCGCATATCACAACTTTGCGGCTCAGGCGATTCCACGACCGAACAAGAGATATTGCGTTCGATTAACACAGCATTTGATACGCCATGAAGAGGGTGTCCTTTTACACCATTGCCTCTTCTCTCCATGCGATTTTCATGCGTTTGGCCTTTTAACAATGGCTAGAAGGGCGGCTGTTTAATGGGGAATAAAATTTGTGGGTAACGAATTATTCCAGTCGCGGAAGTTTTACCAGCGTAGAATTTATAGATTAGTGGAGTTCAATGGTGATTTATTTTAAATTCACCAAATAAAAACTGCCTTATAGTTTCTTTCTTTTGAAAAGTCCTCGTAGATGTGTATATACAGAAAGGACAGAGTTCGCATCTATACTGGCTAAAGTTAGGATACTCAATTGTACAGGGCGGTCCTAAAGTGTCCCCCCACCCATGATAACTATTGAACGACAGAAGCTAGCGTTTTTAGAAAAAATAAGTCGTTTTCTATTTTTTTGTGAACTAACTTTCGTCGCTATCGGCATTTCAGTTGTATTTCCGGTTTCACCGGAAGTGACGTCAACTTTCTTTTTTTATATGGAACATCATGTATAGTTTTACGTTTTTGGAAAGGTAGTCGAAAGGCGAATCCGACGATACCATATATGTTATACTTTAACTTAAGAAATATAATGATATGCAGCAATAAAGGTTTTGGTAGTCTGTTTTTGTTGTTACGTAAAGTTGGTTAGGAAAGAGCGCCAAATTGTTTCTTGTGTCTCCAGACTGATCTAAACAGCTCGTTGCGAAGCAAAGTAATCATAACGATTACCAAACTGTCAAATCTTAATTCCAAAAGCGTAAATTATTCTTGTTGTTTATTGTTATTATATTCTGCATTTGTCAAACGTTCCTTCTTTGTTCTCGTTATTATTTTCTCTCATTTTAACTTGTTTTGTTAATTGTTATTTCTTTAATTTTTAGATTGATTAATTGATTATGGTAAATTTGTTTAAATGTGTTTTTGATTGACAACGTATCTGGTTTTAAGGTTTTTTGTGTTGTTACTTTCATGATGTCTTCGGCACCAACCATGCCAAATTGCTGGGCCAATTTTAATATTATGTAAATCTGGAAACAAATGTCACCTTATTTGCCATAGTTGCGCAACAAATTGTACAATAATTTAAATCATATTATCTTCTGTTAAAGCAGTTCGCCCTTTAAATTTTATACAATCTGTGCTTACTTAGCGCAAAGTTTAAATATGTCCGGCTGTACAAGGGAGTTCACTATGTTCCATTTCGTGGTAATTGTTGCTAAATTTACCGAATATTAAAATTAGATGATTTGATGTTTACCTTACGTGGTCCATGTGGAGGCCATTGTAAAATCAATACAAAAAACTGAAACTTAAGCATATTGCTTCTCAAAAACTAACAAATTTAAACAAACCTACCACTATTAATTAATTACAATAAAGTTCGATAAAGTAAAGGAGAAACAATTAACAAAACAAGTTAAAATGATGAATAAATAATAACAAGCACAAAGAACAAAAGTATGACAAACGCAGGTTATAATTACAACAAATAACAAGAATAATTTAGGCTTTTGGAATTGAGATTTGACGGTTTGGCAATTGTTATGATTACCTTGCATAGCAACGAGCTCTTTAGATCAGTCTGGCGTCGCAAAAAACAATTTGGCACTCTTTGCTAGCCAAATTTGCGTAACAACAGAAACAGATTACCAAAATCTTTAATGCTGCATATCGCATAATTTCTTTAGTTAAAGTATAACATGTGTCATATCGCTGGATTCGCCTTGAGATTGCCTTCTCAAAAACGTAAAAATATATAGGATGTTCTATTAAAAAAAAGAAAGCTGACGTCACTTCCGGTGAAACTGGAAATACAATTGAAATGTCGATAACGGCAAAAGCTAGTTCACAAAAAACAGAAATCGACCTATTTTTTCTAAATGCCCCAGCTTCTGTCGTTCAAAAGGGGGAAGCGGGGGGACACTTTAGGACCGGACTGTATATGCGCACCTGTAGGTACACTGCTTATATGTTCTTTGCAAGAGAAACAGAATACCAGTATTAACCTACACAAATGCAATGCGACTTGGTTTTCAACAAGGACCACCATGGGCACAAAAGAGAAGCGAATTTTTTGCGTAAGTATTTATATTTGCAACTTACATATGATATTTTTCAAATTGATATTGATGACTTTTTTAAGATCTAAGTAAACTGAGTGAAGCACTTTATGCATATGTTCAACGTGAACTAAATTTTTGTTTAATTACGATGAATGCATATAATAGCCCACGAGATGTTATTCATTAAACATAGAATTAAATACAACTGAACGTCTTTTATATGTTCCGATATGTAATATATAAAAAGCCATTTGCTACTTAAAATGCTTGCTTTTGCCGAACGTTAACATACAAAGTGTCCTGGGAAAGACGAAACATCCTGACGAATATCTTTGAAGAGAAACGTTTTTCATAAATTTTCTGAAATGGGTCTACTTTTATTTGGAAGGGACAAATTCTGATGAAAAGACGATCTGCATTCTTTCAACCGCCTAGCTGTGAAGCCGGCAACTCTAAATTTAAGTAAGGGTTGAGTAATACCTCATTTTAACGTTCACATCATTTGTAATATAACGGTGTATTGTGTTTTGAATGTCGATAAGTCATGTGATTCTGTAGGGCCCATTCTGTAGGGCCTCTGCGTCCTATCTACCGACCGGCCAACCTGTGGTTAAGGATATCTCTGACAGGAACAGCAAAATGCGCTGGCACCCCATCTTGAAAAACCAATTCATCTTCCATAAGATTTTCATCCTGTTTGAAAATTTCAATAATCATTGGATCGATGTTGTCTTCTAACAGGTTCAAATAGAGACTTATCTGAAATCGCTTTTCAACTGAATAAACCACGTCGATATTTAAAAAAAAAACACATAAAAACTTTTATTGTAAACAATGCGTTAGTTCGACAGTACAAAAATAAAAAAGGAATCAGTATCGTTTCATAGTAATGGTAAATCATAAAAAAAGCGTTTATCCATAATTTAATAACACCTGCAAGTATAATAACTAACGACACTTGCAATACAATTTAAATTTACACTAGCTGTACTGCAATTTTTATAGGTGAATTTCTCAACAAGGAATCAATAGATTTCAAAACATAATACACTGTCATTTTAACGTTCACGTTATTGTAAATGACGTGAACGTTAAAATCAGGTATCACTCAATCTCCACCGCTAAGGAACTGAAGGAATGCACATCGTTTTTCGATCATAATTTGTTCTCCTCCAAATAAATGTTGACCTATTTCAGAAATGAATTTATAAAAAACATACCGCTTCAAAGATATTTAGGGAGTTTCGTTTTTCCCAGTACACTCTGTATGTATAAAATCTCTGATGAGAATATTAATGTTGGACAAATTACCCATAAAAGTGTTTTTTTTCCTCCTTTACCTTAAAATGTATGCCTCACTGATTTTTTTTAACTTTCTTGACTGGAAATATGAAAGAGCTAACACAAACGGCTTCGATAAAAGCAAAGAATTAAAATTTTAATATACTAGTTGGATATAATGAAGATATCGGAACTGAAAATGAAGTAGTGAGTGAACATTTTTGTCACTTTCAAAGATTTGTAAAAAATAAAGCGATTTTTCGAAACATTTTCTTTTCGTATTAACACTCTCTTAAATAAATTAATATAATAACATTAGACTTTTGAAAAACATTTTTCAATAGGCACTGTGTAAATTGGCTGCTTTGTAATTTTTGAAGCAAATTTTTTTGTTTTATTTATTGTATTAATATCGAGTTGTATTTATCGTAATGCTTTTCACATCGCTTTAAGTGCGCCATACATTATCGAATTTATCGCTCGAATCATCTGAACAGACGCATTTGATCCAATTATTTGGAGGTGTGTGGGCAAAAAATCGTTACGATCTGACGGACCAAACCATCGATAGATCTGATCGCAAGTGTAATCGTAATTTCATACATATAACTCGCTTCCTTTTATTCTTCTTCTCGGCTAATAATATCGCATCGTAGCAGAGGAGTTCACTTTCCAGCTTTCTAACCGAAAGTGAGTAAAAAATCGCATGACAAGTTTTATAATGCGTTGCCTCAACATACTTTGATAAATCGCATCAGGTATATCGTATCCAATATATCTCAGAACAAATTTGATGACGCATAGCTCACTTTATATCAATTATTATCACGTAGTACTTAACTGTCAAAATTACATCGCAAAACTGTTGTAAAGGAATTTCGAAGGAGAGAGAAGTTGCAGAAGCTGATTGAATTATAGAATAAGTGAAAATAATCGTCTTTTGTTAACTTATTAAATGTTCCTTTTATTTAAATAAAAATAACGGACAAAACTAGACTGCGGACTGGCGACTTCCACCATCGCCTATTAATCACACGGCAACGACGTGCTGCGGTCATTTAGTTTTGGCATGCATACGTGTTAAGGGATGAGATATTCGTTTCAGTAAGTACTACTTGTGTGGTCGTTTATTCGACCTTAGATCTAAGAACGCGCCCTCGCAAAATGTAACTTTTCAGTGTCGTAGATGTATGTTAGCTTTATACATAAGTGGAATGCCAAATTGCATTTTACTTAATAAAATAAAAACAATACAAATGTAAGTTACGCTAGGTATGATTTATTCACAGTTATTAGCACATATTCCGAATTTTCTTCTCTGAATTACCGTTTATTGATCAACATCCATAGTATAGAGAAATATTTTTAACATCACATTTGGTAAGAGATATAAGAATACGAGGATGGTATGATAAATACCTGTGTTAAGGAAGACAATGCAATTGGTTTGCATTTAGAAAGCTTATTTGTCGACATAATCTCTTTGTACCTCTATACACTTAGTCCAGTGATGTTCCAACTCTTTTAAGCTATCCAAATAACAGTCTCTCTCTGCAAAACAGGCATCTGTTTCGGCAATGACCTCTTCATTTGACGTGAACCGCTTTCCGCTAAGCTATTTTTTTCAAGTTTGGAAAAAAAAGAAGTCACAGAGGGCCAAATCTGACGAAAATGGTGGATGTGGCACCAATTCGTACCGTAACTGGATTAGTTTTGTTGTCGCAATTGCTGATGAGTGGGTCGGGGCGTGATCATGGTAGTAGAGAATTTTTTCTTGGCTAGGTGGGGCCTTTTTCTCTTTACTTCAACGTCGAATCGGTCGAATAAATCAGCATAGTACTGTCCCGTGATTGTTCCTTCCTTGTCCTTCTCCAAATAATCAACCAATATGCCTTGCGAATCACAAAAAATCGTCGCCATAACTTTTCCGGCTGATGGAATCGTCTTCCCCTTCTTTGGTGCACATTCGCCGGTAAAACCCCATTTTGCCGACTGACCCTTGGATTTTGGCGTGTAGTGACCTATCCATGTTTTATCTACAGTCACATAACGCCGCAGAAAGTCACCCATATTGCACTTGAACATGTCCAAATATTACTTTGAAGTGATCGGGCAATTCCGTTTTTGATCAATCGTCAGCATTCAGCTCGCTAACAGCTTTCTCATACTCAATTTTTCGTGAACGATGTTTTGCACACGTTCAATGAAGCGGTTTGTTAATACGATATCATGAACTTTACTGATCATATCGTCTGCAGTCACCTCAATGGGACGGCCACATTTAAATTAATTAAACCAGTATGTGATGGCAGTCATCAAAGGTGTATGGTCCTTATAAATTGCATCCAACTTCTCATTGATTTCTGTACACGTTTTCCCATCCAAAAAAAGAAATCCAATCACTGACCGGCAGTGGCGGCTGAGTAAATGGGAGGTCAATTGCAACGAATGTATTTCCGTTGCATAGTAGGGGAAACTGGCCTAAAATTACATATCATTCATAAACTTAACTGTAAAACTTTACCTATTCATAGTGCATTGAAATAAAAATAACGTTATTAACTGCATTGATAAGCATACAATAGAAGTTGAAAACTTAACAAAAACCCTTTGGTTCAAAAGTAAAAAAATATTAATCTTCTGCTCCCGTATGTCATATTACCCTTGGTGGTTGTGGTAGAATTACATGCGTATGTCATTTTACCCACAAGATACGAAAACAGTATTTTAAATGCATAGTTCTCACAGAAATTGATTTTTTGTTTTAGGCATCCCGCCACAGTCTGTATGGCACCACTTTGAACATGATTGACATCTTATCCAAACTTCTTTTGGTATAGGTAGACTGTAAAGTCCATTACAGTAAATGCATGCAGCATTATTATCTGATTCTTCAGCGAATTCTTCATGCCTATCACCTTCATCATCTACAATTTTCCTTTTAACACTTGCACTTGCCTCTCTTTCACGTTTTCTTTTTTCATCATCAAGTTTTTCGTCATATTAATACATATTCATTTCTGAGGTCGCAGTAAGCACACCCCTGGATTAAGTTTTCCGTCTCTTTTTTCTTTTTTCGAGAAAGCAAGCTTTTGGAGGTGGAGACAAAAGACGCACACTTACGTTATCTTTATTTTTATCTTGTGGCTTGCTGGTACTCGGCTCATTATTCATTTTTTCTTCATCAACTCCACCTTCAGCTTGGCCTGCTAAATCAATGCTTTCAGTCAGTGTGAACTGGCGCAAACATATAAAATTGTCAAAATTTACAAGTGTTTCGGTTCAGAAAGAAAATAAACTAGCTTCGGTGTTTGCAATAAAAGTGAAATATACCAACAGACACTTGTAGATGTTTACTAATATTACAATTTCGGAAAATTACTCTAACATCAGAAAATTATCAAAGAACAGATAAGTTACGCATTGCGGACTTTAATGTTTTCGATAACAAGGTACACGGACTTCTACATTGCTCGGACATCAGTGTTTCACAAAAGCCAGCCAAAGGCCATTCAATTGTGGAACATTGACGATTTTCTCATCCAACTTCGCAAAAGTCGGTAAAAGCCGCCCAATTGCGTAGTATGGATGAATCTCCGTCAGCTGTCTCAAAAGTCGATTTTAAAATGCCGCCCATTGCGCCGTTCAGAGGGTTCCTTCTGCCCAGCTGGAGGCCGTTGGAGTAGAGGCTTAACTATGAGATTCTGCACGGTTTATGTACCCATACCAGGAGTGATATAGCACTTTTTGTTAATGACGCATAGCGACCTTGTATGTGACGCGTACAAGCAAAACAATTTAAGAAAATACATCGTTCCATAAATTCCGTAATGATTGAATTTATATAATATGTACACTAAAGCTCAACATAAAACAGCAACATACAAGATACACTCTTGCTCAAAATAATCGGTTCTGGTATTTGGAAAAATTAGTTAATAAAACAAAAGCTTACAAAGTTGATACATACAATGATTTAACGACTGATTACAAAAGGTAAAAAAAATATTATTTTATGTCCTTTTCCAGATCAAACAGTTTTTAAATCGGACGAACTTCGATGGTTCGTCACAATGAGAATAGTAGGCGTCGTTCTTATAAGATAACATTTTTCGTATTCTATAAATTTCATTTCTTCCGAAAACTGAGAGAACTTGGTTCTCTCGGAAATAGGAGAACTTTGATATTTCCTAGTATTCTGCGAGAAGATTATAGACTATAATAGGTTATGCAAATTAATATCTGTTTTCTCTTGTATGCGTTGGATTACATACGTCGTTATTTTATAGACATGTATATTTTCTAAATATGAGGAAGAAAGTCTGTATATCAAAAATGAATTGTAATGAAACTGTTGCAGTAAATTGTAAAAGAGAGCATCTTCAAAAATGTGAAGAAAATGTAACAAGGATTCCAGGAACATTGCTGGGCAGAATGCATTTGCTATATATCATGCTTCATTCATAAAAAAACCGTTTTGTTTGGTTTACAAAATAAATTCATTTTTGTTGTAGTCATAGTAAATTTTTTAATGTTGTTAACTTACAAATAATCTGTGAAGTGAACCACACAACATACAAATGACTAGAATTGAGGTCGAATGAACTTGTAGCTTATTTCACGAAATGTGGCGACATTTACCTTCTGATTTATGCACTCCTACACGGAGAAAATATATAGTTAAAATACCAATATAATAAATATGTGACAGCAACACTTTATATTAAATCCAATTATAATTTTTGTTAGAGCAACTATATATTTTATTGGATTACATAAACGTTATGTAGTTCTTAGTATAAATTATTCTTATTTTAAAAATATAAGGGTTTGCTCTCCCAAATTTTTTTCTGAGTATAATTTCAAGAATATGAGTCTTTATTGTTGAGCGAACATGTATGATGGGACCTATCCCTTGTCTTGATAGAGTGTTTCCTTCTCTTATAATGAAGAATAGAGGTCGTGAAGGTTCGCGAACCACCGGTTGGAAATCATTGCGATGGAGCAATTCGTCGATCTGCAGTCTGCATATAGAATTACAGTATTCAAGAAGATGTGGAAAGCATTACGTCCAATGCAACTAGATTTTAGCAAATTACAAAAATAGTCTAGTGTTATTTATTTTAGAACAAGCTAGCTTTTATAAAGAATATTCTGTTTGTTGTAAATGAATAACAAAAAGTGGTTTCTTTTGTGACACACATCCAGCAACACAATACATATCAAAAAAGTTCTTCACAACGCCAACGTCTCGATTCGTCATTCACATATTGGGAGATAATTAATTGCTCTTCACCATTTGCGGTGAGGGGGTAATGCTAATAAAATGCTTATAAATTCCAGTGATTATGCAATACAACTTGTAACCTCATTAAGTTGCACAAAACACGACATAACAAAAAGGGCTGAACAAAAAAATGTATTATACATATACTCGTTTAATTTCATTTAATATTTTAGCAAATTGGCTGATTTTTTTCTTGTATTTTATCAAGTGGGCACCTGTTGTGTGTACTCGCTTTTTGTAGTCCTTAATATGAAATCAGTCGCAGACGTGTATATAGAAGACGAGCTATCTCTCCACGTATTTTTGCTCATATTGATCATACCTCTTTTGCTAATTAATTCGTTGAGAAATTTGAAGATACTGGTACCGTTTTCGTTCTTGTCAAACGCCATCACATTTCTAACGATCGGTGCCGTTTTTTACTACATATTCGAAACTCCACTACCGAGTATAAGCGAACGACCAATATTTCAAGACCCAAGGCGATTTCCTTTGGCATATGGAACCACCTGCTTTGCTTTCTCTGGAGTAGCTGTGGTGAGTGTAACGACTGTAACTTCACATATTCATGTACTTATTACTAGAGTTGCTCAATTTGCGCCAACCGCCAGTGGCGGGCGCATAAAAGTTTACACAAAAAAATGGTCAGAAATAAAATATAATATGTGCTCAAATACTTGCCGTCTTAAGAGTCTTCCGTGAAATCACAAAGTGAATAATGTCTGTTAAAAGCAACATCAGATATGTTTCCACAGTTGTTTCGGCAAACCGAGTGCGGCGTGAGGAAAAAGTGTGTTTATATGCAGAAAGCGAACGTTCTACATTTAGTGACGTTATATTTGCGTAATTAAAATAATCTTTGGAACAACTTAACGGTTCTGTTGACGCACCTTCACAAATTTGTCTTAATCAGAATCTTTCTCTTAAACACTTTCAAACCTTTCTACAACACAAACTTTTTTTGCGTCTTCTATCGCGCATAGCTGTGCGTGAACATGTTGCACTATTCGCAGAGATTCCACTAACGACACCGAAGGATTTTGTAATTTTTCTATTGCCTCTACTAGTCCGAAGTAATTGTTCTGAATAGTTTTTAAACCCGTTTTAACCTATCTTGAAATTTCGACTGGCTTTCCTTGATAGCCGCAACTTCCTTTGGATCGAATTTTAAAACCACGTTCTTAATATTCTCAAAATATTTATGATAATAAAACGCGGCCTGTAACCATGTTCCCCAACGTGTAAGAATAGGTTCTGGTGGCTCAGGCATACGGGGGCACAGTCTGTGAAATTTGCGAATACGTTTTGGGGATTTGACAAACACTGCTTTTGTATGCGCTATTAAAGCGTCTACCTCAGGATAACATGTTCTAGGTCAGGCATTTCTGCTATAAATTCTGTATTGGTCGTTTTCGCGACGTAGGCAACATTTTTAAAACAAACGTAGAACTACGAAATGGTATTTACGGCAGCGTACATGTATACACAACAGATCTGGTTGAGACTCGCAGTTATACTAGAGGGTTGTATCGAACCTCCGCCACTGCCCGTTGACGCTAGTGAACAATTCTACTTATCAATGTTGCGTAACACACTCAAGACAGCACTAAAGTCGTTTCTTTTTGCTGTTTGTATAAATTTGTGATTCCTAATATACCGAGTTAGGAATAATATATTCTTTGGTTCTAGGTTTTTGCTGTCGAAAATAATATGAAAACTCCCGGACATTTTGGTGGCTGGTTTGGAATATATAATAAATCCATAGCGATACTTTTAGTAGTATACATGGCACTTGCTTTTTTCGGATTCTGGAAATTCGGAGAAGAAACAAAGTCATCCATTGCATTGAACCTACCACCAGAGGCCATGTAAGTATCAAACGCACTTGGGAATATTGCAATTAGTATTATTTTGTGAAGGTCGATATTACAATCTCGGTTTGTTGAATAAATAGTGCGGTTCGACTTACAAACACGTAAAGCTCAACATGTGATATATATTGGCAATTCGTGCTAATGTTCACAGAGTGTACTAAATAATAATCACGATTGGTTTGTTGAAAGTAATAAGTATATATATTTTTTACAGAAATCGGTGTCTTGAAATTTCATTTCATTAAGTGAATTTAATTACGTAGATAAAATCAAGGAAAAATTTTCAGCATTCGCCAATGGAAGCCAATATATTCAGTAATTTGTGTATAGTTAGCACATAAGGATATGTCTGTCCAGATTTTGCAATATGTCTACAAAAAAGGTTCCTTCCCACAGAGACTCTGTGGTGTAGTTAGTAGTGCGACCGTCCGGCAAGATCGCAGCTTCGAATCCTACCAGTCGCGGTAAATTGAAATTTCATGTCATTGATTAAATTTAATTACGTCGATAAAATCAAGGAAAAATCGACTTGTCGGTATTCCCCGATGGAAGCCAATACATTCACATACATATTTACTTGTATGTCAAATTTTTGGTCCACAGAATGTATTATTTTGCAATAAACGTTAACAGAAGTACATTTCGTTATGATAATAAAAAACTGTAGTAGTAATAGATAATTTTGTAATTTCTAATTGCAAATTGTTGTTAAAGAAGTCAGATTTTATTTATCACATGCAATTCTTTCACTGCCATTGTAGTATGGGTCCTTAATCGGAATGAATTGTGTTTCGGAATTAAGTGTAGTTATTTTCTTTGTGAATAACTTCATATTTTTACTTGTACTAATGGTACATAGGTTGATCTAGTGATATCTAAAGCGAGGTCATGTCTCTGCACGGCATAGGTGTGCGCTTCCTTCAGTAAGTACAATACCAAAAAATAAGTAATAAATCGAACAATAATAACAGAACTAATAAAGAAAGTTGACACTTGACAGTCGATGCACCATCACAAATTTGTTTTAATGTAACATCTGAATCTTTCTTTAAATGCTCTCGAATTTTTCTAAAACGCGATTATATTTTGCGTCATGTATAGTGCGTAGCAGTATACGAGCCCCGTCCAGCTTCAGTTGGCCCACCCGATAAAATTTCAGTTATTAGCATATATTGAAGATCATTTAAACTAATAGAGGTATAATTCTCAATTTTTATTTTGCAAATAACAGTTTGAAAATATATTGCACAAAAATAACGGTACTGAACAACAATTGGAACTGATTAGGACTGAAAAAAGGAAAACTCAAATTTGTGATCTTAGATATAGCTCATTCTACCACTGAGTAACATCACTTTTATTTTTAATAACTGCTTCCACTCTTCTCGGCAAACTATTTACTAGATTCTGACACTCCTTTGCAGTGAAATTATCCCAAATGCTTTGGAGTCTTTTCTTGAGTTCTTACACAGTCCTGGCAGGATTGGTTCGCAACCTCTTTTTTATGATATGCTACAACGTCTCGATGGACGAAAGGTCCAGGCTACTAGAAACCCATTTTAGAACCGGTATTTCATGGTCTGAAAGCCATTTCATGGATCTTTTGGCAGTATGACATGCAGTATCGTCTCGCTGAAAAATTAAGTAATTTCCAGAAATCCTGCTCTCTCCCTGTTCTCTCTGCTATCGCCGACACAAACTTAAAATCGTGACTCGTCACTCCAATGTACACTATTCCACCTCTCCATATCCCGATTGCGATGGCCTCTAGCCCATTGTAACCTGCTTCGCTTCTTCTTTAAGGTCAATAACGGTGTTTCTTTTGCCTTCGCGAAGGAAAAAACGAATTATCTTTTCTACCTTAGGATTGAACTCTTGAAACTTACCTTGTAAGTACCAAAGCCAAGTTTTCTTGCTTCTAAATGACATGTAGACCTGCAAACACGTCTTTCAACAGCCTCACTCCAGAGTACACTCAACGGTTTCGTAGTTAGCACGCCTATTAGACTTGATAATTCTGGCCAAAGCTTATCTATCAGTGTCTGTTAATTTGGACTTTTTCACATATCGGGGCTTCTGGGCAGCTGAACCGTTTGATTTGTACATTTTTACAATATTTCGAACACTGTGTCTGGATATGCTGAGCAATATTCCGATGTCGCCGTTTGATTTTCCGGATTTGTGTAAATTAAT
This sequence comes from Dynastes maya, assembly GCA_029619315.2. Classification (NCBI taxonomy): domain Eukaryota; kingdom Metazoa; phylum Arthropoda; class Insecta; order Coleoptera; family Scarabaeidae; genus Dynastes; species Dynastes maya. Next base: position 12,500,217 of record JAROYE020000005.1, on the reverse strand, counting down.
GATAATTGATCGAATTTTTTCATCAATTGCCTTTACCCTGCCCATTATTGACAACAATTGCACTATCAATTTACTGTACTCCAATCGAAACATCAGTCACCGTCACTTCCGTCAAAAAAAGTGTTGTCTCCATAGTCGCCCTAATACTCATCGTTAGTAGTACTTGGATCATGGAACGCAAGAAAACTATATTTTTTTAATACTTTCGATTTTTTATGAGACAATACGCTCCATTGAACCCAGATCTCTCCTAAAGTCCTCTACATAGCATATTTTGTCTTAAATATTACATTGTAGCAGCTGGTTTTGCACCTTGAGCAATAAATGCCAACAACACTACAAATTTTGTGTGTGGGCAAACTGAAGCTGGACGGGGCTCGCATGTACTTCGTTCACTATTTGCAGTGACTCCACTAACGACAACGCTCTATTTTGTAATTGTTCTATTGCGTCATGTAATCCTTTATAGTTACGAATAGTTTGTAACTCTGTTTCAACGGAAATACCTTGAAATGTTGTCTGGCTCTCCTTAATAGCTGCAGCTTCAACAGGATTGAATTGTAGAATAACAGTTTTTACTTGTTTGAAATATTCAGCATAATAAGGAGCTGCCTGCAACCATTTTCCCCAACGTGTAAGAATCGGTTGTGGTGGTTCACGAATACCAGGACACTGTGCGTGAAATGATCGAGTTACCCCCAAAATCCTCTCGCAAGGTAAGTACTAATATATCTATATAAACCACATAAATATAGCGAGCATTACGTGACAAATACCCAGCGCCTCCACCACTTTTCGCGTAATGCTCGCTATTATGTGGTTTGTATAAATATATCAGTACTTACCTTGCGAGAGAATTTTGGGGGTAGCTCTTACAAAAATAGTACCAGACACTCTTCGCTTAACTTTATTTAGCTTAATTATACACAACTGTCTTGCATATCTTATCTCACTTCCATCTAACTTACAACTAAGTAGCTCATCGATCTATACGCCAGAAGACACATCGCATGCTGTCTCAGCGTCTATCTGACTTCCGGCGCATCGGCCGATGATCTAGATGATGCCACATCCTTTATCAGTGAAACTTTCCGTGGCAATATCCAGCCTGAGTATTGAATGTTAGCCAATATAACAATACTTAGATATGTAATGCAAGTAATCTCAGTACGCAAATGAATTTACTCTGACTCTAATGTATGGGCGCTGATGGCTAACGTTAAATACACTCTCTGTATATGTATCTGTATACTTTTTCTGCACATTTTTGCGTACTAAAAATTACTTCTGAAAATTACCAACTCTTTCAGTTTAACCCAAGCAGTAAATTCATTATATGGTTTTGCAATATATACATCATATGGACTTAATGGTTTTATTCCAATTCAAATGATATGGGATACTTATTTACTCAAGCACTTGGAAGGTAGTAAATGTTTGATAGCTTGGGAGTATCTACTTAGATTCTTTCTTGTTACGCTTACCGGTATGTACAACCATTATTTGACCTTACTTATTTTATTATTTTAGATATAGATTAAGATTTTATTTTGTAATTGACGTGAAAACTATTCGCCTCTGATCTTGTTTCCTGTCGCATAAGGATAGTATATTCAAAAAAGTAACAGGATTTATTCACATACTGTGTATCTGTAAGTTATGTTTTAATGGGTTCGCTCCAATACGCTTATAAAATCGTAAATTTCCTGTCCGGTACCTGCACAGTGCAAACGAAGTGTTCCAACTACGTTAAATACCGTACCTGGAACGATAATAATAGTGTTCCAACTTAACTTTGTATCGCACAAATATCAGTTACTGTCCTATCGGTACATCGTATCAAGCAAGAACCGTTTGTACTGACATGCGCAATGTGGTATCTGTATCAATAGAAAACATTAGTATTGCATGTTACATCCTCGTCTTTTCTTTCTCAATATCGATACACACAATTCCAAAAGCGTTCCAATATTTACGACACCATTTACTAATTCACAAACGATGTACCGTCACTTTCATAAAAATCTGGGACAACTCTTATGAGGTCATTTTAATGTTTTTCAATCTTGTGACAATGACTTGTCCATTTACGATTGGCACTGGCAGACAATTTGACATATTTTTTCATAGTTTACAAAAGACATGTTTAAAATGGGTAATGTCATAATAGTATCCCATGTCCCAGATTTTTATGAAGGCGATGATACATCTGACGCACGCGTAATAATCGATGTGTGAACTGATACGCGCACCGTAGAGAAATCGGTGGTTGGAACGAACTTAAGACTTCATTGGAAATTTATTGTATATATGTACCTACCTAGAAATTATAAGGAGTATAGTAATTATGAAATCTAATACAAGGAAATAGAAATTAAATTCAAGTTTATACTTGTTAATTTCGGATGGATTGTTGGTCTTCCATTTAAACCCCGTTAGTTGGACCACTACAAAGCACGCTAACAAGATGGGTATGACTAAGCTGGTTGCAGAGTGTCATAAAAGAGTTATTTCGTAAATTATATTATCTCTTAAAAACAGAAACATTTTTTGCGTCTTCAATCGCGCATAGCTGTGCGTGAACATGTTGCACTATTTGTAGAGATTCTTCTAACGGCACCGCAGGATTTTGTAATTTTTCTATTGCATCTGCTAGCCCGAAGTAATTATCGTGAATGATTTTTAAATCCATTTTAACCTGACTATCTTGAAATTTCGACTGGCTTTCTGGATAGCGGCAGCTTCCTTTGTATCGAATTGTAAAACACGTTCTTAATATTGTCAAAATATTTATGATAATAAAACGCGGCCTGCAACCATGTTCCCCAACGAGTTAAAATAGGTTCTGGTGGCTCTGGTATACGGGGGCACAGTCTGTGAAATTCGCGAATACGTTTCGGTGATTTGACAAATACTGCTTTGGTATGCGCTATTAAAGCGTCTGCCTCAGGATAACATTTTCTGATACTATCCGTCACAAGATTGAGAGCATGAATTTTACACGTAATGTGTAACAAATTAGCAGAATGCTTTTTAAGAGGCCGGCCTACAGAAAGCATGTTTGCAGCACCATCACTCACTAACATCAAGAGTTGGTTTGTTGAAAGTTCAAACTTGTCCAATGTATTTAACACTAACTTTGAAATTACTTCGGCAGTACACTGTTGTATTCGTTTGGAGACTAATAGAATTGAAGGTGCTGATTGATGGGGTTCTAATTTGCGTGCCATTACATTAAGAACAGAATGTTTCTTCCGATCTGTTGTTTCGTCGACACATAACCACAATTTTTGATCTTTCAACTCCGATTTTATTTTTTGTTCAATATGTTCGCGCGCAGATAGCACAATTCTTCGTAACGATCTTCGACTTGGTAATTTGCACTCCGAACAGTTATTCCAAAAGCAGATAAATGGTTCCTTGTCTAGTAAATTAAACAGTATATTACATGCGATAAACGTAACGCATAAATTAAATATAAATTTTTCATTGTCTCGTGCGCAATTTCTTTTTGAGACATGCTTTTCACTATTTACGTGTCGTAGACAATGTTGTCTGGACCAACACATTAACGGGATTTTACAGATTACACATTTAATTTTAGCGCCTTCATATATTAAGTCTGAAATTTCTGCAATAAATTTTCGAAGTTTGTCCGACCGCGGTCGTTTTGCTGACGAAATCATAATTTTTCTAGGACAGATAAACAATTGCGCAAATGACCGGCAGCGAAAATGTCCGTACTGCTCCGCAGACGAAGTAATACTACCGTTCCTCTCGGTCCGAACTGATTCTACGCCAATGCGCGGTACCGCTCGTGGCCAGCGTTATTTATTATTCATGGTATTTGCACATTATGGAACTTAAATATTTGTCTGTTGCCAGTACTATCATCATAGACTCCAATTTAATGGGCCAGTAAGTTTTTTAGCCTTCAACAGAATTTCGCAATGCAATATTTTTGCTTTAACGTGAACAATATATTTTCTCTATTGAAAAACGCATCACATCGAAGGACTCCCATACATCCTATAAATACTGTATCACATCTAGTCTTGAATTCCGCTAATAAATGTATATGTATATATATACATAAAACTTGTGTTTTGTGCTCTAACATTTGTGTTAAATACAGAATTTTACAAAAACTGAAGAAAATTTAAAATAAATAGACCGCGTATTCTACTACCGATAGTTTCCGGTATGTCTACGAGAGGCGTCAAAATACAGGTCCACTTACATGGCCAGAGTTGCCTTATTGGTAGGGCTCGGTAACTGGAGAGCAATCGCAGCGGCGGTGTATCTGTGTTTAGGTGGCCGGGGAGGGCTGGTCGATTATGATACGGGAGTAAGATAGTTTGTAAAGTGTGCAAAATACATTTGATGTCAAATAAGAAGTGGAAAATGCGAACATTCTTTAAAAATACAAGAATTAATAATTCGTAATTTTGTTACTTGTATATAATTATTTCAATGGTGCCAATAGTATTATTAGAGGAACAGGTGTAAGAAAAAGAAGTAGTTGTAGTATTTTGTAGCAGCAGTGTAAAGTTATTTATAATAAACGCAAGAAATACAGTACATTGCTTCTTTTATTTTCTAAATCTCACCAAAAAGCATTTTTAAATAAAGTATCATATCACACATGTTTTAAAGTGTTGAAAATCGTTAAAAATTCAAGAAATATTTGTTGTTTTAAACCTTACTTGCTAGCTTGGCACTGGAACACTGAAACAGTTCACTAAAACCCCTTACCACAACACTTACCTCGTACTGGACGCACGTTTCGATAGCTAAGCTATCATCATCAGAGTTCAGTCTTGCTGCTGATGATGATATCTCAACGTCGAGAATGTGCGCGCTCGTTTTTAAGCATGTGTGGAAACGACCCGAAACTGATTTTGAAGTCCATTGTCACAGGAGATGAAACAATCGTTCTGTATTATGATTCTCTATTCAAAAAGGAATCGATAGAATGGCGGCGACCCGATAAACCTCGTCCCAGAAAGGCGAAAGTCGTTCAATCCACAAAAAAGGATGGCCACAATATTCTGGATTGTGAGTGTATTTTACTCATTGACTTTAAAGAGAGGAATACAATTGTCAACAGCACATATTATGCGTATTTGCTGCTTAAATTGAGGGACAATATTCGTACAAAACGTCAAGGAAAATTGACAAAAAGTGTTCGATTAGAGCACGACAATGTACTCGTTTATACCGCCGCCATTTCACAAGCTGCCATTCACGAATGCGGCTTTCAAGAATTGGAACTTCCACCCTATAATTCGAACGTGGCTCCAAGTGATTATTATTTATTTTCTCATTTAAAGAAAGACCTTAAGGGTCGTTTTAAGAACGATAGTGAGTAATACAATATTTTGAGGGAAAAACTTTAGATTATTTTTACAAGGGTATAGAATTATTAATTGATCGCTGTAATAAATGTATTGAAGTTAGCGGAAATTATATTGAAAAATGAAAATTGTTATATTTTACCAAGTTTATTTTTTCTATATCAGGTCGAGAATTTATGAAGCCTACCTCGTAAGTGATACTATTTATATGTTCTATTATATTTTATATCCAAATATATATGTTGAAATTACACATATACGTGTAATTAATCGGCAATGACTCGTAGCGATATTGTCCGTATAATTGTGAGTTGAAAATCTTAATATGAAATTTTTGTAAACGTCTTTGTTTGGCCACAGGATAAATTTTTGTAATTCAGAATTTTGGCAACGTTACATGACGTTTAATTAAATAAGACTATTTATTGATTCAACAAAGTCAATTAAAACAAAGATAGTAAATAGTAACCATGATAACGAACATTTTAAAGAATTATTATGACAAATTTTCAAAATGAAAACCATTAACTTCGATACAGCGTTGAAGTTTTCGAGGAATAGTATTTTTGACTGATTGTAACATTTCAGGAGTAATTAGCTGGACGGCTGCGTTAATTTTGTTCCTCACGTCTTGTTGAAGATGTTGTAGAAATCCTCAAACAAAGAAATCGAGGGGATTAAGATCTGGGAGATCTCGCAGGCCATGCAATGGGGCGATTATTGGCAATAATTCTGTCCCAAAAATGTCCCTGCAGCCAGATGCGTACGGCACGTGCATTATGAGCAGGAGCTCCGTCATGCATGTAATACATGTTTGGTCTTAGCACTAAAGGTAAATTGTCTAACATTTCTTCTAAGACATTTATGTAGCCTTCAGCATTTAATCTATTTTGAATAGATATTGGACCAATAACCTGCAAATTTATAATTCCAAGCCAAACATTAACAGAGAATTTACGTTGATGTCCAAATTCATGAATTGCCTGAGGATTTTCGTCTGTCCAAAAATGCGTATTGTGAATGTTAAAACAACCGTCTCTTGTAAATGTGCATTCATCTGTCCATAAATTTTTTTGTAAATAATCTGGTTGTCTATTTATTAGTGCCATCATTCTATTGCAATAATTTACTCTAGCAACGTTATCTTCGAGATATAACGGTTGCACTTTTGTTGAATGGTATGGCCGCAGAAGATTCTTAGTAAGTACAGAATGTACAGTGCTATTGGACATATTAAAAGTTCTACCAATTTCTCTCGTGCCAAGTTGAGGGTCTTCGTACACAGCTTCCAAAATACGTTCTTCAACATCCACTGTGCGTCGAATCCTTGGTGTTCCTGCATTATTACGCATAGATACAAATGTACCTGTTTCTCTTAACCGAGTATCCAGTCTTCTAATTGTATTGTAAGAAGGCACACGACGATTTGAATATCTCACTCGATATTCCTCTACGGCTGCATAAGCGTTTTCATTACAGAAGCCAAATACCATGTACATGTCGGCAATAACACAAAACCAATAACTTAATTATAGCAAAAGTGAAGTACAATGGATGTAATGTTCTACTTTGACACTTACAAAAATGACAACTAACAATCAAAAATAGTTATGTTAATTTTTATAAATACATATTACATTATTGTCAGATCTATTTTTTTATAATTTTCCCTAAAAAAAAAAATTCTAAATTCTGAATTAAGTAATGAAACGGTAACGAAGTTCTAACATTCTTTACCAATGACTTCCTCAATGTCAATAATTGACAAAATCCCCAAACATTGAAAGATTTATCTACTTCTAATATTCTAAATTCTGAACTTTGTTGAGCCGGTGTAACCAAACGAGGATTTTTATAAGATTTTTATATTAGGATTTTCAACTCAAAATTATGCGGACAATATCACTACGAGTCCATTTTCCGCCAATTATCGAACACCCGGTATAGTAAGATGCGCAAGCGCACTATATTATTAAACAGTACAGTTTACCAAGCGGACACTAAGTGGTATCATAAGTTTCATTAAACGTTCTTAGTTGTCGTTTTTGCATTTTTATTCTAGTCGTGACTACTCCACCTCGTAAAAGACAACAAATACCAACACGCCCAATAATGTATTTTCCATTACAATTTTATAGATATTAGTTTTTAGCTGAATGTTGGTACGTTCGATTTAGTTTAGATTGATTCGTCAGTTATTAGTAATAACTTATTATGTACTCATTGGTACACTCAAAGAATTGTACCCGGTAGCACTGCTTTAGAGGTTATTCTATGACTCGATGTTGTTCGTGTATTCTGACCCTATGAAAAGGTTTTTATTTTATAATTTTCTACTGACCCTAAGAGTGTATCGATTTTTTAGAAGGGCTCTGTATATAAAAGTTATTACCGATAAATTCCATCCAACCGATAAGTTCTCAAAAACAATACTAGTTTTTAGATTTTGATTTAATTTTAATATTAATCTTTGATAAGTCAAATATTAACTAATGTAATTTTAAATACATATATAACCGAAATTGTAATTCATTTTTCTGCTGGTACAATGTGATTAATTGCTAGGTAGAAAGTATCCATACCGATTAATTCTACTAATCGATTTTATAAGCAGTAAGCAGTTATCAAACGGTAACTGGGCATAGCGAATCCTAGTGCTGTACAGAATCTGATATTTAGAAGTAATATTCTGTTTGTTCCTGAAAATCCGTAAACTGAATGATCTCCATAATCTATTTTTATATTCAGCATAGTGACATGATTTTTTTTAGTTAGCAAAACTACAAATGAGACCAACTATATGTAATCAAATATGATTTTAATTTAGTGTTTATTACATTAACCTTTTTCCTATTTACTAGTTTTCCTTACCGCTACTGTACCAATGCTTGGTTTGGTTATTTCCTTATTTGGAGCAATAACACTATCACATCTATTGTTTATCTTCTCTGCTCTTTTGGATATGTGCGTAAGGCATCCAGACAATTTCGGTCGTTACAAAATTTACAAAGCGCGAGATATTTTCTTTATTGTTTACGGACTAACTGGCTTAATAACTGGAGTATCTGTCGGACTCCATGAAATGGTATTAGAATATAGAAAGAAATATGGAGGTTAAAATTTCTTTATATTGGAGATCTGTGAGAAGAAAAATTTTGTTATATATTCGCCTATTATGTAATGAAATTTGAGAATAAATTTTTGTATAAATTGGCTTTTAGATTACTTGCAAATATCTTGATAGGCAAGTAGGTTTTCTGGCAGAAAGTATAGTAATATCTTTGAAGTTAAATTATAAGAGAAAATGGGAAAAGAGTTGAATTGAATTTGTTGCATTCAATGCTAAATAATCTATCTCTATTTTAACGTTACATTTATATAAAAAATTAATGATCAAAATCAATCATAAATGTTGTAGCAGTTTAGTATTTAATATACATGTTGCTCTTACCGCTTTTTTACCGAAAAGTAAAATGGCGGCGTAAGTATTTCGAAAATCATCAGTATAAGTTTCGGTCACGATTAGTTCTCGAAATTCGGCTAACTGGCAACGTTACACCCTGTATAGTTTTACAATAATTTTGATTTTTTAAAATTCGAGAACGAGCGTGTACGTTTTGTGTCCCTTTTGTGCTGATTTGCATCGTAAAAGTGTTATTTGGAACTCGTCCCGTTCTCGAGATATTCGAGATTGAAAAGTGAGGGCCAACTTCACACCCTCCTACCATCACTTTTTAAAAATTGTACCAAGCTATCGTTTTGTGTCCGTTCTGTTGTACTGCAATTAGTGTGTTTTTTAACTGCACGAACAGTGACTCGAGTACTCGAACAACGCAAAATGCGTTTTATAATTCGTTCTAACACGACTGCGCAGTGATTTAAAATTGACTAACGTATACTTCATTCATTGTAAGACTGCAGCGATAAAATAGATAGGCGAAAAATTCCTGGCTTGTGATTGGCTAATAGACGAGGCAATTTCACATACACAAAAAACATTTTATTCAGTGGTATTCAGTAAATGAAATTAAGTAGGATAAAACGAAATATCACCGATATCTAATGTCATTTGTCAAACATCTTTGTTGGCTTTGGTTTTGTATTTATTGCTTTTTATTGTCGTTCGGTGTGTTTTTATAAGCAAATTGTCGCAAAATGGTTCTTTTTAAAGCTCTACTTGCTACTGTTGAACATTTGAAGGTAATAATTATATAAAATGATACAGATAATATAGTATTTGTTACAACAGTTTTGATATGGCTGATAAAGAGGTATTTAACCCACTAGCAGGGCCATCAAAGAATTCTCCGGGAAAGCATGTTAACAGTAAACAAAGGTTTATGGCTTATAATTTGTATCTGGACCTTAAGCAGGACAATTCAAAGTCGGCAACAAAGCAGCTTGGGCTAGGTGAAAGAACAACGTGGGATATTGTAAAAGAAATGGATATCATGGGACTTGTTAGTTCACCCCCTAAAAAACGACATCGTCATACAATATATGATTCTTTAGACGAAACGTAAAAGTCAATAATTAGAAGACCCGTGCGTTCCTTTTCCTTGAAGAATGAATTACCAACATGCATAAAAATATTGAGTGTAAATATAACATATACATTTATCTTACATTTATATCACCTTACCAAATCTTATAGGTTCTTAATGCAGACGATACTTTGACCATATTAAAAAGAACAATATTATGGAAAATCTTTAAGTTGAAGTTTAAGTGGATAAAGCGAAGTCGAAACAGTGTTTTAATGGAACGGCAAGATATTGTATTATGGATACGTCGATATTTAAGCAACATCAGGAAATTTCATGCAGATGGTAGAAAGATATATTTCTTAGACAAAACTTGGGTTAACGCAGGTCATACAAAACGAAAAATATGGGAAGACACCACAGTACTTAGGAGAAGACAAGCATCTGCGGAAGGGGTTACCACGGGACTGAGGAATCCTGCAGAAAAAGGGAAACGTTTAATTATATTGCATATTGGTAGCGATGATGGTTTCGTTGAAAACGGTCTCCTCTTTTCCGAATCGAAGAAAACAGGAGATTACTATGATAACATGAACAGCGAAGTGTTCACTGAGTGGATGAGACATATACTACCTTTTCTTGAACCAAACTCTTATTGTCATGGACAATGCTTCTTACCACTCAGTCAGAACCGAAAAATTGCCTACCTCTGCCTGGAAGAAGCAAGAATTGATTGAATGGCTTCTTGCGAATGAAATTGGTGCTGACAATACTGTATTAAAGGTTGAGTTACTTGAACTTGCAAAAATATATATTGTTGATGATCCTATTACATATGTTATCGATCAAATGTATTAGACAGTGGTCATACAATTTTAAGATTGCCTCCATATCACTGCAACCTAAACCCCATTGAGCTTATATGGGCACAAGTGAAACATCATGTCCCTGCTAACAAAACTTTTAAATTATCCGAGGTCAAAACGTTGCTAATTGAGGGGCTAAACATTGTAGGTAATGATGCATGGAGAAATTGTATCAAACATGTTATCGAAGAAGAGAATAAGATGTATCAACTGGATAATATCATTGAAGATATGATTGAAGAATTTATCAGCAATGATGATGTATTAGCAAATACATCATCATCATCAGACCTGTCATCAGAATCTGAATAATCATTCGTATGTGTATTAAGTTAATCACATTTGCATAATAAATTGAAATTATCTGTTCATCTTGTTCATACTATCACATTTATATATTTATTTTATGTATACATTAGTTATTTTATAAATAAAATGCTGAGACTAAACAAATCTTTTTTTATTTCAAATATTAAGGGGAGAAAACTATATAAATTTGTAATACGTGCAAAAGTTTATTGTATGATATTTGTGTTTTCAATTAACGCCAAATGTAATCCCATTTATTTACTAATACTTAAACAAAGCTCCAACTATTCCAACAAATCAAACAACCGAAAGATATATTTATATTGAAATTGATTTCAGAGATGTGTTCACTTGTTTTATTTTATCACATCATAATATAACCATAACATATCGCACATAAAATATAAAGAACTATAATTTCATGCGATATTACACTTTGCTATTTACTACAAAATGATAACCAAACTTTTAACGCTTACGACGCTGTCAATTAACAATTCGAATTCACTGCTGTTTTCCTATCCGGTATATTTCCTTGGTGTAATATGGACGCCGATCGTAGCGCTATCTACTGCACTCTTAACGTGAATGAAGTATAGTTCGATTAGTCGCTTGATTTCGAGCACCGAGTAGCGAGGTGATGCGTGAAAATAGTGCATGTAAACATAATCTAAAATTTTATATAAATTCCCTGGAATATTATAATCATATTACAATGGATGGATACAATTCCGCTTATTGCAAATTGCAAACTCCAAATACGGATGAAGAAAGTTGGATTGTAATTAACAGCCACAATTGCTTAAATGGTCAATATTTGGCTATCAGTGAAAATAATATAATTTGCTTTGAAGAAGGTATGTAACTTTCTTGTCTAAGGTTCAAATTATGATTAAACATTGCAAACTGAGATCATTTTTGGGATGTCTGCGATTTCTTTGTTGTAACTTTGAAACAACTTAATTAATAAATTCATAGTAGTTTGCGTCATCCGAAAATGAGGTTTGGAATTATCATCCAAATAGTAGACAACTAATGCTTTGTAACCGTAGATACGTTCATATCGTTTACGTTGTTTCATAATAATTCTAATAACACTGGACAACAAATTTTAGTTTATTTGTTGTATCTTGTTTGAAAAGTGCATTTTTTTGTTAATTTTGAGGCGCTGAATACAAAAATGACAATGAAATTAAAAACTTAGGTGCAGTTTTCAAGAACAAATTTTTTTATTTTATTTTTAACAACATAATAAAAAATAGATACTTTTACACTTTTAGAGTCACTAAATGCGCCGTCTTGTTGCTATTCTTTTGTGAATTGTTTCTGGAGCATCTCTAACAAGAGTCCATCTGTAGTCGGCAAGCATGGAAACATTCCAATTTCCTTGGCACCTTTTCTCCATTCTTGATACATCCTTACAGGTCCGCACTTTCCAGGAAAAAAGTCCAGGTGTGTGTAGGAAATGGATCTTTAGAGACATACTGCAACCCATTTTTTGATACGATGACAGCATATTTTCAATAAGAGTAACGTAATTGTCTGCTTTTTTATTTCCCAAGAAATAAGTAACCACGAGGCGAAAGTCATTCCAAGCATTTTTTTCAATATCTGTTAGAGTGCTGTCAAAATCTTCGTCTTTCAGAATATTTCGAATCTGTGGCCCAACAAAAATACCTTCTTTAATTTTTGCTTCACTTAGCCTTGGGAATTTCTGACGCAGGTACTGAAAAGCTGGCCAATCTCTATTCAGTGCCTTAACAAAGTTTTTCATTAGGCTCAATTTGATGTGCAGTGGTGGCAACAAACTCTTTTTGGAGTCTACCAATGGCATATGTTGTACATTCTTTTGACCTGGCTCTAATGACTGTCGAACAGGCCAGTCTTGTCTTTTGTAATGAAGTGCCTTTGCACGACTGTCCCATTCACACAAAAAACAGCAAAACTTGGTATAGCCTAGCTGCAACCCAAGTAAAAGTGCAACAGCCTTTAAGTCGCCACAGATCTGCCATTGGTGCTCATTGTATTTTATGCTTGTCAATAGGTACTTCATATTGTCGTATGATTCTCTCATGCGAACGTCATATCCAACAGGAATAGACGGTAGAATATCTCCAATATGCAATAGTACTGCCTTTAAACTGAATGTTGAACTGTCTATAAACAATCTCCATGCCTCTGGCTTGTAGTTTATATTTAAAACCGCCAATAAACCGCCAATGTTATTGCAGAAAACCAAGTTATTTTCCATGTAAAAAAATAGTACTAGGCCTTTATGGTGATTCCGAAAAACACATACCGAAACATCGTCTTCTAATAGGTTCCACTGCCGCAGTCTTAATTCTAGTAACTCTGCCTTACTTTTTGGAAGTTTTAGATCTCTCACGAGATCGTTTAATTCTGACTGGTTTATTTTGTGCGGTTGGCGGTTTGACGTGCTTGGTGTGAAATCAGGAACTCTTGATGTTGATGGCATATCTTCTTCATGACAAATCGCTGTATCGCTATTGTCTGATTCGTAAGTGAATGTTCCTGGGGGTTCTGAAATAGGAAGTTGGTATATTTGGATACTTGATTTTTTCTTCTTGAATATACCTGTGCCTTGCCCAACACGAGGTATCATGCAGAAATAGCAATCATTAACATGATTTGTAGGCTCTCTCTAGACAATTGGGACAACAAACCGCATAGATCGTTTATATTAACCAGTTCTCAGACTGAACGATATACGCAGTATTGCGCCAAGTTCTGACCTTTCGATGTTTGTTTCACTCAGAATTTCAACACTATGATTAGCTATACTTTAGATCTGTTGACGTCGCGATTGAGTATTGGATTCAACATGTAATATTCGTTGTGGCGTTCCAATGTTTGTTCGGTTTGAATACCTCCTATTTTGCTAACTGGTACAACCAAGAATAGTAAGGTTTAGTCGATTTTATTTTAGATACATTTTGGCTGTTGTCCAGTGTAATCAATGAAAGATAAAGTAGTTCTGCGCCTTCGTACTTTCACGTTGTTACCATACAATTGACGAGTTTGTGCGAGAAGTAAACAAAACAAGTCCTCACTGTTTATATTTATATTTCTAGAAAATTGTATAATAATAATAATCATAAATAAGAATGCTATTCTATTAGTTCACCAGTAATTATAAATCTTGCGTATCAAACTTGAAACGGTTACTTATTTAAAGGTGCGTTTTAGCGGCTTTGCAAAGCTCGTTAGCATCGCTCAGGTTGGTTTGTTTTCTGTATATGGTCTTAGCGAAATTTTTATATTCGACGAACGGAACGTTTCAAACGAGAACAACGTAATCTATTAAATTATCCTAAGAAGATTCTTTTTGAAGTAGTCATGAATCGATAACGAAAGAAAGTACCGTGTCTATCTATTTATATTTTTCGTTTTTAAAAAAAGCGAAAACGCACAAAATTATTTATTAGAAATAAAGAAGTGGAAGATGCATTTAATAATTTAAGTACACAAATGCGACTTTACGAAACAGAATCTTTCATTAATTTAACACAGAGTGAGGTTATGTTATTGAAATCTATGACATTTGCGGCAATCGCTCGGCTCGTGCGGTTACAAAAGTTTGACCAACTTTTGTACCTGCGCTAAGCGCTGCCGAACACGTGGTTATTTGGAGTGCTGTGACATTACCTCCGATACATAAAGTCTGAGCGCTTTGACGTCAGCTGGCTGTAACGTTTTTTGTAGGTCGTCGATCAGTCACATGTTCAGATCGTTTCTTTCGTTTTGAATTGGTTTATCCAAATTATATTGGTTTTATTTTAAAAAATACTGTGTAATGATATTTCCGCACTTTGTTGGTGATACCTGTAATGTTGTTCTAGTGTTGTATAAGCGAAAAAACCTTTTCTGAAACAATAAAAACGGGATAATCTAAAACTGTGGCGTTGACTATTTTGTATGTTTTGTTTTTGAGTTACACTTTGTAAAAGAAGATATTATTTGTTCTTCAACAGCTACAGATTCAAGGACCGGTGAAACTATAACTGTAAGTTTAAAAAATCCTAGGCTTAAAAAGACGCTATTCCAACTCAATTCCCTAACTGTTGTTTTTAAATGTGTGTAATAAACGTTCTGTTTTAATACAATTAAATTTCCACTAATTTACTGATATTATAATATATAATCAACCGAAACGTAAATGTTACAATATACAAATTAGTGTATATAAAAACACCACATAACAGGAAATTAAAGACCCTGGTTAAATAGCATGTCTGTAAATTTTCTCGAGAAATTGAACAAAATTTCAAATAAAAAAAAAATTAAAAAATCGAACTACACTAGGTCTTAACCTTAAGTTTCCATTTCCACTGCAAATGTTCCTTTATTGGCGCTACGCGTTATGTAAGATTCCATTTATTTGGTATTCTGTTTATTAATTTTGACATGTACATAGTTTACCAGTTTTATCATCTTTCTAGTCATCAATTTTAATTTCTCTTTGCTTCTGAATATAAATAGAATATCGTCCACATATGCCGAACAATGGTGACCCAGTTAAATAGGTTTCTGTTTTTATTTACCCACTCTCCCTTATTACTTTTCTTAGCGCAATATGGAAAAGAATAGAGTATGGTTGACAGCGGTTGTTCCTATCTAAGATTTTCTTTTACGTGAATCTCCTCTGACATCTGCCAATTAAATTTTATAGCACATATCCCTTTCATTGCCATAATAGTTATTCTGTTAATTTTAAGCGGATTGCGTTTCTTACTTATTTAGAAATAACAAAGTATTCAAACTGGTTCATTCCATATATTTATTTCTCGAATGCATAAAGTTGTTATTTATATGAAAACTATTTAACGGTACGTATGAATAACTTATCCATGTGATTTGCTACTATATTCTGTCAATTATACAGAATACCAACTTACTATCTCAAATAACACTTGTATTGAATATGCGGCAACGTTTAGTTCTATCTCCATAAGATTTGATTTAAACGTGAAACAGGCTGTATATCGTTTTGTAGTTTGACGATGTCAGAAATGTCAAGAAACGTATTACGTTGTGGTATAAGTAAAATGAATAAAAATTAGTAAAAAGGGATTGCAATGGAGGAGAAACCACAAACGGAACCATCTAGGTATATAACGCGTTGTAGTTTAGTATAATTAACAAATAAAATTTTATATTTTCAGAAGTGAGAGCGATGATTATGATCCATATACGGCCCGAAACGTACCAAAATCGACAAAGTAAAAAGCATTTAAAGCGTTTTTCATACTTTAAAGCTATTAGTTTTTCAGTGATATCGAATCAATGATACATATTATTAAAGGCATTCTAGGAACAGGTATATTGGCGATGCCGGAAGCTTTCAAACATTCTGGATTATTACTAGGATTAATTGCCACCCTTGGAAACTGTTTTCTTTGTACCTACGCAATACATGTTTTTGTAAGTTTCGGTTTTCTTATTATTTATGCATAAACTTTTGTCTCTCTGTACCTACAAGGGTAGTCTGAAAAGTTTTCAGTCTAACACAGAAACAACGATGGAACAGTCTTCGCCCTTTTCGGAGCCGATTCATCCTTCGCAGTCCACTGTTTCGACTGTGCCTTCGCTTCAAGAGTATATTGGTGTATCCAAGATTCATCTGCAGTTATTAATCGACGCTAAAACTCCGACTTGTTTGGCTTAAACCGCTTCAATAGTGCGTTGGCGGACGTTTTTGGTCCTGAGTGAGCAAGTGCAACACTCAACGCGCGATTAGCTTTTTCATGCGCAAATATTCAGTCAATATATTACAAACACGTTCTTTCGAGATGCTCACAGCCTCTGCTCTCTAACATTAATACGTCAGTCGTCTAGCTCTAGCTCAATTTGGTGAACTTTTCCGATGTTATCGGTAGTTTTTGTCCGTCCCGAACGTTCATAGTCATCCAAGTTAGTACAGGCACGTTTAAATTCAGCTGCCCAAAATTTCACTGTGGCAAGTGGTGGAAAGCTCCCGTAAACAGCGACCATCTCAGCTTTAATTTGCATAGTCTTATTGTCGTTCAAATACTAGAATTTAATGACGGCCAGATATTCGATTTTCTCCATTTTTAGTATTTTTGGCGAGCAACGCCATATTGAGATTTGTAACTTGTCAGACTACCCTCGTATGTTATCCCCAATACCTACATGAAGAACAGGATATTATTGCGCTCATAGGTCACAGTGTTCATTTAACTGTATCGGGAATAGTAGATCTTCTATAATTACAGAGAGATAAATAGTGGAACTGTTCTATCCCTTGCTTTGCAGCATTTAAAATTTACATATTATTTTAAGTTTTTTAGTTTTAATAAATACAGTTACATGATTTTTATACGTAAAGGGTTACGTAGACAAAAAGGTTTTATGTATGCATATTGTGTATTAATGAGATTTACTTGAGTGTTGAATAAACCACAAGGTATTTAATATTTTTTTAGTTGCACGCGCGTCAACAGGCAGCGGCGTTGTTTCGATTAGGCCTCGGGTTCCACTAGAGCTATTGTATGTAGATGTTTGCTGTCGTAAATACTTTCGCGTAGTTGTTAAATAAAAATAAAATAATGCGTGCTCAAACACTTACTATTTTAAGAGTCCTCCGTGAAATCGCAAAGTGAATAATGTCTGTTAAATATCTGCAACATTAGATATGTTTCAACAGTTGTTTCGACAAATCGAGTGCGGCGCGAGAAAAAATGTGTTTATATGCAGAGAACGAACGTTTTACATCCAGTGACGTTATATTTGCGTAATTAAAATATTCTTTGAAACAACTTAACGGTTCTGTTGACGCACATTCACAAATGTGTCTTAATGTGCCAAAATCAGAATCTTTCTCTAAAACACTTTCATATTTTTCTAGAACACAAACATTTTTTGCGTCTTCTATCGCGCATGTTGCACTATTTGTACAGATTCCACTAACGACACCGAAGGATCTTGTAACTTTTCTATTGCCTCCGCTAGTCCGAAGTAATTGTTGTGAATAATTTTTAAATCCGTTTTAACCCGACTATCTTGAAATTTCGACTGGCTTTTCTTGATAGCGGCAGCTTCCTTTGGATCGAATTGTAAAACCACGTTCTTAATATTCTCATAATATTTGTGATAGTAAAATGCAGCATTTAACCAAGTTCCCCAACGTGTAAGAATAGGTTCTGGTGGCTCAGATATACGGGGGCACAGTCTGTGAAATTCGCGAATACGTTTCGGGGATTTGAAAAACACTGCTTTTGTATGCGCTATTAAAGCTTCTACCTCAGGATAACATTTTCTGATACCATCTGCCACAAAATTGAGAGCATGAATTTTACACATAATGTGTAACAAGTTAACAGAATGCTTTTTAAAAGACCGGCCTACAGAAACCATGTTTGCGGCACCATCACTCATAAACATCAACAGTTGGTTTGTTGAAAGTTCATACTTTTCCAATGTATTTAACACTAACTTCACGATTACTTCGGCAGTACATTGTTGTATTCGTCTGGAAGCTAATAGAATTGAAGGTGACGATTGATGCGGTTCCATTTTACGTGCCATTATATTAACGACCGAATGTTTTTTACGATCTGTCGATTCGTCCACACATAACCACGTTTTTTTTTCTTTCAACTCCGATTTAAATCTTTTTTCAACATATTCACGAGCAGATGGCACCAGCCTTCGTAACGATGTCCGACTTGGTAATATGTATTCCGAATAGTTATTCCAAAACAAGACAAACGCTTCCTTGTCTAGTAAATTAAACGGTATATTACATACAATAAAAGTAACACATAAATTAAATATAAATTTGTCATAGTCTCGTGTGCAAGTTTTTTTTGAAGCATCACTGTTTACGTGCCGTAGACAGTCCCTTTTGGACCAACTCATCAACGGGACATTACATACTACACATTCAATTTTAGCGCCATCATACGTTAAGTCAGAAATTTCGACTAAAAATTCTCTAACTTGGTCCGCCTTAGGTCGTTTGCGCGACGTACGCAACATTTCTAAACAACACGTACCGCGCTAATGGAAGGTCGAAGCTACACTGAGGCTTGTATGTAACCGTACAGATACGACGCAGCTGCCTGTTGGCGCGCGTGGCCAACTCTAGTGATCAGTAGAGATATTATTCACTTTGCGATTTCACGGAGGACTCTTAAAATGGCAAGTGTTTGAGCACGCATTATTTTATTTTTATTTAACAACTACGCGAAAGTATTTACGAGAGCAAACATCTACACACAATAGCTCTAATGGAACCCGAGGCCTAATCGAAATAACGCCGCTGCCCGTTGGCGCGCGTGGCCAACTCTAGTAATAACATAACCAAAGAAAAATTAGTAGATTTTGTTATTGTCGGTAGTGCAAACACAGTTAAAGTACAATGACGTGGTCAGGCCCTATTGTTAATGAGCTGCATTATACAGGGTGAGTTATCTTCGACGGTTCGGAAGATTGTGTTTTGTGAATAGAGATTTTTCAAAACGATTTTTTTTCTTGTAATGAGGTCTGATTGTGAACATGGTTTAAAATTATATTAAAACCTACACCCCTGGGGCACTTTCCAAGTCCCAACCGTATTTCAATGGCTGGACAGTATTTGAAAAAACGTATGTGTGAAATCTGTATGCGATAGTTCCTGGACGACCGACGATATTAACAATTTTATATAAGGGTAGTAGGTAAACTACCCACGGGAAATTCTGTAAGTCAACCGTATTCCAAAAATAGAACCGCATGTGAATAGGTGTTGTGTTTGCCGAACCTGTATGTGATATTTCTTGGACGACCGAAGATATGAATTATTTTGTGTAAGGGTCGTAGGTAAATCACCTCTGAGGTCCTTTGTAAGTCAACCGTATTCCGGTGGTAGGATCGCATGTGAATGGGTGTTGTGTGTGTCGAATCTGTGTGCGATATCTCTTGGACGGCCGAAAATATGAATTATTTTGTGTAAGGATAGTAAGTAAACTACCTCTGGGACCGTTTGTATGTCATGTGTGGAGATGTCATGTGAATTCAAAAGATGCAATAATATAATAGCATGTTTCATTAAAAAAATACAATTTTGGATATCTACAAAGTTCTGACATACCATGTAGGTTTCAACATAATTTTAAACCATGTCCACGATTATACCTCATAACAAGAAAAAAAACCGTGCTATGATTTGAGAAGATGGGCATCGGAAGCACAAAAAGAGTTGCAAATCCCTAACTTTGTTGCGTCGGAGAGGTGTATACAAAGATTTAAAACCAAACATAACATTGTGTCCCGCAAAATAACCAAATTTCGTACAAGAATGCAAGTTAGCGGAGCTGCAAATTTAGCTGCAGAAGCGGTGACCTTTGTTAGGAGCATACATAACTTATTACCTGAATATGGATTAGAGAACGTTTACAATACCGACCAAAGTGGATTTAATATTGAAATGCATACGGATCGAACATTGACTGAACGTGGATCCACATCCGTAGGAGCCCACGAATAGTTATACCATTCAACCCACTGTATCAGCAGCTGGCAAATTAATGTCTCCCCTTTTCGTCTGTTTAAAAGAGGCAATCGGCCGCCTGGGACTACTTGCGCAACAAAGAATGTTCCGTCCGCCAAATGTGTACATCGTGGCCACCAAGTTCGGAAAACTAAAAAGTTAGTTACACAATGGGCTAAAGACGTATATGCTCCATACGTTGGCAAAAAGACACTTCTGCTTATGGACTCTTGGTCAGGACAAAGCCCTGACGACATTTCTGAATCTGTGCCTACTGACCATCAAGTTACAGTTATAACTATTCCAAAGGGTGCCACAGGCATTATTCAACCTCTTGACGTGTACTTTTTCCGCTCGTGGAAACAATTTACTCGACAGCTGTCCGATATTATCGTTCTATCTGGCTTTGCCATCCAATTATATCAAAGAGACAATATTCTACGTTTGCAAGGGCTAACACATTTGCAGTTTTCTTCACCACAACATAAGGAGATGTGTAAATATGCCTGGTATAAAAGTAGATACCTCGCGGAGCGTCCTGCAGAATTCACGACTCCTTTAAAATTCTCTTTCCAGGATTCCCAAATGTCTCATTGTGACGAATGTGGTTCTCCACATTCTTATATAATAATCAGGTGCGGATGGTGTAAAAAATATCTATGTATAAAACACTTTTTCGTTGAATACCACAACTGTGGAGTTTACAATCAATAATACAAACTATCAACCTCATTAA
Organism: Dynastes maya; assembly: GCA_029619315.2. Lineage (NCBI taxonomy): Eukaryota > Metazoa > Arthropoda > Insecta > Coleoptera > Scarabaeidae > Dynastes > Dynastes maya. Next base: position 12,478,954 of record JAROYE020000005.1, on the reverse strand, counting down.
AAAAATGTAAGATGTTTACTATTACTGTTTTGTGTAAAAGTATGTAAAATGCAAAGTGTGTTGTTTGTTTTTTAATATTGTTAAGATGTTTAAGTGAATTTAAAGCGAATCCAGCCATAGCTGATGTATCCTTATATACATACATACATAATATTTTTTGGCACTAATATCAACTCCTCCTAGAACAACCTCAAAGTTATTTTAGGGATATGCATACGTGTATCTGAAAATATTCTTAAAACGAAGCCTAACTATACGCAGCTTACTGACATTATGACGCACTTTAATATATTTTCGTACTGTATTATGTAATCCCAAGGTCTCTATTCTTTTTCGCGGGTCACTAGAAATAAATGGAAGTGCAGAATTTTTCACTGCCTAATAGATCGTTCATAATAGATGCCAAATGCACATAAATAGTAAACGGAAAACCAATCAGATAGGTGTAATAACGGAATATTTCCTCTATTATATGTAACCGAGGAAAAAAATGCAAAAAAGGTAACTTTTATTTTTAAATGTAGTTTTCTCCCTCTACCCCACTAGGGGGGGGGGGAGCATTCACCTATGGTCCGTTTGAAAGCCTCTTTGAAGTAGAACATTTTGGTTTTTAATTCATCTCGATAGCTTGCGCGGCTTCGAAGTTATGATGAAAAATGCGTTTTTGGGGATATTTTCAGACGCACCGTACACCCCCTTAAGGTGAATATGGGCCGCTAAAGAAAAATACAAGTACTTTACTTTTTGATGGTCTACCAATATGCCAAATTTCATCGAAATCGGAGAGTCACAGTTCTGTCAGTTCGCTTGTCAGTGTTGCTGGCAAGGAGAATGTGGTCGAACTAACTTTTAGTTTTAAACGTACTAGATTTGACTACTTTCGTACTAAATTTGACTACTAGTATACGAGACTACCTGCGTACTAGATGACGTTGCATTACGAAAGTTTACTGTACAGACAATAATAAAAACAATATCAAAGGTTACTTTTAAAGGAAACAAAATCAGTCTTTTATAATTATAAGTCCATTTAAGAAACGAAAAGGTATTGCTACAAAAATTAATAACCATTAAACACAGTTTATTAAAAATAAAGCAAAACATTATTTTACAAACACGATATCTAAATTCAATGACGTGATTGTACATTAAATCTTTTAGTTCCTGTACTAAATTTTTCTTTTCCATTAACAATTCACTTGACTGTTATGGGGAAATCATTTCAATTGGTGCTGCCATTCTACATATGTTACATTTTCAATGGAAAAGTTTCTCGTACTTTTCTCGGAAAAGTTTTCATTATTTTGTTTATCCCTACTTTTAATTGCTATGCACCTAAAGAGCGATATTATAGACCACAACTCAAAGCAGCTAAAATCAATGTTGCTATGGTCTATTTTTTAATTCCGTGGATCGGTTTACGATAAGTCGGTTTATAAAACAGATCATCCAGATGCGAAACGCTGAAATTCAAATTTTCAGGCGCATGCATTAAATGGCCATGGTGTTAGTGGTGTTTATAACGAAAACAACCAAATTATTATTAGTGGCATTTATGTGTTTGAGTATTTTGTGAAATTGTATTTATTATAGGAGAAATTTATATTTTGGGAGTATTTTGGTAGGTTTATTCTATAGACGAGGAGACTGAGTAAAGATTGCATGGAAAACCTTTTGGAAGTGTAAGGCACCAAATTGGAAATACAAGAAATCCATAGCTAATTCAGTTTTAGAGGGCTTTCAAAATTATACAAATTATTTTGGCATTCAGACGGCGCAAACTGTATAGAGGATTTGGATAATATTTTAAAGGAAATGGGCAAATTCATATTTGCCTAAGCAAGGGTTTTGAAGATCTGAAATTTATTGGGACTAATACCGATTACAGAAGTTTAGAACTCGATAAACACAATACTTTAATGTTTGTGAGAGGATATTTAATACACACATGCTTGTAAAAACATATTTGCGATGCATGCATGCATATCATTTGCCAAAGCACAAATGCAATTGGATATGTCATTTTAAAACATTTAGTAAGAAAAATACAGAATTGTTTGATGATCTGAATGTCCCTGACGATGTGTTATTTAATTATATAAATACACTTCCATTGAAGAATGTGGAATCTGATCATTCTTGTAGTAATTTTCTACAGGAATATTTACTGAATTTGTTCGATTTAAAATTTTCTTAGCAATAGAATGTACTAATCGCATTTTAATTTCATGAAACGGAAAAGGGATTTAAGATTTTAAACATAAAACTTTTATAAATAAATAAATTGTAAGCATAGTGTGCTTGTTTTAGTGGATACCTTTTCCCAACGTAATGACAATTTATTGTTTTGATCACACCAGATGAAATGTTTAAATTTCGTGGATACTTTAAGGCAGTAAGTAAGTAGTTCCGGTAATAAAGATCGTATCCGCTAATTTCGTGTTGTATTGCGTACATGCGAATTTAATCTTGCCGGAACTACCAACTTAAATTGACCGCGTATTTTAAACATTTTCTCAGAAAGTGTTTGGGTGTGTAAATTTTTATGAAATGTGTCATTTACGCAGGTATTCATAATAATTAGCATTTTCTTAATTATTTTTACGTAACTTTAATGAGACACTGGTTATCATTTGAAAATCATGATTACATTGCTAATGTCCAAATTCTTCCATGCAGTACATTTTTATATTTCACAGTTTACCTTTATTTGTTCGTATTTTTAATGAATTGCCTTTATAGATATGTACTGTTTCGTTTAAATGATTTTGGATGTAAATTATTAAATATTTTTAAATCAAAATTGTACTGCATGTACTGTAAATTTAAATTTCACCCAACCACACCACTAACAACATGGCTTTTTTTGTTTCAAGGTCATAAAATTTGAACCGCAAACATCAAAGGCGCCGTCAGAGAGTTTCGCATCTGAATAATCCGTGGTTAAAGTGTTGCATATTGTATCAAGTAGAGTCCAGAGTTTTCATTTATTGGTACCTCCGTTCCTTTGCTCTTCTAAAAGGTAGGTTGAGTTTAGTATTTTTTTGCGTGTCTTTATTCGGTAGGCCGTTACAATATAATGAATATGAAGATAGAGATATCGTTTAAATAAAACTGGATCATAATAACTATCTAGTTTTAAACTTTTAATTGTCCTAAATCACCGGAGAAGCTTTTTCTGAAGTATACAATTGGTTCGCGGCGAACAAACTAAAAGTTAACCGGTCTAAAACTCAATCCTTAATACTTACCGCAAAAATAATGGATAGTTTCGCAGCAGCGAGTTTTCTGGGTATAACAATTGATACAAAATTGAAGTGGCAAGCGCACATCGACGTATTAGTATCCAAATTATCGTCAGCTCTGTATACCTTACGAAGACTGACGCATGTAACGACATACGAAACAGTAAGAGCAACATATTATGCTATTTTCTACTCTTATTTAAATTATGGTGTGTTGTTGTGGGGCTCTTCTGTTGAAGTGTACAAAATTTTTATTCTGCAAAAGAAAGCAATTAGAACATTGTGTGGGCTTCAATACAGTGAGAGTTGCAAAACGCATTTTAGAAGAGAACGCATACTTACATTGCCCTGCATTTTTAGTCTCAATGCACTAGCATATGTACACTGTAATATGAATAGTTTTTGGCAGAATGGCTATAACCATGGCTACACCACCAGAAATCGCGACCGTTTACGAGTCCCGCTCCATCGCATAACCACGACGCAGAGATTGGTGTTTCAGGAGGAAATATTTTAGTGAGTGATAGTGTAGATTAATTCGAATAAAAAATTCCATATAACATGTGTTCAATTTTTATTGGTTACTGAGATACAGCTGTTTACAGAGAAAAGTTTTCATTTCGCGTTTTGGCATTTTCCTAGTTGCTATGGATATCGATTGTCAGTTTTGTTTTGAATTTCAAGTTGTGAGGTTGTGCTTGAATTTACATTGAATTTTTTAACTGTGATAAACGTGTATCGTTTATGCAACAAACTACGGTACTGTTTAAGCATGCCGCACGTATTTACAAATGCTGAGTACGCCGATATAGTATTTGTGTACGGGTTTTGTAATGGTAACGTTGTTGCTGCTTGTAGAGAATACGGTAGACGATTTCCTAACCGCAGAGTACCCGATTCAAGAGTGTTTAGTCGTGTTTTCAGTAAACTGCGTGAGACTGGTGCAGTGCCCAGCAGTCATATCTCATCTGAACGTGCAAATGAACAGAATGTGAATGCAGTAGAAGACATTATTCAGTCGCTAGAAAGTAGTCCTTCAATAAGCACACGAAGAATTTCTACACGTATCGGTGTTCCACATACAAGAGTTTAGCGGACATTAAATGTGCACGGCTTTCATCGTTATCATTTACAGCGGATTCAACACCATCGAGAAGGAGATGAAGGTAGACGATTGGAATTTTGTTGTTGGCTAATTGCAAATCGCCGAGTAATTCCATTAATACTGTTTACTGATGAAGCCACTTTCACTCGTGACGGTATCAATAACACTCGTAACTTACATCGGTGGTCCGACGAAAACCCACATGCCTTTGTGGAGACACATTTTCAAGAACGTTTCTCTGTAAATGTGTGGTATGGTACGATAGACAATCAGTTTCTTGGGCCTGTTACCTTACCGCATTCTCCTTACAGAGCCCCATTATCTAGACTTTCTTGAAAACGAGCTACTAGCATTATTGGAAGATGTTCCTTTGGCTACAAGGATGAGTATGTTCTTCCAGCATGATGCTCATTTTAGTCATCCGGTGACACAGCATCTAAATCTAACATTCCCCGGAAGATGGATCGGCAGAAATGGTCCCGTTTTTTGGCCACCAAGGTCCCCAGACCTTACCCCTTTAGATTTTTGCTTGTGGGGATGGTTGAAAGGCGAAGTCTACAAAGAAAAAGTAAACACGAGATGAATTGATCGTTCGGATTATGAATAGTGCTGCCCTCATAAAAGAACGCCAAGACAACCTCAGAAAAGCTACACGTAGTGTTGTCGGTGGTGGAATTTTTGAAAATAAACTTTAACTTAATCATTTGCCTTTGCTTAATACCTTTTTTTTGCCTGTGGCTTTTTTCTGTGAGTGTAGTAGTTTGGGTTAGATTCAAACTGCTGTATCTCGGTAACCAATAAAAATTGGACACATGTTATATGGAATTTTTTATTCGAATTAATCTACACTATCACCCACTACAATATTTACCTTTCCTCCTGAAACACCCTGTATAATGTATTACCATCCGAACTGAAAGTATTATCCTCAGTTCGGTTCAAAATAGCGGTTAAGCATATACTGAAAGAATTGGAGTGCTATAGCATCGATGAATTTGTCTCGGTTTACAAATAAACACCGTATACGTCCCTGTTCCGTGGGTGTTGTAAACTTTGTTTTTTTTTGTTACTTAACTTGTTCTTTTATTCCTGTACTTTTATTTATACATTTATTTATTTATTTTTACAATTATTTTAAGTATTTTACTTTCTACTTCAACACTAATTTATTCATTATTGTTTTTAATATTTTACAATGTGTACTTTTACACTGTATTTGGAATTGGACACGTTGGTAATGGCTAAATTCCTAATAAAGTTACATTATTATTATTATTATTATTATTATTATTATTATTATTATTATTATTATTCATCAAATCTTGAAAAATTATTTCTGGAAACATGAAATGAAAACATACATATTTCCTCTTTTTGAAGTACACTCAATGTCCGAGAGATCTACCATTTTTCTGTGTAATATGTAGTTGTTATCGATCAAACTGAGACACTTTTTTGCTCCAAAAAGTGATTATAATTAGATACAAACGAAGAGAAGTTGAATCTCTTGCATGTACATACATAGCCATCAATTTCGACAATTTAAGTGATTAGAGTATCTTTAATTAGATACTCTCATCCATACTAGTAAGTTTTATATTATTTGTGGATTTTAATTCAAGAGTTAATTGTCAAAACAACCTGTTCTGTTGATGACTGTCTTTATATTTTGAATTTGACGCTTATTTGGATATAAGGAACTAGTAGGAAGTAAAAGTGTGGTGGCGACGCAGTTCAGTTTGTAACGGGTTTATGAAAAACCAACAGCAAACAATTATAGTTCTTTTTAGTAAAATCGCCAATTGTTTACTGTAAAAACAACACGATTAATATATTTCTTTCATGACTTGTCCTTTTGTGCCCACTCTCATCTAGAGTGGGCATAAAGGAGCTTATAAATTTACAGGTAAATTGCTTACATATGCTTTGCAAGAAAGAGAGGGTGCCAGTATTGCATTACAGCGAGGCAATGGCTTCTAGTTTTCGACACGGGCCATCATGGGCACGAAGACGAGTCGTACTTATTAGGTAAGTAAATTAAATGAAACAATGAAAGCTGATAAACGATGGGTGTAAATGCTGTAAACAATTTAAGCAGTAGGACGTAGATATACGAGGGTAGTTCCAAAAATAAGGACTCCAATTTTTTTTAGAACACAAAAATCCGTTTATTTTCTAAAATATATACATCATTTTAAAGTTTGAACATTTTTCTATTTTTCTACATAATCGCCATTTCGGTCGATGCATCTTTGCAGACGCTGTGACAGTTTTTGTATGCCCATGTCATACCAGCTCGCCGCCATGTCATTGAGAATACATTGAACCTCTTCTTTCACCTCGTCGTCGGAGCTGAATCGGGTTCTGGCCAAATGTTCTCTCAACTTAGGGAACAGGTGGTAGTCACTGGGTGCTAAGTCCGGACTATAGGGTGGGTGGGTGATGATGTTGCATTTAAACTGTTGCAGGGGAGCTACGGTCATGGCAACTGTGTTTTGGGATCTAAAGGGGGTATTGTTAGTCGACTTTATGCCTGCAGGGACCACAATAAACGCTGACAGATACTGTGAAACACTGGAAAAACTCAGACAGGCAATTCAGAACCGGAGAAGAGGAATGCTGAGCAAGGGCGTAAGCATTCTCCATGACAACGTCCGCCCACACGTCGCCCGTCAAACCGTCGCTCTCCTGCAACAGTTTAAATGGAACATCATCACCCATCCACCTTATAGTCCGGACTTGGCTCCTAGTGACTACCACCTGTTCCCTAAGTTGAAAGAACATTTGGCCGGAACGCGATTCTGATCCGACGATGAGGTTAAAAAACAGGTTCAACGCTTTTTCGAGGACATGGCACCGAGCTGGTATGACATGGGCATACAAAAACACAGCGTCTACGAAAATGCATCTACCGAAATGGCGATTATGTAGAAAAATAGATAAATGTTCAAACTTTAAAATGATGTATGTATATATTATAGAAAATGAACGGATTTTTGTATTCAAAAAAAAATTGGACACCTTATTTTTGGGATCACCCTCGTACATACAGTTGGCGTCACCCAATTATGAACGATAAAATTATATGGTGTAACTGTAACTTTAAATCACAATTGTATATTGGCTGTTATAGTTGACAGTCATTTCTAAAATATTTTTTTTTTTCAATCGAAAACATAAAATACTGGAGAAAATATGCCAAGACACTTGACTGAAACGCTAATAGCAGGAGCTATAGCTGAATTAGAAGAAAACTGGTGTGTGAGCGAATTGGCTGCCGATTTAAGTGTCAGCAAAAGTTGTATTTTTGACATTACACACAGAATTAGGACAATGCTCTTGTCAAATTTATTCATCAACATCCTTTCGAAACCACCGTGGAAGCTCGAGAACAAACATTGTTTCCAGGGTCTCTTAGAATAGCACAGAGACGTTTAAAAGGAATTGGGATTGAAAAACTGCGCTACTGTCCATAAAGTATCCATCTTTGACGAGCATAAACAAATGAAAGTCCAGTTTTCAAACGTATTTTTGTCTTTTCCGATGATAAGATGTTCCAGTTTTCTAATAGTTGAAGGCTGCGTGTTTATCGTTCAAGCAATTCGAAATTCGAAGAAAAAGTAAGAAGAGAATTACACGCTCCGTACCACTAATAGTGGGCGCATTTCGGCCAATCTTTGGGTGTGGATGAACGTTCGTGGTCCTGGACTGTGCTGGCAAATTGATGGCTGAAAATTAAATTAATTTTTTGCAACATGTGAGAAATGTTGATAATACTAAAATTCTTTAATAACTAATATCTATATTTTTGTAACAGGATAATTGCCCAATTCATACGGCATGAGTAGTGAGCGATTGGGTAAACAACAACATCGACGTTTTGCTCGTCCAGCAAAAAGTCCAGGCTTAAATCCTGTTGGGAACGTGTGGGCTTTCATAATCAAAAAGATATACTACAGAAACTTTGGACCGGTGAATCACGATCAGTTATGGGAAGTAAGTGAAAATTCGTGGGAAGAGCTCCTGAATTCCTATGGCATGAGATCGTTAATTAATAGTGAAATTCAGAAGAAAATTCAGTAACAACCAAAATTCGTTCACATTTTGGTGGCGCCAACGGTACCTGCATTGGATGGATGTAGATTTACTTATACATTTGTATATTTTAAAATATTCAGAAAAATCAAGCATTTTCTTCAACAATTATATTTAATAGTTGTCAATAGATATTCAAATAGTAAATGCAAATGCCAATGTACTGTAAGCAAATGGACAAAGAAAATATACAGAACGCACACCGTAACGACAATAAAGGATACCTACCAAATAGTTATTTATGTCACAAGGGACGTAGGTGCAGTTTTGCGGTCGAAGATGTTGTTTGCAATACATCGGAGATTGCAAGAGTACTTACGACACCAGTGTAATATTATATTTTTCTTACTACTGGCCCTAAATTTCGAAAAATCATACGAAAATATTTCACATTTGGCACAAAGGCAACCAATTTAAATATCCCGTAAATCGCATTTCCGTCCCTTCAATCGGAACAGTAATGATTCACTTACGTAGCCGATAATAAAAAAACATTTTTTTCGAAAATTATCATTAAAAGTTAACGTTCCATACTCCGATAACTTGCACGTGTTCGCTAGTTGCAGAATCGTGCAAGAACCATTTTTCATTAAATTTCTTAAATGTTAAAATAGCACTTTAATTAACTGGAACGAAATAGTTATATAATGTCTTTTTCCTACTACCGACTACATAAGTCAATCATTACTGCCTTATTTGGAGAGATGTATGTAAGTGCGTTTTATGGATTATGTACCTTGGTTGCCCTTGACAGCGGGTTGTAATGGAATTTTACGTCCTCAGGGATGTAAGGTAATAATGCGTTAATATAACAATAGGTGTCAATAAGATGTCAATATATAACAGAAATTGATAACTTTGACAATTATGGAAGTGTATAAGTAAATGTCAAATATTTCCATAAAATACTGTTTGTTCTGGGGATGATGATGATAATTCATCCTCGACCGCAAAAATACATTTGCGTTCCTTCCTCTGGAATAATAAAGTTTTTTCATACAAGTGTTACTTATTAATTTAACCAAGAAGATACAAAAAACATTGGTCTGGTTCTTACATATTTTTTATTTCAAAACTCGAACTGCTACCGGCTTTATGCTGAAAAGAACATCCAAAGTTCAGTTTGAGTTGTAAACCATAATTTTCTTTGTCCAAAAATTGCAAATTGAACTTGCGAATATTTCAGTGTATCAAGTTTATTTCAGATGTAGAGGCAAGGTAGATCTAAAATTTGCCAAGAGTAAAAATTAAATAATAAAATAACTGTAGCCTTCAGAAGAAAGTTTTAGATTTAAACACTTCATACTATCACACTAAACGAAAGCATGAAAGTTTATAATCTTTGTAATTTTGTAAAATCACTTTTGATTTTGAAATGTTATCTGTTTTCAGCCATAATGTCATCACAATTTTTTAAATGGTAGCACTCTCTCTCACTATCTACCTTTAGATAGACAATACCGCTTAAAAGATAACATTAGTACGTGAAAAATTATTAGCAGACTACTTTTTCTTTTGCTTTTCTTTTTCTGTTTTCATTTCTGAACTGTAGGTATATAATAGAAAAATAAAAATCAAAAGTTTTGAAATGCCAAAAACGAAATGTACATGGTACCCACAAGTTTTAACCATTTGTATAACATTATTAGATATTATAGTTTCAAATGAGTTTTATGTGACATTATTAACTACTTACTTCCAACGACCTTTCAATATACTTTGATGTTATACAAGTATGTGGTCAAGTTAGATAGTCTTATTATACATAATTTATATCTATTTTTTCTGTACATTTAACTTCATATGCATATATTTCAATAATTATATAATTGAACTGTGTATTATGTACAGTTTTTATGTTTTAGCAATTTAACTGATATCTTTATAATCACTTATCAGTTGGGTGCTTGCTGCGTGTACGTCATATTTGTTGTCGTCAATATGAAATCAGTTATGGATGTGTATCTGAGGCAAAATTTGTCAATACACATTTACTTGCTGTTGGCATTGGGACCATTTTTCTTCATAAATTGCTGGAGAACTTTGAAAATTCTGGTGCCGTTTTCAATTTTTTCAGGTTTTATATCAGTTCTGGTACTAGGTACTATTTATTATTACATCTTTCGAACACCACTTCGTCACATTTCTGAGCTGGCATTGTTCAAAATTAAAACATTTCCTTTAGCATTCGGAACTACATGTTTTGCTTTCACATCTGTTCCTTTCGTAAGTATCATTAATATATACAGAGACTTTAATTTAACAGGATGTCAAATGCACTCTATACATTACTACTGCAAGAGTCTCAACAGTTGCGAGTGTTTTTTTATGTTATCTACCTAGCAATGAAAACAACGAATTAAAGAACAAGTAAAATTTTATTTTTCAACGTAAGAACCATTAACACTAACACATTTATTCCAACACTTTTCTATTAACGCTATGACTTCGATAAAAACATCTTTTGGTAATACTGCAAAATACGACTCCACAGTGTTTTCCAAGTCATCATTCGATAAAAAGCGACGCCCTCTCGAGTATTTTTTGAATTTTGGAAAAAGGTAATAGTCACAGGAGGCAAGGTTATAACTGCAAGGTTGATGTAATTCCTCAAAGCCGCATTCATTGACTATTGCTTGAACAATTCGTGCTTTATGCATCCTACAGTTGTCGTGCAAAAGCAGAATTTTTTGAGCATAATTGTGGGGACTTTTTTCTCGTAAATCCGCTTTCAAGTTTCTAATTGTGCCTTTGTAGACATTCCCCGTTATTGTAAACCCTTTTAGCATATAGTTAATTAAGAAAATCTCCTACGCGTCCCAGAAAACTCTGTAAAAATCACCGTCACTTTCCCCGCAGAAAATTGCGTCTTCGCCTTCTTGGGTGGCGGAGAGCCCTTATGAATCTATTGCATGGACTCTTGCTTCATGGGAGAATCCCAGTGGTGTACCCAGGTCTCATCCCTGGTTATAATTCTGTAGAAGAAGTCTTCATCTTGGGATAAAGCAATCAAATTCTCCTCGCAAATATGTCGTTTACATAGTTTTTGTTCAGGGCTGAGCAGCTTGGGAATTCATCGTGCCGACACTTGGTTATTCCCAAATCTTTTACTCGGCGGTCAGTTAACACCAAATCTTCAACTTTGTTGATGATTTCAGTTCGCGTTTCCACGGGTGCGTTCGAAAAAGCTGGGTAAAGATAGGGTACTGGTAATAGAGGTAATGGTCACGTGACTTCTGTTACCCTGACTATTCGAACGCAAACGGGTGATGGATGCTAGAGTGGGGTGCAGTTTGAAATATTGTTACTTAGGTTAGATCTCAATATTTTGAAATTTTATTCAATTTGTTAATTGTATGCCCTCTATAGTTTGATATAATATAGATTTGCAAGGAAAAAAACGGGTTGTAATCATTGGCACATCGGTTCTATTGAAAGTTTTTTTCTTGTATACCTCTATGTTTATTCTTTTATTTAAATATAGCGCAATGTTTATCATATTAACTACTTATATTCTTACATAAACATGTATATTATAACAAATACCCTTCCACATATATCCTCCAAAAGTTTTGTTTTGCTTTTTTAACGAATAAAGTAACACTGCGCATGACGGGTAATTTTTCCCGACGTTCGGAGGTCGGTAACATTTGGGCAACAGTGGAGCATCTACCTGCGTTCGAAGAGTAGGGTAAACATTGTCCAAAGCAAGTTATCCGCTATTTTCGAACGGGCAGGGGAGTATCTGGGGACTACCTACTGAATTTTCGAACGCACCCCACAGGTCTTCCACACTTTAGGTCATCATGAATGGATTCTCTGCCCTATTTGAGCTGCTTGCACCAATATTTGATTTGGAAATGGGAGGGACTATTTTCTCCATACACTACCACCATTCCCTCATGGATATTCTTCGGGCTATTGCCGTCTTTTGATAGAAATTTCACGACGCTTGTGTGTTAAAGATTCAAATCATTCATTTTCGTTTCTTTAAACTGATATATAAATGACAAGTGTTAATCGATTGGAATCAAACTTGGAGATGACACTATAATATGTCACAGAAACTTGACATAAGAAAATTGTCGCGATAGCATATTGTTTTCATAGATAGGTAGATAACATAAAAAACTCCCTTCATATTTTGCATTGTCACAGTTTCATCGTTTTTTTTCTTGCTAACTGATATAACGTAACGACAAAGTTGTGGTAGGCCATCCATTTTAAACTTGTAGCGCTATGACGGCTACGCGTAAACAATATATTTGCATTATGCATCCAGTTAAAATAAATTCTTTATTCCTACATGGTCTTAAACTTTATTATAATCCAGACGATTGCTGTTGAAAATCATATGAAAACTCCACAACATTTCGGAGGATGGTTTGGAGTATATAACAGATCAATAGCTGTAATTTTGACAGCAACTCTTTCAATCGGATTTTTTGGATTTTGGAAATTTTCGGAAGATACGCAACCATCAATAGTACTAAACTTCCCTGAAGGTGCAGTGTAAGTACTTACTATAAATTGCAAAAATACGTGTTTAGACGCAGAGTGTCACTGAGATCTGCAATTATCGATATCTGGAGAAATACGGATTGGCATATTCGTGTTACCAATATAATTATCGCTTCCGGTTATTATATCAGAAGTCAATACTAACTTATTTTAAATGGCACACCTGCACACTAACGTATTTATACTTACTACATCTCAAAAAAAAATGTTTGGGAAGAATAAATTTTAATTTGAAAATTAACAGCGAACGGGCTAGGCAGGGCGAGCAGGCTCGTCCAACAAAACGGACTTGGCGGGCCGAACGGACTGCCCATCCTATTTTAAAAAAGCTCAGTCCGCATCTGAAATATTGCAGCCCGGCCTGTGGGTCGGTTCGGGCTAAGACGGGCCGGCTCGACCCGTTCACGCCTCTACGCTACTAGAGCTGTTATCCAGATCTGGATTTATCTGGTGTTACTATCTAGATCTGTTGTCTGAAATCTCTGATCGGGTTTTTTGTGAAAACCTGCAATAGGTCGAGTAATTTAGATTTGTAGAATACCTGGTCCCACCCTGCGGTCGCCGACGCAGACTCTCCCACGCGCAAGTTTGTATAGCATATATTTCTGTTTGAAATACCGTGGTGTACATACTTTGTATGCCTGATTTTCGTCATAAACACCAACGCCAGAAGCAGTGCCCGACCTTGGCCCTATTCCGGATGAATGGTATGTAACCCAGCGCCAGACTGGCTCTATAAATTCCGCAAAGCACTGGTGTTATTGCATTTTTACTTTGCTGTAACAAGGCTGGAGAAATCTCGTCAGGTCCAGGTGACCTATAGGTCTCAAACGAGTCGATTGCCCAGACAATCCTGCCGTATGTTATTGCCCGTTTAGCTAGCTGCCAGTTATCCCTTTTTGGCCTTCCGAAAGGCCATTCGAAGTCCCGGCCACTTGATATGATATTCTGGTTAACATTCTTTGAACCTAGGAAGTGCGCTTCCAGTAAAACCTCAAGCGTTTCTGTGCCAGTGTTCGTAAATTCTGCTGTGGGTTTTCTAATATTCCCCAGAGGATTTGTTGGATCTTTAGCGAGTAGTCTATGAAGTCTTGCACTTTCTATGTTTCTATGTCTTTACAGAACTTTCTCCGTGACTCTCTTTTAGCCCCTCTTAGGGCTTGCTTATACGCAGCGAGTGCGTTTCGATATTTTCGCTTCGGTTTTTTAAATAACTTGCGTGTTCGTTGCCTCAGTAATGACAACTCCTCATTCCACCGGCTGACTGCTCTGGAAGAGTTACGTCTTGACTGAGGACAGCTTACAGTATATGAGGTTATTATGGGCTCTTGTAGTTGTTCTGAGGTCGCCTCTATATCAAGTTCATTTTTAATGTCTGGTTTGACCTGTTTGATGTTATTACTCAGCTCCTCTTTGTACCTTGCCCAGTTGGTCCTTCGCGGATTTCTGTACATCTCAGCTGTTTTATCTGCTGTTTGATCTAAGTGAGATGGTTCCTCAGACACATATCACTTAGTAAGCTGAGTACTAATGTACAGGGAGCTTAGAGTTATGTCAGTTACCTGTTTCCTTCTCTGTGTTGCAAAAGTTGGTTCACTACCCCTATTCAAAATCACTAGATTTCTAGAGACAATGAACTCCAATACTTTTGCGGTAGTGAGTTTTATGTATACTCGTAATTAATTTACAAACACCATCTCATTTACATGTGTTGATTTTTCAGATTAACCCAATCTGTAACTGCTTTATATAGCTTCGCTATATACATTTCGTATTCGCTAAATAGTTACGTCCCCAATAAAGTTCTTTGGAAACATTACCTAAAGCCTTTAGTAAAGGAAAGTAGATGGTTGATAATTTGGGAATATTCGGTGAGGCTGGTGATTGTTACGGTTAGTGGTAAGTTCAAAATTTACATGTTTTCAGTTGTTAATTTAGTTAATAATTGATGGCTATGTGACCTTTTAGTTATTCTTGCTGCCACATTACCACTACTTGGATTGTTCATGTCCTTGTTTGGAGCGATTATGATCTCACATTTGGTTTTTGTTTTCCCTGGAATTCTTGACTTTTGTACAAGATACCCAGACAATTATGGCCCTTTCAAATTTTATAAATACCGTGACATTTTTTTTATTATTTATGGTTATATTGGTTTAGCAACCGGAGTGTCCGTTGGAACGCGTGCAGTCATAAAGGAATTTAAAGAGATGTATGGACATTGATATCTCTCTTTCACCAAAAATTTGGATTGCTTTGGACAAGACAAAATTATTTCTCCATTCTATTACATTGTATATACTACAACAAATTGTGTCTTTGTATTTGAATTTTTGTAATGGCATATAACCGACATATACAATAAATATTTATGATGACCATTTAATCACTTTGCATTTGCCAAAATAAATTCTGAGTGTAGTTTTAATACTCGTAATGCCATAATATTTGTAAAACTTTGTCTGCCATAACTGGGTTAAAGTTGACCTAAAGTCTTTTTCATGTAAAATAGATTGTTATTGTTTCGTATTTGTTTTTGATGAAGTATATTGACTATATCGATGTTAAACAATTTTGTTAATCATTATTATTATTATTATTATAGTGAACAGAATTCTTAATACATACATAACTTAACGCAAAATTTAAAATGGCATTATATCTCAGAAAACAAGTGTGGAATATCATTATTAAAGTAGACTACGTTCAAAAATTATTAAAAAAAACAGGGTGTTAGGGTCAAATCTGACTCGATCTTAGTATTGCGACTTTTAACCAAAAATCTCGCGCTACTAGATGTTTATTGATACTGCATGCGAAGTAGTCTCTTCAATATCTGATGAGATTTCAGAATCAGATATATTTTAACTATTCAACTAAACTTTTGAAAAATTTGTAGTTAGCTTGGATAACGTCAAACAATTCCGTAGTAACCATTTACAAAATGCATATATATACCTTTTAAAATTTGAGTAATTACTTTCAATAGATACATATTTACGAAATTTGTAATGGTTGTAGATAATGTCTCGTACGATGCACGTTATTATCGCACATTATTATCGCACTTATATGATTAGTGACGACTTGGGCTAATGTCATACAAAATTCACATGTGTGTGCGATGGGGAATGTTTATGATAAATTGTGAATGTTTATCCCAATTGGATTTGAAGTTCTTTTGAAAATTTATTGAATGAAAACACAGATGAATATTTAATATTTTTTGCTATTGGTTGACCAGTCAGAAATTTAAGCGAAGTTCAACATGCTCATTGGCTGCCATTAATATAAAATTAGTATCCTCTCTATAAATAAAATATGTAAACTATTCCTATTTAATAATAGGAATTGGTGACAAGAGTAGAACGTCTAAGGGCGTTCTACTGGATTTTGTTCATACAACGCGCTTCTGATAATCTGCGTTTACCCTTGATCCGTGGACCGAAGGTACTAAAAAAACGAAAGTATTAAAAATAATCTTTGTTATATTTTTTGACAAAAACGAACAGTTTTTAAAATAAAGGAATATAACATATAACTTTCAGGTTAAATACAAAATATTGTCATTTTTAAAGTCATTGTCACAACACTCAAAAAACGTCAAAATGAGCTCATAAGTGTTGTTCCAGATTTTTATGAAAGCGATAGTACGTTGATAGGTTAACTGATCGACGAATCAAGGTTGGACGTTGTATGAACGAAATTTATGTAGTACTGGTTCAGTGGAACGCCTGTTAATAGAAATTGGTAACACTGCATAGTTGTATAGACATGCGTAATGTTACATGTTAATAATTTCTCGCGCGAATAATGTCATTTGAAAACATGGGATAAATGTTGGTAACGGTTTTCCAATATGATACGGACGTCACTTTTGTGACATTCGTGTCATATTCTCACAAACGTCAATGACGAAAAAGTGTACACAAATGTTGAACTATACGATTTGATTTTGAATGACGCAAGCGTTGTGTTAAATCGTTGATGAACGCCGTTCAATGTTGAACGTTTTGTGTTCAACTGACTAGTAGCGGTAGCTGATGACGAAAAACGGGAGGGCGCCGACAATGATGTGAATTCCTCGTGTATTTCCGTTCCATAGTACTATGTACACAATATGCAGGGAAATATATGAGGGAATCAAATCGCCGTCCGTGCCCTCCCGTTTACGCCATCACCCACCGCTATTGCAACTGACCCTAAGCAACTGACAGCCACAACAAGGCCACAATTGACCATGAGTTGAGCAATGAATATCCCGTCCCCTCCTCCGAATACATCCGATCAAGATAGGTGTGATCATAGGACCCGCTCGCAATCTGTAGATGTGTGTCATGTCACTCAAGGGCATGCAAGGAGCTCACATCGAATACTTATGGGTGTCGGTAATAATATTGCATTTGTAATATTTTGTGAAGTATAGCCTAAAGGCCGATGATTTTCAACAACGCAAAACTCAATCGGTAGTATATCGTGTCTTTCGTTTATGATCCCAGTAAACACTATCAAATTTCAAGTATTAATAAGTATGACCTCTATTAGATATAACTTGACATGTCAAAAATGTCAAGAAATATTTTTATTACGTTGTGATTATAAGGACATTAAATAAAAATTAGTAAAAAGGCATTGCAATGGCGGACAAACCACGAGAGGGGTATATTATGCGATATACTGTAGTATAAACAAGAAATAAAATGTTATAATTTCAGTGAGAACGATGATTATGATCCGTATACGTCCCGAAACCTACCGAAAGGGACAAAGTAAAAAGTGTTTTAAGTGTTTTTCTTATTTCATCACTATGAATTTTTCAGTAATTTCGAATCAATGATACATATTATCAAAGCGATTCTAGGAACAGGTATATTAGCGATGCCGGAAGCTTTCAAAAATTCTGGATTAATATTAGGATTCGTTGCCAGCTTTGGAAACTGTTTTCTTTGTACCTACGCAATACATGTTCTTGTAAGTGTTGGCTTTGCTGTTATTTATAGAGCAAAAGTTGCAAATATGGAATATGTTAGTAATATGGAATACCAAGGTGTCTCAATAATATGTCATTACATCTATCAAACGAGTCGTGAACTTTTAGCCTAAGGTTACAGCGACCTATGAACAAATTTAGCATTTTCACTGTTTAACAGAAGTGATATTTTAAACTGCCTGCTTTCAAAAATTTAACAGGTAAGTACATATGAGTGATATTTTGTTTTCGTAGCTTGTTATTGTCTGCTACTATTGACTAGTACGTGAAATGGGTTTTAAAAAAATTTATGGGTTTACAATGTGGGTTGTTGGGTATATAGAATACCACTATTCAGTATTTGCACACCCGTTTCTTCACATATGTTTTCTATGAAAGCTCCCATTTTTCTGTCTTAGAATGTCAGGAAGAAGTCAACGTCGAGTCAACGCCAAGAAATGAGTCTGGCAATTGCAGCAGTCAGAGAAAAAAAAGGAAGTGACTGATGCAAATAATTATGTTATTATTGCAATCATAATATCTATAGGTTTCATCAATAAATAAATGTTATGTAACAAATTTCCAGTGTATTCCATATTTGCACCAGTTCCTCAAGTAATAATTTTGGCATTCTTTTCAAGAAATTTTATTTTTCGAGAATGTACCACAAGAAATCTAAGTAAAGATCTTGGTCTATACCTGTTTTAAGTATACTCAATTTCACTAGATTGAACTTTAAACAACTCGATTTACAACAAAGATATACTCACAAAACAAACTGGTATTCCATATTTGCATCATCTACACTACATAAATTTTCATCTTCAGCATTACAAATATTTCAAGTTGGTTATTATTTGTTGAACTTTATATTACTCCTACTTATTTATTAGTTGTGTGTTTTAAGAATATTCACGTTCAACTTTATGCAAACACAAAGACTTTTAAGGATGGAAGTAAATTATTGCATTTTCTTTATTTGTGAATAATTAAGTGTTGAAAAGTTTTCCCTTGTTTATTTTGCCTCCATTCCGACATAATAGATTGAAAGGGACATTTGTGGTGGTGAAGCTAGTTGTTGCTTAAGTGCTTAAAAGTGAGATATTGTAAAACTAATTTCTTACAAACAAAAGCCCCATTACTGAGGATCGGGATCGTTCAAGATACTTCAAATCTAAAATTTTTTCTGGAAAAATGAAACAAAAATGATTAAATTTGTTTTTCAAAATTTTTACACTATATTCATTGTACGAAAGATCTACTATCTTCATTTATAATATGCATCTATTACACATCAAATTCAGGCATCTTTTACCCCTTTCTATCAAAAGACATGCAATCCTTCAGTGTATTTTCTAGTCCCTGCGTCTTTTTTCACCATTGAAAAATTGATTTCAATTTATAGGTAAATTGCTTCCATATTCTTTGCAAGAAGGAAAGGGTCCCAGTATTGTCTTATAGC
Source organism: Dynastes maya (assembly GCA_029619315.2). Lineage (NCBI taxonomy): Eukaryota > Metazoa > Arthropoda > Insecta > Coleoptera > Scarabaeidae > Dynastes > Dynastes maya. The sequence goes on along the minus strand of JAROYE020000005.1, from coordinate 12,459,557 downwards.
GAGGCAATGTGCGTTGGTTTTCGACGTGGCCCACCATGGACACAAAAACGGACCGTACTTATTACGTAAGTAATTATATGCGAAACAACGGAAGCTGACGAGCGGTTGGCATACGAACCCTAACAACTATGTATATGCTGGGACGCAGTATTTCTACATTACTTTATTAATATTCTTAACACATGATTGTGTGAAAAAGAATCTACTCATACTTTGAAAGAAACATATTTATTACATGTATTTATTAAATTCTTATATGTAAGGGTAAAAAAAAGTATTTTAAACTACAATAAATAATTAAATTAAAACAAATTTTCACAACTAAAGGTTGAGACACAAAACTAAATTAATATAACTAATAACTAAGGTTCGAAAAACGAGTGCAACGTCAGAGGCGTATGGCGCAAAAGTAGGTACGTGAGATACAGTATTGGACATCAAGACATCAATAAAAGATAAGAATATATTATTTTTTAAAAATACTGTATCTCACATACTTACTTTTGCGCGAAACGCCTCTGACGTTGCACTCGTTTGTTGAACCTTACTAATAACTAAAGCTGGCCACGAGCGGTACCGCGCAGTAGCGTAGAGTCGACCAGGCCTCGCGTTCCACTAGAGTTATTCTTCTAATACAGATGTTTGCTGCCGCAAATAATTTCGCTCATCTTTTCAATAAAAATTAAATAACACGTGCTCAAACACTTACCATTTTAAGAGTCTTCCATGAAATCACAAAGTGAATAATGTCTGTTAAATATCTGCAACATTAGATATGTTTCAACTGTTGTTTTGGCAAAACTAGTACGGCATGAGGAAAAAATGCGTTTATATGCAGAAAACGAACGTTCTACATCTAGTGACGTAATATTTGCGTAAGTAAAATAATCTTTCAAATAACTTAACGATTCTGTTGACGCACCTTCACAAATGTGTCTTAATGTGCCAAAATCAGAATTTTTCTCAAAAACACTTTCAAATTTTTCTAGAACAGAAACATTTTTTGCGTCTTCAATCGCGCATAGCTGTGCGAGAACATGTTGCACTATTTGTAGAGATTCTTCTAACGGCACCGCAGGATTTTGTAATTTTTCTATTGCATCTGCTAGCCCGAAGTAATTGTCGTGAATGATTTTTAAATCCATTTTAACCTGACTATCTTGAAATTTCGACTGGCTTTTCTGGATAGCGACAGCTTCCTTTGTATCGAATTGTAAAACCACGTTCTTAATATTGTCAAAATGTTTATGATAATAAAACGCGGCCTGCAACCATGTTCCCCAACGAGTTAGAATAGGTTCTGGTGGCTCTGGTATACGGGGGCACAGTCTGTGAAATTCGCGAATACGTTTCGCTGATTTGACAAATACTGCTTTGGTATGTGCTATTAAAGCGTCTACCTCAGGATAACATTTTCGATACTATCCGCCACAAGATTGAGAGCATGAATTTTACACGTAATGTGTAACAAATTAGCAGAATGCTTTTCAAGAGACCGGCCTACAGAAAGCATGTTTGCAGCACCATCACTCACTAACATCAAGAGTTGATTTGTTGAAAGTTCAAACTTGTCCAATGTATTTAACACTAACTTTGAAATTACTTCGGCAGTACACTGTTGTATTCGTTTGGAGGCTAATAGAATTGAAGGTGCCGATTGATGAGGTTCCAATTTGCATGCCATTACATTAAGAACAGAATGTTTCTTCCGATCTGTTGTTTCGTCGACACATAACCACAATTTTTGATCTTTCAACTCCGATTTTATTTTTTGTTCAATATGTTCGCGCGCAGATGGCACAACTCTTCGTAATGATGTTCGACTTGGTAATTTGCACTCCGAATAGTTATTCCAAAAGCAGATAAATGGTTCCTTGTCTAGTAAATTAATCGGTATATTACATGCGATAAACGTAACGCATAAATTAAATATAAATTTTTCATTGTCTCGTGCGCAATTTCTTTTTGAGACATGCTTTTCACTATTTACGTGTCGTAGACAATGTTGTCTGGACCAACACATTAATGGGATTTTACAGATTACACATTTAATTTTAGCACCTTCATATATTAAGTCTGGAATTTCTGCAATAAATTTTCGAAGTTTGTCCGACCGCGGTCGTTTTGCTGACGAAATCATAATTTTTCTAGGACAGATAAACAATTGCGCAAATGACCGGCAGCGAAAATGCCCGTACTGCTCCACAGATGAAGTAATACTACCGTTCCTCTCGGTCCGAACTGATTCTACGCCGATGCGCGGTACCACTCGTGGCCAGCGTTACTAATAACAGTAATAACTAACGTTAGAAGAATCTCTACAAATAGTGCAACATGTTCACGCACAGCTATGCGCGATTGAAGACACAAAAAATGTTTCTGTTCTAGAAAAATTTGAAAGTGTTTTTGAGAAAAATTCTGATTTTGGCACATTAAGACACATTTGTGAAGGTGCGTCAACAGAATCGTTAAGTTATTTGAAAGATTATTTTACTTACGCAAATATTACGTCACTAGATGTAGAACGTTCGTTCTCTGCATATAAACGCATTTTTTCCTCATGCCGTACTAGTTTTGCCGAAACAACAGTTGAAACATATCTAATGTTGCAGACATTATTCACTTTGTGATTTCACGGAGGACTCTTAAAATGCTAAGTGTTTGAGCACGTGTTATTTAATTTTTATTTAAAAGATGAGCGAAATTATTTGCGGCAGCAAACATCTCTATTAGCAGAATAACTCTAGTGGAACGCGAGGCCTGGTCGACTCTAGGCTACTGCGCGGTACCGCTCGTGGCCAGCTTTAGTAATAACTCTAGTTATTCGCGATGTCTCCTGTTGATTTGATAACCGATCGAATACGAGTTGGCGTGCTTTTTACAATCTTATTGTAAAATTCAGGAGTTAACACGTTCCAGATTTGTCTTAATTTGGCTCTTAAATCGGCAATTGTTCCTCGAGGATTGTTCCTTTGGTATTTTTTCATTTCGTGCCATACATTTTCGATTACATTTTAGTTCGGGCTACTTGAGGACGAAAACAAAACTTTTATATTCTGTTGGACATACCATTGTTTGGCTGACCGCGCGGTATTACACGAGGCCCCATTCTATTGGAAAACAAAATCGGCGTGTCTTCCGTTTTTTTTCCAATAGTGGACAACAAATTGCAAAATTTCTTGATACTTTGTAGCATTCAGCTTACCACCGATCAATTCTAATTGGTCTAAACCACTGGCAGACATACAACTCTACAACCTTTGCCTTTTTGGAAATTTAACGGTCCTTTTGAGACAGTAATTATGAAAAGCCTCTCTTTTATTTCTAATCACCCATTCTAAATTAATTAAAAGATTAACAATAGATTACCAAACAAAGGTGACATGTGAATGTTCAATTTTGCTTTCCATGACTATTTGATAGAATTTTCCACCGTTTCAACATTTAGTTGTCTACGAAAATTGTATATTTTCGGAATGTCAATTAAAAATATAATTAAAGAGTAAAGTGTTGATAATTGTCAGACGCTGATAGATGTTCAAAAAGATGTTTGTTTCGATTTTACAATCAGAATATTCGCAATATTTTGAAATAATCTAAAAATATATTGAATTTTTGAAGAAAATCATTAACTGTTCCAACTATATAGTTGTTAGGGCTCATATATACTGTGAATGATTTAAGCAGTAGTAAAGAAATACACCTACATCCACTGGGTGTGGTCATATCCAAAAAATTCTTATATCTTCGCCAGTTTTTATCATGTGAAGCGCTCCCTTGCATTTTGTAAGTAGTATGAAGATCGTAGTCATATGAGCGTTTTGAACTGACAGGGGCATAAGAACCAAATTAGATAGGCATAAGCACTTTTAGAACTACATTTATTGTAATTACTTCGGGGCATAGATTTTTGATGACAATAACCGGTAATAGAGACAGTAATTGATCTTTCATTTGTGCATGTTTGGTACAATTTGCCATATTTTTCCATTTTTTTTTTGTTTTTCTATATTTCGAACATTTTACCTTACTGAAAATTGAAAAGAGGGGTGATGTAATATACTACGTCTTCAACTATTGATTGCCAACATATTCGTAGGCGGGTTAAAATTTTTAACACCTACGTTATCTCAAATGGGAAACCATACCCATAAAAATATTTTAATAATAATTGAACAAAAATATTTGCATATCTTGGTATATTGTCAACCAAATAACAATGACAAACCGCGACCACATTAAGTGGGGTCTACTGCAGTAAATTGTAGTATAAATTATAATAATTTGCACAGGATGTCCTAGATCGAGTGGATTGCATGGGTAACTTTCTTATCGTTGAAGATGGAGATTTGGTTAAATGGGCAATGTTTTGCAGTTTTATGTGTTGATTTAAAAAGTTTGAAAAAGTTCAAAATGTTGAACTTTGAAGTGCATTTTTTTAAATGTAATTCTTATGTTGATAAACTGTAATTTGCCACTAGGCTTATTCGATAAACAACCGTTTAAGGACTTTTGGTACAAATACAATCCCGAGTTGCGGTTACTAACGGAGAAAACGGCACGTAAGCATGTTGCATTTGTACGCGATGACGTGGAAAAGAAAATGAAACGCATATTGAAAAAACAGTTTATTTGGTTATGTGTTGACGAGACAACAGACTGTAAAAAAATTCGATTGTAAATATTATGGTACGCATACTGGACCCTAGTAAACCTACCACTTTTACTAGCTAGCCGAAGACTACAAGAGTGTACTGCTGCAGCAATTACGAAGGTTGTACTTAGTACGTTCGAAAAATTTCAAATTTCAAAAGATAAAGTGTTGATGTTTATGAGCGATGGCGCAGCGATAATGCGTTTGATAGGCCGTTCTCTTCTTGAACATGGTTGCAAGTGTTTGTTTTTTGTTACGTGTAAAATGCATGCTTTAGATCTTGTGACAGAAACCATTCGACAATGCTCTCCCGAGGTAGATGCATTAATAGCAAGCACAAAAAAAGTATTTTTAAATCTCCCAAACGCCTACGATCATTTCACACAGAGTGTCCTGGTATTCGACAACCACCGGAGCCAATTCTTACACGTTCAGGAACATGGTTGCAGGCAGCTTTTTATTATGCTGAACATTTCAAAATAGTAAAAACTGTTGTTGCACAATTCAATCCTGCCGAAACTGCAGCTATTAAGGAGAGCCAGTCGAAATTTCAAGATATTTCCGTTGAAACAGATTTAAAAAATATTCGTAGCTACTATAAAGGATTAGCTGACGCAATAGACCAATTAAAAAATAGATCGTGGTCATTATTGGAATCTCTGCAAATTATTGACGGAGTGCATACACAGCTACTGACTATACATGACGCAAAATATAATCCCGTTTTAGAAAAGTTCGAGAGTGTGCTACAGAAAGATCCCGATTTTAGCACACTAAAACAAATTTGTGATGGTGTATCGAATAATCCACTGACTAAGTACAAAGAGTATTTTAATCATGCATGTATAACATCGGTAGATGTTCAACGCTCTTTTTCAAAATATAAACTGATTTTCTCACCACGGCGAACATCGCTCACCAAGACAACTGTGGAAACACATCTAATGATGTCAACTTTTTGCTACTCTTATCCATATGATGTTAATACTGATAATGATGCTTCTAGTTTTACTGTTCCGTAGCCAAGGCTGGTTAAAAGGGTGAGTGTTTCACTATTTTTCACATATTAATATTATGCATTAGTTCTGTTATTTTTTTTTTATTTTCTTACTATTGTTTTTGTATACTAGGCAGGTACGGCTATGGCATGGCTCCCTGTTACCGGGCTCTAAATATAAGTAGTTAATATAACAAACATTACGCTTGTGACGAACCGTTAACCGTCCGCACTAATTTAAAGGCTTCTAGGTTAAGAAAAAGAGCGTTAACATTAATATAACCAGCTTTTCTGTTTTTCTCTAAATTATTTCACTATTTTATTCAATTCTAGTGTGATCAAATTAATTTCTAATTAGTAATGTAAATTTTTATCTTGTAAATTCATTTTTGAGGAAACCCTGGATACTACTTTTGGAAAACCTGTGTATATTTTTCATTAGAGTCAATTGGAATTGTGAGATGATGTATGGTAACTTGTACGCGTCACGTACAACGCCAATGAACGTCATAGGACAAGAACGTGTGACGTAATGTTCTCAAACGGTATATAAAAACCCCGAATTCTTCTTTCAAGTCAATCGCTCTTATCGTGACTCCAAGGAACTGAGGTATGCTAGGTCGCCGACTAGTGATCATAAGCTACAACAGTTTCGACTCTGCGAGGTTATGGTCGGCGTTTTAAACAGATCACGGCTAAGTCGAGTCTGGGGAAATATTCCTTCGGCAGTCGGACTTGTGCCGATAACCGGGGCTTATTCTTCCGTCCGAAAGTATCCCGGAAGTAGTCGGCGTCAGCAGACAATTCCAGAATATTTTACCTCCAGCACCCCTGTAGATACAGCCATCAGCTGTTACCGTCGCGAGACTGTTTTTTTTTTCAAGCCCCTGAATTATGACATGCCATTATAATTTATATTATTTTGGTTGAGAGAACTTTGATATCGCGATACCGATATAGTCACTTAGCTGTTCAAACAAGTAAAAGTCATGTAAAATTTACATCATCTCACAACCCGCTAATACCCCGCCAAAGCCATATAATAATAATAATAATAATAATAGTAATAACCCGCTAATACCCGTCAACTGTGTGTCAATAATGTAAATATTTTTACCTGACTGGAAATAGTTTGTAATTCACATTGAATATTATGTTATGCTATTCCTGGAATTTATTTCGTTTTAATTATGTGGTTAACAGTAATCAATTTTGTTTTGAATGTGTCGTTCAGAAATTACAGATAATAAAGAAACTGTACATATTTTCGCTGGTCATCCATCCTTGAAGATCGGCAGTTGTAAGTCCATAAAACAATTTTGCCGAATGTACAGCATAAGTTACCAGCTCCTCCTCTTGATCATCATTAAACACTTTTCTCTGTGTACTGTACAACCAACTGTTACTACTTCATTAGAATTTTCATTCGCTGAACTCTTTCTTATGTAACGGTTTAACGTCATAAAGTTTATGCCATATCGAACGGCAGCCTCCCTCATAGAAATTTTCTCCTCACGCACAGCCTGCGCTGCTGTTTGAAATACCTCAACTGGAACATTGCCTCTGGTCGTTTTTCCTTTATAAGTTCTTACCATTGTAAAAATCTGAAAATTAACAGTAACTACTTACACAGTAGTGTAACAAAACTTATACCATATGAATCCTTGAAAGTGCGGCCAGATTTAGAGCGAAAAGTCGGCAAGAGAGACAGACTGAGGTGAACAGTGGCAACAGAACGTTAGCAGTGCGACTGCTCGGTTCAGTCTGTTTCTTTTTCCGACTTCTCGCTCTAAATCTGGCCGCACTTTCAAGTATTCATATGGTATATATGCACCAATATAGCAAAAACCTATGATTTAATTTCTTTGTGGGGCTAGTTGTTACAGTAACAATATGCCCCTTAGTTACTGTAACAACTAGCCCCAATGTTCATAAAAAGGTTATGTTTTATTTATCGGAAACATTTGTTTAATTCTATATAAAAATAGTAATGTAAATAAATAAGTAATATATAAGCTTTACAGTATTGTAGGTAATTGAAGCATATCACTTCGCGATTGACAAAAGCAAGCTTCGAAACACAAACAAACTATCGATAAATATGACGCGTAAAAGTATTTTTGCTTCCTTAGAGGGAACTATATGAGGTAGAAATTTTATATTGCACTCACAAATGACGCATGAATAAAGGTTTCTATATTTGAAATTCTAACGTATTACATAGCATATGTTTGAAGTTAGTTAATTTATAACAACTTGCCCCTGTAACATCTAGCTCCCCTCTTCCCTAATCAATGCAAATACATTGTCTTTTAAAATGAATAGGTACGGCGAATGATTTCTTATGTCCCCAGACACAAGCAAAAAGGAAATTTTCCAGCGGAAATAATAGCAGGTGGATAAATTCACACCTAAAAAAGTTAAGGGAGGAACTTTTGGATTGGTCCATATTGTCTCGAACATATCCCGAATTGAGTAATCACTATAAAGCAAAACAAGTCGAATATAAAAAAAGTTTATCTGAGACAAAAAAAAAGTGCTTCTCACAGCGCATCGGGAATGCTAGAAACGTGTCGCGGGAATTGTGGCGATGTGTTGATTTCCAATTGGGTCGAAATAACAAGCGGAACGCAGCCATATCTATTAACGTAGACAATGCGATAATATCTGATCCCTCACAAGTGGGTACTACATTTTGCAAATTTTTTACTAGTTCTCCATATTTGAATGTCACCCAAAATTTGGATACGGTTAGACCCGACAGTTGTACGCTATCACCGTTCCTACAAAATTCTATTGCTTTTTGTCCAGTTACCCCTGATGAAGTTGCAAATGTGATAAGGTCGTTAGAAAATAAGCATAGCACTGATATGGATGGTATACACACGAAAACCATCAAGTATGTTGGGGATGTGTTAATCGAGCCATTAATGATAATTTTCAATAAATCAACAGCATCAGGGGTTTTCCCCTCTCTGTTAAAAATAGGTAAGACCATTCCAATTTTCAAAAAGCATGATCCATCTATTATTGCAAACTACCGCCCCATAACAATATTAAGTGTATTCTCGAAAGTGCTGGAATCTATTGTATATAATAGAGTAGTCGACTTTCTTAACAAATTCAATCTTTTTACGGGTGCCCAGCACGGTTTTCTTAAATCGAGGTTCACCGAAACGGCTTCGATTGAGTTTAATTTATTTATAGAGAAATTGACGAGGGCAATTATGTAGCTGGAATTTTCTTCGATTTATCACAGGCGTTTGATACCTTAGACTTGGACTTTGTGCGGGAAAAACTGTGCGCGGTGGATATCAGGGGAAAGATATTAGATATTAGATATTAGATATTTTTCTTCCTTTTTGACGGGCCGGACGATGGATGTAGTCGTATCTGGTACAGTTTCGCCATTAGAATCAATTCAATTGGGCGTAGCCCAAGGTTCGCTTCTGGGTCCCCTAATTTTTCTTATATTCGCGAACGACTTGCCTGAGTTTTTCACCTCTGTGCATGTTGTAGCATATGCGGATGATACTTACGTTGCTCCCTCTGCCAAGTCCTTGACCGAGCTAGAATTTAAGATAGCCCGTGCTGTGGACGAGTTCTCTAACTGGTGCTATAAAAATAGATTGATTGTGAATCGCGATAAGACGGTGTTTGTGCATTTCAATCAGCGACGACTTGTCCTTCCTCAGTTTGGCGTTAATCTTGATTATAACTTTTCAAACAGTGTCAAATTGCTCGGGATAGACATTGATTGTAACCTGTGTTTCGATGAACAGATCAACAATATCAGTAAAAGGCTAAATTCGACTTATTGCGCAATTGTACAATTAAAAAGCAGTTTGAGTACAGAATTACTGCTGACAGTATATCATGCCCTAGCTTACTCGATTTTTGCGTATAATATTCTAATATGGGGCCGTGCTGATTACCAACGCGTACTGATTTGTCAAAAAAGAATTCTTAGGTTGATTTTTGATAAATCCTACAGAGAATCATGTAGGTCCTTGTTCATCGAAAAGAACTTAGTAACCGTTCCATGTTTGTACATACACCGCGCAGTAGTGTACGTCAGGAGCAATATGGACCGGTTCAAAATGCCTTCAAATATATACAACACCTGCAGGGCGGACTTATACATTCAACGCCCCTATATCCATTTGCAAAAATGTATTCTGCACTGCCCGTTATTTTAAAAAATATTCCTGAACTAAATGCATTTAAAAGTGCAGTAAAAAAGTTCTTAATTTCTGAAAGTTATTACTCTTACCAGGAATATTTTACTGACAATTCCGCTGGGCATTCCTAATTGTTTTGCTGTTCTAAATGTTTTTTATATTGCGCTGTCCGTTTTATTACCTTTATTTTAATTTTAATTAAGCCTGACGTTGTCAACACTTATTGTGAAAGACAATAAAACATTATTACTATTATTATTATTATTATTATTATTATTATTATTAAAGGAAAGCAATGGCTATCTCCGCCCATTTATCGCACTTGCACAAACGGAGGTTTTTTTCGAATTATCCTCGTATATGTAGTCACGTTAAATGTAGTCCTAATTTATATCTACTCTTTTTAGTGTATGTATGTATGTATGTATGTACTTACATAGGTATACCAAATATATTTAACTCCATAGCCATATATTTTAATAATTAAATAATTAAACTTGGTCCTATGTATATGTTTTTATGTTTTAGCCATATAACTGATGGTTTTATAATAGTTTATCAGTTGGGTGTTTGTTGCGTGTACACCCTATTTGTTGTCGTCAATATAAAATTAATTGTGGATGTGTATATGAAAGAAAGGTTGTCCTTACACGTTTACTTGCTAATGGTGCTGGTACCACTTTTCTTCATAAATTGCTGGAGATCTTTGAAAATACTGGTGCCGTTCTCAGTTTTCTCAAGTTTAATATCAATTGTGGTAATAGGCACTATTTTCTACTTCATCTTCGCAACGCCACTTCGTCGTATTTCTGAGCTGGCAATGATCCAAATTAAGACATTTCCTTTAGCATTCGGAACTACATGTTTTTCTTTTACATCCGTCCCTGTTGTAAGTATTATTAATATACATATACAGAGAAATTATTTTAACAGGATGTACTAGTCAAATGCCCTATGTTCATTATTTCAAAAGTCATAGTAGTTATTTTGTATTTTCGTTACTGTAGTTTTGTTGTTTTTTTTCTTACTTACTGATGTAACGAGGAAGTTGTGATAAACGATCTGTTTTAAAATTACAACCCTGTAACAGCTACATACAACACAAAACACGTACAGAGACATTTAAAATAAACGATGTGCATTAGTCATCCGGTTAAAATAAATCCTTTATTCTTACATGATCTTAAACATTATTTAATCCAGACGATTGCTGTTGAAAATAATATGAAAAACCCAAAAGATTTCGGAGGGTGGTTTGGAGTATATAACAGAGCAATAGCTCTGCTATTCACATTAACTATTTCAGTCGCATTTCTTGGATTTTGGAAATTTTCAGAGGATACGGAGCCATCAATAATACTAAATTTTCCCGAAGATTCAGTGTAAGTACCTACTATAAATTGTAAAAATAAAAAATAAAAATAAAATAAACACAAGACATACCACTGAACAGTTACCGATATCTAGAAAAATATACAGGGTCAGTCACGACTATAGCCTATTAAAAGTATTTCTGGAAATAATTAAAGTATCTTTTTGAAATGTTGGTGAGTGATATTATGGATAATGATGCATTTTCTAAAAATATTTTCAACTTTTTGGCACTCTTAATTAGACCGGTAACGGATATCAACTTTCTTATTCCAAATGGTGTAGCCTGTATATTATGCATCCCTTAGATAGACCTTCTAAAGACAAGTTCAACGATATACAATATCATAGATATAGGATGTCCCACCCTTGAGGATATTAAATTTTTTCTAAAAACTTTGACAAACGCAGAGTTTAACTTCAATATCTTCTATTCGGTGTTACCCATATACATGGAGAAAAGTGCATTGCTAAAATAAAGATAAATATTTGTTTTTTTACAATATTTTCTAATACTGTATGTGACAGCAACGCCATCTTGTAATCAGTACAAGAACATTTTTGTTAAGTTTGTATATTTAAAATTAATATACCTTTTCTTTAATTCTTTTACAACATAATATACTAAAACATACACTGTATGGTTTGTTATTATAACAACGTTAAAATCGTATAATTAACAAATCTACATACACACATGTTGTACGCAGTAGTAAAATTGTATCGTTAAATGTATTAGATGATATTTTTAAATTTAAATGTGCGATGTGTAGGAAAACAAAACACGTTACTTTATGTGAACCTATTGTATATTGTTAAAATAAATAAATAGATGGTATGCTTAACTAATTTTTAATCTATTGTCGATAAACATTTTCTATTCCATTAAGTTATATGCTACGTATTTTTATAGATCTATCATGTGTACGTTAGTATTCAACATAACCAACAAAAATGAATAAGAATCATATGTACAATGTATATAAACTACACACCTTGAAATGTCACAAATAACTGCGAGAACTTCACTTTCACTAACTAATCTTCCATTTTAAATGAATTATTAAAGATGGAATTACTTGTCCACACTAGATAACCCCAACAACCACGCGAGACAATTGGCAAAATCGCCGGGAAGTAGGGTAACGCACGCTATATTATTATTAGTTGCCACGCGTACCTACATTACGTCATCACAAATTAAAAATAATATTTTGTAAAAATTACAATTCAGGGTTATACTTATGTTTTAAATAAAGAAATATTTTTGTTATTTTAAATAGATGTGTAATAACTTCTTTCATAATAAAAATGTTTTTATAATTAGTAAATCAGTTATTTGTACAAGATATTCTTGTCAGAGTAAAGATATTTTTTTAACAACACAAATTTTACAACACATTTTTCTCTGTGTAAACCAACTTTGGAATTTTTATTGGCAACATAAAATATACTTTATTTCTGTAAATACATATCAAAAATGTCGTACAGAGTGTTCCAAAAACCTAATACAAACACTACAAAAACCTACTCCAAACACTACTTCAACTAAAAAAATTTAATTTTTTTTTAAATAGCAACCCCTATTGTAAGAGTGTCTACATATTCTACTTGAAAAAATACGAGAGTTTTCAGCAGATTTCTTATATCAGCTAGAAGTGACCATCGAAATCGTTGCCGTGTTTGGCTCATGTTATTTCAATTTTTTTTACGAAGGTGTATCAAATATAAACAGGACTGATTTTCTTAAAAATTCTGGAGAGTTTCTAGACCTGGAAGGGGTTGATGCACAGGTAGCCTGTACCGTTAGGGAGAGGGGATAACCGACCGCAACTCTTTCGGGTCCCTTTAGTATCAAAAGAAACCATGAGCGAGAAAGAAGTGCATATCTCCGTGGAGCAGCGGATTATCATCAAGTTTTTGGCCAAATTAGGGGTGAACCCAATCGAAATTTTGCGGCAATTACAGACACAGTTCGGGGACAATACCCTGTCAAGAACTCGTGTGTTTGCATGGCACAGAAAATTTTCTGGAGGGCGTGAAAAGGTCGAGAACGAGAGCCATGATCGCCGCACAAGGACAAGTGTGATCGGCAAGGTGCTTTTCACGTTGATTTTCTCCACGATTGACGCACAATTAATGCGCAATATTATTGTGAAGTACTGGATGCCGCGAAATTATCATTTCGAAGGAAAAAGAAGAAGCAATCGGCCAGAAGTGTCATTCTTCTGCATTACAACGCCACGCTGCAAAAAGTGGATGCATTAGGATGGGAAGCGCTGGAATATCCACCGTATAGTCCAGACTTGTCCGCTTGTGACTTCCATCTTTTTAGACCCCTCAAAGAAGCGCTTGGAGGCCAGCGTTTCGACGACAACGAAGCGGTGGAAGCGTTTGTGCTCCAATGGCTACACGAACGTCCGAAGAGTTTTTGCGATGATGGAATAAAAAAGCTACTAATCCGATGGGAAAAATGTATTTCTAGGGCGGGAGGGTGTGTAGAAAAAAAATGTATGTATATTTATAAGCTTAGTTAAATAAAGTTAGAATTTTTTTAAAAACGAGTCCCGTTTATATTTGATACACCCTCGTTATAGAACATCTTGTATATTTTTCCAAAATCTGATAGAGAAACTGTTCGAGCTTTTGTTTTATACAGATTTCCTTATACGTAAAATGTTCGTTCTTGAGTATACAACGACAGCAGAACAAAATCCTAAAGATACTCTATTCACTAGATGAAAAAGCCCCAACCCATGAAGTATATAGCAAGACACAAGAACTTAACATTCAACAAATGATGACACTAAATAACTTACTTTTACTATACAAAATAAAAAAGTACTAATACAAACTAATACTGAATCCTCAACAAGTACGAGGGACACGCTATATATTTGGGATGCCACAAAAGTAGAGAAGTTAGAGCTGGCAACACTGCATTTCTAAATACCACCATCCTTAAGTAGTAAACTCTGACCGTCAGTTGAGTCGCTGCTGTCATAGAGTAAACGTGGTGGGTACGATTTGTTATCGAAACATGGACTTGCCAAGAGAACATGGACGCGCAATAATTTACTACGACTTTAAGGTCGGTTTAAGTGAACAACAAACGATTGCAACTCGCATTTGGTGATGAAAGTCCTTCGCCTATGAAATGATTGAGGCAACTCTTGGTGTTGGATCCGCAACAGTAAATTCAATTTTACATGATCACCTTCGGATGAAAAAAATTGTTACTCGTTGGGTGCCACACACGCTTACTGATTTCCAAAAAGCAGAGCGAGTAAGAATCGCTCTGGATTAGTAAAAGTAATGAAGCTGGAAAATCAACGTACAGTCACAGCAAACTGGTACACCACAAAATGTTTACCTACAGTTCTTGAGTCAGCCAACATTCGCGGGTTAATGTTGCATCACGACAACGCATCGTCACACAGTGCACAGCAGACAGTTGAATTTTTACGTGAAAATAAGGTAAAAGTCATTGAACATTCACCCTATTCGCCTGATTTGGCCAAGTGTGATTTCTGGTTGTTCTTCAACCTAAAGAAACGTTTACGTAGTCGACGTTTCACGACGGAGGATGAGATAGATGAAGCAATTCATCTATTTTTTGAGAGCATTCCAAGAGATGACTGGCTTCGTGCTTTTACGTTGTGGAAACTTCGGTTACAAAAGTGCATTGATGCAGGAGGAGATTATTTTGAACATAAATAAAATCATTTTCGTAAAAAGACTTGTAGTTTTCTTGTATCTCAAAATATATAGCGTGACCCTCGTAAACAGATCCACACGCACAACACCAGACGACATTCACATTTGAGAACAGAGAAAGCAAGACAGAAGAAATACATATATGTAAAACCTGATATCAGAAACAACAAAGCAATACAAAAACAAAAACAACATTAACTTCAACAAAATCATAAAATTAAGGATTCTAAAGAACAACATTTGAATATAAACACGAACACAAATATAAGAAAAATAAACTAAGAAGAAGACGACTGAGAAAACAACTGAACAACGTCGATACACTTTCGGGGTAAAGATAGAGGATATGTATATGATGTATATATGTACAAATATAGATCTTATGTAAATGTTTCAAAGAAATAAACTGCAAATGTAAAAAATACTATACACTTTTGTTTCGCTAAAGATATTCATCAAAACTAATAAGTAGTAATGAGTAAACGTTGTCTTTTGTTCACAAAACGAATAGATTCATGTACACGCAGAGAAACGTTTACCTATCCGCCTCAATTCAAAACGATTACTGTTTCAATTATTCACAATGCAATAACTGTTTCAAATCAAAAGAAATATTTTCTTGGCGTTTTTTCTCCGCTTAAGAGAAATATATACTTGTAATTAAATAATTGTATTTCTTTGTTTAAGACATTTGTTAACTTGATACAAGAAAATCTTGCAGAAAATTTGAAGGAAGAGATTCTTAGTATAAGTAAATGGTTCAATTTTCCTAAGGATAATAAAACGAAATATTTCCTGGCGCCACCTAATGCTACGAGAGATAGTCATGCCGTCCTAGAAAGTAGCGACAGAAAACGCAATACAGATGCCATACTTACCCATACAATGATATAACCTTTAACGTACAACGTTTTATAAACATTTTCAAAAGACACCGGTTAATGTAACGTGAATATTTTCTTAACTTAAAACTAAATGATTTACTTAAAAGAAACATTTCTCTGTCTTGGTTTTCTTTTTTGATTTTCTGACCCCAAGAAAATATTTATTTAATACAAATAACATTCCAATAAAACTATTTTCTTATATTATACATTTTTATTCATCTTGAAATAAAAATATTTTTTTGAATAGAGACTGATTTTTGCAAGAAAAACTAATTTCTTGGTGCATTTCTCTGCGTGTGGATTACTTTTACTGAATATCTTTAGAAAAACAAACGTTTGTAGTATTTCGTCGTGGCCCTCTATGCATTTTAGCAAAAAAAAGTCTGGACCCTCTATGTATTTTAGCAAAAAAAAGTCTGAAACAGTTTCTCTACGGGATTCTGCAAAACTATACAGGCTGTTCCATTTTAAGAAGTTGAAATAGCACAAATCAAACATGGCAAAGATTTCGATTGCCATCTTGTAGACGCTAGTTGATATGATAAATGAAAATGTTTCGATGTATTACCGACAACTCCAAGAAATACTCCATCGAATAAAATTTGAGTCTTTATGGTTTATCTTAATCAGGCGATTAAGATAAACCAATTTGCCAATTTACTTGCTGAGTCTCTATTGAAGTAAAAATGTTTTAATACATTACTATAAATGTTTATAAGTTACACGAAAAATTGGAATACACAGGCATAAGCTTGTAGGGAACAAGATATAAAAGTGTGCTTGACTTCGTGAAACACACTCAGAAACCTCCTAGGCAATTCGAATATAAATTTGTCCCAAACCCCATTCCAATCGATGCCTTTCACTGGGACCTATTTCTGAAAGCAATCCTCCATCAATTTAGTAATACGAGCACGTCCACTCTACCGTCTGTAAACCATACGTTCCATGCCCTCATTGTAGAATTGTGATTTTATTCCATTAGTGGTGTCTGTAATTAAGCTACAAAGACTATTTCATTTGCATGTGTTTATTTTTAGAATAACCCAATCGGTAACGATTTTATATAGTTTGGCTATATATATTTCATTTGGGCTAAATGCTTTCGTTCCCATTCAACTTATTTGGGATGTTTGCCTATATCCTGTACTGAAGGAAAGCAAACGCTTATTATCTTGGGAATATCTCCTGAGAGTGGGAGTTGTTACAATGAGTGGTAAGTTCAACATTTGCGTGTCGTAACATTTATTCATTCCTAATTTAATTAATAATTGATGGTTATATAATATTTTAGTTTTTTTTGCTGCCACATTACCAATGCTTGGTCTGTTCATGTCTTTGTTTGGAGCGATTACGATCTCACATATGGCTCTTGTATTTCCTGGCATTCTTGACCTTTGCACAAGATACCCAGACAATTATGGCCCCCTCAACTTGTATAAATACCGTGACATTTTTTTAATTGTTTATGGTTATATTGGTTTAACAACCGGAGTGGTCATAGGATTGATTGCAGTTGTAAAGGAGTATAAAGAGATGTATGGAAAGTGACAAGTAGTTTTTACCGAAAAAGTTTGGACAGCAAAAGAAAATTATTTTTATATTGTATTATATTATGTTTATACAAATTATACATCTCAATATTTAAATTTTTGTAATGGTATGTAACCAACGTATACAATAAATATTTATCATGTTAATAATATATTTGCCAGAATAAATTCTGAGTAGTAACCAAAAAATCTCGCGCTTTTTATTAAAAATTAGCAAATTGAATGTAGATCCCAATTTAGAAAAAACATATAATTCCTGATTTATACTTGCCTTTGTAAAACGACTAAACATTCTTGTCACATAAAGGCTTATTTCTACCGTTATAGTTCACATTTTAAATCTATGTATACAAATATAAGAAGAAGAGTAACAGGAAGAAACCAACCAGGTGGGATCCGAGACGCCCGAGCATTGTTACATAATTCAGTATTACTAAACACATAAAAATGTTCATTTTACGCATTTTGAGCATGACTTCATAAATTAAATATCTTTCCTAACGTTTTTGTCAAGTGCGTCAGTGAAATTTATTATTGGACAGTTGCCATTGAAATTCTGGATCACAGAATATCATATTTAGTCGCGTCACTGCATTTATTACATTATGCCAGTTTAGTAAATAGGTTTGTTTATATTTGGAAAGGTATTATCAAAATTTGCTGTAGACAAAACAATCGCCATCGCGATTAAAATAATAGAGTGAAGGGACGCCAATTAATTTGATTATATTTAGTCAAGCGTTCATCGAGGCAACTCGTATTTTAACTGTGTTCCAAGTTTTAAAGTGTGTAATGTTCTAATCATAGTAAAAATGCAAGGTAGAAGTGAAGGTTGGACTTAGAATATAAACATACAGTTTATATGACAATTCCAACTGTTCCAACGTTAATTTCCATGTACTGATATAAAAATTCGTTTAAAATTGCCGAAAGAGTGCGTAAGAACACTCCCGAACCCACAATTTATTTAACTATTTAAGTAATTTACAAAAATTCAATTTTTTTGAACAATTTCCCTATTTTAAAACATTTCAGTGCATACCTTAAACCTTCTTAAAGAGACACTTGTGAAACCATAATTATAATTATTAATAAATTTACGTTATAATTTCCATAGCATGTTTATATGATATCTTAGTGCGAACAGAAGCAAATTGGATAACCCACGTGTCTATGTTTGGCAGTTGTAGTTTGTGATTCAAACGATTTAAAGGCTCTCTCCAATCTCTTATTTCTTCGCATAATATGCTGATTGCATTGACATAAACTTGTCTATGCCCTTCCATATAAACTACGCATTAATTCATGTGGATTACGGCTTCGCGTTACTTCTTCCGTTGCGAGAAATAGTTACGTTTAACTTATCCATCTTTGTTTTATTAAATTAACGTTTGGATTAGGTATATCGTGTTGGAAAATGAAAAACAGTTGGGAGGAGATAGATCAGTTCATTTGTATATTACATAGCATTGACTGATATGATCATATGATTCACCCTCATGTATAGGGCGGATTAGGTATAGGCACCGGTAGGTATATTTATATAGGTATATCTCTATGTGTGTAGGTACCTCATCGACTTAGCATAGTATTGACATGTGTAATTCGTCTACTAATCGTTAGATGACGCAATCCGTATATCACAAAAGATATATTTTGTACTCATTTTCAAAAATAAATAATGAAAGTATTAAATATATGTATACAGTGCGCGCCAAAAGTATGGGATAATGAAATTTTCTTCTTTGTTGTCAGAATAATCGAAAACTGTTTGACACGTCAAATGGATTTTTTACATTAGAACCAATTTGCGATTACTTTTAATTTTCCAACTCTGTTCGTTTTCGGGCAATGACGTCAACGATATTTTTTTTAAATCGCTAACCTCAAATTTTTTTGCATTTTTGGATAGATTATGGAATTCCAATTTCACCAATCTATAACATTATTATTATTATTTACATCTTTGTTTAAGACATTTGTTAACTAAGTAAATGGTCATTATAACAAAACAATATTTTCTTAAGGATAGTAAATAGTTTTCTTCATTCCAGAAAGCGTTTAGGTATTGTTCATAAATCAATACTTTCATTTTCTTAAAATAAAGCATTTTTACTTAGAGTTCTTGGATCGCATATTATTTATATGCACATTATTAATTGCGCTTACCTTGTTTAAAACAGTATGACATAGCCGTACATAACGCAGTAAATTATTCACATTGCATGTGATTTTAAAAAGGCTAAAAGTAGAGCAATTGGAAAATAGCAATTGAAATATTTCCTGGCGCCACCTAGTTGCAGTAGTTATAGTCATACCGTCCTAGATAGCAGCAACGGAACCAGTATACAGATACCATATTTACCCATACAATGATATAACCTTTAACGTACAACGTTTCATAAACATTTTCAAAAGATACCGGTTAATGTAATATTTTTTTCTTTTTATTACTATTTACTACGTGTACTTATTTTACTATAGTTTTTTTATGTAATAAATAACAGAATAAAAGAAAGAGGGATAAATAAACTTAAATATGAACTCATTAACTATTAAACTACATAAAAATAATCCCTATTTAATTACGTTATTAAAGAAGTAATTTAATTATACTGTAACTTATAAAAAAAAACTTTTTCATTAGCTCATTCACTTGCTTCTAATTTTAATTACTAACTTTAGGTTTTTTTCCATTATTGTAATTTTTCTTTTATTGGATATCTTTGTAGCTGGCCTGATGATGTGCTGTTCGAACACGAAACTGGTCGCCTAATTTCTCAATAGAACTTTGTGAGAACTGAACCATTTTTTCATTCCTACCTTTAATATGAACATTTTCTTAACTTAAAACTAAATGATTTACTTGGAAAAACATTTTTCTGTATTCGGTTTTCTTAATTTTCTAACCCTAAGAAAATATGTATTTAATCCAAATAAAATTTAATGAAAATCATTTTCTTATACTTATTATAAATTTTTATAGTCTTGAAATAAAAATATTTTCTATATATATTTTTGCAAAAAAATCTATTTTCTCGTTGCAAGAAACCATTTCTCTGCGTGTATGTGGTTTCAGCATGATGGAGGTTCTGCTCATCCTTCACAGGAAGTGGTCAACATAATGAACGAAATGTTCCTAAATTAGATGAGTTGAGCATGGAAGCTCAGTAGAATGGCCAACGCGATCGTCGAATCTGTGAAGGATTATGTTCATGATACGCAATCTACTACCGGCGAAAATATAAAAGAAGAAATGAAGGAAGCATTTTGGGCTATTTCACCGGAAATGCTGTTAGGAATGGTTGGTAATTTTCGCAGAGCTTTGTTTAAAGGAAGAAGAAAAATTTTTTGAGCATTTGCTTGAATATTCTAATGATCTTCATATTTTTTCAATTTCTAATATTTAACTTATATGTTACTTTATTTCATTTGTTTGGTCCTTTTACCGTGGCAAACAAGAAATTAATTATGACTTATTGCGCTTAATACAAGATGTTATTTTCCCAAAAAATTCTCTATGGAGTGTTAATATATGGTATTAAATGAAAGGTATTTGTATAAGGTGCCAACTAGTGAAAAGCAAAATATAGAGTGCCATTTGAAAAATTCAAGTTATACTGCGTTGAAGTTAAGCAAATGTTCAATGCTATAGTATACAACTGCATAGCATTATGTGGATGAAATTAATTCATTTTGAAAAATTAATACACACGCCTACTGTCTTTCACATTTTATTTAAGGAAAGCTGTCTAGCAAGTTGCGCATGTAGAGTGCACTTATTTTTTGGTGTCCGTAATCTGTATCTGATAGCTTCTGAACTTGGTTTAATATGATTTTTTCTTCTAGTTTGTTCGTGCACTGTTAACTGGCTGCTATATGTATGTACTTTTTCGTAGTTAGTTACTATTGTGTTAGTATTTTAGAGTTTATTTCTGTCGTTTATTATATACTATACCAAGACCTTTCCGGTTAATTTTTGTTTGATAGTAGGATAATATGGGCCACCACCAATCGGAAAACATCTTTTTTATTATCACAGCACGTTATTCCTCTCCTTACACCTGGATGGAAAACTATGAGATCTTACAAGGAAGTAATTTACGTTTTTATTTTTTATTTCGTGTCTCACAGTGGTCTCAAACGTGGGCTACTATGAGACATGGTCAATCTAAAAACTGCTAATTTAATACTAACGTTGTTTAATATAGGAACAGAGACGCCAAATATTGTTATTAAATAAAAAAAAAAACGATTGAAATATGTTTAAGTATTATTTTAGCGCATGTTCAAATGAGCAAATTTAACTGAAACAATTCACTAAAACCCTTACCACAATACTTAACTTGTACTGGACGCACGTTTCTATAACCAAGCTATCATCATCAGCAGTGAAACTGAATTCAGTTTTAGAAAAAGTTGTAGAAAAACGTCTTTACACGTTTGGTTTGCTATCTTAAAGAGTGAAGTTATATACAGCTGGAGGAACTGTATAGTTGAATTAAAAGAAAATTAGTTTTGACTCCTTTTCCATTTGGAAGCTTAATCGTAATTGTCGGACACGCTGTATAATGTTTTCGAAAAATTCATTCGATTTCTAATTCTACCCTTTACGGTCAATACTTCTGCAAAATGTCAATTTTCCAAGTTAAACACTCTTACGGTTATAAAAGTTCACGTGCACTCGTCCATCTGTCAAAAATTTTTTCAAAATGTAAATATTTCAGATATGGTTAGAAATAGCAACATGTTGCTTCATCAAACAAATCCTAAAATAGAACTCCGAATTCAAAAATATAGTAGTATATAGGTGGTTCTATTTAAAATAACAAAGTTGACAGCTACTTCCGGTATAACCGGACGTCTTAGATAATTGAAAAGATTTTAGTTCAATAGTACATGCACGCATTAGTATATTACTACGTTTTCAGAATTTTCCAGTGTATACTCTTTCATATATCGATCGACGCTGTTCCTCGTGAGACAACCTGTATAGATAGTTTTTGACAGTTTAAAGTAGTTCGTGTGTGATGAACTTTTGTTAATAGCACGGCAGGGTCGAACAGCAAGTTCGCAACTGCTGCTCAGTTTCAACAAACAGCATTTTTGAACGCATTGGACAATGTCTAGATTTAGAACATTATTCCTTCCGATTTCGACGCACCTTTTCTGGAAGATCTTGCCATCGTTCGCCATCATCTTTGAGAAAATTCGATAATAATAATAATAATAATAGTTTTATTTCACAGTACAGTGTATGAAATAAGTAAATAAACATTGCTTACATAACTAGGTATATGATTAAACTCCTTATTATATCTACATCGCTTATAAAAATATTTTGTTGTCCAAATAAATATTTTTATAATTCTTCAAATAATTTCTTTGTTAAATATTTTGAAAAAAAAACAATTCTTAGGAAATATTTACTCTAATTCGTAATATACATTTTTTTCATGAGGCAGTGGCATGCTCAGAGCCAGTACTGAAAACAAAAATTAAAATCAATTAAATTGTAAGATACAAGAGAAAAATTATTGCTTCGCACATAAAAACTTTCATTTTATTCAATTGTATAGCCATATTATTTAGAAAACATTCTTTTTAGGATAGCATATTTAATCGTATGTATGTCAAACGATTCGACGGCTAGCTCCCTCCAATCTGTAATTCCTTCGCATTATATGCCGATGCCATAAACATGCTCTTCGATAATGATGTAGCAAGGACTGTGGGGCGGTATGGCAACAACAATATTCTCGGCACACTCCGCACCACACAAATTATTAATTAACTCGGAAAGGCCGTTTCGAAGACACATATGGATCTTCATCTTTAGCCGCGTGCCGATTGATGTGAGAGAACATATGTATATTAAATCTAGCGAACCCGCTCTATCCCTACTCTTCAAGAAAAATATATACAAGTACCTACTTTTGCAGTGTAGATTAGAAAGCAAGTTAAAATAAGGAGAAAAGGCGGGAAAAGGTCGTGTCATCATGAAACGCAAGGCATGTGGCCATCCCACCCTAATAAAAATATAAATCGAGTGAGACAATGGTTATGTCCTTTCTGTTCGTCAAATTTGTGTTCTTTCCGCTTCTACCCTTTAAAGCTAAAAATGCATGGGGAAAGTGCGAAAGGATCGACATCTCTTGCTATAGCACAACCATAAATCAAATCTTTACCGTAATAAATCGAATAGACAGAAAAAGGGTAAAGGTCCCTTCTCTTTATTGATTAGGTTTGCATTCTTATTTATCTAAATAGTCTCAAAGGAGCCCAGTTCAAGCGGTGAAATCACGTTTTTAATCCATTTTAGGTTTTCTAATTTAATGTCCGGTATCGTTTATGTGTTGTGTTACACTTGACACTTCTATCTTCCCGTACCTGTAACACCTGATGTGTTCATTGAACCTATCGCTCGTTTCGTTTGACCAATATAGGCTTTATCACAATCACTACATGCAATTTTGTAAATTCTCGACCTTTCTCTCATGTCTGGTTTATCTTTTGGATTGTTAAGAAGGTCTTTTAGTGTATTTCGCGAACTGAAATATACGTTCATCTCTTGTTCGTTAAAAACTTTACTAATAGCTTTTGATACTCTATGAAAGGGGAGTTTCACAAATGTCTTATCGCGGGTTACTGTTGGGATCAAGGTCGTGGAATTTCTGATATAAAGCCTATGTTGGACATTCCTAAGCATGCGATCGATCTCTATGGAAGAGTAACAGTTGTAAATAGTTACATTTTTTTATGAATTTTAGCTTTTTATTGTACCTACTTTTACTCACGGGGAACTTCAACAATCTATTAATTAAGAAGCTGATCGCGGCCACTTTGTGTTGTCAACAATGGTTGGAGTCGGATATAATGTATCTATTAATTAATTACAATTTCCAATTTCTTATTATTCTTAGTACTACTATCCAGGAACGGAAGTTGACTGTTCGCTTCTTCTTCTACTGTGAATGTAATAGTTTCGAATTTTGAATTTAGTGTCGCTAGGAAATCTAGAATGGTACTTTTCTTCATATCAAAAACCGCGAAAATATCGTCTACGTACCTAAGCCAAATTCTAGGGAAATACACGTTGTACTTTGTCAAACTACTTTTCAAATTTACTCATGAACAAGTTGGCTACAAAAAGGGATAACGGATTGCCCATCGTTGTACCTTCCCGTTGTTCATAATACTTGCCCTCAATTTGAAAACGGTTTTGGTTCATGCAGAGCAAAGTACATCTGACATCATCAATTTTATTAAGTTTTAAGAACTCAACTAAATATTCTATGGTTTCTGAAATTGGCACACTGGGGTAGAGTAACAAACATCAAAATACAGCAACAAGCCTAAAAGTAGAAAATTCATTAGATTTTGTAAATAAGATAAATAATATTGGATTAGAAGATGGGGACATTTTATAAACGACACCGGGCATAATATTAAATTAGAAAACCTAAAATTAATTAAAAGCGCGATTTCGCCGGTTGAACTGGACGCCTATGAGACTATTTATGTACATAAATAAGAATGCAAACCTAATCAATAAAGAGAAGGGACACTTTTCCTGTCTTTTCGATTTATTATGGCAGATTTAATTTATGGTTGTGCTATAACAAGACGTACATTCCACATGCGTTTTTAGTTTTAAAGGATAGAAGCGGAAAAAACACAAATTTGACGAACAGAAAGGACACAACCTTTGTCTCACTCGATTTATATTTTTATTAGGGTGGGATGGCCACATGCCTTGCGTTTCGTGGTGATAAGCCTTTTTTTCGCCTTTTCTCCTTATTTTAACTTGCTTTCTTGTCTAAACGGCAAAAGTAGGTACTTGTATATATTTTTCTTGAAAAGTAGAGATAAAGCGGTTTCGTTAGATTTAATATATGTTCTCTCACATCAATCGGTACGCGGCTGAAGATGAAGACCCATGTGTCTTCGAAGTGGTGCGGAGTGTGCCGAGAATATTGTTGTATGCCCTTTGATATTAATTATAACTTGGTTTATACTGATAATGATAGGGGATTCGCGCTCGCTTTCTCCGTTGCAAAAAACAATTACGTTCAATCTATCCATCTTAAACTGTTTTAATAAACCATTTTTGGATTATATCGTGCTAGAAAATGAGAAACAGTTGTGTTTTTGCAACTTAATAAAACCACCTCCAACAAAGAGAAAACGAGTAGAAACTAGTAGAAAGATTAGAATAGAATGGCAACTGAAGGGACTTGCCGATGGTAACGTCAATTATAGATTTGAAGGAAAACTCGCATATCAAAGATTGTTTTCAAATCGACTCAATAGAATAACACTGATTGTGAGCTTTTTGCGGGAAAATTAAAGGTAATATTTATGCCGGATGTTCTGATTCAAGCAAAAGTCAATAATAATTCGATCGATCAAGTAAGAATACAAAATTACTACAAATATAAGCACAAAAGGAGTACTCATCAATATAATTATTTACAATAAATGATTTACAATGTGTAACGACTAGAGCGGACACCTTTTAAATTTCACGGATGATTTGAGTTGGTAGTTCCGGCTATAAAGGATATAGTTTTCTTATTACGTAAAGAAATTGGCGTGTATGTTATTTGTTGCCGGAACTACCAACTTAAATCATCCGCGAATTTTAAAAAGTGCCCGCTCTAGTAATGACACTCATTTCTGCATGAAGTCATCAGCTGGATCCGTTTCTTTAAAATATAGGTCAACAGATAACCATCGGGAGAACATTTCCCAATCACTGTCAGAATTTGAAAAGGTTCTTTATTTTACAGACTTCTTACAGTATAAAGTACGTCATACGAAAAAAAAAGTATTTTCAGCGGTACTATTACACCCTAACCGCATTACACTAAATTACATTCGAAGAATTCTGATATGGAGTAAAATGGTTACTTAAAAGGTTGAAGGTTTAGTTGATTTTCATTTTAGGAAAGAAGTCGCATAGTGTTTGGTTATAAGAGTAGGGAGGGTAGGGGACCGTTGTCATCATTGCGAGGTGTGTGCGAGCGCGTCATCAGGAGCAACCAGTTGTTCTTCCGTAATTCGAGTCGTTTGTGTCGAGCATTTTTCCTCAGTCTTAAAATCTCGCAATAAAACTTCTCGTTGTCTTCGCGAATCACTTGACGCACTTTCGTGATCATTTCCGGTGTTGTGCATGTTGACGGTCGACTCAAATGTTTGTCATCCTCCACAGATACTTGGCCTCCCTTGAAACGCTTGGACCACTAACATTTTCTTGCGTTCTCACCAAAAATCTCCTTCAACATACGGTGGGTTTTAGCTACAGTTTTCTTGAGTTTGAAACAGAATTTGAGTCAGCCATTTGGAAATTCACAGAAACACAAGATAGAATTGCAACAGAAACAGCAATAACTCAAAAAAAAGCGCCTACGATGACGAAACAAGAGTAGCAGCTGAAAGGTGCACCAAGAGGACCTTATTGGCGGGACCTCGTAGTGCTTTTAGTTTGAACGGGATATTTAAATTCTCGGATATTTTTGGGTAGCACCTTGTAATATACAACAATATATATAAAACCAATTTGGATGTATGGAATTGAAATCTGTGGGTGTGCAAGTATGGTCATAATACAAAGATATTGAAACAGTTCACTAAAATCCTTACCACAACACTTAATTCGTACTGGACGCATGTTTCGATAGCCAAGCTATCATCAGCAGCAAGACTGAACTAACAAGCTAAGTGAAAAACAAACTTATATAGCAAAATAAAATTATGCAATATGTAAATGTGAATCGTAAAATTAAAACTTTCACTTTAAGTGTAACTTAATGAGCTGCTTCATTGCACAGGACTATAATTAGCCTAAAGTGCAAATCTAAAGAATACCCTGAATTAAGTAAATGGTCAGAATGACGTCAGTTATTAAATCCTAGTATTACAATGAAGCGGTTCATTGCACATGGTTAAAATTACAACTATAAATAATTAAACATGATGTAACAAAGGATAAAGGCTGGAATTTAGTGGTCCTAAATCTGAATTCATTAAGTGAGTTTTGTTTTTGGAAATTTCCATGCCTTCATAACAATTTAATTGAGCAGTACTCTTTACGTTTTTAATTAACAAAACTCACTTAATGAATTCGGATTTAGGACCACTAAATTCCAGCCTTTATCCTTTGTTACATCATGTTTAATTATTTATAGTTGTAATTTTAACCATGTGCAATGAACCGCTTCATTGTAATACTAGGATTTAATAACTCACGTCATTCTGACCATTTACTTAATTCAGGGTATTCTTTAGATTTGCACTTTAGGCTAATTATAGTCCTGTGCAATGAAGCGGCTCATTAAGTTACACTTAAAGTGAAAGTTTTAATTTTACGATACACATTTACATATCGCATAATTTTATTTTGCTATATAAGTTTGTTTTTCACTTAGCTTGTTAGTTCAGTCTTGCTGCTGATGATGATAGCTTGGCTATCGAAACGTGCGTCCAGTACGAATTAAGTGTTGTGGTAAGGGTTTTAGTGAACTGTTCCAGTGCCACAGATTTAGCATACCCGTTTATTATACAAAGATATATTATAAATACTACGTAAGCCCGCAAATGTACCCTGGTTCGTATAAAATCAGACACTGCATGAAGTGTAAAACACCATGACAGAATAGAGATTCACTCCAATGTCTTGCAACAACCATTATTTGAACTAGTCAATGTGGGATGATTATAGAAGAATGCGCCAGCTGATCTAAAGGAAGGGTAGGAAATTCCATCAATGGAAGGAATTTCGTCACGTCATAATATATATTCTGATTGTTGATACCACAATAAATAAAAAATATTTAGTTATTTGTCACTTATATCACTGTTGGCAAAAAATCTCAACAAATTTAAATCAAAATCACATTTTGAAATTTTTATCGTCAAATCTAACTATAAGTAGCGAAAATGGCAAGTAACAAACAAAGAAAAAATTGGTACTGGCAATCTTTTTATGTATTAATTCAGAATTGTAGAATGAGATTTGATCATATTCGTAATATGTTGATATAAGAAATAATTTGTCGACTGGAGTTGGTCGACTGTAATTCGTCAATGGTCTTGAGTATTTCCTAAGGGATTGTTTGACGGTGCCCGCGGCTACAGGTATGTTAATATAGCGCGCGGTTTGTTTGCGCCCGTCGTAACATAAAAGGGTTCGTATTTCGCATAAACCTGATATCAACTATATAGGATCGGGTTGGACTGTGCCTCCAGGATTATTAACCCAACTGCCTGCAACAAAAAGATCGTGAACGGAGAGAGCGCTCTGGTTGGGTGCTTCGGGCGGTACGTTCACTCAGTCGTTGCAGCCAATGAGCCAGTCAGAGAAAGAGCGTCGAGGTAGGTAGATGTGTACATCGTACTATTCTGAATTCGCTGTCACGAGGTCCACTTGACATTCAATCAAACATTTGTCTACACGAATCAGTCATATTCAAACCGAGGATACGGACGCGTTCTCGGTCTAAATTCCTTGCTGCAGTGTTGCTGAGGAGCAAATTTAAGCAATCTGGAGCCCACGTGCGCTAAAAGGTAAGCTTTATGTATGATGTATTCCAAAAGAAAACAGCAACAACAAATACATTTCTGAAAAACTTGGATTCAGTAGTTCTTTGGAGCATATATATCATTACATTGGAAGGGAGTTTTTCACCAGACCTTGATTTTGGAAACTTGGTAATAAGTGAAAACCTATAAAAATTGCCATCCTTGAAAAGTACATGTTCCTATATTAAATAAACTAATTAAACTAAAAACTAATCAGAAAATAGCGTTTACATCATTTTTTCAGAAAAAATATGCTTGCTTTTAAACCATTCGTTTAGCTACTTTTTTAGAGTAAAAACAAAAAGGTTGGCTGTTATGGTTACATAGTAAATTGTTGAGAAGTGTTCTTGATCAACGACTAATTTAGTACGTGTAGCCGCTAATTGTTAATTTTATTAAGTATTTAAGCACTACTTTAATACCTTTTAATTACTTCTATAATCTACTATCTTAAAACACTTATTGTAGATACTGATGATTACTAACAACATACCAATATAAGATTTTATAAATTATTTTTATATTTACTAAAAACTTACACCTATTACTCCCAATATGAACGTTTACCATTTAAACTCATATGCTGTAGATAAGTGTAAAATTTTGAAAACGAAGAATTAATTTAAAATATTAAATGTTCTAATTTACTTCTTACCGTATTCATGTAGTGTGAATGATTTGTGACTATCGCGGTACCTATTATTTCTTCTCTATTTCTTTGCACAGTACAAACTAGCACAAAAGCTTCTAATAGAGCGCATTAGGCTATGAGCTTACAGTCAAATAAACATGCCGCACAACTTAAGCTTTAGTGTCGTTCAAGGTTCTGTACATAGTCATCATGTCATGTTAAATTATGCCTGTCACCTTAAAGGAAATTGAATTCGAATTTAATGTAAAAAACTCCAAAGCTCAATCTAAAATTGCTTAAGAACTGCTGCATAATTTAGTCTGTTGGGATGCTCACGCCAGTCACATTTATTACTGACTTTAATACAACACATGCGCTTGAATTTAAAGAACAGTTTTTGTGTTCTTTTATATTTTACGTTCCTTTTGTTTATTAATTAGAATTAAATCATATAATCTAGCTGTTTACATTTTATGTGTTATAGAAAAATCAACCACACACGCATACATGGGAATTATAGAATTTTAATTTTGCCAAAGCTTCACAGGTGTTAATATACTTACGTAACTAGTGTATTAGTAAGCTAATTGCAAAAGCTATTAAGAAAAAATAACTTGTATCTGCTATAGATACCTAATATTTTAAATTAATAATAGGTATAATAAAGTTTGATTAACCTTTACGTGGCTGGGAAGGTACCCGGGTAACTTCTGTGCATTCGAACAAGGTTTTTTCCTGATTTTAAAGCCGCCTCGATTACTGGCTCCGTGACATCTCTAAACTAGTGTTATAGCACACTATATAATTTTTCATTTTATTTTTGGCATTTTTCAATGTAGATAATAACATCTGAGTTATTACATACTCTAATGACGTTGTAGGCACCAGGGTACCTTTATGAATTTTGCATAAAATTAGGCTTTGCGATAAAATGAATTAAACTTTTTATAAACCTTTTTATTCAACAAAATTTACATACAAATCTAATCTATATGAGATGATGTTCCTGTTGGTTGCAACTTTCGCATATTACTTCATTTACGCAGTGCTCATTGCAAACCGGCTTTGTGCAAATGTGGCACCTCTTTCGAGTTTTGCGTTGTTTATCTTTCAATTGTTGGCAAATAGGACAGCTGCCAACTACAGGAATACGTCCAGAAGCATCACGAGGAGGATGATCTTTAGGTGCTGTTGCAGTTTGTTGTATTATTTGCCGACCAACAACCATTTTCATTGAGGTACGTGTGGAATGATTTCTAACGACTTTTGGAATGATGCTTTTATAGCAAGTACACATAACTGCTTTGCAAGATCTTTCAGGAATATTCGCCTCCGATTAGTAGATCTAATCCTGGGATTGTGCTCCATGTAAATTATATACGCAGACAAAGCGGCAACATCAACCATATTGTAAAAAACTGCTAAAGGCCAACGATTTGTTCTACGCTTTACCGTATATTCAGCAAACATTTTATCCATCGTGTCCTCCTTTGGTTTGGTTGTAGTACCTTATAATTCTTGGTTTCGCAGTGGTAGTTTGTTCTACGTCCCCTGCCATATGCATTGATGCTAGAAGCATAACTGATTTGCTCCTTTTGGGCACATACATATGTACATACAGTTTCTTCTTTTCTAAATGAAAAATTCGTCGAATATATGGCTCTATCTTTAGACGGTTGCATATTAGAAGGTAAACATGTTTTATTCTTTTAAACAGTTCCTACTAAGGTCAAATCCTATGATTTCAAGGTATGACCGAGTTGCAAGCTCGTAAAGAAATTATCTGTGGTGACATTCCTTCCAGGACCTTTGTAGGAAGCAACTAAATCCAAAACCGTACGCTCACCAATATTGACTTGACATTCGCCATCTGGTGGTTTCCCAGTGTAAAATTTACCTCGTAAAGGATAAGCATTAGCTGCATCGCAAGCCCAAAACATTTTTATCCCGTATTTCGCGGGCTTCGATGGCATGTACTGTATGTCCTCTACAGGAAAGCAGTTGCTCATCCACTGTTATGCATTTATA
The DNA here is from genome assembly GCA_029619315.2 of Dynastes maya. Classification (NCBI taxonomy): domain Eukaryota; kingdom Metazoa; phylum Arthropoda; class Insecta; order Coleoptera; family Scarabaeidae; genus Dynastes; species Dynastes maya. Next base: position 12,427,955 of record JAROYE020000005.1, on the reverse strand, counting down.
TGGCTTATGGTTTTTTCCAAGTTTTTATTCATCATTATCCAAATATCACGAACTGGAGCAGCTTTGTCTATTTTAATGCGTTCATCACGTGTATTCTGATTATCAAAACGAATGAATCTTAGGAACATTTTGAACCGATCACGACTCATAGATGTACGAAAAAGAGGTAAGGATTCTAGTCTCCACATTTCGGAAATATGTTCCCTATTGGATTTATGCACACCAGCTGCAAGAAGAATTCCTAGAAAAGCATCAAATTCTTCTTCAGTAAATGATGGATAAATTCGTCTTCATCAGAAGCGACAAACGGTTCTTCTTCAGATTCGGATTCTTGTAACGCTCATCCTCATACCGTGCGTATAAATAAATAAAATACTAATAATATGTTTTCAATGTAACAAATGTAAAATTTGTAGGGACCCAGGTACCTGCGACGTCATTAGAAGGTGTTTTTATTCCAGCCATATAAGGGTTAAACTTAAAAGTTTTAAAATAATGTTATATTTTGTCGACGGAGTTTTACTACTAACTTTGAAAAGATTCAGTTATACAATCTCGTTAACATGCGATTCGATAAAGCACTTTAACACCAACTATAAAAAAGGATTTCAGGTGGAACAATAAAGAAAAGGATTGAATTTTATAATTCTCTAATACCACCTCGTGATTTTAAAGGCTGTCATAGATTTTGTTCTTTTCATCCGTTTTTTATCGTTATGATCAAACACATTGAGTCAAATCAAAAGTGTGTGGCGAAAAAAGAATTATGGAAACCGATAACGAGATCGCAGTGGGGAAGAAATTAGAAAATGTGGAAAAAATTATTTTTCAAGTAAATAGGGCTTATTTGCTTTTTAATTAGAAATAGAAAAACAAAGTAAATGTAATTAAGTCTAAATTTTATTAAATAATATTAACAATTGTACATTTCTTCGTCGGAGTCATCGATTTCCGAGCTTGAACTGCTATTTTCTAAAGGCAAAGGCAAAACGGTTGGGGAGAGATTTGTTTCTATAGAAGGGGCTTCTAGCAATTCTAGAACGCTTGTAGGAAGTGCAGATATAGGTTTTTTTGGCAAATCGCGAAGGCCGGTAATAAATGGAGCTGAAGACACAAGTAAGCAATACGGCAGATCTTCATTTGTGCTCACACGACTTATCTTTCGGGTATGTTCTCGTCGATACATCTTCAAATCCTTATTTCGACATCCTTGAGCCTCTTCAGACAACTAGCCTGTTGGTAGTAAAGCAGAATCAATAACTGCTACATGAATTAAAATCTTATGCACGGAAGCGGGCATTTAAAACCAGTTATATTCTTGAACAAATAACCGAGCAGAATTTTTGGTATATTCTTCAAATTTTTGTTTATTGATTTTGTACCCCGACGAAATCGTTGCTAAAATGACGGAAAACCGTTGAATAATTGCAACATTAAGTCCCGTAATATTTGCAGACTCCTCTAGCTCGCGAAAGAATCGTCGTGCTGTATTCCCATCGTTTGTTATGCCACTTCCGCCTAGTCTAACTTGGTCTACGAGTAATCCCATTTTTACGTGCATCCATTTGGATTTTATTCTCATCTCGTACTTGCCACCTTTTAAAAGTAAGCCTGTAAGAAATATGTAATAAGCACTCGAAGAACCTGAGCATGTGATGTTGACAACCCAAATCTATATATCGCTGGATCAATTGTTTGGTCAACTAATTTGTCAAGCTTATTCATTTCTTTGGGCGTAGCTTTGCAAAGATAACATGTCTGAGCTAATTTAGTTTCGGAGAGAGCATTGCATATCTTACCATCAATCATGGTTAAAACCAATTGGTGATGTATTGTAGTATTTTGACCGTACATTTCTATATATGACGGCGTTAACTGTTGTATTTGTGCCTCAATTTGTTCTACTTTTGCCTTTGCAAGCGCAGATGTTTCTTTCTGCGATAAAATACAGATTGGTCGACAGTAGTGAATAGACGATAGTCGTGGATTCTGCCAAAATATTTATTTTTGTTCTTGCCCATTTACATGAATCAATTGTATGGGTACAAATGAAGTTATAAACATATCTTGATCACTCCCTTCAGCACTAATTTTTTGTTTGTACTGACTATGACCGGTACTACAGTCGCAACCCCATTTTGATATTAGCGTCAAGATTTGTACGTCCTTTGACATGCTCTCAAATACTGCTTGTTGAGACTGCACAATTCTTTTAGCAGTTATATCTAGCAGGGGCTGTAGCTTGACTTCTACGAGACTATCGGAAATATACGTAAAAGGGTATCATTGTATGGGTCAGCATAGCATCTACATTAATATCTGTCGCCTATCTCTAGGACGGCATGACTACATCACTAGGCGTTAGGTGACGCTCGGAAATATTTCAGCGAATCCATCACTACCATGAGCTGATACATTATCTTGATTATTGTTTCTCTGCACTTTTTCATGTGTGATTCTATATTAAGTGCACTTTTATTTGAACATTATACTGGTACAAGCATGAGAATAATTTACTACTTTAGGTACGGATATGTAGTACTGTTTTAAACAAGGTAAGTGCAATTAATAATGTGGATATAAAATTCAATTATTTCAATACAAGTGTATATACTTCTCTTAAGCGGAGAAAAAAACGCTAAGAAAATATTTGTTTTGATTTAACAGTTATTGTATTGTGGATAATTGAAACAGTAATTGTCTTGAATTGAGGCGGAGAGCCTTGATACAAGTAAATGTTTCTCTGCCTGTAACACTAATGTTTGTCCAACAACAATATTGTAGTGCATGTAACCACAGTAAGTAACTACAAATATTTTGTTTTTTCACTACAATATGTCACTCATTGCCATCTTGCGTGTTCGTAAAATCTACAAAAACTTGAACTGTAAAAAAATAGTTTGTAACGTTTATTGTAGTAAGATCTACGTATACGTGTGTTACGTGAACCATAAATGGGGTGGATACTACCACAACACGTTAACTATAAATATGCCTTACATTTCTCTCAGTGCATAGATTTTATTTTTTCAGAAAGTTTTTCTGAACGACGCATTAGAACAAAGTATGTTTGAAACAATTAAAAACAAATAACGGCTTAAAATCTGCGAAACTGAAACTGTTGCCCCGAGAAAGTAAAAGAGATTTGAAAGAGAATACTTATTTATATCACAAGGGATATAAGTACTGCTTTGCGGTCGAGGATGTCGTTCCGAATTGCACACAATACATTTTCTACTACCAAGCAGAAACTTTAAAAAAATTTGCATTTTACAAAAGTATTTGACATTTGCCTGTATGCTGCTATAAATGTCAAAGTTGTCACAGCAGCGCAAAACGGTATTGTATCGATGTATTTATTATTATGTACTTACGGCACTATATAGGGAAGTGCAATTTCATTACATTCCGCTATCAAAGGTAACCGATGTAAATAAGCCGTAAATCACAATTACTTCTCTCCAATGATTGACTTATGTACATAACTAGTAGTAAGAAAAAACCTTTATTATTAATTATATCTTACAATTCTTTATCAAAGTTCAACACACTTATCACCTGCACTCACTGCACTTGGCACATGCGTGGTATTTAAGCACACATTTTGGATGTAACTTGATTCTTATTTAACATATTTGCTTTCAATCAGTACTTGTCTCCAATTCTAAAAAAATTGCGCAAAATGTTCGTGAAGTTTAAAATAAGCAAATATAGGTACTTTGTACGTTTTTTTTATTACATATATTGCATAATCCCTTCATATTTAAATTCTTAAAAGTTAATTATTGAGTTTTAATCATTTCATTTCGATTTAAAAATTCCGAATAAAACACGGGTATTATTAAAGAACAAAATATTGCTTTGACAAATATTATTTCTCGTTGATAAGGATTCTATTTCAAATTTAAATGTTTATGCGTTTTCAATTTTAATATGTGGTTTATGTCGTCTGCTTTTGTACGAACTATTAGATAGGTTAACAAGCAAATAATTTCTTTGGAACGATTATTTTATATCGCTAAAAAATTGCGTATAAGTCCGAAGTGCGGTCCACGTACTCTAAATGCAGTGATTACATTTCTCACCTTGGAAGGAAAGACACCTTCCGAAATCAAAGAACGAATAGACAGGGTTTATAAAGACTCTGCACCATCGTATGCCACAGTTAAACGTTGGTCAAATTTGTTTCCTTGGGGCAGAAAGTCTCTTGAATATGATCGACGCGAAGGAAGGCCCGCTACTGTAGTGACAACAAAAAACATCAAATTGGTCGAGGAGAAAAACTAAGGAACAAACAAGGATTTCAAAAACCAGTGTTTTGAAGATCCTGCACGAGCGTTTGAGTAATTATTACAAGATGGTTCCCAAAATTGCTCAACGCAGTTCAGAAGGAACAACGTGTTGAATGTAGCCGAAAGTTTTTTGAACTGTGCGAAGCCGACAACACGACCATTAACCAAATAATGACTGGGGATGAAACAATGGTTCTATACCACGATCCTTTATCTAAAATAGAAACGCTGGAGTGGTATTGGAGACGCGAACCTATCCTTACACGAAAAAAATCAAAAAAATAAAGAAGAAAAGACAAATTTTAGAATATGTAGTTTATACAGTATATTTCCTCTTTTTTCACAAAATTTTCCATTTTAGTTTCATTAAATGATGGTATTTATGTTCTTGTTACTTATGTCCAACAACTTGCCCTTCTCAAAAGGTTCACTTATTGATTTAGTAGATTAATTACGCTCTTTGTTGATGCTTGATATGTTTACTACAATGTTAAGTTTTCGTTCTTTCGATTTTTTTTTTAACTTTTGAGTAAAATGGCGTTTTTTTTCTTATCGGAATAAACAACGAACCTTTTATGCCTGGCTGTGAGACAACTTATCAAGCATTCATAGATAATTAGATGTTAGTCAATAACTACGTCGCGGATATTCTCTTCTTAGTAACTTGCTAACGAAAGTCCTGTTTAAAAAATTTCTAGTGATGATCGTTGAATGAATTATATTTCGAAACAGAGTATGAGTAGATTCATAGATGTTACCATAAGCTTTGACAATTAATTATTTGTAGTAAATGATATAACTTTATTTGTAGATAAGCTTCCATATCCTGTGTAACTGTAGGGGCCAGGATTTGAAGGACATGTATTAACAATAAACATTACAACCTTCAGGCTGCACAAAAAGGTGTAAGAATCAGCTGTGGTGGTTCACGAATACCGGGACAAAACCTGTGAAATGCTCGAATCTGTTTGGGACATTTGAGAAACACTTTGTTTGTATTTGCTATTAATGCACCCACTTTCGGGTAACATTCTAGAATAGTTTATGCCACAAGATATAAAGCATGAACTTTACACGTAACATGTAAAAGTCCATCACACTTTTATCTAAGCGAATGGCCTACACTATATACACATTGTTGCTGCTCCATCGCTCATAAACATCAACAGTTGATTAGTTGACACTTGAAATTCTTGTAACGTATCGAGCACTACGCCCGCAATTGCTTCGCCAGTACACTTTTCTAGTCTTTTGCTAGCTAATAAGATTGCAAATTTCAGTTTAACAGGATCTAGTACTCATACTACAGTATGTATTCAAAATAGATTTTTTTTACAATCTGTCGTCTTATCAAGACATAACCACAGCTGTTTATCTTTTAATTCAGCTTTGATCCTATTTTCGATATCTTTAAGTATACTTGGTAGCCCTTTCTGTAACGCTGTCCGTGATAGTAAGTTCCACTTGGGATGTATGTACGCCAAAACTGTCGAAAGTGTTCTTTATCGAGTAAGTGAAGCGGTAGACCACAAACAATAAACATCAAAAGTAAATCCAACTTAAATTGGGCTTGATGGCACGCCATTTTTCTCATTTTTGTGCTATACACTATTTATATGTCTTTTACAGTCGCCTTTGTTCCAGCACATTAAGAGGTATTTTGCAAATTCTACACAATACTTTAGTTCCATTATAGTTTAAATCCGGAAATTCACTGATAAATTGAGGGACTTTATTAGTCAACGGTCGTTTATTTTCCTTGCGTATGTTGGACATATACAATAAATCAATAATTTCATTCGCTGAAGTACCCCGTGCCGATTCATCTGCATACATACGTCGCGTCGTGGGCACGGCAACCTCACTTCTAACCTGGCGCGAAGCTCTCTGTGCCCGGCCTACTAATAACGAAAATATAATATATTTGTTGTCCAATGCATAGCCATTTTATTACTGTCGTAAATCTTCGTTACACATTTATTATTAGAGTAACCTAAACTTGCGGACTCGCATAGGCGTCGGTATTACGGGTTAATATAAGAATACGAAAAATTCATAAATAAACTAAACCGGTAGAAAAGCAGGCATGTAGTGTCGACCTTGAATATAAATCATGTTAAACCGCACTGAGAGAGATTTCGTTTTAGTACCGGTTGAGCTGTTGCAGAGATTAGTCGAACGGTCAAGGTTATGTACTTACGTGTCGCTTTTGAAAATATAGCTTTGTTTTTTGTGTGTTGTAGTATTATACCAAGTACATAATTAGTGTATCGTTTCATATAGAACTAATATTTACATACCTAAGAAAACAATGCCTCGTACTGGATTTGCTACTAATGTACATAAGTATGTGTCACTTTTTCCTCATTTAAAATATGACGGTAGTGCAGTTTTTTGCTTAATATGCAATGAAACAGTTCACTAAAACCCTTACCACAACACTTAATTCGTACTGGACGCACGTTTCGATAGCCAAGCTATCATCATCAGCAGCAAGACTGAACTAACAAGCTAAGTGAAAAACTAACTTAGCGAATGAAAGAGATGCTACGTGATTTGTGTTCCAAAAAAATATGAATTACCGTGGATGAGACGACCGATATAAAGAAAAACAGTATTGTGAATGTAATAGCTCGCGTTTTATCTAGCGAGAACACAGATATTTGTTAGCTTGCAAACGTGTTCAACAATGTACCGCGGAAAATATTCAAAAAGTGATAATGAACGCTTTAAAAAAATTTAAAATTGCCCAAGATCAAGTTGTGATGATTGTGACAGATAGTGCAGCAACGATGTTAAGTGTTGGGCGATCCTTAAAACATATATTTCCTAACTTAATTTATATAACCTGCGTGCTGCATGCTTTGCATTTAGTTGGTGAAGTTGTTCGACAACATTACGGAAACGTTGATCGGATGATTGGAAGTACTAAAGCAGTGTTTCGTAAATCTCCTAAACGTTTAAAAGAATTTCGTAAATTTTGTCCAGGTATTCCAGAACCTCCTGAACCAATTTTAACGTGATGGGGTACCTGGCTAACAGCAGCTTCTTACTATTTGATCCATTTTCAACAAATTCAATCAGTTATAATGCGATTTAATCGGGATGAATCCAAAGCAATTAGAGAAAGTCAAACAGAATTTCAAATTCCTCAACTTTTAGAAGATTTAACAACAATATGTACCAATTATACAGTATTCCTAGATGCCATCAGAAAACTACAATGTACTGAATTGTCATTGCAGGAATCATTAGACATAGTGGAGAGTGTAAAAAATAAATTACACACATTAAATGATACGCCAGGATTATGCCCTAGTCAAAAGTTGGCAGATGTTTTAAGGAAAAATCCTGATTTTAATACTTTAGAGGCCGTTTATAATAAGTGTAAGAATAGTGAACTTTTTCGTGATTTTGAAAAACAGTTTCTACATGCAAATGTAACTTCCTTAGATGTGGAGAGATCGTTTTCTATGTATAAGAATATTTTTTCTTGTCGACGCACAAGGTTTAAAGAAGTAACTGTGGAAACATATGCAATGATGCAAGTTTATAGTAGTTCACATCCTGATGCCTCTAATTTGTTGCATAATTAGCAAGTAAGTTTATTTATGAATTTTTCGTATTCTTATATTAACCCGTAATACCGACGCCTATGCGAGTCCGCAAGTTTTGGTTACTCTATTTGTTATAAACCCTCCTGCACACATCTGTTTCTCGAATTACTCAAAATACGAAAAGCTTTTCTTAGAAGTGCCTCTACATGTAATACATATAACGATATGACCATATACTATAGTTGCATTGTACAATGAATAACAATTTATTTCTAATAGGTAGTTTGTGATATTCTACGTATAATATTTAAGAATGAGATCTAGACGAATAGCAAACAAAGTGTTTGGTTTAAATTATTCATATGAAATAAAATTAGCCCGCAGCGTTCGAGAGATTTTAATGCTTCCTGTTGTGGGTGGATCATCATTGGTTGGTTCTATCTATTTAATTTAATTTACAAAGAAGCTAACAATAGCAAGCGCTACCTAAAACAGTCAAGGTTTATTATGTCGCGTTTTAAATATGGTATGGTCAAATAAAAACGTAAGGAATTAATTTCGATAACAAACATAAGAAACAAAGAATAATTCAAGTTTCTAAAATACGCCATTGTAATAGTGTCTTTTTTTATTATTTAATTATGTATATATTAACATGTGTGTCATGGGTGCCTTTTGAGCCTATCATAGACTTAATGTAACTACAGTATTGAGAGAATAATCCCATGCTCCGGTAAAGACATGGTCATAACATTTACCACCAAATCTGATTAAATTAGACTACAAGAAAACGTATACAATCAAAGTGATAACAATTTTCCCGAACATTTGTTTAGTCCTATTGGACAAATTGGACAAAAATGTGTTTTCTAATATTGCTACACAAAATATTTGTTTTGTTAGCAGTATCACATGCACAAAATTTATAATGCCCATATTTAGAGCAGGTTTGAGGGTAAGTTTTTAGAGTTCTATTGGGTGAGCCATCTATTACCGTGGTTATTAACTAACTAGAATGAAGCTGTTGTCGTTTGTTAGATTCTTTTATTGATGAAAATATAACAAGAACGCTAAAGAGGTGCTCTAAATCTGTGGCACTGGAACATTGAAATAGTTCACTAAAACCCTTACCACAAAACTTAACTCACACTGGACGCACGTTTCGATAGCCAAGCTATCATCATCAGCAGTAAAACTGAGTTAATTCAGTTTTACTGATGATGATGCTAGCTTGGCGAAGTTTTGTGGTAAGGGTTTTAGTGAACTGTTCCAGTATAACAAGAACGTGCTAACGAACATGTGCGCAATGGGTTACTGCCAAATCTCGCTTCCCGAACAATAACAAGAAATTTGAATCACATAGGTGTCAAGACAAGATTAAGTTACCGAGTTATAGATGCTATATAGGGATAGGAGTTACTCAGTCTTTCGAAGAAACCAATGAGCACAACGGACTCCGTGGACAAAGATGAATTCAAGGAATTACAGCAATGTATGATCGTTTCCTTGCATTTATGTTTGAGAAAACGCAAGTTGGTTTTGCTCAGACCTAGTTAATGTTACCCATCATGTGGGCTATTAAAAGCAGCAGAATTTCGCAAATGTTTCAAATTATCTCAAAAATTGAGATAGATGGGCGTAGAGAATATTGAAGAAAGTTGACGTGAAATGAAAAGGGGCACCCAAAAACGTAATAATATACTAGATGTCCCACTTAAAAAACAAACTTGTACCGCGCGCTACCGAGACTGTATGCCCTGTATGCTTGACTATAATTGTTGTGCAGAACTTGTCTCCGAATATTTTTTATGAAATTCTCTAAACTACTCAGTAAAAGAATTATCTTTCGCCTACGCAGGATCGTCTTAAGCTAAGTGAGGGCCCACGGCACTTTACGATATACGGGATCACTTTATTATGTATGAGAGAAATTTAGGATCGATATTAACGGAAGCGAACAACATTTTTGTTAGTATAATTTGCTATTTTTATATTTAGAAATTTACAAACAAATGCCATCATACTTGGATCGTGAGCGTTCCGTTTTGCTAAGTATAAAGAAATCTCTAATTGATTATAGCTTAACGTTAGCTAAATAATAGCAGTAACTAAAGAAGGGATCAGAGCATTTAAATTAAGAGAAACCGATACACAAAACCGATGTACCAAAACAAAAATGATACAAAATTTGAAGAAGAACGTTTATTCATTTAAACAAAGATAGACATTGAAACATACTGGTCAAAATTTAAACATATTGTTATGGAAGCAGCAAAGAAGTACATATGTGGAGCAACCAGACCAAATCCTAATAAAAAGCAGACTCACTGGTGGAGTGAACAAATAAAACAAGAGATTAAAAAGAAAAAGAGACTCTGAAAAGAATTTCGGAACAATAAAACACCTGAAAATACGAGATATATAAACAACAAAAACTTAAGACTAAGAAAGCTGTACTTGAAGCGAAAAGAAATAGCCGAGACAAATTCGGGTAAAGACCGGAAGAAAATAGTAGAGAAAACATTAAATTATTTTATAAAATAATAAAAAACATTAGGAATGAAAAATAACCTTCACTACAACAAATCAAAAATGAAAACAAGGAATTAATAACGGAGGAAGCAGGAATATTAACACAATGGAAAGAATATTTTAAATCCTTGCTTATGACCGATTTTGAGTGCTCCGACATAACAACGGAAGAACAGATAGAATTAGCGACATTAAATGTAGAAGAACTAGATAGAAAATAATAAAGAAATAACACAAATTCACATTTCAGCGACGGAAACCAATATATATTAATTAATTAGTGTTCTTGACATGTAAGAATATTGCCTGGTCGAAATATTATAATATATTTGCAGACAAATAACATCTGAAGTGATTTTGTTCTTTGCATAGAGACCCCATAATATGTGTAGTAGCTAATACGCCTGTCTAACAAACAGAAGATGTCAGGTTCGATTTCTTACGAGGGAGAGACTTGTATAATATTTAATTACGTCAGAAATTCCAAGGAAATCATTGATTTTGGTAATTAAATAGGATGTATATACGTACTTCAATTTCTATTGAACGAAATCTGCCTGTTTTCCAGAGAAAGTATCACAATCAATTTAAATATCAGATGAATGGCTTCAATAGTGCACATTTTATCGGAGCTATCATATTCATCATGAGAGTAACGATTTGTAATGAGGTCAAAGCTAATAAGAGATTGCCTTTGATATGCGGTTATTTACTAATCATCACATTAATGTGATGTATGGTGATGTGCACCTAATGTATAACAACTAAACAACTCTACAGCTTATTCGCACCTTAAAAAGAGTCTTACGGAATATTCCATTATTTTTAATTATTATCCATTATCTACACAAATATATACCCTTGTACAAAAGTCTGGGACAACTCTTATGAGCTCATCCTGGCATTTTTTCAATCGTGTGACAATGACTTGTCCATTTGCGATTGACACTGACAGACAATTTGACATATTTTTTCATAGTTTACAAAATGGGTAATGTCGCTTGTCTTAGATTTTTATGCAAGTGATGTCCTAGATTTTTATGAAAGCGATGCATAAAAATCTAGGACAAGGAATACTTTTACGACATTACCCATTTTAAGCAAACTATGAAAAAATATGTCAAATTGTTTGTCAGTGTCAATCGTAAATGGACAAGTCATTGTCACACGATTGAAAAAAGGTCAAAATTAGCTCATAAAACTTGTCCCATATTTTTATGTAAGTGATGGTACATTAATGCATCTCTCTCTACCATATGTAAAAATGTAATCTTTACTTGTCATTAATGACAGGTCAATTGACATTTTGATGTTTCAAATCACTTTCAAATCAATGTCATCTACATATGTTAGCATCGGCTGGCTTGTAGTTTCCGCACGTTGTCTGTAATTTTATTACTTCTTTCTCGTTGTTGATAGTATTCGAAACATATGGTGACAGATGGTAATCAGCTAACAGTTTAAATGACTATTGAGATCATAAGATGTTTGATGTGACAACAACGGGAGGAACCAATAACATTTAGTTACTGACAGTTTTTTGATATCTATATATGTATTGATCAATTGCAGTTGTTGGTTTATTAAACTAGGCACTGCACCTTTTACAGATGATTTATTGTAACATTAAGTAACTAAATTAGAGAAATAGAAATACTTCAACTGTAACACAACTGGAACAACTGTTAACAACTAGTATACAACAACCCATTATGGCGCCAAAATATTCTTTCTATATACGAGAGTAGTCTAAAAAATGTTAAGCCTCAACATGAATATAGCGTTACTCGTCAAAAATATTCTAGTAATATAATTGCGCATGCGTTGAAGGATATTTTTGAAAATCTCAGCCACGTTGGACGCTCAGTTGTTGTTTAACAGTCGTTTGTGCCAGTCGATATAAGTGTTTCTGCAAAAATAGAAAAAAATCGAATATCGAGCCGTCATTGATTTCTTGCATTTGACAGTCAATACGCCTTCACAAATTAAAGCCGAAATTGACGCTGCACCATCATTTGCCACAGTAAAATTTTAGACAGCTAAATTTAAATGTGGTTGTACCAGTTTGGTTGACGCTGAAAGTTCGGAACGGCTAAAAACTGCAACTAACCGCGCGTTGGATGCCGCCCTTGCTCGCTCAGGACCAAAACCCCATTTGAATGAACATTTCCAAGGCCTTGTTGAAGCAGTTTAAGCGAAATAAGTCGGAGCTTTCACGTCGATTAATAACTATACAGTACCGTGCAATCGAATTAGGGCCACTATATAAATTTGAGTTTTAGTTTAATAAATAATACAAAGTATCAACGTTTCATAAAAACAATTTTTATTTATTTATATATATATTTATATTAACACGTACATTAATATTTCGTCGAACAACCCCTTGCTTTTATGACAGCAGCAATTCTTTTTGGCATGCTTGCTATACACGCTGCTGCAACTTCTTTAAGGTGAGGATTATTTTGCCAGCTATTTGTTATGTTTGCTTTCAAAACGTCAACTGTTGTATTGGGAGATACATAAACTGTACGTTTTAAAGAATTCCAAACATTTTCGATTGGATTCAGGTCGGGGGAATTGTCTGGCTATGGCAATATCTTCAGTTTTCTTGCTGAAAACATTTTTAGAATTCTGAAACAGTTCACTAAAACCCTTACCACAACACTTAATTCGTACTGGACGCACGTTTCGATAGCCAAGTTATCATCATCAGCAGCAAGACTGAATTAACAAGCTAAATGAAAAACTAACCTTATAAGGAAAATAAATTATGCAATAGGTAAATTTAAAATCGTAAAATTTAATGAGCCGCTTCATTGCACAGGACTATAAATAGCCTAAAGGTAAATGAGCCGAATGACATGAGTTATTAAAATCCGTCGCATTAACAATAATAAGCGGGCGGATTGTGCATTGACATGATTAAATTACCAAACTGAAAGTTGAATATAAAATAGGATTGTAAACAAGGATAAAGGCTGGAATTTTACTAGTGGTCTCCAAATCCTGAAATTTCATTAAGTGAGTTTGTTTGGTTTTTGTAAAATTTCTCATGCCTTGTTCATAAACAATTTAATTGAGGAAGTTACTTCCTTCCAAATCTTGTTAATTAACTTTATATTTATTCAACGAATTATGGTTATTTTTCAAGATGATAATGTAGGGTCCAACGCTAGATTTATCAATAACCTTGTCTGAATTTGAGAATGAGCCAAGTGTTCTATTGTACTAATTTTGATGTTGATCATTTTTTGGTCTGCCCAGATATGTTACCATCTGATCCTCAAATCGTTTGTACATATGAAATACTTTCCAAAAAAGGTTAAATCCACTGGAACACTAGGGAACAATGAACTTACGTCAAACGATACTAAAATTTCTTTGTCAGTAAGCTCAATGTCCTTAGTTTTTTCAATGAACTCGTAAGAATTTTTAATAGCCAAATCCGGAAATTGTACAGGTAACTGGTTCAATTTGTCAGATAACCACCTGGAAAGTAAGTAAGTTGGACTGTTGTTATTCGAAACAATGGGTCTCATGCTTTTTCCGGGCTTGTGTATTTTAGGTAAACAATACATCCTAGGTAGTACTGGGTTTGATACCGTTAGTCTAAATCTTAAATTGTCGCTAATGACAGCCTTACATTCTAACATGGTCTTTTTGGTTTCTGTAATCATTTTAGACAAAGGATTTTTTGATAATTTTGAATAAGAACTTTGTGACAAAGTGGTGTTGACTCGACTAAAATAATCTTCTTTGTCTAAGATGACTACAGTGTTACCCTTGTCAGATTTTAAATAAAAACAATTTTTGTTTTTTAGTCTTCTAGCAATGATTCAATTGTAAGAGTAATTTTCAGGGTCTAAAGATGTCATATACGGGATTAAGATTGATTCCATAACTTGTTTATATTGAATTTGATTCATGGTACCCGTTACAAAATAGAGCGGTCCAAGCCCTTCCCCTGATATACAGGACCAAATCATGACTGCCGGGGGATGTTTCACTGTTTTTATCATTGCGCTTTCATCATATCGTTCCGATGATCTTCTAACGAAACGAGCAACTTCAGTTACAGCCTCTAGCCGTGACTCGTCACTAAAAACAATCGTTAGAAACAGAAATTTTCATTGCATTTTCGAATTTACTAAAAATGTTCCAAATTTTGAAAATATACATAAAATATTGATGCATACTTTTTTCCAATCCTCAACAGTAAGATGCCGATGCTGTTGCGCCCACTGCAATCTTGCCTTTTTTATCCTTAAAGTAAGTTTCGACTTTTTTGCAGGGCTTCTACTTCTGATACTGGCTTCATATAAGCGCGATTTTAATGTTCGATCTGATATTTTTATATTATCAGCCTGTAATATACGCTGAAGTTCTTTAATGCACAGTTGCCTGTTTTCTAATGCCCTGTTTATGATAATTCTGTCTTCCCGTGGCGAAGTTTTGCGAATACCGCGACAATGAGAATGACCACTTGAAGTCGCTGGTAAATTTTCTTTCTTTGACATCGCTACCCTGTCGACTGTTTGACGAGAAACTCGTTCTCTTCTGGCTATTTCAGATGCGAAAACAGCCCCGTCTCTAATAACACTTGAATTCTTGTTTTTTTCTCATTTGAAATGTCTTTACGTTTGCCCATTTCACAAAATTTATCAATAAAAAAAAAACTAAACGTCACGAAATTTCAATTTAATTACACTAAAACAACATGTAAACCGAATATTATAGCATGAAAATATAATACTTGCACTTTACACCATCAAAACTACACGTAAACTAACTTGAAGCAAGTAAAGCCGATTACCGATTACCGACCCTAAACGTACCTTGGATAGAAAGGAATGTTTGGTGGTGGTTATAATAACGAGAATTTTATACCTACTTAAGAGGATTATCTCAAATACAATTAAAAACATTTTATTGCGGAAAATATTTAGAAATTTTGGTTATTATAATATTAATAGCTAATATTTGTATAAAATCAAAGTGGCCCTAATTCGATTGCACGGTACTGTAGATGAAACTTGGATACATCAGTACAATCCTGAAGCCAAAACAAAGGCTCCGAAAAAGGCGAAAACTGTTCCATCGACTGGGGAAGTGATAGTGACTATTTTTTGAAATAATCATGGAGTTGTGTTAATCTTACCTTGAAAAAGGAAAAATAATAACGGGGACATACTACGCCTCATTACTTGAGAAGCTGAAGGCAGAAAAAACGGTCGTATTTTAAGAAAAATTTTGTTCCATCAGGACAAAGCACGCCTCACACTTCCAGTGGTCGCCATGATAAGAATTCACGAATTGGAGTTCAAATTGATAGACCACCCACCACATAAGCGATTCTTCTTACCGCCATAAGCCTTAAATGCAGTAAGCTATTTGTCTTTAAACAAAATAAGTAATTTGAATGAAATTCCTGGAGCTAATTTGTTCTCCGCTAAAATACTTACGAAAATAAATATTTTTGCCTTTTCTTGTACTCTGTTTGTACAATCACAATCTGCAAATGATATCGCTACTTTAAACCAAAATGGAATTTGAATAAATTCAAAGAAATATTCGTTTTTACTACGCTGCTACTATTACTAATATATGACAGCCATCGTTCCCTATGTCAGCTGACTTCCACGTATTTCTTTCTAATATTTGGGCTAATGCCTCTCTTTCTAAGCTCTATTTGGTATAACTTACGCGGGAAGCACTGCACCAGCAGTCCTGGCGAATTCTCAAAAACTTCTAATATCATATAACAGTCAACTCCTTTTTATTGTATTTTATCCATGCGGTATCAATTATAGAAATCACAGGAAATTGTGACAATAACAATTGAAGTAGTTTGAATACTTATAAAATTGTTTAATATATCGCTCTTTTACGTAAATAATAAATATAATTACTCAAACAGTATATTTTAATTTCAACAATTCCAAAGAAACCCCAATTAAGTTTTACATTAATCTTTCAAGTAAGTATTACAGCGTCAAAAGCCCTAGAATCCTTCTTCTGTATTAGTTTAATTCCTGTTTTCTTACATACGCTTTATCTATTAAAATGTAGGTATGGTTTAATAATCCTAGTAAAACAAAGACTTGAAACAACTTTACCGAAACCATTTAGCTGCATTCTTAAAATAACACCTCGACAATTGAAGGTTACAAATTCCTTCCTGATTGATACCGACTGCATTCTCAAGTGCTACTTTTAAGTTCACTAAATAAAAACAAACTGCTACAATACGTCTATAGTGAACAACAATGGATATTAATACTTAAACCTAATAGTCCAATAACGATCTTAATGGTCGTCTAGTCTTTTAATCTAGGAATCTATTACTCTATAGCATTAACATTAGTTTTTTTTTGTATTTTAGTATAAAGATTTCGGAACTATAAGAGGGAAAAACGGTTAAATGGAGAACGTTGTGTGCTTGATTTAATGTCTTTTTTGTTTAATAAAAACAAGAAGGCCTCTATATATTTGCAAAAAACTGAACATCATATAAGTCTTTTGTTATTAAAAAAAGAAAAGTGTAGTGAAAAATGTTTATGTTCCTATGATGAATAATGATTTGTTGTCAATATTTTTATATAGCTTATATTATTCAACCCAATATTGCTTTTTCTTTTTTCTACAACCAAATGCAGTTGAATTAGTTGTTTGGTGTAAATTGAGTAGATTATAGGCATCTAAATACATCTATAAATTTGTTTAAAATGGCAAAGTTGTGCAGCTCTGAATGTTAACTAAGATTCCGTTGAGGAAATTTTAAAATTCTAGATAGTTCAGAATTTTTTTGGAAAAAACTAAAACTCGCTATTTTTCAAGAAATGAAACCATTTTAGAGATAAAATTTGTTCGGTTGATTGTAGACTTTTGGGACTACTTTCCAAGTGGTGTCTTTCGGGTTTCACCGTGTTTCTCACACGCAACGTTTCGCAGATCATATCATCAGCTGTTTTCCACAAGTTGCCTCTGCGCATATATGTCATTTATGCTACCTTCTAATGCTTTGCGGTAAAATTACCTCATTGTCTTCTTTCCCCCATAACAGGTAAAATTTCTTCTTAATTTGGGTGGATTTTACCCAAAAATTCCCCTAATTAGAATGCAGCCAGACCAGCAGATTTGTCACCACTAAATTTTTATTTGTGGGGTACGATGTAAAAGAGCAGAAATTTAGCGGTATCAAGTAGCACAGTAACTCCTAGAATTGCAAAACGATGTCGATGGTGTTTAGTCAATAAAAGCCAGCAACTGCTATTTTCGTTTCATTTGTTTCTAAAATAAACTCAATGCGAGACCATAGATTTTTTTTTAATCAGATGTAAAAAAGCACTATTTAACTACATATAAGTCCAATATTGCATTTACATTGAAAAATTTCCTACCAATATCTTGGAATTCCGAAATAAATTGATCTCCTATTTGCGTTCTTTTATCCCCGGGTCTCTACTTATAACATAATATAAAAACCAAAGTATACAAACTCTGCATGGTCTGACGGATTGTAATAAACATTATCAACAATATTGTTAAACGCGAAGTACTTAAAGCTGGCAATTCGATTTGGAAAAGAATTAATTTGTACACGCAGAGAAATGGTTTCTTGCAAAAATCTGTTCAAGAAAATATTTTTATTTCAAAACTACAAAAATGTATAATATAAGAAAATAGTTTTCTTGAAATTTTATTTGGATTAAATTAATATTTTCTTAGGGTTAGAAAATCAAGAAAATCTAAGACAGAAAAATGTTTCTTCCAAGTAAATCATTTAGTTTTAAGTTAACAAAATATTCATATTAAAGGTAGATCTCGCAAAGTTCTATTGAGAAATTAGGAGACCGGTTTCGTGTTCAAAAAATACATCAGGCCAGCTACAAGGATATCCAATAAAAGAAAAATACAGTAATGGAAAAAGAAACCTAAAGTTAATAATTAAAATTAGGAGCAAGTGAATGAACTAATAAAAAAGCTTTTTATAGGTTATAATTTATTTATCCCTTTTTTTATTATTATTTATTATATATTTAAAAAAAACTATAGTTAAATTAGTAAATGTGGTAAATAGTAATAAAAAGAAAAAAAAAATACATTAACCAGTATCTTTTGAAAATGTTTGTGAAACATTGTACGTAAAAGGTTATATCATTGTATGGGTAAATAGGGTATTTGTATTCCAGTTCCGTTGCTGCAATCTAGGACGACATGACCATACTACTAGCACTACTAGCAGTAGGTGGCGCCAGGAAATATTTCAGTTACTGTTTTTGAAGATTAGTGGCATAAACTGAGAGATGGAAGAGCTATGTAGCTAGGAGCATGAAGCTTTAATGCTTTTCTCTTCTCATATTGTTTTTGCTGGTAGTGATTCCATCAATACCAGGAGCTATTTATTAGCATTATCTTGATTACTGTATCTAGGCACCTTTTTCATATGTACTTCTACATTAAGTTTACTTTTGTTTCAACATTATTCCGTAGATAACCTCTACTTCAGCCTACTTAAATATGTATTTCAAGAATTATAAGTAAAAAATTGTTTATTTTAAGAAAATGAAACTATTGAGTTATGAACAATAGCTAAACGCTTTCTGGAATGAAGAAAACTATGTACTATCCTTAAGAAAATATTTTTTGTGTTATAATGGCCATTTACTTATACTAAGAATCGCTTTCTTCAAATTTTCTGCAGGATTTTCTTGAATCAAGTTAACAAACGTCTTAAACAAAGAAATAAAATGATTTCATTACAAGTATATACTCTTAAGCAGAGAAAAAAACGCTAAGAAAATATCTCTTTTGATTTAAAACAGTTATTGTATTGCGAATAATTGAAACTAATTGTCTGAAATTGAGGCAGACAGCTTTGGTACAAGTAAACGTTTCTCTGCGTGTATTTAAATTACCTGACCATTATTTTTTATTTTATTATTTGTTTTGTGAATAGGTCATAGCCAACTATGGTTTCTATTTAAAAGTTTTAAATTTCGGTGACTTTTTTGTTACTGTTATAATAGTAAATTATGCATCAACACATGAATACTTAAACATTTTCGTCTAAACTTAAAATGAAATAAATTGTATCAAACAAATAAGAAACCTTCAGTTTTTGTTTGCAAATGTCTGGAAGCCCTTTGAAATTTTTGGTCACTGAGTTTAAATCTAGTTCATAAAACTACGGTTCCTTCCTCTTTTAATCATTTTTCTATCTCTTGTATGATATATTTTCCAAACCACTGTACAGAAACTCATAAAAAATTCACTCTGTATAGCAGTAGCAATAAATAACGCTGGCCACGAGCGGTACCGCGCATCGGCGTAGAATCAGTTCGGACCAAGAGGAGCGGTAGTATTACTTCGTCTGCGGAGCAATACGGACATTTTCGCTGCCGGTCATTTGCGCAATTGTTTAGAAAAATTATGAATTCATCAGCAAAACGACCGCGGTCGGACAAACTTCGAAAATTTATTGCAGAAATTCCAGACTTAATATATGAAGGTGCTAAAATTAAATGTGTAATCTGTAAAATCCCGTTACTGTGTTGGTCCAGACAACATTGTCTACGACACGTAAATAGTGAAAAGCATGTCTCACAAAGAAATTGCGCACGAGACAATGAAAAATTTATATTTAATTTATGCGTTACGTTTATCGCATATAATATACCGTTTAATTTACTAGACAAGGAACCATTTATCTGCTTTTGGAATAACTATTCGGAGTGCAAATTACCAAGTCGAACATCGCTACGAAGAATTGTGCCATCTGCGCGCGAACATATTGAACAAAAAAATAAAATCGGAGTTGAAAGATCAAAAATTGTGGTTATGTGTCGACGAAACAGCAGATCGGAAGAAACATTCTGTTTTAATGTAATGGCACGCAAATTGGAACCTCATCAATCGGCACCTTCAATTCTATTAGTCTCCAAACGAATACAACAGTGTACTGCCGAAGTAATTTCAAAGTTAGTGTTAAATACATTGGACAAGTTTGAACTTTCAACAAACCAACTCTTGATGTTAGTGAGTGATGGTAGATGCAAACATGCTTTCTGTAGGCCGGTCTCTTAAAAAGCATTCTGCTAATTTGTTACACATTACGTGTAAAATTCATGCTCTCAATCTTGTGGCGGATAGTATCAGAAAATGTTATCCTGAGGTAGACGCTTTAATAGCGCACACCAAAGCAGTATTTGTCAAATCACCGAAACGT
Source organism: Dynastes maya (assembly GCA_029619315.2). Taxonomy (NCBI): domain Eukaryota; kingdom Metazoa; phylum Arthropoda; class Insecta; order Coleoptera; family Scarabaeidae; genus Dynastes; species Dynastes maya. The sequence goes on along the minus strand of JAROYE020000005.1, from coordinate 12,407,343 downwards.
ATTCGCGAATTTCACAGACTGTGCCCCCGTATTCCAGAGCCACCAGAACCTATTCCAACTCGTTGGGGAACATGGTTGCAGGCCGCATTTTATTATCATAAATATTTTGACAATATTAAGAACGTGGTTTTACAATTCGATACAAAGGAAGCTGCCGCTATCCAGAAAAGCCAGTCGAAATTTCAAGATAGTCAGGTTAAAATGGATTTAAAAATCATTCACGACAATTACTTCGGGCTAGCAGATGCAATAGAAAAATTACAAAATCCTGCGGTGCCGTTAGAAGAATCTCTACAAATAGTGCAACATGTTAACGCACAGCTATGCGCGATTGAAGACGCAAAAGTGTTTCTGTTCTAGAAAAAGTTGAAAGTGTTTTTGAGAAAAATTCTGATTTTGGCACATTAAGGCACATTTGTGAAGGTGCGTCAACAGAATTGTTAAGTTATTTGAAAGATTATTTTACTAACGCAAATATTACGTCACTACATGTAGAACGTTCGTTCTCTGCATATAAACGCATTTTTTCCTCATGCCGTACTAGTTTTGCCGAAACAACAGTTGAAACATATCTAATGTTGCAGATATTTAACAGACATTATTCACTTTGTGATTTCACGGAGGACTCTTAAAATGCTAAGTGTTTGAGCACGTGTTATTTAATTTTTATTTAAAAGATGAGCGAAATTATTTGCGGCAGCAAACATCTCTCTATTAGCAGAATAACTCTAGTGGAACGCGAGGCCTGGTCGACTCTACGCTACTGCGCGGTACCGCTCGTGGCCAGCTTTAGTAATAAATCATTGCTAATACATAAAGAATGTATGTACCTGAACAGCGCATCATAAGAAATATATTAATCCCTATTTCGTATTAACATCCTTTCTATAACAGAAGGAAGTATATTTTCATCTTGAATTACCATCTCCACAATATTCTAATTGGAAGTTAATATTGAAATCTTAATTAAATAATCTTTCGTGAAACTTTAGGGATTGATTCTGACAGATTGACAAGCACTACAGCATATAAAGTTTACACTGCAAGAGCGTGCAGTTGATGCATATTGAGAACTTGCATAAGCAGAGTATGCTTAACATTTCTACGTATACCTTATACTGATAATAACATTTTGCACTGGTCTTGTTCAGGTACCGAATTCACTATACAGAGGTAGTAAGTTATTATTTGATAACAGTAAAAGCTAGTTTTACGTTTGCGAATTTATTAATCAATTTAATTTGCCTTCTTTCTAGATCTTAAGATTGATAGTCAACTTCTAGATTTTAACTTATTTTCGTATTACATTTATTAATAAATCTAGATCTTAAACAAGAACTTGTAATTGGTTTACATTTGTTAACAAATTGTTGGACAAAGAATATTTCTTCTTCACAGTAGGGATTGTTAATACCATAAAGTAAATGGGTTTTATCTTTCATAAGGCTATGTTGTGATATACATACATAGGTTTATAATAATTAAGTATGTATTAGGTGCCCATTAGATTTCCAAGATTTATTTACATTACCCAGATAGGAAACTTCTAAATACTATCTAGCGCTATTTTGTAACGCTCCTCTAATTTCAGAGAACTGGCATATCAATGTACGAATTTGTATCATATTCCAAGTCCCAATCATAAAAACAATATAATGAAAACACAGTCATATAAGGAAACAGCTACAGACATGAATATACAGTGCGGGTCTAAAGTGTCCCCCCCTCCATGCTAACTTTTGAACGACAGAAGCTAGTGTTTTTAGAAAAAATAGGTCAATTTCTATTTTTTGTTAGTTTTTGATAGACAATATGCCTATTTTTTGGGCTTTTTGTGTTGTTACTTTTATGATGGCCTCGGCACGAACTATGCAAAATTGTTGGGTAACCATACAAAAAACTTAAAAAACACATATTATCTATCAAAAACTAACAAACTTAAACAAACCTACCATAATTAAGTAATTACAATACAGTTCGATAAAGTAAAGCAATAACAATTGACAAAACAAGTTAAATTATCTTATTTTAACATTTTACGACTAGTATAACAAATGCAGGTTATAATAACAATAAATAACAAGAATAATTTACGCTTTTGAATTGATATTTGACAGTTTGGTAATTGTTATGATTACATTGCTTATCAACGAGGTCCTTAGATCAATTTGGTGATACAAGAAACAATTTGGCGCTCTTTTCTAGCCAACTTTGCGTAACAACAAAAGCAGATTACCAAAACCTATATTGCTGCATATCGTCATATTTCTTAAGTTAAAGTATAATATATGTGGCATTGTTGGATTCGTCTTTTGATTACCTTTCCAAAAACGTAAAAATATATAGAGTATTCTATTTAAAAAAATAAGTTGACGCCACTTCCGGTAAAACTAGAAATACAATTGAAATACTGATAACGGCAAAAGTTAGTTTACAAAAAATAGAAATCGACCTATTTTTTCTAAAAACTCTAGCTTCTGTCGTTCAAAAGTTAGCATGAGGAGGGGGGGGACACTTTTTAGACCTTCACTATATGTATATCAGTTGTCTAAAAAGTATTGAGCCTCTTACGTACGAGATAGCGTTAGTGTCCCATGTCTCAGGGTCACAGCTCAGGGTATATGAGTCGCAGCGAGTCGGGCTTAACGTCATTTGACAACTGACAGTTAACGCTAGTAGATATGCAAAAAGCGTTAGAATGCCTATAATCAGACGTAAGGTATTGCGCCGTGAAGATGAGTGAACTTTCCGCAAAGCTGGGCTACATTTTACAATTTTATTTTGATAAAGGAACAAATGCTGAGCAGACCTCTGAAGAAATATGAGCAAGACATATTATCAAAGGCAATATCTAAAGATGGTTCAGTCGCTTTCGGTCTAGAAATTTCGATGTCCAAGATGTTCCTCACAGTGGACGACCAATCATAGAAAAAGTGGATGACATTCTGGCAAAAGTCGAGTAAAACCGGCATGTAAGCAATCATGATATCGCCAGTGACTTAAACATTCGTCACCAAACAGTTTTAAGCCATTTGAAGAAAGCTGGCTGAAAAACAAGCTCGATGTTTGGGTGCCACATGATCTGCAAAACAATTTACTCGATCGAATTTTTATCTGCGAATCTCGTTACGAAATCGAGCAATTTCTGAAATAGTTGACCACCAGTGATGAAAAGTAGATAACCTACATCAACAATGTGCGAAAAGAGAGCGGTCGAAGCGAGGAGAAGCCCCACAGTCTGTGGCAAGCCCACACTTACGCCCAAGAAGATTATCTTTGTGTTTAGTGGGATTGAGCTTCTGCCGTCAGGTAGAACGATAAATTCGGATCTGTACTGTTGACAATTAGCGTGATTGCATCTAGCAATTTAAAAGAAATGGCCGGAACTGGTCAACGGGAAGAGAGCTGTATACTACCGCTAGACCGCTTACATTTTTAACGATCCGTTAAAAATTGAGAAAATTTGGCCGGGAGATTTTAATGCATCCAGGGTATAGCCCCGACCTGGCACCGTTAGGTCTCTGCAGAACTCCCTAAATTGTGTTAAGTTAGTGTCACAGAAAGCCAAAAGAAACAGCATATACAGGGTGGCGCACCACATTCCTGTCGGTTTATATACGGAAAACGACAAAATATTTTTGCTAGGAGCTATGTAGGTTCATTGGGAGCAAGTTTTTATGTATACAGGGTGACTTAAAAAGGAGTTAGACACCAAAGTTATGAAAATTTAAACGGAATACCCTGTATATTATTACATATTTCGATAGTGCGGGCTAAATAAAGGCAACTTACTGTTATGTTTCCTATACCTAACTCAAGCCGTTTTTGAGACATTTAACTATTCTTTAAAATGTATTGTATGTATGTAAAATGTATTTAAGCTACAATTTTCTAATTGCATTTATTTTTAGTCGAAGCATTAGACTTGATGATGAAATAAAAATGATTCCTAAAAATTATACAGAGTGGACGAAAATATATTTTTGATTTGGACTACCATGAAAGTCAAATAACTTTCTTATATTAAATGGGACATCCTGTAATTGAGGGTGTGTTCTGGAATTATTAGCATAGCACGCGTAATAATGTGGCCACCTCCATATGCCACTCATTATTAGATCTGGAAGTGAGTGTACACTACAAATTACTATAAACAGATATATAAAGTATTAAATGATACAAAACTAATACTTGAAAAACTGTACTAAAGTAATACAATTTTTTTATAGAAGATAGCCAAAATATCGACATTCCGGCAACATGATAACCATAATAAAAAACATAACCAAAAAACACAGACAAACTGAAACAAATACAAGAATTTTTTGCGTATCCAGATTTGTAAACCCAGACACAGCGCATGCATTAAGCAAAGTAGGTCAAAAAAATCCTTCCGTTGAAAATACTGTATAACACTATACTATGACTCTAGCGTGTAAGGCGTTTAAGATATCGGCCGCTAAAAAAAACGGTAACATTTAGCAAAAAAACTCAAATTATGCCAATTATAGGTAGGTATAGAGGAATAATGATGGAACTGGCACTAGGCGCTGTATATTGATGATGTCATAACTCTGTTAAATATGACAAAAATATTATGCGTTAATTTTCAGACGCCTTGTATATTTCATGAAGAATAATTATTTGCAGAGAAAGTATTTCTTATTTCACCGGAGGTTGGACTGGAATCAAGGAAGGGTGGCAGTTTTTCTATGAGTTTGTATACCGAATCAAAAAACCTACAAAATTTAACTACTAATTGCTTAATTTCGTAGTCGGGTTACACGATAAAATAGAAATATATATTCGTAGTAGTCAAATATCTATAATAAGTAGCGTGACATATTAACTGAAAAAATAGTTCGTTAGTGTAAGACTGGAAGTTCAAAACGGAGATTGATTTTTTATGTAAGTGAAACTTAACTGATTTACTGTAGATTATAGTGATTACAAACCCACGCCGCACGCTAGGTAGATTCACTCGTATGCAGTAGCTACCACGCCCAGACTTCCTATCGTTATACATAGGTACAATGATACCAAAAAGTCCTATAATCGAAAGAAATAAGACTTGCTGTTACAAGCCATTCTATGCATTAATCACAACCAGGATATAATCGAGTCAACAACTTTACAGAAACATTATATTCTTTACAGTTTTTAGCTGCTTTTGGCCGTCGAGATATATTTGTTGGTTCTATACCCCGCTAGAGATTGAGTAATTTTTACAACTATAGCAGTATACATAAGTTTATAGTTCCAGACTTCACCTTGATAATTAAATTATAGGGTTGAAATTAGTTTAGATACATTTAGTTCTAATTTTATAAACCCCTTGCACATTCTTACGATTGGCATTTAGACTGTTACTAGATTCTATGTTATAGCATAGAATCTAAATTCATTTACCTAACTATTTATAATTGACACATAGATTTATCAATTTTTATTTAATAACGAATGATTTAAAATCTCAGGATAAAAATACTCATTCACAAAATTGATATTAATGGAACTCTTAGTTATATTCAAGACCTTATCTTTTTCAATGCATTTACAGGAATGAATATGACACTTGTTAAGTAGAGATCCTAGAACTCTTTCGCCTGATAGCACCTAAACCGATAAAAGGCTTATGTGTTAAAAAGTAATTATATTTCCAGTAAAGAAGAATCTGACGTACATTTTAGCTAAACGAGCGTGTGCGCAATTGCAATGGCTTCCTTTTCATGATGATGGAGAGAACTGATGAATGATTCTTTAACAGCGTTATTACTGAGATTACACCAATGCAAACTATGTTACTAAGAATTATATTGGATGATAGCAAATTAGACCATATGTATATTCACAATGTTATTGTATGTACGTATGTAGGTCTTAATAATAAAAATACGTATGTATATTTAATTGGAGATATATCTACTTGATTTAAGGTACTAATTGAAAAATTATCTTGATCTAGTAAATTTTTGATAAAAATCCTAACGTAAACATATATTTTTTGCAGAATTAAAGTTTATACTTATTTCTGATTTGCACCGGAAGTCAATCCCACACGTCCTTATATAGGATGATTTTTTTCCGATGTTTAGTATGGCGATCTCGGAAACTAGCGGAGATAGAGAAACGATGAAATGGGAAAAGATTTTCAGTTTTACGAGCTCAGTTGATCGAGCCCTTTGTTTTTTTTTTTTGAAAAGATACACGGCTAACTAGATATTTCGAAAAAACTGTTTTTTTTTTGTTTTATCGTTCGGTGCCTATAGCTCTATTATTATTGACTTTAGAAAAAAAAAGTGCAAAGGAAGAAGTTGTAGATAATTATATGCTTAATAAGACAATTTAACCGAACTTTTTATTTAAGCTATAATTTTTGAGGTATAACAAATTTGTTTTTTTTTTACTGGAAACCATAGTTGACCTCATAAAAAATACATTTTTTCAACGATTCCAGCACATTTCACAAATAAATTACGGCCATTTTCCCTTTAATTTCCGACCTGTTCAAATCGGAGAATCGAGGTGGCCATACAACCGGCGCGTTTCTTCCTACTCACAAGTTAATAATTTCGTCCCGTTAAGGGATTATGCGGTGGTATCTTATCGTGTTAAAACCATTCAAACGTACCACGTGTCTCTAAGGGTAATTCATTTAACATATTGTCAAAATCGTTCTGCAAAAAGTGAAGATAACGATCATCAGATAATGTACCATCAAAAATATACGGATCAAGAATTCTTCAACCAATAGCATCCCACCAAACATTAAATCCAAACTTAACTAGGGGTCTCCTCTGTTCAACATGATGCGGTTTTTCTTGCATCCATAAATATTCCTTATGTCTATTAAACATGCCGCAGTTTGTAAATCACAAAACTTTAAATTTAAACTGTAGGTCAGCTTCACACATGTTAGTAAAGTACAACATTCAATATACTTATTCTAATCATCAGGGTGTATTGTTTGTGCAACTGGTAATTTATAGGGATGAAACCTATGCTTCTTCAATACTCGTACAATAGTACGCTACGCCTTGCCTGCTTTTATTAAAATTTATCGGGTTGAAATCGATGGATTTTGCATTACACGTCCCAATACTTCACCTCTGTCTGTTCATTAATGTCTCTTGCAGTCTTATTTAGATTACAGAAAAAACCATACTCTCCCAAATTATCATACAGTCTCCTAAAGGTACTTAAAGAAGACTGGCGACGATCGAAATACTGTTCTGCAGCTTGTACAGCGTTTTTATAGCACACAATGTATCACTCAATCATATCACGCTTTTCTTGATTCATGTTGCTAATTTACGAAACCTCAATCAACATTAACTGGAAACTACTGTCAATAATTGTTGTTTGCATCTATCAAATATTTTCATAGCTTACTACCTGAACAGTTCGTATATTAAAAGAAGAAAATTGCCATAGTTTATTTATTTGTAAAAATAACTATTCCAAGTGTTATAACGCTGGAATTGTTAAAAAAATTTCTTTTCTATAAAGTAATGGTCGACCATGATTCCCGTTAAAAAAACAATTTTTTTTGTCATATCTCAAAAATAATAACTTAAATAAAAAATTCGATTAGATTGTCTTATTAGCCACATAATTACCTACAACTTTGTTACACTTTTCCTAAAGTCAATAATAGCAGAGCTATAGGAACCGAACGAAATAACAAACAAATAATTTTTTCAAGGTATCTAGTTAGCCGTGCATTTTTTCAAAAACACGAAAGACTCATTCAATCGATCTTCACGCTAAACCTGAATCGACTTACACTACTTTTGAAAGAGCTTTTATAAATATCTATGTTGATGTCAGTCTTAAGTTTGATGTGATTTGAATTCCAAGATTTGTAACGCAGAGTACGTACAAGTTGAAGAAATCTGAAAATTTGGTAGCATTTCCACATGTATGATGCTTCCGATAATGATGAAGATGAATATGAACTTTAGCATAAGAGCCACTTAAAGTAAAATTGAAAAACGGAAAGGAAATCAACGAAAGCAAATGCTACATACTATAAAAATACGCCAGGACAATGACAAGCGAAGGCATTCATAACTTCACCAAAGACAATGAAGATAATACTATCTCTCAGCAAAGAAAATTTCAAAATACTGGCAGAACTACTGACAAGACAGCCTAAAAATGGTAAAAAAGGTAAAAATATGCCATGTCATCTACGTGAAGATGGTCTAGAAACAGAGGAACACATGCTACATAGGGGTCATTCCATGTCAACTTTTTGAAACGTGGTTTCTGCTCGACCATCTTCAATTTTGATGAAATTTCCACAGAATGTACCTATAGGATCTTCATGAACTTCCGCAAAGTTTCAGCTTAATATCTACCCTAGTCTGGTCACTAGGACCATTTCTATCAAGGTCACTTTTTCACAACTGTCGGACTCACCAAACAAATTCCTATGTTTGAAATGTAACTGGCGTTGATCCAAAACAGCTAATGGTTTGAAATTTTGATTCATAGTTCAACTTTTTGTGTAGACTGCAGTGGTAGACCAAAAGATGGCCAGAAGATAGCACTTGTGGAAAAATTTAGCCTTAAACTGCCTCATAAATTTTGTCGCAACAAATTTGCTCCATACTTTAACAATGTATAATTAGTGAACAAGTGGACACAACTGTCTGATATTTTGCTAATTTATCAACCATGTATCTGTAATAACATTGTTAAAGTAGGGTCTTTCCTGCTAGTTTGCGTACTGTGTTATTAATATTCAAAGTTGTTCCAAAAATTGAACACATCAAATTTTACCCTTTTTCAGAGTCATTACTTTACTGTAGCCATTTCTTTACTGTAGGTTCCCAAGCATAAATAGAGGATATCTGTCAGGTTCCCAAGCCTGATTTGGGTATACTTCTGGTTCCCAAGCCATATTGCTTTGTATTTCATTTATTAAATGCCTGAAACTTTCTGCTTATGGACGCGATTACAGCTTCTGGCAAGCTATGCCGACCCATGGTTGTTCCTATTGGTGCCGGAATATTTGCAATTATCTGTTGTTCTGGTATCCTGCATGCTTCTGTTCTGACAGGCCAATGGAATGATCGAGCAGGCCCACGAGGCTGCATAAAATGAATTAAAGCATCATGTCGACCATTTTCTATCATAAATGCAAGCAACGTACTGTCCAGGTTGGAGCATTGTAATAGGTACAAATTCAAAAACAATTTTGACACTTTGATCCACATTTGCTACAAAAGATGTAGTGTCACTTGACACTCTGCAAGTTCGGATTTGTTTCTCATTGTTAGGGACCAAATGGTGATTTTCTCTTGTTCCAGCAACTGTATATCCACTTTTGAAACGTTTTTCTTGATCTTTTTTTTGCTTTTTCAATTTTTTCATTTGGGACAAAAATGAACTTTATGCCCTCCACATTGTTTTCACAAAAATGGAACAAATCAGCTGGTGTCAATATTTAATCATCAACTGGACGCTGAAGGCTTGCTCTTGCAGCTAAATGTTTCACTGTTCCACCAATTCCACCACATGGTGATGTTCCATGACTTGTTGCAAAAAAATTCCACTCAGAACTGATGTTAAAATCCTTTTGGTGATGACAACGATTCAAAAAATTCTTGAAATTTTTGTACTGAGCAGCTGAGCCATCACTAAAACAGTGAATGTGCTTAATTTCTTTGAAAGTATTTGTAAGTTGTTCAATTAAATCAGTCAGCAATACATAAACAACAACAGTATCATGTCGTAGGCAATCACTGGTCACGCAGTAGCTGACGCTCGCAATGTTGTCATTATCTCTGTAGTAGATGACAAATGGATGTAAGGGGATGAAAGACAACAATAGTTTATAAAAATTAGGTTCATCAACAACAACAAAACTAATACTAAACATTTCGTACACAATCTAGTATAAGGTATTTTAAGGCAAGTTTTTGTGCCATAGACAGAAAGATTCCAAAATAAAAATAAAATTTTCTGGTAGTTTGAAATGTGCTCTTTCCAATCATGCTAAAAAATTTTAAATTGGAGATGACCCATTTTGAGATAAATGGCTCTGAAAATGGGTAAAATTTAGTGTGTTCAATTTTTGGAACAACTTTGAATATTAATAACACAGTAAATAAACTAGCAGGAAAGACCCTACTTTAACAATGTTATTACAAATACATAGTTGATAAATTGGCAAAATATCAGACACTTATGGCCACTTGTTCACTAGTTATACATTGTTAAAGTATGCACATTTGTCGCGACAAAATTTATAAGCCAGTTTGAAGCTAAATTTTTTTACAAGTGCTATCTTCTGGCCTTCCTTTGGTTTACTACTGCATTCTACATAAAAAGTTGAACAATAAAACAATTTCAAATCATTAGCTGTTTTAGATCAAAGCCAGTTACATCTCAAACATAGGAATTTGTTTCGTGAGTCCGTTAGAAGTTCATAAAGATTCTATAGGTACATTTTGTAAAAATTTTATCAAAATTAAAGATGGTGTCTCACGAGGATTTTGTTTTAATAATAAGAATACAGGCACATATAAACTAAGTAAATCTTAACCAGCACAACTTAATAATCCTAGCTACGATAGAACAACTGTGAGACATGTACAGGCTGAGTCAAATTAATGGGCCACTGTCGCTGTCTCCGTTGTATTAGTACCACAAAATCGGTTAAATTGGCAAACTAGTGGTATTTTGGTTGCTAGTTAATATGTATTAAACAGAAAAAAATTGAATTACACGTTTGTATAAAAATCGATATATAGTACATATTTAAAAATTTTATGTTTTTGAAAACGCAGTTTAGTTTTCGACATAAAAAGTTTATAAGCAATTGTTCTAAACTGAATAATAAGAAAGTTACAGTGTTTTTTAGTTTTTATTGAAGACACTTTAACTGACTGAGTTTTATTTATTTTTTTAATTGCGATGGATAGTTGTTGATATATATAGGACTGCATATAATCAGTTTTCTAGACAGTAATCCTCAATTAAAGGTATCAGTTAAAAATAAACTATTACGTAAGTACGTAACAACCAATTAATCTGTTATACAGTGTTGTGTATCCTGAAAGTCAGTATGTCCTCATACCGAATGCTTGCATATGCTTACATTAGAGCTAGTATATTCCTTTCTCAAATTATAATTACTTGCTGCTACTAACATTTCTATTTCTATTCTTACTTCTAACCATTAACAATTACACAAACGTTAATCATTTTACATACAGCTACTGTTATTGTGTAAACATAATTTATAATTATAACAACATAAACAACACCAACTCGACTCTGGTGTCTTCTAAAGTCATTAAGCTACTGCACTGCCACTTCTGTGGCTTTCTTCACGAACACTTCTGAATGAGTTGATGATTTTGTACGGCTACTTCGGTACATGACGGCTACAACCATTTCATCTCCTGCGACTGCAGCTGTCTCCACAAACGATGGGTTTTAATCGTCTCAACATCTGGAGCTTCACACTACGTTAATACACGATGGCTACAACCATCTTAACATCTGCAGATTTACACTGCGTTAACGCATGACGGCTACAATCGTTTTCAGTATTAAATACCCGGCGTCTAACAAACAATTTTATGGTATTTTTACTGGTATGTTAACCAACTTTTCTGAATGTGACACTCTGTTGCTCAGCCATTCCCAATCCCTATGTGTGAATTTCGATAAAGCCTCCACTGTACATACAAAGTGTTTACAGTATTTTTTACATAAACTAAGAAACTGTCCTTGTTTATATATACATTAGCTCTGCGAACCTACTAGTGTCTACATAACTTGCTATTTTTCGTCGTTTCCCTCCATCTGGAATTTTTAATACATGTTGGTCTCTTTTTCTTTCTACTGTACTTGACATCAATAGTTCTATGTATCGCAGGTGCCACGATCTTACCATCCCTTCAAAACGTAATCTCTAGACCTCTGCTCCGTACAGGCCCTTCAGTTCCACAGCCTTGTGATATCCCTCCTTAGTTTCCTATTTGTAGTTTCGTCTTTCCAGTATACTTCTTTCATCCAGATCTTGTGGTAATACCTGTTTTCGTCTCGTCCGCAGTCTTTTCTTGATTACCTTCTGGTTTTTTGGGTAACTTTAATTGTCCTATTGCTAGACAGAGGGTGTGTTCTTACACTTCTTGCCTCCATTCTTCGTCCATCTTATTTCCTTCGTCAGATTTCTTAGTTACTACGGTACCCTACCATGTAAACTCATTCGTTATGGTTCTACTTCCTTATGTTGTTTATTCAATTTCAGTGTGCTCTTATTCCCATAAAGTGGTTGTTTTCCTTATTTACCTTTAATCCCGCTTCCGTTACCAACCTCATACCGACATCTTCCAATATCTTACTCCTAGCTGTGGCTGCAGAACACACAAGGACAACGCTTCGATTTCCTTATGTATGTTTTTGTCAGGTACAATGTACACGATAAGCAAGGGAAATACACAAGAGAATAGAAGCCTTTTATTTGACCTCCCATTTACGTCACTACCAGCGGTCGCTGATACTGACGACATTTTGCAGAACTTTTAACAGTACTTTTTGATGCAAAAAAATTGATTTAATTTCCATGTTAGCGTTATAAATTTGAATTTTGAAAATATCCGCTATTTTGAAGTAACCAATAAGAGATACGTACAAAATGTCGAGAGTAGAGACCGATGTGACGGTTAATATTGTTGATGTAAGAGTTCCAAGTGTTCTTTAGTAGTAAAGTGTCGTTAATTAACTTTTAGTTGTGTCGTTTTATTTTTAGAGAGGCTGAGTCGATAACACCCAGCTTGTGCTGTTTCTGAAAGAAGACTCTCATTGCGAAGAAACGGAATAATCATGTCACTCAAGGCGTAATAACTATTGACAACATCTGCAAAGGCATACATATAGCTTCTTAACAAATTTTTTATAAGTCTGTGATCGAATTATCTTATATTGTATATAATTTGATTTATAACGTACTACTTTTTGTTTTCTCCAAAAAAGTCAGTATTTAAGTGACAGAAGCGGATTTTCTTTTCAAAATGTTACTAAATTTTTAAAAAACTTAATTCGTTTAACTCTTACATGAATACTATGCACATATGATCAAATATCAATTTTTGTTTAGGAACTTTAAAAGAAAGTCGGGCTTCAACAAATCCTATGTGTTTATTTAAACTTGTTATTGGGAGAAATTTCTGAGAATTATCTAAGAATTGTTCTACAACAGCTTTTCGTAATTTCTATAATATAGTTTTCGTACAAATTTCCCGCTAAAAGTTGCACAAAAGCCTCTACGCGGCAGTGAAAAGAAGATTGTTAGGGAGAAGAATATTTAAGATAGGCAGTTACTTGTACAATATAAAGCAACCATATACGAAGTAGGCGCCATAAATTCTCGGCCTGACAGGTTTATATAGGTGCTAGCGTGTTCAAACTCCGTTCCTACATGTACGAGTCCTACACTGTATATATTACGGCTGGAAGAGTAGTAGTTTTTAGTAGCTAGCCAGACAACGTGATTAGTGCATGAAAATCCCTCGGGTAACGAAAATTGAGTACCGCGCGGTCATTAAATTTTTAACAAAAGAAGGGAATATGTCTAATCACTAACCTGGGCAAATATGCGGTAACAGCCAGAGGCGTGGCGAGCGCATAAAAGCTTACACATAAAATAGAAGGTAAGAAATAAATTATAAAACGTGCTGAAACGCTTACCGTTTTAAAAGTCTTCCGTGAAACCACAAACTGGATAACATCTGTTAAATATTTGAATCATTAGATATGTCTCCACAGCTGTTTCAGTCAAGTGAGTACGACGTGCGGAATAAATGTTTTTTTAATGCCGAAAACGACCGTTCGACATCTAGCGATGTTATATTTGCATATTTAAAATAATCTTTGAAACAACTTAATGCATCTTCACACGCACTTTCACAAATTTGTCTTAATATAAGAAAATCGGAGTCTTTCTCTAAAACACTTTCAAATTTTCGTATTACACACCAATTTGATTCGCCTTCTACAGCACATAACTGTGCGTGAACATCATTCACAATTTGAACAAAATCCACTAGCGACATCGAAACATTTTGTAATTTTTCTATTCCCTCCGCTAGTCCGAAGTAATTGTTGTGAATAGTTTGTAAATCTCTTTTAACCTCACTATCTTGAAATATTTCCTGGCTATTCTTGATTGCTGCAGCTTCTGTCGGATTGAATTCTAAAACCACCTTCTTTACATGATCAAAATATTTGTTGTAGTAAAACGCAGCCTGCAACCGTGTTCCCCAACGTGTAACAATCGGCTGTAGTGGTTCAGGTAAATCAGGACACAATTTGTGAAATAGTCGGGTACGTTTCGGGGACTTTAGAAACACTGCCCTTTTACTAGCAATCGATGCATTTACTAGTGGAAAACGTGTAGGAATCGTTTGTGCCGCAAGATTTAGAGTATGGATTTTACACGTTACATGTAAGAAGTTACCACTGTGATCTTTAAGAGATCGGCCGAAAGAACGCATGTTTGCGGCACCATCACTCATAAACATTCAAAGTTGCTTAGTTGAAACTTCAAATTTGTTCAATGAGTTCAACACCACCTTTAAAATCTCATCGGCAGTACAATTTATAACTCTTTTGGAAGCAAGTAAGAAGGAGGATGACGGTCGATGTGTTCCATTGTACGTACCATTACATTAACCACAGAATGTTTTTGACGATCTTTGTTTCGTCCACACACAACCATAATTTTTTATCTTTCAATTCCGTTTTCATTCTTTTTTCTATATGTTCACGAGCAAATGGCACTACATTTCGTATCGATGTCCGACTAGGTAATTTACAGTCCGGATATTTATTCCAGAAGGAGACAAATGCTTCTTTGTCTAGTAAACGAAACGATAGATTACATAAAATAAGAGTAACACATAAATCAAATGTACATTTTTCTTGGTCTCGTATGCCACCTTTTGCAGAAGAATGTTGTTTGCTTTCGATGTGACGTTGACAATAGCTTCTGGACCAACACATTAAAGGGATTTTACAAACTAGACAGTGAATTTTAGCGCCATCAAAAATTAAATCCAGCATGTCCACTATAAAGTTTTTACTGTGTCTGCCATTGGTCGTTATCGCGACGTACCTAACTGCGACATTTTTAAAGCAAACATAAGCGTACAATTACGAAATAAGTTACGACGGCCTACCTATACACAGAACTACTCGCATACAGCATCTATTTAGTACTGACGCTGTGAACGCGTGAAATAAATAATCGCCGACTCCGCACCAGATATCTACTACACTCACTGTTACCGCTGTTTGCCCAGGCTACTAATCACATTAACGTTTAGAAGGCGTTTATGGTGTTTTCGTTTGGGGCAAGAATCCCTTGATGATGAAGAAGTCGGCCATTTGAACTGATAACGCCTCAAAACATTTCAATTATTGAAGAAATGGTATTAACAGATCGCCGTTTGAAAGTGAAGGAATTAGCAGTGATGTGTAACATTTCTGAAACAAGTATTCACCGAATTTTCTATAACTATTTGAATGTGAATAAGATTAGTGCAAGATGGGTACCGCTGCTCTCCAACGTGACCGTCGGGTCGAATGTGCGCGCCCGTTTTTAAACATGTATGGAGAAACCGATTTTGGAGTCCATTGTCACAGGAGATGAAACGGTGGTTCTGTATTATGATTCTCTATCCAAGAGGACGTTATTTTAAAGACGATAGTGAGTTGCAAGCAGCTATAACACAACATTTTAAGGGAAAAACTTTAGATTACTTTTACAAGGGTATAGAATTAATAATTGATCGTTGTAAAAAATTTATTGAAGTTACGGGAGATTATTTTGAAAAATAAAAATTGCTTTTTCTATATCATGCCGAGAATTTATGGCACCTACCTCGTATGTACTTAAATAAGTTTGTGGCTATAAAACGCCTTCGATTAAGTAAGTATTATTATAGGTACCTTTATCAAGCATAGAGATTTGTTTAAATCGGCAAAGTTGTGCAGTTTTGAGTGCTTATTGAGATTCCATTATGAAAAATTTTAAATTCTAAAGAGATCAGAAATTATTGGAAAAAAAACCGACAGTTGCTTTTTCTTTAAAATAATATATCTACGTAACTATAGATAAGATACGAAAAAAATATTTCAGATAAAAGTTGTGCCCTTCAATAATAGAGTAATAGCAACTAATATATTCAAACAGTGGCCAGCCAGATCAGAAGATTTATCGTATCCGGATTTTATTTATGGAGCACACGAAAAATAAAGTATATGAAACTAATTATAGTTATAATTGTAATGATGTAGAAGCGCAGCGTGAAGGAATAATGCGAGCATTTAACGCTATTAATCATACTTTCAGATTAGTAAATATTTAACTCTCTATGTTGCAAAACGGTGCCGATAGTCAATAACAGACAGTGTTTCGAACGTTTATTATAATTTTAATATTTAGTGTCTCTTGTTCTTCTTGTTCCGTTTGTTTCTAAAGTAAATTTAATGTGCCACCAGAAATCATATTTACTTGATTCAAAACTAAAGTACTTCGTATTTTAATACATATGTTTTAATGAGATATAACTTGTGATATACAGGGTATGTCACGATGCGCGTCGGTTAAAAATATATGGGGAGGAGAATAAAATAGAGATTTGAAAATTTACATACATAAATTATCCTTTAAAACTAACTCAGCGAAAATATTTTCAACTGCCGGTATCTCTCTCTTATACTGGAAGTAGCCGTCAACTTCCCTATTTTAAATGGAATACTATCATTTTTATTTTAAATTTGGATTCTGTGTAACATTTAAAAAATATTTTATGCAACATACCTTATGCCTAGAATTCATTCTTAAGGAGATATTGCAACTTTTCGAAAAAGTTTGACAGATGTGGTACATTACAGGCTTTCAAATAACTTACAATTGTAATACGCCAAAAAAATTATTCTGCTTGCTGGTACGAAACGATGTTTCCATAGTAACAGATGAATTTGCTAAATTATACAGAGTGTAAGGAGGGGACAATATCAGAGATATTTAAACTGAGAAATCTCGACTTTTTTAAATAGCAACTCCTAATTTTCTAAGCGGTATTAGATTCTATGTCAAAAAATATCTCTGTATACAACGTTTTTAATATAACCCCAAGAAAAAATCTATTGGGGTTACATCTGAAGATCGTGGTGGATACTTGAAGGACCGTTTTTAGCGATCCATCGATCGTCAAACATTTCAGTAAAAATAGTAGATATGCCACGTGTGTTATGTGGGGATGTCCCGTCCATTTGATGCCATGTATTCCGCGCTTCTTCTTCCGGTCGAAGACGTAATGATTCGCGGATAACGTGTAAAATTTCCTCATAACGCAATCCATTTAAATTGTATTCATCAAAGTAAACAGACAGAATTCTATTCTTCTTCAAAGCGCAGAATTTACGTTAAAACTCCAAAAATCTGGAAAATTTCATCCTCTTACCACGTGCGGGTTTTCTGAAGCCCCAAAATGAAAATTTTTACAGTTATGCGTTCCGTTTCTACAAAACTTCGCTTCATCGCTACAAATAATATTATCCAAAAATGCATCATCTTCTTGTGTTCGAACCAAAACCATTCACAGAATTCTCTTCGACGTTTAATGTCCGTAAATCTTATATTTTTATTTTACCAAAATTCTGTGAATTGCTTTGGACGATGTTCTAAACGCTTGTTCTGCATTATGGATCGAATTAGTCGGGTATGCACTAAAATAACCCAGTGCCGTAGTTTCCGAATGCTCGTCATCTACTAGAGCTTTGGTTCTTTTTGATGTTTTCATAAACGAACTAAAATCTTTACAGTTTTTTAATGCTTCAAGTAGGTTTTGGTATATCAGGATATTTCTCCATGAAAGTTAGGCACGCTCTATCGATAATGCCATTTCATTTACGGTAAATTATAATTAAATTTAAATCATTTTCATTTGAAAATCCTAAGCAATTATGAATAATTGCACTATAACTGTGTTCATCACGGTGTTTAGTACCACTGACAGTACATTTGACAGCTACCTTCAATTATTCAGCCATGGCAAACTGAAATTGATATTAAACAGTACGATAGTTACGATTAAGGAGGTTTTAACAAACTATCTCCTAACTATTAACTTTTACAATAGCACTTGCTATACATTTTTACTTTATTTTCTGAAGTACAATCTAATACCGCTTAGAAAATAAGGAGCTGCTATTTCAAAAAATCGAGATTTTTCAGTTTAAATATCTCTGATATTGTCCCCTCCTTACTGGTACACCTTGCATAATTTAGAAAATTTATTTGTTACTGTTTAAAGATCGTTTCATGTATATTACCAGCAAGCATTTGTAGGCCTGTGATGCACCACACCTGTCAAACTTTTTCGAAAAGTTGCAATATCTCTATAAAAGTGAATTCTATGGATAGGGTATGTTGCATAAAATAATTTTAAAATTTAACACAGAATTCAAATCTGACATAAAAATGGTAGTGTTTCATTTAAAATAGGGAAGTTGATAGCTACTTGCGGTATAAGAGAGAGATACCGGCAATTGAAAATATTTTGGCTGAGCTAGTTTTAAAGCATAATTTATGTATGTGAATTTTCAAATTTCTATTTTGCTCCCCCCATATACTTTTAACCGACGCTCATCGAGGCATACCCTGTATAGTGTCTAGGTAGAAAATAATTCCTTTCCTGAGCAATTTAGAGAGAAAGTGTTGAAATATAACATAATGGGAGACAAGTTCTGCACAACATAAAATTATGCCCAAGTATACAAGGCGTTCAGTTTCCGCTATACACGATACAAATTTAGTTTTTTAAATGCAACACCCTAATTATTACCGTTCTGGATGCCCTTCCTCAATTCATGTCAACTTCCTTCAATATTCCCTATACCCATCTATCTTAGTTCTTGAAATAATTGGAGATTTTTGCGAAATTCCGCTGTTTCTTTAACGTTCTATGATGCGATTATAGTGGAGCTGTGATACTCGATAAGAATGGCGAGTTAGCAAAACGGGCCTATCGATTATCGTAGCTCCACTATAATTAATTGCACCCTTCCACGCCAGAGCGGTGATTGATGGAAACATATTTTATATCAACCAGTGTCTATTAGTCGGCCATCAAAATCATTATCATTTTTTTTTACATGCGACATCGTATATATTTTTCCAGACTCTTATAGTTTAACTAGAATTTCTATTAATAAATATTTTCCTATGCCCAAAATGTGTAATTCTGTAGTAAATTAAATATGAAACTATGCAGATAAGCTTTTCGTCTAAAAACATAGAGTGCTGCGAGGAAATGCTATAAATTTTTGCTTTGCTCAAGATATTCATTGAAACTAATGTGTAAACGTTATCTTTTTTTTTGTATAACTCCAGCATCTACTCGAAGTAACCATCATTTTCCTACATACAGTTAACACGTTTACGAGCACGTATATACGATGCATTTTTACCATTGAACATGTATTGACGCGTTTTTTTATAACTGAACATATAGTCGCTTGGCACGGCGAGTAGCTACTGGGATTATTACAGAAAATAAAATACAAATACGTCAAATTTGACATTTAATTTTTTCCCTCCAGGAATTTCACAATCGGAAATGAAATCGGAAATGTGACGGTGTGCACTTCAAACACTTGTTCTATTTTAAATTTCCATTTCGATTCCCTTTTCAACATTTTCTTTACTAATTCATAATAAACCACTGCGATACGCTTTTTTGTAACCCGTTAATTAGACAGGATTAGATAAAAAAATGACAAATTTGACGTTTTATTTTATAAAAAAATGCGTCAATGCATGGAAGATGTATGATGTATAGAGTAACCTAAACTTGCGGACTCGCATAGGTGTCGGTATTACGGGTTAATATAAGAATACGAAAAATTCATAAATAAACTAAACCGGTAGAGAAGCAGGCATATAGTGTCGACCTTGAATATAAATCATGTTAAACCGCGCTGAGAGAGATTTCGTTTTAGTACCGGTTGAGCTGTTGCAGAGATTAGTCGAACGGTCAAGGTTATGTACTTACGTGTCGCTTTTGAAAATATAGCTGGTGTTTTTTGTGTGTTGTAGTATTATACCAAGTACATAATTAGTGTATCATTTCATATAGAACTAATATTTACATACCTAAGAAAACAATGCCTCGTAATAGATTTGCTACTAATGTACATAAGTATGTGTCACTTTTTCCCCATTTAAAATATGACGGTAGTGCAGTTTTTTGCTTAATATGCAATGTTAGTTTGGCTGCATTGGTCAGAACTGATTGCCAGAGGCATGTCAATGGTATTAAGTATATGAGAAATGCAAGAACTGAAATACCTTATACACTATTCCTCATACATTTATTAATTATGTTTACCTCTTGTAATCTTCCGTTGTCGTTGGTGAGAAAAGCAGCTTTTAAAACGTTTTGGCGACAATACGTTCCAAAGTACCCATTACCCTCACAAACACAATTACAGAATCATTTACCGCGAATGAAAGAGATGCTAGAAAATGTGTGTAAACGTGATTGTGTTCCAAAAAAATATGGATTACCGTGGATGAGACGACCGATATAAAGAAAAACAGTATTGTGAATGTAATAGCTCGCGTTTTATCTAGCGAGAACACAGCATCTCGATATTTGTTAGCTTGCAAACGTGTTCAACAATGTACCGCGGAAAATATTCAAAAAGTGATAATGAACGCCTTGAAAAAAATTAAAATTGCCCAAGATCAAGTTGTGATGATTGTGACAGATAGTGCAGCAACGATGTTAAGTGTTGGGCGATCCTTAAAACATATATTTCCTAACTTAATACATATAACCTGCGTGCTGCATGCTTTGCATTTAGTTGGTGAAGTTGTTCGACAACATTACGAAAACGTTGATCGGATGATTGGAAGTACTAAAGCAGTGTTTCGTAAATCTCCTAAACGTTGAGAAGAATTTCGTAAATTTTGTCCAGGTATTCCTGAACCTCCTTAACCAATTTTAACGTGATGGGGTACTTGGCTAACAGCAGCTTCTTACTATTTGATCCATTTTCAACAAATTCAATCAGTTATAATGCGATTTAATCGAAATGAATCCAAAGCAATTAGAGAAAGTCAAACAGAATTTCAAATTCCTCAACTTTTAGAAGATTTAATAACAATATGTACCAATTATACAGTATGACTAGATGCCATCAGAAAACTACAATGTACTGAATTGTCATTGCAGGAATCATTAGACATAGTGGAGAGTGTAAAAAATAAATTACACACATTAAATGATACGCCAGGATTATGCGCTAGTCAAAAGTTGGCAGATGTTTTAAGGAAAAATCCCGATTTTAATACTTTAGAGGCCGTTTATAATAAGTGTAAGAATAGTGAACTTTTAAGTGATTTTGAAAACAGTTTCTACATGCAAATGTAACTTCCTTAGATGTGGAGAGATCGTTTTCTATGTATAAGAATATTTTTTCTTGTCGACGCACAAGGTTTAAAGAAGTAACTGTGGAAACATATGCAATGATGCAAGTTTACAGTAGTTCATATCCTGATGCCTCTAATTTGTTGAATAATTAGCAAGTAAGTTTATTTATGAATTTTTCGTATTCTTATATTAACCCGTAATGCCGACGCCTATGCGAGTCCGCAAGTTTTGGTTACTCTAATGATGTATGTTCATTGGTAAAAAAAATGCACAATAAATAACGAAAACAAGGAGACAAATGTTGATTAGAGTTCAGCATTAAACGCATATGTTTATTTAAAGAAAGCATCGCACACTAAGTTTTCTCAACAGTAAAAATATAGTGAGAACTTACTGAAAGTTGGAAATCTATGATTTTCCTTGGAATTCCTGACGTAATTAATTAATGAAAAATTATTGAAAAATTTCTTCTTTAATTAATAACGTCGGAAATTCCAAGGAAAATTATAGATTTTCATAATTCACCCACGTAAGCCAAAATATATTTATTACTGAAAGTTGTTTAAGTAATTTCGCAATTTAGCTAAATATTTATATGTTACAAAAAAACTTCCTAGATGAAATGTTCAACAACATTTATAATAAATATCTTTAGAAAAAGAAATGTTTCATCACAGCACTCTATGTTTTTAAGCAAAAAACTTATCTGTAACTTTTATATTTAGTTCATTAAACAACGACGCATTATAGGGAAACGTTTATAGAAAAAATTAGAATAATTTCAGATTCCTAAAAAAATATGTTGGATGTTCCATTAAAAAAAAACAATAGAATGCATTAAATATTGCAACTATTTCGATTTCCATTTTGTAGACGCTGGTTAATATAACAAAAACTCAAAGAAATACTCAATTGAATAAATTTTAAATCGTCGCTAGAGCGTGTCAGGCGTTTCGCAAAAATCTCAAATTTAGTCAATTATCTCAAAATCTAGGATAGATAGGTTTAAGGAAAATTGATCAAAGTTGATAAACAATAAAATACAGGCTGTTCTATTTAAAAACCAAACTGATGTCGTGTGCTGAGGAAACTGAACATCCTGTATACTTGAATATAATTTTGTGATGTGCAGCACCTGTTTCCGAATATTTTTTGACAACCTTTTTTCTTCCACCCACACAGAAGGTGGACACACTGTACCATTTAACTACGTAAAAATCCAACGGTGTCCATTTAAAATGAAAAAGTTGCTACCAATATCTCGGAAAGCGACATCTGGTATTTCATTTGGTTATTAAATAAATTAAACATCTTTTATTTGAAACATTTTTTCATACCTTTTATAATTGGGAAGATATTTTACTTTGAAGAAAATAGCGATTTTCAGTTTTTTCCCAATAATTTCTGAACTACTTGGAATTTATAAATTTCTTGATGGAATCTCAGTCAGCACTCAAAATTACACAACTTTGCCGATTTTAAATCTCTATAGTCGATAGTAAGGATACCCATAGTAACCTACTCAACCTACTCAATTAGAACATAACGTATCAAAAAAGCTGTACAACTTTAAACATGTGTTTACAATCCGAGATACTTGCTATTTTCTTTTACAAAATACAATCGTGTGGCAACTGGCAAAAGTAACGAATACATGAAATATTTATGTGTACCTACGACGTGAGTTTTGATTTTGTTTTCGTCGAAAATAACAATTGAAGAGCATATAATAGCCACGAGGTATAATGTATCATGTGCCCACAAGTATAATCACCGAACAAGCAAAGGTGAAGGCGCGCCGGTGTGTAGGTTGCAACTTGAAGCACTTAGACGGGGTCAACTGCAGTGCGGGTGGAATCAACGCCAACTTACAAAACATTTTTGTGTAACAGTTTCGAAAAATATTTTCAAATATGGTACGAATGTTCTAATACCAGCAAGGAGTATATAATTATACGGAAGCGTTACATACTTGTACTTTCGTCCCTAATTAACATTCCAACACGCATGTTTATTAAAGCACGCTAAAAGAAGGCATTCTTGTTACGTGCGTTTGTTTATCGCACTTCTATTTTCTCATATATACAGAGTGTTCCACCAGAAACTAGAAATCACGTAAAGGGCGCTACCAATGAAACGTCGCCTATCAAAAATAATTTCAATATTTATTGAATTTAAATCCAAAGTGTCAAGATACGGCAAGTGATTTAACAACAGCAAATTTTTAAAACTAACAACGAAAAACGGAATTGAGCCGAGAAAATTTTCGCGCAATATTTTTTACAACTTTTGGAGACACTTATCTCAACGACAACGTCTCGTCGAGTGGGTTTCTCTTTCTGGTACCACCACATCAGCTGACAATTTTTCGCAGTTATTGCGAATTCCAACGTGGACGCACCAGTCTCAATAACGATGCCAAGACAAGACCACCAAAGACAGCAGTCGCTCAAAAAAACATCGTTGATGCATGCCAACTGATCAAAGAGTGATATATCGCGAGATTGAGACATTCTTAAGTATTTTAAAGACCTTGATCCAAAAAATTCTGCGTGATGAATTGGCTTTGAAAAAATTAGTTCCCCGTTGAATCCCACATCTCTTAACTGAAGAACAAAAGGCGACTCGCGATAATTGGTGTCGAAATATTTTGGGCCGGTTCAACAACGGAAGCTCAAAAAATGTTTATAGTAACGAATCACAGATTTATTGCTATGAACCTGAGACCAAACGTCAATCCGCTGTGAGGGTGTTTCAAGGTGAGGAGAAGCCAACAAAAGTTATCCGTTCCTGATTTATTACTATGAACCCGAGACCAAACGTCAATCCGCTGTGTGGCTGTTTCAAGATGAGGAGAAGTCAACAAAAGTTATCTGTTCCTGATTCCTTTAGAAGATCGAAGAACGTTTAATGCCGATTGATATACAACCGTTTATTTACCGGTAGTGATTGCTGTGCTCCGTAAAATCAACCTACAAAGACGAATCCTCTACCACGATAATGCGAGTTCACATGGAGTTCTAGAGATGATCGAGATTTTAGAGCAGCAAAACATCGGGTTACATCGTCCATACTGTCCTGACCTAAGTCTCAACGATTTTTTACGTTCCTTAGAATTAAGAATGGGGTGCGTGGTCGACGGTTCCAGTTGCCGGAAAAAGCAGTTGATGCCCTTAAAATGGCAATATTGACTGTTCTAACTTATGACTGGCATAACTACTGGTTTGAAAGAATGAAAAAATGTATCAACCTTTGTGGAGAATACTTGGGAAAGCAATAAAGCACTTTAAGTCGATCTATTGTTTGCTGTTATGTCTATTAGGTTAGATTAGTATTCGAGGTGGTTCTTGACCTATCCCACTGCGACCTTTTCAGATCTATTGTGGTTCCTCTATCATTGGATCAATTACGCCAGCTTTGCCTTTTTCACCAGACCTAGCAGCCTTGTGAGTGATCCCTCTACGCAGGTTTCGGCTTTTGGATATCCCGCGCTCATTTCTGAGAGCCGTATTCCTGTCAGTGCTGTACAATTGCACAGCACATGGACGGCAGTCTCTTCCTTCGCCAGGCAGAATTTACATGCTGTTTCCTCTGTCAGGACTAGGTTGCTCATATGTTTCTCGACCATGCAATATCCAGGGCTACTATTGTTCTAACGTAGGTCTGTTGTAAATTTAGGCCTGTGCCCAATCAGAAATTGCTTAGCCTGTCTTTGGCCTGGAATACTTAGTCTTGAAATTTCTTATCTTTTGTTTATGTCTATATGCAAAGCTAAAAAAACAACCCTCATATCGATATCTAAAAATGTACGAATTTGAAGAATATAAAAATTTCCACCGCCTGCTCTTTACGAATTGTTCAATAAATATGAATTTAAACCTACGTCTCTAGAAAATCAATTATTCTATGAAAACCGATATAGATAAGTGTAAAGATACCTGTAGTGTTTCGACGCAGAATTTATTTGTACACCACGTGATAAAAATTTACAGGCTGTTCTGTTTGAAAAAATTACTTTTCTTACTTGGAATATATGCAAAATTAACCTTAGGTTTCGAAAGCCCTGTATAATGTCGCCTCCTTCTTTTTAGTTAATTAATGGGTACAAGAGCTTTACCTTTGTCAGCCCACAGTTTCTTCCACTTATAGTGTAGCTGTCAAACTTTTTTATTCGATACGATGTTCTGTGCACATTTTTAGAGAAAATGAAAATAATTCTAGAATGATGACCGATAGCTGCTGAGGATGTTTATAGAAAATAGATTTAAAATTGAAAGTAAAGTCTAAAACTAAAAAGGAAAACGCCAAATTTTCATTTAAAATAAATTTGCCAGCGACTTCCGGTGTAACCGAGAGTGCAATAACGAAAATATTTTAGTTAAATACATCACAGCTAACGATGCTTAACTTCAAAGTTCCAGAATTAAATTATAGTTGCAGAGTGATACACTTTTAATAGTCTCAATTATCTTTGATAAGATTTAAAATTACCTCTGCACTTACTGGAACATTACTCTCAATTGCTATAAACAGTCTCAATTGCTATAAACAAAGAATACCACTCTAAGTTTTTTATTTTGTACCATTATTGAAGTCGAAAAATTGTCTATACAGAAAAAAGAGTTTAACGTACTGTATGTGGATATACGTTTTGTAATGTAGCCGATTATTGCCAATAAATCAGAAACAAAATGTTCTTGTGAATGGTATTCTCTTTTAACAGATTATTTCCTAATCGAAAATCAACGCAAATTCAATTTGAAAGCCTCTGTCATATAAGAGTAGCAATTCATGAAAAGGCTGTACAGAACAAATTAAAATATCATAAGATGAGTAGGTGTATGTATACCGTACGAGCGAGCGTGCTTTGCTCACCTAGCGTAATCGACATTTTTCGGGAATGCGGGAGCGAAGTCGAATCTTGCTATGTTTGTAACCGATGCGATGTATCTAGAATTGAATTTGCGTTCACCTAATTTTGACAAGCAAATGACATTCAACACAGTACACACATAAATGTCATTTAATCGTATTGAGTACTAACATAATAACACAAGATTATTTAACAATAATAATATTACAAGTGTTTTCTTTTCATATTGATTTGTCTCAACTTGACTTATCGATAATTTCATAAAAAATAATCAAAATTGAAGAGGCAAGTGGATGAAGGAGTTTCTGAATAAATTAGATTTCAATAGGGCTATTTGCTATCTTTTATTGAATGATTATTTTCAAATGCGGTTGGTTTGATTAGTAAGTAGGGATTGTAGATTAATAATACCGTACTAGCGAGCATGCACCTTGCGTAATCGGCATTCTTGTGAACAAGGTGCTGAATTTGCCTTCACGTAATTTTGACAAGCAAAATGACAGTACACGTTTAAATGCGCTGAGTTCGGGTAAAATCGGGTGAGCATAGTACGCTCGCTCTTACTGTATGTCTATATTATAATAGTATTTTACTGCATTTGATACCAATAGAGTAATGCAGAAGAGGACAATTGGAGTTTTGCAACTGCTTTACCGTTTTTGAATATCAATTCGTTACCAAATTATCACCTAGGTGCGGGCGAAAAGACTTGAACTGTAAAAATATACAGTTCCGGGCAAAACTTCAGAAACACCTAAATATCTCCAATAGTATTGCAGGTACTGCTGTGAAATTCAGTACTTGTAGGTAACTGATTATGAGGACATCAGCATTTTAATTTAACTTCTGATTTAACCAGAAATCACTTTCAACTTTGAAATCTTAAATGAATTATCCTGTATGTTTTTTATATTTTGATAGAGCACAATATTTCAATTTCAAAAATGTTTAGTTTTCTACAGTTCTTTTAATAGTACACCAAGACATTAGCTATAATTACAATACATTTACATAACGGAAACAAGAAATGAAAGGGC
The DNA here is from genome assembly GCA_029619315.2 of Dynastes maya. Classification (NCBI taxonomy): domain Eukaryota; kingdom Metazoa; phylum Arthropoda; class Insecta; order Coleoptera; family Scarabaeidae; genus Dynastes; species Dynastes maya. The sequence continues at coordinate 12,379,966 of JAROYE020000005.1, read as the reverse complement.
GATTTTATGTAGAAGATTGTTACTGCACAGTGGGTGAACAAATAAACAACATTAATGTATCAGATATCCTAAATGGCTCGGAATAAACTTTTGATTTTAGACACCTTCACAAGAAGTAATCCAAGGTTGTCGAACTCTAATGCATAATGGGTTGGAGTTTCGTCTTGCTGAAACCATGTCGCAACCAGTAACTGTCCCTCTTCTATTACAGCAGAGATAATTCGCATATTTAAGAGGTTCAAATAGGTTTCACCTGTTAAATTACCATTCAAAAAATGGGGTCCGATAATCCTGTTTTTGTAAACACCAACCCAAACATTTATTTTTTGGGGGTGTTAGGTGTGGGTTTCCTGTACCCAATGTGGGTTATTTTGAAACCAATAGCAACAATTATGCTGATGAATCGTGTATTAAATTGTATTAAATTAATTGCATTCAAGTGCCATTTAAACAAAATGTTGCCTCATCTGAAAAACCAAGGATTATTGCAAAATTGGGATTACGCTGGCAAATCTCCATCATAACTTCACAAAATTCAAGTTTTTCTATCGAAATCGTCATTAAAAAGTTCTTGCACAAGGCGAAGCTTATGTGGATCATATTTTCCCTTTTTTTAAGTTTTTCCTACTGAGTGTCGACTGATATTGTGGATATATGCAAAATTTGTAAACGTTTTGGGTACTTCTAACGAAATTGCAACATTTCGCGCTTTATCATCATCTGTTGCCACTTTTTACCGTCCTGTTTTGGATAGATTACTGGCTGTTCCGCTTAACTGATATATTTTTAACATTTTGCAAACTAAGGAGCGCGTTATTAATTGTCGATTTGGATGTAGATCATTAAATAAACTGGCGGTAAGTTCGTCGTCTATTTTCATAGCTAATCACCATTAAAACTCAATTCGTTCTCTTTCACTCAGTTGAGTCATTTTAACACAAACTAATGCACAAATGCGAAAATGTAATTATTTGACAGCTACCACTTCAATTTAATCGTCGTCTTGTCTTTCTCCCGGAAACTCGATTGTTGTCCAAATTAAAGTTACATAGTTGTTAATTTATCTGCAAATATATCATAATATTTCGACAGACAATTTTCAATTTTGACATGCCAAGTACATTTATTAATTAATATTTTGGCTTCCGTGAGTGAATTATGAAAATCTGTAGTTTCCTTGGAATTTTTGCAGATAAAATAACAACTAGGTATTAAAAAGTGAACGTTCCTGACATAAGGTCCCCGTGGTGTAGTGGTTAGTACGCCCGTCCGGCAAGGGGGAGCTGTCAAGTTCGATTCCTTACCGGGACGAGATTTTTTTAAAGTATTTAATTACATCGAAAATTTCAAGGAAATTACAGATTTTCATAATTTATCGATGGAAGCCAAAATAATTTAATTAATTAGTGTACTTGGCATGTAAGAATTAAAAATTGTCTGTCGAAATATTGTGATATAATAATAATAATAATAATAATTTTATTTGCCAATTGATCCAATAGGATATAGGCATCGTCAAACAATTTACAAATATGATAAAATAAAACAAAACACACATGCAATCACAATAAATAAAAAAACCCATGAAATCCATATATTTGCAGATAAAATAACAACTAGATATTAAAAAATTAATGTTCCTGACATAAGGTCCCCGTGATGTAGTGGTTAGCACGCCCGTCCGGCAAGTGGGAGGTGTCCGGTTCGATTTCTTACTGGGACGAGATTTTTTCAAGTATTTAATTTTCGTAATTCATCGACGGAAGACAAAATATATTAATATAGGCGATAGTTTAAATTTTGAAGGAAAAACTGAATTAATGTGAAAATATACCATCCGGATTTTAAAAAAATATTCAGAAATGCGTAAACTGCATCTGATGTTTCTACACATGACACTGGTTGATTCGCATGCCTAGCGCACAAAGTTGTAGTTTTCGGCGTTTCATTCATAGGCGGTCAGAGCTATCCGGGTGTTGACAACCCTACGGCTTCATACTTCTGAAAGGAAAGCGACCGATAGAGCAGCAAAAGGATAGCGCATATTCTTTATAATCTTTTAATATTGTCCCCAATAGGTAATGTTTTGGACAAAAATTGTTTGCTAATTTATTTTTATTCCCTAGTTTAAAAATGTTAACATCACTAGTGGCTCAATCAGATGTTTGAGTGGAATACAAATATGCACACGATATCCACGATGTGCAGGTATTTTATTTAAATGCAAGTAACAATGTCAAAGATATTCGATGTTTGAATGTATCCAGATAATTATTTTTATTTATATATAAATATATTGGTTAGACGTTGATAAATCACAGATCGAATTTATTTAAAAAACCCGAGTCGTTTCTACTCCGTAGTACTGTCATGTCCCACCTTTTTCTACGTATCCCTTATAATACTAAACCTATAAAATTACGAAGCATCATTTGGAATGGCAATTTTTTTAGTTCTTTTGTTAGATTATAAACGTTGCGTTGTATTCCAAATGTTGCTTATTAGAACGATTCTGACATTTCAATATTCTATTCGTCATTGCACGTCACAATGCCACCCACGAGACACCTACACCTGCCCGAATAAGCAAGTTGGCTTCGTTTTGTTGTTGTTTTCGGAATGAGTTCGTATATAAACACAAAGACAAGAGTGTTATTGAGACAAAGCACATGTATCAATAAATTGATATTACATTTAAATCTCCTTAAAAGAAATCGAGATATATTATTGACACTACCGCGAGGAACTAGGAACAATTCCTAATACTTGCAGGCTTATCGGATTTTGTTCGCATACAAGGTAGAACATTGCCGGAGGCTTATTTACAGATGGCAAACGCATCAGCGTTTGCAAAATATTGCATTATTATCCGAGTCGAGAATGAGTCGAAGAAATAGTGTAGGTTTTGTGATCGGGTCGGCGGACATTTGAAAGTCAATTACCGTATGTCGCCTGCGGCCAACGGAAAGGGCGAGTAGGTTACTTGGTGCCCGAGGATGTCGCCTATGCGGCGCCAGACCAGTCTGTCGCAGTATAGCCCTCGAGCAATGCTCGAAGGTCTGCACGTGTTCAAAACCGATAGCATCATACTTAATTCCCAACTGAACAGGATGAATTACAATATGAAATGACAACACTCTCTTATACATACTCTCATATTTTTCTTTTCTTATATTGCGAGTATTTATAGGCTGATCTTATTATTAATTTTTTGTATGTTTTTATTTTTCGGTTATATTTTATTCGCTAATGCATAAAATTTGTATTAAACTAATTGCATTTAAGTGCATTAAAAATTTTAAATTCAGTTGCATATGCGCCACGGAAATCAATCACGCTTGAATTTAGTATCCGTAAAACACGTAATCACTATTACTTATTATCCTTTTAACCGTCTTTAACATTTAAGTACTAGCACCTATTGGACATTCATAAAGTCGCCTACGAGGCACCATTGTAAAATTGTTTTAATTTTAAATCTTTCTTGTTTTAGGAATATAGGTACCTGATATGATACAAAACGGTAAAATAATATATAAAAGAATCTTTAATAAGTATTATGTACTATTTATTCATAACATTCATTACACAATGTTTTTGTATGCTCTGAACAAATAACAAAAAATTTTTGCTGGTCATCCATCCTGTAGGATACACAGCACCACACAACCTACAGGTGCATTTGCCAACATTTTTGAAGTTTTTTCTGCATTAACCGCTAGTGCTAGTGTCAAAAGTTGCCCTCTTTCGGCAAAAGTAATAGCTCCAACCTGCTTTGTTCCTTTACTAGCAATAATTTTTGAAGGTCTCTGCACAGTTGTTAGTCCTGTCTCATCAATAATGTAAACTTCATTGAACCCAAATTTATATTTATCATACATCTCAAGATTATCAAAGAATAAAGCAACAATATGGCGATTAAATGCTGTCGCTCGGGCAAGATTCGTGGCCTCAAGTTTTCTTACGGACAGATTTGGATGTCGTTTTAAGAATCCAAACAACCAATCCCTGGATGCCATAGCGTTTGTTCTCCACACTTCATTAATTTCAATACCGTTAGAAACGGCATACTCGTAAGCGAGTTTTCGAAGATCGGCGATTGTAAGTCCATAAAACAATTTTGCCGAATGTACAGCATAAGTTACCAGCTCCTCCTCTTGATCATCGTTAAACACTTTTCTGTGTACTGTATAACCAACTGGCACTACTTCATTAGAATTTTCATTCGCTGAATTCTTTCTTATGTAACGGTTTAACGTCATAAAGCTTATACCGTATCGAACAGCAGCCTTCCTCATAGAAATTTTCTCCTCGCGCACAGCCTGCGCTGCTATTTGAAATACCTCAACTGGAACATTGCCTCTGGTCGTTTTTCTTTTATAGGCTCTTACCATTGTAAAAATCTGAAAATACCTGAAAATTAACAGTAACTGCATACACAGTAGTGTAACAAAACTTTTACCATATGTATCATTGAAAGTGCGACCAGATTTAGAGCGAAAAGTCGACAAGAGAGAGAGACTGAGGTGAACAGTGGCAACAGAACGTTAGCAGTGCGCCTGCTCGGTTCAGTCTGTTTCTTTTTCCGACTTCTCGCTCTAAACCTGGCCGCACTTTCAAGTATTCATATGGTATACAGATTGGGAAAATGAGATATAAGCTATATCGGTATCCCCTCCTAGCTCTATCGCCGTAGATACGAGAGAGCTCTTTCGCCGTACATGCGAGAGAGCGTGGAGGGGACTGAATGAAATCTGATCGATTCGATGCGAGTCGCGTATTAGTATGCTTGTGACAATGTTGGGGTGTAGACCTACTGTGTGCAAGCATGCACGTAATCATTTCAAGTCATGGTCGCCTGGAAGTGAGAGTTTCGCAAAAGTATTTTTTTGTTGCTACGAAGCTTAGACGAAATTAATAAGATATTCTAAAGACGAAAATAAAAACAGATTCTGATGAAATGAAAGAAAAGAAAAATAAATACTCTAGAAGTTCTTACTAAGATCGTCCGCACATAGGGCAGTCTACCTCGTAATTAACTACATCGGTAACCTTGAGCCATCCATTGCCCGCTTGAAAGCGAGGAGGGGGTAGCGATATGGCTAATTTCGCATTTTCCTAATCCTAAATGGCATATACACCAATACAGCAAAAACCTGTGATTTAATTTCTTTGTGGGGCTAATTGTTAGTCATGATACAAGGTATGCTCGCACGCAGGATTACTGTGTCGTCACTGTAGTCTATAATTTTGCGCGATAATATGAATTGGAGAAATGTTTAAATTAAAAGTGAATATGAACTAAAATGCAGTAGGTGCATGAATTTATATATATACAAAAAGGTAATGGAAACAAAACACATGAAAAGATATAACCTATATACGCAAAACCAGGCAACAATATGGCGAAGTTAGCGTCGGTTTTAAAATCTGTATTCCGAAATAAACAGCAGCATAAACACCAACAAGCGCGCGTACTCCTCTGACGTCACTGTAGTCGGCGCATAAAATACCATTTTAAGTATTTGTATGAGCATACCTTCTATATTTGTACGATGGTTACAGTAACAATATGCCTCTTAGTTACTGTAACAACTAGCCCCAATGTTCATAAAAAGATTAAGTTTTATTTATCGAAAACATTTGTTTAATTCTATATAAAAATAGTAATGTAAATAAATAAGTGATATATAAGCTTTACAGTATTATAGGTAATTAAAGCGTATCACTTACCGATTGACAAAAACAAGCTTCGAAACAAACAAACTGTCAATAAATGTGACGCGTAAAAGTACTTTTGCTTCCTTAGAGGGAACTATATTGAGGTAGACATTTTATATTACACTCACAGATGGCGCTGTAGAAATTTTATTAATGCCTGAAAATTTGTTACAGCATAGTTTATAGCCAAATAAATATTTCTTATGATGAATGTAACCCCGTTTGACGGCACAAAAACAATTTTATAAAATCCATGAATGTTGTAGTATTAAAGAATAGGCATAGAATGTAAAGTTAAAAACGATCACAGAATTCTCATGAAAATTATTTTCTATAATTATAAAGGGCATAGAAAGTAGTTGAAGCAAGTATATAAAGGCGAATTGTACATTTTGAAACACCTTGTATATATTTGGAAACATGGAAACAAGAAACATTCTACATCAAGCAACAAATAACATATAAATAAATAAATTTGTAGGTATCAGATTAATGCAAATGACTGCAGATTTTTGCAATGTTTACACTATTGGATATACATATTTAGAGATATTACTTAATTTCTTACTAGTTTTCTATTTATCGTATTCAAAGTAAGATATATTTCTTTGTTCTTTTTTATTTTAACTGTTACATCTGCACATGCAAGTTCAATATCCAACAATTAGATGTGTATATGAGTTTTACAACATAATTTAATTTCCCCCGTAGGAAATTTGCTATACCTGCTATCACAGCCTCAAACGTTCAACGCAATACCCATTTGCCAAAGTAAATAAAGTAATGTTAATTGCTCCACCAAGACTAAATTACTAGAACCCTTAATAAACACGCTCAAAATTGAAATAAAATAATTAACTACTGAATTTTGTCGGACAGTATCAAAATACGTTTCTACCCACCGCTTTTATACGTAAATGTGTAATACCCTTTGGTCTATTTTAACTTTGTCCAGCGGTAACCGTATTTTATAAATAAACGGAGTATAGCAAAATCTAGTAGGTACTGTTACTAATAATAAAAGAGAAACATAAATTAGTTTGTTTATTATTATCCATTGATGGTTTTTGGTTTTCAGTGTATATATATACCGTGCATTTTTTTTATCACCGAACATATGCATTTACCTTCCATGCGTTGATACGCTTTTTTATAATTGAACATAGGGGCGTTTAGCATGGCGAGTACTTGCTGGGATTATTACAGAAAATAAAACATAGGTACGCCAAATTTGACATTTAGTTTTTTCTCCTTAGGAATTTCATAATCGGCTTGCAAACTGTATGAAATGTAAAGGTGAGCACTTGAAACACTTGTTGATACATTAAATTCTACTTATTCTATTTTGTACTTCCATTTACAAGTCCCTTTGCGTTAATACACAATCAATTACCGCCTTTTTGTGACCCGTTAATTAGACAGGATTAGACCAAAAATTAAGTGTCAAATTTGACGTATGAATTAAATGTTGACGTATTTGTGTTTTATTTTCTGTAATAATCCCAGTAGCTACTCGCCTTGCTAAACGCCCCTATGCTCAATTAAAAAAAAAACGCATCAACGCATGGAAGGTAAAGGTATATGTTCAGTAGAGTTGGCCACGCGCGCCAACGGGCAGAGGCGTTGTTTCGATTAGGCCTCGGGTTCCGCTAGAGCTATTGTGTGTAGATGTTTGCTGTCTAAATACTTTCGCGTAGTTGTTAAATAAAAATAAAATAATGCGTGCTCAAACACTTACCATTTTAAGAGTCCTCCGTGAAATCGCAAAGTGAATAATGTCTTTTAAATATATGCAACATTAGATATGTTTCAACAGTTGTTTCGACAGACCGAGTGCGGCGCGAGGAAAAAATGTGTTTATATGCAGAGAACAAACGTTCTACATCTAGTGACGTTATATTTGCGTAATTAAAATATTCTTTGAAACAACTTAACGGTTCTGTTGACGCACCTTCACAAATGTGTCTTAATGTGCCAAAATCAGAACCTTTCTCTAAAACACTTTCATATTTTTCTAGAACACAAACATTTTTTGCGTCTTCTATCGCGCATAGCTGTGCGTGAACATGTTGCACTATTTGCACAGATTCCACTAACGACACCGAAGGACCTTGTAACTTTTCTATTGCCTCCGCTAGTCCGAAGTAATTGCTGTGAATAATTATTAAATCCGTTTTAACTCGACTATCTTGAAATTTCGACTGGCTTTTCTTGATAGCGGCAGCTTCCTTTGGATCGAATTGTAAAACCACGTTCTCTCATAAATATTATGAGAATATTAAGAACGTGGGACTCTTAAAATGGTAAGTGTTTGAGCACGCATTATTTTATTTTTATTTAACAACTACGCGAAAGTATTTGCGACAGCAATATCTACACACAATAGCTCTAGTGGAACCCGAGGCCTAATCGAAACAACGCCGCTGCCCGTTGGCGCGCGTGGCCAACTTTAATGTTCAGTGATAAAAAAAAATGTACGGTATAGTTGAGAATATTTCACAATTTGTAACTTTGTACATGCAACGTGTACATCTACTGAGTGGATAGAAGATAAAAAATATTCGGAGACGGGCCCTACAACATAAGTATACTGGAAGCAAAGTTTCCGCTGCACACCCTATAAGGTTCGTTTTTAAAATAGAAAAGCCTGTGTATTACGGCGTTTTTGGATGCCTCTCTTCAGTTCATGTCAACTTTCTTTAATAATCCCTACCACACTTATATAGCTCAGTTTTTGAGATAATTCAGATAATTTGAGATTTCTGAGAAATGCCATTGTTTCTTTAATGTCCGATACTTGAAACGCCGTATACTAGAGTGGTCACTCAAATTTAGTGTGCGTGAGTATTTCTTGGAGTTTTCTCTAGATTCTACAACATGGCCATTGAAGCGACGAAGTATTATCAACTTTTGTTTCTCGAAAGATATTCAATATATTCATTAAAAATAATGTCTAAATGTTATTTTTTGGTACAATTTCAACATCTACTCGAATGAATAGCGAAACTAAGTAGAGAAATGTTGATTAGAGTTCAGTATGAAACGAATAGGTTTACTTAAGGTAGGGTACACTTTTTCAACAGTAAAAATAAATAAGAATATACTGAAGTTTGCACGCATAAAATAAATTCTAAACGAATTTCTTTAAAAAAACAAAGGTTTATAGTATTTCGTCGCAGTACTCTATGTATTTTAGCAAGAAACTTATCTAATACTAATACTAATAGTAATAGTAATAATAATACTAATAATAGTAATAGTAATAATAATAATAATAGTAATAGTAATAATAATAATAATAATAATAATAATAATAATAGTAATAGTAATAATAATAGTAATAATAGTAATAAGTTTATTGAAAAAAAAGCAAAAGAAATAATACCATTAAAAAAAAATGATAAACGTAATACGTAAGGATCAAATGGGACAGAATATCAGTCTTTAGCATAATGCTGTTGACTGGTTTTCAATTCTCACCAAATAAACTAAAACCACGTGAAAAAAAAAAGAATTGAAAAAACATATCTTACAAGTTAGTCATAAAAAAATAATAATAAAATCAAAATAATACATTATCACGTAAATTGAATGTCCGGATCACACAAGACTTAGTTCTGCTGCCGCAAGAGAATTATTTTCATTTTCTTCTTAAAACTAAGAAAAAACAGTTGCCGGAGTTCCAACGGTGTCGCATTATAGACGTTGGCTATGTTATACAAAAAACATCTTCTATAAAGTTCTAATTGAATTTCTTTACGTAAAGGCAGTGTTTATATCGTACATTAATGTTGTGCGTATGGGAGCGTTTTTAAAAAATATTTTAGAAAAGCTTCCCTATTATATACCGAAAGCAGATACAGGATGTTCCATTAAGGAAAAAGTTATGTGGAGCATGGAACGATTTCGATGGTCTTTTTGTAAAAGCTAATTAATACAAAAAAATCGACATGCTGCTGAAAAGTTCAAGGAATACTCACTATGAGTCGTTAAAGAAACATCAGCATTTTGCACAAAGCTCGAATTATCTCAAAAACTAAACTAGATAGGTATAGGAATTATTGAAGAAAGTTGATATCAATTGAAGAGAGACATACAACAACGTAATCATATACAGGATGTTCCGTTTAAAAAACCAAGCTAGTATCATGCGTAGCAGAAACTGAACGCGTTGCAATGCTTGAATACAATTTTTTTATGTTGTGCAAAACTTGTCTTAAAATATTTTTTGTTTGAAAAGTTTTTCTCTTATTGTTAATTGCTCAGGAAAGTAACTGAGGGGTCAAATGCATAAACCGGTCAATTCCATATTTTTTGACAAAATGAAGAAGCTTATATTCCTGTAAAACTTTAATTTCTAGTTCTTCCTGTGCATAAATCAGCCGTTTAGGTCTATGATTGCGAGCATTAGAATGTATTGATAGTTGCCTATTCTTTAATACCGTGCATAAACCGGACTTGTTCTGGACATAACCGATTTTTGCACGGTACTGAGTAGAAAACGCAAGTTGGGTTACATACCATAGGCGTCGACTTGCAAAGTAGGTAACCGCATTTCCGTTCTTCAGCAATATGGATTATTACGATGTATATTATATATTTATTCATTAATCGATAAAAAGCTCCGTCGGAGTTTTTTATGTACTAATGTATTTCGTGTGATGAATGATTCATAAGCAGACACACGCTACGAAACTCGACGCTCATGTATTATAAACAAGAATTGCGTTCTCTAGTACTGAGGTACTGTCAGACGAGGGAGAAACAAACGTACCAAAACAATATCAGTTATCCCATCAAAATTAAGATCCAGAAGTCACTGATACATACATACCGGGTGATTCAAGATGGGTGGCGAGGTACCATATATGAGAAACTAGGAGGCGTATAGCTGTGGGGAAAAAATCTTCATAAGAAAAGTGGCCAAGAAAAAATGCTGGAAATTATTTTTAAGTTCCTATTTCTACCGCTAGGAAGCGTAATCACTATAAATGGTTCTAAACTGTCGGGATGACAACCAAGGTTTCAGAAAAAAGTAACTTTTAAATTTTCACCAATATTTCGCTTTTATTTAAAGCTTCATCAGGGTCAATACTACAAGTTCAATTTACAATAATATAAATTAAAAGAATAATAATAATTAAATTGTAACTTACAATGAGTTGAGTAGATAGACCGAACTTGCGAACTAAAATTCTTTTTATTACGATGTACATTTGAGAAGCGGTGACTGATGAATGAGGAAATCGATACAAAGTTCAATATAAAAAGGAGATTAAATAAAAAACATAAAGCGATGGCATTTGTTGAAGACTCATACCCGCCAAATTTAAAAACGAAATATACAGGTTGATATTATTAAATACACATAAAGCAATTTCAAGTAAGTTATTGTAGAAATCATATTACAACAAATTAAAGTAATAAGAACAGAGTCTAATATTATCATATTGGATTGGTACCAAAAACCCACACATTCTGTAAGGTACATAAATTATTACTCGGCACACCCTATGAATTAAAAAATTAACTTAATTAAAGCCATGAGAAACAGAGTAATACGAGGGACACGCTATATATTTTGAGATGCCACAAAAGTAGAGAAGTTAGAGCTGGCAACACTGCATTTCTAAATACCACCATCCTTAAGTAGTAAACTCTGACTGTCAGTTGAGTCGCTGCTGTCATAGAGTAAACGTAGTAGGTACGATTTGTCATCGAAACATGGACTTGTCAAGAGAACATGTACGCGCAATGATTTACTACGATTTTAAGGTCGGTTTAAGTGAAAACAAAGTCTTGAACGATTGCAACTCGCATTTGGTGATGAAAGTCACGTGCATCTGTGTTTCGCTGGCATAGCGAATTTAAAAGAGGACGGATATCGCTTGGTGATGAGGAACGTACCGGTAGGCCCTGTTCTTCAGTTACCGCTGGAAACATTGAGAGTGTGAGACGTATCATCGACGAAGATCCAAGATGCACCTATCAAGTGCCTCAATCACTTGATAGGTGCATCTTGGTGTTGGATCCGCAACAGTAAATTCAATTTTACATAATCATCTTCGGATGAAAAAAATTGTTACTCGTTGGGTGCCACACACGCTTACCGATTTCCAAAAAGCAAAGCGAGTAAGAATCGCTTGGGAAACATTGGAAATATTAAATAATGGTGGACATCGCATTCTATCAAAATAGTAACAGGTGATGAAACTTACATCCCATTTTACGATATTCCTACCCGCCAGGAGAGCCGCGTTGGATCCACGAGATGCACCAACACCACAATGGCCAAAAGGCAAATGGCTCTCAAGAAAGTTAGTAGACAATGCATTTGGGTACATACCGATGTAGTAAAGCATGAAGTGGAACATCCGTACTTCAGCAATTGGTTATACGACAGATATTTATATTGCATTCATTATCGCTAAAAAGTCCGTCGGAGGTTTTTATGTACATCAATTATTCATGAATGTCATAAGGACACACGCACGAACGTCGACGCTCATGTTTATAAACAAGAATTGGTTCCAGTAGAGGTACTGTCGAACGGAAACCAACGACCTAAACCAATATCAGTTATCCTCAAATTAGTTCGAATTCACTGATACATAACATACGGGTGATTCAAGAGGTGGCTGAGTACGATATAGAGAAATATGCATGGCTATAGCTGTGGGGAAAAATTCTCATAAGAAAAGCTGGCCAAGCTAATTCTGCTGGAAATTTCGTTACAAGTTCTATTTCTACCGCTAGGAGCGTAATCATTAATGGTTCTAAACTGTACGGATGACAAACAAGGTTTTCAGAAAAAGTAACTCTTTTAATTTTCTACCAAATATTCGACCTTTATTTAAAGCTTCATCAGGGTCAATACTACAAGTTCAGTTTACAATAATATAAATTAAAAGAATAATAATAATTAAATTGTCATGAGTTGAGTAGATAGACCGAACTTGCGAACTAAAATTCTTTTTATTACGATGTACATTTGAGAAGCGGTGAATGATGAATGAGGAAATCGATACAAAGTTCAATATAAAAAGGAGATTAAATAAAAAACATAAGACGATGGCATTTGTTGAAGACTCATACCCGCCAAATTTAAAAACGAAATATACAGGTTGATATTATTAAATACACATAAAGCAATTTCAAGTAAGTTATTGTAGAAATCATATTACAACAAATTAAAGTAATAAGAACAGAGTCTAATATTATCATATTGGATTGGTACCAAAAACCCACACATTCTGTAAGATACATAAATTATCACTCAGCACACCCTATGAATTAAAAAATTAACTTAATTAAAGCCATGAGAAACAGAGTAATAAAACGGTCTCATCCGTTTTTTCATATACAAAACTTAAACAAGCTTTTTCATATTTTTCTCAATAATGGCTATCCTTATTTTCTTCTGAACAGGGTGATACATAGCTTACCTTTGCCTTTGCAACCACCTGTTCGGTCTTCATACCTGGACTCACGGATTCAGTTATTAACATCATAAGGAAAGATAATTTAAAAGTTGCTAAATATGACCTAAACCCATTAAATATGTTATTTACAAAATTAAAAGATCTAACTCCGAATGATTTTAAATCAAATATAATTTACCAAGTCCCTTGTAAATTTTGTAACCAAATATATATTGGCCAAACATCTACCTGGTTAAAGTCTAGAATTGCCAAACATCGCAGTGATTGCGATCTAAACAAACAAATTAGTGCGTTAGCTATTCACACTAATAATACTTTACATGAAATGGATTTTAATAATGTAAAAGTTTTAACTGTCGAAACTAATTATAAGTCCCGTTTATTTGTAGAGATGTTTTACATAAATCAATATCCAAACACTATGAATTTTAGATCCGACATATGGTGGTTTAAGCAATATTCATTCATATTTATTTCATTTACATAAAATTAAAAATTTAAACAATAGGTAAAGATTGATTTTGATTTCGAGATTCAGTGGTTTTAAAGTTTTTATATAACATTTAAGCTATAGAAACAATCGAGTCATATGTAATTCTCTGGTATTAACTTAATCACATTTAATTATTGTTGTAATATGATTTCTATAATAACTTACTTGAAATTGTCTTATGTGTATTTAATAATATCAACCTGTATATTTCGTTTTTAAATCTGGCGGGTATGAGTCTCCAACAAATGCCATAGCCTTATGTTTTTTATTTAATCTCCTTTTTATATTGATCTTTGTACCGATTTCCTCATTCATTGCTTCTCAAATGTACATCGTAATAAAAAGAATTTTAGTTCGCAAGTTCGGTCTATCTACACAACTCATTGTAAGTTACAATTTAATTATTATTATTCTTTTAATTTATATAATTGTAAGTTGAACTTGTAGTATTGACCCTAATGAAAAATTAAATAAAAGCGAAATATTGGTGAAAATTTAAGTTATTTTTTTCTGAAACCTTGGTCGTCATCCCGACAGTTTAGAACTACGTGTTAGTTCCTAACGACCGCCATACTCCTTGGTGAAGTAGCCACTTTAGTCATAAAAAAGATTTTTCTAGAAAATATACCCATATAAGTTGTCAAATAAATCTTATCATCGTAAAGCTAGTAGAATTTGGAATCCTTTTTGGGGGGCCTTTTTTTCTGTAGAACAAAAAATAAAAGCTCGATGGGAGGGGTAATATTTTATAATTAAATTGGTTGTAATTTCGGTTTTGAATTAACCGAATTTGATAAGCAAGATCTCATTTGAAAGAGGAAGCGTTACTGGTTAAAATAAAAAAAATAACCATGATCTATTAATTCTCAAAACCATCGCTAGAGGGCGTCATTTGGAAAAATCACAGTTTTTACCATTTTTCTCAGAAATTTCAAATGGAACGACTTAATTATTGTACCATATTTGGAAAGCAGATTAAATTTCCAAGAAAAAATGTTAAAGAAGCAGTTTGATGTATCTATTAGTGTTTGAATTATCGCCAAAAGAATAATTAATAACACGTTAATTCTTGCATGGTCAAGCATGGAAATAAATTGAAATGTCAAATGAGTGAAGCTTTGTTGTGTCATGTAAAAATTTCTTTTTATCTTGATTCTTTTTGAGTTTTGTGTTCACCGTTTATTAAATTTGTTCTGTATTCGTCAAAAATGGCTTATTCTAATGCCGAAGCTTACGATATGCTTGCCGTATATTTTTATTTTTATAAGTTTTAAAAATGCGCTTCCTGCAAAACGCGAATATGCTGCCAGATATTCTGAACGAACACATCATAGTAGAAAAGTGTTTCGGCGACTAGCAATGTGTTTAAGACAAACGGGCAGCGTGCGGCCTATTCGAGTTCCCACTAAAAGGCGATTGGTAAGAAATGAAGACAACATTTTAACCGTTCTTGCGTACATGCGAGCGGATCCGCATTTAAGTATCAGAGACATTTCTTCACACTTAGGTGTAAGTTACGGTTTAGTGAATCGAATTCTTAGGGATTCTAAACTACATCCTTATCATCTAATTTTGCATCAAGCTCTGTCAGATAATGATTTTGACAGGAGGCTGGATTATTGCGGCTAGCTGAAAAATATATGCAGAGAAATTCGTCAATTTCCCTTTCACATTTTATGGATTGATGAAGCTACTTTATCTAATTTTGTCGGAGTTAATTTACACAACATGCACTATTGGTCAGAAACAAATCCTCACTGGATGTGGGAATTTGATCACTATAAGAGATGGAATGTCAACGTATGGTGCGGAGTTTTAGGACCGCTTATTTTCAGTGATCGTCTAAATGGCTACACATACGTAGAGTTTTTAGGAAATGAATTTCCTGTTCTTTTAGAAGATGTTCCTTTAGATATAAGGAGATCCTTGTGGTTCCAACATGATGGATGTTCGCCACACGTTTCTCAAAGAGTACGCAACTTTTTAGATGTTGCTTTTCCAAATCGTTGGACTGGAAGGTTTGTTTCCGTGGGCTCCTAGATCCCCGGATCATAACGTGCTATATTTTTACGTGTGGGGAAGAATAAAAGATATTGTATATCAAACACGTCTAACTGCACGGGAAAATATGTTTGAAAGAATTCGAGGTGCCTTTGCTACGATTTCACGAGCTGAAGTTGAAAGTGCTGTGTTCAGTATTACAGTCTCATTGAACATTTATAAATTTCCCGTTTTTGTTTGTTTTGTTTTTGCTTTGAACGTTTGATTAATAATATTAAAATCGTTGTTGTTTCCATTGTTGTTTTGGCCCGTTAGCCTTTAAAGACGCTTCAAATTTTCTGTCCCGCATAATTTGAACCAGTCCTAAGCCTGGATAAAGTGCGAAGGAGGATCCGGAGAACAATTTAAAATCAACGAGAACGTTAAAAAACACTAAAACAAGTATAAAAGAGGCTTAGTTAAATGTGAAAAAAGTTAAAAAAAATATTTCAATTTTACATAGACATTGACCATGTAAGAATTAACGTGTTATTAATTATTCTTTTGGCAATAATTCAAACACTTATAGATATATCAAATTGCTTCTTTGACATTTTTTCTTAGAAATTTAATCTACTTTTCAAATATGGTATAATAATTACGTCGTTCTATTTGAAATTTCTGAGATGAATGATAAAAACTGTGATTTTTCCAAATGACGCCCTCTAGCGATGGCTTTGAGAATCAATAGGTCATGTTTTTTTTTATTTTAATCAGTAAAGCTTCCTCTTTCAAATGAGATCTTGTTTATCAAATTCGGTTAATTCAAAACCGAAATTGCAGCCAATTTAATTATAAAACATTACCCCTCCCCTCGAGCTATTATTTTTTGTTCTACAGAAAAAGAGGCCCCACAAAAAGGATTCCAAATTCTACTAGCTCTACGACGATAAGATTTATTTGACAACTTATATGGGTATATTTTCTAGAAAAATCCTTTTTTATGACTATAGTTGTTGCGCCCCCTAGCGGTACAAATAGAAACTTAAAAATAATTTCCAAAATTTTTTTCTTGGCCATTTTTCTTATGAAGTTTTTTTTCCCACAGCACTACTCTTAGTTCCTCATATATATGGTACCATCTTGGATCACCCGGTATTTTCGAATAACTATGCCTCACAAAATAAAAACCATGTTCTGGTAAAATTTCTATATTCGCTGGTGGCAACTAAAAAGTTTAGATTACTCCGGCACAGGTATCTTGAACCAGGCCGCAGTTTCTTGTATTGTGATAGAAGCTTGGCAACAACAGAACAAGAAAAAGGAAGCATACTAGAATATGTTTGCCTAGTGATTATTAAGACGAGACGTGACGCTGCCCACCCTCTCTTTTTAGTCTACCTAACTCTGTCATTCATCCGATCCACTGGCAGCGATACTCGGTCACAGGCTTGATCGTGCGCGGTATAAGTAAACAATGAATCATCCAATTGCGCATTACACATCGGCTTGATGATTATAATGTGACTCAAAATATGTTTTTGAATTTTAGAGACCGTCTAAAACATTTTGTAAACAACCTTTCAAAAAAGAATATAAAATTCACTATCTCAAAATATATAATCATGAGGTACCAAAAACTAAACTATGAGGTAGGGGAAACCTGCCCATGATGGCATGGTGCCTATGATTGCATACCCACAAATTTTTTGGGCCATTTGAATTTCACGGTCGAATCATCTGTTCAAGAAACTGCCATTACCGGTACATGAATGCCTACAAACCAGTGTGCGTATCTGGCTGTTTCTTGGAAGTCAGGAAAAGAAGTTAAATATCGGTCACTCTTGAAGTAAGTTTTACACATTAATAAAGTTGAAATCATGTTCTTAATATGCTAAACCCAGGGGCACCCATTTAATTCATGTTTTCTATACATGTGCTGCATTTAACGCAGGTACCAGTTTAGAGTTATACTGTAATTGAAAAAATACAGAGACTAGTTTCACTAAAACCTCGAATTTCCCTATGATGGCATGGCTAAGTTGTTCCTTTCATGGCATAGTATGCCATCATAGGTATAAGGACTTGATTCTATTAAAAACTAGGAAGTCTTGTTTTTACGATAGAGAAATGTCATTTGCAGCCTCAAGTACAATGTCAACTAAGGCTAAGAGGCAAGAATGGCAGAAGAAAAACATAGTGGAGGCTTTGAGAAATGTTCGAGAAAAAACGGTTGGATGTGTTCGGAGATTTTTGTACAATGGATGGAACATTTTGTACATTACACTAAAGCTTCGAATGAAAACAAGGTTCTCCTCTTTTTGGACGGCCACGGTAGCTATAAAAGCCTAGAAGTGCTACAATACGCTAAAGATAATGGTGTGATACTGTACTGTTTCCCACCGTCTACAGCCCCTGGATGCAGGTTTTTTTTCACCTCTTCAAACTTAGCCAAGAAATTCAGATCTGGCTTAAGCAAAATCCTGGCAGAATCGTCACACATTTCCAAGTAGCTGGTCTTTTCAATAAAACTTATTTGAAAGCTGCTATACCCGCAAATGCAGTACACGCTTTTGCCAAAACAGGAATATATCCCTTCGACGACAACATTTTTTCAGAGCGGATGTTCCTACCCTCTTCCACAACTGATAGACCGTTAACCGAACAAGACCAATGCCAAAATGATCAAAAACAACCACAACAAGGAGGCGTAGACGTTGAACTGCCTAAATCAGGCTCTGGAACACCAGAACCTACTGAAGTTGAACCTTCAACGTCAGGATTTCCCAAAACTAAATCCACGACAGAAAGATTTCCTTCACCCAGAAAACGGAGGTATTGTAGTATTCAAAAACTCCATTGCCACAAGCTTCACCTGGAGCTTCAAAGAAAAGATTAAGCAAACCTAGCAAAAAAAGGACATAAATTCCACGCCAGACATTGATGAATTGAAAAGGGAAGTAGAAGAAAGGACAAGAAAGGAAAGGGAAAAATTATCAAGAGAAGCAAAAAAGAAGATTTTAGTTGAAGAGGAAAAGGACAATGTCAGTGACGATGAAGAGGTTGAAGACATTGATGACAATGAAGCCGATGCTGCATGTTTATATTGCAATGATGTGTTCTCTAGGTCGAAAACAAGAGAAATGTGGATTTCATGTTGGAAGTGTCGTTCCTGGTGCCACAGTGAATGCACGGGTGTCGAAAAAAGAATCAAGCAATTCATCTGCGAACTTTGTAAATAACTCTTTTTGTTAAGTTTTGCCTTGATGTTTCGTTATTTGATGATTTCCATTTTGTTTATTCGTTTATTGATTTGTTTTGCTACAAGTTGAAGTCCTTTATCTTAAATATATTTTATTACTTTCATAGTAACCCGCCAATACTTAATAAACATTAAAATTACTTCAAAAAAACTTAGGGTGTGCCATCATAAGAAGAGTACTGCTTATAATAGCACACCTCATGGTTATTGGTTTCAAATTTTTTTTCAAAAAAAGTATTGAATGTGTTCAAAATTTGATGAATTACTATCAGCATCAATATAATTGCATATTTAAATTGCCCACAAAAAAATCGTTAATGTTATAGATGAGGTTATAGTAAAGTGTCAAAGTTAAGTATGCCATCATACGCAGGTTTCCCCTACTATTCGAATGCAGCAAACCAATGTGATTTACCACTTTTGAGGACAAGAGGATGGCATAAAATATAACTACCAAATAATGACAATAATATATATGGAAAAAGAAAGAAACTAAAAAAAAATTAATTTGAACATGTAGTAACTTTAGCAAAAAGTTATGTACCACAGTATGACCAATGGTTTTACGCGGACATTGCTTTCGAACCAGACATCTCTGTTTGAATTTAGTGATGGCGAATAAATAAAAGTATTAAAGTAATGTATGAATTATTTGGTTTGAGTTGTTATTAAATTACTTCGTTTTGAAAAGCAATCAAATTTTAAAATTTCAATGTTTAATTTAATCTCAAATCTGCTGACTTCGCGAAAAGATTGCAACACTTTGCAAGAATCAGTCAAGTCCATTCTTTTTGCCATTGCATTCAGATGACTTTTCTTGCTGCATTGTTTCAATGTTTTGAAATTACATGTATACATATACATGAATTACAATAATAAAAATAAATCTATACCTTTCTTCAACATTTTATGTTTATGGACTTCACTGGTTTATGTAATTGTTTTCCAACCGCGCAGTATTAGCTAATTGAATTTAATTACCTTTGACTCTTTTATAAAAAATCGTTTCGTTAAAAATTGCTTTCCCAATTCGACCTATTTCTTATTACATTTTTCGTTTTTCAGGAAAAAAGCGGAATCTCGAAATGACTTCGAAACAGAACCAAAAGACTTGACGAGTAGAACAATGTTTCCTACTGCTCAAGTTAAAATGAGGTAAGTTGTATAAAATTCAATTATTGCTTTAGATGAGGGAACTGAAAAAAATACTCGGAGAAATAATTAATTATAAACTCATTGTTTTAATTATATTCAGAAATTTCACGTATCCATATATTTAATGATATTCCTTTATTATCATAATATTAATAATAAGATAAGCTAGTCAAAGACCGGACCCACAAATCAATTGTGGTTACCATTACTCGTTTAGGTCGCTATGTACACTGCCCGTATTATATTATGTCTCCCCCTTGCGACGACTAAATATCGATACTATCTTCCGCACGCTAGGCCGAGTACTTCGGTTCAGCTTGGATTCACAGGTAGAAGAAGGGCAGGAGAGAACATTATATAGGTTGTTCGCAACCAGATAGCGTGTGGATTTCTTTCTACCAATCAAATTACGTAATACGTAATAATTACGGTAATAAAGCAAAAGACAATAAAAATTTATTGCTTGAAATAAAAACACAAACAATTAAGAAGAAGAAATAACATAAAAAAAATAAAACCAAATATTTTCATTTAAATATTTTATATTTAAATATCTTTTGCTATCAAAATAGCCTCCTTTGGTTTGTAATACTCCCCGGACTACTCGTGGCATGCGTTCTGTTGCTTTTGTTAGAGTTTCACCGGAAATGTTCCATTCAGTTTTGAGAAGTTGCTACAGGTGCTCTTTCGACAATTAGACAGACGTATTTCGTCAAGCTCATCCCACAGTAATTCGATGGGGTCCACATAAGAACTCTGCGGGGGCCACGGCATGATTTGCAAAACGTGCTTTTCTGTTTGAGACGTTAACAAATCTTTACAGATTCGTGCTGTATGTTTGGGATTGTTATCAAGCGCTTCTAGTTCTCTTCTAGTATTCATCTCTATTTTTTTTTGCATAATACCGTTGATTTTTACTAGATCTCCGGTCCGCACTACTAAAACAACCCCAAATCATTACTGAACCACCACCGCGTTTTACTGTCTTTCGTCTTTCGTTCTGTAGTTATAGGCTTTCCTTTCGGCATTTTAAAATATTATTTACACAAGCACTGCAACCGAACATCGGTATCTGATTCGCAGCGGATATGATAAGAATTACTCTCTATTATAATCGGAGACACACAGCTACATTTGACGACCCCCGAGACCCATTCTCTCATTTGTAAGTATGTAAACAGTATCCGTTCTAATGATTTTATTACCCGCAAATAGGATGAATTGAAATTTCTCTCTATAACGTTTATTCTAATGAGTAGTCTGGGCAAACAGCGGTAACAGTCAGTGTAGTAGATATGTGATGCGGAGTCGGCGATTATTTATTTCACGCGTTCATAGCGTCAGTACTAAATCGATGCTGTATGCGAGTAGTTCTGTGTATATGTCGGCTGTCGTAACTTATTTCGTAATTGTACGTTTATGTTTGCTTTTAAAATGTCGCAGTTAGGTACGTCGCGAAAACGACCAATGGCAGACACAGTTAAAAACTTTATAGTGGACACGTCGGACTTAATTTTTGATGGCGCTAAAATTCAATGTCTAGTTTGTAAAATCCCTTTAATGTGTTGGTCCAGAAGCCATTGTCAACGCCACATCGAAAGCAAACAGCATTCTTCTGCAAAAAGTGGCATACGAGACCAAGAAAAATGTACATTTTGATTTATGTGTTACTCTTATTTTATGTAATCTATCGTTTCGTTTACTAGACAAAGAAGCATTTGTCTCCTTCTGGAATAAATATGCGGACTGTAAATTACTTAGTCGGACATCGATACGAAATGTAGTGCCATTTGCTCGTGAACATATAGAAAAAAGAATGAAAACGGAATTGAAAGATAAAAAATTATGGTTGTGTGTGGATGAAACAACAGATCGTCAAAAACATTCTGTGGTTAATGTAATGGTACGTACAATGGAACCACATCGACCGTCATCCTCCTTCTTACTTGCTTCCAAAAGAGTTATAAATTGTACTGCCGATGAGATTTTAAAGGTGGTGTTGAACTCATTGAACAAATTTGAAGTTTCAACTAAGCAACTTTGAATGTTTATGAGTGATGGTCTCTCTTAAAGAACACTCTAAATCTTGCGGTACAAACGATTCCTACATGTTTTCCACTAGTAAATGCATTGATTGCTAGTACAAAGGCAGTGTTGTCCCGAAACGTATCCGACTATTTCACAAACTGTGTCCTGATTCACCTGAACTACCACAGCCGATTGTTACACGTTGGGGAACATGGTTGCAGGCTGCGTTTTACTACAACAAATATTTTGATCAAGTAAAGAAGGTAATTTTAAAATTCAATCCGACAGAAGCTGCAGCAATCAAGAAAAGCCAGGAAATATTTCAAAATAGTCAGGTTAAAAGAGAGTTACAAACTATTCGCAACAATTACTTTGGACTAGCGGAGGAATAGAAAATTTACAAAATGTTTCGATGTCGCTAGTGGATTCTGTTCAAATTGTGAATGATGTTCACACACAGTTATGCGTTGTAGAAGGCGAAACAAATTGGCGTGTAATACGAAAATTTGAAAGTGTTTTAGAGAAAGACTCCGATTTTCTTATATTAAGACAAATTTGTGAAGGTGGGTGTGAAGATGCATTAAGTTATTTCAAAGATTATTTTTAATATGCAAATATAACATCGCTAGATGTCGAACGGTCGTTTTCGGCATTAAAAAACATTTATTCCGCGCGTCGTACTCATTTGACTGAAACAGCTGTGGAAACATATCGAATGATTCAAATATTTAACAGATGTTACCCAGATTGTGATTTCACGGAAGACTTTAAAAACGGTAAGTGTTTCAGCACGTTTTATAATTTATTTCTCACCTTCTATTTTATGTGTAAACTTTTATGCGCTCGCCACGCCTCTGGCTGTTACCGCATATTTGCCCAGGTTATTTCAGATGTAATGAGGATTTCCATCTGAAATACTTTATTATCCCAACTTTGTTGTAAAAGTTTTTACAGTAATACTAAGGGTATTAAATATTCGAAAAATTCGGTGTTTTAAAATTCTAATGTTTGCCCTGACTTCAATGGCCGATAGTGTATCAAGTAACAATGGGTATACACAAGAGAAGGAACAGGAAGATTAAACATAATCATAATCATTACAATTAAGTGGATAAAATATCCGAAACATGTAACTGGAGTTACATTTATAAATATCATTTAACAAAAGCGGTGCACCAATTTTATTGGGAATGTCTATCTATGAATCGTAAACTAAAACGGCAATACCTCAGTGCAGAATGTAAATCATACCTGCGAATCCGAAAACAACCGAAGTGCGCGGTTTATGCCGTGCGGTAGTACGTAAGTATAGATACATCATCGCAAGGGAGATACATAATATACTACGGGCAGTGTACACCACCCTCACAAAGTTTGGAAGCAGTTAAATTTAAGATTTTATATATGTTTATTAATTTTTTTGGCTTTTTAATGTAAGTGATTAAATAAATATGTTACTGACAAATTTAACACAAAATAATCTACATTAAAATTTGTTGTTCGATTGTTAACTGCCTGCGTTTCGGCATTATAAAAAAAATACACTGGAATTCGTTTTTTTTTTATATTCAAATCAAATTCACACGAGACTACAATTTAAAACAAATCTAAAGAACGAACTGAATATTATAAGAACTATAACACCTTCTGAGGCAGAATTCTGCCGTATTTAACGATTAAATAATATAACAACATAAATCTTGTATGACCGAATTAATATCCACGTTAGAAGTGCATAATCTTGTATTTTCAATAATGTCATAAATACCTAAATTATATTTTGCGTATCATTAGTTGTCCTTAAATTACGAATATTGTCATCGGGATTAGCAGTTTCTGCAGATTATTTTATTTTACGCGGAAATTCCTACCTGCTTCCAAACTTCATGAGGGTAGTTTAAATAAAAAGCTACTACTAACCATTATCTAGATATGTATTTTTTTGGATAATAATAATAATGTAGATGTTTTTTTGTATAAATAATTTTAAAAAGAAAAATTTTAATATGAATAATATTAACAGTATTTTACTGTTTCAGATTATTGTCACCAAATAATTCACCTGCTACATCTCCAACGATGTCAAACTCGTCCTCTCCAACCCCGCCAACAGTGAATTATAAAATGACTGGCATACCTTCGGTTGCCGCAGCTTCCAGATACACGGCGCCTGTTCACATAGACGTTGGTGGTACAATTTACACTTCCTCATTAGAAACACTAACTAAGTAAGTTGCAATCTAATATCATCGGGAGTGAAAGATAATTGTCATAATTAGTAAGATTGATGTCTCGCATAATACGAGGAATGTAAGCGCGTTTACCGCAGTTAACTTGATGAAACGATCCAGATCAAATAGAAGGATATGCCGCATAGTATAATTTCTGCGTATTACATTTCATGATAACCTATCCCTACATTTCTACTCACTCACCTGTGTTTCCTTTTAATTGTGTATATCGAATACGTTGTGCAATATTCCTAATATTTAATCAAATATTTAATATAAGCAATAATACAAGGTGACCACGAGGAACGTTTACATTTAAAAAAAATCAAAACACTATCAATTTAACAAAAAAAATTATTCAATTTATCTAATATGTTTGTTGGGATACGCCATTTACTTTATGTAGCGAAAATGAGGTCAGGAAGGTGACGTCCGGCTTCCCTGATGCAATTTTCAATTTTGTCCTTGAAGCTAGAGCACTACACGGGCTAGGAAAAGCCCGGCCCGCTCGACCCGCCCGGGCCCGCGGGCGGGCCTTGTCGCTTTTCATTGCAGGCCGGGCCGGGCCTAAAATTGTACGAGCCTGATGGGCCGAGAATGTTTTATTAACTACATCGAATGGATATAAAGTATGCAGTAAATGCTGTTTAGTTTGTACGATATCGTTTTATATTAACAATTTTAATGTATGCAATGTTATGTTACGTTTTCTTTTGATTTCATACAATATAGTATACAAGAACAAACAAAATAAATGTTTCATTCTACTCATTATAATGTAGTAATTAAAAAATGAGGCGGCCAGACATTAAACTTAAACAGCGCTGAAAAAAGTTTCGAGCGGTCAATCGAACCTTTACATTTCCTAAGGTGCCGCGGCCGTCGCCCTTTGTGCTGCAGTGTGGAGAAAGAACGCGCTATCACTTCTCACTGTTAATAGACGGTAACACAGGGCTGCCGGCCGTTGAAAGAATAGCCCTTGGAGTTATGCTCTACTTAACCCGTGACGGCAACGTTCACAGTCTCCTGTAAATTCCTCGTCACTCTTAAGCAATTCTGATCAGTTTATCAAATTACGGATTATGTTGATAAATTTTTCCGTTGAAATATCCGACACAATCACACATATTAAGGTCAGGAGATCGAGGCGGCCAGGGCACATCTCGAAACCTGGAAATCACGCTACCTGGAAACAAGTTCCGCAGCAGGTTCGTCGATATCCTTGATGTGTGAGCAGTAGCCCCATCTTGCTGAAACCATATGCCTTCTTGTAAGTTTAGCCTCTGCAGCTGTGGGAGAAAAAGCCGCTATCACTGACTCACCGTTTCTTACATACGCATCGTATGTAAACATGCGCTGCTCGACCGACCACTGTTCCATTGAGACTGAGATACCTAAATGGCCACCTCTCGGAAGTTCAATGCTCTCTCCCCCACCGTGACACGGCAACCCAGGCTGGGTAACTGTCCCATCCAAAATGTAAATGCTCCTCGTGGTCACTCTGTATAAGCAACTTCTTGTAACTCAGTGTTATAAATTTCTAACTGATTAATACGCTTACTAAGTTACATTGGACTCCGGGTTGAAAAGTCCAGTAACTACAATCCCACCGTGGATTCATGTGAGGGATTTTACAGTTTGAGATTTTAACACATTTTGTTGACTTCTGGTTGGTCTTCTAATACTATTATTACACTGTGCTAGCTGCAAAATACAACAAGCTGGGCACCCAGGGGGTAAACCTAATTCGAGTACGCTGAATCCAAAGGTGCCAACCTTTTTTAAAAGTTAGCTCGCATTTTCGAGCAATTTTAATTTAAAGATTTTAGGCCCAAAGAACCTGGAACAATCTCTAATTTTCTGGAAAATCTGATCAATGGCCGAAGAGCTTTCTGGAACCTTCGAGAACCTTCCATGGACCATTCGTGAACCTTCTAGAAACTTCCATCCCTGCTACTGCCACTTGGTCAAATGGGTATATAAGCAGTACTGTTAACCGCTGAGAGCTGAGTCTGTTTTCAGAAGTCAAAGTGTTAACATCTGAATATTAAAGTAAATAACCTAAACCGAAGTGCATAGTGAAAAGTTTGAGATTGCTCATTTTATTGGCTTGTAAAATCAATTTATTTGAAATATCAAAAATGGATTAATGTTCTAAATTGAATACCTTTTATTACGTGTGTAATTACGACCACTCGGCATAAAATAAGTGCTGAAACCGCTGATTTGTATCAACAATATTTCTCACAAAATGTTTTTACTAATGTGTTTGGACGCCGTCTATTGTTTGTACAACATGCGTTTTGAATTTGAATAAATGTACAAAAACCAGAGCCGCTGTGCCATTTGGTGTTCCGATGATTTGGATCCAAGAGAACATGATCCGACTGAATGTTATGCGTGCGTAAATTATATCGACGGTATGAACAGAAGAAAAAGTGGTTCTTTGAAATACATTCCAACAACATATACTCAATTGCCGCTACCGCCAATCTGAGCCATCAGCATTAGAAACCATGGAAACCGAAGAAGCGAGCGTATCAATATATAAACCATCAAATGTCACTGCACCATGCAATTACATTGAAATCACGCAATCTCGTTTGAATAATATGATAAGAAGCCTGAAACTATCACAGCGACAATTCATTATTTTGGCAAAGGACTTGAAACAAACGAACATTTTGGCAACAGATGTTCGGATATATAGAGCAATCAATCGTCATCATCGTTCTACGAATTTTGTCAAAACCATTGAGAATAATTCACTCGCTTATTGCACGTTTATTGACGGCGAGGCTCGAACATTGGTACAGCGACAGAAAGCTATATGCTCTTTTTTATGACATTTGTTGGAATATACAAGAAGAAGATGACGATACAGAAGAATCGGGGCAATCAGAGAATGAAAAATGAAAAAATCAAGAAAACTGTTTTTTTTGCAAAAAAAAATGAAAAATCGACTGAATTGTTTCAATTTTTTTCAAATAGTTCTATTCGATCGATTTCCATCAATTTAAATTCAATAATACGTCATAAATGATAAAAATTACGTTTTTTAGGGGTTTTTGGACCTATCATTTTTAAATTGAAATTGCTAGAAAACGCGAGCTAACTTTTAAAAACTGTTAGCACCATTGGATTCAGCATACTCGAATTAGGTTTCCCCCCCGGGTGCCCAGCTTGTTGCAAAAAAAAGTCTCCAATACGAGCACAGTATTATTGAAACAACAAATTTCTATACAGAGCCAAAATATGTAGTAACCAAAATAATTTTAACAATAAATGTTTTCACCTCGCAGGAACCGATTCAACGAAACTTGGTACCTAATAAAACCTAGGGCTGTGTTGAATACTGCTTTGCGTTTTAGCCAACAATGTTCTTAAGGAAATACAATCGACTATTGAAAATTAGAATACTCTCCAGGTACACAATGCACACGATGCGCACAGGTACAACAATGCTAGCGATTTTCTCTGATACCCTTTACATACAATGCGTACGGGGATGATATATGAAGTACCTGTGCTTGGAGACAGATGGCGCATTGTGTCAAAATCGGCATTACCGACTGTGAGTACTATTCTTTAGTCGACATCTGTCAAAATTTCGGAGAGCTTCGAGTAGTGTTGTTTTAAGAGCTGTTGAAAGTTTATGTATTTGTGGAATCATAGAAAAAGAACAATACCGATCAGTGATTCGATTTCATTTTTTGGATCGGAAAACGTGTGCAAAGAGAAGTTGGAACATCCGCCTTTAATGAGGAGCGGCTAGGTCGTCCCATTGAGATGATTACGAACGATATGATCAATAAAGTTCATAACATTGTGTTAGCATCGGCGGGTGAAGATTAAAGAGAAAAACCGAGTATGAGAAAGCTATCAGCGAGATGGGTGCCGCATCTGCTGACGATTAATCAGAAACGGAATCGCGTGATAACTTTGAAGCAATGTTTGGACCTGTTTAAGCGGCGTTATGTGACTGTAGGTGACACATGGATACATCACTAGATGCCAGAAACAAAAGGTCAGTCGGTAAGATGGGGTTTTCCCGGTGAAGATGCACCAAAGAAGGCCATCAGCCAGAAAAGTTATGGCGACGATTTTGGGATTCGCAGAACATAATCTTAATTGATTATTTGGAGAAGGGAAGTGTATAGAGCTAACAAGGAGATTATGTCGAGAAATAAATTTATTAAACGCAAAACAATATCGCATTGTCTTCCTTAACACAGGTATTTGTCACACCATTTGCGTACAGTGAGGTCTTCTTGTTATTGTTTCCCTTATTTTTATCTGTTTAGTTAATTACTGTTATTAATTCTGGCAAGTTCACTTAAATTTATAACTTTTTTGTAGACATTATCCCAACCTTTCAGATTTGTTTATGTTATTGCTTTTATGATGGCCTTCACACGAACTAAGCAAAATAAAGTTGGGTCAACTATAATATTCGGTCTATCTGGTAACGATTATCACTTTGTTGGTTGTGGTTGTACAACAAATTGTCCAATAATTTGAATCTTATTATCTTCTGTTAAAGCAGTTAGTCTTACAGATTTGATCCTATGTAGCCAACTAGTATATGAAAAGCTCTTTCAAATATTTCCGGCTCTACAAGCGTTGTGTTCATTAAACTCAACACTGATTATTAAAACTGCGTCAAGTCTATGATATTGTCTATCCAAAACTAATAAATTTAAATAAAATTAAGTGCTTAATTTCAATAAAGCTCAATAAAGTAAATCAATAACAACAATTAACAGAACAGGTAAAAATAAGGAAAGATAATAACGCAGAGTCTAGGAACAATTGACCGAACACAATTCACCGAACACAATCCGCTGAAAATAAATTCAAAGAAATTGTAATAATATATACCGAATAGGAGAATGATTGGAGCACAACTTTACGAAAAGCATATTCACCAAAATGTCTATTACATAGCGAAAAGCTTTATTTCAAAAGTGGTTGAGCTCAAGTAAACGTTAGCTATCCAATTTGTTATGAGTGAGAAAGGAAAACGCAAATTTGTGCTTGATGGCCATTTACAGTCCCTGGTCATCGAATTCCATACATTGTCAATTGGGTTTATGTCTGGTGAATTGCTTGGCCAAGGTAGTACACGCAGATTTTTAGATTCAAACTATCGTATTACACTTTTTGCCTTATGACATGGTCCATTGTCTTGCATGAAAGTATATGACCCTTGAGTTGTCCCAATAAACCAATATAAGGTATTAAATAGTTTTGTAAAACTTTTTTATATTAATTTTTGTTCCGTTGTTCCGTTAACGAAATATAGTGGTCCCGGTCCTTCTGTCGTAATACACGACCACACCGTTAGAGATAGGTGGTGTTTAATAGATTTGATCGTACATGCTTCTCTATAATGCTTTGAAGGACGAACAAATTGGCTTCTCTACCTTAGCACTTCTAGCCGTGATTCGTCGCTATAAATAATCTAAGGAAAAGTAAAAATGTAGAGAACCATCAAGCGAATTATGAGGATGAATTTAACCAACAATACAGATGATAAATTAGACTTACCTTTCCCCAATCTTCAACTGTATATTTCTATATTCTTTAGCCCATTGAAATCGTGTCACTTTCATATTAGATTTTAGTCTTGGCTTCTTTGCCGGACGTCTGCATTTCAAGCCTGCTTCGTGAAGAAGTCTACAGACTGTTTGGGCTGATATTTGTATACCTTTTCCACTAACAATTTTATGAACACCTTTAGGGGATAGAAAACGATGTTCTGTAGCCACTTTTACTATACGACCATCATCTCTTAATCCTCCTTAATTGATTTCGCGATTCCCAGGACAGTTTGAAGTGATTACACCTTCTTTTTATGCAACTTCACGTTAAGAGAACTCTCCCGTCTCTAGAAGAGCAGAAATTCGTGTTTTTTTCTCTGTAGTTACATCCTTCTTCTTTCCCGTTATGATAATAATTGACCGCGAAAATAGACGCACACAAATAAAATTAAAATTCTTTGAAGAATAAGTTCTTTGGAAAATCGGTAAAAATACTGTTTTTATTTATATTTGGAATTCAAACTAAATACGTACGAATGGCAAAAGGTATAATTCATAGCAGGTGGATAATCGGTTTATTGCACCCCTAAGCATTATTTTTATAACCAACAATTATCTGTGGCCATAATGTGTCAGGGTATTACTCAAACAACAATTATGCTTTTATAGATTTTTCAAATTAAAATTATATTTAATAAATATTGTTATAAATTTAATATTTCCATTACCGCTCCAAAAACGTAAAAATATAGGTACAGGATGTTCCATTTAAGATAAGAAAAGTGGCATGGCTTCCGTTTACACCGGAAATACATTTGAACTGTAAACAACACTAAAATCTAGTTCACAATAAATATATATATCGATCTGTCTTTTCCCAGAAACATTAGCTTTTATTGTTCAAATATTAGTATGGGGAGGATCTCAAAAATAGTCACCAGAGATGCTTTTGTTTGATTCGAAGTACACCTATTTAAAATTAGGTTTCTAATATCTTTAGGTTAATTCTCCTGTAACTAGGCGAAAAATCTATATTAGTAATGCATTATAATGCCTCTCCTTGCTTCACTAAAGTGAAACTTTGCATATAGTTAGTAGTATTGTCGTACTGACGTGCACACATAATTTTCAAGCGTTCAAAACTT
Source organism: Dynastes maya (assembly GCA_029619315.2). Taxonomy (NCBI): domain Eukaryota; kingdom Metazoa; phylum Arthropoda; class Insecta; order Coleoptera; family Scarabaeidae; genus Dynastes; species Dynastes maya. Next base: position 12,348,966 of record JAROYE020000005.1, on the reverse strand, counting down.
TCATTATACGTAAGAGTCTGTGAAGCCAGAGTACCTAAAACAATTGCTTATAGAATCATAAATTTTTCCATCACAAACCAACAAAATGCTCTATTTTAACCACTTAGCGGTAAGTTTCATTGAAATCGGTTTCTGCGAATAGTAAACACTGCCTTTTTTATAACTTATTAATGAAAATATAAAATGTCATACCGACTATCTTCAAAGAAATCATAGGTACAATGAAACAAAAGTAAACTTGAACGATTGACAACCGACCAGGTAGTATCGGCAAACAGATTGCTTGCGATGTTGAACCTTATGCACATTTGTGCATACGGGCGAAATATCTTTTATAAACAACGCTCGCCTTCGTGCCTATCGTCCAAATTTATATTTGTCCCATCGTACCTACTTCTATAGTAAACAAAACTAGGTTGACCACAGTTCATAAATTAACTTTTTGTCTGATAAGATTATATGGAAAATTTATATATTGCTATAGTTTTTATATATAGGTCTGATTATTTTTTGACAAAGAGTTTGGTTATTCAAGTGTACTTACATATGCTTACATTTTGTTGAATACAGTTGCGAGGTTTTGAGGTGCAACACTGTTAGCGACTTTTCCTTCGAAGTTGCCCTGGTTTGTTTATGTATCCGTGTTTACACATTACTACAATCATATATCGTATTTTAATTCTTAAAAAAAGGATCCAGTTAACAAATGACGAGTAAATCAAAATTTTACTATCATCTTAATGAATTACATTGCTTACTATAAAACATTATGTGAATTTGATGACTGCTCAACTATTTCTACTCATATACATTATATTGTACTCAAAATTACAAATAAACTATGAATAATTACCACACATGTTACCAGCATTTTGGAACACCACCTAGGCATGTTGGATTCTTAGGTAAAAAAAGTGGGAGAAGAATAATGAAAATCTATTGTCTAAACTGAACTTCAAAATTTCTTTATGTGATTTAAATCTATACATTTCTTGCATACAAAAGCATTGATGTATGTTTTTATGTAAAATCATCTAAACTGGAACTTCAAAAATTGAAATTACTAAATTGGAACTATCATAAACTTCGAAAGATTCGAAACATACTAAAATGGACCAGCATCCGTAGGATAGGAGGCCTGCGAAGGTTTTCTTTTGCTATTTTGGAAGAGACTGCTGTGAGTAGGAAACACTATTTGTTTTGGCCATTTTATTAAATATTTGTAGATCATTTTTAATATCAAATAAAAATGTTAGCTATCGGTTGGGTTTATTTTAGGCGAATGTAAAAAAAAAAATTGTAAGAGTGATTAATTAATATAGACGGGTTCCTTCAGTGAATACTGAAAAATCGATATTTCCTTGATTTTACCGGTATAATAAAAATCTCATGAGACGTCGGTAGGATTCGAACCTACTCCTGTTTGTCGGGCGGGCGTACTTTCACTACATAACAGCAAGCTCGAATCCTTTTTGAAAACTTTTTTGTAATCCTACCGGCATCTAATGAGATTTTTATTTCATTAACTGAATTTAATTTTAATCAAGCGTTTCAGTCAGGCCCATGACCCTCAGTTTATCCACCTAATCGGGACACAATTAGTAATTCTTTTTCAATTGGGCACTTTACCTCTAGCAATGTTTTACAAGCTGCTAGAAAACTGAAATCTAACAACACAGCCGGTCATGATGGTTTCCCCGCATTTGTTGTGCGTGATTGCTGCATAGTACTTTGTGAACCTCTACCAAGATTATTTAACCTGTCAGTTATTTCATCGACGTTTCCTGATATTTGGAAAACAAGTAAGATTACGCCCGTGTTTAAAAAAAGGTGATCGTTCGGATTTCCTAAACTATAGGCCAATAAATATCTTATCAAACTTTGCTAAGATTTATGAACATCTCTTGTCTAGCAGAATCTATAGCAGTGTCAACCTTATCTATCTTTGCTACAACACCTTACTGAGATAACACAATACATTAGTGAATCCTTGGATAAACGTCAACAAGTGAATGTATTGTATACTGACTTTAGTAAAGCATTTGATACTATCGTTCACCTATTATTGCTACCAAAATTAACTGGTACTGGCTTTTCTCCTGCCGTAACAAACTTAATCCAATCTTATCTAACTAATCGTTCTTGCTATGTTCATTATAACGGCTACACATCTCAGTCTTTTACTGCCTTTTCTGGCATATGCCAAGGATCCAATCTAGGTCCTCTTTTATTCAACATATACTTGGACGATCTTCTTTAGAAATTGGATTGCAAAGTTCTGGCATACGCCGATGATCTTAAAATAACACCATATCTTCTCCGAGCGATTGCTTGCTTCTCCAAGGTCGTCTTGAAACGACAGCTACGTGATGTATACAAAATAAAACACATATTAATTTAAGCAAATGCGCCGTTGTAAGCTATTCTAGGTCAAAAAATTCTTATGGTTACCAATACATCGTGAACCAAACACCTATTCCTAGATAGTCCACAATGAGGCACCTTGGCGTATTGTTTGATACAAGCGTGTCATTTGTTGACCATATTGTCTCCACGCACAAAATCCCTTGGATTTCTTATTCGATCCTGTAGGCAATTTAAAAGTCCTACAGCTTTAAAATTGCTGTATTTCTCGCTAGTTCGATCGAAACTGGAATATGCATCTTTAATTTGGTATCCCCAATATACGAGGGTGTATCAAATATAAACGGGACTCGTTTTTTAAAAAATTCTAACTTTATTTAACTAAGCTTACAAATATATATTATTTTTCTACATACTCTCCCGCCCTAGAAATACATTTTCCCATCGGATTAGGAGCTTGGGAGCTTTTTTATTCCATCATCGTAAAAACTCTTCGGACGTTCGTGTTGCCATTGGAGCAAAAACGCTTCCTCCGCTTCGTTGTCGTCAAAATGCTGGCCTCCAAGCGCTTCTTTGAGGGGTCCAAAAAGATGGAAGTCACAAGGTGACAAGTCTGGACTATAGGGTGGATGTTCCAGCGTTTCCAGTACTTCCAGTTAAGCGCCGATTTCCCTCTATGAGATTTCGGACCGCCTCGGTCACACTTGTCCTTGGGCGGCGATCATGGCTCTCGTTCTCGATCTTTTCACGTCCTCCAGAAATTTTTGTGTGCCATGCAAACACACGGGTTCTTGACAGAGTGTTGTCCCTGAACTGTATCCGTAATCGCCGCAAAATTTCGGTTGGGTTCACCCCCTCCTTGGCCAAAAACTTGATGATAATCCGCTGCTCCGCGGAAACATGCACTTCTTTTTCGCTCATGGTTTCTTTGGTACTAAAGGGACCTTAGAGAGTTGCGGTCGGTTCTCCCCTCTCCATAACGATACAGGCTACCTGCGCATCAACTCCTTCCAGGCCTGGAAGTCCTCCGGAATTTTTAAGAAAAGCAGTCCCGTTTATATTTGATACACCCCCGTACATATATATATATATATATACAGGTCCTACTTGAAAGAGCGATTCTTGAAGTACCTATGTTTTAAAATCGACGATGTCTACCCTGGAAGTGATACTGATTACATGAGCCTGCTGGTGAGGCATGACTGCGTCCTTATCGGATCGAAGGGATGAATTCAGCGCGCATTTTCTGCACAAGTTAGTCAACAATTATATCGATGCGCCTTCTCTCCTTTGTCAAATTAATTAAACCGTACCGCAGTATGTTACAAGGTGTTTTGCAACTTTTGAAGTTCCACGATGTAGAACTAACGTACTGTGCAAAGCTGCAGTCACTCTTATGACAAAAAATGCTAACAACTTGTTTGAGGACCCATTTCGTTAATTGCAAATTGTAGTTAATTTACTCGCATATTTGTTAATTATTTTCTGTTGGGCAATAAAGTATATTATTATTACTTCTTATGTTATTTACATAATTTGTTTTTATATAATACTCCTACAAAACAACAGTTAAAAATTATTCCGATTATAATAATATATTCCTGCATACACAGCTATGTTAAAAATTTCTTTGGTAGGTAATGAAAACTAAAACAAAAAATTAATTATGAAAGCTTTATAATTGGTGCTTCGATCCAGGTTTTGAACGATCTTGATTTATAATTTCGAGTAAAGCAAAGCTTTGTTTCCTCGCTAATTTTAATAGGACACACTGCGCACTCAGCACATACATACATTATGAGATTTATTAACAGAGTGATTGAGATATCTGATATTGCAAACACTTTAATACTATATGATTTTAAGCTTTAACAGTTTTAGAGCGGTCTAATATGATTTATGTGATCGCCTACATTTTGAGATGGCGCGATGGCGGCATGTGGGAGGTTGGTTTCCCATGATGGAACGCGCCCTCTGGAGATCACGGAATATTCGACTCGCACCCTCTGGCGTTGATCTGCCTTGACAAGAGGGCGGCGCTTTTTAGCTTAATGCTAGTCCGTCTAAACCTGTCAACTTTTAAAAGAAATATTTCGTTTGTATTTATGTTGCTGATTCAAAAATACGTCTTAAACTATAAAAAAATCTGTAACTCCAGCCGTTTATTTTCACGTACCTTCAGGTATGCTTTTATGTTGGGTACGTATTCCCAAAGGTCGATTGATACACGACTTTTGTGTCGTGACTCTATCCTACATATGTATATGTATGTTTAAGATCTGCTGCGCTGGCACACTTTTTTGCTTTGTTTTAAATTTCGCTAAATATGTGAAGATTTATTTCATATTAACCAGACAATAAAATTAACTGTGGCTCTAAAACTTTTTATTTTGGCAACACAACTATAATTATAAATAATTTCGATTATGTCAACTAACAGCTATAATTTTGATTACATTTGTAGAATTGTAAACATGTTTGCACGTTGGGGAAGTTTCGGAAGTAACATTTAAATTATTTACAGTTTATTGTTTATTGCTATACAATGAGGTCCTAAAGTATCCCCCTCTCCCCCCTATACTAACTTTTGAACTACAACTAACTTTCGGTGTTGGCAGTTCAATTGCATTTCCGGTATCGCCGAAAGTTTCTTATTTTAAATAGAACATGTATATTTTTACATTTTTGGAAAGGTGATCGAAGGTAATGTTCAAGGCGAATCCAACGATATCACGTATAGTATGCTACACTTTAACTAAAGAAATATGACGATATGCTGTAATAAAGGTTTTGGTATTCTGTTTTTGTTGTTACGCAAAGTTGGAAATTGTTTCTTATGACGCTGGATTGAGATAAAGAGCTCGACAATTGCCAAATTGTCAAATCTCAATTCCAAAAGCGTAAATTATTCTTGTTATTTATTGTTATTATTATATTAAACCGCATTTGTCATACCTTCGTTCTTTGTTTTCGTCATTATTTTTCTCTCGTTTTAACTTGTTTTATTAATTGTTTCTTTTTTTTCTTTATCGAACTTTGTTGTAATTAATAAATTATGGTAGGTTTTTTTAATTTATTAGTTTTTGATAGACAATCTGCTTAAGTTTCAGTTTTTTATGACAATGGCGTCCGCATGGACCACGTAAGATAAACTTTAAGTACCTAATTTTAATATTCGGTGAATTTGGCAACAATTACCACGAAGTAGAACATTTTGGACACTGCCCTTGTATAGTCGAAATATTTGAACTTTGCGCTAAGTAAGGATAAAATCTACAGAGCGAACTGCTTTAAGAGAAGATTAAAATTTTAATTATTGTGTAATTTGTTGCGCAACCATGGCAAATAAGTTAATAATTGTTGCCAGATTTACATAATATTAAAGTTGACCCTGCAATTTTACATGGTTCGTGCCAAATCCAACATAAAAGTAACAACACAAGAAACCTAAAAAACGGACATATTGTCTATCAAAAACAAATTTAAACAAACTTACCATAATGAATTAATTGCAATAAAATTCGTTAAAGTAAAGAAGTAACAACAATTAACAAAACATGCTAAAATGAGAGAAAATAATATCGAGAAGAAAGAACGAAAGTATGACAAATGGCGGATATAATAACAATGAGCAACAAGAATAATTTACGCTTTTGGAATTGAGATTTTACAGTTTGGCAATTGTTATGATTACTTTACATAGTAACGAGCTCTTTGGATCAATCTGACGTTACATCAAACAATTTGGCGCTCTTTCCTAGCCAACTTTGCGTAACCACAAAAACAGATTACCAAAACCTTTATTGCTGCATATAGTCATATTTCTTAAGTATAACATATATTCAGGATATTAAGAAAAAAACGTTTAAGTATTTAAGGGGTATATATTATGATCAAAAACAAGTAGAAAAGCCCTAATGAACATGGGTCCGCAAATCAACCGTTTTCGTGATAAGTGCATTTATCTTTTTTGAAAATCAACGAAAGCCACAATTTTCATTAACAGTTTAGTGTTTTTTTTTTTTTGCTTTAGTCATAGAAACCACGACATTCTCTAAAGTAAAACAATTGTTTTCATAAATTTTATTATCAGTTCGCAGTGCTATACATACGCTATTTTCCAAATAAATGCGATTTAATCAAAAAAAACAACAACTTTAAATAAAACATTTTGTTTTCATATGACATTTGCGTTATTAATCAGTTCGCTGTCAATTCATAAGCTGTTTTCTGGTAGTGAATTTATTTCCGATGCAAAGGAAATTAGTTTCCGATTTGCAATGCCTTATTCAAATGCTGAAATGGCCGACATGGTTTTCATGTATGATCGTGCCGATGGAAATGCTTTGGAAGCACGTCGCCTTTATTGCGAGACTTTTCCCAATCGTCAACGGCCTTCGCATGAGATGTTTGGAAACGTTTACCAGCGGTAGAAGGATAGGGGTTCCTTCAAAAAACGCGCTTACGAAAGCGGACGTCCAAGGTCAGTGTGTATGCCTGAGGTTGAAGAACAAATCTTGGCAATAGTAGATGAAAACCCCGAAACTAGCGTGAGAAAAATTTCGGCTGAAGTAGGCGCAAGTAGTCTTCTTGTTTGGAGAACTCTCCACCAACAACTTTTGTATCCGTACCATATCCAACGGGTACAAGCCCTTACTCGTCCTGACTACCGAGCAAGAAAGATATTCTGTCAGTGGTTTTTAAAGAAATCTGCTGAACACCAGAATTTTTCTTCTAACATCATTTTCTCTGATGAAGCCGGTTTCACTAAATACGGGATTTTCAACTGTCACAATAATCACGTTTGGTTGACCGAAAATCCGCATGCTGTTCTTGAATTCAGACATGCACAGCGTTTCAGTCTGAATATCTGCCTAGGCACTTTAGGAGATCATTATTATTATTATTATGACCGGTTGTTTTGCCACAACGTTTAACAGGTCCTGCATATCTTAACTTTCTGGTAAACACCTTGCCCGAACTTTTGGAAGATGTCCCTCTAAATCGGAGATTGAATGTTTGGTTTATGCAAGATGGGGCACCGCCGCATTTTACGCTTGTTGTTAGCGAGCACCTGAACGAAACATTTCATAGGAGATGGATAGGTCGAGGGGGTCCCATTCCATGGCCTGCTAGGTCTCCCGACCTAAATCCCTTAGATTTTTGTATTTGGGGTTACTTAAAAAGTTTAGTGTACGAAACACCAGTAAATAATCTTGCCGAGTTGCAACAACGAATTGAACAATATTGTCAAACAATTCAAGCAAAACCGGGCTTTCTGGAAAGGGTGCGGAGATAATAATAACAATAATAATAGCAATAATACTAGTAATAATAATAGCAATAATATAGTCAGCCGTGCTTTTGATTGACACACCTAGTATTGAAGTTGTTCCGTCTTTATGTGTTCTTTTTGGTAATTTCTGGTTGTTTTTTTGAATTGGTGAGATGGAATCGGTGAAGTGGAACTTCGGTTTTTACAAGGAAGATATAATCTACGTTTTTCTTTGGGTGAAAATATGGAATTAAGAGTGTCTCCGGATATCTGGTGGCCTCCGGATGTAAGTAGCCTTACTTTGGTATGCCGGTTCTATCGAAGTGGACATCTATTTCCGAGCATTCTCGTGGGAACAACATGCAAAAAGATAAAAATCAAACAAAAACCAAAAATATAGTGGTTAAAGAGACGGTGGAGGAACTTCCCCGGTTCCTAGTCATTAAAGGAGGAATTGCAATGGATGTTCTAAGCATTATTATGGACTTAAAATGTTGATTTCAAAATTCTCTCCTTTTTGTATATGTTTACAAGAGATTCATTTCAAGCCCAATGATAATTTTAATCCCCGTGGTTATGTATGTATAAGAAAGGATCGTGATCCGGTCTATCATGCTGCTGGTGGTGTAGCTTTCTTAATAAAGCAGAATATTTTTTATTAAGAAATTAACATAAATTCGAAGTTACAAGTTGTGGCTATTTCTATTTTTTCTCCAGTTAAAATGAACATATCTTCCAAACGAACGTTGGGATTTAAATCAATTACAAGGTGTGGTTGATCAATTGCCATACCCTTAGTTGTTGGAGATTTTAATGCACATAGTTACGTATGGGATAGTAACAGTGTTGATATTCGAGGACAACGTATAGAATCTCTTCTTGATTCTACAGATCTAGTTATGCTAAATGATGGTAGTTCCACTCACTTTAGTTCTGCTTCTGGCACGTTATCTGCCATTGATCTTACCTTTTCTTCCCCGAATTTAGCAGCGCAACTTTCTTGGCAGACGACTGATTATCTCTATGGTAGTGATCATTTCCCGATTATAATATATACAAATATTCCTTTGTCGTGTATTTATATTCCCAAGAAGTGGTGTGTTGATAAAGCTAGCTGGAATGTTTTTCAGGAAAACATTAATATTATTAGTTTATCTGATAACATTGATGACCAAGTGAATCACTTTACGAAGTCTATTATTGACGCTGCTAATTCCTCTGTTCCTAGGTCAAGTGGTCGTTTAAATAACAAATCCGTTCCTTGGTGGAATGATGGAATGATGAGCATTAAATTTGTATAAAAGACATTTTTCCCAAGAAAACTTAGTTCATTTTAAAAAACTTCGGGCTCGTGCAAGGTTTCTCATTGTAAGCAGCAAAAAAAAGCCTGGGAAAAATTTGTTTCAGAAATGAGTGGTGATATTTCTGTAAAAGAAGTTTGGCGGAAAATTAAAGTAATAAGAGGAAAATCTTCTCCATTTATATTGCCATTGTGTAATGTTGATAACAATATCGTAGATAATCCAGTTGAGACTTCAGAAATTCTAGCTAATCACTTCGAATTAATGTGCAGTTCTCAAAATTACGATCAAGATTTTATGAATATAAAACATCAAACTGAGACGTTCATAGATTTTTTAACGGATGAGATTTTGGAATATAATGGTCTGTTCACTCTAAGTGAATTACTGTCGGCTGTTTCCACTTGTGGAAATTCTTCTCCTGGTCCAGATGATATACAGTATACACGATATCACATGATTAAACATCTTCCAAATTATGGTAATAAAAAATTATTGGATTTATATAATATATGGTTGAGAGGTTATTATCCGAATGCTTGGAGGGTAGCTATTATAGTACCTTCATTAAAAGAAGGTAAACCACGTACTGACACGTCCAGCTACAGACCTATATCTTTAACATTGTGTATGAGTAAGATTCTGGAAAAAAATGGTTTGTGATCGTCTTGTTTGGTTATTAGAGACGAAACATTTATTGGTAAATTATCAGGCGGGTTTCCGTAAACATCATTCTACAATTGATCATTTATTTCAATTAGAAAACGCAATTCAGAATGCTTTTTTCCATGGTAAGCATCTTACGGCTGTTTTCTTTGATTTAGAGAAGACATATATCACATAACGTTTTGGTATTTTGAATCAAATCCATGAGTGGGATATAAAAGGCAATCTTGCAGTATTTATTCAAACTTTTCTAAGTGATAGAAAGTTCGTATAGGAAATGTTTTTTCTAACCAGCATGTACAAGAGAACGGAATTCCCCAAGGTTCTGTTCTCAATGTTGTTTTATTTTCTATTGCAGTTAATTCAATTGCTGAGACAATTCCTCCATTGTTTGGCAAATGCTTATATGTTGATGACTTAGCTATATTTTTGACGCATAAATTTGGAGAACTTATAAATCGTAGATTCCAAAATGTAACAGACGAAGTTGTTAACGTTGCAAAAATGAGAGGATTTCGTTTTTCAGCAACAAAAACATCATGTGTGCACTTTTGTCGTATGCGAAAACCCCATCAAAAACCTCGGCTTTTTTTAAATGGTAATCGTATTGAAATTAATCCAAGTATTAAATTTGTAGGTATTTTTTTTGATGAGAAATTATCGTGGAAGCAACACATAATTACTATTAAAATCTCGCTGTCGATTGACCTTAAATGTTTTAAAAGTAGCTGGTAATATAAATTGGGGAGCAGATAGAGAAATTCTTTTAAGACTATATGAATCTTTGGTTTTATCAAAATTAGATTATGGATGTTTTATTTATAGATCGACTAAGAAGTCTACACTTAAATCATTAGATGTTATCCACAATAGTGGCATCAGAATTTCCATAGGAGCTTTTCGTACAAGTTCTGCTTTAAGTCTCTGTTGTGATAGTGGTTTCCCTCCGTTGCAATATCGAAGGGAGAGAATTTTTCTAAATTATATATTATTATAGTCATTTTAATAGACGCCTTTTGGATCGGGTTGTAGTTTTGTTATTGATGAAGATATGTTTTCTTATACGCTCTCTGATATGTGCAGTTCTTACAGTGCTGAATTATACACATTATTTCGAGCTGTTGAGTATTACACACGAAGCCAAATTATTCTTTTATAATTTGCTCAGACTCTTTAAGTTCTTTAGAAAATTAAAAAAAAATTAAAGTGACGGACTCGTCAATTCATAATATACGTACGCTTTTGACCGCAACAGACAAACGCATAGTTTTTTGTTGGATACCAAGCCATGTCGGAATAGGCGGAAACGATGTAGCCGAGATAGCTGCCAAACAAGCTGCTAGCGGGTTAGGTTCCTTTTTAGTTTCGGATGTAACATTTCAAGATTTGACACATTATCTAAATTCCCGTATTTTACAAAATTGGCAGCAAGATTGGCGCAATACTGCATCCAAGTTGTCGTATATAAAAAGAGGTGTGAGGAAATGGAAACTACCTACAAATTTGCTAAGGAGAGAGCAGGTGGTGGCGATTGAGGATTGGCCATACCAACTTGACATCGTCGTACTTACTCCGAGGTGACGATCAGCCGTGGTGCAACGTATGCGATTTTCCTCTAACGGTACGTCATGTTTTGGAAGACTGCGCAGTATATTATGGAGAACGGGTAAATTGTGATTTGAATGGAGATGTAAGAATTGACCTGCTTCGCGAGCCTAAGAAAGTTCTACGTTTCATGAAGGATGTGTTTAACTATATTTAGTTATGTTTAGTTTACCATAATTTGTAATTTAAATTCTTGTATGTATTTTACTTTAACAGCTAATAACCCTAGTAGTCGATGCTGAAAATAAATAAACAAACAAATAAATAAATAGCAATAATAATAAATTTATTGATCCAAAAAATGAAAGCAAAAGAAATAATACAATAAAAAAAAGATAAACTAATACATAAGGATCAAATGGGAGAGAATATCAGTCTTCAGCATAATACTGTTGACTAGTTTTCAACCAAAATAAACTAAAACTACATGAAAAAAAAAAGAAATGAAAAAACATATCTTACAGTTAGTCACAAAAGAAAAATAAAATAAAAATAATACATTATCCCATAAATTGAATGTCCGGGTCACACAAGACCTAGTTCTGCTGCCGCCAAAGAATTATTTTCATTTTCTTCTTAAAACCAAGAAAAGACAGTTGCCGGAAATCCAACGGTATCGCACTATATATATTATTCTTTACGCAAATTTAAAATAAGAAAGTTGACGTCACTTCCGGTGATACCGGAAATGCAATTGAACTGCCGATCACGGCAAAAGTTAGTTCACAAAAAATAGAAATTGGCCTATTTTATCTAAAAATGCTAGCTTCTGTCGTCGAAAAGTTAGCATGGAGTGGGGTTCTTTAAGACCTCACTATATATGCAAGTATAATAAAATGATAAATTACTAAATACATACTTTACAATCCGCATAATTGGTCAACCGCTTATTTGGTCATGTTTTTTCAAAAATAAAAACAGATACGATCTTAGTTCGTTGTTTTTGGTCTTTTATTAGGACAGCGAAGCCGCTTAATTGTATAGTTACCGGAATTTTTTCACTGGGAGCCATGTAAGCAGACTTTATCCGGAATAAAAAGAAAACAGTTTGCAAGTAGATTGAGTGTGTACGCTGAGCCATATCATACAATTCGTTTATATTTCAGTTTCTAGGTTTATACAGCGATGGGAAAAAGTCTTGAAACACCTAAATATCTTCAATAATATTTGCAGGTATTGCTATGAAATTCAGTACTTGTAGGTAATTGATTATGAGGGCTAAAATAGATAATCTTCCGACTTCCGACTTAACCGGAAGTCACTTTCAACTTTGAAATTTTAAATAAAACACCTGTATATTTTTAACGAATATTCTGAGAGAGCACAACATTCCAACTTCAAAAATGTATAGTTTTCTACATTTCTTTTAATAGTATACCAAGATGTAACGCCCTCAAAAGTCCATGAGCAGCGGACTAGGCAACGGTGAAGGGTTGAGTTATTAATATTAATTATAAAAGTTTTAAATAATCAAATATCAGAATGGGCGCCACGTAATTTGTTAAATATTGGACTACTATCATCAAATTACGAAAACGCAAATAAAGATGTGTTTTGGACTTACTACGTAGGCTTAATATAGCTACAAAGGCTAAGCTTATTACGTATAGTTCTGTACTTTGCTATAATTCAGGATGTCTCGGCATGATAATCTAAACCTAACTAGGCAAGCAAAACAAACCCAAATACAATGTACAATATTCTTTATTAATGCCTCAAGAGCTAATTAATCTCAAACCTAGAACATATAGCAATCCCACAATATCCAAATTAGACGCTAATATTCAAAACAAAATTACAACAAAATTATTGCTAAGGTACATTGCAGAAAAATAAGTCAAAAATTAAGTTCGATTAGTACATAGCAGTTACAGGATTAAGAGGCAAAATAGCCGGATTAATTTATTTTAAAGAATTAGGAAAAACCGCAACTTGACCTTCAGATTTCCCTCAAGCTTAAGCGCATCCCCAGTCTTCCGGTAATAAAAGTAGTGAACCTTAAAGTTATTAGTAGAGTAACCTAAACTAGCGGACTCGCATAGGCGCCGGTATTACGGGTTAATTTAAGAATACGAAAAATTCATAAATAAACTAAACCGGTAGAGAAGCAGGCATGTAGTGTCGACCTTGAATATAAATCATGTTAAACCGCGCTGAGAGAGATTTCGTTTTAGTACCGGTTGAGCTGTTGCAGAGATTAGTCGAACGGTCAAGGTTATGTACTTACGTGTTGCTTTTGAAAATATAGCTGGTGTTTTTTGTGTGTTGTAGTATTATACCAAGTACATAATTAGTGTATCGTTTCATATAGAACTAATATTTACATACCTAAGAAAACAATGCCTCGTAATAGATTTGCTACTAATGTACATAAGTATGTGTCACTTTTTCCCCATTTAAAATATGACGATAGTACAGTTTTTTGCTTAATATGCAATGTTCGTTTGGCTGCATTGGACAGAACTGATTGCCAGAGGCATGTCAATGGTATTAAGCATATAAGAAATGCAAGAACTGAAATACCTTATACACTATTCCTCATACATTTATTAATTATGTTTACCCTTGTAATCTTCCGTTGCCGTTGGTGAGAAAAGCAGCTTTTAAAACGTTTTGGCGACAATACGTTCCAAAGTACCCATTACCCTCACAAACACAATTACAGAATCATTTGCCGCGAATGATAGAGATGCTAGAAAATGTGTGTAAACGTGATTTGTGTTCCAAAAAAATATGGATTACCGTGGATGAGACGACCGATATAAAGAAAAACAGTATTGTGAATGTAATACCTCGCGTTTTATCTAGCGAGAACACAGCATCTCGATATTTGTTAGCTTGCAAACGTGTTCAACAATGTACCGCGGAAAATATTCAAAAAGTGATAATGAACGCTTTGAAAAAATTTAAAATTGTCCAAGATCAAGTTGTGTTGATTGTGACAGATAGTGCAGCAACGATGTTAAGTGTTGGGCGATCCTTAAAACATATATTTCCTAACTTAATACATATAACCTGCGTGCTGCATGCTTTGCATTTAGTTGGTGAAGTTGTTCGACAACATTACGGAAACGTTGATTGGATGATTGGAAGTACTAAAGCAGTGTTTCATAAATCTCCTAAACGTTTAAAAGAATTTCGTAAATTTTGTCCAGGTATTCCAGAACCTCCTGAACCAATTTTAACGCGATGGGGTACTTGGCTAACAGCAGTTTCTTACTACTTGATCCATTTTCAACAAATTCAATCAGTTATAATGCGATTTAATCGGAATGAATCCAAAGAAATTAGAAAAAGTCAAAGAGAATTTCAAATTCCTCAACTTTTAGAAGATTTAACAACAATATGTACCAATTGTACAGTATTACTAGATGCCATCAGAAAACTACAATGTACTGAATTGTCATTGCAGGAATCATTAGACATAGTGGAGAGTGTAAAAAATAAATTACACACATTAAATGATACGCCAGGATTATGCACTAGTCAAAAGTTGGCAGATGTTTTAAGGAAAAATCCCAATTTTAATACTTTAGAGGCCGTTTATAATAAGTGTAAGAATAGTGAACTTTTAAGTGATTTTGAAAAACAGTTTCTACATGCAAATGTGACTTCCTTAGATGTGGAGAGATCATTTTTTATGTATAAGAATATTTTTTCTTGTCGACGCACAAGGTTTAAAGAAGTAACTGTGGAAACATAAGCAATAATGCAAATTTACAGTAGTTCACATCCATTAGCAAGTAAGTTTATTTATGAATTTTTCGTAGTCTTATATTAACCCGTAATACCGACGCCTATGCGAGTCCGCAAGTTTTGGTTACTCTAGTTATTAGTACGACCGTGCAAACCTTGTAAAGAAATTAAAATACATTATCTTTAAGAAAAGTTTCAGTAAGTTCAATTAAGTTTTAAAATAACTCAATTAAAAAAAAAACAAAATGTATCATTGTTATCTAGGTAAGGAAAAGGAAAGCTAGTGTAACTTAACCTTATTTAATTACTCAGCTTGTATCAGATTGATGTTTCCAGAAGTAGGTAGGTAAAAGTTCGCAGTTTTTAAACTTCTTCGGATGTTGGCTGCCTGTCAAGAAAAGATCCAGAGCCAAAAACAGATACAGGAACAGGATTCAGATACAGAATCCAAAATCGAAAACCCAAATATCCAAAACCCAAAAATAAAACCATAAACTAAAAAAAAGGAATCCAAAAATGGGATCCAAAAATAAAACCCCTAAAAAGAGAACGCAATTAACAAAATGAAGATTAGGTATTAATTACCTTTCATTGTTTCAACAATATATTATGATGTCTATTTACTCACGTTAAAAAGTGTTGTATTTTGACAGTTAAACTACATTTAGTTCCATTCCTCCCTTCAATTTACTCCAGTTCTATTTTTCTTCTTTGTCTTACACATGTAGATAAGAAATATTTTTGTTAAAAAAAAGAGTCCAGTAAACAACTTTTAATGTTAGAAACGAAATTTACTAACGGAAACTCTAATTATATTTGTTTCTATCAAAATTATGTAATCGTATCGTATTTGGACAAGCATACTACGATTCATATGCAACTATAAAATTAGCGGTAACCGCTTTAATTTACTGTACCTGAAACTATTGTACCTGCAAATTTGAACAGCGTCACCACGGAAGCGAAATGAAGAGCTCACTTCGAAGCATAATATACAAAATGGGATGGCAAGAATTAACTTTCAGCACTCTGCTATAAGTTACAAATAAGTAGGATATGATTGAATTTTCGAAAAACAAACATAATTCGGATACATCTTATACGATGATGGTATGATCTTGTGTTAAGGAAGACAACGCAATTGTTGGGCATTTAGCAAATTTACTTCTCGATATAATCTCCTTGTACCTCTATACACTTAGTTCAGCGATGTTTCAATTTTTTTAAGCCATCCAAATAATAGAATTTGTCGAATGGTGCAAAATAGCCTCTGTTTCGGCAATGACCTTTTCATTCGACATGAACCGCTTTCTGCCAAGCTATTTTTTTCAAGTTTGGAAAAAGAAAGAAGTCATAGGGGGCCAAATCTGAAGAATATGATGGATGGGGCACCAATTCGTACGGTAAGTGGATTACTTTTGCTGTCGCAATTGCCGATAAGTGGGCCGGGGCGTTATAATGATGGTAGAGAGCTTTTCTTCTCTAGGTGGGAGCCTTTTCGGTTTTGTTCAGCGTTGAATCAGTCCAATAAATCAGCATACGACTGTCCCGTGATTGTCTTTCCCGTCTTCAAATAATCAATTAAGATTATGCTTTGCAATTTCCAAAAAATCGTCGCAATAAGTTTTTCAGCTGATGGAATCGTTTTCGGCTTCTTTGGTGCACGTTCGCCGGAGAAACCCCATTTTGCCGACTGACCTTTGGTTTCTGCCGTGTAGTGATGTATCCGTGTCTCATCTACAGTCACATAACACCGCAGAAACTCGCTCGTATTGCGCTTAAACATGTAACATTGCTTTGAAATTATCACGCGATTCAGTTTTTGATCAATTGTCAGCAGACGTGCCATCCACCTCGCCGATAGCTTTTTCATGCTCAATTTCTCCTGAAGGATGTTTTGCACAAGTTCAATTGAGATGTTTACCATATTAGTAATCTCGTGTCGTCCGTAGTCACCTCAATAGAACTACCTGGCCGTTCCTCATCAAAGACGGATGTTCGGCCACGCTTGAATTCATTAAACCAGTATCTGATGGTAGTCATTAAAGGCACATGGTCCTTCTTCAACTTTTCTTTGATTTCTGCACGCGTTTTCCCATACAAAATAAGAAATCGAATCACTGACCGGTATTGTTCTTTTTCCATGATTCTACAAACATACAAACTTGCTCACTTTTAACAGCTCTCAAAACAACACTACTCGATAAATTTCTCCGAAATTTTGACAGGCGTCGACTAAAGAATAGTACTCACAGTCGGTAATGCAGATTTTGACACAAAGCGCTATCTGTCTCCAAACACGGGTACTTCTCATACCATCCGCGTACAGCCGTGTACAGCGAAATATAAATACACTTGTTGGTGAGGTATCTCCCATTGCCAATACCACTTACGGAATTACATAGACTATGTTGAGTATTGCAATTTCCAACTCTTAACCTGTGCGTTTGGCCAACAAGCTATTTAAGTGGCAAATTATTATTACGTTATAAAATAATGTAGCCGTTAACTAACAGAAACTGTCAGAGGACAAAGTTAAGATTTTGCACGGAGGTCGTTAAAAATTTGCTTCTAGTTCTGGCTCAAATTTCGTTTTCAAATACATATATGCAGTTACAAAACTTCATTCATATTTTCATTTTTATAGTATGTAAATTACCAAATACAGGATTCACCAAAATAAACAGTACCGAAAATGCAATTGTATTTATTTTTTAATTTGTAAAATGTACATGTTCAAATTATGCACCACTGCGGCGCAAACAAGCTTCGCAGGTCATTGAACATATTCTTGGGGGAACTTCTGAGCGAAACACTGACTCTTTCATCATACCCTCAATGTATGCATCAGGTGGTGCCAGCTCAAGTGAATGAGATGGGTTCTCGTAGTATGTTGCACGAGAAATTATTGTTTTCATAGTGTTGATGAAGTAGGGCTAACCAGCATCTGGTTGTACGGTTTTTTGCGCCATCTTATTGGAACCATTGTCTTTTCACCTACAAATTTCGTGCGAGGTAAAATATTTTTTAATCTCTTATAAAAGGCGTA
Organism: Dynastes maya; assembly: GCA_029619315.2. NCBI lineage: Eukaryota > Metazoa > Arthropoda > Insecta > Coleoptera > Scarabaeidae > Dynastes > Dynastes maya. The sequence continues at coordinate 12,331,010 of JAROYE020000005.1, read as the reverse complement.
ATGATGTGTCTGTAACGCTCTTGGTTGACACTAATGGAATGTTCGTCGCCGTCCTCAACAAAATAAGGACCAATAATACCATACCCAGGTATATACGACGCTTGATAAGCCTGATGCTCACTGACTGCTCCCTCATTAGTCTCTCTTGTAAGACGTCTCCAGCTAATTCAGGGAGGAGGGTGTGGGTTAACACACTAATATTCGAAATCATATAGGCGCCATGTGGTTTATAACCATGAGAAGAGTAACCAAAATCAGGAATATTTACGTTGTTTTCAGTAGGGGGGTTATTATCAAACAAGCAACGCAAATATAACATACAAACAACAATGTATTTAACATTCAGGAAGAATAAATAAATATATTGATTTGAAATTTGGTAAAATTTAAGATTAAGAAATCTAAGTTTAATTAAAAGAAAAAGCGAGAAACGTGTTTAAAACTGTAAATTGGCAATATATACATATATAAAATCCTGTCAAAAATTATGTAAAATCTGACAAAAAAAGTAACATCAAAAATATGTAAAATGTGACAAAGATCTACCTAAATATGTATGATCAAGAGAGAATAGCGCTCAGAGAGGGCATCACCTACTGGAGAAGTGAAGGTAAGATGCAGCTAATCATAGAAAATACGACAGACAGACATTACATTGAAAATTTACCACCACAAATAGCACACCAAATTGTGACTCGAGCGCTGTTGAATAGTTTCTTTACAATAACATCTAGGGTGTCAAACCCAAGGAATCGACTTATTTGTTTATTGATGTTGTTATTAAGGTGAACGTAACTTTCATCTGAAAACCACATATTTCTCAAGAATTCAACATCTTTCACACGTCTACAATAAACTGCGGTATGGATAACCATCAATAGCAGACCGCCGTTTATAGGCAGCTCGTTGTAGACTTCTTTGCGGAGACTCCAAGACCTAAGCAAGAACTTGTCCTTCATTATTCAACGATAATGAGGGGTGTACCAGTGTACGTGTGTATCAATGTACACACAGTGTGTACCAGCAGTGTATACCAATGTACCAACGATGTGTACCAATGTACCAACGATGTGTACCAATGTCCACACTCTTCTTCGACGATCTGAAGAGCCTTTAAACTGTTGTCGATATTTTTCAAAGGCTTGTATCAAACTTAAGCAAAACCCACCCACTTCTGTATGAGCGAAAATAGTGTTCTACTATAAATACTTTTTCCCCAATTGCAAGAATCATTTTCAAAATTATTTTAACACGAGCGTAGTATTAGTATGACGGTTAATTACAAACAAGTCATACATGCCAAATGAACATCGCGCAGACAATTCAACAGAACTTTATATTTCGGTAGTTTACTTTGGCGAATACTGTACATAAAATTTATAATTTAATGTTGAAATTGTAGCTTATCTACTGACTTAAAACTGGAAGCGATCATAACGTTTTACGATATTGTAGTATATTCAGCTGTACACCTTTTAATTTATGTTTTTTTTTGTAATAGATATCCGGATTCTCGACTAGCGAAGCTATTCAACGGGACCATACCAATTGTTTTAGATTCTCTAAAGCAACATTATTTTATAGATAGAGATGGTGGTATGTTTCGACATATACTAAATTTTATGAGGAACTCCCGATTACTGATACCAGACAACTTTAATGATCTCGATTTATTACTAGAAGAAGCTCGATACTTTGAAATCGCACGTAAGCATTTTAATTTTCACTAGTCGAATAATATGTGCACCTTTTCAAATTACATCTTACTACACACTAATAATACTCACCATTGTTATGTTTCTATGTTACAGCAATGACACGGCAGTTAGAACAATTAAAAAAAGATCGGATAAAAAATGGTACACTCCCTTCTAATATTAACTCGTTTAGCAGGACTAGTTTTAATAGACCAATAGACCATCAAACGTCAGACTCAAGTTCTTGTGTAAATCAAGATACATTTGAATGTATCGCTCTTCATATTAGTCCAGACTTAGGTGAGAGAATACTCTTATCGGGTGATAGAATGCTTGTCGAAGAAGCGTTTCCGGAAACAAATCAAGCTCTAATGGATACCAGATCTGGAGTTGCCTGGAATCAACACGACGCCCATCACGTCATCAGATTTCCTTTGAACGGCTACTGCAAATTAAATTCCGTTCAAGCAATTAGAAGACTTCTAAATGCAGGATTTCGAATAGCGGCCAGTAACGGTGGTGGTGTTGAAGGACAGCAATTTTCTGAGTATCTCTTTATTAGAAAGGTGCCACTTGGCTGATGCCTCGCAATGTTAATAACTGACAATCACAATTTATAATAGGATGTTAATTAATTTAAATTTTTCACTTTATATAATATATATAATTATGTTATATATTAACGCTGATTTGTAAATATGTTTTAAGACGTGATATTTTTAATAAAACAATTGGAAATATATCAAATTTTAAAAATATATACTGTTAAGTTGATTATAAATAGTGTATTGTTTTCCAATAAAAAAAGAAAAGAAGAAAAAATTACTCGTGAAAAATAAAAATTATGTTCACATAGATAAGTTCCTGCAATTTTATTTATTTGTGGGAATGAATTGACACTAATTTAAATTAGAAATTGCGCAAGTTTTTTCAATTCCGTTACAAATGTAATTAGAAATAAGAAAAACTTTTGTATGAAATCCAAAGAATTTGGGAGTTTTTTTCTGTATTACTGCACAGGGAAATTATTTAATTTAATTATTTAATTTAAGAGGCCGTCCACTACCATAGATGTCCACCACGTCAACAAAATTCCCCATTGGATGCACGAACCAAGCTTTGAATATAGATGTCATATAGAAAATACCAACACAAAAATAACAACTTCAAATTGTCACATCTTCCTAAAAAAAATAAAATTCTTATTCAGGTAACATGAAATAAAAATAAAATCGTGAGCCACGTACGTATGTATAAAAATTGTATCTAAATTGTAACGTTAAAAGGGCAACTGTATAATTAATAATTTCAATTTTGGAAACTTCTTACTGTTTGCAATACACTTACTGGATTACAATAAAAATGCAAATATGTGTGTAATAATTTATCTATTTTTTTTTAATAATTTTTTGTTTCTAAAAGCAAAAAGAATTACTTTTAAATAAAAGTAGCACTATAATTTTATAATACTTAACCAACATACTCATCATACAAAAAAAGAATGTTTTAACATTTTAAAATATAACTAAAGTTTAATTTTAACAAAACAGACAGAGGTTTAATATAGGATCGGTTCGAAATACATTTTTGAACGAATCGCCTGCAGATATTTTTCCTGAGGCAGGTCTTGTCTAAGAACCATTCGTTTCAGGAACAAGCTCCACTTCAGGCAAATCGCCTGTGGCTATTTATTATCCGCCATCCGTTTCATTTTCTCCACCCCTAGACAATTTGCCTACAGCGTAATTGGTCGACCGAGAGAACATTTGTGCTTCGGTACTTTCATATGTGTTGTAAGAAAATTATGTGAGTATATCTCTTTAAAAGTTATTTACGTATAGATTGCACGTCCTAGTCTGACACATGTAAAATGTAGGTATATTAATATTTATCAGAAGAAACCTGAATATAAAATGTATACACGAATAAAAATAATTTATACATTGATTTCTTATAAAAAAAAAGAGATTAAATATCCAGGATATACGACAAATTTTACGACAGTTTTATTTAATTTAATAAAAGAGTTCCTCTGTCAGATTTTGAAAAAATATAAACTTCCATTTGAAAAAAATTACCAATTGTCAATCAAGGGAAATCTCAAGGGACAGTTCAGACGAACAGCACGTATACACTACCGGCCATTGAAATTAGGACAAATAGTGAATTATTGCAAACATGAATAAAAACGGTAATAATGCAAAAGAAAATAAAAACTCATTGCTAGAAATAAAAACAAACAAATAAAAAGAAGAAATAACATAACAAAAAAATAAAACAAAACATAACATAGTAGAGGCTTCATCAATTCAAGTTTTAAAACCTTTGGCTTGTAATACTCCCCGGACTATTCGTGGCATGCGTTCTGTTAGTTTGGATAGTTTCACCGGAAATGCTGTTCTACTCAGTTTGAAGAAGTCGCCACAGGTGCTCTTTTGAAGTTGGACAAACTTTTCGTATTCGTCTGTCGAGCTCATCCCACTGTAATTCGATGGGGTTCAAATGCTGACTCTACGGCGTCCAGGGCATGATTTCCAAAACGTTCTCGTCTGCTTGATACAGCAGACAATCTTTACAGATTCGTGCTGTATATTTGGGGTCGTTATCAAGCGCACACACGAAATTCTCGCCAATTCACCACAATTCGGATGTCACAGCGTTCTCTTCTAGTATTCATCTATAATTTTCTTTGCGCATATCATTGATTTTTACTAGATCTCTGGTCCCCGCACTGCTAAAACAATCCCAAACCATCACTGATCTACCGCCATGTTTTACTGTGTAAACGATCATCATTTCGTCTTTCGTTCGTCTCTCTGCGCTTCTGACCAAACATTTCGAACTTGAGTTCGTCAGCCCAAAGAACATATTTCCAATTTCCTTCTGTCCAATTCCTATAATTTTTGGCCCACTGTAGGTGATTTTAGTAGTTTCCACGACGCAGCAACGGTTTTCTTATACTTATTTAGTGGTGCTTACAGAAATCGGTCGTTCGCGTCCCCTATTGATTTCTGTTGCGATTTCGGGCACTGTCACTCGCCGGTTTCGTTTGCTTAGCGCTGTAAGGCGTCGATCTTCCGCACGCGTTATCATTCCTGACCGACATGGGCGATTACGGTCTTTTCTATTGTCCCGGTGGCTCGGTATTGACAAATAGTATAATGCACTGTTGATTTTGTAACTTGCAATTTTTCAGCAATCACACGCACGGAATATCCTTCGTCATGTAATGTCAGAAAAACCGATCGCTTTTCTACAGTTATACGCTTTCCCTTCGTCATTTTTTAAATATTACTTCCACACACACTGCAACCGGACAACCGTATCGAAAGGGTATTGAATATTGAAAAAATTCCATCTTTTAAAATTCTAATAGTAGTCCTGACCGGTAGTGCATATATGTGTATCGCTGATCCCTTCTCCACCACTGAACTCTTGAACATACAAAACAAATAAGGAAAGCCGAATTACCGGGAGGAATTATTTTCTACCCACGTACTAGGTGAACACGCTGAAATCGGCAATTTCCAAAAGTATCCATTAAATACGACGCAGTCAAATTATTTTGTTGCATGCTCAAGGGGTATCGTGAACAAAAATCGCGTAGATGAGGCGTTTACATTGTGCAAAACAGCGCACGACAAATCTTTATCGGTAAACTTCACAATATGAAAATAGGCCAAAAAGTGGAAGGAAATATGTAACAACATCAATGCAAGACCCATATTTAGAATATTTATCACTACGCTGCAATTTCAAGTAGGACTATAAGGAGACGATTGGTAGATGCTAGATTAGGTTTTGATTTGTTTCGTCAAGAATCTAAACATTTACTTGCATTTTGTGCCTTTTCAATAAAGATCTGAATAAAAATTGTACATGTTTTTTGTTTTATAAATATGTTTAGGAAAATTCAACGTTCTACAGGCAGGGGATCTACGGAAAAAATCCCGAAAAGTTGAGAATCTCTGTTAGAGCCATCAATTTACAAACTATTTAACGAAGATGATTCGAATTATATCTATCAACAACATAATGCGTCGCGCCACAAGCCACGGTACATTCATGGTGTGGTTCGTTTAAAATAGTGTACGGGTTTTCAAATCTTTTTTTATGATTCTATCAGACTTGAACAAAAGCGCGTGGCAGTCTCATAGCGCAGAACTCAACTATAACTTTTGGGCAGGCCGCGAGAATATATATCCATTGAAATATATCACGATATTTATATTATATATATCGTGATATATATCAGTATTTTATTTCCTATTAATTTTTGCATAAAAAACCGGTAACTGCGTCGATTGTACGTTATAGACAGAGGATATTGTGGAATCACCCGAGGATTCCACTAGACGTGTTTCTAAATAAAAAAAAAACGCAACTACGCCGAATGTACGTTGAAGATATAGGGGAATCACCTGATGGAACTAAACCGCGCGTCGCAACAACGTAACAGTAGGGTATTGATTAGTTTTGAACTATCTTCTTATATAGTAATCAGACAGTGTCTGGTGTGTTGTTAGTGAGGTTATTTTACAAATTTATATTGCTTACAAAATGCCAAAAGTAAAACATGTCTGGTCAAGTTTTGGCTGTAGCAAAAAGGATAAAAACACGGGAAAATGGGCAACGTGCAAAAAGTGTCATGTGGAAATGCAGGGTATTCCTACAAGTATGCAGAAGCATTTAGAAAAGTGTGATGTGGATTCGAACGACTCTAAAACCACCGAAATCAATGTAAGCCAAGAAAGTATAGAAGAACACAGTAGATTCCATAACCAATATCAAATTGAAGCGTCAACTAGTACACAAGGCAAGTAAAAAGTGTTGTCAACGTTCTAATTAATAGTCAAATTCACGATTAATTCAAAACAATATTACTCAATGATTCTAACTCCAAATAGTCTAAATTATAGTCGAATCAGCAACTTTGAACTGGGAATGAGTAAATTAAAATCGTGTTTCTCTTTTAGATGATCACTCGGCCCATCCATTGTCTAAAAAAATTATAGCATCTCATTTGCAAATTGCAAGAAACTCTGATGCAAATGTAACAACACAGCCTTACAGCAACAAAATAAATATGCAAATTGGAAGATATTTCTATGCTACAAATACACCGTTTAGGCACGCAGATTATAAAGAATTCAAAAAGATGTGTAATATTATAAGGCCAGGATATAAACCCCCAACCGCTTTTCAAATAGGGAGATATGTGTTAGAAAGTGTTTATTCGGAAATAGTACAAGAATGCAAAGAAAAACTTTAGGGAAAAACAGTTTCAATGTCACTAGATGGCTGGTCCAATGTTAAAAACGAACCTATAGTATGCTGCTCGATTATATCACATAGCTTTGAATCAATTTTAGTTGATAGTATTGATACATCAGGAAACCCTCATACCGCTGAATACCTAAAAGAAATTGCAATCGGAGCTATAAACAGAGTTGAAGAAAAATTCAAAGTTAAGATTAAAAGTTTTGTAACCGATAATACGGGAAATGTAAAAAAAAAATGCGAAGAGAACTTGCCAGTAATAAAGCTGATATTATAACATATGGATTCTCAGCACATCTTCTAAATTTGTTAGCTGAAAACGTTAAAATTCTTGGAGTTACAGAACATATATTGCGAGCTGTTAAATACTTTCGTAATAAACATTTGCCATCAGCATTTTACAAACAAGCAGGTGCTAAAAAAACTCATTCTACCTCAAGATGTAGTACCATGAGCGATTGTGTTAAAGGTTATTTAGAAAACAAGGGAATACTAGTACAAGCGACATAATAAATAATAATGACATAGTGGTAAACGCTAAGAACTTTTTGACAAGGTTGCACTCAATTTCAGTGGCAGTTGATAGAATGCAACGGGACTCAACGACACATGTTGACGCGTATTCCACAGATACGACTGTATCTGTGGAAATTTGGATCCAATTGAAAAAAGACCTAACAGATCAACCAACTCACATTAAAACGTATATTATAAAAGGAGGAATATGGCCCTAGATTCACCCCATTTCTTAGCAAACATGTTACATCGTCGATTTTTAGGAGAACGACTTACTGCTGAGCAGAAAGAACAAGCCTATGAATATTTAAATTCTAAGCAGAGAGAACAAGCCTATGAATATTTAAATTCAATCAATACGCCCTTGTTATGGCACTAACTTCAAAGTTCAAACCCTTTCCTACTTTTCTGTTTGGTCCAAATTTCAGAAAAGCCCTTCCACTAATTTGGTGAACATCTGTAACAATCCCCGAATCAGCTTGGCCTGATAAAAACTCATTTCTCGAACGATGTAACCAATTACTTACAGCAATAGCCTCAACAGCAGGTATCGAGAGGTGCTTTTCGAGCTTTGGACTTGTGCATTCCAAACTAAGAAATAATTTAGGAACTGGAAAGGCTAGTAAACTTGTATTCATGTTTAAATATTTAAATAACGCTTCATCCCAAAAAACGTGATAATTTAGAATGGATTTGGCCTGAACAAGAAAATAAAATAACTGAACATAAAGAAGAACCGAGTTTTGACTCGGACAATGAACCGTTATCGAAACTTATTTCCTAAATTGTATTTTCTATTTCTCTTTTTTCCAAATTACACATTTCTAAGGAATTTATTAGAAAAGTACCTGTAACATGTATACAGTCTTTTTAGTTGTGACCTGGACAATCTTCTGTTTATATAATATTATATATTTACCATTTATACGTTTGTTTTTTTTTTCGTTTCTTTTATTGGAAATAAAAAAATCACTTTTCTACTTGATATTTTTGTCTTTTTGTGTGTAATTTATAATTTGTATTACTACACCACCTATTATAGACAATAGTAATATTTTAGTTTCATCTTTTAATATAAATATGCCATTTTGGAATATATATCGGATATATATCATATATATCCGATATTTTGATATTGGGTCGTTTCCAACGACTCTAAAGCCTGTTTTACACGTCACGATTTATTGGCCTATTAATCGAACAAGTTCTTGACCAAGAAATCGGTAGAATTATTGTTTTACATTCTAGAATTGGACAATTTTTTAACGATCGTGATTACTCGTTTTGGTTTCGTTAATAGTTGAACGGCGGAATTATTGAACAGGAAATTTTCATCCGCATATAAAAATAGATTGGCAATCTGCTTTTGCCCAAAGTTTTAGTATAGGTGCAGATATAGGTTACGTTACTTTTGTTTCGGTTAGTTAACTTAATTAATTATCCATTACATCTTAATCGCAGTAAATTTGCGAAATATAACCTCATTTTACTTTAAAAACACTAAACAAAATTGGTAGGTACTTTTCTGTTACTAGGTTTGTATTAAAACAGCAAAGTTGGTGACAATTCAATTAACCTTTTTGATAAATTGCTCAAGAAATCGTACGATTTTTGCCGTTTTATACATTACAATAAAATCGAAGATCAACTTGTTTAATTAATTGGCCAATAAATCGGGACGTCTACAACAGGCTTAAGACAGATTTTATTCTTAAGTTTTGTTCCGGAAGTTCGTGTCAATGGAAACCTTTGCTATTTAACGAAACGATGTTAAGATTATTTTTACAATAACAATACAATGTTACATTCACATATCCACGTTTTGCTCTTTACTGATCTAATTTGTTATTGTTACCACTTTAATTTGACGCAATATTGATACTGCAACTCGTTCTTTCCAATTTATTAATATAGGGGCCAAAACTACAGTGCAATACATTATATTACATGTGGGAATTTCATTCTAGTGAAATCAAAAATTAAAATTAAAAAAATACTTTATTTATGTAATCAATAAGTAACTAAGTACTTTGTCAATTTAGGAAAATATTCAATAAAAACTTCGTCCTCGTCTTCATCAGAATCAGTTGCTGTCATATCAATTTCTGAACTATCAATACTATCTTCCCAGTCCTCAGAACTGGAGTCAGAGTCGCTATTTGTTTCCATTCGCGGGGTATACGTTGCACCTGGCATAACAATGTTTGTAAATTTCTGAAAGATAGAATTGTAATTAATTTAAACTAATAAATAAGAGGTTCTTTTCAATAAAACTCCAAGTCAATTTAAAATTATTATGGGTACGCGCAAATCAAAATTAACGTTCGAATAAGTAAGGGAATTGGAGTAAATCAGATCATGAATTAATACGAGAACGAGTTCAAAAGCGACGAATCGGTTCCTGGTTTAAGCCAAGAACTCATAGGACTATACAACAGGAAAGCATGTAATCGTAAACTATGTATGTTGAATATGAAGGGAACTACAAAATTCTAGTCGTATTATACTGTCTGATATCTAAAGATGGAACAAATTAAAGTAATATAAATAATTATTGTAAAAATAAAAATATAGATACCATACAGCCTTGGCCAATAAAACGGAGCATCTGCAGATTTTCACCAACGCGTACTCGCTTCGATATTAGCGAAAAAATAATTAAATTTTATTCTGCGAATTACTCCAAAATAGCATGCAGGTGTTCATATGAGAAACCAAATAAAATCGACACAAATAATTCTATCAATTAAAATCGGTTATACAAATGTTTAATAGTACTAGCCTTTTTCTATAAATATTTACAATTATTACGGCAAAAAAAGAGAAAGTTAAGTGAAACTAAGAGGGCACAAATTACGATTTTGAGTTCTACAGGAATTTTGCAAACTAAAATTGCTCAAAAGTTAAAGTGTTCATGTCGTGATGTTCGGTAGCCATAAATAGGTACGAAACTACTGGGACCTTATAAAAATAAACCAGGGAGCGGCCGTCCCAAAATAACAGCCAGAAAGTACCGTCTATTAAAAAGACTTTCTCTTCGGGATAGGGGAAAAATTTGCAGCGGTCTGCAGAAATTAGTGCAGAAGGTGGTCCAAAAATGTCGGCTAGAAGAAGATGTTTATATAGTGAAGGATTAAAGGGTTGTAAGGCAAGGAAAAAGCCGTTATTCACCGTTTAGAGCGTTTAGCAAACATTTTTTCCAACAGGATAACGCTCTCTGCCACACAGCTCAACAAATTAAAGGTTAGATACACGAAAATTCCAGGCTCAAATTCAATCGAGCATTTGTGGCACTTCGCGAAAACTCAACCAAAGGGACACACATACTCCTCATTAACACTACCTGACGCCAAAACAAAAGAAGTATGAAAAAATATTCCACCGGCGTATTACGAAAAAAACCTGTGAATTTTATAAAGTTTTAAGTATGCAAAGTTTAAGGTACCAAAATAACGATTACGCATTATGCAGTACACAAATACTTCCGGAATTGGTTCTATAGTTATTGTTGAAAAGAACCTAAGGTTTAAAGCTAACACAGCGCAATAAGGACAAATGCTACTTCAGTAACTCCAGTAGCAAGCACTATAGACCATATAATTTTATATTGATTAGTACCTATATTTTCTTATTGTTGATTAGCTTTAAAATTTTAGAAAATTTGACTCTAAAACTTTCTTTAGGCGTTCATTCAATATTCACTTGTTATGACAAGGAAGACATTACAATTATTACTAAAAGCGGGAATATATATTTGCACAAAATATGCATATTGTATATTATTTATGTTTTATAGTAATTTTGCATATTTATTTAAGAGAAAATTCTATTGTTGTTGACAGACGCCGCGCCATATATGGCGAAGGCAGCCCACAATTTTGAAAATCTTTTACCCGAATTTAATTCACACAACTTGCTTGGCGCATAGACTAAATCGTGTTACAGAAAAAGTCAGAAATCATTTTCCTTTAGTAAATACTCTTTTTAGTAGTGCTAAAAGTGTTTTTGAAGGCTCCATTACGAATTCAGTTCTATAGAGAAAATTTGCCTGGCGTTCAGCTTTTCACCTCAGCCAGTAATCACTCGGTGGGGCACGATGTTGGAAGCTGCTATTTTTCATGCGAATCATTACGAAAAAATAAAGCCAATTATTATGCATCTTATGACGATGCAGTCTCTGATAGACTCCTAAAAAGTATATTCGAATAAAGTAGTACCTTAGCAGTTGGCGTTTATTAAAGCCGAATTACGGTTTCCTTTAAAATCCCATATTGCAACTGGAAAGCAGTTTATACCGCTAATCGAAAGCGATGAGATGATAAACAAATTTAGAAAGTTATGTTCCGAAGTTAAAGGAAGAGTGGAAAAGACCGTATATGGAAAATTTGGGAGTGTAATCGAAAAGAATGAGTGTTTTAAAAAGCTAGAAGATATTGCCAGAATCTTATGTGGTGATTTACTAGAAAATAGTGAGTGGGCAGTAGATCACGTCATTGATTTTAAAAACGCTCCTATAACAAACATCGACGTAAAAAGAACATTTTCACTGTACAAACACATGTTTTCAGAAAAGCGCCACAATTTCTCAAGAGGAAACTTTGAGAATATTTAGTTGTAAAACCTTTTTAAAATTAATTATGCTGTAAAAATTGTAAATCAACTTATAATTAAGGTGCGGATCGACGCAGTACCTTTCTGATACAGTCAGATGCGTGGACAGTAAGACATATTTATGCTGATATTTTTTCACTGTCTCTGTGACGCGCTCTTAGCTGTAAATTTAGCTTTTAGAAAACTTGACAATTCAATTTTTAGAAAATTCCGAATGAATCAATTATAATTATTTACATAAAACATATACAAAAATAATAAATAAAATTACCCACAACATAGCAAATTCGTATTACTGGATACGCGCAGATGAAGCTGTAGATATATTAGGGAGAAGCGTAGTTAACGTTGTTGTTAGTGTTTTACATCTAGACGTCCCATCAAAGCCCCTTTTAATGTAAAACACTTGAACATATAAACGCGAATAATACAGCTGAGTTTATTCTGGAGTGTTTATAATATTTGTGTAGGTGATGTCTCTAAACGACAAAATGCTATATTATTCCCAAGTGATGCTGCAGCTTACATGCTAAAAGCAGGTAGATTACTGAAAACGAGTTTTCCCAACATGTTACGTGTATTGCCCATGGATTGCATAGAATTGCGGAATTAATAAAGGAAGAATTTCCAAACGTAAACCGATTGATTAGTAATACGAAGAAAGCATTTTTAAAAGCCTCGTTAAGAATATCTTTGTATAAAGAACAATATCCGCAACTTCCTTTACCTCCTTCACCGATAATAACCAGGTGGGGAACATGGCTGCAGGCATGTTCATTTTACTTCAAAAATGCAAATGTCATTGCAGATATACTAGAAAATTTAACCGATGATGCGCAAAGCATAAGAAAATGTAAAGATGTATTACAAAATCAATCTTTATATAGTATTTTAGAATTTATTGCATTTTAAAGAGTTACAGCTTGCCTAGAATATATTGAGAATCTAGTGCACAGAGAAAGAAGCTTATGATAAGCGATTAGAAAGAGACGGGCTGATGTAGGCAGGTAGTAGTACACTCCGAGTAAGAAGCGGGGAGATTAACTGTTATTGAGCAAATAATCTGCCAGATACTCCACCACAGACAGGTCGTGTTCGGATTCTGAAGAGTTAATATCACTATCACTTTCTGAATCCTCCTAATTTTAAAAAATGTTATTAATTTAAAGTAATTTTGAAGCAAATTTGTAAAATTATTAGAAATTACAAATATTTAAAATAACTTATTGCATTATGTACTAAATAAATCAAAAACGAATAGTTTATACACATACCTTGTTTTTAACTTTACTTTTACTTGCCATTTCAATAATACATACAAATAAAAATTTACTTTTCACTACGATTGTACCACCGATGTGAACAACTCCAAACTCACTCGACAACTGACACAGATACCCCCACCTCCAACTAATGAACCACTGCGCACTCATATTTCTCTCAAGATATTCTGGGCAAACTGTACCCAATGTTATAGAATATTTGAAAACTGGAACAATAACATTGGAAGATGGGATAAACACTTTAAATGATACTTTAAATAAAGAGAAAAATTTCAAAGTTTGGCAAATATTTAAGTGAAAAAGTAGATGCAGTCTTTAACCGCAATCCATATTAAAAAATATCAAAAAAAAAACTTTGAACATGCTGATAAAAGAATATCACATTATACGTTCTTTTCAATATATACCTCTTACTAGTTGCAACGTGGAAAGAGGTTTTTCAATATTTAAAAATGTTTTCACAAATAAGCGAACAAATTTTACCAAAGAGAATTTAAAGAAAGTTCTACTAATTAATGTAAAGAAAAAGTTACTTTGAACTTCATTAAATTTGTATGCCCTGTATTAAATATATCAAAGAGACATACATTATTATCATTACTTAATGTTGATCTTGTATTGTACCTGTAAATATAATTCTATTTTCTAAATTCTTTATAAAGAAACTTCTGCGCGCTACTGCTAAGTTGAATTTTATAAACGCATCAACCGGGTGGAGTAGAACAAGTTGATACTGATAGCGCTGCTGCGTGATTCATTTGTACCCTATGAATGACTGTCTGGAGGCGTCTTGCGCTATTCAGGGGACCTCGTCGATCCGCACTCTACTTATAATAAACACAAAAGCATATTTATTTCTTTCTATTGAATTTTTCTCCCTATTTCTAGTACTTTATATTCACGTGAATGTACATATTTAGCCTGGAAAACCTACATATTTATACGCATATTTTCAGTTTTTTTTTTTATATATTCCAGCCCTTAGTTATTACCTACTTTTGCTGGCTTATAAAGATAAAATATAATATTCTATCATCTATCACAGTGTAAAAAGTTAGTAAAAGATGTTTCTACTAATAAGCATACATTTTCTCCTATTAACTGCTATGATAGTTTTAGAAACCATATTAAGATGAGAAAATCGGATTATTTTATTAATTATTTCTTCCACATAATAACTAAATGAAAAATAAGTTATTATCTTATTATCTAATAAAGAATCGAAAGTGCAATACTAATTGTTTTGATTAAAAGCAAACAATGCAAGTTAAATTCATTTATCCTGTTAATAATTGGTATTATTTGTCCATCTTCAGTTTCCTACATAGAGTAATTGAAACCAAATCAATTATTTGCGCTTCTAGATTTCTATTCATTGCTACTGTAACTTATAAAATTACTCATAACAATCACAATGGCTAGGGTTCATTCAATACTGAAAAGTACTCAGAATGCATCGATACTTTTCTAATCGATACTGTTATTTGTTGTATTGTAAAGTTAAATTTGATGCCAAGTAAAATATCGACCAACAGACAGTACCATCAAACGGTATTGAAAGAAAGCTACACCAATTGTTAGATGACATGCGCATTAGGCAACCATAAGCTAACTAGCTAATCACAGCTAAATCAACATTTCATTTTTTAATTTTAAAATATCCCAACATAGCGGCATGGGAAATTAACAATTACGTACATTTCAAACAAAATATTAAAAATTCAGTTTTTATGTACATATTATCAAATGGACGTGAGTGCATACTCAGTATCGCAGATGAACTGGTATCGAATGAACGTAACAGTGGCATAGAAAAACATAAATCATTACATATATATACAAACAACTCTAGCAAATTCTAACATGCATATACGATTCATTCATTACTATAACTAATTAAAAAAAAAAATACCTGCAAAGTTTCTGATGACACGGTAATAGGATTATTTGATAAATTAATTTTATATATATGCATTAAATTTGCCATAATATCTTCATCTAATTCGAATAATACATTTGACTGTAAAAATAAGTACTTTAATTTCTTTAATTCAGATAGATTATTTGGTATGAATTGGAGATGGTTTTTACTTAAATTTAAATGCACCAACTCCTGTAATTTGCCAAAATTCTCAGGTACTGCTGTTAATCCATTATTTTCCAAAGTTAGCCACCTAAAAACCTTAAAATTGGATTTTTCAATTATATACTTGTTTTTATGTTACCTAAGTTCTTTCAGTTCACAAAATCGATTAGGAAGACTGAATATATGATTATTCCTAGCACCAAAGGTATCCAAGTGTATCAAGTTACCGATCTCTTCAGGTATACTATCCAAACAACATCCATTGCACCATAATGTCTCCAAATTTATAAGAGAACCAATGTCTTTCGTCAAATCTTTAATAGCATTGTGACTAATATTCAGTATTTTTAATTGTTTCAAGTCTTTTAAAGCCACAGGAAAATGATTAATATTATTATAGTCTAATGTCAATGTATGAAGATTCTTTAAATTATTCAATGTTACAGGAACTTCGACAATCTTATTTCGAGCTAAAGACAGTGTGTGAAGTTGAATGCAATCCAAAGTCTTAGGTGGAATATCAACGATATCATTGTCCTCTAAGCAAAGGTGTAGAGCCTTATTGGCATGGGCACTCTCGATTCTGGCCAAGACGTGATTTCGTTGTAAAAATGTTATGAATGGATTCATGCCTGTTATGTGTTTAACATTTTCAAAATTATCTTGCAAACTGTACAGTAATTTATTCTGCTGCTCCTTGTTGATTCTGCAAAAATTAGAAAGATAATATGTACACCTGTTCTTTGTACGTCAAATAAAAATAACTATACCAGAAAGTTTATTTTGCACTACTGTATAAATCAGAAAATGCCATGCATAGCTGCGTCAAGTGTTGCCTATGTATACATAACTATTCTGCAGGAAAATATCTGAAAAATACCCAAATCACAAATGCTGTAAGCTTAAGATCCCCTACATTCAACAGAATATAGGTTATGTGTTATGTTAAAAAGGTTATCTTATACGATTTTGTGCAAGCAGAGAAGCCGCTCAAAAGATTTCCCGCTAACATTCATAACCAATAGGAATGTTTGTAGTTAAACAACGTTAAAGTGTTTATACCTGTAAATAACAGTTTATGTATCAAACATTTGTAATTTATAGCACTTTATTATGGCAACAAAACGACGTGCATTGGAAGTATCAGAAGGGCGTCAGGGTAAAGCAAAACGCGCAAAATGTAAAAAATATAAGTATTTGCATTAAACAAAGTTTATTACAATTATAAATTCGTAGTTACTTTAACGGAGGCGCGCATCCCAAGTACACATAAAGAAGGTTCTATTTTTGTAAGTGGCGCAGGAGACTTTGGACAATTAGGTTTAGGAAGCGACATTTTAGAGAAGACGAGGTTTACATTAGTTCCTATAAAAGAAGAAATTGTTGAGATATGTGCAGGTGGAATGCATACTGTGTGCCTTACAAAAGAAGGAAAGGTTGGTAAGCAGTTTATAGTATGGTTATATATTTTATTTATCTTGATGCATAGGTTTTCACATTTGGCTGTAATGACGAAGGAGCATTAGGACGAAACACTTCTGATAAAGAAGATTCTGAGTTTATTCCAGACCTAGTAGAACTACCCAGGAGAGTAATTCAAATTTCCGCAGGTGATTCACATACAGCTGCATTGCTTGAAGATGGGAAAGTATATGCATGGGGTACATTTCGTGTAAGTTGGAAAAGATATGATTATTATTTTAACTATTTCCATATCTGTAAAGTGTAACGCTATGGACCATGTTATTCAGTTGCTTTATTGCAGAGTAAATAGATGCCATAATTGTGTTTAACATATGAGTGATGGAGTTTAGGTTTAAATTAAAATTAGGCATGTTAATTTCACTTACATTTTCATTTTATCATTACTGAAGACTATGGAAGATCAAAACTAGTTTTACTATGTTTTGAATTCAGCTTTGCGATTTTCTCTGCAAAGTGTAATTGGAACCTTAGGTGCTATCTATATTTATTGTAATTCCTGTTGCAGAGGAAAATAAATGATATAATTTGCTTTTTAGGATTCACATGGTAACATGGGACTTACACCTAAAGGGAATGAAAAATTACCTTATTTAATGATGCCAGATCATACAATAATGAAAATTGCATCTGGCGCTGATCATATTGTATTTTTAACTAATTATGGTGAAGTTTTCACCTGTGGTTGTGCTGAACAAGGTCAACTTGGAAGAACATCCGAAAGAGGAAGTAGCCGACATGCTAGAAGTGGAGCTGGGAAAGATCAGTTAGGTAGGTTTTAAAAGGGCTCACAAAAGAGTACAAGTGAATATTGGTGATTGTTTAGTGGATGTAGCAGTTCGATTGTCGTTTTTTAGACTATTACGATCTACGATTCCCTCCAAAAATTATAGATGCTATGCTTTACTGATGTGACTATTCAAATGGAAACTACGTAAAATTCATCCAATGTCTTATCGATTGCAATTGCTTGTAAAAGAAATTTTAAATTAGTAAACCATAATGTGCATTAAAGAAACATACACACATTTCAAATTTTAGATAAATTATGGTGGCAAATGTATTATTATAGTAATTATTGTATTTAGTTGATAGTTCATAATCAGAAAATTATGGTCGCATTCATATAATCCACATAATTGTAATTTATTTCAAAAACAAAAATTATATGCGATGTTATGTGTAAAGTTATGTGCCGATGGTGCCCAATTAAGTGCAAGGCATTGAGTTTCAATTACAGTACAAAAAGAGTTGACTCTCGAAATATTACCAAGTTAGAATGGTCGGGCTTCCCTGAATATACAGGTTGACAACCAAAATCGATTTAATAACTACGTATCTAAGAGAAAGGAATATTGTAGTGGGAACATTGGGTAGCACCGCCTATGTGATGTATAGCCATGAATACTCTTCTCTGTGACCGTGTCGTTAGTCGAACGGTTAGCATATTTGCCTTTCGAACCGAACAATGCACGTTCAAATCCGGCTGGGACGGTTGTTTTTTAATTACGGATAAAAGTCGGAGCATCCTTTCTTTTTTAAGAAACTAAAACCGTAGGTCCTGTGTCAATACGATGTTTGGCACGTTAAAAATCCCTATTGGAGGTTAGAACACCTCTGGATTCGGCAAAATTCTAGTAGGGCTGGCTAATGATCACAGTAATCGATGCCTGGAAGTGCGAGGTGTATTCTGTAACCTGATGCTTCGCCCAATAAGACAACGACAACTGTTCTCTGTTATATACTTATGTAGCCACGAAATCAGATTTGGTTTCCAATGTGTTTATAGCGTTGCCGACGCCCACTGATTGTGTACAAAGCCCTATGGCGCATTCTAAAATGACCAACTCTCTTTAATCAATATCTTATGTAGCTTTCGAGATTTAGAATTTAAATGTCCAGTATTCAGCAGATAGCGGACTATAGTACAACGAAATTTAACTCAACTTATGTTTATCAGTGTATTGGACAGTTAGATCTGTATGTTTTAAAAACTATTGAAG
This sequence comes from Dynastes maya, assembly GCA_029619315.2. Lineage (NCBI taxonomy): Eukaryota > Metazoa > Arthropoda > Insecta > Coleoptera > Scarabaeidae > Dynastes > Dynastes maya. The sequence goes on along the minus strand of JAROYE020000005.1, from coordinate 12,312,052 downwards.
AGGGTGTAATATACCGTATGGAAATAGACGATTTAATCGAGTACCTACAATATTTATATGGGCACTGCTTTGTAGTTAATCCGCCGCACTCGAAATAAAAAAAACCCAAGGTTAGCACTAATAGACTGTGATTCCCAGATGTCTCCACGCATTCGAAATAAATAACTATAAATACAATAATTAGTAATGCCTTTGAGCATTTAATAAAAACTGTAATTTAGGAAAACATTAGTTTGAATTAACCTTCATTTTGATGGTCTTACGTTTAGATAAAAAATGCTGCATATGGCAGTCTCGCACGCAACATTCGACTATAGCGTTCGAGTTGTTTCCGACCGGCCGGTATACAAAATGGCAAACAAAGTTGTTCTGTACTTACACCCTTAACTACAATCACCTAGATGGTAACACATTCAACTTAATTTTATGTTAATTTACCACATAATCACGCCAATATAGCGTGTCCATCCAGTGCAATGGAGGAAGATGTCTTCTCCTGAGCAATTTAGAGTCAAAGATCTCAGATAAAAATTGTTCAGGTAAATCCTACATAACATAAAATGATATGCAAGGTTTCTATGTACCAGAACTTAATGTGAGCATCTCAATTCTCGCTCGCAACCTCTAACGCTGTGACAAGGCTTACCGCAGCGATCCATTGTCAGTCCCATCTTATTCTCCATCTACACCTCTTCGTTCATTATTAATTTACGGAGCTCATTTCCAAAATGCAACAAATCCATTGATTTCTAGAGAACTTCTTGCATTTTGGAAATAAGCTCTCCGTTTATTCTACTCTAAAACGCATCTGTATGCAGGTGATGTACAGCTGTATTACTCTTTTAAATACCCTGATTTCGAGATGGGTATATCAATAATTAACGAGGATCTGTCAGCGCTCTGCGCCTGCCTCTAAATCTCATCAATTACTTCTCCATCCTAATAAATCTCAAGTTCTAGTTGTTGAAGGAAAGGAAGCATGCATGGTCCTAAAGGATAAAATACATATCAAAATTAACGATACAAACATCCCATTGGTCAACAAAAGCTAATAGTTTGCCTTTAATAATTGATAATTAATTTCGATATATTGATCAAACAAAGAAATACATACAGTCATCATTAGAGCGATACATAGGCGTTTCGCCGGAGTAGGGGGTTGTGTGCAAAAGTCGATTCTCGTTTTGTCAACGTCCGCTTCTTTATTTTTCGTTCAGTTTAGAAAACGAGAGCGTACGTTGTGTTTTGTGTCACGTGTTATTCCTTATAAATATATAATTATTAATTTAAAATGTGTAATGTGAACAAGGCTAAAAAAGACTCTTTGCTGGCACAGTAAATAAGTTTATCTGTGACTTTCCGGATTTGTTCTACGACGGTGCTAAAATAGTTTGTAAAGTGTGTGGGAAACATTTGATGTGCTGGGACTTCCCGGATTTGTTCTACGACGGTGCTAAAATAGTTTGTAAAGTGTGTGGGAAACATTTGATGTGCTGGGACAAGACGGACTGTAACAAACATGTAAATACTGAAGAACACAGAAATAGAAAAACTACTTTCGATTTACTTGTCATGGTGATAACCTGTAATTTGTGACGTCGCTTACTCGAAAAGAACCGTTTCAGAACTTTTGGTATGGGTACAACCTCGAGTTGAAGTTACCAACAACGAAAACGGCGCGTAAGCATGTTTTATTTGTACGCAAAGACGCGGAAAAGAAAACTAAATCTACATTAAAAAATCAGCTATGTATTGACGGGACAACTGGTGCAGCAATTATGAGGGTGATACTTAGCACGTTGGAAAACTTTCAAGTCTCACCATGTCTAGTGTTGATGTTTAAGAACGATGATGCCGCGGTTGCAAGTATTAACATCTTGTGTTTCTCAAATCTCCAAAACGGCTTCGATCATTTCACGCACAGTGTCCTGGTATTCGTGAACCACCTCAGCCGATTCTTACACGTAGAGGAATATGGTTGCAGGCAGCTCTTTATTATGCTAAATATTTCAAATATGTAGAAGGTGTTATTCTACAATTCAATCCTAACGAAGCTGCAGCTATTAAAGAGAGTCCGACAAAATTTCAAGATATTTCCGTTGAAACAAAGTTATAAACTATTCATAGCAACTATAAAGGATTACATGACGCAATAGAACAATCACAAAATAGAGCGTTGTTGTTAGTGGAGTAAAGCCAGACCGTTAAGGGTACTGTAACATCTTCAATTCAAAAAAATGTTATATATGGTGGAATTTTAAGATGAAAATTTGTATTACTCACCTTGTTTAATTTACCGTTATATTTAATAATACCTCTGAATAATCCAGTATATTTCTTTGCAGCGAAACTACTATTGCCAAATCGAATAAATACAAATCCACATTGGAATTTGAAGTTTGATAATATTTGGGCCGGAACTTATGCCACGTTCGCCAAAGTCGCTATGAAAAATGATTTATATGTGTTTGGATTAAATAATTACAACCAATTAGGTAAGAGTTATAACAAAATTTGAAATATTGTATATCAACACACAAGTTTTTAGGTTTGAAGTCATTAATGCCGCAATTTAAACCAAAATTATCCCAACAATTTTCAAAGCATGCTTGGATATCAATATCATGTGCTCAGCATCATACTTTAGCATTAAATCAAGATGGTAAAACCTATGTTATAGGAAGGAAAGAGTATGGTAGATTAGGTGTAGGGAAAGATTGTGAAGATGCTACAGAACTTACAGAAATACCTAATTTGGCAAATAAAAAGGTTATCAGTATTAGTTGTGGATCAGCTACTTCATTTGCAGTTACAGAAGAAGGTATTATTAAAACAACTTACAACAAATATGTATATCAATTGTTACATCTTACTAGGAGTATTGTATGGTTGGGGAATGGGCTCTGTTGGACAATTAGGTACCGGTGAAGATGAAGATTGCTATGAACCTACCATAGTAAAGAGCAAACAATTGGCCGATAAGAAAGTTTATAGAGTAAGCAGTGGCGGACAACATACTATAATACTAGCATTAGCAAATAACAACAATAATAAAATAATTGACAAATAATACTTCTACTTTAATGAGTCTTGTTTCACAGCAATAATATTTATCAATTCTTTTTTAAATTTTAAATCATGATCGTTTGGAGATAAGTCGACTATTGATATTTACAACTAAAATATATTTACTTTTTACTTAATATACTTGTGTGAATACAATGCAATTATGAAACTACATTACTATAACAGTAATTTTTCTTATTTTTAGGAATTTTTTAATATCAAACGCAATTATTACTTCAATGATAAAATGTGTATATCAAAACATTTATAAGTGTACAATTGTTATTTATAAACTAATATTCACCGGTTTAATTTGTATTATTTGTAATTTATTAAGTGTAATTATCATATTCGCAATTAATTTGTGTTTTTTTTTTCTATTTTATATCTACATGTTGCTATCTATGCGCCAATTATTTAATTTTTTTACACATCTACTAAATGCCGAGTGTTTTTCTTTTTAACAGAAAATTTGAGTTGCAGTTGCCATTTAAGTAAAAACCGACCAGTCGTTTGTAAATTGCGACATAACTTTGGAGATAATTTATACCTTGATTGTACATTTTTCATTTTGATTTTAAAGATTGAGTGTTTTAGAATAATTAATTCTGAATGCTTTTCATTCAAGTAGATATAAATGTATTTTGTCCAAGTAATAAATGCACTTGATGCTTCTATTTGTGTAAAAAGTAACTTACCGTATTAGGATGTGTAGCATTATTGTTATTAAAGGTGCTGTTGAACTACGGTTTTCTATTATTTAAACCAGTAGTAATTGTATTACGCTCATAACGTCCGGATAATATATCTCGACCTACAATATCTTAAGTAATTGTTTAAAAGTCCAAATCAGCCATGTTAAAGTAATTTTTCTGCACATCTTTAGCTATAAGTACTTAATTTACTAAAATAACTTTACTTTCTCAATTGTACGCGAACAAATATGTTAAAGTAAATACTACACAAAATTACGTTAGCAGTAGGATAGATTCCTAACAGGGATGACTATTAATTTCTCTAAGATAAATGTAAAGAATATATAACAGTCTGTATAGCATAATCTGTCAGTAAAATATTATTCAAATGAAGGCGATATTTTTTTAGAATAATTAAAAAACTATAAAGTAGCAACAGTGATGATATTAAAACTCGTCATAGAAGATACCTTTATGCTGTTAATTAGAAAACAGTCTCGTTACAAACTCGTTATGTTATATGATATAACATATCCAGATGAAACACTGTCATCCCTGGTTCATAGATATGAAAAAATAGTATATAAGTAAAAGATTTGTTATTATTTAATAATAATTTGACTATCAATGTTGTCTTTTTCATTGTTCAAGTATCTGTTATGCTTATTTAAGTAAACGTACGTAAGAAATTGCAGTACACCAAAATGCATTGTAATCACTGCCAGTGCCTTTGCTGTAGGTAATTGAGACTACTGACAAAAATTGTATTGTCAGTAATTTTTTTTCAGGTTTATTACGATTTCAATAAAGTTAAAATAAAAAATATACTGCCTATAACATTACTTTGGCAATCCTGCTCTACACTTAGATATATTTAGGTTCAATTTATTTGAAGAACATTAATTAGAAATAGATATCAAATTCGTTTGCAATTTAGTGCAATCGTGTAAAAAAAACCACAAACCGATATAATTTAACATCATCAACAAACATTAACGCCTTGCAATCAATATGTTTCAACTAGTCAGTGACAATTATTAGAAACAATAAAAGATCTAAGTTAGAGTCCTACGGAACACCAGAAGCAACGTGGCATATATCGGACCTAAAAACGTTACAAGATACGAAAAAAAGTTCTGGAGTTTTCTCAAAAGAATACCGTTATATATGCGATCGAATGCTTTGGATATATTTGTATATATGCCACCAACCAAGGTGCACAAGTTAGTTACAGTCGATTTTCTATCAACAAAACCATGCTGTTCTTCAACTGCAAGAGAACTAATCTGAGGACATATTGACTTGTATAGAAAATTCGAAATCTTAGCGATGTTTGATATCAAGATTGGCCTATAATTAGATACGTCAGACATATCACCGTCTTCAATACCGGAGAGTCTGGCAAGCTTCCATATTTCAGGGAAAGTAGAGGTCCTTAGAATAGGATTAAAGATGCTCAACAGCGGTTTGAAAAATATCGGTGGCACTTGATTAGATCCTGACGGAAGCGTATTTTTCAGTGACTTAATAGCGTAGAGGATATCGGACTCAGACAATGTGTTAAACGTGTACAGCGGAAGTCACATTTTGCAACATCAGTAGAGAAAAAAGTAGAATGCTTATAAACCTCAAGAATGTGTAATGAAAAGCATTGACAGTAGATGTAGAATTATCAAAATTGGTTACGCTTGTGCATTTTACCCGAGATTCTCGAATTCTACTATCGAGAGCGTAAAAAAGTCCAGAAGTATATAGCGTGTGTTAGAATATTCAACGGTTGTTAGATACCGACGATAAGCATAATTTATTTGCGATTTAACTAATCTGCGCAAATTTTTGAAATTATCTAGAGCAGTGGGTGAGTGGAACTTTTTGTAATTTCTATGATATTTTTGTGTTAGTTTGATGATCTTAATTATATCTGCATTGTGCCAATTGGGAAAGGTACATCGGGACTTTATCGAGTCACTGCAGACTGGCATGTACTGATCAAAAAGATTGTAAAACCATACAATCGTTAGCATCCGCATATGTCAATCACAGTCCAATCTATAAACAAATGACATTAATCTTATGTCATAAATTCATATAACTGTCTGATTAGTCGTCAAAGTTGACTGTTAACGTAAAATTTGTTAAAAGGTTGCTTTGTCTTATTATTACCGATAATTTTCAATATACAGCGTTTCACTTAGAATGAAATGGCGGACATGCAAGAATTTATGCCGAAATGCACCTAGAAAGAGTTGTTCCTAATCATCCGACGTTTACTTCCTTCGATCGACAATTGCGAAAGGAAGATACGTTCAAAATTAATAGACAGAAGGCGGCTGGTTTGACGAAGATCCTTCTATGACTATAATGCACCTTCTATGTGTAATTTTATGGGTGTCGAACGCAGAATTATTTGGAATATTTTGCACGAGCAGCAATTACATCCCTGCAGAAAATTCATGCTCTACTTCCAGGTGATTTTCTTGTCAGTGCACAGATTGCTCGTTGGTTTTTAGAACAAACAATAAAAAGAAATGAGTTTCCAGCTACTGTTTATTGATGAGGCTTTATTTTCAAGAGGAGGTAATTTTCATTAGCCATAATAGCCAAATTTGGACCGAAGACAATCTTCAAGTGATGTTTGTTCACAGGCATCAGCAATGATTTTCAATAAATATTTGAGCAGGTATTTTGGGCGATTTTCTAGTTGGCCAATACTTACCGATGCTCAGAATTGTTTAGTATTGTTATACATTTCTAAACTATCATTCCCAAGCTAAAAGTGTTTATCTTGGTTCCCTGCGCCATTCCTCAAGTTTTTTAAAAGTAATTTTTCCGCACCCTGTGTGATTGCGTTGTTACAAGTCCGTGTTTAGTAGAACGATGATTGAAATAAAAATCTCTTCTGAAATAATTTGGTCAATGGAAATTACCATGCCAACTGAAATTTGATCCATGTGGAACCTCCATAATTATGGTACTTGTTACCACATTGCCAGTGTTCTGGTACCTCATATGGGAATAATAAAGATTACACATTGGTTCCATAAAAAATCTGATTTGAATTTTTTTTTGAAATATAAACAAAATTCATTATTTAAATGTTTATTAAAGTAGTTGCCCAATATATTCTGATCTTTTCAATTTTTTCTTAAGTGATGGCCATAAAACAACAATATTATCAGCTAAGTACATTAATATTTTGCCAGTAAGAGAAAATGATTTGGTTCTGCAAAAACTTTCTATAAAAACAATGCGACTATCAGCAATAAATAAAACTCTTAATAAAAATGAAATTACACAAACCGGAATGCATGTGCCAGGTCCATTACATAATATCAAATCAGGTCTCACTTTAATAACTAGTGGAATACAATACAAAATTGAATATAACGTAGTGACAACAGATAAGAAATAAGACTGACCAACATGTCTACTTCTTGGAATTTTGTTGATATAATAATTAAAATCATTTTTCATATTCTCCACTTCATTTACCTTCTTTAAACTAGTGCTGTCAGTATTTGCAATGATATAATTTCGAGGACTATATCTTTTAAAATTGAGATTTTTTATAATACAAAGCATTTCTATAGTGTGACCTCCTGACCCAATACAGATCATTGTTTTTGCTGGTAGAGATCTCTTTGTGAGAGCAACTTTTGAGAAGCCATTTGTTATTTTATGTATGAGATAGAGCACCCTAGCAATAGTAAGTAAAACAATCAATATTGTTAGTTCAATTATGAGTGTATCTAAAACAGAATAATTTAGTGAAGTGCCATTAAATTTATTATACTACTTACCTTGCATTATAACTTAGATTCGAGGGTAAATATTTTTTTAAATTAACCTAAATTTAAAAACATTCGAGTATAAATCAGCTGTAAAATGTTTGCTCATAAAGTTACAATGAAGTAGGTTGATAAGTGCTGTATGCGTTGGTATGCCTGAATTGCAATAGCTATACCACAGATTAGATATCCGAATACGACGAAATTTATTTTCATGACGCATGTGTGAGATCGCCATTTTGTAAATTGGGTTATCAAATCTTGTATATTTCGAATTGTGTATTTAGTTTAACTTTTTTCCATATGTTGTGAGTGTAGTGATTTATTTTAAAAACCTTTAGATGTGCATTTAGTATTCTTTTTTAATGTAGTGTGCACAGATTGTGTAATTATGATACTAAATTCATACTTTTATTTATATTGATATGTTATTTTATGGCGTAGTTTTGCTTATATTTACTTAATATACAATTCTAACCAAATAGTATTTTGTTTGATATTATAATTTATATCATCTCGTAAAAGCTGATACTGTATCCAGTTATACAACAAATACAAAAGGGAAAAAAATTAGTATGTTCGGTTCTTCGGAAGATTCCAAGAGGTAAGATTATAATGAAAAATATTATTACTTTAAACGAAACAAACGTATTATTTGTTTTAGATGCAAAAGTTGGATTTCAAAATATTGGAAAGCTTGATTAAGAGTTGCATGATATCAGTGTGTATGGGCAATTATGAAGATAATATTTTGAAACAACTGAAAAAGGGTGTGCAAAACCATAAAAAAAATTAGAATATAAAATCCTATAGTTACATATTAGGAGTAATTTACTTTACAATAATCGTTAGAGTTGGCATTTTTTAAAATTTCGCAAATGATAACCATTGTATAACGATTTCATTTATTAAGATAGAAATAAGAATATCTCAGTAGTACAGTGTATTTCTTTCTCAGGGTAGTATTTCTGTTATAAATAATTAGTATTTAGTATCGTAATAGTACATAAACTATAAATGGTGCACTAACAGATTATTACATGTTTCTAAAATTCACTAATATTACACCAAAGACATAAATGGTAGTAAACAAAACAAACGAATTCATAAATATAAATGTTTGACAATCCCATTTGCAAAATGGCGACATAAGTACAAGGTCAAGAAATTTGGTTGTAGGAGATCAAAGGCGGCGGTGAGAGTTTCACATGAAATGACTAATTGGCCATACGAATTCCCGTGATAATCATGTTTACAAAAAAAAAAAATATTTGTACCCATATATATATTCAATTAAAAAGGAAAAATTCCATGAAAGAATAAAATATTTATTCGTTAACGAGTTGATAGCAATAACAGTACAGCATAGACAACCTCTATAGATGGATAAGTACAGTGTCATACAGTGTTAAATTCATACAATGCAGTTCTGGTACAGTTTGCTGTAAGCGCTTGTGGTTGTAGGCGGTTTGACAGTTCTAGGTTATAACTTATAACTTACGTAGCGACTTATATTATAACTTATAAGTCGCTAGGTACCGCTGACTGTAGAGGCAATCGCCAAATCCCTCAAAATTAGAAAACTGACAAAATATGATTCTTATAGAATAATTAATGAAGAATAAAGACCCGTGTAAAAGATTTGCCTGCAAAATACAAGATTGTTTAAAGAGTAAAATGGATACTATAACTGTTTGCACTTTATTACATAATAATTTTCGTTTGCAGGTCACAATTATCAAGAAAGTTCTTGCATACAAGCAATTGAGGATATGAAAAACTGTTGCAAATTGTGGGGTAAAAAGAGTTTTGTGTGTGGTGGTTTTCATATCGATGAAACATCTAACAAGAAGGTGAATGAAACAGATAAATAATACTACACAATGAAAAGGCAACCTGTCTTTAAAGATAGATCATTCGCTCAGCGAAATCCAAAGTTAGTAATTGGAGTACTTACAACTGTCGCACTAGCAATATTTTTCTCAAAACCAATTTATGACATTTTTATTGCCCCGCCTACGTTCGATATTGAAGAATTACGAAAGTCACATCCCAAATCAAAGATATTCAAGCGAGACTAAATGGAGTCTGTTACAAAGGCTAAAAATCGATTTAGGCAGTATCCATTAATACTGTCAAAATGTACAGTTGAAGCTTCTAAATATGCAAAGTGTGTGTTAAAGAAAGGTTCAGTTGAATTAAATGACTGCAGTGAAGAATTTAGATTATTCAAGAACTGCTTACAGAAATCTGCTGCTGATTTGAAAACACGTCTTTAACAGATTATAATGAAAATGTTTTTTAAAAAGTTGCACAACTTTAGCTTGCTTAATTTTAAGTACCACTTGTTAATTGGTTTGTTAATTAGAATATTGTTCCTAATCTATGGTACTTACCAAGACACTATGTCCGCTGTTCCTTATACTGACATTGATTACAAAGTTTTCACAGATGCATCAAGACATATGTTAAATAACCGATCTCCTTATGCGAGACATACTTATAGGTATCCGCCTTTGTTAGCTATGATACTGATACCAAATTTACTTCTCCATCATGCATTTGGCAAATTTTTATTTTGTCTATTTGATATATTAGTGGCCATTATTGTAAAAAAAATTGTTGAAGCAAATTTATTAAAATATGAGTATATGAAAAGGAAAGAGATAAATAATGTGGACACTTTGGTTGGATATGACGCTAAACAAAAACGTATATTACAAAATCCTATCTTTAATTTGAAAATAAATTATTGTGTGATACTATGGTTATATAATCCAATGACTGTAACAATTTCTACTAGAGGAAATTGCGATGCTATACCAACTTTCTTAGTGCTTTTAACATTGTATCTCCTTCAAAACAAAGAAATGTACTTTCTATCAGGTTTTACACATGGATTATCAGTATACATGAGACTATATCCTTTGATCTATAGCTTAACGATTTATATGTTTCTAAGCAATTTCTCGTTATACTCGACTGCTTATGGAAATTCCACAAAGACTATTTTAAATACGTTCCCTTCAAGACAACCTGCATTTCAACTTAAAAAATATCTAATTTATCTTTTACCAAATTTTAAACAATTTAAACTAATTGCAGGATTTTTGATATCATTGTCTGTTTTGGTGGGAATTTCGTATCATTTGTATGGATATGACTTTTTGTATCAAACTTATTTATATCATATAAGTAGAAAAGATATTCGACATAACTTTTCACTGTATTTTTATCTTCAATATCTATCGGCTAGTATCAATTACCAGAGCTTTTGGCTTAAATTTTTGATGGTGTGTCCACAATTAATACTATTAATAGCGTTTTCGTTCAAATTTGGCTTAAATAAGTTTTGTTTAAATTTTTCTATTCTTCTCCAAACTATAGTTTTTGTTGTATTTAACACTGTTCTTACTTCTCAGTACTTTGTTTGGATAATAGGAATTCTACCATTATGTATGTTACAAATTAAAATACCTTGTAGAATCGTAGTTAGTTTAGCACTTGCATGGGTAATGGCACAGTTAATGTGGTTAGTACCGGCGTATTATTTAGAATTTAAAGGGCATAACACTTTTCTCTTTGTATGGTTCCAGTGTGTATCATTTTATTGTATAAACATAGCGATTTTAGGCCGCCTAATAAAATACTTTGTGTGATTGTATACGATAAAGTATTTTAAACATTTGTATATTTATAAAAATAAAAGATTATTAAAATGTGAACATTTTGTATTTCCAAAATTTCATACCTACCAAAACAACAGTACGAAATATTAAATTAAAAAATGTGTTTTAGTTAAATTTTGTGTTTCTGGAGTAATAATAATGAGTACTACTAAGGATAATGTTAGTTATATCGTATGATTTTATGATTCTTTCGTTATATTTCTTAAGTTCTCTTACCTTTAGTATATTTTTTCTTGCACATATTCAGATAAATCCATTTCAATAAAATCAAAAGTTCACATTCTAATACAAAATTATATTTGTGAAAATCTATAACAATAATTTAAAATCTATTATAAAATGTCTAAATAGATTAAACATTTGGCACAAAAACAATTGTTGAACTTTAAATGTTTTAAGTATAAACAAGTTATAATAAAATTACTAGTATTTATCTACTTAACATATAACTATATAATACATTTTCTTCTTTTTAAAACAGCCAATGTTATAGCACATTATTTTCTAAAACAAAAATAAAGTCTAATTCTGCATATGCTATTCAAATCGACCTATAACTGTTTTAACCCAACCTTTTGATTGAATAATTTCGGTAGTTTCAGTTGTCTTGATAATTTCACTGATATTTTTTTCAGGAGTAATATCTCGATTATTTGTGCTTACAAATCTTGTACGAGAACAAATTTTATGTAATGATTCTGAAGTAGCTTTTAAATCTTCATTTCTCTTTAACAATATAATTTTACTGAAAGCTTCTTTGCTATCCCTCTTGTAGCTTGAATTATCAACAAAGGGTTTTGATGGTTTTGCTGGTATTGGTGGCGGTGCTTTAGATGGTCTTTTCTTGTTTATGTCTATTCTCTCAGTTATACATATTTTATTTGTCTCTGTGTTGTTATCAGTTCTCGCCACATTGGCATCTTTGTTTACATCAGACGAAAGTCTGAAACTATCACACCTTTCTAAATGTTTTTCATTTAATGTATCATCCAGAAGGGACTCGTAATAACTGTCACTATTTTGACTAGAATTTGGAACATTCAAATCAACATTCCGATTATGTACACTTGTTTCAGATACAAGTTGACTAGATATAACTTCTTCATTGCAAGCTTCCTTTCTATTTATTTGCAGTCTTTTATCGAATTCTGTAAGCACCTCGTTTTCATTTATTGTCATATCAAAATCATCAGGAACGTCAAACTCTATTTCTTGAGATTCCGATTTGTTAGATGCTATGCTAGACATGGAATTATTCAAAGAACTTATGCTGGAGAATAATTTCTGTGGATCCTCATAATCAGGATTTGCTATTCGAGCTCCAATTATTTTTGATACTTGGCTGATAACACTTTTCTTGTGTCTATCTTTAATTGCATGATATTTTTGAAGTATACTGTTACGTATTGTCGATTTTCTATAAATTTTATGTTCTGGATGATCACTATTCTCTAAATTTATAGTTGAAAACCTAAAAATTAGCTAGACTAAGATTTACACATTCAAATGTGAAGACAAATTACTTACATTTCGGATTCCGTGACTAAGCTAGTTTCTTTCAGTGATTTGTCAGTGTGGTTAAGACATTCATAACTTTCACTTTTGCAATCAATTTGATTATTATTTAATTGAAATGATCTAGGTAATGAATCAGCTTTATTTGCTACCAAATCTTTATCTACCTTCAAACAGATATTTGGCTCTGTTTCGCTTTCTCTTAAACTTAGCTTTGGCTCTTCAAAATCTTGTTCTAATAGTACATCAGTCATTTTTTCAATAGACTGGCTGATAGCTTCCTCATCGTTTTTCTCACTTTCTGGATAGGGAAATTTATCCACCGTAGAAATTTGATTGTTATTGTCATTTTCACAATTTTCTGAATCAGAAAAGTCCGTATAGAATGTGGCAGTGCTCTCTTTAGATTTCTTGATCTTCGAGATTCTAATTGGTACAGTCTTTGCATCATATTGTTGTACTACATTTGGTTCGGATTTTCTTCGCCAACTTCCCAAAGATGGAAATGATCGATCGTGAGATGTTGCTCTTCTAGCAGATGAATCACGAGATTGTCTAACTCTACTTCTACGTTCTAAATAATGCGGTGTGGAGTACTGCTTCTTCAATGGTAGCCACAACTCGGCTGTTTCATCTGAAAGTAAAAAAAATTGTTCAACTGCCTTGGCTCTTTATACAGTGGCGGTTGATAGTGACGTAAATTACAACGCTTCAATTTCCTCGTGTATTTTCGTTACATAGTACAATGTTCACGATAGATAGGCAGCGGATACACACGAGCGAATTAAAGCGTTGTAATGCGCCTCCGCAGCCACAGTACACCAGTCGCCGCTGCCTTTATAATATTTTCAATAATAAACAGATATTTTCATTATCATAATTACGAAACCTTAGTCATGTTTTTTACATATTTGCTTTGTAGATGGGATCCCTATTTCAAGGAAAACTGCAACATTAACATTAATTTCAAAGAAGTTGTCGTTTTTGTTACAACGATCATTCGAAACCTTTATAAATGAATCTTAAAATTGTAAGTAGATTTTAAAATGTTGGTAGTACGTTAAACTCAAAAGAAAAATGAAAACGACTAAAAGTTCATGAGAAGAGTAGAAGCAGTACTGTATGCTCAGTAATAAGTAAGACTTCTGACATTTTAGAGAAGAAGTTTACTCGGTGTATATCATAAAGTATTTTTTAATATGCAGAATTTCTATATGTGCGGTATGTGCTTCCTGCAGCTTCATAATTACAATCAGTCATTTGGATGTTTCACTTCGTCAGTTAACATATGGTAACAGATACTGACAGACACTGAATTGGTTGATTGGCCTGCTTATCTTCGGATTTTTGCTTGACGCTCGCACCCGAATATACATTTAGAGAGCAATGTAATTAATGTTTATATATTCTGTACGTACCAGGATGATATAATAAATGCGTGTGTTAAGGAATTGTTTTGTATTTAATAAATTTATTTCACGACATAATTTCCTTGTAGCTTTATACACTTTGCTTAATGTTACACTTTGCAAAATGGGCCTCCGTTTCGGCAATAACCTCTTCATTTGACGTGAACCGTTTTCTACTAAGCAATTTTTTTCAAATTTAGAAAAAGAAACCAGTCACATTGGGGCCAAATCTGGCGAATATGGTGGATGGGGCCGGGACGTTATCATGATAGTAGAGACCTTTTTCTTCGCTAGGTAGAGCCTTTTTCTCTTTAATTCAGTGTCGAATCGGTCCAATAAATTAGCATAGTACTGTCCTGTGAATATCCCTCCCTTCTTCAAATAATTAAGATTATGCTTTGCGAATCCCAAAAAATCGTCGCCATAATTTTTTCAGCTGATAGAATCGTCTTCGCCTTCTTTGGTGCACGTTCGTCGGGAAAGCCCCATTTTGCCGACTGACCATTGGTTTTTGGTGTGTAGTGATGTATTTGTGTCTAATAAAGTCACATAACGCCGCAGAAACTCACTCGTATTCCGCTTAAATATGTCTAAACATTGCTTTGAAGTTATCACGCGAATCCGTTTTTGATCAATCGTCAGCAGATACGGCACCCATCTCGTCGATAGCTTTCTCATACTCAATTTTTGTGAAGAATGTTTTGCGCACGTTTAATTGAGATGTTTACCATATTAGCAATCTCTCTGATCTTCACTCGACAGTCTGCTAGCACGATATCATTAACTTTATTGATGATACCGACTGTAGTCAATTCTTTCTCGTAAGATTCATTGGATTTTGAGATTAAAATCGCCACAAAATTTCGTATATCGATCTTCTCGTAAATCAGGGCTTCACGTATGTATTTGGATATGTCGTATATTTGTTAAAATTAAATTTGGATGTAGGTACAATATGTAACGTCGCTACGTGACAGTTGTAAATTACGAAAAATATTACGAATGTTTATTTGGCGGACAAAAAATAATACAGCCTTGCGCTGGGACTCTATTATTAATTGCACAAAAATGGCGGATTAGCGAAAATTACTATATTTAGAGAAGTAGATGGCGCCAAAAGAATATTAAAAACAGAAATTATTTACCTAACTATTAATTTTTTTTCTAAGAAAATTTTCGTACAATTAATAATAAATGCTCTGAATCTATGGTACTCTTATTTTTATCCACCAAGAACAGAATTCAGAAGAGTGAACCACTATTTTCTCCTATGTAAAGTTTAAAAGGTAACATTTATTCTTTTTTCAATTACTATTTTTACCTTTTTCTGGAACATCTTGGCCTAGCTGCATTAATAGCTGCTGTGCATGATTTGGTATAGTTGCGTTATAATTTTCTATGATAACTCTTTTTAGTTGCCCAGTCCATTCTCTTTTATGTTGTGGAGATCGCGCCCTTAGAGTACATTGCAGTCTTGGGTTATCAAAAGGTAATACATGGAAGCTTAATGGATCTCCTCTTACTTGTTCAACTAACATAAGGTTGGAGCACTGAAAGAAGTAAAAAATACATAAAACACTATGCACATACTTCTTTTTAATAATAATTACCATGATATGTGACTTATACACAAAATTCCCATCTTGTTTGCATTTAGTTAATAATAGTACTTTATCAAAAAGAAAGATATGTCGTCTTCCTTTAACGCCTCCAACTCTGAATGATCCTTCAGCGATCAGATCACCTAAGGTAGTTAAGTCAGGACCTGTCCATCCATAGAGCTGCGATTGGATTTCTTGAATCCGAACTGCTATTTCATGTTTCCTTTTCATACTATTAATATGATCCGCAACGCTAGTCATCGTTGTTAATGCTAAATTGACTATATGTTTGTGTTCTAACTTGCTCCTTTCGGAAAGTCGCTGGAAGTAAATGTGAAGTTTAAATATTTTCGAATTTGGAGATTTTTGGAATACAAGCAAAGTAACCTCGGATATTATCTACGCGTGTATTATCGTTATAGTTTAGAAAGCTTCATATTCAAATGGATCACTGCATCTTAGTATACTAGTTATTGTACGTTCATGGTAAATACGCAGAAAGGAAATTAAACTTTAAACGATATACGTTACCTGTAGAAGCATGCGATATCTTAAAATTCGTTGAACTGGTTTTAAGAGATATGACCCCAATGGCAAATCGTGGTTCTTTTCCATTTGTACTTGCTTAAAATACTTGGCAGTGTCTTCGTTTCTCATAAGTTCCGTTAAAACTGATATAGTTTTAGGGTAATTTGTACAATAATCAGTGTAAATAGAAAAACCCGTGTTATTAATAAATACTTTGGCGGTTGCTGAGGGATCTAAGTTAGCGTCTCTGAGCTGCTGCAGGAATGATTTGTTGAATTCGTATATTTCTTCTAAATTATTAAATAAACTAGGGATGTGTTCATGTAAACAGCATTCCGGATTTAATCGCCATGGTTCCAGGTAATCCTAAAAAGAATATATAGTTTTAGAAGACAAACGATTATTGCTTAATTTAAGAACAGTACTGTGCTAGTATAGCATTAGTTTAACTGGCAATTTTCAATTAATTTTGTCCCGCTCGATATTATTCTTATTTTTTAAAATAATCCACCTATTGTTGACAACGCTATTTTATTATTGCTATTGTACATAGTTTTCATCGGTATTTATTCATAATGAAAAAATAACCAATTTTCCAAAAGTAGGATGTGCTGTAACACTCATGTCTAACAGCGAAATACCGTGCACCATCGTGTGGTCGTTTTCCATCTACAATCCCACAATCAGGCGACCTCGAAGGCACCAACACCTTATTATATAATCCTCAAACTACAGTAGTAGTATGAGGGTGCGTGCAACACCCGATAGCACTTTCTGTACACAACAAAGTTAAACCCGTGTGGGCGCAAGGACACAGGGGCAGGAAATTGTAGAGTAACAAGCGAGGATAAATTTGAAATGATTTTTACAAGATCCAAACTGGGCCTAAGCATAATAGAGAGTCATGTAATTAACGCTGGATTACAAAACAATAGCAACTGTATTGGACGCAGAAATACAGCAAACAAATGATGGGAAAATATATATTTACTAACACTCATAGCAACTTGAGAAGATACACCGGATGACAATTTTTAAAAACAAAAAACTCCCATATTATTGGTAGTCGTCATCTGCAAGAGCACACTTCCCACCTCCTGAAGGTTTACACGAAAGGCATTTGTTCTTCTGATTACATCCACGTATACCATCCATCGTGAATAATACGGGAATAGTGATACGACCTCGGCTGAATTCTTTAATTGTTCTAAATATGGACGATTTCATGTTTTCTTTTTGAACTCCTCTTTCTTCAAAGCTTTTCGATACGTTTCTTTTCAGCACAGTATCAAAGACTCTCTTATAATAGAAAAGACAATAACAGTTTTTTTTCTATTATTTACGGGGACAATGTACATTCTTAATCTCAGCTTTTTTGTCTTATGTATTTCAGCATCTTTAAGGTTGATAATGGATTAATAGTAGATATATCTCAATGTTTATTTTTCTTTTAACATAGAGAATTTGGGATGTGCCTATTTAAAATTATCTGCTTTTATGTTTTCGAGTTAAATAGGATTATCCAGCAACAAACGTCTTTGTTTACAACAACAAAAAATAATAATAAAAAAGATCTAACTGGTGAATAAAGAAACGTATGATTGTGACTACTTGCTTCGTTTTAGTTGTCTAGGTGAACGAAAGTAGTGCTTTGCTTTAATTTATCGTTTAAGTACCTAATATTCAATGTTTATATGTTTGACTACTAGGACTAATAAAAACAGTTGATACGAACTACATTTACACAGTTTATAAGTTATACAGCGTGTCCACCTAGTGTGTGGGGGGATGATAATTCCATCCCTGAGTAATTTAGAGAAGAAAATTTTCAAAGTAAATATATTTGGAGGAAAGTGCTGCACAACATGAAACTATATTCGAGTGTACAGGATGTTCAGTTTCCGTAGCGCACGATACAAGTTAGTTTTTTTAAATGCATATCCTATATATTATTACGTATTTGGGTGCACTTCAATTCATGTTAACTTTTATCACTATTCCCTATACTCATCTATCTTAACTTGTATGGATGAGAGTATATAATTAAATACATCCTAATCACTGCAAATGTCGAAAGTAAACGCTATATCGACTTCTACAGAAGTGAGCAACCAACATTGCATCGGTTTTCTGCGAAGGTAGCAACTCGACTAAGTGGTATCTCAAATTAAATTGCCATCTTCCACAAAGACATGCTGAAGAGCTGTATAACAGCGAAATGTGTCCATGTATGGTGGTTGATGGCAATTAGTTGTAATTATATTGTTTGTTAATTTTTTGGTGAGATACCATTTAGTCGAGTTGCTACCTTCGCAGAAAACCGATGTAATGTTGGTTACTCACTTGTGTAGAAGTTGATATAGCGTTTGCTTTCGACATTTGCAGTGATTAGGGTGTATTTAATTATATACTCTCATCCATACAAGTTATCATGAACTTCGTATATATACGACTTATCAACTCAAATTGCCATCTTCCACAAAGACATGCTGAAGAGCTGTATAACAGTGAAGCGCATCCATGTATGATGGTTGATGGCAATTAGTTGTAATTTCATTTTAATCCTTTATTGTTTATGTTTATTTCGTGTTTTCTTCCACTGTTGTTGATGATCATTGTTTCCGTCTTTTCAAAATTTATTTCCTTGTTGTATTGGCATACATTGGTATAGTACTTCGTAATATGTTTCTAAATTTTTGTTAAGCGTCTTTTCATCCTTTGCTATAATCACCATATCGTCGGCATAACTCACTTCTGACATTTCTACTTTGTGCATCTTCCAGTATCCAATTTCATATTTATGTGTTTTTTGCTTTATTTCTTTTATTGCTTCGTCCAGTACTAGGGAGAATAATATCGGGCTTAGAATACATCCTAAACTAAAGGTCTAATAAGACCTTTAGTTGTTTCAAACATTTCCGAGGTTTCGTGTTTTATCCTAATGCATTTTTTTTTGTTTGGTACATGCTTTTTATTCCTTTAATTATATATTCCTGTATTACTCATTTTCCAACATGTTCCATATATTGTTTTTATCTATTTTATCGAAGACTTTCTCTAGGTTTATGAAGCAAATGTACGTTTCTCTATTTTCTTTTGAAGCTTTTTCTGTTATTTGTCTTAATATGAATATGACATCCTAAATCCTTCTGTTTGTTCTAGATCCGAATTGTATATCCCCGAGTGTCTCTTCTAGTTTTCGTCTTATTCTTCTTTCTAGGATTGATGCGTACATTTTAGCTGCATTGCTGAGAAGGGTGATTGCTCTGCAGTTTCTTTTTTTTTTCCTGTTTGAACATCTTATTCATAATTTTTTTCATTATTTTTATCGCCAACTTATTAGTGCTCGTATCATTGCGTTTGTTATGTTATAATCTCCGGCCGATTTTCCTAGTATGCATGTCCCAATTACGTCTTCCAAATCCGTTGTTGTTATTTCTTCTGCTTCTTCTACTCCTGGTGTTATACTTGTTTGATCTACGTTCCTCTTTGGTGTTCTTTTATGGTTTCTAGTGTTTTGTATTTTGGTTTCTTCATATTTTTTAAGGCTCCATAGAAAATTTGTTGGCTTTCTGTGAAGTTATTTGTTGTTTTTTCCCAAAATATCTATCACGATTTCTTCTTTTATTTTCTTTACGGTTATCCTTGCATTTTTGTATTTTTCATATTTGGTTTTATCCTTTGTTCGCAGGTATTTCTTTTTATTCTCGTCGTCTGCTTTTTTAGCTTTCTCTGTCCACCAGCAAGTTCTTTTATTGTCCCTGTTAGTTCTTTTTGTGCAGCTTTTTTCTAAAGGTACTCGTTAAAAATAATCATTTTCTTTCGTGCAAACTGTAAGCGATTCCTTGTATGTATTTTATTGAACATTCCGGGAGTAATATTTTGTGTAATGTTCACGTTACACATTGCTTAAGAAGTTTATCCAGAAAATTTTTTCATAAACATTTCTATTTAATTAAACTGCGAAATTTTTTAAACAACTTTACTCCTATTATATTTTTTACAGGTAGAGAAACCTCGTATGTGGTGCTTTAAATAAAAATATTTATTTTATGCTGAACTCTAATCAACATTTGTCTGCTTATTTTCGTTTATTATTTACATATACTTTTTACATATACTCTCTTAGAAGCGTTAGATCCGGTTGGCTGCCTGTGCCTCATGGCGTTTTTCAGGGAACTGTATTGGGTCCAGTTCTATTCAACCTATATACAAATGACATATATAACTTCTGCTCTGATTTATTAATTTTCATGTATGCGGATGACACCACCGTACTCACAACTGGCTCAAGTCTATCTGAGACCGAGGCATTGGCAAATAGTGCCATAAATAGGCTATATGACTGGTTTTGTGCCAATAAGCTAAGCCTTAACGAGGAGAAGACAAGCTCTTTGCTTTTTCACACGCGCCAGCGAACACAAAATATACATGCTTCAGTAACTATTCACGATAAACCCATCTCCCAAAATTTCTCGGAGTACATGTTCAGGATAACTTGCTCTGGAATGTTCATTGTGACCATCTAGTGACAATGTTAAATAGCAAAACGTTTCTGTTTCGCAGCCTGAAGGATCACGTATCATTACATACATTGCTGTCTGTATATTATACTGAAATACAGTCGCGGTTGGGATATGGCATACTCCTCTAGGGATCTTCATCTGCTGTTGCCAAAGTCTTTGTGGCACAGAAGCAACTTGTTAGAATATTGGGCGGGCTAAAACATACAGAATCATGTAAACCTCTCTTTCAAACGTTGCGTGTTCTAACTCTTCCGTCTTTATATATCCTTGAAGCCGTGTCTTACCACCATAATCACAAGGAGAAGTATACCGTTATAAAAGACATACATCCCTATGAAACCCGGCGAAGAAGTGATCTCCATATTTCTAGGTGTACGCTGCATATCACTGATAAAGGATTAACAAGCACTGGGAAAAAACTATACAATAAACTACCTCGCGAAATAAGAGTTAGCGCCAGATTTAAGCAGTCTACTAAGAGGTATTTAATAGAGCAAAGCTACTACAGTGTAGAAGAGTTTCTCAACCCTAGCAACTAATCTATAGGGATAAGCCACCCCATCGGTACGTTTTGTATTTATCCTCATGTTTAGTTTAGTTTAGCATTATTCTTTATTTTGTTTTTGTTTCTTTTACTTTTGTTTGATTGGTTGATCTTTTCTTGTTTTTTTGTTTGTTAGAATTTTTGTATTCGACCATTGATTTTACTATCCTTTCGGATACTTTTAATCAATAAAGTATTATTATTATTATTATTATTATTATTATTATAAATTGCTAGACAATATATGTTGGAAAATGAAAATTATTTCGAGTAGATGTTGAAATTGTATACAAAAAGATGTTTACACATTGATTTTAATGAATATCTTTAGCAAAACAAAAGTGTCTAGTATTTTGTCGCAGCTTTGTTTTTAAACGAAAAATTTATCTGCATAGCTTAATATTTGATTTACTAGAGAACGGCACATTTTGGGTATAGGGAAATATCTATAAAAAACATTCTAAATCAGTTCTTCTATCAGAATCTGAAGAAGTATACAGGGTGTTGCATGAAAAAAAAACAAATAGCATAAAACAAACATGGCAACGATTTCGAGTGTGCTACAAATGATTTTCCGTGTATTGCCTGAAACTCCAAGAAATACTCAATCGAGCATTTCGTAAAAATCTCAAGTTATCTCAATTATCTCAAAAACTTAGATGGGTATAGGGAATATTGAAGAAAGTTGACATTAATTGAAGAGGGGCATCCAAAAATGCAATAATATGCCGGTTGTTCCATTTAAAAGACCAAACTAGTATCGTGCGCTGAGCAAACTGAACATCCTGTATGGTTGAATAGATATTTCTATTTGTGTTGTACAAAACTTGTCTCCGAATATTTATTATTTGAAAACTTTTTCACTAAATTGCTCAGAACAACCATTATCTTTCGCCTATAACACTAGGTGAACACGCTGTATGTAAAAGTGACCCCTTATTTTTACCTGTATAACCTTATGGAGATCTTCTACATATTTTGCTTCCGTATCTATGATTTCGGCTACGACATCATATTCTTTGGGGTTGATTGCAGCAGGTTCCACCGATATTCCACTGTCAGCAGACCCTGAAAATTAAAGAATTGCTCGTGAAATGATAATAACATGCTAGTGTGCTATAACTAGTAATCAGATATTTCCAATTTAGATATTTTCTATTTAACTTCTAATTCCTTTACAACGTGTACTTACGAATCATTATAACGCTACCGTAAGGTATTTGTTAAAGATAGAAGAAATGTGGCCGCCTGTTTATATTCCTACACACATTTGCGCATAGGTAGGTGAAACGTTTTATTACTACATTGCTCACAAGTTCCACGATAATGATTCATATGTTTAATATTTTGGATACGAAACGTTTAAGTGTCAACCCTTATAGAGACAACGCAGAATAATATCGCAGAACAATTATGATTATGAATCAAGAGACGATTGTAGTAGGTACAATGGCATAAAAGTAAACCTGGATCATACGCAGTAAACCCGTATGAAAATGAGCCTTGTTTATATCATCGCATCGTACCTACACAATAAACAATAAGGATTGGTTCTCTTTTGTAAATAGCATAGGAACCATGGCCAAATGAATTCTTGTATTAATTTAAATTATGCAAATGTGAATACGTTAGTTATTTTTTCTTGATTTTGTTCCGCGACAAATTGACGAATCTTATTTAATGGAATCCCTAATAAGAATAATTTTGCACGTAACTGAAATCAATTGTAAATGTACTATCTTTTTCAAACTAAATGCGAATCGAAGCCGCACAAATCTTCGATTATTTATGCAACCGAAGCTTCACGTACTGCATCGTTATCTCTGAAACTAGAAGGCCTCAGCGCTCTTCGATGACGCTACGCTAGATAGGCGATGTATCGCCATGCACGATATTAGCCTAACGGGTAAAGGAATCGTTTTTTAACATTTCTTTTTTAAGCTTTGAAGGGTTTCTGGTTTAAAGTGGATGCCAGTCGTCAACTAAGCCCTTCTCTTTCTTTGAAGTTTTGTTCAATTTCACGACATTTACAGACATGCTATTTAACCAGTTTTTTTAATTCTCTATTATGTGGTGTTTTACCTAATCTATCATTACTTTTCCCAATAATTTTTAAGTAGGGTATTTGTAGAACAAGTTACTATAATTGTTGCAATACGTTTACTGGTGTGAATATGACATTTATATATATATATATCAGTATTCAAATGGTTGTGTTCGGTGATATAACTTAAAATATATTGGACAGTTAGGGAATTGAGTTGGAATAGCATCTTTTTTAAGCCTAGGATTTTTTTTAAGTTACAGTTACAGTTTCACCGGTCCTTGAATCTGTAGCTGTTGAAGAATAAATAATATCTTCTTTTACAAACTGTAACTCACAAACAAAACATAACGGGTGTTTTTTTGCTTAGATAGAACTTACGGAAAAGTTAACTGTCAAACGAGCTGTCATACTGCGTTGACTTTTTAACATTTATGATCAGTATACTCTGGCAAATCATCATGAATAGACACACGCTTGAACAACACTATCAAATTATTCAAATTTATTTTGAAAATAAGTCATCGATTCGCGCAACTTACGGACAACTTCGTGATTTTTATGGCCCACATAATTGTGCAAGTCATCCGTCAACTGCGGATAGATTTCGTACTACATACTCTCTACATTATGCAATAACATCAACCTGAAGGGAACATCGTTGCTGTAAATGAAAGTGTGGAAGAAGATCCCAATTTATCCATTCGTTGTCGGTCACAGTCATTGGGGCTCGAAAATTTTTCGTAAAGATCTTGGTCTACATCCGTATAAGATCCAGCTGGTACAGCAATCAAAACCACTAGACTATCATCTGTGTCGTTCTTTCGTCGATTGGGTTCAAGAGCAGTTGGAAACTGACCCACTATTTTATCGCAAAATTGTGTTCAGCGATGAGGTTCCTCTTTGGCTTAACGGGTTTGTGAATAAACAAAATTGTCGCATATGAAGTGGGACCAATCCACAAGAGACCCTACAAACTCCATTACATCCAGAAAAATGCACTGTTTGGTGTGGTTTACACGCCAGCGGCATTATTGGCTCTTATTTCTTAAAAGATGAGGCCGGAGCTCGCGTTACCGTCAATGGAGATCGTTACCGCACCATGATTAATGATGTTTTGTTTGAAACTGTGGAAGACGAGATATGGTTTCAACAGGATGGCACTACGTGCCATACGGCGACGGCAACCATCGACTTATTGAAATCGAAATTTTACAATAAGTTAATTTTGAGGAGTGGACCTGTCAATTGGTTTCAAAGGTCTTGCGATTTGACACCTGTCGATTTTTTCCTGTGGGGCCACGTGAAAACACTGACATATGTCAATAGACCAGCAACAATTGACGCCTTGGAAGCCAACATTGTTCGTGACATACGGCCAACAGTGCTCGAAAGAGTAACCCAAAATTGGACTTCCAGAAAACGCTTCATCACGAACAGCCGCGGTGGCCATATGTCCGAAATCATTTTCATATGTTAATGCCATGAATAAATCTCTATCATACCAAAAATTTTATTAGATTTTTATTTTTCGTATCATTTTTTATAATTTAACGTTCTATCGGGCTTAAAAAAACAGCCAACGCCACAGTTTTTAGGTTATCCCGTTTTATCATCTCAAAAAAGGTTTTATCGCTTATACAACACTAGAAGAACATTACAGGTATCACCAACAAAGTACGGAAATATCACTACACGGTATTTTTTTAAATAAAACCAATATAATTTGGATAAACCAATTCAAAAGGCAAGAAACGATCTGAACGTGTGAATGCCCAATATATCAATATGGCTGATCGACAACCTACTGCAAAATACGTCACAGCCTGCTGACGTCAAAGCGCTTAGGCCCTGTCATATATCGCAGATAACGACTGCATACCTAAGGATACGTAATTCCGAATTTCTTGTAAATAATTATTAATTGATATTTGAGTGTGTGCTATTATTTCTCACGCTTCGATTCGTATTTAATTTGAAAAAGATGTTACATATTTAATGTATTGGCGGATATTTTTTGTTAATAATACATTATAAGACTAACCAAAAATTATATGAAGATTGCAAAACAAATAATTAACAGAAGTTTTTCAAATATAATACGCCGCAGTTTGTTGTTTGTTACTGTGCTGCCCGAAACTATTAAGGGCAGCACTCCAGGATCGTAGTAAGTATGCACGTACCCACTAGCCGACTGGGCGCTGAAAGGGAACGGGTAACTTTCTGGTGATAACGAGACATTGAATCATCCCAACTCAGGCTCACTATTGTTTGCTGTACGCATTAGCTTTACTTACAACAACGGATCCGACCCTGTTGCGCCGCGGAGAGTTACAACTCTACTTATTAAATAGACTGATGAAATAAACGACCTACACACGCTGCAACTTCGTATTGTATGCAATAGGTAAATAAAAAATAAAAAAACTAAGAAATTCAGAACGCAAACAACAGCAATTCAAGCATTATTTATTGTTCATTTGCTAAAATGTTTATTTTCGTATTTTATGTTTTAAACTCTCATGTACATTATGAATTCTTATCGTTATCGCAAAGCAATTAAAGCAAATTACTCACTATACTGTAAACATTTACATTTTCTAATTGCAAAACTGTATGGGTTACCTTTGTCAGATAAATATTATTTAGGACATAGGTAAATGTTGCGCACTGCGTCCATAAGATAACGCAATACCTGAACAAATAATTTTCATGAGAAATCCTGGAACAAATTGATATTAATCATAAACCTGGATTTTCCGTTTTGTATTGAAAAGTAGAAAATATGAATACCTATTTATAACTTATCCAGAATTATTAGAATCAATTTCATAGCGTTAAAATCCACTATATGTAAGTGACGATTATTGATTCAGCAGGAAATGATAAATATTAGATATAAAGATGCTATTGTTTAAACGGGTATGAAAATGTAAAAAGCAACTCTATAAAAAAGGCAACTGTAATAAAAATATATATATAAATTACCTTTAAAACATCCTAATGGGAAGTTTTATTGGTAGGTATTGCTGACTATTCCCTATATTCACTACGTTGGTTAAATTTTGGTAATTCTTTCAACTGAATATGATTACAGCAGAGTTTGTTGATTTGATATACTATAATTGATACGTAAAAAAACAATAAATTGAATAAAAAGCAGTAACGTACGCAGTTATTTTATTTTTTTAATTGAGTTGTGTATGCAGTATATTTTATTTTGATCTTCAATATGTTTCTAGAGGAGTGGAGAGTAGAAAAACAAAATAAGAAAAAGGAATTAATGCGTACAACTCCCACCCTCAACCGTTATGAAGATGGTTAAGGGTAATTTTCAAGATTTTGCATTCAATAATTTCAAAGTTAATAATAGCATAATATTTCTTACAAGTAGCAAACAACAGTTTAATGAATATTTTCGAAAACCACTGCCCAGCTTCTGCGCATCTTCTACCTCGTTTACACACTGCTTAGGTAGCATGTTGAATTGAACGGTGATTATTTTTTTATACTGCGAGCCCTAATAACTATGTATATGTTGGGACGGTTAATAATTTTTTTCAAAAATTTTTAGGATCTATTTACTTTAAAATATTAATAAAATTGAAAAAAAAACATCTTTTTGAACATCTATTTTGACAATTGTCAACACTTTATTCTTTAATTGTGTTTTCAATTAAAATTTTAAAAATATGCGACTTTCGAAAACAACTAAATGTTGGGATGGTGGAAAAAATTTATGAAGTAGTCATGGAAAACAAACTTGAACACTCACCTATCACCTTTGTCGGTAATCTATTATTAATGGCTACGTGAATAATAGTATTAATAGCGTTAATTTTTTTTTAATTAGTTAGAGGTGTCCTTACTTCACAAAAAAATGCGCGAAATTATTGTGTCCCATCTAAATTAAAAGAAAAGGTACTGGTAGACATAGAATTACAGCCGAATGAAACCAAAGAAACTTGGTCAACATTTGCAACGAAAATCGCTGAACCACTGTACGAGAAATTACGGCCCTTTGAAATCAACGCAATGGTTTTAATGTGTACCGAAAGCTTTTTCGGAAATGTATACATAAAATTGAACTTGGATTTTACAAGATATTTAAAAATATACATATGTACATAAATAAATTACATAAATAACCTATTTAGGCCAAAGAAAAACCTCTATTAACTGCTGTTCAGAAACGAAACCGATTGATTTGGGCAAAATCAAAGATAAATTAGACTCTTGACGATTGGAAGAAAGTCATTTTCTTATAATAATCGAAAACGAGTGATTAGAAATAGACAGAAGGACTGTAAAAGTATCCAAAAGGACATATGATATGGGGTTGTAAGTCTGTCAGTAGTTTGGGCCAATTGAAATTGATTGAGGGTAAGGTGAATGCTGGAAAGTATCAAGAAATTTTGCAGGACAATTTGGTGATAGGATGGCGCCTCGTGTCATACCGCGAGTTCAACCAAAAAATGGTTTGCCGAACAGAATGTAAAGGTTTTGTGCTGCCTCTCAAGTAGCCCGGACTCAAATGTCATCGGAAAGATATGGTACGAAATGAAGTTACCTCAGGAGCAGTCCTCAAAGAACAATTGTGTGGCGAGGAAAGACACAGATTTATTTTTAGTACTGCGCTTCATGTAAATGCCTATTAACATGTAATTTCAAACAATACAGCAAGAAAAATTATTAATGGAATTGACTGGTTCTTTCAAAATATTCGAATCTTTTTGCGGAATCAGCAGAGTTAAGATTAAATTTGTCTTCTTTTTCTTTCTTAAGACCGTGGTAGCATAAGGGTGTTTTTCTCTATTCGGTCCCCTCATGTCCTGTTCTGTTTCTTCCTCTTCAAACCTATCTCTGCTCTCTATTTCTTTTTTCATTATTGGTGCTTGTTCTAATGTCCCTCTAATTTCTTCGTTTGTTAACCTATCGTGTATTGCGACTCCTGCTTTCCTTCTAATGTACTTCATCTCCATGGCATTTACTGGTGATTCATGCTTCTACTGTACCACCCACGTTTCGCACCCATATGATAGTATAATTAATTTATTATACACCCACAGCTTGACTTTCTAGACTATTTCTTTCTTTTCCAAAACTATTTTATTTATACCATGATATATATTCTTTTCTTATTTTACTGTTTATATCAACTTCTATTTTCCATTAGAATATTTCCAAGTATTCAAAACATGTCTCTCATTCCAGCTCGTTTCCATTTATTCTTACACCGCCTTTTTCCTCATTCCGATTTATAACCTTCTGACTTGGTTTTGTCTTTATTGATGCCCATTTACAGCTTGTTTGTCTTTTCTCCACTAAGGGGAGCTAATTTTATTAGAACTAGATGTTCATATGTAATTGTTGTTTGGTTGTTGCTTGCCAGTTTTCTTGTGGTTTTAAGCAATAGGTCCTATATCAATATAAACCGTAGTGGACACAGACTATCTCCTTGTTTGTTGAGATTAAATTAAACATTGCAATTTTAAAATATGATTGCTTTTCAGAATGAAATAATCTACTAACAATTCAAGCCAAATAATTCATATATTTTTTAAATATTTTTTACTTATACCTCATTGCTAAATTCGGATATAGATGTCTGGATGTTGTCGGGTTCGAAAGCTATGTGGCAATTTTTAATGTCCGCATAAAACCATTGGTCACACTGTGGTACATAACTTTTTACTAAAGCCATTACATGTTCACATTTATTCTTTTTGAGTTTCCTTCTTTCTCCATATATATTATTGTCATTATTTGGTAGTGTTATATTTTGTACTTTCCTCTTGTCCTCTATTTCAAAAGTGATAAATATGGTAAATGACACTGCTTCACTGCATTCGAATACTACTTTATCATCTACTTCTTGGTACTTCATGATTCTATATTTTGAAATAGTGTGTTTTATACTCTTTTGAAGAGCTATTCTTAGCTAATCTTAATCTAATTACTAAGACAAGGCTTGATGTGCAATTGGATGATTCATTGTTTACTTATATCGCACACAATCAAACCTATGACTGTACCTGTGACCGAGCGCCACTCCCAGGAGATCGGATGAGTGACAGAGTTAGATAGACTAAAAAGAAAGAGTGGGCAGCATTACGCCTCGCCTTCTAGTATGATTCTCTTTTCTTGTTCTATTGTTCCAACGCTTCTATCATAGAGCAAGAAACTGCAGCCTGGCTCAGGATATCTGTGCTAGATTAATCTAAACTTTTCAGTTGCCGCCAGCGAATATAAAAATTGTACCAGAACATGGTTTTTATTTTGTGAGGCACGAGAATATGCATATATCAGTGACTTCTGGATTTTCATTTTGATGAGATAACTAAGATTGTTCTGGTTCATTTTTCTTTCCGGCGTCTGACAGTACCTCAATACCGTGCAAAAACTGGTTATGTCAAGGATAAGTCCGGTTTATGCACAGTATTAAAAAACACGCAATATGCTCGCAATTATAGAGCTAAATGGTTGGTTGATGCATAGCAAGAACTATAAATGAATGTTTTACAAGAATATAAGCACTAGTCATTTTGTCCAAAAAATTGACTTGACTGGTTTATGCATTGGTCTCCTCAATTGCTGATTCAAGAGCCAAATTAATACAAATCTGAGACATGTTAACACCCGAATCTTGTAAAAAGTATGTCAACACGTATTCGAGCGGTTATTAAGTCAAAAGCAAACATCACGAATTACTAGAGTTATTAGTTATATTAATTTAGTTTTGTGTTCCAACCTTTAGTTGTCAAAATTTGTAGTTCTTTTATCAAAATTTAATTATTTATCGCAGTTTAAAATATTTTGTTTGGATACTTACATGTAACAATCCCTTAATAAACATCTTTCTTCCAACGTATGAGTAGATCTTTTGTCAAACAATCATGTGTTAAGAGCATTAATAGAATTATTACACTGTGTCCCAACACATAGTTGTTAGGACTGGTAGTTTCATCGTTAAAACTGTATATTATTGAAGTTTTGAAAATCTTTTTCTTTCTGTTTTTATAGTCGTGTTTCAGTTTAATATCTTTCCAATTGTTATTTGCTTCCTTCCATACTCTACTTATTACTTATATTAAGAGATAGGCTTGCTTTACTTTTTTCCTCATTTTTACCGTTTATTATCATTGTGGAGTATATTTCGCACATCATTGTAATGATGATATTTATTACCTTTTGATACGATAGCTAAGAGTGCTTTTAAAAAGGTTTTAGCATTCGCATATTTTACGGATTTACTAGCAAAGATTGTATAATCTATTTATATAAATCATTGGCATTCAGTAAATTAGAGTATGGCTACATCATCTGGAGTCCCCAATACAACATTCATGCCGGTAGAATGTAAAGAATACAACGAAAGTTTTTAAGGAATGTAGATTTTACATTCCTAAATATTACTGATTTCAATTATACATATAGCTTACAAACGCATAGTTTATTATCCCCAAAAAATAGAAGAAAGGTAAATAATTTGCTTATATTACACAAAATTGTAAATAACCAGAATGATTATTCGCCGTTTCTTAAAAAGATACAGTTTAATGTACCGCGTGTGGCTCCAGACGTTCAGTTCAGTTTTATAGCAAACGCCAGTGTACGAACATTGGTTTAAATTCTTCATTCTACGAGTCACCCTTCTTTACAATAATGATATCAAGGATATTGATATATTTCATTTAAGTTTAGGGCATTTCAAGCGATCCATTATAATAAATTAATAATAAAAATCTTCTAACAGTGTGATGTACAGAGCTATTAGTAATAATTTTATGTCACACAAAAGTTAAAATTGTAATGTCATTTATGGAAGATGTTTTGGGAAATTCCTGTTAACTTCTTCAAGAATTATAAAAATAAAAATAAAAAAATGCTTCTAGTATATCTGCAAGTTATACTATACGTGAATGATTACCTTGGCTTCCCAATAACTCAGGATCGCTATCTAAACTCTCAGCCGAAGCTTGATAAACCGATCCAGGTTGATGTGTCCCGCTACTACCACTTGATGAACACGAACCCAGACTTGTTAATGACACAGGCCTCGATACTTCAGAAGATGTACTGTTCGTTCCAATGCTACTTTCACTAGGGACCTAAAACAAACATAAGGTGTTTTTAAACACGTCCATGCTTTCAATGTATTTAATATAGCGGGTAACTGAAGGAGCCACGTAAAATAAGAGATAAAAACATGTCTATATTTAGATTTCTTCAGTAACTGTTTAGACTGGCTTTTATAATTCTCTCCCGATAGATTACCGTAGAAAACCATTTTTACATAGAAATGCGTGTTAATAACCATAGGTTGGAATAACATTGAATTGCATTTCTGTTAAACGAACATGTTAGTAATATCAAAATAAAACCCATTATTATATGCGAAGAAATCTAAATATACCATCAAGTGGTGTATTTAAATACCTACTCGGCTAACTAGTTTTGGCAGTTTCCTTATGCGAGGTAAAACCACGTTTAGTCAGAATTAAAGCTGTTAAATGTAAGTAAATTGCTTTTAAGGATATTTATATTAACACCATTGTTCAGCGATCAAAGTATAACCAAAGTATTGTTTATCCATTATCCAAAAAATATATACATGTACATAGCTTATTCACTGAACGGGATCGCACAACGTAGAATAATTATCTGGATTTCTAGGTCGCCTTTACTGTCTCACAGTAGCTTTTAACTTACTTCTTTTTGTTAAATTGGAAACATCATTTCTACTAGAGCCATTGCATGTTTGGTTTAATAATAAAGTCGAAAAAAAGATTACCTCACATCAGCTCAAAAATTTTTTAGGAACTAACATTTTTGGAAAATGCAGGCGCAAGTGCACACTCACAAAAGATATAACATGCCCACCTAGTATGTGGACGAAAGATAATTCATTTCCTAAGTAATTTAGAGAATGTACGAGGGTAAGTCAAAAATTACTTACATTTTTAGTTCTACAACTGTATTAAGCAAAGATAGGTGTACAACAGATACATTATTTTTCGATATAGTCTCAACCTTTAGCAATGCATTTGGTGCAGCGAGCCACAAGCTTCCATATGCCTTCTTGGTAGAAGGTTTTCGGTTGGTCGTGAAGCCACTTTTGCGCCGCATCCCGAACGTCTGTGTCTGAGGCAAATCGACGACCTCTCAAAGCTTCCTCGAGCGGTCCAAAGAGATGAAAGTCTATGGTAACGCGCCTATTTGCTGTAACCATTTCTCGAGCTTGCTGAACGTTGTCGTCGGTGGTCGAGGTTGATGGCCGTCCAGCTCACTCTTTTTGTGTTACGCTCGTGCGGCCACCTTGAAACATTTTGATCCACAAAAAAACGCTTTTACGAGATAAAGCACTGTCCCCGTATTGTGACAAATGTCTCGGGTGAATTTCAGCACCTTTCACATCCTCTGACCACAAAAATCGGATGACTGCTCGTTGTTCCTCTTTGGTGCAAACTAATAACGGAGCTGACATACTTATGCTGTTGTAGCTAGCAGACAATTGACGCGATCGTGATTAAATTCTGCACACGTGACCACAAAGGCGCCAACTCAACGCATGCGCAAGCGGCCGCCACTACGATAACCTTCAAAGCTTGTTATGGCGAAAGTGTAGATAATATTTGACTTACCCTCGTACATAATGGTGGAATGAAAACATAAAAATAGAAGAAGCAAAAAGAAGAAATTATGGAAGGCATATCTGAGTAATAGAAATGATGCTAACTACGAAAAATACAAAAGGGGGGGTAGTAAGGGAAATTCAAACCTCCTATATCGGACCCTAAAAAATCTGAAAAGGAAGAAAAAAACAAAAACAATTGGCATAGAAGATAAAGAGGATCAACTGTTGCTGAAAGATAAACAAATTGTAGGCAGGTGGCAAGAATATCTTATGGAAACATTATTGGGCGACACAATTGGAGTGGAAAGGACCAACAACGACAAAAATGTCAACTTCACTACGGACCAGGCAGATGAAATTTCCCTCGAAGAATTTCAGACATCGGTGAGAAGGCTGAAGAATCGCAAAGCTGCTGGACACGACAACATTAAAGTGGAGCTGATTAAGTACATACCATTTAAAATAATTCAGAAGAACTGGAATCTCGGACGCAGGGAAACCTGTATAAGAAAGGACAGGCATATCACTGCTGGTGGTTGCTAGCAAAGTATATGAAATGACTCTTAGAGGGAAGATTAAGACATGTAATCGAAAGAACACTGGATGATAACCAATGTGGGTTTAGACTGGGAAGAGGCACGACTGATCCCTAGAGAACACAAATTGCTGCAAGCTATAAAATGCATATATAGACATACTCGGAATCAAGTAAGAACACACAACCATACATCTAATGAATTTATCACCAGGGTAGGAGTCAGGCAGGGTGGAGTGTTAAGTCCTTTACATTTTATTGTCCTCATGGATGAAATTGCAAAACAATGTAAAGAAAAAGTGAAGAAAACTATTATTGGTACATATAAATTAGAACAAGTGTTAACATCAGAATTGGCCTATGCTGACGATCTAGTAAATATGGCGAAAACGGAAAAGGACAAATAATTTGGATGTGTGGAATGGATGTTTCGAAAGACTCGAAATGAAAATTAATTGCAAGAAAATGAAACTCCTAGTTATCTCGAAAAGCCAAGATAACATAAATAATAATTTAAATGGAATTAGTATCGAACAAGTAATGGATTTTAAGTATTTAGGTGCAACAATAAACGCGCAGGGCGAGATGGACTCGGAAATAAATAACAGGATAACTAATGCAACAAAATTGCTTTATGCGTTGAATAAAGCATTCATCAGAAAGAAAGCGGTGAGTTTGCGTACAAAACTCAAAATATATAAAACAGTATATCAGCCGGTGCTCTTGTATGGCGGAGAAACGTGGGCTTTAAATGAACGAACCAAAAGTAAAATCCAAGCGAGTGAGATGAGATACTTTCGTGCGGCGGTTGGAGTGACGAGACGGGAGCGCGTGAAAAACAAGGTGACACGCGAACGGTGTGAGGTTGGATCGGGGTTGGAAAGACTAGAAACGAAACAATTGATGTGGTTCGGGCTAGAGCACTGCACGGGCTAGGAAAAGCCCGGCCCGCCCAGGCCTGCGGGCGGGCTCGGGCGGGCCTCGTCTCTTTTCATTGCGGGCCGGGCCTGACGGGCCGAGAAGGTTTTATTAAATACATCGAATGGATATAACGAATGCAGTAAATGCTGTTTAGTTTTTACATTATCGTTTGTATTCACAATTTTAACGTATGCAATGTTATGTTACGTTTTCTTTTGGTTAAATAAAATGTAAAAATATTTAGAAATAGACAGTGCAGATATAATTACGTAAACAGGTTAAAATAATTTAGACAGGCCAAACGGGCCTAAATTTTCTAACGGGCGGGTCGGGCGGGCTTTGTGCCGAGGTAATGAACGCAACGGGCGGGCCGGGCGAGCCCACTCTATACTGTAACGGGCCACGGGCGGGCCTGGCCGTGAAAAACAGGCCCGTGCAGTGCTCTAGTTCGGGCATATAGTGCGAATGTGCGACGATTGAAAGGTGAAGAAGATTTGAAAGATGAGAATCGATCAAAAGCAAAAGAGAGGTAGGCCATCAAGAACCTGAAACAGTGAGGTGGGGAAGGCTTTGGCCAAGAGAGGCACTGATTGGAAGCAAGCAGAAAGACTGGGGCGTGATCGAGGGGCATAGAAACGTTCTTTAGCCAATGCTCGACACCGAAGTAAAAGGCGATAAGTAAGTAAATTATGTGTAGTATACAGGTGTTCAGTCCACTGGCACGACACAGATTGATTTTCTAATGAACATCCTAGTATATATTACATTTGACCCCTTTAATTCAAATCAACTTTCTTCAATGTTCTTTACACCCATCTATATTACTTTTTGAGATAATTGAGATAATTTGAATTTTTTGCGAAATTCCGTTGTTTTTTTAAATGATTTACAAGCTAGAGCGATGGCTTAAATTTTATTCAATTCATTTCTTGGAATTTTTTGGCCAGTATATTGAAATTTTTTTCTATCAACTAACGTCTGCAAGATGGCCGTTGAAATCGTTGCTGTTTGACACATGTTATTTTAATTTTCTTAATGGAATACCCTGCTTATTTTTCCAGAATCTGATACCGAAATTGTTCTAGAATGTTTCTTATAAACATTTTCCTATACCTAAAATGCGTCGTTCTTTAGGAAATTAAATATTAGTTAGTTATTCAGACAGCTTTTTCGTTTAAAAACGTACTGTGGCGAAATATAAACTTCTGTTTCGCAAAAAGATGTTCACTAAAACTAATGTGTAAACATTATCTTTTTTGGTACAATTCCAGCATCTATTCCAGGCAACCATCATTTGCTATACACATCGTCTAGCAAATTAACAAGCACGTGTAAATAATAAACAGCGAAAATAAGCAGACAAATGCCGATTAGACTTCAACATATGTAAAAAGAATCGATTTATTTAAAGTATCGCACATTAAGTATTTTCAGTAATAAGAAATATAATAAAAACATATAGGCGCTTCTTTAAAAATTCCGCAATTTACCTGAATAGAAATGAAAGCTTTTCTAGATGAGTTTCTTAAAGCATTGCATAACATGGACATTGTACAAAATATTACGAGGGTAGGCTGAAAACTAATGCACACATGCTTGCAGAGCGCGAACGAAATGATCTCCAGAAGCGCAACAGGTGGCATGTCGAAGTAACATTCCTCCTCAATACGGATGCGAAGGTTTGAGGTCGTTGCGTTCATCCACTGTATTTCAAGAAGCGGAAGTATGGAAACGTGTTCTAGAGCTATGTCAAGGCGAGTTAAGCAGCGTGCTATTATCGAATTTTCAACTGCTGAAAAAGTGACTCCTACTGAGATTCATCGCTGTGTAAAGGCTGTTTATGGTGACGACGCTGTTCATAGGTCCACTGTAAATCGATGGGTAATAAAATTTCGTGGTTGCGAGCCTGGAAAAGCCATAATTGTTGATAAGACACGCAACGGACATCTCAGTACATAAAGACTCTAAAACACCTCCGACGTCGAGTTTGTCGTTTGAGAGGCAACCTGGCGCTAATAATCTTGCAACATGACAACGCTCGTCTACATACCTCGCTCGCAACTGGAGAGGCTCTGCGAAACCTGCAATTTGAACCGATTCCACACCCTCCTTATTCCTCCGATCTTGCGCCTTGCGATTTTTATTTTTTTCCTCTACTCAAGAGAGACCTCAAAGGTAATCATTACACCTCGGACGATGAGGTGAAGGCAGCTGTCAAGTCCTGGATTCGAGAAAAGTCGGAAGAATTTTTCAGTGGCGGATTGAAAAAACTTGTTACGCATTGGGAGAAATGTGTTAGCCTTAACGGTGACTTGAAAAATAAATATATGATTTTGATACTGAAGAATTTTACTTTAATGTACTTTTTGCCCGATCTTGCTATTTGTTTTTGTTCGCGCTCTACAAGCATGTGTGCATTAGTTTTCAGCCTACCCTCGTACTTCCGAAATGTTAGTAAATATTCAACGAAATGCAAGGAATCGCAATACAGTTTGTATGAAGGAAAATGGTGCTCACTTTGAATAGATGTTGAAATTATATGCATAAATTAAATTTTACAGCTTCATTACCTTTAGAGAAACAAAAACTTACAGTATTTCGTCACAACACTCTATGAATGTTAACAAAACACTTACCTGCATAATTAATTTACTAAAGAACGACACATTTTAGGTATAGGGACACGTTTACAAAAAAAAGTTCTAGAACAGTTTCTTTATCAGATTTTGGGAAAATAGACGAGGTCTTCTATCAAACAAAAAAAGGAATGAATCAAACACGGCAACGATTTCGTATGTATTGCCGAAAACTCCAAAAAATGCGCAACTGAAAGAAACAACAGAAATTCGTAAAAATCTCAAATTATCTCAAGAACTAAGATAGATGAGGAGAGGTATCCAAAAATTTAATAATATACAGGATGTTCCATTAAAAAAATTAAACCTGCATCGTGCTTAGCGTAAACTGAACATCTGGTATACTTGGGCATAACTTTATGTTGTGTAGAACTCGTCTCCGAATAATTTTCAATTCAACACTTTTGTTCAGGATATGAATTGTCTCCTGCCCACGTACTAGGTGGATACGCTGTATATGTACTTTTGAATTGTAACATACATGGTTAATATAAAAACACTCATATTTATCAGCATATCGGCTGTAGGTCAACTTTTAGGAATTAATTATTTTCTAATTGTCTAAGTCCGCTCCTACCAAGCTTTGCGTTACATCAGCATATAATGACGTCAAAGTAAGTATTTTTACAGCATTAAAATGCCCTTTATATGATTCACCGTACTTCAATCTCCGCAAAGATCTGATTACTTTCTTTTGTAGGATGAACACCTGCTCTGCTTCGGTTTCCAGTCCCCAAAGCAGCATACCAATATTAAGATGAGAGTGGAATAACGAGAAGTACGTTACTTTAGCTGCCTCGTAAATCCCTATTTGTTTTACTCTTTTTATTGCATATGTGTTATTACCTTATTTGTTGCAGAAGATATATGTTGTGACGATCGTAGGTTCGAGTCATGTCCTTGTGAAAACGCATATGAAGACAAACTTTGATTATCTATGGTTGGCAGCAGTCTTTGCGTTTTCTATCTTTGTAATTTCAGCAGATTTTCTCATGAACACGTGCCTGCTGTTGGCTCGCAAAATTACTGGAGTAGAGCCCGTGTAAAATCTCATGGGACCAGCGCAGAGATGCATTTTTACTAGAGAAAAGGTACATCGATACGATTGAGTTGGACCTGAGAGAGATAACAAGCAAATTATGACATTCACCGCGCAGCTTGGTCCCATGGGATTTTGTTCAGACTCTATCATCAGCATAGAGGCATATTTCGATCTTGTCGATGTTCGATGGAAGATCGTTTGTATCAAGTACGAATAGGAGCGGACCTAAAAATGGATCCTTGAGCTACGGGTACAATCTTATGGGTTTTACCGCATTTTCTCGAATATCGCAGTGTGTACCTACTTCATCTTTTCTAGTAGGATCATGCGATCTATTGAATCGAATGCCTTACTAAGATCCAACTAATTAATTTACATACATGTTTACGTCAAACTAGAGGAGCATTTTATAAGATTACAAAATAAACAGTTGAAATTACAAATAGATTACTTAAACGTTATAACTATGCAGTAAATGGCGTGATTTAGGTTGCGTTCACGTAGGGTAGCGCAAAATTAGTGTAAGAATTTGACAATTGAGACCAATAGTTTGCTTTGTCATAACCTAACCTAAATTTATCTGTTGCTATTAACAATTGCTTTTGTAATGCACGGAATCACACAGAAACGTTATATATTAGCAGTTTCTGCAATAATCATGACATGCAATTCAAAAACAAACGCAGAAAATAATGTTAAAGTTTGATGTGTGTATAGTCTCACCTTGCACTAATTTCGCGTTACCCTATGTGAACGCTACTCTCTTCACATAATTAGCGGTATATCATATCTATATGCATGAACCAGTAAATTTTAATGGAAAATAGTGTTAATATAATTTTTGCGTTTGTACCTGTTTGTGTCAATAGAATACTTTCGCTTCA
This sequence comes from Dynastes maya, assembly GCA_029619315.2. Classification (NCBI taxonomy): domain Eukaryota; kingdom Metazoa; phylum Arthropoda; class Insecta; order Coleoptera; family Scarabaeidae; genus Dynastes; species Dynastes maya. Next base: position 12,272,992 of record JAROYE020000005.1, on the reverse strand, counting down.
AAGCAGATCTGTTAAATTATATACACTGCGAGACACTTGATTGAGCGCAAGATGCATAAATATATTAGAAATTCAATTATTTTGAGAATTCATTAATTATTTGTTGTATTTCATAGAAACAAGCAAGTATACGACAGGAATAAATAACGGATACGGATAACCGCAATAAAATTTTATTACAGTTTAAACAGCTGCGACATTTAATTGAACGCACCAGTCTGGCATTAGTTTTGCTTTAGTATTGTTCGAGGTAGAACCGAAATTACTTCGTTATTTTTATCTGTAAGTGTTTTATAGACAGTGTTGACATTTGCTTTTAAGTTGTGGGATCATGGGGGGTGGAAAAACACTCACAAATTCAGAAAAGGCGCAAATTAATATTTTACGCGAAGAAAACTATTCAATTCGTGAAATAGCAAGACGATTGAGACGGAGTGATCGTGTCATTCGTAATTATCTCCGAGACGGAGAAAATTACGGTAAAAAACGTAAAGGAAGAGTTGCCACAGCAACTACCGTGCGTGAAAAACGCCAAATTTTACGAGTAGCTTCGAATTCAGCGGCATCAGCACGTGAAATTAGGGATGCTGTAGGCACGTCGGCATCTGTAAGAACAGTGCAATGAATTCTGAAAAGGGCACTAAACATTGTTCGGCGAAAACTAAAGAAAAAACCTGTTTTAACAGAACTGGGCGACTGAACTTCTCCAGGACGCATGAGACATGGCAAAAAGTGATTTTTATCGACGAAAAGCGCTTTTGTCTTGATGGGCCAGATGGTAATCGGTATTATTAGCATGATTTGAGGAAAGAAGAAAAAATTATTTGTAGAAGACGTCAAGGCGGTGGAGGTGTTATGGTATGGGGTGCAATTTTCTTACGCTGGGAAAATAGATATATCTAGTTGCTAGAAAGTACTTGGAGTTACTTCAAAATGAACGAATAAAAATCGAAGAGAAAATAGGAACCCAAAATTACATTTTCCAGCAGGACAATGCGCCAGCGCATAGCGCCCATATTGTAAAACACTGGTTTACCGATATAGGGATGACTTTGATGCCATGGCTAGCGTTATCTCCAGATTTAAACATTATAGAAAACGTGTGGGGATATTTATCATGTAAAATCTACGGCAGCGGAAGTCAGTTTGGGAATCAGGACCAACTAAAATCAGCAATTTTGAAAGCTTGGAACGAATTTAACGAAATACCACCGGATTATCTACAAAATGTATACAATTCCTTATCCAATAGATTGTTTGAGGTAATAAATAACAATGGTAGCCATACCTATTATTAAGTAATTTTTTATAGTAAGTTTGAAATGTTTTATTATCCTGCGTTCAATCAAGTATCGCACTAATTTTGGAGAAAGGCAATTTGTTACTCCTTTATTTCCGTAAGTTATTACGAATATTTTATTGAAATTACGATAAATAATAAACAACAAGTACAAAAAAATGAACTAGTTCTTATTATTTTTAAAGTTATAAGTATTGCGTTCAATTAAGTGTCGCGGAGTGTATGTAATGTACCAGTAATAACTACTGAGCTGAAATCTGTAAAAGGAGTATATCCATGAAGTAACATATATTTCAACATTTAAAGTATGTTGATTTGAAAATTAGTTTATATGATCCTTATACGGTTTGCTAGAGTAAAAAATAGTGCAGTTATTTTAGCTTTTCTTATAAATAGATGCGTGTTACAATGTGTATAGCTGTAACTAAATCTAACAATCTAATCAAACTATTACCAGGCTTTGCCTACTGGAGCATAAAATAAATTCTAACCAAATTGTTATGCTTCAATAAATAAAGTCAACTAGCATTATTAGATTGGTAAATTTACACAGTTACGTGCAAAACTATGAATAGATATATTGATATGGATGAGAAGCTTCAGTCTACTTAATATAACAACAAAGCTCAGAGAGACTTACTTTTATGGACAAAACCTTTGTAAGTTACAATGTTATGATGATTTTTATTAAAATACAAAAAAAATATAAAATAAACAGAAAGATATGGGAATCCAAAATATTTACAGGGTGAGATAAAAGTCGTTTTGTCTAGAATTTGTTAACATTTGTGTTTTTTAACGGTAACTGTTGAATATTTAATTCTGTTTTTAATTCAGTTATTAAGCATCGTTCATTCAGTCATGTCGAAAATGAATCGTAAGTTAACCAAGGATAAATGGGTTTTGGTGTTGCAATATTAGTGGAAACACACGAAGAAACGCATAATCCGATTATTTCAAAGATGGACTAACCCAACACTTCAAGATAAACAAACCTCAGAAATGTACTTTAAAAATAAGATTATTAAAATTATAATATACATTTTATTAAATAAAGATAATAATAACATACTGAACATTAACAAATATAAGAAATATCCTCATATGTACACAATAATGATATCTTTATTTTAAATAAATTCATGTAAATTGTTATGGCAAAAATGCAGCCGACACAGAAAAAGTTTCTTGAAAAGAATGCACTCTGGTTAGAGGTATCGAGAAAACGGAGACCCTACGTTAAAAATGAAAAGTCCAGCAAGTTCAGGTCGCTCTAGAAAGCCATTAATGGAAAGCAGTGAACGCTTCAAAAGAAAGGAAGTTGTAGAATTCCTAACTAAGTACGAGGAACAACAAAAAAAGGTGCAGAAAGTGCACTGAAACAGCGGAATGGACGATGCTGTTGTATTGTTAAAAGCGAGTACTCAAACACCTCCAACAAGAGCAAGTAAAGTTCTTGATGTGTGGAAACAGCCATCGCCGAAACCGTGTAGTTCAGATTAAGCACTGCCATTAATTGTGGTAAGCAACTTAACTCAAAATCAATGCATGAATATCCGTTTGCAAGCGAAATGCAGAAGCATCGACATATGTATACCCTCCCTATCCTCGAATTTTATCTGCTATAAAGATGTGTTATCCACTTCCCTTCAGTATCTTTGCTTTTACTATCGCCGAATCTATAATCGAAGTATATTAGTCTTTTTTAAACCATACCACTTAGCAAATAATTTGGTCTGTAAAGGTTATTTTAACTGCCTTTTCTTCAGAGGAATTGAAACATCTGACCATGTTAACAAAATGGAGTTTTGATGAGGCACAGTGAATACAAGCAAATTATGTCGGAAAATTTTCAGGACACAAGTATTTTTGTTACATCTCTTGTGCCTACCCATATGATATGCAGAAGTGGGAAAAATATGGCAAAATCCTAGATCTTCAAGCACAAGATACCGCCGATGAGAATCCAGTTGAAGAGAGACACCCCGAAACTATCCAGGTTAGAACATGCATATTATGCAGACCAAATTTTGAATTAGCATACTTACCTGTTATACTTTTAATTATTTTTTTTTGGGAAATAATAATAATATAATAATTCATGCCTTCACATCCCCTACCGGCTTTTGCCATTTACAGGGGGCATCGGTCGGCCATGAATTATTATTACGCCTGCGCCCGTAGAGCGTGTCAAGATGTTCATCCTCAGCATTCGTCAAATTTGAAGTAAGGAAAACTACGGAAAACCTTGTCCTGAGAGAGAGTTGTGTGCTCGGGGTTCGAACCCGGTACCTCAGTCCCTCGACAATATTTTCTAAATTATTTTATTAATTGATTCTTATGTCACCCCTATATATTTTTGGTTTCATATTTTCTATTTTTTTTACTAATTAATAATTACATTACATCTGTTGACAGTAAACGCTACAAAAAATCTCAAAGAACTTCATACATACGACTAATTAATGCAATCACAGTGTTAAAAAGTATTAAATATGTCTATTTATAATTTTGGTCGTTTTTATTTTATTTTAAACCAATGTGAAGCTGTGTACCTGTTTGTAACTACATAATCTGTTTTAAAAAATAGACATTTAGACGATCAATAAATAATGATACTCCAAAAAACTGATACGTATTATACAATGATTCACTATTAATGAAATTGCCTTAGTGTTTTTACGAAACAACTTTATGGTTTGTTAAAGTCGTTGAAATACCGTGCACCTGCAAAAGCGCCTATCCGGTATAGATTTTACGTTATTATGCACTCAAAATAGAATTACAGCTGTGCGGTTAGCGGATTTGCTTAAGCACTCCAGAGCGCAGGCACTTTAGAGTAATTCACCAATAATTTTAGATATTTACCGGGAAAGCAAGAAAATTACGTTGATTTATTAATCTTTTAACTATTTTAAACGTAATCCTTAGTATAGAAAAAAAAAATGGAAAAACCAGGAGCAGAGTTATGTGGTGCATTATCCTCTCTATCTACAGCTAGATTACATTTGTTTCAAACATGTAAAATAAGCTGAACCCAAAGAAATTAGAAGTTGCTGCTTCCAAAAGAATTATTGAAACAGTAATCATAAGAAAGTGTTCTGGATTTACTCCGAACTACGCACGCACTTCCAGATTTTAAAGTTTTACTTTTGTGACAAAATAATGCCTTTAAATGCTGCATATTCTCTATTTATGAAGTTGCCTTTTGAAACATTCTTGATCAATTATTAGTTGAATATAACAGTAAAATATGAATATTTGCTTGGAAATTAATTACTAGACAAACTTGGTATTTGATATAGGACCAATGATCACCATAACAGGTGTAATTAATGTTAATTTTATATTAATTGATTTAAAAGACTAATTTCAGAGATACATGAATCCACAAAAGAATCTATGAAAAAAAAATCTTGAGCTTGCATTTCCATAACACCTTTCCTAATGAAAATAGTAACTTTCATATTTTGATGAATGTTTTACAGCAACACATTAGATATTGTTACTATTATTAGTACCGCTTGCAAATGTTGTTGAACCTATAATAGAGATTAGAATAATAATGTAGTGTGAATCATATTAGAATACAGCTTCAATACATACATATGTATGTTAAAAACATACATGCTTTTATTTCAACTGTAAAAGTTTATTAAAACGAAAATAGTTCGTGCAAAATTTCCCATTACAAGAAGCACATTTGATTTAACAAATTTAAATATATTGTAATGTTATAACAACAGATAAATTGTTTACCCATTAAAAAAAATAATTGTCGCGGTCGGTGAATCCAGGTGCGTCCCCTAGACTCTCCTCCGGCAGTTTAAAAGGATTATAAATTGCAAATAACGATTAATAAAAATTAAATTGAAAGAATAAAAACCGCAAACTTTGACGTTAACCGCGCGCTCCCTGGTAATGGGTCACATTAGACAAGCCCCGCGAACTTTTGAATATTCAAACTTGTGCACTACAACACCCGAATTTGTTTAGAAAATTAAACTCAAATTAAACTCACAAAGCCGACTGGAACGTCCCTTTGCTCCTTTGTTACCGATAACATTTGTCAAAAAGCACGGCCAATTGTGATACACGTTTCATAATGGACAGTATTGTCTTACAAATACATTTTCAATCGAGTAAAATTTATTCTATCTAAAAATACCATATTACAACCTGTAATATATCATAGAAGTTCGCGATTTAATAACTATTTGATGTTAGCGAATACCGGCAACCGTTCAATGTAATCATCAGAAAATGCTTGCAAAGACACAATAGAAATTATTCTGTACATATTTGTAGGAAAATGTTACATTATAGACGAACTTTTACGATGTGAAGAAAATAGAGCGAAGACGAGTTATTTAGCTGTTCCCCGGGGATTATTGTTGGTTGGAGGTAGAATTACCTAATAAAATGCAAAAGGGAAGGGGAAGGGGGCAGGAAGCTACATAAGCTGCTGAAGAATTGAAAATGAGCCAGAACAAGGATCACTCGGACTGCACTTGACTGTACGTCACTCCACATGGCGCTACCTTCGATGTTGAATCATTAGCATAGTATACAATATTTATATGGGCATTTGCTTTATAGTTAATCCGTCACGCTTGAAAGAACAAAAAAAAATCAACTTTGGCATTAATAAGCTACGATTCCCAGTTTCAATGAACGAGCAAGTCATTCGAAATAAATAACTAATACAAAAATTCACAATGCCTTTTAGAATTTAAAAAAAGCTCAAATTCAATGAATCATTAGTTTAAATAATCCTTCTCTTTGATGATTCTCTCACATTTAGATAAGAAAAGTGCGGCGTGTCACAGTCTCGCAGTGCAACATTCAACTATAGCGTTCGGGTCGTTTCCGACCGACCGGTATACTTACTTCATTTTCAGTAAGTTATTCGTTAACTCACACAGTATTTTCTTTTTTAAAGCTTGAGATATCATCCAAAGTTTAACAATGCAAGCAATCTTTCCTTCGATAGCTTGACAATAAAATATTGATAAATCGGAATGATTCTTTATATTGATCAGTTTAATCACATTTTATCAATGATTATTGACAATAAAATTAATTGTATAAAGTGGGCTTACGTTATCTATTAAATTAATTAGAAGAAGATTATTATTAGAATTTTACTAAGAATTGGAATAGCATATGTGCTATTAAGTCTATCACACATATAGTACGCATGATGATTCCACTGCAAATGCTGCGCGAAGTTTCCATATATTCACTTATTTTTTTACTCAACACCGTTTTAGCTGGATTTGTAGCTACAATTCAGTGTTCAGTGAGGTCCTAAACTATCATGCAATCGAGCTGCCAATAACACCAAACGTTAGTTCACAAAAATAGAAATCAGTCTGTTTTTTTTTTTTCTAAAGACGCTAGCTTCTGTAACTTTAGGACCTAGGAAAATTCCGACCGGATAACAGTAGATTAGTGTCTCTTGCGAAGTTAACGACATTTCATCCCGTTCATTGTCATACATAGCATTTTGGAAGATTTCATTCATAAACAATCCTCAAGAGAAATAAGAAGCTTTCATACAATACCTAACTAGCTTTATGAGTCACAATATCAGTATGTGGGATTGTCCTGCTGTATTTTTTTGAGGCTGGAAGAGACCGGGAAGTTTACCGATACTGGTGAGTGATACATGATAAGGATTATACTAGAGCTAAAGAATTTTGATGAATACAACAGAGACTGTTAGTTTCAGCAGTATGTGATCACTGGATATATTGCCAGTTTCCATATCAATGGAAATCATTAGAGGGATTTGTTTTCCAGATTATCGGTAAGAATCCTGGATTCTATCCATTTCGATGTTTACCTATGGGGTTACCTCAAATCGAAAGTGTATGGCGCGATCTTCCACAGTTCAATCTCCAAACTTTATAGATTCATAGTACAAATGTCTCAATAACATAAATTCATAACAAAATTAGTACGAAACACAAATAAGCTAAGTTACTATAGTAACAGAAGTATAAAGTTTGTCTCTTGTTGTTCTATCTAGAGTAAGTATTTAGCTTTATGAGATTAATGTTACTGCAATTTTTTATGATTTTATTATTGTTTGCATAATGTGTGTATATGCATTTTATACTTTTCCTTACATAGTTTTAAAAATTTTAAATTTAAATAGAAAATAACTTACGTGCAAGTACTTTCCCATATTTTTCCTACCGACTGGCGTTCTTGAAGCGATACCCGACGGTAATGTTTGATTGTAGTTACCCAAAGGTTTAGATACAAATGTCATGTTAACGCACTCGTCTTTATCGTTTGCAATTTCACAATTACCGGTGTCACCCTTGCTCGGCGTATAATCACTGTCACTAAGTAAAGTATCCGACAAATTGAATGAATCAAATATAACCTGTTCAACAGGGTCCGTCGTACTCAAACTCTTACTTTCGTTCGCATTAGCGTTTAAAAATAAACTATTCCTTAATTTTTTGTCTGCACTGACTGCATTTGGAATTACGAGTTCAGTATCGGGTAGGTTGGAAAGCATTTTTTGCACGTTCGGTGAAATTAGGTCCAGGCTTTCTTCGCTCTTGTACAACGTTCCCTCAGGTGAAAATCGACCAGTTGTGCGTCCGCGTTTCATCAACACCTTCCTTACGGGTTTATTTTCGGCTTGAATTGGCGGAGAAGTTTTGCCGCTGTCGAGATCTGATATGTTAGATAAAATTTTCTGTACATTTAGCGAAAGGTTTGCGAAATTATTGGCTTTTTCTATTATTTGCGGTAATGTATTGATGCTGTCACAACCGTATTTTTGTCTCACCCTCGCATCATCAAATATACGATTAATATCACTTAAGATACCTGGCATCAACTCTGTTGACGGCCCTAAAACAAAAGAAGAAAGAGCTTTATTTACTGTTGTTAATTGTACTGTTTACAAAATGCAAATCCAGATATAATAATAATAATAAGAAGAAGAAGTTTATTGATCCAAAAAAAAAGCAAAAGAAATAATACAATAAAAAAAAAGATAAACGTAATACATAAGGATCAAATTGAGAGAATATCAGTTTTCAGCATAATGCTGTTGACTGGTTTTCAATTCTCACCAAAATAAACTAAAACTACGTGAAAAAAAAGAATTGAAAAAACATATCTTACAGTTAGTCACAAAAAATAATAATAAAATAAAAATAATACATTATCACATAAATTGAATGTCCGGATCACACAAGACTTAGTTCTGCTGCCGCAAGAGAATTATTTTCATTTTCTTCTTAAAACTAAGAAAAGACAGTTGCCGGAGTTCCAACGGTATCGCATTATAGACGTTGACTATGTTATACGAAAAACATCTTCTATAAAGTTCTAATTTGAATTTTTTACGCAAATGCAGTGTTTATATCGTACATTAATGTTGTGAACATCGGTTCTGTACGAAATCTTATTGTACAAATACGGTGATGTCCTTTCCAAAATGATCTTGTGGAACAACACTGACTCATGCAACTTTCTTCGCGAATCCATGTTTAGCCAGCCAGACCAAGGCAGTGCAGTAGATATATGTTGATGCTTTCTTATATTGTAAACAAATCTCAAACAAGCGTTCTGAATTAACTGCAAGCGACGGCGGGATGCCAAGTCTAGACAAGGTCCATATACGACGTTACAGTAATCCGCACGCGAAAGTACTAAGACATCACATAACGCCGCTCTTAATTTTGTATTAAAATAGTGTATGTTAGTGTATAGCATTTTAAGGGTGATATAGAATTTTTTAATGATACCCGACACATGTTCTTGAAACCGCAGATCACTGTCCATTTGCAAACCCAACACCCCGACCGCCGCCCGCAAAGGAATATCTTCTCCTCTCACTCTAATAGCAACTGTGCCGGCCACAAGTGTATGAGCTCTTTTTGCAAAAACTATCGCTGCAGATTTGGATGGATTTATCTTGAGGCAATGCTGTTCAGCTATGGCAACAATTCTCTCCAGGTCAGCCTCCATAGACTCCAACGCTTTCCGCAAATCTCCAGTATCGCATATTAGATGTACTAATGTATTATCAGCATAACAGAACTTCAAGTGGTCACCAAGACAGCAACTGTATATAATATATAATAACGGCCCCAACACCGATCCCTGCGGCACACCAGATTTAACAAATAATTCATTTGCAACAGAACTATTCACAGACACCACCTTCCTTCTCTGAGAAACCAACATAATGCAGTATACAAATCAACAAGTCGTGATCAATGGTATCAAATGCCTTCGTGAAATCTAAAGACACCGCTATAACCATCTTACCGTCATTCAAGGCCGATATAATGCCATCGGATACATGAAGCAAAGCGGTTACGCAGCTATGGCCACATCTAAATTCTGATTGTGTCTCAGGTACAATATCATTTGCCGCCAAATGCTCCCTAACCTGAAAAGCAACTACTTTTTCTAATATTTTAGATAAACATGGCAATATGCTAACGGGTCTCAGATCTTGAAATTGTGTCGGCGAAGTCTTTTTAGGCAACGGCACGACCTTGGAAAGCTTCCAGTTATCTAGGAAAGATGACTCCCGTAAGCACGCATTTATCAAATGGGTAAGAGACGCCAAGATCACTGGGCAACACAATTTAATTAATTTAATACTTAGGCCATCCAGATCGATAGCATTAGGCTTAATACTATTTATGATCCCTGCCACTTCCCCTTCACTCAAAGTGGGCTTCCTGCCATTAAATTATGATTACCAGGTGTCATGGTATTACGAATACCGACAACAGACGCGACAAAATAGCTATTAATCGCATTGACATCCGACAAATGATCGGAAATCTTATTATATTTATTTTTCCCCACATTTAATGCGCGCAATTCAGACCAAAGCTCTTTTGAGTTCCGGTTTTGAAATTTAAAATCTATATACGCCTTTTTTTCTCTTCGAATTGCACTAGTTGTATAATTTCTAAGTTGTTCGTAATAATCCCAGTGACTCCGTTCCCCACTAATTTTAGCTCTTTTGAAAGCCTTGTCCCGCATTGACATCATTAATTTAATGATATCTGTAATGTAAGGTAATTTGGGTTTATGTTGGTTAACCTTTACTAAGGGAGCATGTATATCAAAAACAAAAATCACCGATTCAACTAGAAATTTCAATTTATCGTTGGCATTTTACAGATCATAAATAATATACCACGGAAGATTTACAACATCAGAATAAAAACGTTCGTAATTAAAATCCCGGAAACGTCTGAAAACATATATATCAGCAGTTCGAGATCAGCACACCAAACAGTGATCAGTAGAGCAACGCAAACTGCGCCGAAAGCCAGTGGCTGACGCATAAAAGTTTACACAAAATAAACACGGCCGGGACAATTCGGTATAAACGTCAGTATAACTGCGACTCGGAAGCCGATCTGTTGTGTATGCATCTACGCTGTCGTATACTATATCGTAGTTCTACGTTTGTTTTGAAAATGTTTCCTAGGTCGCGAAAACGACCAAAGTTGGACACAATAAGAGAATTTATTGCAGAAATGCCTGATTTAAAGTGTGATGGCGCTAAAATTGAATGTGTAGTGTGTAAAATAGATTTAATGTGTTGGTCGAAAAGTGATTGTCTACGGCACGTAAATAGTGCAGGGCATGTTTAAAAAAAAATTCCGCACAAGATTATGACAAATTTAAATTTAATTTATGTGTTTATTGCATGTAATTTACCATTTCATTTACTAAGGAAGAAAGCATACGTCTCGTTTTGGAATGAATATTCGGAGTTTAAGTTACCAAGTGAGAGAACATTACAGAGATAGAGTTGTGCCGTCTGCTCATGAGCATGTCGAGAAAAGAATTAAATCGGAGTTGCAAGATAAAAAACTGTGGTTATGTGTGGACGAAAAACAGATCGTAAAAACATTCTGTGGTTAATGTAATGGTACGCACAATGGAACCACATCGACCGTCACCCTCAATTTTACTAACTTCCAGACGAATACAACAATGCACTGCCGAAGTAATTTCAATGTTGGTGTTAAATACATTGGAAAAGTTTGAACTTTCAACAAATCAACTGTTGATGTTTATGAGTGATGGTGCCGCAAACAGGCTTGCTGTAGGTCGATCTCTTAAAAAACATTGTGCTAACTTGTTGCATATTACATGTAAAATTCATACTCTCAGTCTCGTAGCAGATAGTATCAGAAAATGTTATCCCGAGCTAGACGCTCTAATAGCACATACAAAAGCTGTGTTTGTAAAATCCCTAAAACGTATTCGGGAATTTCATAGACTATGCCCCGGTATTCCTGAACCATATTCTTACTCGTTGGGTAATATGGTTAGAGGCTGCATTTTATTATCTTAAATATTTTGAGAATATAAAGAACGTGATTTTAGAATTCAACCCAAAGGAAGCTGCGGCTGTCAAGGTAAGCCGCTTGAAATTTCAGGATAGTCAAGTTAAAACAGATTTGGAAATTATTCAGAACAGCTATGCGCGATAGAAGACGCAAGAAATATTTGTGTTTTAGAAAGGTTTGAAAGTGTTTTAGATAAAGACTCTGATTTTGGCACATTAAGACAAATTTGTGAAGGTGCGTCAACAGAGCCGTTAAGTTATTTGAAAGGTTATTTTACTTACGCAAATATAACGTCACTAGATGTAGAACGTTCGTTTTCGGCATAGAAAAACACTTTTTCTTCACGTCGCACTCACTTTGCCGAAACAACTTTGGAAACATATCTAATGTTACAAATATTAAATAGACGTTATCCACTTTGTGATTTCACGGAGGACTCTTAATTTATTTTGTGTAAACTTTTATGCGTCCGCCACTGGCTTTTAGCGCAGTTGTGTTGCTCTAGTGATCAGATAAGTTATGCACGTTCTCTGTTTCAATAGACTTAATTGACAAGGAATCTGTTATTAGTACCTAATCCAATAATGAAGCTGTAGTTGGGGTAATCCGGGTTGGCCTGTCTACAATCTGCTTAATATCAACCGAGTCAAGCAAATCATAAAGGCGGTCGACATTTTTGTTGATGATGTCAAACATAATATTAAAATCGCCTGCACAAATAAGATCATCATATTGAGGCAAATACTGGGAAATAAACCGTTCAAACAATTCGCATGAAGCGAAAAGTTTGTATTTTTAGAGGTGGAAGGTAAAACAACTCTGATATATTGCACTTAAGACAAATTTGATAAGATACTCAACAAGCCGGATTCACTTACCTCTGAAAATACTGCATTTGCCCTTATATTGCTTTTAATGTAAACACCAGCACCACCGCCCCTGCCTCTTCTCGCGATGTGAAAGAATTTGTAACCATCAACGTCAACCAGCTGTAACATGCAGTCCTGCAACCATGTTTCGGTTACACATAATATGTATATCGTATTCATTGTCCAATAACTGATCGTGAAAAGCAGCAAAATCAGCCAAGAGCGACCGAACATTCAAATGAGCAACTCTCATTACAGTAATGACAAAAAATAAATAAGTAAGAGAAAGAAATAATGATAATTCTAAGATAAAAATAGATAATTTAATAATACGTGTATAAATACTAAATAATTACAAAGCAATAGCTTATGTGTAAACTATGCTAAGAAAGTTTGTGACTGCGATAATTTTGCAACGCAAGTACTCCGCGCTGAAGAAAACACAAAAAGAAAAACAATCGTTCTGACAAAACAAAAAACGAGCAATTGTGTACTATTGCATATATAATGTAAAAAGTAACGTGTTAATTAATTTTGGAAAATTCATCTTTGGTTCGTATTTTGTAAATATTGGTACTTTAACATTTATATCACCGTTTACAAGTTCTATTTTTACTAAATTTCTCTTGAGTGACAAATAATTTCGTTCCTTTCAGTTTTTTCTTAGATTTTAAAATACTCTCCTTATGGTAATAACTAGCTAGTTTGATTATTATCGGATGCAGTGATGACTTCCCTGAATTTCCTTTTCCTAATCGATCACAATGGTATTTCAGTTGTTTCAGATGTTTCAGTTGTTATTGATATTTCAGTTGTATTCTGTAAAGTTTGCATTCCGAAAATTCAAGTACAGGGTTTCTCGTTTTCCGAAATGTTGATAATTTTTAATTTCTCCAATCTTCAAAATTTTCTAAAAAATAATTTAGCGAGTAATCAAAATGATAGGTAACGCTGGCCACGAGCGGTACCGCGCATCGGCGTAGAATCAGTTCGGACCGAGAGGAACGGTAGTATTACTTCGTCTGCGGAGCAGTACGGACATTTTCGCTGGTGGTCATTTGCGCAATTGCTTATCTGTCCTAGAAAAATTATGATTTCGTCAGCAAAACGACCGCAGTCGGGCAAACTTCGAAAATTTATTGCAGAAATTCCAGACTTAATATATGAAGGTGCTAAAATTAAATGTGTAATCTGTAAAATCCCGTTAATGTGTTGGTCCAGACAACATTGTCTACGACACGTAAATAGTGAAAAGCATGTCTCAAAAAGAAATTGCGCACGAGACAATGAAAAATTTATATTTAATTTATGCGTTACGTTTATCGCATGTAATATACCGTTTAATTTACTAGACAAGGAACCATTTATCTGCTTTTGGAATAACTATTCGGAGTGCAAATTACCAAGTCGAACATCGTTACGAAGAATTGTGCCATCTGCGCGCGAACATATTGAACAAAAAATAAAATCGGAGTTGAAAGATCAAAAATTGTGGTTATGTGTCGACGAAACAACAGATCGGAAGAAACATTCTGTTCTTAATGTAATGGCACGCAAATTGGAACCTCATCAATCGGCATCTTCAATTCTATTAGTCTCCAAACGAATACAACAGTGTACTGCCGAAGTAATTTCAAAGTTAGTGTTAAATACATTGGACAAGCTTGAACTTTCAACAAACCAACTCTTGATGTTAGTGAGTGATGGTGCTGCAAACATGCTTTCTGTAGGCCGGTCTCTTAAAAAGCATTCTGCTAATTTGTTACACATTACGTGTAAAATTCATGCTCTCAATCTTGTGGCGGATAGTATCCGAAAATGTTATCCTGAGGTAGACGCTTTAATAGCGCATACCAAAGCAGTATTTGTCAAATCACCGAAACGTATTCGCGAATTTCGCAGACTGTGCCCCCGTATACCAGAGCCACCAGAACCTATTCTAACTCGTTGGGGAACATAGTTATAGGCCGCGTTTTATTACCATAAATATTTTGACAATATTAAGAACGTCGTTTTACAATTCGATACAAAGGAAGCTGCCGCTATCCAGAAAAGCCAGTCGAAATTTCAAGATAGTCAGGTTAAGATGGTACAGTATTTACTGTCTCTTACATATTAAACAACATTATTTTTCAGCATAATCACCGCACAGCATAATACCAGCACTTGGAAACACTTACTCCACCTATGTTCTAACGTATTCACGCCTTAAAAAAAAAACTTACAGTTTTGATTAGAAAAAAAAAAAATTATTGAACTGCTGTCATAACGTCGTCGTCGCTGTTAAATTTGGTTCCCCGATCAAAATCGCTATATAATCTAGATCGGGTAAGTATGGTGGGTGCCAGTTCGAAACCTGCATTGTAAATTGCGTTTAAGGCAGGTATTACACTATCAAAGATCTTTGTTAAAAATATTTTAAAAAATAAAGTTTACGTAATATATTACAGTGCAATAGCATCTTCTATCAAAGATGTCATTGACCCTATATCTGGCCTGTATAAAACCTATATTGTCTAATATTTTACTAAAGCCTTTAAGATCTTTGATAGTGTAATATCCCCTTCTTTTTTCTTTAATACAATTACGAAATTGATTAATTAATTTGGCATAATAATGACCCGTGATTGTTTGGCCACATTTCAAGTAATCGCTTAATAAAATTCCTTGAGTATCCCAGAAAATGGTAGCCACAATCTTATCCGCTGGGGGGTTGGGCCCTAAATTTGCAAGGTGGTAGAGATCCTCGGTTTCGCCATTCTTTGTTTTGTTATTTAGATTCCGGATCCAAGTGGTGGACCCACGTTTTGTCAACTGTAACAAGTTGATCTAGTTTACTGTTAAACAATGTCAAATTCACTTTTAAAGTGGTGACTCTCGTTCGCTTTTGCTGGGACGTCAACATTCGGGATACCATGAAGTCCCAAATGGTCATTGATTATTGTTCCAATTGTACCGTTTGAAATATCTGTTATCTCTGTTAAACGTCTAGCAGTTAAGCGACGACTTGTTTGATCAAGTCACAGACACAATCAATATTTTCTTAAATGCACACAGTTTGCGGTCGATCAGAATCTTTTGCAAGTTGTTCTACCACATCGAAACTTGTTAACAAATGCAGCTACAAAAAGCAATGTTGGCCCATTGTTTGACAGAAAAATAACAAAAAAACATGTGTTATGGAAACATTATTTCAACGCCTACTGTGTTAGAGACAATAAATATTGTACAACCCTCGTATAATTCTATATAAACTAGACTATATATGTATACTGGCTTAAAATGTGCAAGGTGTTCGATAAAAAATGTCAATTTTGTATCAAAGAATTGATCCCGTCCATGAATTCTATTGTCAAAACTACGTGTTGTAACAATCGAGCTATACCAGTTTTTCAAATGAAAAATCCGAAAATGTTTCTGTAATTTCAACACTCGTCACAACAATTAGATTTAGTGGGTCCATTATTACTTTTTCAAAAATAGAATTCAGGATATCCTTACCAAAGTTATGAAATCTTTTACGGTTTCAAAAAGATATCGGGAGTGAGACAGCCTCTATAGTATTCCTGGAAGAGCACATCATAGAATTATTATCAGTTATCAGCGGATCAAGTGTTCAAATAATCAAATCTTTACTACCCGGGTTTCTAATAAAATAGATCGTTATCTTTTATAATTTAATATAGAATTTGAAATAATATTAAACTGCGGTTTAACGAATATCAATCTTTTATTGGCTGAAAAATAACCTTTAATAATTTTTGCTACTTCTGTTTTTCGATGTTATTGTTTTTTATGTACTGATTTACTATTCTCAAGATATAGTAGCCTTTACCACTGCATATTTCAGAATAGCAGTCAACTACGTACTACTAGACATGCAATTATTAATGCAGTATGTCCACATACTATACATACATACTTAGCCTATTGCACGAATATATTTCAAGTTAATACCGATAAAACTTGGAATTACTTCTAGTATTAACACCTGCATTCTGTCTGGAATTTGCTTGATAATTTGTGATAAACCCAAATCAACCCATAGATAATGAAAATCTAACGATTAGTAGTGAAATGGATTTCATTTGTTTTTTCTTTGATCGAATGTCGTGTTTAAACAAACGTTTCAGGTTTAACAAATTCCGATAATGATTTATATGCAATCAAACATAAGCTTTCTGTAAGGGGTGTAAATAGAACAGAAATAGACGGTTATTCAATTTTCGTATAATGCGAGCTAACTTTTGGAAAATTTAAGTGCCGTGTAAATCGAACAAGACTTTGGTTAGATTTTGTATTATAAGGGTTTTGTTAGTTTCAATGTGTGGGGGTATACAGGGGGCATTTTTTTATGAGTTATTGCTGTTTGTGTTGCAACCTGTTCTTGTGCTTCTGCGAATTTCCAAATGGCCGGGTCGACCGGAAATGATCAAGAAAGTGCGCGAGAGACAATCCACGACGTTTGTGAAAGACTTGCAGACTTGCACTGTCGTACGAAGCATGCCAGTGAATTCTAGCCAATGAAGTGAACGTGAGACAAATTGCAGCGAAGTTTGTCCCTCGCCTTCCCTACAGCGACCAGTGAGACCTCCGAATTCACTGGTATGAATTCACTGGTATGCACTGAGCTGCAAGAAACAGTTCGAGATGATTCAAACTTTCTATCCAGAGCCATAACAGGTGATAAATCGTGGGTCTATGGTTACAACTCTGAAACGAAGCAACAATCGTCCTGGTAACCATCGTCTCCAAGGCCGAAAAAAGTTCGGAACAACATTAAGTCAAGGCTGATGATTTTTTCGATATTTGAGGAATTATGTATAAGCAGTTTATTCCATCTGGTCAGACTGTCAACGAAAAGGCTTTCTGCGAGGTTTTGAAAAAACCGAGGGTATGGTTGCTCTGCCATGACAACGCGCCCGCAACAACATGACAAAGGTCCCCCACTCTTCCTGTTCTCTTGACTTAGCACCTTACGACTTCTACCTCCTCTCTAAAATGGAAATCAACTTGAAAGTGCGATGTTTTGATTGTATTGAAATGCATGCGCAACTGGTTTTGAACACCCTACACCGTTCTGATTTCCAGCAGTACTTTAAAAAATGGGAAAATCGCTGGGATCGTTGGATACGTACCGGAGGTGATTACTTTGAAGGTGGCAGTGGAAATTAGTGTGATTTTTACAGGAAAATTCTCGGAAATCTCGTAGTTGCTAAAAGATACGGCTGGGGTTTAGAATATTACCCGACTTAACTTTAGTTCAAAAAGAAAAATCATTGAATTAAGGTTTTAGAAGATCGATTTATAATTTGGCTTGTAGCATTTCCTCCGGGCTTTATAATATGAAATGAATATACGTAAAAAGTCTGCAAAGTCTACAGCTATCAATAATTTAGCCATGAATCTACTGCCTGTTTATTGTAAAGTCATTTTCAATGATACGCAGTATATAAATTAATATAAAAGAAGAAAGAAGATGACTCATTTCCGCAATATATATTACAGTTTGCAATCATCCGTTGAAACGATAAATATTTTATAAGTAAATAAAATGACAAAACTCCTCTAGTGTCGTACTCATAGCCAGAAACAAAGTACACTAATAGACGTTATTTTGCGTAAGTTTAACGAGAAGTTTCTCAAGCGATCTGTGAAAAAGCATCGACAAGAACTAGATCAGAGAATAATATACTACTAACAGGAAACCGCACATTGTTGGCAATTGAAAGACTTTAAAAGAAAATCAAGTATCTGTAAATAGGCATCGCATGTCATTCTATTTCGAATGTATTCCTATTACACTCTTATAGAACGTATCAATGCAGTATTTTTCCTGGAAAGCTTTGATTAGTACTATAGATATAATTATTAGTCAATCAAAGTAAACTCCTTTATTTTAAACAAACCTACATTAAAGTGATCAGTTCATGTGTATCTTCTTCATTATCTTAATAAGTGAAATACATATACTAATCCCTTTTCTAGCACTTTTTCAGTTCAGAAAGAAACGTATCTTACATCATTAAGGGAAAGAGAATTAATACCATTGGGAAGACACGTTTTAACATACTAGTATCTAAAAATAGAAACATGAACGTGTATGATTTCAAATAGATGCATCTTCCAACTGCATAAGTTCTTGTTACATTTAAACGTCTCAATAAAGAAACTGGTTATCTATAAATGACGTACCTATAGAAACATTACTTGTTTAGCTGGGAAATCAAGTTCAGTGATCGGTGCAAATAATGGATTTCTAACAGTGGCTTTAGAGTTATTGCATGCAACTACAAGAACGTTAATTGTTCTTGCTTCAACTGCAAATAATTTCAGTATAATTTCTTACGATTGTTCTTCAAATGAAGTATTGATACTGTATAAGATACGTAAAGAAAGCTATAAAAGAACTATTAGGACACAGAGAATAATTCAAACCGGATATATGGATTGACCTCTGTGATAACACGTACATGTGTGGTGTAAGTCTATTCTAACGCAGACTTGGTACGTCCTTAATATAGGTAGTTTAAATTTAAGTCGTCTCTTATCGGTAAGGGTATAAATGAACCACTCTCGCTTAGATACGATAAAGGTTTCCATATCGATCAATTACAGAGGATGGATATACAAAATATTATGAAGTTATTCAGTTTGTAAATAATAAATTTGTCTTATCTACGACAGCACAGTCTTAAAAATTTTGAATCTGAAATTTAGGAATAAATTTCCGAAATAATTTATAGTGGGAAAAATACTACTTTCTACATATATCCTAAGGAAACACACATACAGTCGTGGCCATTTGTATTAGCCACTCACGGAAAAACCGAAATTATGAAAATTACTAGAATTTTAAGAAACAAGGTAGGTAAGGGATTCAGGTAAGTACATAATAATGACATTTAATGGTATAATCCGGGGTATCGTTAAGAACGGATTATTTATAGTTATTAATTAGGTTTTCGTAAACCTAATATGCATTCAATTTATTACTGCCTTTGAAATACTCGAGTAGTGAATGTCAAATGAAAGTTATTGGTTGTAAGAGTTTTACAAAGTACTACCACAGGGAAGGATGCCAAAAACACGCGAATTGACGCAAGTAGAGCGCGGGCAGATTGTCATTTTAAACAATCAGGGCCTGTCGGTATCTGCTATTGCCCGGCAGTTACACTGTTCAAGATCTACGGTCTGAACTATGATCAAATATTACGAAGAGACAGGATCTTACGCAAGCAAGTCGAAAAGCGGAACAAAACGCATAACAACTTCCAGAGATGAGCGAGTATTAGAACGGATGGCCCTGTGTAACCGGAAAAAAGGATCGAAAGAGCTCGCTAGTGAATTCTTTCGGTCGCATAACGTTAACATCTCTGCTCGCACGGTGAGAAGACGCCTTGTGGAACCCGGCCTAGGTGGATTTAGAGCCAGACACAAACCCCATTTGTCCGAGTTACAAGAAAACGATTGACGTGGGCGAAGAATCATAAAAATTGGACAGCTGATGATTGGGCGAAAGTAATATGGTCAGATGAATCAAATATTGAGGTAAGTAAGAAGTAATGTTTATTTACCGCATTCATTTTCATGTAGCTGTTCTACGCACATGTTTTCTTTTAAAAAAACTTTTACAAAGAGGTATGTAATTTTCGTGTTTTCTTTTGTAGCTTTTTGGGAAACCTGGAGCTCAGTATGTGCGACGTAGGCGAGGTGAGGCATTTCATCCTGATTGCATAATCCCTACAGTCAAGTTTGGTGGTGGCAGTGTAATGGTGTGGAGGTCCATGTTTGCGGCAGAAGTTGGAGAGCTTTTCGTGTGCAAAGGTCGGATGAACAGTCGACGGTACATAGACATGTTGGAAGAGGTTTTAGAACCGTCAGCAGTTAAATTATTTGACAGTGACGAACCTGAGTTTTACTTCCAGCAAAACAATGCACCATGTCACAAATCTCGCGAGGTAATGCGTCGGTTTGACGAAAATGACGTCCGGGTACTGGACTGGCCGTCGCAGTCACCTGACCTGTCCCCCATCGAACATTTGTGGCACAAACAGAAGCTTGCTAAACACATGTGTGTCACAAAAGAATGTTTAAAACAGAAAGTATTCGAATAGTGGAAGAAAATTACTCCAGAGCAGTGCCGTAACCTAAATAGCATGCCTTGAAGAGTACATGCGGTAAGAAAGGCTTGTGGTGGAAGTACCAAATATTGATATTTTCTTATAAACTAATATTAAAACATTTTCAAGCGATAATTTTTTCTTTATTTCCTACAGAATTCCTGAAATACAAAAAAATCATGGGTGGCTAATACATATGGTCACCACTGTATTTTTATCAAGGGAAGAGATTTGTCTACTTTTTAGAATGTGTTAAAGTTGGGTGGGTAAAAATACCAAAAACTAAATATTATATATCTTCTAAATTTGAAAGTTACGGCTAATAACTAAACTTGAAATTTGAAAACAATTTGAATAGGAAATCAAAGATTAAGGTTCGGCAGGTTGAACTGGACTGCACCTTCCTACTAGTGAGCACAGAAAAGTTGAGAAACCATAAACCTCCTATTTTTTATTAAATCTTTGAAATCTGCACAAAATTTGAAATGCGTATGCTACATCTAAAAAATTTTGTATTTGCGAATGGAGATTTTTCAAAACGATCTTTTCTTGTTGTTAAGTCTTATTGTGGGTATCGAGTGGTTTAAAATTATGTTAAAACCAACAGGTGTCTCGTAAGTTCGTAACTACCCAAAGATGTACTTTTTTTTACTGGAACCCTTGTTAAATTTTAAGGCAAAATGTAATAAGGCACTAGTCTTAAAACTAAGCGTTTCAGAGTTATTAGAGTTTCTTTGAACTAATCCATATCCAGAGAACTCATTATTTGGCCGGAAGTGCGCATTAGACAAATGTGATTTTTTTTGTACCTACGAGGGTAGTCTGAAAAGTTTCAAGCTTTAACATGAAGATGGCGTTACTTATCAAAAATATTCTTGGTCATGCGTTGAAAGATGCTTTTGAAACTTTCGACCGTGTGGGTGCTCAGTTGTTGTTTAACTGTCGTTTATGTCAATCGATGTTAGTGTTTCTGTAAAAATGGAAAAAACGAATATCAAGTCGTCAATAAATTCTTGCATTTGAAAGGAAACTCGCCTACGCAAATCAGAGATGGACGCTGTTTACGGGGACTCTGGACCATTATTTGTCACGGTCAAATTTTGGGTAGCTGAATTTAAACGTGGTCGTACCAGCTTGGTAAACGACAAAAGTTCGGTACGGCCAAAAACCGCAACCACTACTGATAACATCGGAAAAGTTCACCAAATGGTGCTAGACGACCGTTGAATTAAGGTTAGAGAAATAGCAGGGGCTGTGGCGTTACCTACGATATAACAAGGCCTAAGCGCTCTTCGACGACGTCACGCTGGGTTGGTGATGTATCGCCATGCACGATATTACCCTAAGCAGTAAAGGAATCGTGTTTCTGCATTTCTTTTTTAAGTTTTGAAGGGCTTCCGGTTTAAAGAGGATGGCAGTCGTCAACTGATCCCTTCTTTGCATCCTAGCCGATTTTATTTTACAAAAAAAAGTTCCAAAGCAAAAACCAAGCACGTAACTGAGCACCGTTTTCGTGAAAGATATATTTGTGGTTGATATTTAATCGACTAATTATTATTATTTGTAATTGTACATGCATTTGGACGAAACTAATGTTGAAATGATAACGGTAATTGCAATTTTATTTGAAATTTTGTTCAATTTCACGAGAAAATTTACAGACATGCTATTTAACCAGGCTCTTTAATTTCCTATTATGTGGTGTTTTACTTAATCCATCTTTTCTATTATGTGGTGTTTTACCTAATCTTTACTTTACTTTTCCCTCAATAATTTTTAAATAGGGTATTTGTAGAACAAGTTATTATAACTGTTGCAATACGTTCACTGCTGTGAATATGACATTTACAAATATATCGGTATCCAAATGGCTACATTCGGAGATATAATTTAAAATATACATTTTTGTTTAATGTTGTTGAATATAACGTAAGAATATAAAACTATTTGAACAATAAAATCTTCACGTTTTTTGTCAAATACAACGGACAGCTAGGAAATTGAGTTGGAATAGCATTTTTATTAAGCTTAGGATTTTTTAAACTTACAGTTATAGTTTCCCCGATCCTTGAATCTGTAGCTGTTGAAAAATAAATGTCTTCTTTTACAAAGTGTAACCCACAAACAAAACATACATGGGGAACAACCGCATTTGAAGAAAACGAAAGTTCTGGTCCACCAGGACAATGTACCCTCTCGCACTTCAGTGGTGGCCATGGTAAAAATTCACGAATTGAGGTTCCAATTGACAGACCACCCACCTTATTCACCAAATCTGGTCCCCAGCGAGTTTCTTCTGTTTCCTAAGCTCAAAGTTTCGAGGAGAGAGATTGTCATTGACTGAGAAGGCCATCGCATTCGTAAACGCCTATTTTGCAGAACAAGATGCTAACTGCTATTTGAACAGATTCAAGAGAAAGGAGCATCGCTGGGAAAAGCGTATAGACTTACAAGGAGACTGTGTTGAGAAATAAAACTCAATTTGACAAAAAATATCTTATTTCTGTGTTAGCCTGGAAACTTTTCATACTATCCTCGTAGATTAGGCGTAAAAGGACCTAATACATACGCCATGCCAAATTTAAACCCACTCTCTATGAGGATCGAAAATAAATCAGCCTGTATAGTACTAGTATATTTACAAAGGACGGAAATATTCAATTCATCTTTGTGCACATGCATATTATCCCTTGATTTGTTGTTCATAGATTAATTTTGAATTGCTATAAAGCAATGCCCTAGAACACCAAATTAAACGTGGCAATGTAACTGAACTGTTCTCAAGTGCGTACAAAATTTGAGTGTATTAAAATATAAATAGAAGGAAAGCAATGATGCCACTGGTAACCGCTGCACAACTTGAACGCGAGGATATACTGCAGTGGTATTTTGGAAACTATATCAATATTCATTGCAGATCGTAAATCATAATTATGTCTTTCAATTAAATTTTATGAAATGCATTGTGTGCAGTACTTGAATTTCTAAATTAAACGTAGAAACCATTGATACCATATCGAACTTCACAATCTTGACACGTGTTGCTGGTGAAGTGAAATACTATTGGTGTGAAAATTAGAATCATATTTTATTTATGAAGTGGACATTGGCTGTGAATACAAAGACAATATAGGAGAATTTGAAATGTTGACTGAACGACAACTAACTAAATTCATCGAGTAATTAAAAAATACAAATAAATATCAAAGGTGAACATGAAAATGTAAATATAGTAAATTGGAATACTTTGGATCTCTTTAATTTGAAACAAATTATAAGGAAGATTTCAGGGACAACTACATTTTGGACCTGACTTCAAGAGGTTGCGGAAATTATTTCGAACAACATATTAACATGAAGAACTACTGTGAGTAGTAAGATTATTTTGCACGATAAACTTTTTAAACTCTTTTTGCGATTGAATAATTGTTTGATTTGGCTTAAATCTATTCCGTAAATTTCAAAATTTTATTTATATCTCACTTATTTAATTGTACATTTACATAAACTCTGAGAAGTTAATTTTTTAAAAGAGTCTCCTTATAATATATTCCAAAAACAAAGTGCAACTAACGAAGGGCGTAAAGATTGTATTAAGCAATTAAAATAATGATTTTGGCGTTCGGTATTTCATATGCATATTTTTAAAACGACGTCATTGTACTGTTACTTCAGGTATGTATTTGGAACTTGTTTCCGTGCGCATGCAGTTATAGATATATGTGCATGGTAATTCTATGAAAGCAGAATGATATATTTTCGCAGACAATTTTTCCACATAAAATTATTAAATACAGAATTACGCAGTTGTACCAGGCAATGATATTTGTTTTCGATAAATTAATTATTTGTATAGAAGAGTATTAACAATTTTTTAAAATAAATATACATTGTTCGGATGATATTACTTTACAAAATATATCCCACACCGTCCTAAGTATGACCTGCATGAGCGTAAACAATACCATTTAAAAACAACGTTCTGACCTTGGAATAAATTAATATTGTGTAATTGGTATTGTATTGTTTTGTATTAACTGCACATGTACACAGGTGTGACAGTAAATATAAAGAAAAGCAGGCAGCGTAGAGTGTACTAGAAAAACACAACACTACACATACACAGATTACAATACGAACCTTTTCCTTTCAATTTTCTCGTTGACATGATTGAAGTATTAATTACAATTCATAAGATAAACACATTAAACCACTACCGCGTTGGAATAGTGTACTTTTATAAGCACTCACAAAACATTTTTTTTACTCAAAGTACAACATAAGCCACACCAGGATATTCATTCATCAACACTGATTCAATATAACATGAAGACTAAACTAGCTCTGCTGGCTGCGTTATTCATGTATGAATCACGATAAATTATAATTGCCATCAATTCCCAAGGCGAATAAGCGCGCCGCGTAAGAAAAAACCTCCGGTTTTAACTGTTAAAATAGCAATAACAACCGTGCGATGGGCTATGTAATAACATACAAACAGGTAATTTTGATATTATAAACGAGGAAAGACGATATACACGCACGGAATAAATTAGATTAGATGTCTACGCCGTAGTAGACAGTAACATTAGAAAGAGACATTGCACTGTTTAATTTTGATAATACAGTTTATGCAAGATTACAAGCGGCGTTGATAAGTTCTTACTACAATAATGATATATTTTCTTCATGCGACTATAAAAAAATTTAAACAAGGCGAATGTATGTATGTATACAAGACATGTCTGTAAACTTATTGATTAATGTCCATGAAATTTATACGATATCATAATAAGGATAAATTACTTACATTGGGTGCTTTTGTACACGCATATTTTAGTAATTATTTAGTATTATATAAAATGTTCCCAACCTTTTTCTTGCATCCATCCCCTTTACAATAATGGTTTTCTTCATCGACCCCCTTTTTAATAATGATTTTCTTTATCGACCCCCTTACATTTTCTCTATAATATACAGCATACAACATAATCATAATACAAAAAATTACACATAAATAACTTAAAGATAACAATTAGACTAAGAATGTGCACAAAAATTTAGAAGAAAATAGATTATTGGATTTATTAGCTTTAGAATCAAAATCACCAATTATAATTGCACAAAGATTCAATTTTAGTTAATGTAATGGCTGCGCCTGATGATAATTGTTTTTAAATATTTGGCCTAAAATTGCTTAAATCACCTCGTCCAAAAATATTCAATCTGTTTCTTGTTTTCCCTGGGTAAGTTATTGACTTAATTAAAGGCTGCTTCCGTTCACTGCTGATCACGAGCTTATTCATCGTAATGTTCAATGCCGATGAATCACCGTTGCATATTCGGTTATCGACCCTCAATCGACCTCTTGATCATCATTGACCCCCCTTTAAAATTTCATAGACCCCCAATTGGTCGATATCTACCCCATTGGGAATCCCTGGTATAAAATATAAGACCCCTTAACATTGTCAATTAAATTGTTGCATAATTAATTGTGCTATCCTCATACAGTAAAAAATATCCTTAAAAAATAGAATGTCTTTCAAAAATATTCATATATCACATTTAAGTTATTAAGCGGAAAGTATAAAAAACCATGGAAAAATTTCGTTTTTATAACTAACACCCTGATAAAAAAAAATGCAAATACCGCCGAAAGCTGTTTTCATTGTTTAATGTGTTATGCTGTTAACTTTCGATTTGCTAATAAATTAAATGGTAAACGACTATGAGATTTGCTATAAAATCCTTAATTGATAATAATGAAGATTTAACTATCAGTTGCTCAAAAAATTGAATGAATTAGAATTAAGGTTAATGGACCTCATTCCTAAATCTAAACCGGGTAAATATAAATTATTCCCACAGAATTACCGTCCCATCAATCTGATTTCCTCTTTATCCAAAGTTGCTGAAAGAGTCATACTTATTATCAAGATTAGGATGTGAGATTGGATCACTGGAATTACTCCCTGACGAGCAGTTCGGCTTTAGGAAGAGAATATCTCCTGACTTCCAGTTATTAAGAATTACGAAAGAGATAAGTAACGCTTTCGAAAGGTCTTTGTAAATTTTGCACGGGCTTTTGACAAGGTTTGGCAAGGGGATTAATCCATAATATAATTAGGATGGGTGTCCATATGGCGCTGACCAAGTTAATATGGTAATATCTAGGAGGTCGCATGTTC
Organism: Dynastes maya; assembly: GCA_029619315.2. NCBI lineage: Eukaryota > Metazoa > Arthropoda > Insecta > Coleoptera > Scarabaeidae > Dynastes > Dynastes maya. The sequence goes on along the minus strand of JAROYE020000005.1, from coordinate 12,246,148 downwards.
TGTGTTCGGGTCTGGTCGCAAATTTCCTCACGGCGTCCGATCCGGTGTGAGGTCGCGCAGACATCGCTGCTGGGCTTGGAACCGTTCCTTCTTTACGTCTCTGATATACTTCGACACCCTGCGGTCGGTTTGATAACATACGCAGACGATACGGTCGTTTACGCGACATCAAGAAGTGAGGCACTGCTGATCCATAATCTCCAGGAAGCGACCGATGATCTTATCGAATGGACGAAAGCAAGTCTATACCTGGCTAATTCATGAACGAACGTAAACTGTTAGATGACAATATCCTCGTCAATAACTAACGGTTAATAGGAGCAAAAAACAATTAGATATCTTGGACTTTAAGACACTTGAGGCTCCTCAGAGCGGGATGTTCAAACTCATCACAGAGGCCCTGTGGTTTGTTCGGAATCAATGACTCGTACCTGAAAGAGAGGATTTAGTTCTGTTTCGTACCGTTGCATTTCGTATCGAACCATAAAACCTTCACATCTCAGGCAGCTAAGGTAATGGTACCTGCAAAAATTCCCGTCTCGCACACATTCATTATGATATGTCGAGTCACTACTTAATAAACAGATACCAGGTGAAATGAATTACGTAGAAAAATCAATAGAATAAAAAGTTAATCTAAATATATAGTACATGTTAGACACCTTAACATTTACTTTATGGCACCTTGCTCAAAGTCAATATGAACTTTTGTTGATAATGGAGTGATTCCGTTCCAGTAGCAACTTAAAGAACCTCTTACAGGTAACTTCTTTTCGATTGGGCAAGTGTGTAAGCTGCTAGTATAACACATATAGTAGATCCATCACTTCCCAAACCAACATGAATAGTACTCAGCTGGTCTAAAAGAGGTCAGCAACATTTTTTTATCGTTCCTGGAATTACAACTTCTTCTCTTTTCTTGGAAAGCACATTTACACCTAAAGCTCTATGACTGTGTGTGTTATATACCTAGATGTCTAATATGAGTATATTGTATATTTGAAGTTAAAATCGTGTTTTACTTTTCCCTTTCGATTCATTGCCTCAGATAATTAAACAAAAAACCATTTTATGAACTGTACTGTATGAAACAAGAAGTCTAGAAAGGTGGTTATTGTATGCGGTACGAAATATTTTTGATATACTTTTGTGGCGTTACGAAACAGGAAAAGACGGGAAGATGGACACAAATATCGAAATCCGGCGCTAGCTCCTGTGGTGCAGGACCCGCAGAGCCGCCTACCCCCCAGGAGGAGTACCACAATATCGTCGACCGCATAGAAATCTAACTACCAGAACAACTATGGAACTCTGTCAATAGCATTTAAGCTTTAAGCGATTCGCAACCCGAGGTCGACATATTGTACACAAACCCTACCAAAGTGATGCATCCAGATACTAGAGATTACAGAGCTACAGGGCTAACAGACTAGCTCTAGTAGAGCTGGAGAAGATCATGGATCTCATTCCACTCAATTAGCATTGTAAATAAAATTTGTGAAAATTACGTGCATGTATTCAGCTACTACAGAATGTATGAAATTTTCTATTTGCCTGTAGAAAAATATGAATTACCTAATTTGTAATGAATTTAGAAAATAAAACTATTTTTATATTAGATATTATCGAACGAGTTTCACTTATACTCTCACAGTAAGAAGAATAGCACATATTGGAAGGTGATTTTCATGGTAAACATTTCTAAATAATTACATACACGTACCAAACATAATACAACCAAAAATAAACAGTTTATTTCCAATACCTTGTATCAATGTTTCGCGATAAAAATTAAAATTTTCCCTGAAGTCATAAATGTTCATTTGTATATTTAAGCGACTCATAGTACAGTAATGAGGGCGTACAAAGTATGCCTAGTCTTTTGCATGATAATGCGATTCGAACGTATTCAAATAATTTCGTATTTGGTGATAAAATGGAAGCAGGTGGCATTCATTTATCAATTTTGCACTTTCATCGTAAGTCGTTTATCAGAACGGAACAAAGAATTTTGTAGCTATGTAAAAAATTAATGCAATTATTCACGAAAGCTAGCATATTGTTTATTATTCCTCTCATATGAATAGAAAACATATTTTTTCCGGCATGTGTTAATTTGGCCGTCTATAATTTCTACACAGCGTATCCACCTAGTACCATATGCCGACGGAAAATAATTCCTTCCCTGAGCAATGTTGGGAAAAAGTTGTCGAACAAAAAATATTCGGAAACAAATCATGCAGCTATGCAAGCAAGTTATTCGTTTAAACGCATAGAGTGCTGTGACAAAATACTATAATTTTTATTTCCCAAGAAGATATTCATTAAAAATAATGCGTAAAAGTATTTTTTCGACATAATTCTAACATATACTTGAGGTAACCATCATTTTCTTACATACCTTGTCTAGCAAATGTTGGTTAGAATTCAGCATAAAAAGAATAGATTTATTTAAAGCAACGCACACTAAGTTTTTTCAGCAGTAAAAAAAAACTTACTGAAAGTTATTTAAAAAATATGTAATTTAGCTAAATATAAATGTTTCTGAAAAAACTTTCTGGGTGAATTCCTTAAAGCAATGTAGGGGAGACCGCGGCTAATTGTCACAAGATTTCCTTTTTTGCGTTTTCTGAAATCCCCCTTAGTTGGAAATAATATTCATTTTACATGTTATACTTTTACATGCTTTATGAATTATATTTATGAAAAAGTTTTGAAAAGCACCCTATAGATTGTGCATAACAAATTTCTTTTTATGTTAGTGCAAAGTGTGACAACATACCCGGAATTGGGGCAAATTGTAACACCAAGCAGGGCAACTTGTCACTCGTTAAACTAATGTCCTAATTAACATAACCATCAGCATTTTATAATGACTTTAATTTAAATTTTAGTTATAAAATAACACAAATACATTACTTATTTACAAGTCATCATCTGAATTACATTTATGACAAATATAAAAAGGATCTTTGCGTAATCTTCATGAGACCAATTCTACTACCAAAGCTACTGTTCTTGCAGAAGTTAGCAAAATACTAGTTGGTGGTGAAGAGCGATTCGTTTTCTTCTTGTGTATGCATTTACCTATAGGTACAATATCCAAGCACGGAGCAAATTTTCGCAGTGACAACCTGCCCCATCAACAATGTGACACATAACCTCAAAGTACGTATATCTTTTTGTTTGAATTAATTTAATTAATTATTGCCATTTCACAAAACAACAAGATAAGTCATATAAAATTATAGCTAAGAGTTGTATCTTCAACAATATATAAAAGACACTTACCTTCAAATGAACCTCAATTGACAAACTTTCACAAAATATAAAGGTAAATATTTACTACAACCTATCAAAAATTTATAACGTGGATTACTCATGGGTCACCTATCGACTTTTGTTCAATTCTTGTGAGATAACAAGGAAACTTGTATTGCTTGCATACTTACCTCAAAAGGCAAATTGTGACTTACGAAGCGTGCGTTATTACAAATGTGACAATATGCCCCAGTGACAATTAGTCCCGGTTTCTCCTACAACTCAGACGTTTTACTAAATTTTAATCCGGAAATTTTAATAAATCGTAAATAAAATAGAAAGAATCGCCTTACAATTTACATGCGGAAAAGTGGTGATTACTTCGAGTAGGTGTTCATTCGCATAAAATAAATTTTACTGATTATATTCTAACAAGAAACTTATTTGCGTAGTTTCATACGAGGGTAGCATCTTAAGTTTTTACAAACGACCATTAGATGGCGCTATTGAGATTTGACATTACTATTTTCATAAAATTTGATATTTGTTGTTGTTGAAGCAGTGACAGCACAGAAATCGGTCGAGTGGTTTGTGAGCGTTAAAAGAAAGCAATTTTGTGAAAAATTGAAAATTTCACGTGAAGATTTTCGATTATAGTAAAGGCCTAACACAACAACAGTACGTCGAATCGTTGCGTTCAACTTTTGGTAATGAAGCACCATCAGCAGAGACTGTTTACAATTGGTTTGCAGAATTTCGTCGTGGTCGTGCTTCGGTGAACTTCGTGAAGGTCGACCAAAATCGGTTGTTGTTCCAAAAAAACATCGATGCTGTGCGAACATGATTGAAGAAGATCGGCATGTGACTTACCGTGCGATAAAGGCATCCATACCCATATCGAAGACTGCAGTACATTCGAGTTTGCATGAACATTTACATAGGTATGATAAAGATCTGTTCCCGATGTTTTCCACATAACTTGACCCAAGCACAAAAAAAGGCTCGTGTCAATTGGTGCAAGCAAATACTCAAAAAAACTTGACAGAAGAACTTCAAAATCCGCATACATCATAACAGGTGACAAAACTTGGACATATTTGTGCGAGTCGAAATCTAAGCAACAATCAATTGTTTGGGTGTTCTCAGACGAACCGAATCCAACAAAAGTTGTTCGGTCACGAAGCACTTTCAAGAAAATGATTGCTTGTTTCTTTCGTTGTACTGGACATATCGCAAGCATTGTTTTGGAGGATCGAAGTACAGTTAATGCTGAATGGTATACCACAATTTGTTTGCCAGAAGTCATCGATGAAATCAAGAAAAACAATCGACAACGTCACATCATCCTTCACACAGCTCGTCAAACGGTTATTTGAAGGAGAAAAACATCGAATTAATATCTCATTGTCTGCATTCACATGGTTTATCGCCTAACGCCTTTTTTTTTTTGTTCCCGAATCTCAAAAAATGTGTTGACAGTGAGTTTTATCGCCTCAAGAAGCTGTTGAAGCTTTCAAAAACCATGTTTTGGAGATACACCTTCAGAATGGAAACAATGTTTCGAGAATTGGTACGCATGCAAACGTGTATAAATCTTAATGGCGAATATTATGAAAAACAATAAAATGACTTTCACAAAAAAAAATTGTTTTCTTTCATTGTTTTTGTAAGGACACAATTTAGGTATAAAGATATGTTTATAAACAAAATGTCAAGAAGAACCCCTTGATTATACTTGAATATAATTGTATGTTCTGTAAAACTTACATCTGAATATTTTTTATTTGAAACCTTTCTTTCTAAATTGTTCATTTAAAAGAATAACATTATTGGCTTCTATTAACGTTTACTGTAACCAAGTTTCTTCTCTACTCTTCTAATATGAATTAAATTTCTTTCAGTTAAAATCTATATGTATTCATTCCTGTGTCATTGCTAAAGCTGGCCACGAGCGGTACCGCGCAGTAGCGTCGAGTCGACCAGGCCTCGCGTTCCACTAGAGATATTCTGCTAATAGAGGTGTTTGCTGTCGCAAATAATTTCGCTCATCTTTTAAATGAACATTAAATAACACGTGCTCAAACACTTACCATTTTAAGAGTCCTCCGTGAAATCACAAAGTGAATAATGTCTGTTAAATATCTGCAACATTAGATATGTTTCAATGTTGTTTCGGCAAAACTAGTACGGCATGAGGAAAGAATGCGTTTATATGCAAGAACGAACGTTCTACATCTAGTGACGTAATATTTGCGTAAGTAAAATAATCTTTCAAATAACTTAACGATTCTGTTGACGCACCTTCACAAATGTGACTTAATGTGTCCAAAATCAGAATTTTTCTCAAAAACACTTTCAAATTTTTCTAGAACAGAAACATTTTTGCGTCTTCAATCGCGCATAGCTGTGCGTGAACATGTTGCACTATTTGTAGAGATTCTTCTAACGGCACCGCAGGATTTTGTAATTTCTCTATTGCATCTGCTAGCCCGAAATAATTGTCGTGAATGATTTTTAAATCCATTTTAACCTGACTATCTTGAAATTTCGACTGGCTTTTCTGGATAGCGGCAGCTTCCTTTGTATCGAATTGACAAAATATTTATGATAATAAAACGCGGCCTGCAACCATGTTCCCCAACGAGTTAGAATAGGTTCCGGTGGCTCTGGTAAACGGGGGCACAGTCTGTGAAATTCGCGAATACGTTTCGGTGATTTGACAAATACTGCTTTGGTATGCGCTATTAAAGCGTCTACCTCAGGATAACATTTTCTGATACTATCCGCCACAAGATTGGAGCATGAATTTTACACGTAATGTGTAACAAATTAGCAGAATGCTTTTTAAGAGACCGGCCTACAGAAAGCATGTTTGCAGCACCATCACTCACTAACATCAAGAGTTGGTTTGTTGAAAGTTCAAACTTGTCCAATGTATTTAACACTAACTTTGAAATTACTTCGGCAGTACACTGTTGTATTCGTTTGGAGACTAATAGAATTGAAGGTGCCGATTGATGAAGTTCCAATTTGCGTGCCATTACATTAAGAACAGAATGTTTCTTCCGATCTGTTGTTTCGTCGACACATAACCACAATTTTTGATCTTTCAACTCCGATTTTATTTTTGTTCAATATGTTCGCGCGCAGATGGCACAATTCTTCGTAACGATGTTCGACTTGGTAATTTGCACTCCGAATAGTTATTCCAAAAGCAGATAAATGGTTCCTTGTCTAGTAAATTAAACGGTAATTACATGCGATAAACGTAACGCATAAATTAAATATAAACTTTTCATTGTCTCGTGCGCAATTTCTTTTTGAGACATGCTTTTCACTATTTACGTGTCGTAGACAATGTTGTCTGGACCAACACATTAACGGGATTTTACAGATTACACATTTAATTTTAGCACCTTCATATATTAAGTCTGGAATTTCTGCAATAAATTTTCGAAGTTTGTCCGACCGCGGTCGTTTTGCTGACGAAATCATAATTTTTCTAGGACAGATAAACAATTGCGCAAATGACCGGCAGCGAAAATATCCGTACTGCTCCGCAGACGAAGTAATACTACCGTTCCTCTCGGTCCGAACTGATTCTACGCCGATGCGCGGTACCGCTCGTGGCCAGCGTTAGTCATTGCAATAAGTATGTTTTCAATTATCGTATTAGAAGTACTAACAACATACATGTGTTCATATATGAAGGTACCTATACTAAATATCACTGATGTTAAAGCTGGTCATCGTTATGTCCTCAACTCGGTAAACGAAATATAATCTGTTTAGTTGCGACTTCCGCTAATCACGACACGATTCTGTAAACATTTCCTTACAAACAGATGTAGACAGTTATAAAGCTTGAAACCCAAATAACCCTTTTTGATTCCATAATGCGCAATGCGAATGTTTGGACGAATTTCTAAATTCTTATATTTCACCGTCTAAACGATCAACTGATGTACAAAATGATGTACAAACTGATGTACAAAATTGTACAAAATCATCTGGTTTAGGCTAAGTTCTAAGTTCTAAATACATATATCAATGAAGATAATTCTTTATGCAAAATTGTATAAAAAAAGTAAAAAATTTCAATACTGTTTTATTGTACTTCTTTGATGGAGTTGCCTTTGGTTATCTGTCCTTTTGATGTTAGACTTTCTTTATCAATAATTTTTTGACTAAATATGTAGTTCTTTTCTAGTAACAGTTTAGTTATTTTAACCTTTCAATTACTGCACTTTAGTTTGTTTAATGCTTTTCTAGAAATTTGCTGTTATACTGCTGTCGAAGAATTAAGCCAGATCGGATTCCACTCTTTCTTATTTTTGTCATATTAAATATACTAGCTATATAGCAATAATTTTCGTATTTAGTTAAAATTAACACAACTTAATATGCAAGTATTAACCAAAAGGATAGACAATATAGTAGGATGACTAAACAACTTCAGAACATGATTAGAATAAATTAAATAACCTTAATATATTCATATGAAGCATTAATGTGACATTAATATTCGGCTGTTGTTTATTAGTTTCGCATTCAGCTCATCTACATACATAAAACATTATTGTGCTAAGCGGCTGGGAAAACAAAGTGGCATGTAGATTCTGTATTATAAGCTCTAAGGATTAGAGTTTATAATAGAAATTATTAAATTTCCATTCCTATTGTAGTAGCAAAATGATCAGCAAAATGTCAAGTAACTGCATCGCACTAAATCGTAAGTAGCGGTTTTACAAATTCAAATTCACTTGGTATTGTGGTATGTTAATACTAATATACCTCAATATACTTCATAAAATGCTTAGAATAATTGAAACACCTGCACGTCAACTGGAATATGTAATCGCAAAATACTTTTGTTGACACATGAATATATTTACTGTCTTCACCGGCGTCGAGACTTATATCTTTAAAACATAGTGATCATCCAACAAAAACGTTTTCAGATAGAAAATCAATATTCACTTCTTTAAAGAATATATTTTTCCATTAGTTAGTTTGTATCAGGTTGAAATTCGGAAACTGCAATAAATATGAATATTTTAAAGTATACAGTGACCGCTAAGAAGTCGGTATCAAATGGGAAAAAGTATTTTTATTCATTTATCCTTATACCAGTAGGTATAGGGATACCTGAGCGTAAAAAAAAAACGGAAGTGGGTAGCAAATTCCGAGAAGGGGCATTTTCATTACCTTGTCATCCCCACCCACACATTTTTGTTTAACCTATTCCGGGAGCTGTTTAACCTTTTTCGGGAGCTGTGTAAGCTATTTCGGGAGTCATTTAACCTGTTCCAGAGTTTTCCTGAGCTGTTTGAGCTGTTCTTATAGAAACAGCTCTGGAATAGGTTAAATAGTTTTCGAAACAGCTTAAACAACGAAGGAAAGAAGGTGGAGCCAAGAATATCACAGGATGATTAATACGAGCCGTCGTATTTTACGGTAAAGTTTTGGTGTAAACAATTTCGATGGAGCAGGGGATAAATTAATGATAACCCAAGATGCGGAAGGCCTGTTGAAGCAAGAACCAACGAAAAGGTTGAGGTTGAGGACGTTTCGATGATTGCTGCTGAAGTGAGGATATCAGAAGCAACATTTTTAAAAATCTTACTTGAAAATTTAGGAATGAATAAGGTATCAGCACGTTGGATTCCGAAATTGCTTATTCCTGAACAAAGATTGTGTTGGCAACAAATTTGTGAGGAAATCTTGGTAGCATTGGCCGACGACAAAGATCTTTATTTAAAAATTGTAACGGGTGATGGGAACGTATGTAGGTATATCACTAGGATCCAGGACAAAACAAGAATCCCTGCAATGGATTCATAGTGGACCTCCGCTACTAAAAAGAAAGGAACCCAGTCTTCATCAGGAAAACTGATGGCTATGGTGTTTTGGGATGCAGAACGGATATTGCTAATTCAATATATGGAGAAAAGCACTATAATAATAAGGAAACAATTAAAGAATTGAAAACTGCCATTCAACAAAAAAGATCTCAAAATTGTGAGCGAAAGATTATGCTGCATCCTGACAATGTCAGAGTCCACAAAGTTCACCGAATCCAGAAAGTAATCAACGACTGGGATTTTATAGAGATGAGATATCCACTTTACAGTCCGGACTTGGCACCCAGCGATGATCTCTTCCCTAAATTAAAAAAAACACTCGAGAGGACGGTGTTTTTCTTCAGATAAATGCTTAAAAGCGGCGATAGAAGAGTTTTTTGAAGACCTACCGAACGATTTTTTAAGAGTATAGGTTAATTTAAAAAACTTTTGAAATTGAAATAAGTATGTGACCGCTAGTGGATCATATGTTGAAACATTTTTTGTTTTTGTTTCCGAAATCTTTTTCTTCATGGATAAGTAGACAATTTAATAAATAAAAAATAAATAACAAAAGATAAATTATAAAAATAATTATTTGGCTGTAACTTCACATTACACTGAAAAGACTAGACTGTAGAAACTAGATTATAAATCTCTTTTTGGTAGTTGTTACAATAAATATTATATAACTTGCAATTTATACATAAGACATTACAAAAAAAGATGCATAACATATTATGTGCCACAAAATTGTTTTCTACGAAAAAAAATGGGGAAGTGAATACACCACTATTTGTTTTTCAAAAATTACTTGCACCATCTTTGCGGTCATCCAATATACTCCAAAATACGCTAAAAAAATTAATGTTAATAAACTACAATTAAATTGTAGTTTTTGTTGTGTTATTGATGATAAATTAGAATTCGTAAACTTTGGAGAATCCTGATGGCACCTTGTTGCTATACAAAGACTTATTCTTCTACAAAAACAGTCTCTCAGTCTATAAACGGCAATCCCGAAACAACCGAAGAGTTTTTGGAAGATGATACTGATGTACAAAATGATCTTTTTCCAGAAAAAAATAAGTTTATTGTATTTTTTGTAAATGGAAATAACTGGTTATGACTGCATAATAAAACTTCTTATTTAGCAAAATACTTTAAGATCTGTAGAGCGGGCCAAGCGCGCCACGCGCCAGGTTCGCAATCAGGCTGCCGGGCGCATATATGTATGTAAACATAGGTAATTTAAATATGTAATTATTAGGACGAGGACCAAAACCACTGTCTATTACGTCGTGAAGACGCGCAAATATACACCTGCAGTTTGGGTGTTCGTTGATAAATAGGGCGTTGTTCACAGTGGGCCACTACAAAAAAAAAGTTCATTCATCGACGGCTACGAACGCGCTCTATTCATCAACAAATGACGAGTCTGCAGATGTTACGTTTGCACCACTTCGTGGCATACTAGAAACAAGCGTCGGTGTGCTCGCTTTAGTGATTATGTCTAACGTAACTATTAAAAATAAACGGCCATTACCTACGAAAGTTAATAAATTTCTTAGTGAATTTGTGCATTTACACTACAATGGGAGTACAATTTTCTGTAAAGTTTGTAAAAAGAAACTACTGTGCTGGAGCAAACGTGATTGTGAAAGACATATAAATAGCGCACACCACAGAAATAAAAGAAATGGTGTGTCACAACAACGTCAATTTCAATTAGAATTGCTTTTAACGTTTATGGTATGTGGTCTACCACTTCGTATACTTGATAAAAAAGCATTTCGAAAATTCTGGGGTACATACAATACCGAGTGGATACTACCATCTCGGACAGCGTTACGGAGAGATATTCCACGAATACGTGAGGACATTGAAAATCGAATTAAAGCCGAATTAAAAAATAAACAGCTGTGGCTATGTCTTGATGAGACGACAGATTGCAAAAAAAATTCTATTTTGAATATAATAGTGCGCGTATTAGATCCTATTAAACCAAATTTTGCAATTCTATTAGCCAGCAGAAGATTAAAACAGTGTACTAGTAAAGCAATTACGGCCGTAGTTCTCGAAACGTTACAAAAATTTCAAGTGTCAACCAGTCAACTGTTGTTGTTCATGAGCGATGGTGCAGCAACAATGTGTAGTGTAGGCCGTTCCCTTAAAGAAAAGTGTGAAGGACTTTTACATGTTACGTGTAAAGTCCATGCTTTACATCTTGTGGCACAAACTATTCGAGAGTGTTACCCGGAGGTGGATGCATTAATAGCAACACACAAAAAAGTGTTTCTCAAAAGTCCTAAGAGGACTAGGGCATTCCACAGGTTATGCCCTGGTATTCGAGAACCACCACAGCCCATTCTTACACGTTGGGGAACGTGGTTAAAAGCCGCTTTTTATTATAATGAACATTTTCAAAAAGTCAAATCCGTTATTTTGCAATTCGTCCCTGCCGAAGCTAGAGCTATTAGGATGAGCCAGAAGGGATTTCTCGATATTTCTGTTGAAACACATCTAAAGAATATTAGCAACAATTACAAAGGGTTAGTAGACGCGATAGAAAATTTGCAAAATTCTGGATTGTCGTTGGTAGAATCAGTGCAAGTCGTGGACGAAGTTAGTACATTCTTACACAGTATAAACGATGCAACAAGTGGACGAGTTTTAGCTAAGTTCGATAGTGTTTTAAAAAAGAATCCGGACTACACGAGATTAAGACAAATGTGCGATGGGGCATCTGCGGATTCCTTGACTAAGTCTAAAGATTATTTTAATTACGCCTGTCTTACTTCGGTAGACGTGGAACGGTGGTTTTCGAAATATAAGAACATTTTTTCGTCTCGGCGAACATCCTTCACCGAGGCAAATGTGGAAACTTATCTGATGGTGCAACTTTTTAAACAAGCCTATCCGCATTATTAAGAAGGATAGAATTTATTTATTATATCTTTATTTACAGTTACATTATTAAGTACAACAGAATAAAAAAAAGCGTTCAGTTTCTCAAGTTATTTCCTTATTACATCCCATTTACAACGCATACCGTTTTCAATCAAATAAAAAATCATAATGAAAATAAAAACACCTCAGCGTGTACATATATATATATATATAAGGTAAGAAATAAATTATAAAACGTGCTGAAACACTTACCGTTTTAAAAGTCTTCCGTTAAATCAGAAACTGGATAACATCTGTTAAATATTTGAATCATTAGATATGTTTCCACCGCTGTTTCAGTCAAGTGAGTACGACGTGCGGAATAAATGTTTTTTAATGCCGAAAACGACCGTTCGACATCTGGCGATGTTATATTTGCATATTTAAAATAATCTTTGAAACAACTTAATGCATCTTCACACGCACCTTCACAAATTTGTCTTAATATAAGAAAATCGGAGTCTTTCTCTAAAACACTTTCAAATTTTCGTATTACACACCAATTTGTTTCGCCTTCTATAGCGCATAACTGTGCGTAAACATCATTCAGAATTTGAACAGAATCCATTAGCGACATCGAAATATTTTATAATTTCTCTATTCCCTCCGCTAATCAGAAGTAATTGTTGTGAATAGTTTGTAAATCTCTTTTAACCTGACTATCTTGAAATATTTCCTGGCTTTTCTTGATTGCTGCAGCTTCTGTCGGATTGAATTTTACAACTACCTTCTTTACTTAATCAAAATATTTGTTGTAGTAAAACGTAGCCTGCAACCATGTTCCCCAACGTGTAACAAACGGCTGTGGTGGTTCAGGTAAATCAGGACACAGTTTGTGAAATAGCCGGGTACGTTTCGGGGACTTTAGAAACACGAATCGTTTGTGCCGCAAGATTTAGACTATGAATTTTATACGTTACATGTAAGAAGTTACCACTGTGTTCTTTAAGAGATCGGCCCAAAGAACGCATGTTTGCGGCACCATCACTCATAAACATTGAAAGTTGCTTAGTTGAAACTTCAAATTTGTTCAATGAGTTCAACACCACCTTTAAAATCTCATCGGCAGTACAATTTAAAACTCCTTTGGAAGCAAGTAAGAAGGAGGATGGCGGTCGACCACAGTTTTTTATCTTTCAATTCCGTTTTCATTCTTTTTTCTATATGTTCACGAACAAATGGCACTACATTCCGTATCGATGTCCGACTAGGTAATTTACAGTCCACATATTTATTCCAGAAGGAGACAAAAGCTTCTTTGTCTAGTAAACGGAACGATAGATTACATAAAATAAGAGTAACACATAAATCAAATGTAAATTTTTCTTGGTCTCGTATGCCACTTTTTGCAGAAGAATCCTGTTTGCTTTCGATGTATCGTTGGCAATAGCTTCTGGACCAACACATTAAAGGGATTTTACAAACTAGACATTGAATTTTAGCGCCATCAAAAATTAAGTTCAGCATGTCCACTATAATGTTTTTAATTGTGTCTGCCATTGGTCGTTTTCGCGACGTACCTAACTGCGACATCGCATACAGCATCGATCTGGTACTGACGCTGTGAACGTGTGAAATAAATAATCGCCGACTCCGCACCACATATCTACTACACTGACTTACCGCTGTTTGCCCAGATTAAAAATAAAAGACCGGTGATCCAGAACTAGGAGTATTTTTCTTTAACATTGGAAACATGAAGGGAGTGGGCCACAAAAAAAAAGTGATGTATTAATCAACAATTAACAAAGAATAAAAACGAACAATAAACAATTCTTAAAAAAAAAAATGTAAAACTGATTGATTAATACTGATTCACATGTTAATGAAAATTAAAACAAATAATTTGCATTGTAAGCAGTAAGGGCTATAGAAATCGATTTCCTAACAATAATAGGAAATATAACAGAATATTATTATTACTATCTTATACAATTTAAAACAACTTGGTATGTTGCAATCGAAATGATAAGTAACGCTGGCCACGAGCGGTACCGCGCATCGGCGTAGAATCAGTTCGGACCGAGAGGAACGGTAGATTTACTTCGTCTGCGGAGCAGTACGGACATTTTCGCTGTCGGTCATTTGCGCAATTGTTTATCTGTCCTAGAAAAATTATGATTTCGTCAGCAAAACGACCGCGGTCGGACAAACTTCGAAAATTTATTGCAGAAATTCCAGACTTAATATATGAAGGTGCTAATATTAAATGTGTAATCTGTAAAATCCCGTTAATGTGTTGGTCCAGACAACATTGTCTACGACACGTAAATAGTGAAAAGCATGTCTCAAAAAGAAATTGCGCACGAGACAATGAAAAATTTATATTTAATTTATGCGTTACGTTTATCGCATGTAATATACCGTTTAATTTACTAGACAAGGAACCATTTATCTGCTTTTGGAATAACTATCCGGAGTGCAAATTACCAAGTCGAACATCGTTACGAAGAATTGTGCCATCTGCGCGAGAACATATTGAACAAAAATAAAATCGGAGTTGAAAGATCAAAATTGTGGTTATGTGTCGACGAACAACAGATCGAAGAACATTCTGTTCTTAATGTAATGGCACGCAAATTGGAACCTCATCAATCGACACCTTCAATTCTATTAGTCTCCAAACGAATACAACAGTGTACTGCCGAAGTAATTTCAAAGTTAGTGTTAAATACATTGGACAAGTTTGAACTTTCAACAAACCAACTCTTGATGTTAGTGAGTGATGGTGCTGCAAACATGCTTTCTGTAGGCCGGTCTCTTAAAAAGCATTCTGCTAATTTGTTACACATTACGTGTAAAATTCATGCTCTCAATCTTGTGGCGGATAATATCAGAAAATGTTATCCTGAGGTAGACGCTTTAATAGCGCATACCAAAGCAGTATTTGTCAAATCACCGAAACGTATTCGCGAATTTCACAGACTGTGCCCCCGTATACCAGAGCCACCAGAACCTATTCTAACTCGTTGGGGAACATGGTTGCAGGCCGCGTTTTATTATCATAAATATTTTGACAATATTAAGAACGTGTTTACAATTCGATACAAAGGAAGCTGTCGCTATCCAGAAAAGCCAGTCGACTTCGGGCTAGCAGATGCAATAGAAAAATTATAAAATCCTGCGGTGCCGTTAGAAGAATCTCTATAAATAGTGCAACATGTTCACGCACAGCTATGCGCGATTGAAGACGCAAAAAATGTTTCTGTTCTAGAAAAATTTGAAAGTGTTTTTGAGAAAAATTCTGATTTTAGCACATTAAGACACATTTGTGAAGGTGCGTCAACAGAATCGTTAAGTTATTTGAAAGATTATTTTACTTACGCAAATATTACGTCACTAGATGTAGAACGTTCGTTCTCTGCATATAAACGCATTTTTTCCTCATGCCGTACTAGTTTTGCCGAAACAACAGTTGAAACATATCTAATGTTGCAGATATTTAACAGACATTATTCACTTTGTGATTTCACGGAGGACTCTTAAAATGGTAAGTGTTTGAGCACGTGTTATTTAATTTTTATTTAAATGATGAGCGAAATTATTTGCGGCAGCAAACATCTCTATTAGCAGAATAACTCTAGTGGAACGTGAGGCCCGGTCGACTCTACGCTACTGCGCGGTACCGCTCATGGCCAGCTTTAATGATAAGTAATATAATAAGTTATATTAACACTACGCATTACCGCTTCACCTGCAATTTAAAAAAGGAATAAGTATAATTTAAACATTTTCATTTACAATTCCTATTATGCACTTCCTATTTGCAACTAAGATTAGAAAAAACCTTTTTAATTTATTTGCTCTGTTGAGTCAGCGAAAGCAATTACATTTTTCCTTTCAAATCATGATATTGGGACCAATTTCTAGTAGCATTACAGTTAGCTATCCTATCGCAATAAATTAGCTTTAGAATTATGTAATATCGACGAGAATTGTGTCGAATCGCATCGAGAGGAGTGGTCGACATTGAAACATAAACATACTTACCACACAGTTAGTTAAGTACCATATGGTTGACTGGTTTCTTATTGGTATACTTACATAACTCAATGAAGAGTTTCGAAACAAACTTTAGCAGTAATTTGAAATGCTCAACAAAGACATTAAACGGAGAATTACGTGTTAATCTTATGGAAATAAAATATTAATTCAAGGAAATGTCATATAACAGGAGTATTCTCCGTTAAGCCCACGACCGAACGGCTTGTACCATTTAAATTAGAAGCACGAATGCATTTGTGTTCGTACAGAGGCGGTATGCGAGATGAAATTACAGGCGGGCGTTTGAAGAAAGCCATGAATGTCTAGTATTCTTCAGTTTTTTTCAACGAGGCGTAGACCATTTTTTTTTTGTTTTAACAGTGCATGCTGGTAACTCTCAATTCTATACAACCCACTCGGTTTATTTAAGAGTAGGGGAGAAGCGTGGATACAACCTACTGCTGCTATTATCAATTTTCTTATGAAAACATCAGTTGGAATATTAATTAAGTAAATGATTTTCTATCATTATTATCTTCTTATTTTTATGTGTTCTTTCTTTTTCACACTGAAATACAAATTGTACCCAAAAGTTAACGTTCATATAATACGCTTCGCAATAGAAAGTGTTGCTTCAGTATAACATAAATTAGCAAAGTGCAACTTTTAGCTAAAAGCTGTGCTTTTTTCAGAGTTTAGAGGTAATCACAATTTAAGATCACGTCTATTATTATTTTTCTTAGTTAGTATAATAACTTTACTTACATATTAATTTTTTATACAGAATGTCCCAACCTTCTGGAATTGTAAAATTGGGCTTATTGTGTAGGCAGTAGGGAGCTAAAATTTTCTGACTACATAATAGATATCGCAAAATATTTCCATATATACAGAATGACTGATAAGTAGCGAACCAGGCACTTATTTTGCTATTTAAAATGGAACACCTGTATAAGACATTTATTTCCTTCTAAAGATCCAAAATGCAAATACACTTTAGCGCAATTTTTACCAGATTAAATTACATACTTGGCTCTATCTAAATACTGCATCAGAACGCCTCCAAAATATACAGGGTGTTCAGTATTGAACACAAAACTTTGAACAAAAATTCCGTTAGATGCAATTTCATATACTACGCTTTTGGTATGCAAGTGCTATGTCTATACATGAAAGTAAAAGATATTTAAAGTTTGAACGCGAGTCCTGCGTTAATGTATAAGTTTTCTATTTTAGTATTGTTTGGTTATCGTGAACAAACAGTAACAAACACATGAATCCGTCTTAACTGCTGATTCAAAATTTTATGCCTAGGTAGCTACTTACGAAATAAAGTAATTAAAAAGGAGTTGAAGTCAAGCACAACGGAGGCATTCTGGACTGCAACACTTAGTGTGTTAAGAGAAGTGCAGAAGAGCTTTTACAAACGATTCCGAAGATGTATAGAGGCGGAAGGAAGGAATTTAGAGCGTTTCCTGTAGGTAGATAAATAAGTAGAGGATTACTAAGTTTGTTCATAACGTGTTACATGATACTACCTTTTTAATTGTTGTTTTGATTTTAAATTGATGCTAATATATGTAATGTTTACATCACTTATTGTTAGCCCGTATGAACTTTTATTAAAATGTTGTTTCCCTTGTCTTTTTTCGCTAAAAAAAAATTTTACATTAATACAATGAATGTTTCCAGTAGCATCAAATCTTAGCTTATTTGACAAATGTTTCAGGTTATGGACATCGCCAGACAGGATAGCACCCTACTAGCTAAAATACACAATTCCTTTCAGCTTTTCTTAGAACATAAATTATACTCATTACTAACGCTGGCCACGAGCGGTACGGCACATCGGCGTAGAATCAGTTCGGACCGAGAGGAACGGTAGTATTACTTCGTCTGCGGGCATACGGACATTTTCGCTGCCGGTCATTTGCGAATTTGTCTATCTGTCTAGAAAAATTATGATTCGTCAGCAATACGACCGCGTCGACAAAGTTCGAAAATTTATTGCAGAAATTCCAGACTTAATATATGAGGTGCTAAAATTAAATGTGAATCTGTAAAATCCGTTAATGTGTTGGTCCAGACAAACATTGTCTACGACACGTAATAGTGAACGCATGTCTCAAAAAGAAATTGCGCACGAGACAATGAAAATTTACATTAATTTATGCGTTACCTTTATCGCATGTAGTATACCGTTTAATTTTACTGACAAGAACCATTTGATTCTGGCTTTTGGAATAAACTATTCGGAGTGCAATTACCAGGTCGCGAACATATTGAAACAAAAAATAAAATCGAGTTGAAAAGATCAAAAATTGTGGTTATGGTCGACGAGAACAACAGATCGAAGAAAAATTCTGTTCTTAATAGTAAAGTGGCTGCAAATTAGAACCTCATTCAATTCGCACCTTCAATTCTATTAGTCTCCAAACGAATACAACAGTGTACTAGCCGAAGTAATTCAAAGTTAGTGTTAAATACATTGGACAAGTTTGAACTTCAACAAACAACTCTTGATGTTAGTGAGACGGTGCTGCAAACATGCTTTCTGTAGGCCGGTTCCTTAAAAAGCAGTTGAATGACTATTTGTACCATTACGTGTAAAATTCATGCTTCTACAATCTTGTGGCGAAATAGTATCAGAATGTTATCCTGAGGTAGACGCTTTAATAGCGCATACCAAAGCAGTATTTGTCGCAGAACTGTGCCCCCGTATGCAGAGCCACCAGAACCTATTCAACTCGTTGGGGAACTGGTTGCAGGCCGCGTTTTTATTATATAAATACATTTTGACAATATTAAGAACGTTAGTTTTACAATTCGGTACAAAGGAAGCTGTCGCTATCCAGAAAAGCCAGTCGAATTTCAGATAGTCAGGTTAAAATGGATTTAAAAATCATTCACGACAATTACTTCGGGCTAGTAGATGCAATAGAAAATTTCAAAATTCTGCGGTGCCGTTTAGAAATCATCTACAAATAGTGCAACATGTTCACGCATAGTATGCGCGATGAAGACGCAAAAAATGTTTCTGTTCTAGAAAAATTTGAAAGTGTTTTGAGAAAAAATTCTGATTTTGGCACACTAAGACACATTTGTGAAGGTGCGTCAACAGAATCGTTAAATTGTTTGAAAGATTATTTTACTTACGCAAATATTACGTCACTAGATGTAGAATGTTCGTTCTATGCATACAAACGCATTTTTTCCCCTCTATTAGCAGAATAACTCTAGTGGAACGCGAGGCCTGGTCGACTCTACGCTACTGCGCGGTACCGCTCGTGGCCAGCTTTACTCATTACCTAACTCTTCTTTATTCAGGCTCGAAATTTTGAATGGGCAGTCTAGGATTGTTAATGTCAGTACGTTCTGTTTACTGTTGGCATGGTAACCAAACTATATTAACACCAGAAACCATTTAGATGCAATTTCCAAGACTCGCCTTTGGCTGCAAGTAGCTATTTGGCCTCAAAATTTTAAATCAATTTAAAAACGTTAATGTAAATATCTTTTGTTTATTGTTGTCATGGGAACCAAACTGTACTAACACCAGGAACCACTTGGATGCATTACCCAAATGAGGACTCGCGCTTAACTGTAAATATCTGTTTTACTTTCAATGTTATGACATATGCGTCATTATACAAAGATGTTAGAGATATAAATTTCTTATGTATGGTAGATACAGAAAAGATATACGGTGCTATTTAAAGAAATTACATTTCTGGTGGTTGAATTCGGCAATGTTTGGTGTTCAGTACTGAACATCCTCTATATTTCGAAAGCGTTCTAACACCATGTCTAGATAAAGGCAAATATGCAATTTAATCTAATTTAAATTTATACTAGAATTTATTTGAATTTAAAATTTTTTGAAGGAAATATCTAAATTTAGGCGAATGAGAACAAAATTATAAATATCTCGTCTAAGTCTGTTATAAATAGACATATGAAACTCATATTATATTGGTTTATTTCTAGCAGGAGAAACTAAAAACGTAAAAATATACAGAGTGTTCCCCTTAAAATAACAAAGTAGGAGCCTGCTTCGTTACTTATCTATCACCTTGTATATACGGAAATACTTTTAAAAGATAGATAATCATGATGTTACCAGAAAATTTTAGCTTCCTACTATTTACACAATAGGGGCAATGTTACAATTCCAGAAGATTGGGACAGCCTGTGTATTTGAAAGTTGGGAGAACTTTTATAATTTTTTATTATTGCTTTTTTCGAAAATTGATATCAATTTTATATGTATTCCCTTTTAGCCTTTAGTTAGTATTATTTCAAAACAAAAAAACAAACTAGTTATACATGCATGTATCAGCAATCACAAGTAATTAAGAATGATAAACTATATTTGTAATGTAAGCTAGGAAGAGGTCATTTGCTGTTTTCCTAAATCGATAAGTTCTTACACCTATACGAGGAAAATCACCAATTACTGCCCCTAATGCAATAGTCTCTAAACAACAAACCTGAAAACTTTCGGTGGACATTATATTCGAAGTTTCAAAGGTTAATAATTTCATTTAAGATTTATTAATCTGTGGTGACGTTTACGTCCTTTCGAAAATGGAAAAAATGGAGATAAAAATGAGAAATAATCTGCATCTGCAAAACGAATTTATCGCCGCAATTAGTTTATATTATAATTACAATTAATTATATGACTGCTAAGTTAAGTGGTTCCGCTTCTGTGTATCGTATAATTTGCAAGGTACCGATATGGTCAATTTTCAACGTTTTATTATTTTATATAAATATTCGTATATCGGTACATGTGCATTCCCTTTCCTTACATACAGACTATCTAAGTTTAGTAGACGTGATCTAAATCGCAACTTGCAGAAGCTTTAAAATACTTATTTTGCGGTCAACACTCCCGCAGAAAATGTTAAAAAGTAAATACAGGCGGCACCTGTAAAAAGATGTCTAAGAATACTGTCTAGATAAAACGCAGAAGTAAGTAGAGAAAATCGTGCCAATGAATAAACTGGACGTGTAACTAATTATTAAATTCTAATAAGTAAAACTCCTGAGTTTCATGGCTGTATTCTTTTAGTTAAACTTTGTTTAAATAGTTAATATATTTACATTTGTTTTCCTTGACGTTTCAAAAGATCAAAAGATTTAAAAAATTTTACTTATTTTTTGTCATCGTTCTTCGTTATTAATATTTTGGTTTTTGTAATTAAACTAATTTATATAAACTGTGTCCCCGGATGGAGTTGACAAGAGGAAACAAATTTTTCTTATTGATTTTACGACAAAAAGTCATTCTTTATAAAAAGTTCTGCTTGTTGAATAAGTACGTTTACCATTAGAAAATCTAAGATTATATGTACAGAATGTCCATAAATTAAGATAACATGAAAATACTTCTAGAGAAAAGTTCAGTTATTGCATTTTTTGAGTTAAAATACAAAATTTCAAGTCTAAATTTAGATTGTTATGGTTGTATGTTGTTATGTTTAATTAAGATAACGTGTTATCTTGAATGTAATGTAGATAATAGTAATTTAATATTGTCGATCACAGTTTGCTGTATTGTCAAATAATATTGAACTATAAAACGTCATTAAGTGTAGATTTTTCAATTCAGTTATTTCCCGTTGGTTTTATAAAATATTAACCATTGAAGAACGTATTTATTTGGTTAAATTTTATGGTACTGGAAACGTATCTTATCAATATGCTATAGACATGTTTCATGAAATATTCCCAAACATTGCGGTATCGCGCGAAGCAGAGTGCAAACTTGTAAATAAATTTGATTTAACTGGATCTGTAGTGACTGTTAAGAAACCCAAGAAAAAATACAACGATAACGATACGGCTACAATTTTGGCATTGGATTCAGTGCAAAACTCATTTGCAAAGAATTTATGGAGAAAACAAAGGTCGGCCGTTTAAACCAAAGCTCCGACATACACTTGAAAATGGAGATGAAGAGAAGCGATTGGATTTTTGTTTATGGGTTGGCGAGAATTACCTCGTAAATACACGTTTCCACAGAATGATCTTTTTGACTGATGAAGCAACCTTCTGCACCAACGGTCACGTTTCGTCACAAAACAGTCGCCATTGGGCTTTTCAAAATCCAAACTACGTCATTCAAAAACAAAGTCAGCGTTGTAAAAGAGTGAATGTTTGATGTGGAATTTTTTACGATAGAATCGTTGGTCCATATTTTATTAACGAGAATTTGAATTAACATATTTATGTGCGTCTTTTAGAAACGTATGTATTACCGTTTCTACATAATTTACCGCTAGAAATGCGGCGTAACATTTTTTGGGAACAAGACGGGTGCCCTGCTCATTCAACGCTTTTGGTACGGCAGTGGTTAACGGATCAATTCGGAGAAAGATGGATGGGAAGATTTGGACCAATAGATTTTCCTGCTAGATCGCCTGACCTTACACCTATCGATTTTTTTGTGGGGTACTTTAAAACAAAAAGTTTACGCAGATGACCTGACGCATGATCGAGAAATACAAAAAGCAAGAATACAGAACGCGGTGAATGAAATAAGTGAACCACACACCATACGTAAATTCTATGGTGAATTCATCAAAAGGATGGAAATATGTGTGGAAGTTGGAGGTGGTCATGTAGAATAATTTTTGTTGGCTTTCTTAATTGACTGAAATTTTGTATTTAAACTAAAAAAATGCAATAAATGATGCTTTTCTCTTGAAGCATTTTCGTGTTATCTTAATTTATGGTCATTCTGTACATTTAGTCTTAGATTTTCGGATGGTAAACGTATTTATTCAACAAGCAGAACTTTTTATAAAGAATGACTTTTTATCGTAAAATCAATAAGAAAAATTTGTTTACAATCTTTTGATAAAGATGGCATGTTCCATCGAAAGATCAAGGAAAAAAATGTTGAATGTATCAACTATTTAAACAAAGTTCAAGTAAGAGAGTAAGGCCACAAAGCTCAGGAGTTTTATTTATTAGAATTAACATTATTGGCAAAGAAAAACACAAAATTCCTGCATCAACGGTAAACCAATTATTGAAGGTTCTTCCAAATTTTGTTTGTTTAATGTTTGTGGTTTTCGTAAGTTGTTCCACCTTTTTGAACTTAAATTTGTTAAATATATGTAAAGCTCAAACTAAACAGACACAAAAGGGAAAATTAGTATTTATTTCGTACATTTTAATCAATACAGTGTTTCCTTTGCTTCGTTTTTTTTTTTTATTTGACGCCCTAACACCTTTCTATAATGAGTAGAGTAACCTAAACTTGCGGACTCCCATAGGCGTCGGTATTACGGGTTAATATAAGAATACGAAAAATTCATAAATAAACTAAACCGTTAGAGAAGCAGGCATGTAGTGTCGACCTTGAATATAAATCATGTTAAACCGCGCTGAGAGAGATTTCGTTTTAGTACCGGTTGAGCTGTTGCAGAGATCAGTCGAACGGTCAAGGTTATG
The DNA here is from genome assembly GCA_029619315.2 of Dynastes maya. Classification (NCBI taxonomy): domain Eukaryota; kingdom Metazoa; phylum Arthropoda; class Insecta; order Coleoptera; family Scarabaeidae; genus Dynastes; species Dynastes maya. Next base: position 12,222,644 of record JAROYE020000005.1, on the reverse strand, counting down.
TACTTACGTGTCGCTTTTGAAAATATAGCTGGTGTTTTTTGTGTGTTGTAGTATTATACCAAGTACATAATTAGTGTATCGTTTCATATAAAACTAATATTTACATACCTAAGAAAACAATGCCTCGTAATAGATTTGCTACTAATATACATAAGTATGTGTCACTTTTTCCCCATTTAAAATATGACGGTAGTGCAGTTTTTTGCTTAATATGAAATGTTTGTTTGGCTCCATTGGACAGAACTGATTGCCAGAGGCATGTCAATGGTATTAAGCATATGAGAAATGCAAGAACTGAAATACCTTATACACTATTCCTCATACATTTATTAATTATGTTTACCTCTTGTAATCTTCCGTTGTCGTTGGTGAGAGAAGCAGCTTTTAAAACGTTTTGGCGACAATACGTTCCAAAGTACCCATTACCCTCACAAACACAATTACAGAATCATTTGCCGCGAATGAAAGAGATGCTAGAAAATGTGTGTAAACGTGATTTGTGTTCCAAAAAAATATGGATTACCGTGGATGAGACGACCGATATAAAGAAAAACAGTATTGTGAATGTAATAGCTCGCGTTTTATCTAGCGAGAACACAGCATCTCGATATTTGTTAGCTTGCAAACGTGTTCAACAATGTACCGCGGAAAATATTCAAAAAGTGATAATGAACGCTTTGAAAAAATTTAAAATTGCCCAAGATCAAGTTGTGTTGATTGTGACAGATAGTGCAGCAACGATGTTAAGTGTTGGGCGATTCTTAAAACATATATTTCCTAACTTAATACATATAACCTGCGTGCTGCATGCTTTGCATTTAGTTGGTGAAGTTGCTCGACAACATTACGGAAACGTTGATCGGATGATTGGAAGTACTAAAGCAGTGTTTCGTAAATCTCCTAAATGTTTAAAAGAATTTCGTAAATTTTGTCCAGGTATTCCAAAACCTCCTGAACCAATTTTAACGCGATGGTGTACTTGGCTAACAGCAGCTTCTTACTATTTGATCCATTTTCAACAAATTCAATCAGTTATAATGCGATTTAATCGGAATGAATCCAAAGCAATTGGAGAAAGTCAAAGAGAATTTCAAATTCCTCAACTTTTAGAAGATTTAACAACAATGTGTACCAATTATACAGTATTACTAGATGCCATCAGAAAACTACAATGTACTGAATTGTTATTGCAGGAATCATTAGACATAGTGGAGAGTGTAAAAAATAAATTACACACATTAAATGATACGCCAGGATTATGCGCTAGTCAAAAGTTGGCAGATGTTTTAAGGAAAAATCCCGATTTTAATACTTTAGAGGCCGTTTATAATAAGTGTAAGAATAGTGAACTTTTAAGTGATTTTGAAAAACAGTTTCTACATGCAAATGTAACTTCCTTAGATGTGGAGAGATCGTTTTCTATGTATAAGAATATTTTTTCTTGTTGACGCACAAGGTTTAAAGAAGTAACTGTGGAAACATATGCAATGATGCAAGTTTACAGTAGTTCACATCCTGATGCCTCTAATTTGTTGAATAATTAGCAAGTAAGTTTATTTATGAATTTTTCGCATTCTTATATTAACCCGTAATACCGACGCCTATGCGAGTCCGCAAGTTTTGGTTACTCTAATAATGAGATACTGCACAAGGTCCTTTACGGCTTCAGAACCTACGCGGCGATGCATTACCTAAAGAAAGTGGTAAAGGTAGGTGATTAGACGTTCATCTTACCTGGGATTCTCACAAACTGAAAACTCGCCTTAGGGTTTTAAATTCAGTACAGACTTTCAAGATGTGCATCCGGTGGAAAACAATTATTATACGCTTTTTAATAGCGCACATTGAAAATATAATAGATGACATAAAAAATAGAACATTCAGTATAAGTAATTCGATTTTGTTAGTTTTTATTTATAGCTACGTATAAATAATTAATGTATCAATCATTAAAAACTGAAAAAAACGTTTTACGTGATTAATGAATTTGAATTAATAAAGTGATAATCCAGTCTTCTCAGCAGAAATCTCATGAGGTGATTGATGTTGCTTTGCAATAGTACGTCCCATACGAGTTGTAGCTTATGCCGAACATCCTCGAACGTCTGGAGAGGATAGATTAAGTTAGTGAGTCTTCTGTACTTTATATTGCATGCATGTTCAACCGGCAAAAGGTCTGGAGATCTCAATGACTACAGCAGCAGAGTAATTTTGGCATCTTGAAAATGTATCAAAATTTGGTTAGCCACATGTGGACGGTCAATATCTTATTGGAATATAGAGTTGGGGAGTGTTCGACGATGTGGAATACGATTTGCTGGATTTTGAAAGGGTTGTTCTTATTAACTGTTTATCACGTGGGTACACCATCACATGACACTTTATATCGAAAGTTGGTACAGTAATAATGGGAAAAAGAAGGGAATATTGAACCGATGCGTTTTATTCCACTAGTCCTAGCTTATAAGAGTTGTGTTTCAATGGTCTCCATCTATAACGAGCTTGATTGAATTCTTGATAAGCCTTCTTATTATCTCTTATTTAACTATTCTTTTTATTATGAAGTTGAAAAACAAAATCGCTTCAAATGTACCAACAAATTCTGTATAAAGAGTGCGTGGGCTTTCTTAATAGAGATTTTTCAAATTGAATACAGTTAGCTGCCAGTAGGGTTTAATGCAATCCAGGAAGAAGCCCTAAGCCAGCAGCCTTTAGACGACTATAGGAAAGGTTTATACCTGCTTATTACCGGAAACCATTACAACCAAAACCTGCTCCAAACGAACAGAGTCGGCTGAGCCCTGATCTAAGTATTACCCAAACTAGCGTAAAGAAGGCATTAAAAGGATTGAAGGGTTGAAGTTATCGTAAAATTAAACGATAACGATATTAAATCTATCATTATCTTATAATTGTTTTAATGTCATGGCAAACTGACAAAATAAATATTGAAAGTAGTTCAGTTTTAAAAAACGCTTTGAAGAGAAAATTGTTGATATTAAACCGCTATCTTAGTAATTTTTTGTTTAAAATTTCGCCACGTTTAAAACTAGAATGATATGCTGTTCAATTTAAAAAGGGGATTTTTTGACAAAAACATGTTATACTAACTTAACGCAATTTTACGCGTAGTTCGTTAGCAATTTGGAAGCACATAAACGCGCGTATATTAGATTCTTTCATCGTTCAAGTTACCAAAAATCATACCTGTCCAATGCACATTTTCGAAGAAACTATGGCTTCTGTAAATGCCGACTTTTTCTAGAAAAAAATTTAATAACTCTAATCTAATAGGCACCAGATTCAAAAAATATTACCGCTATGGAAGAATCGAATGGTCAAGTGTAGCACAATACATAAAAGAAACCGAGCATAATATTAAATTAGAAAACCCCAAATTAAGTAAGAACTTCGCCGCGACGAATTAGACTTTTACGAAACCATTTATATAAAAAAGAATGCAAATCCGTTAAACAGGGAAAAAGGTCCACTTAGCCACTCAGTTTTGATGGATTTATTGATGTAAACCATCCACATGTTTACGTTTTGCGCTACAAACAGGAATCTTTCATTTTACTTTCGTATATTTCGCATGTTTTAAGGTGAATAGACGGTAAAAGTAGGTACTTGTAAAGATCTTTTAGAGTAGGAATAGAACAAGACATGTTAGAATTAAAATCTTTTTCTCACATCATTTGGTCGCACGGTTGACAATGGGAATCTACGAAACAATTGTTCAGAATTAATCAAATCTAATGACACTCTGTATATTGAGGACATCAATTCTTTCCCCTGCTATTACAATCCGCAAGTAATAATTAACGAGTCTAATAGGCAAGTAGGGGTAGGTGATGACGTAAACGGGAAGGCGCGGACTGCGATTCGATTCCCTCGTGTATATTGCGTACATTGTATTATGCAGCGGAAATACACGAGGAAATCGAGTCGTTGTCCGCACTCTCCCGTTTACCGCTACTGCTAAGGTAAAAACGTTAATAAGAAACTATATTTACCGTACAAAACAGAAAAGAAAGTAATATTACAATAATACAATTATAGCGTAATGAGGAAAATGCTCATAACAAACGGTATACGGATTCCAATCAGAAAAAAATCACTTGCCTTAAAAAATGTTTTAATCAACTCCCGTAATTCTAATCATGTGCTAAGATTTAAGTTAAAGGGAACGACTTCTAACAGAGATAAATACTCCGAAGTTAAAAATATCTTTGATAATGTTATAATTGCATTTTGTAAGACTATATCTCAAGATTTTATACAAAATATTGGCCATTCGACTACAAAGATTACTGCATACAATTAAGAAGTATGTATATTGTGCTGTTTCCCGTTATTTGTACCCCATTTGAAATGGAGGCACTCCTGTAAAACTTATATTTTACATTAAAATGAAACCAATTTCTTTTTAATACATAGTGGATCAAAGAGTCTACTTCCACACAAAATTTCATCTAAATTTTCAAGGAAAACTACGATTATTTTTTGACGTCGAAAATTGCAAAAATTTATTAGCGATTTTTTTATTAAAAATATTACTACACCGCTGAATTTAGAAGGTTGGGACCTTTTGATGGTACTAACCAATAAAAAAGTCGGGAGAGAATAAAGTTTCAAACTTTACAGTGCATTATTTCATAAATCCGCTTCTTACAACATGTACTGACCTGTAGATTAAAATTTAAAAAAAAACGACTAAAAATTAACTAAACTTATTATTAGAGCGGGCCAAATTGCGCCATCCAACAGAATCGGAATCAGGCGCAACGGCCGCTTATTGTAAATAGCGTATATGTGAGTCACAGCAGATATGTGATATTTCGAAATTAATACACAAGAGTAAAAAATAAAAGCTGACGCAATAATAATGTTTAGTAATTAGAGCGGATATATATATATATATATATATATATATATATATATATATATATATATATATATATATATATATATATATATGTACACGCTGAGGTGTTTTTATTTTCATTATGATTTTTTATTTGATTGAAAACGGTATGCGTTGTAAATGGGATGTAATAAGGAAATAACTGAGAAACTGAACGCTTTTTTTTATTCTGTTGTACTTAATATGTAACTGTAAATAAAGATATAATAAATAAATTCTATCCTTCTTAATAATGCGGATAGGCTTGTTTAAAAAGTTGCACCATCAGATAAGTTTCCACATTTGCCTCGGTGAAGGATGTTCGCCGAGACGAAAAAATGTTCTTATATTTCGAAAACGACCGTTCCACGTCTACCGAAGTAAGACAGGCGTAATTAAAATAATCTTTAGACTTAGTCAAGGAATCTGCAGATGCCCCATCGCACATTTGTCTTAATCTCGTGTAGTCCGGATTCTTTTTTAAAACACTATCGAACTTAGCTAAAACTCGTCCACTTGTTGCATCGTTTATACTGTGTAACAATGTACTAACTTCGTCCACGACTTGCACTGATTCTACCAACGACAATCCAGAATTTTGCAAATTTTCTATCGCGTCTACTAACCCTTTGTAATTGTTGCTAATATTCTTTAGATGTGTTTCAACAGAAATATCGAGAAATCCCTTCTGGCTCATCCTAATAGCTCTAGCTTCGGCAGGGACGAATTGCAAAATAACGGATTTGACTTCTTGAAAATGTTCATTATAATAAAAAGCGGCTTTTAACCACGTTCCCCAACGCGTAAGAATGGGCTGTGGTGGTTCTCGAATACCAGGGCATAACCTGTGGAATGCCCTAGTCCTCTTAGGACTTTTGAGAAACACTTTTTTTGTGTTTGCTATTAATGCATCCACCTCCGGGTAACACTCTCGAATAGTTTGTGCCACAAGATGTAAAGCATGGACTTTACACGTAACATGTAAAAGTCCTTCACACTTTTCTTTAAGGGAACGGCCTACACTACACATTGTTGCTGCACCATCGCTCATGAACAACAACAGTTGACTGGTTGACACTTGAAATTTTTGTAACGTTTCGAGAACTACGGCCGTAATTGCTTTACTAGTACACTGTTTTAATCTTCTGCTGGCTAATAGAATTGCAAAATTTGGTTTAATAGGATCTAATACGCGCACTATTATATTCAAAATAGAATTTTTTTTGCAATCTGTCGTCTCATCAAGACATAGCCACAGCTGTTTATTTTTTAATTCGGCTTTAATTCGATTTTCAATGTCCTCACGTATTCGTGGAATATCTCTCCGTAACGCTGTCCGAGATGGTAGTATCCACTCAGTATTGTATGTACCCCAGAATTTTCGAAATGCTTTTTTATCAAGTATACGAAGTGGTAGACCACATACCATAAACGTTTAAAAGCAATTCTAATTGAAATTGACGTTGTTGTGACACACCATTTCTTTTATTTCTGTGGTGTGCGCTATTTATATGTCTTTCACAATCACGTTTGCTCCAGCACAGTAGTTTCTTTTTACAAACTTTACAGAAAATTGTACTCCCATTGTAGTGTAAATGCACAAATTCACTAAGAAATTTATTAACTTTCGTAGGTAATGGCCGTTTATTTTTAATAGTTACGTTAGACATAATCACTAAAGCGAGCACACCGACGCTTGTTTCTAGTATGCCACGAAGTGGTGCAAACGTAACATCTGCAGACTCGTCATTTGTTGATGAATAGAGCGCGTCATCCGTAAATGAATAAGCGCGCTGTTAGTTCGTAGCCGTCGATGAATGAACTTTTTTTTTGTAGTGGCCCACTGTGAACAACGCCCTATTTATCAACGAACACCCAAACTGCAGGTGTATATTTGCACGTCTTCACGACGTAATAGACAGTGGTTTTGGTCCTCGTCCTAATAATTACATATTTAAATTACCTATGTTTACATACATATATGCGCCCGGCAGCCTGATTGCGAACCTGGCGCGTGGCGCTCTTGGCCCGCTCTACTTATTATCAAATGCCACAAAATTGCAAGTAACCATTCTTTGTAAATCCAACTACAATTACAAAAGTGAATGTAATAATACATTTACATCATTTTTATATAAAAAAATACATATAATTTAAAATACAAAGTGGGCTATGACGTCGAAATTAATATAATTATTTATAAATGAAGTCAAATGCAGGCTGTGACATTAACAGTTACTGCATAATTGTTCATTAACTTCATTGATAGTCGAGTGATTGTAAACTAGGTTTGATAATTGTTGAAGCAAATCTGAATAAAGAATTGCATAAGCTATATCAGCATTAATTTTTGGTTAATTGCATTTGTTTACTTTTTAGTTCTTTTTTAAATAAATTTTGATCTACCTTGGTCAGTAGACGGCGTAAGAAGCGGATTTATAAAGTAATGCACTGTAAAGTTTGAAAAATGATTCTCTCCTCACTCTTTTATTATATTTTATTATATATATGCTTCGGGACTAGTTTCGGCCAATGGTCATCTTCAGCCGGAATAATTCTGGTGAAAGTATAATTTGGCACGTATCAAATCGCAAAAATAAAAGTTAATTTGTAATAAGAAAGGTCATATTTGCTTTATGGTTCATTTAAAGAAGAGACGGATTAAGGATTAGAACATTTAAATTTGAATTTTAAGTCGAAAAAAAATAAAGAAATTCGCTGCTGAAACCCTATATAATTTTTTACTTCTAGAATATTTTTAGGTGTGCAAACGAGAAACCATTTAGCAGAACAATGAAAATATCTTGAGAAAGAAACACCTACAAAGATGTTTCTGTCATGAGTCATAATGGGAACCGTACGGTATGTATTTTACGAATTGCCCGTGGAAGATTTCAACAGAATTTGGTACCTGTGTTTGTGGATGTAGGTAATACAAGTAGCAAGCCAACAAAAATAGGGTCAGTTAAGCAGCTGCATTATTTTAATATAGTTACAAATAAATTATTTCTAGGTCAAAGTGTGAAAATCAATTACGTTAATAGAGGTTAGAAATTAATAAAATTTAATTGGCCTGAGCTAAGAAAGATCAATCAGCAACAGATATTTCGTCGTAATTTAGTCAATTAACAAAAATAACTTTAACATTAGTAAATGCGATGCCATAATTGATAATTTTACACAAGTAAATTATGTAGATAAAAAAGAACTCTAATCTTCTTAATACTTACATTAAAATAGCGTTTAAAGAATTTGGTGAATAATGTAAATTTTATACTTTCTTTCTTTAAAAAAATAGTACGACATAATAAGGTAAGTGCGATAGTAAATTGTGGATTGTTTAAGTTACATTCTAAATAAGATGTTGCATTAAACTAGTACGGTATTAAATGTAACTCTACGGGGTAGACGGCCTCGATAAGTTGGCAACTTCGTCATCTTATACGATCAATTCATTTCAAGAAAATCAAATGTAAATAGAGTGTATTAAAAAATCTCGAATAAACGAGTGTGAACTAGAAAAAAGAAGATCAAAGGAATCGTGAAGCTTCCAAATACGGAATTCTAGGCGCAATTTCGCGGAGGCATGTATATAAAAAAGAAGAAATGATGAAAACGCGAATCACCTTCACTTCCCTAAATTTAAATACATATATTTTCTTTAAAAAATCAGAAATGCAAATACATTCTGGCGTAAGTTTTTATGAAATTAAATTATATACTTGCCTCTAGCTAAACATCGCATTGGAACACCTTACAAATACACCGTGTGTTCAATATTGAACACCAAACACCAGAAACGTCATCTTTTTAATTGGCGGCGTGTATTTTTCTGTATCTACCATATAGGAAATTTATACCTCTAATGTTTTTTGTAATGATACATATGTCTATTGTCATTTGCTGCATTTAGGTATTGCATCCAAGTGGTTTCTGGTGTTAGTACTATTTGGTTACCATGACAATAGTAAACAAAAAATACTAAGACATTTTAAAGTTATTGATTCCAAATTTTTAACCGAAGTAGCTACGTACTTACAGTCATAGACGAGTCTTAGACTTGGAAATTGTATTCAAATGATTTCTGGTGTTAATATAGTTTGGATACCATGCCAACGATACTGGCATTAACGATCTTAGATTGTTGATTCAAAATTTCGGGCTCAAGTAAAGAAGAGTTGGGTAAAACACAATTGGAATACACTAGGAACAAACTTAATAATCTTCATTGTAATTTTTATTGCAATAGTTAATAACTATATACTTATTTATCTACCTACAGTGAACGCTCGAAATTCCTTCCTGTTGCCTTGATACATTTGCGCAATATTTTCTAATTTATACGTTTCTTAGTACACTAACTGTTGCTCTCCACAATGCCCGCCTTATGCTTAGCTTTATGCATAAATCATATTTTGTAAGTACATCATTTCGTAAGTAGCTGCTTAGGCTTACAATTTAAATTAATAGTTAAGAACAGCAACATCAGTCAGTGTGCAGTAACAACCCTTGAAAATGTCCCATAAGACTGCGGGTAAAACCTCGGCGCTACGACAACGACACGGTTCCAACCGGGAAACCAAGCGTATAGTGTTATTGACAACCGCGAAAGCCTACGTACCAGGTCAGTATGTTTTGTTTATTGTTATCAACGTAACCAAACAATACTAATACCAAAAACCACTTGGAGACAATATTCAAATGCAGGACCTGCGTTTAACTGTAAGCATCTCTTCTAAAGCCAAGTATGTAATTTAATCTGCTAAAATTTTCTAAATTTTGACGATTGATGGCAAAACTATAAATATCTCGAAACCTGTTAGAAGTAGACATATCAAATCCATATTATTGATTTATATCTAGATCGAATACGTAATAGATAGGCGTTCTATAAATAACAGAGTAAGTGCCTTGTTCGTCATTTATCGGTCATTCTGTATATATGGAAATATACATATATGGAATGTGTATTTTGTATTCCGTTGAGTAGTGGGGGTTTGTTGACAGAATGAGTTGCTAGTGGACATTTTTAGTTAAATGGTAAATGGTTGTTTGATTTTCTTTATAATGTGTTTCGTTCCTTGTATTAAAATATTCATATTCAATATTGTTGCATATCTTGAATATGAAAATGCCAAAATAAATCAAAATAAAGACGTTAAATTTGATAAAACAGTTTGCCCCATAGTTCCATTCGAAACTTTTGGAAGTGGGTCAAAGGAAGCAACTGCATGAGATGTCAAATATGTCAAAAAATCACCTTAAAACAAAAATTGATCTGTTTTAGAATTTTTCTATGAGCAGAATATTATTTCTTTTTTACTATACAAGAGGAATTCTATAGAAACATGTTTTTAATGAAATAGATAAATTCAAACAAACACGTATTCATGTTTTAGCGTTTAGCACTACAACGTTACTAGTTTGTTAATAATTTTCAAACAAATTGTCTCTCTGTGATTTAATCTATATCCACAACATTCTTTAAACAATGCCTTCGCCAGGTTTGCATATATAAATGTAATTGCAGGTAAAGAAACACCTTTGAATTTTCTGCAAGCTTGCAATTCCTGGAAGCAAGATAATGAAGATAGTGGAGAGGTCATGCAACTTTGCGTTCCCCAAGAAAAGAATAACAAACTGCAAAGTGTTTTAGGGATAAAGCAAGTTACCCAGATATACAGATTGCGAAAGCAGTCTGCACTTTGCAGTAGATGGCGCTCAGATTCACAGGTAGATCTCCAACCAATTGTATTTCTGTAACATTTCTATTTACGATGATGGCAAATTAACCGATAACTATGAAGTAACATATCGTATAGTTTTGATTATCATCTAATCGATAACATAGATAGTCTTACTATAATATACGAAGGTATCCTTGTTCGATTATCCATCGATATAGGAAAATACATTATGAATGTGTGTATCCGTGAGTAGTTGTATCTGTGACAGAGAATGTAGAATGTTTTTGTTTGTTAAATTTCCCTTTGTAATGAAAAGATTAATCTATGTTACCAATGATTACCAAATTAGAGTTTAATTTTGTACTTCTTTCATAAATTTTGAAGTTAAAAGCATGCGATTTTGTTATATTAACTTCTGTAAACTTGGCATTATTTTTCTTTTTTCTTAATAAGGTTCTATAGAACTGTTTTTAATAACGTAAGAATAACTAAAAATTTCTGTTTTAGGTCAGCACACGATAGTTTGATATAATAAACAAATGTCTCATGTGAGATTAACTATTCCCACATCGCAAGCTCGCGGAGGTTGATACAACTGTATAATGCAGTTCAAAGAACCGCTTTGTTTCTGCATTGCAACCTGACGATAATACGTATTGTAGTTCTACTTTGGTTTCTCAAAAAGTGCTAATCTAAACGGCCAAGTGTTTGATACAAGTTACAGATTATACAGTACAAAGCAGTCTGACTTTATAGATGGCGCTTAAATTCAATGGTAGGTAATCCCTGTTAAATTGTTGTCCAATAGATTTTATGCTACGTAATAGTAACGCATTCGTAAAAAAAATGCACTACAATACTATGTAAGTTTATATCGATTAATTTTGTTTTACACCTTTATTGCATCGAACCCTATCGATAGTTTAATTTACTAGACAAGGAAGCATAGGTCTTCTTTTGGAATAAATATTCGGACTGCAAATTACCAAGTCGGGCATCGTTACAAAGAATTGTGACATCTGCTCGTGAACATGTTGAAAAGGGAATTAAATCGGAGTTGAAAGATAAAAAACTGCGATTATGTGTGGACGAAACAACAGATCGTAAAAAACATTCTGTGGTTAATGTAATGGTACGTACAATGGAACCACATAAATCGTCACCTTCAATTCTATTAGCTTCCAGATGAGTACAACAATGTACTGCCTAAGCAATTTCAAAGTTAGTGTTAAATACATTGGAAAAGTTTGAACTTTCAACAAACTAACTGTTGATGTTTATGAGTGATGGTGCCGCAAACATGCTTTCTGTAGGCCGGTCTCTTAAAAAACATTATGCTAACTTGTCACATATTACGTGCAAAATTCATGTTTTCAGTCATGAGGCAGATAGTATTAGAAAATGTTATCCTGAGGTAGACGCTTTAATAGCGCATACAAAAGCAGTGTTTGTCAAATCACCGAAACGTATTTGCGAATTTCACAGACTGTGCCCCCGTATATCGGAGCCACCAGAACCTATTGTAACTCGTTGGGGAACATGGTTACAGGCCGCGTTTTATTATCACGTGGTTTTACAATCCGATACAAAGGAAGCCAGTCGAAATTTCAAGATAGTCAGGTTAAAATGGATTTAAAAATCATTCACAACAATTACTTCGGGCTAGCAGATGCAATAGAAAAATTACAAAATCCTGCGGTGCCGTTAGAAGAATCTCTACAAATAGTGCAACATGTTCACGCACAGCTATGCGCGATTGAAGACGCAAAAAATGTTTCTGTTCTAGAAAAATTTGAAAGTGTTTTTGAGAAAAATTCTGATTTTGGCACATTAAGACACATTTGTGAAGGTGCGTCAACAGAATCGTTAATTATTTGAAAGATTATTTTACTTACGCAAATATTACGTCACTAGATGTAGAACGTTCGTTCTCTGCATATAAACGCATTTTTTCCTCATGCCGTACTAGTTTTGCCGAAACAACAGTTGAAACATATCTAATGTTGCAGATATTTAACAGACATTATTCACTTTGTGATTTCACGGAGGACTCTTAAAATGGTAAGTGTTTGAGCACGTGTTATTTAATTTTTATTTAAAAGATGAGCGAAATTATTTGCGACAGGTCTGGTCGACTCTACGCTACTGCGCGGTACCGCTCGTGGCCAGCTTTAGTGATTAGTGAAGACGGACCCGGCCCTTTGTATTTTGTAGAAGGTTAAATGCATCAAGAGCAGTACATAAATGTGTTAAAGAACACGTTATTACCGTATTTTAAGCCAGGACGTCGCATACCGACAGGGCGTATATTTATGCAAGATAATGCTCCTTGCCATGTGGCAAAAAAGGTTAAGAAATTCTTTGAAGACAATCACGTACCTCTTTTAAGTTGGCCCAGAAATTCATCGGACCTCAATCCCATCGAGAACGTATGGAATTGACTAAAAAGTAAGGTATATGAAAGAGAAAACCCTACAAAGGAAGTATTAATGAAGAATATAAAGGATGTATGGGAGAACGATGAAAATATAAAAGAGACAATCATAACTTGCATTGAAAGTATGCCCCGAAGAATTAAGGGTGTTATTAAAAATCATGGGTTATGGACTAAATATTAATTACTTATTTAATATTTACATTTTTATAAATAAAAAATATAATACATGTATAGTTTATATTTTATTATGAAGAAATTACAAAATATTGAGTGTTTCAAGTAATTGGGCCAGGGACTGTATTTCGTAAAAGGAGGACGCTTCAGTTATCCTTGGATTAAATCATAATTTCAGGTAGAATGTGACAATCTTTCTACTTAATTGACTGCAATTTGTCACAATCCACCTCTCACTTTAACTTAATTCTAGATTAAATTTTAATTCGAGTCAGTGCAACTGATCAGAAGTAGTGTAAAACGTTATTACATATATACCTACGTCCATCAGAGATCCCACGGATTGTATGTATGCAGGTACATACGTAATGCGTATAGGAAACAAATAACACGGGCAATAAACACCATACAGTTAGACGTTGCAAACAATAATGAAATAATTATGGATAGTGCGACTACAGAATAAGTCGAAGCAATTGCTAAAACAGAAAAATAGTAAAATAAAAAAAATCCCTGATGTTTTTTTAGAGAACGTTTACAGTTCATTGGATTATCGATATTACTATCGGTACAGGGACTATGGAAGACTATCGATAATACTATTGAAAACTATCGAAGGTTATCGATAGTTGATCCAACTATCGAAAGCAAAAAATACTGATACTGCCCAACACATAAGCATTAGATAAGTTGCAATACTCTTCTCTATTTGACCTCGTGCTCCGCTTTTCCATATACATACATACATGCTTCCTCATCTTAATCTTTAATTAGTGTAGAAAATTAACTTTTCATATTACTATTTTTAGATATACAAACAATGTTGGTTATATTATTTTTAATCCAAAGATCTTTACCCGTGCACAACAAAGCAAATAAATTTTAAACAGTACATTCAACCTTCAGAGGCCATGGCTTTTCAAAATTATCTATACTTTCAGATTAAATTCTTTCTTAATAGCGATTTTAGCATCGAAATAGTTCGGTCTCCATCAACATTCCTCTTAACGCATACAGTGTACACATATAAGCATGTTGGAGATGAAACATATGCACAGGATACTTGTGAAGTGTATCGAACCAGTAAAAACTTAGACGCGACTCAAGAACGGAGAGTTTCTACAACGAACATAGTACAACAGCACACCGAATGAACTTAATACACATAGGCTGTACTTCTGTTGTGCAAACGGAATGCAGGCGCCGGCCAATCGGGGTCATTGCTTTGCGGTTCTCTTATATCTTTTACGGGTTTTAACAGAACAAACTTTTCTTATGCAGACAATAACGGACGTAAAACACAAAGACATTATTCCACGAACATTATTCATTGTACATGACTTAGAAGCTATTGATATTTACCTGTATCAATTAAAAAAGAAATAGCGTTGAATGAGTGTACATGAAAGTATTTGGGCTCGAGAAACATGCAATATACAGGTGTTTATGCAATAGAAAACGATGTAATTTTATGCATGCGTACATATAATATGACATAAGGAGGAAAGCAAAACTAAATTCTTCTATTGATTTAATTTTCTTTTAATTACACGTAATTGTTTTTAAAAAAGTTACAAGTAATTTAATACAGGCCGATAAATTTGAAGTTCGAAAGCATGTAATTTAGAGGAGATTAAAGGCATTTGTAATATTATTCATAAATAACAAACGGTTTCGTTAACATTTGATTCTAAATATTCTCAGAGTAGTTTGTATGTCAGAAAATACGAAAAAGCCTTCGAGGCATTTATAATACTTATCGAACAGTTAGTTAATACACTACTCACTATTTCATCCCACTTTTAGTAACTTTCTTATTCTTATTAAAGACGTCTGCTTTTATAAAAATCAGAAACAATTTATAAAAATTATAGTATAGTATCTTTCTATATGAGAAATTTACGGATTTCTCAAAGTAAAAGTGAAACTTATTAACACACCGTCTAAAAATAATTTGCATTCTACGCGAATAAAGCATAAAAAATCCGAACACGCAACTGTAGTACTTTTAGCAAAAGTTACTCAGCAGTAGCATCATTTTAGAGCTGGAGGGATGCCAAAAATACGATCATGTGTGTAAGCTATTGTTTTTACCGAGCGGTTTTAAAATGTTCTCACACTTTCATTTTCAAAACAGAGCGGATATTGCCCTTCACACAGCAGTTGAATAGTTAATTGAATTCAATGATTACAGATGTTTTAGAAGTAGTATATTTTAGTTTATACTGAGAGGTTAATGTGATAAGTACAAGTACTATATGCGCACTTGCATGTATATTGTTAGTATATTTAATGTCTCTGTTAAGAAAGTCATGAAAATTAAATACTAAACAAAAACACTTGTAATCTAACTACCCACACCAACAAAATCTACGCCAAGTCTTTTATGAAAACACAAGGCAGAAAGAAATGAGAAACGTCTACACACATCTTTCAATGCACTTACCAAGGTTCAAAGCAAAAGATCTAAATGCAAACAGGAAGATATTACGCAAACACAAAAATCATTAACACATTTCACTGCGAAAACATTTCGGAACATCATGATGGACGAAAGAAATTCGATAAGAACAGCGCATACAAAATGAATAATCATGAAGCTCTGTGAAAATACAAATATGCAGGTGTTCTCCGTGTGTATCTGCAAAGCTATTACTGTGTGATGATATGCAGATCGGGTACTGCGACCCGTGCCTCCAGTTTCCATGGACTCCGTCATGTATTATTTTAAACTCGGCCCTCCCACGGTCCGTCCCTTGTCTCTAGAATACGACACGTTCTTACATACGTACTCTACACGTACACATATGAATGTTTAGCCCAGTTAATAGAATTACACTGTTTTGTCAGACGTGTCTGGACTTTAAAGAAATTGAACCGTATCTCTTCAATTAACCAAGTTATTAACAATAACGTTTATTATCGAGCAATTATACAAATTATGTAGTAATCTGAATGAACTAAAAATATAAATATCAGTGTATCATTAGTATGTGTATATACATATTACATATATGAATTAACAATTATTATGCTCTATTTGAGTCTGTACGTAAACAATGTTTTGTTCTCTGTGATAACAAACACATAAATTATGTATCGACATATGTACATATTTTTATGATTCTAAATACACCGCAATAATACATTTTAATAGCTTTCAAATCTAAATACAGTAGAAAAGTTGCGTAAGTCTGTTAATTTTATATAGTATAACAAGAAAATATCAAACCAAAGATCTATTATGTACATGTTTAATATGATTGTATTTCCACATTTACTTAATTCTGCTTTATTCAAATTCTGATTTTGTAACCATCTTTCTTAACGAAATTACGATACTGTCAGATATAAAAGATTTAAGATTTTATATAAGGTATTCCACAAGGAATTGTAACGTCTGTACCTGGAAAAGTATACAATTAGAGTAAACTGATGCAGTGAAGCCCACTCATTTAAATCTTTTTGATAATAATAATAATAATAATAATGGTAATAACAAAAATGGATAGACACATAAGGAAAGAAAATGTCTAGCTATACGAAAAGGCGTACATGCGACAACGGTATACGCAAATGGGTGATTCACCACAAGCGGCAGTCGACGGCTCACGACGGTTACCGATGTCGTTCTTAGTAAGAATTTTCGCCTTTAGAATGTCTTATTAGTTTCGTCTATGCTTCGTAGCAACAAGAAAATAAATTTCCAGGCGACCATGATTTCAACGTACTAACGTTGATCAGATTCCACTCAATCCCCTCCACGCTCTCTTGCCGTACATATACCGTGCATTTTTTTATCACTGAACATATACATTTACCTTTCATGCGTTGACGTTTTTTTTTATAATTGAACATAGGGGCGTTTAGCATGGCGAGTAGCTACTAGGATTATTACAGAAAATAAAACACAAATACGTCAAATTTGACATTTAGTTTTTTCCCTTCGGGAATTTCACAATTGGCTTGTAAACTGTATGGATTGTGAAGGTGGGCACTTCGAACACTTGTTGAGACATTAAACTCTGCTTATTCTATTTTGTACTTCTGTTACGATTCCCTTTGCAATATTTTTTTCGTTAATACTCAATCAATCCTGCCTTTTTGTGAACCGTAGACAGGATTAGATCAAAAATTAAGTGTCAAATTTGACGTATAAATTAAATGCCAAATTTGATGTATTTGTATTTTATTTTCTGTAATAATCCTAGTAACTACTCGCCATGATAAACGCCCCTATGTTCAATTATAAAAAAAAGCATCAACGCATAGGTAATAAAAATGCACGGTATACGTATGTATATAGCTAATTTCACATTTTCCCAATGTGTATATGTATATACGAGGGATGATCGTAAAATAAGGTTCCCATATTTTTTAAAAATAGACAGCATTCTTTATTTCCCTAACATTACACATCGTTTTAAACGTAAAAACTTAAGCTATTTTTCGACATAATCGCCATTTCTATCCAACATTTTTTAGACGGTGCTCCAACTTCTGTATCCCCATGTCGTAAATTCTGCCGCCAGTCAAAATCTTTTCAATTGTGGTGTTGGAAATCTCAGGAATCCGAAGAGGAGTTGAGAATGGTGACCCTCCGATCTTCAAGCAGTATGCCCTCGACCTTTTCAACGATTTCCTCTGAAACTGATGGTCTTCCGCCCCGCGCTTCATCGTGAATTTCCGTCCGACCTCCAGTGAATTCCCTACACCTTTTGCGGACGTGTTGAACAGCTATACACTTTTCTCCATAAACTACGGTTAATTGACGATGAATGTCTATAGGTTAGACCTCTTTCGCGTGTAAAAAACGTATCACAGCGCGAATTTCGCACCTGGCGGTAGCGGCGATTGGGAGTTCCATCTCGAACAGCTGCTTAGCCAACACTGAGCGGCGTAGCGAGACGGGAGTGATACGTATATAGAGTAGGAGGGCTTCTGCACACGCCAATGTTGTCGCATTTCGCCTAACACGTTTTATTGCTGCTGTAGGGCTTTGGGAACCTTATTTTACGATCATCCCTCGTATATATATGTGTGTGAGTGTACACATTACAATTTACGTGTTATAATATTATACAGACCAAAAATCATTTATGCTATAACAGGATATATTTAACAAGTATTTCTTGAGCAATTTTTTAAACAAGTTCGAAGCAGTAGCACTTTTTATATTGCTAGGAAGATTATAAAGTTTACACCCTAAATACGGACTCTTTTGGAAAATCGCTTTTCTGTGTGGAGGTGGTAGAAGATAATTATTAGTACGTGTATTATAAAACTAAAATTCTTCTTTGTATTTAAAAACATAACATAATGTTTCATAAATCTACCAAACCATAAAAAGTAAACAATACATTTTCCTTAAAAGTATTTCTACACGAATCCAAATAATTCAAATCAAAAATGGTTCTAATTTCTCGTTTTTAGATTAATAAAATTCTATTTGAAGCAGGACACATGCCCCAGTTGTGCTGGAAGGTATCAACTTGTTCATTCTCCTAACCTGGGACTACTAAAGCTGGCCATGAGCGGTACCGCGCAGTAGCGTAGAGTCGACCAGGCCTCGCGTTCCACTAGAGTTATTCTGCTAATAGAGAGGAAAAAATGCGTTTATATGCAGAGAACGAACGTTCTACATCTAGTGACGTAATATTTGCGTAAGTAAAATAATCTTTCAAATAATTTAACGATTCTGTTGACGCACCTTCACAAATGTGTCTTAATGTGCCAAAATCAGAATTTTTCTCAAAAACACTTTCAAATTTTTCTAGAACAGAAACATTTTTTGCGTCTTCAATCGCGCATAGCTGTGCGTGAACATGTTGCACTATTTGTAGAGATTCTTCTAACGGCACCGCAGGATTTTGTAATTTTTCTATTGCATCTGCTAGCCCGAAGTAATTGTTGTGAATGATTTTTAAATCCATTTTAACCTGACTATCTTGAAATTTCGACTGGCTTTTCTGGATAGCGGTAGCATCCTTTGTATCGAATTGTAAAACCACGTTCTTTATATTGTCAAAATATTTATGATAATAAAACGCGGCCTGCAACCATGTTCCCCAACGTGTTAGAATAGGTTCTGGTGGCTCTGGTATACGGGGGCACAGTCTGTAAATTCGCGAATACGTTTCGGTATTTGACAAATACTGCTTTGGTATGCGCTATTAAAGCGTCTACCTCAGGATAACATTTTCGGATATTTATCCGCCACAAGATTGAGAGCATGAATTTTACACGTAATGGTAACAAATTAGCAGAATGCTTTTTAAGAGACCGGCCTACAGAAAGCATGTTTGCAGCACCATCCCTCACTAACATCAAGAGTTGGTTTGTTGAAAGTTCAAACTTGTCCAATGTATTTAACACTAACTTTGAAATTACTTCGGCAGTACACTGTTGTATTCGTTTGGAGACTAATAGAATTGAAGGTGCCGATTGATGAGGTTCCAATTTGCGTGCCATTACATTAAGAACAGAATGTTTCTTCCGATCTGTTTTTCGTCGACACATAACCACAATTTTTGATCTTTCAACTCCGATTTTATTTTTTGTTCTATATGTTCGCGCGCAGATGGCACAATTCTTCGTAACGATGTTCGACTTGGTAATTTGCACTCCGAATAGTTATTCCAAAAGCAGAAATGGTCCTGTCTAGAAATTAACTGTATATTACATGGTAACGTAGTAATAATATAAATTTTCATTGTCTCGTGCGCAATTTCTTTTTGAGACATGCTTTTCACTATTTACGTGTCGTAGACAATGTTGTCTGGACCAACACATTAACGGGATTTTACAGATTACACATTTAATTTTAGCACCTTTATATATTAAGTCTGGAATTTCTGCAATAAATTTTCGAAGTTTGTCCGACCGCGGTCGTTTTGCTGCGAAATCAGAATTTTTCTAGGACAGATAAACAATTGCGCAAATGGCCGGCAGCGAAAATGTCCGTACTGCTCCGCAGACGAAGTAATACTACCGTTCCTCTCGGTCCGAACTGATTCTGCGCCGATGCGCGGTACCGCTCGTGGCCAGCGTTAGTAATAAATTATCAAGTTCAGCTGGAGTACAATTTATATTATTACATTCAATATAGCCTATTTCTTATAGGTATATGCTTTTAAATACAAATAAAATATGCAATGACAAATTTTTTAATTTAAACAAAGTCAAGTAATATACCTTTATTCAATGTCAATGTTGGTCAATGTGACCATTCTTCATGTACCACAAGCGTAAATGTCTCCAATAGCTGTCAAAAAATATGTAATAAAAATACATTTTTTAAGTAAAATAAACAGAATAGTATAGAAAACTCGTTTCGTAAGGCATTTTGTTGCTTTTGTCCGTTTGAAAAACTCGCTTTCGGCTCGTTTTTGAAATTTCGAGCGCGTGTGACTAAATACCATCTTGTGAAACTTGTTTTCCAATATATTATAGGTAAGTTGGGCCCACTGATATTAGTAATACACCAAAATTTCCAAACTGGGAAATCTAATGACATGTTAATATGACGCGATTTTTTAAAACTAAAATTAATAATTGTAATCCTTTACTAATTTGTACATTTTGTTAAGGGAAAATTAAAAAAAATTGTCCCTTATGCAAAAAAAACGAATGTAAGCAAAGTATCGTAAAAGCCTTACCAAACGAGAATAATGGATGAACACTATCAATGAAAGTGGGTAATGAGAAATGCCGCTAAAACGTTGCCAAGAGTAAATTTTCAAATCATTCTAATACAAAAATGTTGACAATGATTTTACAGTATATTTTTTACAGATTTTATACAAGGTGTGTCATCCATAAGTTAAGATAGAAAACGATACATTTTAGAGCAAAATGTATTACAATGTACACCAATTTAATTAATTAAATTGGTGTACTTGGCAGTGTAAAATTAAAAATTATCTGTCGAAACATTACGATATATTTGCAGATAAAATAATAACAACTAGGCATTAAAGAGTGAATGATCCTTGTGTAGTCTTCATGGTGTAGTGGGTAACACGCCTACTCGGCAAGCAGGAGATGTGAGGTACGATTTATCGCAGTGGACATAATTTTAATTTCATTAATTAATTACGTCGGAAATTCCAAGAAAAATTATATATTTCATAAATTACCGACGGAAGCCAAAATATACGTATAGTGAAAGTTTATTTTCCATTTAAAGAACTACAAACTACTTTGAGTAATTAGTCAACAGGTTTTTGTGTATTGATATTTTAACAGTATCAACATTTAAATTCCTTTTATATGAACTGCTAAATACCTTTTTAGATACTACCTATCACCTTTATGATATGTGGTTTAGTGGTGAAATAATACAACAATTTCGCAGATAACTGGATAAGGTCTAATGGGCTATTTTTATGGATGGCACGGTTACTTGTTTTGATTTCTTGCGAACTTTCATTCTGAAGGCCACATGCAACATATAATTTATTCAATACCAAACGAAACTGAAAGACAATCGCTATCAAAGATGCCGCCAGAACAATAGGCAATAATGCGTGTACTTCCTGACAAATACGGGAATCTGTACCTACTTTGGATACCTATATTGAGATAAAAGTTTCAACATCCAAAACATTGTAATTGATGTACTTACAACTTTTTGATTACATTTGTAAAATAAACACTCTGATTCAATAATGATAACAATTACAGCAATAAAATCCTCCACGTATCATCGGCATTGTAGTATATTTGCTATCGTTAAAGATTTCTAAAACCAAATGCATTTTACTTTTAATCATGAAGTATCTCCGCTAGCAGCTAAAAGCTTCCTTTAGATGCTCTATATAATGATTAAAGAGTGACAATTGGTTGCACTCGCAGAGGCGCTGTGAAAGGAGCTGTGTTTACTATGTTCGTACAAGGAATCGAGTGGTCGTTCGGTTATTATCGGTTGATCGGTGTGCGTGCACTATTTATAATGTTCGAGAAACTAGTGGAATCGTCCGTGGCGTACCGCCTAAAAGTAGACACAGTATTAATAAAAAAATAATAGATTGTTACCTTTTATAGGTATAAGTAATGCTTCCTTTGTCGGTTCGGTCAGGCCTCGACGACGGTCTGAAAACGTTTTCGTATACTTTGCAAATGATCGTTCAGCATCTAATGAAGTAAGATTTGCGAAATTCAAATACTCCTGTATCTCTTCTGTGCAGTCTTGAATTCCAGATATAGATCGAACCTTTTCTAAATCCGGATTTTTATTTAAAACTACACGAAATTTTTACGCGACATCTAATTCTATAGGATGCGCCAAGCATTAGCCTTTACACCGTCAAACATTAGCCTTTACACCGATGGTTTCAGAATCCACACAGGAGTCGATGCAAGAATCTAGTGTCGCAAACCTCTAACTAAACGGACATGTAGTCTGAGCAGATGTGACTGTCCTCCAAGCAGAAATATTTGCTATCGATATGGGTGTCGGGATACTCTTAAGTAGATGTGACAAACACAGGTCAATAAAAATTTTCTGATAGCCAGGCTGCACTGCACAGAAATAATATTAATATTCTGGGTAGAAACAACTAGGTTACTCTGATCTGGACAACAAGACACACCGGCATTGATAGCGACGAAGCGGCTGATGCCCTTGCTAGGAAAAGAGCACACTCTGCTGCATCCAGAACCTCTAGTTGCCATATGCTTTAAAACTGCCAAAACGTATGTTACTTCGAACTTAGGATAATTCCACAGGTCTATCTCATGCGATGACATTTATGTTGCCCAGCAGGGACAGAACCAGAAAGCTTATAGAACTTGACAGGAAGTCTGTCAGGGCTCTAACCGCAATTCGTACCGGCCATGCTCGAATAAGGAAACACCCGCATAGAATGCTTGCTCAAGAGGAAGAGTGCCGTCTGCGTATAGCTTTAATAATGTAATGTAATGAAGGTATGATTTGGAAGGTCTAATGTGTGTTTCATTTAAATCTAGGTGGCGAAAGGGTATAATTAAATGAATCTTTTAATACGACGAGCAACTCTAATAACTGTTTTCCTTTTTCTTCCTCTTCTTTAAAGCTTATTTTATTTTGTCCCATTAGTATTGATCTCGGTCGTGCACTAAGAAAAACAGTAATTCTCCAGATTTTAAAATAAACGTTTTGAACCACTATATCTTCTGTTATATAAATCGCTGTGGTATTACACGAAAGTAAATATTTCAACATCAAGTTTTCATACACGCTCTTATTTTGAACACAACCGTGTATCATTCTGCAGATCACAATTTTACTTGAAAAATAGACATTAGTACTCTCAATGTTTGTACAGCACGAAAATATTTTATTTTGTCGAAACGCATAACTGTAAATAAGACTATCTCTTAACGTGTTCGTACATGATGGTAATTGATAATGTTTAGACTTCTTTTTAGCACAACGTAAGTACAAACATATTCCCAATAGTATTGAACAAGCGGGTAGTACAGTTGTATCCACTGTATCATCTTATTATTCTTGTTGGTAGCAAATCTTGTATGTTTACGTTCTCTGTATGTTTAATAAAAAAGGGAATTATGTATTTTAATACAAAAACATCAATCACTACTGCACTAAATCTAAAGCAAAGAATAAATAATTGCCTAGTCGTACAACTCTGTCAATATTTCAATGCAAGAATGTTTGTAAAATTTGACCAATTGCATAAAGCCATTAGTGGTTTTTTTGTGTGTTTGTTCTCCACATGGTACTTGTAGCCTCAGCTCCACCTGGACAACTAATTCGCATGACAACCACGTAACTGCAGAATTTGTAATTGTAATTAATATTATTTATTTAATGTTATGCTATCTATATTTTATATTAACATTATTGAATGGATATCATTTAATTAAATAAGCTATAAGATCCACGTTCAAATTCTGTTTCAGTATTTGAAGAAAGCTATAAGTACATTTTGAAATCTCACGTTTTATAAACAACCTAAATCATTTTTTTTTAGTAAGTGCATACAAGAAGTAAATCTCTGATGAAGCAAAAGTCTATGTACAACCAGCGAATAAAAAAAACTAGTACACCAATTATTAGAGTTATGTAAACATTGCTAATAGGCTAATGGTATTACAATAATACCATGTAAAATAGTTCAAATTAAAATGTAAAATTTACCGTTGCTTCAATTAATTCTGGTTGCATTAGAACTGCTCAAAAACAAATTCGCGAAGCGGAATTAAAAAAATTGCCGTAACGTCTTTTATAGTGGATAATATAGACAAAGAAGAGACGACTTTGCGCGTCTCCTCCGAAACCAAAATGATTTATGGGAAAATGTTGTTTTCTGTGGTATACTAGGTTTGTCACTATTATTTCAAATTCTTCTTTTAGGGCAACCTATACATACATTAATTGTTTCCTTTTGCTCTGATATACTTACGTTAAAATACGCAGATCTGTTTAGAAATATCTAAACGTTCCGATTTGCCATCAACTTCTACTGTGAAAGCCTCGATAAACGTGATGACATTTAGATGTACGGGTGCGTGATTCCCATTCTTAGTCGATGCAGAGACGATGCATACATACAAATAGACCAAGAGAATTGATAGAGTTTAAAGTCATCTTAAACGCTAAATGATCGGCAGTTGCCATGTCGTCTGCACGATTGAAGCATGTTAACTTGGACGAGAATAATAGAATCCGTTATAACAACATTAAATTTTTGAGTAGCTATCAAAGTTGCACACAAGAAAACACGTGAGCAGAATTTGTAAAAATGCATAGAAGTTTTCTGGCTAATTGTTTTTATATATATAAATATGTTCACCTTACGCCATTTTCGTCCAATAAGTGGAAAGTACATGTATACCATAGAGAACTCCAGCTATTATCTAGAAAACTATAAATTAAACGAATCTGGAAATGTTGATATGTTATCATCAGAAAATAGGAAGGAAAAAAAAATAGGAGACCTACTGCAAAGTTATCCTATTTTATATTTTAGTTTTGTAGAGAATTCTGCGGTCAATGATCTCTAATAAGTTCTTGGCATGACGTCTATTATTTTCTTTCCCTAATCATTCCTTTACCAACTTGCAGGAGTGCTTCGGGCAGTTATTACGTTCAAACAGAAATCTTCTTTAGTATATGGAATAAGTTGGTTATTTAAAACATCTCTGTATTTAAAGCGATCCACTGTGCTAACAATGTGGTTCAGAGTACCCATTCAACAGCCGAGGAAACACTCCCATAGTATAACATAAGCACTTCCGTGTTTAACAGTAGAACTAATATATTTTTGATTTAATCTTTCACCTAGACCAGCACTTTTGAATAAATTTAATCTAGACTCGTCACTGAAAGTTATTTTTTTTCATATTTCAAACGCCCAGTTTAGGTCCTTCGACAATAAGCGTTTATCGCTAAGACGACTACAATACAAACCAGCTTGAACAAGCTTCTCTCCATTTGTCCTGATGTTAAATTTCCTTAGATCATTCTATATTTTTTAGTTTCTTGTCATTACAGTCCCTTTATTTCTGTTGACTATATGAGACACAATTAATTGATTTATGGTATAATTTTCCGCCATTTCCATGTTCTTATGTTGCTATATTTTTGTCCAGCGAACAAATTTTTGGCATTATTCTTATTTCAGTAACCTACCAAATTTTGAGGTGTTTTCAATTCATATTTTCTACATATCAATAGTAAGAGTTGCCAGTAGAAAATTCTGTATACATACAGTACCGTTCATGGAAGTTCCGGCAAGCTGACAAATTATATTAACTGTTTAGGAAAAAATTTTAAACTTATATAATATACATTTCTGTGAGGAATTATTAAAACTAACCTTTTTTGGAAGCCTTTTACCAATTTTCAGGTAGTATCTGTCTATTATAAGACCGTTATCATAAAATATATAATTATGTTGGAAATCCCCAATAATTACAGTGACAATAAAGCTTTATAATAATCCCTAGGAGGGTTAGCTGATTCACTCGTGTTACCTAGAAATATTCGTATACCCTTTATAAAGTATTATAACATTTGTAAACGCAATAGTTCTGAAGAGATTGTTATTGTGAAAGTATCTGTGGTTATGCAAGTGAAAAATAAAATAATTTTGGTTTGACTGCTTAAAATGCCTCGTGGAAAGCCATTAGCTGTTTCAAAACGATCTGCTATTATTACCTTGCATCAGGAAGAGTACGCAGAAAGACGGATTGCGGATAAATTAAAAATAAAAAAATCTACAGTACATGATACTATAGCTCGATTTAAGACAACCGGTGATGTGCAAGATCGTAATCGGCCAGGACCGTCAAGAAAAACGACTCCTGCCGAAGATTTACGAATAAAAATAATTAGTAAGCGCAATAGAAGACTAACACCATCAGAAATTGCTGCAGAATTCAATAATGAGCGAGATTCCAAAGTTTCTGCGATACTGTGAAACGTGGCTGAAAGAGGCTGGGTTGACATGGGCGAGTGGCTTGTCGAAAACCGTTACTCCGAAGAGGAAATAGGCTGAAATGACTGAAATGGGCACAAGCTCATAGAGATTGGACAGTGGACGATTTTAAAAACGTTTTGTGACGAATCCAAGTTTGAGGTTTTTGGAAATAGACGGAGAGTTTTCGTACGCAGATCAAGAGGGGAAAGAATGTTACGGGAGTGTATAGCTCCTACGGTGAAGCATGGTGGCGGATCTGTAATGGTTTAGGGTTGTTTTTCCTTAATCGGAACAGGGAATTTGCTCAAAATTGAGGGCATAATGAAAAAAGAAGAATATCGGAAAATCCTGGAGGAAAATGCCATACCGTCAGGAGTCCGATTAATTGGTCGTGGATTTGAATTTATGCAGGACAATGACCCCAAACATAAATCTAAACTGTGCACAGATTACCTGCAGCAAGAAGTTAATGAAAGAACCCTAAAAATTATGGAATGGCCGCCACAGTGTCCCGATCTGAACCAGATAGCGTTGTTATGGGAAGAATTAGACCGATGTGTTAGGAAAAAGTGTCCAAAATCGAAGGAACATTTGCGGACCATTCTCCAGGAGGTATGGACAAGCTTGCCCAATGAAACATTAGCAAAATTAGTGAATCGGATGCCGAGAATAGTGGCAGCAGTCCTAAAAGCAAAAGGTGGATTTTTCGATGAAAATCGGATTTAAATTATTTGTATTACATTAACTTTTTCTTTTTAATAAATTTGTGTTTGAAAATATGTAAAATCATGTAAGTATTAAATAAAAAAATAAAAATTCTTTGACTTCTGTACATTTTTTGCTTGCCCGAACTTCCATGAAGGGTACTGTACTTATAGGTACATACACATATTTAACAATATAGGTTTAAAATTTTCGCAATTATGGTAACATAAAATTCATTACATACACACAATTCAAATGGAAATACAGACAAATTAATTGAAATATATTTAGTCACTGCCACCTGTAAGTGTTATAAATAACATTTGGAAATTTATTATTAGATATCGTATTAAGTCGACGAACATCTCTTCACGGACATGCTATTTACAAGCTTCTGGCTTATGTCATAAATCTTTAAGCAACACGATGTGACTCAGAAGAAACGATTGCACTCCAATGGTTACACTACACTATTGTAGCATAGTTATGTACTAACAAGTATTGTAAGTACTATGCGTAATGTTTTTAAAATCACTTTATTAAAAAAGATTTATGTTGCTTGACCGCCTTTTTCATTCAGTAGAGTTGATTCATAGCAATAGCATTTTAATTGTACTGTTTTACATATATTTACTGCCAACGATGGTTCCCTATCCTTTCAATACCTACATACATACATCTCGAAATATAATGCAGTTAGACGAATATGAAACAGAGCTTTTGTTTAAAAATGTTCGTCGACACTTGAGATTATATTCGGACCTAATCACCAAGAATATGTTTCGTAACAAATAAATTTCAAATTGCCCGTGTAATGTGTTTATTTATGTGCGTATATGAATATATGTACGTAATGCGTAATGGTGGATATGAGCAACGAACTACGAAGAAATAAGATTCTATTTGCTGAGCTCTGGTGTTAAGTGTTTTTGAATCTTTGAATGGGAAAAAAATAAATCTCTCTAAACAGGTTGAAATGTACACTGGTAGTAATTGCATTAGCAACAAAAATAATGTATCAGAGCGACTTATAATTAACAATTCTCTAAAGAAGCTGTTATGTATTTCTTTAAAATAACTACCATATCCATCACACCTGTTCTTTGCAACACATATAAAGTTATATTACGTCTACTTCAATATTCCTACGTTTACTTCAATATTTCTATTACATGTCGAAAGCTAAATATTCAAAATTTTGTATAGAACCAACTTGCTTTTTTATAATGCTTTACAAAAATTAAGATTTGAAAGAAAAAAGCAAATTGTGTGCCTGGAAGAAATCTGAACCTTGAAGAAGGAAGACGTAAACATGATGATTAGCCTTTCTACGCGTCTATTAATGCAACCTGTTATTCAAGACCGAATCCACTAAAACTAACGACTGTGCCGGATAAAAAGTAAGTAAGTAAAGTAAAAATCGGAATATGCCTTCCTCCCAGATAAGGAAATAAAACCGTAGGCCCCGTGTCAATACGTGTCTTCCGTCGGTTGGAACATCTCTGGATTCAGCAAAATTCTAATAAGATCGGCTAATGATCATAGTAATCCATGTCTGGAAGTGTGACTATATATTCCGTAATACAACGCTTCGCCTAATAATATATAAAAGCTTATTGGCCAGAATTCTTCCAGAATGCTATATCAAACAGAATACAAGTTGCTTTGTAATCAGCGTTAGTATCACCGTTACGCTCAAAACACCATCATACCGTCATGTAGGTACTCTAGACTAATTGATCACAGTGCGTGACAATCAATTCAATGATGTTGCTTGATATGATATTACATACTCGTTGAACTCTGCAAAATGGGCCTCTGTTTCGGCAATGACCTCTTCATTTAAGGTGAACCGGTTTCCACCAAGCCATTTTTGCAAATTTGAAAAAAGAGAAGTCACAGAGGATCAAATCGTTGCCTTAGTAAGAGAAGCACGTAACTTCATTTTTTATCCAAAATGAGATTTAACTGAATAATAACTGAAAAAAGGTTTTCAGAATTATTTTTTCCCAAAAATCATTAAAATCACTTTACAATAGCCTCTAAAAGAGAAACAAGAGTTTACATTGTGATCATATTAAAAACCAAACAGTTTCTCTGGTCTTCAGTAATCTTGATAATAATGGAGTTACGCGCTTTTCTCACTAAGACAACGAAATCTGGCGAATATGGTGGATGGGGCACGAATTTTTACCGTAACTGGACTAGTTCTGCTATCGCAATTGCCGATGAGGGGGCCGGGGCGTTATCATGATGGTAGAGAATTTTCTTCTTCTCTAGGTGGGGTCTTTTTCTTTTTAGTTCAGCGTCCAATTGGTCCAATAAATCAGCACAGCCCTGTCCCGTGATTGTCCTTCCCTTCTCCAAAGAGCCAATGAAGATTAGGCCATGCGAATCCATGGCGTGTAGTGCACATGTTTTCCCATCCAAAAAAAGAAATCGAATCACTGACCGGTATTGTTCAATGACTCCACAAATACCTAAACTTACTCGCTTCCAACGGCTCTCAAAATAACACTACTCGATCAATCTCTCTGAAATTTTGACAGACGTCGACTAAAGAATAGTGCTTATAGTCGGTAATGCAGATTTTGACACAAAGCGCCATCTGTCTCCAAACATGGGTGCTTCTCATACCAACCTCGTATTTTTACTTCTTCTCATTTTCTTTGTTTAATATTATTATTAAAGCGTGACAAACGGTTGCACCCGCAGAGACGCCTGTACGGGGGGGGGATGTATTTACGTATGTGGATGCAGAGTTCAGTAATGCGACATTGGGGAGTTCGGTGGTTCGGGGGACGTAAGCCTGGTGTATCTCTTACATCGCATGTGAAGGAATATATTTGGCGTTTCCCTGGTTTGGAATTTACAGGTTAGCACATTCGTTGCAAATTTTGCGGTATAGGGTTGCTAGGTCGCACGACATTTAAACGTAGAAGTCATATTAAAAGTAAACGTCATGTATTGAATTTAAGAAACAATATTCCGTACTGGCAATTTTTGTATGACTTTATTTTTATGTTGAGCACGTGCAACATCCCACAACACCAAGTAGATAATGAAAACTTTCGTCTTTTTTGGGATAAATATGTTCCATTCAATTTAATTAATTCAATTTACCACATGTGCAAAGGACTGTATAAAAGACGAGTTGAGGAAAAAATCTGGCTCACTGTGGACGAAACTACTGATGCTCAAAAACACAGCGTGATTCATATTGTGGCGCGTCCTTTAAAACGTAATGGTCCAGCAGCTTCCTTGTTGTTGGGCAGTAAAAAGATTGAAAGAACTGATGCCGAAACCGTTGTAAACATAATAAAAAATATGCTAAGAGAATTTTGTATCGTAGGAGCTCAAATCACCATGTTAGTTTCTGACGGAGCCGCAACAATGCTGAAAGCTGGTAGGATGTTAAAAGTGTGCTTTCCGACTCTTCTTCACATAACATGCCTCATACCCGCATGTCATCTCGTAGCAGAAACAATTCGAAGCAAATATCCTAGGGTGAATGATTTAATATCATCTACTAAAAAGGTGTTTGTGAAATCTCCCAAACATATCCGCGTATTCAAGCAATTGTATCCGCAAATTCCGTTACCACCTCAGCCTGTATTGACGCAATGGGGAATATAGATCGAGGCAGTATCTTACTATCGCAAATATTATTCCCAAGTGAAAGATGTCATTTTCAATCTTAGTTCTTCTAATTCTCAAGCGGTTCGCGAGAGTCAGCAAGTTTTTTCCGATTCGGACGTTCAAAAAGAAATAGATGACATTTCCATAAACTATTCTGTAGTGACACAAACTATTTCGCAGTTAGAAAATACTCACTTATCTATACAAGACTCGTTAAATAACATCAGCAATTTAGCAGCCGCTCTAGAAAGCTTGACGGATCCTATAGCACTAGATGTCCTCAACAATTTCGTGCAGTTTTAAATAAATATCCGGATTTAGAAAAGGTTCAATCTATATCTGGAATTCAAGACTGCACAGAAGAGATGCAGGAGTACTTGAATTTCGCAAATCTTACTTCATTAGATGCTGAACGATCATTTGCAAAGTATACGAGAACGTTTTCAGACCGTCGTCGAGGCCTGACCGAATCGACAATGGAAGCATTGCTTATGTTGCAGTACTACGCGGCGTACTATGGTACGCCAATCTATTATTTTTTTATTAATACTGTGTCTACTTTTACGCGGTACGTCCCGGACCGTTCCACTAGTTTCTTGAACATTATAAATAGTACACACACACCGATCAACCGATAATAACCGAACGTCCACTCGACTCCTTGTATGTAAGTATTGTAAACACAGCTCCTTTCACGGCGCCTCTGCAAGTGCAACCGTTTGTCACGCTTTAATTGTTATAGACAAAATAATTTTTTAGTTTAGCTTCGAATAAGAATTTTTAGTTCATGTTTAAATGAAAATTTCCTCTTATTTTTTAGATTTATGTTTACTTCTAAGATTTGCGTGTTTATTTTATTCCTCTTTATTTTATTTTGGCTTATAATGGCTTATTGAATATTTTTTCTTTATTTGTGGTAATTTAGAATATTTATTGTTTTGTAGACTGATTCTATGTATGAACTGCGTTAGAATCAATAAAAATGATTATTATTATTTAACGGCTCAGTGGTTCAATGGTAAGACGGCCTGCGCCTGACTAGGCAGAGTTAGGCGCTGTGCGTTCGAGTCCCCATTAGGATCGAATTTTCTTATTGAGGCCGGTACGATCCCGAGTCGTTATTCGCATGTTGGGGAACAACTAATTGCGCCTTTACGGCGAGAGGGTAATAGTAACAAAGCCATGGTACACTTTACGCACACAATTTACACACTAAAGGCTCCTGGCGTTATGATAAGCTTTAAAAGTCCCGTTGGGCCGTCGTCACATGTTAAAAAATATATTATTGTGTGATATATTGTAATTGATACCGGCAAAAATTAAAGAATTAATGACCAAGTATTCAATAATTAGTACTTGGTCCTACAACGGCTAGAAACTAGTTACATATTCTATTTGGTCGCATGCTGTGATCAGGGTGCAATTAGTTTGCAACTGTTGTTAGAACTTTATTACAAAAGACCACAAATGAATAAAAAAAGACTGTATTTCCCGCTATTTTAGTTCCTCAGGGTGGAGTTGACGCACTCCTAATTACGACAAAAAATTTCGCGTAGATTACAGGCCCTGGTCTATACGAGTACAGGTGTCATTCAAATCGCTGAAGTATCCTTGCATAATAGCTCTGTTTGTGGGAAAAATTATACATTTATTTTATATGGTTAACAATTAAAATTAAAATGTAATAAAAATCATATACTAATTTTAAAACAGTGGTGTGACCGGAAATCGAATTATGATGTGATTTTCATAGCTTTTAGTTTAAAAAGATTAGCAATTATAATTTTATATTTTGTGAATGCAAGTAAAAAAATCATTTGCATTATTTATAAGTTCTTGTATATCAAAGAATAAATGTTATTCCGGAAGAAAAACATTCTGAGATCATTGTAATATGTACATAAATGATAAATGTTAGAGATAATATATTTTACAAATATCCAATGCTGAAAGAAATGTCGCAAGGGCATGCATGTAATATGAAGGAAAGAATATTTCGCTGTACTTTATTGATCGTAGACCAACACAATGCCTTTGTTTGCCC
This sequence comes from Dynastes maya, assembly GCA_029619315.2. NCBI lineage: Eukaryota > Metazoa > Arthropoda > Insecta > Coleoptera > Scarabaeidae > Dynastes > Dynastes maya. The sequence continues at coordinate 12,189,628 of JAROYE020000005.1, read as the reverse complement.
ACTAAACTGTGCTTTGGCAAGCGGTTAAGATAATTCCGTAATGTTCACCATACATTGGTATTTACAAAAAAATTGGTACTCATATGTAGCAATAAATAATAAGTACTAACAAGAATTAAATGTGTATTAATTAAAGTTCAATCGTATAAATTCGTATGTGTTACAAAGGAACGGAAGAAACAATCATGCCAATAAAAATAATAATATAATTTGCAGAGATAAAGAATGTCATTTAAACAAAATGTCTCATACATTAATACTGTACACATGATTTGCAATTTAACAAAGGAAATACTTAAAATAACGAACAAATTGAATTATCCTTAGATTAACAATTCGTTGATATAATTCTTTGAAATAATGATAATTATAATATACTCTCTCTGTCCCAAATTATGGTATACAAAAAAATGAATTAATTTTTCCTCCATAAATTTTATTTAAACTCAACTTTAACTTAACTTTAACGAATCATTACATTATTTAAACAAATTTCTATGTGATAATAATAAACTTAAACTAAATTACGGGCTATATCAAGAACCTCGTTACTGCACATTATCGACACAGGCAAGCGTTCTTCACGACGAAGCTTTTCTTTGTTCATATGTTCAATTTTGTAATTGTTGCCACCAGAAGCCATCATAGTTGACTCCATACACCGTTGAAGTGTCAAAAAGACATTATCTAATTTCCCCCTACTTAATTTTTTGGCGACTCCTGGTATTGGAGCGATTGAATCGAATTAAAAAAAACCAAGATCTAAAACATTTAAATCTGGACTATTTGGTGGCTGTGATTTGAATTGAATGTTCCATCGCTCTTTTGCTCCTTCAGTAAGCAGAACGACATCGTTATCAGAAGAATACGGTTTGGCATTGTCTTGTTGAATGTAGATGGGTTTTGCTTTATGTGCTGCTGGAAACTTAGATCTAATAGCTGGCAAAATATGTTCAATGATCATTCTTTTATATTCGACGGCGTTGATAGATTGGATGGGTTTGGTTATTAATGTTCCTCTTTCTCGATTCTTACTGTTTCGTTTGGCACGTTCTCGATAAATAAATGGCAAAAGTCCTACCTTTCCGTCAAAGTATTGTTTTTTAGCAGAATCATACCTCGGTGTGGCTGTTGCAGCCATGAACATAACCTTTGTAATAAAGCGCTTACTTTTACAAGATCTTTCAGGCTCTGGTTAGTCAAGCAAAACATAATACGATCGTTTTATTTGAGTAATGTAAAACCATTTTTCGTCAATATGTACGTAATCATACATGTAATAAAAAAAATCTGTTTCCCTTTACCTTCGATAAGCAAAATAGTCGAGCTACTTTATTTTCTTCTGTTAACATTGGTTTCACTGTTGAAGATATCTGCTTTAACTGTTTACCTTCTTTAAGTATGCGGAAAATGGTTGATTTTGGAATTTCAGCTGCAAATGATAAACTACGGATTATACCGCGAGGATTAAACGGGATATCCCGGATCTTACTCAAAATTTCCGAGTAGTTTTTGCGTTTTCGACCATACTTTCCCTTTTTCTTTTAGCTGAAACATCGGCACAAAGAGTTCCTTTATCATATTGTTCTTTGGCCCGGTGCCAAATTCGCGACACAGTTAATCGAATAACGTCAAATTTGGTGGCAGCTTCGTTAACAGCGCCGCGGCTCAATTTGTTTCCGGCTTTACGTTGCAGTAAGAATTGTAAAATGGCATTACGCTGGTTACAAGTCAATTGCTTAGTTTTTCGGTCTCTTATACACGCACCACTACTTTCTTCAAGTATACCTTCCATATTTTCGCCGCAACGGGTGTAATTTTGATTTTATGCACTTCTTAACTTTTCCCAACTGCCAAGTAAGAATGTCAACTTTAGTTTTTTGGCACAATTATTAAGAATCAATTAATTTATCGACATAAAATGATTAAATACATTAAATTTCTATAATTAGAGAATTTTTAAGAAATGTATACCATAATTTGGGACAGAGGGAGTACTTATTTATTTTCTTTGACTTTTTGTCAACTTTTCTTCGGATTACTATTAATTTTTCTTTTATACTACAGACCTTAAACAAAAAATTCCACATTTATATAAATGATTAAGTAATGTTCAAGCGAATTTTTTATTTCACTATGAAATTGATAAAAAATTAGCTCCACGCAATTTTTATAGAAATTGATAGGTAAAGTACTTTTGTATCAACGGTAAAGTTGTACCACCCCGTTATTTCAAATGTTTAAAATGAAATACGTATGCTGCAATAGATACTTTGCTACTTTCGGCAATCTTTTTTCTCTTTTTGAAGAAATTTTATGCATTCTTGGCAAGTTTATATTAAAGGTACGTTCCAACATGCAGTTTGTGTATCGTACATGTACGATACATGGATTAGTTTATGAACTGTTTTATACGCATGCGTATAAATGTATTACTTTCCGACCGATTCCGTAACGTGGCGTGTTGGAACGACTTATGGACATTTACTAAATTTGTGATTATACTATACATATAGGTTCCCAAAAGAAGTAATTAAATAGTTTTCATTATTTCTTTTAGGAACCACTAAGTGAACGTCTAAATCGCCATCATCACTGGAAAAACTATTTAAGAAATCGGAGAATCCTTTCAAATCCCTCATTTTAACAGATTTCTTAAATAAATACTAATAGTAAACAATTACGTTATTTGCAGGTTATAAACTGCAGTCATTTATTGCACGCACGAAAATCAAATAAATAAGCTAATTACATTCTGCGCATGTCTCTGACTCAAATTTTATGTTGGAACATCCGACTATTCGTACACATTTTAATCAGAAGTTATGTTGGAACGCCAAATTTGCTTTGCGCATGTACCCGACGATTCACAAACTGGTTTGCTAATGTGTTGGAACAAACATTAAATGTTCACCTCTTTTATAGTAGGTACTCTAATGACGTTTGTATATATAACCTGAAAAGTGCACCGTACAAATTGTAAAATATAAAAATCCAATTCGAGATCAAATGGAAACTGTACAGAATGCTAAATTCTAATGAGTGAAATACCCGATTTTAAGCAAACATTGATAAACACAAGTGTATTGTAAAGTAAAGGACCTCTCATGCAGCCAAAAAACAACGACGAATAAAATCTTGATTCTTGGAAAATTGGATGAAGTGGATTTCTAGAGTTTTGCGTGAATGCTCCTCATATGGTTAAGGAATAGAAATGTTTGTACATATTTATATCGTTTAATCCTGCAAGACAAATTATCCAAGCCTTGTTAATTCACTAGAACATCTGTATATTTTTACGTTTTCGGAAGGGTAATCAGAATGCGAATCCAACGATACCATACGTTATAGTTATATAATAAAGGTTTTGGTAATCTGTTTTTGTTGTTACGCAAAGTTGGCTAGCAAAGAGCGCCAAATTGTTACTTGTGACGCCAGACTAATCTAAAGAGCTCATTGCGAAGCAAAGTGTTCATAACAATTGCCAAACTGTCAAATCTCAATTCCAAAAGCGTAAATTATTCTTGTTATTTATCATTATTATATTCTGCATTTGTCATATTTTCCTTCTTTTTTCTCGTTATTATTTTCTCTCATTTTAACTTGTTTTAATTGTTGCTATTTCCTTACTTTATCGAACTTTATTGCAATTAATTAATTATGGTAGGTTAGTTTAAAGTTGTTAGCTTTTGATAGACAATATCTTTTTAGGTTTTTTGTGTTGTTACTTTTATGATGGCATGGGCAGGGACAAAGAAGTTCGCCCTTTAAATTTTATACTGTCTATCCTTACTTAGCCCAAAGTTCAAATATTTCCCGCTGTACATGGGCAGTATTCATTATGTTCCATTCCGTAGTAATTGTTGCCAAATTCACCGATTATTAAAATTAGGTTCTTGATGTTTATCTTACGTGGTCCATGTGGAGGCCACTGTAAAATCAACAACTAAAAGACCAACAAATTTAAACAAACCTACCATAATTCATTAATTATAATAAAGTACGGTAAAGTAAAGGAGAAACAACAATTAACAAAACAAGTTAAAATGAGATAAAATAATAAGGAGCACGAAGAACGAAAGTATGACAAATTCAGGTTATAACAGCAAAAAACAACTAGAATAATTTACGCTTTTGGAATTGATATTTGACAGTTTGGAAATTGTTATGATTACTTTGCTTAGCAATGAGCTCTTTAGATCAGTCTGGCGTCAAAAGAAACAAATTGGCGCTCTTCCCTAGCCAACTTTGCATAATAACAAAAACAGATTACCAAAACCTTTATTGCTGCGTGTTGTCATATTTCTTAAGTGCAACATATGTGGTATCCTTGGATTCGCATTTCGATTACCCCTCGAAAAACATAAAAGTATATAGGGTGTTCTATTTAAAAAAAGGAAGTTGACGTCACTTTCGGTGATACCGGAAATGCAATTGAACTGCCGATAAAGGCAAAAGTTAGCTCACAAAAAATATAAATCGACCTAATTTTTCTAAAAACGCTAGATTCTGTCGTTCAAGTTAGTATGCGGGGGGGATACTTTAGGACCTTACTGTATAATCATATACCCGTTTTATAAGATTTTTTATTCTACGGGATTTTTTTAAATCACTACGATTTACTCAACTTTACCCTAGTTAATTACATTTAATAGTACTGTACCAGAATCGATACATTTATATCTAGAGGTTACTTAAATTAATTTTTGGTTTAAGTAACCCTAGATAGACTTTTAAGCCCATACTAATGTTCCGTTCTAGGTTTAATTAATTTAACCAGTCATAATACCATATTATATACACTACCGTTCATGGAAGTTCGGGCACGCAAAAAAATGTACGGAAGTCAAAGAAAATAAGAGAAATATTAAATGGCCATGTATTTAATACTTGCTTACATGATTTTACATATTTTCAAACACAAATTTATTAAAAAGAAAAAGTTAATGTAATACAAATAATTTAAATCTGATTTTCATCGAAATATCCACCTTTTGCCTTTAAGACTGCTACCATTATGCTCGGCATCCGATTCACTAATTTTGCTAATGTTTCATTGGGCAAGCTTGTCCATACCTCCCGGAGAATGGTCCACAAATGTTCCTTCGATTTTGGACACTGTGGCGGCCATTCCATAATTTTTAGGGTTCTTTCATTTTCTTCTTGCTGCAGGTAATCTGTGCAGAATTTAGATTTATGTTTAGGGTCATTGTCCTGCATAAATTCAAATCCACGACCAATTAATCGGACTCCTGACGGTATGGCATTTTCCTCCAGGATTTTCCGTTATTCTTCTTTTTTCATTATGCCCTCAATTTTGAGCAAGTCCCCTGTTCCGATTAAGGAAAAACAACCCCAAACCATTACAGATCCGCCTCCATGCTTCACCGTAGGAACTATACACTTCCGTAACATTCTTTCCCCTCTTGATCTGCGTACGAAAACTCTTCGTCTATTTTCAAAAACCTCAAACTTGGATTCGTCAGTCCACAAAACGTTTTTAAAATCGTCCACTGTCCAATCTCTATGAGCTTGTGCCCATTTCAGTCGTTTCAGCCTATTTCCTCTTCGGAGTAACGGTTTTCGACAAACCACTCGCCCATGCAACCCAGCCTCTTTCAGCCGACGTTTCACAGTACTCACAGAAACTTTGGAATCTCGCTCATTATTGAATTCTGCAGCAATTTCTGATGCTGTTAGTCTTCTATTGCGCTTACTAATTATTTTTATTCGTAAATCTTCGGCAGGAGTCGTTTTTCTTGACAATCCTGACCGATTACGATCTTGCACGTCACCGGTTCTTAATTTATCCGCAATCCGTCTTTCTGCGTACCCTTCCTGATGCAAGGTAATAATAGCAGATCGTTTTGAAACAGCTAGAGGTTTTCCACGGGGCATTTTAAGCAGTCAAACCGAAATTATTTTATTTTTCACTTACACAACCACAGATACATTCATAATAACAATCTCTTCAGAACTACTGCGTTTACAAATGTTATAATACTTTATAAAGAATATACGAATATTTCCAGGTAACACGAGTGAATCAGCTAACCCTCCTAGCGATTATTATAAAGCTTTATTGTCACTGTAATTATTGGGGATTTCCAACATAATTATATATTTTATGATAACGGTCTTATAATAGACAAATACTACCTGGAAATTGGTAAAAGGCTTCCAGAAAAGGTCAGTTTTAGTAATTCCTCACAGAAATGTATATTATATAATTTTAATTTTTTTTCCTAAACAGTTAATATAATTTGTCAGCTTGCCTGAACTTCCATGAACGGCACTGTAGATGCGTTGCCATAATTCCTTTTCTAAAAGCGTAATATTAAAGTGCACCCTTGCATATACGTATCTTCTATTAATAACACAGTAAGAATAAGTTTTGCACAACAGTATTACGGCAAACATGATGAAAAAGACTGGATTAAGTATTAGCAATGTAATTAGAGATTGAGGCGACAACAATATTTGTTTAAATGTTGTAACATACACAAGACTTTAGAGAAAAAAATCAGAATTTATTAATATAAGCCTGCCTCAATTTAAGGGCGATTGTTTTCTTAATATTATTTATGAGGTTTTGTAAAAAAATGTAACAAACGCATAGATAGCAAAATATGTAGATTTAATTTCCTTTTATAAATGTAAATCACTATACATTTTTGCGCTGTTAAAAAGAGTTAGTTAGAAATTAAATGAAAAGAAATATCAACTTACAAACTTAAAACCGCGTACTACCACCAGACAGAGGTCTCCGCACATGCACAAGCCACCCACAAGTGCCAATCCCGCACATCCGTCAGTATAGGGTACACTGACTCTTACAGTAGCTAGATTGGAGTGTTACACTCTGAGCTTGGGGGTTATTTATCTGCTTAATTGAATTAATTATCAACGGTTTGACTAATGTACGAATTTAACCACTGCCATTACGTTAATGAATTTGCTATACCTCAACCCTTTGTTAGTTTCACGAGGGAAATCGTTTGTCATCATCCCTTTAATGTCCCAGCGTGGATTATAAACAGACATTATAATTATTGAAATAAAAGCTCTTCCTGTAACTCAATTCCTAATTATAGTCTCTTGTATATCTACCGCATATTATAATGCACACGTACGTACGTACAATATTAAAGGAACTTGTCCGATTACCTTTGATGTGATTCTATACTTTTTGGTTGATATGCACGGAAAGGGAATTTTATGATAATAATAACACGTTAGGAATTTATATGACTTAATAGAAATGTGTATACAAACGCATTTTGTAATTTTTCCGACTTTTCGGTATTAACTATGCCTTTTAGACGTTATTTGTACTTGAGACAACTAAAGTAAGTATTTTCAAATTGAGATGTTTCTTCTTTATTCAATAATTCAGTCATAGCTAAAGCGACACTTGTTGAATGACTTTTGAAATTAATTTAGTTCGTTATCAAAACTATCTTAAGAACTAAGGTGAAAATAATGTTAAAACGTTTCATTTAAATAAAAGATAAATGATTTAAGTTTGTTGTTTCTATGTAATCCCCACTTAGAATTCAAGTCTCAGTTAAGTGGCTTACTGACTTACTTTTGTATTGGCATTAGGTATAATTTGTTGTTCTTTCCTGATTGGTTATTTGATCAAAAGATCTATAACACGTCTCAACCTCCGTATGCAGTATACGTTTTATGGGAGTCGATTCACCGTTGCCAAATCGTCTAATCATATTTTCTGTTACCATTTTCGGTTAATTATTTTACATTTCATGTGATCAAAATATAACCTTTATGGGCGTTTCAGAAATTGATATGAAATCAATTTCAAAATGAACATAAAAAAGTTAAAGGAGAAGAATGGGAAATAATTGAAATAAAAATATATTATATTAAAATTTTGTGATTATACTATTCCATACAAATTTGTGGAAAATATTATAATATATACAGCGACACAGACTGATTTAATATTTAGGTTGTCAAATATTTATTAAATTGGATAGATCGGAAAATTATTTGTGATATTGTGCGCCAAAGAGAGCTTATAGCAAAAATTTCTTTAAAAAATCCTAGTACCCTTTAAATTACTTGACTGACAATATGTAATGTGAAAAATAAGAAATAAACTTACAAATATTTTATTATTTTTTATTGACGTAAATACTCATTATTAGAATCCGGTAACTGGAGAGCAATCGCAGCGGCGGCGTGTCTGTGTTTAGGTGGGCGGGGAGGGCTGGTCGATTATGATACGACACAACAAATCATCATCACTCAGTTCAGTTTATTGATATAGACGTAGTTATTATTTAGTGTAGTGCGTTTTGATTTTATTGATACAGACGTAGTTATTAATTGTAGTTTTTAGTGAACATGTCGAAGACTAAAAAACGACCCTTTCAAGACATAGTAAATAAGTTTATTTCTGACTTTCCCGATATGTTTTACAACGGGAGTAAGATAGTTTGTAAAGTGTGCAAAATACATTTGATGTTAAATAAGAAGTGGAACTGTACAAGACACGTAAATTCCGCACAGCATAGAAAACGAAAATTGGGCATGCCACCGAGAAGTGCATTTTTTTTACGTAATTCTTATATTGATAAACTGTAATTTGCCACTAAACTTACTCGATAAACAACCGTTTAAGGACTTTTGGGACAAATGCAATCCCGAGTGGCGGTTGCCAACGGAGAAAACGGCACGTACGCATGTTGCATTTGTACGCGATGACGTGGAAAAGAAAAGAAACGCATATTGAAAAAACAGTCTCTTTGGTTATATATTGACGAGACAACAGACTGTAAAAAAATTCAATTGTAAATATTATGGTACGCATACTAGACACTAGTAAACCTATATTACCACTGTTACTAGCTAGCCGGAGACTACAAGAGTGTACTGCTGCAGCAATTACGAAGGTTGTACTTAGTACGTTGGAAAAATTTCAAATTTCAAAAGATAAAGTGTTGATGTTTATGAGCGATGGCGCAGCGATAATGCGTTCGGTAGGCCGTTCTCTTCTTGAACATGGTTGCAAGTGTTTACATGTTACGTGTAAAGTGCATGCTTTACATCTTGTGGCAGAAACCATTCGACAATGCTCTCCCGAGGTAGATGCATTAATAACAAGCACAAAAGAAGTATTTTTGAAATCTCCCAAACGCCTGCGATCATTTCACACAGTGTCCTGGTATTCGTCAACCACCGGAGCCAATTCTTACACGTTGGGGAACATGGTTGCAGGCAGCTTTTTATTATGCTGAACATTTCAAAATAGTAAAAGCTGTTGTTGCACAATTCAATCCTGCCGAAGCTGCAGCTATTAAGGAAAGCCAGTCGAAATTTCAAGATATTTCCGTTGAAACAGATTTAAAAAATACTCGTAGCTACTATAAAGGATTAGCTGACGCAATAGAGCAATTACAAAATAGATCGTTATAATTATTGGAGTCTCTGCAAATTATGGACGGAGTGCATACACAGCTACTGACTATACATGACGCAAAATATAAGCGCGTTTTAGAAAAGTTCGAGAGTGTGCTACAGAAAGATCTCGATTTTAGCGCACTAAAACAAATTTGTGATGGTGGATCGAATAATCCACTGACTAAGTACAAAGAGTATTTTAATCATGCATGTATAACATCGGTAGATGTTGAACGCTCTTTTTCAAAATATAAACTCATTTTCTCACCACGGCGAACATCGCTCACCGAGACAACTGTGGAAACACATCTAATGGTGTCAACTTTTTGCCACTCTTATCCATATGTTGTTAATACTGATAATGGTGCTTCTAGTTTTACTGTCCCGTAGCCAAGGCTGCTTAAAAGTTTCACTACTTTTCACATATTATAATTATGTATTAGTTCTGTTATTTTTTTCTATTTTCTTACTATTGTTTTTGTATACTAGGCAGGTACGGCTATGGCACAGCCCCCTGTTACCGGGTTCTACTCATTATAAACGTCTGTACATGTTTTTATTTACTGCGTGCCCTACGTTTACTCATGAATCCCATGATTCATCTATATATATTATAGTTCGATCTGAAATAAGCAAATTAACAATTTGTATATATATCATAAATAAGCAAATGAAAAGTATAAAATGTCAAGAAGTAAACTACATTCTTCTTTAAATTCCTTGATGTTTCGTAAGCATTTGTTCCTCCACGAATAATATCATCTTGTTCGACGAGTATACTTTTCCTTTCTGTTTTTAAACTGAAAACCCATATAATTAAGTCAGGGAGATCATAATCACCACTGATAGCAGCACGAATTGTATTTAAAGTAGGTGGCATATTCTGTATAAAAAGCAATGCACTTTACGTCGATTACATGCGTGTTCTCATTATATGTATGTAATCGGTCATTTACTTGTATGCCTTTCATTTTCTTGTGTTTTTTTGGGTTTGATAATATAAACCTTTTTGTTAGTTCTGTTGTATATTATATATAGTACGCTCTGAGCAACCTAAAGCTTTACTTGCTTCTTGGGCAGCAGCACTTAAATTCTTGTTTCTTGGGCAGCAGCACTTAAATTCATACATTTATTAAAGTAATTGAACACATTGGCAATCATGTTTTTCTTTACGACTAAATTTTTCTCCCTTGCGCCGTTTTCTGCCTTCAGGCGCCATTAATGCTGTGAAAACTATAACAAAATGTAAAAGTTATCACTAGAGTAACCTAAACTTGCGGACTCGCATAGGCGTCGGTGTTACGGGTTAATATAAGAATACGAAAAATTCATAAATAAACTAAACCGGTAGAGAAGCAGGCATGTAGTGTCGACCTTGAATATAAATCATGTTAAACCGCGCTGAGAGAGATTTCGTTTTAGTACCGGTTGAGCTGTTGCGGAGATTAGTCGAACAGTCAAGGTTATGTACAATGCCTCGTAATAGATTTGCTACTAATGTACATAAGTATGTGTCACTTTTTCCCCATTTAAAATATGACGGTAGTGCAGTTTTTTGCTTAATATGCAATGTTCGTTTGGCTGCATTGGACAGAACTGATTGCCAGAGGCATGTCAATGGTATTAAGCATACGAGAAATGCAAGAACTGAAATACCTTATACACTATTCCTCATACATTTATTAATTACGTTTACCTCTTGTAATCTTCCGTTGTCGTTGGTGAGAAAAGCAGCTTTTAAAACGTTTTGGCGACAATACGTTCCAAAGTACCCATTACCCTCACAAACACAATTACAGAATCATTTGCCGCGAATGAAAGAGATGCTAGAAAATGTGTGTAAACGTGATTTGTGTTCCAAAAAAATATGGATTACCGTGGATGAGACGACCGATATAAAGAAAAACAGTATTGTGAATGTAATAGCTCGCGCTTTATCTAGCGAGAACACAGCATCTCGATATTTGTTAGCTTGCAAACGTGTTCAACAATGTAGCGCGGAAAATATTCAAAAAGTGATAATGAACGCTTTGAAAAAATTTAAAATTGCCCAAGATCAAGTTGTGATGATTGTGACAGATAGTGCAGCAACGATGTTAAGTGTTGGGCGATCCTTAAAACATATATTTCCTAACTTAATACATATAACCTGCGTGCTGCATGCTTTGCATTTAGTTGGTGAAGTTGTTCGACAACATTACGGAAATGTTGATCGGATGATTGGAAGTATTAAAGCAGTGTTTCGTAAATCTCCTAAACGTTTAAAAGAATTTCGTAAATTTTGCCCAGGTATTCCAGAACTTCCTGAACCAATTTTAACTCGATGGGGTACTTGGCTAACAGCAGCTTCCTACTATTTGATCCATGAATCCAAAGCAATGAGAGAAAGTCAAAGAGAATTTAAAATTCCTCAACTTTTAGAAGATTTAACAACAATATGTACCAATTAAACAGTATTACTAGATGCCATCAGAAAACTACAATGTACTGAATTGTCATTGCAAGGATCATTAGACATAGCGGAGAGTGTAAAAAATAAATTACACACATTAAATGATACGCCAGGATTATGTGCTAGTCAAAAGTTGGCAGATGTTTTAAGGAAAAATCCCGATTTTAATACTTTAGAGGCCGTTTATAATTAGTGTAAGAATAGTGAACTTTTAAGTGATTTTGAAAAACAGTTTCTACATGCAAATGTAACTTCCTTAGATGTGGAGAGATCGTTTTCTATGTATAAGAATATTTTTTCTTATCGACGCACAAGGTTTAAAGAAGTAACTGTGGAAACGTATGCAATGATGCAAGTTTACAGTAGTTCACATCCGGATGCCTCTAATTTGTTGTATAATTAGCAAGTAAGTTTATTTATGAATTTTTCGTATTCTTATATTAACCCGTAATACCGACGCCTATGCGAGTCCGCAAGTTTTGGTTACTCTAGTTATCACATTTATAAGAACTATGGAAAATGTCCATATTTATAGTTTATTTCAAATTAAAAGAATATAACTTTGAACAGCTTAAATGCTGTTATTGCACCACCAGCGCTAATAACTACCTGGATACGCAAACAAACTGCTGAGGACCGTAATGACAAAATTTAAGTGAATTGAATAGAAATGGAATTATGATTTGCGATATGCGTAACTACCTGTTTGTACATTTATATCTCATTTAATATGTAAATTCTTTAATTACTTGTAACATCGAATTGTTTACTATGTAAATTTATACTGTTGGTAAAATATTCTTAAATACCTGTTTATACATTACAATCTCCTTCTTTATATCATTTCGTTTAGTAATTAATACTCCCACCGCTCGCCATCTAATCTGGCGTTTGCTATAGGAGAGTTGGTATATATTACATCTAATATTGAGTCTATGTATCATTTATTGTTAATCTTTACTGTTGTATACATATTTGATTTTTCTCTCTTTACTTCACGAACATGTGGCGACCTTTTGCTGAAAGTGTTACTGATAATGATGATGCGGATAGTGATAATACTGTTGGAGCACGGCAGAGAAAGCATCTATCAGAAGATGCAAAACAGATAATTCTCAATGTCTATCGTACCCTGATGGAAGGAAATAACGAACAACAAATGAACATTCAACGAACGTCTCAATTAACCAAGGACATACAATTTTGCGTTTACCACCATACCACTGCATTTTCAATCCCATTGAATTGATATGGGCCCAACTTAAAAATACCATAAGACGAATAAATCAAACACCGAAATTTAGTGAAAGCAGTGTAACACACATAAAAATGCTATGGAACACATAACTGCCGTAAATTGGAAAAATGCTGTTAAACACGCAATAGCAAAAGAGGACGAATATATGCGCATGTACAATATAGTAGCACCTTTGATTATAAATTTGCAATACGATTCAGACACAGACACCGATTTGCAAGACGACTCAATCACAGAAGATGATTTATGCAATGCGGTGACACCTTTACTAACATAACAATTTTATAGTGTATTACAAACTAATTAACTTTATATATCTATATGTATCCACTACACATATTGCCACACGATTTGTTATTTTTTTATATAAACCCAATGTATAGATATTTTTTATTATATACTTGAAATTAACAGCGTTTTTTCTTATGTTATAGGGCCGTAATTTATAGTCAATACGGCCCCTAGATTGAATATGCATTACCAGGTTATTATCGTTACAGAAGGTGCAATAAAAGTATTAAAGGCCTTGTAAGTCTACAGTTATATTCTTATAATTTGAAATAAACTATATCTATATTTCAAGCGTATACAGGTAAATATGGACATTAGTGATAGAAATGTTCTAGACAGAACGACTTATACAACTACAAACAATTCAACTGAAAATATATAAAACTACGATGTTTATGACTCTTGACAGTTGACAGCATAAATATTAAATAGATATTTGTTGACATAGATATCGCAACATCGCAACCGGAAATAAATGTACTATTATTGATAAGCTTTTAATAAGCTTGTTGTTGTTTGTTGTTGTGTATTGGGCGAAGCGTCGGGTTACGGAATACACCTCGCACTTCTAGGCATCGATTACTATGATCATTAGCCAACCCACTAGAATTTTGCCGAATACAGGTGTTCCAACCTTTGGTAGGGATTTTTAACGTGCGAAACATCGTATTGACACGGAGCCTACGGTACACTTGCTATTAAACCCTATACTGCATACGGAGGTTGAGATGGTATATAGTAAGCTTAGATTACATTTGCGTCTTCTTATTGTTTACTGATTTCCTTATTTCCAAAAAAGTACGTCGGAGTGATCTTCTTCTATTCCTCTATCCATTTCTCCCAAGCTTTCCAATCCTATATTACTTCATTTATCTGTCTCAGTCCCTTGCCTTTTTATCTGTCTACTTCTTCTTGTTGCTCATTGCATGTTTCCTCAGTGGTGATTTTGCTTCCAGGGCCTGTCTTTCCGGGTGAGCGTACCAGTTTAACTTCACCTTGTCAATCTTCCATGTTCCTATCTTATATTTCCCCTGTGTCATTTCTTATCTTCTCCGCTTTTATTTTCCTTTCTATAGCTCAATACTTCATACAGCATTACTTTCAATTTTTCTGTTTTGATACAGCTACAGAAGTTCCTGTAATCATTTATCATACATTTGCATCAAAACCAATTATACTTGCTATTCCATACAATGTCGATACAAACTGTACAATAAAAAGTACTTTTTTATATTAATATAGTAATAAACAATACAGAAGTTTATTTATACATTCATGTGGTCAATATTTTAATAATCAACTAGAACTGTACAGTTCCATAACATTTGAAATATTTCATTTAAATAAACTACTTATATTAAGAAAAGATATAAACTAAACTACAAGGTGCTATAATTTACCAACACTGTTACTTTAGATGTATATATTTTTTGAGAAATTGAATTTAAATACCTATTAGTATTACTAGCAAGTAAACTCAACACCGTTGCGTACTATACGTAGAAATAGCAATCACCTAGGTTACATTATTCATTTTCATTTAACAGTATGTATATATTTAGATGTTTAGATCATTCGGGGAAATTCGCTTTGCCAATATGTGTAAGCTTCAAAGCTTTATAACCTCAGGAGCCTTTAGTGTGTAAAGTGTTTTATTGCTTTGTTATCACCCCTCGTCGTAAACGGTTGTTGTTGTATTGTTGGGCAAAGCGTCAGATTACGGAATACACCTCGCACTTCTAAGCATCGACTACTGTGATCATTAGCCAACCCTAATAGAATTTTGCCGAATCCAGAGGTGCTCCAACCTCCACTAGGAATTTTTAACGTGCCAATCATCATATTAACACGGGAGCCACGGTTTTACTTCCTTGTCCGAGAAGGAGGCATACACCGATTTTTATCCATATTTAAAAAATCAACCGTTCAGGTCGGATTTGAACCCGCGTCGTTCGGATCAAAAGGCAAGCATGCTAACTACCAAGACGTTGTCACCGAGTTAATTATTCCCCAACATGCAAACCATGTACCGAACCCATTAAGAAAATTTTATCCTAATTTGGTCTAGTAGGACTCGAATGCACAGAATTAAATAAAACACTACAACCTGTTTCACGTTGTAGTGAGATCGAAGTATTGGGTCTTATGGAGTAAAGTTGTCTTTTATTGGTTTATAAAGATTTGTATATAACTATCCTTTTTTAGTGCTAGGAGTGTTGCGAAGTCCTTTAGGGAGCTTTATTCCTAGAGTAACACGTTTGTTGTGTTTGCGTTTGCCATTCATCAAATTCGATGTATCGTTTGTCGTGTTATTACCTCCAATGCTCGAGTCGAAGAGATGAGCAAAAGGATTATGAAAAACATAAGGAGAATCATTTACTAATAACAAATGTGAGAAAAAGGAAAATGAAAGTGTCATCCGCACAGTTAATTTTTATATTCCACCCATGTTAGGTATGATATTGGATATTTTAAATAAGGAAAAAGATATACCTAGCTTCTCAAGAGAAACATTGCGCAAGGTGTGGTTATCATTTATCAATCAGGGATACAGCAACGTTTCTACTGAGGCTTAACAATTTTATATAAATCTCGTAACTAACGCTACAACCTGTATTTACTGCTACTGCTTTTTCTAACAATTCTTTTACTTTAGATAAAGAAGATATCTAATGTATCTGGATTATTTTTGCCGACTAATAGTCAGTCTCACCGACATGTCTTAGATTATAAACTAATTCTTAAAGCACTAATTATCACTTAAGCAAGTACATTTTACCTATGGCTCATATTTAAGGCACGCTTATACGCAACCATTTTAATGATGTCATTCTTAGGTTATGCAATATTTTTGAAGACACCATGTACCTAGCCATTAATCATTAGCTATATTATAAGTCTTATTAATTCTTTCATTTAAAATTAACATGTAATAACTTTTAATTTATTGCAAATATGCTTCTTTTGATATCTGTGAACTGATAACCAGTAAGTAGATACAACGTTTTTCCTACAAT
Organism: Dynastes maya; assembly: GCA_029619315.2. Taxonomy (NCBI): domain Eukaryota; kingdom Metazoa; phylum Arthropoda; class Insecta; order Coleoptera; family Scarabaeidae; genus Dynastes; species Dynastes maya. The sequence goes on along the minus strand of JAROYE020000005.1, from coordinate 12,173,184 downwards.
AATATAAAGGAAGTAAACAGAATAAAACTTGATTGTCTTCTTGGACTTACAGTTAGGTATAACTTTCAATAGTTAGTCTAGTTGAAATTGACATACAACTATTTATTTATTTGTAAATATAATGTACTTGTGGTTTAATAATTGAAAACTATAAACTGTACATGTGTTTTTAACACAGGGTGTCTCATTATATTTTGACTGATTTTGCAAGCTTATATTTTCCGAACGTCATTCCTTCTATAAAAGCCGATATGAAAATGGTATTTTTCTGTGGGGCTATGTTAAGGAAAGAGCTTATAATCCACTTCCGGAAAACATCTCTGATCTAACACAATATTCAAAATGTTATTGAAAATATTCCAATGAAAATGCTAAATAGAGCATTTGATAACTTTCTGGTGAGATTAAATACCTGCATACAGGAAAACGGCAGGCACATTGAACATTTGTTATAGAAATGTACTTCTAAATGATTTTTTGTTTTTAGTTAATTGTAGTGTATCACTAAGCTGTAAGTAAATGTAATTTGAATTGTAGCTGTGTTTATTCTTCTATTAGTCATGGCACGCTGGATGTTCTGTTGTTAATAAAAAATGCTCAAAAAACAAATGTATAAAATAAACCTTTGTTTTTCGGAACCTTAAACTTATCATTTATATAAATCTTTTTACAGTATGTAAGTATATATGTACTTATCTGATATGTGTTGCTAATAATTTCTAATTACAATTACACACACCAATCTACTATCTCAAATAGGAGTATTGGAAGTCTGGCGTTTGGTGCTATCTCAGTAAGACCAATACTTCAATCTAAACGTGAGACAGGCTATAATATTTAGATTAATATACAGGTGCCCACAGATGGGGGTACAAAGAGAAAAAACCTTTTTAATATGCGTTTTACTGAAAAAAGTTATTCTTTATAAAAAAATCCTTCCTTAAAATGTCCAAAACAGATAATTCTCAATGTCTATCGTACCCTGATGGAAGGAAATAACGAACAACAAACCCTGAACATTCAACGAACGTCGCAATTAACCAAGGACATACAATTTTGCGTTTACCACCATACCACTGCATTTTCAATCCCATTGAATTGATATGGGCCCGACTTAAAAATACCATAAGACGAACAAATCAAACACCGAAATTTAGTGAAAGCAGTGTAACACACATAAAAAATGCTATGGAACACATAACTGCCGTAAATTGGAAAAATGCTGTTAAACACGCAATAGCAAAAGAGGACGAATATATGCGCATGTACAATATAGTAGCACCTTTGATTATAAATTTGCAATACGATTCAGACACAGACACCGATTTGCAAGACGACTCAATCACAGAAGATGATTATGCAATGCGGTGACACCTTTACTAACATAACAATTTTATAGTGTATTACAAACTAATTAACTTTATATATCTATATGTATCCACTACACATATTGCCACACGATTTGTTATTTTTTTATATAAACCCAATGTATAGATATTTTTTATTATATACTTGAAATTAACAGCGTTTTTTCTTATGTTATAGGGCCGTAATTTATAGTCAATACGGCCCCTAGATTGAATATGCATTACCAGGTTATTATCGTTACAGAAGGTGCAATAAAAGTATTAAAGGCCTTGTAAGTCTACAGTTATATTCTTATAATTTGAAATAAACTATATCTATATTTCAAGCGTATACAGGTAAATATGGACATTAGTGATAGAAATGTTCTAGACAGAACGACTTATACAACTACAAACAATTCAACTGAAAATATATAAAACTACGATGTTTATGACTCTTGACAGTTGACAGCATAAATATTAAATAGATATTTGTTGACATAGATATCGCAACATCGCAACCGGAAATAAATGTACTATTATTGATAAGCTTTTAATAAGCTTGTTGTTGTTGTTGTTGTGTATTGGGCGAAGCGTCGGGTTACGGAATACACCTCGCACTTCTAGGCATCGATTACTATGATCATTAGCCAACCCCACTAGAATTTTGCCGAATACAGGTGTTCCAACCTTTGGTAGGGATTTTTAACGTGCGAAACATCGTATTGACACGGAGCCTACGGTACACTTGCTATTAAACCCTATACTGCATACGGAGGTTGAGATGGTATATAGTAAGCTTAGATTACATTTGCGTCTTCTTATTGTTTACTGATTTCCTTATTTCCAAAAAAGTACGTCGGAGTGATCTTCTTCTATTCCTCTATCCATTTCTCCCAAGCTTTCCAATCCTATATTACTTCATTTATCTGTCTCAGTCCCTTGCCTTTTTATCTGTCTACTTCTTCTTGTTGCTCATTGCATGTTTCCTCAGTGGTGATTTTGCTTCCAGGGCCTGTCTTTCCGGGTGAGCGTACCAGTTTAACTTCACCTTGTCAATCTTCCATGTTCCTATCTTATATTTCCCCTGTGTCATTTCTTATCTTCTCCGCTTTTATTTTCCTTTCTATAGCTCAATACTTCATACAGCATTACTTTCAATTTTCTGTTTTGATACAGCTACAGAAGTTCCTGTAATCATTTATCATACATTTGCATCAAAACCAATTATACTTGCTATTCCATACAATGTCGATACAAACTGTACAATAAAAAGTACTTTTTTATATTAATATAGTAATAAACAATACAGAAGTTTATTTATACATTCATGTGGTCAATATTTTAATAATCAACTAGAACTGTACAGTTCCATAACATTTGAAATATTTCATTTAAATAAACTACTTATATTAAAGAAAAGATATAAACTAAACTACAAGGTGCTATAATTTACCAACACTGTTACTTTAGATGTATATATTTTTTGAGAAATTGAATTTAAATACCTATTAGTATTACTAGCAAGTAAACTCAACACCGTTGCGTACTATACGTAGAAATAGCAATCACCTAGGTTACATTATTCATTTTCATTTAACAGTATGTATATATTTAGATGTTTAGATCATTCGGGGAAATTCGCTTTGCCAATATGTGTAAGCTTCAAAGCTTTTATAACCTCAGGAGCCTTTAGTGTGTAAAGTGTTTTATTGCTTTGTTATCACCCCTCGTCGTAAACGGTTGTTGTTGTATTGTTGGGCAAAGCGTCAGATTACGGAATACACCTCGCACTTCTAAGCATCGACTACTGTGATCATTAGCCAACCCTAATAGAATTTTGCCGAATCCAGAGGTGCTCCAACCTCCACTAGGAATTTTTAACGTGCCAATCATCATATTAACACGGGAGCCACGGTTTTACTTCCTTGTCCGAGAAGGAGGCATACACCGATTTTTATCCATATTTAAAAAATCAACCGTTCAGGTCGGATTTGAACCCGCGTCGTTCGGATCAAAAGGCAAGCATGCTAACTACCAAGACGTTGTCACCGAGTTAATTATTCCCCAACATGCAAACCATGTACCGAACCCATTAAGAAAATTTTATCCTAATTTGGTCTAGTAGGACTCGAATGCACAGAATTAAATAAAACACTACAACCTGTTTCACGTTGTAGTGAGATCGAAGTATTGGGTCTTATGGAGTAAAGTTGTCTTTTATTGGTTTATAAAGATTTGTATATAACTATCCTTTTTTAGTGCTAGGAGTGTTGCGAAGTCCTTTAGGGAGCTTTATTCCTAGAGTAACACGTTTGTTGTGTTTGCGTTTGCCATTCATCAAATTCGATGTATCGTTTGTCGTGTTATTACCTCCAATGCTCGAGTCGAAGAGATGAGCAAAAGGATTATGAAAAACATAAGGAGAATCATTTACTAATAACAAATGTGAGAAAAAGGAAAATGAAAGTGTCATCCGCACAGTTAATTTTTATATTCCCCCATGTTAGGTATGATATTGGATATTTTAAATAAGGAAAAAGATATACCTAGCTTCTCAAGAGAAACATTGCGCAAGGTGTGGTTATCATTTATCAATCAGGGATACAGCAACGTTTCTACTGAGGCTTAACAATTTTATATAAATCTCGTAACTAACGCTACAACCTGTATTTACTGCTACTGCTTTTTCTAACAATTCTTTTACTTTAGATAAAGAAGATATCTAATGTATCTGGATTATTTTTGCCGACTAATAGTCAGTCTCACCGACATGTCTTAGATTATAACTAATTCTTAAAGCACTAATTATCACTTAAGCAAGTACATTTTACCTATGGCTCATATTTAAGGCACGCTTATACGCAACCATTTTAATGATGTCATTCTTAGGTTATGCAATATTTTTGAAGACACCATATACCTAGCCATTAATCATTAGCTATATTATAAGTCTTATTAATTCTTTTATTTAAAATTAACATGTAATAACTTTTAATTTATTGCAAATATGCTTCTTTTGATATCTGTGAACTGATAACCAGTAAGTAGATACAACGTTTTTCCTACAATAATATAAAGGAAGTAAACAGAATAAAACTTGATTGTCTTCTTGGACTTACAGTTAGGTATAACTTTCAATAGTTAGTCTAGTTGAAATTGACATACAACTATTTATTTATTTGTAAATATAATATACTTGTGGTTTAATAATTGAAAACTATAAACTGTACATGTGTTTTTAACAAAGGCTGTCTCATTATATTTTGACTGATTGTGCAAGCTTATATTTTCCGAACGTCATTCCTTCTATAAAAGCCGATATGAAAATGGTATTTTTCTGTGGGGCTATGTTAAGGAAAGAGCTTATAATCCACTTCCGGAAAACATTCTCTGATCTAACACAATATTCAAAATGTTATTGAAAATATTCCAATGAAAATGCTAAATAGAGCATTTGATAACTTTCTGGTGAGATTAAATACCTGCATACAGGAAAACGGCAGGCACATTGAACATTTGTTATAGAAATGTACTTCTAAATGATTTTTTGTTTTTAGTTAATTGTAGTGTATCACTAAGCTGTAAGTAAATGTAATTTGAATTGTAGCTGTGTTTATTCTTCTATTAGTCATGGCACGCTGGATGTTCTGTTGTTAATAAAAAATGCTCAAAAACAAATGTATAAAATAAACCTTTGTTTTTCGGAACCTTAAACTTATCATTTATATAAATCTTTTTACAGTATGTAAGTATATATGTACTTATCTGATATGTGTTGCTAATAATTTCTAATTACAATTACACACACCAATCTACTATCTCAAATAGGAGTATTGGAAGTCTGGCGTTTGGTGCTATCTCAGTAAGACCAATACTTCAATCTAAACGTGAGACAGGCTATAATATTTAGATTAATATACAGGTGCCCACAGATGGGGGTACAAAGAGAAAAAACCTTTTTAATATGCGTTTTACTGAAAAAAGTTATTCTTTATAAAAAAATCCTTCCTTAAAATGTCCAAAAGCACATTTAGATTCAGCTGATACATTTATTTTTCAATTAAATAATAATCACTCTTTGAAATAAACAAGTAAATAAGTATTAATTCTTAACTAAAACAGATCTAACAATCACTATTCAATATAGCTACCTCCAGCCTGTACACATTTTTCAACTTGTTTTAATAAGTTCATTGTAAACTTTGTAGCACGCACGTTAATCTCATCCACCGCATCCCTCATTGCCTGTTTTAATTGATCTGAATTATGTTCTACACCATGAGCACACACTTTTTCTTTTAATGATCGCCACAAAAAGAAATCCATTGGTGTAATATCAGCTGACCTAGCAGGCCATTCATCTAGGCCATTTCTGCCAATCCATTTCCCAGGAAATTGACGATTCAAAAAAAAATTATCAATACAGTTGAATGAGCTGGAGGTCCATCTTGTTGCCAATAAATGTGTCTTCGTATGCCAGGGTCAATGTTGTGTAACTGAAGTAATGCAAACGTTGCTATCAAACCCAAACAAACGTGTTGAGTTAAATTTTGTTCTAGAATATATGGATCAATAATACCACCATAGAAAATACCGCATCGTACGTCCACTTTTTTATAACATTGGCTTCTTGGTCAAATATTAAATTGTGAATTCACCAATGTCTTGTGTTCTGAGAAGAAACGTGACCGTTAGTTGAAAATGTTGCTTCGTCAGTAAAGAAAATTTTTCTATGAAAGGTTCCATCTGCAACAAAATTCTCTCCAACCCATAAACAAAAGTCTAGCTTTTTTCCATTATCTCCATCTTCAAGTGTATGGATTATTGTGAGTATAAGGCAAGATTTGATTATCTTTATAAATTTTTTGTAACAAACTTTTAGAAACGTTTAACTCTTGTGAGCGATTCCTCAAAGACAACCTCGGATTTTCCTCCACTGAATTTATTGCTAATAATGTCGCAGCGTCATTTTCGTCATACTTCTTACCTTCTTTTTTTAAATCCATTACTGATCCAGTTTCGTCTATTTAAAAGTTTATGTAAAGTTACGTGTGATGCAGATGTGTTCGGAAGCTTTGAGTAAATAAATGAATGGCATGCATATATGAGACTTGTCCAGTGCCATAGCATTTAACCAGATAGATACGTTCTTCTTTAGTGAGCATTTTGGAAGTTCAATTTTAAGTATTTGACGCAGCCTAAAACTACGACAGTACAAAAGCAAAGTCTACTACATACTTTATTTTAATAATATAAATTGTTAGTATCTCTAGACACTTAAACCGATTGCCCACTTATGTACCCGATTGTGTTCCGATGTTTAAAACTTATGAACCAAACATAAGCGTAAAATAGCCAACTACTTATTTATTTCAAAGAGTGATTGTTGTTTGATTGAAAAATAAAAGTATCAACTGCAATAATATTAAATTTACAAGTAAGTGTATGTCTGTAGTCAAATTCAAATTAAGTTTTTGGATGTTTTGAGGAAAGCAGAATTTTTTATAAAAAGTAACTTTTTTCTGTAAAACGCATACTAAAAAAGTGTTTCCTCTTTGTTGTGACAGCCTGTATAATCTAAATATCTTATGTTGCACCAAGAATTGTGCACAAATTTCTACCACAGTTTCCTATCTTGTGCCATTCTCTTTGCCTCATCCCATGTTTTTCCTTTATTATTCAGTATTCTTCCTATGTGTTTATCCCAGGTTTTTTTTGCCTTCTTCTTATTCTTGTGCCTTGCACTCTTACCTCCCAGATTTGTTTCACCAGTGTTCTATTATCTAGTCTTTGTAGGTGCTACCACCAACCTAACTGTCACCGTTCAATGAAATCCTTCAAGAGTTCGATCTTGAATCCTTCCTTTATTTGACTATTTCGTGTTCTGTCAATTCTGGCTACATTTTTAACTCTTCCTAAGTATCTCATCTCTGCGGCTTCCACTTTGCTTTTTTGTTGCTGGTTAAGTATCCAGGACTCACAGGCATAAGTAAGGTCGGGTCTATATATCGATTTATAGACTTTAATTTTTGACTGTTCTGTGACTTCTTTCTTGCTTATAATTTGCCTATTTATAGCATGGTACAGTCTGTTAGCTTTGTCAATTCCCAAGTTTTTGCTAATCACACAGTTCTTTGTTTCTCTGCATAATGATTCAATTATCCTTATTAGTTCTCCGTTTACTTTTCTATTTGTAAGACTGTTCCACATTTTGGATCGTGTTTACTCTACCGAAATCTTTTTCCATGTCCATGAAGGCTGCTAAGCTCTTTTCCCTCTTGATAGCTTTTTGTTGATTACTTCCTTTAAAATGAAGATGTAGTCCTGAGTACTTCGTCCTTTTGTAAATCCACACTGAGAGTTTTCCAGGTTAGGTTCGACTATTGTCTTAATTTTCGTTCTACTATTCTTTCATATAGTTCCATCACAGTAATGGGTAGCGTGATTCCTCTATAATTGTTATTTAGATTAAACAATTAAATAATATACACCAAAACACAAACGTATGCCAAGAGAACGCAAATTATCAAATATTAACTTTCTCAAATATATAAATATATTTTTTATGAAGATATACAATGTCTCCCCGAATGAGGTATCCCAGTCTTGCAAACTTTCAACATACAAGCCGTTATGAAAATGTTAAAATGCGAAATTCTTCTTAAGCAAACTACCCTTACTAATTTGTATTCGTGATTACATTATCATTTTCATTTCTTTATTCTACAGGTCTTTTGAGACAATAAACATTATTATTATTAAAGAAGCTTCATCCTAATCTAATAAAAAGCTTAATCACTGAGTTTAAAGAAAAACTAAATAGAATAATTCTTCAATAGAAATAAATTAAGATGCAAAACCATTGATAAACTAGAGATACTTGAACAACAACACCTTTCGTCCAAGCGATGACTGCGGGAATCGCAACGTCAATTTTTTATTTTCGCAGGTGTAGTGCTGAGGAATGTTTTTTGGCAAAGTACGCGCACTCGTAGACATACAAACTTGGTAAGGTAAGTATACAATAACGTTTGAAAATGTCTTTACATGTTTCAATTTTTTTTACTTTAAAAATGCTTCTTAGACATGACTTGTGAAGGACGACGATCCTGTTTGCTAATAATGCTGCCTCCAAATAAGTTTCGGCACTGATTGTTCGAAGGACGTATACCATTCGACCGATTTTCTTGGTAAACGTATTTACGTGATCTTACCAATTCAATTCAGTGTCCAGCTGCAAGCCGAGAAATTTTACATTGTCCACCGATGTAAATTCTTGGTTTTTATAGGTTATTGTCATCTTCTCCCACTTTCTTAAAGCGAACTGGATTACATTAGTTTTACTTACATTCATTCTTAGGTTGTTTTCTCGGAACCATGCGTCTGTCTTCGTAATTGCATCTAGAATTTTATTTTCTAGTCTTTTTCTGGTCCGGACCTTCTGATACAACTGATATAGTACATATTTCGAAAGTGTTCTGTTACTCCTGGTAGATCATTGATCTTCATCTTCAGCCATTCCGATCGGTATTTTTTATCATTATAAGTAATTTGTACACATTGCAAATGGTTTGTTAAGTACGACTGTATTAATTGGTATACGTTTCCTCTAAAACCCATTTTCTCTAGTTTCTTTAGTAAGACAGTACGACCGACACTGTCGAAAGCTTTTGAGAGGTACATAAATACTCCAGCAATCTTTTTTTTCTCTACCATTTGCATGATTTTGATTAATGACATATAGATGGCCCTTGTAGATCGTCCTTGAATGTATGCATTTTGTTATGTAGTTATCAAGTTCGTCGATTCTGAGAAGTTCATCATTCTCGTTAAGATGATTTTTTCAACCAACTTTGCAATTACTGAGATCAAAGCAATCGGTCTAAGTTTTTTAACTTTCTTTTATCATTATCTTTATAAATTGGTTTTATAATGGTAATTTTAGGGTGATTTGGAAAAAACAATGTTTTAAAGCAGGCATTTGTAAAGGTCGCGTGTTCTTCAGCGAATGTTCTGTATTAAACATTTCTTGCATATTAACAATTTTTTCAATTTTAAAATGAAAACCATGTTAAATTACATTTTTAAGCGACATTCTCGATGAAAATTAAAATTAATAAGGATTGATTTCACATTTTTTAATTTTTGTAACGCCGTGCATGTTTTGCCGCAAGTTCGATCTGTATTTAACATCCCAAAATAATTAAAACAATTGATCAAGAATGTTCAAAAAATAAAAAATAAGAAAATTTACAAGAGTGGGGTAACCCATCCGGGGGCAAATTGTATTTATTTCTAACAAATAGCTTATTAATAATCTAAACTCCTAATTTGCACTTGCACAATGCTATTCATATTGCATCGTCTTAAAATGTTTTTAGTAAATATTGTCGACCAAAACAATAGAATGAAGGCCATAACAAATCAAACAAACAATAAGTAAACGTAAAACAAAATCATCCAACACCGTAAATATGCAACAGCAGTAGGTAGTATCATAGTCCTTGAAAAAAATTGGACGAAATTTCAAGATATAATGTATTTTTACCTCTTTCTTTTGTTATCCTACCTCTTTTCAAAATTGTGACATATTCGATCTATTATTATAACACATTTAAATCTTCTACCATACAAAATAAACAATTTAAGTAGATACATTATAGTGTAATATGCATAATTAGTTATAATAACTTTAATTTATGTGTCATAAACGAGTAAACACAACCTGAAAAATCAATATTTACCTTCGTTAATCTAGAGCACCCAGTTTTGGTTTTTTTTTCTGGCGCACTTTTATGGAGAAAAACTTGGAGGACAGCCAATACTGGCTTTCTGCTTGTTTATATTCACGCATTTCTACTAAAATTAAAAAATCAGCAGGGCGATTTCAAGTTGCACAATAAGAATTAGTGCCGTTAATTTAATTTCCGTGTTTTGAAATATGAACGTATCCTTTTGGTTGGCGAATAAAAATAATGTGTTCAGACAGATTTAATCCTCGAACCTAAAATTATACTCTACCACCTACTGTTTTTAAAATACGTATGTATATACAGTGTGATTCAAACTAACGGGCCACTATTACTATCGCCGTTATTATTGATCCTACAAAATCAGTTAAATTGGCAAACTAGTAGTGTTTTTGCTGCTGATTAATACGAAGTTAATACAAAAACAATTAAATAACGCATTTTTACAAAAAATTAAAATTTACAATTTGTTAAAAATAAAACATTTGTTATGCTCTAATGTCTTGAAAGGTAATTCAATTTGTAATATTTAACGGCTTATATAATATTGTTCTGGAATGAATATTGAGAAAGATAGTGATATCTAATTTCTAGTAAAGATACATGTTTGTAGTCTAATATTTACAGTAGGCTGTTATAAGTGAATACGAAACCATACAGTTTACCTCTGAATGTGAAAGGGGCATTGCATAAATTTCTTCTGCATTAAATATCCTTTTTTGACACTTAGATGTAAGCTATTTGGTTTCTAATAGAGTTACAGCAGATACATAGTTTAAAAATTCAATTCAATTATTGCGAAAATACAATTTTAATATCCCACGGCTTCCATCTTATTCCATAGTCAATATTGTGGAATGAGTTATACCTCATACACGCAATGTACATTAAGTTGGAATGAAATATTTTGGACGCTACGAAATCGCGGTCTCGGTTGGCCTGTCTGACCAAACAACCGATCACAGTCTGGCCAGTATATGTACGTTTGGGGCGCACAATTTTCGCAGACAGTCTTCTTTTAGCTACGAGACGGAATGCTGTTGTTTAGTATAGATTTTTTCCGCGTTTCTTATATAGTGGCAAGTGTCTACTTTTACAATAATCTTAAAAATGAAGTGACTTTAATAGACTTCCTCTGAAAGAAAAAAATAGAATAAAAGAGTTAGGTAGACCATAACCTCAACTAAAATTGGAACAAATAACGGAAAGAGGAGCTGAAAATGAAACGTTCACACTGCGATTTTCCATGGAAATTTATAAAAAAGAATAAATAGGTATGTGGATGTAAAGTTTCAAATTTATTATATTGTTTTGCGCGTATGCTGTTCTATAATACTGTGTCTAGATCATCAGATTTCAGTCAGAACTGGTGTGAAAGATCTACATCACTTAACCACCAAAATAAAGAAACATGAACAACTTCATGGTTTGTTTTACTTGGTAAAACAAATATGATAGAGCTCAGTTCTGCTTATCGACAACATATTGTCGATTATAACGAGAAAAAATCGTTATACTATGTTGAGATAGACGACTCAGTCGGGTACCCACAATACTTATATATCAATAAGTAATTTTCTTCATTCGAAAAAATTAACTTTACACAAAAATTAACAAACCCTTTTAAAAATTAGTGAAAACTGCAATTCAATCAATCATTAGTTCGAATAATCCTTTTTTTGCTAACTCTCCCACATCTAAATAAAAAAAATACTACGTTTAATGTTGTATTAAATTTTGTTGTGCTTTTGAAATGGCAGCGAAAAACTAGAATGTGGTATATTTAGAGAATTAATCGATTTCTCTGCTAATTTGAATCAGACGCTTCGAGAACATTTAAATAATGCTAATGTTTTTAAATCTTACTGTTTGCAGAATAGAAATTTCAAGTCAAATTAAAAATTCCGATTTATTGTGTGACGAAACTACAAATGTGACAAATTGTGTCAACAATGGTGTCAAATGGTAATTAAATTTAGATATATCTTTAATAACAGAATTTATGAGTACTTCTTGGAATTTAAACGAGTTAAGGAAAGGCGGTGTTCAGATACACATTCAAAATAAATATGTATAGCGCGCGTATTTTTTAATAATCTGTCAGTAATTCCTGCTTTTCTTCTCAAAGATCAAGCTAAAGGTAAGGTTTTATCATATTTTTCTACAATCGCGCCTCCCTCGTCAATAAGTCATGAACCGCTACTGAGTTACAGCAGCCTACTGTAAGTACCTATTAGGTAACGTATGTGTCTTTAATAGGAACTAAAAGTCACTGTAATTTTCTTATTATTTATTTCAGAACAATAGTGTATACATTTTTTATATCAGAAATTGAATTACCTACCAAAATTTTTTAGTAAATTTTGCCCGTTAGTTTCACCCTTAATATTCCCTCTATGTTGAAGAGAATAACTTTTAAATGGTGCATATGTATAAACATATTTACGGCAGAAATGTTTGAACGCAGCATTACGAGTTTGTAATTTGTTATAGTTAAGTTTAAGCACGCGTATAAATAAGTAAAAGTGGAATTGGAAAATAAAAGCGTTAGTAATCGTGAAACTGCTTTGAATCTAATGCATGCTAAAGAAGGCTACAAGATTTTCTCTATTCTTAGTTCAATTTACTAGTCAGACCTCGCGAATGAAAGCAGGCATGTAACCTGCTAATATTGCATGGAATTTTATTTTCTTTAGAAGTTGTATATAATTATTTAGGAATACAAATAAATGATTTTCAAGCAATGTTTATCCTTAAAATCGTGATCATTTGACGTTATTCGGTCGCTAGCAAACTGCTTTCTTTTCGCCACAATTTTTTTTGACCTCTCCTTTTCCTTTGAAGCACTACCTCGCTAGTAAATCCTAGCGATTTTACTATTTGGGTTCCACTTAATTACAATGCAATACAATACTTGAATTACAATAATTGAAAGCAATTATTTTACTAATCTGAAATTTGTAAAAGGAATTTACCCTATTGTTCTGTGTTGTATTGTCATTTAAGTCAAAGCTATTGAATATTATATAGTTCTTCGGTGTTTCATTGTATTGTTGTATTGGATTTAGGTTTTGATACAACATTTACTTTAAATTTTAGGCTGTACTTAATTGATTGAATATACACAGCTATCCATATTTACATGTACAAATTGTGTAACAAATGGTGGCAAAGTGGTAAATTAAATTAAGATATATTTTAATAAAGAATTATGGGCTGACTTTGAATTTAAACATAAAAACTGTTCAAACACATCAAAACTTATTATCCTTTCTTTTAAAATCTTCATTAATTCTGCTTTCTCTCAACAGTAGCTAGTAAGGTTCTATCATACGTTCATGGAAGTTCGGCAAGAAAAACGCTACGGAAAGTCAGCAGACATACTGAAGTACCTATTAAACATGTGCCTTTTTTAAACTATCATGAATTTTCTTTATTTTTCAACACAATTATTAAAATTTTATACAAAATTGAATGTAACTACAAATTTTATAAATTTCCGTTAGTTTCCACCCTTAATATCCTCTTGTCTGAGAAAAACTTGTTAATTGCAATAATCAAACATTGTTACGTCAGTAAAAGTATTTGAAACGCACTGCAATTCGATGTTGTATTTTGTTAAGTTACATTTCATGAGCACGTCGTACTAAAGTAAAGTGAATGGAAAATAAAAGCGTCAGTCAATCGGAAACTGCTTTTAGGACTTCAGTAACTACAGAAAGATTTGTCTCGCATCTTATTCAATTCTAGTCAGCACTCTGGATAAAGCAGGCATGTACTCAATTTGCAGTTTATTATTTTCTTTAGAAATTATACAATGATTATTCTTGAGGTACTACCAGATATGATTTGCAGCAGGTTATCTTAAAAAATATAGTATCATTTGACGTATTCGGTCGCTTTTATTTTAAATCTTTCCGCCGCAATCCTTCTTTTCTGCTCCCTTCCTTTGCAAGCGTAATACTCGCCAGTATTACATTTTAACTATTATGGGTTCTACTGAATTTAAAAATCAAACCGAATTATTAATACTTGACAACCACGATTACTTTCACTAATTAAATTTCAGGAATTTACCCCTTTTACAATGTTGTATACTTTATAGTATAGCCATTTAGGTTAACTACGAGTGATCATGTAGTCTCGCTTTTCATGTATGTTTGTTATTAGGCTTTTGTACACTTTATTAATTTTAGGTTCCTAAATACATATATATATTTATGTAAACTGTTTAAAAATAGAGGCACAAGTAATTAATACTAAGTTTGTAAGGTGCAATGTGAAAAGGTTTGACTTTATTATTCAGTAACACAAAAGAAATAAATAAATTTTTTCCTAAACAGTTACTTAATTTATATCACTCCAACTTCCCTAACTTCTTATATATACTAAAATTTCAAATATAATAGCTACCACCTTCCACAAAGGTACACCGATGAGCCGTAGACGGCGGTGGATGTTGGTAGGATTTATTATATTATGACATACCAAGCCTGCTCATAAAAATAGCAGTGATAATAAAAAGTGAAATATAAATTCTTCTGCAAGTACAATAAATTAATATTTCTAATATTTTAAACATTAATATTTGATAGCATGATGCTTATTTTTAATAATCATAACACCGACGGGGCTCGCTCCCATATCAACCCATAAGTTTTCTATCGGGATGATATAGGGCGATTGGGCTGGCTAAGACGTTAAATTAATATTATTTTCGTTAAATGAATTTTGACTCTTCTTGCCGTATATTTTGGGTCGTTATCCTGGTGCTAGACCCAATGAAGCGGCATTTTCTCCTCCGAGTACACGCAGAGAATGGTTTCTCGCATCGAGAAGATAGATTTTCTTGCAAAAAGCAGTCTCTATTCAAAAAAATATGTTATTTCCAGACTATAAAAATGTATAACATACATAAGAAAATAATCTTCTTGAATTTTATTTGTTCTAAATAAATATTTTTTTAGCGTTAGAAAATTAAGAAAATCCAAGATAGAAAAATGTTTTTTCCAAGTAAATCATTTTGTTTTAAGTTAAAAAAATATTTACATTAAAGGTGGGAATGAAAAAATGGTCCAGATCTCACAAAGTTCTATTGAGAAATTAGGCGACCAGTCTCGTGTTCAAAAAGCTCATCATGAGGCCAGCTACAATGATATCCAATAAAAAACCTAAAGTTAATAATTAAAATTAGGAGCAAATGAATGAATTAATGAAAATGTTTTTTTTTTATATGCTACAGTATAATTAAATTATTTCTTTAATAATGTAATTAAATAGGGTTTATTTACATGTAGTTTAATATTAATGAGTTAATATTCAAGTTTATTTATCTCTTTTTTTATTATTTATTATATATTAAAAAAAACTATAATTAAATTAGTATACGTAGTAAATAGTAATAAAAAGAAAAAATATATTACAATAACCGGTATCTTTTGAAAGTGTTTATGAAACGTACGTTAAAGGCTATAGCATTGTATGGGCAAGTATGGTATCTGTATTCCGGTTCCGTCGCTACCATCTAGGACGGCATGACTATATCTACTGGCACTAGGTGGCGCCAGGAAATATTTCAGTTGCTGTTTTTGAAGATTAGTGGCATAAACAGATAGATGTAAGAGTAATGTCGCCAGGAGCGAGAAGCTTTAATAGTTTTTACCGGTAGTGATTCCATCAATACCAGGAGCTATTTATTAGCATTATCTTGGTTATCGTTTCTAGGCACTTTTTTCATGTGTACTTCTACATTAAGTTCACTTCTGCTTGAATATTATTCTGTAGATAACCTCTTCTTTAGGCTTTTTAAAAACACAAGCAATGTGAATAATTTACTGCATTATGTACCGATATGTCGTACTGTTTTAAACAAGATAAGCGCAATTAATAATGTGCACATAAATATATGCATTTCAAGAATTCTAAGTAAAAAATGCCTTATTTCAAGAAAAAGAAGCTATTGATTTATGAACAGTACCTAAACGCTTTCTGGAATTAAGAAAACTATTTACTATCCTTAAGAAAATATTATTTTGTGTTATAGCGGCCATTTACTTATACTAAGAAACGCTTTCTTCAAATTTTCTGCAAAATTTTCTTGAATCAAGTTAACAAATGTCTTAAACAAAAAAAACAAATTATTTAATTACAAGAATAGACTCCTCTTAAAGCGGAGAAAGAAACGCTAATAAAACATTTCTTTTAATTTCAAATAGTTATTGTATTGTGGATAATTAAAACAGTAATTGTCTTGAATCGAACAGTCTTGATACAAGTAAACGTTTTCTGCGTGTAAGGTAACATGATGTTAGTTAATAAATATCTCGAGTCATAATCTCAGGAATTCAAAAAATTTGTGCCAGACCATACCAAAAAAAAAGTGGCTCATATCATACTACCAGGGCCTCCATGTTTAATAGTTCTTCTATAAACTATGGAAGAAGTGCCGTATTTGGAGGTAGCCGCACAAGCGTCCATCATAATTGTCATTATACAAAAAGGAATCTTGGACTCATCATTCCAAAGAATATATCTCTTTCAAAGATGTTTTGTGCTCTCTTACAAAATCTAAGGTTGCTCTGATGCGTCTTAATTTTAGCAATGGCACTCTTCTGGGTCATCTAACGTACAGATCGTTTTCTTACAGACGTCCCCTTACTGTGGAACTACCAATATTAAGGTTAAATTCACTAACACTGCCAGAAGATGTTGCAAATGGATCCCTTCTTGCAAGCTTTGCAATTTGTCTATCTGTTTTTTCAGTAGTTTTTCTTTTGCTACTTTAAGTTACTTCTCTATTTAGCCAATTAGTAGTTTTAATGTCCCGTAGGTATTTTTAAAATTAATATTCTTTCTTGTAATGTGCACTGCTTTGTGCGGCCCATGACAATAGAATCATTACCTTAAAGACGCACAACCAACCTAAAAGAGTTTGAACACCATCATTTACCACTATTTTAAAGTAATACCGCACTACGAACTTTTTTCTTCTATCAAAGGCAATCCACTACTCAGCGTTGCCAGGAGTGCCAACATAAAAGTATTTTAGCAAGACAAAAAAGTACTGAAAATCTCTAAATTGTGCTAATTCCACCTGCTGTTTTCACATTTCATTTATATCACGTATTTATCCAAACATCATTTGACCTTTTCAAATAACCAATTAACCGCCAAATTAATAATACATTTAATCTATATCTTTTTCCGCCACTTTTTCTTTATTTTCTGCTCAAAGTGATTAATTTTTTTCAGTACATAAATGCATGTTAAGGCGAGGAAAGATGAGAAAGGGCGCAAATTGCACAAAAAAGGAACATAATACGTTTTGCACCCGAAAGTTTTTGTTGAACGATCGAATAAAAAAAGTACTCGTTTTCTAAAAGTAGCAATTTGGTACAGCAGCACTAAAAAAGTACTACAAATAGTGCTTTAGCACTGTTTCTGGCAACGCTGCCACTACTATTTTATTGCACAGACATACAGTCACTCACAGTCACTCACAGTCGTATTCGTACACCACTTACCAAATGGAGGAAGTGGCTAATATGAAATTATTATACAGAAGCGCTGCTTTGTTTCTATGTGTATATCAAAGATAAGCAAATGTTCACAGTAATTTGAAAATATAAGCCCATTCTATTGCTATTCACCTAAGTAAACGATAAAAATATTAGAACGAGAACAAAGTCACCTCACCGTCGTATTCGTACAGATACATTTACGCATCACATATTTTGTGTAATTCCCCCATTTATCTATTAATATCCGACTAACAGGCACAATTACCAATTTTAACATCTATTAAATAGTCTAACTTAGTCTCTGAAGGTTTGATAACGTTGTGAGCAAAATGGGTAGGAAAGGAAAGGAAGTTTCAATTGGTATGCGTCAACTGATAATTTCTCAATATCAGAAAGGAGAAAGTTTACAACAAATTAGTAGCATTGTAGATAAATGTCGATCTACAATGCAGTATATTATAAAGAGATTTAAAGAAGAAGGCAGGAGGATACACAGTAAGCCAAGAAATTTAAACAGAAAAATTTTAAATCAGCGCGAGGAACGAAGTATAATGAAGTAAGTCAAATTAAATCCGAGATAGCAGCACCAGAATTAAGGGAAATAGTGATAGCTTGAACAGGGAAAAATGTTAGCACAGAAACAGTGCGAAGAATAATAAGAAATCACGGCTATAATGGCCGTGTAGCAAGGAAGAAACCCCTTATCAAATAGGTAAACAGGCGTAAACGCCGAGAATTTGTTAAGTATGCCGGGAAACCTTACGAATTTTGGCGAAACGTCATATTTACTGACGAATCTAAATTTAATTTATTTCACTCTGATGGAAGATAAATGGTGTGGCGGAAACCTACGACAAGTTTGCAGAAACAACCCTTACACGCAACAGTAAAGCATGGAAGTGGTTCCGTCATGGTACGGGGATGTTTTTCTGCGGCTGGAGTTGAACATCTTTATTTCATGGACGGAATAATGGGCAAGAATATGTACATAAACATTTTGAAAAAACATTTCAAAGTCAGTGCTGAAAAACTCGGATTAAAGGATTCTTTTCAACGCATAGCGCAGACGACTATTTTTCTGGCCGACAGTCGGGTCGTTTGATCTATTTTGTCTGACCGACATTATTGTCGGTAGCGTGTTCACGCGCATTCTAAGCCGTGGTGTACATTGTGAGCGACAAAATTGAGCAAATTTTAATATAACTCTCAGAAGTATAATTTAACTGAAAGTATATCTAAATAAAGAACTGTTATTGATCGTTACAATAGGATAATAAATTTATCAATAATATCGATTCGTCAACATCTGAAATTTACTGCTTCGAGAACAATGTTACGCACTACATAAATTAATATTCCCAATTAAAGTTGAAACGAAAACGACAAATTTATTGCGAACGGAGTCTCAAACGCTTCTTAATGTAATATGTCTTAAATTAATAAGTAGCGCATACACTTTGATTTCAACCGTTTAACAAGTTATGTATGTACATACATACATGCATGTATATACATAGTATGTGTAGATTTGCTTATAATTGGGCAGATGGTTTTCCATATAACGTGTCAATTATAAAAATTCTATTTTAAAACTTTCTCTTACGAATACATATTATATATAACAATATTGATTTAAATCAGTGATTCTCAACCTTTTCAAAGCTGCCGTTTTCGTAAGGAGCGGAAATTTTTTCAACGCCCCCCTTTCTGAAAATTATTAATTAATTGCTCTTTTATGTTTAAAAATTCTTTATTTTTAATTAGATATTAAAAAAGAACAGCAAGAAAAATACACTAAAAGAGTAATATTTTTGAAACAATCAAGTATGTTAGTGGGATGGTTGTGCTTGTTTCTGAACATTCGGTTCAATATTTTTAGAAAGATGAAGGCACAAGCCTTTCCATGATTTGGAATCGACTTCTCTTTTTTGAAATTAGATCAGTCACAGCACTGAATCCTCACTCGACAAGGTAGGAGGAAGGAAAGGCAATTAAAAGTTTTTTGATGATGCACAGTCCTGGGTAGAAGCGACTGATATTACTTTGAAGCCAAAAATCTGTGAGGCGATCACCATTCTGGAAACTGGATTTCAAAGTTTCGTTAGTTGAAAGTTCAATCAATTCCTCCTGAATCTGAACCTCTGCTGTCGTAATATTCATAAAAGGGTTGATGACCCATTGAGGTACTTCCAGGGACAAAATATTCTCAAAACGCTCAGAAAAGTCCTTGTGCAAAAACTCAAGGTGTTGACAATAAACTTGTGTTTCATCCAAGGGGATTTCACTGCTCTTTTGTAGATTCGGCAAGACTGGAAACTGGCTGAACTCGTTGCGACGAAAATTCTGCTGCCACAAAGTGAGTTTTTTTAGGAAGGCAGAAATAACAGATTTTGTTTGTGATCAAATTGAGCTCTTCCGTTGAATTTTGCGAATAAGTCGATCATGTAAGCAACATAAATCTTAAATTGTATCAATCTGTCTTTCAGAGTTACATCTTTCTCTTCGAGGAACTCAAGTACAGAGTCGAAAAGATTCCAGAACCTATTGAGGCAGGCGCCTTTAGAGAGCCAGCGAACCTCGGTGTGTAGAAGCAACTGATTGAATTCTTCATCATTGTCCTTACACAGCTGTCGGAATAATCGATCGTTGAGAGCATTACTGCGAATTTTATTCACAGCGGCGATGACATATTGTAATGACAAAACAATAAACAACATTGAGTTTTGACAGCTTCGCAATTGTTATGATTACGTTAACCAGCAACCAACGAGCTCGTTGGATCAACCTGACAAAACAGAAGAGGGATTGAGGCTTTTTCCCAACCAACTTTGCACAACAACAAAAGCAGATTACCAAAACCCTTATTGCTATATATCGTAATATTTCTTAAGCTAAAGTATCTTCCTTCTGCAGAAACGAGCTGTTAGGACTCTGTGCAACCTGAGAGGAGAACAAACGTGCAAGCAGGCGTTTACAGAACAAAAGATACTTACCATACCAAGCGCGTATATTCTCGCCATTGCTAAATACATATATAAAAATCGAGAGAATTTTTGCACCAACGATGAGTCACACAATTATAACACCCGCAACAAGGATGATAGAATGCAAGCTACATAGAGGAATGCAATTTTTTGGGGCATAAAAGTGTATAATAAATTGCCCGAAAGCATCAAATGTTTGTCAAATAAGAAATTTGCAAGGACATTAAAAGGACACTTATTAAATAACGCCTTTTATTCTGTTGATGAATTTCTTAGCCATCCTAATTAATTCGTTTCTCAATGTTTGTTTGTTCTTCATGTATTTATACAATGTCTTTGTTCTGTACTTTATCCTCACAACTTTGATTTTATTTATACATTATTTTACTTTGACGATTTTTATAATTGTTATTACAATAAAAATCAGGTTTATTATTATTATTATGACGTATGTGTATGTGGTATCGCTGGACTCGCCTTTCTAAAAACGTAAAAATATATAGAATGTTTCATTTAAGATAAGAAAGTTTGCGTCACTTCCGGTGAGACTCGAAATGTAGTTGAACTGTGGATAACATCAAAAATGAGTTTATAAAAAATAGAAATCGACTTGTATTCTCTAAAACCGCTAGCTATTGTCATTTAAAAGTTAGTAGGGGGAAGAATGGGAGGCGGGGGGATATTTTGGAACGTGATTGTACATATCTCAAACACACCACCAATAAAGTTGGTAATACTGAGCAAGTAATTTTGATATACCCTCTTCAGACATTGGTAGACTACGCGTTTTGTTTTAGAATTACTCAACTAGGAAGAAATATACAGGATGATCTATTTAAGAAAATAAAGTTGACGTCACTGCCAGTGACACCGGAAATGTAATTGAACTGTCCATAACGCCAGAAGTTATTTCACAGAAAATAGAAATCGATCCATTTTTTTTTCTAAAAACGCTAGCTTTTCATTCAACAATTAGTATAGGGATACTTTACAATTTCGCTGTATTGATCATTTACTATTTTACAAGATATAAATCCTTTACCTTTCCAGAACCTCAAAAGAAGTAGTCGGCACTTTGAATTTTTAATTTTTGTTTACATTCAAGCTTTCTCCCACAATCAACAAGAAGTAATTACCATTATGGTAAAATAAAATAATGAATAAAATGTTTTCTTCTTAACTCTTTCCTTCTTGTTTTAACTTACACATATATTGTCGTGCAGTAGACATTTTCATATTATGCATATATTTTAAAACAGAATCTCAAAGTGTTATGCTACGTATATACAGGCAGATTCATTTCGGTCCTCACCATGGGGATCTCGCTTATTATTGGAAATATTCGGTATGTGTCATTAATCCGGAGAGAAAATGGACCTGTGATAAATGACGTTCGAGATTTAAAAAAAAACGTCTATCACCTTTATTTGGCCTTGCAGGGAAAAACTAAAACCACATTCTCAAGGCCACCTTCGATCTTTTATCTAATGCTGTAATCAACATTTTTATGACTTTTTGGTTCTTTCTGGCCATCATCTCTTATGTATTACCGGCGAAATATTGGATTTTGACACCGTCAGAAAGAGTCCTTCTTCCTGATTTCAACCATGAATAACATGTTGACAAAGGTTTTTGATATTATGCTTTAATTGACTAAAAAAAAATTTTTAAGATTAAATAAAGTAGTCATGAAATTTGCCAAGCATTTCAATTATCGTTCCTAAGTAATGGAAATATATCGTACACCAATGAAGAGAAACGAGATATGTTAAGTATTTTTTATTCATCGAATCGAAATACAACAATAGCGAGTACAAGATATTTACAATTACTGTACCCAGAACGACAACAGCCCTATCGTATCATTTTTCTAGATCTTGATAGAAGCTTGGTCGAGAGAATGGATCGTTTACCAAGCCGCGTAATATTTATGTTAAGAGGAATTTGAATAAAAACCAACAGGTAAATAAATGGTAAATTGAAGGTGTATTTGTAACAATGAATGAAAATAACAATAATGATAATAATAACAGGAAACAAAACAATAAACCAACAATTACAGTAAATGTTCAAATAACTGGCCATTTTCATTAATACACAATTGCGTACGCTTTCCGGCATTTTAAACTGCCCTTTGTATGGTTCTTCTAGGAATTACATCGATATTCCGGAGTATACCTTGAAGTTCTTCAATGTTCTGTGGGACATCAACTTTATAAACATTATTTTTAACAAGTCCCCATAAAAAATGATCCAGAGGACAGCTTAGGAGATCTCGCATAGATTCCAGAATTATTTATTTATTTATCTGACCAGATGATCTTATTTAAAAGATATTCGTCGTCTTCTAATCTTCCCAATAACTAGTTGCAGTACTCCAGTCGTCTTAAATTATCACTAGGCTGTGGCTAGCATGAATAGTTGTTTGGTTTAAACTTATTTCGATGTAAAGTTCTCCATACTCGAGTCTGGGCCAAATCTAATTCTGACGCAACTTCGCGTATAGATGTTGAGAGACTATTATTTACCTAGAAAATACAAGATTTACATAAACTTTGCAAAAACATACATTTAATTTTCCATTTGTAAAATATTCCGCTGATTTTCATTCAAATTCCTCTTAACATAAACATTACGCGGCTCAGTAAACGATATCCATTCTCGACCAAGCTTCTATCAAGATCTAGAAAAATGATGCGATATGGCTGTTGTCGTTCTGGATACAATAATTGTACTCGCTATTGTTGTATTTCGGTTCGATGAATAAAAAGTACTTAACATATTTCGTTTCTCTTCATTGGTGTACGACATATTTCTATTACTAAGGAACGATAATTGAAATATTTGACAATTTCAAATTTCATGATGACTACCTTATTTAATCTAAAAATGTATTTTTAGTCAATTAAATCATAATATCAAAAACTTTTGACTACATGTCATACATGGTTGAAATCAGAAAAGACTCTTTCTAACAGTGTCAAAATCCAATATTTATAAGAAAGTTGATGATGGCCAGAAAGAACCGAAAAGTCATATAAAAATTTCCACTACAGCATTAGAAAGAAGGTCGAAAGTGGCCTTGAGAACGTGGTTTTAGTTTTTCTTTGCTCGAACGTCATTTGCCACAGATCCATTTTCTATTCGGATTCATAACAAACACAAAATTTAGCATCTTTTCCTAATTTAAACTCACCTTCTATCTCCAATAATAAGCGAGATCACCACGATGAATCAGCCTGTATAGCCTTATTTTAGTAGATCCTCAAAGGTAATCAATGGAATTAACATTAACTACACAAACAATGTTGTAAACTTGTAATTCGTATAAAAATTAAGTAAAATTTATAAGCCAAGAAATGTTACCGTAAGATACGTAATTAATTCCCACAATTACATTTTTTAATTTCATACATCCACGTTATAGAAAGTATATAGTCACATGTACACATGTACAGTTTTACATATAAACACGTTTTCTTGTGCTTCCAGTCTGCTTTGCTTTTTAGAAAAAATATTAAAAATGTATAAATTCCATTAGGACACTTTGGTGTTGCCCACCTATCTTTGTAACCTTATATTCTTAACTTGTAGTCGTGTAGGCGAACCAGACTAACATCCGTGGAATAAATAATACTTTCATCTACATATACACAATGTATTCTTAATGTCTTAGCATTTTAAGCATTACTGTCACTCAAGATAGATTCTGTAAAATATCACCAATCCATTCCGAAAATGATTTTATAAACCAGGTAGGTCTTTCGTGTACCGTTTTTCTATTGCTTGTATAGTCCTTAAATCAAATATTCTCACGTATTCGTAAATGGATAAGGTGTAAAGCCTACGTTCGTAAATAATCAGTTGTGAAAATAGCCATTGCAAAAGAGTAAGTAGGTGTATGTGTAGCTATACTTATCTATCAATATGTGGTTTCGAGTAAATATTATTTACTTATTGCCGCCTTTCAACGTTCTGTTCAAACAAATAAACTTTGTAATTAAATAACGTTAATGAAATCTCGTCCAGATAAACGATCTCTCATTCATTTGTATGAGAAGCGCGGGATAAGTTAGTGGCGTCAACATTCAGGAAATAAGAAATTGGGTCGGCGCCTTGGTCATACTTAAAGACGCATCGATCATGTACTTTCAATCATAATAAAAGCATATTTACTATTAATAATATAGTAAAAGAATCTTATAATTGAAATACGATTAAATAAATTATATTAATTGACCATTCTTACGAATCGATTGTGTATATAATAGCTACATGGATTAAGAATGTTTATGTAAATACATACGTACTACTTCTAAATGCATACTCCATATTTACACCATATTATCAACGAAAACTTACTATTTAATATAATCACCATTATTTTTCTAAAAATTTGATTTTTGAATGATATCAACTTCTTCT
Organism: Dynastes maya; assembly: GCA_029619315.2. Classification (NCBI taxonomy): domain Eukaryota; kingdom Metazoa; phylum Arthropoda; class Insecta; order Coleoptera; family Scarabaeidae; genus Dynastes; species Dynastes maya. Next base: position 12,148,156 of record JAROYE020000005.1, on the reverse strand, counting down.
CTACCAGTTGTGGTACAGGGAACTACATGTAAACCTGCGCTACCATAAGTGAAAAATGGATGGAACGTTTTTAATTTTTTTTTTTCAAAATACAATCTTTGAACCTTTATTTACGATTGGACCGGCTATGTTCACAAAATTATTAAAATGAAGCCTAAAAAAATAATTTAAAGACTTCAAGACCTTTCAAGTGTAAGAGAAAAAGCTATTTATTTTAATTGTTGATGTAATTGGAAAGATATGAAAAATTAAACCGGTCCGATCGTAGGTTTGAAGATGCATAATTCAATATATTTTATTTCATCCATATATATTGGGATATTTAATGAGTGGAGCTATCAACTGTAAGTCTAAAACCAGATTATTTGTTCATAAAATCACTGAAACACATTAACTTCAGATCGAAGAGGATTTACCTCTGTTGCAGACGTAATAGATGATTTTAAGAGGGCCTTTACTTAAAATTCTATTTTTCCATTTTCCATTAGTTAACGTTGAAAACTTGATTGCATTCTCTAGCGTATTTTTTATGTACATAGAAAATTTGGAAACTCCATAAGAAAGACTTATTTCACATGTTATGATAACATACTGATGACGCAACATTTTGTGTAAATGGCACGGATCATCGGCGTAATTATTGTCGCTATTAGTCCCAAAATAACCCACAGTGTGTACAGGAAACCTACACTTAACACTCCCAAAAATTAAATGTTTGGGCTGGTGTTGACAGAAACATGATTATCGGATCCCATTTCTATAATGGTCATTTAACAGGTGATAATTCGCTATCTACATATAGCTTTTCTAAAAAGAAACTAAAACTATAACAAGGCAATTGACACCATATCACAGTTTACGTTAATGAAAGCATCAGCTTTGATCAGATTATAACGCATTTTGGAATTGTGATTAAAATTCGTTATAATGCACGTATTTTCACATCGAATATTCTTTGGAATTTTCAAGTTTTTGTAACTGAAAAATTACTGCAAAATTAAAAAAAAAATTGTGATTACCTATTTGAATCTCTTAAATATACAAATTATCCCTGCCTTAATGGAAGAGGGGCAATTACCAGTTGCTACATGGTTTCAACAAGACGGGGCTCTACCGTTACCAACGAGAGTAGAAGGCCAACCAGCTCTGGCGTGACGTATATTGCATTAAGTAGACAATCAGCCATATTTATAGATTTGACATTTGTACACGTTGAGACCGTTTCTTGCGTTGAATTGATTTATCCAAATTATATTGGTTCTATTTAAAAAAATACTGTGTAGTGATATTTCCGTGATACCTGTAATGTTGTTCTAGTGTTGCATAAGCGATAAAACCTTTTCTGTAACGTAAAAGCGTGACTCGGGCGGTCTATACTGTAGCGTCGGCTGTTTTGTTTACAGGTGTTCGCCGACCCTTTACAGGTGTTCTGTGCCGTCGGTTGTCTAAAGGTGTTTTATGTATTACGTGTTTATAACAATGCAGTATTCCTGTTGCGTACCTGAGTGCCGCGGTAATTATAAGAATGGACCGAAAGTTCACACATTCGATTTTTCCTCTGATCCTCAGATGTGTAAAAAATGGGTCTGTGCACTACATAGGGACAATTTTACTCCAACAATGTACACGAGGTTTTTGGTTTGCGTATAGTACTATTGACGACAGCGGAAGCCTACGGACCAAATGTATACTAGGGTTTGCGAGTTACACTTTATAAAAGAAGATATTTATTTTTCAAGAGCTACAGATTCAAAAACCGGTGAAACTATAACTGTGAGTTTAAAAAATCCTAGGATTAGAAAAGATGCTATTTCAACTAAATTCCCTAACTGTCCGTTGTATTTGACAAAAAACGTGGAGATTTTATTGTTCAAATAGTTTTATATAGTTTTATATTCTAATAACTATCTAATAACTCGTTCTACAAATACCCTACTTAAAAATTATCGTGGGAAAAGTAATGATCGATTAGGTAAAACACCATATAATAGGAAATTAAAGACCCTGGTTAAATAGTATGTCTGTAAATTTTCTCGTGAAATTGAACAAAATTTCGAATAAAACTGCAATTACCGTGTCATTTCAACCTTAGTTTCGTTCAAATCACATGTACAATTACAAATAATAATAATTAGTTGATTAAATATCCACCACAAATACATCTTTCACGAAAACGGTGCTCGGTTGCATGTTTGGTTTTTGCTTTGAAACTTCGTTTTTCCAAAATAAAATCGAAAGGGATGCGAAGAAGGGCTCAGTTGGCATCCTCTTTAAACCGGAAGCTTTTCAAGACTTAAAAAAGAAATACAAAAGCACGATTCCTTTACGGCTTAGGCTAATATCGTGCATGGCGATACGTCACCTAAAGAGCGTGACGTCATCGAAGAGCGCTGAGGTCTTGTTCTCTCGGTGGTAACGGCTCTACCCCATTATGCATTAGAAGTACGACAAATATTAGATTTTAGATTTCATCAAAAATAGGTTGGACGAAGGACTACCATCGAATGGCCTGCCACCTGTCCGGATCTTAGTCCATTGGATTATTTCTTGTGGGGCTATCTAAAATCAAAAGTTTATTCTGAACCACTTAATACTTTAGATCATTTGAGAGCTAGAATTATGGAATAAGTGAGAAGCGCCACCCTAGATACTAGTTCAACTTCAAACGTGAGGAAATCCACCACAGATTAGCGTAATGTCAAGAAGTAGGTGGTCACCAGTTGGAGCATCTGATGCATTAATCTTATTTATTCGTTCACACTGTGTTGTAACGTTCTTCTACATAAAATTGCTCTTTCACTTCTTTTTTCCGCTATGTTAATGTATTTGTTAATATTTTTGAAATTGTGCTCTATCGGAATATAAAAAATATACAGTGTGCTTCATTTAAAGTGTCAAAGTTGAAGGTATCATAATCAGTTACCTACAAGCACTGAATTTCATAGCAATATCTGCAACATCGTTGGAGATATTTACGTGTTTCCGGACTCTTGTCCATCACTGTATATAGAAACGGCAGTATGTAGGATACCACCATACAATAAAAATAAAATGCATGTGCGTATGTACATATGTATCGTCACATGTACAACTTGCACGTTTGTTTTCAAAACGTACGATAATAAACACGACGAAAGAATATGTAAACAAAGACGATTTGCCTCGCTTGAATAACATAGAGAAATAAATAGAAACAGAAACAATTAAAAGACCTTACTGAGAATAGAACAAAGAAATGTGCGCAATATGAAGTTGCAGTATATTATAAGGCTAACATTTCATTTTCATAGCAAATCTGAAAATATGACAACGTTCATATCCACTATATAAATACCAGTTTGTAGCAATGAAGGAAATTGATACATATGTACGCATTTTTGACGACTACTTAGATTATAATGGGTAACATACTTAACTAATAAATGCAATTAAATCAATCTAAAACGCTTCTACTTTATTTAGGATTTCTTACGAGAAGGCATATAACTAACCAATCGGTTTCCGACTTTTTTTAACCTTTAGTGCAGGCATAACCTATTATATTTTTACGTCATTCGTTGCTATTGTATCTTCTACGCTATTTGCAATTTCTGTAGTAAGTGTAGCATGCAATGAGATCGACGTGTTCGTGAGCTACACTGCACTACTGATAAGGGAACACCGGCAACCCGCACATCTCGATTACGATGAAACTGCACAGACTGAAAAAATATAAAAACACTATTTTTTTCTTACCTAGCGTATCTCGCCGATTTGGGGGTACAGCCCCCTCCAAAGATTTTTATGTTTTTTTTTGTTGTTGTGTAAATATCTCGGAAATTATAACAGATATCTTTTTCTTTTTAGAATATAATTTGAAGTAAATTACATAGTCCCAAGGATGACGCGAATTATTTTCGGAAAAAATGTATAACGCGGGATCGAGGACTCCCCCCTCCCCCTTTTTTAATTTGTTTTTCTTTATTTTTCGCAAATAAAGTATATTACATAGTATTACACATTAAAAAGGCCCAAATTTGCAAATGATTATCCTACGACAAGTAAGAAAAATAGAGGGAAAAATAGAAAATATTTTCAATAAAAATAGACGAATTCTAAGAAATAAAACTTAAATCCCATTAGAATATTTCGCACCAAACTTATTTTTCGGACGAAATATTAACGAAAAATGTTAGAAAGTTTGCCTGCGATTTTGCCGAAAATCTTCGTATTAATCATAAATTTTAACGAAAAAGAAATGGCTGATGGCGTTTATATCATTTATAAGGAGAAACTCTGATTTATCCATTGGATAAGCTCAGAGTGTGTCTCTCGGGCGAGATCAATGTATGAACCGCGTGGATGTGGGGAATTATTTTAAGCTGCTACAAGTAACGCTAGAAGAAAATAAATTGTTTGACACACCTGGTTCCATCTTTAATGTTGACGGATCCGGTCTGCAATTAAACAATCACCCAGGCCATGGTATAGGAAAAGTAGCAAGAAAAAATTTCAGGAATTGAGAATGCTAAAAAAAGAAGACGCTCACCTTCGCCAAGTTCAGATGAAGACGACGCGAACCAAGTATGGTACTACGAAGGGAAAAGTGATAATTTAGAAGAAGAGACCGCATGCACAGGATGCAGAAGTTATAATAGCACGCGAAAGAAAGACGAATGGATAGAGTGTATAATCTGCAAAAGATGGTTTCTTGAAAACTGCTCTTCCTTTATAAACATTTGCCAAATGTGTGGTAAAACAGCGTCCAAAAAGAAAAAGTGCAAATAGACGTTAATGCAATTGCAGTTTTTCATTAGAAACTCTTTAATTTTGCTTTGTTATGTTTATTTTACCTATTTGTATTTCGTGGTCGTCTATCCCATATTGCATTGGTCAACTTACCCAAATGAATGGGGATAGATAGCCAATAAGATTTTTTTTTTATAATCAATAAAAAATAGAAATGTTTTACTTTTTCGCTTGTAGTTTAGTAGTTCTCTGTTAGTATGATAATTTAGCTAGTGGAGACACGAGAAAAAATGTTTTAAGCTTTACTAGTAATTCACAGGTAATGTGATTTCCAAAATGTCGGCCATCTCACTTGACTTTACCCTATATTATATGAATAAATTCACTTCAACGTCAGAAGTTCCCCTCAATAGAAAAGAATTCAATATACCGCAACAAGTACTGGCCAGCGGACTATGTCCACCTTGCAAAATAGAAAATAAAACGATGAAAATAAATGCTGCACCATAAAAGAGCAAAGATGTACATACATACAGATTCTACAAGAAGAAAATGAACATATAGGACGGATAGATTTTATACAAAAGCTAAAAAGTAGATACAAAAACTCAAAAAGTTTAAAAGTAACGTGAAAATTATGCCGTTATCTGATTAATTAATATGAAACAATCACTCATAAACATGACAAAGAAGCAAGAAATCCTCCATCACCGTTAGCTCATCAGGCTTGGAGTTGTTTAACGTTCCTAATCTTGTGACGAGGATGTTAACTCTTCTCTCTTTTAAATTCTATTTTAGCGTATTTATATACATACCCATAATTCCATCAATAAAACGGAATTCTCACCGCTTACAGAAAACACCTCCACGCCATCACAAACACATCAAATTGCAATTATTTGGTTTATGCCAACTTGTTTCTCTATACTGTTTAAGTGGTGCATCAAAATCTGCTTTTTCCTTTGTAAATATAGCGTGCTTATATGTGGCGGTGTGATGGTGAGTGTTTTTCTGCAAGCAATGCAGAAAATCTCCACTTCCTTCGAACAGACTATGGATAAACATACACAAACACTCTGAAACGAAAATTTAAAAAATTAAAAGAGAGTGTAATCGTTTGAGGATAAACACATTCATTTTATTTGACCGTCTCAGTGATCGAACGGTTAACATATTTGCCCTTCAAATTGAAAAATACGGACTCAAACCTCAGTCGAGACAATTGGTTCTTAATTACGGATAAAAATCTGGGTACAGCTTTTTCTTAAGCCCGTTTTACACGCTGCGATTTACTGGTCAATTAATTGAACAAGTTCTTGACAAAGAAAACGGTATAAATACGCTGCTTTACATGCTACAATAAATTGAACAATGTTTTAAAGATCGTGAATACTCGTATAGTTCCATTAATACTTTAACGGGAGAATTATTAAGTAGGAAATTTTCATCTGCTTATAAAAGTAGATTGGCAATCTGCCTTTGTCAAATGTTTTGGCAATTTTGGTATATGCACAGATTAGCTTACGTTGCTTCGGTTTCCGTTATTTAATTCAAATTATCCATTACATCATAATCGCCGTAAGTTTTCGAAATTTATTCTCATTTTACTTTAAAGACACTAATCAAATTGTAGGTACAGCAAAGTTAGTGAAAAATCATCGGAAAATCGTAGAAAAATTAAAGCATGTTCTATTCAATTCAATTAATCGTACTATAAATTGTTCAAGAAATCGTACCGATTTTTGCTGTTTTACACGGTACGATAAAATCAAGGACCAACTTGTTCAATTAATTGACCAATAAATCGCGGCGTGTAAAACAGCCTTTGTTAGATAAGGAATAAAAATGGTAAAGCTCGCGTCAATACGACGCTTAGCACGTTAAAAATCTCTACCGGAAGCGAGAACAGCTCGCGAATCGGCAAAAATTCTAGTCTAGTCGGCTAATGATCACATAATATACCATATATATTTTGTCACGGGAACAATATTCTCACATCCACCCGCAATTCAATATCTTCGGGCCAAGTTCAAACCACAAACTGCAAAATATGGCATTTCCAGCACAAATAGCTTCAAAGAAAAACTGTTAATTGAATGGGATAATATTTCCCCTGAGAAAACGAAAAAGCTAGTGCAATCAATACCAACTACTTAGATTGCGAGAAATTATTATCATGCTGGTACTCATTAGCAGTCTGGGCAAACAGCGGTAACAGTCAGTGTAGTAGATATGTGGTGCGGAGTCGGCGATTATTTATTTCACACGTTCACAGCGTCAGTACTAAATCGATGTTGTATGCGAGTAGTTCTGTGTATATGTAGGCTGTCGTAACTTATTTCGTAATTGTACGCTTATGTTTGCTTTAAAAATGTCGCAGTTAGGTACGACGCGAAAACGACCAATGGCAGACACAGTTAAAAACTTTATAGTGGACATGCCGGACTTAATTTTTGATGGCGCTAAAATTCAATGTCTAGTTTGTAAAATCCATTTAATGTGTTGGTCCAGAAGCCATTGTCAACCTCACATCGAAAGCAAACAGCATTCTTCTGCAAAAAGTGGCATACGAGACCAAGAAAAATCTACATTTGATTTATGCGTTACTCTTATTTTATGTAATCTATCGTTTTGTTTACTAGACAAAGAAGCATTTGTCTCCTTCTGGAATAAATATGCGGACTGTAAATTACCTAGTCGGACATCGATACGAAATGTAGTGCCATTTGCTCGTGAACATATAGAAAAAAGAATGAAACGGAATTGAAAGATAAAAAACTGCGGTTGTGTGTGGACGAAACAACAGATCGTCAAAAACATTCTGTGGTTAATGTAATGGTACGTACAATGGAACCACATCCCCCGTCATCCTCCTTCTTACTTGCTTCCAAAAGAGTTATAAATTGTGCTGCCGATGAGATTTTAAAGGTGGTGTTGAACTCATTGAACAAATTTGAAGTTTCAACTAACAATAAGCAACTTTGAATGTTTATGAGTGATGGTGCCGCAAACATGCTTTCTTTGGGCCGATCTCTTAAAGAACACAGTGGTAATTTTTTACATGTAACGTGTAAAATCCATACTCTAAATCTTGCGGCACAAACGATTCCTACATGTTTTCCACTAGTAAATGCATTGATTGCTAGTACAAAGGCAGTGTTTCTAAAGTCCCTGAAACGTACCCGACTATTTCACAAACTGTACCCTGATTTACCTGAACCACTACAGCCGATTGTTACACGTTTGGGAACATGGTTGCAAGCTGCGTTTTACTACAACAAATATTTTGATCAAGTAAAGAAGGTAGTTTTAAAATTCAATCCGACAGAAGTTGCAGCAATTATGAAAAGCCAGGACATATTTCAAGATAGTCAGGTTAAAAGAGATTTACAAACTATTCACACCAATTACTTCGGGCTAGCGGAGGGAATAGAAAAATTACAATATGTTTCGATGTCGCTAGTGGATTATGTTCAAATTGTGAACGATGTTCACGCACAGTTATGCGCTGTAGAAGGCGAAACAAATGGGTGTGTAATACGAAAATTTGAAAGTGTTTTAGAGAAAGACTCCGATTTTCTTATATTAAGACAAATTTGTGAAGGTGCGTGTGAAGATGCATTAAGTTGTTTCAAAGATTATTTTAAATATGCAAATATAACATCGCTAGATGTCGAACGGTCTTTTTCGGCATTAAAAATCATTTATTCCGCACGTCGTACTCACTTGACTGAAACAGCTGTGGAAACATATCTAATGATTCAAATATTTAACAGATGTTACCCAGTTTGTGATTTCACGGAAGACTTTTAAAACTGTAAGTGTTTCAGCACATTTTATAATTTATTTCTTACCTTCTATCTTATGTGTAAACTTTTATGCGCTCGCCACACCTCCGGCTGTTACCGCATATTTGCCCAGGTTACCATCAGTTAATTTTTCCTTAATATCAAAATATACGAATACGATTTTGGCTTAAATTTTATAGCAAAATATTCAGCAACCATTTTTTTGTATACGAATGCGTTCAAAGTATTGTTAGATAATATGAGTTTTGCATAGTGGTAAGATTCATTTAATGTGAAAAATCAATAATAATTAATATAGGATTGAGTAATTATATTTCATAGATGACAAGAGCCATTATACGACATTGTTTGGCATTGCATCGGTAATAATTTTGAAGATTTCAACCTGACCTCCGGGAAACTCTTCAACTGTTATCCTACGAAATTTTATTTATATTCGTAATTTGAAAGCTTAACTAGCTTTATAACCTTTTACTTTCTTTCTAGCTTAATTACAGACCCTGAAGGACTTTGCAGTACGCAAATGCAAAACGTTAGGGACAGATTATACCAGATGATGATTTAGTTAGACATTGGTCCAAATCATTGGCATCGATAAATTTGTTTAGATTGCAATATTAGTGTTTCCAGCGTTAAAAGGTTCTAATGCAAAAACAAGATTTAGCTATCTTGAAAATTTATACACATAATTTCAAGAAGATTAAATTTGATTTTATATCTGTTTTACTTTAGGTGCTAGTCAGAAGCGACTATATAACGGTAACTTTTAAAAGTTTACGTAACCTAAAAAACTAAGAATGGAAGCATAAATTTAAAAAATAAATACGTAATAACAAACCGATATGTCTACAGACGTATATTCGAATGCACATGTATATGGGATCGTTTTTTACCCATAACATCCGGCAAGTTTAAATATACCGCACATCTGGTATGTACGCTACAATTATGTCGAAAGCAGGCGTGGAAATAAAGTATAAGCAGATTATTTTTGAACTACTACTTATTAAAAATAGGTTTACAACATATCATCTGCTTACTCAGAAATAAAAATTATATAATCAATAATTTAAAACGCGCCCAAGAAGATGCGCTATAAATCAATAATAAACATTGGATCTCAAACTGTATACATAGGTAATTAAGCGATCGAAAAAATAATAGTAAATATCTGCCTATATTTAATAGTACGGATTAACTTGACCTAATACAATGAAAACGGCTTACCAAAGAAATCTTCCCAAGTATCATCGGAATCACTCATATTTAATAAAAACACGAAGTGACAACACCAACAATCGAATTACTAGACCACATTGTACACAAATAAATAGCAATTACACTCTGACAAATAAAAGCATAGTAAATAACTTAACAGTTGTTTCCAGCATGTTTCTGAGGTTGTGTTTTTAACGGAGAAATGACTGGCGGTACCACAGACGACAAGCAAATGCAGACTGCGCATTCATCGGCTACGTTCTAGGGCTAGGAGGTATGTAGGAGAATTCTGGGCGAATTATTTACTTATTCTTTGTAATATTACATTAAAGTTTTGTTCATTTCGATCAAGATTTTTTAAAGTTTGAAAACACCGATATAGCAGGTATTGGCGTATTCCCTACTTATCAATCACGCAAGCGTCAAAATATATAATAGGTATCTGTCAACTCCTGACATTTACGTCGTGTATAGAAGTGATTTTGCATGTCTACGAATAGTTATTTATATGAAATAGTGTAGTTTTAAAATTACATTATTTATTATTTTATTAATTAAAAAATTGATTGTATTCACTTTTAATATGTAGGTACCCAGTTTACTTATCACTATCAGTATCACTAATTTGTATACCGACATTTTTTGCGTGGAGTACACAAAGTGACAAAGTAAAAATAATTGAGAAAGATTCTGCTTTGTTTATTCCCTGCAAATAACTGCACAATCGACCAGGTAATTTTATTTCAGGATAGATTATTTAAATTTGTTTTCAATAAAGTAATAATTTTCACGAAAATAAACAATGACCTTCAGAGTTTCTTGAAATATTCCCGGTCTGAACGCCTTTTGTTATTTTCAGTGCTCACTTGAGTGATATAAAAAACGTCTAAGCATATCTTGTAAATTTATTTTTATAAAAATGATTGTAGCGCTTCGAAAAAGGTTCATGATTCATGACCAAAAATATATTGTTTGAATCAGACAATTTAGTGAATATTTTTGAGAAAACTGCATATACATACATCATTGAGTTCTTCGACATACTTTTCAAAGCGTGATGTAGTGACCAGTACAGTTGTAACAAGCTCTTACTTAGCTGCTAGCAAACGAAATATACATACCGTGTGAAATTCGACGATTCGATCGGGTACGTACAATATTTATATGAGCATTTGTTTTATAGTTAATCCGTTGCACTCGAAAGAACAAAAAAGCCAACGTTTCGATTCCCAGTTCCAATGAACAAGTAATTCTATTCCTTCGAAATAAATAACTTTATAAATACAAGAATTAACAATGCCTTTTAGAAGCTAATAAAAACTCTAACTCAGTGAATCATTAGTTTGAATAATTCTTCTTTTTGATAACTCTCTCACATTTAGATAAGAAAAATGCTGCGGGTCATAGTATCGCAGTGGAACATTCAACTATCGCGTTCGGGTCGTTTCCGACCGGCCGGTATGAGAATCAATCCAATTCGAATAAATTATACATTTTCATCAAAAAAATTGTTCTTATTGACCTATTAAATATACTGCGTTAATCGATATATTCTGATCGACCAATGTGTTAATAAATAATATCTACAGGCTTGATCATATATCTTAAGCACTTCTCGAAAATTCGAAGAACTTTGAAACAAATAAATTTCACAACCACACTTGAAAAGATTATTGGGTAATTACATAATTATGGGATTAGAAAATGAAAAAAAGATTAAAACGTCCGGGAAGGAAACAATTCTTGAGATCATAGGCGCTAGTGTTTTTTAAATAGTTTTAGTGGTTTGAGTGTGCCTGCTTGTGACATGCCGAAAACACGCGAGTTGTCGGTTGCTGAAAGAATAAGTCGAATAGTGTTGTTGAAATCGCTTAGTTTATCTCAAATGGCAATAGCAAAGAAAGCGTTCACGTTGTGGTGTACAAAATACGATAAAACGTTTCCACGAGACTAGTCCATAAAACAGAAAAGTGGATGCAAAGGCATTACTACAGCAAGATGATAGGCATTTGGAAAGAACAGCATTGCGAGATTGTAGAAGGTCAGCAGAAAATTTATCTAGTGAGTTTTGAGGAGCTCATAATATTCCAATTTCAACAAGAACTATAAGAAGGCGCTTTAAAGAAACGAATTTAAGTGGCCGTGTTGCTCGTCGAAAGCCATTAGTGACACAGGACCACAAGAATAAGCGTCTTCAATTGATCAAAAGTTATGTGGTTCGATGAATCTAATAGAGAGGCACAGTAACACATTTTCATTTCATTTGACAACGACATAAAATTTCGTTTCTCGATATCTGTAAAAAGAAATAGCAAGGTTTTCAGGCCACCTGGCACGCAACTCGTACGATCAAGGAAAAGAAAAGCATTTCACTCCGATTATATCGTACCTACAGTCAAACACGGTGCTGGAAATGTGAAGATTTGGGGGTGTATGTCAGTGTCCGGTGTCGGAGAACTCTATTTAAGGGAAGGTCGTATAAATACCGCTCGTTATAGAACGATTCTAAATGAAATCTTGGCCGTCCATATTAAAATTATTTGAAACTGAGGACCCATATTCCTGCACTTTCAACAGGACAATGCGCCCTCTCACCGTTCCAAAGAGACATTGTGTAATGGAATATATCTTTTAGAGTGGCTTACGTGGTCCCTGATCTATTACCTATTGAACATCTGCGGTCCATTATAAAGAGCAACATTGCCAAGCACAAATGCAAGTCATTAGGAGCATTAAAAAAGAAACTTGTGGAAAAATGGAAAGCTGTAATTGCTAATACCTGCCAAAAACTTATTTTGTCAATGCCCAACCGCAGTAAGACTGTTACTAAAGCACATGGTTGTGCCACAAAATATTAAAATACGAGGCACGTCCAGAAACAAACTTCCGTTTAGTAATAAAAACAAAACGAGTACACATATAGAAAAACTATTTATTGCAAAAACAACTACAAACCTTAAACTATCTTTCTACATAGCTCCTACCATTTTGTAGGCACTTGTCATACCGTGGCACAAGTTTTTATATGCCTTCCTCATAAAACGTTGCCACCTGTGTTGTCAACTATGTGGTAACACATTCTTTGAGCTCTTCATCGTTGTTGAATTTGTGACCACCAAGGAACGTTTTCAGGTGACACAATTGCGTCGCGCAATACAGAATAAGTGCCGAGGAATGCTCACAAACCGTATTGTTTTGCGAACAAGACACAACAACTCTTACAGGACTTTGGCTGGACCCCGTTTGACCACCCACCGTACAGCCCTGACCTCGCTCCTAGCGACTTCCATCTCTTTTTGTACCTGAAAACGTTCCTTGGTGGTCAAAAATTCAACAACGATGAATAGTTCAAAGAACATGTTACCACATGATTGACAACACAGGCGGCAACGTTTTATGAGGAAGGCATACAAAAACTTGGACCACGCTGTGACAAGCTATGTAGAAAGATAGCTTAAGGTTTGTAGTTTTTTTTGTATCTGTACTCGTTTTGTTTTTATTACCAAACGGAACTTAATTTCTGGACGTGCCCCATATATTAATAAATTGTTATTTAAAATACGTATGTACAAGCAGTTTTATTTAAACTATTGAACTTTTACGTATACTAATAATACGAGGGCGTATTGATAACTAATGCCTCCATGGCCATAACTTTTATAATGATGGGCCAGACAGTGTCAAAAGTGGTTTGCCATTTACCTTAACTCTCGGTACATAAGTCTTCCTAGTAGAGATTCTCAGCAACTTTGCGTTTGCGCACGACGGTTCTAAAAATTGCGACCGACATGGACGTGCGGTTAAAGCAACGAGCTGTCATCGAATTTCTTACTAGGGAGGGTATAGCGCCCATTGACATCCATTGAAGGTTGAGTGCCGTGTATCGTGATGCGTGTGTTGATGTGAGTACTGTTAGGAGGTGGGTAAGGACTGTGAAAGACGAAAATCCTGCTAAAACGGATCTCCAAGATCAGGCACGCAGTGGCTGACCAGTGTCCGCGTGTGGTGAAAGGCAGGTGGCTCTCGTAGATGAACTGGTTCGTGAGAATCGACGGTGTAAACAAACTGACATTGCGAGTAGGGTGGGTATTTCACAAGAAAGAGTACATTACATTATCTGCAATGCGCTGAGATACAGGAGAATATGCGCACGTTGGGTGCCCCGAATGCTTACTGATGAAGTGCAAGCCAATCGAAAACAAATTTGCGAACAACTCTTGACTCGATATGAGGCAGAAGGTGATGCTTTTCTCCACAGAATTGTGACTAGACAAAGTTCCAATTCTGCATCATGACAACGCTCGGCCTCAAACAAGTCAGAGAACGCGTATAACACTGGAGAAGCTTGAGTTTCATGAAGTTTTACTTCATCCACCTTATAGCCCAGATCTTGCGCCTTGTGACTTTTTCTTCTTTCCGAAGCTTAGGGAACATCTCAAAGGCAAGCGTTTCTCTTCGGATGCAGAGCTGATAACGGAGGTGCGGAAATTGTGCCGTGTGAAGACTTCAAACTTTTTCCGTGACGGATTTACGCAACTCGTAGTACGTTGGCGTAAATGTATTGCTGTCAATGGCGATTATGTGGAAAAGTGATTATATCACAGAGGACAGTTTATACTATCACTTCACACTTATATGTAAACAATATATCTATTACTAATAAAGTTATAACCATGGAGGCATTAGTTTTCAATACGCCCTCGTACATAGGGGTGCCTAAGGCATATGGCCAAGGCTATACACTGAAGTTTTGGTAAACACTTGGCAAAAGTTGGAGGGGTAATTAAATATGAAACTGCTCTAAAACATGTTTAATTTCAAAAGTGAGTAAGCATTGACGGTTAATATTTTGGTCATGATCAACGGTCGAGAAAAATTTGATACTTTGGAAATGGATTAACAATGAAATTGATAATTTGAAATATGAATGTTGTTGGAAAAATCTTGAAGAATTTGGCGAAAATCACAAACATTTGATGCTGTTAACATATTTAAATTGTTATCGAGAATTAAATATATCGAGTTCTAGTTTGCTTCTACACAAAACAAAATGTAGTCATTTTCAGTGTGCTTCATTTTCCAAAGCCGACACAGTATATTAAGCCGAGTGCGGGCGAGACAGTGAATAGAAACGTGTCCTATCCTCTAGGCTGAATAAATACCCCTTCACATTTGCTGGAATACAGCTTGCAAGACAGTATCTGTTTTTTTGAGTTTTAGGAGTTTCATTTCAAGAAAAGAATCAAACTGCTATAATCCCAATCTTATAAAAGATTCTTTGAGATTTTCAGTTTCAAATTTAATTAAGAGGGTTGCAGTTCGCTTTGTATCTATTCTTAATAGCCACGGTCTTGTCCATAATCGTTTTCTATTACTGCCAATTTCATCTTCGACTTCCTCTATTATGGCAGGTATGATCAAGTTGCATTAGTGTTTAAAAAGTGTTAATTTTTGTCATATTCCTCAGTTCCGAAACTATATTTACCGTGCCCTTTAAATCTCGACGAACTGACTCATCCATTGTCTCTTCCACACGTGATCACTTTTACTCTCTGTAAAGTTTCTCAGCCGAGTAACAAAGCGAGTGACCAGCACTCGGCAGGTGTAATTCCGTCTATAACACCAGTACTATGTAGTATGGTTGCGACGTTTGAATGTTCAGTTGTAATTTGATAGAAAGGAAGATACGTAGAAATAAATTACACTGAAATATATGTATGTATCTGTAAGAGTGGTGTGAGATATCTAAGATGATAAAATAGATAGAAAATATACTAGAGGTTTATAGAAAATGTTGTAAAGCGGCGATAAATTGAATCAACTTAAAAAAAAGAATAGACTAATGAACCAAAGGATTTTTTTTGAGAACGCTGACATCAATTAATATCTATTCTTGACAATACTACTGCTCTGTGACGCATATATTTTATTTGGCAAATAGGCAAATTTACATAAAAATAAGTTGGAGATATGCCAATATATCAAAATATTTTGAGTGTTGAATCAATTTCCTTGGTTGTTTTAACTAAACAAATAGGTACCGATAGAGAATTTCTATTCCTGAATTTTTTTGTAGAAAAATGTTAAATCGCAAATTTTTTAATTCTTTGCACATAATGTTTTTTACTTTTTTATAGCTTAGTACTCAAATTGTCTCAGTAATTTAGCTATTATAAAGTGCAAACAATAACATGTTTCAACATCTCATACTGTTCGAAACTTTTTACTAGAGCCCGGTAACTGGAGAGCAATCCCAGCGGCGGTGTGACTGTGTTTATGTGGGCAGGGAGGGCTGGTCGATTATGATACGACACGACAAATCGTCATCACTCAGTTCAGTTTAGCATTGGATAGTGGATAGAGCGTGTTGATTTTATTGATATAGACGTAGTTATTAATTGTGGTTATTATTTAGTGTAGTGCGTTTTGATTTTATTGATACAGATGTAGTTATTAATTGCAGTTTTCAGTGAACATGTCGAAGGCTAAAAACCGACCATTTCAAGACATAGTAAATAAGTTTATTTCTGACTTCCCCGATTTGTTTTACAACGGGAGTAAGATAGTTTGTAAAGTGTGCAAAATACATTTGATGTTAAATAAGAAGTGGAACTGAACAAGACACGTAAATTCCGCACAGCATAGAAAACGAAAATTGGGAATGCGACCGAGAAGTGCATTTTTTTTATGTAATTCTTATGTTGATAAACTGTAATTTGCCACTAGGCTTACTCGATAAACAACCGTTTAAGGACTTTTGGGACAAACACAATCCCGAGTTGCGGTTGCCAATGGAGAAAATGGCACGTAAGCATGTTGCATTTGTACGCGATGATGTGGAAAAGAAAATGATACGCATATTGAAAAAACAGTTTCTTTGGTTATGTGTTGACGGGACAACAGACTAAAAAAAAATCAATTGTAAATATTATTACGCATACTAGACCCTAGTAAACCTACATTACCGCTGTTACTAGCTACAAGACTACAAGAGTGCACTGTTGCAGCAATTACGAAGAACTTAGTACCTTGGAAAAATTTCAAATTTCAAAAGATAAAGTGTTAATGTTTATGAGCGCTGGCGCAGCGATAATGCGTTCGGTGGGCCGTTCTCTTCTTGAACATGGTTGCAAGTGTTTACATGTTATGTGTAAAGTGCATGCTTTACATCTTGTGGCAGAAACCATTCGACAATGCTCTCCCGAGGTAGATGCATTAATAACAAGCACAAAAGAAGTATTTTTGAAATCTCCCAAACCCCACGATCATTTCACAGTGTCCGGTATTCGTCACCACGGAGCATTCTTACACTGGGGAACATGTTCAGCACAATATAAAGTGTTGTTCAATCTATATTGCCGAACTCAGCTATTAAGGAAACCATCAAATTTCAGATTTCCGTTGAAACGATTTAAAAAATGTTCGTAGCTACTATAAAGGATTAGCTGACGCAATAGACCAATTATAAAAAGTGTTCCAGTGCCACAGTTTTAGAGTATCCGTTTAGTATTTTCTTACTATTGTTTTTGTATACTAGGCAGGTACGACTATGGCACAGCTCCCTGTTACCGGGCTCTAGTTATTACACGTCCAACAGTCATTTTCGTTATATACAAATATTTTTTCATCGCTCAAGGAAACGGCGTAGAAATTCCGAATTTTAATATTTACTAGGTAGGTAAATGTTTCTCGATATGTGTTATGTTAATTATAAAATATAACCTATAGATATTACTTAAACGAAGTTACGCTTTTCCCAGTCGGATGCCTATGATCAGGAACCGTGATGTGTGAACCTTAATTAATAAAAAAAATGAATATACTATTCGCCTGTATTTTTCCCCTGTTGTAAGATCAAATGCAAATATACAAAGTACAGTATATTTAATATCTGTCTTTTACTTGAATTTAAAACAAATGAAATGAGTTGAAAAATACCATCCTAATCAGATAGTATACAATTAGTGTTTTGACTTTTGCACGCAACAATAGGCCATTGAATGAAAGCATCCATATAAGCTTTGTTCACTCGGCTTATACTAATTACTCCGTGTAACCAGTGTACGTTCATTAGGCCTGCGTGCAGCTGTACACAACCATACACCTACTTGCACTGACCACCTCAGTGACGTCATTTCAAACTACACCGAGTAAAAAATGCAGCCCGAGCGAACAAACCTATAGTTATCCCCTGAAATGTTCAATAAAAGAAAATGTAGAGATTACAGGATTTTTATTTACAACAGAATATTGTTTACATAGATATATTTAAAACATAAGTATAAAGAATAATAGGCATAATGTGGTAACTCACAAAGAGTATTAACATTTGAAACTGAAGATTTTACATATATAAGTACTTCAATTTGGTTATGGTATATGTTGCTATAGTGTAGATTAAAATCGGACACGCCTGAATTTGAGCATAAAAAGAAACTTAGTGGCGAAAATAAATAAAACAAATGTAAATTTCTCCTATAAAACCTCTGTACAAATCTATACCGATGCATTATCAACACTCTATTACTCTTGTTATTTTACTTTTATTTTCGTTACTACTATTGCATCTGTTAAAAACATCTTATGTTGGTCACAAGATTAATGTTTAACATATATTATACTCAAAACGGTAAATAATCCGATTTTAATCTCACTCTAGGAAAGTGTAGTTTACATTTGTGGTGTTTGAAGAGATATAGATTTCAGTAAGGCATAGTTTTGGTCGAAAATAATTAAAATTAAAAAGATATATAATTATTATATAATTTATTTGAATTGATTTAAATCGCATCAGGCAAATGAGGTTTCTATAAAAAACTTTAGAGTACCTAGCGTCTATTTATTTATTCTTAAAAATTGTCAAACGAAAGTGTAACACATTCGGTAAAATAATCATTTTATTTCTTCTTGGCAAAAGTTATATTTATAAAATTATGAGTATATACAGTAGAGCCTGTTGATGTGCATGAATACGTGTAATACGCGCACAAGAACTAGTCCGAACCCCTTCTGAATGGCACGTATGCGAACTGCACGTGTATTTAGGGTGCACAATGTACGTGTATTGTTCACATGAAAGTTCGACCTAGGCGAACGGTTCGTGTCTCAAAATCTGTGTCTGAACCCGTAAAGTTCACGTTCAAAACCAGCAGCTTTAATATACAGGGTTTCTTTAGTTGAAAAAGATCTCTTCCATGAAGCTATGTAAGAGGTCTTTTTCAACTAATTCGTGATGAATATTGTTGTGATTCTTAACCGTATAAATTGAAACAATAAATCCATGTGTAAATATGGACGAACCTCTAGGCACTCCAAATATATTACATACAGCAAAAGCAAGATATTCATTTGGTTCAAAAAAATTGCACTACGCAAGCAGAACCAAGCTAAAATCATAGTGAAAAATAAATTACTGTAACGTCAGTTATGTCGTGTTATGATGCCGTACGTCTGTATTATCCCTTGCCCGCTTCCTCTTTCGCTTTAAGAATCACCAACCAAGATCACGGTAATAGTTTGCTTTTACAACCGAAAAATTGCTATTGCTGTGTATGTTTAAAATTAGCTAATTTGAATCAATTTATGCCGTTTTAGAGTTATATTTATAAGAAAAAATAATTAGTTTCAAATAATTATATCAAGGACTGTGGCGTAGTACGGCAAACATAAAAGGTATCGGCATTATATTTGATCACCTACCCTAAACTAAAATATGCAGCATTTTAGAAACTCAAAGGAAAATGCTGCTGCTGATGATTCTACTATTTCTCCGATATCTGAGAGCACGCGATCGTGGTAACCGTCGTAAAACCACGTAAAGATCCGCTTCACTCTCAGAACTACTGCCCCATCATCCTTCTATCCTCCCCCTCAAAACTCCTTGAGGCAGTCATCCTAAGTCGCTTCAGAGATGCACTGTGTGCCAGAGGCGTAACAAGGCAGCTCGGGGCCTCAGTGCAAAACGACCCTCGGGGCCCCCTTTACCAGAGAGGGATTAAAATTTTTAATATCATTTAAAACACGTTAAAACAGTCTTTCTTTATTGCTTATTACTAGGCAAACATAAAATCGCAATAAAATTTTTATTTTTCAAATATTTATTACATACATATATACCGTGCAGTTTTTTTATCACTGAACATATACCTTTACCTTCCATGCGTTGATGCGTTTTTTTTTAAATTGAACATAGGGGCGTTTAGCAATGCGAGTAGTTACTTGGATTGTTATAGAAAATAAAACAAATACGCCAACATTTAATTCATACGTCAAATTTGACACTTAATTTTTGATCTAATCCTGTCTAATTAACGAGTCACAAAAAGCCGCTAATTATTGTGTATTAACGCAAAGGGATTCGTAAATGGAAGTACAAAATAGAATAAGCAGAATTTAGTGTCTCAAGTGTTTGAAGTGCCCACCTTTACATTCCATACAGTTTGCAAGCCGATTGTGAAATTCCTGAGAAAAAACTAAATGTCAAATTTGACGTATTTGTGTTTTATTTTCTGTAATAATCCCAGGAACTACTCGCCGTGCTAAACGCCCCTATGTTCAATTATAAAAAAAAAACGTATCAACGCATGGAAGGTAAATGCATTTGTCCAATGATTAAAAAAAATGCACGGTATATACGCGAGCTGAAGCTATATAAACTAAAAATCTCTTTTTCTAACCTTTGCATTGGCAAATTCATTGATTGCCTGGGTCAAATCCATTTCGGACGCGGTTTTGGATTCAACTGAAAGGAGAGCTAGATTGCTCAGTCTGATCTGGCCCATTTGAGATCTTAAATAATTTTTAATTTACTGAACGACCTCTCGAGACTTGCCACTGTTACAGGTAACGTCAAGAATAATAGAAAAGCCGTGTATATCTGAATGAAATCACTCTCGAGAATCCCATATTGCTTGATAATTCATGCGAAAAATTCCCTTGTTGACATTCTGCTAGTCAAATCTTTCTCAACAATAGTCAAAAGGTGTTGGTACTCGAGTACTATAGATGGTTGGATTATTTCCGAATATTTGTTTGACAACTGAGTGCATTTTTGAATAAGAACTTCTCTGTCAGCGCTAGTGACTTTTCAATTTGCCCTGCAACCTCATCGATCACATAGAAGAACACCTTTACCTTGAATATTTCTTCAGCATTTTCAAACCTATGGTCTTTAGCCATTTCATCATAGTGTTTTTTAACTATTCTTTGACGCTTCGCCTTGAAATTCTGGCCGATTTGCAATTTTTTTTGCTAACTCTCCTGCTTCAAGTTTCATTTCCTCGAAAGAACCCCTTAACTGTTATTTTGGACTTGGCGCAGAACTGTCATTAATTCGTTAAGATCAATGTCCTTTTTCTGCAAAACCTTAGACGCGAAATTAATTTCAGTCAAAACCCTGAACATGAAAACTGTTATAAAGACAAACTCATAATTAGCCATCTGATTTTTTATAGCTAAGGCTTCATTTCGTTCACTGGTTTTAGTTGATTCCAAACGAATTTTTGTCAGCGATTTTAAGATGTCAAAAAAACGTAGCTTAACTGCTGAAATTGATAAAATTCATCCAAACCATCGAGTAGGATTTAGTTTTTTCAACGTAGCTTCCGATTCAGATGTGAAAGATGCCAAAATATCCCAGCGTTTGATACTTAATCCAAAAAAAGAATAAATGCTCTGAAGAGTGTCAAAAAATCTTGATATTTCGCTACTTCCGCGAACGACATCATTCACAACCAAATTTAGATTGTGATTAGCGCAGTGAACATATTCAGCATTACTTTGAATATTCTTAATTTTTGTTTGCACTCCGTTGTAGGCCCCGCTCGTGACACTGGCACCATCATATCCTTGGCCATAAAATTTTTGTATTGAAATATTAAGACGGTCTAGTACAGCTAAAACTTCATTTGTCATGCCCTCAGCTGATTGGTCTTGTAACTGGTAGAATCCTAAAAGTTTCCTTGACTTCGAAATTTATCGGAATCATCTCATCATTACGTGTAACATTGATAGTTCTAATTACAATGCTGAACTGGTCTTTTTTTGTTACATCTTGTGTAGTATCGAGTAACAGGGGAAAAAAAGGAGACGAATGTATATGCGCTGTGAGTTCCGATAGTAATTTTTGAGAAAGGCATTGGATGATTTCGTTTATATCCCGAAGGCATTTCTACAATTTGTTTTATGATATCGTCGTACTCGGCTATAAACTTGACTTGTGATGACTGTTATTTTCATTATATTATTTTCTGTTCCCTTTATAATTATTCGTATTCAAGCTGCCGACAAACGGACAAATATGCAGCGCGGAACATGTGTTGCTTCATAGCAACCTATCACATGCCTATAAAAAATTTTAACTGTTTGTTATTGAACGAATGAACTTTAACTAAACTAAGAAATGAACTTTTAAGACGTGTTATTTTAGTATAACTACATATCGAAAATCTTGGAACTTATATATAAAGAAAATACCGCCGCGGGACCCCTAAGATCGCGCGGCCCCGGGACTTTTACCCCGAACTGCCTGATGATAGTTACGCCACTGCTGTGTGCGATGGAGCCGTAACCTGACGAATAGTTTGGTTTTCGTGTCGGGCTTTCGGCAAATCTCCAACTATTTCGATTGTCTGAATTCTTCAGAAACGCTTTTGAATGCAGAGAGACGATTGGGGCGGTATTTTTAGACATTTCGAGGGCTTTTGACACGGTCTGCGGAAAATGAAGAGGATAGGTGTTGGCAATAATCATTTATAGGGCCATGTTTGATTGGTATAACTTTTTCAGTAAGGGTTCCCTAGAGATTTTTATTTTATGCGTCATCGATACTCTCCACGCCCCACAAGAAGAACTATCTGTATGGCGACGACACGGCAATTTACGCGTCGCCGATTAGCGAGGGCTAGTGGTGAGATAACTTCAGCAGGCACTTAACAACTTAGTAGAGTGGCTGACCAAGTGGAAATTCGTAGTTAACAGTGGCAAGACTGCATCGGTTAGGTTTACATGGAGAAGGAAATCTCCTTCACAGAGGGTCAACATCGAAGGGATGGACATTCCATGGAGTTCGTCAGTCCATTATCTGTGTGTAGTGTTTGACCAACGTCTGACGTGGAGGTTGCACATAAAACACGTCAGGGTTCTTCTAGGCCAGAAACGTTCTTTCCGTTCTTCTAACCAGAGACTCCCTACTCGATCTAAAAACTAAACTGCTCATTCATAAATCTTGTTTAAGGCCCATTCTCATGGGTGACAACCATGGCGAGTAATTTACGCAAATTGAAAGTGCGTCAAAACAAGATCGTAAAGCTTATCGCAAACGCGTCTTGGTTTGCCAGAAAGACACAATTACATGAGGACGCGAGCTTTCTAGGCGCGCGTTGGAAAGAACGGGAACTCTTCCAGTCCACATCTGGCCCGCACGGTAGCCCGAGATAGTCAGAATTCGAGACGACGGTCGTCTACTAAAATGACATTTTCATTATGAACTAAGAACGCTACTTGGGATTTCAGGCAAAGAGTATTACCCTGTCTCTAAGTGATTAGAGAGTTTAAGAGCCAACTGCCCAGCTCTGGAAAGAGGAGAAGATCGTGCATGAGGGCTCTTCTTTGCGGCTAAACCGCGGAAGCCCTTCTATCCACTCTATATTGGCAGGTTTATTACGATGATACACACACAGGAGTTGTTTTGTGTTACGGGTTGATATTTTTCCTTTAGTTCCTAGTATTTTGCATATTTTAGTTCAGACGAGGCGTCAAAATTTGTCAGTATTTGTAAATATCTTTTAGAGTAGGAATAGAACGAGTGATATCCAGGAATTTCCGAAATATAGGCATGTTGGGAAGTATTTAAACAATGTCTGTGGTGCGGGTTGCGCCGATACCTACCCTGTTTGCAATAAGTTCCAATAGTAATCAAACACTAAAAAAAAATTATTGCACTATTGCATTTAAATTTTTAATGATTCACTGTATTAAAGTAGCTTCTAGTATGCCTATCAATCTTAAAAATTATACGGAAATAATGTTTATATAATGAGATATTGTTCCCTCAATAATCAAGTAATTAATATAGTTATAAGATATACATACATACATTCAATTATCTTAACATTAACAAAAACTGTGCATAAAAGTTACATATATTTAAATATTTATAAAAAATGTACAAATTATACTACATAAAGGAGAATTAGTACGCCCATTTATTTTAACAATAACAACCCCTTGCAATTGTAAACATTCTTGATAAACTGTATACTGACAGACATAAAACTGGAATATGTAATTAATTAGATGTGATAGATCTATGTATATATTTTTTATTTCGTTCTCGAAAAACAGGGTTTCACTTTATATCGCTAAATAGAATATGAACAATAATCATAAAAATTCTGATTTGACTGGATAGATATGCAGACACTTAACAAATTCATTGTTAAATGCCATAGAACACAAAAAAAGAAGATGGCGTAATCCAGAAATTATTAATAATTCTATAAAGTAATCTTCACCAGTTTTTGCTAGAAAAAGTAAAAGGTTATTGCAGTTTCAGAAGTGGTATGTCTTGCTCAAATCAAATTAACTAAAAAATTTAAAAATTGCATGTAAATATAAAAGAAGTTTTAAAATCCAAACAACTGCTGAAGAAAAAACAAAAGTAGACAGAACGAAACCAATCGCTAAGTTAAATTTCTGTTTCTGTATGGGAATTGCTTCTACTCCCTCGTTTAGTATTTGCATCACTTTCAACGTAACTCTGATATTTTTTCTTACCAATTTCAACCGTTTTTAAAAATTCCGTTTCTCCAAATAAAAATCTTTTAACATTATTTTCCATTTCCAAGTATCTTTCCTTATTAATTGCGTCCAATGTTTCATATGTTTTTGATGAGTCGGATATGGAATTATCGGAATCTTCAATGTTATTCTCAATCCATTCTGCAACTCTCTGATTTTGAAATGATGTGTCTGTAGCGACGGAAGTTTTTATATCACTGCTATATAAAGATTCATTTTCACAAGCTTTTTCACTTTTTGTTTTTTTATCTTGATGTCTTGTATATACTACAGGTGCTATATTGCTATTGGTACTATCTAAAAGTATATTTCGCGAACTACTTTGTACTTTCATGGAGCAATACCTAGGACCTTTAACGTTTTCCGTTATATCTTCTGATGCAGTTTTTGATAAATTGGAAACTATTTCGTGATTTTGTGGGTTAAGATTGAATTGTTGGCTTTGAATGCTTTGGCTTGTATCTTCTTCTTTATTTATTTTATCTCTTTTTTCGCATATCACTTTCATATCACACTTAACATTATCACTACTAAGTTGTGAAGATCTATCTACATTAATATTTCTCGAAATTTCAGGTACGTCTTCCACGCAACTATTCGTTTCATTGTTTACATTTCTCTCAGTAAGGAAGTTATTTGGCTGCACCTTTGCAATATTCTGATTTGTATTATTGCAATCATAGTCATGTATATAAATGGGTAAGCTCTTATGCTTTCCTTCTTCTAATTTCATACTGTTATGGCTTTGGTCAACAATCGAATTGCATTTTAAACATGTCATATTCCTGTAGGATATAGTTTGCGTGCCGGCTGTAACTAGATTATACTGGTTAACTATTTTAATATTTTTGGCGCAAGTACAAGTATCACAATGTTTAACGTTTGCACGTTCTTTTTCGCGTTCTTCTAAAACTTTAGCCATTATCGCTGCAGAAACGATATCTACTGGAAAATTTTCTGGATCTTTTTCAGCTTTTTTTGCAGCATTTGGGGATTTAGGAATGGAATAGACCATAGCTGTTGGAGGAAATGTCGGGATTGGTACCTTGATGCTTTTAACTTCTGGAGGTGTTTTCTTTTCTTCTGGTTTTCTTTTTCCCGCAAGATATGATGAAACTTTTGCTTGGACCTCATTAGGAAGCTAGAAAGTTAAAATAAATGCTTTAACCAGCACTTCGTGTAAGATTATGTATCTAATTGTACATCATTGCTTTGATACTACAGGTCAAAGCATGTCCGCCTAACAATAAAGTTAGATCTGTACTCCAGAGACAGACTATGTTAAATCCAAAAATTCAATTTTTCAGTATAGCAGTTTTATTGAATTAATTTTAGATTGTCTAAAATTGTTAACCACTGTTTTTGTGGATACAGTCAATAATTTATATTTGAATTAGTTTTAAGTTTAAGAATAATGAGCATAGCGCCAAATTTAGTATTTTAACATATTTATTTAAAATTTCGTAAATTTGGACTTAGTCTGGTTCTGGGATACAGAGGTGTCTTTTTGGAAATTTTTATTTTCGTTTTAGGTTCTGACATATTTCAGATTGATCGTTTTCAAAAACTCACACTGTATATAATTTGCTTACTTCTAGTTTTCTTGTGATTTTACTCTAATATGTCTTTTTGATTCAATATAGTATAAAGATAATTTGTTTTTTTATCAATCTATATTCTATATAAGCCCTTATTTAATATCGGGGAATGGTGGCCCAGTACCTAGCTATCAGTCTCGGGGTACCGGCTTCGAACCCCGAGTTCGCAACTCTCAGAATAAGGTTTTCCGTATTTTCCCTTACTCCAAATTTGGCGAATTAGAATGCCGCTCTACGGGCACAGGCGTAATAATAACTCATAGCCAGCCGATGCCCCCTGTAAGTGGCGAAAGCTGTTGGGGGATGTGAAGGCATGAATTACTATTATTATTATTATACTGTAAATATAAAATAACAACCATGGCTTAGTGGTTATAACACGTACCATCAAATTTGGGGAAATCAGGATTTTTACGGAATTTTGATGCTTATTCTGGGTGGCAACATTATACAAGGTAATTGTAATGTCATAGTAGTGCCACACATCAACCAGTAAATGTTTTTTATAACACACGTATCAAATATAATATTAACAACATATCTTTTTCACAGCAACTGTCCTAATAACTTAATAGGTACTCACTACTTAATATTTATGAAAGAAAACAATTTAATAACCAAAAGTCGATTGCATACAGATGTTGTTTCTTGAGAACCTAGAAAAATGTTAATACGTGTTATTGCCACTAAGCCATCGATATGCAAAAAAAGCTAGCAATCTGATGTTAGTAGGCAAATCAGCAACTAACCAAATACATATCTTGAATACTGGAAAACATGAAGAAACATAACATAGACTTCAAAAATGCATATGATAGCATCTCAAGAAACTTTCTGATGCAGATTATGACAGAGCTTAAGATGCCAAATTAATTCTCATTAAGGAAATGTTCGCAGTTTACAAAGTAGCATTAAGGTTCAGAGTGAAGTGTTCAACACAATAAAGAAAGTAAAATTACCGAGGTAGTGCATTTTATTCCACTTCGCACCCAAGAAAGTAATCGAGAACTTAGAACAAATACAGGAGGCACCATAACAAGTAAACCTATCCAAGTATTAGCCTTTGCAGATGATAGCAAGATTCAACAAGGAAGTCATCATAATAGAAAAAGCAACGAAAATAGTAGTCTATAAATAAATCAAACAAAAATAAAGTATATGGAACCTTACAACTTAACATGATTCGGAGAATGACTGGGAAATCAAAATATTGAGGCAGTTTAACAATGTACTTCTCTGTGTTTGCTAGTTACCTTAGACAATAATACCAATAAAAAAGTATACCTGGTTAATAAAGTATATTGCATTCTGTACAGACACCTAAGGTCAGATAATATAACGAAAATAACAAAGTGAAACATATATACAATAAAGCCTGTCCTTACCTAGTGATCGAAACCATAAGCTACATATGTTCTGACGTTCAAAACAACGAGTAAGCGTAATACACCGCACTTTCTGGTGCTTTATGTTTCGGCTGATTGCAGCACTGGAGCAGCTCCTAGTTAAGCTTGAAGCTCGTTCAGGAAGATACGCTTGCGCGTGCTCGAAGCACCAATTTTTTTTTTGTTACTTCCAGAGGAAAGGGGAAAATCGCCAAGTATGCGAAACAGTGATACGTGGAACAGTGTAAACGTGGTCTGAAGCTCTCCAGAAAATGTTTGGAACACGGCTATACATATTAAAATAACGAATGGTTTTTCGAAGATGGGGACACAAAAAAAATTACTTATGGCTCAGGCATCAAGGAGAACGAAGTAGCCAAGAAGAAATTAAACAACAAAAACGCTAAAGGAAAAGACTCTTGGGGCACCCAAACTAAGGTTGATGTACCTCAGTTTGGGTAGCTACAGTTGTACAAGAAAAGAGGCGAGGTTTTTAATAGTAAAATGAAAGGTATTTGTATCTCTCTTTCCGGTGCGATTGTACTATCAGTCGACTACGACGCTATAACTGAATCATTTTAGTGTCGCTCGAAACAGTCAAGAAAGCGGTCGTTTGTCAAAATGAGTTCCGCGTACGCGAAGCGCTTTGAGGCTGTCTTCTTGTTCACGCATATAAAAAGACCGAAATTGTCGTATGCTGCTGCAACCAAAGTGTCGAAGAGGTTCGTTGAGAAGTGGGTGACGAGGTATACACAGTCAAAAAACGTTGATGATCTTCCTGGACGAGGGAAAACGAGAGCGACGTCCGGCACGATAAAGTGATTCTGCAGTTGTTTAGGAGTCATCCCACCCTGCGCCTGCGTGAAACCAAGGTCAAGCTTGCCAAGAAGGGAATTAATGTTAGCGTCAACACGATCAGGCGACGTTTGCACGAGGCGAAATTGCCATACCGTCCCACAAGCTCGAATCCCCTGCTTAGCGCAACCCACATACAAAAACCTGAGCTGGGCAATCGAGAACAATGACCGCGATTGGTCGAAAGTGATTTTCACGGATGAAGCGACATTCTGGGCGTGGATTCGGGTGAAGCGTGCCTGGTTATCAAGTAGTACCGATTCCATTTAGCGCACCCTGTGAAAGTGAATGTCTGGGGGT
This sequence comes from Dynastes maya, assembly GCA_029619315.2. Taxonomy (NCBI): domain Eukaryota; kingdom Metazoa; phylum Arthropoda; class Insecta; order Coleoptera; family Scarabaeidae; genus Dynastes; species Dynastes maya. Next base: position 12,119,464 of record JAROYE020000005.1, on the reverse strand, counting down.
GCTGTTCAAAGTCTTTGGGTGCTTGTGGCTCTTCACGCAAAATTTGGATTCAGTCAAAATGCTCAACATTTATAAACGTAGCCTTTTAAAGTCGGCAAAGAAGATGTTTGAACCCGGAGCCGCCTCTGCCGCGTCTGGAAGGAGGAAAATGGCATTGTCACCATGGATTGGCCCTTCCAATCTCCCGACGCAAACCCTATCGAAAACGTGTGGGCCATTATGAAGAGTCAGCTTGCAGGGAAGCGTGTTTATAATTTGGAGCAGCTTTCGAGGGTTATTCGGTAGATTTGGCGTGCTCTTGCCGCAAGTTACGCTACAAATCTCGTAGAAAGTATGCCCCGGAGATGCCAGGCTATTCTCGATGCTAGTGGGGATTTTACTGTTTATTAATCAATTGCGCCATTGCATTTTACTTATATTTTAATGTAAAAAAAGTTGGAATAAATATCTTGATAACTTTTGAAAAAACCTCGCCTCCTTTTTTGTGGAACAGACTGTAAGTGAGGTAGGACATTAATAAAACGTGCAGTAGAATGGCGAAGAATCCTGGAATAAGCGAAGATAATGAATATATTTTGTACACATATTATTGTTGAGTTTTATACACTTTTTTTATTATATGAAGACTAAATGTCAATGTCTCATCTTTTTTAAAATGAAAATCAAAATATAATTCATTTTAGGGACACAATTTGTTAAATGTTTATTATGTATATAAGAATCTTTCAGTATTACTCATTACTGCATTATTGATTTATTGATAGATAAAAGTTTATCTTTAAAAATACAGATTTGAATTCATAGAGGATATTTTAAAAAATCATATACATCACAGATAAGCTTCATATTACTTACACTATCTATTTTTTGCGAAATAAAATTTCCAGGCTTGCATTGTAAAAATTGGATTGCTAATGATACATCATTCTTATATCGTTCCTGCAGTAAAATAAATTATCACCAAATGCTTATATTAAAAAAAAAAAATAACATACATTATCTTCTGTTAATTTCTTTATAGAATAATTAGCTTCAGCTAATTTATGTGACAGAACAGCAACATCTTTAGTTAATGTACCTTTGTCAGTTTCACAAGTATCAACTAATTTAAGTAACTTATCTTCCAAACCCTGGTTTACTCGTTGCACCCTTCTATGCGCTTCATATAATCTAAAATAGCATAATGATGATTTTATAAAAAGAGACTATTTTGAAAATTACCGTCTATATTTATCTTGCCATGTTAGCAATTCCTCACGCAAGGCATTTACTTCCCCATTAGGGTATTTATTAGCTTCATTTAGAAAGTTTGTTTCCATACTGACTATATGATTATCACGTTCAACCAGCTTCTGTTTCAAATTTTCTATTTCTACATGTAAGTGAACATCGTGATCATTAGAAACACATTTTGGACAGTAACAACCACATTCCTGTAACATATGGGGATGTTAGTGTGAAGCAGTATTAGAAATTGTAGTTTACCTTGCATTTGCTGTTGGCCATTTCCTTGTTCTCTAAAGGTGGATGTCATTAATTTTGCACTATTAAATGACGATAGGTTAGTCAAATTTGATCCTTCCGAGTGTTTTGAATAAGATAAAAACAGCAGGAATAAAGAGATAATACAAGGAATGTTAACAATGGTTATGCGATACGATACGTCAGTGGTGAAGATGATACGTGTCCATCAGACGTAGGAATACTATGAACTATGAATTATATTACTTATTGGAACTCGTGTTATTTCCAAACAAAAATAGTTACAATAATGATAACGATAATTATAGCAGAAAATAGAGAGAATTCTAACTCGATAAATACATATAAATATATAATAAATATCTTACAGTTACCATCCTGTTTGTTATAGATGTAAGGTCATAAGTTTCAAATTTCTAACCATTTCTAACTATATAAAGATGGCGCCACGTATTATAGATGCTGGATAGATAAAGGTTGCGATACATTTTCCTTCCATAAATGAATAAGGGATAGCTAAAATATTACAGGGAGCGCCCAGTCGATAACAAATTAGTTTTTCATAGGTTTTCTCGTTAATTAACTTCAAAATTAGATGTTTGGAAACTCATACTGTTCAGAATTCTTTCCTCTAGTGTAAGACCTTAATACCATTAATTAATTATTATTAATGATAGCAAAAATTGCAATAAATATTATAAATAGGGTCTTACACTCGGCGTTGACATGTACTATCACTTGCATAAAAATCTGGGACAAGCATTACCCATTTTAAACATGTCTTTTGTAAACTATGAGAAAATATGTCAAATAGTCTGTCAGTGTCAATGGTAAATGGACAAGTCAGCGTCACAACACTCAAAAAACGTCAAAATGAGCTCCTAAGAGTTGTCCCAGATTTTTATGCAAGTGATAGTACATTACTGTGGCAAAAAATTACAATTAACAATAGACTCGTTTTTGCAAAACCTACGAAAAACTAAATAATTAATTATGACGGCCATATTGAAAATGATTCATAGTTTAGCGAAAAAGTACCTTCAGCAACTGTCTGTAAGATGGTCCAACTTATAAAACTTAATTTACAAATGGATTTACTCAGATAATTCAATAGTAATTGTTATTTATATCGATTTTGCCTTTATGCTATGTTGTATAACTTAATACAGAAATGTGAATTTATAGACAGATGTTTTAATATTCAAGTTAGGTATTTATTAAATTGGACCAAGATTGCCTTGGAAAATTCCCAACGTTTATTAAATCACTTTAAGGATTGCTGTAGCTGTTACTTCATTATAATCATTGTACAACACAGTAAATATGTAATCTGAACAATTATCTTGTTATCTCCAAAAACTAAGAAATAAACGTATAAATATTTTAATACTCTCTATTAACTCTTTATTGACGTAAATATTCATTATAAAAGATGAATTACAAAAATATATATCTATATATAGTAATACGCAAAGGTATTCGTCTACTTTGCGTCTCTGATATCTACATACATAGGTTTAATATCATAAAACGGTTAGTTTATGAATTTATTTTATACACAAAACATCTTCAAACATAAATTATATTCTGCATATGACATACGGTAAGAAATAAATAATATTAAGGTAACAATACTAACAGAAACAGCATTAAATTTGGGCAAGCAAAAGTATTCGTCCCTAACACATTACCCTAGGTACAAGGTACGAAAATAAATTGTATCCTCTTAAAATTAATATTTTGTGACGTAGCCACTGGTTGTAGACGTTTTGTCATAGATTTCAATAGTCTTTCTGTAAACTCCGTGCTATGTTCTGCCATTCTTCAATAAATCGTGTTTTCTTTCTTTTTAGTTGGATACTTCCTAAGACGACGTTTGATTTCTACCCAAAGGTGCTCAATAGGGTATATGTTGGCACATTGAGATGGTGTTTCCAATACATATGGGATAGTACATATGATCCGTTCCATTAATGACCTGAGACGTGTGTTTCGAATCGTTATCTTGTTGGAAGAAAAATTCCCTTTTAATTCCCACATTGCCTTTAGATGTTCTCTTGAAATGTTAATACACTCATCCACTATGTAGTAATTCCTACCTCAGCCGCCGACATACACCCCATATAGCATAATAGATCCTTCGCCATATTTTACAGTTGGTGTAAAATTTTGGAAACGAGTTACGTTTACTGATGACTGTTGCATGGTTGTCTTAACTGGACAGCGACGTGAGTGGAGAAAAATGAAAGAAGAATTTAAAAAAGAAAATCTTACAACAACACATGAACATCACGAATTTATTAACACCTGCAGCAATTTCCACACACTGCTACTATTAAGAATTATGTAACGAATGTGTAGTCTAAAGGTGTTACCCTTGTATTATGCTACATATAATAGCACTTACTATTTGAACAATATGCTCGCATACCATATTTATCTATCGGTTACATGACAACGCGACCAGGGATGTAACTCGCGACGTTTCCGAGGATAGTCGATTTTGCTTTGCTCCTGTCGCGCTACAGCGCATCGTTCCAAAGTAACGATGGAAACGCTTATCGTTTCAGCGACGCTACCGTTCGGCAGGAACGTCGCGAATGTAGACCACTATATTCAGGGGCTCGGTATTTGAGTAACGGTATTTTGGAGCAGTAATTCTAAAGAATAATCAAAAATCGTTGAAAGTGGTGAAATAAAAGGGCATTTACAATTATTAATTCCTGTATTAGCAGCACCTGCTGGGCCAGTCTTGGCAAATATTTTAAATAAAGTTGTTGATGTAATAGATGATAAAATAAAAGATAAGTCATTAACATTAGAAATTCCTGGTCAACCTCCTATTCCTTTAAAGAAAACGTTAACTCAGAAAGATAAAGACACAATAGAAAAATAGAAATAGATTGGAACAAAATTTATTAATTTACATTGATTGGCAAATTTAGAAACATTTAATATTTTAACATTTCTTAATTCTTTTTAAATTGCAAAAGATATGTAATTGTTTTCAGTTAATTAATGCCCCAATGCTCACGTTCTTTTAAAATTTGATTTTTTTTTTAATTATTCAGATATGCGTTTACATAAAGAAATTTACTATATAAATATGTTTGTTTTTGAAAACTAAAATATATTAATAAACCTCTTTACATCTTGTTTATATTTTTCAATCATTAATGTCCGGTTTCTGGAACCTCCTTTTATACAATGGATAACTATCCAACTCGCAACGCTATCCACAGATAAATGTTATAACTAGGGATGGGTCGGTATTTTAGTAAGGGTATTTTGGAGAGGTATTTTCCTGTCGCGACGTGTCGCGCTCCAGAATACCGAAATAACTCGTTACTTTGGAACGATGGGCTGTCGCGCGACACGGGAAGGGTAGTGGTTAGAGATGGGAAATACCGCTCCACTCTTGGAACGTTCCTTTCGCGACCCCAACACATCATTAACATTCATCTCTATTTTTTATCTCTTTTCTAAATTAAAAAAAAAACAAACATTTTTTTGAATGTACCCTTTTTGACTGCTTATGCAACTGGACAACCACTATGTTTATTAGGTTGCATAAGTAATGGCAATAGATCACTACTAAACTTGTATTCGGTAGCTTTCGTGTGTAAACGCCGGGAAACTTTCAAATTCATGATGCGATGAAAGAACTCACAACCCTCCAATATACCGGTTAAGGACATTTTGTTAGCTACAGTTCAGTATGCGGCGTGTATTTGTACGTTTAGGGTGTAGAATGGACGTTGATTTCATTTATGTACTGAATATTTTATTTTGAATTGATCCACAGAAACAAATATGTGATACAATTGAACAATAATTTGTGATTCTATTCATTTCGTAATATTGCTATATGTGCTGGTGATTTTTTAATCGTTTAGAAGATGTGCGCTACGCAAAGAATTGTTTGGATTATTTTAATTGGTATGCCAAATATTTTATTATACTACTCTACATTGTGTTATTTTATCTTCGTGAAATAATGTCGCAAAAATATTGTTCGGAACTACAACATTTTTAATGTACCTGTATAACTGACAAATTAAATATTTACAGCAAGACTTGATTTTCACACTTTTTACGTTTCTTACTTAATTATTGATTAAATAATTCAATAAATTGTTATTTGGTCATATTTCAATACAATAACAACAATACAGTACCGATACAATGAGTTCTTGAACAGCTTTGAGAAAAAAGTGGCTTTTATATATTCAAAATTTATTAAAGTGTATTATTATTAGTATTTTCAGTCAGGTTTGATTGTTCTTCAATTAATGCAAAAGAAATGTTTTCCTATGTAAAAATCAAAACGAATATTTATCCAAACGATATATGTATATCAATATTAAACGATACATAACAAAAAGTCTGATGAGAATTCTCATAATTTTGAAACTAATATGTTAATAACTACTTGAAACTGTGTGTAGCATGACGGAACAAGAACCATTGTGCAGATATTATGTTAGAAGCCAATGACCACGTAAATCAAAATAAACAACTAAAATAAATGTTTATAGCTTACTTTATCGGCGTATTTCTTGTGAAACAAAAAGCAAAATGTTAATTTCTCCATTATGAGTTGTATATTATATTAGTTTAAAGAAGCATGTTATATTAACGGCTTCTTTCTTAATTTCTAAGCTACTCAAATATAGCTTACAGAAGCTTTACTACATACATATATCGAAATTTAAAGTAAAACATTACAAAAAGAAGTTTCAATCAAGTAAATGAAGTGAAATTTATGGTTTTACATTATTCAGCAAAATCGGAAAACATTCTACACACGGGCTTATTAAGCTTTGTAGTAAACATTGTGCATATGCAATCGCCCATAAAAGTATCAACTGAAAAGTTATTATTGAAAAAAGATCATTACAAAACGCATATAGTGAAATACTATACGCAAAAATGTTCCTACACAGTGATATTAAATTAAAATCTATTATCGAAAGGAGAAATCAACGTTTACAGATGCCAACGAATCTGCTGTACACATTGACAACCAAATCTGATTTACTAGTTATATACGTATCTAATAAAGAATATATGTTTCGTAGATACATAGCATAGTAGTTGATACTACACAATGTCCCCACCACAATATTGTTTTCTTTGTTAGATACGCTATTAAATCGGTTTTGGTTGTCAACCTGTATATCTTGGTTTGATTTAGTCAGTGTTATCTACTCGGACTAGATATGATATCTCAAAGGAGAGAACTGATTGTAAAAGAAAGAAAATGATTGTTTGGGGAAGAAAATCGTTGAAAGAATATGGAAATAAATAACATTCACATCAAAATAATATGTATTAAAACGTGTAAAACAAATGAATCATTCACAACTAAGGTTCGAGCGGGCAGACCAGTGAAGCTAATAAAAAAAACGAGAAATTGACAGAATAATTACTAGTTACTACTACTGGCATTATTTAAATTTCGCGGATGATTTAATTTGGTAGTTCCAGCAATAAATGACGCATTCGCCAATTTCCTAACGTAATATAGACGAATATGTCATCTACTGCTGGAAATACTAACTTAAATCATTCGCCAAATTTAAAAAATGCCATATCACAATCACACCCGGTCAGAGATCGCTCACTCCTAGGTGGAATGTTACTAAACATCTTCAGTTTGCAACTTTACATTTTAGATAAACTAATTTCACTTTGGGAGAAGGTCATTCGTACAGATGAAAGCAAACTTAACTTATTTTTATTTAGTCGAGAAAATCTTGACTAACTTTAAATAAAATCAATATGCAGCCCATTGTGCAATATATGATGGAGAATCCGCTAAGCTGTAGGGTGCTACGGGAACGAGTGCATCTAATAATAATAGAAAGAATAATCATCATATTCATATAAGCCTAATTCTTGCGCTATTTTTACTGAGCTAGCCTTCGGATTCATTTTGATTCTTCTTGCTACTTCTCGTGTTTTTTCCTTGGTTTCTTTAGTGTGCCTACACGAAACTTATTTGTTATTGATTCACTTATTTTATACTTTTTAGATATTATCCTGATTGCACAATGTAATTTCTTAGATAATCTTCCAGTTTCTCTTAACGATTTTCTCTCCGATTTCATTACCACTTCTACTTTATTTGATACTTAGTTTTCGTCTGTACTCTGGTTGGGTGTAACACTGCATCCGACCAAAAATATATAATGAATCTGCTAGCATCTACAGACGTCGGTGCTACTTTCAATAACAGAGGTCAATGTGCACGAATACTTACGTATGGAATCTCAAACGAAATTGCGAAATTGAGTAAATTCTTACTCAATTTCGTAATGATAATTTTGGTCATTTCCTTAGATAATAAAATTTTGAAAAAAATATTTTTGCAGGCAACTATATACGAGTGCTCTAAATTATCGGAACACAAATTTCATTGTTATCGATGCTACAATGTAACTTAAGTTAGCAAAGCAGTAGTGTTTTTTTTCTAAATCGATTCTATTAACAAAAAAAAAAAGAATTAGAATCGGAGGATTTTAGTATTGCAACGCTGTACATTTTGTTAAATTTTGAAAGAGAATTTAATTTGAGATAAAAGTTTCGATACAGTATGATTTTAAAATAAAAAGAAATCGTGGATTTTAATATACTCTACAGCTACCCTTTGGTTGTTAAATGATGGTAGGGTTGCTATAACTACTTTAAACAAAAGCAAATACTAAATAATAAAGCCGGGATATTGTTAATACAGTTTTATTTTTTAAAACTATTATCAATTGCAAGGCACTCTTGACTAAAGCAGAAGAAGAAATGATTTCTTTCTGAAAATTTTAACAGATCAAAGATTGACTCGAAAAATTGAAACATCAAAAATCTTAGTAGGTGATTCGAAAATCTGATCCAAATCGAGAGATAGTTAACTAAATAAATTTTATTGATTAAGAAACTACAAAGTGTATTGCAATACCAGAAACTTATTTTCTCTTTTACTAGCTGTATCGATTTCGATTCAAAATCAACATTTTCAGACTAATAGTCATTGAAATGTGTTGAAAGATAAAAAGAAAACATTGTTATCAAAAATGTAAATTTTGTAAACATAAGAAAAACTGAAATTTTTTTATTAAAATTTATTTAGGAAGGAATAAATTTGAATTATTTTATTATATTTAATTATTTAATTGTCTTTAACTATTTAAATATGTAAATAGTCTACAATGTAATAGCTACCTAAAATTACATTATGCAACCCTAGTAGTGTATGTTCTAGAGTGGAAGATCGTTGCTTACAAAAAGAGCATTTATTTAAACCTACCCCTAATAGAAATCGATTTCAAAACATGAGTACACTAACATTGTGTACCTATATCTGAAGCGGTGGTAGGCGATGAGTCAGATGCATAGTTACCAATACTTGGGGTCGGGCCAAGTATATTTAAATCATCTTTGCCAATGTTTTAGTAAGATCTAAAATTCATTTTTAACGCGAATATTATGTATGTACATTTTCAAGTGTTTTGAAACAAATGTAAATACAAATGTATTTAATTATTATTGTTTATATTTACCTATTCATTTGTTGTACCTTTCTAGTATGTGATATATTTTAATTAGTACACTGGAAAATACTATTTTAATTCATTATTAATTTATTTTTGTGCTGCATGATATTCAGATGTTTTTTTTTTTCAAAAAAATCCGTAGGAATATCTTTATGATATAATTGTCTGAGTGACAAGTCAAATTTGATTGAAAAAGGAAATCATGATATGAATTTAATAGAGGGTATAAAGTAGCAGTGGTAGTAATTTTATTTTGCACACCAAAAAAGCCTGAGGCACATCTGCATGAATATTTACAACAGCTTACCTCAACATATTAAGGCTTAAAACATACATATATACAATTGATCCGATGCGGCTCTGTGTGAGGAATACATCATGAAGTTGGAGGAAAAGAAAAGTCCACTTTCTCACAATAACTCAAAATTTAATACGAAAGAGCGACCGGTTTCGGGACTAATGTCACATCAGGCTCGCTGAAAGTATCCAGCAAATATTATGTAGTAGGCTTATATCATTAATAAATAGTAACTTGACAATAAATAATCCATACTAATTAATGTTAACAATTGTAAAAAATGAAGCTTAAGTTAAATTTATAAAAGATTTTTTTCTAATTTTTTAAAAACTAATTATAAAACATATTCCAACACACCGGGTTCATTCCCGATGAAGACAAAGGAACCAAGAAGGATTCCGTACAAAATACCAAAATAAAGGTTCTAGACAACTATTCTTTTTAGGGATAGTAAATGTATAAATCTTTCTTGATTTTTTTCGCATGCTGAGAATGTAATAGAAGCAATTGTACTTACAGTTAAAAGTAGTAGTAAGGAAATTATCAAATTAATAAATAAAAATAAAAACTACACATTCTATATATCAACAATTGTTGGACTACTTGTGTGGTGGGTAATTAGAGTAAATGAAATTTTTAAAAAACTTGTAAATTGGGACGTACACAACATATTCAAAACGGTCAAAGTGATAATAAAATGATAACAAAGAAACTATAGGCAGTGTTTTTATCTTACTCCATCTACTTGTGATGTGAATAACAATTAATATACATACATATGTACTTTCAAAAACCTTTTAAAGGAATATTGCTATTATAGTGTCTCTGAATTCCTTGTCTAATATACCTGTGATTATTGGACACCAATTTTTCATGGGTTTGTTTATTTATTGTAAATACGTGTGTATTTTATTTTATTTGATTTCATGATATTTGTAAATTGTTTGACTAAGCCTATATCCTATTGGATCAATTGGCAAATAAAATTATTATTATTATTATTAAAGTACATGCAGAGAAATGGTTTCTTGCTTGAAGAAAATAGATTTTCTTGCAAATATCAATCTCTATTCAAGAAAATATTCTTAATAATGATAGTAAAGGTATGGGGTAGTATGGCAAACAACACTTAAAGCTTTGTTCCAACACCCTCAGAAAAACCGTAAATTTATCGTCCGGTACCTGCGCAACATGCTAACTGTGGCTGTTTTTTGTATTGCGCATGTACTGGACGGTAAATTTACTGTTTTGGAACAAGCCTTAAGTATCAGCACACTCCGCACCACACAAATTATTAATTAATTCGGAACAGCCGTTTCGACGACTCTTGGGTGCTCATTATCAACCGGATTACCGAATGATGGTGCGGAGTGTGCTATCTAATGTTGTTTGCCAAAATATTTTTATTTCAAGACTAAATATTTTCTTAGAGTTAGAAAATCAAAAAAAAATCCAAGACAGAAAAACGTTTCTTCCAAGTAAATTAGTTTAGTAATTTAGTAAGTTAAGAAAATATTCATACTAGATAGGAATGAAAAAATTGTCCAGGTCTCACAAAGTTCTATTGAGAAATTAGGTGACCGGTTTCGTGTTTAAAAAACACATCATCAGGCAACTTCAAGGATAACTAAAAGAAAAATTACCATAATGGAAAGAAAAACCTAAATGTTACAGTATAATTAAATTATTTCTTTAATAATGTAATTAAATAGGGATTATGTTTAATAATCCGGCATCGGTATTCCGGTTTCTGTGGCTATTATCTAGGACGGCATGACTATATCTCTTGAAAGTAGGTGGCACCGGGAAATATTTTAGTGCTGTTTTTGAAGATTAGTGGCATAAACTGGGAGATGAACAACAATGTGGACAGGAGCAAAAAGCGTTAGTGCTTTCCTCTTCTCAGATTGTTTTTGCTGAGAGTGATTCCATCAATACCATGAGCTATTTATATTAGCATTATCTTGGTTATTATTTCTAGGCAGCTTTTTCATGTGTACTTCTACATTGAATTCACTTTTGTTTGAACATTGTTCTGTAGATAACCTCTACCTTAACCTTTTTAAAATCACAAGCAATGAGAATAATTTACTGCATTATGTACGGATATGTCGTACCGTTTTAAACAAGTGCAATTTATAATATGGATATACATAATATGTATTTCGAGAATTCTAAGTAAATAAATGCTTTATTTTAAGAAAATGAAACTATTGATTTATGAATAATACCTAAACGCTTTTTTGAATTAAGAAAACTATTTACTATCCTTGAGAAAGTATTGTTTTGTGTTATAAGGGCTATTTACTTATACTAAGAATCGTTTTTTTCAAATTTTCCGCAAGATTTTCTTCAATCAAGTTAACAAATCCCTTAAACAAAGAAATACAATTATTTCATTACAAATATATTCTTCTCTTAAGCAGAAAAAGATACGCTAAGAAAATATTTCTTTTGAGTTAAAACAGTTGTTATTGTATTGTAGATAATTGAAATGGTAATTGCCTCGAATTGAGGCCGACAGTGTTGGTACAAGTAAACGTATCTCTGCGTGTATGAAGCGTGTTGCGAAAAGATAAAATGATAAGGATATGCAAGTAACAGAGGAATGAGAATGAACATAATCAGAGTTACTAATCAAAGTATTTATTCATTGAGTAGTAATATGTTGATTACAGTCGTAACTTAATTGTATTCGTTCTAAAGTTTTCTGGGAGATTATTATATAACTTAATACCAAGAATACAGTTGTACAGAAATATTTGCTATCGATATGGGTGTCGGGATACACTTGAGTAGATGTATCAGACGCAGATCGATGAAAATGTTCTCTGATAGCCAAGCTGTACCGCGAGTTCTCGAGGGAAGAAAGACTTCCTCCATACTCGATATTAATGAGGCGGCCGATGCCTTTGCCAAGAAGAGAGCTGAGTACACTTCGCTGTATCCAGAACCTCTAGCTAGCATAACTTTTAAGACTGCCAAAGTGCATGTTACCCTTTGGGCCGAACAAGAAGTAATCGAACCTGGGGTAACTCCACGGGTCTATCTCATGCGAGGGCATTTATGTTGCCCAGGAAGTTGATAGAACTTGGCAGAAAGCCTGTCAGGGCTCTAATCACATTCCTTAGTAGCCATGCGCGATTAAGGAAATTCCTACACAGAATGGGGCTCGTTCAAGAGAAGGATTGTCGTCTGTGCTTGCAACAGGAGGAAACAATTGTGCACATTTTCTGCCACTATCTTACCGCCTGTAAAATCATATTTTCTCTGTTTGACGGGGCTTTTGTAACACATGAGAGTCTGAGAAAAACTTCGCTGAGTGAACTTGAAGAATTCGCCAGAAGCATAGGTCTACTCTAGAATTCCATTGCCGACCCACAATAAACTTTGCCGATCGATGCAGATGGAGGCACTAAGCCATCCACCCGGCTGTATTGTATTGTATTTGTATCAAGAATATTTACGCAATCTGCGCGTAATCTCAACGAATATTTCCTTGTCTTTCAACGAGAGGTATCATTTTAAATCAATAGAGAAACGCAATATTTTTGTAAAAAGTGGTATATTTTTAATAATAATCCAAAGTACAAACTCTGAAGTTAGTAATGGAATACAATATCTGCCAAATGTCCGTCTCGGCTCTGCCTACAAACGGTCATTTCTTTTGATGAAATTTTTCATCACGTTTTCGCATAATAGCGGCTGTATTTTGCCAATAGCAGCTCTAATATTGTCTTTGAGTGCGTGAATCGTTGCTGGAGCATTCGTGTAGGCTTTATCTTTAATGTACCCAAAGAAAAAATTCTAGTGGTGTTAAATCGCACGATCTCGGCGGCCAATTGAGGTCTCCATTTCGAGAAATCACACGTCCGGGAAATCTTTTATGCAATAGAGCCATTGTTTCACAAGCTGTGTGGCAGGTGGCGCCGTCCTGCTGGAAATAAACGTCTCCACATCCATAGCATCAATTTCTGGTCAAGAAAAAGTCAGTCAACATCGTTCGGTAACGCAATCCATTCACTGTACCGGTCAAACCAGCAGCATTTTCGAAAAAGTATGGCCCGATTACACCGCCAGCCCAAAAACCGCACTAAACTGCCACTCGTTGTGGTTGAAGAGGTTGTTCGACTATTTTTCTTGGGTTTTCGAAGTCCCAGGGGCGACAGTTTTGCTTGTTTATCTACTCAGACAGATGAAAATGAGCCTCATCACACAGAATAATTTTGTAAATCATGATCTTGTTCATGCATTCCCACTACCCAATCAGTAAAAGTACGACGTTGTACGTGATGTGCTGGCTTCAATTCTTGTGTCAAGTGCAACTTATACGCATGTAGTCCAAGATCTTTATGCAGAATGCGGTGCAAACTGGCTTGTGATATTCCCAATTCCTGTGATCGTGTCGAAATGGACAAACCTCGGTTTTCAGCTACACTCTCAGCTACAACGGCGTTATTTTCAGCTGACCTGGCCGGACGAGCACGAGTTGGAGTCTTCACATCACTAACTTGTCCAAGACGTTCGAATTTATTGATTAAATTCATTATATAATTGTCTGAGTGACAAGTCAAATTTGATTGAAAAAGGAAATCATGATATGAATTTAATAGAGGGTATAAAGTAGCAGTGGTAGTAATTTTATTTTGCACACCAAAAAAGCCTGAGGCACATCTGCATGAATATTTACAACAGCTTACCTCAACATATTAAGGCTTAAAACATACATATATACAATTGATCCGATGCGGCTCTGTGTGAGGAATACATCATGAAGTTGGAGGAAAAGAAAAGTCCACTTTCTCACAATAACTCAAAATTTAATAAGAAAGAGCGACCGGTTTCGGGACTAATGTCACATCAGGCTCGCTGAAAGTATCCAGCAAATATTATGTAGTAGGCTTATATCATTAATAAATAGTAACTTGACAATAAATAATCCATACTAATTAATGTTAACAATTGTAAAAAATGAAGCTTAAGTTAAATTTATAAAAGATTTTTTTCTAATTTTTTAAAAACTAATTATAAAACATATTCCAACACACCGGGTTCATTCCCGATGAAGACAAGAAAACCAAGAAGGATTCCGTGCAAAATACCAAAATAAAGGTGCCAAACAATTATTCTTTTTAGGGATAGTAAATGTATAAATCCTTCTTGATTTTTTTCGCATGCTGAGAACGTAATAGAAATAATTGTACTTACAGTTAAAAGTAGTAGTAAGGAAATTGCCAAATTAATAAATAAAAATAAAAATTACACATTCTATATATCAACAATTGTTGGACTACTTGTGGTGGGTAATTAGAGTAAATGAAATTTTTAAAAAACTTGTAAATTGGGACGTACACAAAGTGATAATAAAATGATAACAAAGAAACTATAGGCGATGTTTTTATTTTACGTCAACTACCTGTGATTTGAATAACAATTAGTATACATATATACTTTCAAAAACCTTTTAAAGGAACATTGCTATTATAGTGTCTCTGAATTCCTTGTCTAATACATATACCTGTGATTGCTGGACACCAATTTTTCATGGGTTTGTTTATTTATTGTAAATGCATGTGTATTTTATTTTATTTTATTTCATGTTATTTGTAAATTGTTTGACGAAGCCTATATCCTATTGAATCAATTGGCAAATAAAATTATTATTATTATTATTATTATTATTATTATTAAAGTACATGCAGAGAAATGGTTTCTTGCTTGAAGAAAATAGATTTTCTTGCAAATATCAGTCTCTATTCAAGAAGATATTCTTAATAATGATAGTAAAGGCTATGGGGTAGTATGGCAAACAACACTAAAGCTTTGTTCCAACACCCTCAGAAAACCGTAAATTTATCGTCCGGTACCTGCGCAACATGCTAACTGTGGCTGTTTTTTTGTATTGCGCATGTACTGGACGGTAAATTTACTGTTTTGGAACAAGCCTTAAGTATCAGCACACTCCGCACCACACAAATTATTAATTAATTCGGAACAGCCGTTTCGAGGACTCTTGGGTGCTCATTATCAACCGGATTACCGAATGATGGTGCGGAGTGTGCTATCTAATGTTGTTTGCCAAAATATTTTTATTTCAAGACTAAATATTTTCTTAGAGTTAGAAAATCAAAAAAAAATCCAAGACAGAAAAACGTTTCTTCCAAGTAAATTAGTTTAGTAATTTAGTAAGTTAAGAAAATATTCATACTAGATAGGAATGAAAAAATTGTCCAGGTCTCACAAAGTTCTATTGAGAAATTAGGTGACCGGTTTCGTGTTTAAAAAACACATCATCAGGCAACTTCAAGGATAACTAAAAGAAAAATTACCATAATGGAAAGAAAAACCTAAATGTTACAGTATAATTAAATTATTTCTTTAATAATGTAATTAAATAGGGATTATGTTTAATAATCCGGCATCGGTATTCCGGTTTCTGTGGCTATTATCTAGGACGGCATGACTATATCTCTTGAAAGTAGGTGGCACCGGGAAATATTTTAGTGCTGTTTTTGAAGATTAGTGGCATAAACTGGGAGATGAACAACAATGTGGACAGGAGCAAAAAGCGTTAGTGCTTTCCTCTTCTCAGATTGTTTTTGCTGAGAGTGATTCCATCAATACCATGAGCTATTTATATTAGCATTATCTTGGTTATTATTTCTAGGCAGCTTTTTCATGTGTACTTCTACATTGAATTCACTTTTGTTTGAACATTGTTCTGTAGATAACCTCTACCTTAACCTTTTTAAAATCACAAGCAATGAGTATAATTTACTGCATTATGTACGGATATGTCGTACCGTTTTAAACAAGTGCAATTTATAATATGGATATACATAATATGTATTTCGAGAATTCTAAGTAAATAAATGCTTTATTTAAGAAAATGAAACTATTGATTTATGAATAATACCTAAACGCTTTTTTGAATTAAGAAAACTATTTACTATCCTTGAGAAAGTATTGTTTTGTGTTATAAGGGCTATTTACTTATACTAAGAATCGTTTTCTTCAAATTTTCCGCAAGATTTTCTTGAATCAAGTTAACAAATCCCTTAAACAAAGAAAAACAATTATTTCATTACAAATATATTCTTCTCTTAAGCAGAAAAAGAAACGCTAAGAAAATATTTCTTTTGAGTTAAAACAGTTGTTATTGTATTGTAGATAATTGAAATGGTAATTGTCTTGAATTGAGGCCGACAGTGTTGGTACAAGTAAACGTATCTATGCGTGTATGGAGCGTGTTGCGAAAAGATAAAATGATAAGGATATGCAAGTAACAGAGGAATGAGAATGAACATAATCAGAGTTACTAATCAAAGTATTTATTCATTGAGTAGTAATATGTTGATTACAGTCGTAACTTAATTGTATTCGTTCTAAAGTTTTCTGGGAGATTATTATATAACTTAATACCAAGAATACAGTTGTACAGAAATATTTGCTATCGATATGAGTGTCGGGATACACTTGAGTAGATGTGTCAGACGCAGATCGATGAAAATGTTCTCTGATAGCCAAGCTGTACCGCGAGTTCTCGAGGGAAGAAAGACTTCCTCCATACTCGATATTAATGAGGCGGCCGATGCCTTTGCCAAGAAGAGAGCTGAGTACACTTCGCTGTATCCAGAACCTCTAGCTAGCATAACTTTTAAGACTGCCAAAGTGCATGTTACCCTTTGGGCCGAACAAGAAGTAATCGAACCTGGGTAACTCCACGGGTCTATCTCATGCGAGGGCATTTATGTTGCCCAGGAAGTTGATAGAACTTGGCAGAAAGCCTGTCAGGGCTCTAATCACATTCCTTAGTAGCCATGCGCGATTAAGGAAATTCCTACACAGAATGGGGCTCGTTCAAGAGAAGGGATTGTCGTCTGTGCTTGCAACAGGAGAAACAATTGTGCACATTTTCTGCCACTATCTTACCGCCTGTAAAATCATATTTTCTCTGTTTGACGGGGCTTTTGTAACACATGAGAGTCTGAGAAAAACTTCGCTGAGTGAACTTGAAGAATTCGCCAGAAGCATAGGTCTACTCTAGAATTCCATTGCCGACCCACAATAAACTTTGCCGATCGATGCAGATGGAGGCACTAAGCCATCCACCCGGCTGTATTGTATTGTATTTGTATCAAGAATATTTACGCAATCTGCGCGTAATCTCAACGAATATTTCCTTGTCTTTCAACGAGAGGTATCATTTTAAATCAATAGAGAAACGCAATATTTTTGTAAAAGTGGTATATTTTTAATAATAATCCAAAGTACAAACTCTGAAGTTAGTAATGGAATACAATATCTGCCAAATGTCCGTCTCGGCTCTGCCTACAAACGGTCATTTCTTTTGATGAAATTTTTCATCACGTTTTCGCATAATAGCGGCTGTATTTTGCCAATAGCAGCTCTAATATTGTCTTTGAGTGCGTGAATCGTTGCTGGAGCATTCGTGTAGGCTTTATCTTTAATGTACCAAAGAAAAAATTCTAGTGGTGTTAAATCGCACGATCTCGGCGGCCAATTGAGGTCTCCATTTCGAGAAATCACACGTCCGGGAAATCTTTTATGCAATAGAGCCATTGTTTCACAAGCTGTGTGGCAGGTGGCGCCGTCCTGCTGGAATAAAACGTCTCCACATCCATAGCATCAATTTCTGGTCAAGAAAAAGTCAGTCAACATCGTTCGGTAACGCAATCCATTCACTGTACCGGTCAAACCAGCAGCATTTTCGAAAAAGTATGGCCCGATTACACCGCCAGCCCAAAAACCGCACTAAACTGCCACTCGTTGTGGTTGAAGAGGTTGTTCGACTATTTTTCTTGGGTTTTCGAAGTCCCAGGGGCGACAGTTTTGCTTGTTTATCTACTCAGACAGATGAAAATGAGCCTCATCACACAGAATAATTTTGTAAATCATGATCTTGTTCATGCATTCCCACTACCCAATCAGTAAAAGTACGACGTTGTACGTGATGTGCTGGCTTCAATTCTTGTGTCAAGTGCAACTTATACGCATGTAGTCCAAGATCTTTATGCAGAATGCGGTGCAAACTGGCTTGTGATATTCCCAATTCCTGTGATCGTGTCGAAATGGACAAACCTCGGTTTTCAGCTACACTCTCAGCTACAACGGCGTTATTTTCAGCTGACCTGGCCGGACGAGCACGAGTTGGAGTCTTCACATCACTAACTTGTCCAAGACGTTCGAATTTATTGATTAAATTCATTATAGCTGTGTGAGAAGGCGCTTGATAATCACCAAAAGCAATACGAACTTTACGAACCGTTTCCACGATATTTTCCATTTTTGTAGTGAATTTTTACTATTTCAATGCGTTGTGCAAGTTTGTATTGATCCATATCTGAAAATCTCCTAGTTTTTACTTATCAAATATCATCGCAATTACAGTTATATAACAGTTCAAAAATGACGCGAAATTTAAAATGACACCTCTTGTTGAAAGACCCGTTATAATTGTGTTCCCTACATTGTGTATTGTTTTGTAAGATAAATTTGCTTTTGTTCTTGTTGGTGATTGCAAGTATATTCTACACGAAATCAGTTGGTTAACGTGAGCTAGACGTCTAAATACAGTTTTTTGCTTTAGCAAGACCTTTTTAGTTGAAGGATTGGATCTTCAGATCATATGATATTATTGACTGAAACTCTGTATACAGCCTTCAGGATGTTTCGGCTTACTTAATGTTTTAATGGTCTAAGCTTCAAAATATTGGTATTATTAATCGACACTACATCAACGTAGACGAAAGCATAGCTCCTAAGAGTTTTGTACCATTACAGTAATGTCAATGTTCATGACAGGATTAGGGAGCAAATTAATTCATATTTGTAGGATAGAAAAAAGAATACCTTCACTCTTATCTAGGTTTAAAGCTAAGCCAGTAGCACAGCACCAAGTATATATTTTATCCAGCAATACATTAGTAAGCCCTTCGATATCCGTGTCATTGCTAGAACGAAGCGCTTAAAATGTCAATACTATAATCCATAAATAAGGATTTTTATAGATCGACTATGTAGAACGCAAGAAAAGATTTAAAAAATTCTTTAAATTTGTCTAAAAATTTGCCTAACATAGAAATATTATTGCCCGAAATACACCCATCTGCTAATTAGTCGCTAATTAAATGACTTGAACTACTACAAGTACGTTTTCTTGCAGTTACGGTTGCCAAAGCTCAAGAGGAAATATATTTCACGAAGAATCCACGAGACGTTGATGTCGTATCTGGAAAATCCGTAACTCTACCTTGTGAAGTGACACCTAACGAGGGCATAACATACTACTGGGAATTGAACGGTAAGAGCTCATTTTTAAACTAAGGGTATGAATAAATCCATCATGCGTTTAGAAATGGGTGATGACAAGGATGGATATACCCAGTATTGGAATGGAACTTTTATTTTTATCATGTTCCATACATTAGTCGTCTTTTGATTAAACGCAAACGAATTTTGACATAAATATTATTTTTGTGATGCTGATATGACTGCATTACAAGGAGTGTTAAGCTGTATTCACACTTCGCGAAGAATTTGCCTGGCCTTTGTGGGAGAAATAACGCCAGACAAGGTATGCCAGTTTATTACGAGGTAACGTGGTCCAAACTACGCGAGGTAAACACTCCGAGATACCCTTGATGCGCGACCAAAAATCGACTGGCGTTGGTTCGCTTGAGGTAGCCCCGCTAGCGAGGCAGAAACCGTCGCGAGACAAGCCCACATTTTGCGAGGCACGCTTCGCGCAGTGTAAACTCGGCTTTACATTTAAATAATACATTCAAAATTAGTTATCAGAAAAAGGGTCAACTTATAATAGGTACTGCCACCGTTGACCCTTTTAAGGAGAAATTCGTATATTGCAGTAGTTTATTTTTATGCGGTAACTATACGATTAATGTAAAACTTTCGACACGTTCGTCACGTTTTCAATATTATTTAATTCACAGGATAACATTTCCCATTTCATAATTTTATTTCTGCTATTTAGAATGTAGAATAAGAAGGCGTCTTGTTAGAATTTGAAATTTTGAGTACCTAATCTTGCTTTGTTTCCTTAATAACTTTTGGGCATTTAATGTGTCGTTGATCACAAAGGTATGGTATACGACCGGCATTACAAAACGTTTTCCAAATCATTACTCTATTGCTACTTTATAAGCAATGACTAATATAATTATTTATTTTTGCAATTGTGATAGTTACGGTTCGGTGGCCCAGTGGTAAGAGGGCCTGCGGCAGAGTTAAGCGCTGTGCATTCAGGTCCGACCAGAGTCAAGTGGCAGATTTTTTTTGTGGGTCCGGTGCAATCACAGGTCACCATTCGCATGTTGAGGAATAATTAAGTGCACTTAACTCTTTACGCTTACATCATCCAAACGAAAACACTTATCATTAAAGACTATTCTTTTCTATGTGATTGCCCTATCTTTTGCAAATTCCAATTTAAGGTTGCCAGGAAAGGCTTCATTAAGGTAGTCTCGAATAATGTTTGCAAAATGGGGAGGTGCGCCATTCTCTTGAAAGATAACAGGCCCAAAATTCCATCATTCAATAATTGCGGCTCCAGGAACTGTAGCAACATATTGAGAAAAATGGGCCATACGCACTTGTCTGCTTAAAATCCAACCAAACCTTTACTTTTGGTGTATCTCATTGTCATTCAGATGTTGCCCATATCCGGCAAATGTTTGCTAACGCGATCATAGGTATGAAATGTCAAAGAAATAGATAAAACCTAAATAATAAAAGTGAGTTAATAATTTCTATCACTATGTTGATAAGCTTTATTGCAATTATGTTATCTTTTCATAGCTGGTAGGTGCTTTTTGATAGATATTGTTATAACTCTTATTTAAAAATTGGGCCGTCCCTAGATAATGAAAGGTATAGTAAATTATATTAAAAGGAATTGTATTTCTCATACCTGGTATTATCTATTTTTTTGAAGAGCATCATAACACAAGCTTTGTCGTACTGAATGATTCTCTTCTTCAAATTCATGTACCGTCAACCCGAGGTGAAGTCAATGGGCTGGCTGAAGCCGATCAAACTGAGTTTTATAAAACAATTAGCTGCTTTCTGTTTACCACAGTATCGCTGATTGTTGAACAACCGTAATCCCGGAGGTGTAAGTTAAATATGAACAGTAAGTTTTTCATAAATTATTAAAAATTAAAAAGCAAAATTTTTTAGTTTGTACAATATGTGAAATCAAAAATTTGCACAGTTGAATCTGTGGAAACTAGGCTGGTTCTAGCCACTCTAGTTGATAAGAAATATATTCAATTAAGGCTTTCTACAAAAAAAAATTGAAATTTACTTTTTGTGTGGTTTCAATTGCAATTTTCGTAAAAAAAAATCAAACAACGGGATGAAGTCGATCACATGGTTTTTGCTGAATTTTGTTCGGTCTTGTTAAGTTTAGAGCTATTGATTTTATATGATTTTCTTAAGCGAATTATGTTTGCTATGGTATGAGTAGCGCTCGTATTTTTCCACACAATGCCTTAGGTAGACGCCAAAAAAAATGCCTTAAGATCTTACAATAAATTTTTTTGTGTTTAAAAGTAGCAAATGTCGTACCCGTTCTAAACGATTATAATTTTTTTATAGATGCTACGAATATATGTAAAGAAATTGGTAATCCATCATGTTAAATAGTTGACTGTCAGGAAAGTTTGACATGATGCAGCCCAAGGGAATCTCCGTGCGAAACGCCGGTATATTGACGCACACTTGACGTGGTTTCAATCTAGAAACCTTTCTGAAAAGAAAAAATCAATGACTGTTTAAAACGTCCTTAAAGAATAAATGTTTGTTTTTTGTTAATATGCACTTTATTGCAAAATTTTGCCGCAAATGTTGCTATAATTTTTGAATATACCTATAAATACTATTTCTGATTATTGACTTCACCCTAAATGGTCCTAAAGAGAGAATTATATATTTTAATATGGGTGATCGATTTCACCCAGAGCTCGGAGTGAAGTCGATCGCCTTTTAACCAAAAATCTTTAAAAAATGCTCACCTTACGGCCCTGATCCAATGACCAACCGACAGCTTAAACATTAACGAAGTTATATTTTTAATTGCATTGAAATATAATATTTTGTTTCTCAGTAATCTGAAAAAATCGTCATTTTTGATCGACTTCACCATAGTTGGTGATATATACAGGGTTATTACAAAAGTATTATCGGGTTTTAAAAATATATATTTTAGAAAGTATTACAGATACAATACCAAGTGAGATGTCGCTAGAAAGGGAAAATGTTCAAATTTAAAACGAGCGCCTGCGAACGTCGCTTTACACGTCCAGGTAGCGCCACGACCTCAGTATGCAAAATGATCTGTTGCAGTTGTGGTTATTTCCGCAACTGACACAAGATTCTAATAACTTTGTATTCCAACAAGATGGAGCTCCACCTCACTGGCATCATGAGGTGCGTCGGTATCTAAACGAGGAACTCCCTTACCGTTGGATTGGCCGATGTGCTGGACAAGATTTGGCGTTGTTCACGTGGCCTCCCAGGTCTCTCGATCTTACACCATGCTATTTTTTTCTTTGGGGGTGCATTAAAGATAGGGTTTACGTACCACCACTGTCAACAACACTGGATGAACTCCGAGCACGCATTACTACTGCTGTAAACAGTATCGATCGAGACACATTGCAGCGTGTATGGACTGAACTGGACTATCGTTTGGACGTATGTCGTGTGACGCGAGGAGCCCACATCGAACATTTGTAATGATATGCTCACAAACTTGAATATTATCCCTTTCTATTGACATGTCATTTACTATTATATCTGTCATACTTTCTGAAATATATATTTTTAAAACCCGATGATTCTTTTGTAATAACCCTGTATTATTCAACTAGTTGACGATGCCTGAACAGAAAACGACAAGACTTTATGGACGTCCTGTACTGTGTATCAAAGTAACCTTCAATCCTTACTGTTTGTTATTATTTCAGGTATATGGATGATTGTCTGCTCACAAATATCTAAACGTGCATAAATGTTTTTGTAACAAGGTCCTGCAGGCTATTGACACTAGCCTTAGGTGTTTTTCTCTAATAATATTTGAACAACCTTTATATACCTACATACATTTACAATAAGTTCATTGCTTTTGGTCATTATCCGTGTATTATTAACGAAAACGTGTATAAAGATATCAAAAATCATTAATTTCTCTTAAAATACAAAGAAGAAACGCCGCTGGTAGAGGAATTACATTTACATTTTAATAAAGTAACGCAAATCATAAACAAGGAGCCTTTCCGTAAAGCGCGCTTTACGCAAGCTGCTCTGATGTTACCGTCAGTATGGAAGACATCAAAGCTACACAACATCGTGTGACGAATAAAGTAAATTAATGAGGTACGACGGTAGAATATTATTCTACATACGTGGGAAATACTATTACGAATTCAATTTGTCTACAACATGTGGAAATGTTTTTTTTACAACAAAAGCTATCGACTAACAAAATATAAGACTAGAAGTTATTTTTATGTACCTCAATAATATTACAAAAGCTTGTTAATGTGCGTGAATGCGAACTGCACGGAGAAAAATGTGTTGTAAAATTTGTGTTGTTAAGAAAATATCTTTACTCTGACAAGAGTATTTTGTACAAATAACTAGAGCAACGCAACTGCGCTGAAAGCCAGTGGCGGACGCATAAAAGTTTACACAAAATAAATTAAATGCGATACGTGCTCAAACACTTACCGTTTTAAGAGTCCTCCGTTAAATCACAAAGTGGATAATGTCTATTTAATATTTGTAACATTAGATATGTTTCCAACGTTGTTTCGGCAAAGTGAGTGCGGCGTGAAGAAAAAGTGTTTTGTATGCCGAAAACGAACGTTCTACATCTAGTGACGTTATATTTGCGTAAGTAAAATAATCTTTCAAATAACTTAACGGTTCTGTTGACGCACCTTCACAAATTTGTCTTAATGTGCCAAAATCAGAGTCTTTATCTAAAACACTTTCAAACCTTTCTAAAACACAAACATTTCTTGCGTCTTCTATCGCGCATAGCTGTGCGTGAACATGTTGCACTATTTGCAAAATGTATTTTGTAGTTTTTCTATCGCATCCGCTAGTCCCACGTAATTGTTCTGAATAATTTCCAAATCTGTTTTAACTTGTCTATCCTGAAATTTCAAGCGGCTTACCTTGACAGCCGCAGCTTCCTTTGGGTCGAATTCTAAAATAACGTTCTTTATATTCTCAAAATATTTAAGAAAATAAAATGCAGCCTCTAACCATGTTCCCCAACGAGTAAGAATAGGTTGTGGTGTTTCAGGAATACCAGGAATTTTACATGTAATATGGAACAATGTTTTTTAAGAGATCGACCTACAGCAAGCATGTTTGCGGGACCATTACTCATAAACATCAACAGTTGATTTGTTGAACGTTCAAACATTTCCAATGTATTTAACACCAACATTGAAATTACTTCGGCAGTGCATTGTTGTATTCGTCTGGAAGCTAGTAAAATTGAGGGTGACGGTCGATGTGGTTCCATTGTGCGTACCATTACATTAACCACAGAATGTTTTTTACGATCTGTTGTTTCGTCCACACATAACCACAGTTTTTTATCTTGCAACTCCGATTTAATTCTTTTCTCGACATGCTCACGAGCAGACGGCACAACTCTCTGTAATGTTCTCTCACTTGGTAACTTAAAGTCCGAATATTCATTCCAAAACGAGACGTATGCTTTCTTCCTTAGTAAATGAAATGGTAAATTACATGCAATAAACACATAAATTAAATTTAAATTTGTCATAATCTCGTGTGGATTTTTTTTTTGAAACATGCCCTGCATTATTTACGTGCCGTAGACAATCACTTTTCGATCAACACATTAAATCTATTTTACACACTACATATTGAATATTAGCGCCATCACACTTTAAATCAGGCATTTCTGCAATAAATTCTCTTATTGTGTCCAACTTTGGTCGTTTTCGCGACGTAGGAAGCATTTTCAAAACAAACGTAGAACTACGATATAGTATAGGACAGCGTAGATGCATACACAACAGATCGGATTTCGAGTCGCAGTTATACTGACGCTTATATCGAATTGTCCCGGCCGTGTTTATTTTGTGTAAACTTTTATGCGTCAGCCGCTGGCTTTCAGCGCAGTGTGCGTTGCTCTACAAATAATACATTGATTTACTAATCATAAAAACATTTTTATTGCAAAATATGTTATAACACATCCACTTAAAATAACAAAAATATTTCTTTATTTAAAACATAAGTAGGTATAACCTGAATCTTAATTTTTACAAAATATTTTTAATCTGTGATGACGTAGGTTTGCGTTACAACCAATCATAATGTAGCGTTACCCTATGCTAGTTCCCGGCAATTTTGCCATTTGTCTCGCGTGGTTTTTGGGGTTATCTAGTGTGGACAATTAATTCAATTTTCTTTAATAATTTATTTAAAATGGAAGATTTGTTAGTGAAAGTTAAGTTCCCGGAGTTATTTGCGTTTTGTTGGTTATGTTGAATACTAGCGAATACATGATAGATCTATACGTAACTTAATGGAATAATATTATATTATTCAATGGGTGGGTCTTGATGGCCATTATTCACGAGAGTGAAGTTAAGAAATATAGCTATTTGTTTTCCCATGTTGCTCAATTTATTAATGCCGATCTTCTGAACTGTACACTTTCCATTTTGATAATTGAGAAAAAATGAACTGCCACACTTAGGATTACCAGATGGACGAAGGACATATTTTTTTATTATTTGATAAAAATGGCCGGTAATCGTAAATTTTCTGACGACTTTGGTTTTTGTGTTGGGGATAGTAACCAATACAGTTGAATCAAGATCTTGAACATCTTCTATATTCATTGCATGCAATTCCCCAGCACGGCAGGCACCCATTATGCCCATAATTAAAGCAACCTTTAAAAAATAATAATGAATTTATTATACGAATAATTTTTGAAATTGTGAATTGTTTACTATAGTTGAAAGGTAAATTTCATCGGGGGCCTTAGTAATAAATTGATTTATTTCATCCGCAGAAAAGGTTTTAGATTTCTTTGCATGGTAGCCATCACTTTTTCGTTTGATAAGGGCTCGAAGCTTCGAATAGGTTTCTATGTTGAGACTGTGATTAACGCTTAATATGCTTCTCAACATTGAATACCGTGGCCACAAGGAGGACGACTTGTATTTATTGGCCAACTCTCCAAAATATGCCAGTAAAACGTTTTCCGAAAAAGACGACATTACGGACTTTTCGCCAATCCATAAATTCCTTGTACACAAATTCGTATTTTAATTTAGACTTCTGTGGCAATAAATTCTTTGTAGAGGCTTCTACCGCTTCCAGCAGCTCTGGCGGTGTCAAAACTTCCACCGTTTCATCTTCGCTATTCATTTGTCGATAAATTAAATGAAAATTTTTTTGAAATGATCACAACACAATTCGATTTTACTGCCATAAACAATTTGTGCTTTGTTTATGTCATGTTATTTGAGATGGTACTACGATTTAAATGAGAAAGGCTTGTGAATAATTTGTGGAATAATGAAAATGCTCTCATACTATTGGCTGCATTCCTGTCGAATAATGAAGATACACTATTGTGATTGGTTGCAGGCTGTTGAATAATGAATAAAAAGACATTGTGTGAATAATGAATATTATTACTTAGAGGAAAGTGTGTCGAAAATTAGCCTATTATTTAATAGTCGTAGAAAAAAATTGTTTATCGATAATTGATTAAAAATTAAGTGACAAGTTAAATGTATACGATATCATTTACTGGAAGCAAAAGAATCAATCTAGGATTTGACGAACATCTTATTGCTAATGCTTTTATAATGAAAAAGCATAGTCATGGAAGAAATGGGTTAATTTTATATTGTATTAATCAAGGTATAAAAGCTTTTGTTTTATATTTGTACACATACAGCTGTGGACCAAATTACGGAAGTAATCTAATCCACATGTTCTTGAATAGATATAAACACTGTACAGTTCTTGTCCATAATATTAGGTCCACTATTAAGGTTAAGACAATCTATTAATTTGACTATCTTTCTCAAGTACTGCCGGTGAAAGAGGAAGCAAGATTTGCGCTTGTCTCACAGACAAAGAACTACATGGTTTAATTTCATGCGAGAGACAGACAAAGATTGTCATATATACTACTGTACTGTTCAAGTAGTGCTCTGTTTACCTTGCAGTGTCTGTTGTCAGTTGTTAAATGTAGGTTAGCATCGGTTTTGTGTACTTGTTTTATTATTAAGTATTTCTCGCCCGTTTTTTTACTTTATTTCTGTATTTAGCAAGAAAACGATGTTCTTTTTAGAATACAGAGAGTACAAATGCAAAGTCTCTGGTAAGTTATTTTGAATGAAGGCAATGCATCAAACAGGTTAATGTTTTTACTATTATTACAGGTAATACCGGGAAAGTGGTTGAATTTCAAAGCACAGGAGCTTGTGTTTAATGCTCTGGCATATTTTAAGAGAGAAAAAGAAAACGGGGGCCCTTTGTTACCTTTGGGTGCTGTTTACGAGGTAGATATTCTACACTCATAATTAGAGTAACCTAAACTTGCGGACTCGCATAGGCGTCGGTATTACGGGTTAATATAAGAATACGAAAAATTCATAAATAAACTAAACCGGTAGAGAAGCAGGCATGTAGTGTCGACCTTGAATACAAATCATGTTAAACCGCGCTGAGAGAGATTTCGTTTTAGTACCGGTTGAGCTGTTGCAGAGATTAGTCGAACGGTCAAGGTTATGTACTTACGTGTCGCTTTTGAAAATATAGCTGGTGTTTTTTGTATGTTGTAGTATTATACCAAGTACATAATTAGAGTATCGTTTCATATAGAACTAATATTTACATACCTAAGAAAACAATGCCTCGTAATAGATTTGCTACCAATGTACATAAGTATGTGTCACTTTTTTCCCATTTAAGATATGACGGTAGTGCAGTTTTTTACTTAATATGCAATGTTCGTTTGGCTGCATTGGACAGAACTGATTGCCAGAGGCATGTCAATGGTATTAAGCATATGAGAAATGCAAGAACTGAAATACCTTACACACTATTCCTCATACATTTATTAATTATGTTTACCTCCTGTAATCTTCCGTTGTCGTTGGTGAGAAAAGCAGCTTTTAAAACGTTTTGGCGACGTTCCAAAGTACCCATTACCCTTACAAACACAATTACAGAATCATTTGCCGCGAATGAAAGAGATGCTAGAAAATGTATGATTTGTGTTCCAAAAAAATATGGATTACCGTGGATGAGACGACCGATATAAAGAAAAACAGTATTGTGAATGTAATAGCTCGCGTTTTATCTAGCGAGAACACAGCATCTCGATATTTGTTAGCTTGCAAACGTGTTCAACAATGTACCGCGGAAAATATTCAAAAAGTGATAATGAACGCTTTGAAAAAATTTAAAATTGCCCAAGATCAAGTTGTGATGATTGTGACAGATAGTGCAGCAACGATGTTAAGTGTTGGGCGATCCTTAAAACATATATTTCCTAACTTAATACATATAACCTGCGTGCTGCATGCTTTGCATTTAGTTGGTGAAGTTGTTCGACAACATTACGGAAACGTTGATCGGATGATTGGAAGTACTAAAGCAGTGTTTCCCAAATCTCCTAAACGTTTAAAAGAATTTCGTAAATTTTGTCCAGGTATTCCAGAACCTCCTGAACCAATTTTAACGCGATGGGGTACTTGGCTAGCAGCAGCTTCTTACTATTTGATCCATTTTCAACAAATTCAATTAGTTATAATGCGATTTAATCGGAATGAATCCAATGCAATTAGAGAAAGTCAAAGAGAATTTCAAATTCCTCAACTTTTAGAAGATTTAACAACAACATGTACCAATTATACAGTATTACTAGATGTCATCAGAAAACTACAATGTACTGAATTGTCATTGCAGGAATCATTAGACATAGTGGAGAGTGTAAAAAATAAATTACCCACATTAAATGATACGCCAGGATTATGCGCTAGTCAAAAGTTGGCAGATGTTTTAAGGAAAAATCCCGATTTTAATACTTTAGAGGCCGTTTATAATAAGTGTAAGAATAGTGAACTTTTAAGTGATTTTGAAAAACAGTTTCTACATGCAAATCTTCCTTAGATGTGGAGAGATCGTTTTCTATGTATAAGAATATTTTTTCTTGTCGACGCACAAGGTTTAAAGAAGTAACTGTGGAAACATATGCAATGATGCAAGTTTACAGTAGTTCACATCCTGATGCCTCTAATTTGTTGAATAATTAGCAAGTAAGTTTATTTATGAATTTTTCGTATTCTTGTATTAACCCGTAATACCGACGCCTATGCGAGTCCGCAAGTTTTGGTTACTCTACTTATAATGATATTTATAAAGTGTGTATTGTTGCAAAGAGTAAGTAAAACACTTGGTACGATTCGACAGACTACTTGGACTAACAGAAAAATTGCAAAATCCTGTCTTCCATCTCCTGACAAAAAGACCTCGTACTAAGCTGAAAACAAAGTATCTGCGAGAGATATCAAAAATGAAAATGCGAAATGCTATTTGTAACATGTATCAGCAAAGTAATAACAGTTATATAATTGGTTTATGATTTTGTTGAATTGTGCAACCAATCCTTGAGTACTTTGTTGAACGAAATTGGTTTTAAATATCGAAAAAAAGACAACAGACGAGCAATCGAAAAACCTTGACCATGCATTGTTGCGGAGAGTTTTTCTTAAAAAATATATGGCTAACCCCATGCCGAGTGCTGCAACATCAACCAATAATAATTATGGGGATAAATCCCAATGAATCCTCAAGTTCCAAAAAAGAAACAGACGGTTGATCACCTTTTATATTTGAGATTCATAAGTACATGTTTATTTAATGTTTACTTCTTTGTTGTCAACATTATCTACAATTTGTTCTATTTACACCTTAAAATATTATTATATAATGAAGATGATGTGTGTTGTTTTATTAATAAAAATAGTTGTTTTTGTACATGCAGTATACGATGAATATCCATATTATATGCATATTATTAGATAACTTATTAATTTGAATATGAACATACACACTAATTTCATTTATTAAAAATAGAAGTTCTACCAAAATTTGCTTTAACATCACTTCACACATTTGTCATTTAAAATTCTTAACCTACTTCATATATGTTACGATATTCCAGTAAATATATATTTATTAAATAGATGCTGTCAGGTATTAACAAATTAAAACAAAAATTATTACCACAAATAAAAGCAAAAACAATTTGTGTTACAATACATTTATTTTCAAGTTAACTGTTTATACGGTTTTCAATTTGACTCAGATGTACCGATTTGTTTCATACTGACAAAAGTTCATTTACGATTATACAGATTTTGCAGTACAATAGACATTCAGATAAGAAACCTAGTTTTGTGAAGGCAATTCAATTATGTAATTTTGTGTTAATGTACCATAGATAAATAATTCTTCGAGTTTAATTTCAACACTAACCGCATTAGATGGAAAGACTGCTTTAATCGAACTAGATGGCAGTCTTATGCCAACACCACTACCCGTTGTTCACTGTACAAATACAGGTTCATCAAGTAAACTAGGTAAGAAGAACTTAATACTGTTATTGCTAAAATTGCATATATTTCTTTTAGTTTTGTGAACTACACAGGAACTTGCAGTTTTTTTCCATGTATGTTGTATTTGTTATTAAATATCGCACAATTAACAGACTTTCATTTGCAGAAAAAACGAGTGTGGAAGGTAAATCATTATTGGACAGAATTGTCTGAGAAGACAAGAAGCAAATTAACGAAAATAGTAACCGAAAATTTTATATTTTTACTTATATAGTTTGTATTTATAAATTTTATAACACATGATATCCACGCCTATTATGAACACTTTCTTAATTAAAACATACATCTTTGATTATTTTCTTTTTAATTTGTTTCTGCTGGTTGTATCATCCCCATTTAGTGCTGAACTTAGAAGTAGTAGTAAGTGTTTTACTGCTCGGTAAATAGCTTATGGTTATAGGTATTTATTCTGATGTAACTGCAAAGCGTGAATACTAGCGACTGGAAAGCTATACCGTGGATCACTATAATCAGTTGCGGATGGTGGTGACGTAAATGGGAGGTCAAGAACAAGACTTTGATTCCCTCGTGCATTTCCGTTGCATATCGTGTACATCGAACTTGACAAAGAATATATGAGAAAACCGAAGCGTTGTTCTTGATATCCCATTTATGTCGCCACCAGAGAGTACTACTTCATTCAACTTACAATCAACTACGGTTGTGACTATAAGATTTGCATAGGAATAAAACACATCAAGGAAGTGGTCTCTTAAAGTTACGTTACAATAAAACAATTTCATCGCCATAGAGGTTATGCATACGTTGTGGCCGTTTTTTGACGTTTTTTTGCAACAAAGTTCTAATAAAGAACATGGCCAATATGGAGTTATTAGCAGTGCAATCTTTTATTATTTAAATCATTTTGTTTGTAAGCACAATGCATAAAGTCTTGAGCTGTTTTGTTTGCAAAACGGTTTTGCTATTGATTTGTGCCATTAAATTAGAATCCTGTTGTGCACAATGGGTTTTCATGGTTGGCGCCCTATCATTCCACATGAGCTCTGGATTTGTTTTCTTTTAATACTCTTTACAACTAAACCTATTTCTTGATTAATTCAGTGGGAATTGTTCTAATATATATGGGGGGAAATATTTCATTTTGGTGACTTCGTATATTAAGTAAGGTTGCAAAATGCCCATGAAAATGTTTTGACATTTTTAGTGCTAATTTACTAATATTCGTTTATGTTTTACAGGGTCAAAAATTGCAAACACGACGCGTCGTTATCAAGAAGGTTCAAATTTGCACATAACCAGAGCGGATAGAGAAAGAGACTCAGGACAATTCAGATGCATAGCGCAGGACTCAACGGGATTATCAATTACGAGTTCGCTCGCCTCCGTGAACATACAATGTGAGTGATTTCATTCTGTTTGTTTCCGTTTTGGTAAACTGATTTTTTCGAATTTCGAATTGAGTATAATGACGTTTTCTTGTTTTATGCACTCTCTAAATTAACAAAAAATAAGCGTCGCAATTACAGGCGGTGCCGGACTATTTTAGAGGAAAAAAAAATACAAACAATGGATCAATTACGTCCAGCCATTTCAATTAAATCCATTAAAAAAAGCTGATAGATTTGCTTTTTTCAATGTCGAATTGATAATTGATTTTTTTTACAAATATGGGGGCATTTAAAAAAGAAACTTTTTAACAGATCTTTTGTGATTTTTTTTTCAATTATTTTCACCAAAATGACACGGGCAATATTTTTTTTATTTAATTTCAAATGTGGCTGCAATAAATTTTAGCCCTAATGTCAAAGCAAAAAAGATTGATGCCGAAAATCTCACAATACACTATCGTGAGCGCAAAGTAAGGAACATCGATGCTGGAGCTTTTATTATTAGTTTTACGAGAAAAAGTTCTGATCAAAAGTTGAAGAGCTAATTATTTAGGTATTTTTTTTTTCATCAACTCAGTCTATGACGTCATTGTTAATTTTTTGAAATAGCAACCCATACGTTTTGTGTCAAAATTGAATAGTATTCTTAATTTTCTTTGTAACAGTTGTAATAAAGTTATTTTAAATCTATTTGCAAAAGCATGGCATGTTTAACTCAAAGGGAACGTATTGAAATTTTGATGATGATTGAGTTCTGTGACATGAGAAGATCCTATGACGAGGTATGTACTTTATTTAACGTACATCCAAATCGTGAATCCATTACGCGATCCACTGCCACGAAAATTCATTTAAAGCTAAAGAAAACCCTTGGTCATGCTAGAGATTTAGATAAAAGTGGCCGCCCAAAGCTAGCAAATGAAGATAAGGCATTGGATGTTGTTTTATCAGTTATCGAAAATACTCACGTGTCGAGCTTTGGATAATAATGTTAGTCAGAGGACCGTAGTAAAAATGTTAACATAAAGAAATGTTTCAAGGAAAGGAAGCAAACTTTCCCTGCATGATGCTGTAAATTGATATAGCTGTCATTATTGGGCCCAGCAGCATTCTCATTGGATGGAAGACTTACACACGCAGTACCTACAGAAGATCAATGTTTTGGTGGGGATTTTAAGGAACAGAATTCTGGTCCCTTCCTTCTTGAAGCTACGCTAAATGCAGAAATACATTTAGATTTTCTACAATTTGAACTCATTACTGCATTTGCGGTGATGTTTCCAAGTGCAGCAAATCCAGATATTCCCAACGACACCATCTGACTTCAGCGAGATGGAACCCTACCTTATTACGGCATTCGAGTACGACAGTATTTAGATAGAGTTTTCCAAAGTAGGTGATTTTCCAAAGAGGTATCATTGAATGGCTAGCCTGATCTCATGATTTCAACTCACTTGATTTCTTCTTGTGGAGTCAGAATGGTTCAGAATGCAGTGTAGTGTTTCTATCATCGGTTTGCGCATTACCAGATAGTTAAAGGGGCACAATTTGAAAATTTATTGTGCTATTGTATTATTTCATATTGTAATTTTGATTAATAAAACAAATTGTTTAATTTTTATTGACAGGAATTCAAGTATTTGGGAAGTTACCACTTACGATTGAGGTGTTCTTTATTTGATTCTTTTTATCCAATCCTAAGAATTTTTTACACTGTCACAAAGAGAAATACTATTCAATATTGACTGTTTCAAAAAAATGAAAATTATGATGTTATAGACTGAGTTGATGACATCAAGAAAGTACTTACTTTTATGGTTGTTTGCTAATGATATTGAATTTAGCAAATATTTACAGATGAAACGCCAATCATACAATTACATCAATAATCAAATTTCTTTTTAAATATACAGTACCGTGCAAAAAGATATCACAATTTAGTTTTTTGACCGTAACTTCCCTCAAACCCAACGGATCTGGGTGAAATTTTTACCACATATACAATTCGAATGTGTCATATATTGGCACGAACAAAGACAGTGTTACATTATTATTTGTATTTTTTTGGTTTTTGCTGTTATTGTGCTGTTTGTCTATATTGACCTGCAATTGATAAATATGCTGTTTTTTTCAAACAAATTCAAGAAAGCTTCCAGACCATGGGGCGATCACGTGGATCATGTTCGCTGACCATAACGACTATGCAGCAATTCCAAGTTAGTGTTTCTACCGTAACCAAGCTAATTGCTCGAACCAAACCTCATGGAGGCATAATAAAGCGAAAATTTCTCGAGAGACCAAAAAAAAAACGGATACATTGATTGATGGGAATATCTCACGGGCGTCCCGGACGAATTCTCGCTTCACTGCCCGTCAAACTTGTAAGGAAATTATTGGTCCTGGGATGCCAAATCTTTCTGTGGGTACGGTAAAGCGTCGTCTGAGGGAAGGAGGACTAAAGAGCCGTCGTCCTGTAAAAAGGCCTCTAACTTCTACCAAGAACAAGAAGGCCAGAGTGCGATAGGCTAAGGAACACCTCAACTGAACCCGCACTCAATGGGAATCTATTATATGGAGCGATGAAAGCAAATATCTTTTGTTTGAAACGGACGGTGTAACTTGGACACAACACCCCATAAACACTAGATATGAGCCTAAGTATCAACTACTGACTGTGAAGTACGGCGGAGGGTCCTGTATGGTCTGGGGATGTTTTAGCGCGCTTTCCATTGGACCTCTTCATTGGATCCAGGGCAATATGGATATATTCGTGTACAAGGACATTCTTGAGAACCAAATGCTTCCATTTGCACGAAGAACTCACGGACATGGCTTCATCTACCAGGACGATAATGTTCCAAAACATCAATCAAGGCTAGTTTGCGACTGGTTCGCTCAGAAAGGAGCTCAGCGGATGGAGTGGCCCAGTCAATCCCCTGATCTAAATATTATTGAACACGTCTGCAATGAACTGGAGAGAAGGCTTATCGGTAAAAAAGCCACAAATGTAGCTGAAAAATTTGCTCAATTAGAGGAAGAATTGAAGAAAATCGACCCTGTTTTCATTGCCAAACTAATAGACAGTCTACCCCGCAGATGTCAAGCTGTTATTGACGCAAATGGTGCTGCCACCAAATATAAGGTCTATTGTGTAATATTGATTCGTATTTAGTGTGTCTCAATCGTCTTTTCCATTTATATGAGTAGTTAGATTTATTCGTCAGATTTTCTGATTTGAGAAAATTCAAAAATGTTGCTATTTTATTAAAGAAAAATAAGTTTTTATCCAATAAATGATATTAAAAAGAAGTATATTCTTGTCCCGTATACATGGTAAAAATTTCACCGAGATTCGTTGGGTTTGATGGAAGTTACGGTCATAAAAACAAATTGTGATATCTTTTTGCACGGTACTGTAGTTGAGATAAATATAACATTAAGTATTAATATTTTATATTTAAAAATGTCAAATCCAGGTTGGCGAGAATATATTCATATGAACCGATTAACTGAACGAAATTAAACTCGTGGTTTGAGGGACGAGGAGATAACTAAAACTGATCACAAAAAAAAATCATATGAACAACCTTGAATGGAACTTCAACGAATCCTGTTCAACACTACACTCACTAAAAATTCAGTTACTAGTTCAGGGTACTAGTTAGTTTAATGTTGGAAAAATTGAGCCTAAAATAAAACAGAAATCGAAACATCAAAGAAAAGCTTCTGTTATGAAGCAAGTTGGAGTGCTAATAAATTTCATAAGGGAGAGCTCATTTGAGCAGTAGAAGAAATTAACATTCCTGGAAGTATTTGAACTGCATAAGAAGAGTTAAGGACAAGTGAACTAAAAAATTCATTAAGATGTAGCGTTTTAGAATAAAATTTCATTCCAAAGTTTTACAGAACCAGAGTAAGGTTAGGATTAGTAATATTAACACTTTAAGGCAGCCTTCCAAGAGTCCAAATCGTAACCCTATATGGAAGATATATAAGGCTTAAGAAAAAGAGTAGTGTAAATTTTTATCTTGGAAATTATGAAGAACTGTGTGATGGTATTTTAAATCATTGAGAAAATTTAGATCAGAATGCTGTATCTACTTTTATAAACTCTATGCCATGTTGATTGGAGGCAGTATTTGCTAATATTGGTGTGATAACGAAGTACTAATATTTTTGTTGTGTATGTTTACATGTTGCTATACTGCTTGAAATATTCCGTCTTTATGTATATGTATTTGAAACTTTATTGCAAAGGTTGCAGAAACTGTTATTAACAATTTTTTGAAAAATTAATAATAAAAAGTTTCTCTGAGTTGTGATTACTATTGGTATATCTAAACGATATACTCAGCCACAATGTAGTGATATTTTAAAATAATGCTATAATTACTTGTAGCACAAAATACAACCCAACCTTATGTTTCGATTCCTGCGGCGCCGACGGTACAAAATATTTTTTGATTACAAAGTTCCTCTTGAGATTCTACAAACATTTTATTTTGCACACTCCTGAAAGCACCAATTAACCTTATTTCGTGTATTTCTCTTGCAACTAAACGTCGTTTTAGAGAATTTGCAATAACTAGTAATAAAGTATTTTTCATCTCTATGTTAGTCATATTTACTTTGTTTTATTTATTTTTTTTACCCGAATCGATGCTCGAGTATAAACTTGTTTATTCAAGACTAGGAATTAGTTGGGGAGACTAGTGCTCTAAACTTCGTTCATTCTAATTAGTCGAATTCCAACGAAGAATAAACTAAGTAGCACGTTTTGCTCTTATTGGGTTTTCTGAAGGGATAACTTCTTCCGTT
The DNA here is from genome assembly GCA_029619315.2 of Dynastes maya. Lineage (NCBI taxonomy): Eukaryota > Metazoa > Arthropoda > Insecta > Coleoptera > Scarabaeidae > Dynastes > Dynastes maya. The sequence continues at coordinate 12,082,224 of JAROYE020000005.1, read as the reverse complement.
ACGATCCACCACTGATGAGAGCCAATTAAATTAAGTCAACAGCAGTGGGAAGGATCTTTAGAAGAAACTCGCAAGTCTCGCAATGCGTTTATTTTTGCAGCGCAATAGTGTTAGATACCACAATAGGAAAATTAATTTGCCTTTTTGTTCTTTAAATTCTTAAGCGGTCCTTAAACTATTAATATTATTGTGGAATAATTCGTATTGCGCGAGAATATTGACCGGCTCTTATACTTACTACTTATGGAATTTCAGCTTAACTGGTAGTAATTAAAAACAAAGGATCATCGTGTATTGGCGTTTCGATTGCTATAACAACAAAATTTGGGGAAGTAAGTTAAAAATCAACAGAATCTTTTTCTTTATCGCAAACGTTAAACTCGAAAAATACATTCCTTGTTTAATAATTTGAACTACGGGAGGAACTGTTGTCATTGAGGAAAAGGAGATAAAATAACACTGCGCTCGAATTGGAGACTTTTTTTTGCAACAAGCTGGGCACCCGGGAAGCGAACCTAATTTTAGTGTGCTGAATCCGATGATGCTAACCGTTTTTAAAAGCTATCTCGCGTTTTACAGCAATTTCAATTTAAAAATTTTAGACCTAAAGACCCCAAAAAAACGTAATTTTTATTATTATTCAATTTAAATCGATGGAAATCGATCGAATAGACATCGTATCAACGAATACACATCGAATAGAAACTATTTGACAAAAAATTGAATCGATTCAGTCGATTTTTAATTTTTTTTTGCAAAAAAAAACATTTTTCTTGATTTTTTCATTTTTTATTCTCTGATTGCCCTGATTCTTCTGTATCACCATTTTCTTGTAAATTCCAACAAATGTCACCCCTTTTTGCCGCTGTACCAATGTTCGAGCCTCGCCGTCACATGATCAAAACGCTCGCCATGTTCATCGGATTCGTTTGGTGATTGTTCGGCGAATTTTTTTACATGGGAATGCAAAAAATGAATTTTTAATGACATTCGAACATTTAAAGGGTGAAAAGCGGTGAGTATATCTACAATTTGTATGCGCCAATTTTCGGATCGATGAATTCCGAGAACATTGTCAATAACCGCTTTCACACAATCCCATGCCACAAGCTCCATGTCAATGAGAGCATTTTCAAAGCGTTTGTCCCTCGTCAAACGACGAATGTCCTATCCATTAAATATTCCTGTAAAATAAATATAATACAAAATGAAATTTCAATAGATCAACATTCAGATTCAGACATGTACTTTCTTTTATTTTCATCCCACATAACCGTGAAAAAATACGACGCAATTCGTTGAATGCATTCCTAGTTTGAGGTGGAGCGGTGATAATAAAGCCTTTTCGATCGGCACAAGTGGAATCTCAACAATGTTGTTTTGTCGCAATCTTAATTCCTCACGTAAATGCCAGTTCCGTTCGTTATATTGGTTGCCGGTAAAACGGGTATTCCACAAGCACATGCAGCACATATTTTTGGTATAACCCATTTGCATACCTCTTAAAAGAGCCACCATTTTTAAGTCTGCACAAATTTTCCACTTTTGGTCATTATATTGCACTAAATCAATGTTTTTTTAGCGATGCATATGTCTCTTATGTATTGCTGCTCAGTGCAATTGAAATGGAATTTTTTGAATTGTTGTCGTGTAGTAAAACCGCCTTCAAACTGCTTTTTGACGAGTCGATAAACAATCGCCAATGCTCGGGATTATATTCATTTTGCATCGTTAAAATCAAACCACGGATATCAGTGCAATAAGTGAGTTTCTCAATGGATTTGAAAAAATTCGTAAAACGATGATGACGATTGATTGCTCCGTTTATCCGAACATCTGCTGCCAAAATATTCCTTTGTTTCAAGTCCTTTGTCAAAATAATGGATTGTCGCTGTGATAGTTTCAGGGTTCTTATCATATTATTCAAACGAGATTGCATGATTTGATGGTTTATACATTGATACGCTTGCTTCTTCGGTTTTCATGGTTTCTAATGCTGATGGCTCAGATTGTTCTGTTGAAATTGGTCTTGTTGGAACAGGAATTGCATTTGAATGCGGTAGCGGCAATTGAGTATGTGTTGTTGGAATGTATTTCAAAGAACCACTTTTTCTTCTGTTCATACCGTCAGTATAATTCACGCACGCATAACATTCAGCTGGATCATGTTTTCTTGGATCTGTGCAAATCATTGGGACACCAAATGGCATAGCGGCTCCGGTTTTTGTCCATTTATTCAAATTCAAAACGCATGTTGTACAAACAGTAGACGGCGTCCAATACACATCAGTAAAAACATTTGGTGAAAAATATTTTTGATACAAATCAGCGGTTTCAGCACTTATTTTACGCCGAGTAGTCTTAATTGCAAATTTTCCACACACGTAACAGAAGGTATTCAATTTAGAACATTTATCCATTTTTCATATTTCAAATTAATTGATTTTACAAGCCAATACAATGAACAATCTCGAACTTTTCACTATTCACTTCGGTTTAGGTTATTTGCTTTAATATTTATATGTTAACACTTTGACTTCTGTAAACAGACTGAGCTCTCAGCGGTTAACAGCGCCGCTTAGATACCCATTTGGCCAATTGGCAGTAGCGGGGATGGAAGTTTTTAGAAGGTCCACGAATGGTCCATGAACGGCCCATGGAAGGTTCTCGAAGGTTCCAGAAAGCTCTTCGGCCATTGATCAGATTTTCCATAAATTTCCAGAATGTTCCAGAAGGCTCTTTGGGCCTAAAATCTTTAAATTGAAATTGCTCGAAAACACGAGCTAACTTTTAAAAACGGCTGGCATCATTGGATTCAGCGTACTCGTATTAGGTTTACCCCCGAGATGCCCAGCTTGTTGCATTTTGCAACTAGCACAGTGTAATCATCATTTTTCTGGTTTGGCATCCATGCACATAGTTACAATAGTTATGGTAAAGCAAACAACTAATTACAAGTCAATTTAACCAGTTAGTTAAAGTAGTCATCTTTGCTTAGCAACAATGTTTGTACTGAATTGTGAAATTTATAAATAAGGATTTATTTGCTTGTATTGTCTATCAAAATTTATCAATCCTTTTATGTTTTCTTTTATTTATTACTTCAGCAAACCTTGCGAATATTTCATTTTTACAAATTTTCGTCACAATAATTTAAAAAATACAGGATGCTTTACATTTAGATCCAGACCAAATCTAATTGCAAATAGTTATACCGATATACAGAGTAAGTCAATTTCACGGGCTCGGAAGATCGTGTCTTTGTGAATGGAGATTTTTCAAAACGGTTATTTTCTTGTTATGAGGTCTGATTGTGGGCATGGTTTAAAATTATATTGAAATACACAGGATGTCTCGTAAGTTCGTAGCTACCCAAAGTTGTAACTTTTTAAATGGATCATGCTATATATTATTGCATTTTTGGAATCCTCGTTACATGCTGAGGCAAAATGTAAGTACTATTGTCCTAAAACTAAGAGTTTCAGAGATGTTAGGTTTTTTTCTTTTTAATCAACATTTAGAGAAATCTTTATTTCTACGCATTAGGCAGATGTGATTTTTGGTACCTAGATTAAGCATAAGCGGACCTAATACACACATGTTTATTTATTTATTTAATTATTCATTTAATTACATCCAATTTTCCTTCACATTCTCAATCTTACAATCTAAGAAATATAAAATTAAATTGAACATAATAATATAGAATTAATATAAAAATTAAGTGATAGATGGAATTCAGTGTCCTAGTGAAACTAAGACTTACTGCTCTTCCATTCCATCTACAAACCATATCGTATGCGTAATACGTACGTAGCACGTATGTAAAAAGACAATTGTGACGAAATTAGAAGCACACCATTCATTACAACTAACGATGCTGCAAAAACATAAGTAACACATTACAAAGTACATGAGAAGGACGAAGGCGACTCATCCCTCGTTTTGACAAACAATTTGAAATAATTTAGATTTAACTACATTGAAACTGAAACCAGCCAGCCTGTATCCATATTTATTGTAGTAGCTAGCAATGTTGTATGAAAAGGGCGTTAATAAGCCCCTAAACCGGAGATTCAAATTATGGACATCTGTTCTATATGTAATTTTGTCGTGCAAATAACTAGGAGTTTTTGCGATTACAATTTCATGATAAAGAAAATATTCATGTATTTCTCTCCTTTTATTCATTTTAATCCAGTTCAGTCATATTATCATACTTTCGAATACCCCAAATGAAGCGAATACAGCAATTTTGAAGCCTCTGAATTCTATTCTTATTGTATGAAGTTAGATTAGGACCATACAATAATTAACCCTACTCAAAACAAATGTGCCACAAAGAAACTTTTTTGTTTGTTGATCGAACAAATGTCAATTTTGATATAATATTTTCAATTTAGAAAAGGAAAAATTGATTGATTTTGTTATATGTTCTTCAAACTGCAAGCCTTGATCAATTTGTACACCCAAAAGCTTAATTGAAGTGGTTGATTTTAAAGTAGATCCTTTAATATGTATTACAAGATTGTTTTCCAATTTTTCTGCCACTCTTTCTACCAAACGTGATCATAGCACACTTGGACGGGTTTAATATTAATCCACGATCAGAACACGAACTAATGAATCGTTCAATATCTTGATTTATGTGGTTCCGAATTGCTAATGTAATGCGCGTAATTTTGTTTTAAGTTGGTATGACATATTTTCGTTAAAAACCCTTCTTTTAAATGGAATTCTGAATTGTCGGCAAAATTTTAGTCAAGAAATTAGTATGTTGCTAATCTAAAATCAACCGTTTTCTCGTTATAGCGATTTTCGTAACTGAACCACTATAAATATTTATTTTATCAGTGCGCCATGATAGAAACAAGTAAGTCATTGGAACAATTATTGAATGCGATGACATTTAATGATGTAAAATTATTGTATGATAATACAATTAATTTATCTTGATTTATCTATTGGAAGTTCCTTATAGCATGACTAATTATTTTATTATTGGCTTAATTATTTAATTAAAGATTAATTAAATTCCCTAGGGCAAGCAATATGCGTAGTATCTATCTTTCCTTTTTATAGCTAGCATAACTGAAACTGAAAATATACATAATTTTGATTTACAAATACTTTCCCCAACAGAAACTTGATTCATACAACAAAACCAACAGAACTTTGTAAATATGTTCGTAAATACTAATAAATTGTAGGTATAAACACATGTCCACTATCAGACCCCATAACAAGAAAAAAAAGTTTTGAAAAGTCAATTCACAAAGCCTCAATATTCCGAGCCCGCGGAGATATATTCATTTACATTTTTTTATTAAAGACGTATCTAAATTTGAAATTATAATATAGGTTCATATTTCGTGTTATTCATGTATACAACGTCTAATTTTGTAAATTCCGAAGAGCATTGCAACTCCATCGTTAAATGATTAAGAAGAAAAAGCAGACGACATTGGGGTCAAAGACCTCATGCAAGTCCGCAGTAAAACTTTATATAGGTACGGCGTATTTCTAAAGATTTCAATAAAAACAAAATTATGACCGTGTAGTTAATTAGTTTCAGTGATCTTTTTATATGGTGATTAAAAAAATACGTTAAGATCGAATTTATAACGTAAAAATCGTCTGAGTTTGCCTCCTTGCCTTCTTCTTGCATCGTAAAGAAAACAGGTTATCAAAGATATTTAATTAGACAATCACTTTTGGTTTGAGGTAATAACTTGTGTATGTAGTTTGATTATAAGTGGCGCGTTTTTGTTTGAAATAAATAACTACAATTGAAACTGGTTTCATTTATATAAATGTTATTTTAATTTTCTTGTTTATATTCATGCATATACATCTAGTAGCTTGGTAAATAAGAATATGTATAAGAGCATATTTACTGGATCAAAATCCACAAGTTAAGCAGTTACCAAGCCAACGAACCATACCGTTTATTTTTTCTGTTTTTTTTTTTTTTCATTATAAGCTGCTTTTTTAATGATCACGATCGTTGATCTGCTATACCGAAAGAACATCCAAACCTGATATAAATAACTAAGTACCTATCAGCTGACATAAATAACCTATTTTTCTATTAAACAACGTCTATTAAACAGCCGATGCCGCCAAACAGTTAGTTTTTAGCGAAAAACTTATCAAACGAAAATTATTCAGGGATAAGTTCTGTACAACAAAGACTGTACATGATACAAATTTGTTTTTTATAATATTATAATTAAGATAATTTGAGACTTTTGCAAAATGCCAAGATTTCTTTAACGCTGGATATTTCAAATATCTTACAAGTTAGAATGTTGATTTAATTTTTTTTCGAGTATTTCTTACAATTTTCAGCAGTACACCGAGATCGTTACCAAGTCTGATTAGAATTATTAGAAATTTTGTCAATGGAACGCCCTGTATATTTTTTCAGAATCTGATAGAAAAACTTTTCTAGTAATTTATTATTAACGTTTCCATATACTTAAGATTCGTCCTTCTTTAGTAAATTAAATAGGACTCTATCTAGAGAAGTTTTTGTTTTAAATATACAGAGTGCTGTGACAAAATTCTATAAACTTTTCGCCTTTCTATCCGATGACGTTTACGTTATATAAATTTAAGTATTCAGTTCAAAATTGAAGTTTTAACAATCACAAACAAGTACGAAGCGTACATTTAAATAATATTGTCGCCTTTTAAAAAAGAAAGCTAAAAATATTTATTGAAACGTCAATTTCTCTTCTTTTTGTTAAACCAAAGAATAAATCCATTAGCATCAGGAAATTACAAAATTTGGGAAATTTCTAGAAGTCCCCTATCAGATTTTGGCAAATATGTAGATGTCCCATTAAAAAAGCTGAAACTGTAACAATTAAACATGGCGGATTTTGATGGCCATTACTAAGCATTGCTGAAAACTGCAAGAAATACTCAATTAAATGAAATTCGAATTATCAGTCTAAATTATCTTAAAAACTAAGCTAGATAGGTATAGGAAATGTTTAAGAAAGTTGACATGATTTGAAAAGGGACATCAAAAACAAACCTATATCGTGCGGAGCGGGAACTGAACACTCTGTATGCTTTTATCTCGCCCAGGATTTATCTACAAAACATTTTTATTTGAAAACTTTCTTTTCTCAACTGCCCAGGAAAGAATTATCTTCCACCCATGCTGGACATGCTGTATACGAAAGTAAAGCCATAAAATGTGGATTTAAAGCCAACCAAAGGAACCAACGATAACAATGGTATGCACTGTTCTAGATGTGATACAGGTTTTGTTGTTACATGAGCCTTACTATTTAAACTTAGCGTTTAAAATCAATTTGATGCAATTGTAAATGGTTTTCTAAAAATGCTGTCAAATTATTTAATTACAGCGACATCCTTACATATTTTTAATAAACAAACCTCATGTCTGAATAAATAGAGCTAAAATCAAAGAGCAAAAATCGTTTAAAGACAGAGAACAATTAGCTCGTATCCACAATTATTATCATTCATAATTTCTACGGGTAGGGAAGTCTTCCTGATTGTATACTGTTCTCTCACAAGATCTACTTCAGAGATAATTCAACGAATTAGCATAATAGGATATTATAGATGCTTTAGATTTTCTCAAACACTATTCATTCTTTGCCACAATTGTATTAGCAATTAGGTACAAACAATATGTTCTTTTAATAAGTAAAGTTGGCACTTTCGGGCGGCGTGCCAGGATCGTAGTAAGTATGTACGTACCCACAGGGAGCCGACTGAGCGAATCGAATATTAACATCGACCGCCGATCGGAAATACATGATGGATAGACATATTAATATAATAGCACGCATATATATGGGATGAGATGGTTAGGACATGTGGGGGGGGGATATAAAAAGAAAGACCAATTAAAGAGGCCTTGCTGAGGGAAATATCTGGAAGAAGAAAAAGAGGATGACCCCTGAAAAAATCGTTGCAAGCAGAAGAAAAGGACTTGGAGGAGATAGGGGTAAGAAACTGGAGAATAACCGCGAGCCATAAGAAAAAATGGAAGAAAATTTGTAATCAAGTTAAGGGCCTTCTAAAGTTGCAGCATCGCAATAACACAACATTAGCAATAAAAAAATAATCCTTCTTATTTAAAAACATTATAAAACATACACCTTCTTATTATTTGTCATGAAATGAGGTACCACAAACTGGATAAGATCCGCGAAACGTTTGCAGCATCAAATATGTTTCCACATTTCTCTCGGCTAACAGTGTTTGCCGCGGTGAAAAAATGTTCTTATATCTTGAGGAAGACCGTTCAACATCTGCCAGTGTAAGACAAGGATAGTTAAAATAATTTTTGAAATTAATTAACGGATCTGCAGACGCACCATTATAAATTTCGTCGCCTTAGTAATAAAAACGCGTAACTCCATTAAAAGGAAATTTACAGGAGACCAAAAAACTATTTGGTTTTCATATGCCCACAATGTAAATTCTTGTTTCTCTTTTAGAGGCTATTGTAGAATAATTTAGAGAGCAGTTAAATTTCATTTTTGATGAAAAAATGGAGTCAAGTGCTTTTCTTACTAAGGCAATGATTTGTCTTAATGTCTCAGCTCTTTATTTCTTAATTCTGATGCGATCCTGTTTTCGATTTGTTCACGTATAGTTGGTAGATACTTCCGTAGCGTTGATCGACTTGGTAGCTTCCAGTTGGCGTTGTATTTATTCCAAAAATGTCGAAATGGTTCTTTATCTTGAATTCTCCCTAAACAAAAAAGAACTTATCGGCAGTGTAAAGATTCTGGTCTCCGAATTGACAGCAAAGTGAATTGGTCCAATCATATCGACGAATTGGCCAGGAAACTGACATCAGCAGTTTATAGTGTCATCCGAATTAAGAGTGTGGCAGTATATGGAATCCAATTCGGGGGAATGGCTTCAGAGGCCAATCGTATCTTCCTTCTGCAGAAGTGAGCTGTTAGGACTGTGCAACCTGAGAAGAGAACAAACATGCAAGCAGGCGTTTATAGAACAAAAGATACTTACCATACCAAGTGCGTATATTTTCACTATTGCAAAATACATACATAAAAAACGAGAATATTTTTGTACCAATTGTGTGTCACACAATAACACCCGCAACAAGCATAGAGTACAAGCCACACAGAGGAATGCAAATGTTTGGGGCATAAAAGTGTATAATAAATTATCCGAAAGCATCAAATGTTTGTCAAATAAGAAATTTGCAAGGACATTAAAAGGACACTTATTAAATAACGCCTTCTATTCTATTGATGAATTTTTTGGCCATCCTGATTAATTTGTTTTCCAGTGTTTGTTTGTTCTTCATGTATTTATACATTGTCTTTGTTCTGTACTTTATCTTTACAACTTTGATTTTATTTATACACTATTGTACTTTGACGATTTTTGTAATTGTTATTACAATAAAAATCGGGTTTATTATTATTATTTATTATTATGCAGTAAGTGAAACGGGCACTACTTCTGGCGTTGGTGTATATGAGGAAAACCAGGGATACAAAGTATGTGTACCACTTGGGCGATACACCACGGTATTTCAAACAGAAATATATCCTATACAAACCTGCGCGTGGGAGAGTCTGCGTCGGCGACCGCAGAATGAGACGATTTGCATTCTCTCTGACAGTCAGGCAGCCTTAAAGGCACTAGCATCTTATCATATAATCTTCACTAGTGTGGGAGTGCCTGCAAACCCCAACGGTTCTGTCTAAACACAACGAGGTCACACTGGTGTGGATGCCAGGGCACAGGGGCATAGCGGGCAATGAAATTGCAGACCAGCTAGCGAGGAAAGGGTAAAAAATGAATTATATAGGCCCTGAACCGGGTCTAGGTATTACCAAAAGTGCAGTGCGTGGTGCAATTAATGAGTGGATCATAACACAACGCCAATTAAATTGGAAGCATGCCACTGGACAAAAGCACAGCAAACGGATGATGGGAAGACCGTCGCAGCATCTGACTGCTGACCTGCTTGAATTAAGCAAGATACAGCTTAGGGCAGCAACATGTCTATTAACAGGACATGGCTGTTTGAGAAGCTGCTTGCATAAGATGGGGATCTACAAAGATGAACCCTTATGTAGACTTTGCAATGAGGAGGAGGAAACAGCCCCTCATATTATTTTCGAATGTGCTAGCGCAGATTCGCTATGCGAAGCACAATTGAACTACCAATGGAGAAAGATTTACTACATAGGCTCTTAAGCTTGATTGCGGGAACTAACCTGTTCAAGTAAAACAAAATCGAGGCAGGAATAATGCAATAGGCTACTAAGCCTCAGTGTTAGGGATGTAAAGACCAGCCCTGCTTGGTAGGGAAATCAATCAATCAATCAATGCAATGCACATCAAACATACAATGAATTGTTGGTGGCACGCCATTTTTCTTATTTCTGTGTGTTATACTATATATTTACAATCGTATTTCTCCCGGCCCATCAAAAGTATATCACAAACTTTACAAAATATTTTAACACCACTATAAGATAAATCCGGAAACTCACCGATAAACTTATTCACCTTCCCAGCACATAGTCATTTCTTATCCGTCCGCACGTTCCACTTACTTAATTACATATTTATTACACCTAGAACAACGCAACGCAAGAACTGAACCAAACTAACAGCACACTCATGCATCACCGATCGGCGGTCGCCGCTAATATTCGCTTCATCCATTCGGCTGTTTGAAGGTACGTAGAGACTACAACGGATCCAGTCCTGTCGGGCCGACGAGAGTGCCAACTCTGTTCATAAGTGATGTTAATAATGCTAAAAAACAACTACCAGTGATATATTTTCTTGTTGCATTTATACGAATGCTAATGCGTGAGTAACGAGGAACCACTTTAATATTAAAAATAACACACAATTACAATGTTCACAAAATACTGCAGTTATTAATAACATTTATTTTCTGTTTTTTTTTTTCCTGTTGTATCAAGATAATAGTTAACATACAGACTTCGTTAATAGTAATTATCTGCTAGAAACCAGCAAGATGAAATTCTACATTCTTCGTTTAGCCTTAATAATGAATAAATGCAATGTATTACGAACATGTGCACTCTATATAATCTTAATATTACGCAGATAAATACGAAATACGAGTACATCCCTCATTTTCTTGTTTCTCGATTTATTTTATTCTTAATGGAATATTTCTGTCTTGGTGTATGCGTTATTGTAGAAAATCACCTCTGATGTACACATACTTCGGGTAAGTTCAAGGACAACTCCAGAGAAGTTATTTTAAGCGCACATACATACTACATACCGTGAATATGCGTTTTTTGTACATATTATTAAGATGTACATAGGTACTTACTTATAACTATAGCAACAATACAAAATTTTTCTCACGACTAATTTTAATTTCCGGTTTTTTAATTAATCACTACTTACCTGAGCGGCATTAAAGTTTTTCGCTTATTGTTTGGTGTTAAAGTGTTTGAACAAAGAAAACACAAATAAGAATAGACACGCAGTAGGATCATATTTTGAGATGTATTTCTATATAACGAGCTCTTCTTAATGCCAATTTATAACGAACAAAATTAATCGGATCGTCGTATACTCTCATACTCCAATAAAACTAATTTATCTCCCTATTGTTTTACCCATCCATAGGTAAAAGTAAGGTTCTTATAACTCCTGTAGAAAAAGATGTATACCTGGCGGATGCTTCATATATTATTAATTGATCTTCATGTATTAAATTTCGTAAAAACCACATTATAGATTTTATTTACAATAATTCGAAATGATATTCTCGTTTCTCTTCTTATTCAATCGGTTATTTGTTACCGTGGATTCTTGGATTCAAAAATTTAGCTGACGACCTAAGGCACTACGAAAACGTAATAAATGTCGAATGTTCTTAGTAACTTGTTCAAAAATGTAAGTACACGTTGGATGTTTACAAACAGACAATCGAGAAGAGATTGAGAAAGATTTCGACAGACAAAAAGATCACACACAGTTACACAAAAATCCCTCTCATAAATGGAATCTAACGGAGCGGAATATAAATACGAGGTGTGTGGCAATTAAATAACCGGATTGGTGCTACAAAACATTTTATTGATCACCAATTACATTACAAAGTTTATTCCCTTCAATGTACTCTGCTTGTCGATCCCTACAACGCTCCATACGAATTTTCCACTGTCGAAAGCGGTGCTGGAAGTCCGTTTCTGTCAGCTTGTTGAGAACCTCCGTCGCTTTCGCTTTCACCGGTTCCACACTGTCAAATCTTGTCCCCTTAAGCTCCGATTTTACCTTAGGAAATAAAAAAAGTGACAGGGAGCCAGGTCGGGATGAGTACGGTGGGTGGTCCAACATGGTGATGCCGGATTGCGCAAGGAACGCCTTCACATACAAGGCGGAATCGGCTGGCGCATTGTCTTGGTGGAGCATCCAAGATTTGCTCTTACACAAATCTTTTCACTCGTTCACGATGGGTAGTTAGAACCTCGTGTTTCACAAGAAACTTGAGGTTAACTCGTTGCTCGATCGCGACGCTAGCGACTTGAACGGACGATTGCTATAGCAAGACTGAGCGACGTACAACCGTGCCCATCGAGCACAGGGTGGGGGAAGCATCTACAAGCACAGACATGTTCAAACCTGCCGTGGCGTGCTCGCTGTTTGCCGATAGTAGCACCAATCCGGTTATTTAATTGCCGCACCTCGTATATGCAAGAATTAACAGCACAAAGGGAAACTCTAATATCGAGAAAGAAGAAATAAAGCGAATAATAATAAAAAAACTAATCAAGAATTATAATATCTGTAAGGCTGTGAAACACTCACCCTCTTAAGCAGCGTAATCAAGTAAGCTGGCGGATTGCATTGGAATTACGGAACATGAGAAGTAGTACATTGACTTTTGAAAATGTGTATGAAACGTTGTACGTTAAGGGTTATACATATCATTGTTCGAGTATGTATGGTATCTGTATTCCGGTTCCGTCTCAACCATTTAGGACGGCATGACTATATCTACTGGCACTAGGTGGCGCTAGGAAATATTTCAATTGCTGTTTTTGAAGATTAGTGATATAAACTGAAAGATGTAAAAGCAATGTGGGTAGGGGCAAAAAGTGTTAGTGCTTTTCTCTTCTCACATTGTTTTTGCCGGTAATGATTCTTTCAATACCATCAGCATTATCTTGGTTATTGTTTCGAGGTACTTTTTTCTTGTGTACTTCTACATTAAGTTCACTTTTGTTTGAACATTATTCTGTAGATAATCTCTACCTTAGCCTTTTTAAAATCATAAGCAATGTGATTTTACTGCATTATGTACCGATATGTTGTAGTGTTTTACTGTATTTAGTTGGGGTTCTTCACAGTAACAGACAAAGTTTGGAAGAATTATGGGGTACAGATGGCTGTGGCATTGAATTATTCAAACTCGTAATGAGGATCAAATGTTCTAAATTTATATTTGTTGAAGACTGTGAAAATAGTTATTCTGCGAGACCAAACCTTACCTTTGATAAAAATTTTGGGGGTTTCATGGAAAGCAGTCAAGAAGTACATTCCTTCAAAACTTAATAAATATGGAATTAAAACATATTTTAGTTGAGGCATGTAATGCAATATTTTGCTTGCAACTTGCGATAATGCTTTTATTTATTTTTATTCTATACATAGACTGAAACAGTTCACTAAAACCCTTACCACAACACTTAATTCGTACTGGATGCACGTTTCGATAGCCAAGCTATCATCTATACATAGACATTATATACATTATATTTATTATTAAAAAAATTATTTACATAATTATTTTTTTGAATTATCTAACTACGTAAATCTATGCATTATTAGTTAATCTGCCGAATTGAATAACGTATCTCACAGATACATTGCGCCCGATTGCGTCCTAATACATGTTGCGCCCGATGGAGGGTTAAACATATACAGAATAAAATAGATAACCTTGGTGGAAATGCGGGAAAAATAGGAGCGGGGATAAACCCTAACAAAACTGAAATGATGTTAATAAACTCAAATGACGCAGATTATATGTATGAAAATAGACGTATACCAAGTAGAAAGAGAAACAGAGTTCACATACCTGAGAAGTATACTGGTCGAAGATAGAACTTGTCATAAAGACATACGGGATAGAATTAATAAAGAAGTAGGGAAGATATGGTCATCAAAAGAGTTAACAACAACAACGAAAATCAAGATTTTCACAACAAATGTTAAAAGCGTTTTGCTTTATGGTTGCGATTCTTTTTAGAACTTTCTCAGTTATACTGTACTCCGTTCCTTTTGAAGTTTTTCGATTTCTTAGGTACTTTCGTAATGTTTGCTTTTTTCCTTTCACCAAGTACGACTTTGATTCTCCTTGTAACTTTATTTAGTTTGTTTTCAAGGCGTCCGGTTATTGCCATTGTTTAGGGAGTGTTTCTCCGCGAGCTGTTTCCTATGGTAAATGTACGTAAACTAATCTTTATTAGAATTGTATTTACCTTCTGGTGTCGCGGCCCATGTAGCTTTCTGCGTTCACTTTTAAATCGTATAATGGCATTTAGCGCATCATCAAATATGTCACGGAAGGGGAATATTAATAATAAACAAAGTATTTGGAACTTCTTATGACCTAAAGTAAAAATATGGATAATTTTTAATTCCTTGGAAGGAAATAATTCATTATATTACATATCTGCGGTTTATAAATTGAATAAAGATACTAAATAGATTACTGTTTGCAAATCACCGATACTTAACATGTTTAAACTGTCAAAAAAATTACTGCAATTTTTTTAGAATGAATATGTACATTTCCTATGCTCAAAATAAAACTTGACAAAAAAATATTTGTTTCTGCGTTAGGCTGGAAACTTTTCAGACTACTCTCGTACATCGTGTCTAAATTCTTCAAGTAGAGGAATTAGCACGACCACATGAAGATGAGTACGGTAGAATATGCCGCAATGTATGTACGTGATATGTAGAAATAGATTGTGTCGAATTTATTATGCACAGATAGAGGTATAATAATCAGGTAATTACAAGTACATTCCAGTTGGTTCTTGCATTACCTGTTAGGTTATTTGATGGTAAGTACGTAAATACGAATCTCCCAAGTTACATATATTCGCTTGTAGAATTTGGTAGTTTGCGTGCATGGGAATAATCCAACCAGGCATGTCTGACATTCCGACCGGCAGACTTCAGACGGGGTGGAATCCTCTTGAAGTTTGTTATCTAGACCGATTCAGGTAGAAAATAAACACTCTTAGCTATAAACGCTACCTACATTGACTGAGTTTGATGGAAGTTTATAGTACGTTTTTACAGCGCATCTGATACGTTATAGAAGTATGTAGACCGATAAAGATTTTTGTTGACCATTCGGCTTATAAGAAGTATGGGGGTATTGCGCATTGTGATATGACATGATTGGTGTTCTTATTTGGGAATTAAGTATTTTCTTTGCTTCCTCCTTGTCCTTTTATATTCTAAGTCGACGCTTCTAATATTTTTGTTTTAAATTCAAAAAATGTTATTTGTTAGGCTTTATGGAGCTTTAATACGGTGTGATTATTATACCATAAATTTCGAAACCAAATTTTCCTTATATATGTGTTTTTATCTACTCAGGTATCATTTTATGATTTCTTTGTACGTGTAGTGC
This sequence comes from Dynastes maya, assembly GCA_029619315.2. NCBI lineage: Eukaryota > Metazoa > Arthropoda > Insecta > Coleoptera > Scarabaeidae > Dynastes > Dynastes maya. The sequence goes on along the minus strand of JAROYE020000005.1, from coordinate 12,066,536 downwards.
TCAACAGGGTACCTAAGCTTGATACTTGTCATAATCACAGAATTATTCATACTATAATGGTGTGTATGTTCCATGGCTTTATTTTACTAGCATCCTCCTGTCATAAATGGTGAAGCGCAGTTAGAATCGTGCACATGGTGACTCGAGATTGTACCGGACCTATCAGAAAATCTACCCCCGACACTGGTAGGACTCAAACACACAGCTCCTAACGTTGTCACAGTGTGGAGCAGGTCCTTTTGTTTCTGGGCCACCAAACCATCAATTATCAACTTTGGTAAACCTATGAAATGACACTACTTTTGAAAGCGCATTTCTAAATTTTATAAATATTTATTTTATCTCGTGCTCTCGTTGTTCTATTTTATCTCTTGCATAGATGGATTGTTTTATAATTTATGTTCAGGAACAATTTTTTAGCATAGCAAGAACTCCACTTGGCTTATTACCTTTCTTCGATGTAGTAGTATACGAGGTGTGGCAATTCAATAACCAGACTGGTGCTACTATCGGCAAACAGCGAATACGCCACCGCAGGTTAGAACATGTCTGTGCTTGTAGATGCTTCCCCCACCCCGAGCTCGATGGGCACGGTTGTACGTCGCTCAGTCCAGCTGTAGCAATCGTCCGTTCAAGTCCTTACGCGTCGGAAAAAGAAGGCCCGATTTGTTCCTGGATGCTCCACCAAGACAATGCGCCAACCCATTCTGCCTTGTCTGTGAAGGCGTTCTTTGCGAAATCCGGCATCACCGTGTTGGACCACCCATCGTACTCGACTGACCTGGCCCCTGTGACTTTTTTATTTTCTAAGGTAAAATCCGAGCTTAAGGGGACAATATTTTACAGGAAGCGGTGAAAGCGAAAGCGACGAAGGTTCTCAACAAGCTGACAGAAACGGACTTCCAGCACTGCTTTCGACAGTGGAAAATTCGTTTGGAGCGTTGTAGGGTTCAGTAAGGAGAGTACATTGAAGCGAATAAACTTTGTAATGTAATTGGTGGTCAATAAAATGTTTTGTAATACCAGTCCGATTATTTAATAGTCACACCTCGTATTCTGGTATAAATACTCACCGAATTTGTAGCTAATATTTGCCTCATTTTGAGGACACAAATCTAAATATGAGTCTAGAACGTAAATTTCGAATGACATTTTATAACCAAGGGTATAAAAATAATAACGAAACTCATAGCGCAACGCCTAGTGCACTGGGTCTCTGGGGTTCTGGGTTAGAACCTAGGGATTCTATAACTCTCAGGGTGAGGTTTTCTTGGTTTTCCTGTTTATGGCGAGAGCTGAGGGTAAACATCTTAAATCTAAGCTCATGGCCGACCGGGGTCATTTGTAATTGGCAAAAGTTATCGGGAGAGGTAGTATTACAGTTATTAATATTAATACTGACGGCAGCAAGTGTGCCTTTCACTGGACTGGAGCCCTATTATATTCTACAGATCAGCAATATAAAATTGGATTACAAGATGAGAGGGAAATCGAGGAAAACAAACGCTTCACACTGAGGAGCCACACCTGGAGAACGTTATGCAAATGTATTCAAATTAAATCTGCTAATCCCAGCAAGGATAACACTATCTATCAATAAGGAGGATCTTAGAATACTGGTAGATCCACTGTCAGGGTATGCAACCTTAAAATATTATTTATACAAACTGGGAATGGTAGAAAATATACTCTGCCGTTTATGTCAAGAAAATATAGAGATGACGGAACATTTCTTATGCAAATATTTTGCCATCAATCAATAATGTACTAAGAATACGGGCCCACCTAAACCAAGTCTCAACTTGTGTAGCTAATGGCCAGTCCCACCGACAAGTCTTAAATTATAAGTAATTCTTAAAGCACTAAATATCACTTAAACAAGTACATTTACTTATGGCGCATATACGCAACCATTTTAACGATGTCATCCTTAAGTGGCCAACAGACGATACAATTTGTAGTACAACAAATTGTGCAACCAGTTGCACTGTAAATCGAAGAGACCAATCAACAAGAGTTTTGTACACAGACGTATAAACATTCTCAAGTGATCGGTGGTACAACTGGTTTAGTATATTGTTCGCGATGGCACCACTGAAAAGTGGCGTCCATTTCAGTGAAGAAAGCGTCTTCAGTAATTCATCAGTAGATATCCCAATATTGCCTATACTTTTGGAATCTTGTACTTTGAAAAAATCATAAAAATATTTTGTAAACTCCATTTAAAGTCTTCTCTCTCTGATTTTATGTATAATAACTCACCTTTTTCAATTCTCTTCTGAACGCCGTTCTCATATTATTGATTTTCTTTTTCAACAGCTTCAATTTTGCTTCAGGGTTAATTTTTCTATAAGAATTTCGTAGCTTGCCTTAGGTTTGTGTTTGTTGGAATACTCATTACCAGTGAACGGCAAAATCGTAAGGGGTATGACTCAGAGGCGTGAATCATAAACAAGATACAGAGACGCACTAAGTATATGTTGCATATTTCAGACGCTAAGTTTTTATAAATGTATTTAAACGAAATTCATATATTAATTATAAATTGAAAATAGAAGATATGTGTAATACATTTGTGTCAAGTGGGAAATAAGAGAAATAAGAGAATTAGCCACTACCACAAGATATAAATGTAATATAAGAGACATATTTTATACAATCACAGTGTTTACGATAGTATCTTATTACGGAATTTTCGAATTACGGAAGAAAGTTTGGATGAATTTTTGTTTCCTAAACCTAAAGGTTCTTCCTGATACGAAAGGCGGCTTAGAACTTTTACAGATTCGGCAGAATTTCCGCGCGACTCGTGTACATGCTAGAAAGAAATAGTTATATACAATGTAATGTGATGGTTTGTGTGGTTAACTTCCCACTATTCCACCGCCTCGCAGCTGACTTGAATTCATAGTTAATATCATTCTTATTTTATCCGAAAATCCTTTTACCTTTGTGTAAAATCCTTTTCAAATAACAAAGCCGAAAGTTTTATGGTCAACTGATTTTTTATCTGTTGCATCGCTAATTTTTTTATTGATTTTTGTACGTAACTTTATTTTCTATATGTTCAATCGTATTTGAAATACATAAAATGAATTTGTAATTATTTTGTTGGTTATGGGAACGGATTATCTCTATTTCTTTTATTTCTTATAGGAACATTTGATTCCAATTGCGAAACTTCGGATTACGAAATGTTTTTGGAACCAATTAATTCCGTAAACCGAGGTACTACTGTGTATTTCTACTGACAATTGGTTTGGTGTACTTAAATCGGGGTTTCTGCTGAACACTTCATCAACTTAATCAGTTTATTTCCAATATCACCCGGAATACTTTTTAATTTATTGATTGTGTCGTTTAATGTATTGAACGCGTCTCTCAATTTTATATTTCGACTTTCATGCAAGTATTGTATCGTCGCTGTTAAGCATTTAATATAGAAATTAAATACCTTAAAAACCTAATAACGAAATAGAGAATAGATACTCTAAATATACGTAGAATCATTTGAGGAGAGAGCGATGCGAATACCATGACGGGATACCATTCACTGATTCCTCGATCTTGAAATAATCTGCACACGGCTCTGCTGCGGCTGACGTCATCCCATACAATTTTGCCGTTCTCTGCTCATTACTTTTCACATTCCATAAACAAGAATGTTCGCGATAGATTTCTATGAAATCTGTCCAACATTTTCTATTGCCTTCCACTGTTTAATAGAAGACAGGAAAACTCACCACCATGCATTAATAAAATCTTGTCTTGTCTTGTCGTATATCCAACTGAATTGTACTATAGATTTTTAAGTGTGCTATACTTCCGTACGATCCAACCGCTTCGAACGATCGATTGAACAACAACCCCACACACTTTGCAATTATTGGTCCAACGGTCAACCAAGATTGTACAACTTGTTGTACTACAAATTGTATCGTCTGTGGACCATTTTAGACTTAGTTAACTTAAAAGTTAAATTATCTCGAAGAGATTGGCCATTAATAACTCAAATTAAACCAGCTATGAAACTTTTGAAACAGCTATTATTTATGAGTATTTACCATGTACTTTTTGTTGACCAGAATTTATCTGTCTTACTGTAACACAACAGTAACATTTACCTTGGATCTTATGTTGAAACACTTTCTACCAATTTTCATGGATATATAGCATAACACAAGTTTAAATGGACATGAACCATCGACAGAATGGAGGTAGGTAAGTACATACAGAGCATTACAATGAAAACTATCTCCTCACATCCCCATGGTCACCTCTTCCATTTTTTTTTAATGGAACAACTTGTATATTTTTTAATTTATTAACAGACACGGTTTAATTCCTAATAAAATACTTGAATTGTTAGCGAAACATCAAAAATTTATTTTATTAAATGTTCAAAGTGACTTACATTGGTCTCCATCCAATGTACAAACGAGCTTCAAATGCTTTTCGAACATTATATAACATTTCGAGAGTTATTAGTAGATTCTGGACAAGTTGCATACATTTTTGATTTCATATATCCCCACAAAAAGAAATTTAGCGGGGTTAAATCTGGTGACCTAGGTGGCCACTCCACCTATTCAACGAGCAGGAAAATTTGCGTCCAGAAACTGTCGCAATACGGCAGCGTCATGTGGAGGTGCGCCTCATCTTGTTGAAATACCAGCAAAGCCATACAATATTCGGGCTATTTCTGGATCAACCGCTTCTCACGGTAATTCTAGTAAGGCTCGCCATTTAAATTTCTATCGGGAAAAAATGATCCAACAATATAGTCACCTAAAATGTCTCAACAGACATTCAAATTTGCGGCGTTTGAGTACGAAACTCCCACATTACATGGGCCCGTTTCAGTCACTTAGTTAAAATGTACTGTTATGTTATGTTCAACGTCGTGTTTACGACGACAACAATTTCTCTCGGTTGTCATTTCGGTACTGAAGTAAATGTCAGGCTGGCCACTCGTTGGCAACCAAATACCCCTCTTGCGGGGATAATTGGTAATTTTTGCGTTACCATTCCCCCCCTCAGCCAACCGTCCTTGGGGCGAGGAAGGTAGAATTTAATTATAAGTCCAGATAACGACGAGTGTGGGGTATCATGGACAATTCTACTCATTTATCAATTTTCCTATTCAATTACTTCTTCTAAATTAATGTAAAAATCGTCTGGAATAAGCAACAACGTAAATTTCAAAGCAGAACAGATAATATTTCGTCAATTAAATCCTTATCTGAAAGGTTTCCATAAATTAGTTGTGGATTTTCTCCTTTTAAGGCTTGTTGGTGACAATTCGTATCACAGAATCATCAACAAACAACCTCCTGGTTAAGTCACTGCATTCGTTCTCGTGTACTAATATCATTTTGATTGAAAGTCATCGAAAAGTTAGTTTCTATTTAGCCGGTCTTTCGCGATTTAAAATAAATGAAAGAGAAACGACGCCCTCAATTTTCATCAATCTTTATTCGGCCTTGGTTGAATCAAAGTTTGTCGTGAATCCAATCCAAAGATAAGTGTTCGTGGTGTATTCAAAGTCATTATTAGAAAAGCAAATAGGGTTAAATATCCAGAACAGGCAGTTCCTGTGGTGTGTATTTAAACAGAGTGTTTATTTACATTGGCGTCGTTCGAAAGTTTAAAGGTTAGTTAATGATAAAATCTTAAAAATTCGTTAATTTGATTTCACTAAGTTACAAATTCACTCAAAATTGCCACAAGGGTATCTAGGGATACCCCCGAACCTACAAAAATCATTTAATAGAGCTAAATTTGAAAATTTAACAAAATTTAGAGTAAAACCCCTGAGAAAGATATTTCAGTACATTCGTCAGAAAAGCAGATATTGTACAGTAAGTTTAGAGTGTCAATAAGCCGCTGACTCATTAACTCACAAAACTGTTGACGACGGTAAAAATCGTCCTCATGGAATTCTTGCACCAATTTAATTTTATATATGTATTTCTGATATCTATTTCTGCTCTTCTGCTGTCCTAAAACGACCATAGCTTCGTCGGTACGGTATTCGTTGATGTTTTTTATTGCTAAGTGATCGTGTTTCCGAAAATTTTTGAATCAATTCATTTACGTACCTGTGTTGTTTTTCTTCCGGGGTGAGCAGCATTAAAAAGTCTAGCTGCAACTCTTCCACAACTATTATTTTGATAGTATAAACCTACAATTTCAATTCCCTCTTGTATACTATACACCACTGTAAAGAATTGTAACGGCTGAGGTAGTAGATAGTCAAATGTCAAAACTGTTTTATTTGGCATATAAGTTTAAAAAAGGTCAAATAACCATTTTCAGACGAGCATGTTTTGTTTGCGAAACAAAAACATGACATTCTCAGTAGATTGAGTAGATTTAGTATCGGCAATTGCAAAATATGTAACCCTCAAATAATTCACTTTAGCTCCTAAGTATTGTACATTTTTGAAATTTACTGTCAAAGGAGAATCCAAAAATAAAAAAAAATATATACAAGTGTTCCATTAAAAAAAGTTAAAGTAGTGACCATGGGAATGCAGTGGCGAAAGTTACATCGAAATAAGCAAACAGATGTCCCCTTTCACATGGTTGTTGACATGTTATTGCGTTTTCCTGAAAATAAACCAATTTACAATAATTTAGGGTAGACAGTTTTCATTAAATGCTCTGTATATTGTTTTAATTTTGCTAATAAATGTAACAAGTAACATATATTTCCGCTGAGTTAAATCAGAATTTCTAAACGTTAGCCTTTCATAATTCGAAGTAGAATAATGGTGTCAAATAGCAGGATATATTTCACAGGATTTAACCTTTGCTCGTACTCTCTCGACCGTCTGGGTTTTAAAGATAATTTCTATCGATCCAACAAGAGCTGCCAAACAAGAGTGACTAGAAACTCTTACCAAAACCGATCACGTAGAGTTCACTCAAATTTAAAATTTTTTCCCTCTATATTCCATCAATACCCCTTGCTTCTTCTGCAGAAAACAAAGAGCGTATACGTCCATCAAAAGCAGTTCACATAAATCGTAGAGCTACCTACTACTCGCTTGGGAACTTTTTGTTTTATATTTAGATTGAATTTGAACTCCGGCATGGGAAACGTGCAACAAAAACGAAATTTTTAACGACCAGTTTAGAATGAAATTATTCCGAATACAACGCTGAATTCTTTGTTAAGAAAAATGTGGAATATATTGGTTGCATTTTTTGTTGTGCAATGTTTTAAACATTTACGATTAGATACTAATTAAAGTGTATACGTTATCCTCTAATAGCTGTACTTAGTTTAGTGCTGTCTGCATTATGTACGTTCTAAAAAAATAGCAACATGAACGCAAAGGATATCCAACATTTGTTTTAATTCATTTGTTGTGAGTTGCTAATTTCTGGTGATTGTTTTTTTAATATGTTTAATGCTCAGTTGCACCAACATAAGTTAACATTTAATCTTGTCTAAGTCAAAATGTCAGGTAGAATGTGACAGTCTTTCTACTTACTCGACTGCAATTGACACATTCTACCTGTCACTTTATCATCATTCTAGATTAAATTTTTAATTCGTGTTGGTGCAACTGATCATAAATTAAACTAGATATACGTATTTGACAGCATTCAAAAATAGTTTGTAGAATGCAATATTACACATACACTGCGTTCACGATGAATGGAATAAATTTAGTAACATTTTTTTTCAACCCTTTATTGACAAAAATGCTCGAACATGTCGATTTACATTTTTTATTTTTGCTTATACCACAATTTAATATTACTTTCGGTTTGAGCGGGAGTAATAGTAACTTTGTTATTTAAAATACAATTTATATGTTGTAGATTTAGATAGACGTTGAAATAAGCTTTTCAGTGAACTTGCCATATACAGAATCTGGTACGTAGGCTTCCGCGGTCGTCAATAACATTATACTCTTGGTTTCCGGGTTGGAACTGCGTCGTTGTCGTAGCTTTTAATAATGAAAGAAAAAAAATCGACATAAATCCTTTCATTATTTTTAAAAATATTCGCCATTGATTTATGCACTTTTGCACGCATTCGAACCAATTCTCGTAGGATTCACTAGCTTCTTGAGGTGATAAAAATTGCTGTCTACGCATTTTTTGTTCAATAAAAAGAAGTCGTTAGACGATAAATCAGGTGAATAATTTTTCATGATTTCATTTAGGAACACTCAAACAGTTGATTGTTGCTTAGTTTCCGAGTCGTACGAATGTATCCAAGTTTCGTTACCTGTTACGATATTGGAAACGGATTTCGAAGTTCCTCTGTCGAATTTTTTGAGCATTTCCTTACACCAATTGACACAAGCCTTTTTTCTCCTTGGGTCAAATTATGCGGAATCACCTAAATATTCATGCGAAATCAAATATACTGCAATCTTCGATACGCCTAAGGATGCCTCCATCTCACAGCAAGTCACATGTAAACAATCTTTTCTGATGATGCTAACTAGGCCGATTTCTGTACTGTCACTGCTTCAACAATAAGAAACGTCAAATTTTACGAATATAGTAATGTCAAAATTCGCGCCATCTGTTGGTCATTTTTAAAAACTTAAGATGCCACCCTCGTATATTTGGCTGAATTTCGTGTTCGACGTAGTGCAATTGCAATGGTAATGGGTTGATTATAACCAGTGCGTGTTACACTGATTAATAAATTAAGTAATTTCAGGAGACATTCGAAATTTTTACTTTGACTGAGGAAGGCTAACTGCGACTAACTAATATAGAATCGCTGTTTCCAGTCTTCGTTGTATGTACGTTTCGTGCCTTATTTCGAATAATATTTACACAAATGAAACAAGCTCCGCGTGTCTTCTGTCTCTCCACAAAAACCGTACATATACACAAGCATTCGTCTTTGTCATTCGAACCTGCACTAATGTCGAGAAGGTATGAACCGTACGAAAGTAAATGTAAAAAGAGAAGTGTGCTCTAAACAGTACAATGCCATATGAGTTCGTTGAGCGTAACATGGCCCTTATGGTTACTTGATTAGGCTCTACCTTAACCAATGCTCCCTATTGCCGGAGGGTGGTGTGTTACACCCCTCGCAGCTGCTAACAATTCGGCGGCGTGTTTTTTTATCAGGATATTGGCATTCTTCATAGCACACATGGGTATGCATATATTTCCATTACTTCGAACGCATTTCCATTTTTAAGCGATTTATTGCTGTGTAATGTGGATGGGAAAATATTCTGCTGTTGTAAGCTAAATTCCATTTAATAATGAATACCCTGCAGTACGACTTTCTAAGGAAACATAAAGAAAACTATTAAATGAACATTTACATTTTAAGTTATCATTAAAGTTCGGAAAGCCGGTGCCAGACCACGGGCGTGTCGAGAGGAGATACGTTGATATTCCGTGTCGTGCGAATAAAAGCATTTATTAAGCATATACTTAATACTAGAACCGCCGCACCGGTCAATTTGACCGTCTTTCAATTTTAAAGTTTTCTTTTTCTACGGAATTAATTTTGATATGATCTTGAATTCATGTGACTTTTCCTAAATTTAGTTTGGCAATGCTCTCACAACATTTTGAATATTTTGTAGAACTCTAAGCGGTGTTCTGGGAAATTTTACCTTAAACGGCCGCCCCGGTCAAATTGACCGGTACGTTAAAAAAATGTTCTGACAAACTTTATTTGTCAATTCTTTTTCTTGGTTACAACATTTGAAAGAACTAAACATTTAGGCATGTACCGCATGTAAATGTATACATAATTTCAAACATTTACTACATATAAAACAAGGCATCAACCGATCAGAGCTTGTTCCTATTTGTTAGTACTTGTTCGTACTTGTTTCGACATGTTCAGCCTTGCCCTCGACAAAGATCCTGTTTTTGCTCGTGCTCTTTTTAGTGCAGACTTAATTTGGCGCATGCGTACAAAATGTTTTGTAAGTTTCAACCTGGACTATTGTGAACATATAAAATGATCGGTAGTACTCTGAAAGTGCATTCGTCCTGTTTAGTTAGACTGAACAGTATGTGATCCAGTAAAGGCTTCTCGGCTGCATAAGCTTTAGCGTATTTAGACGAATTGGAAAATCTGTCACCAGGAAATTCTGAGAATGATTCTAAATCAGTTAGTACGGACAGTGAAAACGAAATTCGTTGTCGAGTTGTTGCGAGTGTGGAACAAAATAGTGATGAATCTGACAATGACACAGTTTGTGATGTAACGGTTGCAGTGACTAGTGCTAGTTCCAGTGATAAGCAGGAAGTGAAGACGTCTGTTTGTTCTAATCGCCAGCAAAAGAAACCAACAGAAAAAGGATTTTCCTTCAATCTTGGTGCAGTTTGCAAATCAAAAGACAATTCTCAGTGGCAAGTAATTTCTGCGAGTCAGCCTACTGCAGGCAGAAAAACCCAACCCAATATATTCAGGGACAATCCAGGGTCAACAGGCTATGCAAAACAAAAAGTAACTGCAGAAAATGTGAGTAGTTTCTGGAGATTATTTATCGATGACTCGATGCTGAGGCACATAAAACAATGCACCGAGGCTGAAGCTAGAAGACAACTAGACAGTCAAGACTGGCAATTATCTTTAGGAGGTCTAGAATCCTTTATTGCCGAATGACAATAAAGGATTCTAGACATGCGTATAGAATTATACGCACGTGGTGCTCAGGGTTCTAGTCACTTGGAATTAGATTCCTTGTGGTCGAAAAAGTGGGTAATATCGTTTTTTAGTCAAACGATGTCTAGAAACAAATTTAGAGTAATCATGCGATATCTCAGATTCGATCTTAAGTCTATAAGGAAAGAAAGATTGGAACATGACAAGTTTGCTTTAGTTTCTGAAATATGGCAAAAATTTGCTTACAATTGTAAAATTTGTTATGTGCCCGGAGAATTTACGCAATATATGTCCAATAAACCGGATAAGTTTGGCGTTAAATTTTGGCTTGCTGTTGACACTGAAACTAAGTATGTATTGAATGCCTTCTCATATTTAGGAAAAGATGATTCGAGATCAATAGGACTACCACTTGGTGAATAGTTCTAAAATTATTAGAGCCTTACACCAAGAAAGGAAGAAATGTGACAACGGACAATTTTTTTACCAGTTTGGAACTTGCAAAGAAATTAGCAAAACTAAACACTACAATTGTTGGAACTGTGAACAGGTCGAGAAAAGAAATTCCCGAAGTAATCAAAAAAAGCAAAGGTTCTTTATATGAAACTGTTTTATCCACAAGTAAAGAAAATGTTCGCACTTCGACAGTGTATCAAGCCAAAGTAAACAAAAATGCTCTTCTAAGTACGCAATATCCAACAATTTCGATTGATGCTGGTACAAAGAAAAAGCCGGAAACAGTTTTATATAGCACAAAATATGGCGTTGATGTAGTAGATCAAATGGCCCGAAAATACAGCGTGAAGGCACCCTCAAGAAGATGGCCAGACTATGTTTTTTATAATATATTGGATCTTGCTGCAATCAATCCGTTTGCTGTATACAAAGACATCACTGGCAAAAAAAAATAAAACGTCGTGACTTCATTCCGCAATTGACAAAAGAACTCTCGCAACAATCCAATAACAATGAAGAAGCCCCTCAGTAGGGAACATCGAATCAAAAATGCACAAGAACTTACAGGCTGGATCAAAGACAGATAAGCAATCTCGCAAAAGACATACATGTCAGGAAAAGAAATGTGGAAATAAGACTTACGATAGATTTAAGAACTGTAACAAGAACATATGTGGAAAATGTGGATTTAAAGTAACTTATTGCAAAAATTGTAACGATATTTAAAATACCAAAGTTAAGTTAGGAATTATTTTTATATTTTGTGAATAAATATATACTTTTATGCAAACAAATTATGTTAATTAATAAAAACAGTTGAAACAAAATTGAGTAGTAGTCACCGGTCAATAAGGCCAGGGCGGCGGTTCGAGGTATGAGGAAGTCTCGGCGGTTCTAGTGTTAAAAGGGAGAAACTTAGCAATCGCGTAAAGAATACCAGTCTGCCGATATCATTTCGGTTTGTTCGACGTTATCTTGATTCAATAGCAAGTATGGGTGAAGAAATAAATTATTACTTGGTGACCAATGTTCGAAAGATTATTTCAAAATATCTAGAATACAACGGATTTCGTGTGAGGTGTTTAGAGTACAATAGGCATATACTAATTTCGAAACGATCACGACGCGAGAAACATGTCAATTGCGCAAACAACAAATAAAAAAAGCGCGGTCAAAAACCGTATGCCAAATTTGTAAACGATTTAATTTTTTTATAATGAGCGTTTGTAATATTCTCTTCAATAACATCAAAAAAGAACAGTTTCGAATGTTTTGGGACAAATACAACCGCGACTGGAAATTGCTAAGTGAATCGACATTGCCAAATTATTTACCATGTGTGCGTGCAGAAGTAGAGAAGCCGCCGCTGCATATTATAGTTCAAACATTAAAATAAAGTAGATCGTCACCTCTTTATTTAATAGTCAATATAAAACTTCAATCGTCCACGGGTGAAACCATTAGAAAAGTGATATTAGCCACTTTAAATTTCGAAATTTCGGCAACCCAAGTGTTAATGTTTGTGACTGTTAACGGATCAGATATGCTTCGTGCTGGTTGCTTGTTTAAATCTACTTTCTCTAATTTGTTACATGTAACGTGTATCCTGCATGCGTTACATCTCGTAGCCGAAACTATTCGCCACTGCTATCCAGACGTAAATGAATTAATAGCACAGATCAAAGCAGTATTTGTGAAATCCTCCAAACAGTGTCCAAATTTCCAGAACCACTACCCAATGGGGAATGTGTTTGGACACTGGGGTCTATTATTTTGAATATTTACATGCACTCCGGTCCCTAATGATGCAAAGGAAGTTGCTGCCATTAAAGCAAATGCATTGAAATGTCAAGACTATCAAGTGAAATTGATTTACAAACTACGTTTAATAACTATCAAGGAATAACAAATGTCATCACAGCATTACAAAGGTCTTCATTGCCGTTAGTTGAATCCTTGCAAATAGTAAATAACCTTAAGTGGCGAGAAAAGTGTCTGTATTAGAGTAAAATTGAACAAAAACTACAGATTTGGCTAGATTAAGACAGATTTATAATATCATTGATCTTATAGATACGTTTACTTGTTTCAAAGACCATTACAATTACGCAAACATTACGTCATTACATGTCGAACAGTAGTTTTCGTTATATAAAAATATTTTTCACCGTTGCGAACAAGGCTCAAGGAAACGACAGTGGGAACGTACGCCATGATTCAGATGTTTAGTCGAAGACATTAGCAATTTTAATACTAAGTGTCTCTCCATGTGTATTATGTTAATTATCTATAAATTATACCTCATAAATTCCTACTTATTACTACGCATTTCCCAGTCGGACTCCTATGGTCGGGTACCGTGATTTGCGAACATTAGTTATCATGTTTGTTCTTAACCTTTAGTGGATAAAGAGAACTATATAGTGAGGTCTTAAAGTACCCCCGTCCAAAATTAACTTTTGAGCAACAGAAGCTAGCGTTTTTTATTTTAACACGTTGATTTCTATTTTCTGTGAACTAACTTTTTATGTTATCGGCAATTAAGTTGCATTTTTAGTGTCACCTGAAGTAATGCCAATCTTCTTATCTTGAATGAAACACCTTGTATATTCTAATGCTTCGGAAAAGCAATGGAAAGAATGTCACGATATGCAACAGTAAAGATTTTGATAATCTGTTTTTGTTATTAAGTAAAATTGGTTAGGAAAAAGCGCTAGGTTTGTCCAAAGAGCTGGTTGCTGAACAACAGTTGCCAGTTTGTCAAATTTCAATCCTAAAAGCGCAAATTATTTTAATTATCGACTGTTATTAATAGAGTAACTTAAACTTGCGGACTCGCATAGGCGTTGGTATTACGGGTTAATATAAGAATACGAAAAATTCATAAATAAACTAAACCGGTAGAGAAGCAGGCATGTAGTGTCGACCTTGAATATAAATCATGTTAAACCGCGCTGAGAGAGATTTCGTTTTAGTACCGGTTGAGCTGTTGCAGAGATTAGTCGAACGGTCAAGGTTATGTACTTACGTGTCGCTTTTGAAAATATAGCTGGTGTTTTTTGTGTGTTGTAGTATTATACCAAGTACATAATTAGAGTATCGTTTTATATAGAACTAATATTTACATACCTAAGAAAACAATGCCTCGTAATAGATTTGCTACAAATGTACATAAGTATGTGTCACCTTTTCCCCATTTAAAATATGACGGTAGTGCAGTTTCTTGCTTAATATGCAATGTTCGTTTGGCTGCATTGGACAGAACTGATTGCCAGAGGCATGTCAATGGTATTAAGCATATGAGAAATGCAAGAACTGAAATACCTTATACACTATTCCTCATACATTTATTAATTATGTTTACCTCTCGTAATCCTCCGTTGTCGTTGGTGAGAAAAGCAGCTTTTAAAACGTTTTCGCGACAATACGTTCCAAAGTACCCATTACCCTCACAAACATAATTACAGAATCATTTGCCGCGAATGAAAGAGATGCTAGAAAATGTGTGTAAACGTAATTCGTGTTCCAAAAAAATATGGATTACCGTGGATGAGACGACCGATATAAAGAAAAACAGTATTGTGAATGTAACAGCTCGCGTTTTATCTAGCGAGAACACAGCATCTCGATATTTGTTAGCTTGCAAACGTGTTCAACAATGTACCGCGGAAAATATTCAAAAAGTGATAATGAACGCTTTGAAAAAATTTAAAATTGCCCAAGATCAAGTCGTGATGGTTGTGACAGATAGTGCAGCAACGATGTTAAGTGTTGGGCGATCCTTAAAACATAATTTCCTAACTTAATACATATAACCTGCGTGCTGCATGCTTTGCATTTAGTTGGTGAAGTTGTTCGACAACATTACGGAAACGTTGATCGGATGATTGGAAGTACTAAAGCAGTGTTTCGTAAATCTCCTAAACGTTTAAAAGAATTTCGTAAATTTTGTCCAGGTATTCCAGAACCTCCTGAACCAATTTTAACGCAATGGGTTACTTGGCTAACAGCAGCTTCTTACTATTTGATCCATTTTCAACAAATTCAATCAGTTTAATGCGATTTAATCGGAATGAATCCAAAGCAATTAGAGAAAGTCAAAGAGAATTTCAAATTCCTCAACTTTTGGAAGATTTAACAACAATATGTACCAATTATACAGTATTACTAGATGCCATCAGAAAACTACAATGTACTGAATTGTCATTGCAGGAATCATTAGACATAGTGGAGAGTGTAAAAAATAAATTACACACATTAAATGATACGCCAGGATTATGCGCTAGTCAAAAGTTGGCAGATGTTTTAAGGAAAAATCCCGATTTTAATACTTTAGAGGCCGTTTATAATAAGTGTAAGAATAGTGAACTTTTAAGTGATTTTGAAAAACAGTTTCTACATGCAAATGTAACTTCCTTAGATGTGGAGAGATCGTTTTCTATGTATATTTTTTCTTGTCGACGCACAAGGTTTAAAGAAGTAACTGTGGAAACATATGCAATGATGCAAGTTTACAGTAGTTCACATCCTGATGCCTCTAATTTGTTGAATAATTAGCAAGTAAGTTTATTTATGAATTTTTCGTATTCTTATATTAACCCGTAATACCGACGCCAATGCGAGTCCGCAAGTTTTGGTTACTCTTATTAAGTTTAATCCTGCGTTTTTTCATATTTTCTTTGTTTGTTCTCGCTGTAATTTTTATCTGTTTTGTTAATTGTTGTTATTTCTTCATTTTATCGAATTTGTTGGAATTTATTAATTCTGGTAAGTTTTCTTAAGTTTATTAATGTTGACAAACAATGTACTGTTGCTTTTAAGATGACCTTAACACAAACCATGCATAATAATGTTGGATTACTTTTAATATTCTGTAAGTCAGGCAACAACTATTATCATGCCGTGGTTGCAAACTAATTCGACCGTTCACATAGCGATATAGTGCAGAATTAAGAATTAGTGTAGTGCCAAACTATGCACGTATCAAGCTTTGACTCTACCACGGTGCTGCATCAATGGTTTTTGAATTTGTACGTTATAATTACTGCAGAAACTGTTAATAAACATACCATATAACCTTGATTTCCTTGGGTTTCTCGACGTCATTAAGTTTTTGAAAAATATTAACCCCGGTAAGGACTTGAACCTGACATCTCCCATTTGCTGGACAGGCATGCTAACCACTTCACCACAGGGTCTATGCCGGTAGCGAAACACTTTTTGATACCTACTTCTTATTTACGCCTGCAGATACATTATAATATCTCGACATACACATTCTTACGTGCCAAGTGCACTAATTAAGTAATATATATTGGCTTCCGTCGGTGAATGTGATTTTCACTGACGGAAGCCAATGTATATTAATACCACATAATGTTGCTGTGTAATTCCGTGCATTATTAATATCAACAGATAAATTTCGGTTATGATAAAGCAAATCGTTGGTGTCGGTTATCAAATTGGTGCGAAATATTGTACTAATTTCGCTGAAAAATTGTTCAATAATTTGAATATAAATAGCACCAGCAAGATTTCATACGATATATACGTGCGTATTCTGACAGTGTTAATAGAATATGTTAATGGTTAATGCAAAATAGGCAAATAGTTTTATAAAAAATACACGAAAGTAAACAATTTCAACAGCAAAATTGTGTTACAATTTTTACAAACATCTCTTGTCATGGATATTGGAAGTTAGCAAGAACCTCAAGCACACTTTCTTCTTTTATCAAATTTTCTTATATATTGTAATGTTCAATATTTACAAGAATAACATCAGCTGTCATTCTAGAACAAATAGGGTGTTTAGGATAGCCATCTGATTGTGATGAAAGTCCCTCCAGCGGGTAAAAAAAGTAATTTTTCGTAGCCAACATTCCCCCCAGGCGGATTGGCCTGGGAGCGGGGGTATTAAAAATAAAATAGTCCAGATAACGACGATCGTAGGGTAACGTAGATAACTCCATCTTCTGTGCAATTTCTCCATTTGTAAATCGTCAAAATTAATATAAAATTCATCTAAAACAGACATCAGGGCATATTCAAAGGTATTTCAAACATCATTCCGTAAATTAAATCTTTGTCCTCATGTTATTAAGTAAATCGTCAGTAAATTTCGTCATATTTATGTTGCCAGTGGTTCTTTTGATCGTAGAGTCGTCTAATTTCAGTCATGTGGTAGCGTTACTGCATGCATTCTCTTATGCTATTTCTATAAATAATTTCCTTTCATCGAAATGCATCATAAAATTTATATTTGGGTTTAAATTATCAAAATTTGCTGTGGGATGAAACAATCGAATCGCGATTAAATAAAGGGGTAGAGGGGACGCCAGAGAATTCATCAAGTCTGGTTAGTCTCTCGTTAAGTTAACTAGTGTTTCGACTACGGTCCCAATTTAAAGTGTTCGATAGTGAAATTAAAGTATAATTTCAAAGAAGGAAAGATTTGAGGTTAGAGCTGGCAGATTCCTGTAAAGGCCATCATAAACAGAGAGTTTATATAATATCAACATCATTCGAATTCAAGGTTAGTTTATATTTTAATTCTAAAATTCGTTAAATTCAATTTATAAAAAAATCTCAAGAATTTAAAAATTTAAATTAATTTAGAAAATTCAAATTTTTCACAAATTTCCCATGGGAAACACATTTCAATATATAGTGTGTCTCAGGGGACGTTGGATTGCGTGGGTATTTTTGTTATTATTGGAGATAGAATTTTGTTTAAATGGACAAAGTAGTACATATTTATGTGCTGTTTAATAATTCATTCACAATATAGTTGAATTTGAAATGGCTACGCCGCCATCTTAAAAAAATTGAAAAGTACAATTTTCGAAAAATGGTCGTAACTTCTTTCTTTTTGATCGTAATGAAAAATTGTTTTTACATTGTATAGGCACTTTTTTGTGTACAATCGATTGAGCTAAGTTAAATATTTTTGTTGTCAATAGATTCATTGAAAATAAATCAAACTTATTTTTTTCATATGGCGGTTATATCCAAATTTTACATATTTGCAATTGGCGCTGTTTCTCTGAATAATTTGATGTATAACATGTTAATTTCAAGCAATCACAAATGTTAGAAATACTTTTTTTTTTGAACGGAATTTTGCAGTGCGAAGAAAATTATAGGCTGCTCTGGAATAGAAACGATGTTGTTCAAGTATAATTCGTTTTATTCCTAAACTCAAAATCAATGAAATAAAGTTTGATTACCAAAACAAGAAAAGAACATTATTAAATATTAATGCTCAAAAATTCCACCGGTTTGGTGTATATATTTTTCACAAAGAGCGGCTACATTTCTTGTAACCTTTCTTAGAGTTCTGCGATCAACATTATTAAATGCTTCTATTACCGCATGTTGCAATTCTTCAACATTATTATAGTTTTGCACTTGGTACACTTTATTTTTGATAAACCCCCATAGGAAGAAATCACATGGAGTAATATCCAGGGATCTTGGCGATCATGATATATCACTGTTTGTAGCTATGGCTCTATTCTGATGTACCAAATTTAAATAATGTATTACATTACGCCCGTTGTGCGCAGGTGCTCCGTCTTGTTGGAACCAAATATTATTTAATAAAGCTAAGGGAATATCGTCCAGCTTCGCTTCCAGCTCTTCAATAAGTAGCTGGAGATATCTTTCTGCAGTGAGAATGAAATTATAAATAATCGGTCCAACTAGCAGGTAATCTATTATGTCGCACCACACATTAAAACCGAATCTAACTTGGTTATTTCGCTGTACAATTTGCGATTAAAAATGCCAATATAAGAAAAATTTGTTTCATCAGACCACAAAATCTTTTTATAAAATTCAGGATTCTCATGAATTTTATTTAAATACATTGACAAAAGTTTATACGTGTAATCGCATCGCCTGGAAAAAGTGTTTAGTGAACTTAACTTGTCAATTTAAACAAAATTATATCTCCAATAATAACAAAGATACCTATGCAATCCAACGTTCCCTGAGATGCACTTTTCCTTTTGTTACAAATGTTTGTGAAGTATTTGTTTTAGTTTTAGTTGGCTTTTAGTCGGTTCGTTAATTGTCATTTTTAGTGTTCCCAATGCTCTCAAACTATTCTATCCGTGTATCTTTATAATCTTGATCACAATATTTTGCGGATCTTATGTGCAAACCATTTCAAAATACTTAGCTATAGGTGACATTGTGCTCAACTAACCCCAATTCATTTTTGAACTTAAATTTTGCAAAGAAAACTATAGAAACATCGACTATGAATACGTTCATGGGTCTCCATCTAAGTGTCTCCCTTGAAAGTAGATGATGGTGAATAAGCAGAGGAGAAACAACATGTACTTGAAATTTTAAGTAGCGTCAAAAATGCACTTCGTCACTAATATTCAATAAAATTCCATTCTTGTATAGACAAAGCATTAATTTTAAAATACTGATCATTTGTAAATTTTATGACTTCTAATATTTAATGCGAAATTTCGGGATTTTTTGTACATTACTAATAGTTGTTGTCTAACATTCGATCCAATTTGTGTGTCAAGTATGAATCTTAAAATATACTGTACACCTTTAGCCATATATTTAAATACATCTTTCGACTACCACATTTCTCAATATAATAGGATGCTTTCTTAGCTTCCTTCGAATTACTTGAAATGAATACAGTTTACTTATCTTGTTAGCAAGTCTGCTTGCTTTTACACATGTTTTTGTACTGAAAAATACCTCTTTAAGAAAACTTGTTCCATTATGAAATATCAGAACATACATATGTACATATACGGGAAGCATTCATATAGGGACACAGACGATGTGTGTCTGTTTGTATACATACATGCGTTCCTTTCATGTACTTACGTATATAAAATTATTGTATCTACAGTAAGGTCCTAAAGTATCTCGCCCATACTAATTTTTGAATGATAGAAGCTAGCGTTTTCAGAAAAAAATAGGTCGATTTCATCAATAAATGTTTTGACAACCTGTTTTTGTTGTTATGTAAAGTTGGTTAGGAAGAAGAGCCAAATTGCTTCCTGTGACGCCAGCTTAATCCAAACAACTCGCTACTGGACAATGTAATTACAACAAGCGATACACTGTCAAATCTCAAATGTAAAAACGTAAATTATTCTTATTTATTATTATGTCCCGAATTTTTTTTATTTTCGTTCTTTCTTCTCGTTATTATTTTCCCTTATTTTTACCCGTTTTATTTCTTTACTTTATCAAACTACTAACACCAGAAACTACTTGGATTCAATATTCAAATGCAGGAGTCGTGTTTAACTGTAAATATCTGTTTACTACAATGCTAGACGTATGCATCATTATACAAAAACGTTAGAGATATAAATTTCCAGAAAAAATATATGGTGCTGTTTTGAGAAATGATATTTCTGGCGTTTAAATTTGACGAAGTTTGGCGTTCAATACTGGGCACCCATCCTGTATATTACATGATACATATCGAGGGCATTCTAATAGAATGTCTAGATGGAACCAAGCATGCAATTTACAGTCCCTGGCCATATTACTTAAAACATGTCATAAATCAACCCTTTTACCTGGAAATTCTCATCCTATTATAGTGATATTCTTTTGTTTTGAATCCGATCGTTTATAGGGGAACTAGATTATTGTATCAATAAATAAAAATAACAGAGAAATGATATTTAGAAGAGTAAAGTAGGTATATATAAATATTTCAGTTATCAATAAAGCTGGCCACGAGCGGTACCGCGCAGTAGCGTAGAGTCGACCAGGCCTCGCGTTCCACTAGAGTTATTCTGCTAATAGAGATGTTTGCTGCCGCAAATAATTTCGCTCATCTTTTAAATAAAAATTAAATAACACGTGCTCAAACACTTACCATTTTAAGAGTCCTCCGTGAAATCACAAAGTGAATAATGTCTGTTAAATATCTGCAACATTAGATATGTTTCAACTGTTGTTTCGGCAAAACTAGTACGGCATTAGGAAAAAATGCGTTTATATGCAGAGAACGAACGTTCTACATCTAGTGACGTACTATTTGCGTAAGTAAAATAATCTTTCAAATAACTTAACGATTCTGTTCACGCACCTTCACAAATGTGTCTTAATGTGCCAAAATCAGAATTTTTCTCAAAAACAGTTTAAAATTTTTCTAGAACAGAAACATTTCGCAGCTTCCTTTGTATCGAATTGTAAAACCACGTTCTTAATATTGTCAAAATATTTATGATAATAAAATGTTCCCCAACGAGTTAGAATGGGTTCTGGTGGCTCTGGTATACGGGGGCACAGTCTGTGAAATTCGCGAATACGTTTCGGTGATTTGACAAATACTGCTTTGGTATACGCTATTAAAGCGTCTACCTCAGGATAACATTTTCTGATACTATCCGCCACAAGATTGAGAGCATGAATTTACATGTAATGTGTAACAAATTAGCAGAATGCTTTTTAAGAGACCGGCTTACAGAAAGCATGTTTGCAGCACCATCACTCACTAACATCAAGAGTTGGTTTGTTGAAAGTTCAAACTTGTCCAATGTATTTAACACTAACTTTGAAATTACTTCGGCAGTACACTGTTGTATTCGTTTGAAGACTAATAGAATTGAAGGTGCCGATTGATGAGGTTCCAATTTGCGTGCCATTACATTAAGAATAGAATGTTTCTTCCGATCTGTTGTTTCGTCGACACATAACCACAATTTTTGATCTTTCAACTCCTATTTTATTTTTTGTTCAATATGTTCGCGCGCAGATGGCACAATTCTTCGTAACGATGTTCGACTTGGTAATTTGAACTCCGAATAGTTATTCCAAAAGCAGATAAATGGTTCCTTGTCTAGTAAATTAAACGGTAAATTACATCCGATAAACGTAACGCATAAATTAAATATAAATTTTTCATTGTCTCGTTCGCAATTTCTTTTTGAGACATGCTTTTCACTATTTACGTATCGTAGACAATGTTGTCTGGACCAACACATTAACAGGATTTTACAGATTACACATTTAATTTTAGCACCTTCTGTCAGTCTGGAATTTCTGCAATAAATTTTCGAAGTTTGTCCGACCGCGGTCGTTTTGCTGACGAAATCATAATTTTTCTAGGACAGATAAACAATTGCGCAAATGACCGGCAGCGAAAATGTCCGTATGCTCCGCAGACGAAGTAATACTACCGTTCCTCTCGGTCCGAACTGATTCTACGCCGATGCGCGGTACCGCTCGTGGCCAGCATTAGTTATCAACTTACATTTAGCGAGTTCACAGTTTAGAGAATACATTGATATTTTTTAAAATATTTCGTCATAACCGTATAGAAGCTAAGTTGTGGAGTAGCGTTAAGTGTTTTGTGTTGATATATCGTTATTGCAAAGGTAAAATTGTTATTCTATCTCTCTCTTAATAATTAATTATTTGGAATTTGAAAAAAATTGAAATATTTGGGGTTTTTTGTAGAAAATGCCCGGGAAAGATTTAACAAGTGAACAAAAAGCCGCTATACAAGCTCTTTTACAATCAAATAAACATTCGCAACGAGAAATTGCAAAATTACAGAAAGTATCTCCTTCTTCTGTATCGCGTTTAGCTAGAAACTTAAATGAAGTAGCTAGCATATCCACACAAAGACGGGCAAAGTGCGGTCGGAAAAGGAAAACTTCGTAGAGATCTGACCGTGAAATTGTTCATCAGGCTTTGAGCAATAGATTTGCTACAATTAAAATGATTCAAAAAAAATTACAAGAGAGGGGAATAGAGATTTCGAGCAGAACTGTCAGGCGCCGATTGCGCGAAAATCGCCTAATGGGCCGAAGACCTGTAAAAAAGCCGCGTTTAACAGAAAAAATGAAATCTGCTCGTCTAAACTTTGCAAGAGAATATCGACGTTTCACAGATGAGAATTGGAAAAAGGTGAATAACTTAACAACATAGTTTTTACTGAATTAATGTTTGCATTGTTTAATAGGTTTCCTTTAGTGACGAGTGCTCGCTCTGTGTGTTAGTTCAGCGAGCACAATTTGTTTGTAGATGACCTGGCGAACGTCTCACAGAGTCCACGGTTCTTCGAACTGTAAAACACCCTCCGCAGGTAATGATTTGGGGAGTGATTAGTGGAGACGGACCTGGCCTTGTAGAAGGTATAATGCGTCAAGAGCAGTACATAAATGTGTTAAAAAACACGTTATTACCATATTTTAAGCCAGGACGTCGCATACCGACAGGGCGTATATTTACGCAAGTTAATGCTACTTGCCATGTGGCAAATAAAGGTTCAGAAATTCTTTGAAGACAATCACATACCTCTTTTACGTTTGCCCGGAAATTCATCTGGCCTCAATCCCATCGAGAACGTATGGAATCGACTAAAAAGTAAGGTATATGAAAGAGAAAAGCCTACAAAGGAAATATTAATGAAGAATATATAGCATGTATGGGAGAACGATGAAGATATAAAAGAGACAATCATATCTTGCATTGAAAGTATGCCCCGAAGAATTAAGGGTGTTATTAAAAATCATGGTTTATGGACTAAATATTAATTGCTTATTTAATATTTACATATGTTACATATTTTTACAATATATTTTATAAATAAAAAATATAATACATGTATAGTTTATATTTTATTATGAAGAAACTACAAAATATTGAGTGTTTCAAGTAATTTGGTCAGGGACTGTATAATAGGTGATTGATGACAAGATTATAAATGTCTCAATATCTGTTAGAAACACGCATGAAATCTATATTACATATATTGATTTGTTTCTAGATGGAGAAACCACATATATAATAATGCATAGGATGTACCATTAAAAACACTAAAATAAGTAAGTAAAATGATTCTCACAATAACTTTTTAATAACATAATGCTACTGGTTTCGATCCAATACCAACTCATCCTCAGGCAGGAGTTAACACAATGCAGATACCACTACAGATAGATAATTACTACATATCGTCATATTTCTCAAGTTAAAGTATAACATATGTGGTAGCGTTAGATTCGTCTTTCGATTACCTTTCCAAAAGCGTAAAAATATGTAGGGTGTTCTATTTAAAATAAGAAAGTTGACGTCACTTCCGGTGAAACCGGAAATACAATCGAATTGCCTCTAACGGCAAAAGTTAGTTCACAAAAAAATAAAAATCCACCTATTTTTGCTAAAGGCGCTAGCTTCTTTGGTTCAAAAGTTAGTATGGTGGGGAGCACACTTTAGGTTCGCACTGTACATAAAATAAAAAAATAAAATCTTTAGTCAAATCTTATTAAATTATACTAAAACCATGTAATAATTGTTTGTCTTTTAAATTGTTGCGCTGTAAGATTCATTAGTAACATAAAAACAAAAAAGTCACAAAAAAAAATAGCGCAATATTTTTATGTTATAGATTTTAAGAAAATGAAAGAAAACAAGCAAAAAAAGTATTTTGAAAAAAATTGTCGAAAGGTAATCATGGTTTTATTTTTACAAATGTTGACGCTAAACCTTCAAAATTCCAAAAAGTCGCTACAATGAAGAACTAAATTTAAACTAACAGAGATATTTTTGAAAGATACTTTATTCTCCATTCTGTCATCCGAAAATGTTAGCTTCTTACTATTTGACACTTGTATATAAAAAGCACAACATACTGATGCTGCACCAAAAAATCTAGTTAATTTTGTGAACAAAAACTTACAGATTTACAAAGAAAACTATTAAATTCGGTGGTCAAATATATGTATTTACAATTTTTTAACAGCTTCAAATTACAGGAAGTTATTTTTGAATCGATAAAGCTATTTATTAAAATCTACATTCCATTATATTTAATTCTAGTGTTATGTGTGCGCTTCTACAATATAAGGAAATTGACTTTAGCTGTTAAAAAAATTGTAAGAGTTAACAAAATATATATAGTGATCATCAAAAGTTGATACTGGAAAAGAAATCTGATAGGTCCCCAATAAAAATTAAAACTCAGAATTACGTTTTCTTGTGTAGGAATATTCTATATCGTACAGGAGAAGTATATCATTTTGCTTTTGTCTTGTGAAATGCATCTTTTAATCTCTTTTATAATGTATTTCTTTATACTAAACTACAAGGGTTATAACATGCATTAACGTCTATCGTTAAAACACTTTGTAGTCTTTTAATTGTATGATTATCCAGTAGTTGTTACTGAGAATATATTAATGAAACCATGTAACGAATAACATAATAATTAGCAACCGATTGTTCTCCTTATAAGAGGTTATTCTGATAAGATTGCGTTTATACTATACATTATGCATATATACGCGTACAACATTCTACGGTCAACCTTCATTGTGTAAATTATCAAGCCTATTGTTTAAAATAAAATCAACTTTAATTAACATCGGAAATGCTCTTTTTTACATGATATAGAGAAGACCTTAAGCTTCCTAAACAAGTTTCACACGCCGCGCCGCAACCGGTCGCGTCTCAAAAGCCAGTCTTTCTTCACACATGCGCGTATCCTTCCATTTTATTACGGTGCAATTAAGAAAATATGTCTGGTTTTCGACAAAATGTCATAAAAATCACGTGGCTTTGAAGACAGCCTCTTGCTTCTTGGATGTTGACCTCTAAGATAACCGGAAAATTATTAGTCCTTTGATGTTTGCGGGCTAAAAATATTCAAAGTATTGCAAATGTGTGTTGCGCGTTAAATGCATCCCATATTTCTGTTAGTGATAAAATCATGAGCGTCTATGAATTTTAGCGCTTTTAATTAAGAAAGAAATTATACAAGTGTTGCTGTTGATAGAACAGATATTTTTACTCGTCTTCAAAAGTTCAAAATAATATTATACGATTAGTTTTATGTTGCTGCTTGCTAATGTTTTCTATATCACTATGAATTGATATAATATCATTACTGTTCGGTATTTTCTATCTAATTTGTACTTTTTTGCAATAAGATAATTTTCAAGTACACAAATTAAAGAAATGAAGTATATTTTTTGTGTACATAAGTTTATGCACGTCAGTAATAGTATAAATCTGTTAGACATTATGCCTAAAGTATTAACATAAGAACTAATCTACAGAATCCTACCATGTAATGTTATTTATACTTTTATATACGAGGGTGGTTTCAAAAGTCCGTGCAAAGTCGGAGAGATAGCACTATTGATGCGCATCGAGGTTATTGCCACTTAATAGCATCTCTTGGAGGAACCCACACCGAATTTCAGTTATATTGGTTTATTACT
The DNA here is from genome assembly GCA_029619315.2 of Dynastes maya. Lineage (NCBI taxonomy): Eukaryota > Metazoa > Arthropoda > Insecta > Coleoptera > Scarabaeidae > Dynastes > Dynastes maya. The sequence goes on along the minus strand of JAROYE020000005.1, from coordinate 12,040,232 downwards.
ATGTGTTTAGCGTTCGTTTGAATCATGCAAGTCGAGTGATTTCCAAAAAAAATGGATGAAAGAGAGTTCCGTGTGTTGACAAAACGTTACTGTATGAAAGGAAAATCGTCTTAGGAGACTAAAGGGAAGCTTGATAAACATTATTGTGAATCAACACCTACGATTAGAATGGTTTATAAGCGGTTTGAAAATTTTTGGACTAACTATATGAGCACAAGTGACACTGGGTGTTCTGGACACTGTTGAAACCACTTCTCCAGAAAACATTGATAAAATCTATTTGGTGATGAGTGATAGAAGAACGAAGGTGCGCGAGATGGCTAGTGCTAGCACGGGAAGGCGCGGACAGCGGTTCGATTCCCTCGTGTATTTTCCTTGCATTTTGTGTAGATTGTATTATGCAATGGAAATACACGAGGAAATTGAATCGTTATCCGCGTCCTCCCGTTTACATCACCCACCGCTACTGGCGTACACAATATTTTCCACCAACATTTGAACATGAGAAAGTTGTCCGCAAGATGGGTGCTGCGATTGCTCATAGTTGGCCAAAAAGGAAATCGTGCGACGTGTTCCAAGGACGGTTTGCAGCTGTTTCGTCTCTGTGGACGAAACATGGATACGCTAGTACACGCCTGCGACCAAAGAATACGCAATGGATTGCCATCGGAAAGTCTGCACCAAAAAAGGCGGAGACCGTTCCTTCAACCGGGAAGGTTATGGCGAGCTTTTTGGGATTGTCAAGGTATAAAATTCGTCGACTATTTGGAAAAGTATAAAACTATTACAGGTGTACATTATGCATCGTTGACCGCTTCAAAACGGAGTTGCAAGAAAAACGTCCACGGTTGGTTCACAAAGAAGTCCTTTTCCATCACGACAATGCACCAGCCCATTCCTCTGGAATTGCAGTTGCGAAATTGATGGAGTTAGGGTTCCAAATCGTTCCACATTCCTCCTATTCTACAGAGTTTGCTCCGTCGGATTACTACACCTGTACTCCAATATGAAAAAATGGGAGGCGGGAAAGACATTTTATTCAAATGAGGATGTAATTGCGGAAACGAACGCCTATTTTGCGGAATTGGAACAATCCGTTTAGTCATTTTTCTTTCGTTAATTCCTTTATCATAAAGCCAAATTCAAAATTTTTATACCAATATTCAGAAGCTTTTTTGGAACAGATTTGTTTTTGTAAATACTTAAGTATAGTTATTTAATTTTCTTTTAGTTAAATAATCTATTGCAACAGTGTGTTAGAATAGTTGGAGGCTTTCGATGTACATTACTACTACTTTAGAATCTTCATTTAATTCAATAAGTGTTAGAAACGGTCTACTTAAATGTTGATGCCGTTTGTGGCTGATAGCATAGCATGTGTCGTCTCCAGGTCTTCTTGACATAGACGAAAGAATTGATCTCCAGCTTCTTCTAGTTGCTTTCGCCTAATTTTGCCCTAATATGTTTCGTCAGTACGAGGCGTTTTAATTTTCCTCCCATTTTCTAACTTCCTATTTCAAGTGGCTTTCTTGTGGACCACAGTAGAAGTCTAGACCAATGAAAGGCATATTTACTGCTTATTTGGTCAGCTTATCGAGCTTTTCGTTTCCCTCGATTCCTTGGTGGTTTGGGACTCATCGTAAAGCAACATAATTTTCGCTTCCTGATTGCCTTAGATTCTACACACATTCGTGTGTCAGGTTAGATTCGTATTTATAGACATTGAGAGCCTTAAGTGCTGCCTGACAGTCTGTGAATGATTGCACCTTGTATCCATTTATCGAGGTTCTTTTAGCGCAGAAATTTAAAGTAAAAGAGCTTGTAATATATATTAGTTAGGACCCCCATAGACATTTTTAGGTGGTAGTTAGGCCCATTAATGCCTAAGCCTGTTCGTACGCATCACCTGCAATGTTATAAGTTGTGTCAGACAAGCTTCTGGATATGTTAAAAGCTACTGCGCGAATTCATATAGGATTATTATTGTTTAATACTTTATCAGTATTAATTTATTATAGAAATTACAATATTAAATTTTTGTTGCTTCGATCTCAAAGATATTGCACATGCCTGCGCTAAATTTCAAAATTAACCTCAATCAAGTTTCACAATATTTTATATAAATTAACAACAAAATCTATATTTTAATGACAATAAAAATAGTGACATATGCACAAATTAATATTCAACGCTTGTTTTAGCGTCATTTGAGTCAGCATATCATATTCTAGTGGACATACACCTTTGTTTGTTTTTATTTTGATGCTTATTTCACATTTTACAAATTATCATAGACATTTCATATCTGTTTGTATACGCAGAGAAATGGTTTCTTGCATCAAGAAAAAAGATTTTCAAAAATCAGTCTCTATTCAAGAAAGTATTTTTTTTTCGAGACTATAAAAATGTATAATATAAGAAAATAATTTTCTTGAAATTTTATCCGTACTAAATAAATATTTTCTTAGGGTTAGAAAATCAAGAAAATCCAAAATAGAAAAATGTTTCTTTCAAGTAAGTCATTCAGCTTTAAGTTAAGAAAATATTCATATTAAAGGTAGGAATGGAAAAATGGTCCAGATCTCACAAAGTTCTACTGAGAAATTAGGCGACCTTTCATCAAGCCAGCCACAAGGATATCCAATAAAAGAAAACAATCCAATGCGACTCTGAGTTATTATGAGAAGTAGACTTTTACCTTCCCCAAATGAAAAATTACAATAATGGAAGAAAACCTAAAGTTAATAATTAAAACTAAGAGCAAGTGAATGAACTAATGAAAAAGCTTTTTATAGGTATAATGAAATTATTTCTTTAATAACGTAATTAAATAGGGATTATTTTTATGTAGTTTAATAATTAATGAGTTAATATTTCAGTTTCTGTTTTTGAAGATTAGTGGCATAAACTGAGAGATGCGGTGAGAAGCAAGAAGCTTTAATGCTTTACTCTTCTCATATTTTTTTTGCCGGTAGTGATTCCATTAATACCAGGAGCTATTTATTAGCATTATCTTGCTTACTGTTTCTAGGCACTTTTTTCATGTGCACGTCTACATTAAGTTCACTTTTCTTTGAACATTATACTGTTACAAGTATGAGAACTGTTTTAAACAAGATAAGCGCAATCAGTAATGTGCATATAAATAATATGCATTTCAAGAATTTTAAGTAAAAAATTATTTATTTTAAGAAAATGAAACTATTGACTTATGAACAATACAAAATTATTTATTTTAAGAAAATGAAACTATTGACTTATGAACAATACCTAAACGCTGTCTGGAATTAAGAAAACTATCTAGTATCCTTAAGAAAATATTTTTTTGTGTTATAATGGCCATTTACTTATACTACGAATCGTTTTCTTCAAATTTCTTGCAAGATTTTCTTGAATCAAGTTAACAAATGTCTTAAACAAAGAAATACAATTATTTCATTACAAATATATGCTTCTCTTAAGCGGACAAAGGAACGCTAAGAAAATATTTCTTTTGATTTAAAATAGTTATTGTATTGTGGATAATTGACACAGTAATTCTCTTAAATTAAGGCGAACAGCTTTGATACAAGTAAACGTTTCTCTGTGTGTTCATGAAAAAAAAACGTTATAAAGAATTAAACATTTGTCGAACAATTTACTACAATTTATTTGAGAATATACGACTGGCAACTTGCGCAAATTCCTACTACTCGATTGTTGTTAACGGATTGTATTTCTATTAAATACAATGGTCTGTTACAAAGGTTGCTACAATAGTGCATAAAGTTTGGTTACAAACGTTGTAAAAAAAGGCAACGATATTGTTCTAAAGATCATGTTTTCCTTAATACAATATGTACGCGGTGTTCTTAATTACACTGGTTGAAAGAACAAGTAGAACGCAATAACAATAACTATTGTTATGCTTTCGTATCTCCAACAGCATTGGCACAGATAAGGTAACATAGATACATTTGTCTGTGGCATTGGCTAGTCACGAGAATGTTACCAACACCTGTGCTGTTTTGCAAGTATGCGATACCATCCCTCTAAACATTCGACAAATTTGGAGTAAAAAGATAAACCACGGAAGATTTTATTCCGAAAGAATTGTGAATCCAATGAAAAAAATTAGAAAAAAACCAATATTATCTGGGTCTAATTCTGAAGCAAGAAACATTTGGTTCATGCATGTAGGTAGGCTTCGGTAATAACATCGTCTGCATAGATAAGTGACGATTATACGAGGTGCATTCAAGTTATAACACCTCCGATTTCTTTTCTCAGAACTGGAAACAGATAGAAACATGCGTGACAGAGATGGCAGCACTGTACGGCACACAGAACCTTTAGTGGCAGCGGCGAGAGTGAGTGTTTTTAATACTTTAAATGGCGACGTATTCATTACAAGATCAGCGTGTAATCATTCGTTTTCTTCTTTTGCGTGGTGTGACACCGATAGAAATTCATAGCCAGTTGAGTGAGACATGTGGTGATGGTGTCATGGATGTGTCTAACGTGCGTTCGTAGGTGCGATAGTTCAAAGAAGGCAGAACGTCGTGTGACAACAAACCATGCCAATCGCGGCCTCGCACATGCTAGTCTGACGACATGATCGAGTGAGTGGAGAAAGTTGTTTTGGGGGATCGCCGAATGAGTCTGGAACAGATCGCCTCCAAAGTTGGCATTTCGGTGGGACCTGTGCACACAATCCTGCATGATAACCTGAAAATGCGAAAAGTGTCCTCCAGGTGGGTGCCACGAATGCTGACAGACGAAGTGATTTCTCATGCTCCCTACTCACCTGACCTGGCCCCTACCGACTTTTGGCTGTTTCCAACGATGAAAGGCACTCTCCGTGGCCGCACATTCACCAGCCGTACCGCTATTGCATCAACGATTTTCCAGTGGTCAAAACAGACTCCTAAAGATGTGTTCGCAGCATCCATGGAATCATGGCGTCGACGTTGTGAAAAATGTGTACGGCTGCAGGGAGATTACGTCGAGAAGTGACACAAGTTTCATAGTTTTCGTGTGATTAGTTAGTGAGAAAAAAAATCGGAGGTGTTATAACTTGAATGCTCCTCGTATTACAAAGTCACTCACTTTCTATTATTTATTTTGAAGAAATTAGGATGTTTTATGTCAAAAATTGCCACAATTTTGTCTTGATGCAAGAAACCATTTCTGCAAGTCTTGACACAAAGATTGTTGGAAAAACAATACAATAGAAACTTGACCATAACCTTGAACTATTATCTGTGATACCAACATGTAATAATTAACAAAAATCTGTGGTCGGGTGATGTAATTGTGTTAATGACTCCTACAATATTTTTCCTACAGTATTGTAGTACATTCTATCAAGTGATTCTTTCCCGTTTGTTTAATGTAATAAGTAATAACCATAGTTACTGTTATCAAATACATAGATATAGATACAGACGTATACTCATGATTTCATGGATGTAATATTTATAGATAATATTTTCAATGCGATCGTAAGTGTAATCTAAACCAACGATAGAAAACATTGTATTAGTACGTAATACGTATTTACAATATATCGGGTATTTAGAACCCTAATGCGCCCTTGACAATGACTGGAGAGCTGAAAGGTTTCGAAGCACAAAACGACGTCCCCAAACAAAACAACCCTTCTCGCATAAGCTTATATATTAATCAGATCGAGAAGGTATAGATTCAAGACCGGCAAATGTTCATCGCCCTGTTGTATAGTCATAATAGATTTTAAATTTAAATTGTGTGCTAATGGCGTACTTGTATACCATTGGAGTGTTGTAAGAAGCACTTCTTACTGTTTTATATTATACTATCCTTCTTACTGTTTTACTCTTATTATTTTAAAATAAGCTGAAATGATGATTAAAACAATGAATTATATAAGTATATGATTCAATTGAAAAAACCCTATTCAAATCAGTATTAAAAATGTTTATATTTTCTGTGAATAATATGCTTTATTCGCGTTTTAGGCAGTTTCTGATTAATTGCAGATCGTTTGTGACTTTTTGACACGCATACGATAGGTGTCTCTAGAAGTATTATTGATTGGGTAAATTTGCCAGTTTTTCTTACTTTCAAAGACGATATTTCACAATATTTAAATCAATAAATTTTGAAGTTATTTTCTAATACACGTCAGCACACACTGAAGACACGTATTCACGTTTTGTGCTATCTGCTATCATGTGGAGATTTGAAATCATATTTGTTTTTATTCGTATGCCTTTTTTAAATCTGGGATTTTTTTTTAATTTTTTGTAGAATTTTTTTTCTATAGTGCATTTTATAGTATTTAAACATATATATTTTTACTTATTTACTTAATATGAGAGATCCATTTACCTGCGCCTGATTCTGAAATTAAGTCTGTTCTTTTCCTATTCTTCATTTTTTTCTCTACCGTATTCGTCTGCTTTTCAATAAGCTTTTCACTTTCTTTTGTTTGGACTCTTGCTTCCTTTCTCTTCTTGGCTTTTTGACTTCATATCCTTTTCTTAGTAAACCATATTCCTTTCTTGTTACATGACCCAGCCATCTCGGTTGATTTTGGAAAATTGATGTTTCTATATATGGGTGTATCCTATAGGTTTCATTTCTTGTTTTGCCTTTATTTTCTCAAAAATGTCATCTCTGTGTTCGTATTTCCTCATATTTCTTTTTTCTCAACATATAGTCGCTTTTTTTGATATTCTTTTGTCCGATTTATTGTCATTATTTTCACTGATTATTTATATCTTTACTTGCTTTAGATTCTAGGCTTATACTTCCTGCCGCGATTTACATGATCACACTTTTGTTTCCTATTTAAGCATGTTGATATATAATGCTTCTAAGTCTGTTTACGTGATATTGATCTGTTTCTGTTTTTACCATCATCAGAATATTCTCTGCATAACACATTTCTGAAATTCTTACGGCAAATTAGAATTAATAGGTTTAAGATTTAAAACAAATTGCATTGAAAAAAGCATCTGTTTAAGTAAGTGTAGCGCTGTTCAAACATTTAATTCGTATTCTATCAAATGTTTTTTCATGTCAATATAAAGTACATGTACGTAGGCGCCATAAATTCTCGGCCTAATATAGAAAAAATAAACTTGGTCAAATATAACAATTTTTATTTTTCAGTATAATCTCCCCTAACATTTATTACATGCATCAATTAATAATTCTATACCCTTATAAAAATAATCAAAAGTTTTTCACTCAAAAAGTTGTATTACAGTTTTCTGGTACGAGGTTCATCGGGTCGCCGTTACTCCATCGATTCCTTTTTGGATAGGGAACAGAACTGTTGTTCCATCTCCCGTGACAATGGACTCCGAAATCGGTTTCGGCTCGTCTCCACACATGTTTAGAAACGAGCGCGCACATTCGACCCAACGTTCAGGTTGGAGAGCAGGACGAATACTTGTTTCAGAAATGTTAGACATCACTGCTAATTAAGCTTTTGAAAGCTTCTTGTCGGTGTTACCTGGGCTTTCCGAATATTACGTATTGATGTAGTATCTAAACAAGTTCGCTTTAAACAGATCCTATTTTTGTTAAGACTCTAAAATTGGTTCGTATTTTACGGAAGTTCGTCATAAACGGCTTCGTAATAAAAGGTATTTTTCCTGTATTATTTTTATGGTAAATATAACGGAACCCTCGATTTTGGTACGCAACAACTGGTAGTTCGCTTTAAGCGGGTTCGTTTTAGCCGATCACTACTGTATATTAATATTTTCATAGTGCATTCGTTGAGACAGAAAAGCTTTTGCTTTGAAATGACAATAAGAGTCAGTTGCGTTTTATGTTCGCAAAATGCTTCACATTTTTTCGAATTAATCTATTTGCTTATACGTTTTATGTTGCACATTTCAAGAATTAACTTTTTTATCGAAATGCGGCTGAAATATAGAATGAAGACAATTGAAACATAAAATATGTTTAAAACATAAAAAAGAAGTATACTTCCAATTAGAATACTCGATTATTCAAAATATTAAATTACCGTTAAATCTAGTAGTTATAATTTAGTAGTTTAATGAAATCTTCTACATACCTTATTAATAAAATTCTGTATGCAGTAAAGCAAGGCTCTTAGTAGTTGCTATTGCGGTATTCGAAATTTAACATATATAAATGAGAATATCTTCTATAGTTTGCTTTGATTTGAAATTAGAAATACATCAAATTTTCAAAATCGGAATTTGGTGTTACATACCGCGCACTTAGTTGAAATAAAATGGCCGTTTCTTCAAACATTCCGGTCTTAAACGAAGGGAATGACCCGATTCTCAGACAAAAGACGCGGCAGTCAGGTTACGCCTAATGATTCCTCGACAAACGTTGATTGCTTTTCTTCGTCTTCTTTCCTCTTGTCTCTTCTTCTCTTCTATATAACATTCGCTGAATCAAAATATTTTTCTTTTTATTATCATTGTCAATTCTATATTGTAGTTCTATCCTTGTTCTATCAGTGTCTACGACGGGTATAGCAAGAATATTGCAGAGTAACAACGGTTTTTCAGAAATATCAGGGGAAATATGTGGTAATATTTTAGAATCAACATTTAACATACACAGAACAAATGTTCGAATTAGATCTGTAGCAAATGCCACTACAAATAGTTATAGGATTCCTGACATGGACAATTTGTAGCAATTAGTGAAACAATATTGTAGGAAACAAGAGTGGCGCAAAACTTGTTACAATAAATTTGCATATTTTTCAGCATTTGTGCAAGCGTATGTTGTATCGTATTTACTGAAATGCCAACATAACGGATTTTCACAGCTGCTACATTAGTCTAATAAATTCTTCGGGTGAATCATAGTAATTAATTAATTAATTAATTAATGGCTGATGATGCCAGGCTATCGAAACGTACGTCCAGTACGAGTGAAGTATTGTGGTAAGGGTTTTAGTGAAGTGTTTCAGTGTTACAGTACCGCAGAGTTCGAGTACTTGATTAATATAGCGATATTTATAGCAACTGTAGAGAAAATTGCAACAATTATTTGAATAATTAAAACATACAACATAACAACGGCTCGGTGGTCTAGTGATAAGAGGGCCTGCGCTTGACTGGGCAGAGTTAGGCGCTGTGTGTTCGAGTCCCGCTAGGATCAAATTTTCTTAGCGGGTCCGGTACATTCCCGACTCACCATTCGCAGTTGCGGTACAATTAACTGGGCTCCACCTTTTACGGGGAGGGGGTGATAGTAACAAAGCCATGGGACACTTTATACACACAATTTACATACTCAAGGCTCTTGAGGTTATGACAAGCTTGAAAAAGCTTATATACCCCGTTGGGCCGTCACCACACAAAAAAATTCTATGTTAACAATTACCGCTTTATACACTGTTTTTATGGTTATACATAATACTGCACGAAAGAACGAGTAAACGAAATACTAATAATTAATCTGTGATCTCCAGCAAGAGCCAGCTTGCCATGTCAGCATTCGCCAAAAAATTTCGGGGAGTAGGTAAATTACAGAAAAACCGTTCTCTGAGTGACTGAGAAATCAGAACTCAGAGACTGTTGGTTGAGCGCACGTAGCTTTACGCTGTTGGTAGCATTAGTTGTGAAAATGATTTGATTATACGCATTGGGAAAATGTGAAACTGGCTATATCTATATGTGTACGGCGAGAGAGCGAGGAGGGGATTAAGTGGAATCCGATCGATTCGACGCGGGTAGTTAATACGCCTATAACGCACGTAATAGTTTGAAGTCATGGTCGCCTGGAAATGAAAGTTTCGCATATTTATTTTGTTGTTGCTACGAAGCTTAGATGAAACTAATAAGAGATTCTAAAGACGAAAACAAAAACAAATTCTGATGAAATAAAAGAGAAGAAAAATCCTCGTAACTGGCCACATCGGTAACCGTTATGAGCCGTCGACTGCCGCAAACCCCTCCGCTTGTGGTGAATCACCCATTCGCGTTTACCGTTGTCGCATGTACGCTTTTCGTATAGCTAGACATTTTCTTTCCTTATGTCTATAAACAAATCTTTCATTAGAAAAGAAAGAAGCTTTTCGTTGCGACATCCATTGGGTAATAACCAATAAATTGGGGAACATACAAAACCTCCACCATACGGCCTAATGTGATGTATAGTATACTATAAAAACCCTGAGTTTTGGAAGTAATATTTGCCCAGTATGCGATCGTACAAGCACATGATACACCGACAACTCTATTCCCGGGTTTCTTCTTGCTTTTCACACATTTTTATAAAATGTAATGCCGAAATACAAGAAAGGTATAATAATTCACTTAACTTGTTTGACTGTCCTATAATTGTTTGAAAATTCTTAATTTTTTACAACAGACTAATGGACAGACTTAGTGTGTGATCGATTTAGTACTTCGAAGTGATGGACTTATTTTGCACCTGTGATTTATTTTACATAGCTTAAGTTTTGTTTTATTTCTTTTTATTATTATTTAGTTTCATAATAGGTTAAAGGAAGAACGTCAATGTAACAATGTATTGTTCTGTAGGCGATTTAATCTTTTTGGCATTGTGTATATGTTTTTATGTTTGTTGTTTTACTTTGTTGCCAATAAATATGTATTATTATTATTGTTTAATAAAACGTATAAAAAAAGATGCCTAGAAACAATAACCAAAATCACTGACGGCAAAAGCTTTTGCCGAAAATGTTCTTTCAACACCGCAATTTAGTTAGTGAAACAAATTTTAAATGTGGTATAAAAGTACTGTATTTTGCGTGTACATCGGTATTTAGATTGACATTAATACACGTTTCATTTAGTACCTATACGTAAACCTGGGTTTCTGTTGAACACTGACATAAATTTCTAATTGAACTTGTTTCCAGTTTTTCCGGGAAAAACTTTTAATCGATTTATAAGGCATTTAGAGCTTTCAATAATGGTTTCTCTTCTCAAAATATGCTGTTATTACGTTTATAAAATGATTATTTATAAATTGCAATTCGTTTAGCAAGATGTTATTTTCTAAAATTAAACTATATTCAACAATACCATCGTCTAGCGAATAAAAAGTACTCTGGAGGAAAAAACTAAATGCAGGTATGTTCGCAGATATATCTACTATGTATGTATATGAAAGATATCTGAACTTAAGAATAATTTGAAAGACAAAGAGCAATATGTAAAACAACGAAGCTTCAAATGCGTAGAAATAGAATTTGGTATCAGAACAATGTGTCACATTCTACTGTCTATGCAATACTGAATTGTGCACTCCTATTTCCTACCGACAAGCACGAACGACCGGCTATGCAAGGGATGACGTGTTCCCATACGGTTTGCCGAGCCTTGCCAATGATAGATCATGACTAGAGTAACCAAAACTTGCGGACTCGCATAGGCGTCGGTATTACGGGTTAATATAAGAATACGAAAAATCCATAAATAAACTTACTTGCTAATTATTCAACAAATTAGAGGCATCAGGATGTGAACTACTGTAAACTTGCATCATTGCATATGTTTCCACAGATACTTCTTTAAACCTTGTGCGTCGACAAGAAACAATATTCTTATACATAGAAAACGATCTCTCCACATCTAAGGAAGTTACATTTGCATGTAGAAACTGTTTTTCAAAATCACTTAAAAGTTCACTATTCTTACACTTATTATAAACGGCCCTAAGTATTAAAATCGGGACTTTTCCTTAAAACATCTGCCAACTGTTGACTAGCGCATAATCCTGGCGTATCATTTAATGTGTGTAATTTATTTTTTACACTTCCACTATGTCTAATATTCCTGCAATGACAATTCAGTACATTGTAGTTTTCTGATGGCATCTAGTAATACTGTATAATTGGTACATATTGTTGTTAAATCTTCTAAGAGTTGAGGAATTTGAAATTCTCTTTGACTTTCTCTAATTGCTTTGGATTCATTCTGATTAAATCGCATTATAACTGATTGAATTGCATATTAAGCAAAAAACTGTACTACCGTCATATTTTAAATGGGGAAAAAGTGACACATACTTATGTACATTAGTAGCAAATCTATTACGAGGCATTGTTTTCTTAGGTATGTAAATATTAGTTCTATATGAAACGATACACTAATTATGTACTTGGTATAATACTACAACACACAAAAAACACCAGCTATATTTTCAAAAGCGACACGTAAGTACATAACCTTGACCGTTCGACTAATCTCTGCAACAGCTCAACCGGTACTAAAACGAAATCTCTCTCAGCGCGGTTTAACATGATTTATATTCAAGGTCGACACTACATGCCTGCTTCTCTACCGGTTTAGTTTATTTATGAATTTTTCGTATTCTTATATTAACCCGACGCCTATGCGAGTCCGCAAGTTTAGGTTACTCTAATTATGACATTCATGACAGCGATTGATATGGTGAAGTCCAGTAATTAAAATATTTTGAATGCCTTCAAAATCCACCGTGAAAACAAATAGCAGTTACTAGAGCAAGTAGAGATTTTAATGAACAACATTTCTATTTAGCAAAATTCATGACATTTTTAAAATTTTGGAAATGAGCGCGATGTACCATTTTGCATTTATTTTCAAGTGATTTGGTTTAGTCACTAATACTTCTATTTGTATGTCGGATTACTTCTTTTTATAAACTACAAACTACTTTTAAATGAACACTTATTTCGCAACTTGGTAATATTTAATTAGTTAATAATTAATAATTTTGTGACAACCGCTAATTCTCATTCTATCAAGACACTTCTTCATAAATTAGCGTGAAATCATGATGATTCACATTATCTGTCAAGATGTGCACTTATCACAGCAATACAAACCACAAATGAAATCCCTATTGGAAACGGATCCACAACACATTGTGAATCAAGCCTAATACTTTAGGGTTATAACTAGTTTGTTTGTGTAACGAAGATAAAGCCCACTTTGTTAATGCAGTTGCTTTTTATTGGAAAATAGATCGACTGAAGTATGATAAAGTATGTTGTATCTTTATCTTTGGACTGGATTTCTGGAATACCCTGCACAACATTCTTGATACTTATTTAATTAATAAATAGTTATGTATTAATTCATAGGAATCTCAAAACTAATTTGCATAGCTAATGCCAAAGAGGAGATATTAATGTTAGAATTGGAGTTTGTATCTGTCAACATTTTCAGAAAACACATTAATCTCTCAAAGTTGGTATATCCTAGACCCGTGATATACCATATCATTTAACTTGCATTTAAAAGGGCTGTGCAAAGAATTCATAATATACTTACAGGTATTTTGTTTGAAATAAGAAAGTTGATATTCACTTCTGATTTAATTGCGAGTGTTATGAAATTAGAAGTAGTTATAAAAAATAGATCTCTATCCATAATATCGTTCAACAAAATTTCAAAAAGACATTTTAATAAGTTTCAGAGGTACATATATATGTACATACGTCTTGTAGTGCACTATCCTACATGAGCCTGTATATTATTTTGTTTTTAGTAGTCGGATATCATTGAAGTGTTGGGAAGTTCTCATGAGAAATTCCAGCATCTTTGAAGCGGACAAAATTTTATAGGTGGAGAGAAGTGGGTCAAAGTATGCTAGATCTTGATTACATTTATTTTAGACAGAGTTTGGTTTTTAATTGAGTAAGGCTTAGTTTTCCTTGTTAAGGATATGTAATAACATTTGGCGATATTGAGCAACAAGTTATTACTCACTGACCAGCTAACCAGGAGACAAATATTACGCTGCAATTGATTAGCTTCGTCACGACCAGACAGCACAAAATAACTTGACATCATCCGCATACGCCAAAGCAGAACAGGTAAGTGATTGCAAGAGATCATTTATAAATAAATTAGAAAGGAGAGGACCAAGGTTTGATCCTTGCGGAACACCACTTGTGGATACAAAATTAAATGACCCAAAACAGTTACAGAAAACATAGTTTGATTTGGGTGCTATATAATACTATTAGCAAGCGTAACCTCGAAAAGAGAGACCAAAGGAATGTAGTTTAGGTAAAAGAAATGCGTGATCAGTCGTATCAAACGCGTGAGAGAAGTCAGTGTATACGGTATCCACCTGTCCTTGATTATTCAAGATTTTACTATCATACTGAGTAAAGAAACCTAAATTTGTCGTAGAACGGCCAATCATGAATCCATGCTGATGTAGCGATATGTTTTGTGTTGAAATATATAGTACAGTACAAGTATTGCTCAACCTTAGTAGAGTTAGAAAAGTTATTTAATATAGAGATTGGCCGATAATTAGTGAATAAAGTTCTGTTGCCTTTCTTGTAGATTGGAACAATTCTTGCTCGTTTCCATCTTTCTGGAAAGGTAGATGTATTAATTGCCAATGGACTTGCCAAAGAAAACTTGGCACAAGGTCTTGATCTGGAGTTAATTTATTTTGAAATGAGGCCATAATATTAGCTACATCATCTTTACGGATTGGACGAATGTTGAACGTCCGTAGTTGGAGAAAGTTATCAGGCAAATCCAGTGTGCAAGTCGATAAATGGGTTTCGGCGAAACAATGAGCAAACATGTCTACGATTTCTTTAGGATCTTCTATAGTACATGGATCAAAGTAACTGTACTTCTCAAATAGGGCTAAATGGTTTTGCAAAAGACTAACGTATTCTATTTCAAAATTTAAAAAAAGAAATATTAATTTTTGTTATGTCGCTCACATTTAATATTTTAGCAAATGCATAACGTGAAACGTATTGATTAGCGGCAATGTTATGACGACGTGCATTTGCCAATATCTCTATTTTAGTTTTAATTTGTTAAAGTGCAATCAAAAATGATTTCCCTGTCAATTACCCAAATAGCCCTATTTTAGCATTCACAAACAGACTGCGGCATTTTAGACGTTGGCACGATATAAATATAATTGTATGAAGTAAACATCTCACCTGTTACACTTTTCTACATATTTTCCAAATTTATTAATTTAAATTGCTGTAAAATGTATTTACCTATATCAGACAGATTTCAATTGCATATTACTACCTTCCATTTGTGTAAAAAGCATAACTCTGCATTTGCGTGACGTATGTATGTACATATTTCACTAGTACCTACGTCACGTAGCCGAAAGTCTAGTCAAAATATCGTATATTGTAAATGATAGGCTGTATTTGATCACTAAACATCTAGCAATTTAATTACGAGGTTGCAGCTTGGGAAATAACCTGAATAACGTTTGCCGAACTTGCTAGTTTAAGAACCTTCACATCCATCGTAGTTGACACAGCTTCTTATTGCCGACCAGTTCTTTGTGTATTCATTTGTTAAATATGTACATATTCATATAAGGCAGAGGAAACACATTAGAAACGTTAGAAGATAAATTCTACACGTTAATAATTTTTCTTGAAAATTATGCATAAGTCACAACCAACTCACTTGTATGTCCGAAGACGTGAAAGCTTTTGATTATTAACTGATTTTATTGACTGGGAAGCGGGAATCTGCAGTTTATTATGTCTTTCAATAATTTTGGGTTTCCTTCTTTATTGCACTATTTAATTTTCATCAATCTAAAATCTGAATTTTGCATAGTAAAGATCTGAATTGTTGAAAATTCTGCAAAACAGATGTATATGTTTTTAAATAAATTTATTTGTAGAAAATTCTTAAAAGTATTGCATAGTTACAAATAGGTCTAAAATAGGATTTCCTAGAGAGAGTATTTTAAGGGTGATACAAGGGCCAAGCTGATATAAAAAAAAAAAAAGGTTAATATATTTTAGTGGGTAATTCAGGTGAAGTACTTACACATAAATTCATTAATTTTTATTATTTTAATCTCAATATTCATTAATTACCAAAATTTAATTTAATATTTGTAGAATTCGAATTATTTTTACTTATTATTCGAATTTTGATAATTTATATTATTAATTCGTTGCTTCTTAAAAAAAAAATTAATATTACTTTACGGGGAAAAATCAAAGTCACAAATTATTTTCAATAAGAATCTTAAGAATATTTTTTGTAAAAAACACATCAAATTCATTCACACAAATTATATGGAATCCAGTAAAATTCACAATATCGTCTATAACATTGCAAATGATCATCGTTAGGCCAACCGCAATAGTATCAAGTCAGAATTCAGCATTCCTGTAACAATGGGATAAACAAGTGGACAGATTAAGAAAATCTTTTGACAACAGACGGTAAAAATTATCTAGAAATTCAACAACATTGAAAGTACTGTGTTTATAAAACAGTTAAAACTGGTCAAAAAGCATTTCGAAGAAAATAAGAAAGAAAAATAAACAAGAAGTGAAGGAAAGTAATTGGAGGATTTACAACAAAAGGACTTGGAATATTAGCTAAAAAGGGAAGAAAGAGAATTTTACAGAAGAGTATTAAAGAAATACACTGAAACACAACACATCTACTGTAAGTAATTCAAAACTTGTAAATGGGGTATTGAAAATAAAAACGGGACCTTTGGTTATCTTTTAATTTCATATTTCATTTAGAAAACACATTATTTTAGAATTTTATTTTAAATATGTTCAAGGTAATTCCCTTCAGCAATAATACATTTGACCATTCTCTGCTTCCACTTCTAAAAGGATGCCAACCAATCTTCTTTTGGAATACTTCCAAGATTCTGATGAATGGCCGTATAAATTTCTTCCTCAGACGAAAATCTCGTATGTCGCAATGTTTTTTAAGCCCATAAAACAGTCAAAAGTTACACATTGCCAAATCAGGTGAGAACGGTATTACTTTTATATTCTTTTCATCCAAATATTGGACCGTGAGTTGCGGTATGGGACGATGCGTTATCGTGATGCAACATAGTACCCTTCCCAGGAACTCTACTGAACACCTCAGGTAAACATTTTTCGCTGTACTATTTAGCTCTAACTGTTTTTTGTTCACCCAATTTCATTCCACATACCATTCTAAAGAACCCGCATACATTACTTTTTTCATAGCTTGCTGCTTCTTTGTCATTGTTGGTGTTTCTTCGTCTTTATGGATTCATACACGACTCTCTTGACGGCTAGGTTACGTTGAATAATGGAATATACGTTTCGTCACCTGTTAGAATTTTAGAAACAAAATGGTGTGGACCATTCTTCAAATTCTCACACGTTCAGCTTCAGTCAGAAAGCTGATGCAGCACATAACATTTATTTTTGTTTATTCACTCACTATTTTGGGTTACCAATAATTGGTACTTTTTCTTGTCATTTATATGCTTCACATAAACTTATCTATAAATTTGTTTGTATTTGACCTCAATATATCAATATCAGTTTTTTCTTTAATTAATATATGCAAATATTCTTAGATTGTTGATTGTCTGTGTGCACTTTGGTGTGTACTTACCCCTACCACTTTTACTTGTCAACTTTTTCCCGGTTTAATATTAGTTGGGTGAATTTAAATAAAACCGTGGTGGTGCCTTTTTATTTACAACTTACTTTATTCTTTTGGAGATTTACTACCCCTTTTCTCCCAAATCGCCGCTGGACTACCGGATCGCCCAAGAAATTTTGCTAGAAGTAGGTGGCAAGCGTATAGGTTTATTGCATAAGAGCGCCATAAATCTAATCTTGTATGCAACTATTTTCATAGTAGGTTTGTATAATACGAGGGACGTTCAGTAATTAACGAGGCAAACTGCATTAGCGGGAAACCTACTGAATATTATTAGATGAAACTTTCTGTGGATCAAGTTGGCAACCTTGAGGACAAGTTAAGTCAGCTGTTTGACAGAAATAGAAGCAAACATAACCTCTTTTGTTCATTTCAAAATGTCGGCTCCTGTCGTACCTTGGAAGAGCAACGTTCAGTGATAAGATTTTTTTGTTATCCGAAGGTGTGAAACCGGCCGAAATTTACTCGAGAGTGTTGAAACAGTATGGTGAAAAGTGTTTAAGCCGCGGAAGCGTGTATAAATGGATTGAACAGTTTAAATCGGCCAGAACAAGTGACACCGATATTCATCGCTCCGGACGACCGGTTGAAATGTCGACCGACGCGCTACAAAATCGCATAAATGACCTTCTTCATGACAGGCATATAAAAATCGTGACAATAGCTGATTTGTGTAATGTTAGTGTTGGAACTGTGTCAACAAGTCCATAAAAACACCCGTGTCCGCGTTTGGTTGAGAGGTGTTGCCACGTCCTTCTTACAGTCCCGATCTCGTACCGTCCGATTTTCATCTGTTTGGCTCGCTCAAAGAGTTTTTACGTGGAACCAAGTTCGAAGACAACGATGCGGTCAAACAAGCTGTAGACAAGTGGCTCGGACACCAAGATCAAGAATTCTTCGGCGCTGGAATTAGAAAGCTCACAAAGCGATAGGAGAACTGCCTAAATGTTGGTGGACACTACATTGAAAAGTAGTGTAAAATATATGGACAGTGTTACAACGTTTGCTCGCTATGAAAGTATAAGATGGGGAGCGCGCGAAGCGAATCAAAGACGCTTCTAGCACAAGCGACAACATTATTCGCTATATGTATGGGACTCGCGCCTATAAATGAATCCTTACGTACCCTAGTATATTAACGCGCTACAGTACACGTACCGCTATACGTAATTTCAGGAATTGTGAAGCAACGATAATAAAAAGGAGCAGCAACAATATCTTTTGTCCAGTAACAACAGCAGCGCCAACAACACTACAACGGCATCGGTTATGTCGTAAAAGAGCTGAGCTGGATAGGCACGAACATAGCTGCTGTATTAATTAAAAGCGTGCCCGCGCTATAGACGTTATGGATGTTATAAACGTCACAAAGGGAATTAAAAAAACGCGCCGAATAAAACCGTCAGGTCGGTTAGTTTAGGATCGCATATCAACAGGGTTACTAAGCCTGTACATCAGATAAACACGGGAATGTTCTTTGCTGTTTTGCTGAGCCGAGTGCATAAAGGAGTCTGCGTTTATAGTAAACGGTAAACGTTTTAAGTGAAAGATTGCAAAATTAAAAGGTGCTTTATCAGTTGTAGGTCTTGATGTAGTGGTCTCTGCAGATTATCGTTTGTTAATCAATTAAACGCTAAATTTAATGGTTAATTATAACTTTGTTCATTTCAGATGTCTGTTTAAAGTAATAACACTGAAATACACAAACCATTTGACCTTCCACGACGGTTAGCATACTTTACTTGCCTTTAGATCCGAAGGAGGCGGGTTCAAATTACGGATAATTTGAGTATGCGTTCTTCTCGGATAAGGAAGTTAAATCGTAACACAAGCCTTTACAATATATTTTTCCATTTTTAGAGTGAAATGGTTCGAATAGTCACCATAAAATTATGGCCTTTACCGAACTCTCATATTTTATTAGATTATTAGGACTCCGTAAATATTCGGTCACGTTTGGTAACTCTCCACATGCATTTACTTCCTAAGATTTTTAGAATATTTCGTCATTCGTATCTTCCGCTTAAATTATAATTATTCTGTCGGTTGTAAAATACTATTGCCCTCTACCCTCTTCATTTTAAAACCTCGTTATTCTCACGTAGTTGCCTGTAGTAAGGCAATTCATTTCAAGTGAGTTTGTTTTTAACCGAATTCTGAAAATAGCAATAAATATTCAAACCAACAGAATTGCACACAGTATCATGTCCGTAAATATAGCGTATTTTGGGGGTAGTTTTATGTGGGGAACAAAGGTTAGCTAGGGCGTTTTAAAATAATGTAAGAAAACTGTCTTGTTAGCAAACTCTTCAAAGTACTATTAATCATTACATTTAAATTGATTTAGTCATTCTGCAGTCCATGAAGCTAAGATTTAGCTCCAGCACACAGCGCCAACATTGTCAATAATTGCTAATAGAAAATTTTGATAACGATAAATGGTGTTTACAAATTTAGCAGCTTTGCATACAGCGTGTACACCTAGTGTGTGGTTAGAATTCTCTTCCTGAGACAAGTCCTAGTATAATATAGAACCACATCCAAATGTACAGAATGTTCAGTTTCCGTTGTACACTATGCAAGTTTGCGTTTTTGAACACCCTAGACATTACTGCATTACTAGATGACTCCCTTCCATTTGTGTTAAATTTTTTAAATATTCTCCTTACAGTAGCTACAGTAGTTGTTGTAGCTTACAGTAGCTGTTGCAGATATTTTTCGAGATAATTGAGATTATTCGATTTTTGTGAAATGTGGATGTTCCTTTGTGGTAAGTTCGAAGTACAAAATTATTGATCTGTTTTGACAAGCAAATTAAAAATTACAGAGTATTGCGCAGTCATTGACGAAACCAGAATAGGCTATGGAAAAAAGTATAAGCTTGACAAATTTGTACTTAAAGTTTTTGCGCTGGTTATAAATCAATACATGCATTTAGTGATAGTCAGATCTTTCGCATAAATTTTCGGAAATATAACTGCATCGAACTAATATTTCAACTAATTGGCACTACACTGAAAATAAAATCCTTGCGAGGTTGGCGCCATAAATTCTCGACTTGATATAGAAAAAATAAACTTGGTGAAATATAACAATTTTTATTTTTCACTATAATCTCTCCTAACTTAAATACATTTATTACAACGATCAATGAATAATTCTATACCCTTGTAAAAATTTTTCTAACATTAAACCATTCTGATACGATCTTTACCTTATGTTTTGGATCACTGTGGTGCATCAATTGCCACGTTATGGGCATAAATTCACTGTATATGGTTCCATTGTGTTCGCTAAGATATTTCTATATTGAAATTTATCAAGTTTACCTTGGATTCTGACAATAGGGCCTACTCTGTACGACGACATTGCAGTCCACACCATTATGTTTCCTCCTCCATGCTTAATACTCTTAATAATGAACTTTGGATTAATACTTTGGTTCACAGGATCCAAAGGATTTTCTTCCAAATGGAGAGTGGTTTGTTTGCATGTGCTCTTGTAAATTGTTATCGCTTTACTCGGTTTTTATTAGAAACATATGGTTTTCTTCTGGCGACGCAACCCCGTAAGACTACTTCATTCAGGCGACGACATACAGTTCTACATGAAACATTAACGTTATAATTGCTGTTCAATTCTCTTTTTATACCTACCGACGTCAAAAAAGGGTTTGCAAGACTTAATCGTTTAATAAGGCAGAGATCGTATCGGAATGGCTTAATGTTAGAAAAATTAATACGTTGGACTGGCCGGCTTAAAGCCCCGATTTAAGTCCCATTGAACATTTATGGGGAGATGTTGAACAAGCAATTCTTGCAAAGAAACCGTCTTTTTTGGATAATTTGTGGCAAATTGTTCAAGAAGCTTGGCAAGAAATTCCTTGGGAGCGTTGTCGGACATTGGTCGAGAGTATACCAAGAAGATGTGCTGCAGACTAAGTACTAATATGCAGCACGAAACAAGTACAACAAAAATAATGTTTATCAACGTATTTTCTATTTACATAGACATGTGCTATTTAGTTGTTCATTTGTATTTTAGCAAATAATGGCTAACTTTTTTAATTCGTAGTGCATATGAAAATCGATGGTTTGTTTCTTGTTTATGAAGTGATATATGAAAAGGTAAAATCTAGTGAATAAAGTTTTCCTTTTCTAATTAAAAAATGGGTAATTCTATTCTATGACTGTGTCAAAAGCTTGACTGTGCTATTTAGCTGGCCGCCACTGTATATAGTGTAAGCCTCGCACATGTGCAACTATGACTCAACGGAGTTTGAACACACTCGAACTTGTATAAGCCTATCAGGCCGAGAATTTATGGCGCCTACCTCGTATTAAGTAAACAGATTTCCGTGACCCTGCTTAATAAGAGTAACTTCACATTGTAAAAAAAATGTGAATTCACATGTCAAAATTATTTGTGTGTGTTTGACTGTGATGTCGAAATATTTGTTGTTTCATTGCCACTTTGGTAACGAAAAAGGCACCTTAATTTATTCCTGTTATTTAGATGTATGTAAGTATGCGGACATAGCTCTAACTTGTTCAAATTCTCAAACACACAGCACGATTTAGTTTATATCTAGGCAGTTTGGTAATATTATCTGTAACACACGAATGCTGTCTTCGTCTGTGTTTTTAAAATTGGTAATATGTCTTAAATTTCGCGAAGCATTTTACCCTCTTATATAATAACATAACCCCTCACAAAGTTCTATTAAACTTTAAATGTAGTTCGCTAAAGAAATTGCAGTAGTTACACTTGTACAACGTATTAGATTACTACTTATCTAAAATTCTAAGATTTTCTATACTTCCAACCCATCCAACACAAACTCAAGTCACATCAGCAATCACCACCACCAAACATATAGCGGCACGATCAGAATGAATCCCTTCTACATCGGCGTGTTAAAAAGATTCCACACATATTTAAGGGTAGAAATACATCTAAGTAATTAGTAACCCCAGGCTCATTTCCTATAGTATGTAGTCTTTGAATGTAAATTTCCTTGATTGTCAAAATACTTTTAAAGAGTGAATTTACTTACAACAGATTGTATTTGACGGTATAACATTCACCTGATTGTAAAATTTTCACAACAAATTTTCTCATCTTTCCTTCAATGTAGAATTATTTATGACGCACAAAGAAAAATTTTGGGGCAGCAACACTTGTATTTTTAAAATAAAAACAATTTATATTAGGAATTACAACACGTTTAATTAATTTAGCAAAATATTTGGTTTTAGTGTAAAATGTGCGACAGCAACACTTTGTCTTAAATCCAACTATAATTTTTGTTAGGGCAACTATATATTTTGTTAGATTAAATAAACGTGTTCTTAGCATTCTTAGCATAAATTATTCTTATTTTTAAAATACAGAGGTTGCTGTCCCAATATTTTTCTCTGTGTAATTGGCTCTAGATTTCCGTTATTTTAAACAAACCCTGTTAGAATATATATATTTTTTAAATATTATGGAGTACTTTAATGTTATGGAGTACTTTAATGTTACACATCGCTACGTACTTTTATAACTTTAACAACTTAACCTCGCTCAGGGATGTTCCTTACTAAAATCGAATTTTTTAGAACAAAATTTAAATATAATTTGCTAGTCGTAAGTTTGCAATGGAGATATACATAACTGTATAGAAAATGTACAGATTTAACAGGCCTTACGTTTTCATGATTATAGTACAACCACACTGCAGTCCTTCTTATTGCTTCAATGTCGTCGTTGTTGCCAAAAATCCGGCCCATAAATGTCAAGAACTAGAATTATAGAATAAAGGGAGAGCTTTGAGGGGTGCGTGGATACGTTAAATTCGACATTAACGTAGGGTCCCTTTTCTAGTCGCTATTATACCGGTACCGTTACGTTTACGAAATCAGAGTTTGTTTGTGGTTGTATTCCTATGCATTTTTCTAAGTACGGCCCATGAGATTATCGAAAATGACAATTTGTAGTATTTTCCGTGAATCTGATGATATACGTAAAGTAATATATAATTATTAGACGTGCAAACCATTCTTAACGGAATTAATTGGTTCGAAAAAACATTTCGTAATTCGAAATTTTGTAACAAGAATTAAATTTTCTTATAAAAAATAAAGGAAATAGAAATAATCCGTTCCTATAACCAAAAAATAATTACAAATTTATTTTGAATGTTTTAAATGAAATTTGACATATAGAAAATAATGTTACATAGAGAAATCGATAAAAACTTAATTGAAATTAAAAAAGATAATTTCGCTTACATAAGGATTTTTTAATAAGGATTCTTTTCGGAATATGGAAGAAGGTGAGGGTGAGCTGACTTTTTCACTTATATTACAATATTTGCGAAGCGACAAATAAGAAATTGTATGATAGTAATTGTAGAACTTTCGGCTTTGTTCTTTGAAAAAGATTTTACACAAAGACGAAACGATTTTCGGATAAAGTAAGAATAATATTAACTCAAATCAGATGCGAAGGGATGGAATACCGGGCAGCTAACCACACAAACGATCGCATTACACTCGTTGTGTATAACTATTTCTTTCTAGCATGTACACGAGTCGCGCGGAAATTCTTCTGAATCTGTATATGTTGTAACCAACGTTTCGAATCCGGGAGCACCTTTTGTTTTCGGAAATAAACATTTATCCAGATTTTCTTTAGTAACCCGACAATTCCGTAACAAAGTACTGTTGTAAACCGAGATACTACTGTATATTCTTCTATTACTCATTATATTTTTTCATTTTATATTCTGTATTGAACACAGATGAATTTGTTGTTGATGTTGGACTATTTTCTAATAATATGTACGTCTTAACTGTCGCTACAAATTCTAGTCTTTGTTAATTGTTATTTTATTGAAACAACAATTCAACGTCAACTTTCAGGCAGAACCATGCACAAATACATTAGACGGCAAATTTATGGAATATATTCATTCAATTTGAAGCAATTTGTTTTTCGAAGAAATGCTCGGACAGGTCAACTTTATTGCTTAAAAATAAATATTTCTCCATCAATTTTAAGTTTAAAAATATACTACCCGGTATATATACATAAATTCGTAATTCCTATCTCCAAATCGGTAAACATTGTCTAACCTCCAAGAAGAAAAGGAAGTTATACATGCAAAACATATCCCTACCTTCAATGACGCCCAACAAAAAATTTTTGTGGCTGGAGGAAGTTAAGGGAAAATGACTCGCTGACTATTTGCAGTGAAATAATAATAGGAGTTATATGTATGTAATAATACACAGAAGACGTACAACAGTATCTCGATATAAGAACCTATACGCGTGCATTAGATTGTGTAAATCTGCGCGTAAATAACACTTCACGAAAATTTTGTATATTAATATTATGAATGCGCTTCTGTTCCTGTATTGAGATGCAGTTGTACGTCTACTATATGCAGAGAACGGCAAAATTGTATGGGATGACGTCAGCCGCAGCAGAGCCGTATGCAGAGCATGTGATGTACGCGGTGATTACTTCAAGATCGAGGAATCAATCAATGGTATGCAGTCACAGTATTCACATCGAGCACTTTGCTCAAATGATTCTACGCATATTTACTGTATCTATTCTCTATTTCGTTATTAGGTTTTTAAGGTATTTAATTTCCATATTAAACGCTTAACAGTGACAATACAATACTCGAATGAAAGTCGAAATATAAAATTGAAAGACGCGTTCAATACATTAAACGACACAATCAATAAATTGAAAAGTATTCCGGGTGATATTGGAAATAAACCGATTAAGTTGATAAAGTGTTCAGCAGAAACCCCGATTTAAATACACTAAACCAATTGTCAGGAGAAATACAAAAATTAAATATAGTGGTGCCTCGGTTTACGGAATTAATTAGTTCCAAAAACATTTCGTAATCCGAAATTTCGCAATTGGAATCAAATGTTCCTATAAGAAATAAAGGAAATAGAGATAAATCCGTTCCCATAACCAAAAAAATAATCACAAACTCATTTTATGTATTTTAAATACAATTGAACATATAGAAAATAAAATTAGGTACAAAAATCAATAAAAACTCTTAAGATTGAAATTAAAAAGGAATAATTTCACTTACATGCACTACTTTTAATAAGGACTCTTTCGCGCGACAGATAAGAAATTTGACCATAGAACTTTCGGCTTTGTTCTTTGAAAAAGATTGTACACAAAGATAAAAGGATTTTCGTCGGATAAAGTAAGTCAGCTGCGAGGCGGTGGAATAATGGGAAGCTAATCACACAAACCATCGCATCACATTGTATATAACTATATCTTTCTAGCATGTCCACGAGTCGCGCGGAAATTCTACCGAAACTGTAAAAATTCTAACCCGTGTTTCGTATCAGGGAGTACTTTTCGATTTTGGAAACAAAAAATTCATCCAAACTTTCTTCCCGAAAATTCCGTAATAAGATACTATCGTAAACCGAGGTACCACTGTAAATGTATCAAATATCTCTCTTATATTCCATTTTACTTTTGCTCCGCTTAGAAGTTGTGAAGTTGAAAGAACGTTTTGGACGCTGGAAAACGTACTAACTACAAAAAGAAGCCGTTTTACTGTAGAAAATATAGAAAAGTCTCTTGTGGTAGTGGCTAATTCATTTCTCTTATTTCCCACTTGACGCAAATTTATTAAATATATACATATCCTCTATTTTCAATTTATAATTAATATATGAATTTCGTTTAAATACATTTATAAAAACTTAGCGTCTGAAATATGCAACATACACTTAGTGCGTCTCTACGATTCGCGGCTCTGACTCATACCCCTTACGATTTTGCCGTTCACTGATTATATATTTACACGGGCAATAAATATAACACTTACGGTGCACGTGGTACTGTTTGATGATTTTGAGCTTTTCCCCATTTTAAAACTAATCGTTTTGTGAAAGTTATTTTTTTCCCTACTAGTTATTTTATAGGATTTTCATTCATCTTTAACAAACGTTAAAGACCAAACTTGTCCTCCTATATAAAGGTGGCCCATAGTTGTATAAAGGAAATCATGTTTATTAATCTTCAAATACACTGATTTAGTTCCCAAAAACACATTTGGCTAACAAATTCTTTGTAATCTCAAATTCATTGTCAGCACATACAAAAGTTAGGAAATCCTGAAATTAAATTGCTTGTTTAGGATATAAAAGTCTGTCGACACGTAATCAGTAGAGTAACCAAAACTTGCGGACTCGCATAGGCGTCGGTATTACGGGTTAATATAAGAATACGAAAAATTCATAAATAAACTTACTTGCTAATTATTCAACGAATTAGAGGCATCAGGATGTGAACTACTGTAAACTTGCATCATTGCATATGTTTCCACAGTTACTTCTTTAAACCTTGAGCGTCGACAAGAAACAATATTCTTATACATAGAAAACGATCTCTCCACATCTAAGGAAGTTACATTTGAATGTAGAAACTGTTTTTCAAAATCACTTAAAAGTTCACTATTCTTACACTTATTATAAACGGCCTCTAAAGTATTAAAATCGGGATTTTTCTTTGAAACATCTGCCAACTTTTGACTAGCGCATAATCCTGGCGTATCATTTAATGTGTGTAATTTATTTTTTACACTCTCCACTATGTCTAATGATTAGAGTAACCAAAACTTGCGGACTCACATAGGCGTCGGTATTACGGGTTAATATAAGAATACGAAAAATTCATAAATAAACTTACTTGCTAATTATTCAACAAATTAGAGGCATCAGGATGTGAACTACAGTAAACTTGCATCATTGCATATGTTTCCATAGTTACTTCTTTAAACCTTGTGCGTCGACAAGAAAAAATATTCTTATACATAGAAAACGATCTCTCCACATCTAAGGAAGTTACATTTGCATGTAGAAACTGTTTTTCAAAATCACTTAAAAGTTCACTATTCTTACACTTACTACAAACGGCTTCTAAAGTATTAAAATCGGGATTTTTCCTTAAAACATCTGCCAACTTTTGACTAGCGCATAATCCTGGCGTATCATTTAATGTGTGTAATTTATTTTTTACACTCTCCACTATGTCTAATGATTCCTGCAATGACAATTCAGTACATTGTAGTTTTCTGATGGCATCTAGTAATACTATATAATTGGTACATATTGTTGTTAAATCTTCTAAAAGTTGAGGAATTTGAAATTCTCTTTGACTTTCTCTAATTGCTTTGGATTCATTCCGATTAAATCGCATTATAACTGATTGGATTTGTTGAAATGGATCAAATAGTAAGAAGCTGCTGTTAGCCAAGTGCCCCATCGCGTTAAAATTGGTTCAGGAGGTTCTGGAATACCTGGACAAAATTTACGAAATTCTTTTAAACGTTTAGGAGATTTACGAAACACTGCTTTAGTACTTCCAATCATCCGATCAACGTTTCCGTAATGTTGTCGAACAACTTCACCAACTAAATGCAAAGCATGCAGCACGCAGGTTATATGTATTAAGTTAGGAAATATATGTTTTAAGGATCGCCCAACACTTAATATCGTTGCTGTCACAATCATCACAACTTGATCTTGGGCAATTTTAAATTTTTTCAAAGCGTTCATTATCAGTTTTTGAATATTTTCCGCGGTACATTGTTGAACACGTTTGCAAGCTAACAAATATCGAGATGCTGTGTTCTCGCTAGATAAAACGCGAGCTATTACATTCACAATACTGTTTTTCTTTATATCGGTCGTCTCATCCACGGAAATCCATATTTTTTTGGAACACAAATCACATTTACACACATTTTCTAGCATCTCTTTCATTCGCGGCAAATGATTCTGTAATTATGTTTGTGAGGGTAATGGGTACTTTGGAACGTATTGTCGCCAAAACGTTTTAAAAGCTGCTTTTCTCACCAACGACAACGGAAGATTACAGGAGGTAAACATAATTAATAAATGTACGAGGAATAGTGTATAAGGTATTTCAGTTCTTGCATTTCTCATATGCTTAATACCATTGACATGCCTCTGGCAATCAGTTCTGTCCAATGCAGCCAAACGAACATTGTATATTAAGCAAAAAACTGCACTACCGTCATATTTTAAATGGGGAAAAAGTGACACATACTTATGTACATTAGTAGCAAATCTATTACGAGGCATTGTTTTCTTAGATATGTAAATATTAGTTCTATATGAAACGATACACTAATTATGTACTTGGTATAATACTACAACACACAAAAAACACCAGCTATATTTTCAAAAGCGACACGTAAGTACATAACCTTGACCGTTCGACTAATCTATGCAACAGCTCAACCGGTACTAAAACGAAATCTCTCTCAGCGCGGTTTAACATGATTTATATTCAAGGTCGACACTACATGCCTGCTTCTCTACCGGTTTAGTTTATTTATGAATTTTTCGTATTCTTATATTAACCCGTAATACCGATTTATTTTTAACCCATCTAATCGATAATTTTTTAAATGACAACTCCCAATTTTTTTATATTGATAGATCATTTAATTGTCTAAATGGTACCATTCAAATTTTAATACTTTAAATAAGAAAACTTTCGAATAAAAGTCATTTAAAGAGTAGAAAACATAAATTTTATTAATGACAACAAGCAAAGATAAATGCTATTATTTAAGAAATGAAGTGATTGTTTACCTTGAATCAAATGTTCGAAATGCTATCCACCTGTTCATAAATTTTACTACTAACGAAAAGCTAAGTATTAATCATTTAAGTGAAACTCAGCGCATAGAAATTTTAATTCTTATTGGATGCGGCGATAAAACCAGAACTTGGCAAAAAGTGGGCAATTTGTTTAATGCAAAATATCAGCTGATCCATAGTGAGTAAAATAGGGAGATAATTTCAAATACAAGGCATCCTAAGAAAATCAATGACGATGTGAAATTTGATATTTTGTTAAGTGTGGATGAGAATCCTCATGGTGTATCCTCGATCAATTGCAGCAGGCAATGAAGTTTCTCAGCGATCAGTATTACGTGTATTTAAAACAGAAATATACCATCCTTACAAAATACAACTACTGCAAGAACTCATTAAAGATGATCCTGTTCGCCGCATGCAGTTTTGTGATATAATGCAGCCATAATCCACGCTTCATTCGCCAAATTCTTTTTTCGGATGAATCCTCAATTTGCCTAAATGGTACAGTAGTAAATCGACAGAATTGCAGGTACTGGAGTAGAGAGAGTCTTTACTCGATTACTGAAACACATACTCAACACCTTCGTGGAGTTAATATGTGAGCGGGATAGTTGACAATAGAATCATCGATCCTTTCTTCTTTGACAAAACTCTCACTGGGCAACGATATCTGAATTTTTTGAGGGATGCACTTGTATCTGCTCTTGTAGACATTTGTCCAAATAAAGATGATCCTGGCTTACCAAATGGCAATATTTGGTTTTAGCAAGATGGTGCATCTCCGCACTTTGCATGTCCTGTTCGCGGATTTTTAAACTGCTTTCCTGGGAGGTGAGTCGTTAATCGGTAGGGGAGGACCAATAGAGTGGCCCCAAATCTTACGCTCCTTGCTTTTTTCTTATGGGGGTATTTAAAATCAAAAATCTATGTTGATAGACTACTAGAACATTTGAAAAATAGAATTAGAGATTAAATGAGTCGAATTAGTCCTGATGTCATTCGCAATGTACAACATGAATGTGTATATGGATTTGGTTATTGTCAAGAGGCCGGTGGATGCCATTTCGAACATTTAATTTAAAGGAAACAATTATTTAATTTCTTGAATAACCACTTATCTTCTTGTTATTAATAAAATTTACGTCTTCCAGTCTTTAAATGACTTTTATTCGAAAATTTTGTAATGTGAGGTATTAAAATTTATGCAAAAATGTTTATTTTTAAAGAATAAAATAGATCTGTCCAAGCACTTCTTCGAAAAACAAATTGCTTTGAATCTAATGAAAGTAATGAACTTATTCCATAATTTTGACGCCGTATATATTGTAGATTGTATTCACTCCACAGGTAATTTTTCAAAGAAATACTAATAAATAATTTTACGACAGAATCTTTCGGCTTAAATTGTACGTTGGAATAGGGTTTCTGTCTGTTAAATGTCCTTGAAGTTTACCAAAAACAATTCCTTGGTTATGACGTCATCAATGTTTTATTAGACCGAAACTTCCGGCCTTTGCTTCTCAGATTGATTTGGGGTCTGTAGTTTATTGCTAGCAGTTCTAAAGAAGCACGAAATCATGCTTGAAAACCGGTATTTTCTTTGTAGTCGCTATTGACTAAGATTTTGATATACATACATGCATACGTGAATACATAGATTATATAACAAAATGTACAGCCACAGCGTAAGGTATGCTTAGAAGAAAGTAAAATATGTTTGCAATAAATTGAAAAACGAAAAGCTAAGCGCTTGTAGCGATGGGCAGTTTTGTATGGACTCATTTGATTAAAATATCTTGATTATCTCGAATGATACATATAGTAGTCGATAGAACTACTTCTTTAGAAATAAGTAGAAACGTAGTAGTAAAATTGTGTAATATACACGTTTATGATAAAGTAACCCGTAAGATTAAAAAAAAAGGGTTTGTGATCATAATAAGGAAAAATGCAAAAAAACCTGAGATAGTAAATTGAAAAAAAACTTTATTTTAAAATAATTGTGGCAATTATTTCGGTTGTCATGACGATGCAGTGACCTTATGTAATTTTTTTTTAATGGAACCGTATGCATTTGTTTACGTCACTAAAATGTGTATTTATTAAGGATTACGACGACAAGGCACTTGTTGCAAAAAATGAACAATTATTAGAGAAAATTAATAATTATTTATTTTTATATAAACTTTGCGAATACTACTGACAGAATATTTGAAAAACATAAAAAGCCATTACCTTATTAAAGTTAAACTAAAATTTTTATAATAAGTGGTGAAATTGTTGCCCCCACACAAGTTAACAGTGTCTGAGACGCGAATAAACACTTTCAATGATGCGACGAATAGCATCGGGAGGAATTAACCTTATTATGGCTCATATCCTTGTTTTCAAATCGTCTATTATATTAGGTCGGTTTATATACATTTTACTTTTTAAGTGGCCCCACAAGAAGAAGTACAATGGCGACAAATCGGGGGATCTAGGTGACCATCCGATAGCTCCCTTGCGGCCTATCCATCTATTATGGAAAGTATCATCAAGCCAGCGACGAACTGCCACCACCACCGAAATGTGGAGGTGCGCCGTCCTGTTGAAACCATAGATTATCACTCGGAATGTTATTTTGATTTGGAAACATAATAGCTAAGGCAGTAACTTGCTTTGAAGATTGTTTACATAAAACTCAGCAGTAAAATTTCCTTAAAAAAAATAAGGGCCAATAATTTGATAGTCTAAAATTCCTGTACAAGCATTCATTTTTTTGAGGTAGTTGAGCGTAGACTTTCTGAGTCCAGTGTGGATTGTCTCGTGACCAATAGCGGGAATTAGGAGGATTGTTCGGAAACTACGTGGCCTAACACAGATATGGCGCGAATTCGGAGGAATTTTCATTACCATTCTGTAGAATCACCTTTTAATAGATTAAATATGACAGAACAGAGCGATCTGTCAATTAATATGTTTTTGACAGTACGCCAAAGTGAACGTCTCGTGTGAATTTATAAACAATGGAAAAACTGAGTTGAGAGCAGTGATAAAGTACTTTCATTTGAAAGGCTTAACACCAACCGAAATTAAAGCAGAGCTGGATTCAACATTATTGGAATCGGCTCCTTCGTTTTCAATGGTTAAAAACTGGGTTGCCGAATTTAAGCGTGGTCGTACGAGCACAAATGATGAACCCCGTAGTGGACGTCCTAAAACTGCAACTGCCTGGGATATGATTGAAAAAGTCCACCGCATTGTATTGGATGACCGTCGAGTAAAAGTGCGCGAGATAGCAGACATAGTGGGTATCTCAAATGACACCGGAGGAAAAACTGAATCATTTGAGTGTTTCTCGTGACCTTTTGGCACTTTTTCGCCACAATTCGAAGGATTTTTTACACTGTTTTATAACCGTCGATAAAACCTGGGTCCACCATTATACTCCCGAAATCAAAAAACAGTCCAAACAATGGACACACAAGGGTTTTCCACCACCAAAGAAGGCAAAAACGGTTTTGTCAGCAGGAAAGGTTATGGCAACTGTTTTTTGGGATTCTCATGGCATTATCTTGGTCGATTACTATTAGAAAAGGGAAAAACAATAAATGGCGAGTATTATGCCACTTTGTCGCAACAACTTAGCGACAAAATCAGGTCGGTAAAGAAGAAAGTACTTTTCCATCAGGATAATGCACCTGTCCATAAGTCTGCGAATTGCAATGGCCAAAATTCATGAATTGGGATTTGAATTGGTGCCTCATTCGGCCTATTCCCCAGATTCTGCTTCCAGCGATTATCATCTGTTCCCAAACCTGAAAAAATGCCGGTAAGAGATTTTCGCCTAATTCCGAGGTAATCGCTGCTGTAAATTGCTATTTCGAGGACTTGGATTCATCGACCTACAAGGAAGGTATTGCTAATTTGGAATATCGCTGGAATAAGTGTGTTGAGCGAGCAGGAGACTATATTGAAAAATAAAATGTTTTTTGTCGAAAAAAAAATTGCGTTTCCTTTGTTAGGCCACGTAGTTTCCGAACGATCCTCGTATGTCGATTTACCGTACCGTCCAAATAAAAAGTTGCCTTGTTAGAAAAAAGAATATATCAGGATCGCCATCACATCTTCGCATTAGCTCCTCATAAAATTGTAACCGCCGATGGGGATTATCGTCGTTTAATTCTTGATATTTTTCAGAAAATTACAAAATATAGAATTATTTTTAAAATTTTTGTAAAATATCAAAGGAAAAAATTGCTTGTTCTTTAGTTTTTTTCCAATTTACCAATTTTTAAAATTAATACAAAAAATATTGTTTAACAATACAACAAAATTCTATTGAAGACATTTTTTGTAAATATATATCTATTATACAGTGACGGCCGAAAGTATAATAAGGAGAACAAAGAAGGAAATATGATAAATACATCATATAATAATAAACAACAAGAATAATTTACGCTTTTGGAATTGAGATTTGACAGTTTTGCAATTGTTACAATTACTTTGCTTAGCAACGAGCTCTTTAGATTAGTCTGACGTCAGTAGGAATAATTTGGCGTTCTTTCCTAGCCAGCTTTGCGTAACAACAAAAACAAATTACCAATACCTGCTTTTCCTCATATTTATTAAGTTAAAGTATAACATATGTAGTGACCGTCTCGGTGGATGAATGGTTAGCATACTTGTCTTTCGACCCGAACGGCGCGGGCTCATATCCCGGTTGAGACGGTTGTTTTTTAATTACGGATAAAAATCAAAGTATGTCTTCTTCTCGGATAAGGAAGTGAAACCGTAGGCCCCGTGTCAATACGATGTTTGGCACGTTAAAAATCCCTACCAAAGGTTGGAACACCTGTATTCGGCAAAATTCTAGTGGGGTCGGCTAATAATCATCGTAATCGACGCCTAGAAGTGCGAGGTGTATTCCGTAACCCGACGCTTCGCCCAATATAACAACAACAACATATGTAGTATACTTGGATTTGCTTTTTGATTACCTTTCCAACAATGTAAAAATATATAGGATGTTCTATTTCAAATAAGAAAGTTGACGTCACTTCCGGTGACACCAGAAATACAATTGAACTGTCGATAACTGCAAAAGATAGTCAAAAGTCACTGTATATAATGACTAAACACCCCCTGTGGAGTTGCACTGCTTCTTTCGAAGATTTTTAGACCCATTTCTCCAGGGTGGATCAATCCCCATCTCCATATTTTCATGTTTTCCTACATATGTTTTCTATTGTGCACCTTCTTCCATTTTGTAATTCCTGCCGTGGTTAGATCTTCTTCAACTTCTCGAAGCTATTTTGACCTAGGTCTTCCACGGGCTCGTCTAGTTACTGGTTCCCATCTCAGCATCATATATATTATTGTTGTTGTTCCTGCCCTCCACACACGCCGCAGCCACTTTAACCCCCTGCATTTTCATCTCCTTTACTATGTCCTCTCCTTGAAGCTCTTGGAGTATATTGTGGTTCATCCTTCTTACCGGTCCTAGTATTGTTCTCATTATTTTTCTTTCTGCGATTGCAAGGTCCTCTTCGTCCTTTTTCGTCATTGTCGTCGTTTCTGCTGCATATATCATCGTTGGTCTGATATTTCTAATGTTTATGTGAATCTAGATTGATTTGATCTTAAAAAAAATTGATTTATTACTAATATACATTTAGTGCGAGTATAATTTTGTTTATAAATCGTCATCAATTCTCTGTTTAACTTTATACCCAATTAAAATGTATTGATATTACAATTGCTACAATTCCTAGAATAAATATTTAAAAAGTGAATTCTTCCTAGTTAAATTTTAAGCAATATTAGTGTAATCTTTGTGATGTCTTCGAACAATGATCTTATCATTATTTTATAAATCAAAAATTAGAAGAAACACATAGGTATTTGATGATTACAAATTACTACCAAAAGTATCAAAGGTGTTAAACAAATATTTAGATAGATATTAACGTATTTTAAGGCGAATTGAAAACGACGTTCGTTGCCACTTAAATAGCAAACTCAATGTGAGTTACAAAGCATCCGACGTCGCATTTAACGTGTTAATAATTGTGTTCGTGACAAGAATAATTGGAATGCAAAGTTCCCAAAACTGTTGTTTATGTAGTTCTTTTATTACCTTGAATATTTTCAAATCTTTGAACCGTGTTATAAATTAACGCATACAGCTCGATTTTTGTTAGTGATTTACGGTTCTTGAAATCATTCAATATAATTTTTTATAGAGCACCTCCCATTTTTTTTCTTTCTAGATTTTTCAATAACAGCCGATTCCAAAAAATCATCATATGTGGCGCTAAAATTTACATTATGGATTAGCCTACCGAAATACAAAATTTATCAACAAATGTTATTTTTAAACAAAACAATACTCGATTGAAGCGGACATGTAAATCAATAAAACACTCATTATTGGTCAGAAATTAGGTTGGAATTATTAGAAAACAGTTATTTGGCCTTGCTCCTTGCATAATACCTTCCCTAATTTTTTTTTTTGTTAATTTATATCGCTTCTTAATTACATTGATCTCTGTATTTATGTGTTTTAATCACCTTGTATATATTTTAATGCAACATATAATAATTCCTTGAGATTAACCAATAGAAGAACTAAAAATAGAAAAATATGTGGGATGTGCTTGAAAAAAATTACGATGTTATTACTCCAATGTAATCAATATTGAAAATTATTTGGAAAAATACAAACTAAAAAATCGACCTCTTCATAAAAACTATTTTTTAGCAAAATATGAATTTATGCTCAATTTTATGGGCACCGTATAGTGTAAGCTACAGGTAGAGGTAACACACAAATAAATAATGCGGGTAGTGCATGTTAAACAACGTTTCAACGTTTGTTACTAATAAATAACCACGTTTAAGGGTAATTTGAAAATGACTGTAATGCAGTATTATGTTTGGCAACCCCTAGATAATAGGAGTGCGTACTTAGCAAGAAGGGGATGTAGATTGAAATTTACAGTTCACGACACAACAAATGTTGTAACGTCCATCTCCCGACGGCAGATAATTCAATTTCTTCAACATATTGTCAATATTTGCGAAATTAATTAAATGAATACAAAGGACGATAGTCTTTTGGTCATTTTGCGGCTCTTCCAGACTGCAGTCAATAATGAATCAGGGAGAGGACTTGAATGGACCGTCAAAAGCAATAACGTTAACAAAATTTCGTATATTGACTGATATTATTTGATTGTTCTAGGGAGGGTACCAATAACAACCATCACGATACTATTAAGACGATACCGTTATGCATACGAAAAATAAATGTGTAGAATCATATATGTAATAAGTAACCGTTAATTGGTGTTTCTTGATCACGTAGCAAGTCCCTTTGCAATGAAATATTGATAAGTAGCACCCGTGAATATTGCTTAATAATTATTAGAGTTTGTTAAAAAGGTGGTACCGACAGTGACGCACCGCATAAAAGTAGGTACGTAATATACAATATTAGTGAAAAATAATATTGTTACCTTTTCCTGTCGTCTTGATGTCCATTGTGGCAATTGGCAACCGCCCTGGTAAGCTGCGTAAAATTACAACATCAGCAACGCTTCCATTGTCGATTCATTCAGCCGTCGACGGTGTTGTGAATACGTTGTCGTATACTTCGAAAATGATCGTTCGACATCTAGTGAAGTAAGATTTGCAAATGTCAGATATTCCTTTTCCTCATCACTCTTGATTTTCAGTTATAGACCGAACCTTTTGTAAATCGGGATTTTTCATTAAAATTGCACCAAATTTTTGAGCAACATCGACTCTTATAGTGTTCGTCAAGTTTTCTAGAGCGGCTTGTAAATTGTTTATGCAATTTAATGCGTCTCGCGCAGATAAGTGACTGTTTTCTAATTGCTCAATAGCTTGTGCAACTTCAGAGTAGTTCATGGAAATTTCATCTATTTGCTGTTGAACGTCCCAATTGGAAAAAAGTTGCTGACTATCTCGAACTGCTGCAGAATCATTTGAATCAAGTTTCAAAATGACATTTTTCACTTGTGAAATATATTTCTGATCGTAAGATACTGCCTGGAGCCATGTTCCTCATCGCGTTATTACAGGCTGAGGTGGTGGTGATAATTTCGGACACAATTGTTTGAATACACGGATGTGTTTGAGACATTTGATGAACACTTTTTTGGTAGATGCTATTAGCTTATCCACCATCGGATACTTTTTTCGAATGGTTTTTGCTACGAGGTGACATGCGTGTATGAGGCATGTTATGTGAAGAAGAGTCGGAAAGCATATTTTCAACATCCTACCAACTCTCAGCATTGTTGCGGCTCCGTCAGTAACAAACATTATGACTTGGGTTCCTGTGATACAAAATTCTCTCAACGAATCTTGTATTATTTTGACAACGGTTTCTACATTAGTTTTCTGAATCCTTTTACTGGATAACAACAGTGAAGCTGGTGGACCATCACCTTTTAAAGGACGCGCTACAACATGAATGACGCTGTGTTTCTGAGCATCAGTTGTTCCTTTACTGTACCTAGCACACGTGGCAAATTGTTTCGTAATTGCATAGATGTTGGCAGCTTCCATGAGGGAACGTACTTAGCCCATAAAAGACGAAAGTGTTCATTAGATACTAGATGTTTTCACACTTAACATAAAAATAAAATCATGTAAAAATTGCCACTATGGAATACTGTTTCTTAAATTCAATACATGACGTTTACTTTTACAATGTTTTCTACATTCAAACCTATCGCGACTTAGCAATCCGCTATTGCATATTGTGCAATAAATATATTCTAATCCAGGGAAATGTCTGAGATATTTATTCACATCCGAAGGGAACGTTACACCCTTTGGGCGTCCCATCTCCGCGTACTTCTTTGGCGTGCAACGTACTGTCGCTTTGAGCTCTCTCACGGTACTGTCGAGATCGACTATGAGTTGAAAATTACCCCTACCAACGCCGCTACCGCTACGCTACTGCCATCCTGTACCACCTTTTTAACAAACTCTAATAATTATTCTTAGGTAATAAATTTACCAAATAAAAAGCTCTTATCTTTAATATATTTGGCTTCCGTCGGCAATTATGAAATCTATTTTCAAGAGAAAATTATAGAGCTTTTACCTTTGTTTCTTATATTTATAAGATTATTGTTTATTTCACAAGGTTAGCTTGATTTAAATCAATGATTCAAAGCAGCGGTTTCCATTCCGTAGTGACGACTTTGAAAGAGTTAATTACAGAAATTTCGTACGTTAGTGCAGTAATATTAAAACAAAGTTCTTCCCGTTAAACTTGTTTTGTTTGCTAGTTTATTCGTAATTATCTAGCATTAAGACTGTTGTAATAAGTTGCATTGTAAACGAAGTAATAAATTAATTAAATCATAGAAATCAATTTTCAATACGAGGAGAATTGTAGACATACAAAATCATCTCAGTTTTACTTTATCAGTTGTATCTTTGTATTTTTATTACTCTTTTATTAAAGCCCAAATGTGGAATG
Organism: Dynastes maya; assembly: GCA_029619315.2. NCBI lineage: Eukaryota > Metazoa > Arthropoda > Insecta > Coleoptera > Scarabaeidae > Dynastes > Dynastes maya. The sequence continues at coordinate 12,001,647 of JAROYE020000005.1, read as the reverse complement.
TGGAAAGTAGGAAACTCCCTTAATTTCCACACACTAAAACATTGAAAAAGCAGTGCAATTTTATTTTGTTGGGTATATGTAATACATGCATATGCATAAAATACAAAAAAACATTAATTAAAAAATACCTAAAAATGTTTAAAAATAAAGCTGGATTTCCTTCGATAGATATTTTAACAAGATCTTTAGGTTCTCAATCTTCTTTTTTTGACTTAAGGCACGGTCTATCCTCCGCGTTTAGTCGCGGCGAGTAAATGTTTCGAGAAAACGCGTCGAGTAGTCGCTTTGGCGTAGTCTATTTTACAGGCGATTAGTGGACATGACTCTTATTAGTTAATATGTCTGAAAGCAGTTGTCTTCTGATAATTATGTAGTATTGAGTGTTACAATATTTATTTACTTTTTAATACAATACAAAGTTATGAGAAAAACTGTGTTAGCTGCCGTTACCTTAATGATTGAAGAAGAAGAAGAAGAAGAGGAATTTTTAGTAACAATACTGTGCAATTTTAGGGACAAGAGAAAAAAGATTTTTGTAGATAGAAGGACAGTAGGATGTTTCGCAACTCTGATAGAAAGCCACTTAATGGACGATGACACTAAATTTAAAGAATACTTTAGACTTATCAAAAATCAGTTCTTGGATATGTTTTCGTACTGGTTCTGTGTGTTTAAAAAATATTTAAAATAAAAACCAAATCTTAGTATTGCCCAAAAAAGACATTCCCGATTGTAGAAAAGATCTTTCCAGTAAAGAATATGCTAATAATAATCAAATTATTTGGAAGAACTTCTATGTTAAGGAAGAACTAGCATGTCTTGCATATTTTGCATGTCTGCTATATGTTTCGATATATGTACGCATTAAAATGATAATGACTTTGTTCTTTTTTTTTATAATAGTTTTCGTTTTAGGTGTATTTAGATTAATTCAGTACAGCATAGTATATTGTGTTTCCTTATATTTTGCAAATTTCTTAAAATTTTCTAAGTGGCTATTCTCTTTTCTGAATATAGTAGACCAAATTCACTATCGCGACCAAACACGCGCGTTTAAGTTGCTTTCAAAGCGATTCGATTAAAAGACGCGTCGTCTTCCTGTGACTTCTTGAAATTTGACGCGTAAGATAGACCACACATGCATATTTCATAAGCGCAATAGACGCGAGTTTTCGAAACGTTTACTCGCCGCGACTAAACGCGGAAGATAGACCGTACCTTTAGACATGATTTACACACATGGAACAATTACTCTAACTCATCTCATTAACTGTTAAGATATGGCCCAACTGACGAGCATGCGAACGAGTAAGCGAGTAAGCGATGCGCTCAAAGCGGCCACACTGAAGCGTTTTGACTAGCATAAACTTCTATACAGCGCAGCGTGTCCATATAGTGTGTGGATGGAAAATAATTTCGTTCTTGAATGCTTTTGGGAAAAAGTTTTCAAATAAATATTCATAAGTGGAGCACAACATAAAATTATATTCTATCTGTCCAGTTTTCGCAGCAGGAATATCCTGTATATTACGTTTTTGGATGTCTCTCTTTCCAAATCATGTAAACTTTCTTCAATATTCCCTATACCTATATCTATTTTAGTTTTTGAGATAATTTGCGATTTTTGCGAAATGTCGCTGTTTCTTTAACGGCCGATATCTTTTTCTAATCCTGCTTGATATCAAGTAAGAAATACTAATTGTTCATGATCTATGAATATGAATAACGGATCATTTTCAGTTATAGTAATTGATTTTATATAATGGAATTAAAAAAATATATAATTTCTTCTTCTATTGGGAAACTTACTGACTACCTGCTAGTGTCTTTGCACAATTAAAACTTTAGCTTATAGCAGTTGTTTTAACATTTGTATTAAATCGAAGACATCTTATCAGTGAAATAAGCGACAGTCTTTTGATCTACGTAGGTATGGGTGTGTGTGTATAATATTTTTATTTTTCTTTTATTATTGTGAAAAGACGGGAGCAGAAGCCGTGTTATGAGATCTTTGCACCCCGTCCTTTTACTGCCGTTGTTAAACCGACTCGATCGTAAACTACGGTATCAAGTGCATTTTCCTCCTATCTTTATTGGGCAACGTGAACCAGACGTTTCCATCGAAAATTCCGCGCACGAAAGGGATCTCTATAGCACTGAAGAAGAGAGGGTACAGTCTGGGCGAGAGCAAAACGTCGGGGATCGTTCGAAGCACGTGTTGTATTCGTAACGATACCGCCAATCCGGTACTGTACATGTGCGCGTTTCCAAGGCGACGGGTCGATGTTTTGGTCATAAAGTTTTATTACCGCGGTGGAGCACGCACGGCCGTCGGGGCGCTGTGATTCGACAGTCGTCGGCAGCGTGACTACTAGCGCCGTTATGTCTGCTGGAAACTCGTAAAAACCATTGGGGTTCGTCACGCTGGGAGTTCAAATGCCGGAATATTTCAACCAACCTTCTCCTCCCCGCTCAACGGCGACTGGAAACTTTAAATGGATATGCCGTGAAAATGAAATTACAAAAAGTTTTTCTCCAAAACTTACAAAAGCTAAAAATGTATTGGAAAACAGTAAATCCAACTGCAGAATGCTAATTTTATATGTGCTTTTATTGTGTGTCCGTGCATATTACTACCAATCCAAGAAGCATGCTCATTGTGCTAGCTTCTTGAAACAAATATGTTTCTATTCTTTTACAAAGAGAGAAATCACTAATTTGCTATATTTATTAGTAAATTTTTAGAATTTTGTAAATTTACACCAGATCACGGGCAATTTTAGAACCTATGATTACTGATATAATTTTATCGTATACATCGTGTCCACCCAATACGTGGACGGAAGATAATTCCTTTCCTGAGCAATTTATAGAAAAACTTTTCAAATAAAAATATTGGGCGACAAATGCTGCACAACATAAAATTATATTTAAGTATGCAGGGTGTTCACTTTCTGCTGCGCGCAATACAAGTTTGGTTTTTTAACTAGAATATTCTGTATATTATTACGATTTTAGATACCTCTCTTCAATTCTTGGCAACTTTCATCAAAATTCCCTATACCTATCTGTATTAGTTTTTGAGATAATTGGCATAGTTTGAGATTTTTGCGAAATGTCTGGTAACTGAACACCTTATATACTTGGATTTTATGTTGTACAGCATTCGTCTCCGAATATGTTTTATTTGAAAACCTTTTCTCTAAATTGCTTAGGAAGGAAATTATTGTCCGTCCACGCACTATGTGAACACGCTGTATATGTAATATTTCATTGCAAATGTAAACAAAACATTTAATAAGGCTTATTTACGAATCCTTGTGTAATGTAGTGCATACCAGAGAATTTAATTTTGCAAACGATTTTGTACTTTTTAGAAGATGAGGTTCAGTCACATTTTTATGCTAATGTACGAGGGTCACGCTATATATTTTGAGATACAAGAAAACTACAAGTTTTTTTACAAAAATGATTTTATTTATGTTCAAAATAATCTCCTCCTGCATCAATGCACATTTGTAACCGAAGTTTCCACAACGTAAAAGCGTGAAGCCAGTCATCTCTTGGAATGCTCTCAAAAAATAGATGAATTGCTTCATCTATCTCATCCTCCGTCGTGAAACGTCGACCACATAAATGTTTCTTTAGGTTGAAGAACAACCAGAAATCACACATGGCCAAATCAGGCGAATAGGGTGGATGTTCAATGACTTTTACCTTATTTTCACGTAAAAATTCAACTATCTACTGTGCACTGTGTGACGATGCATTGTCGTGATGCAACATTAACCCGCGAATGTTGGCTGACTCAAGAACTGCAGGTAAACATTTTGTGGTGTACCAGTTTGCTGTGACTGTACGTTGATTTTCCAGCTTCATTGCTTTTACTAATCCGGTACTACGGAAAAAAACTGCGTACATAACTTTCTTGACAGCCCTTTGCCTTTTGGCCATTGTTGGTGTCGGTGCATCTTCGTGGATCCACACGCGGCTCTCCTGGCGGGTAGGAATATCGTAAAATGGGATGTAAGTTTCATCACCTGTTACTGTCTTTGATAGAATGCGATGTCCACCATTATTTAACATTTCCAATGTTTCCCGAGCGATTCTTACTCGCTCTGCTTTTTGGAAATTGGTAAGCGTGTGTGGCACCCAACGAGTAACATTTTTTTTCATCCGAAGATGATCATGTAAAATTGAATTTACTGTTGCGGATCCAACACCAAGAGTTGCCTTAATCACTTGATAGGTGCATCTTGGATCTTCGTCGATCATACGTCTCACACTCTCAATGTTTCCAGCGGTAACTGAAGAACAGGGCTTACCGGTACGTTCCTCATCACCAAGCGATATCCGTCCCCTTTTAAATTCGCTATACCAGCGAAACACAGTTGCACGTGAAGGACTTTCATCACCAAATGCGAGTTGCAATCGTTCAAGACTTTGTTGTTCACTTAAACCGACCTTAAAATCGTAGTAAATCATTGCGCGTACATGTTCTCTTGGCAAGTCCGTGTTTCGATGACAAATCGTACCTACCACGTTTACTCTATGACAGCAGCGACTCAACTGACAGTCTGAGTTTACTACTTAAGGATGGTGGTATTTTAGAAATGCAGTGTTGCCAGCTCTAACTTCTCTACTTTTGTGGCATCTCAAAATATATAGCGTGTCCCTCGTACTAATATGTTACTGCGTATTTAATGCCAAATATACCGATTAGGGTTTGTTGATTTTCAAAAAGCGAATTTTTTGGTGAAACTGTAAAAGTCGAAAACCACAACTTTTAATCAACGCTGTTATAAAACGTCAGGACCTTTGTAAACACCTGAAAAACATGTATTTTTAGAAAAATTGCAAATACATACATATCTCCAATACTATTACACTGATGCCCTGTATTGTCAACATATTTAAAACTAATTTTAGCCTAAAAGTGCTTTTAACGCCTTCGAGGCGTATTACCAGCACTTTTAAGTTAGATTTAAACCTAATTTAACGCTTGTGCCAGTAGCAATCACAAATTAGCCAGACGCGATTTATTGCAATAGTTAAAAAAAAAAAACGAAACAGTTTTCTGACCAATTTCACAGCATACGATTGGATCTGACTAGTTTGTGATTTCTGCTGGAACAAAGCTGTAGTTAAACGGGGAAAATTGGTCACTTAAAACAGCATTTGAATTGACTTAAGCGCGTGATTGATTTTTGCTGATTCGACATATAACAAGGCATTGATATGGCATTCACAATTTCCGTGTAGTATTCATATTTTACACGTTTATCTTTCTTTTTCTTCTTTAAATAGTAATCATCAGTAGCTGATTACAAATAAACTATTGCCACATTTTGTAGTTAAATCGGATTATCTAAATCAAAAACGTTTTCAGTTCAAATCAAGTAATGTATTAACTACAAATGAACAGAAGTTAGAAAGCTCAAAATAAGTGTATACATGTTTACAATCTGATAGACGTGTGTCAGATAAAAGCCGCGATGATCATATTTGGAGGTATGTGTGTTTTTAGTATTGCCAGTTTCTGATAAATGGAGATTACTCATTTATGTGGTTGGTTATTCAAACGAACTTGTTCTATTTAAAAAGGTTAACTTTGTTGCACCACACTGCAAATAATCATCATGAGACGTTACAAATATTTTAGATAACACTGTACTCGACTTTTAGACTTTTTTTGCAATAATTTGGGCACCCGGGAGGGCGAACCTAATTGTTCGAGTATGCTGAATCCAATGGTGCTAACCGTTTTTAGAAGTTAGCTCGCGTTTTCGAGCAATTTCAATATAAAAATTTTAGGCCCAAAACCCCCCAAAAAACGTAATTTTTGTCGTTTTTAACCATTTATTGAATTTAAATCGATGGGAATTGATCGAATAGACATCGTATCAACGAATGCACATCGAATAGAAATTGAAAAAAATTGAATCGATTTAGTCGATTTTTCATCATTTTTTTGCAAAAACATTTTTCTTGATTTTTTTCATTTTTCATTCTCTGATTGCCTTGATTCTTCTGTATCATCATCTTCTTCTTGTAAATTCCAACAATGTGATCCAAAAGAGCATGTAGCTTTTTGCCGCTGTACCAATGATTGAGCCCCGCCGTCACTTGATGAAAACGCTCGCCATACTAATCGGATTCGTTTGGTGATTGTTCGGCGAACTTTGCTACATTGGAATGCAAAAAATGAATTTTTAATCACATTCGAACATTCAAACCGTGAAAAGCAGTGAGCATGTCTTCAATTAGTATGCGCCAATTTTCAGATCGACGCATTCTGAGAACATTATCGATAACCGCTTTCACACAATTCCATGCCACAAGCTCCATGCCAATGAGTGCATTTTCAAATCGTTTGTTCCTCATCGAACGACGAATGTCTGGTCCATTAAATATTCCTGTAAAAGAAATATAATACAAAATGAAATTTCAATAGATCAACATTCAGATTGGGACTACCATCTTTTATTTTCATCTCACTTAACCGTGGAAAAATACGACGCAATCTAAATTCCTTACGTAAAGGCTAGTTCTGTTCGTTATATTGGTCGCCGGCAAGCACACGTAGCACATATTTTTGGTATAACCCATTTGCATACCTCTTAAAAGAGTCACCACTTTTAAGTCGGCGCAAATTTTCCACTTTTATCCGTTTCTGATATTTCAAATTAATTGATTTTACAAGCCAATACAATGAACTATTTCGAACTTTTCACTTCAGTTTGGGTTATTTGCTTTAATATTTAGATGTTAGCACTTTGACTTCTGAAAACAGACTGAACTCTCAGCGGTTAACAGCGCCGCTTATATACCCATTTGACCAAGTGGCAGTAGCGGGGATGGAAGTTTCTATAAGGTTCACGAATGGTCCATGGAAGGTTCTCGTAGGTTCCAGAAAGCTCTTCGGCCATTGATCAGATTTTCCAGAAAATTTCAGAATGTTCCAGAAGGTTCTTTGGGTCTAAAATTTTTAAATTGAAATTGCTCGAAAACGCGAGCTAACTTTTAAAAACGGTAGGCACCATTGGATTCAGCGTACTCAAATTAGGTTTACTCCCCGGGTGCTCATATTGTTGCATTTTGCAACTAGCAAAATGTAATTACTATATGCGCCCATGTACATCTTTCTTTGGGGAATAAATGGACTTTGTCAAGCCGTAGACTCACCCTGTATATGTAGCCACCGCTTTATCTCCTTCGCTATTCATGTTTCTATATTTTGCTACTTTAATATCCTTGTCCTGGGGTCAAAAAATCTCAAGTTTTCTGAAGAAACAACTTAATGGTTTAGATATCTTTCTGAAGTATATTTTCATGAATGGTGAAATCCTACATGTTGATATACAATATATTCTTATTAATCTTTAGTTTAAATTTTAGTGTTGCTTTTATAATTTACATCATTCACATGGTATAACGAATAACGAGTATAACATTATGGCAATGGTAACTTCGTCGTAGTTGATTTGAATATTATTCTTTCCAAATACAAATTAAATAAACCAGTTTAAATTTTACTTCCCAAATATGTTTAGATAAAATACATACAGCCTTCTTTGTAGTATGAAAGTTCGAATGTATTGAAATATGTAAATATTGTACTGTTTATTCGCAGTCTAGACTAAATATTTTGAAAATACCTTTAAGTAGAGTTTTATGTAAAAGTTGTTGGTACATCGATAACGCTTGGCACCGCCTATCAATGATTTATGTATTTACAATATACTTAACTACCCCTATAATAAGATAAGATTGCTAGCAAGGTGTCAAACATTATTCTTATTCAATATCATTTTTATAGGAAAACTTTTCGTTGGATTTAAAGTCCAATAACGTGTTTTATAAATACTATGGTTATTTATAATCATATATTAACGCTTACATCGAAGCGAGAGATATGGTTAAAGTAAAACAATAAAGCAAGAAAATGTATGGGGTAATTACTATTATCGTTTCTTTTCATTGTCAGTCTCCATTGACTTTGTAATAGAAGCGAAATACTTATGTCGTATAATATATAGATGTCCCAGCCTTCCGGAATTGTAGAATTGTGTCTATTATGTAAGTGGTAAGAGGTCCAAATTTTCAAATAATGCAATAGACACCATTAGGTATCTTCAAACATATTTTCGTATATACAGAGTGATCGATAAGCAGCGAACCAGGAACCCACTTTTTTGTTTTAAATTATTACATGTTTAGTTTCTTCATCTAGGAATAAACCAATACAATATGGGTTTCATATATTTTATTTATAATTTTGTTCTCAATTGTCTAAATTTAGTTATATTTATTTCCTTCAAAAAATCCGAAATGCGAATATATTTTAGCACAAATTCTTTTGACTAAATTGCACACTTGGCGCTATCTAGACATGTTTTAAGAACGCTTTTGAAATATACAGAGTTTTCGCTATTGTACCGTATACGAAATTTATATCTCGCTAATCTCTATATCGTTTTGTATAATTATTATTACGAGGTAATCGTCTCTGCGATACATAGGCGTTTTACCGGAGTAGCGAGCTGCGTCCAAAAATCGATTCTCGCTTTGCCAGCGTCCGCTTGTTTATTTTTCCTTCTGTTTAGGAAAAGAGAGCGTGGGCTGTGTTTTGTGTTACGTATTATTCGTTATAAATATATCATTATTAATTTAAAATGTGTAATGTGAACAAGGCTAGAAATCGACCCTTTGCTGGCACAGTAAATAAGTTTATCTGTGACTCCGAATTTATTCAACGACGGTTCTAAAATAGCTTGTAAAGTGTGCGAGAAACAATTGATGTGCTGGGACAAGGCGGACTGTAACAAACATGTAAATACCGAAGAACTCAGAAATAGAAAAATGGTCGTGCCAACGAGAACTGCCTTTATTTTCGATTTACTCGCCATGTTGATAACCTGTAATTTGTCACTTCGCTTACTCGAAAAAGAACCGTTTCAGAACTTTCGGTATACGTACATCCCCGAGTTGAAGTTGCCAACTACAAAAGCGGCATGTAAGCATGTTTTATTTGTACGAGAAGACGTGGAAAAGAAAATCAAATCTACATTAAAAAACAGTTGCTTTGGTTATGCGTTGACAACAGATTGTAAAAAAAAAAATATTCTAAATGTTATAGTACGCATACTGGGACCCTCATAAACTGACATTTCTACTGTTACTAGCTAGCAAAAGACTGGAAAAGTGTACTGGTGCAGTAGTTGTGAGGGTGATACTTAGTACGTTAGAAAACTTTCAAGTCTTACCATGTCAAATGTTGATGTTTATGAGAGTCTGCTTGATCACGGTTGTAAGTATTTACATGTTACGTGTGAAGTGCATGCTTTACACCATTTGGCAGAAACTATTCGACAATGTTCACTCGAGGTAGATGCATTAATAGCAAATGCAAAAAAAGTGTTTCTCAAATCTTCAAAACGTTTTCGATCATTTCACGCATAGTGTCTTGGTATTCGTGAACCACCACAGCCGATTCTTACACGTTGGGAAACATGGTTGCAGGCAGCTATTTATTATGCTGGGTATTTCAAACAAGTAAAAGCTGTCATTCTACAATTCAATTCTGCCGAAGCTGCAGCTATTAAGGAGGGCCAGACAACATTTCAAGATATTCCTGTTGAAACAGAATTACAAACTATTCGTAACAACTATAAAGGATTGGATGAAGCAATAGAACAATTACAAAATAGAGCGTTGTCGTTAGTGGAGTCACTGCAACTAGTGGATTTAGTACATGCACTGCTACGCATTATACACAACGCAATACATAATCGCGGTGCATCGACTAATCCATTAACTGAATTCAAAGAGTGGTTTAATCATGCATGTATTACATCCGTAGATGTCGAACGATCTTTTTCAAAGTATAAACACATTTTTTCACCACGGCGAACGTCGTTCAACGAGACAACTGTGGAAACATATCTAATGCTGTCAACTTTTTACGACTCTTATCCAGTGGGTGATAATACTGATAATGGTACTTCTACTTTTAATGTTCGGTAATTCTGATGCAGCCGTGCTTGATAACGTTACTTAAGAGGTGAGTGTTTCACAACTTTTCAGATAGTATAACTCTTGATTGGTTCTGTTATTATTATTCGATTTATGACTTATTTTTTACTTATTTCTTACTGAAGGAAGCGCATGCCTATGCTTCGCAGATACATTACCTCGCTTTAATAATGATTAGAGTAACCAAAACTTGCGGAGTCGCATAGGCGTCGGTATTACGGGTTAACATAAGAATACGAAAAATTCATAAATAAACTTACTTGCTAATTATTCAACAAATTAGAGGCATCGGGATGTGAACTACCGTAAACTTGCATCATTGCATATGTTTCCACAGTTACTTTTTTAAACCTTGTGCGTCGACAAGAAAAAATATTCTTATACATAGAAAACGATCTCTCCACATCTAAGGAAGTTACATTTGCATCTAGAAACTGTTTTTCAAAATCACTTAAAAGTTCACTATTCTTACACTTATTATAAACGGCCTTTAAAGTATTGAAATCGGGATTTTTCCTTAAAACATCTGCCAACTTTTGACTAGCGCATAATCCTGGCGTATCATTTAATGTGTGTAATTTATTTTTTACACTCTCCACTATGTCTAATGATTCCTGCAATGACAATTCAGTACATTGTAGTTTTCTGATGGCATCTAGTAATACTGTATAATTGGTATATATTGTTGTTAAATCTTCTAAAAGTTGAGGAATTTGAAATTCTCTTTGACTTTCTCTAATTGCTTTGGATTCATTCCGATTAAATCGCATTATAACTGATTGAATTTGTTGAAAATGGATCAAATAGTAAGAAGCTGCTATTAGCCAAGTACCCCATCGCGTTAAAATTAGTTAAGGAGGTTCTGGAATACCTGGACAAAATTTACGAAATTCTTTTAAACGTTTAGGAGATTTACGAAACACTGCTTTAGTACTTCCAATCATCCGATCAACGTTTCCGGAATGTTGTCGAACAACTTCACCAACTAAATGCAAAGCATGCAGCACGCAGGTTATATGTATTAAGTTAGGAAATATATGTTTTACGGATCGCCCAACACTTAACATCGTTGCTGCACTATCTGTCACAATCATCACAACTTGATCTTGGGCAATTTTAAATTTTTTCAAAGCGTTCATTATCACTTTTTGAATATTTTCCGCGGTACATTGTTGAACACGTTTGCAAGCTAACAAATATCGAGATGCTGTGTTCTCGCTAGATAAAACGCGAGCTATTACATTCACAATACTGTTTTTCTTTATATCGGTCGTCTCATCCACGGTAATCCATATTTTTTTGGAACACAAATCACGTTTACACACATTTTCTAGCATCTCTTTCATTCGCGGCAAATGATTCTGTAATTGTGTTTGTGAGGGTAATGGGTACTTTGGAACGTATTGTCGCCAAAACGTTTTAAAAGCTGCTTTTCTCACCAACGACAACGGAAGATTGCAAGAGGTAAACATAATTAATAAATGTATGAGGAATAGTGTATAAGGTATTTCAGTTCTTGCATTTCTCATATGCTTAATACCATTGACATGCCTCTGGCAATAAGTTCTGTCCAATGCAGCCAAACGAACATTGCATATTAAGCAAAAAACTGCACTACCGTCATATTTTAAATGAGGAAAAAGTGACACATACTTATGTACATTAGTAGCAAATCTATTACGAAGCATTGTTTTCTTAGGTATGTAAATATTAGTTCTATATGAAACGATATACTAATTATGTACTTGGTATAATACTACAACACACGAAAAACACCAGCTGTATTTTCAAAAGCGACACGTAAGTACATAACCTTGACCGTTCGACTAATCTCTGCAACAGCTCAACCGGTACTAAAACGAAATCTCTCTCAGCGCGGTTTAACATGATTTATATTCAAGGTCGACACTATATGCCTGCTTCTCTACCGGTTTAGTTTATTTATGAATTTTTCGTATTCTTATATTAACCCGTAATACCGACGCCTATGCGAGTCCGCAAGTTTAGGTTACTCTAATAATGATGCATATATCGAATATTCAAGGTAAAAGAAATATTTACAGTTAAGCGCGAGTCTTGCATTTGGATATTGCATCCATGGTTTCCAGTTTTCTCAAAAGCATGCGTGAAGATAAGAGGTCAATCGGTGGAAATCAACTGTTTTCGCCGTCTGAACTTGTTTATGATGGAAACCACATTAACAGGAGCATAATAACTAACTCGGCAACACAATTTAGTTATACTACTGAGATGATGTCTTTTCCAAACACCTACGTAAAAGAGAAAGAACTTTAATAGAATATTTTACTGAAAACTGATTCTTATATCGATATTTCATTTATTAAACGGGAGATTCTTTACTTAGTTCGAAAAGCTACAATAATCTAGAACTTTTCTTCTGAAAATTTAATGATGTCATTAAAGTCAATTTCATGGAATTCCTGTTTTATAGTTAGTATGGCAGGATTTTTTTTAATCGCAGAGTACTCATTTGCCATTGTTGACCTCAAATAATTGTTTATGACCTAATTTTGAAAAGCTGCTTTGGCAGTTAGTAACACATACTGCAATTGTAAAGAATATTCTTAATTGTATTGCAATATTCAACGCCGTATTTTTAATGAACTGTAAAAGTTCAGGAGGTCCATGTTTCCAAGTTTTTATCTCATCTTGTGTAACAGCAATTTTAATAAAATTCTATAATCTTCCTTTATTCAGAAACTTTTCCTTGTTAGTGCTATCATATAATTGACATTCGAATTTGTCATTCAAGAGATTTGCTGGTAATGCATTCAGTAAAATATGAGATAACAATGATAACATTTTAAGACCATAAATAAACTATTGATGTAATGTTTGTATTTCCAAGAACTGGAATCTTCGCCATGCCTGGGGCGGGTCATCCCTTCAACCTCCTTCTAAATATAAAAATTATTATATTAAAGTTGATGACTCGGTGTGAGTTCACAGTAGGTAAACGTAGATAAATGAAAAAGGGACTAAATCTCACAAACATTATCCTCGCCATTTGTTTTAACCTGTTGTCTTGTTCACCTTATACAATTATTTTAGTTGATTTTATTTTCGTTAATATGTCCTCCAATGCTGTGTAGTCTTGCCCCATCTATGTTAATGAGCTTTGGATTCGCTTGTAATCTACATAATCTAAAATATCTGGATCTGATGATGTGTGATGTACAAACAAAATCGGTTGCCTAATTTACTGGATAAAAATATTTATCAGACTTAGTCCCTTTTTCATTTATCTACGTTCAATTAAAAATTATTATATAATTAAAAATAAGCTCTAAGCTCAGCATATTAGCTACTGAAAATTTATTTCTCTATAGGAGCCTAGCTTTTATAACCGCCACCAACGTAACGGCTTCGATGTCTATTTATAGTACGAGGCGTAATTTTGTCGCTGGTAAACTAAACGAAGTAAGGCCCTTTAGGAAATTCGGCAAATTCTTTTTGATGTTGCGAGTAGTAAGACGAATTATTTATCTAGCTAGACATTGTTACATCTGCTATGCGTCCTTTTAGATGTTCTTTATCTTATTTCATTTTCTGTTATGTATGTTTACAACGCTATGCGCATATGGTGCAAGCTTTTACTATGCTTTTAGGAAAATTGAATATTTCATCTTAATGTAATCAAATGAGAAATGTATTCCTAACATCAAAGTGTAACAACCAAAGAATCTAAAACACCGTCCCCTTGTTAAAACAAATTTCGTTGAAAGTAATTAAAAACAGTTCTTGAAATATTCTTTTCGAAATATGTAAAATTGAATTTTTGCAGCGATCTTTATTATTCAACTTCAGTCCGCGAACATATTTATATTGTTTATAGACTGCTGAAGAAATTGAATCATCTTCACACGCAGAGAAATGGTTTCTTGCATCAAGAAAATACATTTTCTTACAAAAATCAGTCTCTATTCAAGAAAATATTTTTATTTCAAGACTATAAATGTATAATATACAAAAATAATTTTCTTGAAATTTCATTTGGATTAAATAATTTTCTTAGGGTTAGAAAATCATGAAAATCCAAGACAGAAAAATGTTTCTTCCAAGTAAATCATTTAGTTTTATATTAAGAAAATGTTCATATTAAAGGTAGGAATGACAAAATGGTCCTATTGAGAAATTAGGCGACCAGTTTCGTGTTCAAAAAACACATCATCAGGCAAGGATATCCAATAAAAGAAAAATTATAATAATGGAAAGAAACCCTAAAGTTAATAATTAAAATTAGGAGCAAGTGAATAAACTAATGAAAGTTTTTTTATAAGTTACGTATAATGAAATTATTTCTCTAATAATGTAATTAAATAAGGATTATTTTTATGTAGTTTAATAATTAATGAGTTAATATTTAAGTTTATTTGTCCCTTTTTTATTATTGTTTATTATATATTAAAAATAAGCAAAATGAGTACAATTTTTACTCTTTCCAAGTGTAATTGAGCAACCTTTTACTTGCATTTCACAATCTACGAGGTGTGGCAATTAAATAACCGGACTGGTGCTACTATCGGCAAACAGCGAGCACGCCACGGCAGGTTTGAACATGTCTGTGCCTGTAGATGCTTTCCCCACCTTGAGCTCGATGGGCAAGGCAGTGTTCAGATCGAGCAATGAGTTAACCTCAAGTTTCTTGTGAAACACGAGGTTCTAGCTACCCTTTGTGAACGAGTAAGAAGACGAAGACCCGATTTGTAGAAGAGCAAATCTTGGATGCTCCACCAAGACAATGCGTCAGCTCATTCCGCCTTGTCTGTGAAGGCGTTCCTTGCGAAATCCGGCATCACCGTGTTGGACCACCCACCGTACTCGCCCGACCTGGCCCCCTGTGACTTTTTTTTATTTCCTAAGGTAAAATCGGAGCTTAAGGGGACTAGATTTGACAGTGTGGAAGCGGTGAAAGCGAAAGCGACGGAGGTTCTCAACAAGCTGACAGAAACGGACTTCCAGCATTGCTTTCGACAGTGGAAAATTCGTATGGAGTGTTGTAGGGATCGGCAAGGAGAGTACATTGAAGGGGATAAACTTTGTAATGTAATTGGAGATCAATAAAATGTTTTGTAGTGCCAGTTCGTTTATTTAATTACCACACCTCGTATATATTTAATGTTTCAATTTACAATTACAATGTTAGGACTCTCGCGCTTCACATAGTTTGGTGCAAATGAGAGGCGAACGAGAGTCCTGACATCTGAGATGCACATTGCTATACATATATAAACGTATCGGTCGCGAAAGTTTACTATAGCTCTTTTCACCCTAGCTTCGAAGCATTGCGCTTATGGGAATAGCAGTAAGCGTTGCCAGATTTAGACTATTAGATACTTTGATATAGCAGTATCTGTACTATATATGTGTACTGTGTAGTCGTGCTCATGCTAACTTCATTGTTATTATTAAAAGAAATTTTAGTTTATCTACCATGTTGGTGTAAGGTATATATAATTTTTAATCTACACTTCACTTAACATATATACAAGACTAGTCCATTTTTTTTTTTGTTCTTCGCCTTCATTTTAGCTTCTGTCCACGTCATTTTAACCTATCGCTCCTCGCCCATCCTACACATATGTCCAAACCATTTATTTTAACTTCTCTCAATTACATCGATGATAGGTTTCTCACCCTATCTCGTCTTGTTATTCCCGTCATTTTTCTCAGGTATTTCATATCTTTTGCGTCTATTTTACTTCCGATCGAGTTTGTTAAGATCCAACTCTCGCTTCCGTATGTCAAAATAGATCTGAAGATAGTTTTGTATATCGTCTGTCTTATTACTTATTCCTCTCTTCCCTATGAACGTTTTTTTTAGACCGTGGTATACTCGTGCTGCTTTGCTGATTCGTTCTTTAACTTCCTCTTCCATATTTCCTTCCCTTTCTATTACTACGCCTAAATATTTGTATGCGTCTGATTGCTCCAGTATTTGGTTGTCTACTTTAATGTCTAAGCTTTTCTTTGCTGTCCCTATCATCATCACTTTTGTTTTGTTTATATTTATTTTCAGTCCTCTTTTGTTTAGTTCTTCTGTCCATATTTTAATGTTTTGTTGTAATTTGGTTTCTTTTGTAGTAAAAACCACTAGGTCATCGGCAAAAGCGCATATTGAAAGACCTACTGTTTCCATCTTATTAAAACCGACATGCACCTTTCTAATACTTTTCTCTGCTGCTTTTATGACGTCATTCATAACCATGATGAAGAGAGTGGGGCTCAAAACTCCACCCTGTCTTAGGCCGTCATTTATTTCAAATACTTGGGATTGTGTGTTGTTCTTCCTTATGCAACATATATTGGTGATGTATAAACCTCTAATTCCATTTATCAGTTTGGCATTGATACCTCTCTGGCTTAGGCTTAACCACATTTCTTTCGGTGATAGTCGATTAAATGCTTTTTCTAGTTCAACAAATGCCATATATCCTTCCGCGTCTTTTGCTCTTGTTTTTTCGATTACCTGTTTAAAAGTGAATATATGATTTTGCGTACTATGTCCCTTTTTGAAACCACTATGTGCTTCTGCCAGTCGCTGTTCTACCTTTTCACGTAATCTTTTCTCTAATATATGCTCATGTGTTTTCAGTACTGTGCTTAACAAGGTAATGCCTCTATAATTTGAACATGTTCTGGAATCTCCCTTTTTAAATATTGGCAGAATAATGCCAATTGCCCAGTCCCTTGCTATACTTCCGGTGTTCCACGCTTTATTAAAAATTTATGTTAGTATTCTTATTCCATTTATTACTAGATTCTTCAGCATTTCCTTTGTTATTTTGTCATGTATATATAATCACACCTATCTACCATATTGATGTAAGATATACATAATTTTTAATCTACACTTCGCTTAACATATATATGTTATATACAAGACTAGTACAAGGCTAATTACCAAAATGATTTTGATAAAACAATCACAAGCAGAGTAATTGACAATATTATTGACCGTGTAAGTCAGTACTAGATGACGTTTTCAATAAAACACAAACGAATTCTTGGTTATGTACTATCAAAAATTGTTTATTGATACCTTTCTTTTTACAAAAATTGGTTTTTATTTATTATAAATTTTAACAACGTATTGATTACAACTATTAAAAGTTATACTAGGTAACAATTGCGAAGAAGTTGAACTTAATATTTAGCTCTTGATTGTGAACTTCGATTATATTGTTTCCGAGGATGTATGACGCAACTCTTTTCTTATTTTCTATAGAAGTGTGAATATATTCTAGTATTGCCGTATTGAACTTCCATCCGCCATGTCATTTTACGGTTAAAAGATCACCAGTGTTAGCTAACAATAAGGCAGAAAACCTTCAAAAGTAATGTCTCGTGTATTCTTGAGGGTTCGGTAATCTAAGAAATGTAACAAGTTTGCTGAAAAATAAACTTCTAAAGTTGTTAATTCCTACGGGTTGCTTAGTGCATTTATCATTCTTGTAGGATAGAAAAAAAAATAATTATAATCTATGTTTATTGGACGCAACTTGACATTTTTTCTAATAATACCATATTAATGCCTTATAAAGTTCCTGATATAGCAAAAAACTAGCAACTCCTCTCTCTTACACGCTCCCACAAGTCCAATAAGCGCAACTTTATTTATTAAAAATTTGTAGTCAGTTTCACGCAAATCTTTAATGTCTCCCTTCGTCAAAATTTTGGATTTTTTAGGTATATCTATCATCTTTCCTTTTCAAAAAAACAATTCAATTTGTATATTTGCTAATATTCACATTGCTGTTCATAGATATTATATTCGACGACACCGAATAAGCTCAAAGAAAAGATGGTTTTTGAGTCTATGTTGCTCAAAATAAACTAACAAGATCTTCTCGTTGTTAACATTATTTATCTTTTCCTGCCAGCACCATTTGTCAAAACGATTATACATACACCAACTCATATTTATTCCTGTACTTTTCAAGAAGAAGAGACGGTATTGCATGGGAAAGAGCCTCTTCAATATCTGATGCAACTTCAGAATCGGACATATTTTAATAAATCAACTAAACTTTTGAAGAATTTGTAATTTGTTAGCTTGACAACGTCAAACAATTGTGTAGTAATGTCCATACCACATTTGTATCGTAAATAATTATTAAAATGATTTAGTTGATAAAATTTCTTAAAGGCTTTTTAATTTTAAACTCTCACAGGCTAGAGAAACGAAACAAGGTCCATTAAATTTAGTCTAATATTACAGCTAAAAATGTTCGTATACATTCATATGTATATGTTCGTTTAAATTACAACAGTTTTAGTTTTTACTGCAGCTGGCTATTTACATTATTCCGAAACGAGTAAACAAAACTTATATATCTTCGGTTAGGAGAACTGTCAAAGAGAAACCGACAGGCTAAACGACCGCGTAGAGGAAGATTGTTAGGAGTGCGACGTATTACCACTGTAAGCGGCATGTTCAGACATTGGTTTAAAACGCGTTAAAGTTTATAGTCAAGAGTGGGTGTCAAAGATCAGGTGCTGAAAGACTGAGTAAAGAAAGTCGGGCTTCTTTATATTACAGAATATTTCTGATCCACCCGTTCTCTACATAAATATACAGATCTAAATACATTGTTTGTATACACACACACACACACACGAATACACACGCTCACTTACACGAAAATGCAGGGGGTAGACGTGAACTCTCCGCATTTACAGGAAATCGTTAATTTTTCTTACTAAAAGTAGGGTACACCCATTTATTTTAGTTTCTGATGTCTGCGTTTGATTATCGTGATCTAACGTTCCGCAATATCTGTTTTTATATAATTGCGCTCACATGTCAGCTTCAACAGTTATTTTTTCCTTTTTTCACGGTTCTGAGAATTTAAAGTTGGTAGGGGTTAACCCTTATGAACAAGCTGAAATTAATTTTTCAACTGCAGAAAATATTTGATACTTCTTAATTCAAAACAGCTGAGATATGTTGTAAAGAGAGCATCCTAATAATTGACTAAAATGTGTTTTTTAATTGGATATGAATTTACAAATATATTTCATTATAAATGACTAGTGGACCTTTGAATAATTTCACAATGTAAAAATATAAAGAATAATTTACGATGATAAAAATTTCACAAAAATCTCCCTAAAACGAACGTTTTTTTAGACTTACATTTTATATTGAATCGTTCTTCATTCCTCAATAAAATGTTTTCTTTAAAGCGTACATCCTCTTAACCTGGCGTACATGGCTCTTATGGCTACCGCAGACTATCTACTTTCAGTTCTTCAACAATTTAATTATCTCCGCAATTGGTATAACGTTGGTAAAGGCGTACACGTACCGACTCGATATCAATTAAATTTTATAATCAGTATTATAGCAATTGCGGAGACAACTAAATTGTTGAACAACTAAAAATCGATAGTCTGCGGTAGCTCTTAGAGGCTCAAATATATCTCTTTTGTACGGGCAGAGGTTGTTAGTGGGAATATATTGTAACTGTAACTACGTATATGCGTCAACTTTCTGTGTCTAAGGATTTGTAAGTTTTATTTTCTGATTGTTGTAACATTCGATCAACATATTTTTCGTAATTCATTCTCATCTTTATATACATATATAATTCCCGCATATGTTTTACCAATTTGAAAATATTGAACTGAATTAACAAGTCGGGTACAGTTGACAAACCATCTCTCGAGCAACTCCTGGGCTGCTAGTTCCGAGATGGTAGCATAAAAAGTGCTCTATTACCTGCACATGTAAGTGATTTCAACAGGCTTACCATGTTAAGATACGTTGTCGCTCTGTTCTAGACGGCAAAGCGCGTATCTCTCTGCACTAGATGGCGCCAGAAGATATACTGCGTGCCGCTTTGAAGGGTAGTGATATAAACCGAGAGGCAAATTGCGGTGTGACGTAGAAAAGCACTCGCAGCAACACTGATGATGCCGGGTAGACAGAAAGATCTCCGTTGGCTAGTGGTTCCCTATCCCATATTGCTTTTGCCGTGCTTTCGGCATCATCTTTAGTTACCGTTTTTAGGCACCTTTTTGATGAGAGTGTACGTACTTAATTCAGTTCAAAATTTTCAAATTGGTAAAACATAGGCATTAATTATTATATAAAAAATGAGAACGAATTACGAAAAATATAGTAGTCGAATGTAATAACAATCGGAAAATAACATTTTTGCATGAAGAAGAAAATTAGATTGATAAATGATGTTAGGAGTGTTTGATTAAAATTGGTAACAGAAGCCTTCCTCTGTCAGAAACAATTGTGTATAAAGCAAAAGAAATCATCGAACAGTAAAATTAAAAAAAATAGTATGTTGAATGATTGGTCGCAATGCTTTAAAATACGTTATAATTATTAAGTTTAAAAATACAAACAAATTTTGAAGGAGTCACGTATTGTATATAAAGGCGTTGTACTTACAGTGAATAAGGATGACGGTACACATATTGATGATGCAGACAAAATGGGACTATTTTATCGTGCTTATCTAACAATATATTTATCTTAAAAAGGAGAGCTTCGTAGTAGGAAAAAGGCTAAGAAGCAGTTAACTATTTTACACAATGTCAGCAATACAATAATATTTCATTAATATGTACAAACACCTATGTATACAGCGGGGTCCTAAAGTAACCTCCCTCATACCAACTTTTGAACGACAGAAGTTAGCATTTTTGGAAACAGGTCGATTTTTTGTTAACAAACTTTTGACGTTGTCGATAGTTCAATAGCATTACAGGCGTTACCGAAAGTGACGTCAACTTTCTTACTTTAAATACAACGCCCTGTATATTTTTTTAAATATATGTATGTTTTTCGATAGATAATCGAAAGAAAAAGAAATGATACAACACAATACATGTTATACTTTGGCATAAGAAATATTTCGATATGCAGCGATAAAGGTTTTGGTAATCTGTGTCTGCTGCAAAGTTGGCTAGGAAAAAGGAGCAAATGATTACCCGTGACGCCAGGTTGATTCATAGAGCTTGTTGCAAGTCAACGTAATGATAACAGTTGCCAAACTGTTAAATCTCAATTCCAAAAGCATAAATCATTCTGGTTACTTATTGTTATTATATCCTACATTTTTCATGTTTTCGTTCTTTGCTGTCGTTATTTTCTCTTATTTTTACTTATTTTGTTAATTGTTGTTATTTCCTTGCTTTATCGAAGTTTATTGAAGTTAATTAATTATGGTAGATTTGTTTAAATTTGTCTATGATGGAGAATGTACGTATTTTTTAGTGTTTTATGTTAATTTTGCAATGGCCTACGCATGGACCATGTAACACAAACTTCAAGTAATTTTAATATTCGGTGAATTTGACAAAAATTACCACGAAATGGAATATAATAAAAGCTGCCGGAAATGTTGTGAACTTTGCGCTAAGTAAGATAGGATACGATAACATTTACAGAGCGAACTGCTTTAACAGAGATAATAACAGTTAAATTATTGGGCAATTTGTTGTGCAAACAAGGTATTTGTTGCCATGGTTCATGCCAAACCCATCTCAAGAGTAACAATATAAAAAGCAGCGAAAAACAGACATATTGTCTACCAAAAACCAATACATTTAAAAGAACCTATTATACAGTCCCTGGCCAAATTACTTGAAACACTCAATATTTTGTAGTTTCTTCATAATAAAATATAAACTATACATGTATTGTATTTTTTATTTATAAAATATATTGTAGAAATATGTATCATATGTAAATATTAAATAAGTAATTAATATTTAGTCCATAACCCATGATTTTTAATAACACCCTTAATTCTTCGGGGCATACTTTCAATGCAAGATATGATTGTCTCTTTTATATCTTTCATCGTTCTCCCATATATCCTTTATATTCTTCATTAATGTTTCCTTTGTAGGGTTTTCTCTTTCATATACCTTACTTTTTAGTCGATTCCATACGTTCTTGATGGGATAGAGGTCCGGTGAATTTCCGGGCCAACGTAAAAGAGGTATGTGATTGTCTTCAAAGAATTTCTTAACCTTTTTTGCCATATGGCAAGGAGCATTATCTTGCATAAATATACGCCCTGTCGGTATGCGACGTCCTGGCTTAAAATACGGTAATAACGTGTTTTTTAACACATTTATGCACTGCTCTTGATGCATTATACCTTCTACAAGGCCGGGTCCGTTTCCACTAATCACTCCCCAAATCATTACCTGCGGAGGGTGTTTTACAGTTCGAAGAACCGTGAGACGTTCGCCAGGTCGTCTACGAGCAAATTGTGCTCGCTGCACTAACACACAGAGCGAGCTGAGTTGTTAAGTTATTCACCTTTTTCCAATTCTCGTCTGTGAAATGTCGATATTCTCTTGCAAAGCTGAGACGAGCAGATTTCATTTTTTGCTGTTAAACGCGGCTTTTTTACAGGTCTTCGACCCATTAGGCGATTTTCGCGCAATGGGCGCCTGCCAGTTCTGCTCGAAATCTCTATTCCTCTCTCTTGTAAATTGTTTTGAATCATTTTAATTGTAGCAAATCTATTGCTCAAAGCCTGATGAACAATTTCACGGTCAGATCTGTACGAAGTTTTTCTTTTCCGGCCGCACTTTGCCCGTTTTTGTGTCTATGTGCTAGCTCCTTCGTTTAAGTTTCTAACTAAACGCGATACAGAAGAAGGAGATACTTTCTGTAATTTTGCAATTTCTCGTTGTGAATGTTTGTTTGATTGTAGAAGAGCTTGTATAGCGGCTTTTTGTTCACTTGTTAAATCTTTCCCGGGCATTTTCTACAAAAAAACCCAAATATTTCAATTTTTGTCAAATTCCAAATAATTAATTATTAAGAGAGAGATAGAATAACAAAACACAAAACACTTAACGATACTCCACAACTTAGCTTCTATACAGTTATGACGAAATATTTTAAAAAATATCGATGCATTCTCTAAACTGCGAACTCGCTAAATGTAAGTTGATAACTGAAATATTTATATATACATACTTTACTCTTCTAAATATCATTTCTCTGGTATTTTTATTTATTGATACAATAATCTAGTCCCCCTATAAACGATCGGATTCAAAGCAAAAGAATATCACTATAATAGGATGGTAATTTCTAGGTAAAAGGGTTGATATATGGCATGTTTCAAGTAATATGGCCAGGGACTGTAATCAATTAATTCGCATAAGGTTCGAGAAAGTCAATAAAGAACAAGAATAAGTTACTCTTTTAGAAATAAGAGTTGACAGTTTGGCAATTGTTGATTACGTTGCCTAGCAACAAGCTCTTTGGATCAACCTCACATCATAGGAGATCATTTACCGCTTTTCCTAACTAACTTTACTAAACAACAAAAACAGATTACCAAAACCTTTGTTGATGCATATCGTAATATTTCTTAAGCTAAAGTGTAACATATCGTCGGCCTAATTTCAAAACCTAGTAAGTCCGGTTATGGTCATTTTACAGGAGAAAACCGTCTCATTTTATTGAAGCCACTTATGATACGATGTTTTAATAATATCCTATAGATGTCGCTATTTTTGAAAACGACTTACCAGGTTTTAAAATGTTGTAGAATTCAAACTCCTTAACAATAAAATGCACTTAACTCAATTTTGTCCATTTTCAGACTCACGAAGTTTTGAAATTAGGCCGACGATATGTGGTATCGGATTTGTCGATTATCTTCCCAAAAACGTCAAAATATAGAGAGTGTTCTATTTAAAATAAGAAAGTTGGCATTATTTCCAGTGACACCGGAAATGTAATTGAATTGTCGATATAAATTAATAGTTAGTAAAGAAAGGGTCAAGAATTAGGGAGAAAGGTTTCGATTAGTGTTTTAGAAAGTAAAAGTTTTCATAACATTTTTCGTCGTTTCAGGGATCGAAGAGCCATCTGTTCAACTTCAGTCACCGGATTCCGCGTCCTTTATAACAGAAAATGACGAGGTTATCCTCCGATGTCATCTGGAAGCTTCAGGCGACGTTCATATTGAATGGTTTCGGTAAGTTTCTTCGTTAACTGCTTCTATTGGAATGATTCGCCTAATCCATTAAGTTGATCAAGCAAATTAGTGCAAACTGCGAATGTTTGAAGCGAGTTTACAATGATTCGGAGCTTCTGCTGTATTAATATACATTCATGTACATGCATGCACATAATAATAGTCGTAAAGATATGTTTAAATGCATCATGGTTGTTCTCCGTTTCTAATATGCACTAAAAATGTTCAAATCAGAAACGCACATTTACCATCATAAAGAAACGAATACAGCCGATCAAGATAAATAAAACAAGTCACGTAAATTTCAATTGTTTTATAATGCAACCATGAGAATTGAATTGAAAACACCGTGCGTCTGCTTATAACGATAAAAATCATGAGTTCCAGTAAGCAAAAGAAAATAAAATGATTTAATGACTCCTACACTTACAACGAATGATGTATACCAACCTTACTTTAAGTTAATATACTCCCAGCAGTATCTCTATTGTTCGTGTATAATATACACACTTGATAATTTGAAAGTTTACAATGGCCAGTATTATCCATGTTCCATCGAGAGAACTAGAACTATCGATATCTGGGAAGGTATGACTGAGAAATCTGAAAATTTGGCAGATTACTTAATACTAGAGTGACTTACTCACTTAAAATATTTTAACAATTCTCCTGCTTGCAGTTATCGCGATATTTCGTTATATTTTTGAACTACGTGCTTTTGGAACTTTGTAATACAGGTTTCGATGTATTATTGCATACTATGGTAACTGGGAGAAATGGCCTCTTAAGCGGTTTTAAAAATTCTGACTTTAGTATCATTGGAAATGTATCGGTGTAAGTAAAAATAAATAACTCATATATTTCCACAAAGACATTTACTGGTTTTTATTAAAAAGATAATATAACAATTCTATTACAACACAAAGTAAACTTTACATTGGCTAGAATTATCCTTATTTTAGGGGTAATTACGAACACGGTATTACGACCTTATTTGCAGTGTTTTTTTTTTTGGTTGGATCATTCTTTGTCATTGGCTATAAGCTGTATCTCTTGTTTTAGACGATCCTGGAGAGTGAATCTTGGCATTCCAAATCTAATGCTAACTTGTCTTATACGTTCGCTTTCACAAACAGCATTTAGGGCTGCAACTAGAATATTTTCTTCTAAACCTTGTCGAGCAGCTTGTTCAGATGTGGAAATCTTTGACGATATTCTTCGACAGCAGCTGTCTCATTAGAAAAACCATAAACAAACACCATATTTGCATATTCTAAATTTGAGTAAATGTGTGGCATTTTCCGACAAGTAAAAGTACAAACTCAAAATAAACATTAAATCACTGTCACAATAAATTGACATTGACACATAGAACAACAAAAATATTGAAATGATTTTGAGCCTCGAAAGGATTAATTTAGATAGCCGGTACGTCATATGTGTGTCTATACCAACACTTCCAAACCATTGGACAAAAGCAGATTGCTAATCTATTTTTATGTGCAGTTGAAAATTTCCTATTTAATAATTCCCCAGATTATCCAATTTATTGTGGAATGTAAAACAGCATATTACTACCGATTTCTTCATCAAGAACTCTCCAATTCGTACCTTTCTAGATGTCTATAATTGTAGTTTACAAATATACATGTTAAAATGAAACGAAAGAAACTATTGATAATATAAATACATTTCAATTTAAAATCAACCTTGAGGCGCACCTTTTTTTAATATTAACTTGCGTACAATGCTTTTATTCGTTTTTCATTTCTTGTAAATACAACAGAATTCAATTTAATTTTCACAAATATAATTCACGATTGAAATTAAATCTAATTATTTAAGTTCTCCCTTGAAATTTTGATTTTTAAATACGTTTTTGTTGATATCCAAAGTAAATGGAATAGGCAAAGTAATTCAAAAATGGAGTTAGCACGCACAATCAAAGGCATGGCCAGATTTTTGAGCAGGAGTGGGCAAGGTCTTAAACTATTAGGGAGCAACGTAGATACAAGGTAGGCGCCATAAATTCTCGGCCTCACATAGAAAAAATAAACTTGGTAAAATGTAACAATTTTTATTTTTCAATATAATCTCCCCTAACTTCAATACATTTATTGCAACGATCAATTAATAATTCATACCTTATTTAAGTACATACGAGGTAGGCGCCATAAATTCTCGGCATGATATAGAAAAGGCAATTTTTATTTTTCAAAATAATCTCCCGTAACTTCAACAAATTTTTTACAACGATCAATTATTAATTCTATACCCTTGTAAAAATAATCAAAAGTTTTTCCCCAAAAATCTTGTATTACAGCTGCTTGCAACTCACTATCGTTCTTAAAACAATTCCTTTTTGGATAGAGGATCATAATACAGAATCATTGTTTCATCTCCTGTGACAATGGACTCCAAAATCGGTTTCAGAAATGTTAGACATCACTGTTAATTCCCTCGCTTTCAAACGGCGATCTGCTAATACATACCATTTCTTCAATAATTGAAATGCTTTGAGGCGTTATCAGTTCAATTGGCCGACCGGAGCTCATCAAACGATTCTTGCCCCAAACGGAAACATTTTGCCCACTTTTTTACAGTGGAGTATGAAGGAGATAAATGACCATAAATGCTGTCTAAACGTTGTTTAATGTAATGTCTTTTGTTAAAAATTTAATGACCACGCGGTACCTTTTCATACTTTTCATACACTAGAGAGACATTTTCATACACTAGTCTGGTCGGCTACTAAAAACTACTACTCTTCGAGCCGTAATATATACAGTGCGCTTCTAAAGTGCCCCCTAAAGTTGACGTCACTTCCGGTGAAACCGGAAATACAATTGAAATGCTGATAACGACAAAAGATAGTTCACAAGAAATAGAAATCGACCTTTTTTTCTAAAAGCGCTAGCTTCTGCCGTTCAAAAGTTAGCATGGGGGGACACAGTCTAGAATCGTACTGTATAGTGCAGACCTCACATATACAACTATGACGTAACGGAGTTTAGACACGCTAGAACCTGTATAAGCCTGTCAGGCCGAGAATTTATAGCGCCTACCTCGTACACTTTCTCGTCCTTGCAATAACTGGGCGGAAAAGTGACACAACGCCTTTATATTTTTTGCTATGCCATTAACTTACTCCGGCACAGGCAAGATTTTCAACATGAAGAATGAAATGATGAAATTCATGGTTGGAGATATTAGATTTGTCAAATAATTCATAAAGAGAAATTATAGTAGTTTTATAATTGGATTTTTTATCTTTCAGAAATGCCGATCGTTTGGTAAAATCTCAGCGTATGGAAATAAAGAAGAGACGGCTGCATATAAAAAACGTGACACCATTAGACAATGGAATTTACAAATGTACCGCAGAAAATAAAGGAGGAAAAAGACATAGTACAAGAAATTTTCCTTTAGCTGTTCCAGGTATCTCATTCGTAATCTCTAAGAATCTTAAAATAATTTGTTTTATTGTTACATATTAGGTAATCAAACTGCCTTAATTGAAAAAGCACCGACCAATCAATTAGTGAGAAAAGCTGGAACGGCATTCTTCGATTGCGTATATCAGAACGCAGATTTCGTTGAGTGGTATTTTAAAGATAATGGACCTCTGGAGACTTCTAACAAGTAAATAGCGCACAATCAATGCAGGTGTATTTTCTTTTAATTATCTTTCTGTAATTATTGCAGAGTGACCGTACATTCCAATGGAACGCTTCAGATAAACAGTGTTCAATCATCCGACGTTGGACTGTACAACTGCGTGGGAATAAAGAGCGAATCGAAGGAAGTTCCACAAAGTTACACTGCCGAATTACATTTAGCAAGTACGAAAACAATATTGAAAATTTGTCTGTTTGGACCGCTTTATACACGCGAAACATTTGGGTATATTGAAGTGGTAGGATAACATCACAATACACCTATCTGAATATGCATATGCAATTTCGTTAGATTTCTTCTTATGTTTTATTAATTATTTAGGTATTATTTAACGTGTTTTGTAGTTTGATATTATATTGTCTTTATTTTAACGTACTTTATTAACATACAAGGTTAACTCTTAAACCTATAGTTAACTTTAGTGTAAACTAATCAAGTAATGGAACAATTCTCCTTTTTGAATTAGAAGATCCCATATAAAAAATATTTTCCGCATTTCATTCAATATCCCGCACCAATCGTTCACTTTTTCCGGAATACTGCATTTAGCAGTTAATCACCCAGTTAGTGTTTTCAGAGGCCCGATACCGAATATTTTGTGATGATACTACCACATTTGTTGTGAAACTAGCTTCATTACTAAATAAAATCTTATTTAAAAAATATCTGTAATTAATGTATTGTATTTCACTTGAACCCATAAGCAAAATTTTAGGTATTTTTCTGAGTCTGGCCCTGTGTATTTCTTCTTGGTACATTATTTCTCAAAATGTGTTCAGTTACTGCTCCAGTTTCATTTAATATTTTATTAACATTATGAACCGTATTACTAATAGGGGGACAATTTGGAGGTCCATCATTAAATATTACTTCTCTTTCACTCAGGTCGTTGTCTCCATAAAGACATACAATTTCAATTTTTTCTATGGTAATGATAATTGAACAGCCATCATCAACTGTTTTCGTAGTAAACAAATGTATTCCTTATTCAGATTTAGTTTAACAGACATAGTTTGCAATCACTCGACAATTTATTACCGAAATTAATGTACAATTATGCGGTAACTGTCAAATAACAATTATTATTAATAATTAAAACATTTTTTTAAGATGCTGCAATACAAAAACGCACTAGATAAAAGTAAAACGAGAATATGTAAAAACTAATGTAGCTTAAATAACACTAAAATATCGGCACACTCCGCACCACACAATTAATTAGTTAGCCCGGAGCAGCTGTTTCGAGCCTCATTATCAACCGTATGACCGAATGATGCGAGAAAAAATTTTTAATACTAACATGCCTGTTGTATCCCTACTCTCAAGAAGATATTTACAAGTACCTACTTTTGCCGCCTATACACCCTCAAACTAAGACATGCGAATTTACGGGAAAATAGACGAAAGGGTCTCTTGTCATTGGAGCATGAAACGTAATACATGTGTCCGTTTTACTCTAATAAATTAAAAAGACTAGAGTAGGACAGCGGTGGTCTTTATTCATCAAATTTTTGTTCCTTTTTATGTAGATAGTTTTGTAAGCGTCTAATTCCCCCGGCAAAGTTAGGTTCATAATCAATTTTGTGTTGTCCACACTGGTTTGAATCGGTCCAGGTAGCCGGTATTACTTATTTCTTTAAAATCTGGAATTTGCTAGATGTGTTATTATTAGAGTTGCTCAATTTGCACCGAAATGCTATTGACAGACAGATATTCTTTACACGATTGTTAAGTTTCTCGCCTTTTAGGTATGTGCGTAATAAATGCTTTTACTCGTACGGCACGGAATATCAACATACTACACGCCCGTGGTCTGGCACCGGCTTTGCGAACTTTAATGATAACTTATAATTAGAGTTGCTCAATTCGCGCCAAAAGCCAGTAGCGGGCGCATAAAAGTTTACGCAAAATAAATCGTGAGAAATAAAATATAATACGTGCTCAAACACTTACCGCCTTAAGAGTCTTCGGTGAAATCACAAAGTGAATAATGTCTGTTAAATATCTGCAACATTAGATATGTTTCCACAGTTGTTTCGTGTGTTTATATGCAGAAAACGAACGTTCTACATCCAGTAACGTTATATTTGCGTAATTAAAATAATCTTTGGAACAACTTAACGGTTCTGTTGACGCACCTTCACAAATGTGTCTTGATGTGCCAAAATCAGAATCTTTCTCTAAAACACTTTCAAACCTTTCTAGAACACAAACATTTTTTGCGTCTTCTACTGCGCATAGCTGTGCGTGAACATGTTGCACTATTTGCAGAGACTCCACTAACGACACCGAAAGATTTTGTAATTTTTCTGTTGCCTCCACTAGTCCGAAGTAATTGTTCTAAATTGTTTTTAAATCCGTTTTAACCTGACTATCTTGAAATTTCGACTCGCTTTCCTTGATAGCCGCAACTTCCTTTGGATCGAATTGGAAAACCACGTTCTTAATATTCTCAAAATATTTATGATAATACAACGCGGCCTGTAACCATGTTCCCCAACGCGTAAGAATAGGTTCTGGTGGCATAGGCATACGGGGGCACAGTCAGTGAAATTTGCGAATACGTTTCGGGGATTTGACAAACACTGCTTTTGTATGCGCTATTAAAGCGTCTACCTCAGGATAACATTTTCTAATACTATCTGCCACATGACTGAAAGCATGAATTTTGCACGTAATATGTAACAAGTTAGCACAATGTTTTTTAAGAGACCGGCCTACAGAAAGCATGCTTGCGGCACTATCACTCATAAACATCAACAGTTGGTTTGTAGAAAATTCAAACTTTTCCTATGTATTTAACACTAACTTTGAAATTACTTCGGCAGTGCATTGTTGTCCTCGTCTGGAAGCTAATAGAATTGAAGGTGACGATTGATGTGGTTCCATTGTACGTACCATTACATTAACCACATAATGTTTTTTACGTTCTGTTTCGTCCACACATAACCACAGTTTTTATCTTTCAACTCCGATTTAATTATTTTTTCAACATGTTCACGAGCAGATGGCACAATTCTTTGTAACGATGCCCGACTTGGTAATTTGCAGTCCGTTTATTTATTCCAAAAGAAGACATATGCTTCCTTGTCTAGTAAATTAAACGGTAGATTACGTGCAATAAAGGTAACACATAAATTAAATTTAAATTTGTCATAGTGTCGTGTGCAATTTTTTTTTAAGAATGCTGTTTTCTATTTACGCGACGTAGACAGTCCCTTTTGGACCAACACATTAAAGGGATATTACAGACTACACATTGAATTTTAACGCCATCATAATTTATGTCAGGCATTTCTGCTATAAATTCTATAACTTTGTCCAACATTGGTCGTTTTCGCGACATAGGCAACATTTTTAAAACAAACGTAGAACTACGAAATAGTATTTACGGCAGCGTACATGTATACACAACAGATCTGGTTGAGACTCGCAGTTATACTGAGGGTGTAGTGAGCAACTCTAGTTATTATATTCACTTTTTTAATTGTAGTTAGATCTTTAAAAAAATTGTTATTTGCAATTTAGTGGTATTTAACAATAAGTTTAGTTTAGGTTTTTATAAATTTTGATCTATCTTGGGCAGTATATGTAAGAAGCAGATTTATTAAATAATACTCAGTAAAGTTTGAAAGTTTAAACTTTTTTATTGATGAACATATTTGAATTAAATTTTGGTTAAAACAATTCCAGGACCTTCTGAATTCAGTGGTGTAGTGAGATTTTTAATAAAAAAATCGCTAATAAAATTTTGGTATTTTCAAACTCGAGAAATAATCATTGAAAATTTAGATGACCCGCTGAAATTTTGCGTGAAAGTAGACTTTTTCATCTACTATGTATTAAAAAAAACTGATTTCATTTGTGTAAAATATAGATTCTGCATGGGTGCTTCTATTTCAAATGGGTCACAGCCATCTTCAAATCAGAATCGCATGTGGGTAGATAATATCGCATCACATATTCGAAAGACTTGCAGGTTGTTAATGCCTGCCACAGAAAACATCAGTGATTTTGAAGTAAATCTAATGAACCAACCAATTTCGTGGATATAAAAACAAAATGGAGATTAAAGTGTTGCAGGGCAATAGTGAAATAAAAATGTTATATTCAACTCAGTTTCGTAACATGTTTGCAAGGAAATATAAAATTATTCATAATAAAGGGTTTTTAAGCTATGCTTTTAATGTGCACCGTATTAGTTAGGTATAACTTCATAAGTTTTAATATATAATTATAACCGGTTTCTGAAAACTGAGCCTTTAATAAATTTTTTCGATGATGGTTTCAAGTAATTATCCAGAAGGTACTCCCTCTCTATAAATCCAATCTAAAGCTGTTTAGAAATTGATGAATTTGAACAAAATATTTTTTTAGATTAGATATTATATTTGTCAATTTTAACAGCTGTAATTCCAAAACATTGAAATAAAATCGATCAAATTTAAATTAAATAAATTGACCAATTTACAAATAAGTATAAAACTAAGACCACCGTTTTTTTCGTCAATTATCAATTTAATTACTTATCATGTATTCAGTTCATCAACATTTATGTATCAAGGTAAATAATGCACATGCAGGAAAGTAGAATCCTTCCTAATGTCAATTTAAAATAAAAAAAACAGCATTAAGATGATGATTAATGCTGGCCACGAGCGGTACCGCGCATCGGCGTAGAATCAGTTCGGACCGAGAGGAACGGTAGTATTACTTCGTCTGCGGAGCAGTACGGACATTTTCGTTGCCGGTAATTTGCGCAATTGTTTATCTGTCCTAGAAAAATTATGATTTCGTCAGCAAAACGACCGCGGTCGGATAAACTTCGAAAATTTATTGCAGAAATTCCAGACTTAATATATGAAGGTGCTAAAATTAAATGTGTAATCTGTAAAATCCCGTTAATGTGTTGGTCCAGACAACATTGTCTACGACACGTAAATAGTGAAAAGCATGTCTCAAAAGAAATTGCGCACGGGACAATGAAAAATTTATATTTAATTTATGCGTTACGTTTATCGCATGTAATATACCGTTTAATTTACTAGACAAGGAACCATTTATCTGCTTTTGGAATAACTATTCGGAGTGCAAATTACCAAGTCGAACATCGTTACGAAGAATTGTGCCATCTGCGCGCGAACATATTGAACAAAAAATAAAATCGGAGTTGAAAGATCAAAAATTGTGGTTATGTGTCGACGAAACAACAGATCGGAAGAAACATTCTGTTCTTAATGTAATGGCACGCAAATTGGAACCTCATCAATCGGCACCTTCAATTCTATTAGTCTCCAAACGAATACAACAGTGTACTGCCGAAGTAATTTCAGTCATGTGGCAGATAGTATTAGAAAATGTTATCCTGAGGTAGATGCTTTTATAGCGCATACAAAAGCAGTGTTTGTCAAATCCCCAAAACGTGTTCGCAAATTTCACAGACTGTGCTCCCGTATGCCTGAGCCACCACAACCTATTCTTACACGTTGGGGAACATGGTTACAGGCCGCGTTTTATCATAAATATTTTGAGAATATTAAGAACGTGGTTTTGCAATTCGATCCAAAAGAAACTGCTATCAAGGAAAGCCAGTCGAAATTTCAAGATAGGTTAAAACGGATTTAAAAATCATTTACGACAATTACTTCGGGCTAGCAGATGCAATAGAAAAATTACAAAATCCTGCGGTGCCGTTAGAAGAATCTCTACAAATAGTGCAACATGTTCACGCACAGCTATGTGCGATTGAAGACGCAAAAAATGTTTCTGTTCTAGAAAAATTTGAAAGTGTTTTTAAGAAAAATTCTGATTTTGGCACATTAAGACACATTTGTGAAGGTGCGTCAACAGAATCGTTAAGTTATTTGAAAGATTATTTTACTTACGCAAATATTACGTCACTAGATGTAGAACGTTCGTTCTCTGCATATAAACGCATTTTTTCCTCATGCCGTAATAGTTTTGCCGAAACAACAGTTAAAACATATCTAATGTTGTAGATATTTAACAAACATTATTCACTTTGTGATTTCACGGAGAACTCTTAAAATGGTAAGTGTTTGAGCACGTGTTATTTAATTTTTATTTAAAAGATGAGCGAAATTATTTGCGGCAGCAAACATCTCTATTAGCAGAATAACTCTAGTGGAACGCGAGGCCTGGTCGACTCTACGCTACTGCGCGGTACCGCTCGTGGCCAGCTTTAATGATGATTCTGCTAACTGGTCGTTACAGGAGATATTTTGCAATAAATTATGTTGTATACCTTAAATAAATTGCCTTCACATTTTTTTTATTGCAATTAATTTGAAAGGTTGTCAACCAACGCTATTATACTACTTGAATTAATTGGAAAGAAATAACCAGTCTATTGCGATAAGTAGAGGTCTATTGTGACGTCAGTAAATGCAACTCGATTGGTTAGCGCTCGAATGTTTTGACGATTGTATTATTTTATATTATTGCGCTTGTACAGTCTCTCCTTTTTTTGTTCTTCAAATATACGCAGGCAATAATTTTAAATATTTAATCAAAAATATCATTGCTAGTTTATAGATAACTCCTAGTCGAGAACATATCTCAAAGAATTTGTTTTTTGGTATATATTTTCCAGGTTTACATAAATTCTCAACATCTTCCTTTGAACCGAATTTACCTAGTGATAGCACTCGAATAGTCGCTGAAGGATCCGAATTCCAACTAACCTGTTTACAACCAAAAAGTATTCCACCTGCACGAAAATGGTGGTTAAATCCGTCCGGCCATACAGTGAGTTTATTTGTAGTGCGTTCATCTTAATTTATAATCAATCGATCCACTTACTGGTACAGATATCTGACTCCGGCCAAGTCAAAGTTGATGACGATGGTAGGTTGATTATAGAAGGAGTTCAAAAAGAAAATACTGGAAATTATTCATGCGTGGCAGAAAATATAGCGGGTAGAACGGAATGGATAATGAATTTAGTTGTAACAAGTGAGTATATAGAGGAAACGGCAAAATATAGACCGGGTATTAACGTTTTTTTTTCAGCAAAACCAACGATAACCATGCATCCATCGAGTATAACTGTAGACGAGAACGAAAACTCCGCATTATTTTGCAATTATGATAGTGAATCTCAAGCGTATACGTATGTAAGATGGAAGAAAGATGGGAAGTTACTTGGTGATCATGAAGACGGTTAGTTGTGTTTGTTTTCTTAAAAGCAAGGGAAAGTCGGATGGCATTGGCCACCTTAATTTTTCGTCTAAGTTTTATATTATGAATTAGTGTAAATTTTTGATTTTAGCATTAAATGAATATTTGATCAACTATGAAAGTATAACATAATTATCGGCTTTTCAAAATGCCACGGATGGTACATACATTTCTATTTCATTACTTAAGATTTATTACTAAAAAACAATTATGCAACTTAGTTTTTCTTGTTTTCAAAAGAAATATTACATTCTTAAAAGATATCATTCACCTCAAGATTGCCAGAGTTTTCGTTAATGAATCGCTTACAAATGCTGCACTGGACCCAGTCTTTAGGAATGCTTTCTCTACAATTCCTTTCTCTGGTTGATCTTCAAGTAAAAAAAATGCTTGTGGTTTTTTTGAATACTCCTTTACTTTTATTCGTTTTCCTATTTTGTTTCCGTCCATATTTTTTGTCCTTTTCTTCACTTAATCTCTTATTAACGTTTTGTTCCTTTTTCTGTTCTACAAGTCTCCGTTGTGTTTCAAGTTGGACTTTATACAGGGTTTTTTAAAACAACGTTTAAAGATTTTAAGGGCATGTGGTGCGGTCGAAAATAAGTAAAAAGTCTCAATGAACATATGTCCGCACATCAACTGTTTACGAGATAGCGATTTTATTGCAATAGCAGAATAAATTTGCTTTCGTGATTTTTCTTCTTTGTATTTCAACATAGAAAAGATTACAACTAAAGAAGATATTCAAAATACCGTCCTTGCATTTCGACACAGGATCTACATCTTCCTTCAAAGGAAGCGCGCACTCTTTCAAAAAAACCGGGTATTTCTCGAATTACCTGACAACAACGTTCAATTCATTGGCGCGACTCTGGAAGATCGTTTACCGATGTTGCGTACACTAAACTTTTTAAATATCCCCAGATACTGAAGTCCAACGGAGTCAAATCGGGAGACCTTGGAGGCCATCTCCCAGGAAGTTCATTGCTCAGATGTTTCCTAACAGCTTGTGTAAAATGTGGTGGAGATTCAATATCTGATTTAAAAGTAAATCTTCAAAAAATTCAGTTAAAATATTTTCCAAGAACTCGGGGAATGCAGGACCTGTTAAGCGTTGTAATAAAACAACCAGTCCCTTATCATCATCATCAACGTTGCTGATGTCTGGCTTCAACGGTAGCATGAGGATTCTCGCCACACCGAACGTGATTTTTGTGGAAATTAAATATTCCATTTTTAGTAAAACCGGATTCATCAATAAAAATAATGCCAGCGGCAAAGTCTGGACGTTCAGCAGCTGTTCGTAAAACTCATTCATAAAATGTCCTCGCTTGATAATCCGAAGCAAACACCATTTCGCTCATTTTAGCATTTAAATACGCCACCATTGTAATTGGTACGAATTGCACAAAACTCCAAATTAAACTGTAAAAAAAAAAAAACAGTCGATAAACACATGCTTACTGGGATGTGTTCATCATTGAGTATTTCATGTACCGGGAACACTCGTTGTTATCTCGTAGACGGTTGACTTGCGGACATATCCTCATTAAGACTTTTTGTCTTATTTTCGACCGTACTAGAAACATCCTTTATTGCGTTGAAGTTAAAATTTCGCTTTTCTCCCCAATCTTTCATTTTTTGAAATTTTACAATACGATGCTAATGAGACGCTAATTGATTGACTGGTTTATTCTAATGTAAGTGCATTTGCCAAAAGCAATCATTATTTTGAAGTATGACATGTTAATGACTTGTTGTTGCTACTGCATGTGTTCGGCGATTCAAGTATGGTATCTGATACCATTCTAATGACACATAGCTAAAAGTCAATTGCAAAATAAAGGCGACTTGAAGTAACAGTACACTTAACCTGTAAAGTAATCGTTGATTGATAACATTTCAAACTGCTGTAAAAACATGAACTCTAAAAAATTAGATGGTCACCAAGCAAACCAAACAATTTTACATTTAACATGTTATCTGTAACAATGGTTACATACATTAAAGCTATTAACCTGTACTTAGACGCTTCTAAGTACAGGTTAAGATAACATGTTAAATGTAAAATTGTTTGGTTTGCTCAAAATCCTTATAAACAACATCTTTTTTAACACTCTTATAACCAAAGCATGTCAGTTTTGTATTACACACCTTCAGAAATATATAGAGATGGAAATTAGTAACGGTACAATGTAAACATGGCTGAAAGGTTATCTAACAACATATGTATTGTCATTCGGACAAGTAGAACGATTACATCGGAAAATTATAGTAAAGATATTGTTTCCTTCTTCATTTCGAAATACTATTACGAGGGTGTCAAATCAAATCAAACGGGACTCGTTTTTTTTAAAAATTCTAACTTTATTTAACTAAGCTTACAAATATATATATTTTTTCTACATACTCTCCCGCCCTAGAAATACATTTGTCCCGTCGGATTGGGAGCCTTTTAATTCCATCATCGTAAAAACTCTTCGGATGTTCCTGTAGCCATTGGAGCACAAACGCTTCTACCGCTTCGTTGTCGTCGAAACGCCGGCCTCCAAGCGCTTCTTTGAGAGATCCAAAGAGATGGAAATCACAAGGTGACAAGTCTGGACTATAAGGTGAATGTTCCAGCGTTTCCCATTCTAATGCATCCACTTTTTGCATAGTGGCGTTAGCCACATGAGGCCTGGCGTTGTCATGCAGAAGAATGACACTTCTGGCCGATTGTTTCTTCCTTTTCTTTCGAAATGAAAATTTCGCAGCATCCAGTACTTCACAATAATATTGCACATTACTTGTGCGTCGATCGTGAAGAAAATCAACGTAAAAAGCATCTTGCCTATCAAAAAAAAACTGTTGCCATTACCTTTCCGGCTGACAACCGCGTCTTTGCCATCACCGGTGCCCTTTTCACGCCATCCA
This sequence comes from Dynastes maya, assembly GCA_029619315.2. Classification (NCBI taxonomy): domain Eukaryota; kingdom Metazoa; phylum Arthropoda; class Insecta; order Coleoptera; family Scarabaeidae; genus Dynastes; species Dynastes maya. The sequence continues at coordinate 11,963,821 of JAROYE020000005.1, read as the reverse complement.
GAAGATTGTTTGTGCCATGCAAACACAAGGATTCTTGATAGGGTGTTGTCCCCGAACTGTGTCTGTAATCGCCCCAAAATTTCGATTGGGTTCACCCCCTCCTTGGCCAAAAACTTGATGATAATCCGCTGCTCCACGGAGACATGCACTTCTTTCTCGCTCATGGTTTCTTTTGATACTAAAGGAACCCGAGAGAGTTGCGGTCGGTTCTCCCCTCTCCCTAACGGTACAGGCTACCTGCTCATCAACTCCTTCCAGGTCTAGAAACCCTCCGGAATTTTTAAGAAAATCAGTCCCGTTTGTTGATGCAATACACTACAGTCTGCATAATTTAGCCGATTATTTAGCATAGTCGCTTGTTGGATAAAACTGCTTATTTAGTAATTTTTTTTCGAAAACAGAAACAGATACGATCTTAATTTGTTGCCTTATTAGGACAGTCAAACCGCTTAAATTGTTACAACAGTTGTTAGGAATTTTTTCAGCGGAAGGCACATAAGTAGACTTTACGCGGAATTTAAAAAAAGAAACAATATACATTAGACGCTGTAAGCTGGGTCAAGTCAAACAGGTAGTTTGTATTTTAGCTTGTGGGTTATGGCGTAAATTCGGTTATTTAGTCAATCGTTCAATTCGTCAAGATTCATCACATCCCGACGACGGCCAATTAAGCGGAATGCACTGTATTAGCAATTATATACCATACAAATGCTAAAGTAATACTTCTTCTAGGTAATTCAAATAATCCTCACATTAAAATATTTAGACAGAACGGTACACTCCTTATAGAATCAACGAAAATATCCGATAGAGGAGAATACATTTGCGAGGTCGTTACTGTAGGCTTTGAACCTATTGTATCTAATATGGCAACGGTATCAGTAACGGAAATATTAAAATTTGTCCCACCACCTGTAAATAAAAAGCTTGAGTTGGGAACAGTTGCCAAAATTCATTGTAAGGCTCAAGGAACACCTCCGCCGATAATTCATTGGGAAAAATTAGATAGTGGATTAGATGGTTTTGCTAATCATGTAACGGATATGAATGGAACCTTGCATTTCAACGGGGTCCTTATTGAAGATAAAGGAAAATACTTATGTACTGCAAGTAATAGTCAAGGTATTATTAATGCTACAGTTAATATTGATGTTGTTGGTAAGTAAATGCATATCTTCGTAATTTCTTACATTAAATATATAACTAAAAACAACTGGCTGAAGCCTTGAAACAATAACAAATTGCACGTATTTTTTAGTTGCTCCGAAATTTAGTGTACAACCAAAAAATCCTACCGAAGCTATCGAAGGATCTTCCGTAGCGATAGATTGCGTAGTGGAAGGTGATCCGAAACCTACAATTCAATGGGATAAGAACTCTAAAATGAACGATTTTGATCGTTCTCGGTAATACCAGAAATATATTTGCTGAAACGAAAAATATATGCTATATTTTTCAGCTTCATTGTCTTAGAAAACGGTACTTTGTTCATTAAAGAAGTTCATAAAGAAGACGAAAATAATTATGGATGTACAGCTGGAAGTAGTGCCGGTCTTAATCGGAAAGAAGTTAGATTAGTTGTACATGGTAATGCACTTAATTTATTTTATAATAACTAATATGTTGTACATTCTATTGCAATTAATAATATTCCACAGGTCGCGATCACCAAGCAGATAATGGCAGCGAAGGATCTACTGTTACAAAGGCAGTACTAATTACAATGTCTGTTGCTGCAGCATATATAATTTTGGTAGTAGGCTTAATGGTTTGGTGCCGATATAGGAGACGTTCTAGAAAATTACCAATTACTGATGGTAAGTTTCTAATTCTAAAAGGAATTTGCCAAAAAATTACATGCATTTCAGGTGCAAAAACGGAAAATGGTGACATTGAACACACTGAATTGAAAGAAGCCGCGAATGGTTGTGGTCCTGGTCCTTCGAAAGTTGAAAGCGAAGATCCAGAGGCTACTCACAAGGAAGGGCAAAAGAGTGATGGTGCAGAAACAACGCATTCTCAGGGATCAAGCCATTCAAAAAAATCAAAAAGTAGTTACGACAAATTAACGTTGTCCAGGAATAATTTGAAAGAAATGAAATTGATCGGTAAGTTGAACAATACTTCTTTAGTATTGCGACAAATTCAAGTAACATTATGTGCAGGTAGGGGCGAGTTTGGAGATGTTATGGTGGCTAGGATTTCTAAAAGTGTTCTAAGTACACCTACAAGTGACAAAAGACATTCCACCACATCTTCTAGTGGCCCTATTGACGAAAAGGAATTACCTGCATTGGTAAAATTGTTATCTCAAACGAAAGATGACAATAGTTTAGCTGAAATTAAACGCGAAATTGATATATTTTCAAAATTAACACATGAAAATATAACGAAGATGTATGGATTATGTCGGGAAGCTGAGCCACATTTTATGATACTAGAATATACAGATTGGGTAAGTTTCCGTTCATAATAATTGTCGAAATCTATATTTATTTTCCATATAGGGCGACTTGAAGCAATTTTTGGTTGCCACGCAAAAAGGGGATCCGCCAAAACTATCTCCAACACAATGTCTAACGATTGTCCAACAGATAGCTAGGGGCATGGATCACCTATCGTCTTCTCGAATTATTCATAAAGATTTAGCAGCTCGAAATTGCGTAGTTACATCAAAACTGGTTACTAAAATTGGCTTAGCAAGACTGACCCGAGAACCATATAGTCAAGAGTACTGCAAGCATATGAATCAAGTAAGCTTTTTAGGGTTATAAAGAAAACTTAATTATAAATCTAATTTTCGCAGATTATTCCCTTGCGTTGGATGCCATATGAAGCAGTCTATGAAGATGAGTATTCAACCAAAAGTGATGTGTACGCCTTTGGCGTAGTGATTTGGGAGATATTCCAACAAGGGGAATTGCCATTTCCTAAAATGAATGATAATAGTCTACTCAGTAAACTAAAAGAAAAATCGCTTGAGTGGAAATACCATAAGGATACACCTCCTGAATTACAGACACTTCAGGTTTGTTTCTTTTTGCTTTCAATAAGAATTATGCAAAAGTTTACTTCTCCCCTTATATGGTTATGCATTTATGATTGAAACCAAATTATGGTTAGTTAACACAGAGTTGTTTCTATCATCGTTAACTTTTACATAATTCAAGTGCAGATAACTTGCTCTCATTATTTTTCATCAAAAATAACTCAGTTTAGTTATTGTAAGGAGGAGTTACTGTTATTTCCTTTTATTAGGAAACTTGTTTGGATCCACATCCTCAAAATAGGCCTACATTTAATACAGTAATGAAGGAAGTTGAAGACATTCTAAAAAGTATGTAAATACCAGCCAAATACATCGAAGAAACTAATTAATAGATAGATTTATCAAATTAAGCTTCCATTTGATCTTCTCATCGACTATTTGCCTTATTGCGATAAGAAATGTACTTCTTTTAGTCTAAATCTAGGATAGCAAGCTATAATGTTTTTATGTGTCTAAATTCTTTCGTAATATGCGTATTTATTTAAACATTAAAATTACCCTGCACATATAAATGTACACCTGTAAAAATTGTAGATATCCTAAATGTTAAGACTATTTTAAAAATTATCATATCATATTTTTTGTATTTATTTATAAAAGCACTCAGTTTATACTTTTATATTGCCTATTAACTGTGAAACAGCATGTTTATATGAAAGGAATGAAAGTATATAAAATATGATAAATTTGTGAAACATGACTGATAATTAGGCCTGGCACAGAGCGCTTTACGCCAGGATAGAAGTAACCTTGCGCGGCCCGCGACACAGACGAATCGGCATGAGCTACCTCAGCGAATGAAATTATTGATTTATTACGACAGTTTCTTCTCAACCTTTCACAACGTTACACATAATTATAAAGATATATATGTATGTAAGTATGTCTAACGTACGCAAGGAAAATAAACGACCGTTGGCTGATAAAGCCACTAAATTTATCAGTGAATTTCCGAATTTGAATTATAATGGAGCTAAGTATTACACAGCGAACATCCTTCACCGAAAAAAAATGTGGAAATAAACCTGATGGTGCAAATTTTTCACCAATCTTATCCACGCTGTTAAGAAGTTACGTTTATTTATTATATTATTAATTGATGTCAAACTTTTTATGTGGCGTATTAAAATTAACATAACCTTAATTTTAAAAAGCAATCAATATAAGGTTTGTTCGTTTGTCAATTAGTGCAATACGGAGTAGCTCGAATTTCTAAATTGCGTGTTGGTTTGTAAAAAAAAACTGGTAATCCGATGTTCGTTTGTATATGTTGGGCAGCTTCCGACAGTTTTGAACTGCACAAACTTACACCTCCTCAGGAGGTGGAGTAAGTTTGTGCAGTTCAGTGCAGCTGTCATTCCATTATTTGCCCAACCCAACTTTACTTCATATTCATACAAAATGATATCCGTTGTAATCATTGAAAGTGAAATACAACAATTAATAAATAATAAGGATTTTTTAATGCTATCGTGATTGCCAATTGCCACCATTCTCAATCTTTTAGGTTACGTGTACTATATAAATATCAATTTGTACTGTTCGTTTGTACCCATTTAGAGTAGTTCTGAGCAATCAAAACGATCACGTGATCATAATCCTATCACACTCTAGAACTAACGCAAGCAAGACAAACGAACAAACCTATAAATACGTATATTCGTTATTTCTTTCTGAAAAACAAGTGGTTTTTGTAACATACATTTACGGTATTAAGTACAACCGATTTTTGAAGAAACTACTTTGTTATTTAATATATTTTGGCTTCCGTCGGTGAGTTATGAAAATTTGTATTTTCCTTGGAGTTTCCAACGTAACTAAATACTTGAAAAAATTTCGTCCCAGTAAGGAATCGAACCTGACACCTCTCGCTTGCCGGACAAGTAAGCTAACCACTACACCACGGAGACCTTGATGCCAGGAGCGTTCACTTTTTAATACCTGGGTATTATCTTTATCTGCAAGTACACTAATTAATTAATATATTTACGACGACAGCCAAAATATATTAATTAGTGCACTAGGCATGTAAGAATTGAAGTTTGTCTGTCGAAATATTGCGGTATATTTGCAGATAAAAATAACTAGGTATTAAAAAGTGAACGTTCTTGGCATCAAGGTCCTTGTGGTGTAGTGGTTAGCACGCCCGTCCGGCAAGCGGGAGGTGTTAGGTTCGATTCTTTACCGAAGCGAGGTTTTTTCAAGTATTTAATTACAATTTACTTTGTTTACTTTTAACGGCATTGCATTACATACATAACAAATGCCGTTTTCAAACGAAAAATGGCAATAAAAACACTTTAACGCGTGCATACAAAGTATATTCACTATACTTACCAAACATTTTTATTGCGTCAATTTTTTTTTACCATAGTGTATTGATTTCTAAATTTCACTTCTGTCGGGTGTGAGTCACATACACTCCTTATATATAATACGCGGCCCATGTGACTGATCCGATTCCGTCGTAAAGACCGATTATGCCAGGCCTACTGATAATACCTATATATAATCTAATAAATATGTGCCCATATTTGCACGAACATTCTTTAATTTTGCACAAAATACAAATAATAAATTAAGTACTTATGTAATGATAGTAATGATTTTATATGCCATTAATACTTAATACATTTTGAGAATATGCTATATAGTAGATACTTGTATATATGACTGCGTGTGTTTGTAAATCGTATGTGTAATTACGTAAAAAAAAATCATGTATATTTCAAGATTGTAGCCACTATACACTGCCATAAAACCATCAATGTGACCTTTAATTATAAAATAATGTCACTTTTCAGTGTATAATATCGAATTTCTTTTGTATTTTACTCGTATAAAGATCTCTGTCATTAATAAAAATAAATAAATGAATAGGATTTTTTACATATATGAAATAGTACTTGTAATTAATATTATATCTTTTTCTGATATTATAGATGTAATGTGCAAGCTCATTCAAGTTCTTGTAAATTTCATATAATAATAAGTTTTGTGTATGGTCTTTTATCATTATAACATGTGACTCGAAAAAACCTAATGTAGAAGGTAGTTGTATTATCGTACTGAATATATCTATACAATCTGTCCAATAAGACTTAGAAACGTAGCTTTTTATAATGATTTTATCGTGTATTGTCAATTTTTTACATATTTTATGCATTAAATTATCTTTGTGATATGTAATCTAAATTAAAAAATAAATCCCACTAAAATGAAGTTTACTTTTTTGTAATTTTCTTAAACTTTCCGCGAAGACAAAACAACGCAAATGTTCTGTAGCAAGTAAAATGTAATTACTAATTAGTACTTGCCGATAGTCAAACATATGTTCTTCATTATCACATATTTCATCATAATCGTCACAGAACAGTGTGTACTTCAGACAATTGGGCACGAAATGTCAAGAAATCGGTTAACTGATTTATTTCGACTGCAAGTTTGCTGATTTTACGCATCAGCAAATGTTAAAACAGTTTATTATATACATATATAATTTATTGGTTTTCGTGTGTACTACATTTCATTTAAATCCGCATTTTATTTTCTACTGTAGTTAAATCTAGTTACATTTCAATCAACTGCAGGTGTTAAAACAGATCTCGATTGAGTCTCATTTAAAATTACATTTTATTCTTAAATAATATTTATGAAAACTGTAATTAATATACAAAATACATTTATTTTAGGCAGATGACTGTTTGTAGTTCTTAGTACTAAGTAATTTCTTCCCACACATTGCACAAATACCTTTCTTGTATGCACAGGACTGGCAATAATGAGATCCTACTTGATGAACTTTTTGACGGCATATTCTGTAAACAATTAATGTATTTAATGTTGACTACAGATTATGTCATACGACCAAACATAAAATTATATATATACACATAAAATACTACATGAAAGTTAGTACTTAGTAAGAGGTCGCTATTAGTGAACATGCATAATCGATACCTGAAAAGTACGCATACGCCGCTTGTAATATAATCGTATGTACCCTAAGGTATACTCTATAAAGGTAGATATTGTCACTTCGTTCTTTAAATGAAAAACCCGCAAAATAGTGGAAATAACTGTAATATCAATAATTAAAGGACAATTGAACCCAATGTTTTCAAATGTTCATAATTTTTAAGTAGCAAATGTATCCATTACAGTATGAATGCTTTGTTTTTCAGTTGCTAATTTAAAATTGGCGCCTATCTTATATTTCCAAAATGGAGAACTGACAATAGCTGCTTTCGATTTGTTTTAACTGTACCGTATCGTTCCTCAAAGTACTGTACTGAACGGTACTGCCAGTGAGCTAAATGGAACATGCATTTTTTGCACTGGACATAAATATAATCATTCTAACCTAACTTTGTATATTGAGAAATGTAAATAAAAAGAAATTCGCCGAAATAAGTCCAGTATGCAATGTAAATTAAATTTCGAATTATGAACACAGGTGTAACCCTAAACCTAACCTCAGTGAGTGTAATAATGCGGAGAATATCAATAAACCTATGGTTTGCGCATGCGTCAACAGAACAATACGGAACGTATCAAATATTCGGTAGGGACACGAAGGGAAAGGGGATTTCAAAAAAGTACGGGTAGGAACTATCCGTTCTTTTCAAATGGAACACATATTTGAAATCCGTTCTTTTCAAATGGAACACATATTTGAAATCCGTTCTTTTCAAATGGAACACATATTTGAAATCCGTTCTGTTCAAATGGAACACATATTTGAAATTTGTACAGTACAAACGGTTCAGTACAGTACTTTGGGTCAAATTGAAAGCAGCTAATACCTCCCTTTAGCGGGTATACCTTAAAAACCGTTTTACACGACGAATGATGAAATTAATGATGAAAATTAAGCATCTTGCAAATCTGAAAATCAGCAAATCAACACCGGGCAAAGACATATGGAAGCCATATACGCATGTACACACGATTTCTGCATGATACACATAATACGAGCTCTTGATAGAGAATTCAAAAATACAAAGTACGCCTGCGCCACGCATAATTAAACAACGTGTAAGCAGCCTTAAATGTACACGGAATAGATTTGACAGCCGTCAATCTCGTTTTACAAGAAAAAAACATTATTGTTAAATTTACTCTAATCTAACTAAAGTTAAAGAATAACAGCCTTATTTATAGTCGCACTTAATGGTTACTAATAGCGAATTCGACTGATAGCCCCAGTACGTATTCAGCTCGCGTTTTCCGAGTGACGTATGTTCGGACTGTCAGAATTCTACATATCAATTTTGTTCAACTAATCATTTGCACGCTCGTTTTTCGAATTTAGTTGCACCGTATTTTCAGTAAGTTTTACTATAGTGGCGACAAAAAGAAAATATAGCATTTCATTAGAGGTTTTGTCGTTTAATGACGAAACTACTGAAAGCAGTGATAGTGACGAGGATATGTTTCCTTTCACGTTTCCTACGAAGAGGGTTAAAATTATGTTATTTAGAAGTAAAACGTTAAACAAACGAAGAGGTAAAATAAATTTTGTTTTTTATGTACTTTGACAACTAAACATTATTTTAAATTCAAGTTTCGAAGCAATTTTCGTGTGACGTGAAAAACGCATGATTTCAATGATTCAAAATTTATCCAAAGAGAAATTATGACGAAAGTCTACCTTCTTGCAGTGAACAAATGATATTGGCCTTATGATAAGAAAACTGACGTAAAGCATCAACCAAATAATCTCTATTTAGTGTGTTTTTTAATTGCACGAACAGACTCGAGTACTCGAACAGCGCAAAACGCATATTATAATTCGTTCTAACACGACTGCACTGTGTTTTAAAATCGACTAGCGTAGTTCGAACAGTCGCCCGATCAGTTATTTCGTGCACCGAGTAGCAAGGTAGTGGATGAAAATAGAACATGTAAACATAACCTACAATTTGACGCAAATTCACTGGAATATTATAATTATATTATAATAAACGGATGTAATTGTGCCTCTATTGCAAATTGCAAACTCCAGATACGGATGAAAAAAGTTGGATGTTAATTAGTAGCTACAATTGTTTAAATGGCCACAATTTGGCTATCAACTAAAATAATATGTTTTGCTTTGAAGAAGGTATGTAACTTTCTTGTCTAGGTAAAGTCCAAATTGCGATCAAACATCGCAAACTGAAATCATTTTGGGGACGTCATTCGAAAATGAGATTTTAAATCATCATCTAAATAGCGGTCAACTAATGCTTTATAGCCATAAATACGTTCACATCGTTTACATTGTTTCATAATACCTAATTCTAATAATCAATGAAAGATGCCTACGCCTTCGTACTTTCACGTTGTTACCATACAATTGACGAGCTTGTGTGAGGAGTAAACGAAACAAGTCCTCATTATTTATATTCATATTTCTAGAAAATTGTATAATCATATAAAATAATAAAAATGCTATTTTATTAATTCATGTCTTTTTCTTCTTCTTTTTGGACTAGGAATGATTTCCAGGTGCCCGTTTGTTTATTCTATAGATGACGAATACAAACTTTCAGCCCAGCGTTTTTGGGGTTTCCATGGGAGTCTTTTTGTGCTAGATTTATTGTCTCTGCTGATTTTTGCCATTCTATTATTGTTTATGCGTCTGACGTGCTCATTCCATTGTTTCATTCTTTTTTTTTGTCCATATCACATTTTCCACTTGACACTTTCTTCTGATGTCTGCGCTTCTTTGTTTTTCTCTTTTTTTCTTAGGATGCCCATTTCTGTTGCACGTATTTTCTGTTTTGTTGCTTTTGTTTCATGTGCGTATATTAGGACTGGTCTTATAGCTGCTTTATATATTCTTATCTTGGATTCTGTGTTCATGTATTTGTTGCATCATACTGTTAAGTTGAGTGCTGCAGCTATTTGAGCAGCTTTCGTGGCTTGTCTTTGTGTTTCTAATTTTATTTCTCTCGTACTGGATATTTCCACTCCCAGATAATGGAATGATTTTATCTGCCCTACTATCTGTTTATTTAATTCTAATTTGCACTGGATAGGCTCTCTAGTTACTACCATACTATACTGTTTTTGCTGTTGAAATTTGCATGTTGAATTGTTCAGTGGCAATATTAAATTGATAGAAAAGTCTTTGAGGTCATCTTCACTGCTCGCCAGTAGCGCCGTGTCATCCCCATAACACAATATACCAACATTTTTGTCTCCTATTTGGTAGCCTTCTTAATTCACAAGTAATATTATAAACCTTGCGTATCAAACTTGAAACGGTCACTTATTTAAAGTTTGAAAGAACGTATCAGCACATAAAAAACAAAAAATTGTCACATGTCGATTAAGGTTATGAAAAAAGAAACATTGCTCCAATCGTTTTTTAAATTACATTATGTTTAAGCAAATTTGACAACACACACCTTGTTCGAGTAAATAGTGCTCGAACATTAAGTGCAATTAAAAAACACACTAAAAATAAGAGTTCTTAGTAACGCTAAAAGCTGCTTACGGGGTTTTGTTGTTTTAATTTACGTTTAGCTGTCCATGCTGCCAGCTTCTTCAGTTGTTATTCTGAGGAAGCTGGTAGCATGGACACCGATTCCACAATCGATTCAGTTTTAATACACTACAAAACTCGTAAGCAGTTTTTAATGTTAGTATATCTGGCCATAAAAGCCTATGCACTCTTAATAAGAGTTCCTGTAAATACACGTACATCAATTTCCAGGTTTGCAGGAAATAAATGCATAATAAGAGATCTAGCAAGCAGATTTGGAATGGCACAGTCTGCTTTTTTTTCATCTTGTACTAAAGTGATGGATTTTTTAAATAATCCAGCACCATCTCTTTTAAAATTTTCATCTGATTTTGAGAAGGTTGGTGATAATTATTGATTACAATTATAATAAATACTATTGTTTGAGATTAGTGGTTCTCCTGTAGTATGTTATCCGTACCCGCGTAAATAAACTCAAATCTACATACGCTAATAGACATGATTTTTCCTCTGTTACACTAAAGGCAATATGCAATGCTGATAAAATATTTGTAGGTCCTCCAAGTAAAATACATGATACAAGGGTATATAAATTACCTTTTATATCAAAAAGGTTGTCAATTATATGTCAAGATGAGTGGCATACTTTTGGAGATTAGCATATTCCATAAAAAATATTTGTTGACTCCATATAGGGACCACAAAAAAGTGGTTTGGCAACCACAAACCACAACGAAACGTAACACCTGGCCTTCCAAACAGTCCTGACCTTAATATCATTGAAACAGTGCGGCATAAAATGAAATAAACACTGAGAAACAACCCACAATGGACATTACCAGAACTTAGAGCCAAAATAGAGCAAATATGGAATGGATTTGCTCCTAAAAAGTGCATATCCTTAGTTAATTCAATGCCCAACCGAATTCGAGCGGTCATAAAATGTAAGGGCGATGTTACTCCATTTTTAAAATAAAAATTCGTGCTATGTCGCGATATTTAGTTGCCACACGAAATGAACATCTTTATTGTTTATTAGAGTTGCTGATTGGTACCAATTGTTGTTAATTAACTAATTACCTAATATTAAATTAAAAAGAAATAGAAAAAAAAATAAACTGTCAATTACCTGAATTATATACGTATGTATTTTATTTTGACCCAATATATAGTTGTTAGAGCTCGTATAAAAATGACCAAATAAAAAATGTTAAAAAAAGAGAACATATCTTCAACAGAAATCTGTTGACAACCGTAGTTAATAGTAATGGGAAATTATAAATAACAAAAAATGAAATATAGGCAATCCCTTGGCACAGAGATTTGACAACGGTGCTGAGCTTGTGTCTACCAAACGCATTTTCTATTCTATTATATGATTTTTTCTAGGGTATACGTCTATCATATGTTCAGGTACCGATTCTGCAGGTTTACCCAGTTATTTGTTAATCTAAAGAAGCTGACGGTGTTTAGCTTACTTTCTAACAATTTTGTGATAGTTAGTTCTTATGAATCTCACTGTTTTTTCTGCACTGAAATTTAAATAGGTCTTCGAGTCTTGATGATAATAAATTGAAATACCGGGTGTTATATTTCTGCATATGTGAAATAACTCGCTTAATATTAGAGATAGAGGAAAATAGTATTAAGAAGAATTGAATGTTAGTTACACGGCTGCAATTCTGTTTGATCCGGTGTTTCCGAGCTTCAACTGCGCGAAAAACAATGGAAATGTAAATCAAAATTTCCTGTCAAATGAATTACCACTATTATTAGAAAATGTGAATCTGCAGTTACGACGAGAAATAATTTTTCAACATGATGCACCACCCCATAATGCAGGAATAGTACGGAATTCTTAGATGACAGGTTGGCATGGATAGGAAGAGGTGGTACAATACAGTGGCTGCCCAGATTCCCCGACTTAACACCACTTGACTATTTTTTTATGGGGCTACGTGAAAGACTGTGTTTATAGAGAAATTCGCATCAACATCAAGAATATGAAGATTAGAATAAGAGATGCACATTTTCATTCCCTTACTGTAGTTTAATAGCCCTATAATGCAATACGGCAAGTTCTAAAACTAATTTGTTGAAAAAATCCACAATCTACGATTTTCACGGCTTACCGCGATGGAAACTTTGCTTGCATTTTTCTCGAAATTTTTGTTGTTAGGCATTGAAATGTTTAGACCATCAGAAAGAGCAAATAATTCTCTAAACGGGTACTCTAAAACTGTGGCACTGGAACACTGAAACAGTTCACTAAAACCCTTACCACAACACTTAATTCGTACTGGACGCACGTTTCGATAGCCAAGCTATCATCATCAGCAGCAAGACTGAACTAACAAGCTAAGCGAAAAACTAACCTTATAAGGAAAATAAATTATGCAATATGTAAATTTAAAATCGTAAAATTTAATGAGCAGCTTCATTGCACACGACTATAAATAGCCTAAAGGTAAATGAGCAGAATGACGTGAGTTATTAAATCCTAGTATTACAATGAAGCGGTTCATTGCACATGGTTAAAATTACAACTATAAATGATTAAACATGATGTAACAAAGGATAAAGGCTGGAATTTAGTGGTCCTAATCTGAATCATAAGTGAGTTTGTTTTGTAAATTTCCATGCCTCATACAATTTATTGAGCAGTACTCTTTAGTTTTTAATAACTTATATTATCAACATTATGGTTATTTTCAAGCATATGTAGGGCAACGCTAGATTTATCAAACCTTCTGAATTTGAGATGAGCCAAATGTTCTTTGTACCTAATTTTGATTGATCTTTTTGTCTGCCTAATATACACTTGATCACAATCTTTACATGAAATTTTGTAAATTCCTGATTTATCCATGTTATCCACTGGGTCTTTGGTCATTTATAGTTGTAATTTTAACCATGTGCAATGAACCGCTTAACCATGTGCAATGAACCGCCTCATGGTAATACTAGGATTTAATAACTCACGTCATTCTGCTCATTTACCTTTAGGCTATTTATAGTCCTGTGCAATGAAGCGGCTCATTAAATTTTACGATTTTAAGTTTACATATTGCATAATTTATTTTCCTTATAAGGTTAGTTTTTCGCTTAGCTTGTTAGTTCAGTCTTGCTGCTGATGATGATAGCTTGGATATCGAAACGTGCGTCCAGTACGAATTTAGTGTTGTGGTAAGGGTTTTAGTGAACTGTTTCAAATAATTCTGTCAAATGGTGTGAAAAAATGTCATGCAATTTTAAAAAAACAAGTGGGGGTGGCCACGCTAAAACAGTTGCGGCCGTATAACTATCATTCAATTCTTCTTAACGCTATTTTCCTCTATCTCTATTATTAAACGAGTTATTTCACATATGTAAAAATATGACTCACCCTGTATAGCCTCAGGTCATATTTAGTTGAGAAGTGTTATTGTACACACTATGAATTTTTTTGTGACAGGTAGATGGGCGTTGCTCCTATTCTCCTTCATCATTCTATGACCAGACTTAAATTTGAATATATTTAGTGTGCCAGTTGTATTGACGTCCATTTTATTTAAATTAATTTCAACATGTATGTAAATGTATATATAAATTTCATTTTAATTCAAAACTCATGTATGATATGATACTTTGACTTTTCCGCCATACATACAGTTGTATCGAAGGAAATAAATATTATTATTATTATTATAGTACCACTGTACGTCTATCTGCACTGTGTTATGTTACATATTTTGCAAATTGTATCATAAATCATAACTGGGACTAGAAATAAATCCAACCTACAAAAATAACAAGTGTGCATCATATTTTGAAGATAACTTACATTATGTAGGATCGTCCATGTATTTATTCATCAGTTGATAGAACTAAAATAAGCATTAGTTCAAATGATTTCTAAAAACACTAAGGTTTTAATATAAATCTCTTCATCTTCCATACATTTTGAAATATACTACCTTTGCGCTTACATTACTTCTGTTAAACATATCCACTGAGAAAAGCTAGGTTATTATATGTTACCTACTGTCTTGATCATTGTCAATTTTTACTATAACAGAAAATACTTCATTTATATATAGGACAAGAATATGTATAGGCAAATTTGGTTGTAATAGATTCTGTTATAAATAATTAAACTACATATTTATTAATATGGTAATGTATAACAAGACTTGACCTGGACCGCTTACATTTAACGTATTAAATATCTTAATGCAACCAATAATCTTTATAATACCATGTCTGTGCATTTGCTGTCTCGTGATTGTGTCAAGAAAACAAAATGCCTTAATTGCTTTAATAAATTATATAGCAGTTATCGAGATCTTGAAAGTATTATGCAGCAATTCATTGAAATTTTATGTATTCTGGTATATTTTCATTATACTTACATACCTGCATGTTTCAAACTTTGATGTATAAGGATTATATCTGTTTTTTGCTGCAGTGAGAGCCTTGTTTTCATTTACTTTTCTACCACCAGATTCTGTTGTATTTCGTGCACCACTTTTCCATGGATCGGGTGTTATTACTTTACCAAGTTTCTTCTCGCATTTGTCGCACACCATCTCAATTTTACCGCTTAATTTTAAGCAGATAATTTAATGTTCTTAAATGATAAATAAAAGAACTGGAATCAAAACCATTTTATATCAATGTGTTTATGCCAGTTGTACTAACCAATCGTAATCAAAGTTGTCAATTAATTATGTCAAAGTATCACTGCTGCAAATAGTCTAAGCTAAATATTACTGTACTACTTTTCTCTAGATTTCACAAATCCAAAATAAATTTACCTAGATATTTGTATCTCTATATATGTGTGTGCCTAGAACAGAAATTTGTAACATATATTTTAGCCTATGGCAATATATTTATAAAAATGATCACAATAGTAGATTGGTAACAATAATCAGTATGCATGCACGTAGCAGGACCGCACGAATGGCACCAATGACACTGAATTCTAAGCATAACCTAAACGCAGGCATAAGTTTGAAATAATTTACGGGCACAGCCTAAAGTTTATGTTTTAATACGATTGGATTTGATGAAGATGAAACTAAAAAAGAGTAACTTAGCAAAAGGCAGTGAAGGACTAAATAGTACAGCATTACAGAATGAAGCGTTGTGGTTTAATCAAGTAAGGTTAACATTTTATGTAAATGGCAACATGCTGTTCCCACTCAGACTATAGCTTACATACTACATATCATTAATGTAATTATTTTATGGCTTTTATAAGCAGTAATTATTTTCCAGATAGCCAGTGATCCTGCTGATTTTACATTAGCTCCTGACGAAGCTGTTAATAATTTACGAGAAGAAGCAAAGAAATGCATTGATTCAGAAATAGCCAATTTTAATATTAGTAAGATTTAAAAAGTGTTTCTGGATATTTTTATGATATACTACTGCAATATTTTAGAAAACGCAAAAAGCAACTCTGACTATCGATGGATGAAGATGGCAACACAAAAGGGAACTGTTTCTGATAAAATTGCTGCTAGTACAATATTAATTCAAGATAATCCCATAGCCAATCTTGATATGTTAAGAAATTTGGTATCTATGGTAAAGGTTGGAAAAAAGAAAGAATGTACAGTAGTAATTGGTAAATATCCTAAGATCTATTAAGACATATATTACTTTAATATTATTTTTATCCCTTTTTATAGATACGTTAACTGAATTATTTTTAACTTGCTTGTTGAAACCAAATCTTAAGCTAAAACCATTTCACCTGCGACCGCTGTTGCAGCTTGCACAAATTTCATCAGGCAATGCTAGAACAAGGCAAAAATATCTTACATATTGGTATTTTGAAGATCAACTAAAGGAAATTTATGGACATTTTATCTCAGCATTAAATAAAGCTGCTCATGATACATTAGATCTGAATAAAGAAAAAGCAATAGGTGCTATGTATAAGCTACTTGCAGGAAATCCTGAACTAGAAAAGGTATTTTTTTATAGAGTAATATAATCCCCGTCAGGCTAATCAATCTTATTGTAGAATTTATTAATAAATATAGTAAACAAATTAGGAGATCCATCACAAAAAGTTGCATCAAAAGCAATTTACTGCTTAAATCAACTTCTCTTCAAACACATAAATATGCAGAGTGTGGTGTTAAGTGAAATTGAAAAATTGCTGTTTAGAACTAATGTAGCTCAGAAAGCCCAATATTACGGAATCTGCTTTTTATCTCAATTTTATTTAAGCCATGATTCTGCCAATATAGCAAGGAAACTTATAGAGGTCTATTTTGCATTTTTTAGAGCATGCATTAAACAGGTATTCCGGTTTGCTGTTCTATATTCAAATGCAACGTCTATCTTATGGGTTTATTGTAGGGAGAGGTGGATAGCAGAATGATGTCGGCGCTTTTAATGGGCGTAAATAGAGCTTATCCTTATGCCAAAATGGAGTTGGAAAAGCTTGAAGAACACATTGACACTCTTTATAGAGTCGTTCATATTGCTAATTTTAATGTTGGATTGCATGCTCTTATGTTATTGCATCAAGTGTCAGATGACGTCAATAACATGAACAACAGGTACTGAAATCTAAGGAAATACAGGGCCATCCTGCAAATTTTAGTAATTCTTGTAGCAGATGACACTACTCGCCAAACAAGATCTATTTTTAGAAAAATTCATTTATAATATAATAAAAGCTGATTGGCGTTACGGGAAGTCTTCGCGAGCGGGGAATACGATAGATCAAGTCGGATAGAGGAAAAATAGGATAAACGAGCCGAAAGTAAACGTTTAGGAGAAGGCTATTCGTGCGCAGGACCGACGCCGACGGCGAGCAAAATCCTTCCTCTTGTCCGCTTAGGTGGTACCGTCAGCTCCGAAGCAATGTGAACCACGCATTGAATTTTTTTTCGAAGACTGCGCGACGGGTGAAACGCTTTAACCTATCGCGAAGGCGGCTAGGATAGTATTCATCACTCTCCCTTAAGGAAATGAGGGTGTGACGTTTGACTTAAGTAGAGAGAATTAAAAGACGTATTTAAATCCCTACCAAACTCTTAGAGTTTGAATAACCAGCTCGTCTGTTGTGTTAAAGCAAAGAAGTTGGGGTAATAGAAGCAGTATCGTATACTAGTCGCTATATATTGACACGAGACACACATAATCTCCATTTTGTAAACAAGTATGGCGTTTTGTCTTTGGTTACTTGCGTATCTAAAAGCGTTCATTTTACTTTAGATTACTAAATGTTATTTCATAAAACAATAAGATAATTTTAAAGCCATATTATTATTTTAATATTCAATGTATGCGAAATAATTAGCAGTTTTGTTTGTATTACTTAATTGATGCAAATTAAGTTATTTAAATTTTAACAGTATAAAAAAGAAATATCCGCTAGTAGCTTTCCAGTGTTTTTTTTACAATGAAGTTGGCGTTTTAGTAATTAACCCTTAAGTATGAGTAAAAAACAACATCCAACAAGAGAAACGGGATTTTGCAGCATTTATTTTGAAACTGTGATCAAAGTGACTAAGGTATTATACAAACTATTAATTTTTACTCTCAATTTGATATTCTTGGTGGTAGGTAAGGATTTTGTTAAGCATCGCACAGGGTAGTTTGCAGTCTTGCACAAATTTACAACAAACGGTGAAGCATTCTCCAAAACTCCATAACTTCTGATTTGTAATTTCAAATGGGTTTTGGTATCCTTTAACACTGCAATGTTCTTTGGTATTGTAGCATTTTTCACATACGCTGTACATTTTCACGCTCAGCATAAGACTACACTTGAAACTCAATACGATAATATTGTATCTATTACTCTAACTTCTTTGTATAAAACCCACTTTTTGAGAACATAATAATAAAAAGTCTTTATTCAGCACGTTATACAATTAACAAAAACAAATATACAAAACAAAAATTAAAAAAAAAACAATTGTAAGGAATGAATTCGAAACAGCAGTAGATGTACATAGATGTGGTATGGCATCATCATATCACATTTGTTATATTTTCTGAGTTGTAATTTTGTGCATTATCGTTTAATTGTTATTTATGGAGTTTCACGCAATGCTTAGTTTGCCGGGCTATTGTATAAGATTTATAACGCCAAAGTAAAATAGCAGCCACAACTAAATAAAGGCACTCCAAAGAATACGTTTTTAGCAAATTATATACTCAAAAATATATAACTTGACAAAATAGCCTACTACGCTCACTCAGGTTTGCTGCATCTTATCGTCCAACTTAAATTCAGTTGATTTTTGTTTGCCTGTATATATGAAATGCTTGGTCTACGCCGAAAATTAAATTAGTAATATTCAACAATATCGACTCTGCATTGCATGGAAATATTTTCTTGTAATAGGGTCTTTATCTGGCGAATAGTGCCATTCGTTGGAATAACCATGAGTATTTGGGACAGTTTGTATACAACATCGATTTGATTCCGTTTCTTATTCAGGTTTTATTCAGCATTATATAAAAAACTAATTGATCCAAAATTACTAACAACTACACATCAGGCCATGTTTCTTAATTTGATATACAAATCATTAATGAAGGACTCAGAAGTAGCTAGAATTAAAGCATTCGTTAAGCGCTTACTACAGGTACATGTTGCAAGCTTTATTAGAAGTGAGACTATCTCAATATTTTGCAGATAACACTATTTGTGCAACCACCATTTGCTTGCGCTATATTGTATTTAATCTCGCAAGTAATGAGTAAGAAATCAGACGTACAAGCTATTAAGTTAGAAGCTGATAAATTATTACTTGCTAAGTTTGATGGCAACGAAGAAGAGAAATATAATGACATAATTGATAGTGAAACGGTGATAAAAATAGAGGATGATGATGAAAATAATGAAGTAAGATTTGCTTTAATATTTTTTATAACTCGTAAAAGAGCATCTTTACATATGCTCTTAAATTTAATAAATAACGTAAATAATTGTAAAAAAATAAAAAATTATTTTGAGATATTTAACAATCTTTAATAACATTAAAATGTTTGTGGTAGAAAATCTTACTACTATTCTTAATATTTTTATTACAATTGATTTATATTAAAGCATATACAAGGATTTCTTTTTTTGTAATATTCACTTCTCTTTGTATAGAACAAATTTAGTATGATTGAAGGGAATTAAAATATTTTTTAAAATTTCACCTTTATAGGATGAATGTACTGTCCAAAATGTATCCAATGAAAATGAAGACGTAAAAGACGAAAAACCTGATATTGAACTTCTCAATACTAATCTGAAACCTAGTTGGTACCATTGTAATACAACAGTTAAACAGGAAAAGAAAGATCCTACAACATACGATCCTTTTAATCGTAATCCTCTCTTTGCCGGAGGGCAGTATACAGCGTATGTGGAGTTACTAAATTTAAAATGTCACTATCACCCAACAGTATCATTATACGCAACAAAATTACTTGAAGGTATAATTAGCATAGATTCTGATGTATTGTGATTTACCGCGGCCAATGTGTCAATGTTTATAGGTGAGCCAATCAATTATTCTGGTGATCCATTGAAAGACTTTTCTTTAATCCGATTTTTGGATAGGTTTGTATTCAAAAATCCAAAGAAATTTAACACTAATGATGGTTCCCATCCCACCTTTGGTAAAAGGAAGAAGTACAAACCCATTGGTTTACGTTCTTTATCAGTAAGTTCTGATAAGTACTTACAACAGAATGAGACGAACATTCCAGTTGATGAGTTATTTTTGTACAAGTAAGTAATTTTATTTATTATAGCTATCTCAAAATCTTTATGCCATCGTGTTTTTGTAATAGGTATATGCAAATGAAAATACGCGAAAAGAAGAAAGTAGACGAAGATAGTGATCTTGAATCAGTTGCTAGCGATGAATTTGAAGAACTTCTAAGCAAAATGAGCGGTCACAATGAAAATGACGACGATTTAGACTATATAAATGAAATTGGAAATAGTTTAAAAACTAAACCAAATAAATTAGAAAAGGTGGGTGGTAGCTCAAGTGAAAGCGATGCCGAAGAAAATGAATTTGAAAATGATGATTGTGGTTCTGAAATGGACGACGAATTAGAACTAAATGATAAAGATAACGAGCTGATTGAAGATTTGGATGATGACAATATGAGTGATATTGTTTTTGAGTCCGATGATGAGGAAAGCAACTTGAAGGAGGTACCAAGAGGGAAAATGGGAAATGATTTAAATTCAGTATTTGCTTCAGCAGAAGAGTTTGCTTCACTTCTAGAAGATGATGAGCGCTATCCAAAAACGGCTGGAAGTTCTAATGAACTTTCTAACAAAGATAATGCATGTAAGAACTTGTTCACTTTATCTAATATATTTTCTAAGCATATTTTTAATATTTATAGCTACAAAGCAAATTGTTTGGGAGGAGAAACGAAACCATTGGTTACAAGGATATAACGAGGCTATAGGTAAAAAGCGTGGGAAATTTGAGTTCAGTGAAAAAAAGATCACCAAAAAGCGTCCATTTAAAAGTAAAACTAATGTTAGGAACAAAAAAAGAAAATTATAGAAATTAAAGAGTCTTGTTAATTAAATCCTAAATAAATTAATAATCAGTGAAGTAAGGGTATTTGTAATTATTACATACACATGACCTAATTGTAAACTATTTTATTTCTAAATATTTAAAGCCTATTATGGGTTTTGGAATATTTCAATAACATGTTTAACAACTCAAATACTATTTACGATTCTGAACATTGAACTACAAATAAATGGAGTCCTCTGTCCATTTATTTTGAGAGTGGGTAATAAGAAAGTCCACCTTTATTTGTTTAGGGAAATAAATTTTAAAAGATGCCACATTAGTTCCATTAGGCTGCACCCAAAATAAAGCAATGAAGCAGGTACTGGATTTCGGGCTATTATGCGCACTGTCAAGGTAATGAATAATTTCAGTGGAGCACGGGGTTAGATCAATAGTTTTGAGACAATATTTCAAAAACTGCTGTTTGATTTAAAATAAATGCTCGCAAATTTCGAAATTGAAAGAGATTACCACGGCCTACCGTGATAGGGGTAGCTCGAGGTATATACTCGCTCAAATTCTATATATAGAAATTCACCTACCCGTTAGAAGGGAGTACTGAAGAGGTACTATCACTTGCATAAAAATCTGGTACAAGCGACATTACTCATTTTAAACATGTCTTTTGTCAACTACGAAAAAGTATGTCAAATTGTCTGTCAGTGTCAATCGTAAATGGACAAGTCATTGTCACACGATTGAAAAAACGTCAAAATGAGCTCATAACAGTTCCAGATTTTTGTGCAAGTGATGGTACGTGAACTCCAAAAAAACAAGCAACTCCACTTCATGCCCTTTATTTACAAACATAATAAACAGAAAGTACACCAATCAACAAATCAATACAGCTCTATGCCCGTAATAGATTACCTATTACGGCCAAAGAGACTTCCCAAGAGTCCCCTATAATATGTATAAACTATGTAATCCCTTCTACTAACTGTCTTTCCGGTGCTTGATCGACAGCATCAAAGTTCGATGTCTTCAAATTGACCGAGAGATCATAATGATTACAATACAACAAACAGTCGAACCCAAAGCAGCGGAAGTCCAGTTAGCGTCTTTTATCTAGGATATATTTTTTTGTTACACTGCTCGATTATATTTACTTCTAAAAATCTAATAATAAATGTTATATTAAAATATCTTATGGTTATACATATGGATTTGAAATACATATATGTATACCGTAAGTTGTGATAACATTATCCCTTTACGGGTAACTTTGGTCGGCGTAAAGTTTGTAAAAATTTCATTTTGTGTACTTTATGTTCTTAAGTACTTACTCATTTAGAGAATTTACATAATTTATCAGATTATTTTGTACGATTTCTGGTACGTCTGTCAATTTTATATCAATAATTTAACGCGTTTTTTTTCATTTGCACATTAATCTTGGTCTAACATAAGCCCACTTCATCGAAAACCTACTTATTAATAGATTTGTATAGGTGGGTCAGTTACCCCAAGTGTAGGTAACTTTGGCCTCATTTTTAAAAAATTTTTTTGGTTTGAAAAAGTAAAACAGGTATAAAATTGATATAAACTAACGTATACCTTTACTATAAAGCAAAAAACGATTTTTGAAACAAATTTCGTCAATTTGCTAATAATTTTGTAAATTACCCCAAACTTTAAAAAAAATCGGTCCAATCTTACCCCAGTTTGTGGTACTTAAATTTGTTCCAACATCCTTAGGGAACCGTAAATTTACCGTCTAATACATACGAAATATAAAAGAGAGCTGTGGTTAGCATATTGTGCAGGTACGGTTTTCTGAGGGTATTGAAACAAAGTTATTATAAACAGTGATGAATAAAACAAGCAGTTCGTTTTAAACCACCACTATTACAAGTACAACAATTTTTTAAAGTGATCCCAAAGTAAGCTGACAAAGAAATACTATATTTTTTTCAGATTTCAACTTTCTAAGCAGCATCTTATGGTGATAAACTTGTTTACATTTATTTTACTTGTTCCATTATCTCATTTTTAATGTGTTGGTGGCAGTCAAGGTTGGTATTCTAGATTAGAATATACATTCTACCAACCTTGGTTGGCAGTAACGTATATCGATTTGAACGTAGGTTTATTTAATGTTAAGCATTGGCGAACCTGTTAATTGGTGACATGAGTGAATAAACAAAACCTAAAAGCTAAAAAAGTACTAAACCACCGGCACCGGCGATGACAAATTGATAAACATGGCGTGCGGCAAAGTAACTTTTTCCACAATATTCGTACTACTTTCTATAACGTTAATTGCAACTGGTCAGAAAAGCTCACTTATTATTTTAGATGAAAATAATTGGACTCAAATTCTGGAAGGGGAATGGATGGTAGAGTTGTAAGTTGAATTAGATCGCATTATTTGCTGGCGTGTCATTTTGATTACAAATTTAGTGATTATCTGACGATATTAATCTCAATAATATGTGTAATTTACGAAGACCTATTTTAGCTATGCACCATGGTGTCCAGCATGTAAAGGCTTGGAGCCTGTTTGGAAAGAATTTAGTACATGGGCTGATGATTTAGAAATTAAAGTAGCACAAGTAGATGTTACAACATCACCAGGTCTAAGCGGCCGATTTATGGTAACAGCGTTACCTACAATCTTTCAGTAAGGATATAACATTGTTTTTTTTTTGCGATAATTGTAATGTTTTTGCCTGTAGTGTTATCAATGGACAGTTTCGACAATATAAAGGAACTAGAGATAAAGACTCGTTTATTTCATTTATAGAAGATAAAAAGTGGCAAATAGTAGAACCGATATCGTCTTGGAAATCACCAGCATCTTTTCAGATGTCCGTTGTCTCATATTTCTTCCGATTGTCTCAGATTTTAAGGGTAATATAGAAATGTGTAATGAGATAATTTTTATCTTGATGAACAAAGACGTTGCAGCACATACATAACCAACTTATGGAAGATTTTGGGTTACCAACATGGGGATCTTATTTGATATTTGCTATTGGAACAATTATCTTGGGTGCATTGTTAGGATTGATTTTAGTATGCTGCATTGACCTAATATATCCTCCAAAATATAGTACATTGAAAAAGAGTGATGATAAAACTAAGCCAGATAAAAGAACTGATAAACACAGTGGTGATGAATTGGTAAGTACAGGTACTTTTTATTCAAAAATAGAATAGCATGTTTAATTTTTTTGGTTTCATATTTTTTTGTTTGAGAAATCTATAGATATATAAATCAGAAATAAATTGAAAGTTGGTGTGAATAGTAGGATTATATATAACTCAGGATACAAATAAATAACAGAAAATGTTGTTAAATTTATCGTAATCTTGTTACTGGAACATTAAGAAATATGGTATACAAATTATGAGTACTATAAAAATTAAAATTTACAAAAATCTAAAATAATTTGAAAGTACATTTAGTTTAGTCGAATATAACAATATACTAAAGCAATATCTATTAACTTTGAAAATTAAAGTTCTCTGTCGCTACTGAGTAAAACTCTTCTGGACCACAGTATAGAGAGAACATAGTAAGAATAGTAATGACATTCAGCCGTTTTCAGTAAATCAATCTTTCAAAACGTAGTAAAATGCGCATAGCGACAGAAAACGGCCCTTCATTGATGTAAGATGGGCGTGGCTTTGGCAATAACGCTTCAAGGTCATCAAGATTTCATAAATGGGCTGAGTGTCATTACTGTTTTCTCCCTATATTGTCTCTGAACCTTATATCGTTGGACTATTGATATCTGCCAAAATAAAAAGGTTAACATAATTTCCGCCCAAGTCGGGAGTCCGATTTACTCATAAATATACTCATCGTATCCGCCTATGTATTTATCTAAAAATAGAAAATTTTCCTAAGATCCATGTAGCCACGTCAAAGATTCGAATTATTTCAATCAAGCCTGGTATTATGCCTTCTTATTGGTCATGTTAGGCTGATTGCTAACCGCGCACGACTGCAGTCTATAAATGATTACAAATTGCACGTTGCTATAGATCAGTCCACAATATTGAAGAACGCACCTTCGAAAATGTAAAAACATTTAAAGTGCAAGTGCGTTGACTTTTTAGATAGTTAACAAGTTAGTTACATTCTTATATAAACAGAAAATTATGTTGTAAAATGTTTTTCACTTATTTTGTTACGGTTAAACTTTTAAAATTTCCACTGCGAACCGGTACGAATATAACGTACAAATTTGGAAAATGGAAAAATGTTTATCAAATTACATACATTCCAAATTCAATAGTAAAATATATTACGCGGTAACAGCCTACTCCTCTCTTGAATTCATTTAGATGTAAAATTAACCTTATTTTCATCTTTAGTACTAGTTAAATTTATTATTCTGAAATTCCATTTTCTAGTCCGCCACTGGTTCCATAAATAATATTACTTAAAGGTCTAAAAATTAACTTGGAAAGGCGGTTTCGAAGACACGCGGGTCTTCGAAACGGCCTTTCCAAGTTAATTAATTATTTGTGTGGTGCAAAGTGTGCCGAGAATATTGTTGTTTGCCATACTACTTCACAGTCCTTGCTATCATTATTATTAATAATAATGATGCAACAAGAATGTTATCAACTTTTCAACAATATATTTTCCAGCAGGGTTTTTACCTGAAGTTTTTGTAATGAAATTCCGTAAGGTTGAAGTTTAACACTAGCACTGATTTAATGTACTTACATTACATACATCTGCATTTTTTTAACGGTGGGGTTTAGCTCCTGTTCCCTCTCTAATGTCTTTCTAATCGATTTCTCAAAAATAAACCAGCTTTGGTCAAACTAGTCAGTCTCTAATGTTAGATGTTTGTACAATGATCGTATTCTTTAAATTACCTAATTGGAATGTTTTTTTCAGGCTGATGAAGATATAAAAGATGACTTAATTGATCTTCAAGATGAGCAGAAGTCTGAATCAGAAGATAAAGAGGATAAAGCACCACGAAGTAATACGAGCAGTCCGACAATTAAAAAACGTAAACCGAGAAAAGATTAACAAACCTTTTAGATACCGTTCCTTGGTTAAAAAAAACCGATTGTTTTAGTACTCAAAATGACCGTAAAATATTTTCTATACATTTCTACGTACCATTACTTATTCTGTAAAATACAGTAATTGTTATAGATATGGAGGGAAGTATTATTTTATACTATTGCCATATATGGCATATATACCAAACTTCTCTTGATTATATCAGGATTGAACAAAAATTTCCAAGTGGTAATGTAAATTGTACAATTACATAAAGGAAAGTGCTGTTCAAACTTCTTTATGTTATTGCATTTCCAGTAAATATACTTTATAAGACTCTTGCGATAGTAACGCCTTTGATATTTGTAAATTACAGCCGCAATACGATAACCTTAAATTTTTATACTGACAATAAATTACAAAATATAATAAGCTAACATTTTACATATGTAGAAAAATATTTAGGGTGTTGCTAAGAACATGTAATTAATTTCATATTGTATATTCTGCATATTTTTTTGTAAGAAAATTTCTGTACAATATTTGTAATATTACTCATTCCAAGGTTGTGTCTAATTTAAACTGTTTAATAAATTTTATATTTGTACAGTATGTGATAATTTTCTTTACTACTATCGTCAACATAGAAATTGGGCATGTATACAAGTTGTGTTTTGTCGAACGTTTGTACTTAATATTTGAAGAATTGAATATTTTATTTTTAACGATTTGTGAAGCTGGTCCATTCGCAAATTCCGATACACAGAAAACGTATAATTGATCTGAAGTTCACCCAAATCAGTTTTATGATATTTAAAGCCATTCCTAGTTTAATGAAATTGTTGATTGTAGATTTACACACTACTACTGAAGATTAAAAAAATAATGAAAATGGATTATGTACAGCGTTTTTACCTAGTGCGTGGGCGGAAAATTATTTGCTAAGCAATTTTGAAATAACAAATGTTTGGAGACAAGTTCTGCCCAAGTATTGTGGACAGAATTAGTCAATGTTCAATTTCCGTTACAAGCGGTAAAAGTTTGCTCTAAATGGAACACTCTGTATTATTATCACATTCTTTAATATCTCACTTCAATTCATGTCAACTTAGTTTTTGAGATAATTTGTTGGTCAAGTGGTTTTACAGTCTTTCATCGAGCCTGGTTTAATGTAAAGGGGAGGTAAAATTATGTTTTTTGGTGGAACTACGGAAATAAATTCACCTCAAACCGGTCACACTTTTGTAACGCAATAGTGCTCTCTGGCTCTATCCCATAAGCATAAAAAACGAGAATACCGCCAATTGGTGTGAAACGCATATCCTTGGTGAATTGGACGGATACGTGTTTGGTTTTATAATAGCCACGTAATTTTCAAAAAAGTGAAGTTAGCAATTTTGTAATCTTCGTAAGTTCTTTTTAAAAACGGATTCTCGCTTGTTCATAGAATATCGATGAGGCAGAATGTCGTTGACGTAAAAAGTTCAACTAAAAGAAACAAATATATCCGTTCCAGTTCTCGCGCAAATAAGCGCGTGCGCAGGAGTTCGACCGAGTTCAACTTTGGACGCACAAGTTCGTTTGTGTTTATGTCAAGCAAATGTCAAGTGTTTACATGTTTTTTAGCGTTTGGTAATAGTAACCCTTGTTCATGAGCCAATGTAGCTACCACCAGCACTTTTATTTTGGTTTTAAGATTAGTGGTCTGCACTTCGTTAATAGGTACTTGCATATATACAGATCAGTACGCCTAGCTATATACAAACGTGATATTAAAGTGACATTCGTATTTACATACGTATGATAAAAAACCAACATTGAAAATGCACTAATATACCGTACGAGCGAGCGTACTATGATCACCCGATGTAACACGATCTCAGCGCATCTAAACGTGTGCTGTGTTGAATGTCATTTGCTTGACAAAATTGCGTAAACGCAAATTCATTTGTGCGCCTTACTCATGTTGTAAACGGTGTATTCGTTCACGTACACGTGTAAGCCACAACTTCGCTTTTGTATTTCCAAAAACACCTTGTTCACCTTGTAAACGACATATTCGTTCACGTATATGTTTAAGACATGACATTGCTATCGCATTTCCGAAAAATGCCGATTATACTGGCTGATCATAGTGCGCTCGTTCTTACGGTATATGGCTAGTGGCGTTATTTTGCGTCATACACTTTTATGTACTTCTGCGTCATCGACATTCTACGTACGAGCGAGTATCCGCCTTTAAAGCTATGTCATTTTTTATGTGACAAATAATATTTAATGCATAGATTAAGTTTTTTGTGTAAGTGAAAAGCTTTACTTGTATATCATATCTATAGTGTCTTGTTACGTATTTCGCTTTTCACTTATTAGTTAATATGTACATATATTAGCTAAGACTGATAAAATGTTATTCAATTTTACCTCTATTTCAAAAAATTACTTTTTTTTTATTTAGACATTTTTGGGCTCACTTGTACCATGCCTGAAATATATTTTAAAGTACCAGGCGGCAACATTATACTCAAGAAAGTTCGTCTAAGCCCGTACGCAGTGTTAGAACTGGGCAACATTCCATTGGACAGGATACCATAACTACCCATTTGGAATTTTTTAATTTTCCGGATAACTTAAGTTGGTATTCGCCGGTTTCTTAACGTAACGCATGCAAATGTGATTTTATTGCCGAAATTACCAACCTAAGTTATTCGCTAAATTTAAAATACGCCAAGTCATTCTAACAGGATTGCGTTCCAAAATTCTACCCGGGAAAGTCCAGTGTTACCTTGATCGTTCATAAATTAAGGCTGCTAGCTAATACGTCATAAATATTTACTCTTTTCCCGCGTTTATGAACTACTTTGTGTTAGGGGCCGAGATAAAGGCACGCTCTCTTAGAATAATTTACTATTCGCCCTTCTTAAGAGCTACAAACAGAATGAATTTATGAATGCTCTCGTCAGCCGATGATGCTATCACCCGCGCCCGACCGCATTGCGCTGCATTCGCCATCTCGATTCAGGGATCCCCTCGTAAACCACAGTAGCGGTAACATTTGGGAGAATTCGGAGTGTCTCTAAGTTACCCTACTTACGCGTCCATTTTTATTTTGGTTATGTTTACGGTGTAACAAACGTACAACACAGACCTGCCACATATTGTACCTACCTAAAATTCCGGGCCACCAAAATATTTTTTAAATGGTTTGATATATAGGATTGAAATTTACAGGTATACAATGGAATCACAAAGTCGTATTATTTAATTACAGACATTCACCTCCACATCCCCAGACGCCGGGGAGAGGGTGGAGCCAACAAATTTTAAATGGTATGGGGTTGAGTGAGGGTTCGTTTGAAAGGGTTTTCCGAGACGAAAACAACGGGGTCGCCGAGGTCCTTTTTTCGCAGGGTTATAATCATTTGAACATTTCTATTTTATTACTGCCCTGATTGGAGGCAAGTGTAATTTATTGTCGAAAAATATAGCAACTGCATATTGCTATAAACTGCTTTTTTCTATCTATTAAAAACTTTCACAATTCAAAAGCAATGCAAAATTACAACCTGACGTGAATAACCAGACACTGTCAATTATAAAAAAATATGGAATTCGCCCATCACCTTTCAAAAGTTGTTCACAATTTTAGACGGAGGGCAGGGCAACATTACGATGACGTCGCTTTACCTTCCTCTACCTTTACACGAGATTTGGGAACGCACTCCAGAGACGGGCAAGGTAGGGCAAATGACTACTTTTTTGCAACGATTAGATAGACTCGCGTTTATTTGTTTCATGAGAAGGGGTTGGTGTTGTTTGTTGTTTTCCTCGAGAGTCGACACGAGTGTATAGTCGCTGTAAAAAAATAGTATTTCCCCTACCTTGCCCATTACTGGGTTATAACGTACGTCGCAGCGGTATCTGAGGGGAAATGCCTGAAAAATAAGTGCCAGACTTTTTTAACAACAGATGAAGAAAAATTACTTTCGAAATTTGTTTATGTTTTGTATATTCTACCAGACAATAAATGTTTATGCGAGTCTATTTTTTCTTAAATAACTGGTAATTCAATTCATATCAGTAAAGAACATATATTTGGCATTTTCATTGAAATTGTAAGAATGGTCCAAATTATCCCAAACTGTAAGGTGAATCGGACCACTCTTAAAAATAGAAAAAAAAATATCTATTGATAAGATTTCTAATATGCTATAGAAATTCTTTGAGATTAAGGTCGTATCCGCAAATCCCGCCGCCATTCCACAATGTTCTAATTTTACAAGAAAAAAATGCATAAATCGACATGCATCGAATGCAAAAACCTGGCCATGTCACCCCGGATGACGGTACTTTGCTTATTCACCTTCCAACCCAGCAATAAACCGATTACTTTTAGATTCCCACAAACCTTCCAATTGTGTTCCCGATACTTAACAAATCCTAGTAAAGCTTCCATTGTTTCATGACTCTACAGTTCACAACATGGGCAACAAGAATAGATGGTATCTGATTTCCTTTATAAGCACTGGTTTCGAAGATATTTTCAAAGAATCAATAAATAAACGCCAGAATTAATTTTGTTTTGTGATATATCGAGATAGTGTCTCACTTCTAGATCGGAAAGCGATAACTTATGTTTGGGGTCAAGAGATTCGGCTTTAAATGTAGAGAGTTATGAAATCATTTCACTCTGCGATATCAAACGTGGTTCATCAGATTCCACTCTATATTCATCAGTAGTACTTAGTTGCTGTGAATTCTCCGTATTCTCTTCCATTTCATTTTCCACAATATTCCCCCTGGATTGACCCGGACGAACTGCAAATGGAGAATGCAGAACAGGTTTCATCACTGGGTACTGTATATGTTACTTGTTTTTACTGTTAAAACCAATCGTGTTAGTCAAACAAAAGTAACAGTTTGTTTTGTGGTTCCCGGATTGTCGCCACAACATTTATGTTTCAAACATTGAATAAATGTTTTCCCCCATTGCCCATTTCGATAATTCAAAATAGTGATAGATATGCGTCTTTTAACAATAGACATTAATGTCCTTTGATTTCAGAACGCAATTTTGCCACAAATATAACATTTATTGGGATCTACTTTGCGCCCTCTTGTGGACATGTTTACAATAGAATTACGAAGTACTACTAAGTATACTGGGTTCTTTGGATTAGTGAGACTTAACTTATATCATTAACACATCTTTATTTACATTCTGACTTTGTCGGGCAAGTGTACAAAATTGACTGCTTGTCGGCTGGCCTGGCTGCTATATATATCGTCGACGATCTGTCTCGAAGTATTCAGAACCACACCTATGTAAAAGTATGTTGTTGCATGTACTTATCACACGGGTGTGTGAGTACTTAATGTTCTTTATGATTTATATGGCGAAAGGGCCATATCTCGGTTATTTGACATCCTAGAGGGCTGAGATATCGCCCTTGGGGGTTGCCCCTGACAATTCGAGAAGCAGTGGTGCCATATTGTGCTAAATTTCTCTAACACAGGGTAGAAGTTAATGCAACTATTTATAAACATTTTTGTCGTTTTACAAACAACCAGACCTGATAAAGATTTCTATCTGTATATTTGTCATCAGTAAACATACAAGTCCTCAAAAATATAAAAAGTTTTTCTGGGGGAAGACAAAACTTTAAATTTGTAAACTATTGTAATTGTTAAATTTTATGTTAATTACATGTGGTAAGTTTAATCTAGAACGATAGAATATCAGTGTTGGTACCGTAAGGTTGGTAAATATAAAGTTGTTTTCCGTAATGTGTGAAAATCTATGGTGTTAGTTTATGTAAATAAGTTATTAAAAATTATACAAATCATTTATTCACATCAGAAATAACAATCATATACACATCAACAATATCAATAGGCACTATGTATTTATTTATATGTGGACTTAATTTCAATCAACTACTAATAAAATTGGAGTACTGAAGTTAACGTTAATTTGTTTCACAAAACTGGAATTTCACTAAATTGAAACTTACGAAAAGCAGTGATTTTATTATTTTTTTGTAATAATGAAATAAAGACTTATATAGTTACAGGTCGCGCGTTGTAGGATGGCGAGTTCCGGCGCTGTCCGAAGGTACTGTCGGACATCGTTCGGGAAAATTCAAGTTTGAATGCAACATGCAGTGGCGTAACTCGACTTATTTTTTAAATTATTTTAGCATAATAAAAAACGACTATAAAATAAAGTCTTGTATTTCCACCGCGCATCTGAAGCGTTCGTCCTCCTATAACGCACAAACTGTATTATGGAAACACTATGACAATACAGAAGAAAAAATTAATCAAAGTATTTAAAATATATTTGTAGAATAAATATACAATACATTCCAAATTTATCACCACTACAAATCAATTTTCAATATAAAACAGATCTATTTTTACAATATTTACAGTTAAAATACTTTATTATAATGTTCTATACCACAGCCATTGTCCTAATTATTTTCCAAGTTAAATGAGTTAATAATTAATGCCTTTATGCAAATAAAATTAATTTACAGTCGACATAAATTATGTTGTAATAATTTTAACTCCTACATTTCTAGCGTTATAAATCAGATTCATATCCAATTGTACATCTTACTAATGTGTACGTTTATGAAATAAAACTTACTAATATACTTCCCTTAGCACTGTATAAAATTCGTTTTTGTTTTTAATCGTTATATATAATTATAAATAAATATTAAGCCGCATATATTAAAATATATTAAAACCTTTAATAAGGAGAAATTCTAAAATTATATTTAACGGTTACATATATGCGTATTTATTAAAATAAGAGAAAAACTGTCATGCTTTCGCATAATATACTTCAGTCAAAAATCTATATAAATACTTTGTATGATATTAATCAAATAACATAATGTATCAGAAAACTGATCTCTGAAAACATCCTTTTCTGATCGTAAAATAGGAGATTAAGACAGCTATTTATTAGAAATGAGATTATAGCCGTGCTTCAGCAGAAATCACAAACTGGTCAAAAGCAATCAATTGTCGTGAAATTAGTCGGAAATAGTTTCGTATTTCTTTCAGCCAATCAAATTGCGTCGCACTAGTTTGTGATTTCTGCTGAAACAAGCCTAATATGTATAATTCTAAAAGTAACTAATAAAATCTGTATTTTATATGACAGATTTTAGATTCATTTTTTATATTTTTCACGAGCATTATATACATAGCTTTTTTTAAACCAGCAACGGATAAACGAAGTCAACAATTGTAATATCAAAAGCGAATCGATTTTACAGATAGCAATGCGCCCTACATCTCAAGCAACATAAGCGTAGTCCTTCACGATTTATAGAATTAACATTTAGAAATAACTACGTTACTAAAAGTTACTTAAAGCAACGAATGAATGCACTAAAGTACATATTTACTGCATACAGCAAATTTTATTTATTACTTTTAGAACCTATACTTCATGTCATAGTGGGGACGCATGCTAATCGCCAACATCTATGGGTAGTTATCGATGTTAACGTAATAATAACAAATGTTTGGACAAGGGAGTCTCTTACAAGTGCAATACGTAGCATCGTTTATTATTAGCTATTAAAAATGTTAAGCACGAGGAAAGTTTTTGCAAATCCAACACGCAGAACTAAAGATTATTTATAGACTACTAAAGATTATTTATAGACTTGAGTTTTTTTGTATCGAATCGATTATGAAGCATTATCTTTTCTACGTCCAACACTAATTTATTCGACATATTTTGAAAAAAAAAAAAAAACGCTGACGTTTGATTAATGGCAATGCCTCACGATCAAGCCTCGGCAAGCTGTATGGGATGACACGCAGCCGGCGAATATGAATGAGATACGTTATTTTTCCCACAGATGTGTGATGCAATCGGTTTGAACGTTCTGGTTTTAGAATCTGAGTATTAATTAAAATCATTTTTAAATAAAAGTCATTATTATCTATGACACAGTATTACGCTTTGCAAACATGGATGAACCGCATAAAATAATATTAATATTTTTAATTCATAGAAATAAGGGTTGAAGTAACCTTTACTAGAAGCGACTGTTACAAGTTGTCAGCTGTAAAGCTGGTTCTTCTTGATGTCAATATCTCTTCAAATGCAGAAAATGTTTTTTCAACATCGCAACTAGTTAGCGGGACTAATTTCAATTATGATATAAAAACGGTATTTTGTGAGTACATCGGTATTTAGATTTTCATTAATACAGTTCATTTAGTATACGTAAATCTAGGTTTCTGTTGAACATTGACATAATTCTTTGTTTTTATTTTCAAATTCCCCATAACTGTATCATTTAAGGTATTTGGAGCTTCCACTAATGTTATGTTGCTTTTCTCAAAATATTTTATTGTTGTTATTATGTTTGTAAAATGGTTATTTATATTTTGTAATTCGTTTAGTAAGTTATTTCCTAAAATTAATTCACTTTCAAGAATACTGCCGGCGTCATCGGGAGAATAAAAAGTAAACTCTGAGACAACTAAATGCAGATATGTTTGAAACCATATCTCTACTATGTATATGAAAAATATCTAAACCTAAGAATAATTTGAAAGACAAGCAGCAATATATAAAACAAGAAAGCTTCAAATGTGTAGAAATAGAATTCGGTATCAAAACGATGTGCTTCTACTATCTTTACAATACTGAGTATTATTGTGTGCTCTCATTTTCTACCGAAACTTAAGCACGAACGAACGGCTATGTTACTAGCAATGACGTGTACCCGTACGACTTGCCGAACCTTGTCCATGATATACAAGCTCCATCGTTCTAAGGCACACATTTTACATTGAAGCGAAAGCTATGTGACAATTGTATATTGCTGTTGTATGAATATGTTTTAGACCACGCATAAACTTAAATGTTACTACTTTTATCTGATTTCGTCGAGTATCTTCAAAACTAGGTTTTATTGCAATAATCTCATTTATCTATAGATATTTTCGAAAAGCAAGGGTCTGGTAAAAT
The DNA here is from genome assembly GCA_029619315.2 of Dynastes maya. Classification (NCBI taxonomy): domain Eukaryota; kingdom Metazoa; phylum Arthropoda; class Insecta; order Coleoptera; family Scarabaeidae; genus Dynastes; species Dynastes maya. The sequence continues at coordinate 11,928,757 of JAROYE020000005.1, read as the reverse complement.
TTCACAGAATCTGTACTTTTATTGTTACACATTCATGCCAACTTTACTGTATTCAACGGTTTCTCCTCTTTCAACATGCAGCGTCCACGTATGGGCTTAACTATACCTATATACCGGGTGTCGCAAAATGCTACCATACTTTATTAGGAGGTTGAATTTTATTTTTGGTTGCAGCTTTAACGGCTAAGAAATAATAGCTTTATCCAGATTAAGTTTTGAAGAATGAAAGATTGTGTTAAAGAGGGGAGTGGGAGTGCGAAAATGTGGTAGAAATACAAAGACGATTTCGGAGAGAATTTCACACTGATCCGCTTAGTAGACTCACTATAAGGCGAATTAGAGATAAATTTGAAGCAGATAGAATTGTTGAGAGAGCGTTCCGGAAGACCAAAATCATCGACTGACGCAGATCTGGAAAAAAGGGCGCTGGAAATGTGTAGTCTACAGTTATGGACATCGTATCGCCAGACTGGCTGTAAAGTAATAATTCTATAGCAACCCTACGTCCATCGCATTTTGAACTTAAATGGAATTCAAATAGAAAAGTTACATACCGACATTAGTAAACGCTCTCAATGAAGATGATCCAGATAGGAGAGTTGAGTTTCGTGAGTGATATTTGGTGAAATGTAAAGATCAGGTACATGGTACAATTGACCGTCACAATTGTGTATGAAAACCCACACATTATGGAAGAACATCATGTGAATTGACCAGAGGTTTTTGAATATTTTGGCGATGAAGGATTATATTTCTATACTTCTATACTAATGAGTATTGTAGAATACCTACCGCGGTCACCAGCAGACCTCACCAGCGGATTTTTCTTGTAGGGTTTGGAACATGCTGAAATTACGAATAAAATGTGTGCGATTTCACAGGTCTACGATGCCAGTGCTGCATAGATCAGAATGATAATCAATTTCAAAATATGAACCAAGTCCAAAAGAGTAGATTAGCGTAGTTCGTTCTAAACATTTGGCACTTGGGCGGGAAAATGGGTACAAGTCGAAAAAAAGCAAAATGGACATATACATCGAGACGCCTTGTAAATGCCAGATATTTTACTGCGCAACAGGAAGGAACTTCAATAACAAGGGGATGTTGTTATTATCTTAGTTACTACTATATTTCCCAAAATTTCTATTTTTGGGCATATATCCCCTTTCCCACCCATGTGCCATTTAATAAACACTATAAACAACAAAGTTAGGTAACACTTTTTGTAACACGCGAACTTTTTTATTTACCATTTTTACAAAACAAATAAAAAGTTTTACTTGTTTTAAGAGGTCGTTTATCATAAGCAGAATGTTGATTGAACATGCACTGTGAAATACCACTTACTTAAGAGTAAATTTAAAATAACATAAGTAAAAAGCTAAAAGTAGTTTCATCTTTTAAGGTACCTCATTAATGACATATCATTTATGACCCTGCAGCGCTTAGTTTCGGGAAATACTATTTATGAATGTGTTGTAGTAAAATGTACAGAACAATTCAATTTCATGGGATTTTGCGTAAATCCGTACACTTCGGTAAGACATTCGAAAAAGAGGATGCATTTTAATGCATTAAAAATATCATACAATAATGTTTACTATAATGAAAGGCTACAGCCAAAGGCAGATCGCGGAAAAAAACAGGTGTATGAGAAGCACTTTGTAGAGTTGTGGTCAATGAGAATGGAAAGGAGAAACACCTAAGGTTAGTGGCAGTCATAGAAAATTTTTATGGGTACATTCTGAACGAAATAAATTTAAAATTTCATGAGAGCCAATTCACGAGTTGTAGCAATCTCCCGGAACGAACATTTCTATGGGTACGAAAGGCATTTAATAAAAGAATGATTGTAAGATTGTGTTGCACAGTGAAAACTAGCTTTTACGAGTGCTAGTAAAGAGAAACGGTGAAGTATACTAGAGAACACGAAGTCAAGGCTTGTGAAATGAGAAACCGAGAATCAATTACATCGCCTGGTATTTGGAGTACGTTACAAATCTTAACATGGGGAATTTATCAGTTTCGTTAATATTTTTAAAAACCACACACCAATCCTTTCGGGCCACGTCGAAATTGCATTAGTCTGTCAACAGTTCGCTTGCAATTCCATAGAATTTTTTCTAAGCTCAGATCCAGGACAAAAAATTAAACTTTTATATGTTTTTTTGAAGTAAAATATAAGTTCTTATTTTAGTATTTTACTTTTGGTTCGCATCTCTAATTTAATTTGACGTTTTAGTTAGTAGTCTAAAACATATACACACATTGAAGGGAGCGTAGTCTGGCTATCGAGAATTCTATGCACATACCGTAAGAGCGAGCGTACTATGATCAGTCAGCATAATCGGCATTTTTCGGAAATGCGGGAGCGAAGTCGTGTCTTACAGGTGAACGCGAAAGAATACGCCATTTAGAACGTGAGCAAGGTGTTCTCGAAAATGCGAGAGCGAAGTCGTGGCTTGCACGTGTGGGTGACCGAAATGCCGTTTATAACGTGAGCTGTACAAATGAATTTGCGTTTATGCAATTTTGACAAGCAAATGACATTCCACAGTGACATTTAACACAGTACGCATTTAGATGCGTTGGGTTCGTGTAAAATCGGGTGATCATAGTACGTTCGCTCTTACGGTATAGTTTACATTAGAATATACGTCAGCTGATTACGATTCCAAATCATATTGATAGGAGAGGGTAGCATTAAATAATTTCAATCTGCCAGTTCTGACATTAGCAATCGCTCAAATTATAAACCTTCATTTACTTACCATGTCGTTTATTTATAGCAAAGGGGAGAAAATAAATATCATTAGATGGTATTATTCATCTAAAGGAGGTACGTAAGAAGTCATTGGACGTTTTGTTTTTTCGTTTCCTGATCGTCCAGTTTTCTATCATTAGACGGTATTGGATGTCGCACATCGTTTTGAAAAGTCAGACCATATTAATCGATGCTCAAACTATTATGACAGCAATCCGCAACATCCTGTTAGGGACATATTAAAAGTGAATAAATATAAGAGCTATAAAGCTAAAATAAATCAGGAATCAGGAATCAATATTTTTCCTCCATAAACGCCATAATCCATCTGTCATACGCTACTGATCTCAATTAAATAAACATTTGAGTAGGGATGTCACAACGCAATATCCCGATAAACTAAATATCTGGCTAGGAATCCTAGGGCCATTTTTCTTAAACAGAACATTAACTGCGCAGTCATATTTAGAACTGCTACAAAATGATATGCTTGCAGTACGTAATATTGCTGGAAATTTGTTTCAGAAAGACGGCTGTCCGGCTTATAATGCGAAAGTTGTTCAAGAATTCACTTCATTACATTTTCCACATACCATTGGCTATTGGGACACTATATTTTGGCCGGCTAGATCTCTTGACTTAAGGTCTGCCTAGTGACTTCTTTCTTTGGGGAAACTTGACGGATAGAATTTCTTTTTTTGTGTCTATTGATTAATTTTTCAGTTTTCCATGTTCGCCCATGATTAGAATTTCATTTCGTGTTGTTCTTTATGAACTAATTTTAGAATTTGTTTTTAATTTTTAACACCATTCAGAGACTACATTTATTACTTTTTGGAATTTCAAATTATTATATAATTGGACTAATTCTAAGACAAAAGCAATTAATACTTTTACAATAGGGAAAACCTTTGTTAACGATTTCTTGTAAACCTCTATCTCAAATGTCAAGCTAATTGAAATGACAGTATGTCATACGTAATTTGCTGTAACGGCGGATGTGTACCTGCGCACGTTGTACGTCACGAGTGATTATTCTAACACAACGTCTGGCAACGCAGTTACTTTCGATATATGTATGTATGTATACTACGTGGAGTGCGCTATAGCCAGATTGCGCTCTGTTCAACGTGGATAGGTGTGTTCACTTATGTCTTACTAGAGATTCTTCGTACTAACAATAAGTATATTGTATGTACGAGGGTAAGTCAAATATTATCTACACATTCGCCATAACAAGCTTTGAAGGTTATCGCAGTACCGGCCGCTTGCACATGCGTTGAGTTGGCGCCTCTGTGGTCATGTGTGCGGAATTTAATCACGATCGCGTCATTTGTCTGCTAGCTACAACAGCATAAGCATGTCAGCTCCGCTATTAGTTTGCATCAAAGAGGAACAACGAGCAGTGATCCGATTTTTGTGGTCAGAGGGTGTGAAAGGTGCTGAAATTCACCGGAGACTTTTGTCACAATACGGGGACAGTGCTTTATCTAGGATCCCCTAGCAGGTAATGCTAACCGTGTTTTGGGACGAAAAAGGCCCTATACTGGACGACTACTTGGACAGGGGGACCACCATAAATAGTGCGAGGTACAGTAATTTGTTGGCGAATAAGCTGAAACCAGCAATTCGAAACAAACGCTGTGGTCCACTCTCAAAGAAAGTTTTGTTGTTGCAAGACAACGCCCGTCCGCACACGGCCCATAACACCATAGAAACTATCAACAGGTTGGGCTTTGAGACATTGGAACACCCTCCCTACAGCCTTGATCTCGCTCCTTCAGATTTTCATCTCTTTGGACCACTTAAGGAAGCTTTGAGAGGTCGTCTATTTGTCTCAGATACAGACGTTCGGCATGCGGTGCAAAGGTGGCTTCACGACCAACCGAAAACCTTCTACCAGGAAGGCATACGGAAGCTTGGGGCTCGTTAGACCAAATGCATTGCTAAAGGTGGAGACTATATCGAAAAATAATGTATCTGTTGTACACCTATCTTTGTTTAATACAGTTGTAGAACTAAAAGTGTAAGTAATTTTTGACTTACCCGCGTATTATTTTCGGAGATTCTCTGATTAGGAAAACGGCAATTGATAGCCCACGCTAAAATTTAATTACGGGATTAGACTGTTTTATGGACAGCTGTTATGTGTCTACCTGGAGTGATGGAGCCTGTATATGTATATTCATACAGCTATAGTACATACACTTATTTAGAACCTCACTGAATAATCACTTTATAATTCCAAAGTTTCTCTAACCTACAGATGTAGTGAAAATACTGTGTCCTGTTACTTTTTCATCACATACGATTCTCTCTCATTTACACTTAAAGTAAATAAAATGCTTACGGTAATAAAAAAGGCAATTTTTAAAAAGAGTACCAATCGAAATTGTATTTCTAAAACTTGTACATACCCCCCTGTATAATAAAAAAAGAAAAGGAGGATAATGTTTTCATTTTATGTAGAATTTGTCACTGAAAAATGTACTTAGTTAAGTATGTAAGTTGTATAGATGGATTGTCACGAAAACTGTGAAATTTTAAGAACTAAAAAATATTTCCTGCAGAATAGAAGGCGTTTGTTTGTTATAGATAACCAAGATGTTAAATAAGATAAACAAATAAACTTTATTAGGTTTAAAATTTCCCATTTTAAGCTGCGTACACATAGCGATTTTACAGTACTCCATATGAACGCAGCTTTAATCTTGATTTAATTTTTTTAATTTTATGTTTACGATATGTAATTGGAGGTTAACATTTCTTCATTTTTATAAAATCATGCAACATAAAAAAAACATTTTCTAACTTCCAAGAAGTCCAGTTGCTTAGTATTCATTGTATAGTAACAAATTATAAATGGAAAAATCTCTATTCGATCTAAAATTACAACTTTGGTAGATCACATATAATATTGAGTTTGTAAAAGTATCTGCAATGTTAAAATTACAACTCAAATAATCGTATTAAAATTTTCCTTAATAATTGTAACATAAGTTAAATTTATATAGAGAGGTATATTTAATATTGAATATCATAAGGTATCAGAAAAGATTCATAACTCGCGAGTAATGTAAGAAAATAGAAATTATAAATATTTTGTATAAAATATACCAAATTAATATGGGCACAATATTTGTTAAATTTATGTTTTGCACTATCTTAAATATGTTTTTGTATAAAACAATATCCACAGTTTCGTTATTAAGAGAGTCATTTAAAATCTTTTTTTAAGATTTACATTCTTGTAATACAGTCATATATAGGCCGCATTACTTGACAAAATTCTTAATTGGCAGTGAATAACGTCGTCCCCTGAGTTATACATCAATTATAAAACTGCAATGCTTTGCTGTATATCTATAAAACATCAAAATTATTGCATTTTCACGAAAGATGTGCCAAAAACAGCATTGCTCTTATTAGCATCACATACATATCTGAAGCTTCTGAATATCAAACACATACATACATTACTTGAGATTCTGTTAAACTAATATCATATTATGAATTATTCTTTAAACTAAAATTGCCTTAACTACAATATTAAAGTTACTGCAGCGCTATGAGTTATATGTAGAAACATGGTACCTTTCAACTATTTGCTGGAAACTTTGTTTTCCAACACTTGTGCTTATTGTCTGTATACTTTTAAATAGTTGATCCGATGATAAGTCGTCTGGTAATCGAGTTAGGAATTGAGCTCCATGTAAAAAGTCCATAGTTAGTAATATGTCTTGATGTAAATGAAGGATACCTTTAAAAAAATATAGCACAATTAAAAGATATTACAGGAACTAGCTGCTAGGGCTGGTTTATCAATCGATTGTTAAAGGTAGCTGTTAATTAACTAACGGTGTAAATTTGTGAAAGTCGGTGAACGACAATTTTGTTGCTTACAATGTACACTACGGTTTAGAATGCGTGTGAATACACGACCGACAATAACATTGGAGCGAAAAAATAGATCAAACCTGTGTAACTTTTTTCGCCGACCCAACTGTCCGCCAGGAAAATTGTCTTTGTTATGCTAACAGAAACTGAAGTATTTTGGTAATCCTGTTTTAGTGGTATGGTCTCATTGTCCTGGAAAATCTAAGCTAAACCCCCTAAATAATTTGTATTATGAAATCAATACTAAACAATGGAAACGAAAGTCTATCAACAAAATGTTGGCATCTAATATTGTTTTTAGATTAGATAGTATTATTAAGGAATTAGAGTTAGAGGATTTTATACAGTTTGAAAACAAGGCTACTGCTGTATAAACCACAACCTTTTTTGTCAACTCTTCATAGACATTATCTTTAAATTCTACTTTTATTCATTAAGTTTTGATCATGATTATAAAAATATAAGATGGTATCCAATAAAAAATAACGATTTGACTGTTGTTTAAATTTTTAATGATTTTATTAAATCCCCAAATTTGATGATTTTTAATTAATAGGCCAATATTTGAATGAGGATTTTTGTAGAAACAATAAAAACACTATTGTACTTTTGTATAAATCACGAATTTAAACATCGATGATGACATATGACCAAAAATATTACATTTTTGATTAATGTTAACCCCTGGCTTAGAGGTAGTAACTATTTCAAAAATGTGAATTTTGATTAAAAAACGATGTATTTAAAAAATTCAACGATGAAAAGTGGATTATCAAAAAACGAAATTTGGTCAAGTTTATAAGAAAAGTGATTACAAAATCGTTGAAATTGAAGTAAATAAAATCTAGTCCAGAACCCGCGCTTTGTATACTACTCCTAAATGACTGCTACTGCAAAATTTATGAAAAAATTAATTGAACCAAAGAATAAGCACTAATAAAATATTCGTATCTGTTAGTGGGGAATCGATTAAGTGTTTAATATTTTGCAGTATATTTTCTACAGTCTACTTTTTTAATCTAAATCGAACTTCAAAATCTGTGTCATCCTAGTATTCCAAATGGTTTGGCTGGCGTCTCACTGTATAAAGCCTGTTTTACACGCCCCGATTTATTGGCCAATTAATTAAATAAGTTATTGACCAAGAAATCGGTAGAAATATGCTGTTTTAGATTCTACAATAAATTGAACAATTTGTTAGCGATTGTGAATAGTCGTTAATACACTCAGCGACACAATTAACCGCCCAGCCTGAATTTCTTGAATTTTGTAGAAATCGTTAAATATTAAGCAAATTTGATATAAGGTTTGTTGTAAGCAACCCTTTAGCAATAAAAACAAATGTAAAACGTTTGTCGAAAAGTCGGTTCTGGTGCAAAACGAATTTCAAACGACGTCCAAGATGTGGCTCTTGTTAACTTCTTAAGGGACCACCCATTTGAAAAGGTTGCTACCGCTGCATTTGAAACAAACTTTCCCGACTCCAGACCGACTGCTTGCAGGAGGATCCTTGCTTCAGATATAAAAAATTATACAAGTGCTAGAAAAGGCATTCTGACTGCAGAAGCAAAACATGGTAGAATTTTGTTTGCCTTAAATCATCTAAACCGGGATGCAGAGTTTTAGAACAGAGATATGTTTGCTTTTCATCAGCAAACATATCTCTTCAAATCCTGTAAAGATTTACGTCTAAGAGTTTACAGACCACGCGGCACAAGATTTGAAGAAAAATACGATATCGGTGCCCAAACTTCGGGAAGATTTGCAGTAAATGTGTGGGAATGGATAAGTGTTAATAGAGCTGGTGTTTGCTGGGGATTTGATGGTGGAAATTTCAATTCTATCGTTTATCGCAACATTTTAAATGATGTTATGTTGCCGTCGGATTGGATCTATGTCCAGACTCCATAAAGTTTTAGAAAAGGATGGGGCCAGGATTAATTATTAGTTTATTCCTTATTTCTTATCACACCTCTCACTGACTATATTTAACTTTCTTGTTGTCATATTTTGTTATTACACGCTCTTACAACGATTTAGTAATTGATTCATTTAAATATTTAATAATATTTGTATGCCTGATTGGCTGCAACCAGCAAAGTTCAAAAATTAGAAATGAAAAGCTAGTTACACATAAATTAAAAATTGCAAAATCGACCTTTACCACTTGTACGCTTTTTCTCTGAACAGAAGTGTATGTTCACTGATATTAACATTTCTCACCTCAGCAAGGTGAGTACGAGCTTCATTAGCTGTGCAAAAGTGATTTCTCAACACGTTACTGACAACGAAGCGGTCGTCTTGGGCAGAAGTATACCGATGTCGGCTTTGACCTGGCCTCCGCGTGTGTGAACCAGTCTCCCGAAATCCTCTGGTGGCACACAGCCACAGCCCTAGATACTCCAGTAGCGTCCAATGGCATTTTATTTGGTTAAAACTCACCAAGGATTCTAAGAAACTTTAATTGAATAACTTTGAATAACCGGAAATAAAGAGAACAGGAAATGCAATCACAGTCAAGTAACCGCAACAATATCAAATTACGACTAAATCACTAAAATGCTTTGGTGACACAAATTTAATAAAAGAAACGAGGGTATAACTGTTTCAATTATTGCCAAAGTATCCACTTGACAAGTAACTGTCACTGTTATATGTATTACTTAACGTAAATAAACATTGTGACAAAAAATATGGGTGGGTGATTAATTGTGCCGGTGAATGTAGTTGAACGAGGAAATTATTAAGTAGAAAATTTTCATCTGCTTATAAAAATAGATTGGCAATCTACTTTTGTAAAATTTGTTGGCAGTTTTGGTATATGCACAGGTTAGCTTAAGTTGCTTCGGTTTCGATTACTTAATTCAAATTATCTATTATATCGTAATCGTCGTAAACTGTCGAAATTTATCGTCTCTTTACTTTAAAAACACTAAACAAAATTCGTAGTACTTTTCTGTTACTAAATTGGTATTAAAACAGCAAAGTTAGTGAAAAATCGCTGGAAAATCGTGGCAAACATAGAGCATGTTCTATTCCATTCAATTAATAGTACAATAAATTATTCAAGAAATCGTACCGATTTGTTTAATTAATTGACCAATGAATTGCGGGGTGTAAAACAGGTGTTCCACGGCCGATGTTCATAAGCTCTTCGATTTCCTCTTTATTACCAGAGGAAAAAATATCCTCTCTACATCTATCATCGCTGGTTGTAATTTAAAATAATAGCTTTGCCGGAAAATACATCGCTTACCATGTTGTTATGTTATGCTAGTTAACACTTATCAACTACACAATGTAGATGGTACTTTTCCAGTAAGGACATATTTTATCTGTTTGGTAATTTTAGCTGTACATAGATAAACCAGCCGTAAAGTGCGGTAAATGATTTTCATAATATACATACCCAAAGCTGCTCGAAAAATAAATTCATCTCCATCTCTAAGAAAGACGTCCCAAACACGACATGCGACATCTAATGGCATAGCTTTGGCATAAACTGTATAAATCCAATCGAGAAGGTATAGATCAGGTGTCAATCCAGATTTGCAAAAGTGTAAATATAATTTTGGTAAGTTGTGATTGAAAACTTCATTAAAAGCTTGATAATAAGCTTGCATTTGTAATTGATTGAGAGTAAAGGCCGCAATGTGCAGCGGTTTATTCAAGAGATTCGCAAAGCAGATAAAAGCATCCAGTTGCTCCATGTTTAATATTAATACTGCTGCAATGTACGACATGCCTTGCACATAACCAACATCGGGTCTATAGCAAACATATGCTGCAAGCAGAGAGTGAAGGACGTCGGAATATGGCCCGCCTTCTTGAAATATACAAAGGGTTGGAAATGTCCGTGCTATATCTAACTGAATTACGTCCATGCTGCTTTCTTGATCGATTTCATTTTCACAATGACTTGGTGCCGGACTGTTCAGACGATTTTGTGCCCGAGATAGGCATATTTCGTATAATTGTTGAGTTACGTTCAATTCATTGCCAATAGCTAACCTCCAAATTTTCCCGCGTACACTTGAAGGTAATCCATGCCACCAAAGATTTATAGTTTTCTTTGTGCTCCGTCTAAAAAATTAAATAAAGTTATCAAGGTTATATTTTTGGGTAATCTTTATCTGATACTCACGTAGAATCCCAATTCGGTAAAACAGTTTGTAGGAAATATTTTGTTGCATATGCTTGTTGTTCCTCTACTTGCAATTGCATTTTTTGTTGCTTTTGTTTGGCAACGTTATTTTGTGCTTCTTTCTTCTTAGCAGCCGCAAGAATGGCTTTGTACTCTTCTTTGTGGCGCTGATCTTCTTCTATAGCCTTTGCAGGTAAATTTGAGGGTCTAAATATTATTGTAAAGGTTAATAAAAACTAACACGGTCAGTACGGTGTAGATGATAAATCATAATATGGTTTAGTTTAAATATAATTAATACAATTAATAAATAACTTATTAATCATACTATTGACATAACAATATAATTTTTAAAGGAAATAGCTTTGCAAAATTCTCGTAAAAAAAGAAAATTCATAACATTTACATCATACATATTTTATTCCGTCTAGGTATATAATCAGTTAAAAATTAAGTAACTATCGCACATGCGTACCGATACTATAGATATCTACCATAACTGCTTACTCGAACAGACATTATTACTTGAAATTTGTATTTTTCTTTGTTTATTGAAGAGACAATTTTATGAAATTGTTTTCATTGTTCGTTTGAATCAAACAAAGCAGATTATTTGACAACTACTTTTACTAATGGTTTTGGTCTTCTGTTCAATTTGTGAAAAAAGTTCTCTCTCGGTTGTTATGATCCAAATTACTGGACCATTATTGCTATTTTCATTATTATTGGTTATTAAAAAATCGTTTAAATTCGCACTGTTTTTGCTGTCGATTAACATGCAGTTAATAGTACGATTGAACAACTCATTCTTATAAACAATCAAAATTCAGAATTGTTTTAAGTGGAACACCTGTATACATTACGACGGTAGCGGCTAAAATTCTCGGCCTTGCTATGAAAGAAACAGCGTAGATCTACAATTAAATTTTATTTTTCAATATAGCCTCCAAGACATTAATGCACTTATTACAACTTTTCAGCACAAATTCAATATCTCTAAAGAGTGTGCCCATCTCTTCGTTGTCACTGAAACGACGCCCGCGAAGGTTCTTTTTCAAATTTGCAAACAGGTAATAGGCACTAGGGGCCACATCTGGACTACGAAGGGTGGTCGATTTGTTTTAAGCCGCAGTCACGCATTGCAGCTTGTGCAATTTCAACAGTGTGTGCGGGTGGATTGTCATGCAGCGAGCGCACGTCTCTGGTCAGGTTCCCACGTCTTTTCTCCCGAATATTTTGTGCAAAAGTGGTGCATAACATGTTCTGTTGACTGTAGTGTTACCTTCTTTAAAGTAAATAAGAAGAACGCTCTAACAATTCCAAAAAATCGTAGGCATTACTTTCTTTGTCGATTAACAGACCCTCAATTTCCATCGGCTCTCTTTTGGGCAAAGGGTCATCGCAGCAAACCATAGTTCCATTCCCTGTGACAATTGTCTTCAACACGACAGGGTTTTCTCCACATAACCCCAAAAAGGAGCAGATTCAACACGACGCTGACACTGAATTGTTGAGATATGTTTGGGCACTCACCTTGCACTAACTTTATCCATATCTAAATGATCGTGGAGGTTTCAGCGAACACGTGAATCAGAAAACCCCGACATTTTTGATATTTCTTTTATCTTTAAGCGTCGACTGTCTAATACAAGATCCTCAATAAGAGCAATGTTGTCGTCCGTCACCACTTCTACCGTCCTTCTTGCTCTTGCAACGTCTTCCAAGGATTCTTGCCCCATTCGAAACCGTTTTGGCCAATCTTTTACTACAAAGTAAGACGGCAAATTTTCCCAATACACCCCATCCAGCCGGTCTTTAATGCTTTGAGAAGAAGGACTTTCTCGAGTAAGGAATTAGATAATAACGCGATACTCAAATTTTCGTGACTTGACATTGTGATGAACCAGTGACAGTTGCAGGAAACAATTGACATAAAATCCATTTTAATATTTCCCGAGGCTAATAAGGCTCGAACCAAAGTTAGCAAAATTCTGAGCTGCTGCGATACCTGGATGAGGCCGGGAAATTTTGACGCTTACCTCGTACAAAAAGTTTAATTTCTGATATAAAAACTTTATGGACTATTGTTTCAAAATTAATAAGAGTTATTGTAGTTTTCAGTTTCTATATAAAGATACATCCTTGCAGTGTATTATTTTTAGTAGGCTATTGTAACTCTAAACGAAAATAAATAGCTTACGTTTTTAAAGTATCAAAGTATATTTCTCGCGCGTTTAACAGTTAAAAATAGTTCGTTTGACGATATTTATTTCGCTTTGTTTGTATATTTTTCTTCAATTATCTGTAGTTCTTAGTTTTAACTTACATTATCATGTTAGAAGCATTTATTGTATGCAATAAGAATTCAAGAAGTACTAGTGGATAGTGTGATGGGCACTTTCCATATTATATGCAGTCGACCCTATAATAATAAAACCAGATTAAAGTGCATTTTAGTAGAAACTAAGAGTGCTGTATAATTTTCTCTACTATTCATTTTGAAACAATAGTTTATAAAGTTGTTTTTTATCAAAAATTGATCTGGATTTCAGAATTTTGAAAAACATACACGGTGTTTCATTTGAAAGATATTACATTTTCTTTTTCTACAAAAATTCAATCGTTTTTCTATTAACTGCATGTTAACAAGCGGCAAGAAAAGTTTGCCAGTTTAGCCGATTTCGTAGGACCAATAATAACAGAAAGAGCAATAGTGGCGAGTTAATTGGGACCACTCTGTATACCATGTTTTTTTTTTAAATTTCTTATCATTCACTTCCGATGCCTTAATGCGTTAAAAAATATACAAATTTTCTGTCTTTCAAATCTGTTCAGCAAATACGTTCATAATTCGCAAGTATGACATTTAAATTTGAAGGATTGAAAATGTGTTTATTTTTTGTTACCATAACATAGGTCAGTTTCATGTACAGATTAGTTAAAAATGTATACCGCGTTCCTTTTGTTTTTCGTTTTTATTTGGTGATGCCTATAGTTATCGTAAACATCGAACTCCATTGAAGTGGCTGTTGAAACCTCCTTAAAGATTAGATCTTTTATAAATCTTGCACAGTTTTATTATACTTTCAAGTATTTACTGAATTCTTAGACATAGGTAGCATGAATTTGGTTGAACTTATCCAAATTTTTTATTTTTATATGTATTTACAGTGTGGCTTTCTTTGTCTAGATCATTCAAAAAAATAAGGCGGTCCATGTTGGAAAAAAATGAATCTGGAAAACTTTGCATACTTCTTCTTTAGTATCTACATAATGTAGAAAATTACAAATTACACCAAGTTCTTTCTTTCAATAGTTATGCATACATAGAGTTCTCTGTAAAGTCTGTTTTACACGCCGCGATTTATTGGCCAATTAATTGAACAAGTACTTGGCCAAGAAATCGGTAGAAATATGCCGTTTTACATTTTACAATAAATTGGACAAGTTTTTAACGATCGTAAATACTCGTTTAGTATCGTTAATAGTTTAAGGAGGGAATTATTAAACAGGAAATTTTCATCTGCATATAAAAACAGATTGGTAAACTGCTTTTGTTCAATATTTTGTTAGTTTTTGTATAGGCACAGCTATAGGTTTGGTTACTTCAGTTTCGGTTACTTAATTCAAATTATCCATTACAACATAATCATCGTAAATTTTTGAAATTTATTCTCATTTCACTTTAAAAACACTAAAATTCGTAGGTACTTTTCTGTTACTATGTTGATATTAAAACAGCAAAATTAATGAAAAATCGTCGGAAAACGTGCCAAAAATAGAGCACGTTCTATTCAATTCAATTAATCGATGATAAATTGTTCAAGAAATCGTACCGATTTTCGTTGTTTTACATGGTACGATAAAATCGAAGATCAACTTGTTCAATTAATTGACCAATCAATCGCGGCGTGTAAAACAGGCTTTATAGAGAAACCATACTGTACGTTGCTTAATAGTTTTGTTTGATTATCCATATTTTTTAATTTTCCGGCATACTGTTGTTGTCCTGGAACATTCTCCCAGTAGGAGGCCTTTTGATTGACCTTCTATATCTGAATAGCTTGTTTTATGTGGCTCTTTTGGAGACCACAGAAGGGATTAGGACCAATGAAAGGCATATTCGCTGCTTCTTTGGCCAGCTTATCTGCCTTTTCATTTCCTTCGATCCCTTGGCGGCTTAGGACCCACCGCAAAGTAACGTGGTTTTTGCGTCCTAATTGCCGTAAATTATGTACACATTCGTGTATTAGAGCAGATTCGTATGCGTAGGCCTCAATAGCCTTTAGAATTAATGCCTATACCTGCTCCGACACCTTCTATTCTCGAGCCGTTCGTGTACCATTCCAGGGTACCCCTTTTACATTGAGGCTCACCAGATGCCCACTCAGTATGACTATCAATGATCATCCTATAAGGTTGATCAAAATACCTATGTTAAATGCATAACAATCATTCTCCACATAATAATCACCGCTCGGTGATCTTACAATTTTTGTTGTCAACAAACGCATGAAAAGCTAGGATTTAAAACAGCTATCATTTAGTTCAACTTGCACCTCCTCCAAACCAAGTACAGTTAGTGCAAGTTCACTTCTTGCATCCTACAAATTAGCGAACACAGTACAACTAGCACTTTTATTAAACGAACATCGAACATGTTCCGTACAATAAACGAACACACCTATAGATAACCAAAAGTATGCTGCACTAACTAAATATTATAAATCAAATGATATTTTTACAAAATTTTACCTTAAATTTTCTATTAATGCTGAAGAACTGGCAACAACATGTTGATGTTGAGGGGAATTATGTACAGTTGATTCTTGTTTGTTTTTATTAAACAGTTTCCAAGAAAACATACTTCTAAAATAAAGAATTAGATTTAATCTGTAATTACATACAATTATCTTATATATGTAACGATAAGGTAACTAGTTAAAAAATAAGGAAAAGAGAACCAAAGTTAAATTACCTATTAAAAAATGAACCACGCTTCTTTTTTTCATCATTTTTATCATCACTTGAATTTGAACTTCTATCATCTGCACCCAACAAACTGCCACTAGCTGAAATATCACTTAAACTAGAAACTGTACTTGAAAATGAACTTGCTTCTGTCCGCCTATGTTTACTCTTCTTCACGTTACAACAATCCTCAGCAGAATGTTCTGGTTTTTTTAATTGCTCTGATTGGTTGCATATATTTTCTTTCTCTTCAATGACTTCTCTTTGTACGAGATGTAATTGTTTAGTAATTGGACTGTATGCTAATGAAATATTTTGTAAGGCTTCATTCAAGGTAATTTTCTTGTTATTAGCCTTATTGGCTTTATCCAGTATGCATGTATTTGACAAAGATGTATTTAGAATAATATCTGTTGCTTGAGATGCAGGAACCTGCAAGTCATTTTGTTTCAGCTTTTCATATCTTTCTGGCCATGTATTAAACCAAAAATCTTGAATTACAGCAGCATTTTCATTCTCCGATAGTAATTTGGTATGTATATCACAGTCTATAGAATCTATAGTACCATTAACGTTGTTCTTCTCGTTCAAAGAATTGGGCAAGCTCTGGCTCCGACTATCCTGTGTTACAGTGCTTTTTAATAACACTTGTTTAAAAAAATGACCATTTTGACTCATTGGAATTGATTTGATTACATCAAAACTTTGAGCTAAATCTGGATTACACTTTATTAAGGTTTGACCTCTTTTACTTGTTAATAAATCTGTTACTTCCTGTAAGCCGTTGTGCGAATTGATATTGCAGTTGTACTCGTTATCGGAATCGTACGTTTTCATATTTCTTAAATTTTTTTCTAGTCTATCTTCTTAATTTGTGAACCATCTTATGTAAATATCTGAGATCCATTTGTAGTACTAACCACATAGATGTAACTGTTTATTTCTTGTTATTACAATAGTGTATACAGCTGAAAAACATGTTATCGCCGCAAATTACTGTATGATTCACTAGTATTTATTTGTTGGGCGATAAGTGATAAATACTTGATAAAGAAATCTGTCATTCGCTGTCATTTACACGAGTTATATACTGAACAAATTCTTACTAAAGAGCCACTATTTATGTCATTAAAATTTAAAATGATAACGTAAAAAATATTCTTATTTACAAAAATATTTAATTTTTGAGATTGTGGGTAAACACATTATTTTCAGATTTGTTAAAATCTATTTAGTTTAATTAATTATGAAAAATTTGATTTCTTTTGTGAGTAGTTATTTTATTTTTTTTTCGTTGTACAAATGTGTCTCATTTGATATTTCAGTTAGGCGAGTTCGGGTATTTGTTCGGAGTAACTCTATTTGCCCCAAATACCTTACTCGGGCTATTTCGCGTTCGGGAATGTGGTAGAGTTACTCCACTCCATCCATTCATTTAAGAGTATGGGTTGAGTGATCCACTCTTGCTCTACTCCTCATCCCCTCCACGTGCTCTGTACTCTTGATCTGCACCGAACGAATACCTGAACTCGGTTAGTATGATTTGTTTTAAAATTTTAACCTATAAATTTTTGTTTATAAGCAGGAGTTGCAAGCACAGTGAAGCACATCACATTCCTTGCACAACTAGGGCACAGCTTTTGGGTTTGTCTCAGTTTGTCTATGCACAGCTTGTAAGTTATATTACACTCCGACAGAAATTTAATGAAATGGATGATTCAAGATTTTTGGTAAGTGGATGGGAAGATGATCTCGACATTAATGAAGAAAAACATCCTCATGGTAAGTTATATTTATTAGTTGTCAGCAATAATTATGTGATTTCTAGTTTCTTTCTAGAAACACCCCAAAAAGAAATATTATGGGCTGCTGAAAATGGGAATTTGAGTAAGATCAAGGAACTACTTGCACGTGATCTTGAATTAATAAATGTAGTTGATAACGATGGCTATACACCCCTTCATCGAGCATGCTATGGAAACTTTGTGGATATTGTTGATTATCTTTTAGCGAAAGGAGCAGATATTTCACATAAGACACAAATGCAGTGGCAACCATTACATTCTTGTTGTCATTGGAATAATAAAGAATGTGCAATACGCTTAATACAACATGGTGCCGATGTTAATGCAACGTCTGAGGGAGGTAAAAATTTATGTCAGCGCACTTATAGAAAGTATATAACAGTTCTTTTTATTATAGACCAAACACCGTTACATATTGCTGCATCACATGGAGCACAATATGATACCCTTCAATTTCTATTAACACATCCATATATAAAACCTGAAATGAAGAATAAAAATGGAGAGACTGCATACGATATTGCAAAAAGAAGTTCAAAATACTATCATATATTTGAGATGGTTAATCCAGTTTTACAAGGAATATCAGATCTTTAAATTTAGTCTTTTGTCTTTTTTACTTTAAAATATTTATAAGGGTAATTCTTCTGTTCTATAGAATTTATAATATTCATTATTACAACATATGTAAAAATTCTTGCACTGTTTGTGTATATTCAGTATAAATCTGTACTTTGTGTGAACGTATCTATAAACATTTACTTAAATAGTTTCATTAGATTGTATGTTTGTTTTATGCATAATTTCTTGTCAGTAAATCTTTTGTTATCTCTTTTATTGCTACTAACAGCGCTAGCGGAAGAAAACCTTTCTCCTGATAGTTGCGCTTTTTTTTTATTAAAAATTTAACAAATTCGTGGAATTAGTATAAAATGATCAAGCAATTACATAGGAAATAAATACAAAACCTAAAAAATATTTCATTTTTATTGCTCATATTGAAAACGCAAATATGAATTTCTTTTTTATCGTTGGTCTTTAAAATATTTACTCACTGATATAAAGTTTAAAATCGCAAACCATTTACAAACTAATCCGATTGCACCTTATTGGGTGTGACTGGTTTGTAATTTTTCTCTCTTCATCAGCATACAAGCATATTTGTTTTTAAAGCATCCCCATACAATTGAAATGCTTTGTGCCTTGTCGGACATCATTTGAATACTTCTTGTTTTGTGTTGTAAAAGATGATTTAAAATCTATTGATGTGTATAAACCCCGGTTAACAATTTTTTAACGGGTGAACCTTCCAATTCGCCCGTTTTTATACTTGATTAGCCTTCCTATAATAGGTGCATTCTAGTCAATATTTTTGAAAATGACACTACTATGTTTGCATATTCTTTATTAAGATGAGTTAATTAAGTCTAATAGTTTATTAACGGTTTCTAGTGAACTTTAACTGCTGCCGAGATTATGTAATTCAAAATTTGATGATATACCAGTATACCAATTGGAACAGCAGGGCTGTGTTCAGATTTACACACCGTGCGCACATTGGGCTTCAATTTTCGTTCAGATTTCAAAGTTGTTTTGTCCGGGTAAGACATTCACAGGGGCGCGTTCAGATTTAGGGAATGTTGTTGGTGTGAGGGTAACATGACGTCATCAGAAATTATCCTTCATTTATGAACGACCGGGGTGTTTTTAGGTTATGCTGTTTTGTTTATATGTGCTGTAAACCACATATAAGCTATAAAAAATTGATAGTTGATTGCAGTTTATTTGGCTTTAAATTAAAAAAGAAAACAAATAAATTCTGAAAATATATAATTAATATACATAAATATTACATTGGTTGACATAACAGAAAATTTATCAATATTGTTGCTAAACTTATCTAAAGAATGGGGCAATTTATTTAAAGCATCAACAAAGTTTGCTATGTTTTGTTGCTTTTCGTTGAGCTGTGCTTGTTTTAGTTCTCCCTTTTCTTTAATCTTCATTAAAATTTTGTAACTGAATTAACGATACATATATTTTCTACATTTGCCATATTCTGCGAAAAACATGGCATTTTTTTGCTTGTGAAATATTCAATTACTTGGATTTCTATATGTTTTGAAGTTAATGCGCAAGTCGCCTAACTTTTGTCTAGCTATCAATCGGGGCGAAAGGTTGTCGTTCGAGCGTTAAGTATGAACGCCGTGGACGTCTTACCCAAACAAAACAACTTTGAAATCTGAACGAGAATTGAAGCTCAGTGTGCACACGGTGTGTAAATCTAACGCTCGTCAACCCTTCGCCCCGGTTGATAGCTGGACGAAAGTTAGGCGACTTGCGCATTTACTTCAAAACTTAGGGATAGCCTACAAAAATCCAAGTAATTGAATATTTCACAAGCAAAAGAAAATTGTCTTGCATGTTTTTCGCGGAATACTGCAAATGTAGAAAATATTATATGTATCGTTGATTCAGTTACAAAATTTTAATGGAAATTAAAAAAGCAGAAGAATTAAAATAAGCGCAGCATAACGGAAAGCAACAAAATAAGGCAAACTTTGTTGATGCTTTAATAAATTATTCCCTTCTTTAGACAAGTTTAGCCATAGTATTGATAAATTTTCGATGTCAACCAATACAATATTTATATTAATATTTATTTTTGTTTTTTTTTATTTAAGGGCAAATGCAATACAAGCTGCAATCAACTATCAATTCTTTATAGTTTATAGGTAGTTTATAGCAGGTTTATAGGTTAAAACTCGAAAACAGCATAACCTAAAAAAAAGTTGAACATCCCGGTCGTTCAGAAATGAAGGATAATATCTGATGACGTAATTTAACCCTTACATCAACAACATACCCTAAATCTGAACGCGCCCCAGGTGTCTTACGTTTAATTATTGTGCGATATTTCTATGCCTAGTGCACTTGTGTATAGGAAAAAAATTGCAGCTGTGTGATTGGTCCTTTCTTCGATAAACTTCGTAAAACGAACGAGACGTATCTGCTTTAAATTTGAAACACGTTGTAACGTTATGAGGAACATAAACATTGTGTGAAGAATAAAATAATATGCCTTTTTATGGCGTAGAAACTAAATAATAAGCGCGAAAATGGAATTTGTTAAATTTGAAAACAGTATATTCATTTCTGATAAAAAAAGCTTTACGTGATGGATATTTCCATCCTTAATTATTTTATTCTAACATTTAGATATTAAATATACTTCCGAATACATATGAAACACTTGTAATTGGATATGATAAAGATAATGAAGGCTTTTCTATAGAATTAAGGTAAAACTTACGAATAAAGAGGTAGCTGTCATGTGGGAAAGTGATTTTGAAAAGAAAACCAACACTTTCACAGAAAATTCAAAGAAGATTATCTTCAAGGTATGATAAGTCTGGATTTTTACAATTTGTGAGTTACTGAATGGTATAAAAATAGACTCTTCAATGATATCCGCTCTTCATACCTTTGGACAATAGTCAGGTTTACTAATAAAAAAGAGAAGAATCGTATAACCAATGTACGACGTATAACCAACTACATATAACCCGCAGGAGGTTCCCTTTAGGAGGAAGGAATACAACTTCCGGTAGACCTCCAAAAAGCCACAAAGATTATTCATTTCCCAAAAAAAATATGTCATGCTATGGATTTACTTGTTCCAAAAAAAAAGTCTCATTCATTAACGTATCTTGCAGAAAATACAAAAAATATGGCTAAAAATACATGTATATTTTTTAATTATGCAATGTCAAATTAAATGTTACAACTTAACGGCTAAGAACATTACGTTTAATTAATTTAATTCCTTTTTTTGATAAAAATCGGCTTTTTCTTCTAATAAAATTAAAACATAATAAAAAAGGTCGAAAGGCTAAAATGTTGACTTTTTCATTATGTTTTAATTTTATTTAAATGCCAAGGAAAATAATTAAATTAATTTAACTTACATACGCTGGCATGCGAGTGTAGGTGCTGCATTTTTAAATTAATAGGTAGATTTATTTTAAAAGCTGTTTTTAAAAATAATATTGTTAAGAAAATGAAACACAACTTTCTGACTTTTACAGTATGTTATGGATTGGCACTAATTGTTCTTTTTGCAACTATCTACTCCTTTTTACATATTACACATTAGTACCCGCAACATATAGCAAGAAATATATTCAGGTCTATTTAAAACACATTAGGGATCGAACAAAAAGTACTGCAAGTTACTATAGATATACTCAAGATACTGTACAGGATAAATATGACAATGAATTCAGTAACATGTTAATGTATAAAAACTACACAGATCATAAATAATACATAATAATAGTTGGGTACAATAATAAGAATTAGTAATAATTAACACCAACAATATAATACTGTAACAATTAATAATAATGATTCTTAAGACACTGCATTACAATTGTTATTAAATTATCACAATTTTTCTCATATAGCCAAGATATTAATCACAAAATTATAAAATAGAGATAAGTTTCCAGTACAAAAACCTGGGTACAGGACAAACATAAATATTTTTGTAATTATATGCAAGATAACTAACTATATATATATAATTTCTCTTTTAACGTACACATTTAAATATATATTTTAAATTGCCGCCAGTAGCAAATGCACCAATCACGCCATCCTCATACATAAGTGCACTAGGGATAGAAATGTCGCAATTATTGTATTGCACCGGCCATGAAAGCGCATTGTAATTGTCATATCAACATAAATTCCATTTCATTCACTCAAAAATATTAAATAATCTCGCACTGTGGCGGAGTGATTATAGTTAAAATGTGTATATGGACTATAAAGGCAGTGGCGTAAACAACGCAATTTGGAGCCCTTGGCAATTTTTTTAGTTGGGGCCTTCAAAGAATTAATCTCGTTGTTGTTTTTATTATAGGTACTTTTAGAGTCTCGTAAAACCTCAGTCCGCTTAATCAGCGTTGGTGCAATCAAGTACTTTTTTTATAACAGATAATAGCCAAAGCTGCCGACGGGAGTGCTGTATCATTAGCGGCGCCGTCGGTAAACCAGTACGTATAAGTTTTAATAATTTATATAATCCGTAACACTGACCCAGTTAGAATGAAAATTCGGTCACAACGAACAAAACAGCTTCGGTCACAAATGGCCGCAGAACACTGAACCGCTTACACATACGTTAAGAATGCACGATAGCATATCGGCTGCGTTTGATTTCACCGAATGTAATACCACTGCTGTAGCACTCACTGTTGGCAGCTTTCATTATAACAAGAAATAAATACTACTGGTTGATTCTACGGTTTTATTTACTTTCTATTGTTACAGTCACGCGGAAGGAAAATGCTTAACATAAATTAAAACTGTTTTTTTGGCTTTCATTTCGGTAAAATTGCGGATTACGTCATCAACGTTAAAATTTTGGCTCAAGAAATGTTCGATCAACAGCATTGCTAAATTGTGCAACCTTTCTTGTCCCAATAAATATTTTATTAATTTCAATTTCAAAATACAAGACTTTATTTTATAGTCGTTTTTTCGATAACATGTCTGAAAATTGATCGAAAGCTAAGAATTTCTTTAGCAAATGTATCAGATATATCTTTTTTATATAAATCGGAAACTCTATAGCTCTGTCCAATAAGTCTGAGTCGTTTAATTATTTCAAGAAAGCAGGACTAAAACACTGAAATTGAAAAAAAAGAATTGATTTATGACTCCAATACAGGATAAAATACGTTCGCTCGGAACAAATTTTCGGTGTTTTGCAGACGTTCATCTTCTCAAATTTCATCGAAATAGCGTTTCACCTTCCTTTGGCGAGTTTTATACAACTTAGGAGTTATAACCTATTTTCTTGCTATGCTTTGTGCTTACGGTTTTAGGTCTCCAAATTCATGACGATACTTTTTAAGCTCTTCTAAACAGACTTCTAAATTTTAAACTTCAATGCTTGCGATAAATCTGTGGTTTTAGGCTGGAGCGTTTTACAGACTACATCAACGGTGTAAAATTTTGCGCTGGAAAGCTATTAACATAATAAAATCATTTTTTTCAATCTTCTTTTTCAGTGAAACAGCTTCATTTTTCTCATCTACTTTGGGACTTAATAGAATAGTTTTTGTTAGCGCTTTTCGAATAGCAATAAACTGGACTTTTAAAGCGAAAATAGCACCATAGCTTCTTGCCCATCGTATTGGATTCATGTTTTTAACATCAAAGGGACTGAAGACTCACCTTGTGCAAAAATAAAACTCGGTAAGACATTTCACCTTTTGATGCTTTGTAAAAAAAAATATATAAACTTGTTGAACGTTTGCATCTCTATCATACTTTTACAGCATCATTAAGTACTAGATTTATATTATGAGCAGCATAATGTATGTATACTACACTTGGCTCAATATCTTTTATACAT
Source organism: Dynastes maya (assembly GCA_029619315.2). NCBI lineage: Eukaryota > Metazoa > Arthropoda > Insecta > Coleoptera > Scarabaeidae > Dynastes > Dynastes maya. The sequence continues at coordinate 11,904,749 of JAROYE020000005.1, read as the reverse complement.
TTTTGAACTCCGCCATAAATGCCTTTCATGGTGTTTTAAATTGAATAATAAATTAGTTGTACGCCTATAAGCAACGTCAGAAAACTATACAAACTCACGTGTAATGGTAAGAATACCTTTACTTTTTTTAAATACCTTTTACTTTTTTAACATGTAGTTTGCTGAAGTTGCTTATAGGCATAAAAGTAATTTATTATTTAATTTGTTTATTTGTAATTACTTATTGAGTTTTTACCATTTACACACGGAACGCCCTCTTGAGTTGGTTGTGCCAGACGAGAGCATTCAAACTGAATTTTTTGTTGTGTCGATGTCGATAGAATTTTCTCTTGGCATGTGTTGGGATAACGGGAGTAAAGTAGGTCTAGGGTGACTTGCAGTGCCGTACACTGATGAAAGCCAAAGAAGCTCGAAATACCAGTGTCTGTGCGTCAGTAGATTGGTCTACCAAACGCTTGTAGCGGTGTCTTTGGTCTATTGCATTTCATATATTGATAGTTTCAGTTCACTAAGTGGTTACTAACGAATGGGCTAGTGCAGTATCTTAATAGTTGAATAGGGAGCATGAGACAATAAGTAAACAAAACTGAAAACTGTAAGTTTACAAAAAAATACATTTATTGTTGAAGATAAAGAAAAAAAAAGGTTAATAAGTATAGATGATACAAACAAGTTCTAAATATTAAATATATTGCAAGAATAAGTAGTTAAAAGTATGGTGCTCCAAATTTTATTCCATGACTGTACGACAGATAAGCAAGGTGTTAGAATAAACAAAAAGAAGTGTATTAATAATGATGTTTTCTGTAATATCGATAATAACGGTTGTATAGAAAATAAAAGTTATCTGTGCGGATTGCTCAACGAACTAGTGTTTTATTTTTCTACAGAAGGTAAACCAAGGATGTAATAAAACAATATAACTTTTGCGCGATACGCCTCTGACGTTGCACGCATTTGTCGAACCTTAGTAAGGTTCGACAAACGAGTGCAACGCGCAAAAGTAGGTACGTGAGATATAGTACTACTACAATATAATATATTTTTACATTTTATTGACGTCTTGATGACACTGCGACAAAATACTACTGCCCCGGTAAGCCGCGTAAAACTGCAATATAAGCAACGCTTCCACTGGCTTCGCATCGACCTAAATTCCCTCTCGGCGCTTCGGCCGTAGCACGCGTATGTCGAACCTTAATTATTACAAATACTTTTTATAAAAAAATCATCTTTAGCAACAATTTTTTCAAGGTTGATACATACGTAACACCACAATAATTTTTTTTATCGACTACTACTATACTTAACATGGCTGAGACTAAAAAGAAATATAGGCAGTGTAGTAATGATTATTTGAAGTTCGGCTTCTTTCCATCCATGCCGGACAAACATCTGCCCCTGTGCCTTTTGTGCAACAGAGTTTTAAGCAATGGCGCTATGAAATCGTTCAAGGTGGAGGATCACCTGAGAAGGTGATAAATTATATGTAAGAATGTTACTAGGTTCTGATTTGTTTCGCAAACATTCAAATAATCACTTGCATTTCGTCTTTTGTCTTTTCAATAAAGGTCTGAATCAAAATTTTTTACAATTGTCTACTCTTCGAAAGCCCTGTTACAGTGAGTAGCTGTAAGAAACACATTTGGTGTTAATAGTTTAGGAAAAAAAATCTACAAGTGGTCTACGAGGCAAAAAAGTTTGGGAATCTCTACGTTAGACTTATATTTTGTTATGGCACCTGAATGCACTGTTGCACATATACTACGCAAGTATGAGCGTTTATGAGGGAAAAGTTGTTTATACCTTTCTCATATACAGCGTGTCCCAGGATTGATGTTACAAGAGGTGTGCGGAACTAAAAATCTTTGAATCTTAATTTGGCATTTTTTAACTAAGCCCTGCTTGGTTTGAATCTTATCTTTAGTTTACTTTCGATTTTTTAATATCAAATAGGCCTTGACAGTTGAGTAAAAACTATTTTCGTTTCGGGTAAAGTACCTATTTTTTTCGCAATATGCTAAAAGGTTACTAAGAAAAGTTGTTCAGAATGAAACGCTATGCCGTTATGCAAATTTTCTGAACGATACTTTAATAAAATCCATTATTTGCCAACTTAGTTTCAGGTAAAGTGGCTTTCTTGTTCACAATACGCCAAAGTTTTACTAAGAAAAGTTGTTGAGAATGAGGAGTTATGGCTCTATACAAAATTTCATAAAAAAATCAAATATATACTTTGATTAAACCGTCATTTTTTAGATTAAATTTTTTTATGGGTTGGCCTGGTTTACTTTCAACCCATACCCAACAGTAGAGAAATACTGAAAGAAGGGTACGAAACGCCGCACATAAAATACAAATTGAGGAAGTTCGAAACAGTTTCAGAGAATTCTGATATCGTATAGAATGGTGCGCAGAAACTGGTAGCAGCTATGTTGAATAAATAATTGATTGTAGAATAAAGTTATTATTACGTGTTGTAAATTTAATTTGCGAGTATATACAACTTATTTTGCTTAATCTAAAAAATGACGGTTTAATCAAAGTTGGCAGATCTTCCTGAACAACTTTTCTTAGTAAAACTTTGGCGTATTGTGAACGGAAAAGGTACTTTATCTGAAAGGAAGTTGACAAATAATGGGTTTTATCAAAGTAGGTCTATCATTCAGAAAATTTGCATAACGCCATAACTTCTCATTCTGAACAACTTTTCTTAGTAACATTTTAGCATACTGTGGACGAAAATGGAACTTTAACCGAAACGAAAATAGTTTTTGTTCAACTTTTAAGCTATACTTGATTTCAGGAAATCGAAAGTAAACTATAAATAAGTTTCAAACCATGCAGGGCTTAATTCCAAAAGGTCAAATTAGGATTCGAAGATTTTTAGTTCCTCACACCTCTTGTAACATCAATCCTGGGACACGCTGTATATTTGATTAACAACTAATTTATTAAAATTACATGTTCTATATTCTTCATTAAGTTTGCACCAAGTACTATGAAGCACGTGCAAGTGCAAATAAAATTTGAAAAAGAATCTTACGATGAAATAATGAAATTTTTATTATAAAGCAGATATACGAGTATTAGTGGAACCCTTTTTCCAAAAACTGAGTTAGTAACATATATCTTTGCTTATCGGTGTCTGCATAACCATAAATTACATTTTTATGAAACACAAATTTTATTTAATTACCGGCTAGGTCGAATTTTTCCTTTTATTTATTATCTAGGAACAGAGAAAAAGAGCACCGAGCCTGTCATCCCCAGAATAAAGGTTTTCTAGATAAAATATCTCCCTTATAAATTCGAACATATGAATTTCAAGCATGTAGTAGTGTACTGCGCTCGGTAGGTATTCACGGAATTCTGTCTATATTCTCTTTAATCAGGATGTTTTAATTTGATATCCGCTTGTTGTTGTTTGTTCATTTTCGCATTATTTCCTTGATCATTTCGTGATATAATTGTTTTTTAATCGTCTAAATGCAGTCCGAAATTATTAGAGTTACAGAACATTGAAAGAATTGTTCTTAGTATATTGTATTGCTTGCTCTCCTAATAACATGTGAAAATATTTCGCGTCTAGAAGTAAACTTAATTTAAAACAATGCGTTTAACTAATTGGTTGTAATAAATATAATCAAATGTGTCATGTGGAGATGTTTACATTGATTGCAATGGAAATTTGGTGTAATTAAAATAATTATAATATAATATTTACGTATTTTATAATTTCTTCTACCACATCATTTCTACGTTTCCCAATAGAATTATAGAGTATACCTTCACAGAATCCGTTAGGGTTTGCAGTTTTGTTTATATCTTTTGATACCATTCCTTAGTTAGAGATAGATTAAGCAAACGATGTACCAAAATGCCAACTGCCGAAAGTTTGTTCCCACGAGTGATTAGAATCCTCTAAAATCAATCTGCTATTACTAACCTGAGCAAATATGCGGTAACAGCCAGAGGCGTGGCGAGCGCATAAAAGTTTGCACATAAAATAGAAGGTAAGAAATAAATTATAAAACGTGCTGAAACATTTACCGCTTTAAAAGTCTTCCGTGAAATCACAAACTGGGTAACATCTGTTAAATATTTGAATCATTAGATATGTTTCCACAGCTGTTTCAGTCAAGTGAGTACGACGTGCGGAATAAATGTTTTTTAATGCCGAAAACGATCGTTCGACATCTAGTGACCTTATAGCTTTGAAACAACTTAATGCATCTTCACACGCACCTTCACAAATTTGTCTTAATATAAGAAAATCGGAGTCTTTCGTTCTTTGTTTCTCTAAAACACTTTCAAATTTTCGTATTACACACCAATTTGTTTCGTCTTCTACAGCGCATAACTGTGCGTGAACATCATTCACAATTTGAACGGAATCCACTAGCGACATCGAAACAATTTGTAATTTTTCTATTCCTCTGTTAGTCCGAAGTAATTGTTGTGAATAGTTTGTAAATCTCTTTTAACCTGACTATTTTGAAATATTTCCTGGCTTTTCTTGATTGTTGCAGCTTCTATCGGATTGAATTTTAAAACTACCTTCTTTACTTGATCAAAATATTTGTTGTAGTAAAACGCAGCCCGCAACCATGTTCCCCAACGTGTAACAACCGGCTGTGGTGGTTCAGGTAAATCAGGACACAGTTTGTGAAATAGTTGGATACCTTTCGGGACTTTAGAAACACTGGCTTTGTACTAGCAATCAATGCATTTACTAGTGGAAAACATGTAGGAATCGTTTGTGCCGCAAGATTTAGAGTATGGATTTTACACGTTACATGTAAGAAGTTACCACTGTGTTCTTTAAGAGATCGGCCCAAAGAACGCATGTTTGCGGCACCATCACTCATAAACATTAAAAGTTGCTTAGTTGAAACTTCAAATTTGTTCAACGAGTTCAACACCACCTTTAAAATCTCATCGGCAGTACAATTTATAACTCTTTTGGAAGTAAGTAAGAAGGTGGATGACGGTCGATGTGGTTCCATTGTACGTACCATTACATTAACCACAGAATGTTCTTGACGATCTGTTGTTTCGTCCGCACACAACCACAGTTTTTTATCTTTCAATTCCGTTTTCATTCTTTTTTTTATATGTTCACGAGCAAATGGCACTACATTTCGTATCAATGTCCGACTAGGTAATTTATAGTCCGCATATTTATTCCAGAAGGAGACAAATGCTTCTTTGTTTGGTAAACGAAACGATAGATTACATAAAATAAGAGTAACACATAAATCAAAGGTAAAATTTTTTGCAGAAGAATGCTGTTTGCTTTCGATGTGACGTTGACAATGGCCTCTGGACCAACACAAACTAGACATTGAATTTTAGCACCATCAAAAATTAAGTCCGGCATGTCCACTACAAAGTTTTTAACTGTGTCTGCCATTGGTCGTTTTCGCGACATACCTAACTGCGACAATTTTAAAGCAAACATAATCGTACAATTACGAAATAAGTTACGACAGCCTACATATACACAGAACTACTCGCATACAACATCGATTTAGTACTGACGCTGTGAACGTGTGAAATAAATAATCGCCGACTCCGCACCACATATCTACTACACTGACAGCTACCGCTGTTTGCCCAAACTAATAATAGATGTTCAAATAAGCAGTCATTTGCAGTGCTGGCTCCAATGTGGTACAATTTCACTACTTCTTAGTTTATAGGAATATAATTAAAAAGAAAATTATTGCACAGTATAATTTCGAGACACAAAAAAAGCAAATCAAAAATAACCAAGGAGAAAAAGTCGAGAAAGGCAAGGATGATCAATTAAAGAAATAAACTAGAGGTATAATGTATGACCAGTGTCTAGCGCGATGGTCCTCTGACAGAGGTTGGACTGTTACTGATTCTAATTCATTTTCGTCGCGCGACTCCACGCCCTTTTACTTTCATAGCGAGAAAACGTTGCAACAGTGTCCATATACCGCGTTCGTAAGTTCCGCAGTAAAGTGAACCGCTAAAATATATGGACAATGTTACAACATTTGCCCGCTATGGAAGTATAAGGTGGGGAGCGTGCGAAGCGAATCAAGGACGCTCCTAGCATAAGGGACAACATTATTCGATATATGTATGGGATCCGTGACTATAAATGAATCCTTACGTGCCCTAGTATTTTAGCGGTTCACTTTACTACGAAACTTACTAACGTGGTATGTGGCTACCATTATTTATGAAAGCAAATTGTTCAAGAAACTTTACAGAGACTGGTCTTCAGATTATAGAAATTATTATATCCAGATACAATACTATTGATTGACATACGCCATCTATTATAGAACCCAGAAATGACAAGATATTGTTGTAAAGATGTAACTTTAATGTAATACATTTTCTTCTACAAAAATAAAACTTTATAAATTAGATTTGAAATTTAATAACTCGCATATGTCAATTTTAATATCTTTTGTATAATTGGAAATACGAAAATTCTTAAATACACATTCATTAGTTTTAATGAAAAAAAGGCAGATGTAGCAGATCCCACTTTTAAAATTTATTCATCAGCGCGATGAAATCGTGGTCTTTGCTGTTTTAAACTTTATCCTATTTGATTATACAACTCATTTCATTTCTTGAATCATAATGCCGATTTTCATTATTCAGAATGACAGACCAATGAAATTTAAATTGAATTTAAACCAAAGAAAGCAATTAGACATCTTTGTTTGCGTCTTTGCGGAATATCTCATTCAAGACAGTAAAGTACGGTTGATCCTTCACAACGCGTATTCACAGTTTGTGTGTCACATATGCGTACGTAATACCTACTATGACCGATTATTCCACCTAATTGATTTGAATGTCATTAATATTAATTCATCAACGCATATATTAACATTTAATGCAACAAAGCATTATTTAGATGAAAATTATACATTACATGTACATGTGGGTATTTTCAGGGTAGCGCGATCGTTATCTAGACAGATTATATAGATTATTAAACAATGATCTGTCCAAAATTATATGGGTAAATTGAAAATGTCGGAATCCGTCGTATATGCTAAAATCAAATGCCGTTGTAATTAAATTCGTGGTAAGTAATTTCGATATATATAGGTATTGTTTAAGTATATAGTTTACCATTGTCTGGTGAGATATAGATTGGAATATATTAGAGAATTATATCTAATCAACGATAGTCCTGCTTTGTTCGGGAAACAATGTAATTTAATTCTACTTCATGTTTATTCAACCCCTTATTGGAAATGGGTATAATAATGTATCTAAATCGTTCACATTATTATGCAAAGCTCTACACACATTTTAATAGTTTGTTTTTAAAATATTTATTATATTATATATTTACAAGTTCGTTGCATCTCATATACAAAAGTATGGAATAATGAAATTTTCTTCTTTGTTGTCAGAATAATTGAAAAACTGTTTGATACGATAAATTTATTTCTTACATTTGAACCAATTTGCGACTTTTTTTAATTTTCCAACTCTGTCCGTTTTCGGGCAATGACGTCATCGATATTTTCTTTTAATGGCTAACCCCAATATTTTTGCACTTTTGGATAGATTATGGAATTCCAATTTCAGCAATGTATAACATTATCCTCTTCCGACCAATACTTTTTAAGATATTAATGTTTTAATATCGAAAAAAAGGTCTAGTTGTAAATTGATTCTTCATCAAATAAACAAATTTTTATTGTACCAACGATACTAAACTGAGTAAACAATGTTCTTAAAAAAAATCTAAATATTTTAGTAATAACAACTAGACTTAAATTAATTTCATTAAATTTAGTTGAGGTATACAACAACTAAATATAATGAAATTAAATTCAGGTTAAAAGAGATTTACAAACTATTCACAACAATTACTTCGGACTAGCGGAGGGGATAAAAAAATTACAAAATATTTCGATGTTACTAGTGGATTCTGTTCAAATTGTGAATGATGTTCACGCACAGTTATGCGCTGTAGAAGGCGAAACAAATTGGTGTGTAATACGAAAATTTGAAAGTTTTTTAGAGAAAGACACCGATTTTCTTATATTAAGACAAATTTGTGAAGGTGCATTAAGTTGTTTCAAAGATTATTTTAAATATGCAAATATAACATCCCTAGATGTCGAACGGTCGTTTTCGGCATTAAAAAACATTTATTTCGCACATCGTACTCACTTGACTGAAACAGCTGTGGAAACATATCTAATGATTCAAATATTTAACAGATGTTACCCAGTTTGTGGTTTCACGGAAGACTTTTAAAACGGTAAGTGTTTCAGCACGTTTTATAATTTATTTCTTACCTTCTATTTTATGTGTAAACTTTTATGCGCTCGCCACGCCTCTGGCTGGTACCGCATATTTGCCCAGGTTAGTAGTGTTGCCGCTTGTACTAGGAGCGTCCCCTGCGCTCCTCAGTGCCCCAAGACAAGCGCACACTCGCAACTCAGTCGCCTAACATACGTATTCGAGGTAACAGCTCGGCACAGATTTTGGGAAATACGTAATACATCTTATTTGATTTTTGTCGTATTGATGGACTTTAATCGTTAATTATTTCACAATAAATACTATTGTCGTATATCAAGCAAAGAAAACGTCCTTAAAAGACAAGAACTTGGAATCAGATATAAGAAAATGCGTATTTCGATAATTCAACGTTTCCAGAACAAGGTGCTAAGAAATATCGTTGATGCTCCTTAGTATATCAAAAACAGTAATATCCACAAAGATCTGGAAATTGATACTGTCAAACGAACCATTGCTAAGTATGCTCGGAATCATGAAGAAAAGCTCCATCAACACGTGAACGTCGAGGCCCTCCAGCTCCTGGATTTCACGAACCAAGTGAGGCGACTCAAGAGGACCAAGCCTCATGAGTTAGTGGAGTGACGTGAGTTCACAAAAAAGCAGAGTACAGTGCGGTAGTGTACACGATAAAGTAAGAGTAAGACTTTAGACTAAGAGACCACGTAGTAATTTAGGTTAGAAACAAGTCACTGATTGTTCAAATTTGTGAACAGATTGTAACATTGTAAACACTTGTATAAGTGCTAATAATAAAAAAAAAATAACTCGGAAATTTCTGTTTCAGATACCTTCTTCCGTTTTGATCTAGTGCTCTAACGAAATTTTTCATTGGGCTCAATTTAATATGCAGTGGTGGTAGAAATACGTTTTTAGGATCAACCAGTGGTTCGTTGGTAATATTTTTTAGACCCGGAGTTAGTGCTCGAGGTAATGGCCATTCCTTCTGTATATAGTGACGATCTCGTGCACGCCTGTCCCATTTGTACAGGAAACAACAGTATTTTAGGTCTCCACAGATTGACCAGATAGTCATTATATCGGATGTGTTTCTAGGAAATATTGCATATTTTCGTATGATTCTTTCAAATGAACGGCATGAGCCATAGGTACAGATGGGGATTTATTGCCGTTTTGAAGCAAAACTGCTTTTAAGCAAATTTTAGAAGAATTTATAAATAGGCGCCAATTTCTTGGTTCATGTTTGTATCCTAATACGTAAAACAAATTGTCAACATCCGTGCAATATACCAAAGTCCCTTTTTGAGCGAAACAATGTGTAAGTCCTTTTCTGATATTTTTGGAAGTCAGTTATATGTATGTACGTTACCTTCGAAGAGATTCCGTCCTTTTAATCTCGATGCTAGAAGTTGTGATTGTGATTTTGCTATTTTTTAATCTCAAACTAAATCATTCAGTTCAGCCTGTGAAATCAAATGTGATTCTGTTGAACATTCTGGTGCTTGAAATAGTGGATTATTGTTGATTCAGCCTGTGATATCAAATGTGGTTCTGTTGAACATGCTGGTGCTTGAAATAGTGGATTATTGTCGATTTACTGTGCGAATTGAATATTATCAGTTGGAGCACCGGCGCTTTCAGGTTCTTCTTAGTCCAAACTCCAAGATTCTGGTGGATTTGAGATAGGAAGATCTTCACTATTCGACGGGTCGTAATGCTGATGGTAATGCTTACTAACGCACAATATTTGATTTGGTGTGAGCTTATCTTAACACGGTATATTTGTCCCTGCTGATACATTACGCAAGGTGGCGCAATATGCATAGGTTGCATATTTGCAAAATATAATTGCTTCTTACTAAAAATTCGTGGGAGATAGGCAAATGCTGTTTTTAAATTCGTTTTTAGGATGCCGAAATACATCAGAAACATCAGACCCCAGTTCTTGTCAAGCAGCCTTCGGCACACTAATGATGTCGCGATGGGTCTTTTCTGTAAGTAGGCGTTGTGGGAGTTCAACGTTAGTTTTTGTCGAATGTAACTCCCAAGTATTTAACTTCATCGTTGAAGCTAATAGTTTTCTCTTCAATGGAGGGTAATTTTAGAGAGACCTTTCTTCTCCTTGGAAAATGGACGATTGTAAAAGGGACCCTCCCTCGGGGTAATCTCTTTTGACCTTAATTGTTGTCATTTCGGGGGGTCCGTATGATGCAGGCAATAACGTACTCTAGAGATACAATAGTAGTGTCCGTTCATGCCTGCAAGTCGAAATAACACAAAGAGTGTCCGTGACCGATTCATTGTTACCTCTGACCTGAGTTTCTCTATCGGGAGAATACTATTCTTTAAACATTACGCTTACGTTAAAAACCCTACAGTTCGGCTATTCTGATATTTAGCCGTCTCAGCTATCTAATGACCAACCATCATTGAATATTACAAATATAAAAGCCACTAAATACATATTTTGAGTGAGATAATACACACTATGATTAAGATAATATATACTACGATTAGGATAATACACTATAGTTAAGACAAGTATCTATTTATTGCACATATGGTTTCATACGATCTGGGAATAAAATGCCCGTAGACGGAGTTTGTGTCATTTGGAACCCTTCTATATCATTAATTACGTATCTATCGTGGTCCAAGACTTTTGTTACAATATATGGACCTTCAAACTGAGGTATTACTTTTTTGTTTACACCAACGGTTGTATCAACGTTCTTAATCATTACATAATCTTCTACGCAGTATACGTGCGCGGCTTTACGCTTTTTATTGTACACTTTCATTATTTTCTTGAGTTTTCACAATATTTTCATCAGCATAAATCAAATATTGTCGTTGATTTCTCCCAATTGTGCGACACCAAATACCAACTCGCTCGGACATCTCCCTGTTTAACGCGACATGTGTTGTTCAGTGCGAATTCGACGCGGTCAATCACGCGGTTCCGCCCGGTTGAAGCGCTCGACTTGGCCGTTTGCTCGCGATGTGCCTACTGCATTTAAAACTTGCTCTACGGATTTTGCCGCAAGAAACTCTTTAAATCCGTCCGATGTGAATACTGTTCCACGGTCGGTTATGATACGTCGCGGTTTACTGTATGTTCGAAAATACACGGATAGATATTTAATAGCCTCGTTCGTAGCCGTCGATTTTGATGGATAGAGCTTTGTATATTTGCTAAACGCGTCTACAATTGATAATAAATACTTGTAGCCTTTATCTGTTTTTTCAAACGGTCCAAAATCCGTATGTATTGTTTAAAATGGTAGTTTCTCCTTTTCTAAACTATGTAGGAAGCCCTCACTTTTACCACTTCCTGGAGCAAGCTCAATACACTTTAAACAATTGGAGATGTACTCCTTAACTTTACGTTTTAAATCCGGGAACCAATAAACTATTAGGATACTTTCAATTACCTTACCGGAGCCTAAGTGAGCCAAATCGTCGTGAGTCAGACGATTTACGTTTGCTTCCATTGCTTTTGGTACGTAAAATAGTAATCCGCGTTTCCTACGGTAAACTAATCCGTCCCGAGTCTCGTAGAACTTATCCTCGCAATTTTCTATGCGATACCTTCAATAACTAAAACTGCGTGGCATCGGCTTAGTGTGACAACATGACCCATACGCGTACTTGGTCTATGCTGGATTTCGTGATCGTAGTTTTCCAAAAACAACGCCCAACGCGATATTCTAGGATTCCTCTTGCTTAGCGTTAATCTAAAACCATCACAATCTGTTATGAGTCTAAACTTTATGCCAACAAGATAAATGTGAAATCGTTTTATCGCATAAACAACCGCGAGACATTCCAGCTCGAAGCTATGATACTTAGCTTCAGCGGGAGTAGTTCACTGTCTAAAATAAAAAATGGGCCTCAATAGTCCATCCTATTGTTTTTGACGTAAAATTGCACCGAACTCACTTGCGCTCGCGTCACAATGTAGCTCACTTTCTAGTTTCGGCGAGTATATCGCAAGTAACGGAGGTTCGTTTAAGTGATCTTTTAGTGTTTCAAAACTTTGCAATTCTTTTGCACCGAACGTAAACGTCACGTTTTTCTTGATAAGATCATAGAGGGGTTTTGCCAACACTGAAAAATTTGGGATGAATTTTCGGAAGTAGCTCGCTAAACATACAAATCTATGCGCTTCCTTTACGTTCCGTGGCACTGGATAATTTCTTATCGCTTCAATATTTGTATCGCTGGGTTGAATGCCCTGTTCACTTACCTTATGGCCTAAGTACTCGATCTCGGTTTGGGCAAATGAACACTTATCTAATCTAAATTCTTAATGACTTTCCCCCACTATTTTAAATACCTTGTTCATTAATCGTGTGAGAGGCAATCAAAATATCGTCCGCGTATAACAAGATCTCGTTCTCGCGTACTAGTTTTTCAAAAATGCTTATAATATATCTAATGAAAACCTTAGGTCCGTTAGTTAATCCGAACGGACAAACTAAGAATTCGAATTGTCGTAGAGGTGTAACGAAAGATGTATATTTGACAGACGATTCCGCCATTTTTACGTGATAAAATTCGTCTTTCAAATCTAAAGCAGTATAATATCTCTTCCCTCTTAACTGATCAATATTATCCTCAATTAATTGTGTCGGATAGTTATCTTTGATCGTCAGCTTATTTAGTTCGCGATAGTCAACGCACAAACGAATCTCACCGTTTTTCTTACGCGTTAAAACGATCGGACTCGAGTACGGTGATTTACTCGGTCGAATTACATTCTTTTCGAGTAAGTTGTTCAATAAAACCCTAAGTTTTTGTTTGTCTACAAATGACAATCTTCGCGGTCGGAAACTGAAGGGTTGCTTTTGTTTTAGGCTAATTGATATCTCAAATTCATTCTTAGGTGTACTGTTCTCGAAGATTTTAAGATAGTCATTTACGTATGAGTCATGAATCTTTTCAACAATTTTTGTATCTAATTTAGCGTTTATTTTTAAGTCTTCGTTAACCTTCACCGACATATCAACATAATCAATGTTCAAAATTTGTTATACAAAACTAAGATTGTCAGTTAAGCATTACTAGTTCTAGTTTTTTCAAAAATTCCGAAGTTACCGCTTACTTTTGTATTGCGAACGAAATTGCGACCGATAATCGCTGCGTATGACATGACGTTATCTGGTACCACGAAAAATTGAAAGGTTGCGCTAATCCCGTAAATGTCAACCTCCTTGTAAAAGTGCTATCTGCTCTCAACTTTGAATTAGAAAGTCTCACAAAATTACATTTTTTGTCAATCGGCGCCCGAGCATGCAATGGAACATAACTTCCCTTTATTAAACTGATCGCGGAACCCGAATCTAATATAGCGCTCACGATAAATTGACAACAGACATTAAGTCATTCACGGAGTACATGGTACAGACATTAAGTCATTCGTGGAGTACCATGTAAGGCGGAGGAAGTTCTTCTAGCTGCACAACTAGCGTTGTGGGTTCCGACGTTGATGAGGTCGGCGTCGATGTCCGGCGGCCCTGTGGACAATCGCTGATCCGGTGTGTCGTTGATCCACATCGGAAGTAGGATCCCTTGACTCGCTTTAGTTGGCTGCTTTCCATAGACTTGTGCCCTGTCTCCGAACAATTGTAGCAGCGAACTGTTTGCTGCTGCGTGGTTTGGACTGTTTTCCTGGATAATTTAGCTGGTTTCCCTTCGTTTTTACACTAACACTCACTGCACTTTTTTGGCGTTAACGCAATATTTCTATATGTCATTAACAATTTTTCATTTTTTTTCAAAACACATAGCACAGGTTTGATTTTTCAAATGTAATTCGCCAATTCTATCAATCAAGTAGTCCACCATATCCGCCTCTCAGATAGGCAGTTTACTAGCCAATATTACACGTTCTTCCTGCAAATTCTTTTTGAAGGGTCACTGCCGACGGTCGATGATCGAACATAACCTCCATTTGCTCCCACAGATCCGTGACACTTAAGGCAATATGTTCGGCTTTCGAATGAAACCAGTTGGCAGCGCGCCCTTTCAACTTCGTACTTATCAATAGCTTGGTCGCATTATCATCCAGACTATACGTGGCACACAACAGGTCCACTTGTTGCTTTCATTTCCAGAACGTGTTGTCAGTTCCGTCAAATTCACAAAGCACTTCGCCAACCGTGCGCATGCTTCTACTGGGCCCTGAGGAACTGTGGATACTGTCGCCTCGTGAATTTCTGCTTCGTGGGCTGCTTGACACACTTGATGCGGCCTCCCGACGACATCTCTTTCTCTTTTGAGCATTTCAATTTCCTTCAACAGCAAGTCAATATGTATGGGTTCTCTTTGATTTATTTCAATGTTATCGTCGTTAGCGTCGTAATTTTCCAATCGTTGCAACAAATCATTTTTATTATCCGTCGTGGGTAAATTGTGATTGTGTGATATGGTGAGATTTCTCCTTCAATGTACGAAAAACAGATAATACGCAATAATAATACGCCGGCTTTTCTGCTCACAATGTTACCGTAAGTCGGAAAACTCTCGCGTGCAGTTTCACCAATAAGAGAAATCCAATATCAAGTAGACGGAGTTCGAGAGCAAAACAACTAATCGCGTTTGTCGTTTCTAGTAACACTACTATTCGGCTCAATCCCACTTCTGAGGTTGTAGGAGTTATATCAGGATATGTAGTGAGAAAAGAATCTACATTGCTGAAATTAATATACTTATTATTTACTTAAGGTGACAAACACGACGATGTTGCTCTCGCAATAGACAAATACGATTTCCTCATATTTTCGTAAGTTCTCGAAAGTATCTGGTTATTGCACCCTTGCGGAAATACCCAGGCAGACGCATCCGTATAATGCAGGCAATAACGTACCCTCGAAATACAATAATAGTGTCCGTTCGTGCCTACATGTCGAAATAACACAAAGAGTGTCCGTGACCGATTCATTGTTACCTCTGACCTGAGTTTCTCTATCGGGAGAGTACTATTCCTTAAACATTACGCTTACATTAAAATCCCTACAGGCTTGTCGATACAGCTCCCATTGGTGTTCCAGCCTTGAGTTTTTGGCTTAGTTAAACAGTCTTCTAGTCTTAGCTCGCAGTAGTTCAAGCTCCGTGTTCCACCAGGGCACTTCGTGCCTGTGCCTCTTTTGTGTAATGTGGCAGTTTGCATCAAATGCTTTATGAATTGGAGAATGTAGTTGAGTAGAAGCTATTTCTAGCTTTTCTATATTCTCTATATCGGTGCAGCTTTCATCTGCTTGCTCCCTGATGACATTTCGGGACGAACGCTGTAAAATGAGTGAAAATTACCCTATAAGTCTCAACTATAGTATAAAATGAACATTACATTTTTTATAAACTCCAAAGTTTGTAGAAGCCAGTATCGCTTTTCAAATTCAGAAAATTAAATAAGAGTTAAATATAGTACAGTACCTACTAGTTGGTAGATTTATATCTTTACGAAATCAAATAATTTATGTTATTAACGTTAGTTATTACTCAAACCATTGCTCAGGTAAGTCGACGGCATGACGATGTAAATAAAATATTACCCTGAACCTCTTTATAAATACCTCTCACTTATGTAGGTGCATTCGCTTTAACATTAGCCAGTATATCCGCGTGTGAATAGAAATATCTATTTCATCCCCAGGACTATAAATTACGGTACTAGAGCTCCATTTTAAAATAGCATATATACCATCTGTCCGTCTATCTTAAATTTTAAATTGGAGCCAGTGAGTAGAAATGAAATATGAAATTACTTCCTTAGCAGCTTCTTTTCCAAGTTTTTGATCTACGTATTGCAATATCTCAGGAGATTTGTTGCTAGAAACGTATGACAAAAGGGTCTTAAATAGATTTACGTTTATATAATAATGAATAGAGTTCCTCAATTTGCGCCAACAGCCAGTGGCGGGCGCCTAAAAGTTTACACAAAATAAATGGTCAGAAATAAAATATAATACGTGCTCAAACACTTTCCGTCTTAAGAGTCTTCCGTGAAATCAAAAAGTGAATAATGTCTGTTAAATATCTGCAACATTGGATATGTTTCCACAGTTGTTTCGGCAAACCGAGTGCGGCGTGAGGAAAAAGTGTGTTTATATGCAGAAAACGAACGTTCTACATCTAGTGACGTTATATTTGCGTAATCAAAATAATCTTTGGAACCACTTAACGGTTCTGTTGACGCACTTTCACAAATTTCCCTTAATGTGCCAAAATCAGAATCTTTCTCTAAAACACTTTCACACCTTTCTAGAACACGTTTTTTGCGTCTTCTACCGCGTATAGCTGTGCGTGAACATGTTGCACTATTTGCAGAGATTCCACTAACGACACCGAAGGATTTTGTAATTTTTCTATTGCCTCCACTAGTTCGAAGTAATTGTTCTGAATAGTTTTTAAATCCGTTTTAACCTATCTTGAAATTTCAAGCGGCTTACCTTGACAGCCGCAGCTTCTTTTGGGTCGAATTCTAAAATCACGTTCTTTATATTCTCAAAATATTTATGATAATAAAACGCGGCCTGTAACCATGTTCCCCAACGTGTAAGAATAGGTTCTGGTGGCTCAGACATACGGGGACGCAGTCTGTGAAATTTGCGAATACGTTTTGGGGATTTGACAGACACTGCTTTTGTATGCGCTATTAAAGCGTCTACCTCAGGATAACATTTTCTAATACTATCTGCAACATGATTGAAAGCATGAATTTTACACGTAATATGTAACAAGTTACCACACTGTTTTCTAAGAGACCGGCCTACAGAAAGCATGTTTGCGGCACCAGCACTCATAAACATCAATAGTGGGTTTGTTGAAAGTTCAAACTTTTCCAATGTATTTAACACTAACTTTGAAATTACTTCGGCAGTACATTGTTGTACTCGTCTGGAAGCTAATAGAATTGAAGGCGACGATTGATGTGGTTCCATTGTATGTACCATTACATTAACCACAGAATGTTTTTTACGATCTGTTGTTTCGTCGATACATAACCACAGTTTTTTATCTTTCAACTCCGATTTAATTCTGTTTTTATGTTCACGAGCAGATGGCACAATTCTTTGTAACGATGCCCGACTTGGTAATTTGCAGTCCGAATATTTATTCCAAAAGAAAACATTTGCTTCCTTGTCTAGTAAATTAAACGGTAGATTACATGCAATAAAAGTAACGCATAAATTAAATTTAAATTTGTCATAGTGTCGCGTGCAATTTTTTTTGAAGAATGCTGTTTACTATTTACGTGACGTAGACAATCCCTTTTGGACCAACACATTAAAGGGATATTGCAAACTACACATTGAATTTTAACGCCATCATAATTTAGGTCAAGCATTTCTGCTATAAATTCTGTAACTTTGTCCAACATTGGTCGTTTTCGCGACGTAGGCAACATTTTTAAAAGAAACGTAGAACTACGAAATAGTATTTACGGCAGCGTACATGTATACACAACAGATCTGGTTGATACTCGCAGTTATACTGAGGGTTGTATCGAACCTTCGCCACTGCCCGTTGGCGCTAGTGAGGAACTCTAATAATGAATTTGTTGAAAACGCTGAAACACTAAAGTGTGCACATAAATAATAACTAAAAATAAATACGATTCTTTACCAACGCTTAAAAATAAGCAAGCAGCAGGTTTGTCGAATCTCATTGTAATCTGCCAGTCTAAATATATTCTACAACGGTTGCTGAATGTCAATATAACCGGGGAGGTGAATAATTGAAAACAGAATAGCTGAATATTACTGCCTCTATAGGTGAAATGATATTTACATTAAACAATTTGTACAATAATACACTAATAATTTAAAAACTTCTGGTCGTTTCTCAGTGAATGTGTGGGGCTGGATTACCTATCGAAATATTGGCGTTTGTCAGAGAATCGAGGCCAAATTTAATTCTCACAATTACATTAATATTCGCGAAAATACAATGCTTTCTTCTGCAATACATCTATATCCTGATAACTATATCTATATATCAACAAGATATCCGCCCAATGTATACAGCCAATATAGTTGTAGAACCAAAATATTATATAAGTTTTGCCATGTCCCACCATCAGTCCAGATTTAAATGAATTGGAAAATATTTGGGAACTAATCGCTAAAAACTTTATAAGATAAACTTTCGTCCTTGAACACCTGGAGAGTTATGGCATGTTATTGAAAAAAATGTATGGCTGTTTAATGTGATTAGGCGTATGTCTTTCTTTTGATAAAAATTTAATGACTGCGCGGTACTAAATTTTCGTTACCTGAGACATTTTCATGCATTAGTCACGTTGTCTGGCTGTATAAGCCTTAGGCTGAGGATTCATGGCGCCTACCTCGTACGTGTAAAAGTATCTTTTCCTTTACACGTGAGTTTGTTACATAGCATCAGTAATATATCTGGTACGTATTATAAATAGTATTTAATTAGTGAACTCTAGTATATTTCATTACTTCAATAACAATGCGTTATTTTAAATAGAACTATTTAAAGACAGTTTGCACTATAATACAATTTAGTATGGAATAATAAAATAGGTAAGTATTATTAATTCTCTCATGTATTATTATGTTTTACTATATCAAATTATATCAACAACAATACGTTATCTTTAACATTACGATACGTATCTCATATATTCTGCCATAATATTTTGTTAAATTATGAACTACACTATTTTAGTAAAATCAGCAATAACGTTGCTATAATAAGTATGTTGCAGCAACTACAATGTTAAGTTATTAGAAAGAATAATCACTAGCTATCCATTTATAATATATATTTGCTATAGGTACTTACTTAGAAGGTGGATATTTTATGAGGTATTGTAGTTCACCCGTTGAACAGAATATAAACACATCTTCACAGAAGGATGTCGCACCAGGGTCTGATTATATGGACGGTACGTGATCCGCATACATCCAATTTTGCTTCCCTTAAAAAGGCCGAGGTTGAAGCCAGTCAGAAGCTCAGAAAATAAATTGTGTGACAGAAAGCATGATTTGTAGTACAAATAAATATCATGCACAGACTACGAAAGATACTCATTTGTTTCGCTTGTTCTTAGTTGTACGTTCTTGGAATCTTATTTCCATGAAGTTAAGAAATGCGATATACATAATTTTTTGATTATTTTGTTCTTTTTGTTAGTCTTCTACTATTAATTTCCTTTTTGCTAATATATAAAATAAATATTGGAACAATAAAGTAATGGATAAAATAATCGTTTAGAACTGTAAAATGTTTAAGATCTTGTTCCTACTAGTCGTATTTATGGATCTCGTGTTCCTATTCTAGTTTCTCGCACGAATTCTTAGAACGATTCCATAAGGATTTGCAAGGTAATTTATAGTATTCTCACAACAGAATCTAACTGTTGGAACGCTAATGCAGCTTACGAATACATGCACCTTATACCTTATACGCTCTTTTTGGGAACGTCACACCTTTACGTCGACATCGTGTATAGAGCTGTGAAACTTCTATAGAGGGCCGTCATGAACGCTTAGCATGAAGTAATTTAGGAAAGTTGAAGTGTGAGCTTCCGCTTTCTTAAGAGTTATAGAGTATTTTACAAATACGAGGACGCGCGTTTGGTGATTTTGAAGTGTTTGTCAACTTTTAAAAGCTTAAAAATAAAATTGAATTCTATTAGCCCTTTTCTATAGAAAAAAAATGTGTTCTTCATTGGTTTCAATCAGTGGTGGCTCGTAGTTGTTATCTTTGGGGACTTTTTAACTTGTAATAAATACAAGTAGTAATAAATAAAATTAAAACTTAGATGTGTTCCAACGAGAACGTTATCAACCGAAAAGGTAAATATCTTATTTTTCTTGAGAAATGAAAAGTTCTATAACTTTCTAATTAAAATTGATACTGGAAATTAAACTATTGCTACTTGACAACATTGCAAGAGCATTAAGGTATTCTTGAAAATGTCTTTTAAAAGTGGAAAGACACAGATTCTGTGGTAGACACAGACACACGAAAGCATAGATTGAAATTTATAGTAAATTTCCTTCAAAAACGTACGGGCGCCGACTTTATTTTGTTGTGTAAATTTTTACAGCAAAAACATTACTTATTTTATCGCTTGTTTATTGGGTACGCAAAAGTGTTGATGAATGATTGTCACGGGTTAGTAAGCTATAAATATGAGCTATTGAAAGGTACAATTTCCATTTTTGCGCAAATATTATGCAGGGTGTTAGTAATTATCGATCAAATATGTTAAACTTCAAGCACTAATATCTACGTCATTTTAAATAGAACACCAGTATATTTTTATCGTAAATGATGTAATATCTTCGTAAAATATTACATTTCCCTATACCTAAAATGGATAGTTAGGAAATTATTCGCAATTATATAAACAGTTTTATAAAATTTGATAGACGGCTATAAACATTCATGATATACATATATATGTCAAAATTCCTGAGGCCCAATAAAGAGAAACAGTCGGGTTGGTATAATTTTTTTTTGTTTTTTGACCTAAACTGTCAATATTCTAAACAATTTTTAATTAACCGTCAAACTGCATTTGTAGACGGTATTGGTCTGTGCGGGAACCTTTCTCGAAATAAAGCGCATATTCTACTTCAAATTTTTCCAGATTGTCCGTAAATAATCATTGAATCATTGAAAAAAAATTGCGTTTATGAGTGCCCGCAAAACTTAATGGTTCTGTCTAAACACAACAAGGTCACACTAGTGTGGGTGCCAAGACACGGGGGTATAGCGGGCAATCATAACACAACACCGATTAACAGGAACCATGCAGCTGGACAAAAGCACAGCGAACGGATGATGGGAAGACCGTTGCAACATCTGACTGCTGACCTGCTTGAATCAAGCAAGATACAGCTTAGGGCAGCAACTAACAGGACATGGCTGTTTGAGAGGCCACTTGCATAAGATGAGGAGAAGAAAACAGCGCCTCATATTATTTTCGAATGTGCAGCGCCAGCTCAACGCAGATTCGTTATGCAAAGCGCAATTGATCTACCAATGGAGAAAGATTTACTACATAGGCTCTTAAACCTGAACGAGGGAACTAAGCTGTTTAAGTAAAACGAAACCGAAGCAGGAATAAGACAATAGGCTATAGGCAATAAGCCTCAGTGTTAAATACGCAAAGACTAGCCCTGCTTTGGTAGAAATCAAATCAATCAATCAGTACATTTTCATGAAGAATTTAATGGTCCATCATCTACAATAAAAATATACAGGATGTTCTATTTAAAATATAAATATTAATGTTTAAAGTTTAACATATTTGATGGATAAACACCATAAAAAACTAACACCATGTATAACATTTGCACAAAAATAGAAATACTTTTCAATAGCCTATATTTATAGCTTACGAATCCGTAACAATCACTCATCAACACTTTGCATACCGAATAAATAAGCGATAAGGTACTACGACGTTTTTGCTGAAATCTTCATAAAAATGTAGCTTTACAATTGGTATTGTTTAGACTTTAGACCTAATGAAATAGATCTATCTTACGTCAAATTAATTGTTTTATAAAAATTGGGGCAGTTCGTTTAAGAATATTAAGTTTACGAGGTTGAAAAGATGTGCTGATAAAGGTATTCATATCTAAAAGTTCACCCCCTCAAACAACTGTATAGCTTAGCCTTCGACATAATCGAAACTATTTAAGATTTTTGCGAAATGTCGGTGTTTTTTTAGCACTCGATATCTTACATGCTAAAAGGGTGATTCAAATATTGTTCGATTAACTATGCCTTGGAGTTTTTGGCAGTATATCGAATACTTTTTGTATGTTAAGTTTCTACAAGATTCCAGTTTTAATTTTTTTTAACGGAATGCATTGCATATCTTTCTAGAATTTTTTTGTATATGTGGTGAAAGGCCCAACGAGGTTGTAAGTTATTAAGTTAGTCGCGACCGCAAGGTGTGTATAAAGTTCTCCATAGCTTTGTTACTATTACCTCATTGCCGCAAAGGGTAAAGCGCAATTACTTACTACTTAGAAAAACTACTATTCTTCCTGGCTGCAACTCGAAGACCCGGTCTCTAACTTCCTCACAGACGGGAGCAGGCGCTCCTTCAACCTGAGTATGAAGCCATTTGAATTGAATATAAGAATTCGCCTAGGATGCGTTTTCTTATATAGACAAGTTTTTCGTTTCAAACGTTGTTTATACAGCTCTCCCCTCCATGCTAACTTTTGAACGACAGAAGCTAACGTTTTTAGATAAAATAGATCGATTTCTATTTTTTGTAAACTGACTTTTGCCGTTATCAGCATTTCAATTATGTTTCCGGTTTCACCGGAAGTGACGTCAACTTTCTTTTTTTTAATGAAACATCCTGTATATTTTTACGTTTTTGGAAAGGTAATCGAAAGACGAATCCAAAGATATCCATATGTTATACTTTAACTTAAGAAATATGACGACATGCAGCAATAAGTGTTTTGGTAATCTGTTTTCGTTGCTACGCAAAGTTGGCTAGAAAAGAGCGCCAAATTGCTTCTTGTGATGCCAGACTGATCTAAAGAGCTCGTTGCTAAGCAAATTAATTATAACAATTGCCAAACTGTCAAATCTCAATTCCAAAAGCGTAAATTATTCTTGTTATTTATTGTTATTATAACCTGTATTTGTCATACTTTCGTTCTTTGTACTTGTTATTATTTTCTCTCATTTTAACTTGGTTTGTTAATTGTAGTTTCTCCTTTGTTTTATCAAACTTTGTTGTAATTAATTAATTGTGGTAGGTTTGTTTAAATTTGTTAGTTTTTGACAGGCAATGTGCTTAAGTTTCAATTTTTTATGTTGTTGATGTTACAATGGCCTCCGCATAGATCACATAAGATAACCATCTAGTGCCTAATTTTAATATTCGGTAAATTTGGCAACAACTACACAAAGTAGGACATAATGAATACGGCTCTTGTACAGCCGGAAATATTATAACTTTGCGCTAAGTAAGCATAAATACTATTAAATTTACAGGACGAACTGCTTTAACAGAAGATAATAGATTTAAATTATTGTACAATTTATTGCGCAACCATGGCAAATAAGGTGATAATTGTTGCCAGATTTACATAATATTGACCCAGCAATTTTGCATGGTTCGTGCCGAAGTCATCATAAAAGTAACAACACAAAAAGCTCAAAAAATAGACATATCGTCTATCAAAAACTAACATATTTAAACAAACTTACCATAATTAATTAATTGCAATAAAGTTCGATAAAGTAAAGAAATAACAACAATTAACAGAAAAAGGTAAGATGAGAGAAAATACTAACGAGAACAAAGGTGGAATGTATGACAAATGCAGGATATAATAACAATGAACAACAAGAATAATTTACGCTTTTGCAATTCAGATTTGACAGTTTGGCAATTGTTATGATTACTTTGCTCAGCAACAAGCTCTTTAGATCAGTCTGGTGTCCCAAGAAACAATTTGGCGCTCTTTTCTAGCTATCTCTACGTAACAACGAAAACGGATTACCAAAACCTTTATTGCTGCATGTCGTCATATTTCTTAAGTTAAAGTGTAAAATATGTGGTATCGTTGGATTCGTCTTTCGATTTCCTTTGCAGAAACGTAAAAATATACAGAGTGTTCGATTTAAAAAAAGGAAAGTTGTCGCCACTTCCGGTGAAACCGGAAATAGAATTGAAATGCTGATAACGGCGAAAGTTAGTTTGCAAAAAATAGAAATCGACCTATTTTTTCGTCGTTGTCGTTCAAAAGTTAGCATGGGGGGGCCCGCACAGTTATGCTGCAATAAGGTATCGTAAACTCTTGTTTTTCTAAAGATATTCAATAAAAAATAAGGTGTAAAAATTACTTGATGCCTCTTTCCAATATTTGTTTAGAGTGACTACATACGCTATGACGAGCTGGGAGTATTGTGGAAATAACCAAAGTTAAAGTTTAGTAAGAATAGAAAATAAAGTTGATAACAATAACTGGAGATACTACGTGACAAAGTGTTACCTTCCGGACATCGTTTCTTGGACAGGAAGAAATGCTATGAATTCAGATTTACGAGAGAAGCAAAAGATTTACGAAAAAAGCTATAAGAAACTTGGCGAGTCATTCCAATAGTTTATTTTGTGGATATTCAGGCAAAGTAGAGACATTTTGATGAAAAATAATGTCCTACTTTTGGAAATTTAATTTTTGTTATAGCTAAAATAGTTGATAAACATACAAACTATCAAAACTAATACAGATGATGAAGAGTGTAGTTCTCTTGCTAGCTTAAGGGTAGTATAGTAGGTAGCAAAGAAATTTGTTTTATTACTAACCACCAATTAGATTAGATTTAGTATCGAGGTGGTTCTTAACCTATCCCACTGCGACCTTTACAGACCTATTGTGGTTCCTCTATCATTAGATCAACTACGCTAGCTTTGCCTTTTTCGCCAGACTTAGCAGCCTTGTAAGTGATCCCTCTGCGTAGGTTTCGGCTTTTGGACATTTCGATCCCACTTCTAAGCACAGCACGTGGGCGGCAGTCTCTTCTTCCGCCTGGCAGAATCTACACGCTGTTTCCTCTGTCAGGCTTAAGTTGCTCATATGTTTCTTGAGCATACAGTGTCCTGTTAGCAGGCCTACTATTGTTCTGACAGACTTTCTGTCCTTGCTTAGTAGGTCTGCTGTAAATTTAGGCCTGTGACAAATCAGAAATTGCTTGGCTTGTTTCTGACTTGGGATACTCTTCCATCAGTCTTGAGATTTCTCATTTTTTTATTGTTTAGTAGTTGCTTTAACTACCGTATATGCTATGCCCAGCGAATGTTTTGGGTTTTTGTCAGCATTTGACGAGCCTGCTCGGGCTAATTCGTCTGCCTTAACATTCCCTCGATGATCTTTGTGTCTTGGTACCCAGACCAGGCTAACCTTAGATCGGCTGCCCAGCCTATTGAGGGCATTCATACAGTTCCACAGTAGTTTCGACTTTACCTGTGTGGAGTCCAGTGATTTTATCACTGCTTGACTGTCTGAATAGATAGCAATAGATCGATAGTTTCTTGCTTGCTTGTCTAATTCTTCGATACACCCCAGCACTGCTGCTATTTCGGCTTGAAATACTGTGGTGCTTTGAATTAGGCTTAGCGACTTAGTTATTTTTGGTCTAACCACAAATAATGTCATTTGTTGTATTTTTTTAGGTATGCAGATATAAATAACTTACCTCTAAACACTCTGTAACAATAGCAGACATTGTCCTTGCACTTCGTGTATAGTATTAATAAAACGTGTTTTTAAATCCCATTTTTCCTTCTTCAAACGTAAAAGTTGCATTTTATATATTTTGCCGAAGCTTAGGTAAAGGGTAAATAAAACTAGGGACATAATTTCAATAAATGATTTAGTAGAATTCACAGAATATAAGATTAACATTATTATAAAGTTTGCAAGTAAGTAGTTTTATAACAACAATGATTAAACAATAATATGTCAAAATAAAAAACGATATTATAGACTCGGCTAATCTTAAATAATAGATAATTACATCAACATCTTTTATCTTTATGTACAGTAGATACACACACTTTAACGCTACAACGGCGTTAAGAGTCAAATAAACACATTTTTTGGATTATCTTTATAAATCAACATTAGAATCAATGACGCGAAACGCTATTAATCATAAACGGCATGTGACCTAATAAATTTTGCCGGCATCGAATTGTTTCGGATCAATTTGCGATAAAAGAATTATTATGAAATATGATACGCGGAACAGGCTCTGTTGTGTTAATTTAATTGTTTTTTTGTCCGGAAAGTAGTTGGGAAACTGAATATCCGGAAGTTTACACTTCGAGAGGAAAAAGGGCAGCGAACTCCATAAATTTTCTCGAGTTTTCCAGGATAGTTCATCAAGTTTGTTTAGACAACGGATCGGTAATTAAATCAGCGAGGACTAGCAGCGTTTCGAGTGCTAAAAATAGAATTTCTATCGTTAAATTAATAAGAATTTGATTGGATGCTAACACTTTAAAGTTATCTATTTTTCTAGTGTGATTTTTAGAAAATAATTTTATAGGGCATCATTGTAACGATTTTAATTAATTGATTTATATGACATCTACATGTGCATGTTGTATTCCAATTATCGATTACTGCATAACATTTCATATTAATTTGGATTATTACTTCTAGAACACGCTAATTCCAATATTATCCGGTCTCATTTACAGTTACCAAATTATAGATTTGAAAATAATCCACGATTTGGTATCTGCGTTTCTTGCATACTGGTTGAAAAGTTGATTTGAGCAAAATTATAAACAGCGATTGAATTAAAAAATTAAAAAGTATTCATATCTAGCCCAAAATGAACATACCTACAAATTTGATTCTTTGATATTTGCCATGAACAAATAATCTGTGGTACCTCTATTTCCTCTCGAGTATACAACTTAAACCATACAGCATTTCGTTCGAAGTTTAGGTAATTTCACCTGTAAGAAAAGTAGAAGAAGACACTTCAGGAATGTTATGTCTTAATTGACGCCATTGCCACATTAACTATAGCATAGAACCACTTGCTATTTATGACAAAAATTAGGTTGAATAAATAGGTAATTAAATCATGGATGGATGTTTAAAATTTTTTACAGAAAAAAATCCTTTTTAAACAATTTCCAATATCCAGGAGGTGCTCTAAGTCGCTCTAGCTGACAGCTACAATGTTACTGTTGCTTTTCCTTTTTATTTTGTTTTTTGCCATAGACTTTATTTTTTGGTGTAGTTACTGTTGATATCTATAAGTTGCTGTTTATTTAACTTACTGTCAGATGATTTTGGGTGCGTTCACATAGGGTAGTGCGAAACTAATGCATTAATTTGACAACTGAACTAAATTTATCTGTTGACATTAACAATTTCTTTTGTAATGCACGGAATTAAATAGAAACGTGTGTTTATTAGCAATTCCTGCAGTAATCATGACATAGAAATTCAAAAACAAGTGCAGAAAGTATCGATGCAGCGTCGTGGTGGTGTCAAAAAATCAATAATCTGTAAGAGTCTGTAAGATTTACAATAACGCTCTGAAACAACGGTTGCAACGATATGAGATGACGATATAAAGAGCAACAACTGGAAGAAATTAAATATCTAGGAACAATAAATTATTGACGAAAATTTAAATGTCAACATAGCGTATTCAAACAGAATATGCTACGAATAAGACATCTACGAGGGATAACAGTCACCGTTTCA
Organism: Dynastes maya; assembly: GCA_029619315.2. NCBI lineage: Eukaryota > Metazoa > Arthropoda > Insecta > Coleoptera > Scarabaeidae > Dynastes > Dynastes maya. The sequence goes on along the minus strand of JAROYE020000005.1, from coordinate 11,877,213 downwards.
GTAGATAATATTGAAATATGATCTTTGCACTCCTATTAAAATTATGTTAGATGTATTAAAGAGTTAAACATCTTGTATTCATTCACAATTAACTGAAGGTTAAACACAAAGTCTACCATTACGTTCAATTGGAAGATTAGATTTACTGGATGATGTACATATTTGCAACAAAAATATAAATAATTTTCTTGTAATTTCTTATAAAAAGTACTCAGGTATACAGAAATATCTTTGTAAATAACTAAATACATGATTTAAATCTATGAAATAACGAAAATACTACAGTATGTAAGAGCACTTTTACCTTAAGCTCAAGATGTATATATTATACTGTAAATTAAAATAGTATTTTTCGCAAATAAACACAGCCACGACTAGTTCTTTAATTTCATTTACAAAGATTGGAAAAGATTCAGAGAAATCCGCAATCCTTGTAACGCTTACAATTAGTATCCCTGAAATAAAAATATCTCTTGATAGAGTAGATAAATGTCTTATATCGTGCACCCTTTATATCAAGTCAAGAGAGTAAAAGTAGGATGTATTGTGTGGCGGGGTTAGTGTTTTACAAGTGCACAACCAAAATAAAGGTTAGCGCATCTCTATGGCATTAATGAGGTAGTTGCCCTGGGACGTATATCCGGGAAAAAATAGTTAATAAATTATAATTTGAAAAATATTTTTGTCTCTCTGAGTAAATGTAATATATCACAATATCACACAAAAGTTGGTGTGCTTAAAAGAAAGCAAGGGAGTCAGGAAACACTAGTCGTAGGGATTAAACGAATAGGGGTGAGTGAAATAGGCGTGAATGAGGCTGCATTATAATATTTCGTCTAGGGCAGAGGTTCCCAAACTTTTTTTTCTCGTAGACCACTTTCAAAATTTTACTGGTTTCGGTGGACCTCCTGCTGCTACATTTCTACCATATTCCCAAAACTCGTCAAAAAATGTGAAAATTAGATCTAACGATGGAAATTTGCGTCGCGGCTGACTTCCAACCCTAAATTCGGAGTGGTAAAAATAAAAAGAAAAATAGTATTTTCTTGTGTTCTATTTATTAAAATAATATGATTACAGATTTAATAGAATTAATATTAAACATGAATAACGTAACGTAACTTCAACAATGCAAATCAACAATAAAAAAAAAATAATTTTAATGGGAGGAATGTACTTGATGGATTGACAGCAAATTATCACTATTAGGCTTCAGTTTTGTGAGGAATAACCGCAAATCTCCCCGTTCTGTGATGTTCAATCTGCTCCTTTTTTTTGTTAATAGGTTTGTAACGACACTAGAACTTTTTTCGACAAGGTATGACGAGTAAAACGCTATCAAAAGTTTTCTCGCAATTTCCCACAGCCCAGGATATTTTTCGGGTATTTCTGCCTGCAGCCAAAATGTTTGATAGCCTTTTTTAAATTTCACCTTCAGCTCCTCATTGGTGCTAAGCTCGAGTAGCTCCACTTGAAATACCACATTCGCCACTTCCGTTTCATCAAATGGATTTATGATCCATGGTGGTATTTCCATCGTCAGAATATCTTCAAATCTATTTTTAAAATCATTATGCACGGCATTTAAATGTTGAACGTATGTCTGAATATCCTCATCAAGACATTCTGCCTGTGACAAGTTTGGAAACTGGGAGAATTTGCGCCGACTAATATTTTGCTTCATAAATTTCAATTTTCCAAGAAAAGCCGAAATTACACCCTTTGTATTTATTAAATTTAGGCTGTCCCCTTGTAACTGCAAGTTAATCTCATTACATTTTTTGAACAAATCTGTCAAATACGCGATGTCTGCTTTCAATTTGATCAGGTTTTCGGGGATTTGCGCCGGATTGGGATACATTGAGGTTTTTACCATGTCCATTCGCAATAAAGCGTCGACATAATAGAGAAACGGAAATGGCCGGATAGTTGATTTCCTTTTTGCGTAGAAACAGAGAGTTAAGTATTAGGCAATTAAAAGGTTTATCTATCGCACGATGTGAAAGGAACAAATAGCGAAGAGACAAAGTCCTTCTTTAAAATATTGGAAGAGTGCGTTACTGAGGATGATATACTCAAAAAGCCGGAGAAAATATTCAATGTGGACGAAATTAGATATCACATTAACAATGAAACAGATATTGTTATAGGAACCAAAGGAGCAAAAGATGTGCATACTTTAATATCAAGCGATATGGATGAGAATATAACTATAATTGCGTTGTAATTGCAGAGAGTGTTTTTCTACTCCAGTATTTATATTCAAAGAAGCCCATCTGGGTCAAAGGTATGAATCAAAAATCTTTCTATATGTATAACTTTGAACCATTTCCTTAGACGACTGAAGGAGAATTTGATACCAAAGAAACGGGCAGATAGAATAATTCTTGTTTTGGATGATTACACGTCTTATAGAAGTTCCCTCGATATGCCCGCTTTAGCAGTGAGAAAATAAGTAACTTTAATTTGCCTTCCGAGCCTTACCATGTACGCACTACAATTGCTAGATCGATCACCAAATCGTTTAAGCATCATTTTCTGTAAGAGTTGAGGCAGTGGATAATAAGCCTCCTTAGTAGACGAACTAGTCTTCAAGCAGAGGTCATAATAGGAAAAGCCACAGGCATTTTCCCACGGAACAAAATGTAATTCCGGATCATTTTTTTGCCAATTCGAATGACGCTGTTGCAGTAAGTACGAATAACAAGGTTTCAATTACCAGCCCCAAGTACATCAGAAATGGCAATGTCTGCTGAAACACCTTCAAAATATTTACTTCAGATAAGATCAGTTCTTGCAAATCCAAGAAAACAAAATAAAAGAAAAAAAACAATCTAAAGGAAAGGCAACACCCGCTCTACGGGAAGGAGGGAATTTAATTTTTCTATTTTCTTTAGTTATCAGTTATGTTTTGTGTTTAAGTATGTTATGTCTTATATGAAAGTTTATAATATTTGTCACGTTGTTTTGTATTTATTTTAATAGAATATGTTGCAAATATTTTCTTAACAACCTTCTTTTTTATATGCGGGGACTCTGCCCGAATTATTTTACTATACTTCACGCTCTCTTATAATTTTGACAAAAAAGCTGCTGTGGTGCATTACTTCGCTATAATAATAATGCTAGACTTTCGTTTAGGAGTGCAGCGCTGCTTTGTTGCGGCTGAGCTTTATGAGTTTTATCCTGCTGAAGTAATCACAATTTTTTTATTAGGTATAAGCGTCGCGGATTTACTCATTTGCAGTAATCTTCGAATATTTTCCCTGACGTTTCTACTCTACATAAAATGATCTAGAGACTTAGCTTATTTAATTTGTGTTCCAAATTTAGAAAGGTAGAATATAACAGTCTTGTAGGATTTTAAAGTAGTGAAGTACATAAATAATGATATGATTTTCAATGTACCTATGTAGAGGAACATGTTTATCGGAATTTTTAGATGTAACATTGATCCAATTTTTCTTCTACAGCCAACGAAACGATAGCTTTATTTTATAGATTAAACTTTTCTGTTCTGGCTAGAACAAAGTTTTTTTAAGTAGGTAGTGAAATTACTACTTGAATTCCTAAAAATTAGGAAAGGACGTATATTTGCAAAACAACAAAAGTATGTATTACTTGAAAACATTATACTACGTGATGATCAATAACATGGTTTTGTGTTTTTAATAAATGCGCTATTGAAGTAACATTTAACTTTATTTAATTTCAACCTATCGTATCGCATCTGTATCATAATGTATAGTTTAATTTAATTACCTCTTATTCAACTCTAATTGTTAATAAAAATTGGACGGAATTAAATAAAATACAAAAACCTATTCGACCTTATATTAAATTAATGATGCTTTTCACCACTTATTCGACTAGATACGGTATAAACACTCAGTTTAGTTCGAATTGAATTTATTAATTGTCCCTACCTAGGTATCACAAAGTGGTTGTCCTACTGATGACCGCATCCGGAAGTATTCTGTTAGCAACTACGTCCGGATTATTAGGACTATTGATATCACATTCAAATTTCCAAAGTATTTTGTCGTCGAAGTCCGCTTTTATATCCGGCACCACGTCGCACGCACTCGAAACAGTATGCCTACCGAGGGTCGCGCTTTTCAGCAAATAGGGCGGACATTGCGGCGCCGATTTGTAGTTCAAGGTTGCAGATCGCTGCGGCTTCGAATTAGATGGACCGCCACAGCAGTCTCTTATTGCGCTGGAGGAGCGGGAAAATGTCGTCCCTCCACTGTTCAGTCTCCGCTAGGTGTCGTCTTCATACATCATTGATGACTTCTTCATTTCCATCATCGGAAGTATAACGCCTTCCTGTAAACATTTGACAAAACTGTTCTTGTACTAAAAGTAGTATAATTTCGTAGTGTACAATCTTTTTCAAATTAAATGCGAATCGAAGAGACCGAAGCTACACGTATTGCGTATCTAGCCATGAGTAATTTCGAATTTTTCCCAAATAATTATGAATTAATAATATTTGAGTATGTGATAGAAGACCTGTTGAGCTTCAATTTGCATTTAATTTGAAAAAAAAAAACGGTAAATAGTGGACGATCCTCATATTTTTCTGTATTGTTTATGTGTCACGTTTAATCAACCTGTATCTACCAGGATAATCACATTATAACTGCAGCGTTTTTCTTACCTATTCTTATGATATATGATGGTACAAAATTTTGTTAAGTAACGTAATATAGATTTATATTACATTTCATTCATTACAATTTCTATTACAATATGCTCCCAAAATGAAAATAGAATAGGTACGGTACCAATGCCAATTAATTGTTTGTTTAGTTTTATTGATGCTTTAGCTACTACAGCAATAATGTTTAATACAATATTAATAATTAAAACTATTTATTTTTGACAGTTTTATGTATTCAAAGTCTACTAATCCAAAAGACGAAACTTTTACTCCACCCTATTATACTGTGCTAGTTGCAAAATGCAACAACTTGGGCACCCGGGGGGTAAACCTAATTGGAGTACGCTGCCAACCGTTTTTAAAAGTTAGCTTTTCAATTTAAAAATTTTAGGCCCAAAGAATCTTGTGGAACATCCTAAAATTTTCTGGTAAATCTGATCAATAACCGAAGAGTTTTCTGAAATCTTCGAGAACCTTCCATGGACTATTCGTGAATCTTCTAGAACCATCCCCGCTACTGCCACTTGGTCAAATGGGTATATAAGCGGCGCTGTTAACCGCTGAGAGCCCAGTCTGTTTTCAGAAGTCAAAGTGTTAACATCTGAATATTAAAGTAAATAACCCAAACCAAAGTGAATAGTGAAAAGTTCGAGATTGTTCATTGTATTGGCTTGTAAAATCAATTAATATGAAATATCAAAAATGGATAAATGTTCTAAATTGAATACCTTTTGTTACGTGTGTGGAAAATTTGTAATTAAGACCACTCGGCGTAAAATAAGTGCTGAAACCGCTAATTTGCATCAACAGTATTTCTCACAAAATGTTTTTACTGATGTGTATTGGACGCCGTTTATTGTTTGCACAGCATGCGTTTTGAATTTGAATAAATGGACATAAACTGGAGCCGCTGTGCCATTTGGTGTTCCGATGATTTGGATAGATACAAGAGAACATGATCCAGTTGAATGTTGTGCGTGCGTGAATTATACTGACGGTATGAACAGAAGAAAAAGTGGTTCTTTGAAATACATTCCAACAACATATACTTAGTTGCCGCTGCCGCATTCAAATACAATTCCTGTTTCAATAAGACCAATTTCAACAGAACAATCTGAGCCATCAGCATTAGAAACTGTGAAAACCGAAGAAGCAGGCGTATCAATCGTATAAACTATCAAATGTCACTGCGCTATGCAATTATATTGAAATCACGCAATCTCGTTTGAATAATATGATAAGAAGTCTGAAAAAATCCACTGAATCGATTCAATTTTTTTCAAATACGTAGTTTCTATACGATTGATTTCCATCGATTTAAATTCAATAAATGGTTAAAAAATGATAAAAATTACGTTTTTTGGGGGTTTCTGGGCCTAAAATTTTAAATTGAAATTGCTCGAAAACGCGACCTAACTTTTAAAAGCGGTTAGCACCAGCATACTCGAATTAGGTTCACCGTCCGGGTGCCCAGCTTGTTGCAAAAAAAGTCTCCAATTCGAGCACAGTGTTATTATAGGAAATCACACTACCTGTAATACATTTGCGTAGTACAAATTTAATAATGACAGTTTACAAAAAGGCTTTGAGAGTACTTATTAAAAAGTATGCCTTTTGAAGTCTAATGCATGTATAATTAATATGATGTACCAAACCAAATTGTAACCAAGAAAGGAAGCCAATAGAAATTTACACTGTTCAGAGATGCAAATTGCTTGATTATTAAAGACAAAATTATTGGTAGATTCCTTTTAAATTTACTATAGAATTCTGCGATGCGCTTTTATGATTGATAACTAATTTATTTTTGATCAATGAGGGAAAATGCTTCTATCACATACAATAATGCAACAGTCATTAGCATACAAATACTTTTTTGGGGGCAAGGGACGTAAGTGTAGTTTTGCGGTCCATGATGTTTTTTGTAGACCGAGGCCACGCCGATGTTTGCAATACTACATCCACAATGACCCTAAATGAAACATCAAGCAAGAGCAAGAATAAGGAATCAGCTTGCGGAAAACTTTATGACTAAAATAGGCTTAAGACAAGGAAGCCCCCTATCGACCCTCTTGTTTAACATTGCATTGGAAAAAATTATAAGGGATTGCAATTTGAACACGACAGGAGACATATTGTACAAAAGTCACCAGTTAATAGGATATGCGGACGATGTGGCCATTATAGCTAGAAATTGGAAAGAGATGGAAAACGCAGTAACTAGAACTGTAGAAGAATCTCTCAAGATGGAGCTAAAGCTAAACCAGCGAAAGTGTAAAATAATGAGGGTGGGAAGCTACCAACAAAATAGAATATTAGAGTTGAACATTGGTCTAAGCAAAATGAAATTTGAAGAAGTGGAGCTTAGGAGCTTAGGAGCTAGAATAACAAACAGATGCGATGAAGAAAAGGAAGTAGAATTAAGATTAACAAAAGCAAATAGAGCGACCGGAGCTTTAAACCATAAACTGAGGGAAAACAGCTGTCACGGAATGCTATATTTAGATTGTATAAAACAATTCTGAGACCAACTGCGATATACAGATGTGAGAACTGGGTGCTCAATAAGAATATACAGGAAAGACTGTTGAGATAAGAAAGAAGAATTTTGAGAAGAATTATGGGAGGAAAGAAACCGAAGAATGGATACGAAAGAAGAACAAACGATGAAATCTATGAAATATACAGAGAGCCTACAATAGATACAGTTATAGAATCAAGGAGATTTAATGGCTGGACCATATAGAAAGGATGGAAAGATAAAGAACCGCAAAAGGTATAGAGGTATAGAGACCAAGGAAAAGATGCGGTCATTGCATTATATTTTTTAAAGTGCTACGAAAATACTTGACATTTGCTTATATACTTACATAACTGTCAAAGTTGTACATTTTTGTTATGTATTGACACGTATTGCACTATTAATGTATTATTATTTTATAGGGATGTAAAATTGCATTACATCCGCCTGTCAAGAGCAACCCGTAAAACGCACTTAATCCCTTCAATCAGGGCAGTAATGATTCACTTACGTAGCCGCTAGTAGGAAATAATTATGTCACAAGGGACGTAAGTGTAGTTTTACGGTCGAGGATCTTGTTTGCAGACCGAAGCAGAGCTAAGCTTGTTTGCAGCCCGAGTGACACAATATTTTTCCTACTACCGGCCCAAAATTTCGAAAAAATTAGCATTTTACGAAAATGTTTGACATTTGCTTATATACTTATATAATTTCTCAAAGTTGTCAATTTCTGTTATATGTTGACACTTACAGCTATATTCATGTATTATTACTTTACGTTCCTAGGGATGTAAAATTCTATTACATCCCGCTGTCAGGGGCAACTAAGGTAAATAACCCGTAAATCGCATTTACGAGGCTCATCCGGAAACTAGTACCCATTTGCCAATTAAATCGCAACCAATAGAGATATCTGAATAAATCTTTTATTAGACATATATATGTACTATACATTACTTTTCTACATAATCACCTCGTAAATTAAGACACTTGTCGTATCGTGGGATGAGATTTTTTATGCCGACGTCGTAATCCTGTACCGTCAGTGTGGTGAGAAATGTAGTGACCGCTGCTTTGAGGGCGTCATCGCTGCGGAAATGTTTTCCGCCTAGAAAATCTTTCAATTTTGTAGAAAGGTGGTAATCCGACGGTACTAGATCTGGGCTGTAGGGTGGGTGATCGAAGATTTCCCAGCGAAACTGCTGGAGCAATTGGCGTGTTGTTGCAGCAACATGGGAACGGGCATTGTCGTGCAGCAACACAATCTTTGATGATTTCATGCGTTATGGTGCGCGAAATCTGTGGAAAACGTGCACTGATGTCATTAAGTGTGACACGCCGATCCCATTGTATGAAGTCGTCGACTGCACGCAGCAACACATCAGTAATGACGGATGGACGTCCTGGACGCTCTTCATCGTGAACGTTGTCCTTCCCCGCATTGAAATTGCGACACTATCGCCGAACCGATGATGCGTCCATCGCATCGCTGCCGTACACTTCTTGAATTTGACGGTGAATGTCACATGGCTTCACATTTTTGGCGTTCAGGAATCTTATTACAGACCGCACTTCACAACTGGCGGTATTGTCGAGTATCTTAAACATTTCAAACTCACATTGACGCGATATTATTGTAGATAACTCAACCAAATCTCGTACGATGACAGCTGACAAATCACTGCGTCATAAAAAAACCACTCGGCCGCTCGTCGCGCAACTGCTGCTCCCCACGGCGCGAACGGGTACTAGTTTCCAGACGAGCCTCGTACGTTCCTTCTATCAGGGCAGTAATGATTGGCTTACGTAGCCGGTAGTAGGAAAAATACTTTACCATTGGGAATATACTCGGGAAGGCCACTTGTAAGCAGTAAAAAAATTAAATGCACCAAAACGTATATCTATATTAGTACTGAATTTTTGTGATCTAACATCCCCAATTCCAAAAATGAATCCTCTTTGATGTAATAAATATATCCAATCATTAGTTTTACCACTTAATCCTAAGTTAAAAATGTTTCTAGAGATATTTACTAAAACAAAGGCTTTGGTTAAATCAAATAAAATTAGCATTACATATCCACCTACATCCATTTTATCATATGCATGTAAATATACTCCGCGCCACATGAATGCGACCCATAGATTTATTGTAAATTCGAAAACAATTAATTTAATAAAATTGACGTGCAAATCTGTAATGATATGATATGGTAAATAATACGCATTCTTTCGTAATATTACCTAGCGTTATGCACTGGCTGACGTAAATATAAAAAGCACTGCGTCGGCCGTTTGGATACGACCAGTATCTAGTATTAAGCTGGCAATGCGTGACAAGTCAGTGAACGTGTATCCAGACAAACAAACAACTTCAGGACATCGCTAATTAAGGGTATTGCGCAACGATGGGACGGCAAAAGTGTTTAACGGCGGAAAAAATTGGAAAAATAAGAGGACTCCATCAAGAAGGCTATTCCCTAAGGGCCATTGCAAAGAAGATAGGTCGATCACCCCAGGTTGTGAACAGTTTCATTAGGGATCCCGAAAATTATGGAAAACGTTTTAAAAGGCGCACAAAACTCGTTACAACTGAGACGTTAACGGCAAGACAAATAGCGAATAACGTGGGAACGAATGCACCGATGAGAACTGTACAGAAGCTACTGAAGAGCTCTCGACTGTTAAAACGTTTAAAAATGCAAGGACGGCCTGTTTTAATGTCTTCACCTTGCTCAAGCAAAAATGGTATTTTCGGTGACGAGAAGAAGTTTAATTTGGATGGCCCGGATGGATTTTCCTATTATTATCATGATTTACCTAAAGAAGAAGTGACTCTGTCACGACGGCGTGTCGATGCTGGTTCAGTCATGGTATGGGCAGTATATTTCTTGTGACGGGCCTGTTGATTTAGGAAGGTGAAGGGCAAGCAGGATTTATAAAAGTACGTCCAGCTTCTAGAACAGGTAAAAGACATATTCTCCAACGTTATGGCAGGTTAGGCATTTATTTTCCAAGATAATGTTAATATTCACACCACGCGTTGTTCGACGCTGGTTTCAAAGGCATGGAGGTTCTCGATTGGCCGTCGCTCTTCTCCGAGCTGAACATTATCGAAAATGGTTGGGAATGGCTGTCGCGTAAACTGTACTCCAATGCTAAGCAATTCAGTTACGCTGACGAACTACAGCATGCGCTTAAAGGAAGTTGGGCGGAAATTCCCGTTGACTACTTGAGAACCATGCATAATGCCATTCTATTCCGGCTATTTGGGGTTATAGGAAACAATGGTAAAAGTACTCATTAATGATCAATAAAGTATTTTGTTATTGCAAATGAATCTTTTATTTTGTAGATTGATCGTATCAAGTGGCGCTTTACAATACTGTACTTATTCTTATCAAGTAACGTATCTCCTTATCAAGTAGCGTACATTTGCACTGAGTTTTATAAAAATTACCATGTTGGGTACATCTTTATATACCTCCCTCTTATTTTCGAAAATAAAAGAACTAACTATTTTGTCTTTTTAGGGTATGCTACTTTTCCTTCACGGTAAAATGCGTCTACTACGATTTAAAATAAACAGCAAAATTGAACAAGTGGAATTAGGGATTTTTTTATCAAAAAAATCTTGTTAATAAAAGTTGTTCAGATTCGTTCAAATAAGCTAAATCCGAAATTTCATTAGAAACAAAAAAAAATGAAAATCGCTCTCAAAACATTTTCAGTTCCACAAAATTCGACTAATAATCACAAGTTTGGCGTGTTTTTTTATTTTACTCTTTTAATTCAATACAATAACAAAAAACGATGCTCAATGACTTAAAAAACAGTATTTTCAACTAAACCACCATAGCACGTATGCATTTTTCTATTCGTTTTCTGTCGTTTCCGCCAATCGTTCTCAGTTCTTCTCGACTTATGTGTTGGGAAGTTTGAGTTATTCTGTCACAAAGTTGTTGAATATTTATTGGCCTAGTTTTATACATTTTATTTTTAATAGTTTCCCATAAATAAAAATCTAATGGTGTGATATTGGGGGGTCTAGGTGACCATCCGATTAGGGGACTATTACGACCTATCCATCTTCCGTGGAAATTCTTATTTAGTCATTCCCTAACCACAACTGCATTATGTATAGGCACCCCATCTAATTGATAGTACATTTCCTGTAGTACTACAAATGAAAGATCATGTAATGCATCTCATAAATCGTTATTTAAAAATTCTAAAAAGCGCGTAGCATTAAAATTTTGTCCAAAAAAGAATGGTCCTACAATCCCGTTTAGAATTCCACACCAAACGTTAATTTTTTGAAAATACTGACGTTTACAGTTTATTACCCAGTTTGGGTTATCTTTAGTCTAATATCTACAATTTTGCGATGAAACTATTCCGTTGGTGGTAAGTGTAGCCTCATCAGTAAACAAGATATTCATTAGGAAACTCTGATCATTTAAAAAATTAACTTGACTCCACAAACAACATTGCAAACGCCTTTCAAGATACCCAAGTATGCAGAAATTTCGGCGTGAAAGGAATTTTCTTGTCTACGAAGAGACCTCCAAATTTTATCTTTTGAATAATTTAAAACTAAGGACATCGTTCTTAGACTGGTTGTAAGATTTTCAGTGTTATAATTTAAAATAACGTCATCTTCAGGATGATGATAATTCCGTGTAATTGATTTGGTCACATTTTCAATACGATTAAATAAATTGTTATTTCCTGGCACAGTCGTATGTGTAACGGGAGGATGACCTGGATGTCTGATATTACATTAACGGGCAGCTTTTCGTATTTAATGAACATTATTACCCACTAATCTTATTATCTGAACTTTACCAGCCAAAGTTAAATTTGCAGCCACATCCTTTTTTTATACGATTATAATTAATTGCACACAATTTGATAAATGGCATGTGGTTAGACTAGTATAATACATTGTTTCTGATGTAGTAATGAAAAGTCATGGCAACCTTGTGAGGTTATTGTTCGAATTTTCTGGACTTTTTCATTTCTTTTTTGTTTTTAATGAAATTTCGGATTTAGCTTATTTGATCGATTCTGATCAATCGTAGTAGACTAGTATTTTACCGTGGAGGGAAGGTAATATACCATAAAAGTACAGGTTAGTAAGGGGGTATAATCAGAAAAAATAAATTTTCTAAATCGATAACATATAAAAGATACTCCGTTATCAAGTATACAAAATATAACGGAAATGTATTCGAATATACGTTTTAAACAAATTTATTTCCACAATAGTTTTTAACAAATTTATTCTGTTTGACTTGTCACTACGCTTCGTTAATTCATCCGGCAGATATACCTTTTCTAGATTAAATTGGAGCACATGTATGTTTTACTTGACCTTTATGAGGTTTGTTCCAAAAAAGGTCACAAACTAATCAGAGCGTACCTTGGTCATAATGAAAACAACTTACTGCATTCAATTTTTTAGTCATTTTTGAAATTATAAAAAAAAGTACGTACATTCGAAATTTTGATCAACTGTTTTATTTTATCTTATGGGTATTAAATCTACCATAGCTCTTTTGTTTCTCAGATTATAATAAAAATAAACTCCTGGACAAAATTAATGCACCATTAACATTTTTTAAAAACATTCAGAGATAATGATAACTTTTAATCTACTAACTGTCTTACAAGTAAGCTTTGGACTTCCTCTGACATTTCAAGCACATGCTGTTTTGTTTTAAAATTGTAGATGTTAAATAGACACGTTTGACCACAATTGATTTATAATCCATTCAGAAACTGCTGATTAATACAAGTTATTAAGCTAATTTTTATTATCGATTGTATCACATACATATTTTGAAGTTCATCTAAGAGTGTTTCAAAATAGAAAAATTAATCACCAAAGAAATTTATCGGTGGTGGAGGCAGTACGAGCATGGACTCTGCTAGATGAGGGGTACTCGATGCGTTATGTTGCCAGTGAGTCAGGAAGAAATCATTCCAGCATAAGTCGTATGGTTAGACAAGATCTCACATTCTAAGGCCAGGACAAGGGCAAAAGCGATGTATAAATCAAAGGGATGACCGAAGAATCGCCAGGAATGTGTCAAAAAATGAGTTATGGGCGGTTCGTAATGTTGTAACATCGTCTCGAACAATCAGAAGACGTGTAAATGAAGCCGAATTAAGGAGAGGAGACCAGGAAAAGACCATTACTTACCAGAGAGCACAAAGTTAAAAAATTACGTCATGCCAGAAATCATCAACAAAATCTGTTATTGACTGGAAAAGGATTTTATCTGACGAAACGAGGATTAGCTTAAAATCTCCCGATGGACGTAAGCGTGTCTGGTGAAGGGAAGGGGAGGGGTGGCGGCTCTGTAATGTTTTGGGGGGGCATCTGCTTCAGTGCCCATACAGTGTTGGTCCCTGTACGTATGAGGTCTGTGAATGTAATGCCATTTGCTCTTTTAGTGGGTCCTAATTTTTTATTCATGCAAGACAATACGCGTCCCAACGTGGCTGAACAGTTTATTGACTACCTCCATGCTGTTGGTATTCCGTTAATGGAATGGCCATCTAACAGTCCCGGCCTCAACCCCATTGAGCATTTATGGGACCATCCTAAAAAAGAGGTTTCAGGTCGTAGATTTCCACTTGCCAACCTCAATCAACTGGTGGTTGCAGTAATTGAAGGATGGGAGAATATTCCCCTGGGTACCATTGGAAAATGTAATTGCTAGCATGCTAAGGCGTATGAACTCAATTTATAAGTTTTCATTATAATTTAGTTTAATTTTATTTTCATTAGTGTAATTATTTCATTTTACTCCAATCATATATATCTGATAGATACTTTACGATTAAACAAGAAGATGCCTTTTCACAACTGAAGAAAATACAAGCCGGCGTGCCACAGGGTAGTGTACTAGGGGATGTCCTTTACCTTCTGTACACTAGTGATATGCCAACACTCGAACAAAATACTATTGCCACATTTGCCGATGACACCGCAATACTGACTCTAGGCAAGGATAATATAGAATCAACAAATAAACTGCAAACGGCCATTACCCAAATTCAACGCTGGTCAATGAAATGGCGAATCAAATTAAATGAAACCAAATCAGTACATATTAACTTCACTAACAAGAAAATCGTGAACAGGCCAGTCTATATACACCGACAAGTTGTCTCCTATGAGAATACAGCCAAATATGTCGGCATGACTCTAGACGCCAAACTTAGGTGGAAACCACATGTAAAGAGAAAACAAGAAGAGCTGAAACTCAAGTACAGGAAAATGTATTGGTTAATGGGACGTTGCTCTGCCCTTTCAGTATATAATAAGCTCTTGCTTTACCAACAAGTCCTTATGGTATCCAACTCTGGGTTTGCACCAGCCAAAGCAATAGAAACATCATGCAACGCTTTCAGAATAATATCGTCAATGCCCCATGGTACGCACGTAATGATATTCTACATAAGGACTTAAAAGTAGAGACTGTCGACAATGTAATCAAGCAATTTGTTCAAAAACATGAACAACGACTTCATCAGCATGTCAACGTTGAGGCCCTCCAGCTCCTGGACAATGATGGTTTGGTTAGGAGATTGAAACGAACAAATCCATTTGAACTAGTGCAGTGACAATGACCTTAAAAGAACACAAGAACAAAGTGACTCCACTATACCAGAACCTGAGTGACTATCGTAGGATAAGTACTTAGTTTAAGAACCGTAGTAACTTAAGTTAAAAATATGTAGCTCATTAGTTGTTAACTAGATTGCTATATAAGCATCACCGACTGGGTGGCAAAAAAAAGAAAAAAAAAAATAGTGTAATTATTTAATTTTAATTTTGTCCAGGAGCTTATTTAATTGGAACTCACTGTTGTAACTAATTTAAAAGAATAAATTTTGGGCAGCTGTTTATTGTTTGGTTACTGACGAAATATTGTGTAACGTTTCGGAAGGCACCTTCTTCAAGTTACAAAAATATTTTAATTAGTATTAAGTCTAACATTAACAATAAAAAGTAAAAAAAAAACAGCAATACAAACAGTACTAAATTTATTACGCCAAATTGTATTATTTGTAAATGCGAGTAAAGCAACTGAAAGGTTAGAGACGCTCGAAAGCTACTGCACAAATTCTAAAAGCTCATTTTCCAGTGATAAATTAGACTGCGACGATAAGTAGCGCGCATAAAAGCCTTTGAATTTGTATAAATGATTAACAAAATGGAGTCGCCTAAGGAGAAGCACAAAAAGAAACATCATTTCGCCTTCTTGTAGTGTGTAACAGGAGAGTTATAAATTAACTTACCCCATTGAGATGCGGAAGATCTAGGGCGGCTGGAACGTACGTTGTAGCGGGACTGCATCTCGTGCACGATCTTCTCAGCGCCGGTCGTTGCCTTGATCCGTGACATCGGATAGCAAATCTTAATTCTTCTGCCATTTCCGAACATAATGATTGTCGGTCCGTTTGGGCGTTTCTCTTGCTGTTCCAGCAGAACTCCAGTATGGCAACCAATATTGCAAGCGCCAACCCACATAAAAGGACGACGAAAACTCCACCTACATATAAATATTCCTTTCAATTTATACTAATTTACGCTTTACATGGATATTGCATTCCAAAATATTAATAGTTGGCATTAAATTTTATATACTCAAGATGTTTTATGAGGAATATCTATAAAATATTAGTATTTATATATATTCATAAAATACAAATACCTAATTTAAAGTGCAGTTTTCTTTTATATTTATTAAATTCCAAGGGATTTAACTAACATTTTCAAGTAGTGCATATAATAGTAATACACTTAATATCAATTTAAAAGGAGATTTAGTAAAAAGCAGATTTAGGTAGGAGTGCATTTAAATAATCGAGTAGTATTATTAACTCAATTTACATAAATCTTTAGTTAGCAGATATTGGCAGCACTGCATACACATATCCCCAAACATAAAGACGTTGTCATCCCTGTATGTTAAGAATTTCCCAACTTATAAATATATTTACGTAGTTTTCAGTTCTCGAACTTATTTTAAAAATTGATTTGTAATTAATACACTATCTGACCTTTTATTTACAGTATGTGACATTTTAGTGTTAATTAAAACACATCTCTTAATGAGCTCGGCATTTCATTTTAAGATTGTGCTTTTACAACTGACATATGTGTAATAATAATAAACAACTATGAACAAATTAACTGCCTACAAGATGGTTTCAACTGCTATACTCCTATTCGCTAACTTATATACCAATGATTAGGCGCTAAATTCAAACATGTATCACAGATATATTACAGAATGTATATATCGTTTAAACGATAGTAAAATTTCTGTCGTACATTTGAAAGTATGCCGGTGGTATTATACCGTTTGCGGCAGTGAAATCATCTCATTTTCATATCTTTATACTATACATATTTTGCTCAGATTTTTACGAGAGCCGATAATTTTATAAAATGAAATTACTTGAAATTATTTGAAGAAGTTGTACAAGTATCTTAAATAAGAAAGCTATGGTTCAATGATATGATAACACTAGGGAAAAGTATGTAATTATTGATTGTGGCAATTTTGTTATAGGAAATCAAATAATATGATCCTAATTGTCACTGAAGTATTTGTTTGAAGTAACTGTCAAAGTTTATTTCAATGTGATTTTTTTATTAATTCTGATGCAATAGTGGCAAAAATGTCTAAAAGTGATGTAACGATACGATTAAGTTATATTTGCGTTTGCAAGTTAATTTTAAATTCACGCACATACAAATTCAATATTCTTAGCGATAATAACTTAAAGCAAATCTCCGTGCGACTAAGACTGTCATGCGCTTCTTCCACCCAGCTTATCTTAAGACCATGCGTGAGTCGCCGCCGGCGAGGATGTAAGCGCACCGCGGACGCTGACGCGGGCAGATGCATTCAATCGTCACGAATACACAGGGGCTGTATTCTTGGATGTATCTAAAGCATTCGACAAGGTCTGGCATCAAGGCCTATTATACAAGATGCATCGAGCCGGCATCTCGTTGGGATTACTACGCCCGATTCAATCGTTCCTGTTCCTGTACTAGCGAAAGTTTCGAGTCAAACTGGAAGCCCACAGATCCACTACAAGAACCATGAGCGCAGGAGTACCACAGGGATCAGTTCTCTCGCCAATCTTGTTCAACATCTACACGCACGATATCTCGATCCTGGAGAATCGCTATCCACCCAGGAAAAAGCACGGCCGTATTTCCTTTGAGGAGCGAGAAGCGAAAGCTGAAGCACGGGAACCCAGCAGAACTGACTATCCTGGGGGGTGTTGTCCCCTGGCGCGCCGAGGTCAAGCATGTCCAATCTGTCATCGACCGCGCGCGATGGGTGTCAGTGGTCCTCTACGGAATCGGCGAGGTAAGTTTGATACTGCTTGCAAGATCAGACTCTACAAGTCCGTTATCAGACCGACGTTGACCTACGCATCTGTCGCTTGGGCGTCTGCAGCTGACTGTCATATGCGCAGACTTCAAGCTGTCCAGAACCGAGCACTCCGTATGGCTTTGGATGCTCCTTGGTTCGTTAGGAACGAAACCCTTAACGCCGACACTGGAATGGAAACGCTTCAAACCTTCATACGAAGATTAGTTAGCACCACCTTCGACAGAGTACAGGAACATCCGAACCCATTACTTGCCGAACCGCCGTTCAACTACGAACCCGGAATCCCAGGGCGCTACAAAAGGCCCAGGATGTTCCATACCCTTGCGGTGAAATCCCAGAAAATGTTCACTCCAGTGGAAGGTAGATTGAGTAGCTAAAAGCTGGGGTGAAAATCCAATAACGACCGAAGAGGCAAAGAATAGTTCCTGGAACTCTGCAACCATCATAGTCCATAGTCCATAGTGATGCGGGCAGAGTGTACCGGCGTCGCCGTTGGTCACTTGCTCCACTGTCTTCCCTCGCCGTCAATACCGTTGGCCGCTTTCCCGATGACGTGTCGGCATTACCGTTGATCGTCTTTCCTTCGAATACGCCGTCATTGCTGTTGGCTATCGATTCGTGGCATTTGTCCACCCCGCTAATTGATTGACGGATCAATTACTGGGTTGTTGATCCATCAATTAATTTCGCAATCCGCTACGCAAGGCGATTTCCGTGATATGCCGTCATTGCAGTTGCGTAACGTTAGCCCGCTAATTAATTGATGGATTAATTACCCGCTTTGGCATCGCCGACATTACCATTAACGTGTCATTAACCGTTCACTAATTGATCTGTTAATTAATTAATTCCCTGGTTCGATTGATACGCGGACACTACAGTTGACTACCAATCCGTGACATTTGTTAGATTACTGATGGATTTCTGACAGGCTATCCAGCCCTCAAATATCACTTATTTAAACTAGGAAAAGCTGAAGACCAAATCTGTCGTCTACGCCAAGAAGATCTGGAGACGGCAGAACACATCCTATGTAAATGTGTTGCCATTAGTCGTACACGACCTTAACATTTCAGTAGGCCATTTCTTGCACTTACTGAACTGAAGGAAGCAGACCCTAGAGTAGTACTAAGGTTTATTAAAAGCTTCCAACTATTCTAACACACACAAGGGCATTTTGTTACAATAGATCTATTAAGGTCGCAGTGATTAAAGGCATCTGTGGCATGGCCCGACTATAATAATAATAATGGTACCCCAATTCCTCACTGTAAAATTTGACCTATTCCACTTTATGAAAAATAACTTATGGAGAGGCTTTTGAAGAATTCTTTCAAGATATAACTGAACGCGAATAAGACTCTTTCGGACGTGATGAAACCCATAGGCTGTATACAGAACTCTATTTACTAACGCAAGATGATCTAAATGATTTGGTTGGGATTTAGGTTTAATAAAAGAAAAAGCCGAATAACAGGATTTCGTTTGGTTCAATTGAACCTCTTTTACCAAACTTGTGTGTCTTCAGTTTTTCGAAAAAGACACAATTTTATTTGTTGTTCTGATGTTGGTGGCTTATTTAATAAAATTGGGCAAAATGCCATGACTCAGAACAATGGCGTTTCTTTGTAGATAGTTCTATCAGAAGTTTAAAGGCAGTTTTGATACTCAACTCTTTTGGAAAAAATTAATTGCAGTAGTTACCGGTGAGAAATTTGCGGAAATTTGAAAATGCTGGGTTTCTACCTCGGGCTACAGGGGGATTATACCAAATATTCCTGCTTCTTTATGCCTTTGGAATAGAAAACCCGACAATGAACACTACATTAAGCGCGACTGGCCTACTCGAAATATAATGATTCCTGGTAAAGTGCTTCATCAGCTTTTAGTTTTAGTTTTAGTGCTTGTTAAACAATTTGTCAGGGCTTTAGCTGATACGTGGTTAAAACTGTCGGGATGACGACTAAAGTTTTAGAAAAAATGTAACTCTTTTAAATTTAACCAATATTTCGCTTTTATTTTTAAAGCGTTGACGTTCATCAGTTATGTACATCTTTGAATCTCTATGTTCACGAATTTGGCTATTTCTTTTAACTCATTTATGACCTTGATGAAGCTTTTTTAAAACTTCGCTTCTCATCCCGACAGGTCCAACCACGTCTTAGTTCCCAATGACCGCCATACTCCTTGGTGTTTTAGCTGTGACATCAGAAGATTTTCAATATGTTATGTCCTCAAGTGTATCAATAGCAACAGTTCAAGGTGGCATCTTCATTGGCTCACAAATTAGAGAAATGTGGCGTGAAGAAAATAAAATATCACCAATAGAAGAAAGTGCGTGGGTTGCTTTTTGTAATGTTGTTACGGGTTTTCTCGGTAATCACAGAAGTGTAAATTATGAAGAAAACGTTCGCAAGCCTACAAAATGATAAGATGTCGAATGTCCTTAAAACATTATTTATACACTCAACTTGTATTTGAATTTTTTTAGATCTAATTTAGGCAGTGAGTGAAGAGTGTGGCGAAAGATTTCACCAAGACATTCAGAACATGGAAAGACAGTATCAGGGAAGGTGAGATTATATGCGGGGTTTGGTTAGTGAAAGTAGTTCTGTACATAACAGGAAAAAGAAATCAAATATGAATTTTTAAGTTCCGAACTAGGTTTCCTACAGTTTATGTTTGCATTTTAAGTTAGCACTTGTTAATAGTAGTTTCTTTTATATTTAGTAGAAATGAAAAGTTATAAAGTTTATGCTTGGTAGGCGAAAAATTGAAATAAACAAGACTTTTTTTGAAATTTGTTGCTTAGTGATCTGTACTAATATTCTGCAAGGTAGGGAAAGTTAATATTTAATAAATACTCGGAGACACATGAAAATATTTAATTAGCATATCCAAAAGAAGTTCAAAATATTCTTTTCACATACAATTTTCAATCTGTGGGGCACATAAACATTTTCTCGCACTTTTACGTAGTTATGTATACGTACTTTATAATCGATTTTTCTCGAAAATTTTGGGAATGAACGGTATTAAAAATTAAATACATAAAAAATGCAAACTTATTGTTGCAGACGCAGCAACTAGTTTTAAACCGGAAAATAGGAAATAAAGTACCAAACCATTTCTGCTATTTTTCCATGATAGAGATACTTAAAAAATTATGTGTAGCTATTTTTTGCCACCTTGTGTACTACGTACGGCAAAATGGCAATAATAAATTTAGCGATTGAAATGAAACTCTTAATGAAAATAGTTTCAGTTGCACTAATAGAATATCGCCGGCGAAATGCACTAGCGGATTTGAAAATGTAAAAGTTACCGGCTGTTTGATTGGTTTGGTTCATTATTAACGTATCCAGTTTTACACCAGTTCTGTATCGGTATTCTGATATTATTTACTTAATGTATGTATCTATTTGCTTTAAAAAAATGCTGTTTGTTATTTTAGAAAATGTCAAAATGAAGAAAGAAACAATGTGACATAAAAGTAAAAAAAAAATATATAGGTCTTCGCGTATAAATACACGTATAAATATGTCTGGGGATAACTAATGTACGATACGTAAGATATTTGAGAATTGCCCATATAGGCCAAACTGGTTGCAGTTTTAATGTGAGGTTTGATAAACACATGCGTTTTGTCGGGTTAAACAATGACAATTCACGTGTATTAGACAATTCACATATATTAGAAGCTGGTCACACATGTACATACATTTGGAAACTTAAATATTTTATATTAAATAAATGAAAGCCATAAAATGGACATCCTAGAGAGTTATTTTATAAATGAAGATTTACTATTGAATTCGAGTAGTATTCTAAATAACCGAACAGATTTAATAAATTCTTCCTGTATTGTTAAAGGGGTTTCCACTTAAAAACAAGTTAGGTTATCGCTCCCCCCTCCCCTCCTTTCCTTCTCTTCCTTCCAATTACCATTTTGTTATGGCACTGCATTATTTGTATTTATATTCTGTTAATAATTTTGGTTTTAGTTTTAATCTCCTGATGATGCCGTACGGTGAAATGTACATACACTAATAAAATATTGTGGAAACAATACCAAGTGTGTTTTTTTTTAATTGAGTACAATTTTGTACCGCTTTATACACTTTTTTTTATTAAGAGATTAAGATTTTAGGGAGCCTTCCTTGTTAGGAAAAGCCAGTTTACTGGTTGTGTGCATTATATTTACCTTTTTTTTGAAAACAACGTAGGCAAAATTGCTAGTTGAATTAATATTGGTTGGAGCAAGTAGTAAAATGAGTTCTTATTATGGAATGAAGCGCAATATAGTTGAAAGTAACCTGGGCAAATATGCGGTAACAGCCAGAGGCGTGGCGAGCGCATAAAAGTTTACACATAAAATAGGTAAGAAATAAATTATAAAACGTGCTGAAACACTTACCGTTTTAAAAGTCTTCCGTGAAATCACAAACTGGGTAGCATCTGTTATATACTTGAATCATTAGATATGTTTCCACAGCTGTTTCAGTTAAGTGAGTACGACGTGCGGAATAACTGTTTTCATTTATTCCGTTTTCATTCTTTTATCTATATGTTCACGAGCAAATGGCACTACACTTCGTATCGATGCCTGACTAGGTAATTTACAGTCCGCATGTTTATTCCAGAAGGAGAGAAATGCTTCTCTGTCAAGTAAATGAAACGATAGATCACATAAAATAAGAGTAACACATAAATCAAATGTAAATTTTTCTTGGTCTCGTATGCTACTTTTTGCAGAAGAATACTGTTTGCTTTCGATGTGACGTCTACAATGGCTTCTGGACCAACACATTAAAGGGATTTTACAAACTAAACATTGAATTTTAGCGCCATCAAAAATTAAGTCCGGCATGTCCACTATATAGTTTTTAACTGTGTCTGCCATTAGTCGTTTTCGTGACGTACCTAACTGCGACATTTTTAAAGCAAACATAAGCGTACAATTACGAAACAAGTTACGACAACCTACATATACACAGAACTACTCGCATACACCATCGATTTAGTACTGACGCTGTGAACGCCTGAAATAAATAATCGTCAACTCCACACCACATATCTACTACACTGACTGTTACCGCTGTTTGCCCAGACTAGTTGAGAGTGTTGAGTAGAGGTGGATCGTTTTGCTAGCACACAGTAGCGCGGCCAGTATAGGTTCGATCGGTGTTATGCAAGGATAGTGTCAGTAGTACCCGTGTTTGAAGACAGATGGCGCTCTGCATCAAAATCTGCATTATCGACTGTGACTACTATTCTTTAATCGACGTCTGTCAAAATTTCGGAGAGATTTATTGAGTAGTGGTGTTTTGAGAGCTCTTGAAAGAGAGCAAGTTTGTGTATTTGTGGAATCATGGAAAAAGAACAATACCGGTCAATGATCTGATTTTTTTTTGGATTGGAAAACGTGTGCAGAAATCAGAGAGAAGTTAGATGCAGTTTACAAGGACCAAGCACTTTCGATAACTACCGTCTCCATCAGCAAATTGCTGCCGACAGCGGCAGCTTGAAGCTGCTCGTGTATTCGAGCCTTTATATTGGCCGCGCTACTGTGCGCCGGCAAAAGGATACATCCCTAAATGAATTCACGTATTTACTCGTTAATGAATTAACTTGAATAGTATAGTAATGACATTTTTGAAACATAAAATGTGTATTACGTGTTCATACTAGACATTAGTGGTACAATACCATTACATTGACATTACTGACACCCGCACATGACCATTTTTTCCAATTAAACGAAGAATTGGTTAGTGGTGACTGGTGTTGGCATTATAATTAATTTTAAGTTGACAGTTAAGGCCTATTGTTCCTACATACCTAACCTAATGAACTAGGAGTAATTAATGTCCTAAATATAGGTGCACTGTTTATATTGCGTTGTTGTTATCATTTATTATCGGTGGTGTTTCTCAGAAATATTAATTGTTTCGATAACTTAATTACACGCCACATTTTATATTAATCATCAAACTTTAATAGACTCATTAACGTTAAATCACATTTTGACACTTATTTATGAGGTACGTTTAATTTTAACGCATGACGTGACTAAAGATTTTGATTGCAATTACTATAATATATAGTAGAGGTGCATGTAAATAATTTCCTTTTATTAGGGCAAGTCGGGGTTAATGTGAACAAGGAGCAAATGTAAACCTACTAGCTTCACTTTGAATAAGGTACAAAATCTATACGGCCATATAGTAGATACTGTAATGTTTTTTGCCAGAGATTTTGTTAAAAAAATTGGAATTTTGCAAATTAATTAAATTTTTAACTTATTTGTGCGATTTGGGAGTATTCTTTGATACTCTTTCGGCAATTATTAATGAGTTTCGATGTCAATAAATGAAAATTAACGAATGTTAAAATTGAAAAATGTAAACTAACCTTGATTTTAAGAAGACTTCTTCTACCTTGAATTTATTTTCTAATTTCTATATCGAACTCTTTAACTTGGGACCGCAGCAAAATTACTAGTTAATTCGAAGAAAGTTTAACCAGAATTGATTAATTTATTGACGTCCCTATTCTCCATTATTTTAATCGTGATAGCGATTGTTTCTTTCCACAGAAAATTTTGATGATATCTACCCAAATATAATATAACGAGGAATTTTGATGAATAAAGTTATTTTTAGACGTAGTATGAGAGAATGAATGTGGTGACGCTACTTGATGACTCAAACAAGACGACTCTGTGATAGACAAACCCTCACGACAAATATAAGAATACAAAAACTTCCCGACGTAAATGGAGATACCTTAATGTTAGAAATACCTTTGAATTTACGCTGTTGTTTGTTTTAGGAGAATTTTACATTAATTTTGAAGAGTTACGAAAATAGGAAGATGAACTAGAGAGGAATAACTTCACCGTTTCTCCACGTACGTCGTTATCTGGACTTATATATTTTATGTTATGTCCACAATCCAAGGCCAGTCGGCCTGGGGGGAAATTATGGTTTTCGAAAAATTGCTTTTATCTGCCAGGGGGTCTTTCATTACTATCGGGTGGCCATACTGAAAACCCTATACGTTCTACATTGACAGCTGACATTTTTGAAGTAAATATTGAACATAAGAATACTTATAATATGATAAAGAACGAATTCATATTGAACGCAAGATCAAAGGCTCACGCATGTCATTAGGTAATAAAGTTTATATCTATTGTATGTAATGTTATAAATTTGAGAGAGTTTAACTAAAAGATTAATTAACGGTCGTAGATCCGGGAGTATTATCTAAACACTCTTTCGGCAGTCAAAAAAAAATGGAAATAATGTTTTATAAAAATTAAATTAACAGAATAAAAGACCGTCTCGGTGGTAGAACGGTTAGCATATATGCCTTTCGATCCGAACGGGGCGGATTCATTCGAAGTTGGAACACATCTGGAATCGGCAAAATTCTAGTGGCTAATGATCATAGTTATCGATGCCTAGGAGTGTGAGGTATATTCTATAACCTGACGCTTCGCCCAATACAACAACAACAACAGAATAAAAAACTAACCATATTTGACGTTAAGGCGCCCATCTGATAACGCGTCACGTAAGAAAAAGCTCACGTTCTTTTGAACAATTAAACTTGAATTAAACTTGGACTTAAAGTAAAATTTGAAGATTACAACACTTTAATTTGGAACATTACATCGTCAAATACGTATTGTCTTAAGGGCGACTCGATCTAAAGAGGCAGATTGTCGTTGCGGTCCTTTGCTTTTTTGTTACCGATATACAGTTTTGTTACCGATATACAGTTTGGCATTAATGTAACGCTGAAACACGTCGGTTCTATTTTTTTTAATATATTAATATGTGCGATTTACTTTCCGACTTTCATTTGTTTTTAGTTATGACGTCATCAAAAAAATTTAAATAACAACGTACATTTTTAGTAGTGGAATCCGATAGTGATTTTTCTGCCCTTTATGATCATGCAAATAAATTATAAAGGTTGCATAACAATAATTCTGAGATAAATCGCACTGAACACTACTTTCTCTTTTAATTCTCGATCTTCTTTCTTTAATTCTTCATTTCTTTGAAATAACTTCTCTGTTCATTTCTTATTTCCCTCATTTCGTTCTTTAACTCTTCCATTAGTTCCAAAATGTCGTCCATATTCGAGGATCCCTGGCCTACAGACGTCCGCAAAACAGTTTTCACCAGTGCCCTACTCAATTGAGACTCTGCTTCCCAGCTAGCGCGTTCCCTAACCTTCAAAACGACAAGTACTTCCGACAAATAATAACAATGTTTATTTTCTGACTATTAAATCTGATTTTCAGATGTTACGTCACGGCCTCGTTATTTTTTATCTTGTCCGACTCGATAATTCTGTTGCCCTTTTGTTAGTAATAACCTTAAAATTTTTGTTGTATTTGGATTTATTTAGAGTTTTATTTATATCAACACTAACTAATTTTCTACAATTAATTCAACTCTTTTCTCGCTTTATCACAGAATTAATTACCGAAAATCACGGCCAATTACGATACACGTTTCATAATAGACAATATTTTACAATCGTACAATTAAATTTTCAATGAACTAAAACTTTCTTTCTTTAAAAATACCAAATTACAGCCACGCGATTTCACGATATGACGCCTAACAACTTTAGGGAGTTAAGGAGAATTGACAATCGTAAAATATGGACATTTCCTATCGGACTTAATGACTTATTTCCAAGTACGTAATATTCAATTTGCGAAGTTATGAGAAAGACACAATGGTATTTATTCTGTACGTCTTTGCGAAAAGAAGTTACGTTAAAACGACGTAAAGAAGGCGAGTTATTTAATGTCTATTAAGTTGGCGTAGCCACTTCATAAGTCCAGCAGCAAACCAGTTGCATATTTTGTTGCTAATTTGTTACCCAAGAATTGATTTTCTTGCCCCAGCCATTTCTGAGAAACGCTACGCCAGTTTAATATTAAGCTAGCGCAGCCACTCGCTGTAACTTTCGACCCACTGCAGATATCAACACGAACTAAACGACATATCAGGTATCAACCCTTACGTGAGAATCGATCCCTTACCTCGGCTACTATCATTTTACGGGTCAACTTAGGGAGACGATAGGGAGTACGTTGTTTAAATATTTACTTATAGTAAAACCAAGAGATTTCCACCACTGAAACTTATGTTTTTATTACATAAATAGTAATAGTGCTACCTGACATAATTTTTTGTTATAATTTCGTGGTGCAAGCCTGAGCAGCCGCCACTATAAGGGTCAACTTAGAGAGACGATAGGGTATTCTTTATTTAACAATCTATTAATTGTAAACCTAAAAGTTTTCAGCTATTGGAACTTTCTACTTTAATAAATGAATACTAATTGTGCCACTGTATAACAATTATTAGTAAGATTTGGCGGCATAGGCTCCAGCAGCCATCAAGTATGCGATAGATTAGAGTAGAGATAGAGAACTTTTTGTTCTTATTGTAATTATTTATTGCAAAACTAAAAGGTGCCTGCTTCTGAAACTTTTTACTTTTAAATAAATAGTAGTAGTACTATCCTGTATTAACTTTTAGTAATATTTAGCAGCTGTCATTATATGCGTCAAATTTATCGTAACGATGGGAAGTTATTATTTAAATATTTATTTATTGTAAAACTCAAAGGTGTCGGTCTCTCAAGCTCTGCCTAAATAAGTATCAATATTCTTCTTTTTTTACTAAGATTTCGTGGTAAAAGTGTCAGCAGTCATCATGGTATGTATCTTCTTAGAGTGGTGATTTGATATCTTTTGTTTAAATATATTGGTTATAAATAAAGTACTGCTAAATTAAGATATTTCCACTTTGGAAATTTCTTTCATTCAATTGAGAGGTAATAATAGTATTATTATAGATATAATTTGTTCTGTTTCTTCTGAACGTCTATAAACGTCGGCAGCAATTTTCTTATGCTGTGACGAACAATTAACTGCTCGTCGCAGATTCAAAGGCCTTTTACTAAAAGAAAGAGACAATTTATTACTAGCATAATAATTTTGCATTCATTCTTTGAATCTTTTTGCGAATATTTAATTGTATTTTTACGTGTACAAACTTTTGGAAAACCCTATAGATTTATTCTGAATGACAGTACATATTTGCTTCATTTATCGATCCGCATTTTCGTCTTGTTTTTTGTACCGTACGTCATTCAGAAATGCTGCGTCGTAAAATCTCATTTAATAGTAGTCTTCTCCTGCTTGCAACGCTGACAGTGTCTAAGCTCTGTCGTAGGCAAGACCCACATCCGTAACGCAGACGGTGCATAGCACTGCCCTCGGCGAAACTCATCCTCGCATCGCAAACGGTGTATAGCACTGTGCTCGGCAAAACTCACCCCCGTAACCGTGATATCTTTATTTTCGAGATTGAAGTCTATTTAAAGTTAATTCGCCATAAAATCTAAACTGTTTTATTTATGAACAAGTTACAAAATTTGCTAAGATTAATGAACATTAATTTTCCGTTTAAGGTAAGAATAATTTAATTGTTGGTTTCATGTGATAATTAGTTTATTCTAGAGTAGTAACAGGAAAAAAGTCCCTTTATTGCATGAACATGATTTTAAAGCTAAGTTTGAACTTGCCACCTTAACTTGTATCTGTGGGGCTAGTGGATATGTGTAAACCTAAATTATTCCTAGAATAGTTCGAAATTATGTTAGAGAAAGCACTCGTGCAACTAATTACACGAAGGAAGATTTAACCAATGCCATAAGTTCAATTAAAAATAATAATATGACCCTCCATAGCGCCTTTACAATTTATGGCATACCAAAAGCTACATTTAGTTTACACATTTTGGGCACACGAGGTCAAAAAGGCGATTCTTATAGAAGACCCTTGCTCTTTGCATCGATGATGAAATTAAATTAGCCAATGATTATGGAGAAGTGCGGCTTTGATCCATGCGAAAGGGAAGTAATAAACATCGTGTCTGGTTATGTGAAAAGAAAAAACTAGTAAAAAATATACACAATCAAAAAAACTAATACTACCGAAGACAAAAATCCTTATAGGAGAATATAATAACAAATTTACTTGGCCGCAAGTAGACGACGAATGCATTATGGACGTGAGTGATATAAAGATTCTCCTTTCGCTAAGAAGATCATTGTTGGAAACTTCATTTTGAAATCATTGTTAATGTATTACAAGTTCTGTTTAACTTTAAAACATTGTTTTCTTAAAACTTATTCGTTTCATCTGGATGAAATACTTAATTATAAGAGAATTGGTTTGTTTCCTTAACTTACAATTACTAGTAAATATTATATTCTTTTCTTTTTTCCTACTTTTTCCTTTTATTTGTCTTCTTCTCTTTCTTTTTCTTCCCATTTTCCCTCATTTTCTTCCTTTCCCTGTTTTCTTTCTTACAATTTATTATAATCAGTTTCATGATACAGTCTACTAAAAGTGATGAGTTTAATTAGGATTAAGACTAACTCTTCCAACTTTTCAATAATGATCACACCCAGCACTAGTTGTAGATTAATTTATTTTAATTAAATATTTATGTATTTAATGTCACTCTAAGAACCGAGAAATGTCGTGACATTTGGACTAGTATTTGTGGAGAGGGAAATATGCAGTCATATCGAAATTATACAAACATTGTTAGCAAATAACTCCGTTCGGTATCAATGTTAACTGTATTATCGTAGTTTCTCGGCATTAATATGTTAGTTATTCACACAAGTTCTGTCCAGATAAGCATAGACAGCAGCGAAGTGAGGATTTGAAATCCTCGCAATCTGACCTTACGCTTTATGATATTGCTTCAGGGGTATATCCGGCAACAGCATGAATACATAAATAGCTAAACACGAAGCAACAGCAGCAACCAGAATGAATGCTAAATGTCATAAGCGCACGTTCAGGAACCGGACGCTATTGATTTAGGTGATTCAACTTAAATGAATTTAGTACATCTACATTGAATATTCCATTATGATGACTTGTTGAAAGGTTCATAATATCTGCATGTTGCATTATGTATTATGTTATATATTGTTATGTTATGTTCAACGTCGTGTTTACGACGACAACAACTTCTCTCGGTTGTCATTTCGGTACTGAAGTAAATGTCAGGCTGGCCACTCGTTGGCAACCAAATACCCCTCTTGCGGGGATAATTGGTAATTTTTGCGTTACCATTCCTCCCCTCAGCCAACAGTCCTTGGGGCGAGGAAGGTAGAATTTAATTATAAGTCCAGATAACGACGAGTGTGGGGTATCATGGACAAATCTACTCGTTTATCAATTTTCCTATTCAATTATTTCTTCCAAATTAATGCAAAAATCGTCTGGAATAAGCAACAACGTAAATTGCAAAGCACAACAGATAATATTTCGTCAATTAAATCTTTATCTGAAAGGTTTCTATAAATTAGTAGTGGATTTCCTCTTTTAAAGCTTGTTGGTGACAATTCGTACCACAGAATCATCAACAAACAACCTCCTGGTTAAGTCACTGCATTCGTTCTCGTACGCTAATATCATTTTTATTGAAAGTCATCGAAAAGTTAGTTTCTATTTAGGCAAATTATCAAAATTGGCTGTGAAAGAAAACAATCGCCGGTCTTTCGCGATTTAAAATAAATGAAAGAGAAACGACGCCCTCAATTTTCATCAATCTTTATTCGGCCTTGGTTGAATCAAAGTTTGTCGTGAATCCAATCCAAAGATAAGTGTTCGTGGTGTATTCAAAGTCATTATTAGGAAAGCTAATAGGGTTAAATATCCAGAACAGGCAGTTCCTGTGGTGTGTATTTAAACAGAGTGTTTATTTACATTGGCGTCGTTCGAAAGTTTAAAGGTTAGTTAATTTTAAAATCTTAAAAATTCGTTAATAATTTTACGAAAATTCGCTTATCGCACATGTAGTAGTATGCTAGCTAGATTAGTGGTTAAGTGAGAACTATGTTGGTATGTCATATGTCATATCATATATGGAAATACCGCGCTCAAATGTCATTGTTATTACAATTGTTATTACGTTGCATATTTTGTATTGATGGTCATTTAAGATTTGCTTGAATTCACTAATTTGTTGGTGTGTAGTAAAAACATGATGAATGGGAAATCATCACAAGATATAAACATTTTTTTTTCGTAATTCTATAAAAGTATCCAACCTTTTTCAATATGGATAAATTGCTAATCTTACTAACCAAAATCAAGGAATCTATCAATTTTCATCAGATATTAAAGCTTATAAATGAGTTTGTCATTGGTCACAATATTGATTGGAAAAAAATGTGTTGGGCCAAGTAGCGATGGAGCACATGCAATGGGATGCAGATGAATAGCAGGTTGCTATAATGGATTGTTCCAGAAGATGCGAGAAATAGCTATAAATTGAATATGGGTGCACTGTAGTATCCATAGATAACCTTTGGCTGCAAAACGCATACGTCTAACTTAAACTTGATTCTGGAAAAATGTGTAAAATTAATAAACGATATGAATAGTCCATTAAGTAGCAGGCTTTCTACAGAGCTGTTCAAAGAATTTGGAAGTGACCACAAACACCTTCTTTTACATTATAATTCCTGATGGCTGTCAAAAGGAAACGATTTAAACCGTTTATTTGAGTTAAAAGACGAAGTTTTATTTCTAAATCAATCTAAATTAACCACCATTGAAAAAAGATGTTAATTTTCTATTTAAAGACAGATTTCACGACTTTAAGTGGATAATAAGATTAGCTTACCCATGCGACATATTTTCTGCTTTAAACGAATTATGCAAATTGTATCGTCTCGAAGTTATCGATGCTCTTCCAAGCACAGGTTTCTATAGCATATACTTCTGTTTGAAATACAGTGGTATATTGCCCAAGTAGCGCATGTAATGTGCATGCACAGTTTTCCTCATAAATGCTAACGTCAAGGCTAGTGCCCGTTTTTGGCCTGTTAGTATACCAGATTGGAATTTTCGGTTTTCTCTTTTTTGGGTTCCCTTTGAAGGGTTTATCATAAGAAATCTTGGAGATTGTTATATCGCTACCCATATCAAAAATAGGTTTCGTTACTGCTGTTTTTATTCTGGTGTGTTCTGAACTACTGTGGCTTCTCCAGTTACTAGAATTTTTTTTTGTATGTTCCCATTCTAGGCTAGCAGCCGTTGGAGGCCTTTTAATATTTTAATGGGTCCAGTTATATGGGTATGGGCATGTCGGTCTCTGAATTCTCGAGAAATTAGTTATCACACGCTTCCGTGTGATCTTAGACCATTAAACTAAGCGGCAGTAAGTTATAATGGGACTTTTTATTTACAGTTACAAAGAAAAGGAATCTACAAATTGCAGTGAGGATGTGGAAAATATGTTGCAGAAACAGGACCCACTGCACAGTACGGAATTAAGGAACATTAAAGAAGCGCACAATAAGGTCACATGGACAAGTTTGCGCTCATCCAGCTTCCTTACCAAACAGGACGGTACAGTACTATTTACTATGATAACGTCATGATCTGGTCATGATGCTCGCTAAAAGTAACTACTACCACCAGCGAATAATAAGGGAGTCACTAGAAATAGCGAAGAACATCCAACATTTCAATAAGGAAGACAGCTGCAGACTAAGCAAGATACGGAGGTTGACAATACGCAATAGCAGACCACGAACGGGATAGTTCACAGTGGCAACAACCTAGTGCTTAGGTTGCTAGATGGACCAGACTGGAACAGATACACTTCAACGGAGTGAGACGACGCCTACATATATAAGAAGGAGCGAAAGACAACAGCACCAGTTTTTAACAAAACTTCTAAAGAAGAAGCTGACAGTATGTTCAGCGAAACGTCAAATACTATTGCTTTCATAAAAATCTGGGACAAGCGATACAATTATGACATTATTCATTTTAAAGAGGCGTCAATCAGTTGCAAATTATTTCAGTTTATAATCACTTTATTTTGTAAAAGGAGGACGACTCTCTGCTGTTTTAAACATGTCTTTTGTAAAATATGACAATTAAAAGATGTAATGTCAAATTGTCTGTTAATCGTAAATCGATAAGTGTTGTGAAGTACTAGATTACTGTAGTAATGGTAATCCACCCTCAATGTAATACGGTCTACACGAACAAATGCGTACCTTTCTAATCTTTATAAAAATACAGTGTTTGCTATAAAGAAAGGGTGAAATGAAATAAGGACGTTAGCGAGAAAAGTTGGGACTAGTAATTCCAAAATCTCTACTGCTGCACAAGGTTATTAAATGAATGCAAGAGAAAATCCGTTTTGAACTGCAATGGATGTGGGAATATTATCATATTTTCCTGGACCTCGGTTGGCAGAATTGAAATATAGCGCACAAAAACCTAGATTTCTCGAAAAAGATTATTTTTGCGGACGAGAAAATATTACAGTCAACAAATAATTCGAAATTTTGAGTGTATAGATCAAATAGCACTAAATTTAATGAAAAATAAATACATTAACAATTTAAAAACCGGCCGTTTCTTAGAGAACGAATGTGGTTGGATTAGTTATCGAGGTGTTGGCGCTTGTTAGAGAATTTAGGGTAGATTTAATTCTCAGAACATTAATATTCTGGAAAATATAATGCTTACTTCTGTAGCATATCTATACCCTGATAACATGCAGACAATTTGAAATATCACCAAGGTAACTGTCAAGTCCGTACAGCCAATATACTTCCAGAGCCCATTGGAAAATATTTGAGGACCAATCGTTAAAAAACTAGGAAAACCTTCGTCCTCGAACATTTGAAGAGTTACTGCAAGCCATTAAAAATGTATGGCAAGAAATAAGTAATGACAGAAATTTTATTCGTAATTACATTTTATCAATACCAAGACTATACTGGGTTGTTTCAAATGATGGTGCTCCAATAAAATACTAGCAACATTTGTAAAGTTACAACCGTTTGCAATAAAAGTGCTTATACTTAAAAATAAGCTTTGATATATTTTTTGCCTCAAACAAACAGTTCTTAAAATAAACGCATACGTATTAGCTTAATAAAAAATTAAATTTTAGGTTAAATACAAAATTTTTTTTAAGTCATTCTCACAAAAGTCAAGAAACGTCAAAATGAGATCATATGAGTTGACCCAGATTTTTCTGAAGTAATGGTGTATTAGTGCAATATATGCGGCCAACTCGAAAGTAGTGATGGAAACTAGAGCACTGCACGGGTTAGGAAAACTCCGGCCCGTTCGGCCCGCCCGGGCCCGCTGCCGGGCTCGGGCGGGCCTCGTCTCTTTTCGTTGTGGGCCGGGCCTGAATTTGTACGGGCTTGACGGGCCGAGAATGTTTTATTAAATACATCGAATGGGTATAACGTATGCAGTAAATGCTGTTTAGTTTTTACGCTATCGTTTGTATTAACAATTTTAATGTATGCAATGTTATATTACGTTTTCTTTTGGTTAAAGAAAATATAAAAATGTTTAGAAATAGACAGTGCAGATATAATTGTTTAAACATGCTAAAATAATTTAGACGGGCCAAACGGGCCTAAATTTTCTAACGGGCGGGCTGGGCGGGCCTTGTGCCGAGGTAGTGGACGCAACGGGCGGGCGGGCTTACTCCATACTGTAACGGGCCACGGGCGGGCTGGGCTGTGAAAAATAAGCCCGTCCAGTGCTCTAATGGAAAATACCGCTCCACTCATGGAACGTTCCTTCCGCGACCGCGACACAAAAATACCGCTACAAAATACCGTTACTTTGGAACAATGAAGGGTATAATATAACCTATATGAAATTGTGTTATCGCTTATAACCTGGTGGATCTCTTTACACATATGCATGAGACATACTGTAATTTGAGATCTATAATGGGCATTTTTAAAAACTGGTCAAATTTTATCAAATAGAAGAAGCAGTTTAAGTTCAGCTAAGGTAAAACGATTATTATTTTTAAATTACAACACAGACATTTTAAATTTCTTTACGGTATAGCGAGAGTTGGCATTTTTTAAATTTTGCTGATGATTTAAGTTGGTAGTTCCGGTAATAAAGGACATATTCGACAATTTATCAACGTAATATATACGAATGTGTCCTTTATTGCCGGAACTACCAACTTAAATCATTCGCAAAATTTAAAAAATGCTAACTCTAAGAATTACCTAACGAATTTGTAGTCTAAAAGGATTACGCTACATATACATAGCATCTACTATTTGAACAATATGCACACATATCATGTTTATCAATCGGTTATATGAGAACGCGACGGGCAATGGTTATCGTTTCAGCGAAGTTAATGTTTCCCAGGAACGTCGCGAATGTAAATCGCGACGTTTCCGAGGACTGTTGACCTAGTTTCGCTCCTGTCGCGCTACAGCGCATCGTTCCAAAGTAACGGTTGAAATGTTTATCGCTTCAGCGACGTTACCGTTCCACAGGAACGTCGCGAATGTAAAACGTTACCGTTCCCGTGTCGCGCGACAGTCCGTCGTTCCAAAGTCCTACCAGGATTTTTTATTTTTCCGTTTGTATAGTAGTGTTTTCAAATAAGCTATCTTGAAGAAAATGATTACATTTGAACGTTTCTCAAAGTATACTGAATAATAGAACAGATAATATAATACCAAACCTCGAATATGGCTCTGCTAGGCGGACAAAATTCACAGGTGATAAGGGCAAATTTAAGACCCAATTACCATAGGTCTTAAATTTGCCCTTATTTAGGAACACATTAACGACGTGGTGAGTTACCTAATAAGGGAAATATTTAAATCAGTTAAAAGTAGACAAAGTAGCAGATTCCTGAACAAATATCATTTGAAAAGTATATTTCTGTAAATACATTTTTGTGAAGCTTAAATCAAGTATTGACACTTGGAACATCTCCGTTTAGGTTTAATAAAATGTTCATGATATTTTGGTCCTTGGAATGCAGCTGCGAGAACTGCAGCAAGCGAAATAGAAATTTACAACTACACCAAATGACACAGTTTGCGTAACACTGGATCGGGATGAATCAACTTTATATTCTAAAATAAACCGTATATCGAGAAAATAAGTCAATTTCTAGTATAGTTTGATACTAAACAGCGTATAAAATTCAATCCCTCGAATTTTGTATAAAACGAGTTCGAGGGAACAATTTACGTACCTATGTTTTCTACGCCGAGAGCGTTCGCCTTCGACTCCTTACTTTTATCATCTCGATTACAAACATCGCCTGTGTTTTTCCACCACTTGTCATAAAGTATCTGAATCACTCCTTTCTCTTGTAGCTCGAGAATCGCGAGGGAAATTTTATCTCGCCACGGACTGCCTTTGGGTGTTGCAATGCCGTAACCCTTCGAATCCAATAGACCACCAATCTGCGTCAGGTTACAGTCGCGTTGTACGGCGTAGTCCAACATTGTCGATTCCATCAGGAAAGCGTAGTTGCCACCAAGCACTCGTTCTACGCCTTCGTCGTACCTCGATACGAAAACTGGCGGTCGTTTACTCTCCATAAAGCGCCACATTTTCTGGTAGATGCCGATTTTGGAGTCCTAAAATTCAATAGCATTTATTTTTAAAGGAGACTCCAAATTTTCAGTAATACCGCATAAAGTACAATTTTAACACGTAAATTTTTGCACACAGGGAAGAGATTAAAAAAGGAAATAATTTGTGTATTATACTCTAAGGAGTGGTAGGGGGGCAAGATAGACATGTTTAGCTTGGAAATGATAGGTCAAAAATGTATAATTTCTATATTGGAAATAAAAGCTCTTTTAAAGTTAAACTCTTTGGAGATAGGCAACTTATTCAGTACCTACTGAATTATTAGATTATTCTGCTGTAAACAAACTCTAGTATAAGGAATCCCTTAACTAACTATCAAACTAGTTGTCAAAGTTAACTGTTAATTGGTAATATTTGTGAAGAAAAGGGTTGCTTTGTCTTATTTAGTATTACCGATAATTTTCAATATGCAACGTTTCACTTGTAATGAGATGTGGAATTCACTGCGGGGACGAAGAATTTATGCCGAAATGCCATTCGACCATTGTTTCGATCAACCGATGATTGCGAGAAGGTACGTTTAAAATTAATAAACATGACACAGATGGCTGACCGCCTTCTGCCTGACCTTTTGCACTCTGTAGTGACAGTACGTATATCTGAGGTTCTTCGCCAATTTGAATAAAACCTTTTTACGAGCACACATGCTATTGCAAACGTTATGGGTGCCGATCGCAAAATTATGATTAGCACGAACAGTAATTACATCCCTTTCACCAATAAAAAATTCATGTTCTACGCCTAGGTGGTTTTCCTGTTACGGCTTAATTTGCTGGTTTTTAGAGCAAACAATGAAAAGGTATGAGCTTTCAGCTATTGTACCCTTCACCGATGAGGCTACATTTTCAAGAGAGGGAATTTTCAATGGTCCTACTAGCCATATTTGGGCCGAAGGCAACCCTCACGGGATGTTCGTTCACAAGCATCAGCAACGATTTCCAATAAACGTTTGGGCAGGTACTGTGGTCAATTTTCTAATTGGCCTGCACTTGTTACCACCTCGATTAAATGCGCAGAACTATTTAATATTTTTACAAGAAGTTCTGGCAGAACTGCTGGAAGACGTTTCATTACACGTGCGCCGAGATATGTGGTTTTAGCACGATTGCTAATAGTGTACGACAATATCTGGCGACAACGTCTGGTGAGAGGTGGATTGGAAGAGCAGAAACCATTTCCTGGCCGAGATCACTAGACCTCACGCCCATTGATTTCTTCCTCTGAGGACACATGAAAAACCTTGTTTATTCAACACCAGTTTAGTCAAAGGAAGGACTTGTTGCTCGCATTTTCGAAGCGGTGGGCGGAAGTATTAGACAGATACCTACCTGGAGTCTTTCAACGAACCATACAAACCCTTCGCTGCTTTTTGGATCGTTTTTATAAGAATCAACTAAATTAAGTTGTACTCATTTTATTTTTGTTAATTTTATAAAAACGTTCGTATTTAATCATATACTTAGTACTTACTGCAGTATTAATTAAAATCACAAGATGCTCATATATTATAACTTGCATAATCGTTCAAAATGTTGCCTATTACTAAGGAGATCACTGTTATGCAATTTTGACTTCTAGCAGAAAACTTACACATTTTTGGCTTATCGTTCCTGGGCTAAAATTGTCTATCTTGGGCCCCTCCATCATTCCTCAAGTTTTTTAAAGGTTGTTTTCCGGCAGCCTGAATATATCACGAAGTGATATTTTATTTCTTGGAATTGTGAAATGCGATTTCAGTAACTTTGTTTAAATCAATGGTTTTCTGGCGTACACGCAGAGAAACGTTTCCTTATATCAAGACTGTCGGCCTCAATTCAAGACAATTACTATTTCAATTATCCGCAATACAATTACTGTTTTAAATAAAAAAAAATATTTTCTTAGCGTGTTTTTCTCCACTTAAGAAAAGCATATACATACTTGTAATTAAAAAACATGTATTTCTTTGTTTAAGACATTGGTTAACTTGATTCCAAAAGATCTTGCAGAAAATTTGAAGAAAGGGATTCTTATTATAAGTAAATGGCCGTTATAACACAAAACAATATTTTCTTAAGGATAGTTAATAGTTTTCTTAATTCAAGAAGGCGTTTAGGTATTGTTCATAAATCAATAGTCTCATTTTCTTAAAATAGGGCATTAGAATTTTTGAAATGCATATTATTTATGTCCACATTACTATTTGCACTTACCTTGTTTAAAATGGTACGACATATCCGTAACACAATGCAGTAAATTCATATGATTTTAAGGCTATCTACAGAATAATGTTTAAACAAAAGTGAACTTAAAGTAGAAGTACACATGAAAAAGTGCCTAGAAGCAATCACCAAGATAATGCTAATAAATAGCTCATGATATTGGTAGAACTATTTCTGGCAAAAACAATGTGAGAACAGAAAAGTAATAATGCTTCTTGCTCTTGTCTACATCGTTGTTTATTTCTCAGTTTATGCCACTAATCTTCAAAAACACTCACTGAAATATTTCCTGGTGTCACCCACTTTCAAGAAATATAGTCCTAGATAGTGGTGTCACAAACCCGAGTACAGATGCGATACTTATCCATACAGTGATATAACCTTTAGAGTACAACGTATCATAGAGATTTTCAAGATACCGGATAATGTAATATATTTCTTTTATTACTATTTACCACCGTGTACTAATTTAACTATAGTTCTTTTTAATATACAGTGTGTAAAGCGATGGAGTATACAAGAGGGAAAGTTTTTTTAATATTGTTTTTTGACAAAAAATTATTCTTCATGATATCTTTTGCTTGCTTTGAAAGTACCAGTAATGTTTCGAAAATCTAAAATTCATTTCTAGTAATCTGTAAAAATAAAAAACGTTAAAAAAAATAATTTTTATTGTAAGTTATCATTCTACATTATCATGAAGCTAGCGATGATAACTCGTTTTCCTCAAACTCACGTTTATTGCTGTCAAACTGACGTTGCAAAAATGGTAACTTTACAGCAAAGAATTTATTTAGTTAAATATTACGGTATTGGCAATGTATCATATCAGTACGCAATTAATTTGTTTGATCAAAAGTATCCAGATGTAGCTGTAACGAAAATGGCTCTTAAGAAATTAATTGCAAAATTCGACGAAACAGGGTCGGTGGTCGACAAAAAGAAGATAAGAAAGATGTACAATGACGATGATGCGGTAACTATTATGGCATTGCAGTCCGTTAAAGACAGTCCACGTTTATCATTAAGGCGGAGGGCAGCGGAGCTTAATGCCAGTCACACCTTATTACAAGCAATTTTTAAAAGAAATACAATTTTTCCATTTAAGCCAAAATTTAGACATACCCTTGAAATTCACGAGCATGCTTTTAGACTGAATTTCTGCTTATGTATTGGTGGGAAGCTTATGGAAAACAGAAACTGTCATAAA
The DNA here is from genome assembly GCA_029619315.2 of Dynastes maya. Lineage (NCBI taxonomy): Eukaryota > Metazoa > Arthropoda > Insecta > Coleoptera > Scarabaeidae > Dynastes > Dynastes maya. The sequence continues at coordinate 11,837,635 of JAROYE020000005.1, read as the reverse complement.
CACGTATTGCTTTCCGATCAATATACCTTTTCCACAAACGGTGTTGTGTCTTCACAAAATTGCAGATTTTGGTCACGACACAATCCTGATTTTAAAATCAACACGAGAAATCAACGTTATGGAAAAGTTAATGTTTGGTGCGGAATGTTAATTAATAAAATTATTGGGCCCTACTTTTTTGACGAAAATTTGAATCAACATAGTTATTTAAGTATGCTACGAAATTTTATGATTCCATCACTACAAGACATGAACTTAGAGAACATTTATTATCAACAAAATGGATGTTCAGCTCACAGCACTTTATAGGGAATTGGATTGGACGTTATGGTCCAATACATTGGCCTGCCAGATCGCCAGATTTATCTCCCATGGACTTCTTCCTCTGGGGATATCTTAAACAAAAAGTATACCAAGAACCTGTAGGAAACAATGTAGAAGTATTAAAACAACGAATAACTTCAGCGGTTAGAGAAGTTAACTTGGAAACTTTAGGGAATGTTTATAGGGAATTCAGGAATAGGGCGGAAAGGTGTGTAGAAAACGGAGGAGATTATGTAGAATGATTATAATAAATAAAATATTTTTTATTTTTTTGTTTTATTTATTTATTTATTTATTTATCATCGCTATCTTCATTATAATATAACTTAGAATAAAAAAATTTAGTTTTTTATTTTTACAGATTACTAGAAATAAATTTTAGATTTTCGAAACATTACTGGTCCTTTCAAAGCAAGCAAAAAATATCATGAAGAATAATTTTTTTTCAAAAATCAATATTAAAAAAATGTTTCCTCTTGTATACCGCATCGCTTTACACACTGTATAATAAATAATAATAATAAAAAAGGGATAAATAAATTATCGTATTTCTTTTTTTATTGGATACCCTTGTAGCTGGACTGATGATGTGTTTTTTGAACACAAAACTGGTCTTCTAATTTCTCAATAGAACTTTGTGAGATCTGGACCAATTTTTTCATTCCTACGTTTAATATGATTAAACTTGATTTACTTGGACGAAACATTTTTCTGTCTTGGATTTTTTTTATTTTCTAACCCTAAGAAAATATTTATTTAATACAAGTGAAATTTCAAGAAAACTATTTTTTTATATTATTCATTTTTATAGTCTTGAAATAAAAATATTCAGAGACTGATTTTTGCAAGAAAATCTGTTTCCTTCATGCAAGAAACCATTTTTCTGCATGTACTATGGAACATTCAGTTACTACATATTCAAGAACTTCAGACATCCTGGTAATTATTGTAGCTTTGTTTGTTGATGTATCTTCTGTTTTAGATCAAACCATTTGCAAAATTAGATTGAGAGGAGTGTATCTTGTGAAGTAGCGTACTAGAAAGTGTCGTTTAAGTGAAGAGCTTTATATCTCACTAAGAGCAAAGTATTCTAAATTTCAGGTTTTTTGCAGGGCGTCTCACGAGTAACGCCTTGGTTTATAATGGGGATGCTGTTTTTTTCGAAAACCAACCTCGTACCTAAATATATTTTGAATAAAGTGCGGGATATCAAAGTTATGTTTTTTTATTGAAGATTCACATTTGAATTCTATGTGAAAAAATAAGTATATATTTATTAAGATTCCCTATATCTATCTCTCACCTTTCTCGAGATATTTCATTTATTTTGAAAATGTAAAGTTCCTGAAATTATAAGTTATGAAATGCAAGCATGTTAGCGGTAAATATAATACTTCTGGATTTGTCCGATTCGTTTATTTGTAATACCTAACTCAAAGTAAGCCAATTTGCACATTAATTTACATTGTAAATGTGGTCAGAAATGCCACAGACAAAATGGTACCTCTATTATGTTACAGCTTCCTTTAAAAATGTGAAGTGTACTTAATGCTAGGTGATCCTAACCCTCAATACAAGTATTCTGTTTAATATTGAGTCATATGACAAATAAGCTATTAGTCTATTAGTGTACCCTATATGAATTGTGTGCATTCAGCACTCATTATTGAGTTCATTATAAGGCAATATAACTTTATACCAATAAACTATTTCTGCAAGGTTTAGTCGTTGGGGTGTGTTAACTAGAGCAACGCAAACTGCGCTGAAAGCCAGTGGCTGACGCATGAAAGTTTACACAAAATAAACACAGCCGGGCAATTCGGTATAAGCGGCAGTATAACTGCGACACGAAAGCCGATCTGTTGTGTATGCATCTACGCTGTCGTATACTATATCGTAGTTCTACGTTTGTTTTGAAAATGTTTCCTACGTCGCGAAAACGACCAAAGTTGGACACAATAAGAGAATTTATTGCAGAAATGCCTGATTTAAAGTGTGATGGCGCTAAAATTCAATGTGTAGTGTGTAAAATAGATTTAATGTGTTGGTCGGAAAGTGATTGGCTACGGCACGTAAATAATGCAGGGCATGTTTCAAAAAAAAATTCCACAGGAGATTATGACAAATTTAAATTTAATTTATGTGTTTATTGCATGTAATTTACTATTTCATTTACTAAGGAAGAAAGCATACGTCTCGTTTTGGAATGAATATTCGGACTTTAAGTTACCAAGTGAGAGAACATTACAGAGAGTTGTGCCGTCTGCTCGTGAGCATGTCGAGAAAAGAATTAAATCGGAGTTGCAAGATAAAAAACTGTGGTTATGTGTGGACGAAACAACAGATCGTAAAAAACATTCTGTGGTTAATGTAATGGTACGCACAATGGAACCACATCGACCGTCACCCTCAATTTTACTAGCTTCCAGACGAATACAACAATGCACTGCCGAAGTAATTTCAATGTTGGTGTTAAATACATTGGAAAAGTTTGAACTTTCAACAAATCAACTGTTGATGTTTATGAGTGATGGTGCTGCAAACATGCTTGCTGTAGGTCGATCTCTTAAAAAACATTGTGCTAACTTGTTGCATATTACATGTAAAATTCATACTCTCAGTCTCGTAGCAGATAGTATCAGAAAATGTTATCCCGAGGTAGACGCTCTAATAGCACATACAAAAGCTGTGTTTGTAAAATCCCCAAAACGTATTCGGGAATTTCATAGACTATGCCCCGGTATTCCTGAACCACCACAACCTATTCCTACTCGTTGGGAAACATGATTAGACGCTGCATTTTATTATCTTAAATATTTTGAGAATATAAAGAACGTGATTTTAGAATTCGACCCAAAGGAAGCTGCGGCTGTCAAGGTAAGCCGCTTGAAATTTCAGGATAGTCAAGTTAAAACAGATTTGGAAATTATTTAGAACAATTACGTGGGACTAGCGGATGCGATAGAAAAACTACAAAATTCTTCGGTGTCGTTAGTGGAATCCTTGCAAATAGTGTAACATGTTTACGCACAGCTATGCGCGATAGAAGACGCAAGAAATGTTTGTGTTTTAGAAAGGTTTGAAAGTGTTTTAGATAAAGACTCTGATTTTGGCACAGTAAGACGAATTTGTGAAGGTGCGTCAACAGAACCGTTAAGTTATTTGAAAGATTATTTTACTTACGCAAATATAACGTCACTAGATGTAGAACGTTCGTTTTCGGCATACAAAAACACTTTTTCTTCACGCCGCACTCACTTTGCCAAAAACAACTTTGAAAACATATCTAATGTTACAAATATTAAATAGACATTATCCACTTTGTGATTTCACGGAGGACTCATAAAACGGTAAGTGGTTTAAGCACGTATCACATTTAATTTATTTTGTGCCACTGGCTTTCAGCGCAGTTGCGTTGCTCTAGTGTTAACTCAATGATAAATAATAATAAAAAACTAAAGAGTTACTTATAATTTAGTCGTAATACCTTTTATTCATAAACGAAAAAAATACAAACCGGAGTACATAATGTAATGTTTACATTTTCTATTAATTGATGTGTTCATCACAAGTTTTTTTCTTCATTAAAAGTACAGTCGAACTTGCCACCAGAACAATCAAGAGTAAAACATGAATTGCTGCCAATATAAGAAGAAATTTTTCACGCTTGGTGATCTTTTGTGATACTTCGTCTTCATTTGCCATTGCCCCTCTACGTCATAATCATAACCTTTTGATTGTTTAGACCAAATTTTTTATTAACAATCAGATGTTTAAAGAACAGTTAACAATCACATAAGAGAAAAAGGAGATGCGCGCTAGACCTTTTGTAGTGTCAAAAAGGTGAAACAAACGTCAGTGTCATAAAAATGAAAACGGCATACGTATTTGATTGATATTACCTTATGGCAGGGGTTCGCTAAGTGTGCGTCGCGGGGCGCCGCGAGGCACTCCTGCGACGTAGCGGTCTGGAACATTCTAGAATGAACATTTCGAAACGGCTTCGAAGATAATGGAACTTTCTAGAACATCTAGACTAGATCGTTCCCGTAGCTTGTTGAACTTTCTAGAAAGGTATAGAATATTTTCGAAGCACATAGAATATTCCACAAGAGTATCGAACTTTCGTGAAGTTTATAGAACTTTTTAGTAGACTTGTATAGCATACTATCGGACATTGTCGAAGTTTCGCGAAAGTTCTAAGTAGGTGGGGCGGCTAGTATAAATACGGCACCACTTCGGTAAACCAGTTTAGTTCCTAAATAACAATTGAAGAGTAAACATCTGAGAAGAAAAGTAAACGGTTTTAAGACACCCGCTACCAGAGGAGTGCCTGTTTTGTTTCAGTGTGTCGCCTTTTGTTTTCGTAAAATCGTAGGAAAATGGAAAGATTTTTATTAAATATGCAAGTCGACAGTTCAAGTGAGAGCGTTCAAGCAACGACAAGTGGTGGGGTAGCAAAGAAACGGAAATATCGTAAATACGATGACAACTGCTTGAATTTTGGCTTTACTTCAGTAGAAGTAAACAATGAAGAGAGGCGCAGTGTGTGCTCTGTTTAAAAACCTCGCGAGTGGCGGAGTGCAAAAAACCTCACACCATCGCAGAAGAGCTTATTCTACCGGCTGCTCTTGACATGGTTAATATTATGCTGGGAGAATTGGCGGTAAAATTAATTTCAAAGGTACCTTTGTCCAACAACACTATTAGTCGACGAATACATCATATATCTCTGGATCTCAATGATCAATTACTAGAGAAAATGAAATGCACGGAATTTGGTCTGCAACTTGATGAGGCTACTGACAGTTACAAAGACGCACACCTTACTTGTTATGCACGCTACTGCGTTCTGCAAAAGCACATTTGGAAGCGCAAAGGCTCAAAACTTATTTGAGATGCTTGGCAAGTTTATAACCGGAAATGATTTGAATTGGGAAAAGTGCATCGGTATGTGTAAGCTCGGTTAAAGTCTGGTCGCTATGGAGGATTGCAGGCGCTTATTCGCAGCAAAACATCGCATGCTGTGTGGACCCATTGCATCATCCAAGCAAGGAAGTACTTGCATCAACACCTCTCAAAGCTAACTGACTGGTTTGCAAAATACTTTGAGGAAGATAATCTCGAGAAATTTGCGTGGATCTAAGATCCTTTCCGAGTCCAAGTTCCATCAGAATTGACTTGGCAGGAAGAAGAGAATCTAATTGAACTCTCTTGTAACAACAGCCTGAAAACAAAATTTGTTTCTCAAGCCTTTTTGAACCCCTTGAAAGACTTTCTTATAATTAGAAAAACATTTCTTTTAATGAAAAGAAACATTGTACAGAGTAACAGAAAGATAGCTCACGGGATTTGCTAAAAATCCATCATATGAAAAATGTTTGCTAATTTATTTCCTGTTTTCTGATTTAAAGATAGTTATCTACCTTTTCTGGAACTGTTTAGTTATCATGACTACCTTTTTCTTTATACTTTCAAAAATTGTTTATTCTCTCTGGAATTAACATATGTGGATGAGAGTATCTAATTAGAGATTTTCTAATCATTGAAAATGTCGACCTCTACAGAAATGAGCAATGCCTCACGTTCTGCGAGGGCAGCAGGCATTGACGGTTAGCTATCACGCCAAAGGGAATTAAATAATAATGACACACGCTCTCTGGAATTGTGTAATTTTCTATCATTCGTCTAACTTTCAAGTAAAGTCGAATCTAAAGTATAAACACTTAAAAGCATAAAAGTTAACTAAATCATATTAAACTAGCAGACAGAAAACAATTATAGAATTTAACGGAATATTTATAATTGAAGTGAAATTTAATTCAATTTAGGTAAATTCCAGAATCCCAAATATCCTACATGTATTTCGGGAGTAATTTGTATATGCTTTGATATTCCAGAGAAATTAATTTCTTTTAAACGTTTCTACATAAAAAATCCGGAAGTTAAAATCTGACGCATTGGCTAAGTGCAGTATGGCTTTTCTTGACAATTTATTTTTTTGTCTTCAGGTGTATTAACAAATAACAATAAAAGCCAAGTTTTAAAAACTACTGTGCTCATTCAATCATTTTTGTATTTTTATAGAAAAACTGGCTGTTGATGATATGATTTTGAAAGGTCTAGGCTTGATAGGGTTCAAGTCCCAATCAACTAGGGTGGTCAAGCACACTGTTACCGCTCAACCACCACCAATCAAAGAATTCCCTGATTATTGCTAAAATGGGTAAATGTGTTCTGGCGTGCGTATTAAACCGGTGCATGTTTAGAAAAGTAACAAACTTTGAGAATCGCAGATATAGATGGTGATAGTTTTTTGGTCGGTATGCTTCATATTAGGATTTCTTTGCTCTCTTTAAAATAACGTCTGCGGGCAAGAGGATTGCTAAAATTTTTGTTTATATATATGGTGCATGAAGCACATAGGCACCGACTAATGTTAACCCTAAGGTGTATGAATTATAGTACATTTTTACTTAAAATTGTGTGCTTTTTAAGATTCACTCAACACTATTCAGGGTCTCAGAAGGAACTGCATCGGTCGATATGTGAAATAGTATACCTTGGAAAATTTTGAAAATTTGGCGGTATACTAAAACCTACAGGTACCATTTAACTAAAATATTTTCAATAATTTAAGACTTTCGTTTATGCTAGAAGTAGTTCTCAACTTTGTTATTTTAAACAGAATGCCCGTTGTATTATTACATTTTTGAATTCTTAATTAAATTTTATGGTTTGTTTGATAAAACAATTATGTTACTATTTCTAACCATATTTGAAATATTTGAATTTTTGAAACTTTCTGACAGATGTATGAGTGCATGCGAACTTTCATAACTGTGAAAGTGTTTATGTTGAAAAATAGAAATTTTGTGCGTGTATGGCAGGATTAGAAACCGAATGAATTTTTCGAAAACTTTATACAGCATGTCTGACAATTACGATCAAATTTTCAAATGGAAAAAGTGTCAAAACCCAGTTTTTTTTTTAATACAGCTACCTACTTTCCTCTTTCTCATTTTGCTCTTACAAAAAAAAAAAAAAACAAAAAAATATATTTATAATATTCATTACGCACCTAAAATTGATACTTCAAGATAAATAAATATTTAGCACGTTGTCAGAGATGGTCTATGACAAACGTGTTTTCTTATTCTAACAAAATATAAAATATTATGCAAATTATTTTGCGTAAATATTTTGAAAACAGTTGACCATTAATCAAGTACTCGAACTCTGTGGCACTGGAACACTGAAGCAATTCACTAAAACCCTACTATACCACAATACTTCACTCGCATTGGACGCACGTTTCGATAGCCAAGCTATCATCATCAGCGGTAAAACAGAACGAATAGACTAAGCGAAAAACTAACCGTATATAGTAAATTTTAAATTATGCAAATCCAAAAATAATGTTAATATATGAAACTTCAAAATATGCAAATCCCAAATAATGCAAAAACTTAAGGCGGATTCTCGCTCGTACGTAGAATGTCAATGACGCAGAATGTCGTTGACGTAAAAAGTTCAACCAAAAGAAACAAAAATATGTCAGTTCTAGTTCGCACGTTAAACTTCGTGATGCGGTTGGCTGTATAAATGCGTAAATAAGCGCGTGCGCAGAAGTTTGACCGAGTTCAACTTTGGACGCACAAGTTCGTTTGTGTTTATATGTCAAGCAAATGTCAAGTGTTTAGGCACATTTCTCTTCCAAGTTTGAACGATTCTAGAACCGTTCCTGTACTAGTTGCATTGAATTCCGTGTTTTTCTTCCGGTGTAACTAATAGTTCAATGTTTTTCTTTCCCGTCCGAACTGTTTTTGAACGGTAATAAAACTGTTTAAACAGTACTAGCTTTAGAGTAAGAAGTAAAAGAGGATTGATAGTTCGCGCGTTGGTTAAACGTTAATTATTACGATCTGTCAATTTTTGACAGATGATTTCGTAACAAGCACAAATAAATATACCACTATTTGAGCGAACTGATCTGTGTAATAGAAAAGTACTGAAACAATTCACTAAAACCCTTACCACAACACTTAATTTGTACTGGACGCACGTTTCGATAGCCAAGCTATCATCATCAGCAGCAAGACTGTAGTAAGTATCAGTATTTTAAAATTAGTCAACTAGAGTTAGAAGCATATAGTTTACATTTACAACTTTGTAACAACCTATGTATTTTAGAATATTTTGAATGGATTAATTATCTCAACAGGATTGAAGACGTTATTGCTAAGAAAGTTACAGATAAAGAAAAGGTTCTCAAGAAAAAGTTTTCCAAATTAGTCACCACTAACAAACCGAAACCTTCCGAGATAATTAACCCAACTGCATTAGTTAAAAACGAGTCACATGAGTCTTTTAGCAAAGAAGAGATCGACTTATTAAACAAAGGTTTGAAATACAACCTGAAATTTAATAAGCCTCCGGTTGAAGAAATTATAGTTGGCATAGAAAACGCGATCAGTAATTTTGATGATAACACAAAAAATTTTATTCGTACCGCTTGTAAAAGTCAAATTTTTGAAAATATGCAAAGGAATGCACCTGACATTGCACGAAAAGATCAAATCATTGCTAGAAGACTAAAAAACAAAAATTGTTTTTATTTAAAATCCGACAAGGGTAACACTGTAGTCATCTTAGACAAAGAAGATTATTTTAGTCGAGTCAACACCACTTTGTCACAAAGTTCTTATTCAAAATTATCAAAAAATCCTTTGTCTAAAATGATTACAGAAACCAAAAAGACCATGTTAGAATGTAAGGCTGTCATTAGCGACAATTTAAGATTTAGACTAACGGTATCAAACCCAGTACTACCTAGGATGTATTGTTTACCTAAAATACACAAGCCCGGAAAAAGCATGAGACCCATTGTTTCGAATATCAACAGTCCAACTTACTTACTTTCCAGGTGGTTATAAAAAAAAAAAAAACAGTCTTGCTGCTGATGATGATAGCTTGGCTATCGAAACGTGCGTCCAGTACAAATTAAGTGTTGTGGTAAGGGTTTTAGTGAATTGTTTCAGTGTTCCAGTGCCACAGTTTTAGAGTATCCGTTTAATAGAAAAGTAAGTTAAAGCAAAACTATGTTTTATAAGTATATGTGTGTATAATGTACTCATGAAATTATTGGAGATTATTGTTTGTGCTGCAAAGACTAACAATTTTGTCTCCACATTTAATTTAACCACATTTTGGTGTTACAGATGGATAACATTTTCCTTAGCTCCAGTGACTCGAGCGATGATAATAATTACACTACCCACGAGTTGATTTTCTTCTAATATTATCGAACCACTTTGAATCGTTCTAGAATTGTACTTACGGTTCGATTACAGTTCTGACTACTAACAGTTCAAGGTTGAACTGATTTAGAACCAGTTCATATGCAGAAGAAAAACGAACCTTTTATATTTTTTAGCGTTCGATAATAATCCTTGTTCATGAGGCAATATAGCTAACAGCAGTACTTTTATTTTCGTTTTTCGATTAGTGGTCTGCATTTCGTTAGTAAGTACTTGTACAGATCAGTACGCCTAGCTAGATATAAACGTGATATTCGCAATTACAGACGTATGACAAGAAACCAATATTGAAAATACATTAATATACACGGCCAGTGGCGTTATTTTGCGTCATATACTTTTATGTACATCTGCGTCATCGACATTTTAGGTACGAGTGAGAATCTGCCTTTAAAGTTACGGTTAATTAACTGTACATGATATCATAAAGGATAAAGGCTGGAATTTAGTGGTTCTAAATCTGAATTCATAACATAACTTAATGAATTCAGATTTAGGACCACTTTAACTTTAGGTAGGTAACTTAACATTTTTGTATAATTTGGGATTTGCAAATTTTGAAGTTATATAATTTAAAATTGTTTGTTTTAAGATTGCTTACCTTTAGATTTGCATATTTTTGGATTTGCATAATTTAAAATTACTATATATGGTTATATTTTCGCTTAGTCTGTTAATTCAGTTTTACCGCTGATGATGATAGCTTAGCTATCGACACGTGCATTTATCGCGAGTGAAGTATTGTGGTGAGGGTTTTAGTGAAGTATTTCAGTTGACTATTTTAAATAATCCCCCAAATTCTCTAGCAGAAACCAAATATATACCAATATATTAGTATATGTTTGGTGTGCAGGGTGTTCTATTTAAAACAACACAACTTTGATATGTATTTTTTGCCATGTATACGTCAAAATAGCTTTAGCTTATGCTACTAATGTATATTTAGGATTTTTGTATGGGAAATGTTTTCTATTATCAATATAAAAGTGCTATTGAAGAATCTCACTACCCCACCCTGCATGTTCCAACTTGAATTAAATTTTCGTCCAGAAAGACTCCCTATTTAATATGGCTTCATTAAAAACCCCAAGGATAAATAAGATGTCGTTGAGAAAGGGCGAAGCTGGTATGCAATAAATAAATTTCTAAATAACATTTTACCTACCCTAAAAAATGTCATTGTACTGCCTCCTTCCAAAGTACCGTATGAAATTTCGGTCTGTTCAGCCAGATCTTGCGCGTTTTCGATTGGTGTTATCATTCGTTCTACAGTGAGAAAAGCAGCGAGATTAGCTGTGTACGAAGATATTATAATGAGGGTGAAGAACCACCATATACCACCTACGATCCTTGTCGAGGTTGCCTGCAAATAATACAGCATATTGTGAAAACTGCAGTTATTAGAAGATATAGGTTGGGTGAAGTTGATATTTTTTTAATTCAACAATACTTGCATGCATGATAGAATACACAATTAGCACATGCAAAAACGTGCAAAATTTTAAACAGAGTACGCACGTTGGTGCTACGGGGGCAAAACATATCTACTAGCTACTACTTTTTTTGGAATTTATATAGGTACCGAGAGGGTATTTGACGTTAGCCAATAGCCACCTATACGTTCGTATTTAGAAAATTAGAGTGACGCAATACTACTATAACTGGCGCGAGAGGGCATCGTTTACTGCAGCAAACCCAGAGATGGGTATTATTTACGTAAAATTTAGCCATGACTAAATAGTGTGCCCAAAGGGAATACGTGCCATTTGCTTTATTTTTATAAATAATGCGCGCTGTTTTTATAAAGATTCATATCAGCGTCGTAATCATATTTTTTTATATATGTTTAGAATATATTATGGATTTTTTATTATTTTTTATGTCAATACACTTTACCCGTGGCCATGGCAAGCGCTACAGCCATAAATTGACTAATCAATCAAACAATCACTTTACCCGTTTGTTATTATTATAACCGCTCAATGTGTACGGCTTTCGTGCGTGGAAAAGTTTCGTCAAACGCTTTATTATTATTTTATTATTTTAATATTGATATTAATTTGCATTACGGGAATATAGTAATAAAATTACAATCTTTGGTCCATAAGCAACTATGCTCCGCAAGATATCGAAACCTATTTTTATATTCTTGATATAAAAGCGGTAGAAGAATTCATTCATTCACTAACATATGCGTTTTCATTCCATGATCGAAGAATTCTACCCACATGCTCGATATGTGGGAACTCCGCTTTCATAAGATGTACGCATTGTAAACAATATTTCTGTTTCTTGCATTTTTTTAAGATCTTCACTACCATGATGAAGAATGCACCTATATATGTATTTTACGTACTGTCTTTTGCTTTAACAAAAAAAAAATAAAAATCAAATATTCAATCTACAGCTGCTCTTTATTTTATTTATAATAGGTGTTTTTTTTTGTTTAGATAGAACTTACGAAAAAGTTATCTGTCAAACAAGCTGTCATACTACGTTCACATTTTAACATTTATGATCGGTATACTCTGGCAAATCATCGTGAACAGACTCACGCTTGAACAACGCTACCAAATTATTCATATTTATTTTGAAAATCAGTCATCGATTCGCGCAACTTACAGACGATTTCGTGATCTTGAGCACTTTCTACATGACGCAACAACACCAACACGTTGAAGGAATGTGCGTAATGAAGAGAATGTCGTTACTGTAAATGAAAGTTTAGAAGAGGAAACCAATTTATCCTTTCGTCGCCGGTCACAGTTATCGAAGCTCTGTCCGTCCGCCACGTGGAAAATTTTGCGCAAAGACTTTGATCTACACCCGCTAAGATCCAGCTGGTACAAGAATTAAAGCCATGAAACCATCATTTGCGTCAGTCTTTCGCTGATTGGACTTAAGAGCAGTTGACAACTGATCCGTTGTTTTATCATAAAATTGTGTTCAGCGATGAGGCTCATTTTTGGCTTAACGGATTTGTGAATAAACAAAATTGCCGCATATGGAGTGGGACCAATCCACAAGAGACCTTACATCCAGAAAAATGCACTGCCTGGTGAGGTTTACACGCCGGTAGCTCGCGTTACCGTCAATGGAGATCGTTACCCTACCATGATTAATGATTTTTTGTTTGAAAATATGCAGGACGATGATGCAGATAAGATGTGGTTTCAACAGGGCGGTGCTACGTGCCACACGGCGACGGCAACCACAAACTCATTGCAACCAAAATTTGACGAAGTTAATTTCGAGGAATGGACCTGTGCATTGGCCTCCAAAGTCTTACGATTTCACACCTCTCGATTACGGGGCTACATGAGGTCATTAGTTTATGTCTAAACCAGTAACAATTAACCCCTTGGAAGCCAACATTGTTTGTGTTTGTCGTGACATATGGTCGAAAAGGTGACCCAAAATTAGACGACCAGGGTACGCTTCGTCAAGAACAGCCGTGGTGGCCATATATCCGAAATCATTTACAAATGTTAATGCCATGAATAAATCTTTCGAATAGTACCAAAAATTTGATCAGAATTTAGTTTTTCGTATTATTTTTTATAATTGCAAGTTCTATTGGGCTTAAAGAAAAACCCATTATTATTATCCTCGATGATTTTTTTATGTATGCTTACACAACTACAAAAATCATGTGAACTCAACCAATATCTATAAACTAACAATAAATGTTACTACCAACAATTAGATTTCCTTTGTATATCCATTAATAGTACTAATAGTCATAGTGCTTCTAACTACCTGTGATGTACATATTCACAAGCAAATATTTGTGGATATCCTGTATAATTATCAGTATCACCTTTGTATACACTATTTGATAGCAAATACAACCAGTGTAACTATTTTCTGAAACTCGAATAAGTAAGCGTAACGTTCGTTGTTCCGTCTTTATTGATACAGCCTGTATATGTATACCCACACCAGCCGAAAGAGATCATTAAATGGTATAAGTCCGCCGTTGATACTTTTCTTATATCTTTAACCGTTCAAAATTTATTCAGGAAAACCGGAATTTGGGGCGAATTTCAATGGCAAATTTCACACCTTAAATATGCAACTCTGCAGCAACGGAAGGTACCGTTGAACAACGTTCGATGGGGTCTACAAAATGACAAAGTTTTATTAATATCGGCGATTAACACTTTGGGTTGTTAGTAATTTGTTAAACGTGCACAAAACCGGTAGCTGCTGCTGTTTCTATAAGATTTGTGATCCAAGCTATTTTTACTCTTGTTTGTAATATTGAGATTACGTGATTCGAGAGTTTCAAGTAGGAGTAAGGAAGAAGTTGAACTAAATTTGCATATACCGCGTTAGTTCCGTAGTAAAGTGAACCGCTAAAATATATGGACAGTGTTACAAGCCGCTCGAAGCGAATCGAGGACGCTCTTAACACAAATGACTACATTATTCGCTATACGTACCCTAGTATATTCGTGTATGCATAGAATTGCTAAGCATTGATATCTCGTCTCCTATTCACTAAATCAATCGGGTATTTAGTCACAATCATTGACTAACCGTTATTTATGAATAATGGTCAATCATGACTAACGGTCCATGGATAACGGTTAGTCATGACTAATGACTATTTTTATTCCTGCTGAACAGCTAATCATGACTAAAACGTAATCTTTTATTCCTTATTCATACGTTTGCGATTAGAGAATTTAATCATTAGTCATGTAGTTGCTTTGATGATTATGACTACATTTTTAATCATTAATAGTTTTTTAAAAAGGTGGTACCGGATGGCAGTAGCGTAGCGGTAGCGGCGCGAGAGAGTTCAAAGTGACAGTACGTTGCACGCCAAATAAGTACGCGGAGATGGGACGCCCAAAGGGTGTAACGTTCCCTTAGAATGTGAATACATATCTCAGGCATTTCTCTGGATTAGAATATAGAAGTCCGCATATTTATTCCACAGTATGCAATAGCGGATTGCTAAGTCGCGATAGGCTTGAATGTAGAAAACATTGTAAATGTAAACGTCATGTATTGAATTTAAGAAATAGTATTCCATACTGGCAATTTTTTATTTTTATGTTAAGCATGTGCAACATCCCACAACATCTAGTATCTAATGAACACTTTCGTCTTTTTTGGGCTAAGTGCGTTCCCTCATGGAAGCTGCCAACATCTATGCAATTACGATACAATTTGCCACGTGTGTACGTGTGTACAGTAAAGGAATGTATAAAAGACGAGTTGAGAAATAAGAAAATCTGCCTATGTGTGGATGAAACAGCTCAGAAACACAGCGTCATTCATGTTGTAGCGCGTCCTTTAAAACGTGATGGTCCACCAGCTTAATTGTTGTTATCCAGTAAAAGGATTCAGAAAACTAATGCGGAAACCGTTATCAAGATAATAAAAGGTTCGTTGAGAGAATTTTGTAACACGGGAACCCAAGTCACAATGTTCGTTACTGACGGAGCCGCAACAATGCTGAGAGTTGGTAGGATGTTGAAAATATGCTTTCCGACTATTCTTCACATAACATGCCTCATACACGCATGTCACCTCGTAGCAGAAACCATTCGAAAGAAGCATCCGATGGTGGATAAGTTAATAGCATCTACCAAAGAAGTGTTCGTCAAATGTCCCAAACACATCCGTGTATTCAAATAATTGTGTCCGACATTACCACCACCACCTCAGCCTGTAATAACGCGATGGGGAAAATGGCTCCAGGCAGTATCTTGCTATCAGAAATATTTTTCACAAGTGAAAAATGTCATCTTGAAACTTGATTCAAGTGATTCTGCAGCAGTTCGAGATAGTCAGCAACTTTTTTCCAATTCCGACGTTCAACAACAAATAGATGAAATTTCCATGAATTATTCTGAAGTTGCACAAGCTATTGAGCAATTAGAAAACACTTATCTGCACGAGACACATTAAATTGCATAAACAATTTACAAGCCGCTCTAGAAAACTTGACGAACACTATAGGAGTCGATGTTGCTCAAAAATTTGGTGCAATTTTAACGAAAAATCCCGATTTACAAAAGGTTCGGTCTATAACTGAAAATCGAGAGTGCCCAGATGAGGAAAAGGAATATCTGACATTTGCAAATTTTACGTCACTGGATGTCGAACGATCATTTTCGAAGTATACGACAACGTATTCACAACACCGTCGACGGCTGAATGAATCGACAATGGAAGCGTTGCTGATGTTGCAATTCTACGCAGCTTACCAGGGCGGTTGCCAATTGCCACAGTGGACATCAAGACGATAGGAAAAGGTAACAATATTTTTTTTCACTAATATTGTATATTACGTACCTACCGGTACCACCTTTTTAACAAATTCTACTAATGACTATGTTTTATTCCTGCTTAACAGCTAATCATGACTAAAACATAAGTGCATTATAAATATAAGCAAGTTACTATTGGCTCCTTGTATAACCAGAAGTGATAGATATGTCACAATATTTTAAATGAATTGATTCTATTGGTACAACTGATCCAACAAATTTTCAGATTTATCTAGTTCATACATTTCCACACATGAAGAATTATTTCACCAAAAACTAGAGAATTACGCAAACGTATTATTTTTCTATGTAATAAATTAGTGACTCCGTCCAAATTATTTTTGGCAATTATATAATATGCGTAAGGATTTTTTTAATAGCTGTGTCAATAAAACAGCACAACATTGGACATACTTAGCACGATACGCTCGTAAAACTTGCAAAAGTGTTTTATTTCGTATAGTTAGACAGTAAATCCAAACAGATTACAAAATTATGCACGAAACTGAGTTCGGTAGTAAACATAGCTTAAAGTTGGGAGTGCGTAAACGACTAGTTGCAACAATTCCGCTAAAACAGAAAATGTGAAGTGACTACCTAGGCATTACCGACTTTCCAAATTTGTTTCGATAAATTTTACAGATACCGTAATTGTTTTAATTTCAGACCGCAACTTCAGCACAGTTACATACATGGGAGATGCATATTATGTTAATATATCGCGTGTCCCACTAAGAGTGAGGACCGGCGATATTTTGGAAAATACAATAGCTATAGTGATGGGAAAAAAAATTTCATAACTAAAGTAGTAAAGAGAAATTTGATTACAATATTTTTAAATTTCAAACGTGAGCGATACCGGGCGCAGTTGTTAGGGTCAACAGTAAATTTGAAATTAGTCGGCAAAAGTTCCAGGATTAACTATGATTTGAAATGCTCTGTTAAAAAGCTTAGTTAATTACGGTTAAAGACGTTTTGTCATATTGTGAATAATAAATGTAGTGGGCGTTGCCGAATCATGTAAAACTAAACCTGCTATAATTTCTGCATTTTTACCCGAATTAAAGAAATGTGGACTTGTTTGAAAGGACATTCAGCGTTGCTTTAGACGTCGCAATTTGTGTCACCCGTTAATGTTCAAGAAATTAACCAGATGGTGTTATTCCTAACTTTACGAATTTTTCTCAATTATCTGTGAAAATTCAAATGTAACAATATACTTCTCTTATGTTGTGTTTGAAGAGTTTTGACAGACTAAAGTAGTGGCGAAAACCGCATAGTGATATCTTTTTCCTTTTTCCAGATAATAACGAAAACAGTCCATTGTCAGCAATAATTTCCGTATCAGTTACAAATACCTACTTAGTTGGCCATGAAACAAAGGAATGATAACTTTTACTCTTTTACACACAAAATTGTATCGGTATTAGTTTAATATGACTGTTGGTTTTTGATCACTTTTCAAATAACAGGTAACAAAATCTAGTACGATATGAATACAACAGCAGAATTTGGCACGCTGTGGAAACAATTATTTATTTGACAATTGTGACAAGTAAATAGAATTTTACTACGGGCTGGCGCTTAAAGTTTGCTGCTTAGCCGTTGAATGATAAAAAATCTCGTTTTATAATGCAGAGGCGTATGACATGCTTGCAATGTATTTTCAATGTTTTGAAAACGCGTGTATTGTTGAACGTGAATACGCCGTTAAGTATCCAGAAAGAAAACGTTTCAGCCGAGAAGTATTCTAATGTTTGGCGACACGATTACGTGAAACAGTGTATGTTCAACCTCGTGGAAATCATACTATAGCACGTATAATTAGAACGGAAGCTAATGTGATAAATGTCTCGCATATGTTGAAGTTCATCCTCACACACGCACTAGAGAAATGTCTTCCGTTGTAAGTATAAGTAAGTCATTAATTTATCGCACCCTAGTAGACAATACGTCACACCCATACAGATTTTGACCATAGACTCAATAATTGTAATTGGTTAAAAGATATCTACCACAAAGATGCTGTCTTCCGACACTGCGTCTTGTGGACTGATGAAGCTACATTTGCTAATGATGGGCCGGTAAATTTGCATAGTACTGGTCCACAGAAAGTCTTCAATAGATGAGAGAGGTTGATCATCAACATAGGTGGAGTATAAATGTTTAGTGTGGCATTTTAGGTGATAAAGTTATTGGACCATTTATTTTTGAAGGTAACTTAAACGGCGAAACATACTTAAACATTTTACATAACGAATTACCAATACTTTTAGAAGATGTTTCGTTAGAAACTCGAAAAACAAGGTGGTTTCTGCATGACGGCTGTCCAGCTCATTGTTTACGAATCGTCCGTGACTATCTTCATAATACGTTTCCATATCAGTGGATTGGAAGAGGATCTATTTTTCCATGGCCAGCTAGATCCCTAGATCTGACTGGGTTTGACTTTTATTTATGGGGAAGGATAAAGGATATGGTTTACCAAACACGTCTTACAATGAAAGCTGATTCATAATGATATCACCAGCCTACCAAGAGTAAAAATAGAAGCAGTCGTTATTAGCACTAGTCGTAGACTAAATCTGCGTATAAATCATGTCGGCAAACAGTTTAAACATTTAAAATAAATTTAAGTTATTGTATATTTTCATTTCAAGTATTTTCATGTAAGTAGTTCATTATGTACTATTGGTACTGTCTTAGTTTTGCATTGTTGACATTTATTTGTTTATTTTGTAACTGCTACATTTTGTTATTGTTATCATTCCTTTGTTACATGGCCAACTAGGATAAGTTTCGTAATTATTAAGTAGATATTTGTTACTAATAGGGAAATTATTACCGACAATGGGCTGTTTTCGTTATTATCTGGAAAAAGGAAAAATATATCAGTACGCGGCTCTCGCCACTACTTTAATCTGTCAAAACTCTTCAAACACAACATAAGGAAAGCATATTGTTGCATTTGAATTTTTAGAGATAATTGAGAAAAACTTGTACAGTTGGGAATAACGCCATCTGGTACGTTTCTTGAATATTAACGAGTGGCACAAATTACGACGTCTAAAACAACGCTGAATGCCCTTTCAAACAAGTCCACACTTCCTTAATTCGGGTAAAAACTACAGAAGTTATACCAGGTTTAGTTTTACATGATTTGGCAACGCCTACTACATTTATTGAAAAAAGAATTTTAATTAACTGCTAGTATACAATACATATAAAATTTGAACTGGAATAGTATCTTCTGTTAAATACGAAATGTCTGATGAGTTTCCTTGTTAACACAATGTGCGCCATGTTTTCATATCGCAATATTGTAACATTTACCAATTACATGTTTTAGCGTATATGCAATTAGTTAAATTATTACGTTAATTCATGATGGAAATAAATAACAAACCGAATGCATGCCTATCAATCATGAGCTGTTGCATTGCAACTAATTACCGCCAATGTATGTTGTGTGAATAATTAATTGAATACTGTAATAAACGAGAAAAATGCATTAACCATTGAATAATAACTACTCGATTTAGAAAAATAAGTCTTTTTTTCATTCCAATTAAATTTGACGAGCACCTTAATTTTGTTGTTGTTGTTATAAAACGAAATTCCAATTTAAATTAAAATTATTATAATATCATGACCATGAAGACTTAAGTTAATGTAATCAATCTTACCTGCTTTTCAATACAGCCTCACAATCTCATTAGTACATATTTCTTTACTCGGTTCGGAAAATGGTTAAAAACAATTCAAGCACATTACATTAAACTCAAGTATATTTGTCAGAAAATCAACGCCATGCGCGTTTATGACCTAACATCAGATGTCGCTTTTTCCTGGCAACGTGACATTTATTCTCTTTTATGTACAATTAAATTGTTTATATTCGCGTTGTTATTTCAAATGGCATCATAAAACCTAACGATGGCAACGTGAACTTTCTATTTTAAGGGCCACACTCTAGTAATGCTGAAATCGATAGCTATATTTCATACTTTTACGTTGCTGGAAGTAATACGAAAAAGAAAAATGCTCAGGAGTTACGGATTCGATACCTTTCAATTGCTTTTCTATTTTTCTTGTACATGCAGAGAAACGTTTACTTGTATCAAGACTATTCGCCTCAATTCAAGACAATTACTGTTTCAATTGTCCATAATACAATAACTGTTTTAAATTGAAAGAAATATTTGCTTAGTGCTTTTTTCTCTGTTTAAGAGAAGTATATACTTGTAATGAAATAATTGTATTTCTTTGTTTAAGACATTTGTTAACTTGATTCAAGAAAATCCTGAAGATTTGAAGAAAGCGATTCCTAGTATAAGAAATGGCCGTTAAAACACAAAACAATATTTTCTTAAGGATGGCATTGTTCATAAATCAGTAGTTTCACTTCTTAAGATAAAGCATTTATTTACTTAGAATTCTTGAAATGTATATTATTTATATCCACCATTATTAATTTGACTTACCTTGTTTAAAACAATACGAGATCCGTATATAATGCAGTAAATTATTCACTATTGCTTATGATTCTAAAAAGATAGAGGTTATCTACAGAATAATGTCCAAACAAAAGTGAACTTAATGTAGAAGTACACATGAAAAAAGTGCCTAGAAACAATAACCAAGATAATGCTAATAAATAGCTCATGGCTTTGATGGAATCACTCCCGGTAAAAACAATGTGAGAAGAGAAAAAACATTAAGGATTTTTGCTCCTGCCAACATTGTTGTTCATGTCTTAGTTTATGCCGCTAATCTCCAAAAACGGCAGTGAAATATTTTCTGGCGCCATCTACTGTCAAGAGATATAGAGCCGTCCTAGATAGTAGCGACAGAAACCGGAATACTTGCCCATACGATGATATAACTTTCAACGTACAACATTTCATAAACATTTTCAAAAGATGTAATATTTTTTTTCTTTTTATTACTATTTACCACGTAATTTAACTATAGTTTTTTTAAATATATAATAAATAATATAATAAAAAAGGGATACATAAATTTAAATATTAACTCATTAATTATTAAACTATATAAAATAATTCCTATTTATTTTATATTTTTTGAACACGATACCGGTCGCCTAATGTCTCAGTAGAACTTTGTGAGATCTGGACAATTTTTTCATTCCTACCTTTAATGTGAATATTTTCTTAACTTAAAACTAAATGATTACTTGGAAGAAACATTTTTCTGCCTTGGATTTTCTTGATTCTCTAACCATAAGAAAATATTTATTTAATACAAATAGGATTTCAAGAAAAATATTTTCTTATAGTCTTGAATTAAAGATATTTTCTTGGATAGAGACTGATTTTTGCAAGAAGATTTATTTTCTTGATGCAAGAAACCATTTCTTTGTGTGTAGACAAATGGACATCTGTATCGTAGAGAGTTTTTATAGTTTCTTACAATTAAGCAAGTGTAAAATTTGATATTTCGCAGGAGTATTTTTTTCTAAATGGGAAATTTTTTAAATTAATCTGAATTTTTCACTCCCTACGATAATAAAGCGCATACGTTACTAAAAAATAAACATTTCATGCACGACATTATGATTTAATTTTATTTTTCGATTTACATCAAAGTAAGAGAGAAAGTTTTTATATAAGTACATAGCAATATTTACTTACCTCTAAAAGCTTAACATCTTAATATGTTGACAAAGGTCGTTTTTTTTTATTTTACGGATAATGTTACCGATTTTTTTAACATATTGACAAAAGTAAGATGTTATGAAAGTAGGTACGTTGTGTATAAATATATAACTGACTACCGTTTACAACTCCTTCCATGTAATTTAATTGGTTAGTAAATTAAATGTCTTCTAAATCGTTACATTCTGCATTTCCTTGAAAAATACGCACTAATGATAAAATTATCTGTAAAACCGTACCAAACAGTGACTTTATTGTCATGAATATCTTCCTGAATGATTGCTTGTGGACTTTCTGTTGACCATATTCGACAGTATTGAGTATTGATTTCATCACTAAGACAGAAATGGACCTCATCTGTCAATAAAATACGGGATAATCATTCGGGTTCAATTTCAATCTGAGTCATTATTCGCAAACAAAAATCTTATCTGATCATACATGTTTAAAATTTTGCGTAAAATTTCCCTAACTGCGGTATATGGCATTTGCAATCGTTTTGATATTGCATGGACACTACTGATTACTAACGGATTAGTGTTGGCTGTTTTGATTTTCCTGCAGAACTTCTGGAACTTGGACGTCACTAATTCGTGGTCTTCCTAGTCTCGGGAGGTCAACTACAGACTCCGTTCTTTCAAATTTGCTAATCAAATTATGGTACGTCTTCATTTCATCAAACCCATTCTCGTACGAAAATGTTCGTAAATCAACAGCGTAATTTCTACCACTTCGTAATAACTTTGTATTAAACCTATTCTTGTTTGCAGATCCACTTTTTTTCAACTCGTTGGAATTTACGTCAAGGACAGTTGGCATACTTACCGTTCGATCTGAACGACGCGGGTTCAAAGGACATAGGACTGTGCCTTCTTCTCGGATAAGGAAGTAAAACCGTAGACCTCGTGCCAATACGATGTCTAAAAATCCCTACTGGAGGTTGGAGCACAGTAATCAATGCCTAGAAGTGCGAGGTGGATTCCGTAACTTGGAGCCTTCGCCCAATAATACAACAATGTTAGGATCAGTTATATCGAGAATAAAGGACTAAATTGCAATCACTTTATTTTGACACTTGTGCAGTAGTGACACAACCTTTGTTTTACATTTTTCTCCGTAAAGAAGAAAATATGGCTTTCTTTATAAAATTTTTGTAGTGTTAAAGGAAAAAGGAGCTTATTTTCTATTTTTTTAATTTCCTCGTGTTCAACATTAATACATTTTTTTTAACACAATATTCTTTTTTGTAATTCTAATTTATTTCTTATTAATACTTCTTTATAATTCCACTCATGTATCTGATTACTTAATAAAAAATTGTAATAAAGTAGGCTTTGTAGTTATTTGTACAAACTAAAGCAACTGAATGCGGTTTCATTAGTGTATTTCTTATTCACCTAAAATATTTCTGCATAAAATAATATTTCGCAAAATACATTCGATTGGTGACTTTCCCACAAAGAAATAATTTTATATAGATTTGGCTTAATTTCAATTACGACAAATGAACGCGTTGAAAAAAAGTTGAAAAATAAAGCTGTACCAGAGTGCAGAGAATTGACAAATTGGTAAAAAATTAGAAAACAAGCTACTACTTTCTTGGCCATTTTATAAAATAGATATTTTATAATTTTCTGAAGATTTTATAATTTTCTGAAGTATGTATTAATTTTGGCGTCAAAGGCAGTGATTGCCCATTGCATGTCTTTTGGACGTAATTTTTTAAACAATAGTAAGCAAATGTTAACACAGTTCCATATGATTTTTGTGTGACACTATAGATGTCAAAAAATAGGATTCGGAATCCGAATAAAATAACACGGAAACATTTGGCGTTGATAAAGTTATCAATGAGATTTTCGTAAATTTATATTTTATTTTTATTTCAATATCTTAAATTGTCGCTTTTACACACTCTTTTGATTTCGTCTGTAGAATACGAATTGACCCCTATTTAAATGTAAAAAACAATTCTCACGATATCATGATTTTTCGGAAACAATCTCATAAATTTATCATTTTCTAATCTGGTAACAGTGATTTTTTGGTTGAACACACTTCGAAAATAAATGATTACATTGGTTTCTTCAATATATAATTTTTCTTAGAAAAAAACTATTTAAATTTCTTGTGCATAAATTTGTGATGTCAAAGTATCCGGGCATGCGCGCAAGTTTAGATTAGGGTAGAATCTAAGTTAAGTTAGCTTTTTTTTTAGTTACGTAAGTTGTAATGTAGCTGTACAAGTTCATTTTAATTAAACTAATTGAACGCAAGTGCAGTGTTTTAATTATAATATCACAAAATTAAAACAATCGTATAACAGTGACAATACAACTTCAACTATTTTGACGACTATTATTTATATATGGAAACTACAGGTAGTTGAGCACTTGCATTTTATAATTTTTAATTCGTACACTATATAATTATATAACTATTCACGATTATACAGTTGTTCGACGTAAAATCCAATTCTACATTAAAAATAGACACCGGAAAAACATTTTCCGGTGTCTAATTTTCAACACCATGTATACAATTCCTGGCCATATTACTTGAAACATGTCATAAATCAACCCTTTTACCTGGAAATTCCCATCCTATTATAGTGATATTCTTTTGCTTTGAATCCGATCGTTTATAGGGGAACTAGATTATTGTATCAATAAATAAAAATACTAGAGAAATGATATTTAGAGGAGTAAAGTACATATATATAAATATTTCAGTTATCAACTTACATTTAGCGAGTTCACAGTTTAGAGAATGCATCGATATTTTTTAAATATTTCGTCATAACCGTATAGAAGCTAAGTTGTGGAGTATCGCTACGTGTTTTGCGTTGATATATCGTTATTGCAAAGGTAAAATGGTTATTCTATCTCTCTCTTAATAATTAATTATTTGAAATTTGAAAAAAATTGAAATATCTGGGGTTTTTTGTAGAAAATGCCCGGGAAAGATTTAACAAGTGAACAAAAAGCCGCTATACAAGCTCTTCTACAATCAAACAAATATTCACAACGAGAAATTGTAAAATTACAGAAAGTATCACCTTCTTCTGTACCGCGTTTAGCTAGAAACTTAAACGAAGGAGCTAGCACATCGACACAAAGACGGGTAAAGTGCGGTCGGAACAGAAAAACTTCGAAGAGATCTGACCGTGAAATTGTTCATCAGGCTTTGAGCAATAAATTTGCTACAATTAAAATGATTCAAAAAAATTTACAAGAGAGAGGAATAGAGATTTCGAGCAGAACTGTCAGGCGCCGATTGCGCGAAAATCGCCTAATGGGCCGAAGACCTGTAAAAAAGCCGCGTTTAACAGAAAAAATGAAATCTGCTCGTCTCAACTTTGTAAGAAAATATCGACATTTCACACACGAGAATTGGAAAAAGGTGAATAACTTAACAACATGATTTTTACTGTATTAATGTTTGCATTATTTAATAGGTTTTCTTTAGTGACGAGTGCTCGCTCTGTGTGCAGCGAGCACAATTTGTTCCTAGACGACCTGGCGAACGTCTCAGGGAGTCCACGGTTCTCCGAACTGTAAAACACCCTCCGCAGGTAATGATTTGGGGAGTGATTAGTGGAGACGGACCCGGCCCTTTGTATTTTGTAGAAGGTACAATGCGTCAAGAGCAGTACATAAATGTGTTAAAAAACACGTTATTACCGTATTTTAAGCCAGGGCGTCGCATACCGACAGGGCGTATATTTATGCAAGATAATGCTCCTTGCCATGTGGCAAAAAAGGTTAAGAAATTCTTTGAAGACAAACACATACCTCTTTTACGTTGGCCCGGAAATTCACCGGACCTCAATCCCATCGAGAACGTATGGAATCGACTAAAAAGTAAGGTATATGAAAGAGAAAATCCTACAAAGGAAATATTAATGAAGAGTATATAGGATGTATGGGAGAACGATGAAGATATAAAAGAGACAATCATATCTTGCATTGAAAGTATGCCCCGAAGAATTAAGGGTGTTATTAAAAATCATGGGTTACGGACTAAATACTAATTACTCATTTAATATTTACATATTTTTACAATATATTTTATAAATAAAAAATATAATACATGTATAGTTTATATTTTATTATGAAGAAACTACAAAATACTGAGTGTTTCAAGTAATTTGGCCAGGGACTGTAATAGTGTTAAGCTTTTCGGAGTTCTTTATACTCTTAGGTCCTAAAGTACTTCCCTTGCCAAACGACAAAAGCTAGTGTTTTTGAAAAAAGACAGGTCGATTTCTATTCTTTGTGAACTAACTTCTGTGTTCTTCTATTCTTTGTGAACTGTTTTCTTGTCTTAAACGGAACAGTCTGCATATTTTTCACGTTTTTGGAAAGATAATGAAAAGACGAATCCAACGATACCATACATGCTACACTCTAACATAATATTCAATATCATGAATAATGCAGGAAAGTTTATAAGTTGATTGTCTGGTGTGACGCCAGGTTCATCCAAACAGCTCGTTGCTAAGCAATGAAATCACAACATTTGTCGATTTGTTTAATTCTCTGTTCTCGTTATTGTTTTCCCTTATTTTTATCTGTTTTGCCAGAAGATAATGAGATTCAAATTACTAGACAACTTGTGCAACCACGGCAAACAAAGTGATAATTATTGCCAGATTGGCTGAATATTAGAATCGGTTCAAGTTAATTTTGCATGGTTCGTGTGTAGGCTATCCAAAAACAAACGAATTTAAACCAATCTGCGTGTTGTAGCTTGAACCTTTGTGTTTGTTTAGCGTGAAATATTAAATGCAGTAACGCAATACAATTAAGATCGATCTTCTCTGGTTTGTAAATCTACATAAGCTGTGAATCTGGCCGTAGATACCGTGCACCTATAACACTCGAAATGTGCAGAATCGCAGAATAACGTTCTCTAGCGATCTCTCTAAATTACACAACTTTGCAATTACCGAGGGAATTACAAATATCATACCTTGGGATTAAGATCCGACTCCTGTTGCATTAAAGAACCGATGGCAAACCAGAAACTATTAGAAGCAGTAAAGTTATTCTCCAATACGTCTAATGTAGCTATTTCGTCATCATGCTCGTGTGACGAACACGGGTCTGGTACAAATTCAATTTCATCGTCGCTAAGTAAAACGTTTTTATGTTCGCATAAGCACTCTTCGTTGCCTTGAATCGAGAATCCGTCGTTGCTGTCCGTTGGATCGTCAGTATGCAAATGAATGCAATGGCCGTAAAGGATCTCGTATTTTTTGGCGAGACAATCTTCGCATAGGGCAGGTTCTTTCCATTCGCAAGGGGAAAAACGTGCTACGATCCACATCGTTAAGGAAACTATTGCATAGGCGGCGACGGCTAATATCCAAATTTCCAGCGCCAGTGGTTTTAAGAATGAGAATATTTTGCTTGGCATTTTTGTTGGTTCCTTAAAGACGAATGCATAAGGCTGGTATTGTATTCATTATATTAGTTTTATCAGAATATGTACATAATTAAAACATATTTGTTCATTAACGAAAAGCTTACCAACAATCCTTAACGTGGAAATTTTTTTTCAAAATAATTTAAAAGCTGCTTTTATGTGTTTTTGTTGGTTAAATTGAAACAGAATTCCAAGAAAGTTTATCATAAAGTTTCCAAATAAAATACATTCGGAGACAAATGCTGCATAACATAAAATTATATCCAATTATACGGCGTATTCAGTTTCCACTGCGCACGATACAAATTTAGTTTTTTAAATGGAACATCCTGTATATTATTGCGATTTTAGATGCTCCTCTTCAATGCATGTCAAGGCTGTTTAATGTGATTGGGCGTATGCCCTTCTTTTGTTAAAAATTTAATGATCGCACGGTACTTAATTTTCGTTACCCGGGACATTTTCATGCACTAGTCACGTTGTTTGACTGGCTACTAAAAACTATTAGTTTTTGAGCCGTAATATATATATATAGTGTAAGCCTTGCACATGTGCAACTATAACGCAACGGAGTTTGAACACGCTAGAACCTGTATAAGCCTGCCAGGCCCAGAATTTATGGCACCTACCTCGTATTTCGTCGCAGCACCCAACGTTTTGCTTATCTGTAGAGCTTCATGTTTAATTTACTGAATACGGAGATAATTTAGGGCAATGTTTACAAAAAAGATTCTAGAAGAGCTTCTCTTATATTTTGTAAAAAATATACAGGGCGTTCCATAAAGAAACTTAAACAACATGAATAAAACTTGGCAACGATATCGATGGCCATGTTGTAGAATCTTATTGATATAAAAAAATCTGTCTTGCCAAGAAATACTTAATCGAATAAAATTTGAATCACCATCCTAGCGTGTAAGGCGTTTAAGATACCGGCCGTTAAAAAACAGCGATATTTCGCAAAAATCTTAAATTATGTCACTTATCTCAAAAACTAAGAATATAAACATAAACTGAAAAGAGGTATCTAAAATCGTAATACTGCGCGGCAGAAACTGAACACCCTGTATACTTGAATATAATTTTGTGTTGTGCAGCATTTGTCCCCGAATATTTTTTATTTGAAGATTTTTTTCTACTCAGGAAAGGAATTATCTTCCTTTATTTGCTGCTTGTTGAAAGTTTTGGTTAGGTGTAATTTGTTATTTATATATAGATATATTCTCTCACTTTAGTTTAATCGGTGTTTAATGGTAGTGCCATTCCGATTTAAAGGCTTCACAAAATTTTTGACATGTAAACTGTACGTTCTACTAGTACTATACAATCCCACAGCTAATTTGCAATTTATCGCAAAAAAAATTGTAATGTAGTATATGTATAGAAGCTTCCCTTCAAACATTATATAACATTGAAATAAATATGAGATGATCAGATACCTACACTAGTGTCTGAAGGAAACAAAATGTGAAATTATTGCAGTGAGCAAAATTTTCTATGTATTTACTTATATTATAATGTACAAATTAGTATCAAACGAAGAAGCAATGATAAATAGAATAAACATTGAAATACTTCTGATAAAACAGTAGAGCTAATAAGTAATAACAGAAACGTAAGCAATTGAGTATAAGATCACAAAGTAGTTTTCGAGTTCAGATACCAGCGAGAAAATGGGAACGCAAGTTATGAATCAATTAAGAAATGTCCATAAATTATGCTTTGTGATGAATAGTCTTTATCGTGATGAAGGGTGTACAAAGAGGGACACGATAAGGATGGATGACAATTAGACAGGTTAATGGAAGCATGAGATTGAGTATAGAAAAGGAAAAACAATAGACTCTGTTGAAATGGAAAAGTTATGAGAAAAGAGTGGAGACAAGCAGAAATATTTGTTTTGGTTATGATTTAACGATTCGCTGTTACAACACCTTTAATGTTAATGTCTTGTAAGTTAATGTTAAAGTTGAAAATGCTGGATTTATATATATCTTTTTGCTATGTCCTTTTTCTCTGTAATTAACTTTTCCATTAACTTTTTTGGAAGTTAAGGGAAGGAATACTATTAAACACTTGGAACTTTACACCGGATGCGCCATTAGTGTGTCAGCAGAGTTAACGTGAAACTATCAAATATGGAGAAATTGCATTTCCAGTATGTATATACTATAACCACAGCGTATTCTGTAATCTTTTTATCAACATTTTTAATATAGCCAAAAGTAATTATGGGAGACGAGCTTCTGCGGAGTTAAATGACTGTAGATGGGACATGGGTTGTCCTGGCGAACAGCCACCAAAGAAAGCGAAGCATAATCTTAACACGTTCATTGCTATGGCAGGATTTCGCTCTCAGAAGCCAAATCGATTTAATTATATAATGTTGCTCAAAACTGTAATTATAGAACATGACAATCACCAGAAAGGATATAGTGTGTTTTTTTGATTTTAAAAATTATCTCGTAATTGACATATGTAACAGAAATTTCCTCGTGGAAGCCATCTACGAGTTAGTTCGTATATATATAAGCATTATTTCTAAAAGCTATGTATGCTTATTTACACTGATATACCACGAGTGTATTCGTAGTTGCACGGCAATGGCAACCAAAACAACTACGAGGTAGGTCGCCGTCGGCGTCCTAGTCGGGAAGGCAAACTACGACCTATCTCGTAGTTGGCAGTTAACGTGTCAATTGATTATTTGGAGTAGAGAAGGACAATTACCGAACAGTACTATGCTGATTTATTGGAGCGATTAGACGCTGAACTAAAGAGAAAAAGGCGCCACTAAGTGAAGAAAAAAATTCTCTACCATCATGATAACGCGTAAGCACACTCATCGGCAATTGCGACAACAAAACTGGTTAGGTTACGGTACGAATTGGTGCCCTATCGCCCTATTCGCCAAATTTGCCCCCTGTGACTTTTTTCTTTTTTCAAACTTGAAAAAATGGCTTGGGGGAAAGCGGTTCACGTCAAATGCAGAGGTCATTGCGGAAACAGAGACCTATTTTGCAGAGTTCGACAAATCCTAATTATTCCTAATTATTTGGAAGGCTTTAAAAAGTTGGAACATAGCTGGGCTATGTGTATAGAGCTACAAGGAGATTATGCTGAGAAATAATTTTGCTAAATGCAAAACAATTGCGTTATCTTCTTTAACACGGGTATTTATTATACCATCCTCGTAGTTGCTCAAGATTTGCTTGCAAATTCATTATTTACGTTTAAGTTATATCTGAATGCGCAAATTAATTTCGAATTCATGAACATTTAAATTCAAAATTCTTAACGATAAAAACTTAAAGCAAGTCTCCGTGTGATTAAGACTGTTATGCGCTTCTCCCACCCGACTCATCCTAAGACCATGCGCGAGTCGCCGTCGGCGGGGATATAAGCGCACCATGGACACCAATGCGGGCACGTTCAACTACGATCCTGGAATCCCGTGACGCTACAGAACACCCAGGATGTTTCTAGATCAAATTCCGCCGTAACGCAATTACGACTTCCACACCTTGCGGTGGGATTCCAGAATCAGAGGACAGAAAATTTTCACGGAAGGTACATTGAGTAGCTGGAAACTGAGGTGAAAATCCAACAACGACGGAAGAGGGGAAGGATAGTTCCTGGAACTCTGCAACCATCATAGTCCATAGTCTATAGTCGATGCGGGCAGAGGGTATCGGCATTGCCGTTGGTCAGGAGCGCGCCGCTTTCCGGATAAGACGCGTCGGCATTACTGTTGATCGTCTTTCCTTAGAATAGGCCGTTACCGCAGTTAGCTATCGATCTGTGACATTTGTCGTACGCCGCTAATTGATTGAGGGATCAATTACCCGCAGTGGTATCGTCGGCATTACCGTTGATGAGCCATTTACCGTTTGTTAATCCATCAATTAATTTCGTAATCCGCTACACATCGTGATACCCGTGATATGCCGTTAATGCAGTTGGCTATCAGCCCTTGACGTTAGCCCGCTAATTAATTGAGAGATTATCCGCTTTGGTATTGTCGTCATTATCATTCATGGGCTATTAACCGTTCATTGGTTATTCTGTTATTTAATTAATTCCGTGGTGCGATTGATACGCCGTCACTACAGTTGGCATTCCATGACATTTGTTTTGCCCCGCTAATTAATTGAGAAATTAATTATTCTCTTTGGCGTAGTCGTCACTACCGTTGACGTGTCATTAACCGTTCAATGAATAATCATTCAATTCATCCGGCTAAAAAGGATATTGCTACTATCCGTTTGCAATTTTCATATACATATTTATTTTTTCCCCTGGTAAGCAAACGCAGTTATTGGACAAGATTAGAATGCTATATATGTGCCACGTTAATTTACTTGTCCCGTAAATTACACTTGATATCTTATTTTCTTTTCTTACCGAATTTTATTATTTCTTTGTTTGTCCAAGAAACACTGCTTTTTTTGCTTCATTAGAATAAACGCAGTTAAACTTATTGAACATGCTTTATTTGTAATAAGCTTAAAAGACGCACACCACCAGGAGCAGTCTGAGGTTAAAAATAAGTCACATATTCTTCTATTTACTGTAAACTGTAAGTACATGGCTACGGCGGCGTGTGCGCGTCACAGAGTACAAGAGTGTATCAAATATAAACGGGACTGAGTTTCTTAAAAATTCCGGAGAGCTTCTAGACCTGGAGGGGATTCATGCGTAGGTAGCCTGTACCGTTAGGGAGAGGGAAGAATCGACCGCAACTCTCTTGGGTCCCTTTAGTATCAAGAAAAGCCATGAGCGAGAAAGAAGTGCATGTCTCCGTGGAACAGAGGATTATCATCAAGTTTTTGGCCAAGGAGGGGGTGAAGCCAACCGAAATTTTGCGGCGATTACAGACACAGTTTGGGGATAACACCCTGTCAAGAGCCGGTGTGTTTGCATGGCACAACAAATTCTCTGGAGGGCGTGAAAAGGTCGAGAACGAGAGCCATGATCGCCGCCTAAGGACAAGTGTGACGGAGGCCAATATCAAGGCGGTCCGAAATCTCATAGAGGGAAATCGGCGCATAACTGGAAGTACTGGATGCTGCGAAATTGTTATTTCGAAGGAAAAAGAAGAGGCAATCGGCCAGAAATGTCATTCTTCCGCATGACAACACCAGGCCTCATGTGGCTAATGCCACGATGCAAAAAGTGGATGCATTAGGATGGGAAACGCTGGAAGATCCACCCTATAGTCCAGACTTGTCACCTCAAAGAAGCGCTTCGCCAGCGTTTCGACGACAACGAAGCGGTGGAAGCGTTTATGCTCCAATAGCTACACGAACGCCCGAAGAGTTCTTACGATGATGAAAAAGCTCCCAATCGGATGAGAAAAATGTATTTCTAGGACGGGAGAGTATGTAGAAAAATAATATATATTTGTAAGCTTAGCTAAATAAACTTAGAATTTTTTTAAAAATGAGTCCCGTTTATATTTGATACACCCTGGTATTATATTGTTCATAGTTGGTGATTTAAAGTGTAAAATTTATGGTAAGTGTAAAATGATAATTTACAAATTGTGTTAATATTGACGCTGCACTGCAGCAAAATATGATTTATACCATTATCTTCAAAGGAATTGGGTTAAGTCAAGTTTTAGTTGTATACATCTAGGCCTAGGATGTTATATGATATTTAGGAATGGTTTTAAGTCTCGTGAACAAGTCAGCAAGTACACAGAAAATATTATTATGCCGTTTAGCTCGCTGCAAGTTTGCCACAAGTATTGAGAGAAAATTACTTTTATGTGTATACGAACTAAACTATTACACTATTGTAATGTTACATTCATCTTAAAATATGTACTTTGTATTAGTATAGCACATTTATATTCATTTGTAGCAGATGTACTTGGATTTATTTACTAGCCTTTTTGTATTAAGCTGTGGAATACTATACAAGCTTATACCATTTCTAACAATAAATTTATGTTATGTTACTTATTTTGATGTAATAAATGTTACATTTTTCTTAACTGGTTTTTAATACTTTCCCAATTTCACTCATTTCTACTATTTGTACCTAATCCCTCGTAATTAGTAAGATATTTTATTTTTCATAATTTCGTTTATTGATAATGAAACGCATTGGTATCTGAAGCCTAAAAGCGCATAAAATACAACAGAAGTTTATAAATACGTAACCTACTATCCAAACTTACGCGCCAAAAATACCAGCTAGATACTGTTTTGTAATTTTACATAACTAAATGTTGGTTGCAAATGATGTCAACTTTATGGCATGTAATTTTACACAAACCCTTTTCTCAGAGCAGTGTGGGTAGCACATATATGCGTGTTGTTTGTTTTCCGTGTTCGATTTGTTTGATCGTGATTTTCTTTCCGACCTACATAACGCCTACTTTAAATACGGAAACTGAAAACAAACAAGCTAGTCCGAAAACGGGTTGTGTGGGATGTGTGTAGTACTTAAAATGGTCCGTATGTTTGCGAAGTTAAGATCTATTTACCAAGAAAGGATATTGTATTTACAGATCGTTTTCTACATAATCCTTGTATTTAAAAGCTTAAAATGTATATATGTGTAGTCGTGTAGAACTTCGGAATATTTTGAGTAGATTACAATAAATTCACCGAGCTTATACTTCTTAAAAAAGGTTTCAAACGAAGGAATTAGAAATCGGAATGTAGGCCTAAAACGTTGACATATACAGGTTAATTCATTTGCGTCCATCACCACGGGGATCTCGCTTATTATTGGAGATAGAGGGTAGGTTTAAATTTGACAAAGTTGCTAAATTTTGTGATTGTTATGAACGCGAAGAGAACATGAACCTGTGCGTGTTTAAAAAAGAAAAACCAAAAATGCTAATTTTCTTCTTTTACCTCTAGCACCTTTATTTGACCTTGCAGATAAAAACTAAAATCACATTCCCTAGGCCATTTTCGATCCTCTATCTAATGGTGTACACGAAATTTTTATATGACGTTTCATTGCCATCATTAACTTCCTTATTTCTTATCAGCACCATATTGGATTTTGACACCGTCAGAGTTTTTTCTTTTGATTTCCCCAACCGCAGATTCTAACTAGGCCAGAATAATTAAAAAAAAGTATTTATTACTAGTATTAAAGCGAAAATAATTTATTCAAAAAATACATTTACATTTAATACTAGATAATTTAAGAGTAGAAAATGAACATAACACTTTAGCACACTTACTGTTTCAAATAAATGTATTTCTAACTAATTTAGATTATGATAATTTTAATTTACATATAAAGCCATTCATTGTAAAAGTTGTTTTGTGGGAAGTGTTGGAAGATAGGTCAAATTTAGTAGCTCTGTGATTTGTTCTTGCATTATAAACACATAATTTATCTTACTTGTACAATGCCGTTTTTAAGAGAGGTTAAAAACGTAGTAAGCTTTCAGAAGCTTTGCATAAACATTGTCAACCTGCTTGGTTCAAATTAAGCTAGTCAAGCAGATAATTTCAAAATATAATAATAATAATAATAATAATAATAGGTTTATTGTCCAACAGCATAGGCCAAATTAAGGACAAAGAAAAAACGTAACAAACAATGTATAATCATAAATGTTAAATTCTGAATTCTACACCCAACCCGATTACATCTATTTCTTTGATAAATAAGCATCACATAGCTCTCGTACACTAGAATTAAAAATATCACAAACCATAAAAATGTAATTGTAGCACCTACACATGAAACCAACGGGAGACCTAAGCGCTAAATTTGTTCTAGCGATTGGAATTTGAAATGTTGAGATATGACGAGCTGACGAACGCGGAACTAAAAAGTTTAGACTGTACAAAACATCTGAACATCGGATTCTGGCATGTATCACCCCATGCAATACCCGTAATGCGAAGAGCGACCGCTTGCACTGCAAAGAGATCACATTAAACCTATCAAGGTAATAGTCTTGCGGTAGACCTCTAGGTGGATACACACCATCCGACCTGAAAGCTAGATACTTGAGCAGCTTGCGCTGAACGTTCTCTATAGCTAATGTATGTACCTCATATACTGGGTTCCAAATAATGCTTCCGTACTCAAGTTTTGAATGTACCAATGTGTTATATAACGTGATAAATGTTGTGAGATCGTAGAATTTACTGCATGCCCGTAGGATAAAATCCAACATTCTATTAGCACTAGATATGATTTTGAATAGGTGTTCACGAAATGATAGACCACAATCAAATACTATGCCCAAATCCCTCACAGTGTGACAGCGCTGAAGGGTGGTATCATCCACAAGATATTCGTACGTAATTGGAGATAATTTACGTGTAAATGAAATCGCATTACATTTAAATATATTCAAATCTAATTTATTTGCAACACTCCATTCATAGATAATATCTACATTTCTTTGTAGCATCTCGCAATCTGCAATCGATGATATGTTTGCGAATAGCTTAAGATCGTCGGCGAACAATAATATTCTACAGTTCACGCAACTCACAATGTCGTTGATATACGCTAAGAAAAGTAGTGGTCCCAAATTCGACCCTTGCGGGACCCTTGAAGTTGCCATATACGTATTAGATGCAAAACCACTATACGATACAAAGAAACATCTGTCCGATAAGTATGAGCGTAAAAATGTCAACAGTCCAAAACTCAATCCGAGAATATCTAACTTTTGCAATAATATATAATGATCCAGACGGTCAAAAGCTTTCAAAAAATCCGTATAGATCACATCCACTTGATCACGCTTATCTACAAGAGGCACAATATACTCCATAAAACTCATTAAGTTAGTAATCGTAGAGCGGCCACCAATAAATCCATGTTGTAAATCGGTTATGGAGGGTAAAATTTTTGCATGGATGTGTTTGTATATAATGCGCTCAAATACCTTCGAAAAATTCGGGAGTAAAGAAATCGGTCTATAATTTCGAATGTCAGACAAGTTCCCCGACTTCAAAACAGGACATACACGAGATAACTTCCAGGTGTTAGGGTAAGTACAAGTACGTAACGCGAGATTGAATGAAAATGCAAGTGGTTTGGCAAAGACGTTACAGCAGTCTTTAACGAGAAAGCTAGGTATCTGGTCATGACCTGCTGTAAATTTGTTTTTCAACTTTTTCACAGCTTTTATTATATCGTCCTCAGTAACTTTTATAGTATCATTTAGCTGAAAATCATTCACGCAATCCCAACCATCATGGAAACCTAATTCCGAAGGGCGATATACACTATGTACATATACATATCTGAGGGTAGTCTGAAAAGTTTCAAGCGTCAACATGAAGAGGCGTTACTCGTCAAAAGAATGACACTTTTGAAAATTTTAACCATGTTGGACGCTTAGTTGTTGTTTAACGGTTGTTTGTCAGGCTCTGTGCCATTATTTGTCACAGTGAAATTTTGGGCAGTTGAATTTAAACGTGGTCGTATCAGTTTGGTTGACGATGAACGTTCGGGACGGTCAAAAACTGCAACCACTAAAGATAGCATCGGAAACTAGTACTAGACGACCGTCGAGTTAAGGTTAAAAAGATAGCAGAGGCTGTGGGCATCTCGAAAGAACGTGTTTGTCATATATTGACTGAAGATTTGGGCATGAAAAAGTTAAGCGTGCGTCGTGTGTCCCGCTTGCTCACTCAAGACCAAAAACGTATTTGCGTGAACATTTTCAAAGGTCTGTTGAAACAGTTTGGCGAAATAAGTTGGAGTTTGGCATGGCACCACTACACTCCTGAAGCTAAGACACAGTCGAAACAGTGGACTGCGAAGGGTGAATCAGCTCCGAAAAGGACGAGGACTGTTCTATCTACTGGGAAAAGTGATGGCGACTATATTTTGGGATAAGAGTCATGGACTATCTCGAAAAAGGAAAAACAATAGCGGGGGGATTTTACGCATCATTAGTTGACAAGCTGAAGGCAGAAATTGCGGAAAAACGGTTGACGATGCACTGTCTCACACTTCAGTGGTCGCCTTAGTAAAAATTCGTGAATTGAGATTCGAATTGATAGACCATCCACCCTATTCACCAGATCTGGCTTTGAGCAACTTTTTTCTGTTTCTTAGACTCAAATTTTCGCTCGGAGGACAGAGATTTTAATCGAAGGAGGAGGTTATCACATTTGTATACACCTATTTTGCAGGACAAGGTGCCAACAACTATTTGGTCGGATTAAAGAGATGGAAGCATCGCTAGGAAAGTGTACCTTATAAGCTTACAAGGAGACTGTGTTGAGAAATAGAACTGAATTTAACAAAAAAGGTACTTGTTTCTGTGTTAGACTGCAGACTTTTCAGACTACCCTCGTACATGCAGTAGAAAATATCAAGTGATTGCTTTAAATAAGAATATAAATGAGGAAGACGGAGATTTAATAAAAATAATTTTCTTATGATATCAATTTCTTGGCAGAACGCCACTTTTCAAATTCAATTAAACGTTGTAACATTTATTCAAAAGTTTGATGCGCATGAAAAACTTTATAGACCCAACACACTTTACGTACTTGAAAGTGTAGCTGTCGAAAATAACGTTTTGCTTATATTTTTCAGCTACACAAGATGAATCCATTGATCTAATTTGTTCAACTTTTCAACTACGAAAATGATCCTACGAAAATGATCCCACGAAAATGAATTAAGACGTTTACAAATAATTATGTTCATGTTATCGAATGCATTGCTTTGGTGTTTCGTTAAACGAGTAATTTATGTACACTACCGGCTATAATTATTTGCAAACCCAAAGAAATTCGTATAAATAAAGGTAGTGTTAACTGAAGCAGAAGTTGTGGTTTTGCATTTAATAAAATACTCTTAAAACGAAGAAATTGATAGTTTGTATTCAATTATAAAATTTATTTGAAACAAATAAATCTTCGTTTCATCGAAATGATCACCTTGACAATTGTCGCACACACTTACGGCATTCTCTCTATTAATTTCGTCAGAGTAGCGGGTTCTATTTTAAGCCAG
Source organism: Dynastes maya (assembly GCA_029619315.2). NCBI lineage: Eukaryota > Metazoa > Arthropoda > Insecta > Coleoptera > Scarabaeidae > Dynastes > Dynastes maya. The sequence goes on along the minus strand of JAROYE020000005.1, from coordinate 11,799,622 downwards.
GCTTCTTGTAGTTGTATCCAGGATTTATCTTCACCTGCCTACCGAGTTCCTCCCAAAAGCTCTATGGGATTGGCATCTGGGCTTTGAGGAGGCCATTTCATTATTTTGATATTGCTTTCGCATTCCACCGGTTCTAAATATTCGCGGTTTAGTTTAGAGGTGTGTTTGGAATCATTATCATGTTGAAATATAAAATAGCCACCGATTATTCTCATTCCAGACGGTACAGCATTTGTTTCCAAAACTTCTCGGTAGCGCTCTTTTCTTAAAATTTTATCTATTTTAACCAAGTCTCCTACGGATGCCGCGCCAAAACAACCTCAAACCATTACTGATCCGCCCCCATGCTTGCCTGTAGGTACTATACATGATTCCGCTACTCGTTCACCTTTCGACATTCGAACGAACGTTCTTATCTTGGAACCGAAGATTTCAAATTTGGATTCATCGGTCTAGAAAACATTTTTCCACTCATCAACTGTGCAATGTTGATGCTCTCTAGCCTACTGCAGCCGCTTTATTTTACTTTACTTGCGTAAGAGTGGTTTACCTAACGCTATTCGGCCAAATAAACCACCCTCTCTTGACCTCCTTTTTCACGCTCAATATTTATTTCAGCCGTTATTTCAGGTGCAGTTTTTCGTCTATTCCATTTACTCGTCATAATTATTCGACAATCTTCCGCTGGTGTTGTCACATTCAACAGCCTCCTGATATTTCATAACGTTATAGTTAATAGTTCTTAATTTCAATTTTCTGGCGATATCTCTGTTACTTCGGAAGATTATGTAAAGCAATAATCATTGTGCAGATTTCTAAAGTCAACTCTCATGTTTTCGGTATATTAATACTAATTTTACATAATTTTATCAACGATATACACTGTTTAAAGGAACGATAATTACTAAATCTAAATTCATAATTCTAGTTCATGTAAATAGGGAATTACCATCTTTACTTGCATTATAATAAATATTCATTAGCGTATTACATTTTTGGTCTTTTTATGACTCTACCTGGACCCGTTAATTATCGGATTAACGAGATTCAATCGATACCTAAGTGTCAGAGGAGTCTTTTGCAGAATTATTTGATGTGATATCGTTCTTTTACTTGTAGGTAAACAATTATCCCCACTAAATAACAATAAATAGATAATTTTCTTAAATCCAAGCAAAAATGTAGGTGGGCAAATAATTATGGCCGGTAGTGTACGTTCCTGCTTATTTCTAATCCTACATGCATGTTATAAAACCTTCAAATAATAATAATTCACTTAGTACTAAAGTAAACTTGACTAAATTTGCTGTAGTGCAAGATAAAGTAAAATTAGAAATAATCCTGGTAAATTTATTAGAATAATTTAAGGGTAAAAGAGAATGTGAATAGTTGAAGATATATATTTGAAGAAATTGTTTTAGTTATCGTAATTTGTTTAATTAAATTTGTCACTGTTTGGAGGACCTCTGTTTTAAATTTGTACAATTGTTGAAACAATTCATTTAGCCTTAACTATAGGTTCGACGTGCAGAGAACGTCACTTAATTAAATTAGTGGCTAACACAATTTACAGCAGGTATCCTGAAGTCAACTTTAGCAGCTCGGTAAATTTAGAACTTTTGAGTATTTACGGTAGGAACACATATTTTGTACGCTAGCAGATGGAAGATTGACATTTTACCAAAGCGTATGTTGTTAAGCGGTAATGTGAAAACAGAATGTTGCTTTTATGTGCATGTATTTCTACACTTATTTACATTTATTAGAAATTTGAAACGTTAGTGCTAGAGAGAAATCCCATAAATACAAGTGCGAATATAAAATGTTCAACGTTAACATTACGGACAACGTGATTCACAAAATTGTTACCATATAAAAGGATTTTTTAAAGAAAGATGGAACATTAGTAATTTTAACGAAATTAGACATATCATTATCACATCTACAATATTGTATTTACATCACATATGAAAATACAGACCAAAGATACAATCGATTTTTCTTGGATTTCATAATATTATGAGTGAAAACATGCTCTAATTTGAATTTTCGAACATTCCAAAAGGATGGAAACCACTTTAGAGGAGAGAAATAATATTCTATTACCATGCACGCTTCTTCTGGATTCCTCAATTCCTTTCATTTGATTGTCACGTAAGTATTATTTATTTAGAAACTTAATAAATGTAAAGATGAACTACGTAAATGATATCCTGTCGGCACCGAAATGTATACAGTTAGAATTAAACATGCTTAGACACTAAATTAGCGTGTTAAGCGTATAATCTTGGTAACAAGGAAAGCCGAGCTTACCGATTTGAACGAAATCTAAAGCTATTCGTAAAGGTACGCGAAAAGCCGAATATTATTAATATCGCTTTTTAATCGTCATCATTATAACATATTTCCTCTTCTACCCGTAAGTGTTGAGGTTTCTTCTTTTTTTTTAATTCTCTACGAAAGTACGCCACATCTTTCTCTAGCAATAGTTATAGCCTCTTCTCAAGTGTTATTCTTTCTCCTTATAATTTCCACAGTTCTATCAGTACATGTCTTTCTAAGTCTTCCTTCCTTTGTTTCTTATCTTGTTATATCGTCTTTTAAATTTTCTATGCAATGAATTGTAGTTCAAATTAAAATATTCCTATTATACTTGCTTATTATTCCTACTCTTAAACTTGGAATTCAATTTCTTGTGGTCTTATTTTATCAAATGAATGCAATTGTTTAACTGTAGGGCCTTTTCGCATGAACTTTGGAATTCAGAAAGACATTGATACTAGAAATTTCTGATGGACTTTGCCAAACAAAATCATAAGCGTTAAGTTTGTTTTTATAAATGAAACATTCATAACCTTAAAGAGCAATTAATTATAATAATTGCACATATACAAGGTGACAACGGAAAGTACCTTGTAACTTCTCTATTACACCCGACAAAAGTTTGAATTTTGAAGGACTTGCACTGAACGACGTTATGATTTTTTGAAATGATTTTGAATGTCGAGTTGCTTCCGGTGTGTGCATCTACCTTTCGATCTTTAAATGGAACATTGTATTTTTTTAGATTTTTCAAGCGGATTATTTTACGGATGATGAGGCCGAGTTTTTTGGAAGTATTTTTCATGTAAGTTTGAAAAGCAAAACTAGGTGGCTGTGACTCTTGCTTTTGTTTCGAATTCTCATTATGAGAAATAATCAAAATCTGAAGATTTTCTATCTGTTAGTAGTTGTATTCCCTCAAAATTTCAAAACATAATTTTTTCTTAATGCAGCCCTATCAATCTATTTCGAAGGATTTGTTTTCATAAATTTTTGGTACCAAAGTTTTTAAAATCCGTTAAAAAATAAAGATACAATTTTTAAGGTAACCAACATGGAACACACAAATATCTAATTATGCATAAGCCTATTCAGAACATCTGTTCAAAATGCCATTACGCTAAAGGCATTCTGTTCTCTTCTTAGATTCTTTCCTGCTAGTCTTTTTCTGGAGTTGTCGTTCTAGATGGCTGTCAAATTTCACGTTCTAACTCCTGCAGAGTAAAAACTGGGGCAACACAGGCAAGACCTTTAATGTAACCCCGAAGGATGAAATCCAGCGGAGTTAAATCCGGAGATTTTGCTGGCCACTCAATTGGACCGTTTGTGTGTATAATGTGCCCAAACGTTTCATGCAAATACTACGAAATATCTCTCGCATCGTATGGGGGAACACCGTCTTGCCGGAAATAAATGTTTCGGTAGATTGTCCACATCATCTTAAATTCGATGTCAAAAATTCTAAATAACGTGTTCCAGTAAGCATACCTTAAAACAAAATAGGCCCAATAAATAGATTTCCTAGAACGCTGGCCCAAATATTTACACCGTTATTACACCATTATTAAAAGTGCCCAGGCCCTATAACTCTTCTTTCAATTTGCAATAATTAACGTGCGCTTTAACGATTGAACACAGCCTTGGTACAAATACGAGATTCGTAAGTAAACAACATGTTATTTACGAAATTGTTGTTTTTATTGTATTTATGTACCAACCACGTGCAATATTTCAACCTTCTAGCTGCTTCCCCATCATACAATTGTTGGTGTAAATCATACCTGTAAGAACGACACTTATGTTTTTTTTTAAATCTTTCTTACCGATTCTTCTGATATGTATGTTTGCTTCAAAAACAATGTCTAACTGAAGTTGTAGGATGTACACTGCAGATCATAAGTTTGGGATCGCCCCTAATTTAATGAAGATATTACTAAATATCCTTCTTTGGCCTCCTTTAATCACAGTTGCACACAATCTCTGCGCAAATGCTTTTGGATGTCGGAAATTGATTACGAATCCTCGATCAAGTTCTTCCCACAAAAGTTCGATCGGATTATGATCCGGTGATTGCACCAATATAAAGTTTTCGCCGATCAATCGCAGATTTGATGTCACAGCATTGCGTTCGAGGATGCATCTGTAGCGTTCCCTTTTCAACGTCTCGTCAACTTTTACAACGTCACCTAACCCAGATAGACAGAAACATCTCCAGACCATAACGGAACAACCACCATGCTTTTGAGTGGGGACTACACACTGTGGAGATATTTTTTCTGCAGCAGATCTTCCGATAAAAATCTACAACTAGACACCTTATAGTTGGTTTGGTTGGTCCACAAAACTCTTCCCCAATTTTCTAATGTCCAATTGACATGTGTTCTGGCCTACTCTAGTTTTTCTTTTTTATTTGGTGCACGTAGGAGCGAGCGGCTTGCGGACTGTTTACACGTCCCATAAGCCCTCTCAGTCGTCTGTCTATTGTTGTTAAAGGAATCTGTTTTTAACGTTATCTGTTGAACTCGGCATGGATTTCAAATGCTGTTGATCGTCTATTTCTCTTCGATTGTAGTTAAATTTTCTGCAGCACTTGTAACATTAAGCCTTCCTAATCGCGAAATCCGCTGGTAGTCTGATACGTTTTAATTGTATTTTGCACACCTTTGCAATTTCTCTGATGGATTTCCCCCGATTGCGATATGCAATAACCTGTACTGGTTTTGCGAGAGTTAACCTGTACGGGTTTTGCGAGAGTTATTTGCTTTGCAGTGCAGGTGAACATATCCAATTACATAAATTTCCGTAGTTTCGTTAATTACTAGACGATTTTCTTGATTGCGAACTAGATTTCTGCGTACTTGCTGTTCCATTTTTTGAAAATAAGTACGAGAGGGAATGTGACGTTCAGGATAACAGGTGGTGTATAACTCACGAGCTATGCGACTGTGCTCACTGCATTCTTTGTAGATCAAAAGCATGTTAATTTTTTCTCCATGTGTAAACAAGGCGTTATTATAAATGTCTAGTTGGTAAAAGCTACTTATTGTTAGATCAAAAACAATTTTATTAAAAATCAGTGCAAAACCAATTGAATATTTTATTGTGTGTTCAGTGTTAGTTACCTTAAAAATGATGCGAATTTGAAATAAAATTTTTTAACGCAGTGTCTTTATTTTTTAATGGATTTTAGAAATTTTGGTGCCAAAAATTTAAGAGAAAAATCCCTTCGAAATAAATTTGAAAAAAGTGAATTTTGAAGGAAAAACGATGAGATGAAATTTTGAGCGAAAATAACCGGTAAGACAGAAAAAACTTTGGATTTGGATTGTTTCTTATAATGACAATCCAAAACAAAAGTAATTTATGAGAGTCACGACTATTTAGTTTTACTTTTAGCATTTAAGTACATAATAATATTTTAAAAAATTCTAGAAAAAGCCTTATCATGCGTAGAATAATCAGTTGATTCGAAAAATGTAAGAAAATAGATATAGTGCTGCATACAGAAATCAAAAGTTAGTGACATGCGACATTCAAAATTATCCCAAAAGATGGTAACGTCGTCCACTGTAAGACCAGTATAAAAGCTTATATTTTACACTAAAATGAAACCAATTTTTTTTTAATGCAAAGTGGATCAAAAAGTCTAATTCCACACAAAATGTCCTCATATACAGTCCCTGGCCAAATTACTTGAAACACTCAATATTTTGTAGTTTCTTCATAATAAAATATAAACTACACATGTATTATATTCTTCATTTATAAAGTATATTGTAAAAATATGTATCATATGTAAATATTAAATAAGTCATTAATATTTAGTCCATAACCCATGATTTTTAATAACACCCTTAATTCTTCGGGGCATACTTTCAATGCAAGATATGATTGTCTCTTTTATATCTTCATCGTTCTCCCATACATTCTTTATATTCTTCATTAATATTTCCTTTGTAGGGTTTTCTCTTTCATATATCTTACTTTTTAGTCGATTCCATACGTTCTCGATGGGATTGAGGTCCGGTGAATTTCCGGGCCAAAGTAAAAGAGGTATGTGATTGTCTTCAAAGAATTTATTTACCTTTTTTGCCACATGGCAAGGAGCATTATCTTGCATAAATATACGCCCTAGCTTAAAATACGGTAATAACGTGTTTTTTAACACATTTATGTACTGCTCTTGACGCATTGTACCTTCTACAAAATACAAAGAGCCGGGTCCGTCTCCACTAATCACTCCCCAAATCATTATCTGCGGAGGGTGTTTTACAGTTCGAAGAACCGTGGACTCTGTGAGACGTTCGCCTTGTCGTCTACGAACAAATTGTGCTCGCTGCACTAACACACAGAGCGAGCACTCGTCACTAAAGAAAACCTATTAAATAATGCAAACATTAATTCAGTAAAAATCATGTTGTTAAGTTATTCACCTTTTTCCAATTCTCGTCTGTGAAATGTCGATATTCTCTTGCAAAGTTGAGACGAGCAGATTTCACTTTTTCTGTTAAACGTGGCTTTTTTACAGGTCTTCGACCCATTAGGCGATTTTCGCGCAATCGGCGCCTGACAGTTCTGCTCGAAATCTCTATTCCTCTCTCTTGTAAATTTTTTTGAAGCATTTTAATTGTAGCAAATCTATTGCTCAAAGCCTGATGAACAATTTCACGGTCAGATCTCTTCGAAGTTTTTCTTTTCCGACCGCACTTTGCCCGTCTTTGTGTCGATGTGCTAGCTCCTTCGTTTCTAGCTAAACGCGATACAGAAGAAGGAGATACTTTCTGTAATTTTGCAATTTCTCGTCGTGAATGTTTGTTTGATTATAGAAGATCTTGTATAGCGGCTTTTTGTTCATTTGTTAAATCTTTCCCGGGCATTTTCTACAAAAAACCCCAAATATTTCAATTTTTTTTAAATTCCAAATAATTAATATTAAGAGAGAGATAGAATAACAATTTTACCTTTGCAATAACGATATGTCAACACAAAACACTTAACGATACTCCACAACTTAGCTGCTATTGGGTTATGACGAAATATTTTAAAAAATATCGATGCATTCTTTAAACTGTGAACTCGCTAAATGTAAGTTGATAACTGAAATACTTATATATACGTACTTTACTCTTCTAAATATGATTTCTTTGGTATTTTTATTTATTGATACAATAATCTAGTCCCCCTATAAACGATCGGTTTCAAAGCAAAAGAATATCACTATAATAGGGTGGGAATTTCCAGGTAAAAGGGTTGATTTATGACATGTTTCAAGTAATATGGCCAGGGACTGTAGGTTTGTTATGTCGGAATTTATCAAGTTTATGTTTTGCTTTATTTAATCTTAGAATGTCCTGTAGTTTTGTAGTTCTCCTAATATTTTATCATTCCACTTTTATTTCTAAAATTAGGTACGGACTCATTCACTGGGGTCACTGCAATGATACTGAAAGAGTGTTCGTATTACAAAAAAGAGCAGGAAGAACCATTTTTAATTTAGGTCGCTATGAATCTGTGCGAAACACGTTTAAAATTGACAAGTTGCTGACTGTATACGATTTATACATTCTTGAGATAGTTTGTTTTGTTTTTAAGCATTCGGAGCAATTCGGTGTTAGCAAATACCATGTCTACAACACAAGAAGCGCCAATTATCTCGTACCTCCTCGCCATACTACCACCTTTTTTCAGAAAAACCTTATATTCATGGGGTGTAAATTTTTTAATGACTTACCGCAGGAGGTAAGAGCAATCGGTGCTTATACTACTTTTAGGTTCACGGTAAAAAAATTGTTACTAAGTTATAATTGTTATAATGTGAAAGAATTTCTGGATCATTGAGTTTTCGTTTGTTCTTTTTCTTTTCGGTTGACTTGCTTTGTTTCACACACTGTACTTTTTTCTGCATTTTTTTGTGTGTTTCAAATAAATAAATGTGTAAACGTGTAAATAAATGTGTATATTAGAGTATATTAATTGTTCTTATAAACTTATTGTTTGTATATTATTAGTCTCTGCCATCTTATTTCTATGAACAATAAGCTCGGCTATATTTACTGTGTTTATATGTATAGTGCATACCTATCCTGTTATGCGAGCTCATGTCTTTATGTGAATAATCTTTGGAACATAAATCGATTAGTATGCTTTTATATTGGAAAGTCGCGTATTTCCTTTTATTACAAAGTGTAATTTACTGTGAACAATAAACTTATTGCTAACGTAAGAATTGTGTTTTTTCTTCAACCGTTGGCGTATTACAATTTCTTGGAATAATTATCCTAAGGATCTCGACCGTCTTTTTTTTCCTAACCCCTAACATTTTCCCCTACTTCAATAAGGGTACGAACTTGGAATGTTTTGTGGGTGGGACTTCACAAATCTGTCGTAAACGTACTGTTAGCGCCGCGTAGCGGATTTTGGTTTCGTCCTTAGGTACCTTATGGCCTTAATAGTCTTTCATAAAACTTAATCATTGCCTTTATTTTTATAATATTTAGTTAATAACATATTTACAATTATAATGGTACCATTTGCCCTTTTACATGTTACAAATTTCGTATGAACAATGTTTTCATAAAATAAAACACTGATAAGGTACTTGCGTATGTCAAGATAAATTTACCACCGGTATATTTCATAAAAACGAGATATACTATGTAACATTCTTACTTTATGGGTACGATAGGTGAATTAACACACAGTTACTACAACTGTTGGCATTGATTTAAAACCCGTGACTGTGTTTTAAGTTTTTTCTTAATTACGTTTTCGTGTAATTTATCATATAAGTAAATCATAAATTATTTATGTCTGCACATGACGACGCGCCAGAAATACCTATATATCACAGCAGCAATTCTGTGGTCGAACTTTGTGCATTGAAAGTCAAATAAAAGGTAATGTCGTTAACTCTGATGCAATTCGTATACGTTCGTAGAAATTGCGCTTGGCATTTAGCTTATCACATAAACACATAATCGGGAAAAAGATTTCCTACGAAAGCGTTGAGGTTATGGAACGGTTGTGGATCTACATGCACATGCAACAACCATGCACATCAAACTGTACCAGAATAATCGAACCTTAGGGTTCAGACCGGATCCTTGCCGTAGGAACGTGCCGGTAATAAACCAGAAACTATTCGAAACAGAGAATTGATTTTCCACGATATCCGAGTCCTGGTGACACGGATGTGGATTGTTCCACTCGTACGGTGAAAATCGTGCCATTACGAACAGGGTAAACGAGACCAGCATATAGGCGGCTAACACGTAGATCCATATTTCCACTGCTAACGGATTCATGAAACTAAACAGTCTAGTAGGTTGGCTTGTCGGTACCTATAAACATAATTCAGATTTACCTTTGTTACTCTATCGATGTTGAATAATGTTTAGTCAAATTGTTATACTCTGTGATGCAGTGCCCTAAGGTTTACCTGCATATCATAAAATTCAAATAGATAAAGACTTCACTTTTCGATGTACATATAAAGATACAAAATATAACTTGTTTTATATTTCAAAGTCATTTAGGTGTATTTTTGGTCCTACTTGTTTTATATTTCAAGGTCACTTAGGTGCATTTTTGGTCCTTTATACATTAGTTTTTAAAATTCGTAGAATGTAAGAAATGCTTAGTGGCACCATGTGTGTTTATTACGAGGGTGTATCAAATATAAACGGGACTTGTTTTTAAAAAAATCTAACTTTATTTAACTAAGCTTTCAAATATATATTATTTTTCTACATATTCTCCCGCCCTAGAAATACATTTTTCGCATCGGATTGGAAGCTTTTTTATTCCAACATCGTAAAAACTCTTCGGACATTTGTGTAGCCATTGGAGCACAAACGCTTCCACCGCTTCGTTGTCGTCGAAACGCTGGCCTTCAAGCGCTTCTTTGAGGCGTCCAAAAGGATGGAAGTCACAAGGTGACAAGCCTGGACTATAGGGCGGATGTTCCAGCGTGTCCCATCCTAATGCATCCACTTTTTGCGTCGTGGTGTTAGCCACATGTGGCCTGGCGTTGTCATGGAGAAAAATGACACTTCTGGCCGATAGCTTCTTCCTTTTCCTTCGAAATGACAATTTCGTGGCATCCAGTACTTCCAGTTATGCGCCGATTTCCCTCTATGAGATTTCGGACTGCCTCGATGTTCACCTCGGTCACACTTGTCCTTGGGCGACGATCATGGCTCTTGTTCTCGACCTTCTCACGCCCTCCAGAAAATTTTTTGTGCCTACTGGTAGTTCCTCAGCACAACGAACCACTTGCTGACCATCTAGGTTACACACGTACGCTGGACAAAATCCAAAAATGATAGAAAATACGTTCAAGATTCAAGACTACCCTGCGCCTCCACCACATATATTACGTACCTGGTAACAGATATCACTCGCTATTACGTTGCTTAAAATATATTAAAACACATTAGAATTACTTGTATAAATGACAACACCTATTCTTTATTTGTACTTCTTGTCTATCCTTAAATACTGCTTCCTTCTTAGGTACCCAGTTACTAACTACGAGGAACGTTCAGTAATTAACGAGACAACCAGCATTAGCGAGAAAACTACTGAATATTATTAGATGAAACTCTCTGTGGGTCAAGCTGGCAAGCTTGGAGACAAATTAAGTCAGCTATTTGAAAGAAATAAAAGCAAACATAACCTCTTTTGTTCATTTCAAGACGTCGGCTCCTCTCGAAACGTGTACGGTGGAACAGCAACGTTCAGTGGTAAGATTTTTGTTATCCGAAGGTGTGAAGCCGGCCTAAACTTACTCGAAAATGTTGAGACAGTATGGTGAAAAGTAGTTAAGCCGTGGAAACGTGTATAAGTGGATTGAACAGTTCGGGCAGAATAACTGTCACCGATAGTCATCGCTCCAGACGACCGGTTGAAATGTCGACCGACGCGCTACAAAATCGCATAAATTACTTTATTCTCGATGACAGGCGTATAAAAATCCTGACAGCAGCAGATTTGTGTAATGTTAGTGTTGGAACTGTGCATTCAATCATTAAAGACAAGCTGAATTATCACAAAACGTGTTCGAGATGGGTTCCAAGACAGTTGACTCAAGTCCATAAAGACACCTGTGCTCGCATTTGTTTTGAATTCAAACGACGGCTTCTAATGGAAGGTAATGACTTTCTAGAGCGTGTTATAACCTGCGATGAAACGTGGATTCACTACTATGAACCTGAATCCTCACCTTCGGATAACGAAAATCACTGAACGTTGCTCTTCCACCGTACACCTTTTGAGAGGAGCCGACATTTTGAAATGAACAAAAAAGGTTATGTTTTGCTTATTTCTTTTAAACAGCTGACTTAATTTGAAAAGAAAGTTTCATCCAATAATATTCAGTAGTTTCTCGCTAATGCAGTTAGTCTCGTTAATTACTGAACGTCCCTCTTATTTATCAGTATTTCACTGTCCCAACTTCCACCAACCACACCCTCACTTACAAGCAAACGTAGACCCCCTCCAATTTCGATAACATGTTGCAGGAACACACTACATCGAAAAATATTAGACTGGTATTTTTTTAGCTGCTTTTTTCGATTTAAGGGGGTGTAATTGACGCTTAAAGATACCCCCCCCCCCGTAAATATTTTTTTTACTGTACCTTAGGAATAAGACGAGATATAGAATTCATTTAAAAAGGGATTGTTCCTTATTACTAGCACTACATTTCAAATGAGAAAAAAATCAGCGGCGCACCCATGGAGTTGTTGGGGCACACAGATATTACCAATTTGTTTTTCCTTTTCATATCTTTAAACTACACAAAAAAATAGGTTATCTGTTTTTGGATTTTTTTCTCAATGTCTATTCTAGGGGAGTTATCATCATTTTAAACGAAACCTAATTTTCTCAATATTTTTAGAATTTAATTTTATATCCTATTCCATTTTAAGTGAAAACTCTTTGTTATGGCCGTTATGATATTGAATAATCCCTTTTTTAAATGAATTCTATATCTCGTCTTGTTCCTGAGATATGCCAGAAAATGTGTTTTCGTGGGGTAACTTTGAACGTCAATTACACCTCCTTAAAGTGAAAAAAAAAACAGCTAAAAAATACGTGTCTAGTATTTTTCGGTGTACTACATCCCTGTAAAATTTTATTAATATTGGAGGGGGACAGTTGCCTACGCTTGCTTGTTAGATTTTTCAATAATCTATACTTAGTCAATACAAATCGGTCAGCGTACTTTAATAATTAAATACCTACTTCTTTCTAATATAACGCTAATTCTAAATATCTATTTAAACCTAATGCCTTCGTGGCATTATATTTTGATAAATTAATTCCTAATTTTTAGATACTTATACCTAACGTGTACATACCTAATGTGTACCTAACACGAGTCCTCTTTCAGTAAATTCCGTATGAAGTTACGCAGACAAATTTCTCGTTTAAAAAGGTGTCCGTATATATATTACATAAGGATACAACGAAATGTTATAAACTTTTGTTTCTCCAAAAGTACACATTAAAAACGAAATACACAAATTCCATATCGTCACCTCTAACATCCTGCATTTAAACTGTAATGCGATTTATTGTATTTTCTTGAACATTGATTGATATATCGAGGGTATAATAATAATTAGAGTTTGTTAAAAAGGTGGTACCGGATGGCAGTAGCGTAGCGGTAACGGTGTGGGTAGGAGTAATTTTCAACTCGTGGTCGATCTCGACCGTACCGCGAGAGAGTTCAAAGCGACAGAACGTTGCACGCTCCACGCCAAATAAGTACGCAAAGATGGGACGTCCTAAGGGTGTAGCGTTCCCTCGTTCCCTTATTGCAGAATATGCAATAGCGGATTGCTAAGTCGCGATAGGTTTGAATGTAGAAAACATTGTGAAAGTAAACGTCATGTATTGAATTTAAGAAACAGTATTCCATACTGGCAATTTTTATATGATTTTATTTTTATGTTAAGTGTGTGCAGCATCCCACAACATCTAGTATCTAATGAACACTTTCGTCTTTTTTGGGCTAAGTACGTTCCCTCATGGAAGCTGTCAACATCTATGCAATTACGATACAATTTGCCACATGTGCAAGGTACAGTAAAGGAACGTATAAAAGTCGAGTTGAGAAACAACTGATGCTCAGAAACACAGCGTCATTCATGTTGTAGCGCGTCCTTTAAAACGTGATGGTCCACCAGTTTCATTGTTGTTATCCAGTAAAAGGATTCAGAAAACTAATGGAGAAACCGTTGTCAAGATAATAAAAGATTCGTTAAGAGAATTTTGTCTCATAGGAACCCAAGTCACAATGTTCGTTATTGACGGAGCCACAACAATACTGAGAGTTGGTAGGATGTTGAAAATATGCTTTCCGACTCTCCTTCACATAACATGCCTTATACACGCATGTCACCTCGTAGCAGAAACCATTCGAAAGAAGTATCCGATGGTGGATAAGTTAATAGCATCTACCAAAAAAGTGTTCATCAAATCTCCCAAACACATCCGTGTATTCAAACAATTGTGTCCGAAATTACCACCACCACCTCAGCCTGTAATAACGCGATGGGGAACGTGGCTCTAGGCAGTATCTTACTATCAGAAATATTTTTCACAAGTGAAAAATGTCATCTTGAAACTTGATTCAAATGATTCTGCAGCAGTTAGAAATAGTCAGCAACTTTTTTCCAATTCGGACGTTCAACAACAAATAGATGAAATTTCCATGAACTATTCTGAAGTTGCACAAGCTATTAGGCAATTAGAAAACAGTCACTTATCTGCACGAGACGCATTAAATTGCATAAACAATTTACAAGCTGCTCTAGAAAACTTAACGAACACTATAGGAGTCGATGTTGCTCAAAAATTTGATGCAATTTTAACGAGAAATTCCGATTTACAAAAGGTTCGGTTTATAACTGAAAATCAAAAGTGCCCAGATGAGGAAAAGGAATATCTGACATTTGCAAATTTTACTTCACTGGATGTCGAATGATCATTTTCGAAGTATACGACAACGTATTCACAATACCGTCTTAATTTAGAAATTTTATTTTCAACCTCTTTCAAAACTTTTGTTGCTTCACGTAAGTCGCTATTCTTTCTTTATAAAATTCTTATTTCTGTCAAAATTTTATATATCAGAACCGAGGTGAAAAGAAATTCGAAAGATTTCATTTTTTTCTGATTTGAAGAGCTTCGTCTATTTTCATTGATTTGAGAATTATTTCAGTTAAACGTTTGATGATATTAAAATAACGGAGTTTTATAGCCAGTAAAGATGATATTCTTTCGGACCAACATGTTGGATTTTTTTTTTTTTAATTCTGATTCTCCGGAAAATGTAGCTAGAAGATCCAATGGGCCCTCGTCGGCCGACGCGAGCTTCTTTCTAGGTTTTACCGAATTCTGCGGTAATCTATTATACCGTGAGGGCCTAAAATGCTCCCCCCCCCCCAATGCTAACTTTTGAACGACAGAAGCTATCGTTTTTAGAAAAAATAGGTCGATTTCTATTTTTTGTGGGCTAACCTTCGCCGTTATCAGCATTTCAATTGTATTTCCAGTTTCACCGGAAGTGACGTCAACTTTGTCTTTTTAAATAGAACATCCTTTAATTTTAGAAATATGACGATATGCAGCAATATATGTTTTGGTAATCTGTTTTTGTTGTTACGCAAAGTTGGCTAGAAAAGAGCGCCAAATTGTTTCTTGTGCCAACCTGTCAAATCTCAATTCCTAAAGCGTAAATTATTCTTGTTGTTTATTGTTATTATATCCTGCATTTGTCATATGTTCCTTCTTTGTTCTCGTTATTATTTTCTCTCATTTTAGCTTATTCTGTTAATTGTTGTTATTTCTTTACCTTATTGAACTTTATTGCAATTAATTAATTATGGTAAGTCTGTTTAAATATGTTAGTTTTTGATAGACAATATGTCTATTTTTTGGGCTTTTTGGGTTGTTACTTTTATGATGGCTTCGGCACGAACCACACTTTATATTTGTTTTTTCTGTGCAATTTTTAATTATTTTGAATAATAGACTTAGTTATCATGAAAATTCATATTCGTATGAGAAGTTTCAAAAACATGTTGACCCCTGCGGGGCCCCAAATCGTCGGGGCCCCTATGTGTCGCATAGGTTGCTTAGCCATATATACGCCACTGTAAGTAACACTATATTTGTCACCTTGAGATTTTTTCCATGGGATTTAAAGCACGTTGTTTATGTAGAGACTAGTTCATGTTTTGAACTTATAAAACAAAGTATGTTGAGTGTAACAAGATATTACTCTAGACACATTAAGAAAAAACGGTACAACATAGTTTCTTCGGAGATATGAACATTGCCAAACGGAAAATGGATTTTGAAAAGAATACAATGTCGAATCGAAAGGTATAGATTTTTTCTTTCTTTTTTTAATAGAAGATGCTTTACAATATCATTTAATAAACAATTAAAACACATTTTTCTGTAATTGGGAGTATTTCAAATTAGTACATATGACCGTATTTGTAAAACATGTACGTAGCTAACGACAACTTATGAAAAACAAGGGAAGCACAATTCGAAAAAGTAAAGTGGAGGTTATTCATACGGGGGCCACTGTATCCACAGAATTTTATGCACAACGTCGTCTCGATTTAACTGGATTTTACTGCAACCTTCTATTATTTCTATTAGTTACTGAGTAAATACGCGGAAAAATGGATATGGTACTCTGTATATCATTTAGTGATCGCATAATAGTTTTTAGTATTTTGGTATCTTATTAACGCTATTTATTTAAAATCATGATCTGCTTTAATTTAATGGTAGAGTTGGTATTAATTAAACTTCGCCGATGATTTAAGTTGATACTTCCGGCAATAAAGGATATATTCGCCAAATTCTTAACGTAACACAGACGAATATGTCCTTTATTGTTGGAACTACTAACTTAAATGATCCGCGAAATTTAAAAAATGCCAACTCTATTCATTAGTATTTGTGAACACGGATGTTCCACAGTTCTATTTTTCTCTCTGGAACTGGCATGTGTAGATACGAAATACCTGCATTATAAATCTTGTGTTTCTCGTAATCCTCTTACGTCGATAAGATGGTAAGCTAATTCCAAGGAGACGTTCTTAAAGTTGATTTATTATACCCTGCTGGTATTTTTGTTTCTAGGAGGAACACTTGCATAATGCGGTTGCTGTTTTCGTTTTACAAGGTCGTTATTGGTTATATATGTACATAGACAGGGGGAGTATGCAACTAATATCGATTTGGTTCTGTTATATATGTATCTATTATACAGTGCGTACATAAAATATGGAACAAATTCATTGTTTCTCAAATTAATTTTTTTTTTAAACTCGTCGGACAGGTCGATTTGTATTTTTAAGTGCACATCTTATTATTATATTTAGTTGTGACATTATCACTCTTTTCCCGTCATTGATGAAATTTTTAAGCGGTATACTGTATAAATATTTTCATTTTTGAATTCCTTGATGACACCAAAAATATGTGATACTTATGGTCTACACTTGATAATTTTGAAGATGTAGACATTTTAAAATCAGTACTTTTATTTATTAGTTGTTAAATTTTAAAAAGCTAACAAGTTAAAAGAAAATTCTTGGTACTAAGAAAGACTCACTTAGTTGACTCTTACGGCGGCAGTGACAATTCTACTGTGGTGGTTTAATAATTGCTATTACGAAATTATTTCTGTTTAAAAATCGTGTGCTAAGCCGCGCTGCCTAACCCATGCACACCTCTAATATACAGCATGTCCACCAAGTGCGTGGGCGGAGGATAATTCCTTTGCCGAGCAATATTTGAGTGTACAGAATGGTCAGCTTCCGTTACAAACGACACAAACTTGGTTTGTTAAACGGAACAGCCTGCACATTGTGACGTTTTTGGATACTCCTCTTCAGTTCATGTCAACTTTCTTAACATTCCT
Organism: Dynastes maya; assembly: GCA_029619315.2. Classification (NCBI taxonomy): domain Eukaryota; kingdom Metazoa; phylum Arthropoda; class Insecta; order Coleoptera; family Scarabaeidae; genus Dynastes; species Dynastes maya. The sequence goes on along the minus strand of JAROYE020000005.1, from coordinate 11,782,341 downwards.
TATATCCATCTGTTTTTAGTTTTTGAGATAATTTGATAGTTTTTAGAAATCCCGCTGTTTCTTTAACGAGCGATATTTTAAATGTCTTACACGCAGAGAAACGTTTACTTGTATCAAAGCTGTCAGCCTTAATTCAAGACAGTTACTGTTTCAATTATCCGCTTTCAATTAAAGGAAATATTTTCTTTGCGTTTCTTTCTCCGCTTAAGAGAAGCATAGTAGGGTACGTAAGCATTTATTTATAGTCGCGAATCCCATACATATATCGGCGCTTGTGCTATGAGCGTCCTTGATTCGCTTCGCGCGCTCCCCACCTTATACTTTCATAGCGGGCAAACGTTGTAGCACTGTCCATATATTTTAGCGGTTCACTTTACTACGGAACTTACGAACGCGGTATACTTGTAATGAAATAATTGTATTTCTTTGCTTAAGACATTTGCTCACTTGATTCAAGAAAATCTTGCGGAAAATTTGAAAAAAGCGATTTTTATAAGTAAATGGGCATTATAACACAAAACAATATTTTCTTAAGGATAGTAAATAGTTTTCTTAATTTCAGAAAGCGTTTAGGTATTGTTCATAGATCAATAGTTTCATTTTTTTAAAATAAAACACTTTTTACTTAGAATTCTTGAAATGCATATTATATATATCCACACTATTAATTGCGCTTACCTTGTTTAAAATAGTACGACATATTCGTACATAAAGTAAATATATAAATAAACATTTTCAAAAGATACCGGTTAATGTAATATCTTTTTCTTTTTATTACTATTTACCACATGTACTGATTTAACTATAGTTTTTAAAATATATAATAATAAATAATAATAATAAAAGGGATAAATAAAAATACACATGAAAAAATGCCTAGTAACAACAACTAAAAATTAATACTAATATAGCTCATGGTATTGGTTAAATTATTCTCGGCAGAAACAATGTAGCAGAGAAAATAGCAGTAACACACGGACATGTTTCTGCCTACCCGGCGTCATCAGCGTGGTTCTGAGCACAATTTTCTGCTGTTTACACTTGCGTTTGCTTCAGTTTATATTGCTAATCTCAAAAAACAGCACTGATTATGTCCCTCGGCGACACCTATCGCCACGAGACACAGTTATGCCGTCCCAGAGGGTAGCAAGACAAACCGGACTGTAGATGTCCACCACCTACCAGGCAGCTCCTGTGCTGCCAAACGAGCTATATTAGTATTAATTTTTCTTATTGTTATTAGGCATTTTTTCATGTATATTTTTATACATCATGGTGAGCTAGAGGGATCATCTGCACGTACAGATGTCGCTGAGCTTAGGCGCAACGTCCCCTTGCGTTTGGCAGCCCAGGAGCTGCCCGATAGGTGGTGGACATCTACACTCCGTTTGTCTTGCTACCCTCTGGGAGGGCATGACTGTGTCCCTTGGCGATAGGTGTCGCCGAGAGACATATTCAGTGTTGTTTTTGGAGATTAGCAACATAAACTGAGAGGCAAATGTAAGTGTATGCAGTAGAAAATTGTGCTTAGAACCACACTGATGCCAGGTAGGCAGAAACATGTTCGCCTGTTAGTGCTATTTTCTCGTTTTTGCCGGGATGATTTCACCAATACCATGAGCTATATTAGCACTAATTTTTGGTTTAGATAAATAAACATAAATATTTACTCATTAATTATTAAACTACATAAAAATAATCCCTATTTAATTACATTATTAAAGAAGTAATTTAATTACACTCTAACATATAAAAAAAACTTTTTCATTAATCCATTCACTTGCTTCTAATTTTAATTATTAACTTTAGGGTTTTTTTCCATTATAGTAATTTTTCTCTTATTGGATATCCTTGTAGCTGCCCTGATGATGTGTTTCTTGAACATGAAACCGGTCGCCTAATTTCTCAATAGAACTTTGTGAGATCTGAAGCAGTTTTTTATTCCCACCTTTAATATTAATATTTTCTTAACTTAAAACTAAATGATTTACTTGGAAGAAACATTTTTCTGTCTTGAATTTTCTTGATTTTCTAACCCAAAGAAGATCTTTATTTAATCCAAATAAAATTTCAAGAAAATTATTTTCTTATAATATACATTTTTTAGTCTTGAAATAAAAATATTTTCCTTTATAGAGATTGATTTTTGCAAGAAAATCTATTTTCTTAATGCAAGAAATCATTTCTCTGCGTGTAGGGTGTCTTTATAGTGAAGCTGCGATACTTGATAAGAGCTAAAGGCGTCGAAAAATATATAGATGATGACGTTCATGCAGCTTCAACAAGCGCGTTACTTTGACAGTTGTCAACACATTTTCATTTCTTACTTGGTTTTGATCTCTTTGGTCCCATATTGGGGGCCTACGGTAAACTTCGCTTAATAAATTCTCGATATCCATTAAAACTAGCGCTGATTAAAGCAGATAAAATTTGACAGTTCCATTATAAACGCTCTTAACTTTGCTCATCGTCGCTGTCCATAGATGTCGCGTAGCTCCAACATAAATACTCTCATACGAATAATGCACCTCACCGTTTCGTAGTATCGTCGCTTTATCGAGCATTGCAGCTTGCTTCCGTAATCATGGTTACGGAAATGTGCAATGCTCACCGATTGGCTCGTTTTGCTAACTCATCGCTTTTATCGAGTATTGTAGCTTCACCCTAAACTCTAGAGCGGTAATACATCGAAGAATTTTTTATATCAACTAGATGGCCGTCGATATTGCTGCCTTAACTTATGGCGGTTTAAGCCAGTGGTTGAGACTACTGTCGCATCAGAATTAGTAGCAATACGATTTGTTCAGTTCTGTAGAAGCGTTTGCAGTAATTTACTCGACAAAAACATACAAATGAGGATATCTAATTAGATTTCCTCATCCGTACATGTAATGTGTAACTTCTTTTCTTTTTTTGTATAGTTCATTATAAAAAAACTTTCTGGATCAATTTATTAAGTCAATGCGTGACGCGAACAATACACAAAATATTACTCCCGAAGTGTCAGTGAATGTTGAACAAAATACACTTCGAATATATGTTGACATTGTTTATATAAATTAAATTAGATTTTAGACTCCTTTAAACGAATATCTTTGGAAAAATAGAAGCTTATAATATTTTGTGGCAACACTATGCATTCGACTCATTTTACATTTAGGGAAATGTTTCTAAAAAAATTCTATTAGATTCTGGAAAAATAAACAAGATGTTCCACTTAAGAAAACTGATATAACAATTATTTTGACGTATTCCCGGAAGCTCCCAGAAACACTCAATTGAATAAAATTGAAATTGCCGCTCTAGCGTGTAAGGTATTGATGAAACAGCGGCATTTCGCAAAAACCTCAAATTATGTCAATTATCTTAAAAACTAAGATAGATAGATAGGTATAGGGAATATTGACGAAAGGTAATATGAATTAAAGAGGGGCATCCAGAAACGTAATAATATACAGGGTATTCCATTAAAAAAACAAAATCGTATCGTGAGCTGCGGCAACTGAACCGTCGGTAATTTTGAATATAATTTTATGTTGTGTAGGCATTACTTGTCTCCAAATATTTTTTATTTGAAAACTTATTCTCCTCAGGGAAGGAATTATCTTCGTCTCACGCAATAAATGGACATGCTGTATATGCATCGTTGAACTAATGTTTTTAATATATTTTATTTTACAGTATATACACTTATTTTAGGCGTATCAACAAATAATTTTAGGACTGTTATTTTAATATTTTGTTGCTAGAAATTAGAACAAAGGTCTAATAATTACTTATACAGGAAACATATTTCCGTACAAATATTATCCTGATTATTGTTGTTATGACTGTTTTAAAGCAATTGTCTAGTTGTGAGACATTCAGATGTCACATAAACAAGTTTGCTTCAGTAAAAATAATTTATGGTTTCTTCAGCTAACTGAGAAATAATTTTCAAAAAAATTAAATAATGCCGGAAAAAGAATAAGTAAAGAGAAATAAAAACATGTAGGATATTTAGGATTGTTTTCTTTAATAACGTGTAGCAGTATCCCTAGTAATTCCATTATAATTTGGGGAAGAAATTGGTAAATGTATCTAGTACGTTGAAATTACATATACCAGATGATGTGAAATGCCCGTGTTTGGCTACAGCGTTTTGTGTCAAAATCTGCACTACCGACTGTGAGTACTATTCTTTAGTCGACGTCTGTCAACATTTCGGAGAGATTGACCGAGTAGTGTTGTTTTGAGAGCTGCTGAAAGTGGGCAAGTTTATGTATTTGTGGAGTCATGGAAAAGGAACAATACCGGTCAGTGATTCGATTTCTTTTTTTGGATGGGAAAACGTGTCCAGAAATCAAAGAGAAGTTGGATGCAGTTTATAAGGATCATGCACCTTCGATGACTGCCATCAAACACTTTGATGAGAAGCGGCCAGGTCGCCTCATTGAGGTGACTACAGACGATATGATCAATAAAGTTCATGACATCATATTAGCAGAGGGTTAATATTAGAGATATTGTTAATATGGTAAACATCTCAACTGAACGTGTGAAAAACATTCTTCACGAAAAATGGAGTAAGAGAAAGCTATCGGGGAGATGATCAACAACAGAATCGCGTAATAAGTTCAAAGCAATGTTTGGACATGTTTAAGCGAAATACGAGTGAGTTCCTGCGGCGTTATGTAATTCTAGATCAGACATGGATACATCACTACACGTCAGGAACCAAAGGTCAGTCGGCAAAATGTTTTTTCGCGGCGAACGTGCACCGAAGAAGGCGAAGCTGATTTTTTGGGATTCGTAACGCATAATCTTAATTGATTATTTGGAGAAGGGCGGAACAATCACAGAGCAGTGCTACGCTGATTTATTGGACCGATTCTATGCTGACCTAAAGAGAAAAGATCTAGCGAAGAAAAAAGTTATCTACCATGATAATAACGCCCGGCCCACTCATCGGCAATTGCGACAGGAAAACTAGTTCAGGTACGGTACGAATTGGTGTCTCATCCATCATATTCGCTAGATTTTGCCCCCTGTTTGGAAAAGGAAAGAAATGATCCTTTTCCAAACTTGAAAAAATGGCTTGACAGAAAACGGTTCAGGTCAAATGAAGAGGTCATTGTCGAAACAGAGATCTATTTTGAGTTCGACAAATCCTGTTATTTGAATGACTTATAATGATTGGAACATCGCTGGACTATGTGTATAGAGCTACAAGGAGATTATGACGAGAAATAAATTTACTAAATGCGTTGTCTTCCTTAACACAGGTATTTATCATACCATCCTCGTATTATTAGTTTGGCATTTATGTTGTTTTATATGATAATTTCTATTTCAATAGGAATATTTACAAACTTACGAGGTAGGCGCTATAAATTCTCGGCCCGACAGGCTTATACAAGTTCTGGCGTGTTCAAACTCCGTTGCGTCATAGTTCTACATGCACGAGGCCTACACTATGAATATACTCCATGGCTCGGAGAGTAATAGGTTTTAGTAGCCAGCCAGATAACGTGATTAGCGCATGGAAATGTCACAGGTAACGAAAATTGAGTACCCCGGGGTCATAAAATTTTGGCAAAAGAAGGGCATACGCCTAATCACATTAAACAACGTTTAGGCGGCGTTTATGGCGATTTATCTCCTTCATATTCCACTGTAAAAAAGTGGGCAAAATGTTTCCGTTTGGGGCAAGAATCTCTTTGAAGATGATGAGCGCCCCAGTCGGCCAATTCAACTGATAACGCCTCAAAACATATCAATTATTGAAGTAATGGTATTAGCAGATCGCCGTTTGAAAGTGAAGGAATTAGCAGAAATGTCTAACATTTCTGAAACAAGTATTCGCCGAATTCTCCATAACCATTTGGGTATGAATAAGATTAGTGCAAGGTGGGTACCGCATCATCTTTCTGCTCTCCAACGTGAACGATGGGTCGAATATGCGCGCTCATTTTTAAACATGTGTGGGGACGACCCGAAACCGACTTTCGAGTCCATTGTCATAGGAGATGAAGCAATAGTTCTGTATTATGATCCTCTATACAAAAAGGAATCGATGGAACGTCGTTTTAAGGACGATAGCGAGCTGCAAGCAGCTGTAATACTACATTTTGAGGGAAAAACTTTAGATTATGTTTACAAGGGCATAGAATTATTAACTAATCGTTGTAATAAATGCACTGAAGTTAGGGGAGATTATATTGGGAAATAAAAATTGTTATATTTCACCAAATTTACTTTTTTTATATCGGGCCGAGAATTTATGGCGCCTACCTCTACTTCTACCGCCTACCTAGTTGCAGCTTGAGTTATGCTTTATGTTTTTATCATAATATGTATAGGTGATGTATGTGTAAAGCCATAAGAAATTAAAATGCAACATGTCCATTACTTTCAATGAAATAAAATTAAATTTCTGCGTACAAACAATGGAAACGAAATACGCAGTGGTACACTGTGCTTGACGTTAATGGATATTCATTTCAGTAAATGCATTACATCAGAGCATGTTTGAAATATATTCGTAAAATTACGGTCGCATGTATTTACATTTGTGTTTACAATTTGTAAGTGTTGGTTTTGCGGTCGCGAACAGTTATAGTAATAGTGTTCATTTATTATATGTTTGCTAAATATGACAGTCCGTTGGTTGTAGTGACATTTGGATTTTAGTTTACACACCAGAAGTTTTTCATAATTAAAATAATGACGAAATTCCTTCCAAAAGAAATTACTTTTTAGAAAATAACACAAGTATACACGGTTTTGGACCTGAGCAACCAAAAGTTGTTAGTAAGGTAATTTGAGGCGCTGAACCCGAATCTCTAATCCTTTTTTTAAGATTGGTTTTAGTTATCGGGATATTCAATAAAATAATTTTTTACAATTTTTGACAGTTAAAGGAGATTTTATTCAATTAAAAGTGATAGATCAGAAATAAAGAGCGGTGGAACTGAGTCGTTTGTATGGTTTGGAATCCGTTTCAGGCATTATAGTCCAACAGCAGTCGTTCATCATGCCATCATCCCAAAATCTTTGGTATCGTCTTTAGATTTTCGCCATATCTTGGTGTAAGCGCTGTCCTTGCTCGTCACTCGTATCGCCCAAGTTTTCAGGGAAAAAATCGATATGAGAATGCAGAAAATGAATCTTGAGAGACATTCGAGCTCCAATCTTGCGGTAATTTTGCAACAAATTGTTGATTATTTGCTTGTAATCCGGGGATTTACCGAAAAAGCTATGAACAACACTTTTAAATGATGCCCATGCTGCGGCTTCATCGGGCCTTAAACATTTTGTAAAGTTTCCGTCGGCCATTAATTTTCGAACATCAAGTTCGACAAATATTCCTTCTTTAATTTTTGCGTATGACAATTTGGGAAACAACTTGATTAAGTACTGAAAAGCCGGTCCTTCCCTGTTTAGCGCTTTGATGAGATTCTTTATAAAGCCAAGTTTAATGTGAAGAGGTGACAGGAAAATGTCCTGTGGGTTCACAAGGGGTGCAGAAGAGACGTTTTGTTTTCCTGGCTCGTAATTCGTACGACTTGGCCAATCTTTTCTCACATAATGATGTTCAGTTGCCCGGCTATCCCACAGGCACAAAAAACAGCAATATTTGGTAAATCCAGATTGCATTCCAATCAAGAGACCAATCACCCATTGGAATAATATGTAAATCAATTAATGTTTCAGATATATATAATTGATTTTCAAGCCTTTAGATCGCCACAAATTTTCCATTTATGCCCATTGTATTTGATCTTGGCCAAGATTTAACGCATTGTGTTGTAGCATTCCTTCGTTTGTACTGCATGAGCAATCGGAATGGATGGTTTTTTATTTCCATTATGTAACAGAGCGGCCTTCAAACTATATTTTGAACCATCGATGAACAAACGCCATTCATTTTGATCGTACGGTGTATTCATCACATTAAATAAACCGTTGACGTCATCGCAGAAACACAACAGCTCCTTTTTTGAAGAGCGGTAGAAGCGTCTGATTTCTGTTTCTGTATACAGTGACTTGTGTTCGAGTGTCAAGATATTTCCACTACTGCAACCGTGATGCAAGCAACTCTGCTTCTTGTTTTGATAAATTCAAATCACGAATCAAATCACTCAGTTCGCTTTGCGAAATTAAATGCTTTTCTTCCATGTAATCGCTTCCACTGGTCGACGGTGATGAAGCAGAAGTTACCAGGGTATTTGCACTTGTACCTGGACAAACTGGTAATGGGTCATTACTCGTACGTGGAACTGGCTTGAACACTGATGATACATCGGGATATTTATACTGTGTAAGTTTTCTTGCATTTATACCGACAACATTCATCAAACAAAAGTAGCAATCATCCACGTGGTTTTTCAGTTCTCTCCATAGCATTGGCAATGAAAACGAAAAGTACACATTTTTACCAAGTGACCATTTGTACAGTTTTATTCTGCACGCGTTGCAAAGCAATTTCGGCACCTACGGATTGTGTGTGTTTGCTACAGAAAAACCAAAGTAATGTAAATACGCATCTTTAAGCGCTTTTGTAATTATTTTGCCACTTTTTCCAAGCATATAACATCCGCAACGTAACAAAAACATTTTGAATCAACTATGCAACGCTGTCTTTGCATTTTCACACTTTCCTAAACAAATACAAAACGTTTCGAACAGTATTGAAATAATTTTTCTAGCGTCGCCGTGAACTGATAGTCGCTTTGACAGCGCAATGCTGCCAACATGCGAGAACTCGAAAACCTGTACCAACCTTGACAAACGGATTGAAGATTCAGATTCCGCGCATCAAATTACATTAAAAATCGTTCTCATCTGCTCGGGTCCAAAAGTTGATCGGAATTTGTAAACTTGTGTAATTTTTACAATTGCCAATGCGAATGAAATGCCCGAGTCAAATTGTTAGAATGTTTTTTCACCCGTCACTCACTGAATATATGTACATAAAAACGTTCATACACCATTTTGATTTCAAAGCGCTTGTTTGTACATATGTATGTATATAATATATATCTATGTACAACAAACGCACGCAATGTTTGTGTGCATAATATATTTCAGTCATGTAATCATTTAACCTATTCTTTGGAATATACTTGTTGGTTAGTTTCTTAGGTTCCATTAATGTTTCTTTGCCGACTCTGCTACCACACGGCTAAATCAATAGAAAACTTGCACGTTTTTTAATTTTACCTTAATAGATTAAAAACGAAGAATTTTGATAAATGATAAACTGATATTAACATTCTACTTCCATCACAAAGATTGAAAAGCAAGTATTTATTTATAGTTATTTCAAACGTAGGTGGTCAGCTTTCTGTGACATCACCGGGCCATGATAATCAACTATTTCATTACTTGGCGTTGAATAGAAGTCTAATAATCCGATAATCCGAACAGTGTTGATAAAAATAAACTATTTTCCGGAAAATAAAACGAACATCTGCGCGAGTCTATACATACAAGCAGATGTACGGTGCATGACAACTCCCTTCTTATCATAAAGTGATTGCTTTGAAATCTTGTGATTTACTGCTTTTACGGATTCGATTGCTACACGCTACAGAGATATGTATGTGGCTAAAAACCGGCCTACAATATAGAATTTTAGACGATAGAAGCTAGCGTTTTCAGAAAAAATGTGTCGGTTTCCATTTTTTGTGGATTAATTTTTGGCGTTATCGACAGTTCAGTTGCGCTTGTATATTTTTACGTTTTTGGAAAGGTAATCGAAAGGTGAATCCAACAATACACATACACATGTGTATTGTTCAAGTTAAAGTATAACACTATACTTTAACTTGAAATATGACGGTATGCGGCAATAAATGTTTTGGTAATCTGTTCTTGTTGTTGACGCAAAGTTGACTAAGAAAGAGCACCAAATTGTTCCTTGTGGCACCAGATTGATCCAAAGAGCTCGTTGCTAAGCAAAGTAATCATAACAATCGCCAAACTGTCAAATCTCATTTCCAAAAGCATAAATTGTTCTTGTTATTTATTGTTATTAGATATATTCTGCATTTGTCATACTTTCGTTCTCTGTTCTTGCGTATTATTTTTTCTCATTTTAACTTGTTTTGTTAATTGTTGTTTCTTCTTTACTTTATTGAACTTTATTGTAAGTAATTAATTATGGCAGGTTTGTTTAAATTTATTAGTTTTTGATAGACAATGTGCTTAAGTTTCAGTTTTTCGTTTGTTGATTTTAGAATGGTCTCCGCATGGATCACCTGAGATAAACTTCAAGTAACTAATTTTAATATTCGGTGAATTTGGGAACAGCCGGGAATATTTGAATTTTGCACTAAGTAAGTCAGGATAGATAGGATAAAATCTATAAAGCGGACTGCTTTAACAGAAGATAATATGACTTAAATTGCTGTACAATTTGTTGCACAACCAAGGTGATAATTGATGCCAGATTTACATAATATTAAAGTTGGCTCATGGAAAGTTGACTTTTGCATGGTTTGTGCCATCATTAAAATAACAACACGAAAGCCTAAAAACAGACATATTGTCTATCAAAAATTAACAAATTTAAACAGCCCTATCATAATCAATTACAATAAAGCAAAGAAGTAACAACAATTAACAAAACAAGCTAAAATGAGAGAAAATAATAACAAGAACAAACAACAAAAGTGCAGGATGTAATAATAATAAACAACAAGAATAATTTACGGTTTTGGAATTGATATTTGACAGTTTGTCAATTGTTATCATTACTTTGCTTAGCAGCGAGCTTTTTGGATCGATCTGGTGTCACAAGAAACAATTTGGCACTCTTTCTTAGCCAACTTTGTGTAACAACAAAAACTGATTACCAAAACTTTTATTGCAGCATATCGTCATATTTTTTTGGTTAAAGTGTAACATATTTTTTATATTGTTGGATTCGCCTTTCGATTACCTTTCCAAAAACGTATATAGGGTGTTCTATTTAAAATAAGAAAGTTGATATCATTCCCGTACGGAAATGAAATAGAACTGGATAACATCGAAAGTTATTTTAGGACCTCACTGTATTGTCAGCATTAACTGCAGTTTCAAGAGCTTCGATAAATGTAGCGTACGTAGTGCACATCCTTTAATCCAGTCATGGAAAAACTATAAGATTCAACGTTGTCACTGCAGGATAAAAGTGGGATAATGAATAAACTTGAAATAGGGAAAAATGTGATAGGAATTGCTAAATCGTACGGTGTCAGAAAATCCACAATCCAAGAATGAAATCATTGTCTATGTATCATCAAGACTTAGCGGTGCCGAGCAAAGAATAACTCTTAAATTGTGTCATCATCCAGATACCGAAACCGTACCTTTACATAGTTTTTACCACAGTGGACGGCAGCACATTCCATTACCGGGTGAGGTATTATGTGAAAAAGCTAAGTGGCTTCATTAACAGATAACTGAAAGAGACGATTTTGAAGCAAGTTCCAAATGGCTGGCCTAGCCTGATTCTGTCCAGCGCCTGACGGCAACGGATAGTAAGGTCGCTCATTTTTCCGGCAACCGACTGACTGTGTACCCGGAATGTAGATTTTTAGCTAACGAGGTAGTTCTGATAATGAGAAAGTTATACTAGTGGCCACATTACTAGCAGAAGAAGAAGAAAAAGAAGAGGAATATGTGAATCCTTCCCATTAGCCAGAAGAGGGCAAATCTTGAAGACTTTCATCATTTGTTTAATGATCTGAAAGAATATGTGAAGACATTTTTCCAGTATTTTAGAATGTTAATCTTTGAACTCTGAACAAGTGCAGCATAGACATGTACCCGAAAGGTGTGGGCAAGTTGATGCTGGCCGACGACGGCCGGCGATGCGCCCATTTGATCAGCCCAGCACGGTACGTTCCGTTGTTTGCCGGTGAGGATGGGAGACCGGTAATCCATTTCAGCCTGGGACGTGCTGCACTGGAATAGTGGGCGCTTGCCCATTCATTTGCATCGTTTTAATTGTATTCGTTTTTTGACGGGGCGCGCCGTGCTGTGCTATGACGGGCTAGTGTGCGGTAATCTTTATTGTTTACGTTAATTTTATGCGTTCAAAAAAATTTGTTTTTCAATTTATCACGTGCTGTGTTTAAGTAACATTTTACGACCGTATAGGTAACTCACTTTATTGGTTTTTAAACAGTATCAGACAACTACAGTGACGAAAGGTTCATCGTAGTGCATATGTATAAGGCGATAAATTTTGTACATAAGTGTATACCTTATTAGTTTTGCTTTAATAAATAACAATTATAAAGCTATATAACAGATTCTTTATTTACGTATAAAAATGTCAGATGAATTCATATACCTGCAATTGGCAAAAATTAAAATAATACTATTAGCAAGTAATAATAATTGCACATCAAAATGGATACAAATTATGAAGACTCTTACGTTAACGACATACATTTGTATAAAGTTGTATTATTCACTTATATTTGTTGTATGTATTAGTTTGCGGTTTGTTCACAGTTTCAAACACTGGCGTCTAAGTGCTGCTGATTTCCATAGTTGAATTTTAATGTGTCACTTGAACAATCAACTATGTAAATATTGTGGAATGAGCTGTCGGTTAGATGTACCTAATGGAATTAGTTTGTTGTTTTAGTTTATATAATATCTAATTCCCGTATAGCTTCATCCTCTTCTCTTATTCTGAAGATGCATTGGTATAGCTTTTTTAGCTAAAAATACTATGTAAGAAAATTAGTGCGGTAAAATAGGGCGACTTGAAACTCTTTTTGGGTTATCCGATCACCGACTGCCGCTACTGCACCGATTTGATTGAAACAAACATTATTTTAGATTGCTGTGGTGTGGTGGCTCTCGGGTGCAGTACTACACAGGGTTGTGCCCTCCACCACTATCAAAACAAAAAGTATAATGTGGGAGCTTTCATCTTGCCCCACTCTGGGGTTATTTGAAAATACTATATATTTTAACGTATATCTGATTAGAACTCAGTAGCTAGGCGTCTTGAAACGCAGAAAATTATTTTTTAGAAAATAAAGCAACAAAAACGTTGAAAAAATAAACTTTATTTCCTAAAACATAATTTGCAAGGGAAACAATGCCTTAAACTTAAAAATAATAGAACAACATAAAATATGATAAGCTCAAAAACAAAACATTTCTTTAAGAAAAACTTTCAACTCGGCTCTGAAATGAAATTAAATGATACGCCACTGACGCAACGCGGCTTGTTTATTAAAAATTTTAGGTTAGATTTAAATGGAGGGATAAATATAGATTCCGAAAAAAAACTACATCGTTATAATGCTAAACAGGTGTGTAACAATAAGAGTTAAAAGAAATGCGTAAATTTTACCTCAAACTTCCAAATCCAGCTGCACTTCACTAACTATTTTCCCACCGATATAACATTGTAGTTTGACATAGCGACCTTACAGAAACACATGTTGCGTTTGTGAGCTTCAATGCGCTTCCATTAGGTAGCGCCACTGTTAATTCCATAGATGGAACATTTTTTTACAACTCGTCCCCAATTTGCAAGTACGACTTGAAAATGGGGCGTTTTACGATAGTTGAGTTAATATTTCATAACAATTCCCTGTACATGTATTTCAATATTACACTACATAATCGATCAGATTCCTTACCTTAAAGAGTATTCCAATTCCTAGATTCATAAATGGCTTTGTGAAATCGATGACGCTTTCTCGTGCGTAGTTAATGGTCATTGATGCCACAGCTAAATCGGCTCTCTGGAAAATATAGAATGCATTTGGTAAATGTAGCCAAATTTAATCTCGTATGAATTAATAATGTAGATGTTCTGAAGTTCAATAACGAAATAAAAATGGTAAATTTTTGAGCAATACAACTGACGTTTTGATGTAGCATTCATCATTTTGAAAGTAAACATTGTCAACAAATTTTGAATCAAAGAGACTAAACATTTCGTTACAAAATTAAAAATAAATTTCGTATTCATATTATTGGCGTATGTACATATGTACTAAAAATGTAAGGCTTTTGATGCTTTAGCTTGCGGCCACAGTATGCAATTATACGAAGGTAAAAGGTGTTGAAGCTGGAGGCGAGGTAGCCTTCTATGTTTCTGGTTTTGTCGGTGTTGCAGCTGGTGTACGGCAGCGCTCTATATTGGGACCGCTATTGTTTGTAATTTTTATGACCGGCTTATGACTTAATATACCAGGTTTCGTGTCCTCGTACGCGGATGATACTAATGTAGTAGTATGTGCTGTATGATGCTTTTGAAAAACTAATTCACTGGTTTAAGGCCAATAAACTTATTTTGGGTGTTGACAAAACTAATGCAATCTTTTTAATACAGGCGAGTATGAACCGTACTAAGATAACGTCAGTTTCGAGTCGTAAATTCTTGGGTATTATTTCCGATAACAAACTAAAATGGAATATACATTTAGAAATCAATATTCTAAGATTGAAGAAGGCCCTTTTTGTACTAGCTAATATAAAAAGGACGTGGACTGTTGAAGCTTGCTTACATTAACTCACATATTACGTATGGGGTTCCTCTTTGGTGGAGCGAGGGTAACTTAAAATCAGTTCTACTTTTACAAAAACGGACTTCAGACTCATTTAGACAATCTGGCAGGTTAAATTCCACATCGTCTCATCCCCATCAGTCTTATCTACATGTCGCTGGAAATGTATTATTCTGCCTAACAGTTAAAAATTATTGTCAGGATGGGAGTTTGGATACAAACTTACTCAGATGTTCCCACAAAGGTGCTTTTATAGCTTTGAACAGTTCTATGAATGTACATTATAATATTTGTAATTGGTGTGCCTGATGGACATTAAGGTGCACTATTGTGATTAATATTATTTTAATCTGTTGTATGTGTATGTTTTTAATATTAATTTTACTACATTTCATTAAATTCAACACCACTGGTTCGAAATACGGACTATCTATCCACCAAAATTCAATTTCTTGCAATTTAAATCTGAATGTTATCTCGCTTTTGAAGTTTTACAGTAACTGATCAATAGAGTTGGCCACGCGCGCCAACGGACAGTGGCGTTGTTTCGATTAGGCGTCGGGTTCCACTAGAGCTATTGTGTGTAGATGTTTGCTGTCGTAAACACTTTCGCGTAGTTGTTAAATAAAAATAAAATAATGCGTGCTCAAACACTTACCATTTTAGAGTCCTTCCAAAGTGAATAATGTCTGTTAAATATCTGCAACATTAGATATGTTTTAACAGTTGTTTCGACAGACCGAGTGCGGCGCGAGGAGAAATGTGTTTATATGCAAGAACGAACGTTCTACATCTAATGACATTATATTTGCGTAATTAAAATATTCTTTGAAACAACTTAACGGTTCTGTTGACGTACCTTCACAAATGTGTCTTAATGAGCCAAAATCAGAATCTTTCTCTAAAACACTTTCAAATTTTTCTAGAAAACAAACATTTTTTGCGTCTTCTATCGCGCATAGCTGTGCGTGAACATGTTGCACTATTTGCACAGATTCCACTAACGACACCGAAGGATCTTGTAGCTTTTCTATTTCCTCCGCTAGTCCGAAGTAATTGTTGTGAATAATTTTTAAATCCGTTTTAACCCGACTATCTTGAAATTTCGACTGGCTTTTCTTGATAGCGAATTGTAAAACCACGTTCTTAATATTCTCATAATGTTTATGATAATTTATATAACTCTTAAAATGGTAAGTGTTTGGGCACGCATTATTTTATTTTTATTTAACAACTACGCGAAAGCATTTACGACAGCAAACATCTACACACAATAGCTCCAGTGGAACTCGAAGTCTAATCGAAACAACGCCGCTGCCAGTTGGCGCGCGTGGCCAACTCTACAGATCAACCATTGTATTACGTTAGTGAAATTTAAAATAATTTTGGGCGAGAGTATCTATCACTACATTCAACCAGTAACTTGAATTCAACGAGTCTGGTCACCTTCCATGAATATTTTTCAAAATTCACATTGGATGCAAAATGAGTGTTAAGGGTGGAAAGACATTTAAAATTGTAGTTTTATTTTGTAAATTCGACGTTTTATGTGTCTTACTTGTAAATCCAACATTTCGTTTGTTTTATTTTCTTATAAATTCAATATTTCGTTTGTCTTATTTTGTATAAATTCATATATTTCATATTTATATTCATTGAAACTTTAACGTGTACGCATACGTAAAAATATATTTAATGTCTTATAATATTGCAAATATTACAAAATTTGCAACGCACAAATTAAGAAATCACCTTAATAGTAATTTAAGTATCTGTACGATGGAGCTACCGCTAGAGCATAGGTATATTGGCAATCCTAGATTTAGATGCGGACGAGCAATTATTGCCGAGAGAGACAACATAATACAACGATTGCCATCCGTCCTTCCTTCGCCGATGCGTAATGCAACGTTTAGACACCGCACAATTTTTGGTTTCCGGTTTTATTATTTCTGCAGGGGACAGTAGCATGGAGCAATATATACTAGAGGTGGTGTATCAAATAAATACATGAAATAATGAGAGCGTCTAAATAGCTGTGAGTTGTATGGCATTATTGTTGTAGTGATCGGCTATTTTTGCTACTGTCGCCCGACCAGATGCTCAAGCTCTGCTAGTATTACACATATGAACGTTGCGATACATATAAATGCGTACACGAAATATATATAGAATTGAGGAAACCGAATTATGTAATTAACATATATGGAATATTTATGTATTTGCATTTTTTATATATGAGAAATAGCAGGTTTTTATTTTTTTATATTATAAAGGGAACCGTTTATTTAATAAATGTATTTTTTATACCTACGTACTGTGTTTAATTTAGGGAGCAGTTGTGTAAGCAAGCAAATATATAAGCATTACATATATTTTAACATAAGCAATTGAAGATACATCGAATCAGATGACTAGCGACATTGTTCTTCAAATCAGAAGAACGTAACAATGAGGTTAATGTTTTTAAAAAAGAGTCTAACATTCTTGAACTTGCATGGTACAAGAAATTCAAATAGGGCATATACGAAACAAAATAACGCTCCGTCATTTGCAAGACTTCAATTTCAAACTATTAATTTCGTTCATTATAGGTTTCTTGGATTTTCGGTGATCTAAGTTGGTGTAAAAGCATTTCTGGGAGCTTTTGTTTATACGACCCTTTTGTGGCAAACCACGTTGTATACATGGCATACGCTAATTTCATTATAGCCACCCTTTCAAACTCGTCCCGGTACTCGGCAAGGGTCTCAGCTTATCGTCTAAAAAAAGAGCCTCATGTTCGCCTGCCTACCTAAGCATTAAATTAATCAATCTTGTCAACGGAATCTGATTTAAAATAATTATTTGCTTTTCTTGCAATGCAGTAGGAAAATAGGTCACAAGATTAACATATTTTGTATTCGAATACTCTTTAGGACGTTTCATACGTTACCACTTTCACTATATTCGACACAAAAAATACAGAAGAGAAGAATTTGGTACACATATTTACCGCAAGGTAGGCTATAAACAGTAACAAAACATAAAGTAGGAAGGTAGGCTTAAAAATAAAGACTGGTGTACGTGGTTAATGTAGTTTTTACAATAACGAAGTTAATTGATTTCTGCACTGCAATGGTTGTAACAATGCTATTAATGAAGATACAAAACAATGATTTATGACTTTGTATTATTATTAAATGATAAAAATAAAATTCGTTTTGGCTTAAACCATCATCAGCTAGAACCTAGTGGTAAAAATACATCAATAAGATATGGAGTACTTACACTCATGATAAATCTTCTTAAATGATTGATGATCATATTGTTAAAAGTTGAAATTGATGAAAATAATTGTTAAAGTAAAGAAAAATAACGGACAAAGAATAAAATAGTACAAATTCTGAAAAATAACCCAAAAAGGCAATGCTATTTAAAAGAAATGTGTTGCAAAAACATTTTAAAAGTAGCGACAGGTAGCCCATTTCAGGAATATTGGTCTAGTGTAAAAAATGGATGAAAAACAAGGGCGGTTCTATTTCGATTCTATTTTTCATAATAAATATTGATTTTTTTTGATTTACAATGTGCAATTTTCCTACTACAGTCTAGTTTAGTTACCTAAATACTGTTTCTGAGACCAAAAACGTAATTTTAGAAAGGTTTTAGTTGAAATTGCGAGAAGTCTTGCATATGATAATGTATCGTCGTAGTAAAGAAATATAATAATTAACAATTGGTATTATAATCGGTGAATTATGAAAATCTAGAATTTTCGGAAATTCCAAGATTTCTGACGTAATTAATTAAAGAAATTAAAATTATTTCCCCGGCAAGGAATCGAACCTCACATCTCCCGCTTTCCGGGTGTGCGTGTTAGCCGCTACACCACGGGGACCTACGTGAATAAGGTCACTATTTAATTTAATTGCAAATATATCGTAATATTTCGACAGATAATTTTTAGTTTAAATGCCAAGTACACTAATATAATTAATATATTTGGCTTCCGTCAGTGAATTATGAAGTGAAGTGAAATATGAGATAAGTAAGATATACGATACCAATTCCTTGGAATTTCCGACGTAATTAACTAAAGAAATTAAAAATTATGTCACCGGCAAGGAATCGAACCTCACATCTCCTGCTTTCCGGTAACATAATTTTAATTTATTTAATTAATTACGTTGCAAATTCCAAGGAAAATTGTAGATTTTCGTAATTAGTCGATGGAACCCAAATATATTAATTACATTAGTGTACTTGACACTTAAACTAAAAATTGTCTGTCGAAATATTATGATATATTTGCAGATAAATAACATCTAGGCATTAAATAGTGAACTTCGTCCCATAGATTCCCGTGGCGTAGTGGCTAACGCGCCCACCCGGAAAGCGGGAGATTTGAGATCACCTTGCCGGTGACATAATTTTAATTCCTTTAATCAATTACGTCGGAAATTCCAAGGAATTGGTATCATATTTTATAATTGGGGTCAATAAAAATGGTCTATTACTCACAAAGTTTGTTTAATAATATCTATCAGCGCTGCCGGAGACAAGCTCATCCTCAGGCAACAAACTTTAAATTTAAAAACAGCAAGAATTATGTCAAAATTCAAGAATGCAGGTACTGTAGACTGGATACATATGAAGTAACAAATTAAAAATAGTAATAAGTTAAAATATTTGTAAAACAACGACTATCACACACACTTTGAAATACTGACATTGTCAATGAAAACTACCATTTACAAATATTTTAACTTATTACTATTTTTAATTTGTTACTTCATATGTATCCAGTCTACAGTACCTGCAAATTTTGACATAATTCTTGCTGTTTTTACATTTAAAGTTTGTTGCCTGAGGATGAGCTTGTCTCGAAACCGGTAGGGCTGATAGATATTATTAAACAAACTTTGTGAGTAATAGACCACTTTTATTGACCTCAATTATGATTAACTCACAACGAGTCGCAATTGATCAATCATATTTTATATCTTACTTATCTCAAATTTCTAACTTTATTAAACCTTTTTTTGGTTGCATTCTAAATTCTAGCGAATTATATACATAATAAAAATAAACGCTGTTGTAGAATTAAATAAAAAGTATTTTTAAAGGACATAAGTATTAATCTAAATCATTTTTGATACTTGATACTTTAAATATGCGAAAGCTTTGTTTAATCCCATTTCCTATTTATTGGCCGAAAGAGGGTTTGGGACAAATGAATAAAATGTATTAAAACCGGAGCAGCAATTATTTGGTTTTATAACATTTAAAAATTGTAAAAATAGGTATAATATTGAATTACAACGTTCCCATTTTTATTAGCAAACAACAACCGGTTTTGCATTGGCCCTTTTACCAATAAAATACTGCGAGTCGTTGCAATAGTCTTTTTACGAGCTTTTTATTTCTTTCATAAAGTAAACGACAAAATACCGTTTAAGAAAACCGCGCCTATAAGTAACTCAATAAAAAATAAAAGCGGACAGAAACATAAAACCTATAAATAAAGAAATATTTATCTACTGTCTTGATTTTGATAGAAGGTGAAATGTAGGACGAAAACATAATACACGATTACCCTTTCCATTAGCTCTTTGACTATTCCATTCCATTCCTTGGTCTCTGGATCATAAACGCCGTACATGTGATCTGGAACAAGATGTATGGAGTATTGGAATCCGACCTGACTGGCGATCCATTTTAGTAGATCGATGCAGAAGCCTTCGTATCTTGCATTTCCGGTTAAATTCTTGTCTTCCTTGACCATTACGTAAGGTCTTTCCTTAAATCAAAAAGACTATATTGAGTTGCTCGAACAGACTGAATCGTCTGAACAAGAATCACGTCTCGTCGCGTCGTCTAAAACAATGATTGGATTTGACTATTTATTTTTTGTGATTACCACTAGTCGCAAACATCATCACTCTTAATTTATAATAGAAATATCTCGTACATGGTGATCCTTATCAGTTATTGTAATATGTTGTTCTCGTGAAACTTCGACAGGAAATTTAGTTGGGATATAATTTTATTTTTTTTAGGAAAAAAACAAGTCAAAGCGTTTCATGCAATGTTTTTTTAATATCTTTTAAAATTTAATTTATTAACATAATTCTTTAATTTTGTTTTTCTTATTCATATGTAACAACATCTTATACATAGTAATCTTCTGGGTTTTAAATTATGTCATGTATTTTAGAGAGAAACTATTGACGTTTTTTAGTACATTATTAGTACATTATTTATAGGTTGTAGCCTATTAAGGTTTAACAAACTATGCACACTATACGATTATTCTATTTTTGGGGGGAGAATCTTACATAATTTGAGTTAGTTTATAAGTTGTTTACAGTTTTCCTAACAGAATTACACCAAAACATCTGCAACTAGTTAAAATTGCTACACAGAGAAGACAAAGTTCTCGAATCAAACAAATATATATCTTTGAAATTATTTATTTAATTCAACAAAGGTTTATTTGAGTGAAAGCACATTTTTTAAGAACAACAGTCTGAATTTGTTTGAACGTACAAACGTTTTTATTTGACATAATTTTGTTGAGTCAAACAAATGTATGTTAGAATCGTGCGCTTCGCACGTCGTCGGCAATTTCCGTTGCGTGAACGCAGGGCAATCGCAATCATACTCCTAGTTTAGGTTGTGTGAGATGGTGGTTCATAAGCGGTGAGACGTAAACGAAGAAAATAATAGGTAAGTAGGATAATGGATTTATATATTTTTATCATTGGATAACTAACGTTAAAATTTCTATATAAAAAAAAGAATAAAATAGTTGCTACAGATTGGTGAATATCAGAATTCCTGTTTAAATAAGTTTAATATATTTGATAGATAAATACGAGGGCGAATCAAATATTAACCGGACTTTTGTTTTAGAACATCTATTGGTACCATAAATAAAATTTTGAATACACCTTATTTTTCTATATAATCTCCTCTTTTATTCACACATGTTTCCCACAGAATCGGAAGTTTTTTAATTCCATCATCAAAGAATGAATGTGGTCGCGTCTGTAATCAATTGCGCACAAGCGTTTCTACACCTTCGTCGTCGTCAAAGTGATGACCTCCCAGTTCTACTTTGAGTGGCCCAAACATGCAGTAGTCACACGGCGACAGATCGGGACTGTAGGGCGGATGTTCCAGTGTTTCCAAATGAATTTTGTCCAATTTTTCTTGGGTTAATGCAGCTGTGTGTGGCCGAGCGTTGTCATGGAACAGAATCGCACTTCGAATAGGCATGTCTCGCCTTTTTCGTCGATAGGCCAGTTTCACTTCATCAAGCAGTTGACAGTAGTACACAGCATTAACTGTACGCCGTTCATGGAGAAAATCAACGAGCAGTATTCGTCTCACTGGTGCTTCTCCGCGGTCGGCGTGCATGGGTCTTATTTTGCACTGACTCTCGGCCATCGGAAAATTTTTTGTGCCAGTCGTAGACTTGGGTCCTTGAAAGCGTTTTTTCAGCGAACTGTGCAGTTAGTCGACGCAAAATTTCGGCAGGTTTTACGGCCTCCCGCGACAAAAATTTAATAATAATGCGTTGCTCAACAGACGTGTGCACCTCTTGCTCAGACATGATGCTACTAACAACCAATCTGCTCTGGCGAGCCGAACCGATTTACTCCTCTCCACTTTACATCCCCATCCAACATATATCAACACGTCACGTTACTCACTTCACCTAGAGAGCGTTAAAAAGAAAAGTCCGGTTAATATTTGATTCGCCCTCATACTAACACCCTGTGTAATATTTGCAGAAAAATTGAAATACTTTTCAATAGACCATATTTATAGCTTACTAACTCGTAACAATCATTCATCAGCACATTTGTGTACCCCGTAGATAAGCGAAAGCACTAGAATGTTTTTACTGAAATTTTCATAAAAATCAAGTTAGATTTAAAACGGTAAATTTTAAACCCGTCAAAATAGGTAAATTTTAGTCAAATTAATTGTGGAATTCAATTATTTTATAAAAATTCCAGCAATTAATTTAAGAAAATTAAGTTTACGTTACTTAAGATGAAACCAGAAGTTGAAAAGAAGTGCCGATATTTTCTAAAAGGTTGCTCAATCAAACAAAATAAGTCTGCAAATTAAGAAATTTGGAACCTGTTTAGTTTCTGATATATTGCTAAGGTAAACTCATCCTGTGACAGCCTGTATACAGGTTTGTTAATGTGAATGTGCCGAAATTAAGTTGCGTTTACATAAACTAATTATTCAGCAAGGTCGTTTAGTAGATTCGAACTTTAGTGCATTGAATAAGGACGAGATGTTGAGTATGATCCGGCACGATGCGAATCAAAAGTATAAATCGCTTGGAGAGTCATCGGCATATTTTCGGTTTTGCGTGTTTCTGAACCTAAAGTAACTAAGGTACCACGACCACCAAAATAATGATAGTTCAAGATTTTCAATTCTTCCCGTCGCGGCTACTTGATCTGGAGACCTATTTTTATCGAAATACACTTAGTTGTAAAATATCTAAGAATCCAGAGCTAGGGCCAGAAGAAGGTAAGTAGCAGAAAGAAGAGCAAAGAAGTATCGATGAATCT
Source organism: Dynastes maya (assembly GCA_029619315.2). NCBI lineage: Eukaryota > Metazoa > Arthropoda > Insecta > Coleoptera > Scarabaeidae > Dynastes > Dynastes maya. The sequence continues at coordinate 11,759,249 of JAROYE020000005.1, read as the reverse complement.
GAACCTCTTAACCAAGAAAGAACAAGAGAAATGAGATAGTGTTTTAGCTCAAGATTTTACAAATTGTCACTTACACTAGTTCATCAAGTCTAATGAAAAACACGGGACACAGGAGTTACGGAATATTCAGCTGTATTCTGGAACGAATTGTCCGATATTGTCCATTATGACTCAGATCGAATGCGGTGAGGTTAAAATTCAAAAGCTGGCTATCATTAAAAGAGCTCTTGAAATCCAGATGTCCCAGATATCGTAATAAGAAAAGACCGTTTTTAAAAATCTCTCTTCACAAAGGCATAATTCTCAGAAATCGGGAAGTTGGATCACCCTGTATGTTAAATGTGAAGGGAAATAAATTTTATTAACCAATAAAGTGTACTGCAGTATTTATTATTTTACCGTGCAATATAATTAAACACAGGTCCTCATATTACCGGACCGACGAATTGTTAAAGACATAACATTTATTAAACCTTGTATGTATGTAAATCCATATATTATGACCACAACCCATCCATTAATCAATTTGATCGATCAGCTACTAATGATATCAACATTAACTAAAATTGGTTTACGCTGAACTGCTTATTAATCAAACAGCTTTATTAGAAATGACAAGCGTAACATAACGCATGCTAGTCAATTGTACTTCATCTCCGAAAATGTTTCGGTCATCGTACTTAAAAGATGTTTTTCCAAACGAAAACCAGGTATAAAATTTTACAGTCAGCACTTTAAAGAAATAGCGGATAATAAGAGAAACGTATAAATTCTTACAGAAAACGTGCAAATAGAAATTGAATTGGAACTCAAGAAAAGCCTCCATTTCGCAGGAATATTTTAAATTCCAATCTAATTATGATTTCAATGAACTGTATGAGAAATTTAAGATTGTAGAACAGTTGTAATTGATTTTATGTGAAATAAGTGCCTTTAGGTATTACTAAAGTAATTGTATATTCAATTTTTCTGGAGGACAGTATTGATTACTGCTAACAAGTGATAATCTAATAACAGACAATCCTATTGGTACACATGTATGCTAATCTTTTCTTCTAGATTTGCTGTCCATTACCAAAAATGCAAGTAATTATATTGTCGTGTTACATGGAAATTTAATAGTATTATTGAAACTATAAAAGGTTTCATTATTAATTACAAAACCATCATGCTTCAGATTTGAAAAAATTAAATAACTTATTTTCATTTTGTAATTTTGCAATTTGTTAGAGATAGTCCATGTTGTAAGGTCCGGAAAGTTAAAATAAAAATACAGAACCTTTTTCAAATGATTCCTGGTGATGGGTATTTTACTGTAGATTCATATGAAGTCACGGACGAGAGACGAGGATTCATTGTGAAATACTTGCAGATAGATAGAATTAAAATAAACTATCTGTCTAAGTATTCCACAATGCATCTTCGTCTCTGGTGCATGACTTCATACGAACTTACAGCAAAATACCCCTCACCAGGAATCATACGTATAAAAAAATTGTAAGGAGTAAAGAAGAGTTCTGTATTTTTATTTTTATAGTGTAACCTCTATATCTTTTTCATATATCTTTTTCTGGGTGCCCGCTAAAGCGGGCACCCAGAAAATGTCCGCTATTTAGAAGTGTCCGTTACTTGGGGATTAAGTAGAATTTAAATATCTTTTAAATAAAAGAACAATGAACAAATTTTTATTGGCAGCGCTCTAAAAATAAATATCTTTTGACCTATAATTTACCAATATGTATATTGGTAATCTACGAGGGCGTATTGAAAACTAATGCCTCCATGGCAATGACTTTATTAGTAATAAATATATTTGTTTCCACATAATCGCCATTGACAGCAATTCGCACGGCACCATTTCCGCACCTCTGTTATCACATCTGCATCCGAAGAGAAACGCTTGCCCTTGAGATGGTCCTTAAGCTTTGGAAAGAGGAAAAAGTCACAAGGTGTAAAATCTGGGCTATAAGATGGATGAGGTAAAACGTCATGAAACCCAAGCTTCTCCAGTGCTATATGCGTTCTCTGACTTGTGTGTGGCCGAGCGTTGTCATGATGCAGAATTGGCACTTTGTCTGGACGAACGCTACGCAGCCGTCGCTTCAGATTTGTTAGGGTGTTAACATATTCTTCGGAGTTGACAGTACAGCCACGTTCAAAAAATTCAATATGAACGATGCCATCGCAATCCCAGAAAACGGTAATCATGACTTTCCCGGCAGATGGAATTGCTTTGAATTTTTTCGGTTGTGGAGAACCCTCATGTCTGTACTCCATGGATTGACGTTTCATTTCAGGTCGTAATGATGTACCCACGACTCGTCGCCGGTCACAATTATGTGGAGAAAAGCATCACCTTCTGCCTCATATGGAGTCAAGAGTTGTTTGCAAATTTGTTTTCGATTGGCTTTCATTTTATTAGTAAGCATTCGGGGCACCCAACGTGCGCATATTCTCCTGTGCTTCAGCACATTGCAGATAAAGTGATGTACTCTTTCTTGTGAAATATCCACCCTATTGGCAATGTCAGTTTGTTTATATCGTCAATTCTCGCAAACCAGTTCATCCACGAGAGCCACCTGCCTTTCACCACACGCAGACACTGGTCGGCCACTGCGTGCCTGATCTTGGAGATCCGTTTTAGCAGGATTTTCGTCTTTCACAGTCCTTAACCACCTTACAGCACTTACATTAACACACGCATCACGGTATACGGCATTCAACCTTCGATGGATGTCAATGGGCGCTACACCCTCCACAGTAAGATATTCGATGACAGCACGTGGCTTTAATCGCATGTCCATGCTGGTCGCCATTTTTAGAACTGTCGTGCGCAAACGCGATGTTGCTGAGAATCTCCACTAGGGAGGCTTACATACCAAGAGTTAAAGTAAATGGCAAACCACTTTTGACACTGTCTGGCCCATCATTATAAAAGTTATGGCCATGGAGGCATTAGTTATCAATACGCCCTCGTATATTTACAATTAGTTACCAAATTACTATCTATATTTGCGCTTTCACCACATATATTCTTGTTCATATTACGTCTCCCAAGAAATTTTTCAAGCCGGCCATTTGATGCTTCGAATCCCTTAATGTTCAATATGGTGCCCCCCTCTGAAACTTTTTCTTTTATAACAGGTCCACTTAATGGGATGCCTTTTTAGAAATCTCTTTTTTCCAGTGAATCTGCAATTTGAGATTTAGGAACCCCATATTTACCAGCTAATAATCTAATGCAAAGTCTGGATTTTTCGACGAGCTTTATAATTTGTATTTTCTCTTATAAAATTAAATGCTTGCGTTTGCATGACATCATTCTTAGCTGCAATCAAAATGAATAGCACGAAAAACAAATTGAAACTTTTATAAGCCAACATTACTGCTGCTTCTAATTCTTATAACGTACATAATTATATAAAAATACTTTTGGATATGACATAATAAAAGTAAATTGACTTACAATACAATAAACGAATTTATAATTGAAAAATTATGGTTTATTTATCAGGATGGCAGTAATATTTGTCCGGTAGCTGGAGGTGAATTCTTATGTACCTGTATCCGTTATATGCAGTGTCCACTAAATAGAGGTACGCATTCATATAAGATTAATGTAACACATTCGGGAAATTCATAAGTGTCCACTAAATGGAGGTGTTCGCTAAATAGGAGTGTTCGTGTATATGTATTTTGTAGTTGCCATAATTAACGATGATATTACTTTACATGTATTCTCCTCAAAGTAAGTAAGGCCTAATGCAAAAGTAGCGGGACATTTGAGAAATTAGCGTAGTAGGTTGTAGAATTTTTTTTTGACAAAAACGTCAATGCCTTGTACGAACGTTTCTCTTAAACAGAAAATCGTTTATTTGTTAGTTGTAAGAATGAAAACTGCTGCTATTGGAAATTTGTGAGAACGTATTTATTCCGCCCTTGGAAGATGGACTCCGGCGGAAGTGGTGAAACACTTTACAAAAGAAAATTTTAGCCGGAGCACCATATATAGCATCATAAAACGTTTTTACGATGGCAAACCTACTACTAACTTGAAAAAAAAAAAGGCAGAGCGAAACAGCTAAGTAAGGGTAAAGTTACAAAAATGATGGAATTGATGGAAAACAAGATTGGAATATCGCAAGGACAAATGGCGGCAAAGTTTAAAGTGTTTCAGTCTTGTATATCAAGAAATTTGAAAAAAGAAGGTTTAAAATATTATAAAAGACAAAAAGCACCAGAATATACGGATAAACAAATGGAGATTATTCCGGTTCAATGTAGGAAGATGAGGACCAATCTAAAAGTTGCACAAAAAGTATCTTAGATGATGAGAAATATTTCTACCTTTGATAACACTAACATCGCTGGAAATGCTGGATTTGTCACAAAAAATAAAATCTCTGCTCCTGACGAAGTGAGATTCGCAGGTAAAGCAAAATTTGAGCCAACAATTTTAGTTTGGATTGCTATTTCAAAAGTCGGTGTTTCAAGTCCTCTAATAAGAAGTGTGCGCGATTCAGCAATAAATGCTGAAGTGTATAGAACAAAATGTCTACCAAAACTGAAGCGATTTATTGAAAGATTTCACCAAGGAGATGATATTCTCTTTTTGCCAGACTTAGCGAGTTCGCATTATCCGAAAACTGTTACCACATGGTTAACAGAAAATAACATCGCTTTCGTCCCTAAAGAAATGAATCCTCCCCATATTCCAAAGGCACGTCCTATCGAAGATTTTTGGGCAGAACTTAGTCGATTCGTTTATGAGAAGGGTTGGACCGCAGAAAACGAGAATCAGTTAGCACGTAGAATTAGCAATAAGCTCAAGCAAATTAGTCCAGATTACATCCAAGCCATGATTCAAAAGGTTCCATCCAAACTGAGAGAAATTGAAGAAAGTGGACCTTTTGCCATATTAACCTAATGATAATTGTAAACAAAAGTTCTAGTTTTAAGATTAAACCATCGCATATTTTCTAATAATTTTTGATTAAAGTATAAACAATGTTAAAAGATGTCCAACTACTTTTACATCACCCCTTAAGCAGTAAAGCTTTCCCTTTATCGCTTTATCATGTTAGGATTGTGAGACGATGAAAAAGATATTCCACGGTTGAGAAATTTTGATGGAAGCAGTATTTGATTCGGCATTCGGATTTAAGTTAACTAAATGAAAATATGAAATTGTAGTGACATTTTCAATTTCACACGAAATTTTTTTTTAAAGCATCTCAATTAGATATAATTTTCTTAGATTAGCCTCTCCTTCTATTCTCAACAAAAATTCGTTATTCTTGAACTCCTAACCTGCACCTTACATTTTCGATAAGCATGTCGGAAAGCTTTGGAAGCATAGTAGGATTCATTGTGTGGTTAAGAAGTAAAAAAGGATGGTGGGGTGTTGTCAAAGAAAGTTGGACCTATTTAATAAATATAATGGAACATTTTTGGAAATTGCAAAAGCAATATAATTTTTCGAAAGGGGTAGTGAGTAGAGGAAGACTATTGGCGCTATCATATAGTGCTCTCCAACCGGTTAAATTGTTGCCTAAGGTGTTTCTTAATATTTTTCATATCTTCGCAGATATTGTCGTAAATTATTAAGGGTGGTATTGCGTTTAGGAGACTCGCTGGGCTGTTGGGTGCCTAAAAAAGATACTGTTCTTACACTAAATTAGTCTATAAACGAAAACTGACGGAAATTAACAGAAAGTATGCAAAATATTATAAACTACGTCGTTCCTAAGAAAATTTACTAGCGCATGCGTGTTTACCAACAAATACGCCCTTTGCAAATCGGAGTGGAACTGATAGCGAAGATATGAATCTACTCAATTCGTTATATGGGACATTCCATAGCATGATCCGCATACAACATCGTAACAGTTGACGAAATTCGGATATATTGGTACGGGCCACAAACTAAACAAAATCAACTATTTATATCCCAGATGAACCGAATTCAACAAAAGTTGTTCGTTCAAAAAGCACTTCCAAGAAAATGTTTGTTTTTTTTCGTTGTGTTGGACACGTCGCAAACATTGCTTTGGAGGATCCAAGAACAGTTAATGCTGAATGATATACAACAATTTGTTTGCTAGAAGTTATCGATGAAATCAAGAAAAACAATTGACAACGTCGCATCATCCTTCATCATGACAATGCTAGCTCTCGCACAGTACGTCAAACAATTGATTATTTGAAGGGGAAAACATAGAATTAATGTTTCATTGCTCGTATTCACCTGATTTATCGCCTAACGACTTCTTTTTCGTTCCCGAATGTCACACAAAAAAATGGATGGACAGCGATTTTTATCACCTCAAGAAGCTAGCTGTTGAAGTCTTAAAAAATTATGTTTTGGAAATACTACCTTCAGAGAGAAAAAATGGTTCGAGAATTGGTTCGAACGCATGCAATAGTGTACAAATCTTAATGGCAAATATTTTGAAAAACAACAAAACGATTTGACCGTCTCGGTGGTCGAAGGGTTAGCATACTTGCCTTTCGATCTGAATGACGCGCGTTCATATCCCGCTCGAGACGGTTGTTTTTTAATTACAGATAAAAATCGAAGTATGTCTTCTTGGATAAGGAAGTAAAATCGTAGGCCCTGTGTCAATACGATGTTTGGCACGTTAAAAATTCCTACCATACCTCTGGATTCGGCAACATTCTAGTGGGGTCGGCTAATGAAACAACACGATTGGTGCCAAAATTTTTTTTCTTTCATAGTCTTTGTAAAAACTTAAATGGTAGCTCTTGTATTATACTCAAATGTTAAGTTTGTTTCTGTAGTCAGCTTAAAATTGTTAAATAACATTTTAAACATTTTGATCATAAAATTATCTTTCATTTGATTTGTATTAAATTTGGCAATAAAAATTCCTATTTGAAATTAGTATTTTATATTTTTAAAAATTCGTATTTTGTGAAATTTAACATATTAAATTACTTTACTACAGGTGTCAGCTTTTGATGCTTCCTTGTTTTTTTTTTTGTAAAAATAAAATTATTTTAAGGTATCCTAGGCCAAATATTTTTAAAGATTAAAGCAATTTCTGCTAATCTAAATTATTTCAATTATAACACAATTTAGCATTTTTATTTTAATTGTATTTCTTTTAGAAAAGCAATTCTGCTGCTAATTCATAGTCAAAGTTGTAAAACATGCTTTATAAGCCTATTTAAATTCGGGAATAGCAATTAGTATGTTTCGTACAATTCCCACGTAATTATTTTTCATTATTTAAACCGAGACCATGAAATTTCGTCAACACCATATTTAATGTACACCGTTATAATTTACATAGTCCAGTGTTAGTCATTATAATAGTTAAGCACTAGTTACGCTGGGAGCTTGTAAAGTTATTACCGTGAACAGTAATATATTACTTGGCTGTTCATACACTCTTCCACGCCAACTATAGTACCACTTCTAGTTTAGAGAGTTTTAGGTGCATGTGTGGAAGTAATATACTTACTTCTCTTGTCATAACGACTAGGGTTATGTTTGGGACGAGATTGTCATAAAACGCCGCCGGATCCGTGATGTTGATACCACCTAGCGGAGTCCATTGACCGACTTTGAGCACTTCCTCCTTTTTCAGTTTTAGCAAGTCCAGTTTAAAGTTCGATCGCTTTCCTTCGTTAAACTCTATCAAGCCCGTTAATCCTTGCAGGCCAGACTAAAAAGAAAAATAAAGAATTTTCAAGATTGAATCTCTTATCGAAAGTAGGTATATATTATACAAAGTAAATACAATATTATTTTGGAGTAGGTTTTAATTTCATTTCATTCATATCCAAGATTTAAATATTTGAAGTCTTTTAGTTTGCAGGTATTTAATAAAATCGTGCCTCAACAAGTACTGAAGATTTATTAGTTTCAAAGATAAATATTTGTTAGCTTCAAATAAGTAATTCACTATTATTTAATTTTTAAGCCATACAACATTAAAAACCTACTATAATAGTTCACATTAAATTTCTGACGGATCTCATAGTTGAAATGGAAAATGTCTTTGATAAATGTTTTGATATCCTTTGGGACAGGATCGATGTACACCATTTATGCTGTATACAGGGTGAATCAGGAAGAACGAACCAAACCCCAGGAGTGTGTTGTACACGTAAAAATAATATAAATAAACTCATATATATTTATGTTTTTATCAGATTTTCATTTGTTTTTAGCTATAGGGTAATAACAAATAAAAAATTTCAAAAATTATAATTTTTTTGATCATAGCGTTCTTTTAATAAATATTCAAGAATACCGCCATTGATCTTTAAACACTTTATACTTCGTCTTCGTAGGGCGCCTGTTATTATTATTATTGAACTTCATTTTTGAACTAGTCCCATAAAAAGATAGCCGGTTTACCAGTAATTAATTACTAATTGTTTTATTAAATCAACTTTCTTCTTAACTATTGGCATTGAAGTATTCTGTTGTCGATATATGTTTCTGTTAATATTATTGTTTATAACATTTGTTACGTTCGTTTAGGTCACCTATTCAACGTCTATTTTCTTTGCTATATTACTTATTTTATTATTAGTCCTTCAGAAATCTAGTAAATAATCACATCTCTTGGTGACTGTATTAGTCTGACGTCACAGGTTAAGCACTGGATCCTTGGTTGTGGGATAATACATACAATACAAACAAATAACGTTTTTTTTTTTAATATTCCAGTGGAAACTAAAGAAAGAAAAAGGTAAGTAGGGGAGAGTGTGGAGGAATGGGATGCAGGAGGAATAGACCAGTCAAGAAATTTTAGGCGTAGCAAAATACTACAAAATTGAAACTACCTTCAATAGATAGCGCTACAGTAGACTAAAACTGTATTAATTTATAAATGGCTTCAGTGCATATATTTCTAAACTACAAACTGCAGAGTAATTTTCGCTGTCATAAGTAAGTATGTTTGATCATAAACTTTTAGTAATATTGCATAATCTCTAAACAATAATAAACTTTTGCTACAAATAAAACAATATATGAACATTGTAGTAAATTAAGGTAAGTAATACATCTTTCTAGACCTAACCTACAAAATACTAGAAACGCTTTCATTTATAAGGTGACCTACAGGAGGTTTGGGACACGCAGGCTTAGGAGGAATGGAACATGTCCCATATCTCCTGCATTGTTTGCTTGAAATTTGGTTATATGCGTTTATTGTTTACCTTATCGGACTGTTTTATATAACTTTCTATATATTGCAGAATTAACAAATATGCCACGATTTTGGAAAAGAAAAACGGAAATAATTAGAAAAACAGAACAAGAGTTATGGGAGGCTATTAAGGAGGTAAAGAAAGGTAATTCGATACGATCTGTCGCTGAAAGGTATGGAGTTTCTAAATCAGCATTATGCCGCCATGTTAAAAGAGCTAAACACTTGACAATAGAGGAAACATATGTATACAAACCTAACACAGCAGTTAGAGAAGTTTTTTCTACAACACAGGAAGAGTTGCTCGCTGAATACTTAATGCAATGTTCAAGAATGCATTACGATCTAACAACAGTTTAGCTCTCAAAGACTTAAATACTTTACCAACGGGTTGGAAAGAAAGAGAAATTGTCGGTAAAGAATGGTTAACACGTCACAAAAATTTGTCAAGAACACCAGAAAGTACAAGTTTAAGCAGATCAACGAGTTTTAATAAAACAAATGTCGAAACATTTTATGAAAACGTTCGAAACATATATAATAGACATAGATTTACTGCAGAACAAATCTGGAACGCAGATGAAACGGCATTGACAACAGTCCACAATCCACCCAGGGCAATCGCTCCAAAAGGTACGAAGCAAGTTGGGCAGGTGACATCGGCAGAAAGGGGAGCATTTGTAACATTATGTTGTTTTATCAATGCTGCCGGAAACATCGCACCACCAGTATTTTTATTCCCAAGAAAACATTTTAGAGAATTCACGCTTCATAACGCTTCCTGCTGGAAGTCTTGGCCTAGCCCACCGAAGTGGGTGGATGACTTCCCCAAAATTTTATTTTAGCACTACGACATTTCTTTTCTCATGTCAACTGTAGTGTGGATCGCCCTATAGTACTGTTTCTGAACAATGATGAAGCCAAATCAAACGGAATAATTACATTTCCACCACATTGCAGTTACCGCTTACAACCGCTAGATGTCTCGGTGTACGGACCATTGAAACAACGTTATAATCAAGCATGTAACGACTGGACGATGACAAACACAGGCAAGACGCTAACGATATATAATGTGGCGAATTTGGCAAATAAAGCGTTCATCTCAGCAATGAGTAAGGTAAATATTGTTAAAGGCTTTGATAAAACAGGAATTTAGCCTTTTGAACCGAACATATTTACAGATGATGATTTCTTAATGTCTTCAGTAACAGATCGTCCAGATCCCCCAGCAAATAGTATTCCTGTTGTAGCGTGTGAAGCAAGTAATACTGCAGTTTTAAATACTCCGTCTATTTCAGTTCTCGGAAAAAACAATGATCTTACACCGCAGGATGTGCAACCTTATCCTAAAGCTGCTCCTAGATTGGCTGTTTCCAGAGGTAGAAAACGAGGTAAGACTCGTATACTTACCGATACACCAGAAAAACCTGATGTTGACATATTTAAAAAAAGACCATTGGCACTTAAGAAGGCGACCAGAAAAGTAAACTGTAGTAGTTCATCAGAGAATGACAAAACTTTTTCTGATAATTCTACTGATGATGCAGATCTTCCAAGGAATTACGATTATGATATCGATTTTGAAGTGAATACTCCTAAAACTGGAGATTTTGTTGTTAAATTTGCGACAAAAAATAATTAATTTATTACATAGGTAGGATAGTTAAGGACCTAAATAACAAAGACTGTTTTGAAATAAATTTTCTACGAAAAAGACCTACAAGTATTAACACCTTTGTATTTCCTGAAGAGGGAGACATTAGTTTAGTACCTAAGAATGATATTATTTTTAAATTACCTGCACCGCAGAAATTACAAGGAACGAGTACGTGGTCTCCATAAATTTGAAATTGATTTATTATTACAGTTTCCGAGTTTACGCTAACATATAGTACAATAAAAAGTCTTTTTTTCATGAAGCATTATTCATTCTGCATCAAGTCCCATTCCTCCTGCGTGCAGGTAGAATGGGACATCGTGCAGCTTACTACTGTAAACGTTGTATGTATATCTCTTATTTGTAATACTACTGCTGTAATATTAATGTAAGACATTCTTAATATAAATATGTTTAACCATAAATTAATTATCAAAAAATGTCCCATTCCTCCACACTCTCCCCTATATTAAATCTCCTATATTATACGTTATAGATTTTTCTTAATAATCAATTAGTGATATATTCAGTTTTCAATGTGTTAAATGCATGACATTTTATTCGTTATATTTGTTGTGTGTTATACTTACTTTTTAATGTTAATATCGCTGTAATAAATTTAATTTAATAAACGTGGTTTTGTCTCGAACAACGGCGAAAATACAAGCGTTCTAGGGTTATTTGGACCTAGTAGCACTAACCTTTGCCAATAGTACGCCATCACTTAAACGGCGTATTATGTTAAAATGCCAAAATATTTGCGTAACCAAGCAAAAGAAATGATTGCAGTGTTAATAATGTTCTTTCGATAAGAACGCTAATTTAAACTGGCAATTTCAGAAATAAATATTATATTAATATGCATTATGCTAAGAAATTAACGAATATGCCCTTTATTCCCGGAATAGCCAACATAAATTATCCACGAAGTTTAAAAAATTCTAGAAGAAGTTGAGCTTTGGTGCTTATGCCTTACGGCAAACACACTGTTGTTTTATCCTTTCTTGTAATAAATATCCTGTTTTTAATATATTAGAAATGTAATATTTCATAAAATGCATTAAAATGTATCTTCAAATTCTATACCACCGTTTTAAATGCTTGTGTTGTTTACTACATTTTAATGTAGATATTATATTATTGTAGTAGAGCTTAAAGTGAAGTATTGGTCGTATTTACGTGCTGCTTCTAAGTTTATAAGATTACTTTATATATGTATTCGTACCGTATATTATCAAATGTTAGCATTGACCTAATTTTTAAAAGAAGTTGATCTAATTTTTCCAGTTTACAACCTTTCAAACTGGCGGCGTTCAACTTTACTCTTTGCATACATATTGAAGCGCATTCCTCTTCATTTCATATACTAGCGTTGGAAATGATTCATTTTATAAGCGCCGGTCCTATACACATAGCGAATAACGTTGCCGTCTATGTGCATAGTCTATGTATAAGCACGCCCTTCTCACTCTTCAGTTTTCCCACACATAGGCCAGATGCCAGCCAGTCGACTATCATACGTGCTTGAGATATGAGCAACCTGGGCAAATATGCGGTACCAGTCAGAGGCGTGGCGAGAGCATAAAAGTTTACACATAAAATAGAAGGTAAGGAATAAATTATAAAACGTGCTGAAACACTTACCGTTTTAAAAGTCTTCCGTGAAATCATAAACTGAGTAACATCTGTTAAATATTTGAATCATTAGATATGTTTCCACAGTTGTTTCAGTCAAGTGAGTACGACGTGCAGAATAAATGTTTTTTAGTGCCGAAAACGACCGTTCGACATCTAGCGATGTTATATTTGCATATTTAAAATAATATTTGAAACAACTTAATGCATCTTCATGCGCACCTTCACAAATTTGTCTTAATATAAGAAAATCGGGGTCTTTCTCTAAAACACTTTCAAATTTTCGTATTACACATCAATTTGTTTCGCCTTCTATAGCGCGTAACTGTGCGTGAACATCATTCACAATTTGAGCAGAATCCACTAGCGACATCGAAACATTTTGTAATTTTTCTGTTCCCTACGCTAGTCCGAAGTAATTGTTGTGAATACTTTGTAAATCTCTTTTAACCTGACTATCTTAAAATATTTCCTGGCTTTTCTTGATTGCTGCAGCTTCTGTCGGATTGAATTTTAAAACTTCTTTATGTGGTCAAAGTATTTGTTGTAGTAAAGCGCAGCCTGTAACCATGTTCCCCAACGTGTAACAATCGGCTGGGGTGGTTCTGGTAAATCCGGACACAGTTTGTGAAATAGTCGGGTACGTTTCGCGGACTTTAGAAACGTTGCCTTTGTACTAGCAATCAATGCATTTACTAATGGTAAACATGTAGGAATCGTTTGTGCCGCAAGATTTAGAGTATAAATTTTACACGTTACATGTAAGAAGTTACCACTGTGTTCTTTAAGTGATCAGCCCAAAGGACGCATGTTTGCGGCACCATCGCTCATAAAAATTAAAAGTTGCTTAGTTGAAACTTAAAATTTGTTCAATGAGTTCAACACCACCTTTAAAATCTCATCGGCAGTACAATTTATAACTCTTTTGGAAGCAAGTAAGAAGGAGGATGACGGTTGATGTGCTTCCATTGTACATACCATTACATTAACCGCATAATGTTTTTGACGATCTATTGTTTCGTCCACACACAACCACAGTTTTTTATCTGTCAATTCCGTTTTCATTCTTTTTTCTATATGTTCACGAGCAAATGGCACTACATTTCGTATCGATGTCCGACTAGGTAATTTACAGTCCGCATATTTATTCCAGAAGGGGACAAATGCTTCTTTGTCTAGTAAACGAAACGATAGATTACATAAAATAAGAGTAACACATAAATCAAATGTAAATTTTTCTTGGTCTCGTATGCCACTTTTTGCAGAAGAATGCTGTTTGCTTTCGATGTGACGTTGAGAATGAGCTTCTGGCCAACACATTAAAGCGATTTTACAAACTAGACATTGAATTTTGCGCATCAAAAATTAAGTCCGGCATGTCCACTATAAAGTTTTTAACTTGACTGCCATTGGTCGTTTTCGCGACGTACCTAACTGCGACATTTTTAAAGCAAACATAAGCGTACAATTACGAAATAAGTTACGACAGCCTACATATACACAGAACTACTCGCATACAGCATCGATTTAGTACTGACGCTGTGAACGCGTGAAATAAATAATCGCTGATTCCGCACCGCATATCTACTACACTAACTGTTAGCGCTGTTTGCCCAGACTAATTATTACACAGTATTATATCGTCATCGATCGTTTGTTCGAAAAGTGATATTCGTAATGATCTTTTTCGATATTCTAAAATTGTAACTTCATTGTCACACAGGCGGAATGATAAATAACAATTTCAGCATTTCATCAGCGTTGAATTTCATGATTGAGAGATACCGTTTTCGTTTAAATTTTACATATTCCTTCTCTTACATCTCTTACTAAAGTTATTATTGTCAGTATCGGGAGCACGTACCTAAATACTTTTCTTTTAGGTCGACTTTGAAAATTGTTTTTGAAATCGCTCTTGAGAATAACGAAATATGTTTTTTACTGATGTTGGGAGTAAGGTATTGTATATGCGATATGTATCGGATTCATTATCAAATTATTAATTAACAAATTAAGTATTAGTATTTTGTCCAGCCAATTCTACGTTGGCAAATTGAAATTTATTTTCCCGTTATAACTGTTTAATTTACTAATGCGTACTGCATTATACGCAAAAATCGTTTGTAGGTAAATTTAGCTTAGGGTTGTAGATAGCGAAAGATAAATATCATATACACACATTAACGCCTCGAAATTTATGGGTATTTTTTGTATTGTTTTACTGTCCTACTGCATTAATTATATCCAATATGGATGGTGGTAAACATAATGCTACAGAGATACTGTTCTTTGAGTACTTTGCTGCAACGGAGATAGATATAATAAAGACTGGTATAAGTATAGTAGTAGTATAACGTATAGATTTCCAAAAAGGATTCGAACGAAGCGTTTTTCTATACACGTTGGTCCAGATACGAACGGGATATTGCCTTTGTGAATGGCAACAGAGCATTCGAGTCTCACTGATAGATCGCATCCAATCATAAAGCGAACAGCGATACGTACGCTTGTCCGCTCAATCACGTAATATTATAATTCAACGCCTTCTGACAAAATGTACTAATATAGAATTATTCCGTAATTTTTTTGTATTCTCAGATTATGTTAGAAACTATAGTTTCTTATAATCATTTTGTTGCTGCTATACGATGTAGGAGAACGAAAAGGAAAATAAACAACAATTCTTATAAAATTAAACTAAAGAAAAATAAATTCGATAATTATACAAAATAAATTGAAATTCTAACTATTAAACACTTTATTAAGGGGAAAATCTCCTGGCAATATTGAACTTTGTAACTTTTGTAGTTGTTGCGTTTCAAAATACATTTCACAGTACTTCTACTAATACCTATTTCGTTGGAAATTTTCCGGCAAAAGCGAG
The DNA here is from genome assembly GCA_029619315.2 of Dynastes maya. Classification (NCBI taxonomy): domain Eukaryota; kingdom Metazoa; phylum Arthropoda; class Insecta; order Coleoptera; family Scarabaeidae; genus Dynastes; species Dynastes maya. The sequence continues at coordinate 11,743,882 of JAROYE020000005.1, read as the reverse complement.
GTTCGCCCATTTTAACTAACGAACAAACCCTCACTTCTCTCTCCTCCCGCTCGGGGGCAATTCGCAAAATACCATTTAATGATCTGTACCATCTCTGCGGTTGTATAAATTAATATAGTGTATTCAAAATCCACAATCTCTTGTTAGAACCTTACGAGCGCACAGAAAGACAAAGAGTGGGTCAGATAGGCTACATCAGTTGCGCGCGGTGAGGCTGGCCGGCGGGGATTGATTGATTGATTCCTACCCAAGCAGGGTTAGTCTTAACATCCTTAACACTGAGGCCTAATGGCCTATTGTATTATTACTGTTTCGGTTTCGTTTTACTTGAACAGGTTAGTTCCCTCAATCAGGTTTAAGAGCCTGGGTAGTAAATCTTTCTCCATTAGTAGATCAATTGCGTTTTGCATAGCAAATCTACGTTGAGCTAGCGTTACACATTCGAAAATAATATGGAGGGCTGTTTCCTCCTCCTCATTACAGAGTCTACATAACGGTTCATCTTTGTAGATCCGCATCTTATGCAGGTGGTCTCTCAAACAGCGATGTCCTGTTAGTAGACATGTTGCTGCCCTAAGCTATATCTTGTTTAATTCAAGCAGGTCAGCAGTCAGATGTTGCGACAATCTTCCCATCATCCGTTTGCGGTGCCTCTGTCCAGCTACATGGTTCCAATTCAATTGGTGTTGTGTTACGATCCACTCATTGACTGCACCACGCACTGCACTCTTAGTGATACCTAGACCCGGCTCAGGGCCTATATAATTCATGTTTGAGCCTTCCCTCGCCAGCTGGTCTGCAATTTAATTGCCCGCTATACTCCTGTGTCCTGGCATCCACACCAGTGTGACCTTGTTGTGTACAGACAGAACCACTAGGTTTTGCAGGCACTCCTATACTAGTTTGGAGGTAATATGGTAAGATGCTAATGCCTTTAAGGCTGCCTGACTGTCAGATAGAATGCTAGTCGTCCCATCCTGCGGTCGTCGACGCAGACTCCCCCACGCGCAGGTTTGTATAGCATATATTTCTGTTTGCAATACCGTGGTGTATCGCCCAAGTGATGCACATACTTTGTATCCCTGGTTTTCCTCATAAACACCAACGCCAGAATTGGTGCTCGCTTTTGACCCATCTGTATACCAGATTTGGGTTTTTAAATTTTTAATTATTATCAAAATATACTTTACGTTTACAGAATTGAAATTATCTTTTATTATTACTCGAATTTTGGCATTTTGATCACTTATATTATTAACTCTTCGTTTCTTAAAAAAAAATTAAAGGCCTCCAACCTACATTTATTTTGTTACAGTAGAGCTATTAAGGTCGCAGTGACTAAAGGCATCTGTCCAATGGCCGAACTATAATAATAACATTATTTTGTTCAGAAGTTCAAGTCTATATAAGATAAGACACATTTATTTTCCGCCAATATGATCACCTCGTAAATTTGATCACAAAACAGAGGCAAGAGATCTTCAAACGAAGTTTTTCATATAACACTGCTAAAACACTGAACGGATATATGTTTGAGGATATTATTTCTAACACAACTTCTACAAATTGTCTAAAATTTAAAATTAAACACGCCTTGCTAGAAATGCAGTAATGTGATGTTCGGTGTAGTCTTTCAGTTTAGGCTAATTACTTGCCACACACCTTATGTGTAACTTTGTTTGTTTATTGTTTATTATTGTTATTGTTTTATTTTATTTCATTCAATTACTTTTTTTTTCAAAAATAGGCTATAGGTGGAACGCTGAATAATTACTTTGTAATTATACGGCGATATAGTCCTTTTTGGCAGCGCGTTACTATATTAATTGTATAATTACATGTATAGTTAACTGGTTCTCATATTATTATAATTGTACATCTGATCTTTGTTTGTCTGGTATGCCAATAAACTGTATTATTATTATTATTATTATTATTAACTTGACACACTTTGAAAACCGCTTTTACAACGAAAAAAATTATCGTATTTCAAATAAGATGCTTTCGTCAATTTAGTTTGCTGCACCTGCGTTTATTCGTATTGCAATAGAAACTAGCGGTCTAAATAAATTTCAAGCCAATAGAAAGAAATACCTAGCTTTCAAGATTCTCAAACGTGGGAAGTTCGCTCTTCTAAGAAAATTTCCTTCGACCAACTAGTTTGTTGTACCACAGGATTACCGAAAAGACGGAGTACGTATATCAACTTGCAAAACTTCTATCCAGATAGTTTAGTGGCATTTAGGGCAGTGAGAGTTTGTACGATGTTTACACGTCGCTTCTTCTTGTGTTGTTGATTCAATAACTTTTTAAACCTGTGTCGCACAAAGGATCTACTTCCTTTCTATCCGTATTGCGATAGCAAGTTTGTTTCAAACTTTTAATAATGGCGCATTTCGTAATTAAATCTCAATCAATATCTTAAGAAACGAGCCAGGTTGTAATTGACGTCTAAGGTTTTAGTAAGTATCGTTATTATAGTAACGATAGCTTCACATAAAGTTTAGATACATCGAAGGCTATCACTTTCTTCTGTCTAGTACAGAGTTATCCATTCAAAGCATAATTGCGTGAATGAGCGGTGATTTTTAATTTTAAAATGTTAGTTAGAAACTTAATATCTGAATACACACCAAAACTGGAACGTCTAGCAAGTTTCTTAATTAAAGTGCAAAGATTCATCGATGCTGGAATGCTTTTAGGTATTCGAAATTCAAACCCTCATTTTTTTCTAATTCTTTAGATGCTCAGATTTAGTGGTAAAATAATTGAACGGTCTGTAGGCTTCGTAGTGTTACTGGACACTTTTTCAGCAATACAAATTAAAATAGATATCAATTAATGAAGTTTTACGAATATTAAAATTTGAAAAAGGAAAACTAACTTGGAATTGTGACTTTCAATATAAACTCTGTGTTACATACGGGAACCCTGCGTATTTTGAAACCACCAAACTTAACTTTTGCTTTATATTTATGATCGAATTGAAACGCTGAACACAGAAAATAGGAACACAGCCAGACACATATTACTCGGATAGATATCCGGACTAAAAGCGAGAAATTGATTAGCATCCCTGCACTCCTCCATTAATTTCGCGATAGCGATTGCTTAATCACGGCTAATGTGGATATCTATACCTTTCGAAATACAAATTGATAATAAATTTCAATCCAATTATTTGTAAAAATAGCATAATGCGTACCATGCAGGGACGCAACTGAAAGACTGATTCTAGGCCACTCTATGATATTTAACAGCGCCAACAACTATACAATATTAAAATTTACCGACAAACAAGACGATTACTTGACCAACGATATTTAATTTACGAAATTATGCTAAAGATACAACTGAATTTATGCTGTGGATTGTTGTAGGAAAATATTCCATTAAAATTGAAGATTCAGGATTTGAAGAAAATGGACAGAAGACAAGTTATTTAGCCGTTCCACCGTGATCGTTGTTGGTTAGACTTATAGGAATCTCCTAGCAATTAAGAAAGAGCTCATAGGGATTTTGACGTTGAATGAGTCGACATACTGAACACACTATACGTGCCGCTAATGACAGCTAAGTTCGATGTTGTAAATTATAACATTACACTATATTAACTTGATCATCTTCATTACTTCCATGAACTGCAAATGAAGTTTCAAATCGAAATATAGAATAAGGCCCCGGTTTGTGATCATATCCAGTGAGTAATATGGGACAAACTCAGATTGTAATGGAAGGTCCTGTGCGAATGGATTTTTACGCTAGAGGTGATAGGGGCCGTCGATTTGGAGAATACCATTGTACCAAATGGTGAGAAACAAAATAGACGCTGAATGATTTATTCAACACCAAGGAGTATGGCAGTCGTTAGGAACTAACACGTGGTTCTAAACTGTCGGGATGACGACCAAAGTTTAAAACAAAAGTAACTCTTAAAGTTTCACCAATATTTCGCTTTTATTTAAAGTTTAATCTTTTCTTTTATTTCAGCTTCATAATTAAATGTGGTTAAGTTAATACCAAAGAATTACATATGGATTGTTTTTATTTTTATAGTTTAAATATTTTTTTTATATAACATTTAAACTATAAAAACCATTCAGTAATATGTTATTCTTTGGTATTAATTTAGTCACATTTAATTATTGTTGTAATATGATTTCTACAATAACTTACTTGAAATTGTTTTATATTTAATAATATCAACCTTCACATTTCGTTTTTAAATTTGGCGGGTACGAGTCTTCAACAAATGCCATCGCTTTATGTTTTTTATTTAATCCCCTTTTTATATTGACCTTCGTATCGATTTCCTCATTCATTAGCCACAGCTTCTCTAATGGACATCGTAATAAAAAGAATTTTAGTTGGCAAGTTCGGTCCATCTACTCAACTCATTGTAAGTTACAATTTAATTATTATTATTCTTTTAATTTATATCACTATAAATTAAACTTGTAGTATTGACCCTGATGAAGCTTTAAATAAAAGCGAAATATTGGTGAAAATTTAAAAGTTACTTTTTTCTGAAACTTTGGTCGTCATCCCGACAGTTTAGAACCACGTGTGGGATTTATTCAACGTCAAAGAATGCTGTTTATTGTTTTACCTGTAGTCTGTTCCATGCCGAGAGTGTAAATGTTGGTTCTTGTAAAGGAGTGCGTAACTGGAAGTATCATACCAAATCTCATGAAAATAGTAAGACCCACGACGTGATGGAGCATGGACTTGAAAGGAACACAACTATAAACTCTGTGTCTGAGAGTCAGATTCTAATCGAAAAACAGCCCTCGAGAGACATGTTAGAGAGGTTGATGGCTATTGTTCAGCTTTTAGCTTCTCATAATTTGGCCTTCAGACATACGGAAAAATTATTTTGTGAGAAAGGCATCTATACCTGGCTTTTCATCACTGGCTATTGGACGGCGTGATTGTATCTCTTGGCACAAGATGGCGTCAGGAAATATTTTTGTCGCAAATACTAATGTAAGGTAGGGAAGCAGTCGGAGCAACCCGGATAGGCAAAAGCATGTACGTTAGCTAGTGCTTTCTCTCCTTACATTGCTTCTGCTGTGAGTGATTCGATCAATACCATGAGCTATAATTAGCATTATTTCGGTTACTTTTTGGCGCTTTTTTATGTGAATTATATAATTAATTTTTCTTTATACCAATATGTATTGTAGTCATAGTGTGCATATTTCTCCTGTAATTGGGGTCATCTGTTGGACAATAAACATCATTATTATTATTAACAAATTAATTAATTTTAAATATTATTATGGTGGGATTGGATTTCGAACATAAACACTTCGAATTTCTTACTTTTCAGAAGCTGCATTAGATTCCATGTATACATCCATTGAATCTTGTAAATAAAGTATATACTAAAATTTTATCACATTCTGCACCACATCTGAAAATACTAACATTTGTATTGCTGAGAAAAAGTGCTGGTTTGCATTACATTAGAGTTAACATTGGAATGTATGTTTCCCATGAATCACGTAAACCGCAAAATTTTCTATCCATCTTATTCATTTCAAAGTAGTATTTCATGAATGAGTTGAAAAGTTGTGATGTCACAGCAGATTTGATTTTTGTGCAGGTTTCTGTCAGCTGAAAGCATCATTTGTCATAGATGTGCGGGCTATAAAGTGCAAGAGGAATGATTTTACACCGCCACCAGAGAATGTATTCAACTTGAGGTAACATTTGTCAATACAGTACATTGAATTTCATTCACGTCTCTACATTAATACCAATAAATTTCTAATATTACAGGTATATAGTTGCAAACAGATTTATAATTCAACTCACCACAGCGTCAATGTAATTATACAAAGACAATCCATCATCCCAGGGTCGCTCCAGGTCACATGATAAATTGACAGGTTTTATTGAGTGACCTGAATCCATTGCCGCAAGTCCCTTGGCGAAAACGTAGACTGAATCGAACATTAGAGCGGGCTCAGCCTACCGAGAGCAAAGTTTAAAAAAATAAACGCAATTTTTACGCGAAATCGCACAAACACAATTTTACCTGTATGACGCCGCTCCTATTCAGTATCGCGTTGCCGATCGGCTGAAATTTTTCCATGACGTCAAGGGACTGCCTCACTTTAGGATTTTCCACGTCTACTATTCTGAACGCCGTTATATTCACTGAATTGTATTTGAAATCCTCGAGATCGAAAGTTTCTAAATCCTGAAAAGGAAATGTGCATATTGAAAATTCAAGTGTGGCTTCATTTCTTTTTTGTACACTCTACAAAAAATGCGTTTTTAATATTGTTCACGGTACATTATATTTCTTTATTATCTAATTGTATGAGGGAGTTTTTAAAGAAAGATAGTTTATTTATATATTAGGGATAAGTTACTAATAAGTAATAAGTATTGTAATTGGAATTTTAGTAGGAATGAGATGATTTTTTCCGTAGATAACGTAGTATCAGTTGCATCAACTTGATATTGTTTCGGGAGTCTAATAATTACAATACGAACAAGCAACCCTTGTATTTTTGAAATAAAAACTATTTATACTAAGAATTACAACACGTTTATTTAATCCAACAAAATGTATGGTTGTATTAACAAAAAATATAGATGGATTGAAATTTGAAACAATTTTTAATCGCTATTTACATTTAAAAACTATTTTTTGCTACCGGTTGTAAATCAAAGGTAGGATCGCATTCCTTATGACATAAGTTGACACTGACTTTCAATTGTAGCAACGCCTCTTTGCTCATCTGTTCTCGCTAGCATTTTTTAATTTTGGATAATAACTTACCATACGATTTCTGTTTAATTATCTTTTATTACCTTTAAAACAAAATTACATGTTACTTAATTCATATAAATGACTTCAAAATACAAAATTCTTTCTAGAGTGTAATGTTATACCACGAGGTGCATTCAAGTTACACATATAACCTATAACCCGATTTTTTTTCTCAGAACTGATAACAGATAGAAACACGCAGTTTATTTTAAAATAAGCGGGAACTCTTTGTCAATGCGTGACAGAGATGGCAGCACTGTACGGCACACAGAACCTTTAGCGGCGGCGGCAAGAGTGAGAACTGTTTTTGATACTTCAAATGGCGACGTTTTCATTACAAGATCAGCGTGTAATCATTCGTTTTTTCCATTTGCGTGGTGTGACACCGATAGAAATTCATCGCCAGTTGAGTGAGACATGTGGTGATGGTGTCATGGATGTGTCTAACGTGCATTCGTGGGTGCGACAGTTTGAAGAAGGCAGAACATTGTGTGACAACAATCCAAGAGTATCTCGTCCTCGCACAAGCCGGTCTGACGACATGATCGTGCGAATGGAGATAGTTGTTTTGGGGGATTGCCGAATGAGTGTGGAACAGATCGCCTTCAAAGTTGGCATTTTCGTGGGATCTGCGAATACAATCCATGACGATCTGAAAATGCGAAAAGTGTCCTCCAGATGGCTGCCACGAATGCTGACAGGCGAAGTGATTTCTCATGCTTCCTACTCACCTGACCTGGCTCCTAGCGACTTTTGGCTGTTTCTAACGATGAAAGACACTCTCCGTGGCCGCACATTCACCAGCCGTGCCGCTATTGCATCAGCGATTTTCCAATGGTTAAAACAGACTCCTAAAGAAGCGTTCGCAGCGGCCATGGAATCATGGCGTCGACGTTGTGAAAAATGTGTACGGCTGCAGGGAGATTACGTCGAGAAGTGACACAAGTTTCATAGTTTTCGTGGGATTAGTTAGTGAGAAAAAAAATCGGAGGTGTTATAACTTGAATGCACCTCGCATCACCCCAAAGTGGATCCGTGTGCATCTGCAACCTTGAAATGTGCATGTTCTCTAGCGAACTTAACGACTTCCTAAATAGCTCTCTTTTAATCTGTATTCCACCTTATATGTTGTATGAAATAGATTTCAAAGGCTAGTGGAAAAGATTATCTCCAGTATGTAATTCAGTTTCCTTTAAAAGCAATACATTATTTGCTTATTTTGGTAAACCAGTTCTCTTCAAAATGCTAACAAAATCCTTGCACCACTTCATATGCATTAAAAGTCCTTCCATGCGTTTGGTTTTTAATTATTGGGAAGAGAGAAAAGTCACGCGGCGCCATGTCTTGACTGTCGGCGTTACTTCCGAGAATACAAGGTCAAACAACTTTGACGTCAGCAGGCTTTGACATATTTTGACGTAGGCCATAAACGCGTTTACATACTCAGACCGTCTCTGCGTTTTGAATTGGTTTATCTAAATTATATTAGTTTTATTTAAAAAAATACTGTGTAGTGGTATTTCCGTACTTTGTTGGTGATGCCTGCAATGTTTTTCTAGTGTTGTATAAGCGATAAAACCTTTTCTGAAACGATAAAAACGAAGTAACCTAACCTAAGATGGCGTCGGTTGTTTTGTATGTTTTATTTGTGAGTTACACTTTGTAATACACTTTGTAAATAAAAGAAGATATTATTTATTTTTCAACAGCTATAGATTTAAAGACCGGGGAAACTGTAACTGTTGGTTTAAAATATCCTAGAATTAAAAAGGATGCTATTCCAACTCAATTCCCTAACTGTCTGTTGTATTTGACAAAAAACGTGATGTTATTGTTCAAATAGTTTTATATTCTTACGTTATATTTAACAAAATTATTTTTGAACACGTCTTTGCATCCCTAACACTGAAGCTTAATAGCCTATTGTATTATTCCTGCTTCGGTTCCGTTTTACTTAAACAGGTTAGTTCCCTCGACCAGGTTTAAGAGCCTATGTAGTAAATCTCTCTCGATTGGTAGTTCAATTGCGCTTCGCATAGCGAATCTGCGTTGAGCTAGCGCTGCACATTCGAAGATAATGTGAAGGGCTGTTTCCTCCTCATCATCGCAAAGTCTACATAAAAGTTCATCTTTGTAGATCCCCATCTTATGCAAGTGGCCTCTCAAACAGCCATGTCCTGTCAGTAGACATGTTGCTGCTCTAAGTTGTATCTTGCTTAATTTGAGCAGGTCAGCAGTCAGATGTTGCGATGGTCTTCCCATCATCCGTTTGCTGTGCTTTTGTCCAGCTGTATGTTTCCAATTTAATTGGTGTTGTGTTGTGATCCACTCATTAATTGCACCACGCACTGCACTCCTGGTAATACCTAGGCCCGGTTCAGGGCATATATAATTCATGTTTGAGCCTTCCCTCGCCAGCTGGTCTGCAATTTCATTGCCCGCTATACCGTTGTGCCCTGGCATCCATACTAGTGTGACCTTGTTGTGTCTAGACAAAGTCACTAGGTTTTGCAGTCACACTCATACTAGTTTGGAGGCTATATAGTAAGATGCTAGTGCCTTTAAGGCTGTCTGAGAGATAATGCAAATCGTGTCACCCTGCTGTTGCCGATGCAGACTTTCTCACGCGCAGGTTTTTATAGCATATATTTCTGTTTGAAATACCGTCGTGTATTGCCCAAGTGATGCACAAACTTTGTATCCCTGGTTTTCTTCATAAAGACCTACGCCAGGAGTAGCGCCCGTTTTGGATTCATCTGTGTACCAGATTAGGGATTTCGGTTTTCTCCCATCTCCATCTCTCTATTCTTCCCAATTCAAGAAAACTTTGAGTGGTTTGTCATAGGAGATCCTAGAGATTGTTGTATCGCTACCCATATCAAAGATAGGGTTTGTTACTGCTGTTTCTATTCTGGTGTGCCCAGACCCAATGTGGGATCTCCAGTTACTAGTATTTTTCAGTCTGGCATGGTTTCCATAGCAGCTGTTGGGGTGCTTTTAATAGCTCCTGTTATGCATAGACATGCCAGTCTTTGAATTTTTGAGAGACTGGTTATCGCATGCCTGTGTGATCTTAGGCTACCAAACCAGGCAGCCATAAGTTTTCATGGGTCTTACCACCGTAGTGTACAGCCAGTATGTCATATGTGGCTTCAGTCCCAATGTTTTCCCAACTGTTCTACGGGTTGTCATCAACACCCTCTTACATTTGTCGGTTATTTTTTGTAAATGTGAGTTCTAGTTCAGTTTAGAGTCCAAGGTTACACCTTAGCCTCCTGAATGATATGTACTACTTCATTGCAAAGAGTGGGCGCTCTTAGACCGTCCAATTTCTTTCTCTTGGTGAAGGGTACAAGTGCAATTTTCCCAGAGTTTACTCTAAGGTTCTCATTCTTGCACCATATTTCTACCGTTTTTAATGCTCTCTGCATTAGTTCTGAGATTATGCTGGCATTTCTCTGTGTACAGTAGCTAGCATTGTTTAGCAAGATCAGCAGTTCGTGTATCACCATGTCCCACAATAGAGGGGAGAGATGTATTACAACAATTATAATAACTTGTTCTACAAATACCCTACTTAAATATGGTCGTGGGAAAAGTAATGATAGATTAGGTAAACACCTGGTTAAATAGCATGTCTGTAAATGTTCTCGTGAAATTGAACAAAATTTCAAATAAAATTACAATTACTGTATCATTTTAATCTTAGTTTCGTCCAAATACATGTACAATTAGAAATAATAATAATTAGTCGATTAAATATCCACCACAAATACATCTTTCACGAAAACGGTGCTCGGTTACGTGTTTAGTATTTGCTTTGAAACTTCGTTCTTCCAAAATAAAATCGAATGGGATGCGAAGAAGAGCTTAGTTGACGACTGGCATCCTCTTTAAACCGGAAGCCCATTAAAGCTTAAAAAACAAATGCAAAGAAACGATTCTTCTGCTGCTTAGGGTAATATCGTGCACAGCGATACAATCCCCTAAACAGCGTGACGTCATCGAAGAGCGGTGAGGCCTTCTAGTATCGATGGTAACGCTGTAGGGCGTATGCAATGAAAGTTGAACGTCGGGTGCAAAGTATCATCATTTTTGATGATGAAAATAAACAAATTTTTAAGGAATACCAATTCAAAAGGTGATAAATATATTTTTCGAAACATTTGGCGGTTAGTTTTTGAACAGTTAAACATTTATGATGTGAAGCTTGTATACGCCGAGTTATACGGCTACATTCATATAGGTTAGTACAAAATTAGCGTAATATTTCGCATTAATTTGACAACATATCAATGATCTGCTTTGTCATAATGCAACTGTTCATTGTTTAATAATAGATCGTAGATTTTCTACACTGAATTTATTTAACAAATAAGGGCTTGCAATAAATGCACGTGTTCGTGTTCTCTCAAATCTTAATTGTGCTGTACGTATGTACAAACGCTTGCATGGTGTTGCTGCACTGAATATTGACAAAGAGCATGCACACAAAGTGGCGACAATTTAAATTATATAGGCAAACACAAATGACCCTCAGTGAAATCTGAACAGTAAATTTATCTGTCGATAGTGTTGATATTAATAATTTATTTTGGAATACACGAAAACGTTATATGGCATGTTATTAGTAGTACTCTTTACATACAAATTCAAAAACAAATGTAGAAAGTATTGATAGAGCGCCGTGATAGTGTGAAAGTTTGATGTGCGTATAGCCTCGCGTACACAAGGTGTGTTAGAAATATAATGAGACTGGCATCATTGCGAGCGATCTGACAACGCCGTAGTTGTTCTCTCTCACTGGGCATGTTTGTTAGTTCGCTCCAAACGCTCAGTCCGAATTTGAACTTCCCACTGTCACCACGTGATTTTTGAGAGTGTTATCAGTGAAGTTGTGTTTTTGTTGTGTGTCAAGAGCACAAGTTCTTCGCTGGCACAAATCATTTTTGGGTGGGCGAGAACTGGTGGAAGATGAACCTCGCTCAGGGAGGCCTTCAACTTCAAAAACCAGTGAAAACATCGAACGTGTGACGGCTCTTGTGAGGTCAGACCGTCGTTTAACGATAAGGATGATGAGTGACCAGATACAATTGAACAGTTTCACCGTTTATCAAATTTTAACTGAAGAATTGCATGCGAAAGGTCTGTGCCAAAATGGTGCCTAAAAACTTCACAATTGAGCAGAAGGACATTCGAAAAAACGTGTGCCTTGATCTTCTTGAAAGAATTACTAAAGACCCCGATTTCTTTACTCGTGTGATCACAGGTGATGAAACCTTGAATACGACCCTGAGACAAAGTGGCAAAGCCAGGACTGGCATACTGAGAATTCTCCCCGACCGAAGAAAGCTCGAATGAGCAAATCAAACATCAAATCAATGCTGATTTGCTTCTTTGGCAGTAGGGGTACCGTTCACAAAGAATTTGTACCTCCAGGGCAAACTGTCAACCAAGTTTTTTACAAGGGTGTCTTAAAGACTCAGAAGAAGGGTAATTCGTGTGAGACCAGGCATTGCAGACAAGTGGATACTCCACCATGACAACGCCCCATGTCACACGGCCATCTCCATCACGGAATTTTTGACATCAAAAGGCATCCCTGTGGTTCCTCAGTTCCTGTATTCACCTGATCTCAGTCCTTGCGACTTTTTCCTTTTTCCCAAACTAAAAAGTGTCTTAAAAGGACGTCATTTTAGGACTTGGGAGAACATTCAAAAGAACGTGACGGACATGCTAAAGGCCATACCGGCTGAAGCCTTCCAGCGCTACTACCAAGACTGGGAACAACGACTCCGCCGGTGTATAGCTGCCCAAGGGACCTACTTTGAAGGGGATAATATTGTTATCTGAAAAAAATCAGTCATTAATTTTCTAACTCACCTCGTAGGTTGCATTAATTTGCAAGCTTTTGCGCTACACCTTAATTCTTGCACAAATTTCGCACCCCTTTATGTGACCCACTTTACATTTATATGAATGTGTATTTAAACAACAGATTTAAATTTACCATTTATTGCAAAAACAAATACAGATATACACCCAAAATTAAGATATTAGCGATTGTGTTATAAATGACCACTGACAGAGTAATATTTTTCAGGGCCTGTATTACGTACAAACTGTCGCCGCAATTTTTGCGGGAGCGGAAAGTTAATGGTCATCATGTTCGCATTCGGTTAGACCATCATTTAATACTTAACCACGTATGAAATGCATTTGACATATGACATGACGAAGGGGCGAAACTGGGACAATGAAAATGAACGATCCCGTTCAATTGGTGTAGAGTATATATTAAGAGAATTAGTTCCCGTTTTCGGTCCAAATGTAAATTTTTCAACATTATATTAATAAGTAGGTACTTAAATTTGGTTCTATTTTTACATATTTTGATTCAAAGCTTTCTGTCAAAATTCAATACACTCAAGAGTAATATTTTACGGTTAAAGATAATATAGGTTAAAATTGGTTTTATTGTGAATATTACGAAAATCGACAAGTTTGTATCAATAACAAATCATTTTGACTAAACTACCATAAACCAGCATTTTATTTATTAGCGCAGCTGCTGTTTTATGGGATTTATTAATATTATAACTCGAAATATAAATAATATAACTATAGAGGAATAACCCTAACCAGTATAGTAGCAAAAGTTTATGCGAAAATCCTGGAAAGAAAGTTGAGAGAAAAGCTAGAAAACACAATTAAAGAAACCTAATTTGGCTTTAGACCAAATAGAGGTGTGAACGACGCCATTCTCATAATGAGGCAAGTAGGAGAAACAGCCTTTAGGGAAAATTGAAACGTACATTTAGGCTTTATATACTTGGAAAAGGCTTTTGATCGAATAAACCGAGATGACATATGGAGAACACTACAAAAGAGAGAAACACCAACAACACTAATAAGAGGAATACAAAGTTTATACAAAAAGACACAAAACTACGTAAAAACAAAACAGGAAAAATCGAATATGTATGAGACATCTTTGGGAGTAAGACAGGGATGTATCCTAAGCCCCCTACTGTTTACGATAATCCTGGATGAAGCAATAAAGGAAGCAAGAAAACAGGTGAAGAGGTACGAGGTGGGATACTGGAAAATGAGAAGAATAGAATTTTGAGAATTGTGCTATGCCGATGACATAGTTGAAATAGCTAAAGATGAGGCAACCCTAAATGAAAACCTAGAAATATACAGGAAAGTTTTGAAGGAATAAATATGAAGATTAGTAGGGAGAAGACAAAAACATTGATTATGGGAAGAAATGAATAACAACACAAAATAAAGATATGTACTGAAGAACTACAACAAGTGCAAACATTTAAATACCTAGGATCCATAATATCAGAAGACGGAAAAAATTAAGAAGAGATGAAAGAAAGAAAAACAGCAGGAGGCAAGTTATATAATAGTATTAAACATTCATTTCTAGGAAAGAAGGAGATACCTAAAGACATAGGAGTACAGGTTTTCGAGAAGGTTGTCACACCAATACTTATACATGGAGCGGATACATGGACGTTAACAGAAAGACAAAGGAGGAAATTGACCACCACAGGAATGAGATTTATACGAAGAATGGAGGTTAAAACTAAAATGGAGAGAATCTGGGAATAAAATCAATAAAGAAAAAAGTAGAAGATCAATTACGCTGGGTTGGGCACGTAAAAAGAATGGAAGATGACAAAATAGTCAAACAGGTGTTCGAAGTAAGAACATCTAGAGGACGACTGAGAGAAACATGGTTAGAAAACGTGAAAAGTGCAGTGGAAAAAAGAGGAGTGACTTGGTACGATGCACAACAAGCCACACAGGACAGAAAGGAATGTAAGAAAATATAGAAAACTACATCTAGAGAAAACTCCACTCCCTCACCTGCCTTACACCCATAAGGGTAGACAAGGTTTTAAGGATTAAGTAAGTAAGTATAACTCGAAATAATTTGAAGTCATAGTCGCCTAGAAATTACAGTTTCGCATATTTATTTCGTTGTTGCTACGAAGTTTAGACGAAATTAATAAGAAATTCTAACGACGAAAATAAAAACAGATTCTGATGAAATAAAAGAAAAGAAAAATAAATACTCCAGAAATTCTCTCTAAGATCTTCCGCACATACCGCAGTCTACCTCATAACGACCCTCATCGGTAACCTTGAGCCATCTACTGCCGCTAACTCCTCCGCTTGAGAGCGAGGAGAGGACAGCGAGATGGCTAATTTCGCATTTTCCAAATCGGTATATATACGTGGTATGTATACATCCATCGTGTATTTCCGATCAGCGATCAATGTTAATACTCGCTTCTCCCAGTCGGTTCTCTGTTTGTGGGTATGTACATATGTACTTGCTGCGATCCTGGCGCGCCAGCTAAAAGTTAGAACCCTATTTATAATCTATAGGTTATAATTGGGGTAGTACGGTAAATAGTAAGTGCAACAAAAGTTTTATTAGATTGACCCAATTGTTGCTTGTAATTTTGTAGAAATAAATCTGCAACGGTGTTTGAAATAGATCAACTTGTAGAGAAATATGATCATAAAGTCCTGCGTTTTCCACCATATCATTGTATTTTCAATCCAATAGAACATATCTGCGGCAAATCGAAAGGTTATTATACTCGATATGTTGGAATATGTGGTTGTACAATTGAAAACGCAAAATCAATTTGGCTAGATGCCCTCAAAACAATAACTGCAGACACATGGAAAAAGACGACATAGCATACGGAGAGGGAAATAAAGAAAGGGTGGGATGGAGAAGTGGGAATTGATCGGAAACAATCTGTAGAATTTGTTATTCACATGGAGACTAGGAGTTATAGCAAAGAAGAGCTCGAAACGTTAGATTAAATTACAACATAATTTGCAATATTTTATCAAATAATGAAATTAATATCACGTATTGCATTGTTTATCTATTATTAACATGTTCATCAATATAACGTAATTATAACCTAGCTTATGTTTTATTGCAAAGTTATACCATCCAAAGTATTCAGAAAAAGCAATGTCAATATGTAGATATATATTTTCTTTCTGTAATTATCTAATCATTTACAATGAATATTCACCTCAATAAAGAGTATGAAAATATTTGTAGGTTTATTTCTTAATTTAAGGAAATAACAACAGCTCACTTTTCACATTACATATTTGTTGCGACGTATAAAGAAGTAATAATTATAGCACTTCTAAATCAAGTAATTTAATAAATGTTAGGAAATTTTTAAAGAATTCTTGTTTTTTTTGCTATACAATATCACAAAGAGTTTATAAAACTATTTTGTTCCTATGCATCCGATTTCATAAATATTTGACATAACCATTTGAGGAAATTTGAGTTGTTTTCTGGCTGTAATGTTTCAATAAAAAGTGAAGTTGGCATCCTTAGTAACATCGAATGATGTTTGTCTAGAATAATTCGAAGTTTGTCTGATAACTAGAGCAACGCAACTGCGCTGAAAGCCAGTGGCGGACGCATAAAAGTTTACACAAAACAAATTAAATGTGATACGTGCTCAAACACTTACCGTTTTAAGAGTCCTCCGTGAAATCACAAAGTGGATAATGTCTATTTAATATTTGTAACATTACATATGTTTCCAAAGTTGTTTCGGCAAAGCGAGTGTGGCGTGAAGAAAAAGTGTTTTTGTATGCCGAAAACGAACGTTCTACATCTAGTGACGTTATATTTGCGTAAGTAAAATAATCTTTCAAATAACTTAACGGTTCTGTTGACGCACCTTTACAAATTTTTCTTAATGTGCCAAAATCAGAGTCTTTATCTAAAACACTTTCAAACCTTTCTAAAACACAAACATTTCTTGCGTCTTCTATTGCACTATTTGCAAAGATTCCACTAACGACACCGAAGAATTTTGTAGTTTTTCTATCGCATCCGCTAGTTCCACGTAATTGTTCTGAATAATTTCCAAATCTGTTTTAACTTGACTATCCTGAAATTTCAAGCGGCTTACTTGACAGCCGCAGCTTCCTTTGGTTCGAATTCTAAAATCATGTTCTTTATATTCTCAAAATATTTAAGATAATAAAATGCAACCTCTAACCATGTTCCCCAACGAGTAAGAATAGGTTATGGTGGTTCAGGAATACCGGGGCATAGTCTATGAAATTCCCGAATACGTTTTGGAGATTTTACAAATACAGCTTTTGTATGTGCTATTAGGTTCCATTGTGCGTACCATTACATTAACCACAGAATGTTTTTTACGATCTGTTGTTTCGTCCACACATAACCACCGTTTTTTATCTTGCAGCTCCGATTTAATTCTTTTCTCGACATGCTCACCAGCAGACGGCACAATTCTCTGTAATGTTCTCTCACTTGGTAACTTAAAGTCCGAATATTCATTCCAAAGCGAGACGTACGCTTTCTTCCTTAGTAAATGAAATGGTAAATTACATGCAATAAACACATAAATTAAATTTAAATTTGTCATAATCTCGTGTGGAATTTTTTTTGAAACATGCCCTGCGCTATTTACGTGCCGTAGCCAATCACTTTTCGACCAACACATTAAATCTATTTTACACACAACACATTGAATTTTAGCGCCATCACACTTTAAATCAGGCATTTCTGCAATAAATTCTCTTATTGTGTCCAACTTTGGTCGTTTTCGCGACGTAGGAAACATTTTCAAAACAAACGTAGAACTACGATATAGTATACGATAGCGTTGATGCATACACAACAGATCGGCTTTCGAGTCGCAGTTATACTGACGCTTATACCGAATTGTCCCGGCCGCGGTTATTTTGTGTAAACTTTTATGCGTCAGCCACTGGCTTTCAGCGCAGTTTGCGTTGCTCTATTGATAACTTATCATAAGAATATATCACGCACATCATAGTAGAGAAAATTAGAGCAACAAAAAAGGCTGCCGAATGTGCAGGCTGTTTCTTTAAAAAAGTAATAACTTTGCATCATAGCTTCGTTGTTGTAGTGTAGAACAAAAAACTAAAAAATATTTATTTAACTATTTAAAAACATTATAAGCCCGAAACATAGCCGCTAGAAACAACCAAAATCTGAATCATTAATTATGTTGTCTGACACCCCTAAATCTTTTTCCAGAGCAAGCGTTATGTTTGGAAAACATATCCCATTCAGGTTGTTTCCAATTTATATGGTTGCTTTTACGAAAAGCACCACAGCAAATTTTTAAGGTTAATATCGTATATTTCTATCTTATGAAACACTACGATTCCATCTTTACTGATGCAAAACAAATTAACCTCACTTCAACTATATACAATATACATGCCCGAGCTTCCTCATTATATAGATGAATATTTAAAGTTGTATACGCGATCTGAAACAACCATTCGTCTTAATGTCTTCAGACTTGGTAAATGTAGTACTTTGCTTACATATTCATATATATTTGGTTCCGAGAACTACAGATTTAAAGCAAATACCTAATTTTGCATCTTTACAATGAATGCTAATACACTAATTCAGGAGATAACAATGTCAGATAGTTGAATGAAATGTTTAAATCACCAGGAACATTTGTTGGAGCTATTTTGAGCTTATATTTCCTAAGTGAATTTGAGCCCCAGATTTTGCTGATTTACAGTCCCATGTCACTTGTAGCCGCGTCATTGTTATATAAATATACACATATAATCACATTAAATATTTTTAAATCTTCTTGATGAGCTTCTGTGACCATTCTAGTTTTAAAATCCACTTGTATTTGATATATGTGCTGTTTTGTCATAACTTCAAAAGTATGCATACAAATTGACAGGGACCTGCACTGTAATTGGTCAAATCAAGGGAACATAACAAGAAGTTCAAATGCACGACCATTCGAATAAGACTGTTGTTCAGTTTCAAAAATCACTATAACGAGAAAATGGTTGTCTGTAGACTATTAACATAATAATCTTTTGTCTAGAATTTTACCAAAAACTCAAAACGAAAATAATATGTAGGGTGTTAAAAAATGACGTTTTGACAGAAATATGTTATACGAACTTAGCACAGCATTATGCGCATCTCATTAGGAATTCCAAACCATATAAGGGCGAGTGTATTTAGTCCTTTTGCCCCTAATCTAGGTACCAAAAATCATATCTGCCTAATCTGCACTTCCACAGAAATAACAATTTCTGTAAATGTCGACTTTTTCAAAAAAATCCTAATAACTCTGAAACCCTTAGTTTTAGGACAATAGTACTTTATTACATTCAGAGTTTAACATGCCAAAAGTGCTTATCTTAGAACATGCTAAATATATAGCATGTTCCATTAAAAAAATACAACTTTGGGCAGCTAAGAACTTATGAGAGAACCCGTAGGTTTCAATATATTATACTTTTGAAACACATGTCCACAATCAGATCCTATAACAAGAAAAAAAACCGTTTTGAAAAATCTCCATTCATAAAGGCAAAATCATCGGAGCCCGCGGAGATGACTCACTCCGTATAATAATAATAATAATAATATATTTGTTCCTTCATTACATCGCAATGTATAGAACACGTCAAATAATTAGTAAAAGTTTACATATAAAAATTAACTTGTCACATAAACAATTTTATGTAAAAAAAGTCATTAATGGTATATATGGAATTTTCTGTTAGTAGACGGCGAAGATCTGTTTTAAACTTGTGGATGTTTAGTGTTTTTATGGATACTGGTAAGTGGTATAAACTAGAAGAATATCGAAAATGAGAGAGTCTGTACATACATTCTACGCAGTTGAATATTACGATAAATTTATATCCGAAAAATGTCTTGTAGTGAAAGTAACATTTTTTTTTAAATATATTGATTACATTGTATGTATTTATGTTACCCATCCTGAGTGTTTATTCAGGATACTGTTAGGACAGTTTCAGTTTTCCAGGTAAAAATATTTTCTGTAATCGAAAAGTTTACCAAACAAAGTTTGGAAATGTACATGGTGAGCTTCGCCGCGTTACACGTGAACAGCTCGAGTATTTTGTTAAAAATTTATAACCTGTACAAGCCGAAACTCCATTTATCTTGCTGAAGTATCGTGACACGGCCGTGGCAAGTTTACTTCGTAATGAATATCGAAGTTTAATATAACGTGTTGAGATATGTTATTTATTTCGAAAAGACGAAGTACTTTTAATGCGGTTTGTAATGGATGGCTATAATTAAAAATTTTCTTGATATCTTCAGAAATTAGTGAACTTGTTTGCACAGTAACTTACAACTTTGTAATTGTTCTTTTATTGTAATGTTTGTGATGCTTCGTCTTGCTAAATTCTCCAATATCTATGCTTTCGTTTGATTAATATACGTACGTTTTTTCAACATTCTATGAATGATATCAATCTGTGTTACAGAAATTGGATTTTAATTACTTCCCATTTTAACTCCGCTGTTCTATTCAAATTTATTAGAGAGAGTGTCTGGGTCAGCCAACCTCAAAATTCGAAGCCTACTAAACAATCATCGTTTAGCCACTAAAATTCCACTATTTTTTTTTTTTTAAAGAACTACTAGAAAGTCAAGCGATTTATTTTTCACGGTAACATTATATCGTAATGAGACCTTGTTGAAAAATTGAACTTCTTAGGGATAAAAGAATAATTGGGATTTTAAATGCGTGGGATCCAACCAAATTTTATTTTCCAAATAGAGTAAAAGGAAAATTAAACAATTTTAAATGCCCAAAGAGTTTACAGTTTTATTAATCTAATAATTATATTTCTTCTTAACAATAGTTTGATATTTTACCGTTTCTTAAATCAATCCCAAACCTACAGCTATTTTAATGAATCTTTTTCATTAAATGTTTTTAAATTTTTGTGTTTATTTGGCCAAATTAAAGAATTTTTAGCTACTCACTGGAGTTCTTCAAGTGGCAATGAATCAATTCGATGTTCTTTGCGAAAATTCTGCCTCGACGCAGCGTCCAACTCAAATCCAAATCGTGTTTGTTTTTGAAATTCTCTTTTTAATTTTATAATTTTGACATTAAGCGATTCAAATTGATTCAATATGTGGTGCTTATACTTTAATGGTCGATATACTTTGATTTCGCGAAGGTAGATTCACAATAGATCAAATATTCTTGCTAAAACAAACCCCAATCGAAAGAAACGGGTACAAAATGCCAACCCACATACTCTTCATAGATTTTAAGGCAGCATACGATTCAATCTACAGAGGAAAAATGCTAAAAGAATTTAATTTGAAGTACGATAAGTCACAATGGTTACCATGCTCACCATAGTATTTTAAATACTGCATGTGAGTAGTAATATAATCACTGATATCCAATGCATTTAACTAATTTTGAATTTAAGAAGTATAATTAACATTTCCTTGAAACTTGAATTTGGAGAAAATCGAGGGAAGAGGCCACCAGTACTGCTTCGCCTCGGAAGCTTGCATATGCAACTGAAAATGTAGATGACTTCGCTTTCAAATGCAAGTAAATAAAAAATAAATAACTTTTCGTAAAGTTATTACAACATACATAAAAATATAAGTTTAATTTAAGTTAATATTTATTACATTTTCTTCATATCTGTCAATGTGTCGCCCTTTCGTATAAAACTGGTTGGTATTTGTTTTTATTGTAGAATGGAACGCTTTCACCTCTGAAACTACTTTATTACTTTTACATAGGCCGTTACAAACTCACTTCAAAAGAATCCATTACACATCTGTTAGTTACGAGGTAGGCACCATAACTTGGTCAAATAAACAATTTTTATTTTTCAATATAATCTTCCCTAACTTCAATACATTTATTACAACGATCAATTAATAATTGTAAAAATAAGATAAAGTTTTTTGATCGTCTCGGTGGTCGAATGGTTAGCATACTTGCTTTTCGATCCGAACGGCGCGGGTTCATATCCCGGTCGAGACGGTTGTTTTTTAATTACGGATAAAAATCAAGGTATGCCTTCTTCTCGGATTACGAAGTGAAACCGTAGGCCCCGTGTCAATACGATGTTTGGCACGTTAAAAATCCCTACCAAAAATTCTAGTGGGGTTGGCTAAAGATCATAGTAATCGATGCCTAGAAGTACGAGGTGTATTCCGTAACCCGACGCTTCGCCCAATACACAACAACCACAACAACAACAACAACAACAACAATATAAAGTTTTTCCCTCAAAATGTTGCATTACAGGCGTTTGCAACTCACACTGTCAACCATTGTCCTTAAAACGATGTCCCCTGTTTTTCTTTAAATAAGAAAATAAATAATAATCACTTGAAGCCATGTCCGGACTATACGGTGGATGTTTTAATTTTTGAAAGCCGCATTCGCGGATGGCAGCTGGTGAAATGGCGGCAGTATGGGCGGGTACATTGTCGTGCAATAATCGAACACCTTTTGTCAATTTTCCTCGACGTTTTGCATGAATATTGTCCCTCAATTTACGCAACAAAGACGCATAATATGTGCTCTTGACAGTTGTATTGCGCTCTTTAAAGTCAATGAGTAAAATATCCTCACAATCCCAGAATATTGTGGCCATCACCTTTTTCATTGATTGAACGACTTTCCCCTTTTTAGGACGAGGTTCATTGGGTCGCCGCCATTCCATCGATTCCTTTTTGGATAAACGATCATAATACAGAACCATTGTTTCATCTCCTGTGACAATGGACTCCAAAATCGATTTCGGATCGTCTCTACACATGTTTAAAAACGAGCGTGCACATTCAACCCGACACTCACGTTGGAGAGCAGAATGAAGATGCGGTACCCATCTTGCACTAATCTTATTCATACCCAAATGGTTATGGAGAATTCGGCGAATGCTTGTTCCAGAAATGTTAGATATCGCTGCTAATTCCTTCACTTTCAAACGGCGGTCTGCTAATACTATTTCTGCAATAATTGAAATGTTTTGAGGTGTTAACTTCAAGGGATTCTTGCCCCAAACGGAAACATTTTGCCCACTTTTTTACAGTGGAATATGCAGGAGATAAATCATCATAAATGCCGTCTAAACCTTGTTTAATGTGATTAGGCGTATGTCCTTCTTTTGTTAAAAATTGAATGACCACGCGGTACCCAATGTTCGTTATCTGAGACATTTATACGCACTAGTGACGTTCTCTGGCTGGCTACTAAAAACTGCTACTCTTCGAGCCGTAATATATATAATGCAAGCCTCGCACATATGCAACTATGACGCAACGGAGTTTAAACACGCTGGAACCTGTATAAGCCTGTCAGGCCGGGGATTTATTGCGCCTACCTCGTAGGTCAATTCAAAACACAACGAATGACAGTCATTAATTTTAGATGCATTTACTAATTATTCCCATGTAAATTATAAATGTTTGTAACAGCTACATACATTTCATTTGTTTTATATTCATCAATATTTATCAATCAATTTGAGAATCATATACATCTCTTCATTACATACAGCTTCTAAAGCAAATAGAATTTCATGCAACTTCCATATTCAGTGGATTCGATTTAAATTAAAAACTGTCAATTTTCATTCGATCAATATTAATATGCAGTTAATATTTTTTTATGTAGTATTATTTTTTCAGAATAAGTAAGAATTATATTGGGAAGTATGTATATTGGGCTAGACTTCTATTTTGGTATATATTGTCTATAGTATATTCACTTGTTATACTTACAAAACTGGTAAACATATAATGGTATCTGTAGTCGTTCATTTGAAGTTGAAGGATCTGAAACAAGTAAAAACAATGTTTACCGTTTGGTCCACAATAATGAGTTACAAAGAAAGACTGATTATTTAATTATTGCTAAAATACAATAAAAGAGGACATTTAATTGAAAATAAGCAGATTGTAGGCAAATTAAGATTTAGTAGTACTTGTTAGGTTAAGGCACAATCTCAAAAAAAGCGAAAGGTATAAAGTAGAGTGTAGAAACATTGGTCTTCGGTTTATAGACAGTGATATTAAGTATTTAATCACGAATTAGCGCGTTAATCTCAGATTAACTTAATTTTGTGACATCACTAATCACGATTAAGTAACTTTAGTCGTCAATTAAACGAATTAAATGAATATCATCTATCAATACTAGCGTCAAAAAAGTAAAATACCTTGGAAATGGCTGTTATTTGCATAAATTTAATAAGAATTTACTTAAGATAATCGTTTAAATATACTCGTTAACATATTTTTGTGCTGCTGATCGACTCAAACGTCATTTTATTCCAATTAGTTAATTGCTACTAAGTAAATTAGAATATCTCAAATTGTCAATATTTACCTAAAAAAAGTGAAATACCAAGTAAATTTATTTGCACAAATAAAGTTATTTGCACAAATATTACCACCATTTTATTAAACTAAACGGAAACATTACTAATTTTATACTAGCTTTATTTTTATTTTGAGAAAATGAACAATAAACTTTAGTAAGTGTCTGATGTATCACTATCATCTTGAGACAATACTAAGGAGATATCGTGCTTTGAAGGACAATAAATCCTTTTCAGATATACAACAATAAAGAATTTAAAATAAGATTTTTCAAAAGCAACAACGCGTGTGATTTTTATTACTCGAACCTTTGATTGAACAGTTTGAGCAACATAAGTTGCGTTGTAAAATTGTTCAAGCAACTGCTTGATCAAAGGTCGGAGCAATTAAAAACACACCGAATAACATGGCTGTGTGACCTAATTGGACCTTATATGGAACCTGGAACAAATCGCAGAAAATGTATCTCTGGTTAAATCATATATTATTAACGATAAAATATTTGGCATCAGGTGCATTTCAACAATTAGTGGGTGACATTATTACTGTGCATAAGTTAAGTGTCCATTATAATTAAGCGTGTAGTTCATATGATAGCAGAAAATAAAAAGCCAGTTGGTGAGAAGGCGCATGAGTAATATCAACTTTTTACAGACTTAAAAGAATGCTAAGGATAATAGGTGCAATAGATTGTACGCATATTAGAATTGAATCTACAGACAGTCCAAATGCAAAGGTTTGCCTGGTGGTTACCTGGTGGTTTGGTGAGAATACACAGTATTCTCACCAAAATTATTATGTGTGTATGTTACATTTTTATTTTCATTTATACATATATATTCTTTGTTTATTATTATTATTTTTTTCTTTTTTCATAGGCTAAAAGCGGAACGCTGATAATACATGTGTGTAGTACACATGTATTGAGGCGATTTAGTCTATTTGGCTATAATCTTTATGCAATATTTGTTACATTTGTATTTTGGTTGTGCCAATAAATATTATTATTATTATGAAGTTGGAGGAAAAGAAAAGTCCACTTTCTCACAATAACTCAAAATTTAATAAGAAAAGAGCGACCGGTTTCGGGACTAACGTCCCATCTTCAGGCTCGAGTTAAAAGTAGTAGTAAGGAAATTGTCAAATTAATAAATAAAAATAAAAACTACACATTCTATATATCAACAATTGTTGGACTAGTTGTGTGGTGGATAATTAGAGTAAATGAAGTTATTAAAAAACTTGTAAATTGGGACGTACACAACATATTAAAAACGGCCAAAGATGATGATGATGATGATTATTATTGTTATTATTATTATTATTATTATTATTATTATATAAATCATTTGAATGATCTGCATGTAGCTTTCAAGATACGCTAAAACGTTTTTATGGTGCCAACTGCTCCAAATGTTACTTTGAAGGTCGTTTTACACGACACAGAATTACGCATGAATTCTCTATTATTACTATTAGATTATATTAATGGTGCGTGTCATGAAGAAATCGTGTGTAAATGCCTATATGGCTGCTATACAACTTTGACCGATGTTGGTTTGCTGAATTACACGCACAATTTTCATGTGCATAATTCTGCGCGGAATTATGCGTCGTATAAAACAGCTTTAATTCACAATTAACTAATCACGAATCAAACCAGCTCAAAATGTTTATGTATACAGTAATAAATTTAATCACGCCTTAAATTTTAGTTCGAAACTAACATAATTCCGGATTACAAAATGTTTTGTAAATCGGGGGCAAGAATTGTAATTTTCAACTATATTCACAATAAGAGCGATGTATTTTCGACGAAAAGGTTACTCCCTCGGGAATGTTCCATAAAAGGATTATCAATTTAGTGGAATTTCTGCGTCTCATTGACTTCAGACCAAATGAACACAGCGAACAAGCGGGGGATGTAAATCGGGTAAAGCGAATCTTATTGAACGAGCTTATTGTCTGGTAACACATATTATGATCAGAACAATTTTACAGTATGAATTCAATTAGAATTTGAATTGACAAAATTGAATTTTACTTTATCGCTTCATTCTAATATTTTGTCCACGACCTCACTTACTTTGCAGTTGTAATAAAGTCTAACAATAAAATTTTACCGTTCTTCTTTATAGTAGACCACTTTTGAAAACCAACACTTTTTATTTCATGGTGTAGACATTCAAAAAATGGTAATGTCTTCTTTGATTTGGTAAAAGTGAAAGAGAATACAGCACAGCCTAACACAATGACCTACTTTTGAATTCAATCAATTTCGTGTGTATGCCAATTTGCAAAAACCTGTTCGCAGGAGAAAATGAACACATTTTTGTAATGGAAAACTAGTGAAAAAATATGATAAGGTAATGATAAATTTACTTATGTAAGTGGTGTAAGAAATTTGTAATTTATAGTTGATTTTAGTCTGGGTCTGTATATGTTGAGTGCTGTTTGAAGCAAACTCCGTCATAACATCAAATTAAGAAACGGGCCTTTGGTGTCATTGTCTGAGGATTAGTTGTATAAACGTCTTTTACTCCTATGTCCTTCAGCTTACCACTTAGTTAGCACCTATTGTAACTTTGTATACACACCACCATAACCATAGTATACATATTTTAATTTCTTGTTTGTAATTTGGTATACCTGTTTTGGGTTTATCCTTTTTTGTATCCAATATTTTAAATAAATAAATAATCCATTGAGACCCAAGTGTGAGATGATGTTAGTAAAGGATAGAATAAAAAGCAATGGTCCAATTTATCACAAAATTCTGTTAAAGATATTAGGCGACCGGTTTCCTGTTTTTACCAATACATCCTCAGGCCAGAATTACATATTATTGAATGTAGTTTACACAGTTTTAAATTTTAATTTTAATATTTGACACTACCTCCAATTTCTTACATATAATTCCGGTTTGAGGATGTGTTGGTAAAAATACGAAACCGGTCGTCTATCTTAAATAGAATTTTGTGAGAAATTGGACCATTGCTTTTTATTCCATCCTTTACTAAATAAATAAATGAAATAAATAACTTTATTGAAATATCTCCTTTTGTGCTCTTCTGAATTTATATTAACGTATTTAGTATTTATAAGTTATTTTATAGGTTCATAGTTGAATGAGACGAATTAAAACCTAACTTTAATTTGAGCGGCCAAAATGAGTTGTAGAGCATATGTGCTGCTACTATTACATATTTCATCCACCTAGAGGTCTACCGCAAGACTATTATCTTGATAGGTTTAATGTGATCTCTTTGCAGTGCAGGCGGTCGCTCTCGCATACGGGTATTGCATGGTATACATGCAGAATCCAATGTTCAGATGTTTGTACAGTCTAAACTTTTAGTTCCCGTTCGTCAGGTCGTCATATTCAACATTTCAAATTCATCGCTAGAACAAATTTAGCGCTTAGGTCTCCGTTGGTTCATGTGTAGGTGCTACAATTACATTGTATGGATTGTGATATTTTAATTCTAGTGTACGAGAGCTATGTGATGCTTATTTTCAAAGAAATACATGTAATCGGGTTGGGTGTAGAATTTAGAATTTGACATTTATGATCATACATTGTTTGTTACGTTTTTTCTTTGTCCTTAATTTGGCCTATGCTGTTGGACAATAAACCTATTATTATTATTAATAAACCTATTATTATATTTATTCCACTAAATGAGAATGGTATGGGAAGTATCTGTGCTTGAAGACAGATGGCACTTTGTGTCAAAATCTGCATTATTGACTATAAGTACTATTCTTTAGTCGACGTCTGTCAAAATTTCGAAGAGATTCATCGAGTAGTGTTATTTTGAGAACTGTTGAATGTGAGCCAGTTTATATATTTGTGGAATCATGGAAAAAGAACAATACCGATCAGTGAATCGATTTCTTTTTTTTGGATAGAAAAACGTGCGCAGAAATCAAAAGAGAAGTTGGATGCAGTTTATAAGGACCATGCACCACAACTACCGTCAAATACTGGTTTAATGAATTTTAGCTGAACATCCGTCATTGATGAGCAGCGACTAGGTTGTCCTATTGAGGCTACGAACGATATGATCAATGGAGTTCATGATATCGTGTTAGCTGACCCCCCGGTGAAGATTAGAGAGATCCTTCATGAAAAATTGAGTATGAGAAAGCTATCGGCGAGATGGGTGCCGCGTATGCTAACGATTGATCGAAAACGGAATCGCGTGATAACTTCAAAGCAATGTTTGGAAAAATAGGTATTTCCCGGCGAACGTGCACCAAAGAAGACGAAGACGATTCCATCAGCCGGAAAAGTTATAGCGACGATTTTTCGGGATTCACAAAGCAAAATCCAAATTGATTATTTGGAGAAGGGGAGTACAATCACGGGACAGTATTATGCTAATTTATTTGACCAATTCGATACTGAACTAAAGGGAAGAAGGCCTCATCTAGAAAAGAAAAAAAAATTCTCTACCATTATGCCATGATAACGTCGCGGTCCATTCATCGGCAATTGCGACAGCAAAACTAGCCACTGTCATGCTCAATTTTACACGAAACGCAAGAGTTTGTTATAGCCAGTGAAAAAAACCGTCGTGAATGATTTTTTTTTCTTAGGATCCTCAGCTCGCGTGTCGCAATTTTTGCGACAGAATTTGATCCTTCAGGAACATATAATTTCTGGAGCAAATCCCTGTTTGGAGATGATTATTCAAGTTAAGTGTAATCCTGGCCTGAAAGGCAAAACATAGCCTTAATACAAAAAATAAAATTTTACTTCTGCGGCGTTCAAATTCCAAGCGAATATGTTGACGTAATCCGTTTTCCTATAGTCCTGATAGAAGTGCTGTGTCATAAGGAGGGTGAACCCTTCCAGCAGGTCTAAACCATGCAATCGTTCTTCGAAGGTTCTTCAGTAAGGACAAAGGACTGGACTATCTATCATTAAACGCGTCTTGTGCATATATTGAGAAGCTCACATGAGACTTTTTTGACGTCATGAATAAAAACTGGAATATTTTCGCTGTTTTTTCATCATTAATTGCTGTAAGGGATTGTGAAATACTACGTTTCAAAGATATTTTTTGGTAGTTACTCTACAAGTTTTGTTAGTACTAATTTCATAAATATTGCGAGCAAGATTAACTAAGTAATGTGTTTTACCAAATTTTCATTTCAGCACAAAATATGTAAAATTTTCTAAACTCTATTGCCTCTTCGATTGTTTGGCATCAAGTCGACAGCAAAATGCTAACACTTTGTTACCGTCACTTGGGTTGAAATTGATAATCGGGGGTGAGATTGTTCACTAAATTATCGTTTTATAAATTTGAATGTGGCGCCACAACCACAACTCCGATCGCGATGTTACCGACCGCTATTAAAGGCAGAAAGATGACCGAATATAGTGTCTGCGTGTAAAGTTCGTTGGCTTTTTATGTCATTTATTGTATACGCAGTGATTTCTTCTAACGTCAACCTTCAGAATTTTATCAGATGTCAGAAACGAATTAGAATGTTGATATTTTAAGTGGATGTAAGTATTTTGTTACGCTTTGTTGTCATCATTTTAAAGCCGATATTAAATCGGTAACGTTCTCTTCGTATTATTTTACATTTTGCTTGATAGGGTCAGATTGATTATATATATGGGGTGACTTTGATCATTTAAATCTCGCCCCACGTGTATGATTTATTTGACTAATTTTTGCTGTTTTATTCTGTAAATATGCTAGATTTATTCATTATAC
The DNA here is from genome assembly GCA_029619315.2 of Dynastes maya. Taxonomy (NCBI): domain Eukaryota; kingdom Metazoa; phylum Arthropoda; class Insecta; order Coleoptera; family Scarabaeidae; genus Dynastes; species Dynastes maya. The sequence goes on along the minus strand of JAROYE020000005.1, from coordinate 11,714,112 downwards.
AATTCATTATTAAATAGGTTTTGTTTTTTCAAATCAACTAATAATATTTTTGTTAAGTGATATAATCATGCCAAGAAAATAAAGAAAAGTGACACAGTTTTTACTCTTTACGAAGAAATTGCATTCGTTAAAGCTGCAAATTGTTGCGGAGAATGGAGCTTTCCGTTAACAGTCATCGACCAACGATACTTAGTTAAAAACTACCTAGATAGCCAGGGTCGCAATATTAGTAAGTTTCAATCTAGTATGCCAGGTAAAGATTGGGTCAGATTGTTGTTGGAAAGGCATACAAGAGAAATAAGTAAAAAAGTTGCGACCAACATCAAAAGAACTCGTGCTCATGCGTCACGAAGTTGTATCAGGGAGTATTTTAATAATTTGAAAGAGACGCTGCAAGACATCCCAGCTTCCAACACTTTTAATTACGATGAAACAGACTTGTAAGACAACCCTAGTAAGCAAAAGATGTTGTTTCGCCGTGGAACCAAGTATCCGGAGCGCGTATGCAATTTTACTAAAACAGCTATTTCAAATATGACGTGCGGTTCGGCTTCGGGTGTACTCTTGCCTCCCTACGTCATATACAAGGCTGAGAAAATGTGGCAGCAGTGGACGGAAATGGGCCCACGAAGTGAGGCTTGTTACAATGAAAGATGTTGCAATGGAAGATTCTGGGGCTCGTTACAACCGAACCCACCATGGATCGATGGACGCTCAAACGAAACTCATGCGAAACGATTACCCAGACGTAGACAGTGGGAAGAGAACGACATTGCTTTTGTTTGGCTTCTAAAAAAATTTTTGCCGTCTATTGAAAATGGCTTGGAGATCAATGCTCAAAAATTGGAAAATAACACTCCTACATCTGACTGCAATTGATAAGAAAGATTTTCCGCAATTATTAGCTTCAACTCTTGTAAACATGAATAATAAGTCCACAAATGCTATAAAAAGAGATATCATTCGTTCATTCGGAGCGACTGGTATTCTTATAAACCCTGAACGCGTACTGCACAAAATTCTAGATAATGACATTGACGCTGATGCCGATAGTTCTGTAAACAATATTCTTGTAAACTATTCGCAGCAACACCGTTTTAAGCTGGCAAAAGTGTAATAGCAAATAACGGAGAAGATTCCAGCGATTCAGATATCAGTGCATGACTCAGTAATAAATCCGACGAAGATCGGCTGGAAGATGAGAATGATGACGTGTGAGTAGAAATAGTTTATTTCGAACCAAAGGAAAATTAAATCGTGGCTAGAAAAATCGTTTCAGTTAAGGTTTATGGAGGATCCAGGAAAAAAAACAGCATATCGTTATATATTTATTGTACAGAAAATACCTAATTCAAATTTTCTTATAGGTCCAATTTTAATGGGGCACCTTATTGGCTGGTTAATGTACTATCACTAAGCGAACACAATAAAGTATAAAATGTGATAGTAATCGATTTATGTGAATTAAGTAGATTGTTATTGCACCTTAAAAATGTAAAAAGGCTTACTTAGGTCGACACATTGTCAGTAGTCATCATGTAGAAAATAGTAGCCAACAGGAGTAGTTAAGAGTCTGACTCTTAAGAGAAAGTTGAATCACCTAACAATCCCTAGTCACAACATTCTGAAGTATTGGTGGAGGCACTGCGCTTTAACAATAGCAATGTTTTACATAATTTATGAAGATAACTGTGAATTCATTGTCTACGGATTGAGTCCGCAAAGGAAAAATATTATTTATTTGTTGATCTACGGCGATTCTTTGTATCCTGCATATTCTTAATAGTTTTTATAATATGGTCAGCTACACAAAAACACAAATATCTTACTTTTGCCTCACGCAGTGTTTGCCACATACTTACAAAGTATCTATAAATATCCACTAAAAATGAGAATACCTTTCGAACTGTTTGAAAATAGTAACAAATATTAAAAATTTAATGAGAATACCGTATATAGTATAGATATATTTGGTGAATGTAAATATGCTCCAATTTTTGAATTTTGTTTTCTACTGTCGTATACGTACAGCATATATATTACAAATTCGCAACTGCTTCCTGTTTCAATAAAGTGAAAACCTCCAGTGCCATCGATCACAATTTAAAACATCGTTCGGCTAAAGCATCTGTATGACATTTCCGTAAACAATTTTACGGTGGTTGCTAAATTCATTCAACATATTTTCCTGTATTTCTTGCATACGTGTAGCTAAAATTTGTGACAGGTGATGAATACTCCATTGCCGACTTCCGAACAAATTTTAATATTTTGACGTAGTTACAGGATATTTATTACCTGCGATGTACGGTAAATTATGTATTATAAAAAAACTTGTTTTTTTTTTAAACACGACGACTAATAATGGAGAAAATAGAAGCAGAAGATAAGATGTTACATATTGAACGGTGTTCTCTTTCTACTAGTGTAAATTCTCAAACTTAGGTATGCAGTGGTGCTCTTTAATAAGAATCCGTGCTTTTTGCTAGAACAGTATTATTTCTTTAATTACCAACATCCCACTTTCATTTATTAAATTTAGCATAATTTGCAGCAAATTTGTGATGTGTGAAACTGCTCGTTTGCGTTAGCAACTACAACCTATTACTAGTTCTTTTGGTTAGCAAATTAAAAAGGTTGCTACCTGTAGCAGTTTTCCTTACATACTTTGAACTGTTTCTAGCTTTCTACAACTTTGCATTAGAGTTTATAGTATCCTCCGTCATTAAAGAGGCGATCCAAATATTCTTCCTTCAGTTTCTGGACATATCCCCAAAATACTTCTCTTTCTTTTTGAAACGTCCTGAATTTTAGTTATGTTTTATTATTTTTTAAAGCTTGAAGTTCGACTTCGAAACCTGTTTTCTGGAAATACTGGAATTTGAAAAGCAGTTTTCTCAAAAGTCGGGCTTTGTATAAGGCAATGTCCTCCCTCTTTCCTCTACGAAACCATTTTACATTTTCAAGTTTTAGTTAGCGATAACTAAACATAGAAGACATTTTTTTTAGATAGATTAAGCATTTAATGCTGGTATTTAAGACAAAAGTATAAATCCAGTTCTTTTATGATGCCTATTTTAGTCGAAAAAATCCAATAAAACATTATTGATATAACCAACGGTCACCCCATTAGCCATACTTTCAATATGTTGGAGGAAAGTTTTTAACGATAGAAAGAGCGTTTATGTGATGGAAGGATCGAAGACCCAGTATTAATTTTGTGTACATCGGCCCATACAATAGTTGCCATAAAGAGGGCAACTAAAATATTTGCTAAACATTTTTTTTTGAAATTCATAAGGAGACATAAATTGTACTAAAATTGAAATCACTCATTTATATTTATAAAATGTTTAAGTCAGATTGAATGCGAGGGTAGTGCCTTAAGTTTTTACAAACAACCACCAGATGGCGCTATCGAGACTTGATATTACTATTTTCGTAAAATTTGATATTTGTTATAGTTGAAGCGGTAACAACAAAGACATTTAAATTTCATGTGAAGGTTTTCGTTGGACGATTTTTTACGATTTTAGTAAAGTAAGATAACAATACCTCGAATCGCATTGTGTAACTTTTGGTAATGAAGCACCTAAAAAAAACTGTTTACAACTGGTTTGCAGAATTTCGTTGTGATCGTGTTTCCGTCAGTGATAAGTTTCATGAAGGTCGACCAAAATCGGTTATTGTTCCAAAAAACATCGATGCTGTGCTCAACATGATTGAAAAGGATTGGAATGTGACTATGAGATAGAGTCATCCTTAGATATATTGAAGACGTTCGATTTTTCATGAATATTTAGGTGTGAAAAAGATGGATTCCGCATAATTTGATCAAATCACAAAAAAAGGCTTGTGACAATTGGTGTAAGGAAACGTTCAAAAAATTCGACAGCGGAAAATCCGTATACAGCATCGTAACAGATGACGAAAGTTGGATATATTCATATGAGCTGGAAACTAAGCAACAATCAACTGTATGGGTGCTTCCTAGGTGAACCGAATCCAACAAAAATTCACGAAGCACTTCAAAGAAAATGATTGCTTGTTTCTTTCGTTGTAAAAACCTAAAAGGTATCCTATGTATACATTAAAAAGAATATTAGTATTTTAAAAAAATCACATGGACTTAAAGATAGTGACTAAAAGAAATTTACCAAAAATTATTCCTAAAATTTGATAATTTCTCTAATATCTTTTTGCTGCTATAACTGCTACCCTACGTCTCGGCATAGATTTAATGATGTTGTTTAATGCATGTCTAAGCCACCTGGATCGCAACATAAAGTTGATACAAATTGATGTAATTTTGGCCTCTAATTAGATTTTTAACGCGATACCACATGTCATCTATCGGATTTAAATCCGATAATTGCGAAGGCCATGCATAACACCTACTCTTTGTTCGCGAAGCCAGTCCTGAGTAAGTTTAGAAGAATGCTTTGAATCATTATCTTGCTGAAGTTGATGTCTCAAAGGCATTACATCTTCAAGGTATGACATTAAACTATTCTGCAAAATGCCCTTATACTGAAATCTATCCATTCTGCCTTGCATTCAACACAGAGGGCCCATGCAGGATCACGAAAAAGACAGCTCCAAACCATAATAGATCCACGTCCATGTTTAACGGTGAGACAGGTGTGCCTTTTATCTTAAGTCTGTTGCCCACTGGTCTTCGCACATACTGCGTACCATCACCATGAGACAAATTGAACTTAAGGTTGCTGCTAAAAACTATTCTTTCCACTTCTTTGCAGTTTAGTAAATATGACTACGGGCAAACTCAAGTAGGGTCTCATTTCGCCTGCGTAACAGTGCTTTTTTAGCGGGACGGCGACCAAATAATTTTGCCTCCACTAATCTTATGCTAACTGTTTTTGCACTTACTCGTGTATCCTGCGTTCCTTCAAACTTTCCGTCGTTTTCCGTCTCTAACTCGTTGAACAATTAAATTTCTAATGTTGTTAAGTACTATTTTGCAACGTCCCATCAGAAATAATCAATATGAAAGTCTATGCAGTAGAAAAGTTGTTTTTATACTGATAGCTCTAATGTAAATTAGTAAGTTTGTCCACAGCAGAAATCATACTAAATAAAAAAAAACTGTAGATACAACATAAAAATGAGTAACTGATAACAAAATATAACGAACTGTATACATTAATAATTCTTAATAAAAACTATGTTATTTAAACTTCTGTAGAAGGACATAGTTAACATAAAATTAATTGAACAATTTGTGTGGTATGGAGTGTGCCGATGTCTTTTGCGTTTTATATACAACCCCACAACTCTTGCCATCAATAATAACGAAAAACATAATTTTGCAGTTATCAGTATTCAATTGTAAGTTGTTATTCAAACTGTTTTTGAAATAGTTAAGATGTTTCTGAATTAAGTAAACAAAATTCAAAAAAAGAAGTAAGAATTGAAAGAGTAGATTAAGAGAGGAAACCTGTTTTTACATCTGTTTACTTTCAATACTTTTGGAACGCTGTCAGTTTAAAAACTTATATACTTATGAATATTACACTTGTTATAGCAAGGATAACGCTCGGTTACGACGCGGAAATCGAACATCAATAACGTCAATTGGCCGTAACCGAGAATTTTTGAAATCCGCCGCTTTGATCTGTCGGTAGTGTCGGATCCGAGCTAAACATGTTAAGGAGCTTTACAGGATGTCAACGGAAAAGAGGGTGTTATTTTTATTGATGCGTGTTCTTTTGTATAATGAGAAAATCCTTTGCATCAAACGGACTGGTGTCTACCCTGCTAATAAGGACTGGTATTTCCGTTTTGAGCCTTCCTTTCCATGTAATTATCGCAGAGCTGAAATCCAGAAAATCACGTAAATAAGATCTAAAGCTTTAAGGATGTCGAATAAAACGAAAATAAATGAAATGAGAAGTCGTTAAAGCGTGAACGTTGAAAAATTGATATCGATTCCCTTTCAGCAATGGTGTCGGGTTAGTATCTAGCGTTTTATGCTTTTACAATTTATACAGCTCATATTTCGCGCCAACTGTCGTTATATATATAGGTGGATATGGATGCACTGACAAGAAACACTGCTTTGCATCTACAAATATAAAATCTATACAACTTTTATTCTACTACATTTCTCTTACTATAATTTTTCACTTTATAACAATCAGGTAAAATTTAGGTGTTGAAAATTATGTATTATGAATACATGAATTAATACATCAATACATGAATGAAAAACGGGAAGATGCTTATACACGGGAAATTTTTACAGTAATTAACTGGAGCAATACGAAGCAATACATGGCAAAATTTTCCAATTGTTTTAGAAGTTTTCTATGTCACCTAAATAATGTATATACACCGTATTCTACTTAAATTCTGAAATACGTTGATTTTTATTACCCGAGGGAGATATTTCTACGCTACCCCTATCTTCACAACTCCCCTTGTTGGAAATAAGAAGAGTCAAGTCATTCACCCAATGATGGATCTGTCAATCTTCTATTCTGTAATAGGATAAGGCTAGGCAAGTGTACGCACCCAACCTATCTACAAGTTGCAATAGTACTTAATCCTTAATTTAAGTATGAAATTATATCTGTTGATTTGCACATATCAATTTTATATACAAGATGTGTACAAATTGGCATAAAAGCTACATGCAGCGACTATCTTTGTTCGGTTCTGAATCGAAAACCTCAACATCAAAATATTGTACCATGCCTCATACATTGTCTTGAAGTTCAAACTGTTAGTGCCTGAATACACAAGCAGCTTCAGTCTGCTGCTGCTGGCAGTAATTTGCTGTCGGCGAGGCGCTCGTTTCGACAGCAGCTTCAAGCTGCCAAGTCGAGCAGCATTTCATTGCCGGAGCGAGCAGCATTTCCGCTTGCCACTGACAGCTGTCAATAAAATATTTTGAAAAAATCATGTTATTTTGTTGTGTTACGCAATGTGTAACTAAAGAAAGTAACAAAAGTGACCAAAGCAATGTTACATATGTACCGTAAGAGCGAGCGTACTATGATCAGCCAGCATAATCGGCATTTTTCGGAAATGCGAGAGCGACGTCGTGTCTTACACACGTACGTGAACGAAAACGCCGTTTAGAACGTGAGCAAGGTGTTTTTGGAAACGCAAGAGCGAAGTTGTGGCTTGCGCATGTACATGGACGAATGCGCCGGTTATAACGTGAGTAAGGTGCACAAATTAATTTGCGTTTACGCAATTTTGGCAAGCAAATGACATTCAACACAGCATACGTTTAGACGCGCTGAGTTCGTTTAAAATCGGGTGATCATAGTACGCTCGCTCGTATGGTATACACTTACGTAGAAATATCAAGAATATCCTTTCGCATTAAATAAAGTTGTTGGGTATAGTTTATATTAGGGGTAGAGTTGCTCAATTTGCGCCAACAGCCAGTGGCGGGAACATAAAAGTTTACACAAAATAAATGATCAGAAATAAAATATAATACGTGCTCAAACACTTACCGTCTTAAGAGACTTCCGTGAAATCACAAAGTGAATAATGTCTGTTAATATCTGCAACATTAGATATGTTTCCACAGTGGTTTCGGCAAATCGAGTGCGTCGTGAGGAAAAAGTGTGTTTATATGCAGAAAACGAACGTTCTACATCAAGTGACGTTATATTTGCATAATTAAAATAATCTTTGGAACAACATAACGGTTCTGTTGACGCACCTTCACAAATTTGTCTTAATGTGCCAAAATCAGAATCTTTCTCTATAACACTTTCAAACCTTTCTAGAACACAAACATTTTTTTGCGTCTTGTGTAGTGTGCAATTATTTTTTGAAGGATGTTGTTTACTATTTACGTGACGTAGACAATTCCTTTTGGACCAACACATTAAAGGGATATTACAAACTACATATTAAATTTTAACGCCATTATAATTTAGGTTAGGCATTGCTGCTATAAATTCTGTAACTTTGTCCAACATTGGTCGTTTTCGCGACATAGGCAACATGTTTAAAACAAACGTAGAACTACAAAATAGTATTTACGGCAGTATACACAACAGATCTGGTTGAGACTCGCAGTTACACTGAGGGTTGCATCGAACTTCCGCCACTGCCCGTTGGCGCTAGCGAGCAACTCTAATCACGAGGTTTGTGTCATAACCTGGGCAAATATGCGGTAACAGCCAGAGGCGTGGCGAGCGCATAAAAGTTTACACATAAAATAGAAGGTAAGAAATAAATTATAAAACATGCTGAAACATTTACCGTTTTAAAAGTCTTCTGTGAAATTACAAACTGGGTAACATCTGTTAAATATTTGAATCATTAGACATGTCTCCACAGCTGCTTCAGTCAAGTGAGTAGGACGTGCGGAATAAATGTTTTTTAATGCCGAAAACGACTGTTCGACATCTAGCGATGTTATATTTGCATATTTAAAATAAGTTTTGAAACAACTTAATGCATCTTTACATGCACCTTCACAAATTTGTCTTAGAATAAGAAAATCGGAGTCTTTCTCTAAAACACTTTCAAATTTGCGTATTGCAGTAATTGTTGTGAATAGTTTGTAAATCTCTTTTAACCTGACTATCTTGAAATATTTCCTGGTTTTTCTTAGTTGCTGCAGCTTCTGTCGGATTGAATTTTAAAACTACCTTCTTCACTTGATCAAAATATTTGTTGTAGTAAAACGCAGCCTGCAACCATGTTCCCCAACGTATAACAATCGGCTGTGGCGGTTCAGGTAAATCAGTTTGTGAAATAGTCGGGTACGTTTCGGGGACTTTAGAAACACTGCCTTTGTACTAGCAATCAATGCATTTACTAGTGGAAAGCATGTAGGAATCGTTTGTGCCGCAAGATTTAGAGTATGGATTTTACACGTTACATGTAAGAAGTTACCACTGTGTTCTTGAAGAGATCGGCCCAAAGAATGTTTGAGGCATCATCACTCATAAACATTAAAAGTTGCTTAGTTGAAGCTTCAAGTTTGTTCAATGAGTTCAACACCACCTTTGAAATCTCATCGGCAGTACAATTTATAACTCTTTTGGAAGCAAGTAAGAAGGAGGATGACGGTTGATGTGGTTTCATTGTACGTACCATTACATTAACCACAGAATGTTTTTGACGATCGGTTGTTTCGTCCACACACAACCACAGTTTTATCATCTTTCAATTCCGTTTTCATTCTTTCTATGTTTTTCTATACGTTCACGAGCAAATGGCACTACATTTCGTATCGATGTCCGACTAGGTAATTTACAGTCCGCATATTTATTCCAGAAGGAGACAAATGCTTCTTTGTCTAGTAAACGAAACGATAGAAAATAAGAGTAACACATAAATCAAATGTAAATTTTTCTTGGTCTCGTATGCCACTTTTTGCAGAAGAATGTTGTTTGCTTTCGATGTGACGTTGAGAATGGCTTTTGGACCAACACATTAAAGGGATTTTACAAACTAGACATTGAATTTTAACGCCATCAAAAATTAAGTCCGGCATGTCCACTATAAAGTTTTTATTTGTGTCTGCCATTGGTCGTTTTCGCGACGTACCTAACTGCGACATTTTTAAAGCAAACATAAGCGTACAGTTACGAAATAAGATACGACAGCCTACATATACACAGAACTACTCGCATACAGCATCGATTTAGTACTGACGTTGTGAACGCGTGAAATAAATAATCGCTGACTCCGCACCACATATCTACTACACTGACTGTTACCGCTGTTTGCCCAGACTAGTCATAACATTGAATTGGATGCCTCAATATGCAAAAAAAAAGGATAAAATAAGCTACACCTGCAGTTATTAATAGCTTCCTACGGATAAATATATAAATGTAATTTATCGAAGAATTTTTATAAAGTGAAGCAAAAAAAAAAAATCCACTTTTAAAATTACCCCCAAAAAAAAGCGTTTCTTTTTGGTTTTTATTTTATTTCCAAAAATAAAACATAAAAAGGGGTTTAAGATAAAATTCAAAACAAAAAATTAATGACATAAGGTGTACTTTTGAAAAAAAGTGAGGTTATAGAGCACCCAATTTTGGGGGTTGCAATGGGGGGACAAAATTGCGTGTTTTTTTTTCCCCCGGGACAGTTTAAAAAGCAGTTGTGTGCGTTTTCCCAATTGTCAACTAAAGGGCCCCGAGGCAAGCATTCTTTTCAGTCCCTTTGGGCCCCGGTTTTGCTTTGGAAATGGGGGGGGGGGCTCCCCCAAACGAAACAGCTTGAAGCTACCAATTCCCGGCCGGGTTCGAGTTGGGCCCGTGTTTTTTCCGGCCCTTGGGTCAAAAATAACCCTTTATTTGGGGAAATTTATCTTTTTGAAAAATAAAAAAGAAAGCTGCAATTTAAAAATTAAAGAACCCATTTTAAATATTATTTTTTTGTAAACTTTTTATTTTTGTTTCAAACTTTGTTTTAAGCATTTTTTCCCCTTAACACCCTTTTCGTAAAAACACTTTTGGGGCAACATTGTAAAAGCAATGGGTTTTGGGCATTCTAGTGTAAATTTCAATAAAAAAAACTTTTACAAATAAAAAATTTTTGACTTTTAAACTTTATTTAATTCGTTTACTCCCAACGATGAGTAAAATGTTTTCGAAAAATAAAAAATGGGAAATTTTGCATCAAATTTGTTTTGTTTTAGAAGCGGGTTTTAAAATTACTTTTAAAGGGAATAAAGATAGAGATTTTCACTTTTTAAAGGGAGAAAAAGGTTATGGGGAAAACTTTTTAAAAATTTAAATCGTTTAATTTCGTGTTTTAAAGCACTCAACGATTGGTTTTTTTTACGTCATCCCACCGTCGATAGGCCAATTTTTAAATTTCCCTTTGGGCCCTAAATATCGAGGAGGGGTAAGTTTTTTTTCGTTTTTTTATAGGGTACCTATGTTTCCCTTTTTTAAATATGATTTAACAAAAAAAAGAAAAGGGAAATAAATTTATACAATATATCAGGGGCACATTTTACCCATTTTGGGAAAATGTCCCAAATTAAAGTTAAAATTTGTTCAAAGTCAAAGGGTACCCAAAAGTTATATTATTTTAGGATTAAATTTGTTTTTAAAGTCAAAAAAAGACAATAACAAAAAACATTTTTTACAAAACCCCTCAAAAAAATTAAATTGGGTTTTTTATCCAAAGGCCCCTGACTCATAAAAAAGGGTGGGCCCAAAACGGCTGCGCTTAAACCCACGTTGAAATGAAGGGGGGGGTTTTTTTTAATTTTTTTTTCCAAAAAAAAAAAAAAAAAAAAAAAAAAAAAAAAAAAAAAAAGTAGAATGTTTAAAAATAGTTTATCGTACACCGAAATTTTCGTTTTTTAAAGGGACTTTTTACTGTCATGAAATTTAAAAATCTTAAGTTCCCCTATTGAGAAAATATTACCGGTAAAATAATATTATAGAAAAGAAGACTGTGCGGCGTGGGAAACTTTTTGCCCCAAATTTTACACCCTGCATATTTTACTGTGGGCACCTTTGGGAAGGGCCCAAATTCCCTTCCCCCGAGTTTAAATTTTGAGACCCAAAGGGTTTTTTTCCCCCCCCCATTGATAAAAAAAGCTGTAAAGCCTATCTTTTACATCTTTACGAAATTTTTTTGGTACAACTATTTGTGTACAAGATTTTAAAAGGGGTTTTTCGATGAATTTGTAATAATTTCTACAGTTTTCCTGGTACCTTTCTAGCATTTCAAAAGCTCTGTATCCCACCCGTTTTTTCCCTTGGGGAAACAATTTAAAACTCCCAAACTCACATGTTTGGGGGGAAAAGTTTTGATATGGGCTTCCATCAGCGAAATGGGGAAAAAATCCAGTTTTCTTGGTTTTCCCCACATAATTAAAACGGTGTACTCGGCAAATGGAAAAAATCTGTTGAGATGTTTTCCCAAAATATCTGCAGGGAAAAGAAGATCTAGGGATTTAAAAAAATTTTTCCTTTAAACGACCCTGTGGTGAAAAAGTTTATGTTGGGAATTAAAGGGAGTGTTAGGTTGGGAATTCCCCCCCGCGGTTTTTAAATTTCTTTCCCTTTATTAATTTTAATTACGTCCCAAAAACCAAAGGGAAAAAAACCGAGCTTAAATTCTTTTTTTTTATAAAAATACTGCCCAAATAGCTAAATTTAAAAATTTAATGGCCCAAAACACCGAAAAAGGGACGAACCCCCACTCTTAGAAAAAATTTTTTCGTAATTTGTCCCTCCGGGAAAACATTCTAAAATTTTAAAAAAATTTTTGGGGGTTCGGTTATTTAAAAAATGTGCCCCATTTTCCGGGGTTCTATTTATTTTCTTACTTTTTCCTAAACGTTTCTAAACCCTTTTGGTGTAAAGGGCCCTGGGGTTTTTTTCCGCCCTTTCTGTTCCCCCATCCTTTCCTATTTGTGTTAGTTTCGCATTTTTTCCCCCTGCCATTCCCTTTTTCTCCCCTTCCTTTTGGGTTCCGTCTATCCAAACTAGTTTTTTGGTCTTCCCCCCTTGTTTTTTTCCGTGCACTCTCCCTTTCAATTATTTTTTATTATTACTAACCCCCTTTTGGGGGACGCCACTGGCCAGTTTCCCCCCTCATTTCAACACTCGCATTGTAAAATTTTCGTCCGAAAATTCGACACACGTGCCCGAAAACCCTCGGGGTTGCCTTTACCAAATTTTTTTGTTTTAATTTGGTTTTTTCTGATTTGCCTAAATGTTTCCTTTTTTCTTATTCTGTCCGTCCTTTTTTTTTTTATTTTTTTAGGAACCCCCATTTCCATACCTTAATTCGGGATTTTTGTTTTTTCTTTTGTTAAAAGACCAGTTTCCCCACGCAAGATCGTTTGGCCAAAACCCCTTTTTTAAAAACCCCCTTCTGTTTTTTTCTTTCTTTGGGCCCCCTTCTGTTTCCGTTGGAATGTTTTTTTATTTTATTAAATAAGTTTGCGGCCTTTTTCTCCAAACTGTATTTATTCCCTGTCCTGTTTACCGTTTTTCTTCAATAATCGACTCCCCCCAAGTAATAAAATGCTCTACTTGTTCTATTGCTGTCCGTTTCCAATCTTATTTTATGTGTTTTTTTTCGTACCCGAAATTATTTATTTTTCTTTGGGAAAGTCTATTTTCCCTATTTATCTTCGTATTCTTCCTCTAGTCCCTTTGAGGGTTTTGTTTTAAGTTTTCCTTGTTACCCCCCATCAAAGCCAGTCATCCCCAAAACAGTAGTTCTGTCAATTTTCGTTTATTTTATGTGCCAGTGTCCGAGTGTTAATTTTTTTTTTTCTTTTTCTTGGGCCCTTTTTTTTGTAGGTCCAGTACCACTGAAAAAAAAAAGCCCCGGGCTTTAATACGCACCCCGTTTGACCCCCAAGGGGTCAAAAAACACATGTAAACCCAAAATTTCCTTTTAACATTAAAATTTTTTGTTTTTAACCCTATTTTATGGGGGTCCCGGGTTTTCAAAACCCCTTTTTCTATTTCTATTGTATTTTGACTACTACCCTTTTTTGTAATATCTCTGCCAAAAAGCCTTCTCCAGGTTTATGAATTTTGTGTATTTCTAAAGATTTACTATTTTTAAATTTCACCCCTCGTTGTTGATTGTGAATATGAGGTCCTTGGGTGCTTCTATTCTTTTTGAATTTCCTTTTATGTGTCTTATAGAGTTGGGTCTATTTTGGTTGTTATTTTTTTTCCCTTATTGTGGCAAATACTTTTCCTGGGGAAAACTTGATAGAAATTTTACCCCTGTAAATTATTGGGAGTTTTTTTCTTATTTACCCCCTTTTTTATATGGTAGGATAAAATCGGGTTTTTCCCGTCCTTTGGTTCTTTTGCTCTTTTATTTTGTCCCTTTTGTTAATTCTTTAAGCTTTCAGCTCCCTTTTTTTCCCATATAATTTTTTCATTTCTGGGGGTGTGTTGTCATTTCCCCGGGGCCCCTTTTTCCCAATTTTTAAACATTTTCAATGCTTTCCCCTAATTTTCCCGTCTTATGAATTGGGTTTTTTTTTTCCTCGTTTGATTTCCCCTTCCCCTTCCGGACTTGTTGGGCCCCTGTGAGGGTTTGTTTCCTTTTAAAAAACTCCCCCATTTTTCCTATTACTAACCCTAAATTTTAAAATTAAGAAACTTTTTTTGCGTAAACCCCTTTCCAAAAGATAAAAGTAATTATACTTAGTTTCAATACAGGAACCCCTTTTTTAGTATTTTTTTACTATTTAAAAAAAAATTATAAAGGGTAAAAAAGCCCCCTTTTTAGATTTTTTTTCCGTGGAAACCCCATTTGGAAAAAAAAAACTTTATCGTACTTATTTTAAAAAATTTTATAAAAAAAATCCTTTTTTTTGAAAAAAATAAAATTAAAAAAGTATTTTAGCGGTTGGTGTTTTTAAATGGAAAAAGCGCGGTATATTGATCCCTAATTTTGGGTTGGAAATAGCCCAAAAGCAGCAGTAGTCCACTGTATCGCTTTGATATTGTCATGACCATCAAAAATTACCCGTGTAGCAGCACCTTAATCCCAAAGTTAAAATAAACTGCTGTGCCCAAAAGTTCCCCTTGGGTACCCTTTTAGGGGGGAAAACGGGGTTGCGGTATAGAGCGTGATGTTTTAAATTTATGCACCGAAATTAAAAATTTTTCCCGGGGCGTTTCCCCCGGCTAGATTAACCCTTTGATTTTTTCGAAGTGCGCCACAACTGAAAGGGAAATTTTTATATTGAAACGTATCGTCGTTGGGAGATTAAAATTATAATTTTAATCATCAGGGGTATTTCCCAGATTTTTCCCCGAGAAGTACCCATGTAAACCGTTCGTCATTTTTAAATTTTGGTTTCAGCATTTTTTAAGCGCTATCCCGTATACCCGTTTTAAAAAAAGTAAAAAATATCAAAAAAAAATCTTTCAAATGATCCCCTTAGGCCAAAATTACACTACCGCTTTCAAAATCAATGAAAAAAGAAAAAAGCATAGGGTTCTTATGGAAAAGAATCGTGAGAAAAGGATTCATTATTAATTTGAATACAAAAAGCCCCTTTTTTTCTTTTTTCCAGAAATGATTTTACATTTTTTGTAAAAAATCCCAAATTTAGACTAAAATAGTTTAAAAAAAATAAAAACTAAATTTAAATTCCCGCAAAAAAACCCGCGAAAAAAATCCCGTGACTCAATTTGGGGCCAAATTTGAAAAAAATTCCCCCGATATGCGGGGCGCCCCATCTAACTAACCCGAAACTAAAGTTTTGATTTTACTAATTTATTTCCCTTAAAATTGCTTTTTCTTTCTAGTTTAAACTACATGGTTGATCATTTCCCCCATGTAGTTCCCGGAAGGGTACCCTCAGCAGTGAGCGGTTTCCAAAAACCCAAACAATCACGATCAATACCCATGTGAGTACTTCCATTTTTTGTTAAACGTATTTATATGCAAAATTTTAATGAATTCTTGTTTCCGAAACGGAAAGGTGTTTCGGATGCGAAAAACGCGTGTTACAACTTCTAAGATTCGGCAAGAATTTCCGCGCAAAATCGTGTACATGCTACAAAGAGATAATTATATACAATGCAAGTAATCGTTTGATGGGTTAGCCGCCCACTATTCCACAGTTTTGCATCCGCTTTAAAATCAGAGTTAATATTTTTCTTACTTTGTGGCAAATATTTTATCTTTGTGTAAAAAATTTTTAAAAAAAAAACAAAGTTGAAGGTTCTACAATTGTTATCAAACAAACTCTTTTTTATCGCGTGCCAATATTGTAATATAAAGAAAAGAGCCACCTCACCCCTTTTCGTCTTTCCCTACTCCAAAGGGAGTCCTTATTAAAGGTTTCTGTATGTAAATAAAGTCATTTCTTTTTAATTTCAATCATATAACTTTTTATTGACTTCTCTATTAACATTATTTAAAAACTTAAAATGCTTAAATTAATTTTTGATTATTTCTATGCATTATGGGAAAAGGGGTTTATTTCTATTTCTTAATTTTTTATAAGAAAATATGATTTCCAGTTACGAAATTTCGGATTACGAAATGTTTTGGAACCAATTAATTCGTCAAACGGAGGTACCACTACTTATTGTTGGCCATAATATTTGTAGGAAATAAAACTTTACATATAAAAATCCCGCAACAAAACATTGCAAAAAAAAATGTCATTTTAAAAAACAAATTTCTATTTGCACTACATGGAAAAAAGACACTATAATCCGTGGTACAATACGAATAACTAAATTTTCTCGGGTAAAAACGATTTTCCATTTATTTTGAAAATATTTAATAATATAATTTGGTAATAGTTTTTTTTTAATTTTTGTGGATGTTGTTTTTGATTTTATAAAAAGAGTACCTATAAAAGGTATTGCTGGGGTTTTTTTATTAAAAGTTTTTTATATGAACTGAAAATTTTCAATTAGGAAGTACGTCAATTGTACTGGAAATCCCCCATTTTGTATTTAATTAGCGATGTATTTTTTATAGTTTTATTCATGGAGATTATTTGTTTAAAATTAATATTTCATTGGGTTTTTTTTTTGGATAAAACCACAGTAAAACTGGAAAACAAAAAAAAAATTACACATTTTTCAAATTTAATGTGAATGCTTGGCAATAGGGTTGAAATTTGAATAGATTTGGCGTTAAATTTGTGATTTTAAAAAAATAATTTTCTTTTAAACGTTCCGAATTAAATATAAATTTTAGCGTTTTATTTAAAATTTTTAAAAAAATTTTTAATAATAACAAATTGATTAATTTTTTAAGTAAAAAGTCAAAAAATCAAGGGAAAACAAAATTATATTTGCTCATGTTTTTTTCGAGTTTAATTACATGCAATTTTGAAATTTAAATTAAAAAAAAACGATAAATTTCAGCAGTACGCAGAAGGGTTTATGAAAAAAAACCAAAAAAAAAAAAAAAAATTTAGGGAGAAAAATAATAAAATTGAAAAAAACCCGAAACTTAAAAGCACCAAGTAAGTCACGAATTTCGTAAACAGTAAGAATGTAGCGACCCCTCTTATTTTGAAATGTTTAGTTTTTATAAACTTAAAATTTTGAAAAAAGTAAAAAAAATAATCTACATTTTTTTTTTTAACGTAATGCACAGCCCAACGGGGGTAAAACAATATACAAGGTTTTTAGCGCGAAATTAATAAGGGGGGCATCAGCGAGCGATCTGGTAACGCTGCAGCTTCACATAGCCCTGTACGCTAGGTCCCCCCTAGACGCGCAGTGCTTTAAAAAAATAAAAAAAAAAGGGAATTGGAGAAACAGTGTGCCATCAAATTTTTGTTGAACTGAAAATTCGTGAGTTTAACTTACAAAAATTTTTGCAACACCCTAGGGGAAACTTTCCCTTATCAAGAATTAGGTTTTTGGGATAAAGCATTTTTGGAGAGCCAAAATAAGCAGGAAAGAGCACCTCGCTCAGGTAGACCTAAACATCGAAAATTGTGAAAATGTGGACCGAGTGTAATTCTTGTGGGTCAGACGCTGACTGATTTTGGGGATTGAAGGGGTTATAAAAGGATGCTTCAGATGGATATTGGGGAACTTGTTGCCCACCTAACGTGCTTCCGTCACACGGCCCCCTCCATCACCCGTTTTTCGAAAAAGGTCTCTGCCCATGTGACTTTTTTTTATTTTAAGATAAAAAACACGAAAGAGTATCATCTTGGCACTACGAAAAATCAAAGGGGGGTACACCCAAAGGGGCAGGCGATTCCAGTTTAAGCCCTTCCAACATGTTACCCCGAAAAAGGAAAAAAACGCCTCCCCCGATATAAGGGCCCCAAAGGGGCTACTTTGAAGGGGTAGCATTGAGTACAAAAAAAAGTTGGGGGGAAAAACTTTTGCAAAAATTTGTACCCCACCACTAGAATTACGCTTGCAGGGTAGATGATGGTAAATTGTGGTATCTCTTGCAAGTTTTTCATTTTTGGCCATGGGGGACTACAGAATGTGAAAAAAAAAGTGGTTTTTTTCAAAAGTAAAAATGATCCTTATTACTCAAAACTATTTTAAAAGAAAATTTTTTCAACTTTTTTAAAAAACGGAAAAAATTTTTAACAGTAATTGGGAAAAAGGTTAACGGGATGGAATTTAAAGAAAAGAGTAATTTCCGTTTTCTTTCGTTGTAACAGATCGCGACCTAAAACCCCCTTTAATACCAAAGAGTTTTATTGGAAATGATACTGCAAAGTTTTTGCTATAAACTTTTGAGAAAAGTAAAGTGTCATAAAAAAAAAATTAGGTGGGGAATTTTTTTTTAATACAGTCCACACAGCTATTTCAAAGTTCAAATTTTAGTAAAAACATTTTTGTCAATTTGATAAGTTGTTTTGCCAGATTTTGAGAGAGCAAACAACTGATACTTTCAAAAGGGGCTATTTTAAAAGCAAGAAATTAATTTTAAATTGCATTTTGAGTTTTTTTTTAGATAAAGACTAACATAACTCTTTTATGCCATGTTGAAGGGAAAAAAAAATTTGGGTAAATTTTTAAGCAATAATAAATCTGGAAATGAAGTGATTTTTAGAAACCCAAATTTTTGGGAATTCAAAAAAAGTTAATGTGCTTTTGACAAGAGTGAGTCTTAAAGTTAATTGATATTCCTCGGTAGTTTAAAAAATAAAAATTTTTAAAAATAAATCAAAAAAACGGTAATAAATTACAGAAAAAAAACCATTTTAAGTTTAAAGGGTTTTGCGTTTTTACAAAAAATTTGCATTTTGAAAATTTTTTCAATAAAAAAAAAATTTTCCCCCCCCGGTACGCTTTTTTAATACTGAAAAAATATTTTTTGCCCTTTAAAAAGGAAAAATTTTTTTAATTTTTTAATTTTTTTTTTTTTTTAAAAAATTTTTTTAAAAAAGGGTTTAAAATTTATAAGAATCCAAAACAATAATATTCTTTTGGGGTTTTCCCTGTTTAGTTTCGAGCGAAGTGTCTTTCGAAAGGTATGTGCAGGGATCCCTGGGCGAATTGCCGGTTTGGTTAAATAAAAATTTTAATAATGACTTTTTTCCCCCAAAAAAGGGATCACAACAGTTTGAAATAAGAAAGAGAAAAGCGAAAAAATTAAAAAATGAAAAAACAATCCCAAACCCTCTAAATGGGAAAAATAAAAAAATTTTAAAAAAGGGAGACAAAGTGATGTTTTGGATGAAATTATAAAATAATCAGCATTTTCTAGAATAACGGGGTTTGTTTAAAAACATTACCCCAAAAAATTAAAGGGGGTTAATCCATAAAAACTATTTCTAAATTTTTCCCAATTTATGTTTTTTAAAAAGCCCCTTTGTTTCGAAGAAACGGGGCGAAAAAAAAAAAAATTCGACAAACCCCAATTTTTGAATTTTTAAAATTTATTAATGTAGCCGAAAAAAAATATGGCTTTAAAAAAACTGGATTTCCCGAGTAAAAAAAAAAATTGAAAAAAACGCTTTGTTATTTTTTAAAACAACATTCCGTTTACAAAGAACGGCTGTTTGCCCACAACAAAAAAGGCAAGTGCATTTAAAAACGTGGATTGCTTTTGAATACGTTTCGTGATTAATCATTTTTGTTCAAATTTTTGGGGATTGATTGACGTGATTTTTTGTCTTTTAATTTCTTAAACTTTTGTTTGGAAATCCCTATCATGAAACGCTAACGAACGCCGAGAAAGACTGACATGATTTTTTTTTATGGGGCTTTCTGAGGCAATTTTTTAGAAGCTAGGACGGTTGAAAAATTTAAAAGATTTCCTGACCCTAATGTCCTGATAGAAAAAAACCTTTAAAGTATTTTATCAACGTTTTCTGGAAAATGCCACATTGAAACGAAGTGGGCACCAGGGAGGCCCAAAGACAGTTTAAAAACGGTAAATGTAGAAGAGAATGTACGGGGCATTATAGAAGAAAATCAAGGGACTTCTACTCGAAAAAAAACAAAAAATTTGGGAAATTTCAAAGGAAAAGGGGTTGTTTAAATCCTTAGGGAGTATTTGTTGTATCCATACCACATACAAAAGCCCTTTACGGTGTAAAATCAATAAGATAGGGCCCTGGTGTTTTTTTAGTTCGGCAGTCAATGAGGGAGAGGGGTTTTTGCATTTAGCTGGGGGGAGATTTTCAACCGTTCTTGTAGATTAAGAAAATTTAAATGTAAAATTTTTGGAAAAAAAAATTTCTGGTTTTGTCGAAAATCTTTTTCGCCCCGTATTTCGGAAAAAAAAAAGAGCTTTCAAAAAATCATAAAAGGGCAAAATATTCTTTAAAAATAGTTCATGGAATAACCCCTTGAATTTTTTTCCGTATGTTTTAAAAAAACAGCCGAAAAAATTTAAAAATTGGGTTTAAAATTTTTTAGATAGGAAAAAAGTTTTACAAGATTTTTTGTTGACTGATACCAGCAAATTTAGAAATAAAAAAATTCTTAAAGAGGCCCAAAGCCCAAAAAATTGTTTTAAATGGGCCCTTTAAATTTTTAAAATTATTATGTTTAATTTTGAAACAAAGATTGGGCGATGGAAAAATCACATTTCAGCGACGAAAACTAGAGTTACTTCTAAACTTAAACGAAAAACCCGAAGATTAATAACCTTGGGTTTGAAAATCTGTAAATTTGAAGAAAAAAATTTAAAAAAAAAAACTTCTAAAAATAAAAATTTTGGGGAAAAAACAAAATAAAGGGAAAATAAAAGGGAATTTAAAAGGAAAAAAAAAGATCGAGAGGGGGCCCAAAGGGTGATCCAAATTTAAAAAAAAAGGATAAAATTCATGGCCTTTGAGTCCCCCAGGGCGATTGCCTGTGACAGCGGGGGGTTTTTTTCTGAGTCTGATTTATTCCCGTCGCCGGGCTCCCCCCCCATTTTACTTGTCATTTGCGAGCAAACGTTTTCAACAGTACCATATATTTTTGTGGTTAATTTACATGGGAAAATTATAACGCGGAACTAGCATCTTTTTTAAATTAAAAATACGCTTTCGACTTGACCCAAAGTACTGTACTGAAAACCCTTTTTACGGGACAAAAATTTTAAATTTTGGGGTGCCCCCATTTTAAAAGAACGGATAGTTTACCCGTACTTTTTTTGAAGTCCCCTTTCCCTTCCCTGTCCTTTCCCAATTTTGGTTCGTTCCGTATTTTTTCTGTTGGGCGCATGCGCAAAACATAGGTTTTGATTTTTCTTCACATTATTACACCCCACTGAGGTTAGGTTTAGGGTTTTTCCCCTTGTGTTTATAATTCGAAATTTGATTTACAAATTAAAATACGGGGGCTTAAATTTCCCGTGAATTTTTTTTTGTTTTAAAATTTTTCAAAAATTTTAAAATTAGATTAGAATGATTAATTTATGCCCAGGGGAAAAAATGCATGATGCATTTAGCTCACTGTCAGTACCGTTCAGTACAGTACTTTGAGGAACGATACGGTACAGTTAATAAAACAAATCGAAAGTACCTATAATAAATACTAATAAGTACTTACCGCTCTAAAGAATTTTTGAATGTTGTGAGGATTTGTATCTACTATTAGTTTATAGATCTCCTTTTGACGAATTTCTCTCAAAATTTGGCGGTAGGATGAAGGTCCGGCTTGTCTAATATATAATTCTGTTCGTGATGGCGCTGGTGCTTTAACAAGTTCTTGAAGTTTAAACAGTCCTGCGAAATGAAAAAAAAATGCTTTACATGAAGGTGGCCAGCAGTAATAAGCTTAAATTTTCGATTGGAATTAAAATAGAATATTCATTATTAATTATCTTTCGTCATGCAGAAGGTATTTCTAAAACTGGACATAAATTAATTTCTAGATTCTATTGGGTTCTACTAAGTGGTACCATGCATGATTGTATTTATTGTATTTGTTAAATTTGATGATAGAATGCAAAATGTTAGGTAAATTACCTAAATTTCATAAATTTAAAATGTTTATATTTGAAATTTGGGCATTAATCGATTATGTTACAAAGGTTAAATAAAAGGTTGTTCTTTTTTTAGTAAGCGCATGCAAAGTTTTAATAATTTCCTATTGTTATTACTGAATAATGGAATTAGAATTTATTCATGGAAATCAAAACTAAAATTATTTGTGAATTTTGTAAACATGCCTATTTTACATTTTTGCAGTAATAGTTACAAAAGATACATTTAGCATGAAATAGGTTCATGCACAGTTAAATTAAGGTAATAGGGAAGGAAAAAGTTATAAAATATCGTGCAAAAAATATTCTGTTTTATTTGCCGGTAGTAGATTTTATAAAAATTGGTCCCAAGGAGTTTTCTGCGCAATCCTCTAATTTCCAAAATGATCATCTAAAGACATTGAATTTTATTACAACGTTTCAATGAAAATTAGGACAAAATAAATTCGTAGAATGATTCCAGAAGCTGATTGAAATAAATAAGTAGTAAATAGGTTCTGAAGCGGTTGCACCATAGCTATTTTTCTACAGATGATATTAAAAAATATTACAAGTTAGTGCGAACGAAAGAATATTGATATGGACGTTAGAATGGCCATTACAAAGTGCTCTTTGTATTAAGAGAGAGAAGACAGCCATGAAAGCTGAGTGTTGTTATTAAAGCACAAGATAAGTGTAATGAAATTTTAATTAACTGCAATCAGTTCTACTGATATAAGCAAGGCAATATTATACAGTTTTTTCTTTCTTGTACTGGTATTCTGCAGTTCAAGAATGTCACTGTTTCAACTTAATATGTGAATTTTTCGGTTGGTTCAGACTGTGGTGGCTAGTGCAACACCTGCTGTAATATTCTACAATCCAATATTTTTTTTATATGTATAGTTTCGGTAATTACAGGAAAATTCATTCAAAAAAAGGGGAAATGGTTTTGACATATTTATGTATTCAAAGAAGCGAATGGGGAAATTTTGTTTTTGTAACAATGCTGGTAACCAACACAAAAATGACATATCTTCCTCTATTAATTTCGTTATACTCAGAACAGCTTGACTAATCTTGAAAATTAGAGAATCCAAAATTTCTTATTTCACTATCAGTTACTTTTAGAATATATGTTAAGTGTAAAGTTAAACAAAAAGATTACTAAGAAAGCTAAATACTCGAAGTTTGCTGGTGCTAACCTTTTCCACCCACTAGTGGAACTAGACGAAGAAGAAATCACGTATAAGCATCTTGATTCGTTTAAGTATCAAGGGTTATTGGTCGATGTGATTTAAGATATAAGAAAATAAAGTGACCATACTGAATTCTTTAGTTCTTGAGAAAGCTTCAAAGTGCTACCATAAAATAACTTATAATGCGAGAATTATAAAGCAACATTTTATTGTTGAATAAAACTAGTGTGAGGTTTAGATCAAATTTTGCTACTTTCGTATTCATAGGCCTGGCTAAAGGTCTCAAACTTTTCTACATTTAAATAACTGTATAAGTTAATTTGCTGTCTTAGACTTTTCTAAGTTAAAATAAATCAAGTGTTTGCAACGGGTAATGGTATAAGCTAAAATACGGTCTTGAATAATTTTAGCGGCGGTGTCTTTGCGGCGGAACCTATCAATCAGCTGAAGGCTGTTACCACGGATGCGGTGGGAAACATTCCAGAGTTGCCTGCCCAAGCCGACTTCTTCTGGGATACTTCTTGGACTTGGAAAATATTCCACAGTTGTCGGCACCAGCCGACAACCTGAGGGATATATCTCGGAGTCTGTTCAGCCAGTTATAGTCAGCTTAAAATACCGACTTGTCATGCAGAGTTGAAACTAATGCTCAGCCTATTATAGTCAGCTCAAGCCGACTTGGGGTTTATATATAGAATCTTTGCATGACGTTGCACTTCTTGCTTATGACGTATTGCGACCTTGTATGTGACGCGTACAAGCAAAACAATCGTTAAGATATGTCGTTACACGGAAGCTCCTATCTGCTTGATTAATGAAATATAAACACTGGTGTTCAAAAATAGTATGCAGCGTTTTCCAAAATTAATTTACAAAATAAAAGTTGAACAAAATTACAAGATAATTTAAAGAGTTAGTACAAACGATGATTGTATAATTTGTATACTCTTTTCTAGCCTAAAAGTCTTTGAATTTGTGTGGACGGTCAACGGTTCATCGTAATATGATGCAATTACTATCCTCACTTATTCAAAACGCGTTATAAGCATTGCCACACTGGTCGTTTGCAGTGAATTATAGACACAGAATATTAGATTGTCTTATAATTTTAAAAATTGCAACACAGAATTAGCTAATTCAACGAAAGTGAGAGGTTACGCCATATAATAAACACTCTATCCGTCATGGAGAAAATTATTGCAGAATGTTAATTGAAAAGAAGAAAATGTTATCCTGAAGGAGATCCTCTCGTAATAATTTTTTACGTAAGAAGAGATTGGAAAAGGGACTACAACATACTGCATTGCACCATATGCTATTGGCGACGATAGATGTTGTTTATATATATTTTATACAATTACAACTGACGTTCCTTAAATTATTAATTCTAATTGTGGATAACAAATTATTGGTTCTTTGTGGATAATTCCAGCTTTTTCAGAGACACAAGTGAATGCTCCAGAAGACTATTAACTTATCCTCTTCTGAATAAAATATTAATGCATTTGAAAACATCGTAATTCAAGTGTATCGTGCATCAAAAACGTATTGTTGTAAGGCAACATCAAAAGAGTGGAAAAAGTGATAGAATGAACTCCAGATTTTGTATGTTATACAAATGAGACAGTTACACAGTTTATAAGTGACACACTGGATGATGGAGGGCAAGTCGATGTTATATACACGGATTTTTCTAAGGCCTTTGACAGAATTGACCATGATATTATGCTCTTTAAATTAAGTCATGTTATGTTTTCTATAATGGCTTTAGCTTATGTGAATATGCTATTACGTCAGGTGTTCCACAAGGATCCAATTTAGGACCTTTGCTCTTTGTGCTTTTCCTCGACGATCTGCTGGAACCGTTGACCTGTGATACCTTAGCTTATGCAGATGATGTAAAGGTGTACGCAAGAATTGATTCCATTCATGATATGGTTAATCTGCAAATGAGTATTGATTACGTATGTCACTGGTGCCAAGAAAATAGTCTTATGTTAAATGAA
The DNA here is from genome assembly GCA_029619315.2 of Dynastes maya. Taxonomy (NCBI): domain Eukaryota; kingdom Metazoa; phylum Arthropoda; class Insecta; order Coleoptera; family Scarabaeidae; genus Dynastes; species Dynastes maya. Next base: position 11,689,046 of record JAROYE020000005.1, on the reverse strand, counting down.
GCAAACTGCACGTATGTAACATATACTCGCAAAATAAAAGGCTTGCCTACTACGTACAGTTTAAGCGGTTACCCGCTGCAGAGGAGCGAGACCATAAAAGACCTAGGAGTTATCTTTGATAGTCAACTATCCTTTAAACAGCATGTTTCACGGATGTGTTCCTCGACCGCAGCCATGTTAGGATTTATCATACGATCTTCGAAATACTTCACGAATCAACATCTTCTGAAAACGCTGTATAGAGTCGGCTACAGTATGCTTTCATTGTATGGTATCCTTACTATCCTTACTATAAGCACAACTACGCAAGACTTCTCACTCCGAGAGAGGTGTGAGCCTGGGACTCGAACTTAGAACTCTGAGACCGATAGTTGGGCATAGTATGCATTATGATACCAGTGAATTATGAAAATGATTTGACTATAGAGACAAATCTTTCATTAGAAAGAAATGAAGTTTTCGTTCCGACATCTGTTGGTGAATAACCAATATTATCTGGGTCTAGTCCTAAGGCAGGAAAATTTAGTTCATACATTTAGGTACGCTTCGATAATGAAATCGTTTGCTCAGGAAAACTATGATTTACTTAGAAGCTCAGACATTTTCCACTAGTTACCTTAGATATATGAAAAATAAATTAACGGTCCTTTAACATCCACGATACGACGTAATGTGATGCAATACTATAACAACCAACAAAAAAAAGATGGTTGATACCGTTACACCCTTATTTTTTTAATATACCGGTTTCATCAGAATTTTAGGTGGACTTTTTACAAAATTGTACAATGTACCAAGCTTTGTCATTTTCGTTATATTTCACAATCAGTAATGACTGTGATGAGCAGAGAACAACAAAAGTATATGGGATGACGTCAGCCGCAGCAGGGCCGTATGCAGAGCATGTGATGTACGCGGTGATTATTTCAAGACTGAGGAATCAGTGAATGATATGCGTTCGTAGTATTCCCCCTCAAATGATTTTACATATATTCACTATATACAATACTTCGAAAGTCGAAATACAAAATTGAGATACGCGTTCAATACATTAAACGACACAATCAGTAAATTAAAAAGTATTCCGGGTGATATTGGAAATAAACTGATTAAATTGATGTAGTGCTCAGCAGAAACCCTGATTTAAATACACTAAACCAATTGTCTGCAGGAAAAATACAAAATTCAAATACAGTGGTAATTCGGAATTAATTGGTTCCACAAACATTTTGTAATTCGAAATTTCGTAACTGGAAATAATAAGGACTCTTTCTGTCGTATAGAAGACAGTGACGGTGAGGTGCCTTTTTCATATATACTATAAAATTAGCGACGCGATAGATAAGAAATTGTTTGACTGCAGAACTTTCGGCTTTGTTCTTTGAAAAAGATTTTACTCAAGGATAAAGGGATTTTCGGATAAGATACGAATAATATTAATTATGAATTCAAGCCAGATGCGAAGCGGTGGAATAGTGTGAAGTTAACCACGCAAACTATTGCATTACGTTGTATATAACTATCTCACTTAGTGCGTCTCTATGATGTGCAGCTCTGAGTCATACCCCTTACGATTTTGTCGTTCACTGGTGATGAGTTACCTCCCCTTTACTTGCACACAGCTACAGCATAGCGTATGCACTATAATATATTTTTGTTTTATATGGAATATGACCTAAATTTGGCTAATAGTATTCAGTTCCACGGCTAAGAAATGACATACAGTGCGATTAAATTCAGAAAGCACCTGCGCTCAAACCAATTACGGGGAACAGGAACAGGGAAACGTAATGATAAAAATAAATGAAACGGACACCTTTGCTATTGTTCAAAAACAACACTAAAGTTTTTTAAGCTATTATTCAGCAAACGAAACAACTATCAAATTATAAAATACTAAATGTTGATCAAATTGTGAACAAGAGATTATCATGACCTAAACAATTTTATCTACAAATCGCTGGTAAACCTAACAATAAGTTTTAGTTTAATCAGAATATATTTAAGTTTATCTTATCATCCTTATACATCGTGGTCAGAAATTCGCAGAAAATCGTCAGATAGGGCGATTTTATGATTAATGCCGAGTCGACAATCCTAATTCAGAAAAGCTGTATGGTCATTCATTATGGCACACAAGGCCAGCAAAGTTGAAAATGTGCGACTAAAAAATGATTTAGATTTTTTGAAATCTTCTACGGTAAGCCATGCTTTTTGCAGTCAAATAGAGTTATGCAACACTACAGTGGTGTAATTAATCGTTTTATGCATAATTTCGCGTTTTTAGTATTTTTTTAACTGCTTTTTTACCTTAAAGTAGATATAGCAACGCGTCCTAATTTCAATCTTACAAAGATTACAGCTATGTATTCAAACTAATGGCCACCAGTTTGAACATTTACGTTAATTAACAATTATTATTAATATTTTTATTAGACTTAAATAAAACTCGTATCTTGTCATGTCATTCCCACTGATTAATTACTGGTTTTATACGGTGTTGCCAAATCTACACTTCTTTTAAGTAATTCGTATGGATTTAGTAATGACCATACAATTTTTCTGAATTAAGATTGTCGATTCAGAATTAATCATAGAATCGTCCTATCTGAGGATTTCCCGTGAATTTCTGACCATCGTATATATCCAATTAGTTTAGCTTACTTTAGAGTTATGCTATGATGATAACAATATTGATAAAAAATATATACCTTTAAAGCATCCTGTAGAGATCTACACTTCTTTAATGCTCTATTTCACAATTGAAAATTTCAACGCCAACGCCAATAACAAATGTATTGAATTGCCTGTTATTACGATGGTGTAGAAGAAATACAAAGATATGTGCACCCGTAAAATTGTCAATACTTGGGCAAATATGATTGCATTTTTCATTTCCGATGCGTTTGCGGAACAAAGAAAGGAATCCCAATTGTATTTACCCTTTGTGTTGGTGCTGTGTTGGTGATAAAACAAAACAGGGCAAGTTAAATGGAGTGAAATGTTCGTCATTTTGGCTACCGTTAGTATACATAAATAAAAAAGAGTCGGAAACGAATAATTAATCACATTGTTGTAAAAATAGAAATAGATGTTGCATGAAATTATTATTTCTAAAAGTGCGATATCGTTAAATTGACAAATCGTATATAAAACAGTATTTTTGTTGGGTCTCGGAACATTGGTAACCAACCGAAAAAGTTACAGACCAAAAACTAAGAAACCCTTCCTTTGTTTCTTCAATATTATTGACGATCATCGCTTTTACAATTAATTATTAAAAATGATATAGGAGTGATATCTATAAAAATACAATTCTTTGGAAATATTTATACTTGAATGAAGTAAATATTTAGCTAAAATGCATGAAAGAGGGTGTTGGGGGGTAACATTTTCTTCCAAGTAACTTTTACTGAAAATAGTAATTTAGAAGTACGTATCTATGTAGGGTATCAACAGAGCCCGGTAACTGGAGAGCAAACGCAGCGGCGGTGTGACTGTGTTTAGGTGGGCGGGGAGGGCTGGTCGATTATGATACGACACGACAAATCATCATCACTCACTTCAGTTTAGCATTGGATAGCCGGTAGGGCGTGTTGATTTTATTGATATAGACGTGTATATTAATTGTAGTTATTATTTAGTGCAGTGCGTTTTGATTTTATTGATACAGACGTAGTTATTAATTGTAGTTTTTAGTGAACATGTCGAAGGCTAAAAAACGACCCTTTCAAGACATAGTATATAAGTTTATTTCTGACTTTCCCGATTTGTTTTACAACGGGAGTAAGCTAGTTTGTAAAGTGTGCAAAATACATTTGATGTCAAATAAGAAGTGGAACTGTACAAGACACGTAAATTCCGCACAGCATAGAAAACGAAAATTGGGCATGCCACAGAGAAGTGCATTTTTTTAATGTAATTCTTATGTTGATAAACTGTAATTTGCCACTAGGTTTACTCGATAAACAACCGTTTAAGGACTTTTGGTACAAATACAATCCAGAGTTGCGGTTGCTAACGGAGAAAGCATGTTGCATTTGTGCGCGATGACGTGGAAAAGAAAATGAAACGCATATTGAAAAAAACAGTTTCTTTGGTTATGTGTTGACGAGACAGCAGACTGTAAAAGAAAATCTATTGTAAATATTATGGTACGCATACTGGACCCTAGTAAACCTACATTACCACTGTTACTAGCTAGCCGAAGACTACAAGAGTGTACTGCTGCTGAGTAATTACGAAGGTTGTACTTAGTACATTGGAAAAATTTCAAATTTCAAAACATAAAGTGTTGATGTTTATGAGCGATGGCGCAGCGATAATGCGTTCGGTAGGCTCTTCTCTTTTTGAACATAGTTGCAAGTGTTTACATGTTAGGTGTAAAGTGCATGCTTTACATCTTGTGGCAGAAACCATTCGACAATACTCTCCCGAGGTAGATGCATTAATATCAAGCACAAAAAAAGTATTTTTGAAATCTCCCAAACGCCTACGATCATTTCACACTGAGTGTCCTGGTATTCGTCAACCACCGGAGCCAATTCTTACACGTTGGGGAACATGTTTGCAGGCAGCTTTTTATTATGCTGAACATTTCAAAATAGTAAAAGTTGTTGTTGCACAATTCAATCCGAAGCTGCAGCTACTAAGGAGAGCCAGTCGAAATTTCAAGATATTTCCGTTGAAACAGATTTAAAAAATATTCGTAGCTACTATAAAGGATTAGCTGACGCAATAGACCAATTACAAAATAGATCGTTATCATTATCGGAGTCAAAATATAAACTCATTTTCCCACCACGGCGAACATCGCTCACCGAGACAACTGTGGAAACACATCTAATGGTGTCAACTTTTTGCCACTCTTACCCATATGATGTTAATACCGATAATGGTGCTTCTAGTTTTACTGTTCCGTAGCCAAGACTGCTTAAAAGGGTGTTTCACTACTTTTCGCATATTTTAATTATGTATTAGTTCTGTTATTTTTTTTCTATTTTCTTACTATTGTTTTTGTATACTAGGCAGGTACGGCTATAGCACGGCTCCCTGTTACGGGGCTCTAGTTATCAATATTAATGTAGTAAAGGTTTATATTTTATTTTTTGATTGTTATGAGAAGGTATTTAACAAAGATATAGGCACCAATCATTAAATTTGTCCACGTACTGAAATTATTGGTATTAAATACAAGAAAAATAATTAATACTGCAGCTGCGTGTTATCATGAGCGTATAATAAATAACTGTTGGAATGTAATTTGACGTCAATGAAATAATATTACAAAAGCACTCCTGCCATATGCCGATATCACAACATTGTTAATACGCCTATTATTTAGAGAATTAATTCAGTTAACTAGATTGTGTTTTAGATGTATTTGAACTGCTTTAAATGATGAGTTAAAAAAATAATCAGGGCGTCAACATTAAATAATTAACTTTTGCATTTTTTGGCGATCTGTATAATATTTAATTATTAATATTAGAGTATAAATACTACATTCATTTACTTCAAGCTGTTTTCACTTAAATATTTGAAGATACCATTTCAACAATGGGCAGTATTATATGGAGCACTAAAACCTTTTAGTGTAGCAAATAAAATACTCAGAGTATGTAACTACTTTCAAAATGATCTTGTACATAAGAATCTAACGATTGTTTCATCCAAGGAACTTACCTCAATTGACGTCTCAGATTTAGTTGAATCAATTTTATAAATTGGCACTTCCATACTTCTGAATTTTTCATAAAATTTTAGCTTAACTTTATGTGAGATTCGTTATATTCAAATGTAACCGTTTTTTAGTTTTTAAAAAATTGAAGTGTGTGGCCTAGATGAAAAGCGTCACCTTTTCACGATTCCTTCCATATTTTTGAATGCACTTTTAGAGGATTGTAGTTTTCGACGAACCATTGTGTTGTAGAAGCTAATTGTGATAGTGGGTGTGACCAATTCGTCTGAAAATATGCAAATATAGAAGTTCCATAGTTTATGACGTATTTGTATTTTATGCGAAAGGGTAAAGTAACTTTGTATTTCGAAAAATATTTCTTTATCTTTGTTTAGACACCTTAACCTAGTCATCGCCGCGAAGTAACAAACCAAAGCAAGTAAATGATTATTATTGATTATATTTTGTTGCCTACGCAGGTAAAATACCAGAGCGTTTAAATTACGGCCTTAAATAAAGATTTAATAATTTGACAGTTATTTACACATACAGTAAATTTAGAGGGAACAGATTGTGCGTACACTTTCTGCTTGAGATCCACGAACATATATCCGGTACATACAACATTATATACGAGTGTCGATCAAATATAAACGAGACTTTTGCTTTAAAGTGGTTAATATTGAACGGAGCGTACAACCGCTTTGTGGAGTGATAGGAGGGGATGTCAGGAGTGGGGAGAGCGATTAGCAGGCCTCATCAGATCCATCGGTCACTGCGGCACATGATGTCTGAAAAGCAGATGCACCCGTCAATTACACAACGCATTATTATTAAATTTCTCACTCGCGAGGGCGTGAAGTAGGCAGAAATTCTCCGGAAACTGACGGTACAGTTTGGGTATCAAACACTGTCAAGGCCTCGTGTGTCTGCCTGACATAAAGAATTCATGGTAGGCCATGAAAGAGCCGAAAATGAAAGCCATGATCGTCGCCCAGGAACGAGCATTAGGAAGCAGAACATAAACACCATTCGTGGTCTTCTGGAAGGCGACCGACGCGACGTTTGACAGTTTCCAAAATTTGTTCTGAGATAGGAATGAGTTATGGAAACACTCATCACTAAGGAGCTAGGATTCCATAAAGTGAGTGCCCGATGTATTCCACGTTTTTTGACTGCAGAACAGAAGTTTGCACGTCTGTGAGGGGCTCTTGGCGCGGTTTTCAGAACAAGAGGACGCATTTTTGAATCACATCGTTATCCGTGATGAAACTTGGGTCCATCACTACAGGCCTGATTTTAAACAAGCCAGAATGGAATGGAGAAAGAAGGATGAGGTAGCCAACGTGAAAGCCAAGACTCGGTTGTTAGCTGGCAAGGTGCTTGCGACCGGCGCGACGTTTTACATATTAGTGGGCATCTGTACTCCGGTTTCTATTACTACTTTCTAGGACGGCATGAATATATGTCTTGGCACTAGGTGGCGCCAGGAAATATTTCAGTGCTGTTTTTGGAAATTAGTGGCATAAACGCAATGTAGGCAGCGAAAAATAGCGCTTGGAACAACGCTGATGACGCCTGGTAGGCAGAAATATGTCCTTTGGTTAGTGCTTTTTTCTCTGCTCATATTGCTTTTGTCGGGAGTGATTCCACGAATACCATGAGCTATATTAGTATTAATTTTGACTATTGTTACTAGGCACTTTTTTCATGTGTATGTCACTTAGTTCAGTTAAAAATTAAATTATCTCGATGGGATTGGCCATAAGAGCATTTTTTTCATTAAATTGTTCAAAAGGACAAAAAATTGATTAAGTGATATTTTAAATTTATTCCATCATAGCGCGCAATAAAAAACTTTAATACAGCTATGCAGTAAGCTAATCACACTAATGAAGGATGCCACTTTATTTCTGCTACAAATAAATATTATCAAACGACTAAAAATATGCACAATGTGTTTCCATAAAAAACAACGTTAAAAAAAACGTAAATGTGTATATTAAAAGTAACTACCAAATAAATAAACAGAATACGTTTGGTAAGGACTAGGAATTTTTATCTACATATTTTCAATGCGGCAATAAAAATTACAATTTATCTATCACATATTTAGGAAAATGAAAATGAAACATTGATTCAAGTCATTACTTTTAAACGGTAAAATGGTTTGCAATGGTATGTGAGTTACTTATCCCCCTTTATTATTTTCGGAAAGGTATATGCATGATAGAAGAAGCCCAGAAGTTTCTTTTTCGTTTTCTTGTTAAAACATTATTTGTGGCATAGTATACACTTACAATAAGCGAAGTTTCACTGTGTTACTTTTATTTTTCGAGTTATAATAGACTATTGTCACATATAACATGAAAATATGTAAATACGAGGAGCGCATTGTATATTTGTGAATATGGCAACACTGACAGTAATTGTCAAAAAATTGGAGGTTAGTTTAATGTAGCAAGTGTCGCAGTTTATTTGAATTCGATATCTTTTTTCAAAAAGCTTACAGAATTTTTTGAAAAGTTAAACGGTCAGTATGAAATGGAAGGGACCCGAGAACATTTTCGTGCAATGATTTTGTATGATTTTCGTTCAGGTTTAACCTTTAATGAATCATTTGCTCGTTTGCAAAATGCGTTTCCTGGGGAAGCCCTAAGTCGGACGACCGTGTTTAACTGGGTTAAAGAATTCCAACTTTTGAGGATGAAAATCGTGGAGGTCGTCCTGTTTCAGCAACAACTTCAAGTAACATTGATGTCGTTCGTCGCATGATTGAAGAAGATCGTCGGGTGACCTGCAGTGAAATTCGGGCAACTCTTAGCATTGGAATGACTGCAATTCAGACAATTTTTCACACATTTAAATGTGAAAAAAGTGTGTTCTCGTTGGATACTACATTGTTTAACAGCTGATCAAAAAAAAAGCAAGGGTCGACTGGTGCCTAGAAAACCTTGAACGTTATCATGAAGGTACGTCTAAGGCCGTTTATAATATCGTTACAGGTAATGAAACATGGATCTACTGCTATGATCCATTAACAAAACAGCAATCTACCCAGTGGATGTTTCAAAATGAAATGCGACCCACAAAAATAAAACAATAACGAAGTTGTGCTAAACAAATGATTGCCTCTTTCTTCAGCCGTACTGGTTACATTTGCTCTGTTCTTCTAGAGAATAGGAAAACAGTTAATGCAGAATGCTATATCACCATTTGCTTGCCAACATTGTTGTCAAAAATTCAGAAAAGCAAATTGTGTTACACCATGACAACGCTTCTGCACGCTCTGCCAAGTTGACAACGGAGTTTCTTCGCTCTGCGGGGATAAAATTAATGTCACGTTCACCTTATAGTCCGGATTTAGTTCCGTGTGATTTATCTCTCTTTCCAACTATTAAGAAGAAATTACATGGAATCAATGCATGTTAGTGCAGCGTCCAAGGAAACCTGGGCTGCCTGTTTTACAGAATAGTTTGAGAGGATGTCGAAGTGCGTTAAATGTAAAGGAGAGTACTTTAAAAAAGAATGAATATTGTTTGTTTTTATATTTTTTGTTCTTATCCTGTATTCAGAAACATACAGTGTGCCCCTCGTATAGTAAACCGATTTGTTGAATTTTGAAACGTATGATGCCAAAAATAGCTTTCGAGTTCGATAAAATGTTGGAGTCAACATTTGATTTGATTTTAAAATGTCGACGAAACCGCACAACTAGCGTCTAAACATGTTCAAGTTTTATTTGCTGCACCAGATTTACGTACGAGAGTGAAATTAAAACATCATTCCGACTGCAGTACTGATTAAATGCATGTAAATATAAAACTGGCAGTTAAATAGAGTTTTAGTTTTGTACATAAATCTAAAGCAAATTTTCAGAGGAATTTTCAATTTTCACATTTTTACGTCAGAAAAATACAAGCCGAAAATGCTGTGCTGTATCTAAATTTTCACATTGAAATTTACTCTTTCAACGGAAGTGTTATGTTGAGACAAAACTTAACGTACGGCTAACCGGTAATTAAATTACAGTTTATTCGTATCGGAATTTCTTTTTTCAGTGTACTATAAAATTCCAAAGGCGCATTAACAAACGTGGAAGCTTCTGGGTTGCACACAATGCTTTTCCAAACATTAGATAATTCATAAACAGTTGCATGTAGATATACGAAACCTTATATAAACTTTTATAAGATTTTTTCTTTTTACGAATCACCATCAAAATATATTCTTAATGTTACTGACTTTTTTAGCTTAATAATTACCAGCGCGTGGCGAAAATAATGGGAAAGAATTTAAAGGGTAGGGTCCATGTCACACCTTTAGTTTTCTAATACTGCACCATCGCCTATAATTACCGTCAGGCTGGGTCCGGTAGGACGGGAGCAACACTTTCTAGCATTTTTAAAGGACGTTTGCGTCCTTATGAATTCTTTCGTTTTTTCGTTTTTATTTACTTTTAACTAGCATTTGTGGTTACAGTAAGTTTTTACTTTCACTAGAATTATATTATTTTCGTTTTCCAGAAATTTAGTTCCTTTTATACCTTCAGCTACGTTTTGTGGTTGCTAGCATTTTTTATTTTATTATTAATTTGGAACAATTTGTGAAAGAACTTGCTTGTTTTATGTCCGCCAAGTACAAGCAAGTTAATTAGTTTTCAATTGAAAATTAAACAATCCAACCTTGCGGCAAAACCATCGTATTTCCGACAAAGGATTTCATGTTCTTAAAGTGTATGAAAAAAGTAATAACGGCAACTAATTTTGCAACATTAAAGTAAATATAAAAGAAATGAGTGCTATTTTAGATACTAGTAACATGCTAATGACAAGTTACGACGTGGAAAGATTATTCTCGAGCTTTAAACATGTTTTAATTTCAAAAAGAACACCATTTGTGGAGGAAAGTTTATAAAAATTATCGATTCATATGCATCCAACGGTGGGTATAGGTTTGAGTCTTGTTCTTACGCAGCTGACACATTACTATTTTCCAAAGTTTCCAATAAACATATCAGAATTTAAACTAATACTATGGCAACTGGATTTGCCACAGTCGGTCAGCTAACGTGTTGATGATGTCAATACGTGTTCTTGTCAACAATTGAGCTAGTCTGTTTTTGTGCCATTAAAATCGCCGCTTATTAATAACTATGAAGTAGGCGCCATACGTTCTCGACCTAACAGGCTAATACAGGTTCGAGCGTGTACAAACTTCGTTGCAACATAGTTGCACATGCTCTAGACCTACACTATATATATTACGGCCCAAAGAGTAGTAGTTATTAGTAGCCAGCCAGACAACGTGACTAGTGCATGAAAATCTCTCAGGTAACAAAAATTGAGTACCCCGCGGTTATTAAATTTTTAATGAATGAAGAGCATACGCCTAATCACATTAAACAACTTTTAGACAGTGTTCTTGGTGATTTATCTCCTTCATATTCCACTGTAAAAAGTGGGCAAAATGTTTTCGTTTCGGGCAAGAATGATGAGCGCCCAGGTCGGCCAATTGAACTGATAACGCCCCAAAACGTTTTAATTATTGAAGAAATGGTGTAATCACATCGCTGTTTGAAAGTGAAGGAATTAGTAGTGATGTCTAACATTTCTGAAACAAGTATTCGTCGAATTCTCCATAATCATTTGGGTACGAATAAGATTAGTGCAAGGTGGGTACCGCATCTTCTTTCAGCTCTCTAACGTGAACATCGGGTCGAATGTGCGCGCTCGTTTTTAAACATGCGTGAAGACGACCCGAAACCGACTTTAGAGTCAATTGTCACAGGAGATGAAGTAATACGATCTTAGGGGACATCGTTTTAAGGACGAAAGAAATAAAAAGAAAACCGTTGAAAGTACCGCCAAATAGCACATGATCTCAAATAAAAAACTATTTAATCGTTTTTTTGTAAATTTCAAATTAATAAAGTTATTGAGTGATCCTTCTTTTTTGAAAAATACTGAATATTTAACAAGATATGGTCAGAGTGACTAATATTGTGAAAAGTTTATCGTTATCTTTATATTAGAGTAGAGCACGTTGTTGGCGTAATTTCACACCGAAGTTTCTAAAAGCTTTGATTACAATGCTGCTACGGTGTTTTACTCTTAGCTACCCTTACATGTTATGAAATAATTTAATCAACATAAATCATTATGGAGGAAGTACGTCAAAAAACTTACTTGTTCCTGCTATGATATTACGACTTATAATTATTGTAGAACGCAATTTGTTGCCTATGCTCTAATTCATCTACAGCGAAGAAGGAGTGATCTACCTCGTCAAATGTTAATCCCCGATTGTAATGCAACTTTGTGAAATTGTAGATTAATATAAAATACTCCTTTAAATCAATCGAGTATTTTCGATTGTTCCAGAATCCTGTCAAGTTTCATGAAAATGGAAAATTAAAACTTTGTGAGGTACTTATGTTAATAATTATAGCAGGATTAGGTTTGCGATAGATAGAGACCTATAATACGTATAATAAATAGCGAAGCAGATATATCTTATTTTCTGTAGGTATTACAAGAGAATGATTTATTCGATATTCCATATATCAACAATTGGTTTACAGTGCTTCAATTTTACAACGTTAGCTAAATATTGCCCATGCATATTGAATTAATTGGTGAAATGCATAGAATTACCGAGAAACTAACAAAATAATTCTAATTATGTTAATTTATTATTGATTAGTATCTAGTTAGTTAATTGTTAGTGGTTTACCACCAAACCAATATTTTAGGAATAGTGTGGATGTGCATTAGTTCGGCCGCATACAGTAGTCGCCCACTTTACCAAAAAAACGGCTATATTAATGAAATATTTGATTTAACATGTCTAATTTCTACATCCCAGTAGTCACCTGTATCGTTCGCCCGTTCAGAAGGAAATTTTCATATCTAATTTCAATTTCAGTATTAAGTTGGGTGTGCTTTAGAAACCAATGTTCGTCTCACGAAGACTGGTACGTAAATCTTATTTTTATTGTAAGGAAAGTAGGATAAGGAAGTAAGATTCATAAGGATAAAGATAAGTATTCAAAGTATTTGCAGACATTAGTTTTTATTACAGGACATCTTTCACAAATTCTGACTTCAAAATGTTTTCGATATCGTTTAATTTTTGCTGTAAATGAGCGGTCGACTACTGGGTTTAGTCAAAGGAATACGTTCCGATTGTAGGCCAGGATGGCCAATTACTGAAAAATAAGCTGACTTTCTATTTTAGACCGAATATAGCATTAACGTAAAGTTAACGTTTATGTATTTGAATAAAGCAGGTAAAACATAGCTATTAGTAATATCTTCCAGTAGTTGAGCGGGGGTAACCTTTAACGGCACACTATAGGTGTGCCGCGCTGTAGTTCGGCCACAATGTTCTATAATGTGGAAATGGAGAATTTAGAGCAACTACATAGGAGTTGTACATTTTATTACAGATTCTCGAATACATGTACTATAACCATGACAGAAAACAAAAAGAAGCGATTGTTTCACCAATATTCAGAAGATTCATTAAAAATACTTTATTTGCCATAAGGAACGAACAATCTATACGGGAGGCTAGTAGAAGATTTTCCGTAGCTCGCTCAACCTTACAAGACAAATTACACGAGAGAATTATAACAGGACCTTGCAAAATGAGCCCACCCACTATACTCTCCAAAGACGAAGAGTACCATCTTATACAATGACTGCTAAATCCTGCCAAAGTCGGATTTCCGCAAAAAAGAATGAATTATTGGAAACAGTGGAAAGTATTATTGATAAAGAGAAGCGAGTTACGCCGTGTAAAAACAAAGTTAAGAGGAAAAAGGCAAAAAGCGTAAGAATAATGGAAAATCCCAAAGGATGGACCTTTCCCTTCCACATATGGCACTAGGAATAACAATCAAGAAAATATTGATCTAAAAAAGGAAATATATACAGTGTGTAGCACAGAATTTCATAGTGACACTGAGGAAGAGGGATTTAAGAATATTGGCCATGACATGTGCTTCCGCTGCTGCTACCATTTGCAATCACTGAGTTTAGATGCTTACAGTATTATCAAGTTGAACATGAAAAGTTTGTTTTTTCTTTTTCAATACCGTGGTGCCCTAAGCGTGTCGGGTTAAGCTTTTTGTTAAAAATTTAAACAAAAATTATTTGTATTTATCTATTTCTTTATATATATCTGATTTAGAGCAATTGACGTTCATTTAGATATTTTGTGTTCATTTACATGTTAAGATTTATTTGTTATTTCAATTTGTTAATGTTTTTAATAATTTGTTGTGAATACTTACTTGAGTTTGAAGAGTTCATATTTATTAACTTTATTTATTTATTTCAATTTTGTAATTATTTATTATGAATATTTACTTAGTCTGAAGAGTTTATATTTATTTATTTATATTGTTCAAATAAACTCTAGAATATTTGTTAAACACTTAGTTAATATTTACTAACAAGTTTTATTTCTATTTACATGGGCCGACTACTGAAATGTGACTGGTCGGACTTAAGTAACGGCGACGCCGACTACAAAAAAAAGTGTCAACTTCTAGAAATAAAATTACTGCCTTTATTGTGGTTATAGATAAATAAAAATTATGCAATTTTTACAAAATAAATTAGACAAGGCAGTTATTAATATAATTTGTAACTTAGTTTTGTTACTTTTAATGGATGTTGCACTGTCTTGAAATCAGAAATTCTCTTAAGAGGCCGACCACCGGCGCAATCACCCTATTGCTAATGAGATTCAACTCAACTGCTGTTTGCCGATTGCAATAATCATCAATAAAAACTTTAGTATTATGCTTACAATTTTTCTTTTTTTCATCTTTCTACTATTAATGTATTAGAAATAAATTGAAAATGATCAAAGAACTTGTGATTATTTTTGGTGACTTCTTGTTACCTTTTATGGGGTAATTACTTTACTGCGTTTGTTTTATACTGATAATTAAAGCTGGCCACGAGCGGTAGCGTAGAGTCGACCAGGCCTCGCGTTCCACTAGAGTTATTCTGCTAATAGAGATGTTTGCTGCCGCAAATAATTTCGCTTATCTTTTAAATAAAAATTAAATAACACGTGCTCAAACACTTACCATTTTAAGAGTCCTCCGTGAAATCACAAAGTGAATAATGTCTGTTAAATATCTGCAACATTAGATATGTTTCAACTGTTGTTTCGGCAAAACTAGTACGGCATGAGGAAAAAATGCGTTTATATGCAGAGAACGAACGTTCTACATCTAGTGACGTAATATTTGCGTAAGTAAAATAATCTTTCAAATAACTTAATGATTCTGTTGACGCACCTTCACAAATGTGTCTTAATGTGCCAAAATCAGAATTTTTCTTAAAAACACTTTCAAATTTTTCTAGAACAGCAACATTTTTTGCGTCTTCAATCGCGCATAGCTGTGCGTGAACATGTTGCACTATTTGTAGAGATTTTTCTAACGGCACCGCAGGATTTTGTAATGTTTCTATTGCATCTGCTAGCCCGAAGTAATTGTCGTGAATGATTTTTAAATCCATTTTAACCTGACTATCTTGAAATTTCGACTGGCTTTTCTGGACAGCGGCAGCTTCCTTTGTATCGAATTGTAAAACCACGTTCTTAATATTGTCAAAATATTTATGATAATAAAACGCGGCCTGCAACCATGTTCCCCAACGAGTTAGAATAGGTTCTGGTGGCTCTGGTATACGGGGGCACAGTCTGTAAAATTCGCGAATACGTTTCGGTGATTTGACAAATACTGCTTTGGTATGCGCTATTAAAGCGTCTACCTCAGGATAACATTTTCTGATACTATCCGCCACAAGATTGAGAGCATGAATTTTACACGTAATGTGTAACAAATTAGCAGAATGCTTTTTAAGAGACCGGCCTACAGAAAGCATGTTTGCAGCACCATCACTCACTAACATCAAGAGTTGGTTTGTTGAAAGTTCAAACTTGTCCAATGTATTTAACACTAACTTTGAAATTACTTCGGCAGTACACTGTTGTATTCGTTTGGAGACTAATAGAATTGAAGTGCCGATTGATGAGATTCCAATTTGCGTGCCATTACATTAAGAACGGAATGTTTCTTCCGATCTGTTGTTTCGTCGACACATAACCACAATTTTTGATCTTTCAACTCCGATTTTATTTTTTGTTCAATATGTTCCCGCGCAGATGGCACAATTCTTCGTAACGATGTTCGCTTGGTAATTTGCACTCCGAATAGTTATTCCAAAAGCAGATAAATGGTTCCTTGTCTAGTAAATTAAACGGTATATTACATGCGATAAACGTAACGCATAAATTAAATATAAATTTTTCACTGTCTCGTGCGCAATTTCTTTTGAGACATGCTTTTCACTATTTACGTGTCGTAGACAATGTTGTCTGGACCAACACATTAACGGGATTTTACAGATTACACATTTAATTTTAGCACCTTCATATATTAAGTCTGGAATTTCTGCAATAAATTTTCGAAGTTTGTCCGACCGCGGTCGTTTTGCTGACGAAATCATAATTTTTCTAGGACAGATAAACAATTGCGCAAATGACCGGCAGCGAAAATGTCCGTACTGCTCGGCAGACGAAGTAATACTACTGTTCCTCTCGCTCCGAACTGATTCTACGCCGATGCGCGGTACCGCTCGTGGCCAGCGTTACTGATAATATTTACGAAATCATTGGAGAAGCTAAGATGGTTTGAAAAATTGTTGATGAAACACACCCTCTTCAAAACTAATGTAAAATTGGCTTCCTTTTAAAATAAAGAGTGTTTGGACACTACGACAACGACGCGGTTCCAACCCGGAAACCAAGAGTATAGTGTTATTGACGACCGTGGAAGTCTATGAAGCAGGTAAAGTAAGACTTTTGACTTATATATCTAATAGACGTACTATTCACAATATTTTCTTCTGTAAACAAACAAATGTACAATGAACGAATTATAAAAAATCAGTATTCTTTTTCATTTAATGCAAAGATTTATCGTATTTACAGAAGTTATGAGTTTATATTAAATAATTGTATTTGAGGATGCAATAATTAAAGCATCTCCTAGAAGAAGAGGTTATGTTATAATGTTCACAATTTGCAACATAAACCCCTTTTTTAATTAGTCGTAGGTAGATATGTAAATAAGGCACCATATGCTAATTTTACACACAATTATTTTCATTGTGAGTGTGGTAGTTTCCATATATCTACTGCTAATTCGCAAAATATTGTACGAAGTGTGTATAAGTGAAATTTATCGTTGCTAACCATATACAGTGCAATGCAGTAGTTTCGAAAATAACACTCTCCCCTTTCCAGACAAAATTCGGTATCAAACTTCCTCCACACCCGGAAGAATATTTACTATATTGTGTATTTTATCACCTACTTACTGAATTTGGCTCATTTTAGATAACTTCTTTACTGTATGGTGTTAAAGAGAATTTAGACTTTCCTCTAGTTGGAGTCAAATTACTCCATCCTTTTTAACATTTCTTCTTGGATATAATTTTATCGAAAAAAGTTAACAATAGCTGTAAATTTGGTAAGAATTTTTTTTGCTGGCACTCGGAAGATAAACCAGATACGAACGAAAGGTAGGAGATTTGTAAAATTAAATGCGGTGACTGTGTAGAGATTGGACAAACACGGAGTATAGGTACCAGGTTCAAAAAATATACGGCACATTACCGCTACGGAAGAATCGAATCGTCAAGTGTAGCACAACACATAAACGAAACTGGGCATAATATTACTTTAGAAAAGCTCAAATTAATTAAGAATGTCACGTTACCGCGAGAATTAGACCTTACGAAACCATTTATATGAAAAAGAATGTAAATTTGTTATAGCGAGAAGGTCCTCTTAGCTACTCCGTATTGGTGGATTTATTAGGGTAAATGAAGACATGTTTATGTTACAAGCTAGCACTTTTTCCTTTAGTTCTGATTATTTTGCATGTGTAGGAATAGAAGAAGTAGGCACGTTAGAGTTAAAAACTTTTTCTCACATTATTCAGTCTTACGGTCGACGATGCCAATCCATGAATTCTCGAAACAGTTGTTCCGAATTAATCAAAGATTTTGTGTGATGTGTAGTGTTTGCCATACACAACTCAATAATAAAATGTATAACTAAAGTTTGTCCTGTCACAAAGAGTAGCGAAATAGAAATGAATTTTTGGTATTTGCATGTCAAATATATTTGAGAAAGTTAAGGAAATTAGTTTAGCTACAAAATAGTTACGCCCGATACCATATTGCGATTTGAACTAAATAATTTGTCAGTTTTTTACGTATTAATTTTAGTGTACAAAACCGATATTCTAAATTCGAAATCCGGTTATTGAATTTTATAATTTCATTAAGAAAACTGCTTTTTAGAAACCGTTTTCTTTTTAAACAGCAAACTCTAGTTATTGCAACATTGCGAACAATGTACTCTTTAATTAGCAGCGCTATACAACTTTAGAAGCATTTAATCTAACTTGGAGCAGTTTTTCTGTCGGCAAAAGCTACGACGAATGTAACAGGTGGTACTTTAATAAAAGTTGAAGCTTTATAATACTTTTAAATTAGGAACTTATGAATTTCCAATCAGTTCTTCTAACGACGAATGTTACTTTTTTAAAATGGCAGATGCTGATCGTAGTTATGCAGACAATGCTTCTATAATATCTTCTTATCCTTAAAGTAATGAATTCATTATATCTCAAACCACATCCCAACAGCTTCATTTTGATTTAGTTTGTGCATTTTGTCCTATATTTTTTAGCGATGACGTTTTCTTATCGCATTACAAACATGTTTTTTAAATGGAACACCGCATATTTCAAAAATGCTTGTGATCTAAAATTGATAATCGTGAATATGTGGCTATCTTAAATTTCATAGGTATTTTTTCGGCTATAAGCATTCACTATATTGGTCCCGATGTTCCTAAAATGTTATTACATAAAATCCGACATCACCGTTCGCTTTCCTAGGGCAAGACAAAGTCTTTGGGCTCTTTATTCCTCCTATTTCGGTTCAATATGTGACTTTGTTCCAACGTCTGCTGACTAACTCTCCAGGTTCAAATCTCATCGTTCTTTAAGGTTCTCATTCTCCAGTCTGATCTCATCGCGAAATGTTCTCACCCGTATCCTGGGCGTTGGCCTGTCCTGCGGTGGCCTGTCCTGCGGTGGCCTCTCCTGCGGTTCCTGTCTTACCAAGATATGACTAGAATTCGTAGCTCTCTCCCATGCACCCTCCCAGAGAACGCCAAGGAAACTCGTTAAGGAAGGAATCGCTAGATCTTCCTTGATCTTGTCACAATACGCGTATCGTGGCTTGCTTATCATTTAGAATTTTTTATGGATTCCAATGCTAATTCTCCCTTGAACCAGCCCATTGCGGTATATTAACTGGGGTATGAGAGTAGATGAGGAGCCTTTAGCGTGTTAACTTTTGCAGGTTCACAAATCCCCAATGAGTCCTTTGTCGAACGTTATGCCCAAGTATGTCACCGAAGTCGCCCAAGGAAAACAAAATTGGCCAATCCTAACATTATTTGGAGCTTCTCTAAACTTGTTCGTAAATCTCATCGCAGTGCACTTAGTTTCGTTAACATAGAGTCTTCCGAGATAATCCACTATCAGGCTCATCCAGCGCCTGAGGCGACGAGTCAAAGCCCTCGTCACTGTGCGAAAACAAGCCCGTATCGTTGGCGTAGATGCACCTCCACGCACGACCTCGGAATCGTGGGTAACAAGAGTACATTTAGGCCTACATGACCTTGGAACACCGACCCTGAAGCCGAATTGCTTGGGCGAGATGGGATCCATCTCCAATATCTCATCCCTCAATCGCCTGAAAATGACAGCTTCAGCCACCTTGGAGACCTCGGAGAGAAGGCTTATCGGCCTATAGTTTTGAGGAAATACTGGATTTTTTTTGGTTTCGAGATGACGACCGATTCCGCGTGTTTTCAGCTATTTGAATAATATGCCAAGGTATTTTACATAAAATATTCATAAACATAAATTACGTCATTGTCAGTACAGCGTGGACTGAAGTTCGAACTTTATCAATTTTACACTGTAAATATACTCGCGTTTAACTGTAAATATCTGTCCCACTTTCAATGTTAGACCTATGCATCATTATACAAAAATTTTAAAGATATAAATTGCCTGTATGGTGGATACAGAAAAAAATACACGTATACTGCCCTAAAAAAAAAATCACGTTTCTGGTGTTTGAAATTAGCAAAGTTTGGTATTCAATACTGAACACCTGTAAGTGTCTCCTCAAGAAGACATTCTAATACAACATCTAGATAGAGTCAAGCCTGCAACTTAAATTTGTAAGAACATTCAGAGATAATAACTTTTAACCTAATAGCTGTCTTACAAGTAGGCCTTGGACCTCCTTTGACATTTCATGCACATGTTATTATTTTTTAAATTACAAATGTCAATTAGTCACGTTTGACTACAATTGATTTAAAATCCGTTCAGGAACTGCCGATTAAGACCGGTTATTAAGCCAATTTTTGTTATCGATTGTATCACATACGTGTTTTAAAGTTTATCTATGAGTGTTTCAAGGTAGAAAACTGAATTACCAAAGAAATTTATCGGTGGAGGAGGCAGTACGGGCATCAATTCTGGTGGATGAGAGGTACTCGATACGTTATGTTGCTAGTGTCTTAGGAAGATTTCATTCCAGCATAAGATTTAACGCCACATTCGAAGGCCAGAGCAAAGGCGATGTACAAATCAAATGGATGACAATCGCCTCTTAGAAACCGGAAAATCACTAGTAATGTGCTAAAAAGCAAGTTATCAGCGGTTAGTAATGTTGTAATATCGTCTCTAACAATCACAAGACGTTTAAATGAAGCTGAATTAAGGAGCAGGAGACCGGCAAAAACCATTACTTACTATGGAGCACACAGTTCAAAGATTGCGTTTTGCCAGAAATCAACATTGGTCTGTTAATGATTGGAAAAAGGAGTTATTTTCTGACGAAACGACGGTTAGCTTAAAATCTCTTGATGGATGTGAACGTGTCTGGCGAAGGAATGGAGAGAGATTTGTAAGTTGCAACATTTTCTAAAGGTCCCGTTTCGTGGCGACTTCGTAAGCTCTTACAGAGTTGGCCCCTACGCATGTGAGATCGACGAATGCGGATTATTACCTGGAAAGCATCGTACTTGAACACGTAATGCCATTTGCTCCTTTTGTGGGTACTAATTTTTTATTCAAGCAAGACAATGCGCGTCTCAACGTGGCTAGACAGCTTATTGACTACCTGCACGCTGTTGATATTCCGTTAATGGAATGGCCACTTAATAGTCTGACCTCAACTCCGTTGAGCATTTATGGGACTATCTTAAAAAAAAAAGTCCGAGCCAACTACGATCAACTGGCGGATGCAGTAATTGAAGAATGGGAGAATATTCTCCGGGATACCATTGAACATTTAATCGCTAGCATGCCAAGGCATATAAATGCGGTAATTAGGGGAGGACCTACAAGGAACTAATGTCACATTGGATTTATTAATTCTATTGCTTTCGACTTTTTAAATGTTTTCATTTTGATTTAAGAAGTGTTTAATGGATTAAAATAGGGTAATGTTTCGCTGATTTCTTTCCCAAATGATTGTATAAATTCAATTTGTAAGTTTTCGCTATAATTTAGTTTAATTTCATTTTCATTAATTTAAGATTAATAAAGTGATGCGTTAATTTTGTCCAGGAGGTAATGTGTCTCAATTAAGGTGATTGATGACAAAATTATAAATATCTCGAAACCTGTTAGAAATAGACATATGAAAACTACTTTATGCTGATTTATTTCTAGATGGAGAAACCAAACACGTAATAATATACATGCTGTTCCATTTAGAATAATAAAACAAATGCCTGGTTCGCTACTTATCGATCATCCTGTATACAGCATGTTCCTGGATTGATGTTACAAGAGGTATGCGGAATTAAAAATCTTTGAATCTTAATTTGACCTTTTGGAACTAAGCGCTGCTTGGTTTGAAACTTATTTTTAGTTTACTTTCAATTTCTTAAAATCAAGTAGGTCCGTGCAGTTGAGCAAAAACTATTTTCGTTTCAGGTAAAGCACTTTTTTCGAACACAGTATACTAAAATGTTACTAAGAAAAGATGTTCAGAATGAAAAGTTATGGCGTTGCACAAATTTTCTGAAGGGTCGGTTGGCCTACTTTGATAAAATCCATTATTTGTCAATTTCATTTCAGGTAAAGTGCAGTTTTACTAAAAAAAGTTATTCAGAATGACAAATTATTGCCCTATACAAAATTTCGGGAAGACTTTGATTAAACCGTAATTTTATAGATTAAACAAAATAAATCACAAATTAAGTTTGCAAAACGTAATAATAACATTGTTCTACAATCAATTATTTATTCAACATAACTGCCACCATTTTCTACAAACTGTTCTATGCGATATCTGAATTTGGTCTGGATTTGGTGTACAGCGTTTCGTATCCTTTCTTTTGGTATTTCCCTACTGTTGGGGTATTGCTTAAGAATAAATCAGACTTTTGAGGCGACCCCATAAACAAAAATCTAAGATACCACGCGATCGGATCTTTTCTCGAAACACCAAATTAATCCTTTCAGCTACGCGTGCTAAAAAATTACGGTTTAATCAAAGTAGGTAGAGCTTCCTGAAATGTTGGGCAATAAATTATCATTTTGAAGAACTTTTCTTAGAAAAACTTTCATGTATTGTGAATGAAAAAGGCACTTTACCCGAAACAAGATTGACAAATAATGAATTTTATCATACAGAAAATTTGCATAACGCCAGAACTTTTCAGCTTGAACAACTTTTCTTAGTAATATTTCAGCATACTGTGGACAAAAAAGGTATTTTACCTGAAACGAAAATAGTTTTTTGCTCAACTGTCAAGGCCTACTTGATTTAAAAAAATCGAAAGTAAACTAAAAGTAAATGTCAAATCAAGCAGGGCTTTGCTTGGAAGGGTCAAATTGAGTTTCAAAGATCTTTAGTTCTGCACACCTCTTGTAACATCCATCCTGGGACACGCTGTATATGGAAGTATTTTTGAGCGATGTTTTATGGTGTTTGTTATATTATCTGAGAATGTCGACCTTCTACTATTTTACACAATAGGCACAATTCTACAATTCCCGAAGATTGGGACAGCCTGTATGCTGTTTGGGTGTTCCCTCTACTACGACGGTCTACCCTTTGTGTGTTTGTCGTTCTTGGTCACTCGATCGGTCCCGAGCGCGAAGAGAATCTACTTGATGTAACTATTTTCCAATGCGCTGCTGAAAATTTCAAGAAATATTCAACGGAATAAAATTTGAGTCACAAAATTGCTCTAGTGTGTAAAGCGTTTAGAATACTGGGCGATAAAGGAACTAACGGCATTTCACAGAAACCTTGAATTATCTAAAAAAAAACTAAGCTATGGGGAATATTGAAGAGAGTTGATGTAAATTAAGAGAGGCATTCAGTAATGCAATGATAGATGGTATTCCGATAAAGAAACCAAACGTGTATCGTGCATAGCAGAAACTGTATATCCCGTATACTTGAATATAATTTGATTTTGTGCAAAAATTATTTCAGAATAATTTTTATCTAATAACTTTTTCTCTAAATTACTCAGGGAAGAAATTGTCTTTATATATTCATTCTCCATTTATAGTAAATATTATTTAATTTTGTGATATGATACCCGTTTCTTCATAATTTTACTATACCATGCTTGTCGTGTTATTAAATGTGTACATTTAATTAAATTATATACTTTAATATTGTTCTTGACGTGTGTAAGTACATAATCGTACTTTTAGCACTAATAAAATTATTATTATTATTGAAAGGCGCCTACTGCTCGAAATCCAATATATTTTAGTGAATGATAACCAAAATGCTGCAAATTCATCGCTACATTTATTTGCAGTAAGAAATGCGTCATCAAATTCAGTATGTCACTTTATTGAGCGTATACATATCGAAAATGATAGATGTGTGTTTTTGTAACATACATAATAAGTACCTATGTCATTTACTGGTATAGATATTCAAAAATAAACTTACCGTAATCTTCCTCGTACACGATGGCAACTTTCGTCCAATTCAAGAATGTCATAAGATCCTTGAAAGCCTTATTCATGTGCTCTTGACTGGGATGTAAATTGATAGATAGCTCCTTTGAAAGCGGTTCGAAATCTATTCGCGCTTCAAGATGCGGCACATCCAGTGCTTCACAGATACTCTGTATATGCGCTCCTAATATTGGATCGGACGGACCAAAAATTGCTTGGACGCCGAACTCCATCTGCCTGCATGCTGCAATAAAACAAGCGTATTCACGTTTCGCTTTCGTAGCTTAATGGTGTAATAAAATTTGCTGTACGGATGTCAACGTTAAGACGGTGTATATTTAAATTGCCCTCTTGAGAGATTTTCGTTGGCAATATATCGCTCGATTAGGCTTTTCGATACATTAAACTCAAATTATATTAATGTTTTCTTTTTTGCAATGTAGATACCTACTAAAATATTCCAAAAATGCTTTTCTCATACAAATAGGTACTTTCATAAGGATTAAGAGATTTAAAGGAAAAGTATTTGAATCTAATATGGTATAAAACTTACATTTAACTTAAACAGTGTATCTCATTGCTAGTAAAAGTAAACTAATTTTGGGCATATTCATTATTTGTTGTTAATTATAGCGGTAACTGTATATATTTCGGATTTGGATCGTGTTATAATAAGAATTAAATAAAATAAGTTTGACGTTTCACCTGCAACATTGTAACACGGTCCAAATTTGGAATACATTCAGTTATCATTGATTCAGTTCTAATTTATTGCGTCAATATCACAGTTTTTCGGTTCTAATCTCCTTAGTTGTAGTTCTAATGTGTATGCTTTAAATTGTCTCGAACGTTTGCGTAGTCATATGATTAGTGAGATCCTCTTTCTTTCAAATGTCAATACAATTCCAGAGAGCTGATTCTTAAATCTAAGTTTTCTATAGTCAAAGTATGCCTTATTTTGTAGAAAATAGCTTTTAAGATGCTTATTAATATGCTGAAATCTAGATAATATTCAAATGTGTCATACTCAACGAGACACTGGAACTGCATTAGAAAGTTCATTTAAGAAAACTAAAAGAATAAATCCTACGTGGATTCTTTGGCCACAAATTTATCATCTTATAGTTATGCACTGAAAACAATATCTCGTTCTGTTAACATTGAGGCAGGACTTTGTGCTTACTATGCTTACGTATATATAATAATCTATAATAATCGGTATAATCTTTTGGGGTAACTCTGTGGACTCTCACAGAATCTTCAAATTGCAGAAACGATGTATCCGTAGTATATTTCACCTGCCAGCTCGTGCATCTTGTCGAGGAGTGTTCGCTGCAAACGGTATCTTCACCTTGCCAATGATTTACATTTACGAGTGTGCGTTGTTTGTGCGCGAAAATTACGAACTCTTTTCAGACCAACAGTTCACGCACCAATATAATACACGCGGCGCGAGTGGTGGTTACCTTCTTCCTCCACAAACTATTAAAATGTTGGTTAACAAAAGCGCTGTAACACAAATAGTGAAAGTGTATAATCACTTACCCTCGAGTATCAAATCATTAAACACTCGCTTGCTGAAGGGAGCTTTTCGCCGAGAGCTATCCAGGAACATTTTCTACAATGTTGACGAACACTTTTCAATATGCTCTAATTAACTGTGATATTTTTTGCTAATATTTATGGTTACCATTTATTTTGATTTGTTTTCCCACTTTTTTATTATATGTAATTTATTGTATGTATTCATGTGTCTGACTAATGTTATTTATTTACACTGTGTTTCCGTTTTATATATTTTATACTTTTTGTTTTACACAGTTGACATATTCAACGCATCATATTGCAATAATGAATAAAAAACTATCTATCTATCTATAGTAATAAATTTAAACAAAGTAGCCTTAAATTTATCATAGTTTTCGAATCTATATCATCAAAGATATCTTAGTTCTTATAAAGGATCCATTTCTTTCCGCGTTATTTCGAATAATAGACGAAATTTCTAAAGGATTTTCTGTTTCTCCTTCAAGTTCTAGCGGGGCTTGTTGTTAGAACGCGCAATCAACTACTTTTTCAATCCATTTTAGGAAAAAAATGCATTAACTACAATAAACACAATACGTGTAACAAATAATGTATCAAATGCAACTTGTAAAAGCACTTTTGTAACTTCGTCATCATATGTATCACGCGGATGCATTATGTTGTGAAAAATGTATCTCATGGCGAAAAAGATTTTATACAAAGCTAATTATCTTTACTGAATTTAATGGACAAAGCATGTTATGTTTTTTTTAATTATTATTTTCACAATTAAAATGTTGTATACAACAGATTTTCTTAGTAAAAACGTGCATTCTCATTTTTTAAATAAAAGAACATATGCTTAGCCAAAAGGCCCTATCTATATACGAATTACATATGTAAATATGTTAAATATTTATATCGGAAATATTAGCTGTCAATCTAAAACGTATAGGGTAGGGTATTCCTTACAGCCACCCGATAGATACGAAATTCCTTCTGGCGGATAAAAGCTATTTTTCGAAAGTCACAATTTGGCCCCAGGCCGACTGGCCTTGGAGTGTTGGTATTAAATAACTCATATAAGTCCAGATAACGACAAACGTGGAGAAACGGTGAAGTTATTCCTCTTTAGTTCATCTTCCTATTTTCGTAACTCTTCAAAATTAATGTAAAATTCTCCTACAACAAACAGCGGGTAAATTCAGAAGTATTTCCTAGCAGGGTTTCGTAAATTAAATATCTATCCTAAAGTTATTAAGTAGATCTTCAGTAAAATTTACCATAATTATGTTGTAGAGGAAAAGATTAGAGGTTAGAGCAGGTAGATTCCTGTCAATGTCATCAGGAACATAGAGTTTAGATGACATCTTCTATAAATCAAGGTTAGTTTAATTTTTCAATTTTAACATTCGTTAATTTCCATTTATTGATCTCAAAATTCATTAAAAATTGCCGAAAGAGTATCAAAGAATACTCCGGAATCCCACAAAGGAGTTGAAAATTTAATCAATTTACAAAATTCCAATGTTTTTAATGAAATCCTTGAGATAAAACATTTCAAATTTGTCTAACTTGTTGGTTGGACTTTGAGGTGAATCACTTCGTGTTCCAAGTTGAACTAGGCTAGCACTAGGCTTTGGTATAATTTCGTTCATCAATTCACTTCTTGTAGGTTGCGATTTTGGTTTAGTTTTGGGTTCAACCGATAATTTCCCTGCAGCTAACGCATTTAAAGAGTTCGGAAGGGTTTTACTTTCTGTGGTGGGTTTGTTAGAAACTTCTTCAACTTGGTAACTTCCATCTACATTCTTCTTTGTTGGTATTATAGTTAATTGAACATTATTATTGTTATGATAACATTTCAGTAGATACGATATTTAGGCTAGGCAGGGCAGTATTACTCCAAGTTTTCCAATGGAACATGCAACTTCCGCTTCGAGCATGCTGTGAGTACTCTAGAATTTTCAATGGAATACGTTATTAGTAGAGTTTGTTAAAAAGGTGGTACCGGCAGTGGCGCATCACATAAAAGTAGGTAAGTCATATACAATATTAGTGAAGAATAATATTGTTACCTTTTCCTGTCGTCTTGATGTCCACTGTGGTAATTGGCAAGCACCCTGGTAAGCTGCGTAGAATTGCAACATCAGCAACACTTCCATTGTCGATTCACTCAGCTGTCGACGGTGTTGTGAATACGATGTCATATACTTATATATACGAAAATTTGCACTCTTGATTTTCAGTTATAGACCGAACCTTTTATAAATCGGGATTTTTCGTTAAAATTGCATCAAATTTTTGAGCAACATCGACTCCTATAGTGTTCGTCAAGTTTTCTAGAGCGGCTTGTAAATTGTTTATGCAATTTAATGCGTCTCGTGCAGATAAGTGACTGTTTTCTAATTGCTCAGTAGCTTGTGCAACTTCAGAATAGTTCATGGAAATTTCATCTATTTGTTGTTGAACGTCCGAATTGGAAAAAAGTTGCTGACTATCTCGAATTACTGCAGAATCATTTGAATCAAGTTTCAAGATGAAATTTTTCACTTGCGAAAAATATTTCTGATAGTAAGATACTGCCTGGACCCATGTTTCCCATCGCGTTATTACAGGCTGAGGTGGTGGTGGTAATTTCGGACACAATTGTTATATAATACACGGATGTGTTTGGGAGATTTGATGAGCACTTTTTTGGTAGATGCTATTAATGTATCCACCATCGGATACTTCTTTCGGATGGTTTCTGCTAGGAGATGACATGCGTGTATGAGGCATGTTATGTGAATAAAGGTCGGAAAGCATATTTTCAACATCCTACCAACTTTCAGCATTGTTGCGGCTCCGTCAGTAACGAACATTGTGACTTGGGTTCTTGTGATACAAAATTCTCTCAACGAATCTTTTATTGTTTTGACAACGGTGTCTGCATTAGTTTTCTGAATCCTTTTACTGGATAACAACAATGAAGCTGGTGGGCCATCACGTTGTTTCATCCACACATAGGCAGATTTTCTTATTTCTCAACTCGTCTTTTATACATTCCTTTACTGTACCTTGCACACGTGACAAATTGTATCGTAATTGCATAGATGTTGGCAGCTCCCATGAGGGAACGTACTTAGCCCAAAAAAGACGAAACTGTTCATTAGATACTAGATGTTGTGGGATGTTGCACACACTTATCATAAAAATAAAATCATATAAAGATTGCCAGTATGGAATACTGTTTCTTAAATTCAATACATGACGTTTACTTTTACAATGTTTTCTACATTCAAACCTGTCGCGACTTAGCAATCCGCTATTGCATATTGTGCAATAAATATGCGGACTTCTATATTCTAATCCAGGGAAATGCCTGTAATATTTATTCACATTCGAAGGGAACGTTACACCCTTTGGGCGTCCCATCTCCGCGTACTTATTTGGCGTGTAGCGTGCAACGTACTGTCGCTTTGAACTCTTTCGCGGTACTGTCGAGATCGACTACGAGTTGAAAAATGCCCCTACCCACGCCGCTACCGCTACGCTACTGTCATCCGGTGCCACCTTTTTAACAAACTCTAGTTGTTAGTGTTTAATGTAAAAAATGACAATACAAATACACTTCTACCAACGTAAAATAATGAAATGGTTGATTATCAGGTGACATCACAAAAAGCGCGCGGGTTTCACTTTCGCTTGAAATGGCAGATTGGTTTTTCAATCTTTGTGATGAGAGTAGAATGTTAATGTCAGTTTATCATATATCATAATTCTTCGTTTTTAATGTGCTTGCTTATTATCAGGAAATTGGGAAACGTGCATCTGCTGTATTAAAATTTCACAATCACATTCACTCACAACACCTACATATTTTGTCAATAAAGTGCTATTTCTTAATATTAATTTCCCGTAATCGTGATTACATTACTATTATAATATTGTGCCAATACTGACAAGTATGACAATATTCTTTATATCTTCCACTAAATAATTGTAAAGATGGTTTGTTTAAAAAGGATTTAGTGTTTGAACTATTAATCACTAGCTCACGTGATTCAGTTTACAAATATCGAAATAGAAAATATATTTCCAAGTTCCTTTATGTAGAGAATTTACTATTTGTCATAAGTATTGAGTAACCTACTGTACGGTGAAACGATCCTTATTCACCGCATGCTTTGTAGTTTGCAAGCCAACCGCAACTGCCCTCGGGATTACAAGAACCGGCTCGCTGAAAACTTTCGGTAAAATTTTACCTTCAGATTGGCAACTTCTAAGGTGTTTTACAATGTAATGTATGTAAAATCCGTTGAAGATTGATAATACATGCCGATATTTGCTTTGTTGTTATGCGTACATATTATGTTTGCACTTGTAAAGTTACACTTTATTTTTGTTTTTGAAAGGTTTTTATATCCTACGCGAGCAAATATTGTAAACTGCATAATAAAGTTATAAAGTATCTAATTAAATGCAAATTAGTTAATGTTACGTCGTTCGCGAGAAGCGTTAGTTATTAAGTGGTCTTCCCCCTTCTTTAGTATTTTCGTTATTCCTGTGTAAGATTGTAATGTGTAATGCTATATTTGTTACTTTAAAAAAAATGTTCCCAGGGTAACTCCTGCATTACTTCCCAATGGAGTAGATAGTCTGACGTCACTAGTTGGCGGGGTTTAGAAATATAGAAAATTGCTCAAATTTCTAAATAAAAACATACGTAAATTCTCATAAGAAATAGTTTGGTAAGTTGTAGGAAAGTTATGCAGCGAAAGTAAGGTACTTTAATCCTTGCATCTGATGCTTAGATATTAAAAAATTACGGTTCAAAATCAGTTTTCTTCGGCAAGTACAACTCACAAGCATTATAATCACTGGGATATTAAAAGGGTTGAGGTTAGGTATCTGTCAAAGTAACATCAATATTTTTGTAATTTTTTAGGTTATACTAGGTTGGAAATGGCTTCGTTTTGAAGCCTTCAACCAAAAATGAAGTTTAGAAAATGAAAACAAGACCATTGGAATAGAAAAAATGATTCTGACTTACATTTGATTCGAGAAGTGTTAGCACCAGAGACAACTTTTATGTACCCGGAAATAATAGTAGTAGTCATACAGGTACAATTTTTTGTTTCGTTCATATTGGCTGTAAAACTTAGAAAAATGCACTGTAATGCTTACAAAGCGGTGAAAAACAAATAAGAATGTTTATCTCTTTAAACTAACACCTCAAAGTCTTAATTTTTGTAAAATGTAATAAAACCAAATGTTCAGAATACACAATTTGTTAAATTCACTAATATATTAAATGTTTTTATTGACTGATGTTTTGTTTTACAAAAAGAAAATTTTTAATGGAATTTCAACACATAACACAAACTTGTTTAGAAGGATTTCCAAAGCTCGGTCTCTTTCTTACGTCACGACTTAAATAGTTTCCCTTCCTCGAGTCGGCATTATTTTGAATGAATCTACAGCAGACTTACACAAGTTAAACAGATCGTTCCAGAGACAACCAATACATTAATTTCACAAGAATTGAAATTATTAACGAGAGCGTACTCAGAACATGTGCTTGCTGTCTTTTCAGTATTATCCAGCTTTATGAATGTCAATGATAACAATATTGTTAGATTATAATGAAATTAATTTCATTATACTAGAAAAGATTCGAACAACATGCCAATATATATCTAGTTATTTTCAGCACGAAATTAAAAAAAAAGCCTTTTGTTAGGTAAGCGGTCATTGAAAATATACGTACGTCCCAGCTATCCATAAACACAAATCCCGCAGTTTATTATTTTGGAATTCAGCAGTGAATTTCATAATGAAAACAAACCAGATGGAATTAATTTGAGATATAAAAGAGCTTTGTATAGGGAACTGGGCACAAACATATGCACAACGATAAAAAATAGTCGTGGGTGATATGCAAATTCTGAAATTGGCGTTTGTAAAAATAATTTTTTAACGATAATACAGATGTTGGAAAATTGTACCATCTCAGTTTTCGTATGTATATTCTTAGTTCTTCCTTTTTCAATAGCTTTATTAGTATTGTAGGGGGCCAAGTCAAATTCAAGTCGTCTCGTTTTTTTTCATTTACTTTTATTTCTCTTTACATTAATTACCCGTTCTTTAGTTTTTTGCAATATATTCTATGCTAACCGTTACTCGCCATCTTCTCTCCGTCTTCCTTCTGAATGCCCGTGCTTGAATATCCATGTTTTCCCACAGTATGGGTTTTTCCGAAAACAAACAAACGTGTTAGAGCATGCTCGGTAACTCCTGGCACACTTTGTTTAAAGTATTTTAATTACGAACTGTCAAAGTAAATGTCAAATAATTGTTTAGTTGTCATTAGCTATTCATGGTGTATAACTGACATAAGTTTTATAAACTTACGATTCATGGTTTTGAAATGGGAACTGTTAAGAACCAAGAACTTGCAAAAAAAATTTCACTACTTTGAAAATTTTGCGAATCGAGTCAAGAATGATGTTTTTAGGCATTTTACGAACGAAAGGGTGGCCAGAAGACTATATATAATGTTTTGTTACGCTATGAAGTACGTAAATCTGCAATTTATAAATCAGGAGGAGGAAGGCCAATATTTGTAAGAAATAAAACGTTATTGTCTCGTATATCATAAAATCATGCGAACAAAGCATCCAGAATATTTGTATGAACGAGTGCGTTATAGATTTCAAGTTCATAATCGTAACACGCGATTTAATTGCCTCCTTCACCCTCCGCAACACAGATTGTCGCTTTTCGAAAGAAGTTTCACGTACCACCTTTATAAATCATACAACGGGGTTACGCCGGGTTTTTCGGAATTGAATGTCGGCACATTTAAGCAGAGATGCTTTGAGTTGGTGCTTGGACAGCAATGTGTGCAGGGAATGCGCTAGGGTACCCTGTGATCGACGCATCGCAGATTTATATTATGCATTTATATTATATAATTAGTTTTTGTAAATGTTTTGTTATTTTGTTATTGTTTTATTGTTTTTTTCATTTGCTTCAAATAATATTTAATTTACACAAGGTTAGATGGTAGAGCAGAGTGCCAGGACTTTGCCCTGGTAAAACTGAATCTCGCCTTGGGGTTACCATTGTATTTTTTTTCTCTCATTCTTCTTTTAAGTTGTATAGAATTAATACAATATTATGTTAATTTTTTTATTGAAGTCAATGTACTCGTTGTACAACCCATATGTATGCAAATGGCAATAAAGGGATATTATTATTATTATTATTATTATTATTAAAGCACTTTACAAAAGAGATCCAAACATGTCTGAAAGAAAAGCGGCTGTCCTGTTGAATATATCGCCTTCATATTTACATGAAGTTAAAGTTAAAAAAGCTTAAATTAAATTTCATGTATGTAAAAGCGTCCCAGATTATGTTAACGATCAAGAATCGAGAGCGAAAGCTGCTTGCTTCGAAAAATTGGCACCTCCAGGAAGCGGAAAAGTTATTATCATGGATGATGAAACATACTGTGCTATTGATCCAAAAGATGTTCCTGTGAGAAAATACTATCATTGTGCTCCCAATACAGACGTACCAACTGAAAAAAAATTAAATCTAAGAAAAAATTTTTCAAAAAATATCTGACATGGCAGGCGATGGATGAATATGGGAATGTTTCAAAACCGTATATTTTTACAGGCACCATGACTTGGAAAATTTACCTAAATAAGTGTTTACGCAAGAGGCTTATTCACTTTATCAAAAATAGAAATGTTCTGTTTTGGCCTGATACGACAACATGTCATTACGCTGCCAAATGCATAGAATTTCTTCAAGAAAATAATATAGATTTTGTATCAAAAGTAAATAACGCTCCAAATACGCCTCAGGTCCGGCCCATTGAAAAGTATTCGGTATTATTGAAGAGAGAATATTCTAAAAGGAAAACTCCTGCGAAATGTTTGAATTTCTTCAGACGTATAGTGACGGCTATAGCCCAAAAAATTTCAAAAACTAGTGGTACATCTTTAATGAGCAATGTAAAAAGAAAGCTACGTCAAGTAAGTAGACTAGGAGTGTACGAACCTTACCATAAGAATAAGTTTATATAAAGTTAATTGTTGTTGAAATATTGCGTTTAGTTTATAGGTATTTTTTAATTTTGTGCCAAGAGTTACCGAGCATGCTCTATTATGTTTCGTTATGTTATTATTACTATTACAATTGTTACAAGAAACATTATATTTTAAGAAGCATGTTAAATAATAAATATATATTAAGAAACATCTTACGCAATTAATATTATTATTATATGAAATTGCTTAAAGTTTTAGTAATTTAGCACAGTTTTCCAATAAATTCACTAATATTTACATGTATACTTATATCACAACGTTTACTGTTAGATTTTAATTTTGCCATTAGTATTTCTGCTAGTTATTTATCTTGTTGGTAGATGTCTTGTTACGGTGCAAAATTCCTGTACCTAGCTGTATAAGTTAACCCTTTAGCTATTGTTCTATCTAATGTTTATCCCGGTAGATGACGTTAACGAATGTTTATGTTTATTATTCCAGACCCTATTATAGAAGTA
Organism: Dynastes maya; assembly: GCA_029619315.2. Classification (NCBI taxonomy): domain Eukaryota; kingdom Metazoa; phylum Arthropoda; class Insecta; order Coleoptera; family Scarabaeidae; genus Dynastes; species Dynastes maya. The sequence goes on along the minus strand of JAROYE020000005.1, from coordinate 11,655,146 downwards.
CATTTTGCTATTGTTATAAGCTAAATTTAGATTTATCTACATTTATTAAGCATACTTAGTTTTAAACATCCCTAGGTAAAGTATCGAAACAATCATTTTCATATCCCCACTTTCACTTGTTGCAATCACGTAATATTAGCGTTAGTTTTCGGGAGTCTTGGTTGAGCTCCGGTTGTAGAAGGATGTACATACATATGTGTAGCTTCGGAGGTACGCTGTACCATTTATTTTGTTGCCATTTCGTTGGAATACCGTTTCTAGGATCTAAGGCTACCTACCTAATCAAGTTTCGTATCGTTTCCTGTCGTAAAATTCACCAGATGAGGAAATTCATAGTACTGAGCTAGATGCTGACGTCATACCGCCATCATGCAAGAATCGTTTCAGTTTTCCGTTTGAGTTCTAATTTTGCTAATCTTAATATCTCCTTTTGGAGCTCTTATCCTCTTATCCGCCCTGAACGGCTTGCGAACGACGCGGGTACGTGGTTATGTTTCAAAGCTGTATACTACAAGGTATTTCTAGACTGTAGTATTTTCCTGCACGAATATAATCCATCATGAAGCGCTTCTAAATTTTGTTTATCTGTTTTGCAATAGTTTATTCACTTTTGTTCATTTATTTGGTCATATCGGTGCAGAATGGATCCTTAGGGACGTAGTATATAAGGTTCAATTTTGTATAACGTTCAATTTTGCATAACCGTCATTCCCGCGTACGAGGTGTGGCAATTAAATAACCGGACTGGTGCTACTATCGGCAAACAGCGAGCACGCTACGGCAGGTTTGACTATGTCTTTGCTTGTAGATGCTTCTCCCACCCTGAGCTCGATGGGCACGGTTGTACGTCGCTCAGTCTCGCTGTAGCAATCGTCCGTTCAAGTCCTTACGCTAGCGTCGCGTCGGAAAAATGCAGTGTTCAGATTGAGTAACGAGTTAACCTCAAGTTTCCTGTGAAACGTCGAGGTTCTAACTACCCTTCGTGAACGAGTGAGTAGACGAAGACCCGATTTGTGGAAGAGCAAATCCTAGATGCTCCACCAAGACAATGCGCCAGCCCATTCCGCTTTATCTGTGAAGGCGTTCTTTGCGAAATCCGCCATCACCGTGTTGGACCACCCACCGTACTCGCCCGACCTGGCCCCCTGTGATTTTTTTTATTTCCTAAGGTAAAATCGGAGCTTAAGGGAACAACATTTGGCAGTGTGGAGGCGGTGAAAGCGGAAGCGACGGAGGTTCTCAACAAGCTGACAGAAACGGACTTCCAGCACTGCTTTCGACAGTGGAAAATTCGTATGGAGCGTTGTAGGGATCGGCAAGGAGAGTACATTGAAGGGGATAAATTTTGTAATGTAATTGGTGATCAATGAAATGTTTTGTAGCACCAGTCTGGTTATTTAATTGCCACACTTCGTATAGGCCTGTAGTTGCATATGTCATTAGAGCTACCAGACTATAGGACAGGACAAACTCTAGCGGTTTTCCATATTTTTGGTATATCTAACGATTTTAATATCAAATTCAATAAGCGAGATCCACAAATATTGCAGCACAGTCACGAATAATAAAGCTCGGAATTCCGTCGACACTAGCTAGAAAGCTGTCTTTAGATTTCTTCGGGTGATTTAGTAACAGTTGTTTGGAAATGGGAGGTACGTTGATAGTTGATGAACCAATATTGGGAGAGCTTTGTAAACCAGCAAAATTGATATTTGATTGTAAATACACACTTAAAATATTCACCGAATGCATTGATAATGTTTTGAGGGATGTTAACTTCGATATTATTGTAGGTCATAATGCCTGGAATTCTGGTGTGACCACGTTTACTACTTGTAAAGCGCCACAACTGTCTTGGATCTTTTGTTATACAATTCTCAATGTTTCCAATATAGCGTTTATACGGGGTGTTTATTAAACATACGGCAAAAATTCAAGGGGTTATTCCATGAACTATTCTAAGAATATTTTGTACTTTTATGATTTTTGAAAAGCCCCTTTGGTTCGTAGATACAGGGCGAGAAAAATTTTCGACAAGACCAATTTTGATATTTTTGAAAATATTAATGTAGCCGAAATAAAAATATGGCGTACAACACTGGACTTACTGAATATAAAAAAATTGTAAAAACGTGTTATCTTTTAACAACATTTCGATTACAAAGAACGGCCGTTTTACCCACTAACAATAGGCAAATGCAGACATAGAAAAGTAAATCAGTTAAAACGTGGATTTTATTTGAATACGTTTCGTGATTGATCATCTTGTATGTGTCAAATGTGTTGAGACTGGTTGACGTGCATTTTCTGTCCTTTAATACTTAAACTTTTGTTAGTGAAGTCCTCTATCATGAATCGCTGTACGAACGCCGAGATGACCGACTTGCATTTCATTTATGGACTTGCTGATGGCAATTCATTAGAAGCTAGATGGTTGTACATTGAACGATTTTCTGATCTTAATGTTCATGATAGAAAAACCTTCCAAAGTATTCATCAACGTTTTCATGAAACAGGCACATTGAAACGAAGTGGAGGACCAGGAAGGCCTATGACAGTAAGAACGGTAGAATTAGAAGAGAATGTGCTGGACATGATAGAGGAAGATCCAGGTACTTCTACTCGAAAAATTGCAAATACCATGAATGTAAGTAATGGGACTGGAAAATTCTTAGGGGGTATTTGTTGTACCCATACCACATACAACGCGTTCAGGCACTTCTTCCTGCTGATTTTCCTCCACGGATTGCATTCTGTCAGTGGCTTTTGCACACATTGGTTCAAATCCCTCAACTACTGACACTGATTCTTTTTACCGATGAAGCGAATTTCTTAAGAAATGCAATAAGGACGATATTAGTTTCTGGAAATTTTGGGAATAGAAGTTAGTTTTATATCTTTTGTAGATTTTATGAGCGTTATTTTTCATTCGAAGCAGTTGGATTAGTTCAATATTATACCAAGGAGGATAATTCTGTATGTTTGGAATTTTTACTGTTTTGTATAGGTACGGTTTGATCAAATACGCCATATAAGATATTGTAAAAAGAGTCAGTGCAAACAAATAATAATAATATCAACTTTGAGTGGGATTGTGGCGCGTGTCACAATGTGCGTGATAAATGTATACAGGCAAACAAGAGTGCAGGTAAACAACATAAATGTGTGAATGCAAGCAAGCTTTTATCTATCACAGAGTAACTATACTAAACACAAGCCCATTTCTTAACGTTTAGTGTTGCAGATGGAACCAAGAACGTAGAGTTGTATCTGGAGTTAATGCGCGGGACAAGAAAAGACGTAAAACGTAAAACGTTCAAGTAAAAATGAGCAATCGGTATTATTTGTAATTAATTTGTCTAAAAATTTCTTATTTATAATTAAGGATTATTTCTCTACGTTTGCTCAAGGATAAGATTTCGTAACGTAGTAACATCACGTCCTTTGGTATACTCCTTTCAGGATAGCCATCACCATTTTTATAGGAAGCAAATTTCAGAAATTTACGCTGGAATTGTTCAATGGCTTAAATGTTTGAGGTATACAGGGGATATCAATTCTGGCGCTTGTTCAATCTTACTAATCACATACTGACTTCAGTAGAAGTATATACTTAAAATATTTAGAAATACTCATGGCAAATCCCAACAATTTGTAGGCATCAGCATACTCCAGTTAAATGGGACTTGAACACTTGAGTCAAATAGCACTCCCAGATTCCGAAATTCCGATTTGCAGTTTAGCACCTTACCATCAACATAATAAGATTGGGAGCATAGTAAATCAGAACGAGTATAAGTATCTACGCAGGATTTATCAACGCTTATCGTCAGTTTAGATCTTTTGCACCACTCTACTAATACGTCTAAATTCGGCTGAAGTTTCTAAACACCGACGTTAAAGATTTTGGAGTAAATTTTTGTAATCTGTGTATGCAAGAATAGGTCAACCTAGTTGCAGAAGCAAATCATTAATATATAGAATGAACAGGAGTTGACCTAAGTTAGAGCCCTGCGGTGCACCGGATGTTGAAATAAACTCTTTAAAAAAATATACATTACACATAACACGTTCACCGAAATAAGTAAGCAATGTAAAAAAAATTGTTGTTGCAGTCGACATCATATGGAAAAAATATGAAAACATATTGGAGTTCCTTTTTCACGAATTTTATTTAGGCATTTTTCACTTCCAATATTTTTAGTTCGGCTTCTGAACCCAAGTACACAAAATCTACGGTCCATAATTTAGTTTGCCATAAAATAATCCGTTACGAAACATGCGTTCCCTTAAGACAGATAAATATTTTCGAAAGCAGTGTTTTTTATAGGCAGCTTAAGAATTCTTATGTGTATGCGTTCGGAATGCTAAGCGTTGGCAGGCGTCCTCTATTTACATGCCGTCAACCATAAATCCGTTACCAGAGAAAAACGAAGGAGAAAAACGCACGGGCAGCTTTACCGGATTCAGAAGTTATGTTTGGTTAGGATAACGAGAACATAGTAGCGTAAGCACCTGCGATCCGCTCATGAAATTAGGGGGAGACTTGGGTAATGCGGCTGTTGTAATACTCCTCTGGATGGCACGTGTTGCACACAATTTTATTGGCCATTATGCTGAATCGTTTCGTATTCATAGTAGCGAGCGCGTTTGCCGATTATGTGTTGATGCGCCGGGTACTTACGGATGAGGTATTTCCATTTTACCTAATAGTCTTGCGCAACGCTAAAATTACTGCAGCGAAGTGTTATTAATTAAAATCGCGAAAAGAACATTAGTTTCAAAAGATTCTAACTGCTTCTTATAAGAAAAATTACGTAGTCTTTATCTAAGAAAAACCTCTAATTCTCGTCGTAAAATAGACGCACAGTTGGTAAATAATACAGATACTTAATGTGCATTTTTCTTTAGTATTTCTGCTAAAAAGCTTTAATATTTCAAGTGCTCAAACATTGAACTGAGCAACTGCTTGGATCCAATGGTTGTAAGATTGGATTTTAGGGTGTAGCTTCTGAACCTTCTTACATTGAGGGTGGCGCGGTGCCCACTTTGCAAAGTGGCTTACAAAATCGCAATCCAGAAACAAGAAATCCTAACTACATATGATGGTATATTCCTCAACTCTGGCTGTTACTTAACACAACATTCTTCGATTTTCTGACGCTTACCTTTCGTTGATGGCCCGCAATAGACTCTTGTGTGAATTTAAGATTTATGTTCTTAGATTCTGTGGCCCCCGACAAAGGCAATCGACTTGATTTGGTTCTCGACACTTGGACAGATTCAGATCTCTCCTCAGCGTTTCATTACGCACGTACTGCGATGCTCTTGTCTTCGTCAATTTGGTATTGTATTTTCTTCAAAATGTTTGCAAGTATGGGAGCTGCAACGCTCCAGACTACCGCTTCGTAGGGCACCTTGGGTGTTGACAGTTTAGTTTGTTTTTTCCGCATAAACGCGGGTGTAACGTGTTTATTAATCTCTGGGTCTTAACCTTTGGGTGTCGAAGTTGCTCGGGTCCTAAGAGTCGTCTATCCGATTCGACGCTCAGGTATCTAGTTTGGTTGGACCAACTAATTTCTTCGCCGTCGGGCCGCAGATTGCTAATCAGCATAAGCTTCTTTGTAGATCGGACGGCGTTTTTGACGGGCCAGTAATAAATTTCTAGCTCCTACATTACTCAGTCATTTTGATGGAGAGCGCGTCCACATAAGTGGCAACTTTGTTCGTGAGAGTTTCGGATGTCTGACATATACACATTTGTTCGAACGCTTTGACGATAGCAAACTATCCAATCTCATGGCAAATCCATTGCCAGGGAAGTAGGATCGAAAAAATCGAAGTCCTAATTCGGTACCTGAGCGGATAAGTTTCTAAACTAACCCGTCATGTTATAGTGAATTAAAAGCTTTTTTAACATCCAATAATATAGCCGAAGTGGTTTCACGTGTACAGCCTAAAAGTCTGTTGAAAGCCCAGGTCTGAACCCAAACTGGGGCACTGACATCGACTTCGTCCAGCTGAGGCTAAAAAATTATGTTAAAATTACATTAATTTTCACCCTATTAAGTCAAGGTGCACTGACCGTGGTGATGTGCTTGTTTTTATTAGCCTTCATGCCTTCGTAACAATTTAATTACCACATTGCCTCTTACGCTCCACATTAACATGATTCTTTTCAAGTAAAGACGACACTAGATTTGTCAAACCTCAACTTAAGACCAGGCAAAGACTCATTATATCGACATTTGATTGATCTTTTGGTTTACCCACAGTACGAGGAGCGCAGTGCATATTTGTGAATATGGCAACACTGACAGTAGTTGTCAAAAAATTTGAGGTTAGTTTAATGAAGCAAGTGTTTGTGAATAAGTCGCAGATTATTTGAATTCGATATCTTTTTTCAAAAAGGTTACAGAATTTTTTGAAAAGTTAAACGGTCAGTGTGAATTGGAAGTGACCCGAGAACATTTTCGTGCAATGATTTTGTATGATTTTCGTTCAGGTTTAACCTTTAATGAATCATTCGCTCGCTTGCAAAATGCGTTTCCTGGAGAAGCCCCAAGTCGGATGACCGTGTTTAACTGGTTCAAAGAATTCCAACGGGGAAGATCATCTCTTGAGGATGAAAATCGTGAAGGTCGTCCTGTTTCAGCAACAACTTCAAGTCACATTGATGCTATTCGTCGCATGATTGAAGAAGATCGTCGGGTGTGCTAGAGTGAAATTCGGGCAACTCTTGGCATTGGAATTACTGCAATTCAGACAATTCTTCACACACATTTAATTGTGAAAAAAGTGTGTTGTTATAGGATATCACATTGTTTAACAGCTGATCAAAAAAAAGCAAGGGTCTGTTGCCTAGAAAACCTTGAACGTTATCATAAAGGTACGTCTGAGGCCGTTTATAATATCGTTTCAAAAGAATAAATGCGACCCACAAAGATGAAACAATCACGAAGTTGTGTTAGACAAATGATTGTTTCTTTCTTCAGCCGTACTGGTTATATTTGCTCTGTTTTTTTAGAGAATAGGAGAATAGTTAATGCAGAATGGTATATCCACGATTGTTGCACTGTTGCAAACAGTTGCTTGTCAAAAGCTTCAAACAAGTTGACAACGGAGTTTCTTCGTTTTGCAGGTATAAAATTAATGTCACATCCACTTTATAGCCCGGATTTAGCTCCGCGTGATTTCTTCCTCTTTCCAACTATTAAGAAGAAATTATGTTGAATCCATTTTTTAACACCACAGGAAGCTGTTAATGCATTTGAAGAGCATGTTAGTGCAGTGTCCAAGGAAACCTGGGCTACCTGTTTTGCAGAATGGTTTGAGAGGATGTCGAAGTGTGTTAAATGTAAAGGAGAGTACTTTAAAAAAGAATAAATATTGTTCGTTTTTATATTTTTTGTTCTTATCCTGTATTCAGAAACATACAGTGTGCCCCTTGCATGTACTAGAATATTGATAATCAGTTATATTCCTATTATTATCTTGCAATCTTCTTTCTTTCTTTTAATCGGTTTATTTTCTGTTTTTCAATTCTCTCTCTTTGGGGATACCGGTTATTTAAATAAAACAATTTATTCTATATTACGGGTTACGTTTCGGAAGTTTTTTTTTCCTTTTTCAAACTTACAAGGTAGACGCCATAAATTCTCGGCCTGATGTAGAAAAAAATAAACTTGGTAAAACATAATAATTTTTATTTTACAATATAATCTCCCCTAACTTCAATACATTTATTACAACGATCAATTAATAATTCGATACCCTTGTAAAAGTAATATAAAGTTTTTCCCCTCAAAATGTTGTTTTATAGTTGTTGCCAATCGTTGTTGTCCTTAAAACGACGTTCGTTTGGAGAGGGGATCATAATACAAAATCATTGTTTCAACTCCTGTAACAATGGACTCCAAAATCGGTTTCGGGTCGTCTTCACACATCCTTAAAACGAGCGCGCACATTTGACCCGACGTTCACGCTGGAGAGCAGAAAGAAGATGTGGTACCGATCACTTGCATTAATCTTATTCATACCCAAATGGTTATGGAGAATTCGGCGACTACTTCTTTCAGAAAAGCTAGACATCACTGCTAATTTCTTCACTTTCAAGCGGCGATCTGCTAATACCATTTCTTCAATAATTGAAATGTTTTCAGGCGTTATCAGTTCAATTGGCGATCATCTTCAAGGGATTCTTGCGCCAAACGGAAATATTTTGTCCGCTTTTTTACAGTGGAATATGGAGGAGATAGACCATCATAAAAGCCGTCTAAACGTTGTTTAATGTGATTAGGCGTATGCCCTTTTTTTGATAAAACTAGTCACTTTGTATGGCTGCCTATCTCTGTGACACCAGAGATCGTTTAGCTCTTATCACCGCCAAATAACATGCACGAAAAACAAAATAACGCATTTTTCTTATCACAACCGCAAATCCACTTTGTATTGAGATAAATGCTATTGTGAAATTGACGTCTATAATCTTTATTTCTGCTGGAGCAACTTCAAGTTTTATTTCCGGTGTCGGTCTGCCTAATTCTTTAAGTTTAGTTTTATAAGTTAACGAACTAAATTTATGCTGTTGTAAATACGATATCGTGTACACGTCGTAGGCGTAAAAACTAGTACCTACTCCGGTGGTCATTAGTGAACAACTGTTTGTGTCTGCATTGACTGCAGCCATATAATACGTACACTTGATTACGTGCAGCGTTGGTCAATGAGAAAGTTTTATTTCAAAAATACTGAACTGTGAACGCAATCCAATATGCTCGTGTTGCTTTGTTACTTGGTAGTCTGAATATGTAGGTATTATATTAGATAAAGATTGCGATAATATTTGTATACCATGCAGTTCTTGTTCTTGATGCAAGGCGATGAATAAAATATTTGGGGTGGCTGGTTCACTGTTGCTGCAGAGCTGCAGAACACGTTAAAGCATTTCTAACGAAAGAATATTTATGTGATAAGTATATAAATAAATATTCTTTGGTTAGAAATGTTTTAACGTGTTCTGCAGCTCTGCAGCCACAGTGCACCAGCCGCGCCTGGTCGTAATGGTACATTAGATTTAAGATTTTTTGGTAAGCCATAAATTATTGATGCATGTGCGCTAGTTATTTCAAGCCATTTGCTTTTCTTAACTGATAATTAGAGCAACGCAACTGCGCTGAAAGCCAGTGGCGGACGCATAAAAGTTTACACAAAATAAATTAAATGTGATACGTGCTCAAACACTTACCGTTTTAAGAGTCCTCCATGAAATCACAAGGTGGATAATGTCTATTTAATATTTATAACATTAGATATGTTTCCAAAGTTGTTTCGGCAAAGTGAGTGCGGCGTGAAGAAAAAGTGTTTTTGTATGCCGAAAACGAACGTTCTACATCTAGTGACGTTATATTTGCGTAAGTATAATGAAATAATCTTTCAAATAACTTAACGGTTCTATTGACGCACCTTCACAAATTTGTCTTAATGTGCCAAAATGAGAGTCCTTGTTTAAAACACTTTCAAACCTTTCTAAAACACAAACATTTCTTGCGTCTTCTATCGCGCATAGCTGTGCGTGAACATGTTGCACTATTTGCAAAGATTCCACTAACGAAACCGAAGAATTTTGTAGTTTTTCTATCGTATCCGCTAGTCCCACGTAATTGTGTTAACTTGACTATCCTGAAATTTCAAGCGGCTTACCTTGACAGCCGCAGCTTTCTTTGGGTCGAATTCTAAAATCACGTTCTTTATATTCTCAAAATATTTAAGAATATAAAATGCAGCCTCTAACCATGTTCCCCAACGAGTAAGAATAGGTTGTGGTGGTTCAGAATACCGGGCATAGTCTATGAAAGTCCCGAATACGTTTTGGGGATTTTACAAAACAAGCTTTTGTATGTGCTATTAGAGCGTCTACCTCGGGATAACATTTTCTGATACTATCTGCTACGAGACTGAGAGTATGAATTTTACATGTAATATGCAACAAGTTAGCACAATGTTTTTTAAGAGATCGACCTACAGCAAGCATGTTTGCGGCACCATCACTCATAAACATCAACAGTTGTTGAAAGTTCAAACTTTTCCAATGTATTTAACACCAACATTGAAATTACTTCGGCAGTGCATTGTTGTATTCGTCTTGAAGCTAGTAAAATTGAGGGTGACGGTCGATGTGGTTCCATTGTGCGTACCATTACATTAACCACAGAATGTTTTTTTATGGTCTGTTGTTTCGTCCACACATAGCCACAGTTTTTTATCTTGCAACTCCGATTTAATTCTTTTCTCGACATGCTCACGAGTAGATGGCACAACTCTCTGTAATGTTCTCTCACTTGGTAACTTAAAGTCCGAATATTCATTCCAAAACGAGACGTATGCTTTCTTTCTTAGTAAATGAAATGGTAAATTACATGCAATAAACACATAAATTAAATTTAAATTTGTTATAATGTCGTGTGGAATACATTAAATCTATTTTACACACTACACATTGAATTTTAGCGCCATCACACTTTAAATCAGGCATTTCTGCAATAAATTCTCTTATTGTGTCCAACTTTGGTCATTTTCGCGACGTAGGAAACATTTTCAAAACAAACGTAGAACTACGATATAGTATACGACAGCGTAGATGCATACACAACAGATCGGCTTTCGAGTCGCAGTTATACTGACGCTTATACCGAATTGTCCCGGCCGTGTTTATTTTGTGTAAACTTTTATGCGTCAGCCACTCGCTTTCGGCGCAGTTTGCGTTGCTCTACTGATAATTCCTTGTTTATCCCAACCATTTATTTGATTGTTCACTTGTTATTGGATCTTCTGTGTAGGATCTGTTTTGTTTTCTTATCTTCCAACATATCTAGCATTTTTCTTTGATAGTCTGTTTTTAACATTATCATTGTTTTGTTTGATTGTTTTTGATTATTGTTATATTCCTCTAAGATTTGGTCGCAGGCAAGTAGAAAATGTTGTTTTGTAAACTTTGCAGCTAGTCTTTGAAATAAGCGTGATTTGAAACGTCCAATGCATATTACTTTAATAACCATAATCTTTTACAGTGTACATCGCGAACATCGAAAGAAAATAAAATGTTTTTATCGATTTCCCAAAGTTGTTCTTAAATAGATTAATAGTGTGGTACAGATCGCTTCGTACCGAGTGCAGCAATAGTGCGGGATCCTTTACTATTGGTAATGGGAAAAAACTTCCAATACAAAAATCGTAGATATACATTAGTAGCACAAGCTAAAATTATTTTGACATATACGGGGTGTCCCAAGAACAAGGTTACATATCAAACCTGTATATTCGTATATATTTGGTTTGTAGTCGAGAATCTAGGGTTACTTTATAAAGGATCAGCCATATCTAAACTCAATTGTTTTCGAAATATTTACGAAAAATTGTACTGCGATGCTCTGCAGAAATAGCTGCAGTTTGCATAATATTCCATGTTTTGATTTCTACGTTGGCTATTATTAACTAACTTTTGTATTTCGAGTGACGTTTTCGTTATTGTTTTAAATGGGTCAGCCGATATGTATTTTAATTTTTGAATTGCTGAGCACTTTGTGTTAATTACATATGTAAAACTTTTCTTATACCCAAAGTTAGTCGTTTTTGAGATATTTTGCATCTTCGACTTACGGTAATTATAGGCTGATACCTATATAAGGTAATCCTAGATTCTCGACTACAAACGAAATATGTACCAATATACAGGGTGTTTTATTACAAAAGAAACATTACTTTGACTCATAACTTTTTTTTGGTGCAGACTGTATATATTAAAATAATTTTGGCTTTATGCTACTAATGTATATCTCTGATTTTTGTATAGAAAGTTTCTTTTTTTATTACTAATAGTAAAGGTCCTATCCAAGAATATCGTACAACTGCCCAACCCAGTATAGAGATACAGAACGTAACCAACGACATTCTGACAACCACCGCAACGTTTTCACAGAGACAATAATTATGATTACCGACGCCTATGGAACGCGTCGTTACTCACTGCTTTAATACAGTCATTCCATTCATTGAACTTGACGAGCCAGTTAAATGCATTGCAACGCTCGCCACATATGCCGGTCCGAGCTTTGCAAACGCCCTCGTAGTGTGTAGTACGGTGGGTGAATGCTTTTTTCCTGCTCGGCGTCTATTCCAATTGTCAGGAAAGAGAACCGTGCTGCTACATACGTGCCTATCTTCGCTTACCCAGAAAATTGTAATTTCATCTGCAGTCGACAACCTAAATATGCCTATTATGTTATCTTGGAATAGTAATGGGTTCATCTTGCAATTTTACGCATAGGTAACGGCTACAAACCTACGAACGCTCATGTTTAATTAATTGTTAACATAGTTACTTTAATTCTATATGAATACAGTACATACCTATATGCGGCCAACAATATACACTTACCCCAATTGTAAACATCTATGCGAAATACTGTTCGCGTTTGAATGTTATGCTCGCAGCTACTGGAAATATAGGAAGCTTTGTAGTATATTACGCTTTTCCAAACGGAATTAAATAAGAATTCTTGTGCAATGTTCTTTTTTGTTTTGTAATAATCCCTTTTTCTTTGTCAAGCAGGTTTAACTTGCGGAATATGTTTTTGTAATTATAATTTGGTTGCTCAATGCCTTAAATGGTTAAACTGTTGCAATATGAATGTGCCAACATAAAGGAAAAAATACGTTATACAAATTAGTTAAAAAACACTTTCAAATAATCTATCTTTTGTCCCATAATCTCACTTGAAATTTTTCAAAGGAGCGCTATAAAAGGGAGGAGGATCAAATGAAGGCGTAACGCCGTTTTTCGGCTCTCTAGATCTGTTTATCGGGGTAGATCAGTCCCCTTTCCAAATACTATATCCTTTTGCGTGTAGTTCTTCACAGCTGTCTGTCCCCTGTCCTTTCTCGCCAGTTGTTAATTCTGGCCCTATTAAGGTCTTCTTTCACTTCCTGTAACCATTTCGAACTTGGTCTTCGTCGTTTTCTCCTTCCTCCTGGCTCCAAGCTCCCGCTCTAATATCGAATATACTACTGTGCCTGGTCCTGATTTCCATATGTGTCCCAGCCATTTTACTCTTTGCTGTTTTATTCTCCTTATCACATCTTCCCCTATTTCCTGTAGTTTTTCATGGTTCATTCTTTGTCGATATTCATTCTCACCTACACTTATCGGTCCCAATACTGTCTTTAGAATTTTCCTCTCTAATATTCTTAGGTCTTCTTCTTGTTTTTTGTTATAGTAAGTGTTTCAGCAGTATACATTAGCGATGGTCGAATTATTGTTATATATATATTCATTTTCGCTTTTTTCCCAAGGAAATTACTCTTTAATAGCTTTTTATTCGCATAGAAAATTTTATTTGTAATGATGTTTATTTGTAATCATTATTTTTTCTTTGATTGCCCGTTTCTCTTTCCCGATAATTTGCTAACATTACTCGTAGATATCTGAATTTCGCCACTTCGTCAAATTCAAATTGCCCTATTTTAATTTTTTGATTTTCTGCTATCTTACCGAATCTCATAATTTTAGTTTTTTCCTGTTTTTTTTTTAAATCCTATTTTTTCCCCTTCGGCCACCAGTTCTTCTAACAGTCTTTTCATTGCTCTACGATTCTTCGTTATAATAACTATGTCATCTGCATAGGCTATTATTTGTACTTTTCTTGTTCTTAGAGTGCCTTTGCTTATTTTCCTTAAAACATATTCTAGGGCTGGATTAAATAGAGTTGCTGATAAGGCATCTCCCTGTCTTACACCTTTATTTATTTCAAATTCTTCTATATCACCCAATTGAGTTCTGATGTTAATTGTAGTTCTTTTCATGGTCATTTCTATTAGTCGTCCTAATTTACTGTGTACTCTCAGGTATTTCAGTGCTGTTATCAGTTTTGTTCTTTTTATCGAGTCAAATGCTTGTTGAAAGTCTATGAAAAGCAATTCAATCTCCATTTTAGGTTCGTGAGCTTTTTCCAATATCAACAAATATCCCCTTCAAAACAAAAATTGGCCTGTCTGAGTATTTTGTCATGTGATCTTTAGGTACTACAACTCTTATAATTGAATGAAAAATCAGTTTTTGGGCCTTCCGGACATCCCACAACTTAGTCTACATCTTTCTTCCATAATGAGTTTGTAACTAAGATATTGGAGTTTGTAACTGTGGTTCAAAATGGCATTCGTTCCATTCAGTTGTATTGAGTTTTCGTTTAAAAATTAGTCTTTTCAAAGCTGCCTACCTGGATAAATTTAACAATTATAAATAAAGCAATGAGTAAGTATGTTATTGACGCTATTTGTAAATTATTTTATTTAAAAACGTGTTTATTTGTAGCACAATCATCATAGATCTCAATTTAACAACCCATTAAGTATTTTAGCTTTAGACTGAAATTTGTATAGGAATTTTTTTGCTTTAACACGATAAATGTATTTTTTCTATCCACAAAAGCATCACATCGAAGGATACGAATCCACTTTGTGGAAATTATGTCATATCTAATCGCAAGTAAATGTACGAGGGCAGATCAATAATTAGTGAGCCTAAACAAATGAGAGCAGCATTAAAAATGTTATTTGTTTGTTATGTAGGCAACCCTTCAAAACGTTCAAAATTTATATTCATGCTGACAGTAAGGATGTTTACTATTTGAATAGAAAGTGAAGTGGTTTTTAGTTTAATCAAGTACTCGAACCCTGTGGCGCTGGTACACTGAAACACTTTACTAAAACCCTTACCACAATACTTCACTCGCACTGGACGAACGTCAGTTAGGTAGAGGAACAAGTCAACAAGTCAAGAATACAGGAACAAGTCAACGAGAAAATAAATAAGATAATACTAGGACACAGGGTCATAGATATGCGCACAAAAATAAAAATAATCTATGCGTGTGAAAGCTGGACACTACGGAAGAAAGATGAAGCAAAGATAAATGCGATAGGAATGAAACACCTAAGAAAAATGGCGAGGAAAACAAAATGAGATAGGATTAAAAATAAACATTAGAAATTAATAAAGCAAGAAAAATAATGGAGACAGGATAAACAAGAAACGAAGAGGAAGATCAAGAAGAAAATTGATAGAGCAGATAAAGGAAATTGGGAAAAAAAGGAAAGGCTGGAAGAAATGAAAATAATTACAAAAAACAGTGGTGTGGAAAAAGATCGGTCAAGGGGAACCGCAACCCACATCCGACACTTGAAAAGGTAAAAAGAATCTAGAAGAAGAAGAGGAGTATAGAAAATAAATTTAAAAAACCAAAATACATGGTATAGAATACGTTATCAAGACATTTGCGAGTAAGTTCATATGTTACATAAATGTATGACAATTATAAAATTCTTCTATTGAATGAAAACAATTTGTTAATAAATGTTGTTTAAGTTTGTATTGAAAATTATTTGTTATATTATTTTTATGCTTAAAAGGAATATGATTGTAGATCTTCATCACTTGGACAATTATACTTCTGTGGATACTCGATGACGTAGTTAGTACTGTATAGATGTGAAGTTAGCTGCGTGGAGAATAGCTCACTATAGTTTTTTCTTATAAAGCAGGCACATTCGTAGATGAAGAGGCATGGCATGGTAAGTATTTTTTAATTTTTAAATATGTCGACACACGAGACTCTCTTTTTGAGATTATAAATGGATCTTAAACACGGTTTTTGTAATTTGAAGATCTTCAAAGCATAACTTGAATTTTCCCAGAACATTATGCCGTAGCGCATTTTTGAATCCACATACGCATAATAGCTGGTCAGTGCTGATTCTTTACTAACTGTTCTTTCAATTCTTCTGATCACATATAAAAAAACATGAGTTTTCTAATTAAGTTGAAAATCCAAAGTTAGACCAAGAAACTTTGCATTATTTTTCGACATTATTGACTCGCGACCATAAATGACTTCTATGTTTTCCTCTTTTTTGAGTGAAAAGGGAACTATTTGCGTTTTGGAAATATTTGTTTTGAGATTATTATTTTTCATCCAATTCTCTAATTCTTGAAGACAGGTTTTTATTTCTTTTAAAAGGGTAATAGAATCTTGGGGAACTATAACAGATGTGTCATCTGCATACATTGTTAAATGGTGCATAACTTGTGGTAAGTCGCTTGTACATAGTATGTATAAAACCGGTCCCAGGATTGATTCTTGTGGTACACCTTGTTTTATATCAATCCAGTTTGATGCTATCAAATTTCCAGTATCCTTCTCGTAACTCACTGTTCTTTGGCATCTTCCACTGAGATATGATTTCAAAATATTTAATATTGGGTCTCTAAAACCCAGTAGTTCTAACTTATCTACTAAAATTCGATGATTAACGCTACTAAAGGCTTTTGATATATTAAGAAATACTCCTGCTATTTTTTGTCTATTATTTAGTCCTTCTAGTATTTTTGCTAAAGTTAAGTAAATAGAGTTCACCATAGATCTACTTTTTCTGTATGCATTTTGCGATTCTGTAATTATTTTCGTCTTGTCGATAAAGTTTAACATTCTCGTTAAAATGGCCTCTTCAAATATATTTGCAATCACTGTTATGAAGGCTATGGGCCGATAGCTACTGAAATCTCTCTTTACTCCTTTTTGTTTATAAATTGGTACATTTGCTTTTTTTCAGCTGTTCTGGAAACACTTCTTTATCAAAACAATGATTAACGATTTTTCAGATTGGTGTTTTGGGTACATCTGCGCAGTATTCAATAACTTTAGTAGGCACGTATATTGTCTTATATGTAAACACGTGCATGCTAACTGCAAACTATGACTTTAACTCATTGAATAACAAATAGAGGATGGAATCAAACGTTAACTAGGATTTCATCGCAAGTGTATTTGAAGTTTTATAGACTACCTCCTAGATAATTCCCGAAGCCATAATTCACTTTTATTTCACATTATATTGTCTGCAGTAAGCATGTGGGAGGATTTCAATTTAAAATAAGAACTGCAAAGGCTGCAAAGATTGCATTTTACAGAGAAATTCGGTAGAAGATCTCCTGAAACATTTAACCATTGCCGCTGTTAATGTCAGGGCCATTTATTTTATGGTCCTGGACGTCGCAATTTAGAGCTCCATTTCTACGACTAAGCTCATCAATATTCCGCTTGAGGTACATTTCAAGCTGTAGTAGTTGGAAAAATTAAATATTTGATTTATGATTTCGTAATAATGCAATTAGACTGTTATGTTAGAGGATAGGAGTGTATATTATATGTATATGCACCTAGTGCGGAAAACTGGAACGTTTTTTTTTTAGACATTTTGGCCGCAAGTAAAAAAATTTTCAAAGAGTTTTGTACCTACTTTACATTTGTAGTACTACACAATTTCAATAATATATTACTCTGCACTTTATACACTCTCGTTGACCCGAGAATTTATTATGCATGAATGATAATTTAAGTTTAATTGGCGTGAAATGGAAGTGCTTGGACCCACTATGATGTGATGGTGGCATTAGAGTAAAATTTAAAAGTAAATCTTATTTTCTGTTTGTTATTTTTACTCATCTATTGTTCATTAGTTACACAAACGTTGGCAATGCTCTCCTTATTTGAATAATTTTTGAAATACTTATTTTCGATAGACAATGTAATAGGAGTATTCTTTTATTGTCCAGCTACTGATTATATATTAATTTTCCCGTGCTTTAATTTGTTTTGTAGCGTAAGTTTCTAGATTTTTCTCAGCATATGTTAATATCATTGACGAGGGAAGATTCCAAGGTATCAATACCGATTTGAATGAAACTTGCAGGATATATCGGGTATTGTAATTTGCCATTTTTTATTTCGGCATATACGTACATATAATAAATTACCTGCTGCGAGTAAAAAGAATTCCTCTCTCTCTCTTTACAACAAATTCAGTTCAATGTCCATAATATATCACCTATTGCGCGGAAAGAGAATTCCCTTAATCAAGTATTTCGAGGCTTGAGAACAATTTGTACAAAATTTGCCTTTTCATATAAATCTGTTCTGTTAAGCATTCTGCATCAGCTACTCTAAAAACTTCATTCATATATCAAAAGATAGCTCCACAACCAGTAAGGAAATATAGTTTCAAGTACATGAGCTCTTTTAAGGGTGGAACCACAAGGCTTCAGGTGTCGAGTGAAATTAAACGTGGAGCTTATTGATCCTTATTGCGATGTCCTCTCTTTATGAAAATGAATCCTGGGAAGATTTCTGCAGCTACAGCTCCTGAGAACATAAAACCTCCTAAAACAATGCCCTATTTAAATCATAAATGCCAATTTTATAGATTTTTTGAAACATTGTAATTGTATTTGGAACCTTGTGGCTTCGTACTTAAAATCTTATGGACATATATTATAATATTACAGTATAAAAACATTTTTTAACTAGCTTTTAAGTTAATGAAAACAGTAATTTATAATTCAAAAACATTTATTCAAAAACTTGCCTAAGAATAAGACAAGGTTAATGGGGAAAAACACATTTTCCAGAATTTTTTAAATTCAGAAATTAAAAATTAATTTAGTTCCGAAGCCGGTACCTGGTCAAAAATGTTAAATACATCTAATATAACTTTTAACAAAATACATTTATTTAATATCAAAGCTTCAAATTTATCTGCTGAAATGTTGCTTGGAACCCTATGGTTGTCAGCCCCCGATTTATAACTAATCTATTGCCCCCTACTAACTTTCCTTCCAGTGCTTGATCGGGCGCATCAATGTCCGATGTTCTCGAGTTGACTGGCATATCATAATACAATATAATCATAGAAAACGTAATCAAGAGAGCCGTCTATTTTTTTTAATTATTTTTATGTTGGTTACAACTGCATCTGACAGTTAAATCTTACTTAAATCACATCAAGATTGAAACTTCAAACTACGTTTGACATATTTGACAGTAATGATGCCAATAAGTTCCTGTTTAAAGCGCTATCCAAGACAATAATACTAAAGCTAGCACAATAAAGAAAACATCTCCTACTAAGAATAAAAGAAGAATTTAGGAAACAATTGTAGCAAATGCTTAAAGTGATTCCCGGTTTCAAAACAAATCCTTATTCATCGTTTCATGTTGTTAAATGCGTTGACGAAGTGTTGAAACGTTATCCGTGTCACAAATATGTTGAATTGCTTCGGTAAGTTCTTGTGTTGTGTGTGGTGTATTTTTAAAAACTGTATTTTTAGGAGTTGAAAAATTAAATAATCTAATGTAGTTAGATCAGGAGAACGCGGAGGAAAATCAACAACACGGTTATCCAAATATTCATGTAAGAGGTTCATTGTTTGTAGTATTTTATGAGCTGTTGCAGTGTCTTGTTGGAAGTATCCATCTTTTAGTTCGTCATCATACTTATGGTTTGGAAAAACTTGCAATAAGTTATTATATCTTTCTGCGTTTACCGTTTCATGAAAAAAAAAATGGACCAATTATTCTTTTCCGCGAGGCTGCTGTCCAGTCACCAACCTCTTCAGAATGCGATGGTTTCTGTATCATGACATACGGGTTTTCTATACGCTGTTTGTTAATAAAACCATTAGGGTGGAACCAAGCTGAGTTTGAGAAGAGAGATTTGTCAGTGACATTATCATTCATGAGATTTTCAAAGCAATTGCAGTGTTGCACTTTCACTACGTGATCAATGGGATTGAGTTCTTGCACAACACAAATTTCATATGGATATTTTGTGAGATCTTTTCTAAGAATATGCTGACAAGTACCATATGACCATAAATTAGTTTCCTGTGAAAACTTTCTAATTGAGTTTTTAGGTGAATGATCTATACACGTCCTCACATCCGCAGTAGTTTCAGCAGTTCTTTTCTTGAGTCGGTCTTGCGATTTATTGCACCAGTTTGCATGAAATTTAGCAACGCAGCGAAGAATTTGTTGATGTAAATCAAGATATGATACTGCGAAATGTGGAAATTGAAGACGAAATTCATCCATACTTACGTAGTAGGTGCCATAAATTCTCGGCCTGATTTTGAAAAAATAAACTTGGTAAAATATAACAATTTTTATTTTTCCATATAATCTTCCCTAACTTCAATACATTTATTACAAGGATCAATTAATAATTCTATACCCTTGTAAAAATAATCTAAAAGTTTTTCGCTCAAAATGAATTACAGCTTTCTGGGACGAGGTTCATCGGGTCGCCGCAATTCCATCAACTCATTTTTGGATAGAGGATCATAATACAGAACCATTGTTTCATCTCCTGTGACAATGGACACCAAAATCGGTTTCGGGTCGTCTCTACACATGTTTAAAAACGCGCGGTAACATTCGATCCAACGTTCATGTTGGAGAGCAGGGTGAATACTTGTTTCGGAAATGTTAGTCATCATTTCTAATCCTTTCACTTTCAAACGGCGATCTGCTAATACCATTTTTTATCTTCGTTACCTGAGATATTTCCATGCACTAGTCACGTTGTCTGACTGGCTACTAAAAACTACTACTCTTCCAGCCGTATTATATACAACTATTAAAACGACAGAGCTTATCTAGTTATAAGTGAGTCAATCAAATTAATTTTACAACATGACCCGGTGTCTCTCTCTTACACGGGAAGTAGCCATCAACTTTCTTATTTTATTTAGATATTTAGATGTCGATTCCGTGTTGAATTTTAAAATTATTTTATGCAACATACCTTATCCCTAGAATTCACTCTTAAAGAGATATTGCATCTTTTCGAAAAAGTTTGACAGATGTGATGTATTACAGACTTTCAAATAACTTACAAATGTAATTCGCCAAAACAGTTATTCTACTTGCTGGTAATGTTCATAAAACGATGTTTCCACAGTAACAGATAAATTTGCTAAATTATACAGGGTGTGCTGGTAGGGAAGGGACAATGTCAGAGATATTTAAACTGAGGAATCTCGATTTTTTTAAAATAGCAACTCCTAATTTTCTGTACCAAAAAATGAAGCAAAAGTGTACTGTAGGTGCTATTGGTAAAGCTATTAGTTTAGGAGATATTTTGTGAAAACCTCCTTCATTTTAAATATCGCAGTGTTGAATATCAGTTTTGGTTTGCCATGGTTAAACAATTGAAGGTGACTGTCACATGTACTGTCAACAGTTATAAACACAGTAGTGGTCCCACCACGATCTCCGGATTTAAAAACGTTGTATACAGAGATCCAGTTGGTACAAAAGATGACATGATTGACAGAGTAAGAAAAACCTTCAATGAACTGGCTGTAGGACCCATTCAACGTGCTACTCATCAGGAATTAATGCGAAGAGTAACAGCATGCATGGAGCAGGATGGTGGTGTTTTCGAGCATTTACTATCATAATGAAATACGTAGTATTCAATTTTATTTTGTTATTTGTACATTCGTTTGTTTCATGCCTTTTTTCTCTTTTTTTTGTTTATTAATAAAATGTTCAATTTGTGAAAGTTCTATTTTTCGAATAATTGTACTGTAGTATGAATAATTGAGAGTTAATTATGTTGATTAATTACTACTGATGACCACTACTGTGTTTATTACTGTTGACAGTACATTTGACAGCCACCTTCAACTGTTTAATCATAGCAAACCAAAACTGATATTAAACACGGTGATATTTAAAATTAAGGAGGTTTTCACAAAATATCTCCTAAACTATTAACTTTAGCAATAGCACTTACCATACGTTTTTGATTTATTTTTTGATACAGAATCTAATACCGTTTAGAAAATTAGGAGTTGCTATTTAAAAGAATGGAGATTCCTCAGTTTAAGTATCTCTGACATTGTCCCTTTCCTACCGGCACACCCTGTACAATTTAGCAAACTTATCTGTTACTGTGGAAACATCGTTTTATGAACATGACCAGCAAGTAGAATAACTTTTTTGGCGAATTACATTTGTAAGTTATTTGAAAGTCTGTAATGCACAACATCTGTCAAACTTTTTCGAAAAGATGCAATATTTCTTTAAGAGTGAATTCTAGTGGTAGGGTATGTTGCATAAAATAATTTTAGAATTCAACACAGAATCCAAATCTGACATAAAAATGGTACTGTTCAATTTAAAATAGGGATGCTGATGGCTACTTCCGGTGTAAGAGCGAGACACCGACAGTTGTAAATATTTTGGTTGAGCTAGCTTTAAAGGATAATTTGTGTTTGTAAAATTTTCAAATTTCTATTTTACTCACTTCCTCATATACTTTTAAGCAAAGCTTGTCGTAACATACCTTGTATAGTGTAGGCCTCGCATATATGCAACTATAACGCAACGGAGTTTGAACACGTTCGAACCTGTATAAGCCTGTCAGGGCGAAAATTTATGGCGCCTACCTCATAGTTGCACAGATTCTGTTGCTTTTGTCCGTTAAGAAATTAGCTTTGAAGGATAAATGTTTGGTGATCTGTAGTAAGCATACTTTAAAAATTATAAGATATGTAATTTGAATTGTCAAACTTGTCAATAAATGTCATTTAAAGTTTCAATTTTTAACTGTCAGAAGCGTCTTCCTTTTACCATATTAACTGAATATTTATCGATCGAAAACCACCATATAATCACTTTGACGCTGATAGCGGTCGATTTACAAATACTCAGTTTTGGTGCAATTGCTAATATACTGAACAAGTTTAAATCGTAATCATTTATTTTGTTGGTTAATCACGTTGTAGTTACGTACATGAAAATACGTGTTCCTTTTTTCTGACATCTAATCACTTAATTTTCAGTTGAGCTGGTTCACTTTCTAATCACTAGCAAATCATTTCAGTTTATAATCACTTAGTTATTTTGTAAAAGGAGGACGCTTCAGATGTAGTTGTAACCGTTGTAACCAACATAAAAAATAATTAAAAGAAAAAACATGGCTCTCTCGATTATGTTTTTTTACGATCATATTGTAATACACGACAATTATCCAGATCAATGACACAGGCCACCGATCGAAGAATGACTACATTACAAAAATATAGACGCAAAGCAGCGGAAGCTCAGTTAGCCTCTTTTATAAAAAATAAAGGCAAAGCGTTTATTCACGACAATATCACCAAATTCGTCTTTTATGGGTCTATTAGCGCAAATGAAATTTGTTTAACCCTCTTACAATCCCGTTTGAAGAAAACGGGTTGAACGGAAAGGCGTGAAATATATTCACCAGGAATCCTCGGAAATACATTTTACGGCTATATACTGTAATGTTAAAAATGGCCCTACTATAATCGCTACGATTAGCTTCACGACTAACGCTGTTCAGCCACGTGTATTCAGGTACGTTCGCCTATGATCCAATTTTGTTTTGCTACAATTTGGAAATTTTGACGATGACATAAATATCTTTTATTATTATCTTGCAGAGTATTAATAAAATCGAACGAACATAAAACATCGCAAAGGATTAATAAACTTAAGAAAACTAATCCTGTAATTTGAGGTTTAGACCCAAGATGACGAAAATGGTATTTTGAGAAAATTCTAGTTCGCTATTGACACATAAATACCAGATAGGTTTGAAAGAAATGATCAACATGTTATATATGGTAATTTTTAAATGATAAGACTAAATAATACCTTTTATATTTTAAGAATTAGAGGATTATGTTTATTACTGCGACGATTTGTTTACCCGAACTGACTGAAAGAATTACAACAGGAACTACATTTCACCTCATTAAGCAAATGATTACACAAAATTATAGATAATATATACAAAAAATGGGGTACACTTTTGCTGAACTTAT
This sequence comes from Dynastes maya, assembly GCA_029619315.2. Taxonomy (NCBI): domain Eukaryota; kingdom Metazoa; phylum Arthropoda; class Insecta; order Coleoptera; family Scarabaeidae; genus Dynastes; species Dynastes maya. The sequence goes on along the minus strand of JAROYE020000005.1, from coordinate 11,631,397 downwards.
CTGAAAATAAATGGTTCATATCAAATTATCAGAAAGAATTAGCCACTATGGTGCACGCAGAAGGTGCCCCTTTAACGAACTGTATTGGATATATTGCCCGACCAATATGTAGGCCTACAGTAAATCAAAAAGAAATGTATAGTGGATATAAACGGCAACGTTGTATGAAATTTCAATGTATTACACTGCCTAACGGCATTATTATCCACATGAGCATGCCATATTCATGGCGAAGTCAGGATGCTTTATTTTAAAGGATACCCTTGTGTTAGATCAGTTACAGTTGTACTGTTTTCCATGGCGATGAAGGGTATCCTTTAAAGAGGCCATATTCTAACACTAGGCTGTCAGAACTTCAAACAAATTTTAATCACGGAATGTCAAAAGTTCGACAATGTGTAGAATGGAGTTTCGGGAAAATTGTGGCAGCAGTTTGCCTTTTTGGATTTTAAAAAGAATCAGAAATTATATTTACAACCTGTTGGAAAATATTACAATGTTGCAATACTGTTAACAAACGCCCACACGTGCTTGTATGGCGGTGCCACTTACATTTACTTTTATGTAGAATCTCCATCATTATTAGAATACTTCGGGCAGCCACTAATTGTACCATGTAGAAAATGAAATGTGTGTCTTGAATAAATTAAATTTAAATAACGTACAACTTAACTATCTTTTATTTATTACATCCTGTAGCAAATTAATAATTAAATTATTTCTCTCCGTTTCAGCAGCTTTATGTTGTGCTTCTATTTGCTACTTCTCTTTTTCATATTCTAGTTCTTCTTTTTTAAATTGGAGGGCTTCTTGCAGACGTACTTGATCAGGATGCTGTTGTTAGCTCTTCTTTTTTTAGTTCAGCTTCGAGGCTTGCTTTCTCTGCTAGATATATGAATATGTCACCTTATTTAGTATTACCATTCCCTTTCCTAGTAGCACTACTGGTCGCGCATCGAGAAGTTGTAGGCGTACTACTACTACTGCGTCCTGGACAACCTACAAGGAAGTGAGCTGTCGTCACATACCGCTGTATCATTTGTTTCCTCTTCGGTTAAAGAAGAGCTCTCAATTGCTCGCATAGCTGCATCACGAATTTTCTTGATCAACTCCATGTCTTCTTTCTGTTGCAAAACTGCTTCTTTTTTTGGCCTGCCAACTTTAGTAGTTGTTTCTGCTATTTTTTTATAGTTGCTCCACACAAGCATTAGTTCTCCCATATAGTCGCCGCATGGAGTTCTCTTCCAGATTCTGTTGCTTCTTCGGAATCATACTTACGAAATTTCGCAACTTGTTCAAGCATGTGGTATTTCAATTATCTTAGACTTATGTACTGAATCTGTTTGGGTTGTCGTACATTACTGTATCGTAAAGCCCAGACCATACGTCTTCCTCGGTTAGCAAATCGTCTTCTGCTAAAGTGCCATGTAATTCTCCAATGCACTTTATTCTATCAGTTTCAGAGAATCTGGACCGTTTTTTCTTTTGTATCTCACCATTATTATTATTGCCGACCGCATAAGTTGTATCGACTAAATTTTGCAACGAATTCTGCATTATTTGTATTCTAACCTCACTCTACACTGTGCATGTAAAATGTAACGGATAAACGGCAGTCAGCTATTCACAATTTGTTGTGCGCATGCGAAGTTATAAGAATTAAATTCTGATTGGGTTCGTTATTTCTAGAAATAACGTTATTTAATTCGGTATAAATTATACCAAAATTTTACGTTACAGATCATAATGGCAATTTTTATAAGGAAAAATATTCTACCCCAAACTCTATAATAATTGTTAAATTGATTGTTAATTATGTCTGCGTTTTTACTGATAATAATAAATAAAATATATATCATCCCCTTTGATTTTCGTGAGTAGATAAAAGACTTTCATGTTTTGTAAACAAATATATTATTTTGACATTTTACAAATATGTACGCGTCAATTTTTAATGACAGTTTTTGAAAAATAAATGTGTGCTCCTTTTCCTAGTAATCGCTTCAATTTCAGTTGAGCTGATTCACTTTATAATCACTTGCAAATCATTTCAGTTTATAATCACTTAGTTATTTTGTAAAAGGGGGACGTCTCTGATATTTACTGCTAAAGGAAAGCAGCCTCTCAGCGGCGACCGGTTGAAGCCTCGCCAATAGTTGCTGCGTTTTAATTCACGTGATTAAAATTAGAATTTTCAGGGGTTTCTAAAGGAAAACAGTGAAATTTGAATGGCAACTCTTAGAAAATCATCTATCATTATTCCTAAGAAACCATTACATGCAACTTTTAAAGCAAATAAAATTTCAAGCAACTTCCCTGTTTGAGTGATGAGACTGATGAGAAGTGTTGACATTGGTGCGATATTACGAGGAACGAGCTGCGGTAGCACATTCTGAACGCATTAATACACTTCTCACTTTATTATTACTAAGAACTATTAACAAAACTGTGTATGTAAATGTTTATTCACGAGAAAAGAATTAAAAATAAAAGTGATACAAAAACATGTGTGTAATTATATGTATTTTAGCAACGATTTCTTCTAGTTACCGATTGTATGCACTCTATTGTTAGGCTAATATAATCAAATACGCGAAAATTACAATTTTAAATTCAAATTAATGAGGTTAAACAGTCCCGATATCTTTGGAGCTTTAAAACGAGGTACCTAACACGCGACGCATCTTGCAATTTGACATTTTAAAGTCGCTGTTGATGGGGCTGAGGGAGGTGAAGGTGGCGGGTGGTGAAAAAGATATATTCTGTAGGTAGCCGAATAAAAATAGAAGTAGACATGTTCGTGCTTTTTTCGAAATACCTAGTAGTAGTAAATAATGATTAATCAATTATACTCCAAACTTTTGGTATATGTGCTATATGTACTTTTCTCAAGATCGAGATTGCAAAGTTTGGGAAGTTTTTTATGGTTTCTACGCAGTTTCGAAAAAGCTTCAATTCATAATTAAAGCACGGAACTTCTGTTATTTAATAAATCTAGTTTAAAGAAATAAAGTTGTACACAGCAATGCTTTCAAGCATCAGCATTATTGGCATTTCTAGCTAACTTAGACATTCGTCTTTCGCTACAAATTAGATTGTACCATTCTAAATACGCGCGCCCTTGACTATTAACGAAACCAGTGTGCAGTTTTAAAATAGAAAGCGCTAACAACTTAACAAAGCAGTTAACATTCTATGAACAAAGTTAATAAACGGAACACGACTCATCCAATTAAAGTACGAACTTGAACATTTCTAGCTAATTGTTAAATCCTGGTTTCTGCACCGCGTTTACGTGAATTCTGGCGTTCACGTTCCACTTCTACAAACTTTTTCACGAGCATGCTGCATTAAGAAACCGTATGCGTTGCCACCTGCATTTAGGAAAAGATATGATTAAACTCTGAGTTGAACTGCACGTGAGTAGTAAATTTATTGCTTTATGGTGATTTCGAAATCTACGAGGCATACCTTCCAAGTTTTTAAAAAACAATGAAACGTTGGTACAAATTGTTTTATTATTTTTCAAAATATTCGCCAATAACATTTATATACTTTGCACGCGTTAGAACCGATTCTCGAAATATTTTCTCCTCTCTGAAGGTGGTATCTCCAAAACACAGTTTGTGACGGCTTCTTAAGGTCATAAAAATCGCTGTCCACGAATTTTTTGTTTGACATTCACGAACAAAAAGAAGTTATTAGGCGGTAAATCAGGTGAATACGGGCAATGAGATATTAATTCGACATTTTTATCCTCCAAATAATCAATTGTTTGATGTGCTGTGTGAGAGCTGGCATTGTCATGATGAAGGATGATGCGACGTTGTCGATTGTTTTTCCTGATTTCATCGATGACTTCTTGGCAAACAAATTGTTGTATACCATTCAGCATTAGCTGTTTTTAGACCTTCCAAAGCAATGCTTGCGACATGTTTAATACAACGAGAGAAACAAGCAATCAATGAACAACTTCTGTTGGATTTGGTTCATCTGGGAACACTTAAACAGTTGATTGTTGCTTAGTTTCCGGTTCGTGCGAATGTATCCAAGTTTCGTCACCAGTTCTGATGTTGTATACGGACTTTGAAGTTCTTCTGTCGAATTGTTTGAGCATTTCCTTACACCAATTGACATGAGCCTTTTTCCGCGCATGGGTCAAATTATGCGGAATCCATCGGGCATATACCTTTTTCGCACCTAAATGTTCATGAAAAATCGAACGTACTGCAGTCTTCGATATGCCTAAGGATGCCTCTATCTCACGGTAAGTCACATACTGATTCTCTTCATTCGTATTGCGCACAGCATTGATGCTTTTTGGAACAACAACCGATTTCGGTCGACCTTCACGAAATTCATCACTGACGGACAACGAAATTCTGTAAAATAGTTATAAGTAATCTTTTCTGGTAGCGCTTCGTTATCAAAAGTTCGAACGAAACGATTCGAGGCATTGTCATTGTATTAGGCCCTTACCAAAATTGTAAAAAATTATCCAACGAAAACCTAACACAAAATTGCTTTTTTAGACGCTCGTTTTAAACAAACTACCCGATTTTTTGGGATAGTCGTGGAATTGTGTTAATTGACTATATTGAAAAGGGAAAAACAATAACGGGGCCATACTGTGCATCATTACTCGACAAGCTGAAGTCAGAAATTCGGGGAAAACGGCCGCCTTTGAAGAAAAAGAAGATTTCATCAGTGGTCGCCGTGGCAAATACTCATTTTTTATTTATCCTTTCTTTCCGAGACTGAAAGTTTCGCTCGGCGAACAGAGATTTTCATCACATCGGTAAACACCTATTTTGCAAAACATGGTGCCAACTATAATTTAGACGGGTTCAAGAGATGGGAGCATCGCTGGGAAAAGTGTTGAGAAGGGAAACTGTACTTGACAAAAAAAATACTTGTAATGTTGTACATTACTTTACATAGTATTATGTATTGTAGTGAACAACATTACATTAAAAATAGTAGGATTCTAAATTGTATGCGTGTTTTGTTAGTGAAATTGAGAGTGTGTGTTGTTGCTAAAGAGTGCAGGTGTTTTCTAGGTAAAAGAGGTTACATTTTTATTACATCCAAAACTAGTACCTTCTGGTGGTAAATTTCCCTAACCTACAGTAGCTGTTACGTTCTCATGATTTGAAGAACAATGCCGCTAGTCGTCTGCTTCGGTGTATCTTTCTTGCGAAGAGGGAGGACCAATTGCTTTGCTTAGGTGTATAAAATACTTGCTAATTTGCTTGATAGTTCAGTACCTCTCGAAATGAAACATAGTACGTATGTATAAGAAAAATTATTAAAACCGTTCCCCCTATTATTACATAAAAATATAAAAAATGTGAGGTTTCCCTCTTGTACAATATATAAAAGATATGCATATACCTCAATATATATATATGTATTGTAATGCAATATTTACGACAATTCCACTGTCAACCTCTGAACGAGTAGGTTCTCTCTCAGAACGAGGAGGTTCAGGTTTGCCACTCATTGGTAATTAAATATCCCTCTTGCGGGGAAAAATGGAAATTTCTCAGACACCATCTCCCCTCCAGTAAACTGGCTGTGGAGCGAGGACATTATATTAAAAATGTAATGTCCAGATAACGACGATCGTAGGGGAATTAAAATTATACTTTATCTTCTGGTCGATTTCTCCATTTGTAATTCGTCAGAATTAATGGAAAATTAATCTAAAACAAGCAACAGCGTAAATTAAAAGGTATTTTAAACATTATTTCATCAATTAAATCTTTATCTGAAAGGTTTAAGTAAATCATTGGAGATATTTCACGTTTAAAGCTTGACAGTATAAATGTAAGTCATAGAGTCCTCTGAATACAACCATTTCGTTGTCACTGCATCCATTCTCGTATGCTATTTGCAGAAATAACATCATATCATCGAAATGATAAATGTTTCTATTTTTAAAGTGCGAGGCTATTTGTTACCTTAAATGTCACTTCAGTATCGCAACGCTTATTTGTATATTAATTCGCAACGTTTATATGCATTGCTAGGGCTACCACCAAACCCTTGACGCAGCTCGAACGTATGGCCGCGAAGACAGTAGCATAATATAGCCGAAAACGACTACCCAGACGTTCTAGTTATTTAGTGTATTTGGTATATCACCTGTAGTATGCATGGCTCTTCTCGCTACTGCCTCCCTATAGTAGCGGAGATTCCAAAAACCATACATCGTGCGGGTTCAAGCGCTGCACGGCGTATAAGCGAAGGAGCGACGGATGGCAGTCGTGACACTTCGTACACTTGGTTCTCCGACGAAGTTCTTGCACTCCGACAAAGACACGTATACATGCGTTATGCGTGCTCTCTCGGCGGCGATTGTCTGTTTCATGCTCGATCGCGGTGGTTCTCTCTCTAGTGTGCGTCGTATCTCGCGGTTTACAACATAATAGCGTACCGAAGTTGCGATTATTTGAGTTAATACAGCTTTACGTCAATCTCCACCTTGTGTGCGGTGATTTTGTTATATTTATGTATGTTAAATGAATTTAAATTAGTTTTTGTGTTAAATACGTACACGTACAATGTTTTAAATGTGTACAATATACACAAGTTTATAAGAAATAAAGCAAACAAAATGGTAAATATACAAGTAAGGCGAATTAAGCATTAAATTTACAAAGTAAAACAATAAATAATGGATTTACAAAATAGAATAAACGCAGTAACGAATTTGTTAGCGTAAAAAACATAAACTAAAATATTAAGAAGCCTTAACAGTAGCTTTATTAAATTACTTAGTAACGTAAGGTAAATTAATTGCGAATATTAATGTATAATTAAGGTTAAACTAATTGACTGGTATTTATCTACGAATCAAATAGAATGTGTATTAAAACGGCGAGGGAGAAGTGCAGAAAAAAGTTTAATAAAGTTAATGGCCAAGAAAATAAGAAAATTCAGAGAGCATCGCATTTTATAAATTGAAACATCTATTTTCCGTGACGCTCTTGTGATGTGCTTCAATTCAAAATGCTGTATTGTTAAATTGCGCAACAAATGTTTCCAAGATAGGAACATTGGTAGGCGAAACAAATGCGTTAACGTGAGTAGAATTTTAAAGCCGAGAATCAGTTTTTTTTTAATATCATACTTTGATTGTATAAATACACTTATTTGTTTATTAGTAAAACGTCCTATTAAACACCAATCAAGCTAATGCTTAATCGCCAATAAAATTCATTGAGGCATAAGACGAAATTCGGATATGAACAGCACTTCCTAATTAGTAGCAATAAATACACTTATCATAAGTGGACGTAAATTGAACCAGTAATATTTTATATGCATTTTTAAGTTGCATAAAGTTTATGCATACAAATTATACATTGCACTTATTTTGCAACAATTGCGCATTACTTTTATTTTATAACAATTAGCTGCGTTAGCATTTTTACATAATAGAAGAGCATCAGTATTAGTACTGTTCGGTATACTTGCACTCACACAACTCCTATGTTGATCCTGTATTGATGGAATAAATAAATTTTCTTAACAGGTTCTGTTCATTAACTTACATTTATTACGATGGTTTGTATTTAGTATTGACGTATCCTTCGAATTTTGTCCGTGATGACTAAAGCTGGCCACGAGCGGTACCGCGCAGTAGCGTAGAGTCGACCAGGCCTCGCGTTCCACTAGAGTTATTCTGCTAATAGAGATGTTTGCTGCCGCAAATAATTTCGCTCATTTTTTAAATAAAAATTAAATAACACGTGCTCAAACACTTACCATTTTAAGAGTCCTCCGTGAAATCACAAAGTGAATAATGTCTGTTAAATATTTGCAACATTAGGTATGTTTCAACTGTTGTTTCGGCAAAACTAGTACGGCATGAGGAAAAAATGCGTTTATATTCAGAGAACGAACGTTCTACATCTAGTGACGTAATATTTGCGTAAGTAAAATAATCTTTCAAATAACTTAACGATTCTGTTGACGCACCTTCACAAATGTGTCTTAATGTGCCAAAATCAGAATTTTTCTCAAAAACACTTTCAAATTTTTCTAGAACAGAAACATTTTTTGCGTCTTCAATCCCGCATAGCTGTGCGTGAACATGTTGCACTATTTGTAGAGATTCTTCTAACGGCACCGCAGGATTTTGTAATTTTTCTATTGCATCTGCTAGCCCGAAGTAAAGGTCGTGAATGATTTTTAAATCCATTTTAACCTGACTATCTTGAAATTTCGACTGACTTTTCTGGATAGCGGCAGCTTCCTTTATATCGAATTGTAAAACCACGTTCTTAATATTGTCAAAATATTTATGATAATAAAACGCGGCCTGCAACCATGTTCCCCAACGAGTTAGAATAGGTTCTGGCGGCTCTGGTATACGGGGGCACAGTCTGTGAAATTCGCGAATACGTTTGGGTGATTTGACAAATACTGCTTTGGTATGCGCTATTAAAGCGTCTACCGCAGGATAACATTTTCTAATACTATCCGCCACATGATTGAGAGCATGAATTTTACACGTAATGTGTAACAAATTAGCAGAATGCTTTTTAAGAGACCGGCCTACAGAAAGCATGTTTGCAGCACCATCACTCACTAACATCAAGAGTTGGTTTATTGAAAGTTCAAACTTGTCCAATGTATTTAACACTAACTTTGAAATTACTTCGGCAGTACACTGTTGTATTCGTTTGGAGACTAATAGAATTGAAGGTACCGATTGATGAGGTTCCAATTTGCGTGCCATTACATTAAGAACAGAATGTTTCTTCCGATCTGTTGTTTCGTCGACACATAACCACAATTTTTGATCTTTCAACTCCAATTTAATTTTTTGTTCAATGTGTTCGCGCGCAGATGGCACAATTCTTCGTAACGATGTTCGACTTGGTAATTTGCACTCCGAATAGTTATTCCGAAAGCAGATAAATGGTTCCTTGTCTAGTAAATTAAACGGTATATTACATGCAATAAACGTAACGCATAAATTAAATATAAATTTTTTATTGTCTCGTGCGCAATTTCTTTTTGAGACATGCTTTTCACTATTTACGTGTCGTAGACAATGTTGTCTGGACCAACACATTAACGGGATTTTACAGATTACACATTTAATTTTAGCACCTTCATATATTAAGTCTGGAATTTCTGCAATAAATTTTCGAAGTTTGTCCGACCGCGGTCGTTTTGCTGACGAAATCATAATTTATCTAGGACAGATAAACAATTGCGCAAATGACCGGCAGCGAAAATGTCCGTACTGCTCCGCAGACGAAGTAATACTACCGTTCCTCTCGGTCCGAACTGATTCTACGCCGATGCGCGGTACCGCTCGTGGCCAGCGTTAGTGATGACCGTCAAATTGTAATCAGTTCAGAAAAAAATAATCTCCTCAAATTTTTTTTTCCTTATTTGTTATTATTTCCTCGTTAAGCTATAAGCTTGTTTCTATGCTACCAATATGGGTTTTTTTATGTTGTATTGCGTAATTTGTTGAAATTGCCATTGTATATTAATTAATTAGTAAAAAATTGCTTGACAACGCAGAGTCTCTTCTTGACACTTTTTATTATAATTAAAAGTAGCACTGTAAGCCTTGGTCCTAGATTCCTGGCTTATCTGTCAACTTTCTGCTAGTCTTTTCTGCCCCTTGCCTCAGCTTTCCATTTTTTCAGTCCTATTGCGTTAAAATAATCTCCGATTTCGGCCCTCATTCTGTTGGTCTATGTGCCTTATTCACCTTGCTCTGTTAATTTTGATGTGGGTTGTTGTATTTAGTTGGTCGTTCTTTCTAGTTTCTTGTTTGCTCCTCTCTTTTTGGGATTGTTGCATTTCGTTGATCAATAATTTTGTCTTGTAAGTCCAATTACTGCTTTGTACTAATGTAATTTCAATCCCCTTATTATTCAATTACTCGATGGCAATTTCTATTTCTCTGAGGAAGCAGTTCCTCAAGTTTTTCTTTTATGTCATTCGCTCTCTTCGCTGAGATTATAACATCTAAATAATCCTTCAAACGCGTAGTCATCCTTGCTAGTCAAAACCACATTTGTATCATTGGCGTAGAAAATCACGAAACCTGGTATATTACGTGGTAGATGGTTAATAAAAATGGCAAACAATAACGGCCCAATATGCAGCTCAGCAGCGGCTGGTGATGACGTCGTAAATGGAAGTTCAATTACAAAGTGTCGATTCGCTTCATGTATTTCCATTGTATATCGTGTACATTGTAGTATGCAACGGAAATACACGAGGGAATTGAAGCTTTGTCGCTACTGATGGAGCCCTGCGGTACACTGGCTGCAACATCACTGGTCACAGAAACGTGGCGAGCTACAGAGCCTTCGCCATCAACATCCATCACCTCCGTATAGTGCTTCCGCTGCCTCAGATATGAGTCGAAAATATTCAATGCTGCTCTCCTAATACCATATATAACTAACTTTTGAGTATTAACATTATTTAATATTTCTTTTGTTATGCCTACAACAGCAGTGCCGGTAATACAGTACTGATTAAGAGAAATTATTTTATCATCAATCTCATAATTAAACAATCGCTCTTGAAGAACATTTTCAAACAGTTTCGATAGTGCGGGAAGCAGCGATATGGGCTTGTAGTTATTAATTATTGTTTTGCCGTCTTTCTTATGTAAAGGCTCAATTTTCGATATTTTAAAAACATGACTAATAGCCATAGCCACCGTATTATTGAGACTTGAAAAAAGAGATTTAATTTTCTCGGTCGCAACAGGGGAAATATAGTAAGAATGATAAAGAACAGTAACTACCCGAACGGAGTCGGTCCAAAACTGAGACAATATTCTTACTGAATATGAAGACACTCGCAAATGGATCATCGTATCTTTATATTTGCAATAATCATTTTCAATAACTGCTTGTTTTAGAGGTAATCATTTTAATCTCCACGGCCCGGTCCGACATTTTATTATCCTAACCCGCCCTGGACCGAAACGTTTGCCAGCCCGGCCCGCTAGCTTCGTCAGTTATCGGACTATCAAGTTTGTTTGGACCGACAAAAAATCAGTTTATGTTGTACTATTTTCAGTATTAAAAAATTAATAGTTATTTCAATTGCGATTTACTTATTACTAATTAAATGGTAATGAAAATGAACCAATCTTAAAATTCAGTTTTTCCACGTCTTCTGTAAACATTTTTTTAGTGACAATTCCCGATTTTTTTTTGTTTTGATAGATTTGATAGATCATTTAATTGCCTGCAAGCTACCATTTAAATAAAATGCCTCACAAAACAAAATTTTCGAATAAAAATCATTTAAATGATAAATGATTAATAATAATGAAAATAAAAATTTTTTTAACTACAAAAAGTAAAGATAAATGTTATGCAAGAAATGAAATGATTGCTTCCTTTAAATCAAATGTGATGACAGCAAGATGAAAGGGGCATCTTTATTGATATCTACATTACAGAGACGTTGGTCAAAGTAGGTGTGAGGTGTGCCACTTTTAAAAGATATTTTTGTAATTACATATAGTTAGCAGGTATTTTTAAGAGTATATAATTTTTCTCATATTGAGTTTTTCTACTCCCGACCTGGACATAATTTTTTATTCCACCAATTCAATTAATGCAATGCCATTCGTTATACCTTCACCTAAAGAAAATTATACGGAGTAGAAGGTCGCATTTTTCACCATCGATTCATTTAGTCGGACGCTATGTGTATAATAGAGCTTCTACATGTCTAGCCCAATTGCATGGTTTTCTCGGTCTCTATGCGATGGAATTTCTGCACTCCCCTTCAAGCCTTTACACACAGCTTCACTGAACAAACATCTACCTCAATATAGAAAGCTAACAATCACAGGAGTTGAGTATCTTTCCTTACCACTTCATTCATTGTTTCATATGACATATTTACATTGTACACAGAAGTGAACTCTTGCAGTTACAGTTTCATTTGTTCAAACCACCACATTACGTATTGTATTATTTCTAAATGCAATTTCAGTTTTATTGTTTAATTGAGTTACTGCATTTTTCCTCTAATTTTACAATTATAATTCATGTTAATATTTTTTACCATTCTTTCTCATAATGAAACAACAAATATTAAGAAGGTAGTTACAATAAAAAAAATGTTGATTTAATCGTTTGTCAATGATTGAATAATAACATTTATGGCATTTTAGTGGATAGAATTGCAAAAAACATGAATTGGGCTTTAAAATATTTCTATTCATTGGATACCTTGAACGTTAACCACTCAAAATGCCTGATCACCACCAAAACATATCTGCCAAGAATTAATATAAATCGGGAAAATATTTGGGAATCTTTGGTCCAGAGACAAAAACAAAGTATGGAATATTGGCATATATACAAATATTTAATACATCAATAATAAAACCTACATAATTTTTTATTATACTGAATATTATATCAAAATAATTAACGTGCCAAACAGCTTTTACGGCAGAATATTCATGACAAATTGATTTGGATACTAGAGGTTTACTCTATTTTCGTTAATTTTGTGTAAAATTTTTTAACATGATACAGGAAAATAAGAATATTTGTAAAAGCGAGTCCATTCTGTAGCAAGATACACCTAAATGCAAACTATTTATCATTAGTAACGCTGGCCACGAGCGGTACCGCGCATCGGCGTAGAATCAGTTCGGACCGAGAGGAACGGTAGTATAACTTCGTCTGCGGAGCAGTACGGACATTTTCGCTGCCGGTCATTTGCGCAATTGTTTATCTGTCCTAGAAAAATTATGATTTCGTCAGCAAAACGACGCGGTCGGACAAACTTCGAAAATTTATTGCAGAAATTCCAGACTTAATATATGAAGGTGCTAAAATTAAATGTGTAATCTGTAAAATACCGTTAATGTGTTGGTCCAGACAACATTGTCTACAACACGTAAATAGTGAAAAACATGTCTCAAAAAGAAATTGCGCACGAGACAATGAAAAATTTATATTTAATTTATGCGTTACGTTTATCGCATGTAATATACCGTTTAACTTACTAGACAAGGAACCATTTATCTGCTTTTGGTATAACTATTCGGTGTGCAAATTAGCAAGTCGAACATCGTTACGAAGAATTGTGCCATCTGCGCGCGAACATATTGAACAAAAAATAAAATCGTAGTTGAAAGATCAAAAATTGTGGTTATGTGTCGACGAAACAACAGATAGGAAGAAACATTCCGTTCTTAATGTAATGGCACGCAAATTGGAACCTCATCAATCGGCACCTTCAATTCTATTAGTCTCCAAACGAATACAACAGTGTACTGCGGAAGTAATTTCAAAGTTAGTGTTAAATACATTGGACAAGTTTGAACTTTCAACAAACCAACTCTTGATGTTAGTGAGTGATGGTGCTGCAAACATGCTTTCTGTAGACCGGTCTCTTAAAAAGCATTCTACTAATTTGTTACACACTACGTGTAAAATTCATGCTCTCAATCTTGTGGCGGATAGTATCAGAAAATGTTATCCTGAGGTAGACGCTTTAATAGCGCATACCAAAGCAGTATTTGTCAAATCACCGAAACGTATTCGCGAATTTCACAGACTGTGCCCCCGTATACCAGAGCCACCAGAACCTATTCTAACTCGTTGGGGAACATGTTTGCAGCCGCGTTTTATTATCATAAATATTTTGACAATATTAAGAACGTGGTTTTACAATTCGATACAAAGGAAGCTGCCGCTATCCAGAAAAGCCATCGAAATTTCAGGATAGTCAGGTTAAAATGGATTTAAAAATCATTCACGACAATTACTTCGGGCTAGCAGATGCAATAGAAAAATTAAAAATCCTGCGGTGCCGTTAGAAGAATCTCTACAAATAGTGCAACATGTTCACGCACAGCTATGCGCGATTGAAGACGCAAAAAATGTTTCTGTTCTAGAAAAATTTGAAAGTGTTTTTGAGAAAAATTCTGATTTTGGCACATTAAGACACATTTGTGAAGGTGCGTCAACAGAATCGTTAAGTTATTTGAAAGATTATTTTACTTACGCAAATATTACGTCACTAGATGTAGAACGTTCGTTCTCTGAATATAAACGCATTTTTTCCTCATGCCGTACTAGTTTTGCCGAAACAACAGTTGAAACATATCTAATGTTGCAGATATTTAACAGACATTATTCACTTTGTGATTTCACGGAGGTCTCTTAAAATGGTAAGTGTTTGAGCACGTGTTATTTAGTTTTTATTTAAAAGATGAGCGAAATTATTTGCGGCAGCAAACATCTCTATTAGCACAATAACTCTAGTGGAACGCGAGGCCTGGTCGACTCTACGCTACTGCGCGGTACCGCTCGTGGCCAGCTTTAATCATTAGTGTGTATATTATGTACGTATATTGTTCGTACTTGATTGTTTTTTTTTTCTGGACATTTCGTTCATGAGAGCAATACAGTTAATATTACATTTATGGAATAACTTAATTACGATATAAGACGTGAAACTATGTAGAGAAGGTACAAGATATTTGTTAAACAGACTTCTAACTAAATCCTTGAAATAAAAGCCAGTGCCGACATCACAGCGATTTGAATTCCCATTCTTAGAATGCTAAAGCTTTTATGATGTGTTGGAACTCGGAATGGGACAACTCGCCGCCGCTGACTCGCCGCGGGGACAACTCACCGCCGGGACAACTCGCCGCGGGGACAGCTCACCGCGGGAACAGCTTACCGCCGGACTCCTGAGAAAGATGAAGCCAACTATATCGCCTTATAGTACAAGGAAAACTGATTACTTAAAAACACAACCAGTTTAAGTGGTACATTTGAAGCGGCTGTGGAAATAGCCTTGTCAGCGTTAAGGTGTACAAGGAATATTTTAATAATTTAAAAGTGCAACTAAAACTAATTATTCAAAAACAAAACCAATGTAATTGATATTTATCCAAAGGGAGGTAATTGTTAATGGTAAATAGATTTATACCGCTACCCATTGCGTTTTAATCTCTTTTTATGTAAGTGGATATTAAATTGTAGTCAGTATTGTAAGCTATTTGTCAATATTAGTAAATCTAATCTACAGACATCCTTCCAAGAACAACAGCAATTAGTATGGACCTGAAAGTTTAGTCTTATTAAATTATTCGTGAGTATCATTTCACTATGGAATCAACAGTGTCTTCTCAAGGCAGTAAACCAAAATTCGTGAGTAACGGTTAGGGCTATGTTTTTGACAAAATGTCGAAAGACGGTTGCACAGAATTGTGGCGATGTGAGAGAAGGGGACAGTGCAAAGGAAGAGTTTATGTGCGTGAAGAAAGCGTCGTTCGAATTGTGACTGAACATTGTCATGCAGCTTAAATTGAAGCAGATAAAGTAATTGGATCTTTTAAACGACGAGAGCTACTTCAACTGTAGAGTACCTCACAAGTCATCAATGCCTGTACCCAAGGGTTGACAGTTGCTTGCCAAGGAGCACTACCAAGTCAAGGAGCTTTGAAAAAAATTATCTGGAAAAAACGCAAGCAAATTATGTCCGCTCCTACCAATCCAACATATTTGATGACACTGGAAATACCCGAGGCATCCAAAACATTTAAAAGAGCTACTGAACCTGAAGAAAACTTTTTACTGTTTGATAGTGGACCTGGACTGGAAAAAATATTAATTTTTGGCAAGGAGACAAATCTTCATTTATTTTAAAATTGTCATACCTTTTTTATGTATGGTACCTTTAAAGTAGTACCTCCCTTATTTTATCAAGTTTATGTGATACTTGCTAAATAGTACGATGAAATACATCCACTGTTTTACGCACTACTACCCAACAAGCAGCATGCAACATATGGCAAGCTATTTCGCGCAATAAAAAGTCTGGTACCAGAATTACAACCTGCAGCTATTTCCTGCGATTATGAATTATCTGCTGCTAAAAGTGTTTTGGAAGTATTTCCGAGTGCTAACATACAAGGACGTTTTTTTCATTTGACACGAAATATGAAAAAGCATTTGTCTTCACTACATTTAACTTAAACATATAATACAAAAGCCGATTTCTCTTTGTGGGCTCGAACGATTCCAGCATTAGCATTTGTTCCTATTCATGACATTGATGCAGCAGTTAATGTATTCAGTGATGCAATTCCAGAAGAACTTAGTTTATTATTGGATTGGTTCGAGGACACTTACGTTGGTCGCCCAAATAGCAGAAGGACGACGTCCTCCGTTATTTGCACCAGATATGTGGAACGTTTATACTAGAACCAAAAATTGTTAGGACAGAACCAACAATTTTGCTGAAGCTGTCCATCGACGGTTACAGATCGAATTGGGAATGGAACATCCGACAATTTGGTAGTTTATTGACGCTCTTAGAAGAATTCTGCATGGAAGGGATTTATTTTATGAGCAGTTCTTAGCTGGGCATAATCCACCACAAAAATTAAAACGTCACAGAGAGGCTGACTCGAGAATATTAAACATTGTAAAAATTATGACAGTCGAAATATTAGTGAGTATTTGAAAGGGATTGCTCCTAATTTTGAAATGGAAACATAAATTTGTATGTAAAATTAATTCACTTATAGATAGTATGTAAACAGTAAGTTATGTATAAGTTCACATATTCGTAAAGTTAGTAATGACAAGGTTACTTTTATAGCCGCTTTGGATAAGTATCAATTACATTGGTTTTGTTTTTGAATAATTAGTTTTAGTTGCACTTTTAAATTATTAAAATATTCCTTGTACACCTTAATGAGGACGAGGCTATCTCCACAGCCGCTTTAAATGTACAACTTAAACTGGTTGTGTTTTTAAGCAATCAGTTATCCTTGTACTATAAAGCGACATTGTTGGTTTCATCTTTCTCAGGAATCTGGCGGCGAGTTGTCCCCGCGGCGAGCCGTCCCGGCGGGGAGTTGTCCCCGCGGCGAGATGTCCCTGCGGCGAGATGGCCGCGACGAGTCGGCGGCGGCGAGTTGTCCTGGACCGGTTGGAAGTGGATTTCTATTGGGGATTATCTTTTGTACATTTAAAACATTTCAAAAAATATAGCACGGATAATTCGGAAATTCAAGAATAAATACACATCCGTTTTTATAATGGCAAAAATTGTATCAAACTTTTTTTTTATTTTAAATTTACTAATCAGTTCTTTTTTGTGAACTGTTATCCCTCCTTGAAGTTCATCCAAATTTGGAAAGAGTTTATCAAAACCAACCCATTTTAGAGAATCCTACAACACTGATTAATGCTTGTGAATTAGATAGATTCATTTGAATTAAACCACAATTACAACTCGTTTTGTAATGTGGATTGTCGAGTTAGATTTATTAAAATACCAATAATTATAAATATTCTCTCAGAAGTAATTTTCTCTAACACTTGTTTTCATTGTTTTAATTATAAAAGTGAAGTAGTAATAATATTAAGTAATGGTTTTGTAAGTTCTACATCTCACATGTGCATAACCTATTTACTTACGTGCATTTCTGTTTATAATGATGTAATAAACCACTGAACCAAAAATACGGAATAATTATAGTAGTTGTTTTATTTATATTTGCATCAAAAAGAACTTATTGCTTTAGTGATTAAGATATTAAAAAAATTAAAAGAAAAAAAAATATTGAAACCATCGCCATTATTTCTATATCCATCGTATGACATTTTTATCAACTTTCTACAACTTTTCTTATAAATGGTTCGATGCGATTTCTCGAAACTGAACTTTCCATTTGCGAGTAGCCTTTATAAATATACTTCTATGGTACACGCTTTCAAAATAAAATGCTAAGTAAAGGTGCTTTGTTTCAGTAAAGTTTCATTTCTGGAACATACTTTACTTGTACAAGTTTACAGAATAAAAGTTGCTTGCTTACTTACTATATATGGATGATCGCTATTGTTGGTATTACTTTTCCAGGGAAGTTAATAATGGGAAGCCTTTTTGGCTTTATTAATTTTTCAAGCAACATCATTATGCCGGATTTTTGCGCGCCACTTGTTTCTTAAAAGTTTCATATTTTAATTTCCTTGGTAATTTGTAATATTAATGACGTGCCTTTTTCTATGAGAATCATATTTGGAACTTACATTAAACCGAATGACTTTTTTGCAATTTTAATTTCATGTATTACCTTGAAACAGTGTGTACGGTGTGCCCACAGGTAGACTCAATCATACTTATAAACTTAGTTTTTTCATTTTTACTGAAAAAGACATTCCTTATAAAAAGTTTTGCCTATTTCAGAAAATTTTTATGATAGCTATAGAGCGATTAGAAATGAAGAAAACAATAGTACAAGGTAGGCACCATATATTCTCGACCTGATATAGAAAAATAAACTTAGAAAAATATAACGATCTTTATTTTTCAATATAATCTCCCCTAACTTCAATACATCTACTACAACGATTAATTAATGATTCTATACCCTTGTAAAAATAATCTAAAGTTTTTCCCTCAAAATGTTGTACTACAGCTGCTTGCAACTCACTCTCGTCCTTAACGATTCCTTTTTGGATAATGGATCATAATACAGAACCATTGTTTTATCTCCTGTGACAATGGACTCCAAAATCGGTTTCGGGTCGTTTACACACATGTTTAAAGATGAGCGCGCATATTCAACCCGACGTTCACGTTGGAGAGCAGAAAGAAGATGCGGTACCCATCTTGCGCTAATCTTATTCATACCAAAATGATTATGGAGAATTCCGCGAATACTTGTTTCAGGAATGTTAAACATCATTGCTAATTCCTTTACTTTCAAACGGCGATCTACCAATCTATTTCTTCAATAACTAAAATGTTCTGGGGCGTTATCAGTTCAATTGGGCGACCGGGGCGCTCATCATCATTAAAGGATTCTTGTCCTAAACGGAAGCATTTTGTCCACTTTTTTACAGTGGAATATGAAGAAGATAAATCGCCATAAACGCCGTCTAAACTTTGTTTAATGTGATTAGGCAAGCGTATGACCTTCTTTTGTTAAAAATTTAATGACCGCGCGGTACTCAATTTTCGTTAACTGAGGCATTTTCATGCACTAGACACGTTGCCTGGCTGGTAACTAAAAACTGCTACTCTCCGAGCCGTAATATATCCAGTGTAAACCTATGCCAAATATGACGCAATGGAGTTTGAGCACGCTAGAACCTGTGTAAGCCTGACAGGCCGAGAATTTATGGCATCTACCTCGTATGTGTGAATAGTTGCTAAGTATTAGTTGTTTAAGAGTAACTTGAAAATAGCATAAGCAAAAGTGGTTGCGAATGTCATTAGCACCCTGGATATGAAACAAATTAAAAAAAAGTATAATAACATTTATAAAAAGAATGCGAGATATACGATTGATTGACGACAGGAGGAATGTAAAGAAAAAGAAATTTTGATAATTATTTCAATTCTTAAAACTAGACAGTACTTTAAGCTAACAGCTTGCTAATTTAAAACTAGACCCAAGTAAGGCAAACATATCAACAATGAAGAATAACATCCAAAATTCATATCTGAACCTCTAGTGACATTTGAAATAACTTTTTCTTATGTTGTTTTCAAAACACTCACAAATAACTAATATGTACCTTATTTTTGACACAATTTCTTAATTTGTAATCACTCTTTAGAGTAATCAGTATTCTGATTATCATAAGAGAATTCTCAAAATAAGTAAAACTTTTCGTAAATAGTGATTTCTTCTGTAAGGATGACAAATAAAAAGTTTATACATATGTGTACTGTTGACACACTGCATATCAACTTTTCCAAAATTATCTACTTTTGGTTTTGTGCTTTATGTTGATAATGCTGCTACACAAATCCAATTTGGATGAATTCAGTAGATTTTGTTGAATGAGAAATTCAGCACAGGATGTCTTAGTGAAAATATCTGATATCGTTTAGGAACAAGAAATGAGTGCATATTTAGTTATGATTGTTAGTTATGGCAAATTTGCTTATTGGTGCAGGACCCAATATACTACCCAAAAACTCGCTATAAAGGTTATGTACGGTCTGGATTGTAGGCAAAGGTATAGAACTATTTTCAGAATAAATTACTTACTAACAGCATTTGGAATCAACGTGTACGAAAGTATTGTATTTCTCTATAAAAGTGAAAACTATTTTCTGGAATTTAGAGACAATCTTAGCAAACTACCTTTATATATAAAATCACCGGATTCTTTACTCTCCCTCAATATTAGGCTTCGTTCATGTCTAGTCAACCTAGAGCTTTTTAATATGAATATTATTTAAGTATGTAAGGCTCCCAATGTGACGTTTTCATGAAATAAAGGTTAAAATTATTATTATTAACCAGTTCGTACCTGTTTCGAATGGACCCGTAAGTTAAAAAAAATAAGACTTATATGTAGGAAGGGACGTAGTAAATTCTGCTATAGAACTGCTGTGTTGTTTGTGAACTGTGAACGTGTCCATAGTTTTTGTGTATTATAATTTAGTCTATGCATTGAAATGTTTTAAAAATGGTAAATTGTTGAAAAAATTAAATTTTCGAAAATTAATCGATTAATTACATAACTGAAGTTTCGGAAGTGTTCTTAAACACTTTTTCGTAATTTAAAAGAATTTTAAGATCAATAAGTGAGATTTTAAAGGAAATGAAAACAAAAATTTGAAACTAAACTGAATTTTACGACGATGTCAATATAAAACACTAGGTTTATATCATATTTACTGGAAAACTGCCTACCCTTAATCATCAACCTTCACTTCTATCTTGAATTTATATTACAATTCGAAATATTAACACTTGAAACTGGGAGCGCAGCCAAACTATGAGTTAACTCGATGAAAGCTTGACCAAAAGTCGGAAAATCAGTTGGCGCTCCTCTTCTGTTTTATTCTAATCGCGACGGCGATTGTTTTATCCATAGCAAATTTTGATAATTCCTTTCCAAATATAATTGATGAATTTTGATGAATAAATCTATTTTTAGAAGTAGCATAAGAGAGTGAATGGACTGACGCGACTAGATGACTGAATTTATGCTACTCTGTGATACAAAACTTCAATGACAACTGTCCAATAATAAATTTCACTGACGTAATCGTTCACTACTCGACGGAAGATATTTAATTTACGAAATTATGCTCTAAATACCTCCGTCTTTCCACTGTTATCTGTTGCAGGAATGTTTTTCATTAATTTTGAAGAGTTACGAAAATAGAAAAATGAATTGAAGAGGAATAACTGTTCCGCCACGTTTACCGTTGGCTAGACTTAAATAAACGTCCTAGTACTCTCGCTTCAAAAAATTGTAGGCCTAGACAGGAATAGGAGCTTCCGAAGAAGAACTAATATCTGCCAGAGGGAGCTTCACATTGACCGAGTGGCCATACTGAATGCATTATACGTGCTCGAGTGACAGTTGCTTCCGACGATGTAAATTTTACAACACTTCAGTATATATTTAGGCTGCGTTCACGGGGTAATACTAAATTAGTGTAAGAATTGGTGCGACTTTATTGCAATATTTTGCGCTAATTTCACAACTGACATCAGTGATTTGCTTTGTCATAATGTAGCATAAATGTATCTGTTGAGATTAATAATTTAGTTTGTAATGCACGAAATTTGATTAAGATTTTGATCAAGATTTTTATATTATCTGCAGCGTCCCGGTCAGGTTCAGTTAACAGACCAGATGTCAGACTCCGAATTTCTAGCATCTGTTGCAATATTTTTAACAGTATCCAATTCTGAACGAAAGAGCTATTAGTATTCCTTTTGTAGATGTTTAAAGGTATAGTTAAAATGCGAAATGTAATAAAATTGGTTAAAAATCGCATTTAATTCATTTTATCTTTTTAATTTAATTCAAACGTGTGAATTGATTGCTTTTGTAAATGCGCTCGAAAATTTATAAGAAAAAGAAAAAAAAATATTTTTTAAAGGGATGCAAAGGTAAATATTTATTTTGGTCTTTATTGAAAACGTACTTCAAATAGCATTTAATATTTATTGCATCTTGTTGTGAATGTCGTCGTTTAATGTTCGCGGTTCAAGTTCCTTTGGAATAACATCAGAGCAACGTAAGGGTCTCGTTGCGTAATTTTATTGTGAAGCAAAGGATCTGATCCCGAACGTTAAGAAGCTCAAAGGTTAGGGAATTTATAATACTTTTTCCTTTACCATTTTCTTTAAAAACGTTGACATTTCTGGTATTATTGCCGAGTAACTGCCTTGATCTGTGTATGTGTGCAAATAAGAATAAAACACGTCCACTTCCTTCTTTTCAATATATATGTATAAGCAATTTTGCTAGTATTAGATTAGTATGAATTACAGGAAAAATGAAATGTGTTCATGCTAGATAGTAGATGATATAAATTTTATATTTCAGCCAAAGATCAAATTTTTTTGGAAGAAATAAAAAGAGATTAGTTTAAGAGTACCAGCGATTAAGCAGCCATAATTCAAAATAAGATTATAAACTGCTAACGTAAACCTTAGCCAAGAATTAGAACAATGTGATAGGTTTATTTTAAAATGTACCGTCAACCGGAGTGAGATTGGTCCATTTTCTATATATAATTCATTCATATTACAGTTTTGTATTGGTTACTTGAATTTGAGTAAAATTGAAAAGTATTCAATTATATGTTTTTAAATAGTGTAGAAATTACCTAATACTTTTACAATCACAATATATTTCACACGTTGAGAAATGTAGCCTGAAATATGTGGAACAATCTCATCCGGAGTCGGAGTGATTTTGGTCCACATTGTGAATAATATGTTTATGGGTGACTATTCTATTTAGGACTAATGTCACCTCCAGTACCAGTACCTACCCCAAAAGTTAATTTTATTGAACAAAACACAGAAATCAAAGCAAAGAATTACAAAACATAAGTTTAGAAAGAGCAGATACCTCAAAAACAAAAATTCACCTATATGATTTTGTTGAGAAAAAATATATTTAAAATTACCCAGAGTGGAACAATATTACCTAGCTGGACCAATCTCACCCCGGTTGACGGTAGCTATAATTTTTGGTTACGATAATTTTTTTTGATCTTACGTAGCACACTGAGATAATAAGCAGGATTAACTCTAACCAAACAAAAATTTAACTCAAAAATCAGCTTCGAAATAAACTCTTTTGTGTTTCCAGATTTTCGACTTTTCATCAGCTATTTATCAGATATTTTTATACGTAAAATTTCATTGTCATCTGAACGAAATGGAATATTGAAGAAAATGCAACAGGTTTAGATTATAGCTCCCCGTATGAGATAGTAAATAAACGTTTGATTGTTTGACTTACCCTTCTTAGATGTTCTAAAGCTGTCATCTCTTGGTACGTATTGAATGTCGTAGACTAATGTCGTATTGGGTAACAGCTGCCTTTCTTTGTTTATCCTATACACTGCATATTTGAACGCGAGTTCTACGCTTGTATCCTTTTGATCTTCGGTGAAAATGGCACCTGAAATCAAATTAGGCATGCTCATTCATCCGAAAACCTCTATCGAAACAGATTTCATATTATTATTACTTTGAAATACAAAAGGGCTCTTTTCAATGGATTCGTAGGAATAAAAGTATCGGAATATGATTGAATGGCAGCTTACTTGGAGGAACAGAGCAATTACGTGTATCGTTAAGAAGCTCGGGTATGGATCATTGAACCGGAATAGACATGGATTAGTTACACGGAATAGTAAGAAGGTCCTATTATGTGTGCCACAAAAGACATTAGCATTTAGAGAAATTTTGCATGATCAGTCAAATGTCAAGTTAAACAAATCAGGGTAGCAACATCGAGAAGACGGTTCTACATGATACTAATAATATTACGTGGAAACCTATACTGGGTGCGTCATTAGTGTGTCGGCGGAGTTTAGCGTGAAAACTATCAAAGATGGAGAAATCAGATTTATTGTACGTATATAGTATACCATAGCACATTTTGTAAAATTATCTACAACACAGGGTGTCCTAAATTGATAGCCAGTTAAGTTACCTTTGCAATGACATATGGTTATGTGCTCCTTTGATAATTACTTTTGGCTATATTGCAAATTTTGTTAAAATGTTGACATTTTAAGACCTAGCCTGAAAACAGATATGGTGTCGCGAGCTACTCTTTTGCTGTCGATTTAGGGGCTAACACTGTATGTGTCTCAAGGTAGTATAATGTAAAAATATATACAGGATGTTAAATATATCGTGCAACGTTGCCAGCAATTTCCTTATAAAATTACCTTCAAAATGGTACAAACAACGTAATACTTATTTCTAGTATTTTCGAAGACATTACAGTTTCATGGGAAATACGTTTCTAATATCCGCTATGCGGGCATCTAATACAGCTAGATAGCCATGATTTTCAAACAAAATCAAATATCAAATGGCGCCTTTGATATAACGCTCATATTTATCATCTTACTTACAATAAAAAAGAACTACATTGTTATATTTATTCCCAGCACGTTTTTAGGTATTCATAATTCGAATATGTATCACCACATAACGCAGAAGGCAATAATTAAGTACCATATTTCTTTAACTTCGTTTTAAAATTGTGAAATAATAAAAACGGAACCATTTACCTCTACTTAATTGTTCTTTTTTACGCAAATTGTTTGGATTATGTTTAAGTAATAAGAGACGATACGTAATACAAAACTATTATTATTTTCAGTTTCTAAAATGCAATTTTTAGACTTTTTCATAATAAAATAGTCTTAACTCAGAAGGTGCTCAAACACGTCTCCATTGTGCTGTCTCAACCGGACTAGCTTATATTTTGAGCCAAGTTGTCCTCGTGTAATTGCATGTTTTCTGGGATTGTAAGGGGCGGTACAGTTTTTACAGTAGGTAACAGAAAAACACCACAACGGGTATTTCATTGACATTCTTGATGCCAAGAGTGGATTTCTGTTGCAAGCGCCAGGAACAAATATCATGTCTATGAACTAGAGCAACGCAGCTGCGCTGAAAGCCAGTGGCGGACGCATAAAAGTTAACGCAAAATAAATTAAATGTGATACGTGCTCAAACACTTACCGTTTTAAGAGTCCTCCGTGAAATCACAAAGTGGATAATGTCTGTTTAATATTTGTAACATTAGATATGTTTCCAAAGTTGTTTCGGCAATGTGAGTGCGGCGTGAAGAAAAAGTGTTTTGTATGCCGAAAGCGAACGTTCTACATCTAGTGACGTTATATTTGCGTAAGTAAAATAATCTTTCAAATAACTTAACGGTTCTGTTGACGCACCTTCACAAATTTGTCTTCAGAGTCTTTATCTAAAACACTTTCAAACCTTTCTAAAACACAAACATTTCTTGCGTCTTCTATCGCGCATAGCTGTGCGTGAACATGTTGCACATTTGCAAAGATTCCACTAACGACACCGAAGAATTTTGTAGTTTTTCTATCGCATCTGCTAGTCCCACGTAATTGTTCTGAATAATTTCCAAATCTGTTCTAATTTGACTATCCTGAAATTTCAAGCGGCTTACCTTGACAGCCGCAGCTTCCTTTGGGTCGAATTCTAAAATCACGTTCTTTATGTTCTCAAAATATTTAAGATAATAAAATGCAGCCTCTAACCATGTTCCTCAACGAGTAAGAATAGGTTGTGGCGGTTCAGGAATACCGGGGCGTAGTCTATGAAATTCCCGAATACGTTTTGGGGATTTTACAAACACAGCTTTTGTATGTGCTATTAGAGCGTCTACCTCGGGATAACATTTTCTGATACTATCTGCTACGAGACTGAGAGTATGAATTTTACATGTAGCATGCAACAAGTTAGCACAATCTTTTTTAAGAGATCGACCTACAGCAAGCATGTTTGCGGCACCATCACTCATAAACATCAACAGTTGATTTGTTGAAAGTTCAAACTTTTCCAATGTATTTAACATCAACATTGAAATTACTTCGGCAGTGCATTGTTGTATTCGTCTGGAAGCTAGTAAAATTGAGGGTGACGGTCGGTGTGGTTCCATTGTGCGTACCATTACATTGACCATAGAATGTTTTTTACGATCTGTTGTTTCGTCCACACATAACCACAGTTTTTTATCTTGCAACTCCAATTTAATTCTTTTCTCGACATGCTCACGAGCAGAAGGCACAACTCTCTGTAATGCTCTCACTTGATAACTTAAACTCCGAATATTCATTCCAAAACGAGACGTATGCTCTCTTCCTTAGTAAATGAAATGGTAAATTACATGCAATAAACACATAAATTAAATTTAAATTTGTCATAATTTCGTGTGGAATTTTTCTTTGAAACATGCCCTGCACTGTTTACGTGCCGTAGACAATTACTTTTCGACCAACACATTAAATCTATTTTACACACTACACATTGAATTTTAGCGCCTACACACTTTAAATCAGGCATTTCTGCAATAAATTCTCTTTTTGTGTCCAACTTTGGCCGTAGACTGACGTTTATATCGAATTGTCCCGGCCGTGTTTATTTTGCGTCAGCCACTGGCTTTCAGCGCAGTTTGCGTTGCTCTACTATGAACTCTTCTTTCGAGAAATTCATGAAATGAAAGTTAGTAAAAAATAACAGCAATGGTATAATTAACAATAAGAGTAAAGCACTACGTAATAACTAATAATGAACATATAAATAGTTCAAAATACAATAAATGAACCCTAATCAAGTTATAACAAAGAGCGATGATAGCAAAAGAGAATCTACGAAAGATAACGTTGTGTGGACATTTTAGACAGAGACTTAATGTGTCCCTAGACAGTAGTTTTTATTTGAAGATCATGGCCTGGTGGTTAAAAATTCAACGATGAAAAGCTCAAAGAACATGTTACCACATGGTTGACAACACAATCGGCAACGTTTTATGAGGAAGACATACAAAAACTTTGTGCTACGCTTACGACAAGTGCCTACAAAATGGTGTTATGTAGAAAAATAGCCTAAGGTTTGTAGTTTTTCTACAATAAATAATTTTTCTGTATCTGTACTTGTTTTGTTTTTATTACCAAACGGAACTTGGTTTCTGGACGTGCCTCGTATATCTTTTAATAGGTATAATTACATTTTTTAATATATGCAGGGTGTTCCATTTTAATCTTAACAGAGGAATATCTCGAGAGAGCAAAAAATTCGTCATACCATTGTTTATCCATCTCATCGGGGGCCACAAAAGGACGATTCTAGTTTCAACGTAGATTGCGCTGTAATCGGTGAAAATAAACTTTCTTTTTTTTTATGGAAACCCCTATTTTGATTATATATTGCTGTTCTACGCTAAAAAGTAAGTAACTTTTGTCTGAAGAAAACCAAAAATAATGCTAATATAGCTCATGGTAATGATGGAATCATTCCCAGTAAACAATGCGAAAAGTGAGAACAAAGCACTAGCACACGAACAGCACACGATGTTTCTGCCTACCCGGCGTCATCAGCGCGGCTACGAGCACTCCCTTTCTGCTGCCTGCATTGAAGCAAGAAACACAGTCATGCCGTCCTAGAACGTGGCAACACACAACGGAGTACAGATGCTTGCCACTTATTGAGCAGCTCATGGCGCTTCTTACGAGTTACAATTAGGAACGATAAAACTCAGTCCCGTTTTACCAACGCACTTGTAGGTCTGGATGTAAATAAATTGGTTTTATGTTAGCTTCAATTTCGAACATAAGCAATTGCCCTTATTACTCTTCACTTAAAGGCAACTCCGGCAAAAAATACTTTATTTTGGAAACAAATTCTGATGAAAAAGCCATCTGCATTTCTTCAATCCTTTGGCCGCGGGGATGGCAATCGCCAAATTTTTAAATTACACCTGAGGTTGAGTAGTACCACATTTGAACGTTCACCACATTCGAACGTTCACGTCGTTTACAATACAACGGCGTACTATGCTTTGAAGTCTGTCGATTCCTTATCGAGAAATTCACTTAAAAAATACGGTACAGAACAGATACGACAGTCAGTGTACTTTAAATTGCACTACAAGTGTTGCTCTGTATAGGTTATTACTTGCAGGTGTTGTTAAATTACTAATGAACGCCTTTTTGTGATTTAAGGTTGCTTTTTTATTTTTGTGTTATCGAACCAGTACGTTGTTTACAACACAAATCTGTATAAGTGTCTCTTAGACAATGCCAAGATGGTTTATCCAATTAAAGAGCGATTTCAGGTGATAAATCTTTATTTTAAGAATAATGATTGTGCCAGAATTGCTGCTCGTGTGATTAGTGAAAATAATCATCATAAAAATATGCGAAATACGTATTATGTCTGATTACAAAACTGCTTTGGGTTCTTTATGAATAAAAAAGGACAGGAGCCAAAATGCAGGGATCCGAAATTTTCATGAATCATAGCGGAGGTATGTTTATTATGCGTAGCTTCCGGTATATCGAAGAGTACTGCACACAGTATTTTAAAGAAAACACACTTTAACTCTTATAAAATATAACTCTCATGTGTTAAATGAAGAAGACAACGACCGCTGGTTACGATTCTGGGAAATTGTAACTGAACGAATTGTAGAAAAACAGAATTTCCTATAAAGTATTTGATTCTGAAATGAAATGTAGAGTTTTCTTGTACGGTGCGGTTAATAAAATGGAATTACGAAAATCCTCAAGTTTAGCAAGAGTGCTTCACTAACATCCAGAGAAATTAAATGTGGTGGGTGGGAATTGTTTGGTAACTACATCATAGGGTCTTGCTTTCTTAACGGAATTTAAACGGTGCAGGCTTCTTGAAACCTATTGAAAGACAATATTGATCTAATGATTACTGAAGTCCTCAAACAGGACAAAGATCTTATGGAAGATGAATTAGTTTTCCAACAAGTTTGGGGCACCAATCTCATTTTGCTGCTTTTCTGCCAAGAAATTCCTTAACCACAGGTTTCCCTGCGGTGAGCAGGAAGGAAAGGCCACTTCGATCACCTAACCTATCACCACTCGACTTCTTTTTATGGAAGCACATTCAAAATATTGCCTACAAACAAAACCGGAGTCCTCAGAAAAAAATGTTATGGCAGTGACACCAGGGACGTACATTTTACAAAATGTACGTCGTGGGTTTGAACGGGCTTTTGTGTTATTACATGGGAGTTTGAGGAGACAATTGCAAAAACTTCCGAAAATAAATAAATTATTTTCTAGCTGAACTGTCATATCTGTTTTGTGCCCTAGAGCGAATTTTCTCAACAAGGAAACGATAGTTTACAAAACATTATACATAGTTCTATTGCAAATGACGGGGGGTATCACTCAGGCCCTACTATAATTTAAAGATTTGGGGGTTGCCCCAACCACGGCGAGGGGGCTGAAGAAATACAGACGGTTTTTTTCATCAAAATTTGTCCTTCTCCGAATAAAATTTGATTCGTTTCAGAAAATTTATGAAAATCATTTCTCTTCAAAGGTATTCAGAGTGTTTCGTTTTTCCCAGAATACTGAGTATACATTGAATGTGTTATCTCAGGGGAAATTGTTAAAAAAATTGGAATTTTGTAAATTGATTAAATTTTTAACTCTTTTGTGGGATTCGGGAGTATTCTTTCATGCTCTTTCGGCAAATTTTAATGAATTTTGATTTTCAATAAATGGAAATTAATGAACGCTAAAATTGAAAAATTGTAACTAACCTTGATTTTTACGAAGATGTAACAGGAACCCTAAGATCCTTATGACATTCAGAGCACATCTGGCTCTGTTCTAAACCTCCAACCTTTTCTTTCTATCTTGAATTTATTCTCTCATTTCTATATCGGACACTTCAAATTGGGATCGCAGCCAAAAATACTAGTTAACTCAAAGAAAGCTTAAGCAGGATTCATGGCGTCCCTCTTTTCTCTCTATCCTTTATTTCTCGGCGATGGCAATGTTTCTTTCCACAGCAAATTTGGTATCTATCTAAATTATAATCCAACGAGGAATTTTGATGAATAAAGTTATTTTTGGACGTAGCACGAGAGAATGAGTGTAGAGACGCTACTAGATGACTCAAACTAGACGAATCTATGCTCTAAAATACAACTGACAACGTAATTACGATAAAATTCACTGACGTTCTACTTAATAACTTTACAATATATATTTAATTTATGAAAACCTTGCTAGACATACCTCTGAATATTACCCCTGTTGTTTTTATAGGAGAATTTTGAAGATTTAGGAAATGAGGAGAATAAAAGGAACAGTAGTTTCATTTCCGATCCACAAGATCGTCATTGGCTGGAGTTAAATAAATTATTTAATACCCACACTCCAAGGCCAGTCGGCCTGGGGGGAAATGTGGCTTCCGAAAACTAGCTTTTATCCGTCAGAGAGAATTTCATTTCTATCGGGTGGCTATGCACCTATACGTTTCGGATTGACAACTGATATTTCCGATCTAAATATTTAACATAACAGTATATATATTACCCTTCCAAAATAAAGTACCTACTATTAACATTGACCACTGAGGCCAGGTCTTTTACCTTACTTTTAAAGTTTTTTTGTTAGATTATCTGCTTTATTACTGAAAAATTCGTCTTTTAACTACCTTTTAAGTGACAATTTTACTAAAAGGAACTTTTAACTGGCTTGTAACTTACGGGTACCACAAACTGCATTTTAAATTCTTACAATGAAGATTCTAACCTCAACCCATCATCAAAAACAGGTAGTTCATCGCAGTTGTGGACAGTAGTATAAAAACTTTGTTGTGCAGTAAAAATAAAATGTATTTAATAAGTGGTGAAGAACATCAAATCTTGGTTGAAGTGGATTTAGCAGAGCTTGCAGAATTGTAAATCCTGCGAGGAAACATAGACTTTTAGACCTAAAGCCAATCATATAAATGTTTGGGATGAGAAAGAATTTATTAGGCATTTTCGACTATCAAAGAGAGAGGAAAAAATTTTGTTTATATGCAGAGAACGAACGTTTTTACATCTAGTGACGTTATATCTGCGTAATTAAAATATTCTTTGAAACAACTTAACGGTTCTGTTGACGCACCTTCACAAATGTGTCTTAAATGTGCCAAAATCAGAATCTTTCTCTAAAACACTTTCATTTTTTTCTAGAAACACAAGCATTTTTTGTCTTCTATCGCGCATAGTTGTGCGTGAACATGTTGCACTATTTGCACAGATTCCACTAACGACACCAGAGGATCTTGTGACTTTTCTATTGCCTCCGCTAGTCCGTTTCAACCCGACTATCTTGAAATTTCGACTGGCTTTTCTCGATATCGGCAGCTTCCTATGAATCGAATTATAAAACCACGTTCTTAATATTCTCATAATATTTATGATAATAAAACGCAGCATTTAACCAAGTTCCCCAACGGGTAAGAATAGGTTCTGGGGGCTTAGGTATACGGGGGCACAGTATGTGAAATTCGCGAATACGTTTCGGGGATTTGACAAACACTGCTTTTGTAATGCGCTATTATAGCGTCTACCTCAGGATAACATTTTCTGATACCATCTGCCACAAGATTGAGAGCATTAATTTTACACGTAATGTGTAACAAGTTAACAGAATGCTTTTTAAGAGGACGGCCTACAAAAAACCATGTTTGCGGCACCATCACTCACAAACATCAACATTTGGTTTGTTGAAAGTTCATACTTTTCCAATATATTTAACACTAACTTTACAATTACTTCGGCAGTACATTGTTGTATTCGTCTGGAAGCTAATAGAATTGAAGGTGACGATTGATGCGGTTCCATTTTACGTGCCATTATATTAACGACCGAATCTCTTTTACGGTCTGTCGTTTCGTCCACACTTAACCACATTTTTTTTTTCTTTGTCTCGTGTGCAATTTTTTTTTGAAGCATGTTCACGACGATGGCCAGATATCCCTTCGGAGTCCGATGGTAATTTGTACTCCAAATAGTTATTCCAAAAAAAAGAAAAACGTTTCCCTTGTCTAGTAAATTAACTGGTAAAATACATACAATAAAAGTAACACATAAATTAAATATAAATTTGTCATAGTCTCGTGTGCAAGTTTTTTTTGAAGCATCCCGTTCACTGTTTACGTGCCGTAGATAGTCCCTTCTGGACCAACTCGTCAACGGGACATTATATACTACACATTCAATTTTAGTGCCATCATACGTTAAGTCAGGAATTTCGGCTAAAAATTCTCTAGCTTGGTCCGCGTTGGGTCGTTTGTGCGACGTACGCAACATTTCTAAACAACACGTACCGCGCTAATGGAAGGTCGAAGCTACACTGAGGCTTGTATGTAACCGCATAGATACGACGCAGCTGTTGGCGCGCGTGGCC
The DNA here is from genome assembly GCA_029619315.2 of Dynastes maya. NCBI lineage: Eukaryota > Metazoa > Arthropoda > Insecta > Coleoptera > Scarabaeidae > Dynastes > Dynastes maya. The sequence continues at coordinate 11,599,126 of JAROYE020000005.1, read as the reverse complement.
AACTCTAGTTACAACACAAATTGTAAGAACAAAACAATCACACACCGTAGCTATCGCTCTCAGATTTAACACGTACATCATCTTTCTCTTTTTTATAGGCGCATGCGTTTGAGAATTTACAGTTCCCAACCTACTTTAAATTGATATTATACGCCTTTTAACTAAAAATAAGTTTTATACCGTAAAAAAGTAATATTAAATTAATTTAAAAGTCAGATTAATCTGACTTTTAAATTAATTTAATATTACTTTTTGGTAAGAAGGACTTTAAAAATAACTTAAAAGACCGGGCCTAAACAATTTAAATTATCAACATACACAGGTTTACCCTTTGATATTAAACAAGTATTTATACTGCATATTCATATTGGTTTTAGTTTGAATCTTGACGAATGTGAGATGGTGGGGCCATGGCAAGCGCTCCCAGCCATAAATTGACTAATCAATCATATTGGTTTTTATTATTGAATCTGTTGCAGCCGTCTTACCAGCATTCAATTTCAAACATATTACGCATTATTATCAAATATTAGGAGTTCTTGATTTAAATCTGAATAATGTTGCATAATTGAAAAACATAGAAAACACCGACAGAGACAATAATTGATGTAACTATGGATGAATCCGAATAGAATTCACAAACTTTTGTAGTTTGTTTTTAAATAATTTACTGGTATTTGTATAAATTAACGAATTTGCATGTAGCATGTACCTCAGGTCTGGAAAAGTTTAACGTATGGTATTACATTTGTAAAAAAGTTAGATAAATCACTGGGGACGCACAGGTATACTTTTTCAGCAATTTTGGGAAAATGTTCGAGCTAATTTTTTAAGGTAATTACGTTTGCCCTGTAAAATTCCAAATCAGAAGTTCTAACTCTTGTTAGGTGGCTTAGAGGTAATTACAATTTTCGAATAACTGTTGAAAGCACAACTTGTATATGTGCCAAATTAAATATTAATTTATATAGAGTTTAACAATTCTGGAAAATATTTTTCACTCATTCAGTTGTTCGTTTATTGCAGTGGAGTGAAAACTATTTGATCATATTTTAGATAGTTTTTTATATTCAAATTTGAATGTTGGGGATGTTTTAATAAGATATGAATGTGGCGAATCTAATTTGATTGATTATTTTAGGCGACCTAGCATACACGCAAATTAAACTTAATTTGTGCGGATGTGTGATAAGACAGATCATGTTGTATTAACAAGAAACGTGTTTCTCACTGGAAATGCTTAAATAATAACGACGCTAATGTCTGATATTATTTCAAATAATAGATGGTTTAAGACGTGACGAAGGTTTTACAAGATTAATATCTGAGAGGTAGATACATGTGCAGATGGCGATTAGTACAGTTTAGCTTAGATGGGGTACAATATTATTAAGATTGATAAATCACAGATTCCAATCATAGGCGTCCGACTGGAAATGCGTAACTTTCTTTAAGTAAGAATTTATAAGTTACAATTTATAATTAACATAATACATATCGAGAAACACTTACCTGGTAAATATTAAAATTCCGAATGTGTTTAATTAAAACATCCGAATCATGGCGTACGTTTCCACTGCTGTTTCCTTCAGTCTTATTCCCAGCGGCGAAAACATATTTCTATATAATGAAAACAACTGTTCGACATGTAATGACGTAATGTTTGCATAATTGTAATGGTCTTTGAAACAAGTAAACGTATCTGTAGGAGCACTTGCATCATAAATCTGGCTTAATCTAGCCAATCTATATTTTTTTGTAGTACACTATTAAATTTTACTCTAACACATACACTTTCCTCATCACTTAAGGTATATAGCCCTCTTTGTACATTATCTACTATTTTGCAAGGATTCGACTAACGATAATGAAGATCTTTGTAATGCTGTGATTGCCTTCGTTACTTGGTAGTTATTGAAAGTAGTTTGTAAATCAATTTCAACTTGACAGTCTTCAAATTTCAATTGACTTACTTTGATGGCAACAACTTCTTTTGTATGAAGTTGTAACATTAAGGACCGTAGTGGATGGAAATGTTGGACACAATAGAATGCCTCTTCCTACAACGTTCCTCATTAGTAGAGACGGGATTTTTAGGGACGTAAAAAAACAGCTAAAAGGGTCTTTTTTTAGGCCTTAAAACTATGTATTTAGGACGAAAAACTGTGATCTAGGCATGTTAGGCAAATAACTTAAAAAAAAAACGGTTAAACACAAAAATCATTTTATTTAAAAAAAACATGAATAAGAAGACGATATTTTAATGTAATTTTAGGTACATTTCAGCCATAAAAAGAAAAAAAAACATACAAATTTTAACTAATAACTAAAATATGTAGATTCATTTGGTTTAAAATAATAAATAAATTAATTAATCGCCGTGTAACATGTCCTCAAATTTCGCTTTTTGCGTAGCACACAGATGTTTTTCCAAGTTGTCGTTAGTAAATTTGTTCTTCGGTCGGTGAAAACAGCAGTTTGTACGAAGAAAATGAACGTTCTACGTCACACGAGGTTGTAGGACAAAACTTAAATATGGACTAGTCAGCTGTGGATGAGCGGTAGCTTCAACTGCTTCGCCACTGAGCAGCTCAGCAAACTCTTTAACCGTTTTGAAACCTGGATTTTTCGAAATCACTTGGTTAAACTTTGACAAAATTATTTTGCCAACATTTCCTGGGGCATTCTTGAGAGCTGCTTCGGCATTATTAATAGTGCAACAGAATCGTAAGAGGAAGGCCGAATGCTTCTAATCTTTTGATGTTATCAATGAGAAATTTATAATGCGACTTGATGTATAAAAGATCGTTTTTGACATTTTGATTGGAAAAGTATTCTTGCGCTTGCCAATACAGTTAGCTGAATCTTTGTGCAAACGATATTACAATCTAAAACATAAAGCGTTAAATAAAAACAATCTTATTTAAAAATGTTTGCTAAAAAAGTAACTTACTGATTTTATTGCTTCGAAATTATTAGCATAAAAAACTACCGCCTCTAAACCAAGTTCCCCAACGTGTTAAGACAGGTTCGGGAGGCAAAGGGAGATCTGGCAGATTTTCTTTATACACTGCCACACGCAGTGGAGCTTTTAAAAAGACTCTCTTGGTATTTGAAATTAAAACCATTAACATTAGCATATTGATTTCTTAGACATTCACACACCAAAATTTTGAGTCCATGTTGCAAAAACATGTTAAATGATTAAGATTTTTATAAAAAAATCTTCAATTTGTACCACATTTGAGCATATAAGAAGCACCATTCGTGACTAAAAGCTTGACTTTTTCGTACTTAATTCCATCTGTTGGCCACAAAATACCTAAAATACGAGAGTTTGCCTTTAACTTAAAATATCTAGCATTAAATTTACAATATTATTAAAGTAAGTTTTTTGCATAATATATCTTAACCTAAAGCTTGGTTCACGAATCTTGCCATTGTATTGCAATTTGTTCTTTCAAGTTGCTTTGTAGCCAGTAAATACGGTTTTCCTGGTGTGGTTTTCAGAACAAAGCTTACCCACAATCATATTTGCCATAATACGACCTTTAGAGTCAGTCGTCTCATCTATAGATATCCAAATATCGTTGTTACCAACTTCTTCGCGAATAGTATTAATAGTCTTAAAAAATTAATAAAAATATTATAGGTGTAAACAAAATCTTAATGACACTCAAGTATGAAAATACATTTTTAAATTATTTATTATTATATTAATTACCTCATTGTAACATTTTGTTACATATGTTGTTCTTAAGGCTTTTCACGCTTGCCACATTCTTGTTGCAGTATCTAGTGAGAAAATTTCGCAGTTTGAATAGTTTAATCTGTCCAGAGGAATATTTGCAGACATAAAAGCGTCGCATAAATCTCGATTAAAAACGTCGATTTCTCTTGAATTTTGATGTCTATTAACATTTGATTCCTCAACGGTTTCCTAAGATTTGCCTGATGTCCAGGAGCAGTAGCATGTTGCTCTAAATGATTTTTCTTTTTGTCAAAAAACAAGTTAAACAATAATATTTTGAAGCAAGTTAGAAAAGAAAAATTAAAAACGTCGATTTTCTTGTTTTCGAGCTTTACAAGACAACGTTTCATTTGCCTTGATTCAGTGAGCAGTACATGTTGCTCTAATATTTTCCTTCAAGCCATTATTTTTTCAGCATTGTTGTAGATGGAAATACACAATACACTGAGTAGATAAACAAGCACAAACCGACAGAAAACTACCGAAAAATATTCGTTGCAAGCTACGATATAAATGAAAATTCAAAGTACGTCTTTCATCTATATACTGATTCGTCAATAGTCCACCTCGCTATAGGAACACACACATATACGCTCCAGAGAAACATTAAGAGAATAAATATAAAATCTAAACGGCAATATCAAGATGTCCATTGTATAAACTATGAATGGGCATCGTGTATTCATTAATCACGTTAACAGGGAGCAGAAATTTGCTTATATGGTTTAAATTACAGGGCGTAAACTAGCCGATAGGGATTCCCGATAACGTGGTGCAGGTAAATGAACCCGAGAGCGATAAGCCGATAATTGAGGATATATCTTCAATAGGGTAGTAATATAAATTTTACGGCAGGCAAATCCAAACTTTGCCCCTCACACAATAGACGGGAAAGCCCATCGTTGTATTAGTTTACAGCATTTTAGCTGTAAAACTAAAATTTACATTTAAGAAAGATGCAGCTGTGTAAAAACCATATTTATTTAAAATTAAAAAAAAAAAACGTTTAGACCAAATAAATATGATTTTAGGACAAAATAGGCGAAAAACCACGATTTAGGCTGTTAAAAGTCCAAATAGGCAACTAGGCTAAATAAAGCATAGCTAGATCGCTTTGATTTGTCGAGAAATATAGATTTTGTATTATTTTTAATTTGCCTTGAATCTAAACAAAGAGGCATTTTGCCTAAAATCCCGTCTCTACTCATTAGGTAAAACTGACTGAGGGGTTCTGGGATATTAGGACACTGCATGAAATTGCCGAATTTGTTTGAGAGATTTGACAAATACTGTTTTACTCTGTGCTATTAGTTCACTTACATCTGGATAGCAGTGGAGAATAGTTTCGGTTGTCAAATGTAACGTATGCTTCAATGCGCCTCATGCAACAAATTAAGCAAAACAGCTTTTAGTACGCCGGCGCCGCCACAAACATTAACGCTTGGGCTACCGAAATTTCGAACTTTTGTAAAGCGGCTATCACGTTTTTAATTGTTTCACCAGTACACGATTGAAGCATAATAATAATACTATGGCTTATTTACATCTGCAACAAAAATTACAATAGATGAGTAGTAAAAGTAATATTTCAAGTACAGCTTGCAGAGAAAATCAAAGGGCTGAATTCAAAACACACTGATACTGGTTTTGTTCTTTCAGCCAGCCCTTAACAGAATATGAATGAAAGGAAAGTACATGCCTAATACTAACTTAAAACTAAGTTCTGTCGCTCTTGTACCAAGCAAAGTAACTAGATATAAATTCTGCAACAAGCAAATGGACAGCACCCACACTGCAGAGCCATATTAAATAAACAGAGATATAAGGTTCGTTCCAACACACCAGAAAACCAGTTTGTGAACCGTCGGGTACATGCGCAAAGCAAATTTGGCGTTCCAACATAACTTCTGACTGAAATGTGTACGAATAGTCTGATGTTCCAACATAAAATTTGACGATGACCGAATCGTTCACTGAACGGTCGAATCGATCCGCAAATTTTTGTGGAATCGCTAGTCAGAGGCATGCGCAGTATGTAATTAGTATATTTATTTGATTTTTTTTTATTTCATTTAATTAGTATATTTATTTTATTTATTTGATTTTCGTACGTGCAATAAATGACTGCAGTTTATAACCTGCAAATAACGTAATTGTTTACTATTAGTATCTATTTAAGAAGTCTGTTAAAATGAGGGATTTGGAAGATTTCTCCGATTTCTTAAATAGTTCTTCCAGTGATGATGGCGATTTAGACGTTTAGTTAGTGGTTCCCAAAAAAAATAATTAAAACTATTTCATTATTTCTTTTGGGACACTGAAACAGTTCACTAAAACCCTTACCACAACACTTAATTCGTACTGGACGCACGTTTCGATAGCCAAGCTATCATCATCAGCAGCAAGACTGAACTCAGTTCAGTCTTGCGAATTAAGTGTTGTGGTAAGGGTTTTAGTGAACTGTTTCAGTGTTCCAGTGCCACAGTTTTAGAGTATCCGTTTATTTCTTTTGGGAACCTATATGTATAGTCACAGGTAAACTTAAAGTGTCAGACAGGTCCAAATTCAGTAAATGTCCATAAGCCGTTCCAACACGCCACGATACGAAATCGGTCGGAAAGTAATACATTTTTAACGCATGCGTAGAAAATGGTTCATTAACTAATCCATGTATCGTACATGTACGATACACAAACTGCATGTTGGAACGAACCTATAGTCGAGACAGAGCTCACCGCTAACCGATGAGTAAGAACGGTCGCATCCATGAGTTGAATTTAGGGAGTGTTTTAAATTTCTATGCCACAAGCCCAAGTGATGGACATCCGTTCGAAATTTGTTATATAAGTATGTGGGTGCTCCAGAGGTAACGATATTAAAATAGAGCGATCCCGTCTGCAAACGTAATCTATTCCCCATGTTCAACCAATTCAAGTCTACCGATCTATGGGTTACGTGTTCGAACTTGCGAATACCAAATATAAGGCGAATACACGGGTTTTGAACCCGTTGTTGTCTACGTAACATATCCGGAGTTAAACATGGGCCAAAAACTGGAGAACAATAATTAAATTACGACAAAACTAGAGACTCACATAACTTGGATTTTATTTTATAAAACAAATAATGACGGTGGGGATATATTAATTTTAAAGCGTAATAAGAATTTTTAATGCATGCGTAGAAAATGGTTCATTAACTAATCCATGTATCGTACATGTACGATACACAAACTGCATGTTGGAACGAACCTATAGTCGAGACAGAGCTCACCGCTAACCGATGAGTAAGAACGGTCGCATCCATGAGTTGAATTTAGGGAGTGTTTTAAATTTCTATGCCACAAGCCCAAGTGATGAACATCCGTTCGAAATTTGTTATATAAGTATGTGGGTGCTCCAGAGGTAATGATATTAAAATAGAGCGATCCCGTCTGCAAACGTAATCTATTCCCCATGTTCAACCAATTCAAGTCTACCGATCTATGGGTTACGTGTTCGAACTTGCGAATACCAAATATAAGGCGAATACACGGGTTTTGAACCCGTTGTAGTCTACGTAACATATCCGGAGTTAAACATGGGCCAAAAACTGGAGAACAATAATTAAATTACGACAAAACTAGAGACTCACATAACTTGGATTTTATTTTATAAAACAAATAATGACGGTGGGGATATATTAATTTTAAAGCGTAATAAGAATTTTTTACATATTTTAAGATTTGAGTATTAAACCTAAAGTTACGATCAACTACTAGACCCAGATTCCTAGCTTCGTCAACCACGAGCAGCGGGACACCATTAATAGAAAGCTTGGTGGTATTAAAAAGTAGACGGCAACTGTTTTTTCCAAAGAAAACCTGAACGGTGGATTTTAAAGGATTCGATCAACGAATGTTGTTGAGCTAGCTTAAAAATGTTGTTCAAATCAGCTGAAATATCGAGTAATGCCTGGCCCTTTATTAAAAAGGCCGAATGTATGATAAAGCCGAATGTCGTCAGCATACATAGAGATCTTACAGGTTTTCACCGACGTTGGCAAGAAGATGGTATAAATAATGAAAAGCAAAGGGCCTAATATAGAGCCCTGGGGAACGTCACGTACCACAGGAGCAGACTCAGAGGCGCCGCCTGGTAATCTAAGCGATTGAGTCCTGTTGAAAAGATAACTATTAGAAAATTGGATAGCATCCGATGATAGTCCTATATAGTTTCAGATAGACAGAAGAATTTTATGGTCCAAAGTGTCAAAAGCCTTAGTGAGTAAAGAAATTGTTAATAGCGTCAGCGTCGTTCAAGTGCTCGGGTTAAACGGAATCACTGTGTTTAATATTTAAAGCCTTTAATTCTCTCCATTTGGTTTTTTGACTGCAAGATTGAAATTTATACTGGAAATAGGCTTTCTTCCCATGTTTAATTGAGTTGTTGGTAAGATTACGTAAAGATTTGTAGTAATCAAAAGTATCGCTTTTTCACTTCGTCTCGAAGACTCATCATCAACTTAATAGTATTGGTTAGCCAAGGTTTTGACCCATCGGACAACCGAGGGGTTACAAAGGGAGCATATTTGTTAAACAAGTAAAGCAACGATTCAGTTAAAAAAAGAGACTTTGTCATTAACGTCAACGAGTTGATATAGAAGATCTAGATTTAAAGTTTGCAATTCTTCTGAATGAACGATAAGTTACAAGCGATGGTTGACGGGTAGGTCAAGTAATTTTTAATTGACAACGAACTGCTTCATGATCAGAGAAATCGACACTAGAAACCTCTACATTTGAAATCACATTTTCGTTGGATGATACTAATACATTTAATAGAGAGGCACACGACTGAGTTATATGAGTAGGAGTGGCTACAAATTGTGTCAACTCGAGAGTATCAAGCACATTACTAAGGTATAAAACGTTAGGATTACTATATCTAAGTAAGTCAATATTTAGATCGCCCACAAACATAATGATATCATGAGAAGTAGAACAAAGCAGACAGGACTGCTTAAGTTCATCACAATAGTATTTATAGTTTACAATTGGCGGCTTATAAACAACGCCGATAGCAATAGTAACATTAGATAATTTTAATGAAAGCGATGTTCAATGTTAGTATCAGATTCAATCACTGAATATTTAAGAGTTGAACGAATATAAAAGCAAACACCACCCCTTGAGCCTCACGATCCAGCCGTATTAAATAATAATTTGGAATATTTAGTTACGTTATCGATGTCAAGGGTAAGCCATGTTTCGCCAATAACAAAAATATCAACACCATGATCTGAAATATAGTGACAAAGGGAATCAAATCTAGCTATTAAAGATCTAATATTAAGATGAGCAATCTGAAAAAACATTAAGATTAAGGTGCTGGATAATAAGAATACAAAATTATTCATTAAATTTAGTTGACAAAAATCAGGCAGCAAGGTGTGCTATTCAAAAACAAAATATCTATCATGCTATTACGATCAAAAATAAATAAAAAAGCACTAATGAATATGGGTCCGCAAAACAACCGTTTTTGAGATAAGTGCAATTGCTTTTTAATTTTTTTTTGCATTTTTCAGCGTTTAGCGTTACAGAACACGATAATCACAGATGTTCGAGATGTCCTCCTTCCATTTCAACACAGGATGTACATCTTCTTAAGAAGGAACTCCGCACCCTTTCCAAAACGCCCGGTTTTGCTTGAATTGTTTGACAACATTGTTCAATTCGCTGTTGCAACTCGGCAAGATTATTTACTGGTGTTTCGTACACTAAGCTTTTCAAGTAACCCCAAATACAAAATTCTAAGGGATTTGGGCCGGGAGACTTAGCAGGCCATGGAATGGGACCCCATCGACCTATCCATCTCTTATGAAATGTTTCGTTCAGGTGCTCTGTAACAACAAGCGTAAAATGCGGCGGTGCCCCATCTTGCATAAATCAGATATTCAATCTCCGATTTAGAAGGACATCTTCCAAAAGTTCGGGCAAGGTGTTTACCAGAAAGTTAAGGTATGCAGGACCTGTTAAACGTTGTGGCGAAACAACCAGTCCTAATAACTAATCTCCTAAAATGCTTAGCCAGATATTCAGACTGAAACGCTGTTGATATCTGGATTCAAGAACAGACCAAACGTGATTATTGTGGAAGTTGAAAATCCCATCTTTAGTGGAACCGGCTTCATCAGTGAAAAGGATGTTAGAAGAAAAATTCTGGTGTTCAGCAGATTTCCTTAAAACCCACTGACAGAATATCTTTCTTGTTCGGTAGTAAGGACGAGTAAGGGCTTGTACCCGTTGGATATGGTACGGATATAAAAGTTGTTGATGGACAGTTCTCCAAACAAGAGGAATACTTACGCATACTTCAGCCGAAATTTTTCTCACACTAGTTTTGGGGTTTTCATCTACTATTGCCAAGATTTGTTCTTCAACCTCAGGCATACACTGTCCTTGGACGGCCGCTGGTAAACGTTTCCAAGCATCACATGCGAAGGCCGTTGACGATTGGGAAAAGTCTCGCAATAAAGGCGACGTGCTTCCAAAGCATTCCCATCGGCACGACCATACATAAAAACCATGTCAGCCATTTCAGCATTTGAATAAGGTATTGCAAATCGGAAACCAATTTCCCTTGTGTCGAAAATAAATTCACTACCAGAAAACAACTTATGAATTGACAGCGAAGTGGTCAATAACGCAAGTGTCATATGAAAGCAAAATGTTTTACTTAAAGTTGTTGTTTTTTTTTTATTAAATCGCATTTATTTGGAAGACAGCGTATGTATAGCACTGCGAACTGATAATAAAATTTATGAAAACAATTGTTTTACTTTAGAGAAAGTCGTGGTTTCTGTGACTAAAGCAACCAAAAAATAAACACTTAACTGATAATGAAAATAGTGGCTTTGCTTGATTTTCAAAAAAGACAAATGCACTTGTCACGAAAACGGTTGATTTGCGGACCCATGTTCATTAGGGCTTTTTTACTTGTTTTTGATCGTAATATATGTCCTTAAATATTTAAACGTTTTCTTTAATACCCTGTATATATAATATAGAAAATGTCTACAAATACGAACATGTTAAAGCAATATATATAGAGGTAAATATGAAGTAAACTGAAAAAAGAATCCAAATGCAAGAGAGAAGCAAATACAAAAAAAAAACAAAAAACTCGCTTATTGAAGCTACATACATAGAGCAAGCAGGTACCAAACAAAGGTGTACTCACTGCGCGATTGTCACTTAAAAAGAATCAGCTATCAAATCATTGTTCGTTCTAATTTGTTTAATGGAATTATTAGATTTAGCAAGAATGTTACCGTTACGAGTCCATACAAACTTGCTACCGTATCGGGAACAGGCACTGGCATATAACTGTGCACGTTTCTTCGTTAAATCTTGTTTAATTACCACTCTGCTAACTTTCAGTTTCTCCTTGTTGGCGAATATGAGATTTTTTATGTTCCGGATAACGAATTTGACGACTATAGGTGTATGAACACCCTCCTTGCTAGGAAGATGGTGGCTTGAGTAGAAAATATTAGTGGAGACATTAAGCTTGAGTTTATCCTTACACAAGTTCACTAAAACTTCATCTGTATTTTCGTTTTTGCTCTTAGGAATGCCGTAGATTCGTAAACTGTTCCTTCGAGAGTATTGTTCGAGGGATTCATTCTTCTTAGAAAGATCAACAATCTTCGCTTCGAGTTGTTCTACCTTATCTTCAAGCACCTTAATTTTGACATTGAAATAACCTTCAAGGCTGGTTAGAATGTTAGAGAGAAGTTTATTAAGAAATTTGTATGAATTTACAACTTTCTCGACAACCTGGAACACTAAAGCGTCTTATTTCTCTTCAAACGACTTAGTTCTGATTCCCTCTGCCATTTTATAATGAGCAAATAGTCATAGATAGATAGAACGATACTTAATATTAGAAATTCAACGTAGCAAGGTACACACACGTCTAGCAACTACGACGGTACATTACAGAATGTATTTAATTGGCTATTAAATATGGAGGCGACCATCCACTTAGTTTTAGTATTTGAACTGTAACATGCAACGGCGGCTTGTCTATTCGGTCAATTGGTAAATAACCTCGCAAAACTATTTCCAAACAACTGACAAAAAGAATAAAATACAAATTCTCTTTAATCCTCACAACATTTTGTCAGATGTTTGGAAATATTTTTAAGAGGTCATTGAAAGAACGGAGAAGCTGCCGCTAATAATTATGTACCAATGAGTTTTTCTTTGGATCCGTTTCCAAATCAGTAAATTACACTAAACACCTCACTCGGGATCCGTTGTATTTGAGGTCTGGATGGTTTAAAATAAACCTCCGAATATTGGTCGCCAAGCAATAATTTATTTCTTCATTCATAATTGCTTTGTAACGTCGAACGCACCGAAATGATTTTGACAGACTGGTATTCTTTACGCGATTTTCAAGTTCCTCCCCTCTTAGGTATACGCGTAATAAATGTTTTTATTTGTACGGTACATGGTATTGGCGGAACATTACCGGCCTCCCTACACGCCCGTGGTCTGGAGCCTGCTTTATGAACATTAAAAATTATACTAACATTTTATGGGTAGAATAAGAATGCCACGAAGCTTGTCATCTCTAGTGAATCGAGGAGATTTTTAATCTACAGGGTCCTGCAATAATGCGTCGGTCTTTTGCTTCTCAGCTGTTATTGAAGATATAAGGTTAAAACCTTCAGTAACTATTTAAGAGGACAATATGCACATTCTAAAATTATTTTCAATTATACAGAATGCCTCAAAAAAGAGTATCGATGGTCAGCTATTTTTTTAATGGAACACCCCGTATATCTTTGCAGTTTTTTATGCCAATCGACGGTTCCTATTCATGTTGAAAATATTAGCGACATCCAATCATAGGTTGTCGAGTTACAATATTAAAAAGAAGAAAACTGGTTATTTCATACTTCAACTTGAAAAATCGCCACATTCGCAAACACGAAGTTCAACAAATAATACTTGAACTCTGTTTCTGCTAAGGCTTCGGCAATTCATTTTTGTAAGTTTGGTGCTGCAGTATTATACAGGGCGTTCAAAACAACTTTTTCAATGTGGACAACTTTACGGCTATTTTTCTCAATCATTTCAGATGGAACACCCTATATATTATGTTTCCATATTATAGAAAATTAAATTCCACATCAATTAGTATAAGAGTTCCTTATACCTATCTGCCATCGTTTTATAGATATTTAACGAAGCACCTTTAATTAAATAAAAAAAATATATTTTATTCAAGAATTCGGTAAATAATAATAAATAAATTTAATGACAACCAGAACACGCAACCAGCATAATGTACAACACTAAAAATAAACACAAAAAGAGAAAAAATACTAGGGCGCTACAAGTCCTTTTTTAAGTAACGCAAACTGAATAACAAATAAAATTACGAACTAAGGATGAAAAGTAAGTAAAAAAACACACAACGAATATTCGAAATGTTGCCCATTTTTTCCAAACATTTATCTATTCTATCCAGAAATTCTCTTTGGCCCCTACGAAGCATGTTACACTTCGAAAGGCGTTGACAATTCTTTCGCGCATATTTTGTGCTGTTGTTGGTAGTTCCTTAAAGACCAATCCTTTTACATAATCCTACAAGAAATAGTCGATTTTGGTTAAATCAGGTGATTGAGCTGGCCTGCTGATGATATAATTTCTACCAATCACTTTCTCAGGATAAGCCTGATTCAAATATTTCAATTTCTCACTTCCTGTGAGCAGCGAGCCGGTGCACCGTCAAGCTGCAACCACATTTCCTGATTTACTTCCAAGGGAAGGTGGACTAGCAAACCTGGCAAGTGATTCTGAAGAAAATCTAATATACTTAGATTTTCTTCAGAATCACTTGCCAGGACCAATTAGATTTCTCTCAAAAAAGTAGGATATGTTGACCTACAACACCCCCCCCCATACATTTATGCTCCATCGGTGCTGATAATCAACTTCTCCTACAAAATGTGGATTTCCTGGAAAATAATAATGAAAATTGTGCCTGTTCACTAAACCAGTTTTATGAAAAGTTGCTTCGTCGGAAAATAAAATCTTATTAAAAAAATACTCTATTTTCCCGTGCCTTTTGCCTGGCCCAGTTGCAAAATTCTATTCTTCTTTGAAAATCTACCACATATAATTCTTGATGTAAATGAATATGGTAAGCGTGGTACTTATTCCTTTTTAATATTGTTTGGACAGATCTTTCATTTACATCTGTTGCTTCACTAATACTCTTCTGACTGCTGTGAGGATCTTCAGTGTGTATCCATATCTCATCTACAGTCACATAATGCAGTAGAAACTCACTAGTATTGCCCTTAAACATGTCCAAACAATGCTTTGACGGTGTCGCGCGATTCCGAGATGGCACCCATCTCGCTGAAAGCCTTCCCATACTCAATTTTTCGTGAAGGATGTTTTGCACGTATTCAATTCAAATGCTTACCATATTTGCAATTTCTCTAATCTTCACCCGACAGTCTGCTAACACGATATTATGAACTTTATTGATTATATCGTCCGTAGCCACCTCAATGGGACGACCTGGCCGCTTCTCATTAAAGATGGATGTTCGGCCACGCTTAAATTCATTAAACCAGTTTCTGATGGTAGTCATCGAAGATGTATGACACTTATAAACTGCATCCAACTTTTTCTTGATTTTTGCACTCGTTTTCCCATCCAAAAAAGGAAATCGAATCGCATGCATCAGAGAAGCAGCAATTAATGATTATGTCAAAATAAGTTGAATGTCATAAAAACAGTTCACTAAAACCCTTACCACAACACTTAATTCGTACTGGACGCACGTTTCGATAGCCAAGCTATCATCATCAGCAGCAAGACTGAAGAGAGTTCAGTCTTGCTGCACGAGATGCCGTTGCATACGCAAAAGGTCACTGTATGGTGTGGTTTATGGCATCATCGGACAATATTTTTGCCAAAACAAGGTAAAATTTGCGTGATGTGCGGTACCGATTGATGAACAGATTTCTTGTGGACAAATTTAGAGGATTTAGAGGACATGTGGTTCCAATAAGATGGTACCACATGTTACACTGATACTTCCACTATAGACATATTACAAGAACCGTTTGGTGAAAGGATAATTTCAAGTAATCAGGCTGTTAGTTGGCCTCCAAATAGTTGCGATTTAATTCCTTTAGTTTACCTTTGGTGGGGTTGCTGGAAGCCTATGGTCTTTGCAAATAAACCACGTACTTTTGATACATTAATATTGAACATCGTACACATTCGTGGCATTAGGCCCGAGTTATTGCATAAAGTCATTGAAAATTGGGCCCATGGGATTCGCTCGTGTGCGCTAAGTCGAGATGGATACTTAAACGATGTCTTATTCAAAACATAATGTAATAAACGTTGCTTAAAAATAATATAAAAAGCTTGGTTGTGTCCGAAATAGTTTCCATTTTATTTCATTGCAGAATCATATCGTTGTTATTTGAACAGCCCTTTACTAGCATTATATCTCAGAAATTTTCTGTATTTCATATATTAATTAGCCTCTCTCATAATATGGGATTCTAGCGGAGGAACCTTAACCAAAACAATGAATTTTGCAATTGCTTTCGAGGCAAAGCGACGCACATACTTACTCAAATAAATTTTGAAACGTTACCATAATGCATTTTCAAGTACCTTGAATAAGACGCAAGACCTATAATCTAATAATACGCTCTATCAAGTGAGTTATCAAAGTTGAATTCTCCTTCATAATCGAGCAAATATCTGAATATGTAAATTAAGAAGACAGCAGATTTGAATCGATAATATTCCTTTTGTGAAGAGCATTCAATTTTATCTTCGAATATCTGACAATATACATATACATAAGTGAGTTGACATCAGACAAATGGTTACACAATCGAGAGCTTTTAATGAATTTTATATCAAAGCAACAGGCAACTAGGTAACTAATCAATAAGTACTTATGTACATTTTCTAACAATAGCAGGTCCTTGCACACCTCTAAGCGGCAAATTAATTAGTTACGTACATACCCGGGCTAAATCACATCAGAAAAGAATGAGCAGTTGGATATGATTAATCGTTGTCTGTCATCCGTCTTCCTGAATACCGTAGCTAGGTGTTTTTAGCGTAGTCGGTTGTCTGGCTGACGCGTAAAATGGATTTACCGGAGATGGGAAAAATGTCATAAATTCTCCTAATAAAACGAAGAAACATTTTTCCGTAATTATTTGTTTAATATTTCCAAACAGATATGTATAATCCCTACTGTTTTGGAATATGTTAATACTAATGAACAATGCTGTAGTACGATAACAGATCCTTTTCATATACGATCTATTCCTCCTTGCAGGAAATCGAATTATATCCCTTTGAGTACCACTAAGAGTGGCAATTAACATAGATTTACGAGAACTGTACATCTCTCTAGCCACAAATTGGTTAGTAAAAAATTCATCAAGCTATTTGACCATTTTCAGAATAATACTTCTTTCTGTATCTAGTTTTTTAGTTTTAGATCTTGGTCGTAGTTTTACGGTTAATGGAAGTTTTATAGTTTTCACTAAAAGCAATTCTCATTTTCTTACCGTCTAGCTTTGTTATGGCTTATTATTAACATTCTTTTAGATCTTGTCGCTAACGTATTGACCAACAACTTTGATTCAATCTTTGAAGTTCCATCAATACCTCGAGATCTATTTCCATACATTATTTCCTCCTTGCTTGAAAAAAGGTAAAAGGATGGCGAGAGAGTGCAGCTGAGCGCTTCTGTACGTTTAGGCAATGTAGGTCAATTACGATAGCCTCTATGCTACATACATCGAGCCGTAGTGCTCAACTGGCTGCACATGCATGATGGTCATCCATTCAATTGCCTGAATCACCATGCTACGTTGCAAGATCTGGGTAACGCCCACCCTGTCAATACGTACTGTTGACTTCTCCTAGCCTAATTCAACTTAGTTTCTCTGCAATAATATTACCAAGTAACAGGTTGTCCTACGGAAGATGCCATAAGCCCTGAAATTGTCATGAATGGTGTCCTGTATCGTCCCTAATTGCACACACATTATTTTTTTTGGTTCTTCTCGTCCGGATTTCGGTCCGTTTTTTGAACTTTTGTACATGTTACTTTTTGCTCACCGTATTTGTCGTGTTTTCGGCATAGCTTGTGCGTGACTTCGAATGCACATTCACAATCCCTTTTCCTATTTTACAGTTTTTGATGTGGATATACAAATTTTGTTTTGTCACATATATACATTACTTTGTTTCGTCGTATATTCACATTATTTTGTTTTGTCGCGTATATACGTTACTTTGTTTTGTCGTTTCTACATATATTTACATATGTATATCCAATTCCATACTTTATTGTTTAATATTTAATTGCGTTCGTATTTATATACACTTACTTGTTGATACGTGGTTTACATTTAGATTTATTAGTTTTGCTATTTTGTTGATATTGTTTTACTACTATTCTATTTTTTACTTACTGCTGTAAGTCGTTTCTATATCACTGGTTATGTTTTCTTCGCTTTCGCTTGCAAGCACGTTAGTTATGGCAGATAAAGTTAAAAAAATTAAGGCTCTTCGTCAAATTGAAATAAGAAAATTAGAAACACTTTCTGAAACCGCGGAGTCTGCTCGTGTTGATGCCCAAGTTTGTAATACATTTAAAATGATGTATCAAGATATTGAGGAAATTAAGTTTGAGTTTGGGAAACAGCATAATGCTCTATTAAATTCAATTTTAAGTGAGGAGAATGAATTGGAGAACGCTTTAGATGTAATGGTTACTTTCGATAGATCTCTTTACGAAATTAAAGACATTTAAGTTTCTTTGTTTGGTGAATCTAAAATCGTTCAATCTATTCCTTCGAATAATATAAAACTTTCGAAAATTGAGCCAGTTACATTTAAAGGAGATATTAAAACATTTCCAACTTTTATTGATATGTTGAATTCTTTAGTACATCATAACGAATCCCTTTCAGTTATTGAGAAATTCAATCATTTAATTTCAGCACTTGAAGGTGCACCACTTCGCATTGTTCAGTGTTTACCTATGACGGGCTCTAACTATGAAATTGTTTAACATAATCTTGTCAAGCATTATCAAAACAAACGATTATTATCTCAAGCTCTTTGGTCGTCGATTGAAGACAGCACTAAATTAACTAGTGAAGATTCACGCGCCTTGCGTAATTTACTAGATATTTTTTCGGAAAACTTAGAAGCCCTCAAAAATTTGGAATACCCCCTTGAATCGTGGGATTTCGTTTTGGTAAATATGCTACCCAAGAAAATTGACAAAATGACCGCAACTCGTTTTGAATTGCACAATTCCTCGCCTAATAATAATAAATGGCTTAGACACCCCTCCTGGGGATTTCGTCGCTTCATATGAAGGTTTCTAGATCCCTCATTAAGGGGAGGATCAGTCCCTGTTCCTTCCTATTCCACTCTTTTGCATATCCTTCTCCACTCCGTTCTATCTTTAGCTTTTTTTTGCCTTATCGATCCCTATCCTCTTCAAGTCTTCCCTTACTTCACTCATCCAGCTAGATCAAGGTTTTCCCTCCTTCTTTTTCCCGATGGCTCTCAATTTGTCATTATATTTAATATCTTGTCCTCTCCCGCTCTCCACATATGCCCCAACCACTTTGTTCTTTGCTGTTTTATCTGCTTAACTATATCTTCTCCACATTCTTTCGCTACTTCCTCATTTGTTCTTATCGTATATTCCAAATTTTTCATTCTAACTGGTCCAAGCATTGATCTCAGTATTCTTCTTTCCGCGACTCTTAAATTTTCTTCATCCCTTTTTGTCATTGTCAGTGTTTCCGCTGCGTACATTATCACTGGTCTTATGGTTGTTCTATAAATTTTTATCTTTGTATTCTTTGAAAGATTTTTGCTTCTTAATAGATGTTTATTTATATGCAGAGCTTTGTTGCCTGCCATTGTTTTCTCCTTTATTTCCATTTCTCTATTACCATCATTTGTAATGGTGATTCCCAAATATTTGAACTTGTCTACTTCCTCAAAGGTATACTTCCCCACTCTAATTTTTCTGTTGCTCAGCTCTTTTCCTATTCTCATTATTTTTGTCTTGTTCTCATTTATTTTCAATCCCATCCTCTTACCTTCATCTACTATTTCTTTTAAGATGTTATACATTATTTTCCTATTTTTGCCACGATTACTACGTCATCAGCGTACGCTACTAATTGTCCCCCTCTTGTTCTTATTGTACCCTTATTGACTCTTCTGGTGATGTACTCCAGTACTATATTAAATATGGTTGCCGACATCGCATCCCCTTGCCTAACTCCTTTATTTATAGCAAACTCTTCAGTTTCACCTTTACTTGTTATTACACTAGCTTTTGTTCCATGCATTGTCATTGCTACAAGTCTTCTTAGTTTTGTTGGTACTTCTAACTCCTTCATCGCTAACATAATCATATTTCTATTTAGAGAATCAAACGCTTGCTGAAAATCTACGAACAGCGGTTCGAGGTTTTTATTATGTTGATAAGTTTTTTCTACAATTTGTTTAACTATGTGTATTGCGTCAATTGTCGATTTCTCCTTCGTAAACCCGCATTGATATTCTCCTATTTTATTATCCGTTACCTCTCTTATTCTTCTCTGTATTAACGTAGACAGTACCTTGTAGGCGGTTGGTAGTAATGTAATTCCCCTATAGTTATCACATTCAAGCTGACTTCCTTAATTATGTACCTTTATTATTTGGCCTATTTTCCAGTCATTCGGCATTCTCTCCTCTTTCCATATATTTAATATCGATGCGTATATTTGTTTTTTCAAATGTTCGGCTCCATATTTCAACAACTCCATGTTTATCCCATCCTTTCCAGGTGTTTTTGCGTTCTTGGTTTTGTTTATAATTTCAGTCACTTCTTCTAAGGTTGGCTCCTTTACATCTATTTCCTGTCTTCCTTTCCCTTCTCCTCCTTTTTCTTTCTCTGTTGTTGAATTTTCTTGTTGTTGATCGTCATTTAATAATTCTTTAAAGTGTCTCATCCAAACCTCCTTGATTTGTTCATTTTCTACTATTTTTCCTTCTTTGGTTGTTATTTCCCTTATTTTAGGTTTATATCTTCTTTTTTGTTCCTTAACCTTTTGATAAAATTTTCTACTATTTCTATTTTTGTCATCTTCGATTCGCCTAATACAATGCCAAAATATAAGGATTTATTTTTATTTCTTGAAACCTATTGTACTGCGCTCTTTACGTTAAATCCCTCCGATTGCATATTTAAGAATCAACATTTTACTAAAAGTACCCCGTCTCCTTCGCGTCAGTATCCTCAGTCGTCATCGTTACTGGGGACAAATACTCCCAAATTGAGCACCCTTCGTTGCGCTTTCTGTCAACAAGAGCACGTTTCATTCAAATGCCCGCAATTCCTTGCGAAAACCCCTTTAGATCGTTTCCAATTTGTGAAGTCCAAAAACCTTTGTGTAATTTGTTTAAGTCATTGCCATTTGTTGAACAGGTGCAATTTGTCACACACTTGTCGATCATGTAATAAGAAACATCATTCAATATTACATTTTGAGAATTCTATTAATTCTTCTTTACAACCAATTGTTGGTTCCTCCCGTAATAACCTCAATACACCTTCGACCTGTTCGGCAAATGCTTTTGTTGGGTTTACTACACCTCCTGCTATTGTTTTGCTGTCTACTGCCCTAATTGAGATTCTTGATATACGCGATTATTCTCAAAAAGTTCGGTTGTGGATTTCGCTGGATCACGTTATCTATTGGCGATCCGTTTTACAATGTTTGCAAGATTCACAGTAGGAAGAGGGCCCTCTAGTTGCAGCACGGCGTCGGCATACGGTGAGTTTTACAGAAGCAATTTCCTACTAATATTTGCATTTCATAAATACATATTTTTTTATACAGTCCACTATATTGCGCACACATTATTTTTTGGTGTACAACGAAACAATTTTTTCTCATTTATTTTTAAATATTTGATGACCTACTGCTTGCTCTGCTTACAGGGTACCCTTTTTAGGAACCTACTTCCATGAGCAATGAAAGTAGAATACTGAAAACTGGTGACGTCTTATAAAGCTTAATATAGATCTTCGCCCTCTAACAAGATTATGAATTTGGTCAAACTCGCAAGAGGAACTATTTAGACCAAATTAATTACCAAGTGAATTGTCGGAATTACGATAGTTGCTGTATGGGTTAAGCCACACAAAACTTATGTATTGCAGCATTAAAAAAACAACATGTAAAATTACTGTCACTAGCGCCATGATATGTGATGTTCAGCCGATTGCAATCTGGCAACGTATGTCAAGGTGATCCTTTATCTAACTCATTTTTAGTGTTTCAGCGGCCTTTATAGTTGTGAGGGGTATTGTCAAGTAAATCTATCTGTTGATTCGAACCAATAATCAATGTCAAGAATTTGGCTTCGAGGATACGAATTTGTCATTTTCGGTAAATAGAAAATTTTTATACTTTTGGGGCGTTCTTCTACAACTTATTGGCAGAACTTATGCTTTCTTGAGTGTTGATTTGTACCGATTGATGTTATTGATGTTATTGACCAGTTTCTTTTTGTGCTGTGCTGTACACCAATTTGTAGGTGTTATCGTTTGGGGCGCTAATGTCTATTGTATTGTAAGTAACTTCTATTATTCATCAGAGGCA
This sequence comes from Dynastes maya, assembly GCA_029619315.2. Lineage (NCBI taxonomy): Eukaryota > Metazoa > Arthropoda > Insecta > Coleoptera > Scarabaeidae > Dynastes > Dynastes maya. The sequence goes on along the minus strand of JAROYE020000005.1, from coordinate 11,577,630 downwards.
ATATTCAAGAAATCGTGTATTCCCATCCTCCTGTATCTTCCGATACATATACCCCAACAAGCTAATACCCGTCCACATATGGTTAGAGAAATCTTTAACGCACCGATTATGGTCTTCGAGATCTTCAGATCTTCAGCTCACTGAATATGTATGGAAAACTATAGACACAAGAATTACTAACTTACTCCATTCTTCCCAGACGTTAGAAGTTCTCTAGTATAAGCTACGAGGATGGTATAATAAATACTTGCATTAAGGAAGACAATGCAATTGCCTTGCATTTAGTAAATTTATTTCTCGACAGAATCTCCTTGTAGCTCTATACACTTAGTGCAGCGATGTTCCTTTTTAAGCCATCCAAATAATAGGATTTGTTGAACTAAAATAGGCCTCTCTTTCGGCAGTAACCTCTTCATTTCATGTGAATCACTTTCAGTGAAGCCATTTTCTTAAGTTTGGAAAAAGGAAGAAGTCACAGGGGGCCAAATCTGGCGAATATGGGGCACCAATTCGTATCGCAACTGGATTAGTTTTGCTGTCGCAATTGCTGATGAGTGGGCCGGGGCGTTATCATTATGGTAGAGAGTCTTCTCTTTGTTAGGTGGGGCCTTTTTGTCTCTAGTTCAGCGTCAATTCGGTCCAATATACAAGCATAGCACATATAAAAAAAGTGCCTAAAAACAATAATCAAGATAATGTTTCAGCTTTTGGATATTTTGGCAGTTCAAGAAACACACTTGAAAGGAAGCGACATAACGGAAGTAGGTGATTATCTAATATTCACGAGTGGGACGCAAGATAGAAGATTGGGAACGGGTTTCCTGATAAATAAAAGACTTCAAAAGGCAGTAAAAGAGGTAATAGCAATCTCAGAAGGGTTATGTAAAATACAGTTGAAGCTGAATCAAAAAAAAACTAACAATTGTAAATTTTCATGCATCAACAGAGGAGAAGGAAGAAGGAATTAAAGAAGAATTTTATGGAGAGATGGAAAATATATTATGTAGTACACCCAACATAATATATCTTTATCTCTTCATAAAATTCTTCTTTAATCCTTTCTTCCTTCTCCACTCAGCAATATAAAATTATTTATGGGTGATGCAAATGCCAAAGTAGGAAGGAAACATAGCGTCTCGAATGAGAATGGCATAAGACTCATAAACTTTGCGATTGAACAAAACATGAAAATCATGAGTACATACTTTAAGAGAAAAGAAATATATAAAGGAACATGGTTAATTCCAGGAACTAACAAAACTAACCAGATAGATCACGTACTAATAGAGGACCGCCACGTAAAGTTAATAACGAAAGTAATGACGTGCCGAGGAGCGAACGCTGACTCGGATCACTTACTAGTAGTGGCGAAGTTACAGATAGATGCACTGAAAGAGGAAAGGAGAAAACAAGGAGCAAGTAATACAAAATACGACATGACGGGGCTACAGAGGGAGGAAGTTGCATAAAAGTACAGGGATGAAATAAATAAGGTATTAAGTTATGAATGCCATGAGAATCAAACACTGGAGATAGAAGAGAGATGGGGGAAAATAGAAAATGTAATAACAAAGGCAACAGAGAAGACGCTTTATAAGCAGACAGCACGTGGGAAAAAGGAATGGTTTGATAATAGGTGCAGGAAGGAAACTAGCAAGAAGAGACAATTGAGGCTAAGATATCTAGAATCAGGAAAGAATGAGGACAAGGAAAGATGTCCAGAACAAAGAAAATACACAAAAACAATTTGCAGAGAAAATCAAAGGAAATTGCAGAAAGAAAAAGTTAAAGAAACAGAATGCGATTACAAGCGAAAGAACATTAGAAACTTCTACAGAACAATAAAAGAAACAAAGAAAGGACACCAATCAAAACGAATATTTACTAAGGACGAAGAAGGAAAACTAATAGGAAGTAAAGTTACTGAATGAGGGAGAAACTAAGCAAGAAGGTGAAGTACAAATAAAGAACGATATAGATACGTAGGAGACGGTAATACCGTCCGAAGAAAACGTAAATGAAGTGATAGGTAGTATGAAGTATAACAAAAGCCCAGGAAAAAATCAAATAACGGCAGAGAATATAAAGTATGGAGGGGAAGTACTAAGGAAAGAAATAACAGAAACATAAGAGATATATGGTCTCAAAAAAGGATGCCAGAAAGCTGGAAAAAAGCAATAATCGTGCCACTCTTCAAGAAGGCAGAAATTACGGAATGCAAAAACTATGGGGGAATTACGCTACTAGACGTATCATACAAAACGACGACAACAAAACTAAAGAGAAGACTAGACAGGCTAGCGGAGAAAATAATTAGGGACTATCAATGTGGATTTCGCGAAGGCAGATCCACAATAGATCAAATATTCTGGCTAAAACAAACCCTAATCCAAAGATACGAGTACAACATGCCAACTCACAGCATACGATATAATCTACAGAGGAAAAATGCTAAAAGTACTAGAAAGATTTGATATACCTGAGAAATTAATTAGGCTAGTGAAACTGACCCTAGAGCAAACAACAAATATGGTCAAAGTGGAAGGTCAAGAAACCAGTGAATTCGTAGTAAGGAAAAGGTCAAGGTAAGGAGACCCTCTCTCGGCAATGTTGTTCAACTTAGTATTAGAAGAGGTGATAAGAAACAGCGACATAAATAGACAAGGAACACTAAACATAAAAAGTCACCAATGTCTACCGTATGCGGACGATGCAATCCTGATGGCAAATAGAAGTAAAGAACTGAGCAGAGTAATAACAAAATTCATAGAGGAAGCAGCAAAGATGGGCTTACAAATTAATGAAGCAAAAACAGAATATATGCAGCTAAGGAACAAGCATTATGACAACAACAATACAATTCTAAGAATTCGAACGTCCAGTAATGGTGAGCTAACATTTAAGGAAACCGAAAGTTATCTATATCTGGGGGTATGGATAAATAATAAGTGCGAAGAAGGCCCCGAAATAGATTTGAGGTTGACAAAGAGCAATAGGTGTGTGGCAGCGCTACAAGAAGTAATGAGAAGTAAAGAACTATCATGGTGAAGGAAAATCTTTGGCGGCAGGAAGACAGAGGAAGGATGGGAAAGAAGGTCAAATGCTGAAATATACGAGCTGTTTAATGAGCCCAGGATAGACGAAGTGGTAAGGTCAAGAAGGTTGCAATGGCTGGGGCATATGGAAGGAATGGACGTCTCTTCTAGGCAATAGGCCTGAATGACCTGGGTGAAGCCTTACATATACATATAATGCTTCAGCTCATGGTATTGATGAATACGCTGAAATGTTTCCCAGCGTCAAGCGTCAAGTGATGTAGTCATGCCGTCTTAGGAAGTGGCGACAGACACATTAATATAGATGCCATACTTACCCATGCAATGATCTATCCTTTTAGGTACAACGTTTCATAAACATTTTCTAAAGATATCGGTTAATATAATATTTTTTTTCTTTTTATTACTATTTACCAGGCATACTAATTTAACTATAGCTTTTTTAAATATATAATAAATATAATAATAAAAAAAGAGAAAAATAAACTGAAATAGTAACTTATTCATTATTAAACTACCTAAAAATAACTCCTACTTAATTATATTACTAAAGAAATAATGTAATTATAGTGCAACACATAAAAAAAAACTTTCTCGTTAGTTCATTTAATTATTAAGTTTAGGTTTCTTTTTCAATTATTGTAATTTTTCTTTTATTGGATATTCTTCTAGCTGGTCTAATATGTTTCTTGAACATGAAACCGGTCGCCTAACTTCTCAATAGAACTTTGCGGGATCTGGACCATTTTTTCATTCCTTCCTTTAATATGAATATTCTCTTAACTTAAAACTAAATGATTTGCCTGGAAGAAATATTTTTCTGTCTTGAATTTTCTTAATTTTCTAGCCCTAAGAAAATATTCATTTAACAAATAAACTTTCAAGAAGAAATTAAAATTAGGAGCAAGTGAATGAACTAATGAAAAGGTTTTTTTATGTTATGGTATAATTAAATTATTTCTTTAATAATGTAATTAAATAGGGATTATTTTTTTGTAGTTTAATAATTAATGAGTTAATATTTAAGTTTATTTATTTCTTTGATTATTGTTATTTATTATATATTGGTTATATTTTTGGTTAGAAATGTTAAATTTTCTCACTTAAACTAAATTTTACAATTCTTAGGGGGTTCAGGAGTATCCCTGGATACTGCTTTGGCAATTTTTAAATGAATTTCCAAATTAATAAATCGAAATTACCGAATTTTAGAATTAAAAATGTAACTAACCTTGAAATTTGAACGAAGCCAATGTTATATAGACGCTGTGTTTATGATAACCTCTACAGGAAACTGCCTGTTCTAGACTTTAACCCTTTTCCTCTTTGAATAAATACTTTGATTTCACTATCGAAAACTTTAAGCTGGGATCGGAGTTAAGATACACGTTAATTCAACGAAGGCTGAGTCAAGATTGATGAAATTATTGGCGTTGCTTACCTTTCTTTTATTTTTAATCGCGAACGATCGGCGATTGTTTCATTCCACAGCAAATTTTGATAAATGAAATCCAAATTTAAACTTTTATAACATCATTTCAACGAATTGATGTTATTTGTAAGAAAAAAAATAGCATAGAAGAGCGCATGGAGAAACGCTACCAGCTGACAGAAAGGCAAATCTACGACCTAATGCTGTCTGATAAGTATTAAACGTGAAATTTCTCTAACAATTTTCTTAATAATGTTCGGAGAAATGTTTAATCGATGAAATAACGTTTAAAATACCTTTCAATTTACGCTGTTGCTTGTTTTAAACGACTTCTACATTAATTTTGACGATTTACAAAATTAGGAAAGTTAACTGAAGAGTGGATTTGTAGATGTTATCCTACGATTGTCGTTATCTGGACTTATATTATTAATATAATGTCCTCGCTCCAAGGTCAGTTTGCTGGAGGGAGATGGTGACTGTGAAATTTCCATTTCTAACCGCAAGAGGGATATTTCATTACCAACGAGTGGCTAACCTGAACACCCTTAATCGTTCAGAGGTTGACAGCCGAAGTTGTCGTTGACATAAATATTGAACATTACAATATTAAAAAAAAAATGTAGTTAAATTAGTACACGTGGTAAAAGTAATAAAAAGAAAAAAAATACATTAATCGGTATCTTTTGGAAATGTTTGTGAAACGTTGTACGTTATTGTATGGGTAAGTGACATCTGTATTCAGTTCAGTTGCTGTATTTGAAGACTAGTGGCATAAGCTGAGAGATGCGGATAGGAATAAAAAGCGTCAGTGCTTTTTTCTTTTAACGTTGAGCTATTTATTATTAGCATTATTCTGATTATTGTTCCTAAGCACTTTTCTCATGTGTACTTTTACATTAAGTTCACTTTTCTTCGAACATTATTCTGTTACAAGCATGCATACTGCAATTTATTGCAGTATGTATGGATATGTAGTACAGCTTTGAACAAGGAAAGTGCAATTAATAATGCATGTGGTAATGAGTACATTTTGTAGTAATACTTTTTAACGACAATTTTACTACAAGTATGTGGTAATTTAGCTACAATTTGGTAGTACCTTTTTTACTATAATTTTATACAGCTGTTTGCAATTTTGGAGTACTATTTTTAGTATAAATATGGAGTACAGGCAGCCACTTCAAAAAACTGCAATAATAGGGTATTTTCTACTTACTTCGATAGTTGTCACTACGGTAACCGTTGATTCTGGTAGGATACACTACAATTGTGGTATAATTTACTATACATTTCTCTTGGTGCATAAGCTTAATTTCAGGTGGTGGGAAAGAAAAAGCCTATCTATAATAGTTATCTTTTATTCTTTTTACCGAAACAATAGACTAACTAAAAACAATACTTTGGCAACTATTTAATCTGGGTGGACGCTCTTGGTAGCTACTTCTTCATCTAATCTGTTTACATTTACATTTTACCTTGAATCGAATTTTCTGCACGATTTTCACTTCAGTATCTCATTTATCACTAAAGTTAGCGCATTGAGCCAAGTCGGCGAAACGTTTAGATTGCGCGATATTAGTTCGTCGGAACATCATTTTGCGACTTCTAAACTATATACATATATATATTTATATGCTACTTATTATATTGTTGAGAGAAATGACGGCGTCGTAAGACGACAAACTTGTTTAATAATTTCGACATTTGCTTCTAAAGATGAGCGCCGTAAACCGAGTAGATTGTTGGCAACAGCCAAATGTATTCGTTAAAATTGGTGAGAGGCGACATCGTTCCTCATATAATATTTTGAGTTTGGATTAAACGGATTCTGTATTTTGAATAGCGTACATGAACGTTTGCATATATTAGTTCTTTTATATATATTTAAGAGTTTCCCTACCCAAGGGTTGTACGATACATTTAGCACGAGGATATCACAATTGATGATCTATTGTTACATTTGGCAATCACTTAAAAATGCACTAAATATCTAATAAAGGGTTAATTATTAACGTCACTTACAATTCTCGAAGTATCTCCATCTTGTCGAAGCCAAATTGTTTGCTGGGTCACAGAGCCTATGTGCACTACAGAACCTAAGAGTAGGGTTATTTATGTTGGACAGGGTGCAGACCAAATCCAGAATTTCAGAACAAGAAGTCTTACGCCGGTCCTCCTGCGCCACTAGGGCGGACCAGCAATCAAACAATTAATCAACATATATGTGCAGTTAGTGCAATTGTAATAGAGGGAGGGGGGAAAACTTAATTAACTACTATTTATCTACAATCTCTTTATAAACTTATCTTTAAAGATTTCAATATACCTTGTGTAATGTTATAATTTGAATTTAGGCAGAATGAGGCAGATATTTTCTTCGTATTTGTCGTGAATTCGGGAATATCAACTCGATATTCTTTCGGCAGTTTAAGTAAATACATTTGACTCCAGATTGTAACATGACGCTAGGATTTACCTTCTAGCGTCAACCCGAAGTGTCACCGCTGACCATGTGCAACTTTCAGGTGTGCATGTTGCACAGCAAACCTTCATTATACAGCGATATTTAAATTGAGAAATTATTACTAACAAAATATAGTTGTTCTCTGTTTAGTGAATTTAGTTAATTAAAATTTTGGATATTACGGCCTCGTTTCGCTGGGATTGTGATTGGTTGGAGATATATTTGGTGATTAAAACCCCGGGAATAGTGGGGGACCAAAAAGTAGGGAGTCGGCTATGTGAACCACTGCATTATCATGTTAGGCGTCGGTGGAACGACGTCCTTATCAGTGCTTCGATGTGGGTGGCTAAACAACCACGTGCTAGTTATAACGTGCGCTTCAGAATTCAGCGATGCTGTTTGACAACGCCTATCTATCTATTTGCTTCAGAATTCACCAAACAACCTTTTTTAAAAACATTTCTTTATTCAATGATATTGCAACTGTTTGCTCATGAAAACATCAGTAAAAACCTATGATTTTGACATAAAAGTAGTGAGGCAAAGTATGTACCACATATATCCGACAGATGCCAGCTCTGATTGCTTAACCAATGTAAGTTTAATGTAAATGGCGCGAAATTGTAAACACAGTAGCAAAATTGTTACAATGAGAAGACATTTGTAAGAATTTCTTGAATTGTAAGCTATTCCATACTACAATCAGTGGCCAACATTCTAACATGGTGCTGTATGCTGGTGAATGAATAGGTCAATGTTAAAAATGATATCTTGCTTTCGTAATTCACAAACAGCTTGTATAATAATTTTTGTTTACTAAGGCAGCGTTTCATGAACAATCAAAAAAGATTGTTTAGTTATTATAAAAATTAATGCGTAGCCCTGTCACCCTGCACTTTATCGCTTCGCAGATTCCATGTTTTTTCGTTGTCCTTCATGTATCTCAATACGATTAGCATAATAACTAATGGACCATCACAGCTCTGTCGATAAACTTAGTACTGATGACAATTCACTTTTCTACGTCGTGGAAGTTTTAACAAAATCTAGTTTAGCAAGTCTCTAGTTTTTCATTCACGGTTGTTTTAAACACTGTTTCGTCCGTTTGTACTGTCGATTGGCGGTTAAGCTCTGTTCAACGTGTCTTTTTGTTATCGGAATCTACGAGGGATAATCGTAAAGTAAGGTTCCCAAAGTCCTACAGCAGCAATAAGACGTGTTAGGAGAAATCCGACAACATTGGTGTGTGCAGCAGCTCTCTCACTCTATGTACGCACCACTCCCGTCTCGCTACGCTGCTTAGTGTTGGCGAAGCAGCCGTCCGAGATGGAACTCTCGATCGCCGCTACCGCCAGGTGCGAAATTCGCGCTGTGATACGTTTTTTAAACGCGAAAGGGGTTTCACCTATAGACATTCATCGTCAATTATCCGAAGTTTATGGAGAAAAGTGTATAGCTGTTCAACACGTCCGCAAATGGTATAGGAATTCATTGGAGGTCGGACGGAAATTCACGATGAAGAGTGGAACGGAAAACCATCAGTCCCAGAGGGAATCGTTGAAAATGTCGAGAGCATACTGCTTGAAGATCGGAGGGTCACCATTCGTCAACTCGCTATTCGGATTCCTGAGATTTACACCACAATTGAAAAGATTTTGACCCAAAAACTGGGCTACCGCAAGGTGTGCGCGCAATGGGTACCGCGAATGCTCACGGAAGACCATAAGCAGCAACGCTGCAAGTGTGCCCAGGCGTTTCTCCAACAATGTCAAGACTGTTATCTTGGCATTGTTGAACAGGAGGAACTTGTGGACTCCATGATGAAGTCAAAGAAGAGGCTGTTCGATTCTTGAAAGGACTGGCGGCAGAATTTTACGACATGGGGATACAGAAGTTGGAGCACCGTCTGCAAAAATGCTTGGATAGGAATGGCGATTATGTCGAAAAATAATTAAAGTTATTTTACGATCATCCCTCGTAATTTGTCGTTTTTGTTCTGGAATTTTTTGAATATCCTCCTATAATGTTTTCTTTCCGTAACTATAAATTTAAAAATTTTCAAAATCGTTCGTAATTTATTTTTATACCATTACACGACAACATTTTTGGGCTTTTGCAACAACTTTGTGAGCTTCGGACATTAATGACCAACTTTTAGAACATATGTACTGAAATGTGTTTTCTCAGGAGAATTTGTTAAAAATTCGAATTTTTTTGTAAATGATTAAAATTCTTAATTCTTTGTGGGATCGGAGGTATTCCTAAATACGTTTTGGGCAATTTTGTTTTGAATTTTGAAGTAAATTAATAGAAATTAACGAATTTTAGAGTGAAAAATACAAACTAACCTTGAATTCGAATGAAGGTGTTAAACACTCTTTTTATTATGACCTTTACAGGAATCTGCCTGCTCCAACCTCAGACCTTTCCTTCTTTGAAATTATATTGTAATTTCTCTATTTTACACTAGTTGATTCGACTAAAGCTGAATCAGGATTGAAGAAATTTCTGGTGTCTCTCTACTCCTTTATATAATCGCTATAGCGATTGTTTCATTCCACAGCAAATTTTGATGATCTTTGTCCAAATATAAATTTTATGATGCATTCCGATGCAAGGAAGTTATTTATAGAAATAGCACAAGAGAATGAATGTGGTAACGCTACCATATGACTGAAATAAGAAAACTTTATGAATAAAAGAGCTATCGACAACATAAATATGACGAATTTTACTACTGAAAACGATGATGCTTTAACAAAATATATTTAATGTACGAAATAATGTTTGAAGTACCTTTGAATATACCTTGTTGTCTGTTTTATAAGAATTTTACATTAATTTTGACGTTTCACAAAAGGAGAAATTGTACAGAAGATGAGTTTTATCTACGTTACCTTAAGATCGTCGTTATCTGGACTTATATATTTAATATAATGTCCACACTCCAAGGCCAGTCGGCCTGGGGGGAAGTTGTGGCTTGGAAAATTTCCTTTTTACCAGCTAGAGGGACTTTTAATTATTATCGGGTGGCTATCCTGAATACCCTATTCATCTGAGATTGACAGCTGATATTCGCGATATAAATATTGAACATTACAGTACATATCTAGCAGTATACACACACATAAGGAAAGAAAATGTCTAGCTATACGAAAGAGCGTATATGCGACAATTGTAAACGCGTACACTGTACACTAAATACCCGTGAGTATTTTGCTGTTTGTCAAAAGTCCTGGAAAAGGTTTTGGCACATCAGCTGCTTGTTATTAAATGGTATAATAATAATAATGGGCATAATCGATCAGGCTTTAGAGTTGGATATAGTTGCACTGCACCTATGCTAAATGTAATGGATGATATTATTTCTGCAATAGATAAGGAGCAGGTAGTAGCGCTGGTTAGTTTGGATTTTTATGGGGCTTTCGACACAATTGAACATAAATTATTGCTATCGATCTGTGACTATGTTGGGCTTTCGGTTAATGCAATTAAGTTGATTAGATCTTACCTAGTAAATAGAATACAATTGGTGACGGTGGATGGCCACATGTCTGCTGTGCGAGAAGTTGCGTATGGCGTGTCTTAGGGCTCAGTTCTGGGTCCGCTTTTATATATAACTTATCAGTTGCATTGGTGACCACTTGCAGTACTGTGATTTCCGTGCATACGCGGATGATACAATTTTTATCTTACATTTCATCCGATTGATGTAGATGTGGCGAATGAAAAAATTAATAACGATTTACACAGATTCATAAAAATAGCGGAACAGCATCGATTGAAAATAAATCATCGGTAATTTGTTTCTCGGGAAAAGCCAATACAAATGTATCTAATTTAATTACGGTAAGAGTGGGGAATGAGGAGCTTCAAAAACCGGATACCGTAAAAGTATTGGGTTTAACATTGCATAACTCTTTAAGATTTAGAGAAGATGTATCAAATACTGTTAAAACGGCGTATACTACTTTCAGCGCTCCTTATACAAATCGCCATTACTTTGATACCAGCTTAAGGTTACAACTGGCGCGTTCGCTTATGCTTTCGCTATTTGATTATGGTGATGTGGGCCGTGCTTGGATGCTTTCAGTTGAGGTCGTGTGCAGCGTATATATGCGTAAATATCAACATATCTCGGGTGCTTTAAGTATTTCGCAATGGTTGAATATGGCTAATAGAATCCAACTGCATATGGCCTTGGTTTTCCACAAACTTATATTATACAGATCACCTCCTTATTTATATAATAAAATAAGACATCGTACCGATATACATAACGTAAATATAAGGCACAGGAACCGTATAGCAATGGACAAATTTAATACAGAACTTTACAGACGTTCATTTAAGTATAACATTGCTAGTATTTATAATTCTATTACGGTACATATCAAACATCCCCGCGGAAGTTCGTAGTGGAGTTTGATCGTTTTTTGTTGGATGTGTTGTGCGTTGGGCATTTAACATTGCGAAGTGGGCACGTGGGGGTGTACTATTACATTGTACTTTATTTTTCGTGATTATATAATATATATAGTTAGATGTTCAATGGTGACTCGTTGCGAGTTGTTCATATTAGGGAGGAGGGTTGTTAAAAAGGTCCTTTTACTCGCAAAATTCTTTTTTAATATAACTAAATAACGACCGGTTTCGGGTCAAAGCCCATCCTCAGGTTAAGCTAGAAGGATATCATATAGCCGTATTACATTGTTTGTAAATGGAATAGTAAAAATACATAAGAAATTGTTAGACTTAAACAAATTATAATTTAGAATTATATGGTAATTTGTAAAAATAGTCTCAAGTTGTAACAAAGCTGTTATATTAGTGACCAATTCCAATTTATAGAGTAACTTTTTTTAGTTTATTTTATTATTTTAAATTAATGGTTAATTTTTGATTTTTTCAAGTTAAAATTTTTTTTTTTAATATTTTTGTTACAACTTGAGGTATTCCATGCAATATAAAACATAGGATTAAATATAAAATACTTACAATTTTTACTAATAACAGTTCAAAAGTCGTCTAACAATAAAAAATATATTCCAGATGTAAAGCGACGAATGGACATATCAAATTTTGTAATTATAATTAATGATACTCAATTTCACAAGTTTTAAAAAATAATTTTGACATTGCGTTCAGGACAATCCATCCTTTACGACACGTTCTTCTTAATAATAAAGATAAGTTTCCTGACATAAAAAAACGAGGAGTATATAAACTCACGTGCGGTGACTGCCCATGTACGTATGTAGGTAGAACATTTAGGAATTTTGAAGCCCGGATCAAAGAACATATTAGAATAGCAAAACCCAATACTAGTGGGTTCTCCCATTTTTCCGAGTATCTTCAAATGAACCACCATAGTTTTGATTTAGATCACGGTTTTAGTGCACTTCGTATAGCCAATAAAGGCAATTTTCTGAATAACTTGGAGATCTTCGACATTATGAGGGAACAGCAAAAAAACAAGCAAAATTAATACCCAATTACAGTCAGAGGCGACATCTGTATTCCGGATATTGTTCAGTTGAGTCATGTCATGGGTTTTCTTCCCATATTTTATTCTTGACAATTGTATTTTAACTTGTTGTGTTCCTTCCCTTTTTACATTTGATTTTACTCTAATTTTAGTATGACATTAATTACAAAATTTATGTTCATTCATCGCTTTACATCTGGAATATATTTTTTATTGTTAGACGACATTTGAACTGTTATTAATAAAAATTGTTATATTTAATCCTATATTTTATATTACATGGAATATCTTAAGTTGTAACAAAAATATATATAAAAAAAAAATTTAATCAAAAAAAAACAAAAATTAACCATTAATTTAAACTAATAAAATAAACTAAAAAAAGTTACTCTATAAATTGGAATTGGTCACTAATATAACAGCTTTGTTACAACTTGAGACTATTTTTACAAATTACCATATAATTCTAAATTATAATTAGTTTAAGTCTAACAATTTCTCACCTATTTTTACTATTCCATTTACAAACAATGTAATACAGCTATGTGATATCCTTCTAGCTTAACCTGAGGATGGGCTTTGACCCGAAAGCGGTCGTTATTTAGTTATATTAAAAAAGAATTTTGCGAGTAAAAGGACCTTTTTATCAACCCACCTTCCTAATATGAACAACTCGCAACGAGTCATCATTGAGCATCTAACTATATATATTATATAATCACGAAAAATAAAGTACAATGTAACTGTACACCCCTACGTGCCCACTTCGCAATGTTAAATGCCCAACGCACAACACATTCAACAAAAAACGACCAAACTCCACTACGAATTTCCGCGGGGATGTTTGATATGTACCGTAATAGAATTATAAATACTAGCAATGTTATACTTAAATGAACGTATGTAAAGCTCTTCCTAATATATATATACTTATTTTTCCTTTTTTTTTCTCTTATGGATACTTATTGTACTATTCATTTGATCGGTATTTATTAACATGTTTTGGGGTTGAGATTGAGAAATAGTTACCTGTGACTGATATCTCATCCTGGTTGATACCTATTACTGAACGGATACTCTAAAACTGTGGCACTGGAACACTGAAACAGTTCACTAAACCTAATCCATACTTAATTCGTATGGAGACGTTTCGATAGCAGCTATCATCTCAGCAGCAGACTGTAAACGGATCTCTAACTGTGGCACTGGAACACTGAAACAGTTCACTAAACCTACACAACATTATTCGTACTGGCGCACGTTTCGATAGCCAGCTATATCATCGCAGAGACTGAACGGATACTCTAAAACTGTGGCACTGGAACACTGAAACAGTTCACTAAAACCCTAACCACAACACTTAATTCGTACTGGAGGCACGTTTCGATAGCCAAGCTATCATCATCAGCAGCAAGACTGTAAACGGATACTCTAAAACTGTGGCACTGGAACACTGAAACAGTTCACTAAAACCCTAACCACAACACTTAATTCGTACTGGATGCACGTTTCGATAGCCAAGCTATCATCATCAGCAGCAAGACTGCTAAACGGATACTCTAAAACTGTGGCACTGGAACACTGAAACAGTTCACTAAAACCCTAACCACAACACTTAATTCGTACTGGACGCACGTTTCGATAGCCAAGCTATCATCATCAGCAGCAAGACTGTAAACGGATACTCTAAAACTGTGGCACTGGAACACTGAAACAGTTCACTAAAACCCTAACCACAACACTTAATTCGTACTGGACGCACGTTTCGATAGCCAAGCTATCATCATCAGCAGCAAGACTGTTAAACGGATACTCTAAAACTGTGGCACTGGAACACTGAAACAGTTCACTAAAACCCTAACCACAACACTTAATTCGTACTGGACGCACGTTTCGATAGCCAAGCTATCATCATCAGCAGCAGACCTATTACTGGTTTAAAAATTGTAGATGCTAATAACACAATGTGTATTGAAACGTAGCTGGTATCAATAAACTTTATTATTATTATTATATGCTGGTTTGAGATTTCTTTTTAATTTTTTTAAAACAACTTATTTCTCGTGTAATTCCAGAAGTGCTGCAATTGTTGAATGTTTGAAGAAAGAAGTAAAGATATATGTCGGCTCTATTAAATATTTCTATTTATTATTTTATAACAAAACTAACTTCCGCTTGTTACAACAAATATACAAATAAGGTAAATTCCAACTCCAGGTTGTACGCACGTAATACATTTTTATCCATATCTCGATGAATAGTAAATATTTATACAACTTCATTAAAAATGTATTGTTATAAATTGACAATTTTAAACATTTGGTACACGTGGACATGATTTATAAAATAAAACTGTCCGAAGAACTTTCCTTTATTTATCAGGCGTATCGACTTCGCATATACACAAGAAAAAACAGCTTTCGCTATTGAAAAGAACAAACTTTCAAACAATTTGACATGGGAAGACTTCCCCTGCAAACGTTCTACGAGGGTTTGCTTTGTCCAATGGGACTCATATAACTAAATAAGCTTTCTAGAAACAATAGTTCGCTTGTGACGATGTATTGCAAGTGATAAAAGTGGACGGAAGATCGTCATATGGTTCTTTCATACATGTTTCGCTTGCAATAATAGCACAACGCGAGGGCTCTAACTGTATTTAATCTGCAGCTGTTGCCAAGGGATATGTAACCCGACAATATTATGTTGTGAGAGTTATTTGAGTGTTATGCTTATTTAATTGAATTTGGTGCTGAGGTTAATGATAGAACGTGCAAAATTTCAATAAAGTATAAGAAATGCATACATGTGCCTCCTCTAAAGTTCGAAATTAAACACAGAAGCAGTAATTGCTGATTTCGCTATAATTAAAACTTTTACACATTGTTATATCAAATACTATAATGGGAAAGATAACAAAATACGTTAAAACACTACTCTTGAAAAGAGTCAAAACATAATGGAAGAAGAAGAACTGTTAAGACATTGTTTAAACTGCGGAATATACTAGATGAATTTAAATGTTTTTGTGTTAAATACGAGCTCGAGAGATGGTTACAGCAAATAGGCGAGTTACTATTGGTGAGGTTGCATCTTCTTTAAACATCAGTCACGGTTCTGCCTATCAAATTATCCACGATGAACTCAAATTTCGTAAAGTGTATGCGCGATGGGTACCACGAATGCTTACCGCAAAAAACAAAACTAAACGTTTATACATCTGCCAACGCTTACTGGATCGCTTCAACGCGGAAGGCAACGCATTTTTAAGCAGAATAGTGACCGTTAATGAAATGTGGGTTCATCACTACGAGCCCGAATCGAAACGCCGGAGTATGGAATGGAAACACTCAGGATTCCCTAGCATGAAAAAATTCAAGACCTCGCCATCGGCTGGGAAGGTGATGCTAACCGTGTTTTGGGACGAAAAATACCCTATACTGGACGACTACTTGGGCAAGGGGACTACCATAAATAGTGCGAGGTACAGTGATTTGTTGGCGAATAAGCCGAAACCAGCAGTTCGAAACAAACGCCGTGGTCTACTCTCAAAGAAAGTTTTGTTATTGCAAGAAAACGCCCGTGCACATACGGCCCATAACACCATAGAAACTATCAACAGGTTGGGCTTTGAGACCCTGGAACCCCCTCCCTACAGCCGCGATCTCGCTCGCTCAGACTTTCATCTCTTTAGGCCACTCAAGGAAGCTTTGATAGGTCGTCGATTTACCTCACACACAGACGTTCGGGATGCGGTGCAAAAGTGGCTTCACGACCAACCGAAAATCTACCAAGAAGGCATACGGAAGCTTGTGGCTCGCTAGACCAAGTGCATTGCTGAAGGTGGAGACTATATCGAAAAATAATGCATCTGTTGTACACCTATCTTTGTTTAATACAGTTGTAGAACTAAAAGTGTAAGTAATTTTTGACTTACCCTCGTACATTGATATGCTAAATATTTATTAAAATGGTAATTTTTCAAAGACTCAAAAGGCTAGTGAGAATGAATAAGCACTGATGTAAGAAATAATTTTATATTGCCATTTGTTATTAGAAAAAGCTAATACAGTACTAACGCTAACTATTTGTATATTGCCAATTTTATAATTCGTTATGAGCATACGAGGTAGGCGCCATAAATTCTCGGCCTGATATAGAAAAAATCAACTTGGCAAAATATAACAATTTTTATTTTTCAACATCTCCCCTAACTTCAGTGTATTTATTACAACGATCAATAAATAATTCTATAACCCTTGTAAGAATTATCTAAAGTTTTTCCTTCAAAATGTCGTATTACACACTATCATCCTTAAAACGACGTCCCCTAGGATCTTTCTTTAAATGAGAAAATAAGAACCCTTGTTTCCTCGTGTCTTGCGACAATGGACTCCAAAATCGGTTTAGGGTCGTCTCCACACATGTTTAAAGACGAGCGCGTACATTCGACCCGACGTTCACGTTGGAGAGCAGAAAGAAGATGCGGTACTCATCTTGCACTAATCTTATTCGTACTCAAATGGTTATGGGCGAATACTTGTTTCAGAAATGTTGGACATCACTGTTAATTCCTTCATTTTCAAACGGCGATCTGTTAGTACCATTTCTTCAATAATTGAAATGGCCGACCGAGGTGCTCATCATCTTCAAGGGATTTTTGTCCTAAACGGAAATATTTTGCCCACTTTTTACAGTGGAATATGAAGGAGATAAATTACCATAAACGCCGTCTAAACGTTGTAGTGTGTAATGTGATTAGGCTTGCTCTTCTTTTGTTATACATTTAATGACCGCGCGTTACTGAATTTTTGTTACTTGAGACATTTTCATGCACTAGTCACGTTGTCTGGCTGGCTACGAAGAGCTACTACTCTTCGAGCCGTAATATATATAGTGTACGCCTCGCACATGTGCAACTACGGCGCAACGGCGTTTGAACACCCTCGAACCTGTGTAAGTCTGTCAGGCCGAGAATTTATTGCGCCTACCTCGTAGGTCACGGGGTGCACATTCTCCGCTTTAATGCGGATTTCTTTATTTGAACATAAGATTGATTCTATTTGACAATAAAGGTGCATATATGTATATGTGTGGTAAACGGCAAGATTCTGTATTTGTGAATTAAACTAAATGCGATTAAATATTGATTCCATTGAAATATAACGTTTTGTGCATCGAATATACGAAGGGATGATCGTAAAATAAGGTTCCCATATTTTTTAAAAATAGACAGCATTCTTTATTTCCTTAACATTACACATCGTTTTAAAGGTAAAAACTTAAGCTATTTTTCGACATAATCGCCATTTCTATCTAAGCATTTTTGCAGACGGTGCTCCAACTTTTGTATCCCCATGTCGTAAAATTCTGCCGCCAGTCAAAATCTTTTCAATTGTGGTGTTGGAAATCTCACGAATCCGGAGAGCGAGTTGACGAATGGTGACCCTCCGATCTTCAAGCAATATGCTCTCGACCTTTTCAACGATTTCCTCTGAAACTGATGGTCTTCCGCTCCGCTCTTCATCGTGAATTTCCGTCCAATCTCCAGTGAATTCCCTACACCATTTGCGGACGTGTTGAACAGCTATACACTTTTCTCCATAAACTTCGGTTAATTGACGATGAATGCCTACAGGTGAAACCCCTTTCGCGTTTAAAAAACTATCACAGCGCGAATTTCGCACCTGATAGTAGCGGCGATCAGGAGTTCCATCTCAGACGGCTGCTTAGCCAACACTAAGCGGCGTAGCGAGACGGGGGTGGTACATATGTAGAGTGGGAGAGCTGCTGCACACGCCAATGTTGTCGGATTTCGTCCAATACGTCTTATTGCTGCTATAGGGCTTTGGGAACCTTATTTTACGATCATCTCTCGTAACTATAATTATTCTATACCCCAAAATCAATTCAATGGCAATATACGAAACAAGTTAATTTTCGATAGCGCGAACTCACTAGGAACAACTAACTTACCTATGATAATTAAATCACTGTTTAAATACCCACGGTTCGCTTGTGTTTATTGAAATTTTCAGTACTACATACATATGTTGTTGGTTCTATTGATGAGCTTAATGCAGTATATCAAAGTAAGCATGCCTTTACTACCATATGAGAAATATTACTAATATGATAACTACATACGAGGTAGGTGCCATAAATTCTCGGCCTGATACAGGAAAAATAAACTTGGTAAAATATAACCATTTTTATTTTTTAATCTCTCCTCTAACTTCAATACACTTATTATAACGATCAATTAACAATTCCATACCCTTGTAAAGATAATCTACCGCTTTTCCCTCAAAATGTTGTATTACAGTTGCTTGCAACTCACTATCGTCCTTAAAAAGACATTCCATCGATTCCTTTTTGGAGAGAGGATCATAATACAAAACCATTGTTTCATCTCCTGTGACAATGGACTCCAAAATCGGTTTCGGGTCGTCTCCACGGCGATCTGCTAACACCATTTATTCAACAATTGGAATGTTTTGAGGCGTTATCAGTTCAATTGGCCGATCGGGGGGGTTCGTCATCTCCAAGGGATTCTTGCCCCAAACGGGAACATTTTGCCCACTTCTTTACAGTTAGTTTAGTACGAAGAAGATAAATCACTATAAACGCCGTTTAAACGTTGTTTAATGTGATTAGGCGTATGCCCTTCTTTTGTTAAAAATTTAATGATCGCGCGGTACTCGGTACGCGAGACATTTTCATGCACTAGTCACGTTGTCTGGCTGGCTACTAAGAGCTACTACTCTTGGAGCCGGAATAATTATGTATAGTGTAGGCCTCGCACATGTGCAACTATGACGCAACGGTGTTTGAATACACTCGAACTTGTATAAGCCTGTCAGGTCGAGAATTTATAGGGCCTACCTCGTATATTATAGCGTCGCTATAAACGTTTTTGTGTATTTGGAATGTGAAGAAGAGTACTTATACTGCCATAAGAAAAATACAGCTCAAACTGTTTGGATAAGATAATCTTCGGGTATTAGAAATATTTATAGTTATTTCGGCGATGAAAGGTACATACCGTAAGTGGGGGTCACTATGTGCTTACTGGTGTGTCTTTGTGACACATGGCCTTTGTTACATTTTTTGAATCTGGGGCCAAGAGCAGAAGCCACAGAAACTTACAACTGTAGTATTTCTTAGTTTAGTACATGGTGCAACCTGGTCGCCACTAAGCGAGACTCAGACATGGCCGATTCTGATACAGTAAATTATGTTACAACGTAGTTTTTCGGGGTTTCGAAAATTCCTGTACATAGTTTCGTGTTTGCTGAATAGCTAAAACCGGTAATTATTCTTAAAAGTATACGTATTAGCTACAAAATTATGCAATTTGAATATAATTTTAATGCGTGAGAGATCACTCTACTCGGGAATAGTTACTAAAACAACAGCAGATGGTTATTTGGTCTCATTTGTGGAGAAGTCAGTAGAAACTGGATATGACCAAACGTATCAGATGAAATAATGTACAAAAAAAGAAGAAGTTTTCTTTGGTATTTTAACCTAACCTCCTTGGCAAGCGTGAAATGTGTCAGCTATGGGCTAGATTTTGCATTTTCCAATTGCTAGTGTAGTGTTGAATTAGCTGTAAGTGTATTAATTATACATAGAATTGTTTTAATTACAAAGATCTTGGTGTGATTTTGTGCCATTATTATTTCCCTATGCTTCTAGTAAAAAAATACATGTCACAATGTTATCCCGCATTACGGAGTGAGTTTGTGTTAAGTTTTTTTCTATTTTTTTTTATACCAAAAGATTAGGTTTTGGAAAGCCATCAGTATCTTAAGGAAGAGTAGGGAAACAATTATTGGGGGTTAAGTTTGTTTCTGTGCCTCTATTTAGACTAAGACCAAAAAAGTTCAAAACGTGTCATATAGTCACCTTCTCTTACGGTACCGCAAAATCCTAAAAGATTACAATATTTCACAAAACTTGAGTTACAATAGTAACGATGACGACGCACTTAACGTTTTAATTGCAGCTTTTATTGCATCAAGATAACAGCAGTGTAATACACGTAAATACGTTTGTAAGTTGTTCCTCCCCATGTTAACTTAGCCTGGTGGCTTAAGATTACACAGAAGCATGCGACAGCTAAAGTTTCGGTACTAGCATGCCTATGTATAACTGAAGGCGTAAGAAACTGCCGACGGCTGCTATGGAAATCATGCTAAATTTACTTCCTCTTGACATCTATGTCAAGGGATGGGCAAGAGTGGGAGATACTTTGGTAAGTAGAGAACACACAGTAGTTCGGGATATACCAGCATAGAAACAGTAGTAGCAATGATCTATCTATCCTTGATATGAGTAGTAACATGACGATCTCCACGATCTCCTTTGGTAAACAGTTCAATGTGCTTAATCTTGCATGGGGAAGAATGGAGAAAAAAGAAACAAAGATCCAAATCCTGTATGTGGACGGGTCAAAAATGGGGTACTAGTTCCGACGCTGGTACGTATGTTACTCGAGCTTTGTTTCGAGCGAATATACCACAGTCTTTCTAACAGAAGTACATGCTATGAAAAGTTGTGCTTGTGAGAGTTTGCCCCGACAACCCAGGGCCGATTTGCATTATCTGATAGACGTAGCATTGAAAGCACTAGTGTATCATCATATAGCCTCTAATCTAGTATGGGTATGCCTGCAAAACCTAATAGCCATGTGTAAACATAATCAGGTCACTTTGGTGTGCATGTCAGGGTACAAGAGTATAGTGGACAAAGACACAGCAAACAAATGATGAGAATGCCCTCCCAACATTTAACTGCTGACTTGCACTAAACATGATGCAACAGTGATGACAGTGACATGTCTATTAACAGGATATGGATGTTTGATAGAACATCTGTATATAGGGTTCCATAAAAGTGAATCACTGTGGGTACGTTGTAATAAACAGCCTCTCATATTATTTTGGATTCCGCAGAGTTAAGTCAGCTATGCTCTGTTAAGCGCATTTGAGAAAAATTTACTGTATCCGCTATTAAACCTGATCAAGGAAATAACCTGTTAAAATTGAAACTAAAGCGAGATTAATACGGCTGGGCCGCAGTATCAAGGACGCAAAAATCAATCGATCAATCAAAATATTCTTCCTTTCTTGAACTTCTAAGGATTCAATTTGTTTTATTAGCAGCATTTCAGGGGTATCCATAAGTAATCAATTATTTTCTGACTCTACGTTGTGTTTAGTTTTGTTTCAACAGTGGAAGTGTTAAAACGCTTTTTGTGAGTTTCTTACCTAACCTAGACTGTAATCATAATATTGCGTAATAATAAAGAAATTATTTCCGTGGTTTAAAATGGCGGATTTTCAACCATCCAAAGAGCATATTCGTCATTGTATAGTGTTTAATTTTCATGACGGAATGAATGCAACAGTTGCAACTAAAAATGTCAACGTTGGTTCAGACAATTTGCATCAGGTGATTTTGATCTCTCTGATAGACCTCATAGTGGAAGACCTGTGGAATTTGATAATGAGGCTTTAAAGACACTAATCGAAACTAACCTAAAATTAAGTGTACATGAATTAGCGGATACACTAGGCTCTACATGGTCGACAGTGCAAAGACATCACCATCAAATTGGTAAGGTCTCCAGACAAGGTAAGTGGGCCCCACACCAATTGCCGGATGGGAACAAAGATCAACGTCGCACAATCTCTAGTTCACTGTTAACTAAGACTAAGAAATTATCCATTTTATAGCAGAATTGTAACTGGAGATGAAAAGTGGATTCTTTATTCCAATCCACATCGCTCCAGACAGAGGCTATCTATAAATCAACCACCAGTTCCAACTCCTCAACCCACGTTAACGCTGAAAAAGGTCCTACTGTGCGTTTAGTGGGATTCCAATGGCGTAATTTTTTATGAACTTCTACAATCAGGTGAAATGATTACTGCTGACATTTATTATCAACAATTGAAAAGATTAAATGTTGAATTTTATTAACAGAAAGAACGTATTGCTACAACATGATAATGCAAGACCTCGCGCAGCAAGAGTGAAAGAAAAAATCACGCGGTTGGATTGGGAAGCCTTACATCACCCCCTGTGTTCACCAGATATCGTCTCATTCGATTATCATTTATTCAGATCTGTAGATCATACACAAAGAAATACAATTTTTTCGATCAATTGATGATGCCCGATCCCACCTTGAACACCATTTTTATCCCAGCCAGCGCAGTTCTACAAAAGCGGAGTTGAAAATTTGCATAAAAGATGGCAAAGTGTCTTAGATAATGATGACGATTATATCTTAGAGTGATAAATAAAACGTTTTTTGAAAACTTAAAATTTGTATCTTATTGTAAAGTAATTGATTTCTTATGGCCTTTTCTCTATTATGTTGTCTTATTTATTTCTATTTTCAATTGTTACTCACACAAATTTCATTCGTTCAAAGTTACATTGATACATTTATTGTTTTTCTCTGTTTTCTTCATTTCCGAATGTTTAGTTTTCGCTTCATTAGTAGGCTTCTACTCCTTAATGATTTCCTCCAGTTCTCTGAAGACATTTGTTAATTCCCTTTCTAGTCTGATTGGAAAGACAATGTTGGTCGCCAGCAAATGATATAATTTAATTTGAAAATTTTAAAATTAACCTTTTACTTTGAATTTCATTTTGTCTGAGTACACATATATTCGGATATGAAATTAAATCCGGAATAAAATCTTTCATAAGTCAAATCATAAGTAGAGCCCGGTAACAGGGAGCCGTGCCACAGCCGTACCTGCCTAGTATGCAAAAACAATAGTAAGGAAATAGAAAAAAAATAACAGAACTAATACATAATTATAATATGTGAAAAGTAGTGAAACACTCATCCTTTTAAGCAGTCTTGGCTACGGAACAGTAAAACTAGAAGCACCATTATCAATATTAACATCATATGGATAAGAGTGGCAAAAAGTTGACACCATTAGATGTCTTTCTACAGATGTCTCGGTGAGCGATGTTCGCCGTAGTGAGAAAATGTGTTTATATTTTGAAAAAGAGCGTTCAACATCTACCGATGTTATACATGCATGATTAAAATATTCTTTGTACTTAGTCAGTGGATTATTCGATACACCATCACAAATTTGTTTTAGTTTGCTAAAATCGGGATCTTTCTGTAGCACACTCTCGAACTTTTCTAAAACGCGATTATATTTTGCGTCATGTATAGTCAGTAACTGTGTATGCACTCCGTCCATAATTTGCAGAGATTCCAATAATGACAACGATCTATTTTGTAATTGGTCTATTGCGTCAGCTAATCCTTTATAGCTGTAGCTACGAATATTTTTTAAATCTGTTTCAACGGAAATATCTTGGAATTTCGACTGGCTCTCCTTAATAGCTGCAGCTTCGGCAGGATTGAATTGTGCAACAATATCTTTTACTATTTTGAAATGTTCGGCATAATAAATAGCTGCCTGCCACGATGTTCCCCAACGTGTAAGAATTGGCTCCGGTGGTTGACGAATACCAGAACGCTGTGTGAAATGATCGTAGGCGTTTGGGAGATTTCAAAAATACTTTTTTTGTGCTTGATATTAATGCATTTACCTCGGGAGAATATTGTCGAATGGTTTCTGCCACAAGATGTAAAGCATGCACTTTACACGTAACATGTAAACACTTGAAACCATGTTCAAGAAGAGAACGGCATACCGAACGCATTATTGCTGCGCCATCGCTCATAAACATCAGCACTTTACCTTTTGATATTTAAAATTTTTCCAACGTACTAAGTACCACCTTCGTAATTGCTGCAGCAGTACACTCTTGTAGTCTTCGACTAGCTAGTAACAGTGGTAATGTAGGTTTACTAGGGTCTAGTATGCGTACCACAATATTTACAATTGATTTTTTTTTACAGTCTGTTGTCTCGTCAACACATAACCAAAGAAACTGTTTTTTCAATATGCATTTCATCTTCTTTTCCACGTCATCGCGTACAAATGCAACATGCTTACGTGCCGTTTTCTCCATTGGCAACCGCAACTCGGGATTGTATTTGTCCCAAAAGTCCTTAAACGGTTGTTTATCGAGTAAGCCTAGTGGCAAATTACAGTTTATCAACATAATAATTACATTAAAAAAAAATGCACTTCTGGGTGACATGCCCAATTTTCGTTTTTTATGCTATGCGGAATTTACGTGTTTTGTACAGTTCCATTTCTTATTTGACATCAAATGTATTTTGCACACTTTACAAACTATCTTACTCCCGTTGTAAAACAAATCGGGAAAGTCAGAAATAAACTTATTTACTATGTCTTGAAAGGGTCGCTTATATAATGTCCTTACTGACATGTTTTCAAACAATAAAATAACTACAATTAATAACTACGTCTATATCAATAAAATCAACACGCCTATCCGCTATCCAATGCTAAACTGAAGTGAGTGATGATGATTTGTCGTGTCGTATCATAATCGACCAGCCCTCTCCACCCACCTAAACACAGTCACACCGCCGCTGCGATTGCTCTCTAGTTACCGGGCTGTAGTCATAAGCTATTTTTTCGATCTGTTTTATTGTGAATATTTGATCTACTTTTTGAAATCCTCGTTGATATTCCGCTTGCTATTGCTGTACAATCGGAGCATACAAATTTAAGCAATACGATTTTAAATGGATCAAGTGAAATAACTAGCTACAATGCATAGACTATGAAATGTCTCTTAATACATAAAGGTAACCTGCTAGTATAATCTACTACTTTCTGTTAAAGTCTACCTCTGTTTTCGTATGATTTGCATAGTTGGAAATGTATAATTTGATTTATACATAAAATTGCATTCAATTAAACCACAGAGCATTCTGTATGCAAATTTAATTTTACGTAGACAGCGATATTTCGAAGTTAGAATCCAGCGTTTTAATATTTGTAAGATTTTACTGGAAATTTAGACGATGACTTTTAAAATACGAAAGCTTGGAACGACAGCCGAGGAATTTAGTTGTTATACTAGTACTAGTACTTAGTATTCCATTATACGAGCAGCAAGGCAAAATTTTCCCTGACCTTTGTAAACTTGACATTATATCACGTCCACAGTCACAAGAGTAATTGCAATAATAGTAACCAACATTACTCGACTCGTAACAGAGATCAGAGACCGTCTCGTTGGTCGAATGGTTAGCATACTTGCCTTTCGATCTGAATGACGCGCCGGTTGGTTTTTAATTACGGATAATAATCGGAGTATGCCTTCTTTTCGGAAAAGGAAGAAAAATCGTATGCCTCGTGTCACTACGATGTTTGGCACGTTAAAAATCCCTACCAAAGTTTGGAACACCTCTGGATTCGGCAAAATTTTGGTAGGGTTGGCTAATGATCATAGTAATCGATGCCTAGAAGTGTAGAGGTGTATTCCGTAACCCGACGTTTCGCCCAATAATACAACAACAACAACAGAGATCGGTCTCATATTTCACGTAATCGATTGACAAGCTTTCAGCAGTCAAGCGAATGCATAGATCCAAAGTTATGCAGACAACTACCTCCAGAAAGCAAAACTATGGCGGTACAATGCCTCAAGAAAAAAGTCAAAACACTGCTAATAAATCTGGTGTGTTATACCTGGTTTTTTATAAAGTATTGATTATTTTCATGTTTGCATATTGTTTTCTCAAGTTAAACGGCTCGAGGCACAGAGGTAGAAATTGATAAACTATCTGTGCAAAAATAATAAATAATCGGATACAAATTTATTTTTTCGAGAGAATATTGTTTTATTTTACATACTATTTCTTAGATTTATATACAATAACACTTTTGATGTAAAAAAGGGAACCAATATACAGGGCGTTCTAAAATATCTTAATAATAGTAAACGAACATATTAAGAATTAGGAGTAACATCTTTATCTTTTAATTAAAATAACACCATTTATTCCCTATCATCTTGAGTATCCTCCGAAACTTGATCAACAAGAGTTGACTCCAGCAATAAATGTTTAAGTTCCTGATTAATTTTCTTAACATTATGATAAATATTGGAAATAGTATAACACATATCAAATAGTTCCCCGAAGCTTCATCATGGGCTGATCATTTAACATTTTCACCAATATGAAGCTGTAGGCTCCTGACAAATTTGATAGAAGTGAAAATATCACCAATGTTAAATGTAACTTCGTTTTGAGAGAGTATGAATTTACTTTTCATTTAATTAATAATAATTAATTTGTTGGTATATATCCAGCTGGAAATTTGTATATATTTGTATATATTGTAACATAATTTCAGTAAAAAGGACAGTCTGAGAAAAAGTTATCAAAACATTTATATTGTAAGCACAGAGTGAGAATGCTTTGAGATTGTAAAGAAGTTGGCAGGTCATTAATATAACTTAGAAAAAGGGTTGGTCCTAGACAAAGTCTTGCGGAACACCCATATTAAGAATCGATGCAGTAGATTTAGCGTCAACTAGCAACAACTTTTGAAAATGTAAAAAGATGCATATTTAGAAAAACGTATTCCTAAAGATACAAAAAAGTATGTATATATCTACAAAAAATTCGACAAACAGACAATTTTAAAATTGGCACACAAAGCAAACAAAATCGTATCTTCCGCCTTATTTACATTAAACATAAACTAAAGCAGTCTACATTCAAGGAATTTTACGGAATTTTATCAGCAAAGCAAGCAATATCTTCGTTAGTTACACAGATTTCCAAAGATACTGTAATATGCAATATGTACATCGAAATTTGGTTGCCAATTTAGAACATATAGGCTGTTCAGGTTAACCACCTGATTGTGATGAAAGTGCCTCTAGCGGGTAAAAATGTAAATTTTCCTAGCCAAAATTCCCTCCAGGTCGACTGGCCTGGGAGCGGGGGTATTACAAATTTTATTTAAGTCCAGATAAAAAACAAATCCACTCAACTTTTTATTCTCCTAATCTCGTACATCGTCAAAATTAATGTAAAATTCTTCTAATACAGACAACAGGGTATATTCAAAGGTATTTCAAACATTATTTCATGCATTAAATATATCTCGTCAAGGTGTCATCGTTTTTAATAGTAAAATTCGTCATATTTATGTTGTCAGCGGTTCTTTTAAGCATAGAGTCACCTAATTTCATTTACCCATGCTATTTCTATAAATAAATTCCTTTCATCGAAATGCATCATAAAATTTATATTTGGACAAAAATCATCAAAATTTGCTGTGGAATGGAACAATCGCTATCGCGATTAAATGAAGGAGTAGAGGGACGCCGGAAATGTCATCAATTTCAAAGAAGAAAGGGTTCGAGGTTAGAGCAGGCAGACTCCTGTAAAGGTTATAATAATCGGAGTGTTTATGTGATAGCTTCATTCGAATTCAAGGTTAGTTCACGTTTTAAATTTTAGTATTCGTTAAATTTCGATTTAATCATTTCAAAAGTCATAAGAAAATCGCAAAAATTCAAATTTTTAACAAATTCCCCTGAGAAAGCACATTTCAATACATTACAATTTCTGTTGTGCCAGAAAGAGTTTTTTCCAAAGCTAGTTTATCAATAAAAGGACGCAAGGACACACTTCCGGGAAATAATTTGAATCATATACCATTTTTAAATAATAATATGGGCAAAACTGTAGCGTTAGCTCAAAATACGGTTATTTTATTTAGTAGCTTCTATTTTTTATGTTAATAAATATTACATTAAATAAAAAATGTATTATTTGCATCTATTATAATTATAAATAAATATATCATTAAGCACTGCATAAACAATTCTATCTAAAATATACATAAACAACATAAATCAATTCATTATTGTTATTTATTATGAATTATTATTGTGTTACAGTATTACTTAATTTTACTATTAATTTCATAAATTTTTATTGATTACAGTTATCAGTATAATTTGAAATAACCCAAGTATTTTAGTAATCGGATGAATTATTCATTCGATCTTGCCCATCGCTAATTTTAAACTTATGTACCACCAAAATTTAATAAAAAATTCTAAAGTGCTACACGAGTTGAACCAATAATTGATATCAAGTTTAATTTATGGGTCTATTGCTCTTAGTTGCACTGCATGTGCGCCTAATCCTCTGACGTTATAAAATTTACAGGGTCTAAGACTGGGCGCATATTACCTTGAATATACATAATGTTTTCTTCAGAGTAATATATGACCAGGCTAAGGTTTACCTTAGAAACAGCCTTTGATAAAATCTTCTAGGTGTTTTAATATACAGAAAACTCTTTTACCTATTTCCCATGATTTTTTTTGTAGAGCACTAGTAATTTTCATGTCGAACCCGTTTCATTTGCATGTTGTTCCTAGTATCTTGTTGGCATCAGCACCTACTTAATTCGTAAGAGATTCCATTGCTGTAGTCACGACCTAAGAAGTTCTGCTTGCGATAGGTTCAAATCTCGCACCGAGTCATTTAATTTAAACTGAGTAATTAAATGCGGCTTGCATCACGTAGATGGAATACAGTCGGGATTTGCTGAATATTCAATACTTTCAGACCTAGTTTTATTATCAGTAGTAGTTTTTACTGTCCTCGATTTCTTTGTCAATTGCCAATTGCGGAGCTTGATGATGTTCGTCATACGACGAAAGTTTTTCAGTTGACACTGTCTCCGCAGAATTATGTTTCCTGTTCTTACGGCTGTTGAGTCCTGCAGTCTTACACGGAAAATATTACTTGCCAAAATGCACGACAATATTACAGAAAAATATTGTAGCAGTCATTAACACAATTATGTAGCCCGGCCGTAGATTTTTGTTAATTATTACATGCTGTTGCCACAGATAATACTCCTAAGTTGTAGTCAAGTTCTTATTGCATTGTTTCACATGAATGCACCATTTTTCGAACAATGTTTTTGTCGAAATATGCAATACTTATAGTTAATATAGTGCAGATAAAATTCTTTACAAATATTTTCAAGAAAAATTTTTCATGGGTCGCAGTACTTTTTCAGATTTTCACAAATTTTAAGATATATTGAATATACAGAAAGGTATTTAATGTTATCTCCTATATTTAATGTATTTTATTTCGGAATAAATAGCGGGTTTATTTCCGCAACTTAAAAGGTAATAGCAATCTGTAAAATTCTAACACATTAGAACACGTAAGATTCAGTGTAATGATCGTAATGGCCTCCATGCAGTTACAAAAGGCATTATGTTGCAATGAACGTAAACACTTGCCTTCTAAAGCGTGGAATAAAGTAGTTACGTGCAAGAGCATCACCTATCCTGCAAATGGGGGAAGGGCTAAAACGTACGTATGTAGTAACATGTATTGTGATAGACATAGTATTTGTCGAAGCGAAACGTAGAGAAAGAGGTAAGGATCAAAGAGAAAAACGGCGATTTAATAATAATAATAATAATGATAATAATGATAATAATAATAATAATAATAATTCTATGTTTTAACTTTATTCTATATGTTTCTATTATGTACTGCCATAATGAAACATATCGTATATTGTGGATGAAATTTCAAGATTATTGATTTGCAAGAAGTTTCGTAGCATTTTCATTGTTCACTCCTCGTTAAAGAGAATAATTTATTTCCTCGAACAAAGTTAGTTAATATACCGAATTTGCATACTCAGCACGAACGGGGAAGCGGTTTTGTTACTCTATCTGATTTTCATCGGGTAAGATGCGAAAAAACGAACTGAAAATAATTTCAATTTTTCAAAAGGGGAAAGTTTAAGTCATTGACTGTGTTATTAAATACGGAGTAAATTGCTTCGGCTAGCATCCTATTCAGCATTAAAGTTTAATTGGTTTCTTTAATTACTGTGATTAGTATTTTCTTTTTTATATATAATTGGTACGTTAGATTTGAAAACGATAAAATGTTTTGGTAAGCCTACGTGGAAATGATTAACATGAACCAAAATCAGACTATTGAAATAAGTTTTAAATGAAGAAGGTCACTTATGATTCTAATCCAATTACAAGTGGAGCTGTCTCAAAATGAAAAGTACATTTGACGTCATATGCGCAAAGAGACTATTTTCGTCGGGCGACTCTATTATTTACGCGGCATTTGAAAAATAGGGGTGGAATGATATCAGCTTGTTATCTTGGATAGATTTCAGTTGTTTTGTTATTCTAGACGGTTATCGTTCCATTTTTTATTAAGAAAACTGTATTTTTCAAGGCATTTGAAAGGAATATATTACTACAGTGGTAAAGTTCAAATAAATAAAGTAGGTAGATATATATGTTATATTAATTGTACAAATTGTAGCGATGGCGTCGACATCGAAAGGAGTTGGCGTAAAAGGAAATGTTATCCACAGCCAAGGCAGAGAAATTATCACCAATATTTTGAAATTCATGAAAGAAGAAGCAGATGATAAACCAAGTATTTCCTTGAAATATTACAAAGCCAGATTACTTGCTGCGACAGGTGTATATGAAAAAACATACAGAAGTATTAAGATATACATTCAGGAAAGGCTACTTCTTTTTCTACTCCTCATAAGAAGAGATCACGTAAAAGTCTGAAGAGTACAGTTCGTGGAGAAGATACTGCAACAATTTAGTCAATTATTCATAACTTTTACATTTACGAAAAGAAACGTCACACTTTAAAAGGCATTTCAAATATTTTTCTTTTATCATATATCAATCATTCAAATGAAGCTGGTATCAAGTTGTCCCTTGGACATAAAGTTACATGTCGCATGTATTCCGTAGATGTCAATTCGTTAAAATATTATCCTATGTATATAGTTCCATTGTTTGAATCCCAAATTAAATTAAGCATTTAGTATTAAATAAATAATATTTATTTCAGGTATTTATAATAAAATAGTCGAGAATGGCATTGTTTTCTGGGGGACTAACAACATTAGCGACTGTGTTAAAGAAAATAGGATTTAAGTAAGAACATTATTTTTTATTAAATAAGTATAGTAGTTAAAATGCGTAATTATTTTTAGATGGTGGAAAACCTCTGATAAAAGAAACGTTTTAATGGAAACATATGACATACGAGCTAAGCGAATAAAATACTTAAGACAACTTCAGTTTTATATTCAGGACAATAGGCCTATCATTTTCACAGATGAATCCTATATACATAGTTTACACACAACCCAAAGAATGGTCAGATGATAGCTTGCTAGGGTTGAAGGCACCAATTTCGAAGGGAAGCCGCTTAGTTATGCTTCATGCCGGTGGTAAAATGGGTTTAAACCTAACACACTATTACGACTCGTACTATTTCGTTCAGGTCCTGCTTACATACGATCACAAACTTAATAAACCATATTACCATTATTATTAACATAGTGTATGTACTTTTCACAAAACTTATTTGATTTTGTATCTCTAGGTTCTAAGTCTGGTGACTATCATGATGAAATGAACTCCAAAAGCTTCTTTACTTTGGTAACCAAACAGTTATTACCTAATCTTCCACCACGAAGCGTACTTGTTCTTGATAATGCATCATATCACAACGTCAAAATAGAATGGGATCCAACTTCGAACGCAAAAAAAGCTGAAATGATACAGTGGCTTATAACACGTAATATACACTTTCAAGGAAAGAGTGGATTGCATGATTTAATAAAAAGACATGGCAGCTAATCCGCAGCAATACAAGCTTGATATTTTCCTAGGATCGCATGACCATAGCGTATTAACATTGCCTCCGTATCATTCAGATCTCAACCCCATTGAAAAAATTTGGGCTAACGTTAAGCAAGCAAGCAGCAAGAAATGTGACATTTAAGCTGGCAGACGTGGAAGCTCCAACGAAAGACAAATTTTCCTTAATAGGTACCGAAGAATGGAAGTCTGTTTGTAGACATGTTGATAAAGTAGTCCATGAATATTTAGAAAAAGAATACTTACTTGACAATGTAACAGACGAAATCACGTTTACAGTAAACAATCAGAAACCTGCGAAGAAGATTCTGATGGTGATGATGGTGAAGATGATGACAATGATGGCGAGGACCTGGGTGTGCAACCCTTTTAACGAAATGCATATACATGCATGAACAGTTATTTAAGCACATAATTTCATTCTTATTTGTGCATATTATTATTTATATTTACATATGTATTTAAGCTACTATTACTTCCTATTTTCTAGTTCCATTAATGTTTTTGTGTCTGCCATGTGTATATCTATTATTCCAATAAATATCCATGTTTTGTAATATCGTGAAGAAATAAATATATACCTTTATAACTATTTTTGAATAATCCTGAACAATATAGTAATAAAACATTACACAAAGTTGAATAATTTTGTTGAAAATATTTTACAAGAAAAAGAAAATTTTATAATTGGAATTTTATTTAAATTGTTCAACGAAGCAAAAATAAGTCCTGGGGTGGGTATAATGATAATTCGTTTCATTTCCTTAAATTACAATACGCAAATATTTTTAATCTATTGTATAAGTTTGGGTAAAACGCTGTTAAACGAGGTATGGCAATATTTTATTTTATTAATTCCTATTATTTATCAATCATCAAACTATTTTTGTTCTATTTTGACCTATTAAGCACCTCTATTTGTTTAAATTACCGAAATTACAATAACTAATGAACAACTTGAAAGTTCACTCTTAGCTTAATTGAATCCGAATCATAGAAGTACTCTACAAGTTAGGTCTATTGTCGTGCACATCTACATATACATATTGTACATAACTAGGTGCGCTTCCTATTATTACATATGCAGCTTTGTTCATATAAATAATGACGACCTGTAAACTTAGAAGCAATTACATACATCATAACAAATCAACTCTCTCTGTCAAATGCCCTTTAATGGTTATGTTGAAGTTGTGGTTGTATTCACCATAATAGTCGTAGTAACAGCAAGTCGGAATGGAGCATTCCGTGTGATTATTAGGCGTTGTATTCTAGATAATTAAATAGCAAGTAATGACTAAAACAAAAAATTATAGCAAAATTGAGAAAGCGTTGGTTTAACATATCCTTATTATATTGGTTGGTAATCTTTTGAGAAAGAGTTTTGTTTTTCACACGTCCTGTTTACGTTTTGTTGCATACCGTTGTAAGTTTTGTGAGGTGGGGCAACCTTTGCTCAATAGTTCATCCTCTTCTAACCCGTCATTTGTATATTTTTATTAAAGAAAATGTCCCTTCATTAGCGCAGCTGAGGAAATCAAAATATTACTATCGATCTTGTACAGGGAGGAGCAAAAGTCTAGAACACCTAAATACCTCCAATAATATTGTTTAATATTGTCCTGAACTTGAAGATTTGTAGGTAACGGATTATGGGGACCAAAATAAAGGTATAAGTAGCCCGGGATAAACTTTTGGTTTTAAACAGCCCCGCTAGAAATAGGGGTCCATTGGATCCCTTCGTCCTATCCATTTCTGATGGAATCTAAAATCTAATAGTTGTTGTGGTTCTAATGCACAATGGGGTGGAGTCCCATCTTGTTAAAACCATGTAGCAATTGGTAATTGCCCCTCCTCCATTAAGGCCGCGTAATTTCATATTTAAGAGGTTCAAACAGGTTTCACCTGTTAAATTATCATTCAAAAATAGGTTCCGATAATCCTGTTTCTGTAAACACCAGCCCAAACATTTAATTTTTGGTAATGATGTTGCCTCATCAGAGAAAGTAAGGTTTATTGCAAAATTAGGATTACGCTGGCAAATCTCCATCACAGCTTCACAAAATTCAAGACTTCTATCGAAATCGCCATCAAAAAATTCTTGAGCAAAACGAGGTTCATATGGATGGTGTTTTTCCTTTTTTAAAATTCTTCCTATTGATCATCGACCGATATTGTGTATATGTGTAAGATTAGTCGTAGACGTTTTCCACACTTCTTATAACGAAATTACAATAGTTTGAGCTTTATTGTCATTTGTTGCAACTTTTGGCCGTTCTGTTTTGGACAAGTTATGGACTGTGTCGCACAATTGATATATTTTTAACGTTTTGTAAAGTAAGGAGCGCATTATTGGTTATCGATTTGAATGCAGATGATTAAACAGATTAGACACTTCGCGGTAAGTTCGTCGTCTATTTTCATAGCCAATCATCATTAAAGTTTAAATATGTTCTCTTTCATTCAGTTCGGTCATTTTAAACAAACTAATGCACATATACAAAAGTATAATTATTTAATTGCTACAACTTCATTTTAATGAAATATAAAAATTAAAATATATCAAAAACTGTTGACTTTTGTATAATGCATAGTTGGCTAAATCACTTGCAATTGGCCTTTGCTAGCACGCTCTCCAAGATATACGTTTGTGTATCAGTTATCCTGTATAGATTTTTAACTGTATCTAGCTTTTAATTGTATTTGGTGGTTCATCAAAACTTTCCAGACTGTTTTGTTGCAGTGACATATACTTTCGACGTGGTAATAATTGGATGTAAAATCCTTAAAATAAACTAAAATACCAATGGCCTCATCTGTATTTACCAAAGGATATTGGTCTACAAGATTAGTCTTGACTTTAAGACGGTTTTTGTTTAAATTAATGAGAATTATATTTGATGCTATGGGCGCATTTTTTACAGGTATAATCTTAAACCTAACCTCAGTGAGTGTAATAATGTGGAGAATATCAATAAACCTGTGTTTTGTGCATGCGTCAACAGAACAGTACGGAACGCACCAAATATTCGGTAAGGACACGAAGGGAAAGGGGATTTCAAAAAAGTACGATTCGGAACTATCCGTTCTTTTCAAATGGAACATATATATTTGAAATTTGTACCGTACAAACGGTTCAGTACAGTACTTTGGATCAAATAGAAAGCAGCTCATATAAAAGCACAAGCACACGCCGCACCACCAGTCACTTAATAATGGCAACCGCCGAAACTGGTCGTGACACTACGTCAAAGAAAAATGTTCGTCAGAACAAGAACCAACACATCGATTAATGCTAAATAAATCCAAGAACTTTAAGGGCTGTAGATTAAGTAAACGTCCATTGCTCATAATCTGGATATTCACTAGGAAGGACTAGCACAATATCCTACTTTCTATTTTTTTTTCAAATTTTGCATTTTGTTTATTAAAGTATGTGGAAGTTTGTTTAACTTACATGTTAAATAATAGCGATACATCGACATCCTTCCTTTCACATTCTACCGCAACCGATGTACATACATATAAAGACTTTTACACATCCATAACAATATCCATTTAACGAAAATTCCTATTTACCAACATTTGGCAGCGAAATTTGCACATGGAACAGTTTATATTGTATGGCCGAGCAATACTCGCATAGCACTTATCTTGTTCTCTATCTCTTTTTCGGTAAGATAGAACAGCATTATCGTCTTCGCTATGACATGATTTTATTGATTCTGGCGTCCCCGAGTCTCACGAATGAATATGATACGCGAAACCGGAACATAATGTTTTACTTCTTCTAAAAATGTGTCCACCGACTTTAGACTCGCTTTCGTAGTGATTTAATGTATTGCACGTTGCACGTATCAATCTTCATTAAGATTTAATAGATCGAGGTCTCTCTTCGTATCAATTTATTTCATTCGATTTACTGGAAATGAAGGTTATTTATCGAATGAGGAAAGTACGATCGCAAAAAAAGGAATGTCACTTCGATGGCTCAATTATTTTTTTTATAAATAGGTAGCAGGAACGGGAGCTAGGAAGTAGTGCATATTTTTTCTGCGACACGTCTTCCTCAGTTCGCTCCGATTTATTAGCGACCATATTTCAGACCAAAATAATTTTCATCTTAGCGGAGGGAATGTATAACAAACGATATGCAGAATAATATTTATTAATCTATAAGTGTAAATGAATGATTCTTACTTGTTTACGTTATGAAACTTTTTTCATATAATATTTGACAATGTTGTTTATTTTTTCTAAACTTAAACCGTAGCAACTAAAGAAACTTCATACAGTATGCAATATTCGTGTATGTAAAAAGTCCTAGATTGACCAAATAAGCAAAATAAGCGTTTAAATAAAAATTTCATAAGATACGAAGTTTAATATTCTTAGGGGGAAACATAACTTTTATTTGAAACATGTTCGAATTTTTGCGGCACTGTAATCGATAAAAAAAGAACTTGTTACAATATTCTTCACTTGTCCATTGCTGTTAAGGACCCTTAACATTTTACTAGTAAATTCATCATTTCATTTGCTTTATTTTTGCAAATTGATGTATATTCTGTTTATATTTATTTCAATATTAATGTATATATTGTTGTGATACTTATTTACTTTTGTTAAAAAGTGTTGTTTTTTTAACACTTGAACTACTTTTAGTTCCATATTATTACGAGGCGAAGCAGTGTTCGCCTCTTCCCTCTATATTTCCCTAGTTTCATGTTCTTTCTTCGTCTTACACATGGAGACAAGAAGTAATTTCGTTAAAAAAAGGGTTCAGTAAGCAACAGTTAAAGTTACAAACCAATTTTACTATTGGAAACTCTGATTATATTTCTTTAAATAAAAAATATGTGATTTTATCGTATATTGGATAGGCAAATTGTTATTCGTATGCAGTTATGAATTTGCCTTTAAAAGTCGATGTGTTTGTTAGGCACTTACTATCATTTAAACATTTAATGCATTAGATATTTGGAAATGCAAAAATGTAATCTAGTTATTTTATAGTGAGAGGTTCTATTTAGTTTTTGAATTCGTAATTTTTCCTTTTAAATTGGGAACGTTTTCTTTGTTTCATATACGACAATATTACAATTAAGTATTTATTTGGAAATAATTAACGATTAAAGTTCATCAATAGGATAAAAATCAAAGATGTATTACGTGTTTCCATAAATCTGTGTCGAACAGTTACTTCGAGTACGTACGCTAGGCGACTGACTTGTCTGTGGGGGATTGTCCAGGGACAGAGGAGTGAAGAGGGCGTTCAAAGCACAAGCGACAACATTATTCGCTATATGCATGGGACCAGCGCTTATAAATGAATCCTTACGTACCCTAGCTCTTTCGCTCATCGTGTCCACGTTCATGGACATCGAATATATGAATTTTTGTATAGCAGTTCGACAACTTACACGACTTATTTCACTGCGTCGTCATATGTAGACATGTAAATACTGATTTGCCTAGCGATATTTTCCCACAACTTGTTAAACGTGGTAAGATATATTTGTGGTTCTCTGTATGTTTGTTGTTTCGTCAGCAGTGTTCGGTGAAAAATCATAAAACAAAGTGAAGTTTAATTTGGATTGAGTTTATTGTTTGAGAAGTGAGTTGGAAGTGTATTTCATATGCGTAAGATAGACATTTGTAAAAACCTGTGTACTCAATTGTGAGCAAAAAGTGTATCTACTATGAATAGACCGTTATCAAGAAAACGGCCTCTTACTTATGACGAGTTGTTATTATTGAACATGGCTTACTAGATATAGAAGTTCTACCAGATGATGCGGAAAGTGATGATGGATGGGGGAGGGAGTCTGAAAATAATTCTAGTGGGTTTTTTAACATTTTTTGTACGATTGACACCACATTATAAATTTTACAAAAGCAGTCAACAGAGTTTAGTCTCTTATATAAATAATAGTCTGTAACTTTTCAGATGATGAATGTGAACTTGAAGAAGATAGTGAAATAGAAAGTAACACTCCTAAGGATATCGCTTTGCCTCAAACTCAGCAAGCTATAAATACAATTGAAGGAGAGGATGAAAATCTTCCTGCGTTGAAAAAAACTAATATTGCCGAATTGTTGGGGAACAATCAACTAACACTAAAGAAAAACATAAAGTGGCGCAAAGATTTAACATATATTACTCCAAATATAAATTGGTATTCTGGAAATGGACAAAAATCTTTGGAATTGCCATCTCTAATACATTTTTTTCAAAATATTTCACAAATGAATTATTTGAAAAAAATTACTTATTGTACAAATCTGTATACAGTACAAAACAACGTAAACTTTCAACCTACAAATATTGAAGAAACATTTGTAGGGATACACATTATCATGGGTAATTTACATTACCCCCGAATAAAATTTTATTGGGAACCACAGCTATCTATTCCTCAAATAAAAGATAACATGTCAGTAAATCGTTTTTATAAATTGCGGCTAAACATACATTTTGTAAATGTTGTGGATGATTTAAACGAGAGTGATCGTTTTTGGAAAGTAAGACTTTTATATGATGCAATACGTGACCATTTGCTGACTTTGCCTTTGGAAAGCTGCTTGTCAATAGATGAACAAATGGTACCTTTTAAGGGACCGTTAAATGTCAAACAATATGTTAAAAATAAACCCAAGCCTTGGGCAACAAAAATATTTGCACTCTGCACTTCTAGCGGACAAATGCTTGACTTCATAATTTACCAGGGTTCAAAAAGCTGAACTAAATGATGATCAAGTAGCTGTATTTGGACAAGGTGGTGCGCTAATCCGCGAAAAAAAATATTAGATTATTCTTTGATAACTTTTTTTCTAATTACAATGTACTCCAATGCTTGCGACGTAAGGAAATATATGAAGTTTGTATTGCACGAATTAATCGGTTCAACAATCCACAATTTACAACGGATAAAATCATGAGAAATCAAGGCCGTGGCACATCTGAAGAAGTTGTTAGTCAAGACGGAGAAGTTATTTTGACGAAGTGGTTTGATAACAAATCTGTTACAATGGCTTCAAACTACATAGGCATTGGCAGGCAAGATCTTTGCAAAAGGTGGGACAAAAAGCAAAAGAAATACGTTGAAGTTCAGCGACCAGAAGTCGTCCGTATCTATAATACAAATATGGGAGGAGTAGACAAATTAGATTTTTTGATTACAATTCACCGCACTTTCATTAGATCTAGAAAATGAACACTGCGCATATTTACGCATGCAATAGATTTGGCTTGTGTAAATCCGTGGATGGAATACACAAAGCAGACCAGAGCCTTGGGTGTGCCTAACAATAAAATATTGGATTTGGTACATTTCCGGGCATCAATTGCTGAGCCCCTAATTAACGCTAATAAAACAATAATAAATAAACGAGGTAGACCATCGTCATCTTTAATATAACAAGGTCCCTCTTCAAAAAAGAGACCGAATGCTGAAGTTCACCCATCAAAAATGTAAGGTTGGACAATATTGGTCATTTACCAAAATACTCAGAAAAGAACTTTGGAACACGTTGGAAGTATTCCCTTTGCAAAGGCAAATCACGTGTTATGTGTTGCAAATGCAAGGTGTACCTTTGTTTAACTAAAAATAGTAATTGTTTCTACAAATACCATGTTTAATGATAACTAAACGTAGTAAACAATTTATATAATTTATTTTCCTGTGACCTAGTTTATTCACAATGTCCACAAAAGTGGACATGATTTTGATTTTAAATGGTGGGGGTTTTGAACATTTAATTCATGTTAAATGTCTTAAATATACTTCCATAATCCATGTTTCAAATTTTAGATTTTTCTGTTAAAAACTGAACATTAGTGAGCGAAAGGGCTAGTATATCGACGTTGCCTTGGAATAATCATTCGTGGCGTAAAGATGTGCAAGTACACATCCGTCATTAAAGCAAATTTAAACTGATTATATTTCTTTAAATGAAAAATATGTGATTTTGTCGTATATTGGATAGGCAAATTGTTATTCATATGCAGTTATGAGTTTAAAAAGTCATTATCATAGTAACTTAACCACTTTCAACATACTGTACTTGACCCTACCGTACTTGCAAAATTTGATCATCGTCACCAAGGGAGCGGAAGGAATTTAAAACGGATTTAAAAAGTCAAGTTTTAGTAATTCAGATAGTAAACTGGGGCTCTGAATAATAAAAACAAATGGAGACAGTATAAACAATTTTTCGACAAGAAGTAATTTTCAAAATTCATCGATAACTTCATTCATATTTCAAGTAAATATGAAACTATTTATATAAAAACTTTAGGACATCAACAAATAAATCCATTTCGACAATTAACATCAAAACTGTAATGGAGCAAGATCCAATGAGGGTGATACTTGGTTGTAAATCGGAGGCTATTACGAAGAACAACAGTGTGCAAGTACCGAAATTAAAATTATTTGGCCAAATAATAAAATCA
This sequence comes from Dynastes maya, assembly GCA_029619315.2. Classification (NCBI taxonomy): domain Eukaryota; kingdom Metazoa; phylum Arthropoda; class Insecta; order Coleoptera; family Scarabaeidae; genus Dynastes; species Dynastes maya. Next base: position 11,537,076 of record JAROYE020000005.1, on the reverse strand, counting down.
AAAAGGAAAATTCAATTCAATTAATTTATCAAAATTTAAAATTCCAAAAAATAAGTTACAGCTTAAGTAACTGTCGGTTAGGCATTGCTACAGGTTCTTATGTGAAATTCCATACTCTGTTTAAAAGAAATATAAATATTCTAAATTCTAAACAATAAAACTTACTGTCTCTTTCGAATGATGGATTCATTTTCTTATCTTTTTCAATTAGCAAAAAATACATAAGTTCACACTTATCATTAGAATAGATTACATTTAATATATACACATTAATATGTATAAATGTAACATTTACTTAATTTGTATACTAACAAATAATTCTAAATCACATGACAAATTAGGAAAGTACGTAAAATTTCAGTAAATATTTGTAATCAACTTCGTTAAACTTTCACTGAAACGATTCACATGCGTTTGTTGTTCGCGTTAAGCACTTTTGTCCAAATCTACGGAGGAAACCTTGCATCTTCAGATATACGAGCTGTGGCAATTAAATAACCGGACTGATGCTACTATCGGCATACAGTGAGCATGCCACGGCAGGTTTGAACATGTCTATGCTTGTAGATGCTTCCCCCACCCTGAGCTCGATGGGCACGGTTGTATGTCGCTCAGTCTCGCTGCAGCAATCGTCCGTTCAAGTCCTTACGCTAGCGTCGCGTCGGAAAAAATGCAGTGTTCAGATCGAGCAACGAGTTAACCTCAAGTTTCTTGTGAAACACGAGGTTCTAACTACCCTTCGTGAACGAGTGAGAAGACGAAGATCCGATTTGTGGAAGAGCAAATCCTGGATGCTCCACCAATACAGCCCGTTCCGCCTTGTATGTGAAGGCGTTCTTTGCAAAATCCAGAAACGGACTTCCAGCACTGCTCTCGACAGTGGAAAATTCGTATGGGGCGTTGTGGGGATAGGCAAGGAAAGTACATTGAAGGGGATAAACTTTGTAATGTAATTGGTGTTCAATAAAATGTTTTGTAGCACCAGTCCCGTTATTTAATTGCCACACTTTGTATAAGCATACGCTAAAATATCTGATAGCTTCTCAATTCGTTGGTTGGTTGGTTTGAACAAAGCAAAGTATATCGCGAAACAGTCACTTACATGGCCAGGATGCAAAAATGATAAACCAAGTAAATAAGGACACCATCGTTCTATTTATATACCGCAGTGTGGCCAAGTTTTTGAATATAACTCCACCAACTTTTGGATAGATGAAATCCGCAACAAATTATAGAAACATCGGGTTAAATTTCTTTTAGAGTGTTATGTATTGCCAATTCAAAATCAATCACTGCTTTTTACGGTTTGAAGGTAAGCTCTTTTTTAGCACATTCAGCTAATGTTAAAAGCGTGTCGATGTATGTATGTAGCTTGGTGTTCACTTTTTAACAAGCAAAACACTAACGGAAGGTAATTGTCATTTTTTAGTCCATGGATAATAAGCAGTTGATAAAAAATGTTGACAGTATGTAAAAGTACCGTCCATCTAAAGTACATCACAACTGCACAAGAATTTTAAGTTTGTATCACACACGAAGATGATAATTTTCTTTTCTTTCTCCTTAACTAAAAGAAATGATTCCAATATATTTGCTTCTACAATTGTGGAACTCGGGAATTTGTGTACCTTATCACAACTATTTGGCAATGGTAGGATAACTGTTCTTCTGGGGTTGTATAAATGAGGTTTAAATAATTCAACCGTTACAATTTGTATTGCTGTTGATATTTCTCCTCGGATAAGTTTTCACGGCTTTTCGTTGCATTCTTCAATCACATTTCGCTGGTGCATCCTCGTGACTGTGTTGTAAATTGCTTCGAACAACGAACCTTAAATTTAAAGTTATCGATAACTAAAAGTCTCTTACCTTTCTCACTCAATATTACTTTGAAGTTCTCCATCATACACTCTTAACTATTTCACGTGCACACTGAATACCTGATCTTGCGTCAACCCATTATACTGGGTGAGTCATATTTCTGCATATGTGAAATAACTCGCTTAATATTAGAGATGGAGAAAAATAGCATTAAGAAGACTTGAATAATAGTTACACAACTATAATTCTATTTAACCAGATGCTTCCGAACTTTAATTGTTTTGGCGTGGCTACGCCCCCCCCCCCTTTTTTCTTTTGACACCTATTTTTTCACACCGTTTAATAGAGAATTATTTTCTCTTTCTGATGGTCTAAACATTTCAAAAAAAAAAATCAAAAAAAACCAAACAATACAAAACAAAAAGTTTCCATCGTGCCAAGCCATGATGAAAAAATCCATCCAGATCGACGATTTTCATATCATGTCCACGGATTACCGCGATGAAAACTTTGTTTGCATTTTTCTCGAAATTTTTGTTATGTTAGGTGTTGAAATGTTTAGACCATCAGAAAGAGAAAATAATTCTCTATTAAACGGTGTGAAAAAATAGGTGCCGTGCAATTTAAAAAAAAATAAGGGGGCGTGGCCACGCCAAAACAGTTGAAGCTTCGAAACATCTGATCAAACAGATTTGTAGCCGTATAACTATCATTCAATTCCTCTTAATGCTATTTTCCTCTATCTCTATTATTAAACGATTTATTTCACATATGCAGAAATATGACTCACCCTGCATATACATACATATATATAGGTATTTGTTCTTAAATTTACTTGGTTGTGGTGTAATAGAGAAAACGATACACATCGAGAAAAAAGTAGAGATGGGCATGCGTCCATCTTCAAGATAATAGATGAGATCCCCATATTAGGTATGGTGCCAGTCGGAATCCCCAAGGCGTACATCATTGTGAAAACCTACGAGGTAGTCGTACCGACTAGAGAACAGTGGAGATAGGGGAAAGTTACTTTGAATGGTCTCGTCTTCTTCACGGACGGATCTAACACCCAATTCGGAACGGGTGCGGGAATTTGTGGAGCGGGCAGATTGAAGGAGCGCATTTCTGCTTGCATTGGGAAGCTCGCAAGCATATTTGGAAATTTGGAAGTTTGGAAATTTGGAAATTTGGAAACTTGGAAATTTGGAAATGTAAAAATTTAGAAATTTATGCAATCACATTATGTGCTCGAGAACTGTGGTCGAAAAGAACAGGATCTTTATAGTACACCGATGGCCAAGCTGCTTCAAAAGAATTTAGTGCGACCGAAATCAGGTACAGTATTCAGATACTGAATATACTTGCAGGAAAGAATACACCAAAACTGATACAGATACCCTGGCATACCAACATACCAGGCAATGAAAAGGTAGATTGACTAGCAGAGAGCAGCAGTACACTCCCGCTGACTGGCCCTGGACCTTCCTTTGGGATTCTTTTGAAAATGGCTAAGGTGGAGATTAAAAGAGGGCTACATCAGTAGCATGAGAAGCATTGGAGGAAAGAAACAGGTAACGTGCATTCGAAAGCTTTCCTGGTAGGGCCCTTAAAAGAAAGTCGAAGAAATTGCTGGCCATGTGCAAATCCGATGTTAGATTGTGGACGGGCATCGTAACTGGTCACTGTCTACAAAACAAGTATGTCTCGTATCTGAACAAGTATGTAGACGATGCGATGAGGAAGAGGAAACTCCTCTACACCTTATAAGCCACTGCGATGCATACAACAGCATGAGATACAGTGGCTTAGGGGCATGAAAGATACACCCGCGAAAAGTCAAATACAGAGTCGAAGAAAATTCTGGACTTTTTAAAGGTCACAGAACTCCTAGGGGATTAAAAAATTATTCGCTCGACCGCAGTGCAGGAAACTGTTGTAATAATAAAAAAAAAAATAAGAAAGGAAGGATATTGGTTCCCACACTAGCCAAATAAATGCGGATAAAGTAATTATGTAATTTGGAATACTAATTGAAGTAAATACATTTTAAGTATTAGGGTAGACATAAACTGTGGAAATGGAAAGGACTGGAAAGAAATACCGAGAAAAAGGCACAAAATATTTAGCATGTACATTAATAAGAAACAAAAGAACAAATGGTTGACTTGGTATGCGCGACGTTTGCTACGAAGACTAAAATTGTGCTTCCTATATTGCTGAAAAATCTCAAGCAATCCTGGATCAAAGTTTATAAATTAAGTTGATAAAAAAGGTGACAACTTCACCATTACAAACAATTTGATAAAATAAGAGCCGGTCCTATTTTGAGATGCTGTACATTGCGTTAGGAAAATATACGGAATTATTAACGATAATAAATTCAATTCGCTTTATTTTCGCGTGCGTTTAAATGCCATTCACTCGTAAAATAATAAAAATGTATATATCTGCTTTCGTTCAGTTATTTGAATGATTATTGAATTTCAAAATATAATTCTCGTATGAGTTAAACAACTTATGCAGCTTAGTATGATGTCCAACAAATAATGATCCCTTTAGCTATAATCTTGTATTGTTGCAGAAAATATAAAGCGCACAAAGCCCTCTTTGCAGAGGATTTAAGTAATACCACATGAATAATACTGTGGAGGTAATTCACTCGACTGGAATTTTAATTTACCTTAGTAATTTCATATCGTGCGCTAAAACAGTGTTAAATATTGATTAATAATCGGTGATATTCCACTATTGTATAATTTTCAGCATTGGAGTAATTCGTTTGCTTAGTATACTAGAGCCATACCATTTCTAACTTATTTTTCAGTATGAACTTGCTTCAAAGGCAGACTGGTTATCGTAAAAGTTACGTAACTTAGATGCTTAAATGTTAATAATTTTCATATTTGGTATGTATTAAGTACATACCACATAGTAAAACTGCGATTTAGAGGAATAAGAATACAGTATTTAATGCAGGTTGAGCAAGAACGAGTAAATTCACGTCTGTAGATAGTTTTGTGAAAATATTGTTCCTGAATCATGTATTAATGTAGTTGGTTAACTGCTTTTAACCAGTTTTATTTGGAAACATCTTTTGGACATTGTTACAGAAAATAATATACATATGTCAGGTATATGTTTCCTAATTTTGAACCTAAATATTAAATACATTTTGGTATAAGGAAAACACTCATTGTTGAAATCTTCTTAATCTGGTGATATCCAGTCAAAATTATCACAATTATGTTTATTAAGGTCACTTTTGATAAATCTGAGTGGCTCTAGCGGTGCGACAGAAGTTAGTTTTATCCCATATTTTCAACACATTTTCATGGGTGATAGTTCTGGTCTTTTGAGGGTGCAGATACAGGCGGTCACGGTAGAAATCATGAATTATCATGTCCTCCGCCTTTCCTTCACGAGCCATTGCGACCCTTTTGCCATATTACTTTGAACTTGTTTGTTTCAGAAATTAGAAGCAGAGTCTTGCTACAGTCTAGTAACAGTTAGTTACAGGACATTAACAAGTTGATTCAATGTTGATATTGCTTGCTTGCTATCTGTCCGAAAGACGGTGCTCTGCGACTCTGGTACCCACGATTGCTGTAAATGAAGCTCTGCTCGGTATACTTCTGTTCCAGTCCCTTTGTTGGTGTCTGATTCTTCATCGGAGAGACATAACCTGTTCTTATCATTGGCGGCTTTTTGGTGTGTCAGGAATTTGTAGTGTGGTGCATTTAGTCTCTTGCAGGTGCTCCCCTAGAGCCCGTGGCACTTCCCACCAAGTTTCCCGATTTCGTCTTCTCCATACCACTGGATAGAAGTCGGATTATGGTAGCCAAGGCCATCTTTTCGAGAAGTAAATAAAATGGCGACAGACAGAGCATGACCTCCATTGTCACCGTTGATGTGGATCTTAATGTATTTGTGAGATTTAGGCTAGCAGCTCTTTCCAGTTGCAGTAGTTCTTTGGCTGTGATCATGTGTTCCACGGTCTGTTGTCAAGTAGTTGCGCCGTATGTTAGCGTTGGTCTAATCACTGCAGTGTAAATCTACTTTGGAAAAGAGATTGCAAGTACTTCCTAGCATTCTGTAGTCCTGCCCAAACATAATGTCAGTTTTATTGACCTTATAATCAATGAGTGGTAAAGGCACCTTAACTTAAATCGAATTAAAATACCATTTAAAACGGATTAATAAAAATTGTTTGGTCTAACAATACATACTTTTAACCATACTATTTTATTTAGGTATTTTTTAGATTATTTTCTAATCTATAACAAAGCCTGAAGCAATATCTATCAGCTTTATCATTCAATTTCTTCTTTCGTTGATTTGAAAAGGACTTATTGATTTCTTATTTATCTTCAAAATAAAGGTACTTCACTTTTACCAGCGCTATAAAGTAAAAGGTATATATGTGTTAATAGTCTATTGTATAAGATTGCGATTTATGGGAATGTTAGTTTGGAGAAACAGCACACAAAAGCATTGAATGATAAAAATACTTTAAATTCTAGTAATCAAGGAAACAATAATTTAGGTACGCCTACCCTGTATCGCCGTACTTAAAATTCGCCAACCGTACCGGCAATCCCTCACAAAATACAACGGAATGCGGGAGCTTGTAGGGCTTTTCCGCAGCGCGCACCGTGTACCGAAGATTTATAAAACGCCCACGTAAAATGCTTATACCCTATCAAGTGCAAATAAAATATGGGAAGATCTGTAAAGCCTCTGGTTTGATTATCCGGGATGCGGAAGGTCCTAAGATAATGTGCCCGCACGGAATGCCTTAAGCGTAAACGATTTTCCAAAATGCTCTACTGGGAAGGCCTTCGGTTCTTATTATGTCACAATAAACTCTTATATGTTGACGTGAAGAGTTCAGCGAATCGCTTGGAGCGTCTATAGAGAATTGGTTGCTCTAGTCACACAATTAAGTGTAGAAATGTACGTACAAATACAAATACCATAGCGCTTGCCGCTACAGAGGATAGATATACATAATACGTTAAATGTAATTAATTTACTCCTCTAAGGATCCTCAAAACATAAACAACGGGTCGAATCATACGATAAACTTTACGGAAAATTGTGCCAACTGGGATTAAATATAAGGAAGGAAAATCAAATTTACTGAAACCACGTGGATAACTTTTCGACAATTTTCTTTTGAATGCATTGACATTAATTAATTATTTAAACATTTACGTAAAGATGTTATCAAACGGCGTCTAAACTTTCAGCATTGACTAAACCTCGTGCAAGTGTACATCTTCTTTCGTTAATGAAAGCTTTTCTTTTCTATAAACCTAAAGTTAAATATTGTTATTTAGTTTGACATAAATACACTACATTTTCAAAAATGTAAAATGACAGAAAAAAGTAGTTCACTGAAATATAAAATTTTGAAGTAAAAGTGAAATTAGAAATTAAATAACATGTAATAAAACTAAATAATCTTTTACTTAATTGGTAAGAAATACAGATAGAAATCAAGCAAAAATTGAACAATTCATGAGCAAATTTCCCTGAATCTATATCTATATTGTAATGATAATTGTATGCAAATAAAGTTAAATGTGAGTTAAATGAATTAAGATGACTCAAATGAATCTCAGGGATAACGCTATTTGTTAATCGTGGGGAATCAAACTTAATGACTTTTTTGCAAACTAACAAACGACAAACGAAATGAAACGATTTTACATTTTTCAAAGAGACACTGAGTTTATTTGGAATTTTAAATAAATAAAATTTGGATAAATTATATTTCTTGTGAACAATAATTGTACAAAAACCTAAGTCAATTCCTATCCGGTAGCTAGTTCTGTTTTAAATTATTAAATTTAAGTTAAATTTTGAAATTTGGATATTTAAATTAAAAATGATTGGATTTTTCTTTCGAATTTTATTTGGTATTGAATAGAAAAAGCATCACCCAGAAGGAGAAAGAGTAGGTCAAAGAAATTTGGTGAAAATATTTATTGAAAAGTCAGTAGTAAATGATTACAGATTCAAAAAAAAAGATGAATAGACAGGTGTTCTGAGACTGATTGTTGTTTTAAGTTTTGTCACTTTCATGTTATTCGTATTGATTACTGGTGACAATTACCTTTTGTTTCAGAGAGCATTTACAATGCCTAGAATAAGAAGACATCGACAATAAACAAGATTTGAAAGAGGAAAAATTGTTGGGCTTCACAAAGCTGGAATTTCGTTTCGGGAAATTGCTAGAAGATTGGAGAGGAATATGTCAACGATCAGTAGATGTTATCGTGTGTGGGCAGAGGAAGGTCGACAACGGCGTCGTCGTGGCACTGGACCTCAAAGAAGGCAAGTGTCGATATCAACCATATATCGTAGGATTCGGTCATTTGGACTACATTCATACCGTCCTTTCTTAGTGCTTCCATTAATATTGAAACATAAGCGCCAGCGTTTGCAATGGTGTCGTGACCGAATACAATAAGATCACGAATGGGGCTCAGTTGTTTTCAGTGACGAATCACGATTTTGTTTGAGAGCCATTGATGGACGACAGAGGGTCAGAAAAGATCGTGATATGAGGCGTACGTTACAACATCTTGTAGAACGTTCTGTTGCGCGCACTCTAGGGTTGATGGTATGGGGTGCCATCAGTATTGGAAGCAAGTCCCTCCTAGTATTCATTCAGGGCTCTATAACAACTGAACGCTATGTCAATGACGTTTTACGCCCACATGCAGTACCTTACATCAGGGGTCTTCCAGGGCCCATTTTTCAATAGGATAATGCTCGTCCGTATATTGCACGTAGGACTATGGACTTCCTAGACGAATCCGAGGTTACAATACTTCCATGGCTTCCAAGGAGTCCCGACCTTTCACCCATTGAACATGTGTGAGATAATATGGGTCGGAGGATCAATAGTCTAAACTATCCGCCTGCAACTGTTGAAGCTTTGCGACACGAGATTCAAGTTGTATGGGACTCTATTCCTCAGGAGGACATCACCTCATCAGAAGCATGCCCAGGCGAATACTAGAGTGTATACGGCAGCGAGGGAATTCCACACATTATTAATTTTTCTCAGTAAATTTAAGAGATTTTTTTGAAACTGTAATCATTTACTACTGACTTATCAATAAATAATTTCACCAAATTTCATTGACCTACCCCCTCTCCCTCAGGGTGATGCTTTTTCTATGCAATGCAGTATATTTTAATTTCCGGTACCTGCACACTGTTGTAGAATCTCAGCGAAACAGCTCTTCGGTGTCCTTTTTGAAATCGTAACCAGCCTTCGTTGGGAACGAAGTAACTTGGTTCTTGGGTCTTGTTTCTTGGATTGTAATTTTCAAATTATAATGTCGAAAACGGTTTATAATATGATGTACTGCAGTTTTATTTTATAAAAGTTTCATATTTATTCAAGTTTTAAATAAAAAATGTCGAAGAATTTGTAAAATTTTTGTGTGTCGAAAAAATTGTTTATCTGTCTCTGATTTGTTTTTGTTCATAGCCCCAGTTAACTATTTCTGAAATAAATAAAACTTGACTTTTCAATTTGGGCCATTTGAAATACCATTCGGTATTTCAAATGGTTACGTGTTTTAATTTTGTAGGTACAGTACTGCAATAAAATGTGTTTACCATGTGAACGATGTATTAAAGTCCATGAATTGCACATGATTAGCAATTCGCCTATCCAAATTCAGTACATTTAAATAATTTGTTTTAAATTTGTTTCCGTTGGTAAAATTAGTGTATTACTGTGTTCGTTATTGAATGGACTCTTTTTTTTAACGAAATTAACTTAAGTCTTAATGTGTAAGACAGAGAGAAGATAACGAATTAGGGGAATGTAGAGGAAAGAGGAACTTAATTTTGATTGGAATTACATTCAGGAGATCCATTTCTGCAACTCAATAATAGCTTTGTTCAAACACAAATCACAAACTAGTCAAAGCCAATCATATACCGTGACATCAGTCAGAAAACAGTTTCGGATTATTTTCAACCAATCATATCGCGTCTGATTTCTGTTGGAACAAGCCTAAGATGTGCATAATGTATTATACTAATTGATATCTTCAGAAATACAACGCATACGCACAAAGCTTTGTTATAGGTTTTTATAATAATAAAAACGCCAGTGAATTGGTTGATTAGTTTAATTTTTCCTGTTTTAACGTTAAACGGAAAAACACAGAATCCTGTGTTCTTTCTGAATATTTTATTATATACATATCGATAACAGATAGAATGGTGTCTAAAGTGTTTTTTAATATCTCTCATAGCTATTGATGTCAATTGCTAAGGGAGGTATTGCGTTTATGGGACTCGACTGTCCAAAGACGGGTGATTGGGCACTTAAAAAATTACCGTTGTTCTTACACTATATCAGAGTATAAACCCACAAACTTTCATTTTTTTCTGAATTTTTGGGTTGACTGTGTTCCATTGTAAGTGTTTCCTTACAAAATAAAAACATATTAAAAACCTTTTGGAATCACCTTACCTCTTAAAAGAATTATTTTCGACCGCTATAGCCTTGGTTTCAATTTAATTTCAGGAGAATGAAACTGAAGGTTGATGTAATATTTCCATACATAATCGAATATTGTTTATTTCCTTTGAACTGAATATAAACTTCGCTGCACTCTCGGGAATTGCTTTCATATCCGATATTTAACTACTTATGTTTCAATAAATACTTTGTATAGCGGTAGAAGAACAGCTTCAGAAACTTTCTTCAATATATTGTTAAACTTCTTGGAAGAAAAATATCTAGCAAATAAAAAACAGAATCTTTTTGATATGAAGTTTCGGGCAAAACGAAAACTTCATTTTACCTCATGACGCGATATTTTTATGTTTATATGTATGACTATACCAATAGAGCTATTCAATTTATGAAAATTGTAGCCACTATTTATAAATGATTGAAAGATATTTGATACACGTAATTATTTCTTTGTGTATATTATAAATATAATTAGTTTTAATTGAAAATTGAATCTTGACTTTAGCGGCTTTGTTGATATAAATTTTTCAAGGATTCATAAAAATAAACATTTTTAACGTTTTTTTTTTGTCTTCTTCAGCGATGTATGTTTTATTTTCTTTCAAATAAAACGTCAATAAACACAACACTTAATTTTTTTTAAACAATAAAATTTTACGTTACATTGTTTGATTTTATATTATTAAAACAATTGTTAAATTACATTATTTGATTATAAATATAATGCAGGTGATTCTAATAAAGAAAAGGATTTCAAGTACCTACGTACAATGTGTTGCATTTTAACACATCCTCAAGCAAAACCGATCTTTCTCAATTTTTATTTATCTTCTCCAAGCATTTATAGGCATTGACGATTTGGTGTTTGCATATTCCAACCATGTTACTTAACCTAGAGTTAATAAATATGATTCTTAGTTCTGGGCAATATTAGCTCAAAATGGTGCGGAATTCAACCAATTTTAAGTACTTCTAATGCGTTGCAAAAGGTTAAAGTGTTTTCAGCATAATTACCTATCATGGATGACTTGGAAAATCTCTTGTGCTATGCAAATATTTTTACAATATAAATTCAGTCTTTATCCAAAGCTAAAATTTATATATTATATAAAATATTGATAGCTTAAAAGTTGTACATGACCGCAGATTGCTCAATAATAATAATTAATACTAATTTATTTTCTGTCTTGACCTGTAGAGGCATCAACATTGTCGTAAATAAAATAAATATAAAACTGTAAAATATATAGGTAAATAAATAAATAAAATCGTGTATATATAAAAAAGGAAATAAAACATATAAACAAACGAAGAAACCTGGAGGTACATTTAGAACATTAACATTATGAACCTGATACCTAAACCTCATTTTGTTAAACAAGTAGGACGGTTTGTTATTTCGCAGTACGTTAATATAAAACAGAACCAAGTGGAGTGTACTACTTTCCACGTTCAAAATACGTGAGTCCTTGTAAATGTATGATACATGTTTACACCTTCGGACCTCATGAACCAATCTCATGCAGCAGTTTTGAACTCGCTGAATTCTTTTGGAGTCTTCCTTAGTAGGTGCAAAGAGAATAAATGATGTCACCGTAATTTAAATTAGATAGAACTAACGAGTCGTAGAGCAGTAATCTCGTAGAGTGGTTGAAAAAAACTACGATTTACGAAAATTGCTTTGAGAGCAATGAATGTTTTTTGAATCATCTTCGAAGTATTTAGGCGAAATTTGAGCGTACCATCCATGTCTATATCAAGATTTTTAACGTCCCCACTAGGAGCTATTCATCACTTTTACATCCAAAACTGATTTAACAAGTTCACGAGATCTTTGAGGGAAAAAGACAATCAACTGGGTTTTAGCTGCATTAAGTCGTAATTGGAAGTCTTGTGAAAATTTACATATTCTCTGGATATCATCATTTAGTGATTGCTGGGAAACAATGTGATCTTCAGGTTTGAAGGAGATGTATATCTGAGCATCGACGGCACAAAAGTGATGCTGACAACGCCGAATATTGCAAGGTAAGCCCGAGGTGTACTGCTCCTTGAGAGAGGCCATGAGAAATACACAAAGAGGAAGAATAAGAAGAATCCAGCACTCGGTGAGTTCTACCAAATAAGTATGATAGAGAAGCAGCCGATTGATCAAGGCCAACTGGTGAGAATGTTTAAAAGAACACCGTGATGAATGGTGTCAAAAGCCCTAGTAAAATCCAACAGGACTAAAATGGTTGATTTTGTAGAACATTGGTGAGCAAAGTATGCTGCTTTCCCACGTTTAATCGTCGCTTCGTTTTTGAGAGATTTGTAATAAGTATAATGCGTGGGATTGCCTGTTTTGTGGAAACGACGCAGTGCACAATCTCTGGATTTTATCAATAGTTTGATGTTATATATCAACCAAGGCGCAGGAGGGCGTGAGAACACAAACTCCTTCTTAGGTGCGTGTTAATTTATGACTGGTGAAATTTAAGAAAGACAATTTCAGGTCGATATCAGATGTCTTTAGTTTTCTTAGAAGACCGTGGTGCAAGACGGTGTCAAAGACTCGTGAGACGTGAGACTATAAACACCGCCCCAACTGTTCCCTTCGCTCAAAAACGTCACTCCGGTCGAATTTTGAAAAACGAAATAGCTGGAGGTCGACTGATGGTCCGACATGAAATCCGAACTGGTCGTCCGGAAAAGGTTCTATGATGAACAACGCCTCTCTCAAACGGCTGAGGATAACAGCTTTCAACAGCCTAGATAGTGAAAACAACAGACTGATGGGGCAATAATTCTGGGGATATAATGGAACTTTATTGGGGAATGTGATAATCTGAGAGCAGAGTTGAAGACCCCCAGCAGAAAGCACAGCATAACAGTTGGAAGGGCCTTCAGCGGCCTGTTGGTGATGTGACCAAAACCTAGGGCCCTATTATTCAGGAGCTGTTTAATAATAATTTGTTGTGTTTCCCCATACTGGTCTCCACCAACGGCTTATTGATTTCTTGATGATCAAAAATGCAAAATCATAAACCTATTGTTGATGATTCCAACATGGAAACCGTCATTTTGCGATATTTGACAGCATATCCAACAATGCCTTTAAGACAAGCTGCGCTGGAATCAGGGTTATGTAGGTGCTCAGTACATAAAATACTTCGCAAACATAAGTTTCGCCCATACCTGTTTTCCATAGTTCAGCAACTAAAAGAAATTGATTTCCCAATAAGAGTGAGCTTTTGTGAATTTATTTTAACATGGTCTAAAGAGAACGAATTATTTTTGGACAACATTATCTGGACGGATGGAGCTAAATTTACGCAAGATGGTCTGTTTAACCAGCACAATTCTCATTACTGGGGCGATTCGAATCCCCGCGTATTTAGAGAGCAAAACTTTTAAGAAAGCTGGTAATTCAACGTTTTTTGCGCAGTAAGAAATAATGGTGTGGTGGCATTTTATTTCTATGAAGAACATTTAAACGGTAAATCTCAAATAAGTGATTTGTCAGCCATAAAATATGCACGTTGTTTCTTCCTAGCTAACGGTTACTTGATACTACTACACGATACTACTAACGACAATGGAAATAAACTATGTAACCTAGCCACGTTAACGAATTCACTCATCGTAAGTACAAAATATAAGCATAAAAAGGAGCATAAAATAACATGGGTGATATCGGGAAGTCAAGAAGGCAATCAAATAGATCACATGTTAATTTCAAGGAAGTGGGAGAAAATAGTACAGGACGTACGAATATATAGGGGAGCCAATGTGGATGCAGACCATTTTTTAATAATAGCAAAACTGAAAACAGTCGATAGTATAAATAGACAAAAAATATTAGATGAGATGAAAGCGATGGAAATACCAGCAAAACTCATACGACTAGTAAAGATGACAACGGAAGGATCTAGCGCAAGAGTTATAACAAATGAGGGAGTAACAGAAGAGGTGGGAATAAGGACTGGAGTGAGGCAGGGAGAGGCTCTGTCCACTACACTTTTTAATATTGTGCTGGATGGAGTGATCAATGCATCAGGAATTAAAGGAACTATCATAACAAGTAATTCGATACAAGCCGTAGCCTACGCAGACGATATTGCACTGATTGCGAGAAGTAAGAAAAGTTTGGAAGAAGCCTTTATAACGGTAGTAGCACAAGCAAAGACTAGAGGTTTAGAAATAAATCAAAATAAAACGAAATATATGACAAGCTCTTAGACCAAGACCACTACAAACCAAATTATCCTAGGAAATTATGAAGTGGACCAAGTGGAACACTTTAAATATTTAGGAGTAATGGTAAATGGCAATAACGATAGAAGTATGGAAATTAATGAACGAATACAGGCAGGTAATAGAGCATATTGGAGATATCAACGATTTCTGAAGGATAAAAGTATAAGCAAAAGCACAAAGCTTCAAATTTATAAAACAGCAATTAAACCTGTTGCGACCTATGCTTCCGAAACAATGTGTCTTACACAAAGAGATGAAGACAAATTAAGAATATTTGAAAGAAAAGTACTGAGGAAGATTCTAGGTCCAAAAAGAAATGAAGAAGATGAATATCGAATATTGCTGAATTATGAAATAGACAATATCATAGGAGGCGAGGATATAGTAAAATACATTAGATCACAGAGACTGAGGTGATTTGGACACATTGAGAGAAAAAACAGGAAAGAATGGAATAGCGTAATCAGCACAATAAAGAATATCGACCTCTGAAGGAAATATTAGAGACCAAGAGGAGTAATTCACCGCAAACTTAAGAACTGAAGAGCTTTGTAAAGAAGCGGCTTTATTCCAGATGGAATGTTTAGCCTATATATATATATATATATATAACGGTTACTTGAATATTTTATAAAATTTTGAAAATACCTACCTAGAAAACTTACCGCTGGCCGAGCTTAGACAAATCTAACAAACATGACGGCGCACCTCCTCACAACGGTTACTTGGTCAGAAACTTTTTGCAACAAGTGTTTTATGACCAGTGGATAGCTAACGATGGACCTTTTTTGTGGTCACCTCGGTCCCCAGATTTATGTCTTGGATTTTTTTATATGGGGCACAATAAAGAATCGAGTATGTTGTACACCATTAACTACTAAGGAGAATTGTATGCTCCGAGTAAGGCATGCATTTGAAAGTTTGAGCCAAGAATCAATTAGAAAGGCTGCTCATGAAGAATTAATTCGGAGATGCGAAAAGTGCCTGGAAGTTCAAGGACGTAACTTTGAACATTTGTTGAAAAAAATATTACGTTTTTACCCTTTATTTTACCCTTTTTGTAATTTAAACGTGATGTATTTTATTTTTACATTGAAGTATGCTAAATTAATTTCCATTAACAATAGGTTTATGCTGTTTTTTTAAACACCTTATTATTCGTTTAACTGTGTTTGGTGACGATTTCTGTTTTTGTAGATATCATAAATAATAAACTTTAAATAATCCTCGTTCGTATAATTTAAACGTGCCGACATCGTTTATAATTGAAAAATTTGTGACATCAATGCTGGTCTGTTTTCTAATGGTCATGACGCTCATGATTAACTTAAGTATACGGAATAGTAAACTATGTAAGCTACATTCTTAGACCATACATACATTGGTGGGTACTTTTTATAAAAAAATTGTGCTATAATATACATTTTCCTAAATATCTTGGAAAATACATATTAATCTTAGATGCGTAATGAATATGACATGTTTTTTGTATTTTTGTAAGAGCAATTCGATAAGACAGATAAAAGTAGGGAGTCGTATTTTTAAAAAATGAGTTTTGACACTTTTTTCATTTGAAGTTTTAATTGTAATTGTCGGGCATGCTGCATAATGTTTTCGAAAAATTGGTTCGGATTGTAATACTACCCTATATGGTCAACAGTTATGTAAAATGTCAATTTTCCAAGTTAAACACTTTCACAATTATAATGGCTCACATGCACTCGCCCATCTGTCAAAAAATTTCAAAAAATGCAAATATTTCAAATATGGTTAGAAATAGCAACATGGTCGTTTTATCAAATAAACTTTAGAATGCAATGAATAATTCAAAAATGTAATAACATATAGGGTATTCCTTTTAAAATAACAAAGTTGACAGATATTTCCGGTATAACTGGATGTGCCAGATTATTAACAATATTTCAGTGTAATAGTACATGTAGGTTATAGTATACTACCAAGTTTTCAGAATTTTCCAATGTATACTTTTCGTATATCGATCCACGCAGTCACCCTGTATTTACAAGTAATAATATACAATAAATATAATAAACAGGAAAAATAGTAATAAATTTAATTGGATTCGCACTAACTTTGACGGTCGTTTTCTTGGTAATTGCAAGTTGGCAAACGTACTTTGAATTATAATTCGGCGATTTATTATAAAATTTTCTTTCATCCGCACTACAAGCCGTTATGCTGAAACTATCGTGAAAACGATTATCACGTTCTTTTGAAACCTTCCGTATCAATTGTCTTCTAAGGTTAAGTTTCTATAAATCATTGACCGGTGTTTCCAACAAAAGCAGAAATGCATACCTAGCTTTGCGGATCTAACCATCGATCAAAGTATTTATCGCGCGTACAGTGTACATAGTATAGTACTTTTATTTTTAAGTAAATTCAAATAGTAGAAATTGGTGAACTAAAACATAACAAATATAAAACAATAATAAATGAATGAAACAATTGAAATATTGTTAGACGTTACAAAATTTAGTTCCGTTTACCTCTATTGCTTACGTTGATTTATATTATTTATTATGCAAAAATAGAGCAATAACATTTTTATTTTTAGAATCATATTGTATCGTAATTAGATAGGCAAGATACAGCTACAAAATTCCAGATATAATAGTATTCTAAATGATTGCTACTTTCCATTTTTTCAGCTTACAGAGGGTTAAACAGAGCATAATGATAAAAAAGGTCCCCTTTGTTTTCTTGCAGGGAGGGTTAATAAAGTGAAATTAAAAAATCAAAAGCAAGAAAAGAAGAACAACTTTTGATAACAAAATTTAGTACGTTCAAGTGAAATATTGGACCACGAACGGTTCCACTCTTTCTATTTAAAGCGAAATTCACATCAGTCACCAATGCGAAATCACATTTTCGAGGAAGAAGCTGATTAATTCAAATGCCCGTGTTTCAGATTCCGAGGTCTGAATTCCATCGGAAAATTACAGCTTGTTTCATTCCTCGCCCGACTGACATAATATTTTGCCCAGCATTAACTTTGTTTTGTTAATTTTCCTACGAAATTTACTCTCGTAGTTTCAAGTTTTAATTTAATTAGGTAAACTTAAATGTTTGGTTTCCTGAGACTGATTAAATAGTATATTGAAAATCAAAATTAAAACTTCGCGAGTAATATTTATAAAAAGAAATTAGTTTTATATCACTGGCCAATATCATTTTCAATTCTCGGATGGAATATTTGTTACTAGTGAATCAATAATATGCAAAATATGTATTTTCGCTAATGAATGATAAGTACAGAGTACGAAAAATCTCATTCCTGAGCGAAAATAATGTCTTTATTTTTAAATTCCATTTCGAAAAAATAATACTTTATAATGTTCACGAACAAATTTTATTAAAAGAACTGAAATAACTGAAATAACTCTAAATTCCTAAGTTTTATTTTTAATTCTGGGATCGGATATTTATCACTTGTGAATGATTAGTAAGTAAAATGAGAAATATTAGAAGCAGGTAAATAAACTTACGTGCATAGAAATCGGCCCATTGCACGCTATTGACTTTAACTGCATTTCTTTTAGAAAGTATACGTCAGATCAAAACAAAACAGACAGTTTGAAAGAAGATTTAATATGCTTTGACATGTGTATAAATTTATCAAGAGTGTTTATTGTTTATATAGTGTAGCGAGCGAAAACAGAAAAAGACGCATATAAAGTGAATGTTACCATGACTATAAACAAACTTTTGACAGATGTAATTATTGTCTCTGTAATTGTTTAAACATAATTTAGTTTTTATAATTTGGTCAGTTTCAAACTGTGTTAGCCTAATGCATGCCACACCGGAAAAAGCCGCATAGGTAATTGCTTTAATCGAAAATGGACATAGCCAGCGAATTGTTGCTCGACGACATGACGATATGACACGTGCGGCGGTGCGAAGGGTCTGCGAACGTTATGAGGAGCCTGGATCCTTTAATCGGCGACCAGGAACAGGCAGAAAGCAATGCACAACGGAGCGTGATGACCGTTTTATTGTGTCAAAGTCATTAAGAAACCGTAAGACGAAGACGGCTGGAAAGAAACTTGATTCCTAGAAACACTTCAACTGGTCCAAAACATACCCCAGCCCACCGTCAAGCACGCCTGCATTTCGCATAGGATCATCTGAAATGGACATTGGAGCAGTGGGGGTCTGTTCTGTTCTTCGATGAGATCAGGATATGTCTCCATGGCAGCGATCGAAGAAAGAAAGTTTACCGGAGACCAGGAGAGCGATTTGCAGAGTGCTGCATTGACGAGCGTATTGGCTGCGGCGGTAGTTCATGAACCGGAGTGCAATTTCTATGGAAGCACGAACGGACTGTGTTTTCATCGCCAGGCCTGGCAGTGGTCGCGAGAGGGGAGGGTTAACAGACGCTCGGTATATTGAGGAAATTCTAGCAGTTCATGTGGTACCTTGCATTGATTATATCGGAGACAATTTTACTTTTATGCATGATAATTAACGCTGGCCGCGAGCGGTACCGCGCATCGGCGTAGAATCAGTTCGGACCGAGAGGAACGGTAGTATTACTTCGTCTGCGGAGCAGTACGGACATTTTCGCTGCCGGTCATTTGCGCAATTATTTATCTGTCCTATCTGTCCTAGAAAAATTATGATTTCGTCAGCAAAACGACCGCGGTCGGACAAACTTCGAAAATTTATTGCAGAAATTCCAGACTTAATATATGAAGGTGCTAAAACTAAATGTGTAATCTGTAAAATCCCGTTAATGTGTTGGTCCAGACAACATTGTCTACGACACGTAAATAGTGAAAAGCATGTCTCAAAAAGAAATTGCGCACGAGACAATGAAAAATTTATATTTAATTTATGCGTTACGTTTATCGCATGTAATATACCGTTTAATTTACTAGACAAGGAACCATTTATCTGCTTTTGGAATAACTATTCGGAGTGCAAATTACCAAGTCGAACATCGTTACGAAGAATTGTGCCATCTACGCGCGAACATATTGAACAAAAAATTAAATTGGAGTTGAAAGATCAAAAATTGTGGTTATGTGTCGACGAAACAACAGATCGGAAGAAACATTCTGTTCTTAATGTAATGGCACGCAAATTGGAACCTCATCAATCGGCACCTTCAATTCTATTTTTGATCTTTCAACCCCGATTTTATTTTTTGTTCAATATGTTCGCGCGCAGATGGCACAATTCTTGGTAACGGTGTTCGACTTGGTAATTTGCGCTCCGAATAGTTATTCTAAAAGCAGATAAATGGTTCCTTGTCTAGTAAATTAAACGGTATATTACATGCGATAAACGTAACGCATAAATTAAATATAAATTTTTCATTGTCTCGTGCGCAATTTCTTTTTGAGACATGCTTTTCACTATTTACGTGTCGTAGGCAATGTTGTCTGGACCAACACATTAACGGGATTTTACAGATTACACATTTAATTTTAGCACCTTCATATATTAAGTCTGGAATTTCTGCAATAAATTTTCGAAGTTTGTCCGACCGCGGTCGTTTTGCTGACGAAATCATAATTTTTCTAGGACAGATAAACAATTGCGCAAATGACCGGCAGCGAAAATGTCCGTACTGCTCCGCAGACGAAGTAATACTACCGTTCCTCTCGGTCCGAACTGATTCTACGCCGATGCGCGGTACCGCTCGTGGCCAGCGTTACTTATCACTTATCCGCGGAAGGCTATATTTTTTTTATTAATCGCTCACGAGCGATAAATATATATCCTATCCGAGAATTAAAAATAGAATTCATGAATGAAATTAAAACTATTCTTTCCACAGAATTCATTCGTGAATCCTACAAAATATTATTCTGGGATTAAAAGGACTATTACCCCCTTTTTCTTCAATACGAACATACAGGATGGCCTTGGATAACTTAAATATTATTCTTTTCGGAATGAGATTTAAAACTAAAGATGTTATTACTTTGGATCGTGAATGATATTTTCCGATATTTGCAGGATTTCGCAACAAACGATAAAGAACGAAAAGAATTAATAATTTTTCACTCGCGAGTGACATCGTTATGTGTGACGATATTCTATAATCGATTTGTATTTTAGGTGGAAAACTGAATTTATTCTCTGTGGATTTGTACAGTTTGTTGTTTACATTACTCATCATATTTGATTAGTTTGAAACATATCTATTGGCATATATTCCATATCTAAATGTGATTCCGCCAAATTAACTTCAGTCAATTGTTGTTTGCATATTCTAATATCCATCACCAATCAATTGAGTCCGATATCATTATGAAATGCAAATTTCTGTAAATTAAATCTAGAAAGGAATATAAATATGAATAGACAGTCTGTATGCATAAATACCTATTCACGTGTGCATGAGGGAATATAGAATATAATTCGGCGTGTAGTGCACACTGAAAGATTGTGGTTGATCGTAGATGAATCAATGGCTTCAGAGACGAACTCAGTGGTACATATTATAATTCAAATATCAAAAATCAAGTGGATTGTCACCTCCATATGTAATAGCCAGTACAAGACTTTAATCGTGTACTGGTGAAACCATTAAAAACGTGACAATGCTCAGTTTACACAGGTATGAAATTTCGGCAACCGAAGTGTTGCGTAAACCTATTTTCCCTAATTTGTTACACGCAACGTGTATACTGCATGTGCTACATCTCGTAGACGGAGCTATTTGCCGTCGCTATCCAGATATACAGTCCCTGGCCATATTACTTCAAACATGTCATAAATCAACCCTTTTACCTGGAAATTCCCATCTTATTATAGTGATATTCTTTTGCTTTGAATCCGATCGTTTATAGGGGGACTAGATTATTGTACCAATAAATAAAAATACCAGAGAAATGATATTTAGAAGAGTAAAGTACGTATATATAAATATATCAGTTATCAACTTACATTTAGCGTGTTCACAGTTTAGAGAATGCATCGATATTTTTTAAAATATTTCGTCATAACCGTATAGAAGCTAAGTTGTGGAGTATCGTGAAGTGTTTTGTGTTGATATATCGTTATTGCAAAGGTAAAATTGTTATTCTATCTTTCTCTTAATAATTAATTATTTAGAATTTGAAAAAAATGAAAGTACCTCCTTCTTCTGTATCGCGTTTAGCTAGAAACTTAAACGAAGGAGCTAACACATCGACACAAAGACGGGCAAAGTGCGGTCGGAAAAGAAAAACTTCGAAGAGATCTGACCGTGAAATTGTTCACCAGGCTTTGAGCAATAGATTTGCTACAATTAAAATTATTCAAAAAAATTTACAAGAGAGAGGAATAGAGATTTTGAGCAGAACTGTCAGGCGCCGATTGCGCGAAAATCGCCTAATGGGCCGAAGACCTGTAAAAAAGCCGCGTTTAACAGAAAAAATAAAATCTGCTCGTCTCAACTTTGCAAGAGAATATCGATATTTCACACAGACGAGAATTGGACGAGAATTGGACACAGACGAGAATTGGAAAAAGGTGAATAACTTAACAATATGATTTTTGCTGAATTAATCTTTGCATTATTTAATAGGTTTTCTTTAGCGAGTGCTCGCTCTGTGTGTTGAGCACAATTTGTTCCTAGACGACCTGGCGAAGGTCTCATAGAGTCCACGGTTCTTCGTACTGTAAAACACCCTCCGCAGGTAATGATTTGGGGAGTGATTAGTGGAGACGGATCCGGCCCTTTGTATTTTGCAGAAGGTATAATGCGTCAAGAGCAGTGCATAAATGTTATTAAATTATTATTATTATTAAAAAACACGTTATTACCGTATTTTAAGCCAGGACGTCGCATACCGACAGGACGTATATTTATGCAAGATAATGCTGTAAAAAAGGTTAAGAAATTCTTTGAAGACAATCACATACCTCTTTTACGTTGGCCCGGAAATTCACCGGACCTCAATCCCATCGAGAACGTATGGAATCGACTAAAAAGTAAGGTATATGAAAGAAAAAACCCTACAAAGGAAATATTAATGAAGAATATAAAGGATGTGAACGATGAAGATATAAAAGAGACAATCATATCTTGCATTGAAAGTATGCTCCAAAGAATTAAGGGTGTTATTAAAAATCATGGGTTATGGACTAAATATTAATTACTTATTTAATATTTACATATGTTACATATTTCCACAATATATTTTATAAATAAAAAATATAATATATGCATAGTTTATATTTTATTATGAAGAAACTACAAAATATTGAGTGTTTCAAGTAATTTGGCCAGGGACTTAAATGAACTAATAGCATAGACTAAAACAGTATTTCTCAAATTTCCCAAACGCATCTAGCAATTTTATAAACAGTGTTCTAATATCCCAGAACCTTCACAGCCAGTTTTGGCCCGATGGGGAACGTGCTTGAAAGCTATGTTCCATTATTTTCAACATTTTCTTTCAAGTACTCTAGTCTCTAATGATATAAGTTGACACAAAATAAGTTGCGGCCAAAGCAAGTCAATTGAAATTTCGAGACTATCAAGTTGAAATTGATTTACAAACTATTTTATTTCCAATTACTACCAAGTAATAACCAATGCCATAATAGCATTACACAGGTCTTCGTTACCGTTAGTTGAATTCTTGCAAATAGTGGAAACCTTAAGTGACAAGAAGAGTGTCTGTGTTAGAGTAAAATTTAACTGTGTGTTACAAAAGAAAATACAAATTTGGCTAGATTAAGACAGATTTATAACAGTGGACCTACAGATACTTACAACTATGCCAACATAACGTCAAAAGTCACTATCCGGAACTAATTTATGTAGTTTTTGTTATAAATTGGGTTTTTACTTCTTAGATATGTACTTTAAAGAAATTATTTACTATTATTTATATGATCGTATGTTGGTAAATAAAAGATTAGTTATAATGATTATTACTGGTTATAACTCCGTTACTGTTGTCAAAACTTCTAGATCCCAAAATAATTTCAATTATCGGGATCTGCTGCATTATACGTCCTGCACCTTCGGACAAGCTTATCATTTTATTTATGACTAATGAGACATATAATTTAAAACTAATTACATTTTCTTATTATCTTGTAAAGTTGTGCTTACCGAAATCTGCTTTCAATTTTAACGCGTTTAAAAGTATATGTAAGCTTAAGGAAGTGCTTGAATGCGTCTCGGTTTCTACTAAGATTGATGTGGATACCAAAAAGAACAATTCGCATTGATTCAATATTCTATCTCTGTACGGTTGGAAAAGATACCTAGATATCTAGATAAGCTTTAAAACCATTCTAGAATGTATTTACTGCTGAACGTAAATCAATGTTAAAAGCCACGCTTAGGTTACGTTCATTAGGCAGAAATAATGAATAGTTTGTAAAAAAAGAATGTATAAAACTAATATTCAGAGGAGGTCATGGTGTGTGTTTAACGACTCTAAGACAGTGATGGATGTCCTTCCGATATTTCAGGGAGCCGATTTTATTTAGCTCACTGTTGCATGGAACGAAAACGCAGATAACTTACAGAATGTTTTAAATATAAAAATTTCTTTATTCCCTGTAAAGCAAGTACTACGCTGCTTTAAACGAGCGATTTTACAGAATCTGTTCGTTCATTTTATTGAATTACCTCAAAGTAGAATTCTACTAAGTACGTACCGTTATTTATTTACGATTATAAATAGACCGATTAATAATAATGACTGATACACCATGCTTTCTTAGAGCGTTGTATGCCCGTAAGGAGAGAATGGATATTGAAGCGGTTCATATCGGGAAAATTATGAGCGTAAAGGACTTAAAGGGAGCGTAGGAAGGGTACGAGATGCGAGTAGACGGTGAATACTGTCCTTTTTATGTGCCTGGTTGACGGGAAATCGCTATTCGGGAAACGGGACGACACGACGGCTGGTTCGACGAGACCTCATCATTTGGACTTACAGATAGGTGCGAAGTATAAACAAAATTTGAAATTGGAGTGACGATTATGGTGTCTTCAATATGTTTGGTGAGGATTTTTGACAGAATATTTTCTTATTCAAAAATGTGTGTCGGAAGAAGGTAACGTTTGACATGCCATTTTATTGAAAAGTAGATGCAAAATGGTGCAAAATTTATTGAAATACATAAATTATGTCATTCTAAGTGATGACAGCTGCTTTATCCGCATATTAATAAAGATATCTAAACGATTTTAGGCGAAATCGAGAACAAAATAGTGTATCAGTGGTAAATAGGTCACATGTGTTGTTGCAGTAGAACTCTGGAGATTTATCGGTTCAATAGTGAAAGCGCACTCGTTTGAAAAGTCAACGAAATAAAGTAAGAGCAAGCTGTACCATTTAACGGAAATTGGCGGATATTGAAATTGCCTACGATATTGGTTCTAATGGCATGTACAATGTGCTGGAGGGTATTCAAAAAACATCATGTGTCATTACAGGAGCGTGTCAGGAATTATACAATCGCATACAAGAATCATCCGCGTCTAAAAAGCACACGCTAGCTGGCAAAATCGATTGGACAAAGATAAAAAGGTATCCTTAAAAGCCATGTACCAAGATTGGATGCATACTATTTCTAACCTTTTTCGAACCTGACCCGAATAACTTTTGTATTGCTAATGTTGAAACAGCGAGACAGATTCGCAGCTATGCATACGGCAAACTATAAATGTTGTTGTAGAGCAGTATTTAAGTCTCTATTGTAGACCTTTTAAATTGTTTTGACGATGCGAGACAGCTTGTATTACCATCTAGTTATAATATTAGATATATTATATTATATATAGTAATAAAATTGTGCAAGGATGGCAAGTATGTATGTTTCTATGTCAATACAATTTCGTCTATAAAATTTAAAAGTAAGAAGCTCGGGGCAAACTCATCGCACGTCGCAAGTTAATATTAAGACAATTGCTAAATATACTCAGTGACATAGAAATTGCAACAGCTAGAAGGGGTTTGAATTTCCGGATGAAGTTTGGTACGAATATTCATCTGTGTAATGGTAATAAATGATCAAACGTTGAATCCTCTCAGTGAAGCAATAAAGTTGTTATAGAGGTTTTTACCTCTCTCTTAGCACTGATATTGAATGTTTTTTTTGCGGTGTTTTTTATAACTTTCTCGATTTGTGTTGTTCTCATTGAACTGCGGTTCAGTTAAGTGTTAGCTATGCCTAGAGTAAGAAGACGAGCAGTGTATCGACAATTAAGCGAATTCGACAGAGGTCGAATTATTGGTTTGCGCGAAGCAGGTTTTTCATTTGGGGAAATTGCTAACCGTGTAAGTTGAAATCGGTCTACTGTAATGCGAGTGTGTCGTGCATGGTTTGAAGATGGCCAGGAACGTCGTAGAAGAGGAACCGGGGTTTCAAGAAGAACGAATGAGCGTCAAGACCATCGCTTAAGACAACTGGCATTTAGAGACCGATTTTCCTCTACTCGGGTAATTGGTGACCAATGGTTTGGTGAAGAAGGTCTCCATGTAACCCTTAGAACAGTTTACCGCTGAATCCGAAGTTTTGGGTCCGCAACTTGTGCTTTCCTTGACTACGGATCATTATCAGCAACGGTTATAATGGTGCAATGAAAGATCTCATTGGAATCTTGAATGGCGTCGTGTTGTGTTTAGTGACGAATCAAGATTTTGTTTAGGCATGCACGACGGTCGTCAGAGAGTCAGAAGAAGGCGGAGTAACCGACGGAATCTTCGATTTACCGTTGAGTGGCACGTACACCGCACCGTGGGTGTTCTGGTTTGGGGTGCGATTACTTATGGCAGCAGGTCTCCCTTGGTGTTCGTTCGAGGCAATATGACAGCACAACGGTACATTGCGGAGGTGGTTGGAACACATCTTCCGCCATACTTGCAAGAGCTTACAAGATCCATCACTCAAGCAAGATAATGCACATCCTCATGTAGCAAGGTTTTCCTTGAACTTCTTTGACAGGCCCAGATTAATCTTTTGCCCTGGCCTCCAAGATCTCCAGATCTTTCTCCCATCGAACATGTATGGGACATAATGGGTAGAAGGTTGCAAAACTTGCAGCGTCCTCCTTTTTCTTTGGAGGCTTTGAGACATGAGGTGCAACTTGCATGGGACGCACTACCCCAAGACGAGATAAACCACCTTATTCAATCAATGCCACGGCGTGTAAATGAATGTGTAAATCAGAGAGGCGGCTCTACACATTATTAACAATTATTATAAAATTTTGTTTAACTAATAAAAATTTTCCTGCCAAATTTTGATCATTTATTACTTTTACATAGGTGAATATTCCTATGAAATTTCATCCGGAAATTCCAACTCCTTCTAGCTGTTGCAATTTCTATGTCATTGAGTATATAATAAGTGTTTAAATAATACTGTTAATGCACGATTATCAATACAAATATAAAGAATGTGGCTCTACCCTCTACTCCGGAAAGTACAAAGTCTAATGTAAAATGACATTCTCATAGTGAAAGAGCACATATAAAAGTAAGTTAAACCAGCGATTGTGGGTCCCAATGTTTCATTAAAAAAATACAACCTTTGGTAGCTACAAACTTATGAGACACCTATAAGTTTCAATGTAATTTTAAAATGAGCTCATACCTCAACCCCCATACCTCAACAATAACAGGGAATAAACCGTTTTGAAAAATCTTCTGAGCACATGGAGAGCAATGAATTTGTGTACATGCAAAGGATTCGCTATTTGTTCGTATTTTAGAAAAATTAAGCATTATTATAAAGCTATAGATTTTTTGATACGTGGTTTTAATCAGCAGGAGTAAAGTAAAAATTAAAATTAGCATTTGTAATATAATTTGGTCGTCACGCCAGAAGCTTAATTACAAAATAATTACGATGATTATGAAAAGGTAAAGTTATGCTAAAATAACAAAAATGCAAGAGCACTCTATTTACGGAAAATTTAGGTCTAAATATTTTTAAAACGATGCTCAGACGGAAAACCTGTTAAAAAAAGAAATTGTAAAAGTTTAATTTAGTCGTTATCCGCTCTTTTATGAACTCAATTTTATGCGATGCCAACTCACAGGACGGCAAAAGACTGCGATGAATATTTCATAGATAAGTCCGATCCTTTCCGTAGAAGATGGACCTTAGATTTTACAGCCAGACAGGTTAGCCGGTTCACTAGCTGGAAAACATTTAATTTTTATGCTGCCCAGAGAGCGTTCGACGGACAATAGGATTTCTGCAGTAATAGGAGTTTAAAGGTTTGAGCTTTATTAAATATATCTTATGTCTGGAATATTTCCTATCTCGAATTATCTTTATGTACGAATAAGAGTAGGTTTTACAGCTGAGAAGAATTCTAGTAATATCTTTTATTTTTGGCACTTTCATATGAAAAGATAAAATACATTGACGAACAGTTCAGTTTGAAAGCGTTACCCCTAAAGTACACGGATTATACGAGCAAAAAAGCATTATTTAGAACGAGCATCGAATTTTTGCTTGTAGTAAAAACACATCAGTTGCTTGCGTGAGTCTTTAATTAAATGTTTAGCTAAGCTGAAATGAAAAACCAACCTTTATTTTCTTTATTTTTGTTTAGTTACACACCAGATTAAAAGTGTATAAGTACGTATCCATCTCTTTGCTATCGCAAAGTATAGAAATAAAGCGGTATAGGTCTTGCGTGTAACAAATTGAGGACGCACTGAAAAAGCAGACGATACAAAATAAATAAAAAAAAGTAAATTAATAAGCTTTATCACCATGTTAATGGGCTTTTTTTATAGTTTTAATGAACTTTATTATTTTGTTAGCTTGCCATGTCTGATACTTTTTGGTATATTGTAATGAAACCCTTCTTTTTTAAGAACAAAATAGGTTCTAAGGGAGTGATTATTGCTGAAAGCGTGTCTATTCCATCTGCTTACATTTGAAATTTGAGTTTTTCATTTTTAATTGCTTTTGGTTACAAGATTGCCAGGCGAAGCAGTGCTAGTGGCCTCTTCCCTCGATTTTCCCCTAGCTTAATGCGACGTCCTTGTCGTGCACATAAGGGTAAGACCTATTTTGGTCTTAAAAAAAAGGGTCTCAGAGTTGAACGTTTATTGAAATATTAAATAAATAAGTGGAATCTAAACAAATTTTGTTATTTACCAAATAGAATTATTTTTTTGTTATAATTTCTAACGCCAAAAAGAGCTTACAGTCTTATTAAATCTTATAATTATATTCTTTTTTAGAAAATTTTGAATTTTGACAATTTCCTAAGTGAAACCCCAACAGACAACTGTCTTTTAAATTTATTTAGTTATTTTCACTACTCACAACAGCCCTTCAATGTTTAAATCGTTCCATAAATGCGAGGTAGAAGTAAAGTTTGGTGATTGAAGAATAGGCAGGTTTTCAGTGGATAAGGTATAAACATAGTGTTTATATAAAATAGTCATAATTCCAGGTTCGTTCTCATTTGTCAGACTTTAATACTCGTTAAATTTCATTAATTAATATCCAATTTACTTTAAATTGCCGAAAAAGTGAATTTCGAAGATCGGGTAACTAATTAATTTTGACAATTTATTATTTTTTTAAATAATTGCGCACATATACAAGGGATGATCGTAAAATAAGGTTCCCATATTTTTAAAAATAGACAGCGTTCTTTATTTCCTTAACATTACACATCGTTTTAAAGGTAAAAACTTAAGCTATTTTTCGACATAATCGCCATTTCTATCCAAGCACTTTTGCAGACGGTGATCCAACTTCTGTATCCCCATGTCGTAAAATTCTGCCGCCAGTCAAGAATCTTTTTAATTGTGGTGTTGAAAATCTCAGGAATCCGAAGAGCGAGTTGACGAATGGTGACCCTCCGATCTTCAAGCAGTATGCTCTCAACCTTTTCAACGATTTCCTCTGAAACTGATGGTCTTCCGCTCCGCTCGTGAATTTCCGTCCGACCTCCAGTGAATTCCTTACACCAATTTACCGGAAGGTTGAACAGCTATACACTTTTCTCCATAAACTTCGGTTAATTGAGATGAATGTTTATAGGTGAAACCCCTTTCGCGTTTAAAAAAACGTATCACAGCGCGAATTTCGTACCTGGCGGTAGCGGCGATCGGGAGTTCCATCTCGCACGGCTAACATTGAGCGGCGTAGCGAGACGGGAGTGGTACGTATATAGAGTGGGAGAGCTGCTGCACGCGCCAATGTTGTCGGATTTCGCCTAACACGTCTTATTGCTGCTGTAGGGCTCTGGGAACCTTATTTTACGATCATCCCTCGTAAAACATTTCACTATCGTCATTTACCTCAACTTCTAAAAGCTCTCAAAATACTATTCCCCTCTGTTTTAGGTATCAAAATGCGTAACAATGATAGACTTATTCCAGCACCCTCAGAAAGCCGTAAATTTACCGTTCAGTACATGCGTAATATAAAAAAAGAACTGCAGTTACCATATTGCGCAGGTATGGACGGTAAAGTTACGGTTTTCTGAGGGTGCTGGACCAAAGCTAATGTTGAAACAGATCTGAGAAATAACAATACAACGCACAGCCACTAAAGCACACGACAATTAGCTGGTTGAGAGAAGAAGGTAGAAAGTAGAGTGAAATGAAAGTGAGAGAGAGTAAAGTAAGGAGATGCGAAGGAGTACAAGTTGTGGAAAGCCGGAAAAGGTGGGACTAGCCACGGTTTATGCGCTCTAAGAGTTAAAATGAAGAGTACTGTGTATTATATAATTAGAAAAACAAAAAATGTTAATAAAATATAGAACTTGTACAATAAAAGTTACTGTAATAGTTTTAATATATATTTTCTAATAACTCTAATAATATATTGTTATTTTCGCGTCAAAGGAACTCTAACCTCAAAACCTAGAAGCAAAATGCTTTCATTAAAAATTTGGTTTTTATATATTCGTCTTCCATTATACCTTTTCCAAAACATTATTCGTGTCCTAATAATGTTTTTGTGGCGGTGGAAGATAGCTTAACAGCTATCTCTTTAATATAACTATTAAATAAATTACATCGAAGGTAGGGCTGTGTGGAGTATCGTTCAGTCAATGTCCACTCAATCAACTTCTGTCAAGGCAAAGCCGTCCTGGCTTCTTTCTCGGTGTGGTTTACATAGCCTCGAGTCCCCCTCTCCTGCCCCCCTCGCATTTTATTGGTTGATATTTTCTCCATTCAACGGTAATCCTGGGGAAGGGCAATATCACTCCTGTTCGCCCAGTTTTCTTTACGTCGTAAATGATCGTATTTAATATTTTCCTACAATCGCATACAAGCACAAATCCTATTTTATCTTTGTCATATTTTCGGTAAGAAGTTGACAAATCCGGTAGGAAGTGTTTACACTTCTCAGTTTCTTACACTTTCTAAGTCAAACTGTTGAATAAACTAACTCACGTGGCCTATTACAATTCGTAATATAATTTTTTTAAAGAAATATAATTTTAGTTGAATTTAATTCAAATAATATAAAATATTGTTGAAAACGTTCGATTTTCCAAGCAAATCCTGTTGTTTTAGTGTTTAAATTTTACTTGAAGACTAAGGTAAATTCAAGTTTTGATTATTTAAAAATACGCAGGATTTCAATGCGTGACGCGTTACCATAGAGAGTTCGTGTATCGTCAAAGTTGAAGGTTAGTTTTCATTTATCAATTTAATTTTCATAAAATGTTATTGTTTGCATGTTCCGATGATGTTGTTTACTTTTCACAAGCAAAAATTAAAACGATGTACCAAATGCGTGAATAATTTAAGAGATTTATGATTATTAACCCTGGGATGCATAACACGGGCCTCCGAAGCCCAGCGTGGTACTGTAAGCTTCATAACTTCTTTATTTTTAATTTGTTTTCTCCTGGGCCATGTCTATGCCTCAACTGGATCTTTCTGTTGCTATTTCTAATTGGCGTTTGATCTATATAATTTATAAGAAAATCTATTTTAGATATTTGAATTCTATCGCGTATTTACATTTCCCGGTTGATTTTGATTGATAATCGTTTATATTTACATCCAAAGCTCTCTTTGTTTAAATAATTTGTTGCTTCTGGCGTCAATGTACTCCATATTGCATATCATATAAATATGCGAGACTTCAGTTGCTAAAATTTGCTTGAGGTGTTTGCTTGTGAATGTTCGTTATGGCTTCAAGTTCAAGAAAATCGACCAGGCAACGTGCAACAGTGAGGTATGGAGATCCTAATTGCGAGGAAACTCTAATGCGGTGGGTAGAGGAATGTGATGAAGTTTTATCGGAAGAGAGTGAAACGTCTGAAATTGAAGAACCTGGTCAAGATTCATTAGAAGCCAATTCAGACTCTGAAGAAGATGTAGCTACAGCGGAGGCCGATATTGATAATCCCAAACTGTTTCGCTTCTTCATCGGCATCCAGTGAATAAAGTTCCGCCAAGCTCTATGAAAACTGCAAAACGTAACGAACTGCGTTTAGCACAGAGTGTAAAACTAAAGCAGTGTCCTGTGATACACCTGAAAATGCTTTCAAATGTTTTATTACAAGAACGATCTTAGAAGAAGTCGTCAAGTGCACAAACCTTGAAGCTCGAAGAGTAAACTGCAGTAAAAGACAAAGTATGGGTAGATATTGATGTGATGGAGCTGAATGATTTCTTAGGTTTGTTGATACAAACTGGTATGGAAAGAGACTGGGACGTACCGATAAGAGAACTGTTTTCTTCTGATAAATGTAATCCTATTTATCAAGTTACTATGGGAATTAATGGGTTTTTTGAAGATATTAGACGGTACCTGCGTTTTGATGACAAAGGAACTCGTGATTTTCGCCCACAGACCGATAGATTAGCTCCGATATCGTATATATGGAACTTATTTTTACAACAATGCAGGTCATCTTTGGTGCCAAACGAAAGTGTTACCATTCACGAGCAGTTACTCTCGTATAGAGGGAGATGTTCATTTATTCAGTATATGCCAAATAAACCGTCAAAATACGATATCAAGATTTTCTGGATGTGTGAGTCAGAATCAGGATTTGCAATTGATGGAGTGGTATATACCGGACGACGACCCAATCAACCTATCCATACAAATCTTGCTTCTGAAGTAGTGCAAACTTTAGTAGCATCCACTTCTCTGGACTAAATGTTACAATGGATAACTTCTTTACAAGCATTCCATGGCTAAATGTTATTAGAAAAGAACTACTCAAACAGTGGTTGTAAACACTAAGAAAACAAAAAGAGAGAAAATTACCAAATGAAATAAAAGATACAAAGAACAAACATTTGGCTTTTATGACAAAATGACTATGGTTGTCTACGTTCCTAAAAAAAAAACAAGTCAGTTATTTGCTCAGCACCATGCACAAGTGACATGTCTGTAAGTAAAAATGTTAAGCAGAGGACGGGAATTAATACTTTATTATAACAAGACCAAAGGGGGAGTAGACGTAATGGATCAAAAACAGTCCAACTTATACATGTAAAAGGCAAACGAATCGTTGGCCTATGGCGCTTTTTTCTAATACGATCGATATTACAGCACTAAATGCATTTATTATATTTTCCACGTTGAAACCTGATTATCATAGGAATGTATCACATGCTAGGCGACTATTTTTGAAGGAATTAGCTGAGCAATTGGTAATACCGCATATGATAAGGAGGTAAAAAAATCCGGAAATACCAAGAAATTCAATAAATTGTATGAACAAATTTATTAACATTGAAAAAACTGTGACTGATGCTGTTACAAATAAAAGGAAGAGATGTATGATGTGTCCCTCTAGCTTAGACAGAAAAAATAAACTAGTTTGTGAAAAGTGTCCGCAATAATGTGTGCAACGACATAGTGTAAGAATTTGTAAAAAATGCTACTTTGAGCATGTATTTACATTTATAAGAGCTGTAATCTTTAGTTAGAGGTTTGTTTTAAATATATTTCATGTTCTTATTATCTTAACATAGTAAAAAAACAACGCGTCTGAGAGACCCGACAAAATGTTAATCTGTATATCCGAACACTCATGCATCTTAGGTTAAGGAATTGACAATATTTACCAGATTCTAGCGGTTGCTATATTCTTAAAACTTATGTGTATTAAAGTAGAGAAGAAAATGCCGGGAATGCAAATTGCTAAGTAGGGTTAAAGGTTACCATGCTAGAAACTACGTAATACAATAAATTCTCAAAACAGGGAGAAGTCTATCATGTGAAGAAGGACACATATAAAAAAATAAATCGTCAGAAGTAAGAAAGTTCCAATTTTTTATCTTTGTATTTGTACGAAAAAGGTGGCTACCCTTAGCAAAACATCCATTAGGAAATGTAATTTCCTAAATCTATACACTGTTCATTGTAATCTAAATTTAGTGGCACTTTCTTTTAATTCATTTTTTAGTCTTCCCTGCGTTATAGCAATATTTAAGTAACTGTACTTTCTGCAAAATTAAAGTAGATGTCGGGGTGCTTATTTATTCCCTTCTACAATCTTCATCAGTTCCATAGAAGTGTACGCTTTCGAATTAGAAGGTATTGCGAATAGCCCGCACTTTAGCGCGCAATCGATGATGAAAGTACTCGAAGGAAGAACTGAAAAGCGAAATTTTCTTAATGGAGAGTAAATTTTCGGGCACCCCATTTGATTTAGTTATCGCAACTGAATCGCCACTCTTAAATAATCATAAAAGCTCAAAGTTTTCGAGGAGAGAGATAAGATCTTTCAGATATACGGTTCTGCCGAGAACTATAATTAAATAGCTAATCTCGCTTAATGCAAACGTTCCGGCTTTAAATATTTGCTAAGGTGTGCTTTTGTTCAGTCCATATTACGCTTCCAGATGCAAATAGCATGTAATAACTTCGGGAAATTGAGAAGTTATGGCTGAAAACAGAGCTACAGAAATTAAAGATTGCACTTAACAGTACGATACTTCCATAGAAATTATCTTTTAATATCCAAGAATTCTAATTATTAATTGCTAGATTACGGTACTTTATTCATTGTAGTTTTATTGTAAGTCGGCGTATATTTCGCTATCTGTATATGATATGCGAGGAATTAATAACCTTTCCTTTAGACTTTTTTATTGTTATTTATTTGATAAGAACTTTTCTCTACAATATATGCTGACATTACTGAGGAAAATTATCATGACTATATAAGACATATATTATTCAACATTATAAACATTCAAACTCACGCTAACAAGTATTTTGATAGATTACAACAGACTACCTAGTGTATGAGTGGAAGGTAACTCCTTTCAGTGCGATTTTGAGAAAAAGTCTCAGATAAAAAGTAATAACTAGAGTTTGTTAAAAAAGTGGTACCGGATGGCAGTAGCGTAGCGGTAGCGGCGTGGGTAGGGGTTTCAACTCGTAGCTGATCTCGACAGTACTGCGAGAGAGTTCAAAGCGACAGTACGTTGCACGCTGCACGCCAAATAAGTACGCGGAGATGGGATGCCCAAAGGGTGTAACGTTTCCTTCGAATGTGAATAAATATCTCAGGCATTTCCCTGGATTGAAATATAGAAGTCCGCATATTTATTGCACAATATGCAATAGCGGATTGCTAAGTCGCGTTAGGTTTGAATGTAGAAAACATCGTAAAAGTGAACGTCATGTACTGAATTTAAGAAACAGTATTCCATACTGGCAATTTTTATGTGAATTTATTTTTATGTTAAGTGTGTGCAACATCCCACAACATCTAGTATCTAATGACCACTTTCGCCTTTTTTGGGCTAAGTACGTTCCCTCATGGAAGCTGCCAACATCTATGCAATTACGATACAATTTGCCACGTACGGTACAGTAAGGGAATGTATAAAAGACGAGTTGAGAAATAAGGAAATCTGCCTCTTTGTGGATGAAACAACTGATGCTCAGAAACACAGCGTCATTCATGTTGTAACGCGTCCTGTAAAACGTGATGGCCACCAGCTTCATTGTTGTTATCCAGTAAAAACGATTCAGAAAACGAATGCAGAAGCCGTTGTCAAAACAATAAAAGATTCGTTGAGAGAATTTTGTATCACAGGAACCCAAGTCACAATGTTCGTTACTGACGGAGCCGCAGCAATGCTGAAAGTTAGTAGGATGTTGAAAATATGCTTTCCGACCTTTCTTATCATAACATGCCTCATACACGCATGTCACCTCGTAGCAGAAACCATTCGAAAGAAGTATCCGATGGTGGATACGTTAATAGTACTTACCAAAAAAGCGTTCATCAAATCTCCCAAACACATCCGTGTATTCAAACAATTGTGTCCGAAATGACCACCACCACCTCAGCCTGTAATAACGCGATGAGGAACATGGCTCCAGGTATCTTACTATCAGAAATATTTTTCACAAGTGAAAAATGTTATCTTGAAACGGTTCAAATGATTTTGAAAAGAGAAGAATATCGGAAAATCCTGGAGGAAGGTGCCATACCGTCAGGAGTCCGATTAATTGGTCGTGGATTTGAATTTATGCAGGGCAATGACCCCAAACATAAATCTAAATTGTGCACAGATTACCTTCAGCAAGAAGAAAATGAAAGAACCCTAAACATTATGAAATGGCCGCCACAGTCCTCCGATCTGAACCCGATGGAGTTGTTATGGGAAGAATTGGACCGATGTGTTGGGAAAAAGTATCCAAAATCGAAGGAACATTTGTGGACCATTCTCCAGGACGTATGGACAAGATTGCCCAATGAAATATTAGCAAAATTTGTGAATCGGATGCCGAGAATAGTGGCAGCAGTCCTAAAGGCAAAAGGTGGATTTTTCGATGAAAATCGGATTTAAATTATTTGTATTACATTAACTTTTTCTTTTTAATAAATTTGTGTTTAAAATATGTAAAATCATGTAAGTAAGTATTAAATACATGACCATTTAATATTTCTCTTATTTTCGTTGACTTCCGTACATTTTTTTGTTTGACCGAATTTCCATGAACGGTACTCTATACAAAACAATCCATAACATTGCCAAAAGATTCAGTTTTCTCATAACTGTCGACGTTATTGGTAATCCTGAAATGATTATTAGTTTAATTTCTTTCTTTTTAAACAATTTATTTT
Source organism: Dynastes maya (assembly GCA_029619315.2). Classification (NCBI taxonomy): domain Eukaryota; kingdom Metazoa; phylum Arthropoda; class Insecta; order Coleoptera; family Scarabaeidae; genus Dynastes; species Dynastes maya. The sequence goes on along the minus strand of JAROYE020000005.1, from coordinate 11,500,468 downwards.
GTTAGTCTACTACATATATTTTTTTAAATTATTTTGTTTAATACGAGGGACACGCTATATATTTTGAGATGCCACAAAAGTAGAAAAGTTAGAGTTGGCAACATTGCATTTCTAAATACCACTATCCTTAAGTAGTAAACTCTGACTGTCAGTTGAGTCGCTGCTGTCATAGAGTAAACGTGGTAGGAACGATTTGTCATCAAAACATGGACTTGTCAAGAGAACATGTACGCGCAATGATTTACTACGATTTTAAGGTCGGTTTAAGTGAACAACAAAGTCTTGAACGATTGCAACTCGCATTTGGTGATGAAAGTCCTTCACGTGCAACCGTGTTTCGTTGGCATAGCGAATTTGAAAGAGGACGGATATCGCTTGGTGATGAGGAACGTACCGGTAGGCCCTGTTCTTCAGTTACCGCTGGAAACATTGAGGGTGTGAGACGTATGATCTACGAAGATCCAAGATGCACCTATCAAGTGATTGAGGCAACTCTTGGTGTTGGATCCGCAACAGTAAATTCAATTTTACATGATCGTCTTCGGACGAAAAAATTGTTACTCGTTGGGTGCCACAGACGCTTACCGATTTCCAAAAAGCAGAGCGAGTAAGAATCGCTCGGGAAACATTGGAAATGTTAAATAATGGTGGACATCGCATTCTATCAAAAATAGTAACAGGTGATGAAACTTACATCCCATTTTACGATATTCCTACCCGCTAGAAGAGCCGCGTGTGGATCCACGAAGATGCACCAACACCAACAATGGCCAAAAGGCAAAGGACTGTCAAGAAAGTTATGTACACAGTTTTCTTCCGTAGTACCGGATTAGTAAAAGCAATGAAGCTGGAAAATCAACGTACAGTCACAGCAAACTGGTACACCACAAAATGTTTACCTGCAGTTCTTGAGTCAGCCAACATTCGCGGGTTAATGTTGCATCAGGACAATGCATCGTCACACAGTGCACAGCAGACAGTTGAATTTTTACGTGAAAATAAGGTAAAAGTCATTGAACATCGACCCTAATCGAATGATTTGGCCATGTGTGATTTCTGGTTGTTTTTCAACCTAAAGAAACATTTACGTGGTCGACGTTTCACGACGGAGGATGAGATAGATGAAGCAATTCATCTATTTTTTGAGAGCATTCCAAGAGATGACTGGGTTCACGCTTTTACGTTGTGGAAACTTCGGTTACAAAAGTGCATTGATGCAGGAGGAGATTATTTTCAACATAAATAAAATCATTTTCGCAAAAAGACTTGTAGTTTTCTTGTATCTCAAAATATATAGCGCGACCCTCGTATGACAATGTAAGAAAACTTTTAGAAAAAATATAGAAATATTACTAATATTAAGAGCGGTATTACCCTGAAAACTTCCTCTTGTTAAAACATCAAAATATTAAATAGCACTGTGAGAGAGGTAGGATGAACAAAGAGGAATAAACGAGGCATTTGCTCTCTTCGCGTTAATTACTAAAGTTGATGTCAATTTTTCTGTATTATTATTTCATTCCGCAAGAGAAGCAAAAAAAACATTCTCTATCAAGCACAAAACTTCTCACACAAGCTCCACAATTTTTGTGAACAAGCATACTAAGGAAAGGAAATAGGTTGGGCTTCACTTTTTATTTTTGTTGTTCTTAACCGGTAAATAATAAAGATATTGAGGGAAGTGGTTGCTCTAAGTGTACAAAGAGATGAGTATAATCGTATTTCTTTCATTCTTACTACAATTTATCAAGTTGCATCATCCGAGAAATTCAAATTAAGTTATTCAAATTTATGTTTTTGTTTTCCCTTGATTCAAAAGCAAGTGTGTAGGTGTACTAGTGAAAAACATAATCGGGATACAGGGTCAACGATTTGGCATTCATTCTCTAAACAAAAACGAAAGTAAAACTTAGCGTGTACATATCTTGTAAAGCGAATACGTACAACAAAAAATAGTGTGTTACCCGCTCCCTCGCAGCGATTGGAGATCACAAGTTAATCACGCCGTCGCGCCCTCTCCTGCTCATTCGTAAGTAGATGCGCTCTTACTTGCTCGAACTAACGACCATGTGTTTTGCTGTACGCATTCGCTTTACAAGACCTGTATAGGCGTATGAAGTAATTATCAGTGCATAATCTTCCTGCGCATTACACTATTTTTGCATTGTACACATTCTGAATATTTTTTATTCGAGGTATATTATGTCTTATGTCTTTCAATTTGTTTAAAAAGTTCTGTTTTGCAGTGTTTATAAAATTCTTTATATTTTAATACAGTGTTAATCCAAGAATAAACTCTGTGATATATGTATAGCTAGTATAGGACATGCGGTACCTCAATACAACATAAAAATGACTTCCCGACATACAGGATGTTCCAAATAAATTGCCAAAGTGGACGAAATTCAATCGGTAATAATGGAACCTTCTGTATATTTTACAGATTTGTAATAGTTGCTTCAATACCTGACACTTTTATTAACCATATGCTGTATCTATCTGCAATTGTTTAGCAGATACTTCAACTTTTTATAAAACTGATTTTATTTGTTTATAATTATCTAAGCTGTATGCTTGTGAAGTTACTTGCACCGTGCAAACGATTTGGTCGCACATTTTGCTAGGAAATTTTTATTATAGTATTTTGTTCTTATTTACTTGTTTCTTCTTTGTCACGGTTTATAGTTTGTTATATTTCATTATAACATACAATATTGTTATTTTGCGTAATTTAATATTTTCAATTTGTGTTCGGCTTTAGTACAATAGCAATTATTTATATTATTAATCCTTTATTCTTAAAAAAGGACTCCATTAGAATTAGTGCTGTAGGTATCCAAAAAATTGAGATCCGGATCCAAAACTGTCCGGATGTCTGGATCCACTATCCGATTCTATGATCCAGATCCGCTATCCGATTCTCGGACTCGGAGCTGCTCCGGATCCGTTATTATTTTGTAATATAGAAAGTATTTAATAAAGAAAATATGGAATTTGAGTTATAAAAAAGAGCAATAGTTTTTAAAATCCGTGCATTCAGAATAATACTGGGTTTACATACGCACAATTCAAAGTTACTTTGCATTACATAGGTGATTATTACAGCTATATTGTTTGATTGCTGGACCTATTGCTATAGGTATTTACTCGGAAATGTTGTTAGAGAACGGGGCTGGATCCACATTATCGGATAATGGATTCGATCGGATAACGAGTCCGAATTCAAGATTTCGGACAGCGGATCCGGATCCGAGTTATCGGATAACGGATCCAGATCCGAAGTTTCGGATAAGGGATCCGCATCCGAGGTTTCGGATAACGGGTCCGGATCTGAGGTTTCGGATAATGGATCTGGATAATACCAAAATCCGGATATCTGGATAGTAAATTAACCGGATCGAAAATTATCCGGGTACAGATAACAGCTCTAATTAAGATCAACTTTCAGGGATTAATCAAAATTATGAAGAACATAATGTCGCTTGTACCGACACATACGATCATCAAAAGGCCCACCTTCAAAATATGGAGGTCCTTGAATTGGTGTTCCTGTGAAAACGGGTAAACAAATAGACATAAAGAATAATTTTGACAAAAGATAAGTTCTTAAAAAAAAGTATTTTTAAATTAATTTAGAAACAACCATTAACATTAATGACATATAACATTATAAATTATAATAACATATTAACAATATGAAACAACATTAAAATAATTTAAAAATCGAACCGATCCTGTTTTCATCGGTAGGAGGGAGCCTTCACATGAGAGAGGAATTAACAGAAGCTCGATATATTGAAGAGATTCTAGTATCTTATACGGTAAATAATACTAAAGTACCAGTACACTCCGCCCCACACAAATTATTATTGATTAATCGAAATACCCGTTCCAAAAATTTTTGGTTCTTCATTGTCAACCGTATGACCAAATGCGAGAAAAAATTTTAATTCTAGCATGCCTGTTTTATACATCTTAAAACTAAAACGTAATATGGGAAATACTTGGCAAATAAGCGAAAGTGTCTCTTGCCTTTGTAGCACGAAACGTAAAACATGTATCCCCTTTACCCCAATAAATCAATGAGAATCGTGTAGGCCAGTGGTCCATTCTCTTTATTCATCAAACTTATATTCATTTTCGTGTAAATAGTTTCGTAAGCGTCTAATTTCCGTGGCAAACTTATATTCCTATTTAATTTTAGTATTTCTAATTTAAAATTACGCCCGGTTTTGTTTATGTGTTGTGCTACACTTGACGATTCAATTTTCTCGTATCAGTAACATCTGACGCACTTCTTGAATCTGGTGCCTATGGTTCGTCTCGTTTGCTCAATGTAGGCTTTATCATAGGCACTACATGCAATTTTATAGATTCCCGACCTTTCCTCCATATCCGGCTTATGTTTCGGATTGCCAAGTAGGTTTGCGAGTGTACTTCGCGAACTAAAACACCTTTCGATATTCTGTCGAAGGGAGGTTCGCAAGTTGCTTATTGCGGGCTTTTGTCGGGATTATAGTCGTGCAATTTCTTACATAATGCCTATGTTGGACTTTCTTAAGGAAGCTATCAACTTCCATAGAAGAGTAGCTATTGTAAATAGCTACACCTTTTATGAATTTAAGTTCTTTGTTATACCTACTTTTACTCAAGGGGAATTTTACCAATCTATTAATCAACAAACTAACCGCGGCTATTTTGTGTTGTCCACAGTCATAGTTTCTATTAGTGTTTGTTTCCTTTCTACAGATATCTATTTCCAGTTTCTTGTTGTTTCTAATTACTAAACTATCTAAGAACGGGAGTTCATTGTTTACTTCTTCTGCTATTGTAAACTTAATAGTTTCGAATTTTGAATTAAGTGTCGTGAGGAAATCTAGAATAGTGCTTTTCTTAGTATCAAAAACAGCGAAAATGTCTACATACCTATGCCGGATTCTAGGAAAATACGCGGTGTCCTTTTTCATACACGTTTCAAATTTACTAATGAAAAGGTTGGCTATGAAAGAGGACAGCGTATCGCTCATCGCTGTACCCTCTACTTATTTATAATACTTGCACTCTATTTGAAAACGATTCTGATTCATGCAAAGTGAAGTTAGTTTTTGTATTCCGCAATTTTGGCCTAGTTAATCTTATTAAGTTTTAAAAACTCGCCCTAATATTCTATGGTTTCTAGGATCGGTACTCTGGGAAAGAGGCGAACAAACATTAATTCAATGCTATTTACTTTATTCACAACATCTAGCGAATTTTTCTACTTCTAGACCAGAGGTTTCCAAACTTTTTTTTCTCGTAGACCACTTTCAAAATTTTAGTGGTTTCGGTGCTGCTACATTTCTACCATATTCCCAAAACTCGTCAAAAAATGTGAAAATTAGATCTAACGATGGAAATTTGCGTCGCGGCTGAGTTCCAACCCTAAATTCGGAGTGGTAAAAATAAAAAGAAAAATAATATATTTTCTTGTGTTCTATTTATTAAAATACTGTGATTACAGACTTAACAGAATTAAAATTAAACATGAATAACGTAACGTAACTTCAACAATGCAAATCAACAATTAAAAAAAAATAATTTTAATGGGAGGGATACACTTGATGGATTGACAGCAAATTATCAATATTAGGCTTCAGTTTTGTGAGGAATAACCGCAAATCTACCCGTTCTGTGATGTTCAATCTGCTCCTTTTTTTTGTTAATAGGTTTGTAACGACACTAAAACTTTTTCCAAAAGGTATGACGAGGGAAAGGGTATCAAAAGTTTTCTCGCAATTTCCCACAGCCCAGGATATTTTTCGGGTATTTCTGCCTGCAGCCAAAATGTTTGATAGCCTTTTTGAAATTTCACCTTCAGCTCCTCATTGGTGCTAAGCTCGAGTAGCTCCTCTTGTAATACCACATTCGCCACTTCCGTTTCATCAAATGGATTTATGATCCGTGGTGATAGTTCCGTTGTCAGAATATCTTCAAATCTATTTTTGAAGTCATCATGCACGGCATTTAAATGTTGAACGTATGTCTGAATATCCTCATCAAGACATTCTGTCTGTGACAAGTTTGGAAACTGGGAGAATTCGCGCAGACTAATATTTTGCTTCATAAATTTCAATTTTCCAAGAAAAGCTGAAATTACACCCTTTGTTTTTATTAAATTTAGGCTGTCCCCTTGTAACTGCAAGCTAATCTCATTAAATTTTTTGAACAAATCTGTCAAATACGCGATGTCTGCTTTCAATTTGATCAGGTTTTCCTTTAAATCTGGATCTTTACTTTCCAGAAACTCTAAAACTGATTCAAAAAGTGAGTAAAATCTTATTAAACATGCACCTTTTGACCAGCGTACTTCAGTATGTAAGAGCAAACGTTGGAAGTCTTCATCATTCTCGTCGCACAATTGTGCAAATAAACGGGTATTTAAGGCCTTGCTTCTTACTTTGTTAACTGCTTTAATCACAAATTGAAGCGATTGGTGCCATCTATCACTCAAATTTTTCGCTACCAGATGTTGTCGGTGGATGACACAGTGAATTGCGGTTACTCCTGGTATAATTCTTTTAAGATGGCTTATAAACCCACGATATCGCCCGAATATGGCAGGAGCTCCATCTGCTGCCACCGAAATAATGTTTGTAAATGGAATCGATTTTTCCTTAAAAAAATCACTCAGGACATTAAATATTGATTCGCTCTTAGTGTCCGTCTCCAAAGTTTTCGCGAATAGCAGCTCTTCATGGATTTCTTCGTCCATAACAAACCGAACATATGCCAATAATAATGCTTCATTACCAGGTAAAGTTAACTCGTCCAGTTGAATAGAAAAATGAGTTGTTTGCAGATAATTACACAAGAAGCTTTCAATATCAGAGCTCATGTCATCAATACGTCTTTGTACAGTGTTGTTACTTAAAGGAATTCTTTTGAGGACGTCAAATGGAGGTTTGAGCAGAACAGTTTTTAAAACCTCTTCAACAGCGGGTAAAATTAACTGTTCTCCGATGATGTGCGGTTTTCCAGATTTCGCTATAAGCAATGAGATATTGTAAGATGTCCGCAAGCCATCATCGTTACTTTGAGACGTTGAAGCGAACATGACGTTGAAGCGAACTGTGCACGGTGGGTCCCTTTTCATATTTTTCCTTCAATGTTTGAAAATATTTTAAATCTTTACCTATTTTATCAGGATGACACCTTCTTAGATGATTTTCGAGCTTCGATGGTTTCATAGAGTCATTGCTCAAAACTTTGTTGCATAAAAGGTATATGGGCAATCGTTTGTCTGCCTTTGATAGAAGAAAACCAAGTTTCAAATAATCAACACTGTACTGTCGACATTTCTTCTTAGATTCAGCCATGTTTCGTATCCGTTACCTACCTGTAAGTAAACTGTAAAGAAAAAAATGTTTGTTTTAGTAATCATAAAGCGATTTTAACAGGATGTGGCTATTTTAACAGAATAGAATAGGATTAATTAATTATTGCATGAAAAAACCAAAATGCCGGCGACAAAACTGATTTTAATTATTAAAAGCAATAAACTGCTAAGACCCATATAGAGGTTTTCACAAAACGGCTGAACCTATTGTAATGTAATATAAAACATTTTTTGATTAATTATATTTTGATACATTTCTGTAAATTCGAAAGAAAATACTTTTAAAGTTAAAGAATATTTTGACATCAAAACTTCGCGATTTTAATGATTTATTTATTACTTTGATGTACGTTACAAGTGGTACGTACAATTTATGAAAATATTTTTAGTCATTTAGCATTAGCAATTACGAGGGCGCTGAAATATGTACAAACATGCAGGTCAATCATATATCTCTCCTTTAGTGAATCACCACAGTCGGGTAAATAAATAACTTTATAATAAAAAGTACTAAAAGTTCAATCTTTCTCGGCTTTCTGTTCTTTTATAGAAGTATCGAATAATGGCCCTGTTCAGTATTTAATTTTTATTACGTACCTACTACACGCAAACATAACAAATATAATATTATTACAATATAAAATAAAAGTATGTATAACAAATAGGCAGGTACTTACTTTTTCCGGCACTGGCAAACGCTGACATCGATTCACTCACACTTTTCTTTTCAAAATTCCGGAAGCAAATGAGTAACGTTTGTCCTTGACATTCGTATTTATATTGGTGAAGAATCAAACATGTTCATGCAAGATTGCAAGCACAGCATAAGTCGTATTTCGTCCCTTTGCACGCTTGAACAAACGTTGCGGGCGGCGCTTTGCAAGTTTCGACACGCGTTGTACTGAATATCGAATATGCAAGTTTTTACAAGTAACAGTCACTGACCTGAAAATACACTACTCAAACAAATGAAGGGGGGTTTTAAAAAAAGGAAATTAAAGCTAAATAAACAGGCTATCTGATCCACATGCCGGCCTAACTGAAAAAAATTGTTTCAAGCCCGTGGACAAAAAAAAACAAAATTGCAAAATTATTTTTTCGCGCTAACAGTTAGGATTGCATGAGAACCGTAGCTCCTAAAAATTTTAAGCCAAAAAACCTGAAAATTAGAATCTTAAAGCTTCAAAATGCTTTTTTAAAGTCTTAATACGACCATTTTTCACCGAAATACAGCCTGTCAAAAATTACCGAAAAATTTGGAATTTTTTTTTGCTCCCTTTTTTTGAGTAGTGTATTATCTGCCTACATTGATAGGTAAAGCTAAGCCAACATTTTTGTTCTTTACTATCGAAACCAGATAAATTTTCGTGGACCCCCACTTATAACTTGTGAACCCCCATTTTTTTTCACGCCAATGTAGACCCCCGTCGAGTCTCCCGTGGACCCCTGAGGGTCCACCTGGACCACTTTGGGAATCACTGTTCTAGACTATCTACTTTGATGGGTAAATTTTTGTATTCGTTTACTAGCTATTTGAATAATTTATACGTAGGTGAGTTTATACTTGATACCATTAGTCTCATAGTTCTTATGTGGTACCTTACATTGATTTTATTTGTAACGATTTTACTTTTATGCATGACAATGCGAGACCACACGCCGGGGTTATCATCCGAGATTGCATTGGAAATGCCGGTTTTCGAGCTATGGAATGGCCAGTATGTAACTCGGACTTGAACTCAATAGAAAATTTATGGAATGAACTAGAACGAAGAATCCGTGCCAGACTTCCCGGCCCGACATTGGTTGATCCCAGTGCTTATCGTTGCAATAGAAGAATAATGGCATGTCATCTCACAAGAAATAATACCGAACTTGATTAAGTCTATTCTTAATGGTGTACGGGATGTTATTTACCGAATGATCTTGTTTAAAGAGAACTTCATTCTCTCAGTAATAAAATGTTAAATTATTTCAGGCATTTCATTTTAGAACGTTTAGTTTGAGAGCACGAAAGGAATTCTAATTAATTTAGGCTCATGTTAAACCGTATTAAATGATCTTTTAAACAGCAGCAAAAGCTTTTTTTTAATCTGAGGTCTAGTTTCAAAAAAATGAAATAATGTAATCTAAAAGCTAAGTGGTCGATTTCTATTCACGTAAGATAGTTCGCCTGACAAAAAAGGTTGTTTAGTTCCAATAAAGAAAACAGTTTACAAGAACAAGTAGGTAAATTAATATATTTAGTTAGTTCAACAAAATATTTGATTATTCTGATTATTGTAGATAGTTGCTATGACTGATGAATAGGCTTAGGATTTCATACAAAGAAAACGGCTGAAATATGCACATATATATGCAGATGTTTTTACGAAAATATGAAGAAAATATGCAAGAAATGAATTAAAAATATGCACTATTTTGTAAAAGATATATTAACTTGTACAATTATAACATAAGAACTAAATTTTGCTGTAGGAAGAAAGATTATGTGAAATAATAGAGTATATATACCTATTTACATATTTATTTTTCTTAAAGTTGTAATAAGGTGTTATGGTTGAAAAAAAGAAAATTAATTAAAAGGATATAATGCTCAGTTTTGCTATTTAAACGTAGATGTTAGGAGAGGATTCAAGGAGTGTTATAATACAACGGCGTTTAAAATTTATTTTTGTTGCTGAAGTCGTGAACGTTCTCTGTATGTTTCTTCGCCGAGACGACGACCCGGTACTTGTACTCTTGGATAAGAAATCCGATGTCCATAGGACGCCACTGAATGTTGTTTAATTTAGTCCCCTCGCTGGTGGTCGATAATTCCGTCGGAAACCATTCAGAGTTTTCGACGGAAACGAAGAAAGGATTGTACAAAAGAAATTAAAAACATGTAACAAAATAAGTTAGCAAATATTCGATCAAACTGTATATTAAATGAAAGAGCACTATTCAAAGTATCACTGACAAAATGTTACAAAATGACTTAATATCTCAGGGCCAAAATAATAACTATAAATATTGACAAAGTTTACAACGAAATGCATAAAAGCGCCAAAGAAATATTCAAAGATTAATACTAATTTAAACAACAAAGTTAATAAAGTGATTTACCAAATTTCAAAATAGGCAGCAACATTTGCGTGAAGCGCAGTTTTTAAATCTTAAAATACGAATTATAACTAACCAAAAGGAATGATCATTAAATATGCAAAACAGCTCAACTAAGATAGCAAAATGTTAGTTATAGTTCGTAACGTTACAGGAAATATCTTAAGTTAACTTACACAAACCAAGGTTCAGGTAGAAAGGAGGACGTTGGTCAACTAGTTACGGTGGTAGAACTTTCTCGACGGCGTTGATTCGGAAAGGACGCCGCGCTGATAGACCGGGGTAAGTGAGTGATGTGTGGTGAGCATTGGGCAGCAGATGAACGCAGCTGGACAGAAGAAATCTATTTCCACATCCCGCAATTCTACAGAAATCAAAAATCCATGGAGGAAATCGATGTCCAGATCCGCATAGAGCGTTATTCCCGACGATTTGCTCAAAGGCGACTAAATCGCAAAGCCATCTAATCGCCGGAAACGTAGGCCATGGATACCAGGGAAGATCACCCAGCAGGGGTTATGTCCGACAACAAAAGTCTCGGTACTCCAGGATAACATTGTTTCACTCACTGGGGCACTTACGGTCTTACTAGTTGATTCGCTAACTTCTGCCAAACGACTAATTTCTTTGATAGGAAAATGCATCAATTTATGTATTTTACGAGAATCCAATGGGATCGCGAGATGTGATTGACCAATGCGGAAGCAAAGGTAATTTAAATATGTAATTATTAGGACGAGGACCAAAACCACTGTCTATTACGTCGTGAAGACGCGCAAATATACACCTGCAGTTTGGGTGTTCGTTGATATATAGGGCGTTGTTCACAGTGGGCCACTACAAAAAAAAAGTTCATTCTTCGACGGCTACGAACTAACAGCGCGCTTATTCATTTACGGATGACGCGCTCTATTCATCAACAAATGACGAGTCTGCAGATGTTACGTTTGCACCACTTCGTGGCATACTAGAAACAAGCGCCGGTGTGCTCGCTTTAGCGATTATGTCTAACGTAACTATTAAAAATAAACGGCCATTACCTACGAAAGTTAATAAATTTCTTAGTGAATTTGTGGATTTACACTACAATGGGAGTACAATTTTCTGTAAAGTTTGTAAAAAGAAACTACTGTGCTGGAGCAAACGTGATTGTGAAAGACATATAAATACGCACACCACAGAAATAAAAGAAATGGTGTGTCACAACAACGTCAATTTCAATTAGAATTGCTTTTAACGTTTATGGTATGTGGTCTACCACTTCGTATACTTGATAAAAAAGCATTTCGAAAATTCTGGGGTACATACAATACCGAGTGGATACTACCATCTCGGACAGCGTTACGGAGAGATATTCCACGAATACGTGAGAACATTGAAAATCGAATTAAAGCCGAATTAAAAGATAAACAGCTGTGGCTATGTCTTGATGAGACGACAGATTGCAAAAAAAATTCTATTTTGAATATAATAGTGCGCGTATTAGATCCTATTAAACCAAATTTTGCAATTCTATTAGCCAGCAGAAGATTAAAACAGTGTACTAGTAAAGCAATTACGGCCGTAGTTCTCGAAACGTTACAAAAATTTCAAGTGTCAACCAGTCAACTGTTGTTGTTCATGAGCGATGGTGCAGCAACAATGTGTAGTGTAGGCCGTTCCCTTAAAGAAAAGTGTGAAGGACTTGTACATGTTACGTGTAAAGTCCATGCTTTACATCTTGTGGCACAAACTATTCGAGAGTGTTACCCGGAGGTGGATGCATTAATAGCAAACACAAAAAAGTGTTTCTCAAAAGTCCTAAGAGGACTAGGGCATTCCACAGGTTATGCCCTGGTATTCGAGAACCACCACAGCCCATTCTTACGCCGTTGGGGAACGTGGTTTAAAAGCCGCTTTTTATTATAATGAACATTTTCAAGAAGTCAAATCCGTTATTTTGCAATTCGTCCCTGCCGAAGCTAGAGCTATTAGGTGAGCCAGAAGGGATTTCTCGATATTTCTGTTGAAACACATCTAAAGAATATTAGCAACAATTACAAAGGGTTAGTAGACGCGATAGAAAATTTGCAAAATTCTGGATTGTCGTTGGTAGAATCAGTGCAAGTCGTGGACGAAGTTAGTACATTGTTATACAGTATAAACGATGCAACAAGTGGACGAGTTTTAGCTAAGTTCGATAGTGTTTTAAAAAAGAATCCGGACTACACGAGATTAAGACAAATGTGCGATGGGGCATCTGCAGATTCCTTGACTAAGTCTAAAGATTATTTTAATTACGCCTGTCTTACTTCGGTAGACGTGGAACGGTCGTTTTCGAAATATAAGAACATTTTTTCGTCTCGGCGAACATCCTTCACCGAGGCAAATGTGGAAACTTATCTGATGGTGCAACTTTTTAAACAAGCCTATCCGCATTATTAAGAAGGATAGAATTTATTTATTATATCTTTATTTACAGTTACATTATTAAGTACAACAGAATAAAAAAAGCGTTCAGTTTCTCAGTTATTTCCTTATTACATCCCATTTACAACGCATACTAATTACTAAACATTATTATTGCGTCAGCTTTTATTTTTTTACTCTTGTGTATTAATTTCGAAATATCACATATCTGCTGTGACTCATATATACGCTATTTACAATAAGCGGCCGTTGCGCCTGATTCCGATTCTGTTGGATGGCGCAATTTGGCCCGCTCTAGTCATATACTATAGGTTTGATTTCGTGTAAATAATCAGAGTAGAATATTGCAGCTTCTAGTCAAGTACCCCATCTAGTTACAACGGGTTGTGGTGGTAAGGGAATGTTAGGCAATTTTTCGTTATAGTACTGGATTCTTAAAGGTGCTTTAACAAATATATTTTTTATATTACTGATTAAATCATTAATAAGTGGGAATTGTTTTCTGATTTCTTCTGCTACAAAATTTAGACCATGAGCTAAGCAAGTCACATGAATTAAGTTTGCATAAAAAAATTTTAGATTGCCTACAGCCTTAACCATATAACTAGCATTGTCGGTTAATATTAACAACAATTTGTCACTTGGAATACTTTGCCGTAGAAAAAAACTAAACAATTCCTCTTGTACAAAACGAGTGATAGCTACATTATTTATTTTCGATAACACCTTTAACGCAATTAGATATGATTTAGCTGCGTATTCTTTGTGTAAAACCTCTATAAGCAAATTTGCAATGTAACGACCAGAAGAGTCTGTTGTTTGATCAGCTACAAGATAGAAATAGTTATTTCCAATAATTAGAGAGCGGAATTTATGCAATTTGCATATCCCATATTTTTTATATGACAAGCAAATGCTTCAGTATATATGCGAATAACCACTTTTCGAATTGATTGACGTTGATTAATTATTGCATGTTTCGCATATTTTAGTAATTTTTTCATATTTTAGCGATTATTGCACACTTGAGCATATTCGTGCATTTTTTAGCAAATTTAGAACAAAAAGAATTTTTTCTTTGAACTTTATTAGTGTTTTCCTGTAATACAACAAAACTTTTACCAACGAACATTTTATTGGACACGTGCGTATTAGATGCGGAGTCGGTTCTTCTGTCGCTGGACCTCCCCACCGACAAAGAGCCTACTTCGCAAAGAAGCCGCCATCCTTCAGATGGTGGGCTGTCGCAAATTCACTAGATAAAATTATCATATAATTTTCAACAACCCCCACAGCGGCAACTGTCTGATTCATAGGAAATCTAAGTATTTACCAAAATGTTTCTTATTCATTGTATAACCAGACGTTCAAGTAGATTGGTACAGTAGTGAAAAATGCCAAAAGTTTAATTGTTTCGTGGATCAAAAATGTTCCTGAACTTATTCTAACGGATGAAAGAGTTTTCTGCAAAGCATGTGGGAAAACGGTAAGTTTTGTTTTGTGCATAATACACTAGTATTTAGAATTGTACAGCCATATAAGATTTTCTTGTAAGTTTTTGGTGATATTTTTTTCTTTACAGGTGCCATGCGAACGCAAATTTCAAGTCACCCAACATGTTGCAACTGAAATGCATAAAAGAAACTGTCAGAAACTTCAAGTTTCAAAACTTAGCCAAGTGACTTTCACACAATCTTTTGCCGGAACCTCAAAACAAAGTGAGCAACAAATATTTAACGCAGATTTGTGGAGAGCGATGGTTACTGCCAATATATCGCACAAAAACCTGCAAAATTCGTGTTTTCGGCAATTTTTAGAAAAGTACTGCCAAAAGAGTATTCCGGATGAAGGATTGCTCAGAAAATGTTACGTAACCGATATTTATTCTGAAACGATCAATAGCATTAGGGAAATTGTTAAGAACGAGTATATATATTTTACCGTTGATGAAACGACAGATTCCTGTGGCCGCTATATAGCAAATTTATCAATTGGTCATCTAAATAATAAACAGCCTCATAGATCGTATTTAATTGCTTGTAAACAATTAGAAAAAACAAACCATCTCACAATATTAAGATTTGTTAATGAAAATTTCATGAATTTTTTTCTTCCCGATGTTGTTCCCACGGGAAAAATTTGAGTCATGTTGTCCGATGCAGTGGCATATATGATTAAAGCGGGTCAACAGCTTAAACTTTTGTACCCTAATTTAATTCATGTTACTTGTTTGGCTCATGGATTAAATAGGGTGGCTGAGGGAATTCGGCAGCAATTTCCAGCAGTAAATACATTAATCAGTAACATTAAGAAAATTTTCTTAAAGTCACCATTGAGAGTTCAGATTTATAGAGAAAAGCTGCCGGATACTCCTTTACCACCTGAACCCGTCATTACCCGATGGGGTACTTGGTTAAATGCCGCAATATTTTATGCAAACCATTATCTAGAGATCAAAAACATTATTTCAGAATTCTCTACTGACAACTGCAATTCTATTGCAAAATGTCAAAAAATTTTTGAAAACTCTTCTTTGCCTAATGAATTGATATTTATTAATCAATGATTTAGAAAATAGTGTTTCAAATATTCCGGGTAAAATAGGAAACTCAATAAGTCAAAAGTTTAAAGAAATAATTAATAAAAATGTAGGATACAAAAGTTTAGCAAAAATCAGTTTGTTTTTAACTGGTGAATTAAAAATGGATGAAACAGAAGCAAGTATAGAACTAAGTCCTGAGATTATCAATGCATTAAAGTACGCACCAATAACTTCCGTTGACGTTGAAAGAAGTTTTTCGATATATAAATGCATTCTCACAGATAGGCGCCATAATCTTTCATTAGAAAATTTAGAAAAGCATTTCATTGTAAGTATGTATTTTAGCAAATTTTAAGTACGTATGTTTTATATAATTGTGATTTTAAAATGTAAGCGGGAATAATGTAAGAACAATAAACGTTTGTAAAATGCTTCGTTGTGATTCTTCCTGCTTTATAACATTTAACAAGAACTTAATTATATATTCAGCAAAAATTGTACATATTTCGAAGAATTTTTCTGCATATATATGCGTATATTTTGTCGATTTCCGATGCATATAGTTCCGCTCTCTACCAATAATATTACGTATTTGCTTAAGTATGTTATTGTAACATTTGTGTACATATTTTTTTCTTATTGTGCTTTCATCCGGAATATTTTTCCACAGTGTTTTTGTAAAAACGATCGAAATTTGGAATTATTTATTTTAGCTAACGGATTGTCAGTAGAGTTTTACATAAATCCTCGCTGAATATTTCCTGTTCTGTCTTTTTTGAGTTATCTGTTGCACATTCCAAAATGGTTCGTTGTCCATATACGTGAACTCCTTTTAGATTTTGAGCGCGTTTTCGTATGTAAGTCAGTGTTTTTACATGTTGCTCTATGAGAAATTTTCTTTCGGAAGAAATCTGGAATGTGGTATTCTATGAATGAAGGGAAGTTGGATGTAAAATTATAAGCTTGCATTTTTAAATCAACGGCAATAACCTCAAAGCACATGACAGAGTACAAATTCGGCAATTGCGCGTACGAATCCCCAAATAAAAATACCTGTCCTAGTAAATATAGCAAATTAAAAAAAAAGACTTAGTGCTTTGCTGCATGCACGGCAAAACACTTTCATTCCATCCACAATAATTTCGGAATAAGCTCTGATCCACTCTTCCACTTTGGCAATTTTTTGTTATATTTTTAGCAACTGCCCGACTCAAGAAGCTTCACCTCTTCAAAATTTGGTTTTAGCAATGTTACTTGAATGACTCACGAAAAAGAAATGATGCATAATCGAAATTCATCCCTAGCTCCCCCCGGCTCCAGGCAGTCATAGGACGTAGATACCGTAAAAATGTTGAATTTCTAATAAAGATTAAGATTTACTCGAATGAATTTTAAAATCTCAAAGCTTTAATTGCCAAGGTACAATATGCCGTTGCAATTCGCAGAATAGACAACGCGGTAAACAGAACGCCTATAATGCACCGACAATTTCTACGAACGCCAAAGCTAATCGTCCAGATCTCTTGAATTGTATATGTAGTAACCAAATTATGCAAAAAAGGGATCAAATACTTTCTCCTAATGTCAAATAAATAAAAAAATTACTTTATTTCAAATAACTAAATTTTTTTCCTAAATCAACATAATACTTTATTTCTGAAATATGTAATTATAAATCTGACAAAAAAATTGTTAAACATAATACGATATTACGGTATATACAGCATTATATAACAATCTTTTAAAAACATATTAATTGTTTTTTACACAATTGTGCATGCCATAAACTACACTATTCAGTTCAACTAGGAAAAAGATGGATAATAATTCTGTAATGCATTATAGGTAACAATAGTATCAAGAACCAATTGTCATGTTGTATAAATACTCACACCGTTCGTTAATAAATATTACGATATGAATAAATCCAATTTGAAACAAGTGAATCATACTACCTAAATAAATTTGAAGGAAATGAGCTTAGCAAAATATAAACAAGTACGTAAAATGCAACAATTTACAATGCACGTCAATAAGTAAAGATGTATGAATGCAAAAAGGAGTTCTCACTATTGTCCATAACTGAAAAAATACAAGGAATAATTTTTCATAAAATTTCCAAGCATAGAAATGGATTTAGCATGATTTGGTGTTAAATTAAAAAAATGGTCTTTGAAAAATCAATTTAAATCAACAAAATAATTATTTGTTTCAAATAACTATTATATTTGTTTGTCCGTATTCAAGCGTAGACTTTAGTTGAAGTATGTAATTATAATTTGGTTGTTCCAACTAATAGGATCTTTCAGTGTATATACAGCATCTTTCAATCTTGTTTAACTATTTCATTGTGTTTGCTGTTTTCAATTGCTTGCATGCCAATATATTTACCTATTCAGTTCCAATTTAAATATGTATGTGATACATGAATTGTTGCTGGTATCGCATTGTTTGCTAATGTATACGTTAGACATTTGTTCCATGTTGTATATATCACTCCCCCGTGCTTAATTATTCACGTTTGATGAATCCAATTGGGAACGAAGTGGCTCATAGCTACCTATACACGATGGCAAGGACACATGAGCTGGAGAATATAGAACCAGACCGTAACTGTTCACCAATTTACAATGCACCGCAAATATAGTGTTAAGTGTATGATGCTAATTACAGTGATTTCTCACTATTGTCCTCATAACGCGTGTAAGTAAATATCGGACGATAATTGTTTGATAATTTCCAACTGCATAGTGATTTATGATTGTTTGGTCGTTTGAAATGAATGGTCTAGTGAGTTGATTAATTTCGTTCAGCCGCAGTTCCTTTACAGTTTCGAATTATTGATGGACATGCAATAAACCATATATTTTCGACATATGCGACAGGTGTACCTTGCATGAGGAATTAGGATTCAGATGCAAAGCACATACGTTACAGCAATCTTGATTAAAACAATATAAATTATGGCAGTATTTATAAAGGCTGATGTAAGTCGAGGAAACGTTTTCTTTTCCCAGTATGGATGTATTAGATTTTGGAGATTTAATTTTGAGCATTTCAATAATCTTTGTTCTATGGGCTCTATTTTTCAAAATGAATTTTTCACTAAGATATTTTCTTCTGAGTGTTAGCGGAGGTTCTCCTATTGCAACATACATGGCATCTACAGGTGTTCAGTTCATAGCTCCAAGACATATTCGAATTGAGCTATTATTAATCACATCTAGACGATTTAGAAGAGACTTGCATGCCGAACCATACAGCATACATCCATAGTCCAATGTCGATTGCTCTATATATAAGTGTAGAAGTATGCAATTCTGCACCACACGACATTCTACTAACTATACGAAGAATATTATTTAATTTTCGGCATTTTTCGATGGTCTTTGATATATGTGTTCTCCATTTCAACTTGTTATCTATCCACATTCTTAGATATTTGGTCACGTTACTAACAGAAAATTCCGTATTAGCCAGATTGATTGTTTCCATATATATGGAACACGGTCTCGGGTAAAGGTTTGAATAGTACATTTAGGATAGGCGATATTAAATTCTTTTGTATCGCACCAAGCTTGAAAAGCGCTCATAGCTTGATTCATAACTTCAGCACATTGTTCAATTGTACCGCTATAAAAAAGGCTCTTGAATATATACTTACAACCAAGCTTAATAACTTCTGAATTTTTAGTGATGCCAGGAGTGCACTCATGAGTCTCCAAAACCTCAATCATCAGTCGTCTGCAGTTATTGGCGAAGTAATCTACTTAGATTATTACTTAAGTAATTTGGGTTACCATATCAATTATGGATAAAAGGCCATTCAGAAATTCAATTTAATGAAAAAGTAGATATTTTAGCTAAGAACGCATGTGGGGAAGATATTTTCGAAGAGTGCCTTATCCCACACACGGATATTTCTGCAATTTTGAAGCAGGAGTTGCATAGAGATTGGCAGACACTATATACCAACTCCTATATAAACAAAGCTTCAAATTATCATCTGCTCTTCCCTAAAATCGGTGGACAGCGATGGTATAATAAAATCCATGTCAAAAAGAAAATGCTTGCTCAAATTCTAAGGATTGCATTTAATCATGGGAGGTTTCCGGCCCATCTGCACAGAATTAATTTCTCTGAGAGCAACACTTGTAAGTTTTGTCGGAAGGAATGTGGAAACATCAATCATCTCTTTCTAGGATGCGAAGTGCAGATAAATGAAATTAATTAACTAATAGATGATCTAATAAAATTGAACATGCAACTTCCACTGAATGTTAATTACCTAATTGCCCGGGAAAATATCGATGTATATTATAGAATGTATAAATATATGCTCGACACCAATATTACGTTTTAGAATTTGATCCTTTGTGTCTTTCCTGTGTGGGTTTTCTCTTTTTCCGTGGCCTATCTGTCTTTGTGTTTGACATGTTAGTCACCTGATCGGCCCCAGGTGTGAAGTATGTGTTCTGTTTGTCCTGGTGTCCGTTCGGGTGGCTAGGAAAGTATGTATGTGGCTAATGATTTCCAGTCGAGGCCAATGATAATAATAATAATAATAATAATAATAAATTATGGCATTTTTTGTTTTAAGAGAACTGCATTTCACAACTAAAAAAATAAGGCTAACACAGTAATTATTACCAATTTTTAGAGTAATTGTACCTAATTCCGGAAATATACAGAGTGGCAATAGTACAGCACTTATAACTAAAGATGGATCACTTTGCCGGCGCACGGTGCACTATGGGGCTAAACTGCTTTGCGATGGTCAAAAATTTGTAACTTTCTTATTAATCGAAACATAGCAGTGAAATTTGGCAGACATGTACAGAAATGTCTAAGATCTCAAATGAATACAAAATTCTCCACAAGAAATTTACGATTGTTTGCTTAAAAAATGTTAACTTATGATCATTTTAATAATAATGCGAAATCAATTTTTTATTGAATCAAAGTAAACTTTTCTATTGGTAAATAACAGTTGATAACAAGAGTTAAGTGTTTGTGCGATATCTACATTTAAAAAACGTTAATTTATTGTTATCTTAATAATCAGTTCTTTATTAAATAAAAGCAAACTTATCTATTAGTAAATACATATTTACATAACAACAATTAGGTGTTTGTACGAAATCTGCATAAAATACAGCAACATTTGGTATCTTATTTTAGCAATATTCACAGAAAATTACGTTGTTTTACATAATGGAAGAGCACTAAAACAGAAAATGCTTTTACTCTAACACATTTTTGTTCTTTACTATCGAAACCAGATAAATTTTCGTGTACCCCAATTTTTTTTCACGCCAATGTAGACCCCCGCCGAGTCTCTCGTGGACCCCTGGGGGTCCACCTGGACCACTTTGGGAATCACTGGTATAGATGATAACCTAAACCCCAAAGGTTTGGCAAGGAATAGTCCTCGAGTTCTAAACACGCATATATTTTAAAAGCTATAAACAGTTACTATTTAGTTAACTGGAATTTTCGCAAAACTCTGTTTGTCTGTCGAAGTCATCCTCTGTCAGTTCTTGAACTAGATGAATCTTGAAGGGACGAATCTTTTCGCTTTTAAATAAATTTGCAACTGACTGGCAACACATACTGGTGTCTAGTCTAAACAGTCAATGTGATTGATTTGGATTATCTTGTAGGTCAATTTAGAATATCCAGAGCCTTATCACCACCAGTAGCAATTTTTGGCCCGCCTGATACAGGGGAATACAATTTCTTTTCCTTTGTAACCATATTAACGTTCTCTAAACTTGATGTCTCTCTTGATGATACTAATATAAAGATACGACAAAAAACGAAAATAAAAAAACACAAAACATCGTTTCCTTAAAAAATTTAACGCCGGCGATTTTCGCTTCATCTTTTATTAATGGAAGTAATTTGCGAAACAGCTAGGAAACTGCTCCCACACTTCCGTGCTACAAAAAGAAACACTTAGAGTGTGAGTTAACGTAAGATATTAGCCAGTCGTCCGGTCGATAAATGCACATATTTAATAGCCCACCTTCGTGGATAATATACAACGAAGCAGCTAAACTTCGTTCAATATCTGTACAAGTATATTTCGGATATTATATTAATTGCATTGCGATGTTGGTTATTTGGTTACAGAGTGAGAACTTGTGAAAAATTGGGGTCGGCAGCTATTCAGTTATTAATTGCTGTCTGAATAGAATGGCGAGCGATGTATGGCGGAGTATTGAAGTATCTAACCTTATCCGTGTGCAAATGCAGTTGAGTTAACAGGCGTACATTGGTGAGCAATGACGGGATGATGACAAGTTAAAACATTGTATCTGACTTAATGCCTTAATAAAAACAAAGAATCCACATACGTTATGAGATATATTTACAAAATTGGTAGCATAAGTTTCCCTCGCACGTATGTGTATATTAAATATCCTCCTTGGTCTCGGCTCCAAGTTCCTATCTTCTAAATTTGTTCATAATTTTAATGTTGAAATTTGTTTTTGTACTTGATTTTAAAATGAATCTACTTAAAACGTTTTAATTCTGTCAAATTAGTAATCGGCCTATCCGTTTGTATACACATAGCGATAGAGATAACAATTCAACGACTTCCACATTTTCACATGTTCACCTCTGCTATGACTGTCTATTTTATGATGTCTAGTATTATAAAATACAAGTAAAATCGCCATACTTGACGGTGGCGAGTGATATTCAACCGATTGCGCTCTGGCAACAACTGTCAGAGTTTTTAATGTTTCGCCGACCCTAGATCTTCATATCTTCACAGTCTTCATAGTTGATCTTCAGCTGTACCTAGTTTGTACAAACAATATCCTAGGGGCTGCACATCATGTCTATAATTTTCCTGAGACCTTTTGTGCTGGAAACAAGCTATTTGGCGAAATTGACATGAATACCTTTGCCTGAATTTAGCCTGTATTTTTCCAGTGTAAGAATTTTGTTTCTATTGGTTCCCGTCCCATCTTCTAAACCCATTGTAATTGGTTCTTTTGAAAACCATAAGACTCCGGTCTAGTAAAAGATAAACTCGCTGCTGTCCATGTCTTGTAACTGGCTGAATGAAACCCTAGCATTAATTTAATCAAATTGGGAAAAATGTAAACAAAACGTGATAACAATAACCAAACATCTGATGGTAATGAATGAGAGTGTTTGCATATCTTAGTACAATGTCGGCTTGTAGTTGATTAAAACGATAACAATAAGAGAATGGTAACGTTGACTATCGTCATATTAAGCGGGAGGTGACACAAAACGGACTCCACTAGTTTTGTGTGTGACTGCGAACGCAAACAATATGATGCGGAATTGACATCCTTGTCAGTGTGAATGTCATATAGTGCCGATTCATTCGCCTAGTAGCCATGAAATAGTGGTCGGCTCAACAAAGTGCTGCAGCAGTAAAACTGTATCACAAAGTGAATCCCATCATTTGGACAAAGCGTTTTTTCAAGTTTTCGGATTCGATTTAACATTCCAAGACGGGGACAGATTCCCACTAGGAAGACAATATTGAATTGGGTTCGTAGGTTTGCCAGAACCGGCGGTGTTTTGGATACGAAACATGGCAGACCAAATAGTGTAGGCACACAAGGAAATCTAGAGAGAAAATTAAAATTTCATCCTTTTATAAACTCCAAATAGTGCAAAAATTATATCCACAAGACTGACAGAATAGAGCATCTTTCTTGCAATACTATGCTGCACATGTTAAACGAAACACCCGACATTATTAATGTTCTAATGCTGTTTGACGAAGCACATTTTCATATGCAAAGCTAAATTCCCATTATGCAACACTGATGCTGCGATTTTGAAGCAGCAGTAATTCGGAATACACGTGCGGCTTTTATTGCAATGCATTAAGATCGCTACATGTATTCACGTTGTGCGTTTATAAATTGCAGTTGAATATTTCATCAGGTTTTTCGCAACGTACCTTTTTACGGTGCCGATAATTTATAATGTTTACATTTGGTAACACTGGTTAACACACTTTGTATTGCCAATCATATAAGAACGAGATTTGGATAATTTTATGGTGCTAATTCCAAATATGACTTTACTTTTTTTAAATTGGCTCTTGTTTTTAAGATAATTGGTTCTATATTTAAAAAATGCAAGAGAAAGTAATAAATAAGCATATGGTTCATATACATTATAATGGAATTGTTTTAATTGCGAAATTAAATACAAATATACATGAAAAGATTGCTTAGTAACAATAACCAAAAAATTAATGCTAATATAGCTCATGGTATTGATGGAAACGTTTCCGGCAAAAAACAAAGCGAGGGAAAAGGGACAGCGTAAACCAGCGAACATATTTCTGCCTACCCGGCGCCATCAGCGCGGTTCCGTACGTGTCCTTCTCCCTCGCTATTGTTTTTCACCTCTCGAGTATATATTGCCATTATCCAGGAACAGAATCACGATATATCTCCCAACATCCTCTAGCGTCGAGAAACATAGACATGCCGTCTAGAGCATGTCTATGTTTGATGCAAAATCGAATGTACTGTAGTTTTCGATATGCCTAAGGACGCCTCTGTCGCACGGTAAGACATATGTCGATCCTCTTCAATCATGTTGCGCAGCATCGATGTTTTTTGGAACAACAACCGATTGTGGTCGACTTTTTCAAAATTCATCACTGACCTCGACGAAATTCTGCAAACCAATTGTAAACGGTCTTTTGTGACAGTGTTTCATTAAGTTGAACGAATCAATTCGAGGCATTGTTGTTGTTAGGTTTTTACTAAGATCGCAAAAAATCCAACAAAAACCTTCACGTGAAATTTACATTTGTTTCACAAAATTGCTTTTTTGAAACGCTCACTTTAAAGAAACTACTCTGCCGATTTCTATGCTGTTACTGCTTCAGCCATAACAAATGTAAAGTTTGACGAAAGCAGTAATGTCAAATCTCAATAGCGCAATCTAGTGGTCGTTTGTTAAAAACTGAAAACTTTATCCTCGTATATCACCATTATACTGTTGCAACGCGTATTGTACAAGGTAATAAGGTAATGACGCTGAAGGTATTCGATTTTAAAGAAATTTCTTGTACGTAAATTATGTACCCAAGAAACGAACTATCTATTCCTCGCTGCATGAGGAAATTCAATTGCCAGAACATAGAAGGATTCCGTATGTTATTAGCAAGGTTATAAGGAAGTCGGTCGACGTAATGAAGCTAAAATATAGCAGCAAAGGTATTTTTCCATTTAATACTTGGAACTTCTATAGAAACTTTTCCTCTGCGTTTCTTTTCTTTAAAAGTCTATCCTACTAAGTTTCTTGTCGACCCTTTTTTTAAGGCGAAGTTGTGAAAGCAGAATTTCCAAATATATTACGGCTATATGCTTCATTCGCTTACGGAAATTATAAAGAATAAATGCACAGATGATATGAACTAAGGCTAAACTTTATCCGGAATTGTAATTGACTAAGACTGGATTGAAGTTTTAGCGTGAAAGGAAAACTTATTTTAGCGAATTCCATGTATAAAGCGAGAGTGCAGTAACAACCGCGGTAGTTAGAACTAAGGTTCGCAAATCACGGTTGAGTGTTGTTCGTAGTGGTGAAAAAATAATTTTGTATAACAAAAACGATCGTTCGACATGTAATGACATAATGTTTGCATAATTGTAATGGACTTTGAAACAAGCAAACGTATCTATAGGAGAATTGTTATTATAAATCTGTCTTAATCTAGCTAAATCTCTATTTTCTTTTGTAGTATACCATTACATTTTACTGTAACACAGACACCTTTCTCGTCACTTAAGGTTTCTAGCCCCTTTTGTACTACTACTTCGACTAACGGTATTCAAGACCTTTACAATGCTGTGATGGCGTGTGTTATTACTTGGCAGTTATTAAAAATAGTTTGTAAATTGATTTCAACTTGATAGTCTTGAAACTTCAATTGACTTGCTTTGATAGCAGCAGCTTTTCTTGTATCATATATTTCAAGCAGGGAGCAGGTAGTTGACATTCAAGATACACGATTCAATAAGCTTATATTAAAACGAGGTGTTCCACAAGGCTCAGTAATGGGACCACTACTGTTTATCATCTTTATTAACGATTTACCTACAAAATTCCCCAATCTAATTCTTTATGCAGAAGATAGTACGTACATTAGTGGGAAGCCCAATAAAAACCTTCTACTGCAAGATATACAAGTAAACTTAAACAATTTCAATTCAAGGTTTGTAAATAATAAATTATAGGTACTTGAATAAATTAAAAATAACATTCATTAATTTTACACCAGATGTCAACAAGTATAGTGAAAGCTACTTAATCAAAATAAATAACGACTCTCAACAAGTACCACATACTAAATTCTTAGGTTTACAAATTGATAATGGATTAAATTGGGAGACACATGTAAATCAGTTACATCAGTTACACAACTGGCATCTAGATGCTATGCTCTATATCGATTAAAAGCTTTAGTAACACAAAATATACTAATATCTTATTATTACTCGCATTTGAATTAGATATGGGTTAATGTTTTGGAGTGCATCTACGTTTACAAAAAGGATTACTATATTGCAAAAGAGAGCTGTAAGAAACATAGTGGGTGCTTCTAGGATGGTCTCTTGTAGAACTATCTTCAAAGACCTAAGGTTACTTACTGTAACATCATTATATATTCTAGATGTACTGGTATACGTTAAATCAAATGAAGATGACTTTCTTAAAAACAGTGAAATACATCAATATAACACTAGAAATAGAAATATGCTAACTATTCCTCGACATAGTCTTACAGTTTACGAAAGATCGCCTCAGTACATGGGAATAAAACTGTTCAATGCCCCTCCTTCAACGATAAGATCATTAAGTACTGTACGAAGTTTTAAAGCTGCAATAAGAACATTTTTGTTAAATGATCCGATTTATTCGTTGGAAGAATACTTTCAGGCCTGCACGTCCTCGACTCAAAACTAAAATTACTTTTATTATTTTATTTTTATTAATGTATGTTAAACGTAAACTAAGTTTATAACAACCAATAACCTCCATGAATGTGATACCTGATATAATAACTATCCTTAAAACTATCTACTAAAAATCACCCGATCATACGGGTATAAGCTATACAACAGTACTTCTTACCAGATAAAATCGAGTGCAAGTATTGCAATAAATGAGTTAACCTCTTTTAAGTTAATCTTTTGCCGTATAACATATATAACTATTGCATAGTTATTTTCGTACGCATTATGTATTTTTTTTTTCTTTGTGACTTGTCTTATGCCACTGTATGGTCCAACAGACAATTTGGTTTGTTTCACACTTTGTACCATTTTTTGTATTTTTGTGTGTTTCAAAATAAAAATTATTATTATTATTATTATTATTATTATTATCAAGTGGTAACAGAGACTGGAGTCGACGGAAATGTTGAAAATAGTAGAACGCAGCTTCCAACCACGATGTTATTATGTGGAATGTTCAAACATTCATCATAAGTGTCGAATCCATTACAATTACGGAACAGGGTTTTCGGCCACGATTTTTCCATTTGTGGTTTGTGCTATTGAGATGTTTCTCGCATTGTGATCGTTTTTAAATCGATAAATCCTTTTTTCACACCAAACACCTCACACAAGGTCCATCGTATTTGAACTCTGGATGTTTTCAAATAAACTTTCATTGGACACCTAGAAATAATTTTGACAAATTATTTTTTCAATTATATTTGCTACCAAACATGGTAACGTCGAGCGAACCGAAACGATAACTGTAGACTGATATTCTTTACGCCATTGCTGAGCTTCTTCATCCATAGGTATGTGTGTAATAAATATTTGTACGGCGCATAGTTCTACCGGAATATCACCCGCCTCTCTACGCGTCCGTGGTCTGGCACGGGCTCAGCGAACTTTAGTTATAACCAGAGCCCGGTAACTGGAGAGCAATCGCAGCGGCGGTGTGACTGTGTTTAGGTGGGCAGAGAGGGCTGGTCGATTATGATACGACACGACAAATCATCATCACTCAGTTCAGTTTAGCATTGGATAGCGGATAGGGCGTGTTGATTTTATTGATATAGACATAGTTATTAATTGTAGTTATTATTTAGTGTAGTGCGTTTTGATTTTATTGATACAGACGTAGTTATTAATTGTAGTTTTTAGTGAACATGTTGAAGGCTAAAAAAAGACCCTTTCAAGACATAGTAAATAAGTTTATTTCTGACTTTCCCGATTTGTTTTACAACGGGAGCAAAGTAAAGTGTGCAACATACATTTGATGTCAAATAAGAAGTGGAACTGTACAAGACACGTAAATTCCGCACAGAATAGAAAACGAAAATTGGGCATGCCACCGAGAAGTGAATTTTTTTTTTATGTAATTCTTATGTTCATAAACTGTAATTTGCTACTAGGCTTACTCGATAAACAACCGTTTAAGGACTTTTGGGACAAATACAATCCCGAGTTGCGGTTGCCAACGGAGAAAACGGCACGTAAGGATGTTGCATTTGTGCGCGATGACGTGGAAAAGAAAATGAAACGCATATTGAAAAAACAGTTTCTTTGGTTATGTGTTGACGAGTCAACAGACTGTAAAAACAATTCAATTGTAAATATTTTGGTACGCATACTAGACCCTAGTAAGCCTACATTACCACTGTTACTAGCTAGCCGAAGACTACAAGAGTGTACTGCTGCAGCAATTACGAAGGTTGTACTTAGTACGTTGGAAAAATTTCAAATTTCAAAAGATAAAGTGTTGATGTTTATGAGCGATGGCGCAGCGATAATGGGTTCGGTAGGCCGTTTTCTTCTTGAACATGGTTGCAAGTGTTTACATGTTACGTGTAAAGTGCATGCTTTACATCTTGTGGCAGAAACCATTCGACAATGCTCTCCCGAGGTAGATGCATTAATAGCAACCACCAAAAAATTGTTTTTGAAATCTCCCAAACGCCTACAATCATTTCACACAGAGTGTCTTGGTATTCGTTAACCACCGGAGCCAATTCTTACACGTTGGGGAACAGGGTTGCAGGCAGCTTTTTATTATGCTGAATATTTCAAAATAGTAAAAGCTGTTGTTGCAGAATTCAATCCTGCCGAAGCTGCAGCTATTAAGGAGAGCTAGTCGAAATTTCAAGATATTTCCGTTGAAACAGATTAAAAAAATATTCCTAGCTACTATAAAGGATTAGCTGACGCAATAGATCAATTACAAAATAGATCGTTATCATTATTGGAGTCTCTGCAAATTATGGACGGAGTGCATACACAGTTACTGACTATACATGACGCAAAATATAATCGCGTTTTAGAAAAGTTCGAGAGTGTGCTACAGAAAGATCCCGATTTTAGCACACTAAAACAAATTTGTGATGGTATATCGAATAATCCATTGACTAAGTACAAAGAGTATTTTAATCATGCATGTATAACATCGGTAGATGTTGAACGCTCTTTTTCAAAATGTAAACTCATTTTCTCACCACGGCGAACATCGCTCACCGAGACAACTGTGGAAACACGTCTAATGATGTTAACTTTTTGCCACTTTTATCCATATGATATTGATACTGATAATGGTGCTTCTAGTTTTACTATTCCGTAGCCAAGACTGCGTAAAAGGGTGAGTGTTTCACTACTTTTCACATTATAATTATGTATTAGTGCTGTTATTTTTTTCTATTTTCTTACTATTGTTTTTGTATACTAGGCAAGTACGGCTATGGCACGGCTCCCTGTTACGAGCTCTAGTTATAACTATGTGGCATCTCTGTCCTATCTTGAAGGTTCTTGCAAATTGTACGATGCATATTGACAAAGGTAATGAACAGATTTAACACTTGAGAATAGTTAGTTTTTAATATTTTTATATGAGATGTTGACACAAGTATCGAAAGACAATGTCGCATTTGTAAAAAAAAATTGTTTTCTTTTTTAATGAAACATCCTCTAGATATACTTAAGAAATTGAAAAACAATTTAAATTGTGGTATGAAAGTTTAACAAAGCATGTTCCCGAAACGAATAATAAAAAATATCGTAACAAGTAATAAAAAAGTCGTACGTCCGACGACTGTGTAGCGTGAAGCCTTCTCTTTCGATTGCCGCCTCTCCCGTGTCTGTAAACATATTAGTTTGGCCGTGGCCTTCGTTTGTATAAGATATATTTATTTTGTTTTGCCGAAAAAATGATTGGTGTTTTAATAGAGCAACGAATTGTCGTGAAATTTCATATGAAACTTGGAAAAACCGCTACTGAAACTTATTTTTTATTAAGAGAAGTATGTGGCAATGAATGTTTATCATGTACGCAGGTTTTTGAGTGGTCCAAACGTTTCCAAGATGGCCGAGAAGACGATGAAGATGGCACACGCCCGGGTCGCCCTTCCACGTCAAAAACGGATAAAAGTACTCAAAAAAACTAGTAATCTGATCCGATTTGACCGTTGGTTAACTATCCGTAACTATAGGAATTGACAAAGAATGCGTAAGGGAAATTTTACACAACAATTTTAACATGCAAAAGGTGTGTGGGAAAATGGTGCCTAAAATTCTCACAATCGAACAAAAAGAAGTTCGTGAAAATGGTTGTACTGACACTTTAAATGCCAAACTTCTTGGAAAGAGTGATAACATGTGATGAATCTTGGTTTTTCACTTATGATACAGAAACTGAGCGTCAATCCATGCATCGGAAAGGCCCAACTTCACCGAGAGCTAAAAAAGCACGTATAAACAAATCAAAATTCAAAGCAGTGATGATTGTTTTTTTCTATATTCATGGGATTGTGCACCTCCACTGGGTTGCTGAAGGTCAAACTATTAATGAAGATGACTACCTTGAGGTTCTTGCTCAAGACCCGAATTGTGGAAGAAAAAGTTATGGGTTCTACATCAGGACAACACACCGGCTCACACTGCATTGTTTGTCAAGACGTTTCTAGCCAAGTGTAAAAAAGTGAGTTTACACTGTACGATTCGTCGAATGACTGGCCAAATGATCAGTCGAATCGAATGAAATTTGATGTTTAGACTATGCAACCAGTCGGTCGACTACAAGTATACGATCAGTCGCGCGATTTGGCGGGAATAGCGCAGTCGGTATTTTCGTTCGACTAGTCGCGTGGTTGGGATCAACATTGTGAGGTTAAGGTTCCTCTCTGGGTTTTGTTAATAAAAAGCCGTTATGGAGTCGACGAGTGATAAAGTAAGTATATTGTTATCTTGAAATATAAATGGAAATTAGTAACATTACTTGTAGGATTTAATTTGGACTAAAGAGATGCTCACAAAATGCTGGATGCTTTGGAGCAGTATCCATGTTTATATGATGCAAAACATAACTTTTATAAAAATAAACATGCGAGGCGGGACGCTTTATTTCAAATTGCGGAGCACCTGAAAGGAGAACTCAATTTAACTGTCTCATCGGAACAAATTAAAAAGAAAATTGCGAACATTCGCACCCAACTATCCCGCGAAATCGGAAAAGAGATCTCAGCCAAGCATAGCGGAATGAGTGCAGATGAGAGAGAGGTAGACCACATTTGGTGGTACGAAAGGGCCCAATTTGTTGTTCCCCATGTAAATCCAAGGAAGGGAAAAGGGACAATAAGGGTAAATATTTGTATAAAAATTACAGTAAATTTCTTTTCATAATAAGGTGACGTTTCATTCATTGAAAGTATGATAATTAGAGCTCGGATTATATGCAAAATGCATATTTGGTATGAAAAGGTATATCAACAAAATTTTGAGGTTTTTGGATTAATTGAATGTTTTCTAATTAAAATAAGCCAATTAAAAAATGCATATAATGCATATTTTTCTAACTTAATGCATTTTTTAGCGAATGCTGCATATTTGTGCATATTTGTCTTAAATTGGAAATTTAACCGAAAACTAGGTACCTCGAATTCCACTTAACAACTAAACTGAACCCCATTAAGCCGGATGCAATTTAATAAGTCTGCAGCATCGAGGTAGAATGTTAGTTTTTATAGAAAATCAAAATTTTTTTAGTACAACTTAAATTAGAAACGTCACTTTCAAAATTAATGATTTAGTGTTACTAAAAATTGTAAACCGTCAGATTTCACAAAAAAGGCCACATGAAGAGGATGAAGAGACCCAGGAGACGCAAGAAATAACAGAAACGCAATGGACAAACGAAATTTTCTCAGATGATGAGGTTTCTGTACCAGCAACGCCATCGACCTCATCTTCAATAGTACCCAAAAAAAAGGTGCAAAAACTGGAAGAAGATCCAATTACAAAAAAGACCGTGGAAACATTGGAACTGCTTAATCAAAATTTATTGGCAAACAGCAACAACAGTTTTAACAGTCTCAATATATTTGGGAAATTTGTCGCCGTTGAGCTGAAACAAATGGCAGACCAGGGCTTCATCGAGGATGCTAAACACGAAATTACTAATATTTTTGTATAAGTACAAAAAAAGGTCGTTAGAGGCAGCAACTATGATATATGAACCTGTGATTGATGAAAGTTTATAACTTATCTTAAAATAAAGGTGTTTAAAAGTACATAATATATTTTTATTATTATAAATACTGTAACTTAAAAATTAAATTTTTAACAACCTACCATTGCCAAGGAACAAATCCAGTTCCATTAAAATACTCTGTAAATTTCTTTCTAATATCCAGTGGTGCAGTTGCCGGCCTTGTGGACCTGCAGTTTTTCCAAATCTGTTACAAACACATTTTTTCTCCATCGACCTGGTGTTATGTTGATGGCATCCGTATTTTCATTGTCTTGCCCACTAAAATATTTGCTACCATCTTTTTCCTTAATAAAATTGTGTAAGACGCAGCACGTTAAAGTTATATCTTGCACCTTGTCGACAGGTAAATTAATATCTTTTTGAAGTATTTGGAAGCGATTAGCTAGAATGCCAAAAGCATTTTCAACGACACGTCTGGCACGACTCAGTCGGTAATTAAAAATTTTTTCTTCATTCGTTTTTCGCAATCCCCAAGGTTTCATTATTCTATTAGACAGGCGAAAGGCATCATCAGCCACTATAACATATGGTACTTTAATATCTGAATTTGGCAAATCACTTTCATTTGGAAAGTTTAGTATATTGTTGTTAATTGCTCTGCACAATGAAGAATTGTTATAAACTCCACCATCGCTAACTCTTCCGTTACAACCTACATCCACATATATGAAGTTGTACTCAGCATCTACAAGAGCCATCAACACGATGCTATGGAAACCTTTGTAGTTATAATAATACGATCCATCCTCTTTTCTGGCTCGGAATGCAATATGTTTCCCATCTAAAAATATTGATATCAATTAATTTAGTGCCAAGAGGAAGTATTTATAAAAGAGTTACCAAGTGCCCCCAAGCAATTCGGAAAATTCCAACATTTATAAAATCCTTGTGCTATTTCTTCCCATTTAGCTGTGTCTGTAGGAGTCTGCAAAATATAAATGGTAATACAGAATTAGAAATTGAATATAGGTTCTTAGGTGTAAATTAGTTAATACTTACTGTTAAATATTCATGCTTTAAGACACTGTAAATGATCTTAACTGTTTCGGGTATCAATATTGAAAGCGCAGGTACCGAAATTCTAAATCCATAGTGCAGGCTTTTATAAGTTTGACCTGTAGCTAGGAATCTTAACGTAACTAGCAGTCTTGTTTTTGCAGAAATACTTTCACGAAGGATTGTATCTTTACGCTGTATGAATGGTTCCACTTTGGTTAATAATTCATAAAACGTTTTTACGCTCATGCGGCTAAAATTCTTAAAACTGCGTGGATCCTCTATTTGCAGCTCTTTAAAAACCATGCTTGACAAGCCTCGGTCCATATCTCGACGCAGAAGCCATTGTCTGGCCCACAATCTTCCTATACGTTTTCTTTTTTTTGTTGTTTGATGTTTTTTTCTTTGTAGTAACAGTAATGACAGAGTTAAACTTGTTTGATACAATAAGATTTCGTCAACATCCATGCTGTTTGTTACACGACCTACGATCTTTAAAACAAGCACTTTAGTGAGGTTAGAAATGATGACATTAATACTTGACCAATAGCACGTCTAACTCGAATAGTGTAAATGTAGCGACTTACGGCGGGTTGCGATTTTGCGTTGTGTGACCCGGTGGTGACCAGTCGAAGAAGTTGATCGTTCGATCAGTCATTCAACGAATCGTACAGTGTAAACTCACTTTAACACCTCAGTGTTAGGCCATCCGTCTTATTCGCCTGATCTGGCACCATGTGACTTTTATCTGTTCCCCAAGGTCAAATCTGCATTAAAAGGAACAAGATTTCAGGCCGTTGAAGCTGTGAAAGAAAAAGCGGCACGCGTGATGGAGGAGCACACAGAAGAAGATTTCCAGCACTGTTTCGAACAATGGAGCGGTGTAGGGATAGAGGAGGGGTGTATATTGAAGGGGATGATAATTAAATGTGTATAAATTTAAAATAATATGTTTTACAGCATCAATCTTGGTATTTCATAGCCACACTTCGTATACCAGGGATTACGATTTACTTCCTTGTGTAGGGGCCATGCCAATCTTCTCTGTATCGTTCCAATTTTAGTATATGTACCGCCGAAGCGAGTACAAGGTTACAATATTGCTAATAGAAACCTCAGAAGTTACATCACTAATGCTGAACACTACTATTTTAGTGCATTGATGCACACTTAATATGGATTACTCTGTGTTTCATTGGATTGGGATACTTAACTATTAATCTAGTTTACACCTGCATTAATTATTTTTAAACAACTTCAGACAAGTTTTATTTTATTACAGTTTCAAAAAATATTGAATTTCCTGCAGCTTTTTACTTCAATTTAATCATCACAGAGGCAACACGAAAGAAAACGGGAACTATTATCAATCACAATGGATAGCTAGATGAGCTTCTTCCTGATTTAGTTTGAAATCCATTACGAGGTATATGTCTAGCTGCGTAAGTCTTGGAAACCAATGCCTTCACTTCAATTTGCGGTATTCGCTTTTACTTCAATTTTTCTTGCGGTACATCAATTATATACATATAAATACTGCTATGTTAATTACAGTCGATTCTAAAGTTCGTTTGCAACTTCGTAAATCTATTTCAAGCATACGGACGTAAACACACACTTTAACTTAAGATTAGCTTTTATTTCTTCCTACCGCTGAGAAAGAATCTCAGCCTCTGGAAGTACTAATGCGTTTGGAAATGTATTTTCAACAAATATCTTTCAATTTGCGAGAAGATGATGCACTTTACAAAGAAAAAAAACGGAAACGAATCACAGAACAATTACGAGATAGAAACAAACGATAAAGATGGAAGGAAACTGTATGAATCCATGTACGAAGCAAAATGCATCACACAGACCGATGACCAAAATAAGTAATGGAGAATGGGAGGAGAACTTGTGTAAGACCAGAGCAGACACAGATGCCGGAGAAGAAAAGGCAACTGTAGACCAAAAAGGGGAAGAAGAGCCACCGAACAATAAAGAACTAATCGTAGTCGTGAAGCAATTGAAACAAAATAATACAACAGAACCAGATGAAATAAACAATGAGGTAATTAGATATAGCGGTGGAATGGTACTACAAAGAATATATAATCTAATAAAGAAAATATGAAAGGAAGAAAGATTACCAACGGACTGGATCGAAGGACAGATAATCCACATCTTCAAAAAAGGAGACCCATCTAAATGCGAAAACTATCGAACAATTACGTTATTGAACACAACATACACATAAGGAAAAATAATGTCTAGCTATATGAAGCGTGGATGCGACAACGGTAAGCGAGAATGGGTGATTCACCACAAGCGGAGGGATTAGCGGCAGCTCACGACGGTTAGAGATGTGGTTAGTTACAAAGTAGACGAAGACTGCAGTATGTGCGGACGATCTGAGAGAAAATTTCTAGAGTATTCTTATTAGTTTCGTATAACAAAATAAACACGTGAAATTCTCATTTCCAGGCGACCATGACTTCAAATTGTTACGTGCGATCTTGTAAACAGTAGGTCACCACCCCAACATTGCTGGAAGCGTACGAGCGCGATTCGCATCGAATTGATCGGATTCCACTCAATCCCCTACTCGTTCTCCCGCCGTACATATAGCGATATAGCTAATTTCACATTTTCCCAATCGGTATAAGATACTAACGACGTTAATAAGAGACAAACTAGTCAAATACGTAGAAAAGTACTAGAGCAATATCAACAAGGGTTTAGAAAAGGGAAATTAACTATAGGCGCAATACATTTACTAACGCAAATCATACAATAACGCTATGAATATGGAACGGATCTATACAGTGCATTTCAGATAACACTGGCCATTACATAGTAAAACCTTTATGTGATGTTAATGGTTTGCTTTATTTTTTGAGGTTTTGCGACATTTATTACCTTAGAACAAAAAAGTAAAATCGAAATTAAAGAGAAAGAGGTAGCAGCTTTAGCGGCATTCTCAAGAATTTCTAGCAGAGAGACACAATTTTTCAGCTAGAAATCTCAGCCCCTGTTGTATCAATCAAAGCTACAGCTTGTCTTTTTCAAGCAGTTTACTACAAACAGAGAATGGCTGTTATTTATTGGCCAGTGTTATCTGAAATGTACTGTATATGATGTTCATAGATTTCCGATTGCTCTTTATGGGTTTACTAGAAAAATTGACCAGATTGGTAAAAAAGATGAGCGCTGTAGCAAAAGCCCGGATGGAAATACCGAATCCATAAAATTGCGATAGGGGAAACAGCCTATTGACAACGCTGCTCAACATGGCGCAGGGATCAACAAAACAATAGCACAAAGCACAACATGGATAGTAGGGTACGCAGACAACTTAGCTCTAATATCTACTAGTAAAGAAGAAATTAAAAAAGCAAAGTAAATAGAGAAACGAAAACTAGAGACTTAAGCATCAGCCAAGAAAAAACAAGATGTGTGATAAGTTCAAGACAAGACAGGGGGAACACGACAGAAACAGAAATTGGCGAATACAAATCACAAAAAAGTAACTTCAAATATATGGGGATGATAGCTGATGGGAAAAACGAAGCAAAAAAGAAGCACAGAAGTAGATGAAAGAATTAAGGCAGGAAATATACTATTCTGGAAGTACCAATCAATGCTAAAGAACAAGACGCTTTGCAAGCACACGAAAATAAGAGGACACAAAACTTGAATGAAAGATGAAGAAAATTACAAATAATGGAACACAGGGTTCTGAGAAGAACAATGGGTCTAAAGCTATTGTAAACATTATAAAAACCCAAAGCTTGAGATGGTTTAGCCACATTCAAAGTAGGGAATAAGACTCCTTAATAAAGAAAGCACTTATGGAGAGACCAACAGGAAATAGACATAGAGAGCGACCGAAAATAAGATGGGAAAGCAGAGGATATGAGGAAAATGAATATTACGGGTGGGAGAAGTACAGAAAGCAATGTAGGAAAGTGGCCGAATTAGCAAAAGAACTTAACAATCTCTAACGAAAGAGATGCGAAGACTAGGAAAACGGACTGAGCGGTTGATATAGATTGAAATTTCATTATTTTCAAAAACATTACTTTGAAAACAAAAATGTTTTTTTTGGGATGTTTACAAAGTAAAGTCGATTTTAGTACATCCATGTGGTTTAGGTAATCAATGACAATCGGTGATTAAACGGTAACTCTGTAAATTTCAAGCATCTGAACGTATAGCAGAAATTCTTATTTTTCGTTAGTGCTGAACCGGTGATGTGACGTAGCTGTGTATATTTGATAAATCTGATTTCACTTCTGTTGAATGAAATTACTATTGCGTAAATTTACGCTGCATATTCCATCAGGTAAGTTTGGTAAATATTTGCAATTTTTTATATTGCATTTAAAACGCTATTTATTTATCTTATCCATATAAATAATATTTCTAAATTCGGTTTCGTTTTTTAACTTCTTCACAGATAAGTTTTTTGATTTCAGGTTGTAGACACAAAAGACTATAAATGTCTATTCCACATCATCCACGTAGTAATTATTAGTTCAAATTCTTACGGAGTCACGATCTTCGTGTTTGTTTGCTGGTTGTGAAATTTATCTCGCTTTCTTTGTGATGTTATTAAAAATATTAAGAAAGGTGAACATTTTATGTAGGTTAGGAAATGTATCTTATATCTGTGTTTATTTGAATACTGATCTAAATTGCGCATATACCAAGCAGAGGCACCATTATACTCTGCATAAGGATCGTCGTCGGAGGATAGGCAAGGACAGACATTGCTGTAAACTGTAACTTCGCCGCAGGAAAAAATACGTCCGAGTATAGTACTCACAAGGGAACACCGGCAACCCGCACTTCTCGATTTCGATGAAACTGCACAGACTGAAAGAGTACCTTGGTATAAGAACACCATTTTTTTCTTACCTAGCGTATCTCGCCATTTTGGGGGTACAGCCCCCTTCAAAGATTTTTATGTTTTTTTTTTATTTGTGTAAATATCTTGGAAATTATAACAGATATCTTTTTCTTTTTAGAATATAATTTGAAGTAAATTATATAATCCCAAGGATGACGCGAATTATTTTCGGAAAAGATTTATAACGCGGGAACGGAGACCCCCCCCCCCT
This sequence comes from Dynastes maya, assembly GCA_029619315.2. NCBI lineage: Eukaryota > Metazoa > Arthropoda > Insecta > Coleoptera > Scarabaeidae > Dynastes > Dynastes maya. The sequence continues at coordinate 11,462,385 of JAROYE020000005.1, read as the reverse complement.
TTTTTTAATTATTTTTCTTTATTTTATATATTTATATATTACATAGTCTAAAGGATGGCGGGAATTATTTTCGGAAAAAATTAATAACGAGGGACCGGGTATCCTATACACCCCTTTTTTTTATTATTTTTTTCTTTATTTTTCACAAATAAAATATATTACATAGTCTAAAGGATGGCGCGAATTATTTTCGGAAAAAATTAATAACGGGGGACCGGGTACCCCATACCCCCATTTTTTTTAAATATTTATATTTTATTTTTTCACAAATAGAGTCGGTTTTATGTAGAATATGTATGTGGTCAAATTGAGACAGTTAATAATAAAGATATTAAAAGACGATAATAAAAGACGATAATAAAACTTTACTTGTCATTGATTGTCGTTATAAATATATATTTATTTAGAAATTATTTATTATTTCGATACATGCTTTAAGAAATACTATAATATAATGTGATTGAAATGACCACAGGTGGCCGTTTAAAATAATGTATGAGAAGCGTTCTTTCGTGCAGTGTAAATTTACAGCTCGGCATATTCTATAGAGCAATATTCATATAACTAACTTGTTTGTAACTAACACATTTTCGGAAAACAGTGGAGCAGAATAAAAAAGAAAGTGTAATGCTTATGAAACATTCAATACATTATACACTGTAATGTGATTATTGAAATTATAATTGTGACTGGTAGTATTATATGTACATATAGTAATTATGCTACGTAATGATTACAGTAATGGTAGTTAGTATAAAAGTGTTCAAAATATAGGTATTGCTTGCACCACGAACAACGCACAGTAGCAGGTTTTTCACGAACACTACACAAGGGCGTAGACTCCGGGTCTTTAGCAAAACAAAACTGTACTGGACTTTTGATTTTTGATGAAAGATCGGGATTTTTTAAAAATCCAGTACAGTTTCCTTATATCTGTTATAATTTCCGAGATATTTACACAAATAAAAAAAAACATAAAAATCTTTGGAGGGGGCTGTACCCCTAAATCGGCGAGATACGCTAGGTAAGAAAAAAATGGTGTTCTTATACCAAGGTACTCTTTCAGTCTGTGCAGTTTCATCGAAATCGAGAAGTGCGGGTTGCCGGTGTTCCCTTGTCAGTGTAACGTCGCCCGCATTCACTACACAGATTTGTACTGTATAAGACAGCCATAAGTTTGTCGAATGTCAAAGTATACAGTACTTTGTACCATAACCTATTAGTCAAAGGCAAGAAAAATAAAGATCTATTAACTTGGTGGCAACGATATGTCCGTGATTGTAAATATGTGTTTAGTCTTATTTATATATAATTAATTAATAATTTAAAATTGAAATACTACTCTAGTATAAGTATATTTTTATTTCTATTTGAACAACCAAATAGTTATACAAAGGTACAAGAGATGAATAATTTAACGTAACATTAAAATATGTACGATTACTGCATGAATATATAATATTTTTTTTTACTTTAGAAATATTACTCTTATGCAACATCATTGAAGCTGTAGAATTTTATACTTTCTTCTTTTTGTAATCTCGCACATTTTTGTCTCCCTTCCCATAATTCGATATCAAGCTTTTGCATTTAGGACAAATAATACACTTGTTTTGTTTTAAACAGTAATCTTACCCTTTCTATATTTTAAATAGCTAAAAAAATAAACTAAATAATACGCAATTCGAAATGTAAATAATGTTTGATAACCCCATATACAAAATGGCTATTTCACGCATGCGCAATGATGAACAATTTTCGGTAGTTTCGTACCTGTGTATTATTTAGTCTCTGTTTTCGGGCTGCCCCCGTTATTACAGGACCACACCATTGCATGCGGAATATGCATTCATTACACAAAGATTTAAAATACAAAAACGTAAATTGCCCTAAAATATTGACCATGTAATTAATTTCCTACGGTAAACTCCACTCGATTCGGTTCAATTAGTAGCGGTGAGGTCTTTGTTTACAGACTGCGAGTACCCAATACCGCCCTGACCCCTTCTATGAGAGCGAACGTAAAACAATTAAGTTGAAAGGGGCGATTTTTCAGAAAGTATCTGGAGGTGGGCTGTTTTAACAATCAATTAGGAGAAAGAGCATTACCTTACTGGCAATACTTTTTTATTACGAAAGTACATAAAGTATTTCTTTTCGCTAAATACTAATTGGGAAGGATTGTAATATAACAATACAGAAAACCTGTGTTGTTGTTATGTATGCGTAAGATCTATTCAGTTAAACCGTACAGAAATGCTAAATATGAAAATACATTTTCGTACTAAATTAGTACCTAGCACGTTTTTCCTAGACGATATAGCATTAATTCGTCACGGAACGCGGAACAATTCCAGGCGTATCAATCCTTAGCTATTTGTAAACAATAAGCGGAAATTCGTACTGTAGGTACCATTTGCTGTAACAAACAGAAAGACGTGTGTGGCTACCTCACTACTTGTGACTTACCTAAAGCAATATCTAAATCGGTGGCGGGTCGTGGTAAAATTTATGGGGTGGTTATATGGACAGAAAGGTAAACGTATGTCTTACCTTATACGTACATACTTGAATTTCAGAGCAATTCTTCCTTAATCAATCAAATCTTACATAGTTCTACGAAAGTTACGATGCAGTTCTTTATTCTTGTCTTTACTAGTTTGCCTAATTTTAAGTTCTGGCAAAGGGCGACTATTTCCTTTCAGTTCTAAGCGATTCTCAAAATTTAGTTTATTAACCCTGGCTTGCAAAAAATGAATTAAATATTTAATTACGGATTAGCATGTTGATCTTTGCTCAACTTAATTTTGTAACGTCACTAATCACTATTAAACCACCTTAATCATCGATTAAATTAATTCGTGATTAAAACCAGATGTCACTTTGTCATCTGTCAACGAGAAAGAAAAGTGAAACACCAAGGAAATTGCTATTGTTTACATAAATTTAACAAGAATGTCTTTAAAATAGAACAGATAATCATCTAAGTATTGTCGTTAACATACCCTAACAAACTTTTTTTGTGCTGGTGATCGACACAAATGTCATTTTAGTTCCAATTAGTTAATCACGAGTTCAACCAGCGCAAAATGTATGTGAGCGAAACGGTGATTTTTAAATCACGTCGTGAGTCGCGATTCTGATTTATAAATAGCGGTGATTGTAAACGGTGATTGTGATCACTGTTATGACTCATCGATATGTATCGTTCGTATTGATATTTCTCAGAGTTATGTGAGGAGTGACTATTTTCCTTTCGCAGCGTTACGATTACCATACACATTTTTTGTATTGGAAAATATATTTGTTTATATACCTATTAAAACACAAATTGTTTCAGGATTTAATTTTTACGAAGTAACCAAACAACAGTCGTAATATTGTAATTCATGTACCTGTAAATGTGTTGGAGAACCTACAAAAAAAAGTCTTTTGTAGAACAAAAAAAATTGTTAAGCTTTTTCCATGACTGAAAACTGCATACTTTTCGATTTGCAATCATAAATTATGATACAAACATGCACCAAACCATACACAAATTGGTATGGTAGTAATTTCGGCTTGTGAAATTGAACTACGCGTATAATGTTGTTCGTTCGGCATTTCGTTTAAATTTAGTTTTTCAATTTGATTTACTAAATGGTCTATACAATTTACGATTGACATAAAATTTGACTTACATTATTAGTACTGCTAATTTCATGCGACTGGTGCTGCTGCTGGTAGATCGATGTTGTGTTCCACTATTTCAATGTCCACGTTGATGTATTCCTCTTCGTTGACGTTGATGTTGACGGTGATGTCTGCGTTGAAGTCTGTTCCGTCGACGATGTCCACGTTGATGTCGATGTTCAGCTCGACGTTGTTCTCGTGGTCCACGTTGAGTTCGACGTGGAGTGCTATGATGATGTCTGGATCAATGGTGATTGTTGCTTGATGAATTGATGAAGTTGATGATTGGAAATGTTGTTTCTAATTGCTTGTTTCTTTCTTGCTTCTTGTTTCGTTTCGTTCTTGTTTCTTGCTTCTTATCTATGGCGGCCGGTGGGGTTCTCAACGAAAATGGGATCGTTGTAGACTTGGTTCCCACTCGATCGTCGCCTTGCCAAGAGAGTTTTATCATTGCAACCGCGTACCTGGTTGGTGTCAGATTTGGTCCCAAGAATCGGAATTCACTCACCCACTTCGGAGATTTTGATCGTTGATGGATGATGGCCAAATCCTACTGACTGCGCCAGTTAAGTTTTTCAGTCATGGTAAAAGCTTAACAAATTTTTTTGGTCTACAAAAAACTTTAGCTAGTTTCCCATGCAAAACACTTCAAGGAACTGTTATGTACTTCTTTATTATTCTCATACATGTAATCTTAGACTCTAGGATAACATTCTACTGAATATGTGGTTCCCATGCCATAACTCACATATTACTCTAGAAATGCAAATAGGCAGTAAAGATTTCAAATTAATAAATTATTATGTAAGAAAATGTGCAATGTATTTTAACTTTTACAAATACAACAGTACAAATAACATTTGTACGCTGTAGGCCAAGATTGGCATATTTGTATGATAAAAAACAATAGTAAGTACTTCTAATTTTCTACTTCAATAAATAGGGTGGGTAAACAATATTTTTATAATACATTTATTCGTTAACGCAGCACATCTATTTCTAAAACAAATCTAGTAATAATTAATAATATAAAACAAATACGTGCAAAGGTAATATAAAATATATCTACAAATAAATATTAATATTTAATTTAAAATACATACATTATTAAAATACAGATATAATTCTGAAAGCAAGTGGAGATTTCGACAGAGATTTTGTATAATTTAATGAAAATACTAGCTGCTTTAAAACAAATAATCTAAATTTTAAGCTTATTGTTATCACATATCCTTTATAATATCTATGTATATATTTTCAAATGTGCACAGTAGCCAAAATATAACATAATATTTTCCTTAAAAAATTGCAAATATATGTATTAAAAGGGTATCAATATTAAATACTTCAAAAACATAAACACATGCATCTATGTAAGAAGGTAACCTCCGCCATTCACTGCTGATGTATACGATGATATATTCACCGGTTGTTTGATATATTCAATTCCCAGTAGACAGCCGGTGATCACCGTTTAGCGACGACGTTACTACTTGAAAATCTAATGAAGGTTATTTCACCGATATTGTTTATTCACTGCTAAACGCCAAACAGTGATCACCGTTTTGCAGCGTCGCCGTTACTTGATATCTATGGAAGGTTATTCATCGCAATCACTGCTGAAATCACGAATCACTGCCTTTAGCAATTTCACTTCACCGTCGTGACCGGTGATTCTCCAATCACCGTGAAAGAATCACCGGTAGTGAGATATCGCCCACCACTAATTTGTACAGCTTCGGTTCACCGGGTTCGAACCCCGGGTTCGCAACTCTTGGAATAAGGCTTTCCCTAGTATTCCTTGCTCCAAAATTTTACCAATGCTGAAGGTGAATATATTGAGACGCGCGATGGGCGGAGGTAATAATAACTTATTGCTGGCCGATGCCCCCTGTTATTAACTAATTAATTGTAATTAATTTCAAAATATCTTTTTTAAAGCGGCACTAACTAAAAAAGATTTTAATTCAATGCTAGATTTAACAGTACATTAAAGTAAAGCTATTTCATAATAACTTTGTGTGTACATTAAGTAATGTCGCCTAAAGTAAAAAATTAGACCAAATAATGCGTATTAGGACAAGCTGATATGATGGCTTGCGAATGATTTTGACAAAAATAATTATAAACATAACCTCCAGTAGGTTGGTATGCCGAAGCCTCAAGTTCAACAAAGAATTACGTTTGCTTGAGTTTTGTTAAATTATAGGAGACAATGAATTTGTTCGAAAAAAGCGCTTCTTTATCGAAGGATGATTATGAGTTTGTGCGAAAAAATTGTAGAAAGTGGAAAAACTACTTGGAAATATATGGTTAACTTGATTTTTTCCCCTGTCTCTGAATAATAAAAAATACATTTACTACAATATCTACTCGATACAATCAAGCCACAAATGTCCTTTTGTTTGCTGCTTTTCAAACAGCAGTAACCTCGTTCAAGAAATAACTCCAAATGACATTCATGAAACAAATATTCACATCAATTCACGTGTGAAGTCGATAGAACGTAACCTCAATGATAGTTTAATATCAGGAGTAAAAAGATAATGCGCCAAAAACTTTCCATTAGCATAATCCTCCATTAAAACGGGCAATTAATTTAAAAATAAATTATAAAATGATTTTTACTTAATGGTGGCGTTAATGTTTAGTGGAGGATTAAATTTTATTATGAAATTGCTCCTAGAGATTAACTTAATTCAGAATAAAAGTGTTTAATTTTTTCCGCCGACGCTATTATTTGCAATACACACGTAGCAAAACAGTAAATCTTTCTCCATTGGTAGTTCAATTGTGCTTCGCATAGCGAATCTGCGTTGAGCTAACGCTGCACATTCGAAAATAATGTGAGAGGCTGTTTCCTCCTCCTCATTGCAAAGTCTACATAAGGGCTCATCTTTGTAGATCCCCATCTTATGCAAGTGGCCTCTCAAACAGCCATGTCCTGTTAATAGTCATGTTGCTGCTCTAAGCTGTATCTTGTTTAATTCAAGCAGGTCAGCAGTCAGATGTTGCGACGATCTTCCCATCATCCGTTTGCTGTGCTTTTGTCCAGCTGCATGTTTCCAATTTAATTGGTGTTGTGTTATGATCCACTCATTAATTGCACCACGCACTGCACTCTTGGTAGTACCTAGACCCGGTTTAGGGCCTATATAATTCATTTTTGAACCTTCCCTCGCTAGCTGGTCTGCAATTTCATTGCCCGCTATGCCCCTGTGCCCTAGCACCCACACCAGTGTGACCTTGTTGTGTTTAGACAGAGCCATTAGGGTTTGCAGGTACTCCCATACTAGTTTGGAGGTTATGCGATAAGATGCTAGTGCCTTTAAGGCTGCCTGACTGTCAGAGAGAATGCACATCGTCTCACCCTGCGGTCGCCGACGCAGACTCTCCCACGCGCAGGTTTGTATAGCATATATTTCTGTTTGAAATACCGTGGTGTATCGCCCAAGTGATACACATACTTTGTATCCCTGGTTTTCCTCATATACACCAACGCCAGATGTAGTGCCCGTTTTGGACCCATCTGTGTACCAGACTAGTATTCTTGGTTTTCTCCCCTCTCCATCCCTCCATTCTTCCCAATTCAAGAAAACTTTGAAAGGTTTGTCATAGGAGATCCTGGAGATTGTTGTATCACTACCCATATCATAGATAGGGTTTGCTGCTTCTATTCTGGTGTGCCCAGATCCACTGTGAGATCTCCAGTTGCTAGTATTTTTCAGTCTGTATGCCCCCATTCTGGCTTCTCCCTTGATATAAATCTCAAGAGGAGGTAGGTTTAGCATGGTTTCCATAGCAGCTGTTGGAGTGCTTTTAATAGCCCCTGTTATACAAAGACATGCCAGTCTCTGAATTTTCGAGAGACTAGTTATCGCATGCTTCTGTGTGATCTTAGGCCACCAAACAAGGCAGCCATAAGTTATCATGGGTCTTACCACCGTAGTGTACAGCCAGTGCGTCATATGTGGTTTGAGTCCCCATGTTTTCCCAACTGTTCTACGGGTTAATAAATATATACTCAGTGACATAGAAATTGCAACAGCTAGAAGGGGTTGGAATTTCCGGATGAAATTTGGTAGGAATATTCACCTATGTAAAAGTAATAAATGAAGATCTTTATTAGTTAAACAACATTTTATAATAACCGTTAATAATGTGTGGGGCCGCCTCTCTGATTTACACATTCATTTACACGCTGTGGCATTGATTGAATAAGGTGGTTTATCTCGTTTTAGGGTATTGCCTCCCATGCAAGTTGCACCTCATGCCTCAAAGCCTCCAAAGTCAAAGGAGGACGCTGCAAGTTTCGCAGCCTTCTACCCATTATGTCCCATATATGTTCGATGGGAGAAAGATCTGGAGATCTTAGAGGCCAGGGCAAAAGATTAATCTAGGCCTGTTTAAAGAAGTTCAAGGAAAACCTTGCTACATGAGGACGTGCATTATCTTGCTGGAATAATGGATCTTCGAGCCCTTGTAAGTATGGCAGAAGATGTGTTCCAACCACCTTCGCAATCTACCGTTGTGCTGTCATATTGCCTCGAATGAACACCAAGGAAGACCTGCTGCCATAAGTAATCTCACCCCAAACCAGAACACCCACAGTGCGGTGTATGTGCCTTTCAACGGTAAATCGAAGATTCCGTCGTTCACCCCGTCTTCTTCTGACTCTCTGACGACTGTCGTGCATGCCTAAACAAAATCTTGATTTGTCACTAAATACAACACGACGCCATTTAAGATTCCAATGAGATTTTTCATTGCACCATTGTAACCGTTGCTGATAATGTTCCGCAGTCAAGGGAAGCACAAGTTGCGGACGACCATGCACGACACAACACACTCGCATTACAGTAGACCGATTTCGATTTACACGGTTAGCAATTTCCCCAAATGAAAAACCAGCTTCGCATAAACCAATAATTCGACCTCTGTCGAATTCGCTTGATTGTGTATACACTGCTCGTCTTCTTACTCTAGGCATAGCTAACACGTAAATGAAACGCAGTTCAATGAGAACAACAACACAAATCGAGAGTTATAAAAAACACCGCAAAAAAACATTCAATATCAGTGCTGAGAGAGAGGTAAAAACCTCAATAACAACTTTATTGCTTCACTGAGAGGATTCAAATCTTGACCATTTATTACTATTACATAGGTGAATATTCCTACGAAATTTCATCCGGAAATTCCAACCCTTTCTAGCTGTTGCAATTTCTATGTCACTGAGTATATATTCATACACAAACGATCGCAAATATATCGCATTTTAAGGGAGATATAAATTGAAAAAGTATTTTGCCGGTTTAGAAATATTTTTGTAAGGTTATTGATCAATTGGCTTAATGGAGAAGCCACCGCTGCGCTGGTCTAAATTCACTACAAAGGTAAACTCTAGTGAAACAATGAAATTAATAGATAATATACCGGCTGTCAACTGAATCTGATTTAATAGCAACATAGGTAACATGGTAGAGGCGGCACCACCTAAGGTCTTCACTACAATACTTTTTTCTCTGATAGATACATAGTTATTAAAGCAGTTTTGATTGACAACCAGCATCTTTTATACAATTCCTAAAATATATGGGAAAATGTAGCCAAATGTTCGAAGATGATGGATTACTAACATCGAAGGGGCTTGTGTAAAAAAAAGTGAACAAAAACCAGAACCTTTTACTATTCTATTTGGGTAAAATATGTATCTGCTGATTTATTTCTTCCGTGACGATAACATGAAATTAAACACGTTCTTCTAATTATAATTTTTCAGAATATTACGAACCGTTTTCATTGTGTGTATGCGAAAGGATAAATACATTATGCATTATTAATAAAATAGTGATGCAGACCGCCTCTGCTTGTGTTTTATGAAAGGATAATAATTATCCTCCATCCTCCTCAGGAGATGGAATTAAACTAACTCCAGTAGAACAGAAGCACCTCGAGGGATAGGCCAGATTGTCGTATGACACCATAACCTTGTCTTCACCTTGTGAATTTTTTGTAATTTACAACTTGCTTTAATTTAAGTAATTTGAATACGCTTTTACAAGTTGACGATATTAACGTTAGTTTTCCTTAATTGCTGGAAATGTCATATCTCCTGTTTGTTCTTTCTCTGATGAAGTACGAATAAAAATGCGAAATCTTAGAAATGCATAAAAGGTAGCCTTTTATCTTGTGATCGGATGCAATCCCCAGTATTCTGTTCCATTTTCTATCGTTGTCTTAAACTAGTTCCTGTCGCATCTCCAAAGCCATTCTTACTTATCTTAATAAGCGGGCAATATTAAGATACCTGAGACTGTCAGGAAGAGACTCTCGTAAGGTTATGGAGATTCCAATTGGATACTGCCTGCTAAAGAAATATCTTCTCAAGATGGGATTAACGGGAGACCTATCATGTAGGGGCTACCAAAAAGAAGACGCAACAGGACAATATATCTTCTGCAACTATTCAGCTATGGCACCCATAAGAAGGAGTATACTGGGTGAAAAGCTGTTTCGTTTAGCCACTATTAGAGCGGTTTCTCTAGAGAACGTCCTGACCTAAATCAAGGCAGTGGGTTGGTTGACGGTCTAGATGGCTCTTGAGATTTCTTACTCAACTATACATATCAAAAGCATATAAAAGAGTAAGTTTCTAGTGGTTCTTAACCTCTGCTTCACAAGACTGTAGACGATCCGGGAGACGTGAAGGAGTAGTACACGGGGCAATAGTAGTAAAAGCTGACTTTATAGTTTTCAAATCACAGCGCAGTATTTTAGGTCAGCGCTGGTGTAGCGCTTGTTTTTTATAATCGATGCTTGAAATATTTAAAATACCAACGTAAATCTAAGACACATCTGCTGGAATTTGTATGTTTAATTAGGGATAAACATTTGCGCGATGTTAGTGCTATGGAAAAGTAGTTTTACTCTTATACATTTCTCTCTTTGTCACTAACAATGAAACAAATTGATTGCAATAGATGTCTATCTCAATTATATCGTTGATTGTCTGTGCGCATTTAGTAAATCAATTAAGTAGGATAATTGGAGAATTAGGAGAATTGTACGCGGCTAAAACTTGCATATTAACCTTGCCAAGTGCAAAAGCGTTATTCATTCTAGCACACCGAACTTTATGCATTTAGCTATATAATTAATGTTCTGCGCTGGGCTTCATAAATTTTGAATTAAGGACTTCTCGTTGTTTGAAATCGATATAATAAAACTTTTCTATTCAACTTACGAGGATGGTATGATAAATACTTATCTTGAGGAAGATAACGCAATTGTTTTGCATTTAGTAAATTTATTTCTCGACATAAGTCATTGATCGGTATTGTTCTTTTTCCATGATTCCACAAATACGTAAACTTGCTCACTTTCAATAGCTCTCAAAACAATACTACTCGCTGAATCTCTCCGAAATTTTGACAGGCGTCGGCCAAAGAATAATACTCACAGTTGGGAATGCAGATTTTGACACAAAGCGCCACTTCTCCAAACGGGCACTTCCAAATCATCCATATTATTTATTCAGAGGTACCTAGGAAATTCGACTTTAAAGTAGATCAACTGCCTTTACAGACTTCAACGTTCTTCTTCTTCCTCTTCTTAGTAAATACAGTATCTTATCACTGCTGTTTGAACAATACCTACTCGTCTCTGTAGTAGACCCCTGTAATTTTTATCTACCTAAAAGATACATATCCTTATCTAGAAGACTGGTTTTGCATGTGTAGTACTTGTCCAGATAATATAAAACTAAAATGTCGTTGTTTACGGAGAAAGTCGATGACGTACATTCAGTACATACGGGCGGTATAAATATACACTAATCTCAGTTCCATTTGATTTCCTGCTGTCGTAATTTTAGTTTGCGTTTTTACAGATAATACTGACAACTTTAACTATTTTCTCGTATATACAGTACTCATAAATCGGTTTATCTCCACGCTGTTAGCAACCAAGCATTTAGCAGGGTTTTATTTTATAATTCACGATATCGCATTCTGCATTTTAAGCTTTACACATACATACTATTGTCCTGCGCGTAAAATTTGTACATCGATCATTTATCACATGAAAACTACTTTTCACATGGCGTTGTTTCAAGCAGTAAACACGATGATTTATTTACGCAAATTATAACAACTGAAGGGGCAAGTGGATGAAGGGGTTAAGTCACATTAAAAAAAAAATCTACTTTTAGTTGTAATTAATAAGTTTCATGTCCAGCTCAAACGTTTGACTATAGATTATTAATCCACAACCCCTTCTTACTAATCAAACAAATTGCATTTGAAAATAATCATTCAGTAAAATATAGCAACTAGTCCTATTAAAACCTAATTTATGCATAAACCGTTTTCTGTAACATAACTCCCTCATCCACTTGCCCCTCCAAACGTAAATATTCTTACACGAAGTTATTCGTTAGAGAAATAAATTTTGTCAGAATCACGAATTTTAAATGTTTGGTTCCTTTGAGCCGAAGGAATAAAATTGTTGATACCATTTTTATGCATTTAAAGAAAGACGAAAAAATCGCTTGACAGAATATGCTACAATATTGTATGAAAAATATCGTAGCAGCAATTATGTAACCCGACCGCAGATTTTTGTTAATTATTACATGTTGTTGCCACACATATTACTTCAAGGTTATGGTGAAGTTTCTATTGTATTGTTTTACATAAATGTATAATTTTTTCCAATAAGTTTTGTGTGGAGACGTGCAGAACGAGATTTTTTTCAAAATAAATAATAGAAAATGAGCGAGTTTATAAAATAAATCATTACTTATTTGTACAGACGATTCTATTATCGAAGCCTACCTAAGTGCATGAACCAAATGTTTCCTGCCTTTTCTTTTCTAACAAATCGGCGGGTCCCATATAGTTTAAATCATATTCATCGGGTTTACAATTCTTTCGAGATACAATTCTTTGCTGGTTTATCTTTTTACTCCAAGTTTGTCGAATGTTTGGAGGGATGGTATCACATACCTGCAAAACAGCATAGGCTTAGTAACATTCTCGTGGCTTACCAATGCTACCTGTAAATTGGGAAGCTGTTGGAGATACGGAAGCATAAGATTAGTTACTGTTATTGCGTTTTACTTGTTCTTTCAACCATTATAATTATAAAATGCATACATATTGTAATGTGCAATGCAATCTTTAGAACAATATTATTGCATTTTTTTACAACAAAACTTGTATATTGTTGTAGCAACTTTTGTAATCGATCATTGACAAAATTTTTACAACAATAATGTATTTAATAGATATACAATCCGTTAACCACAATGGAGTAGTAAGGATTTGCGCAAGTTGTAGCCAGTCGTATATTTTCAAACAAATTGTAGTAAATTGTTCTACAATTGTTCGATTCTTTATAATATATTTTTTCCGTGAAGCAAATGCTCGATTTAAAGGATACCGCTACTATTGTTTATCATTTTTTCGAACGATACACAATCGAATACAGTAAAACCTCTAAATAGCGGCCCCAAAAATGTATTGTAAAAATGGCCGTTATTGGGAAGTGGCCGTTATTGAAAGGCAGTCAGGAATAAATAAAAAAGTTATTTTTGTGTTTTCTTTATTTAAAAGAATGTAAGTATCAAAAACTAGCTTAAATAATAAAAAAAAACAAAAATATTTTACATGCATTATTATACTTTTTCAAATATTTTTCAATTGAGGTTTGTTTTAAGTTTATAATTTTTGTTTGTAAAACCCGAGATTCACATTTTGCTAAAATTTGAGAAATTTGTACAGCTAGTTCACTTTCATCATTACAAAATAAGAAACTTTGTACATATCTTAGCTTTTCACACACTCCATCCATATCTTTAATGTTTGAATTACAAATTTCAGATTCTTCAACATCAATTAATTCACTGATTATTTCTTGAACGTTACAACTGGGATTTTCAATAGATGCATAATTTTCTAATTTCGTCTTCTTCATCAAAATCCTTTCCTTGCTGGTTATTTCCCCGAGAATGCTGCTTTTGCAAAACATTTTGAAATTGTAGCTGGCGAAACGTCTTTCCAAGCTGTTGATATTCAAATTAAAGTGCTGGTCCAATTAATACTTTTTTCTGCATCTTCAAAAGAACTTTCGAGGTTTAAGAATGTTAGAAGCCTTCTGATCAGAAATTTTCTATAGTCTTATCGTCTTAAACTTATGGATAATCCCTTGATCCAATTGCTGACAATGGGAAGTGGTGTTTGGAGACAGGAAAATGATGTTCACTTTTTCTAGTGGCACTTTTGGATGGGACGCGGCAAAAAGTCATAATCTCTATAGTAATCTAAGCTTTTTTATTAGATACCCATTCTAAGGGCAGTTTGTCGATATGAGGTCCTTTAAAGCATCGAGGGTTTTTACATTTCCCAATGGGGTTTCCTTGTCACCTTCCATATTGGGGCAAAATAAAATGGTTAACTTTGTTTTGCAGTCTTTTTACCGGCACATTTATCGTTTTTTTAAAGCGAACGATTTGTTGGGCATTGCAAGATAAGGAGCCCGGTTTCGTCAGCATTGAACACATTTTTTGGTAAATAGTCCTTCAATATTACTTGTAGCTTTGGTTTCCAGGCTTCAACATTGTCCAAGTCAACATCAGCCGACTCACCATAAATTGTTTAAAGGCTATATTGCGTCGTTCTCAAAATTTTTTCTATCCATCCATTTGAAGCTTGAAAACTCGTCAGTTTTAAATTTTCGACTACTTCCAAAGCTTTTTCATTTATTAAAGGTCCAGATATAGGGAGATTTTTATTTCTGGCTTTACAGAACCAATTGTAAACTACTTCGTCAATCGCCGATCCTTCGGTTTTGGGAAGCTTTCTCTTTTGCTCTAAATTGGAACTTTCTTCAAAGCGCTTCTTTAACTTGTGTTCTTCCAACACCTCTAGCACTAGTACTGAACTTTTCACTTTCTTCAATAATATCAATTTTGTCTTTGAGAGTCAAACGTTTTCTTTTTTGCGACATGATGATCGTTACAAAAGCACAGTCGAATATAAACTAACTCACAATCTATGAAGCTAATATGCTTGAAGTGAATCGACCGAAAGGTTACAAAGAACGAAACACATACAATCATACATACTACATATTATGTACATAATTCCCCCAAATCTTAGAAGTGTGCAATAAAGTAAATCTGCTTACAATCGTTCCATCTGTATTAAATTGAATGAATAAACGTCAATTATGGGAAGGTCTTTGATGTCTTTGAGGTGGGTAAGCCGAATACCGTTTTTTAGAATTAGCCGATGATGAGAGGGCCGTTTTATAGAGATGTCCGCTATTAAGAGGGTCATTATTACGGGTATTCCATATAATTGGTTTTGTAAATTTGAAAAGCTGTTTTTAGGGGTGACAGCTTTTAAGAGGTGGCCGAAAATGGAGGTTTTACTGTACAATAAATTAAATACTATTACAACTGAGAATATATTAAATTTTGACTGATTACCATAAATAGCTGTGTAGTAACTATACATACATAGGTAAACAAAATGCAATTTCATTTAAGTAGAGATTTTTAACATCTAGTTTCCGTAAGTGAAGATAAGTTAAGATGCTAAATGTTTCAAAAACGCTTAGGTTCTACTAAAACTTCAGGGAACAAAATTGATATAATTTGTATGTAAAATGTTATTTTTCTTGTCTCGTGTATATTCTATGCAACTATGTGTGGACAAATTTCGTATTCAGTTTACATTTTTTGCGGAATCTTATCTTGATTTATATCAATAAATTTTTTGTTGCGTTGCTAAACTTTGTGAAACTGGTGTAGTAAATCGCAAACCTGGTAGTGGCAGACTCAAGAAAGGAACTGCTGAAACTATGGTGGACTCCTATATGAGGAGGCGCATAGATCATTCACGTAAAATGTCAGTTAGATAGCTTTCACGGGAAACTAATTGGGCACATGTTACTTGTCAGCATATTCTTAGAAAAGATCAGAAAAAGTATCCATATAAAATTTGTGCAAGAACTCAACCCCATTGATCACATAGTGCGAGTGTAATACCGCAATTGGGTTGAAAATCACATGAATGGTGATAATATCGTTCTTCACAGACGAAGCACCTTAATATACTTTTATTAACAAACAAATCATCTAATGAAAAACCTTATTTCATTATATAGAAACCGCTGCATTCTGAAAAGGTTGGTGTTTGGACAGCAGCTTCACGGAGAAGAATTATTGGTAAATTATTTTTTCATGAAACGGTAAACACAGAAAGATGTCTTATAACTTACTGCTACCTTTTGTAAACCAATTGCACGATGACGAACCAAGTGCTGGATGCTTCCAACAAGATAATGCCACAGCTCATAAAATACTGCAAACATGAACCTCCTGCTTGAATATTTTGATAACCGTGTAGAAGATTTTCCTTCATGTTCTCCTGATCTAACCACTTTAAATTATTTTATTTTTGCACCCTTAAAAAATACAGTTTTTAAAAATACACAACGCACAATACAGGAACTTACAGAAGCAATTCAAAATGTTTGGGACACGATAACGCCTCACCTCATCAGCGCATTTAATAACATAAAACGACGAGTAAGGATTTATATTGAAATTGCAGGAGAACATTGACTATAATTATTTGCAAAATTCTTCTTTTACTTTATTAGGAAATATTTTTTTTTATTCCGCTAGCTTTATTATCATTGGTTTAGATTACCACATTAGCCATTTACGCTGTAAACAGAAACTTATTTACATCATTACTGTCAAATATGTAAAACGTAATTTGCAGTTTCAATCTTCATATGATTTAAGCAAGATTTAGCTGTCAGATGCAGTTGCAACCAACATTAGAAACAATGATATCAAGGATTGTGGGGTAGTATGCCAAACAACACGAAGTATCTGCACACTCCTCATCACACAAAATATTAATTAATTAATTCGGAACAGCTATTTCGAGGGCTCCTGGGCAACTGAAATGACCGAATAAATCTTTATTCAGTCATTTCGGTTGATAATGAGGTTACCCAGGAGCCCCCGAAACAGCTGTTCCGAATTAATTAATTAATATTTTGTGTGGTGAGGAGTGTGCCGATACTTCGTGTTGTTTGCAACATTAGAAATATTAAAAAAAAACATGGTTCTCCCGACAACTTTTTTTTATCATCATATTGTATTTCATTGAAAGGCATACGAGTGTGGGGCTGAATTTCAGATCTGCTGTTATTTTGAAATATAAGGCCCGAATAATTTATATGTTGATGTTGAAGATGAAGGTATCGTGAAACGCGTTAAAACGCAAGAGCAACATTTTCCATGCGAATGGGATTTTACTTACTAATTCAAACGTATGATACTCACGTACAGATTCAACAGGTTATTGTTGCGTCAGATGTCATTACTTTTTGATTACACACATTTTTGCGTGCAAAGAGTATATAAACAGATGTAAAAAGGTTAAAATGATCTGTTTTCTAATATTATGTCAGATTAATTTGCGTAAAGTGAAATGATAATATGCGAAGAAGCACAGATCAACCAACACCGTGCGATTCTTTATCTCCGAACATACGAAATACGTGCATGTAAAAATGTTTATTTTCACTAATATTTGCTTTTTAAAAATAATATCAATTGCATATTTCTTTAGCAGTAGTGTTTGACGACTGATTAAAAATGTCCTAGGAGCAGCGGCGTCTAGTGCACTGTCGCTGCGAAGCTGCATTGCAAACGCTTTGATTCCCTCGTATATTTCCGTTGGATATCGTGTACATTGTACTATGCAACGGAAATACACGAGGAAATTGAGGCGTTGTAATTGACCTCCCATGTACGTCATCACCAGCCGCCACGGCCTATAAGGCTAATGTATTGAGCTTAACCTCAATGTATAGATAAACCTGGTTTAGGTTTAGGCGTTTTGCGTACATTTTGAGCTATTGAGACTACAAGGGAATCAAAAATAGTATGTCAGAAAATTTATATTGGTACGACATATTTGGAACGTTCGATGCGATAACAAATGCAGAGCTCTATTAGAAGCGTACGTATGCCCTGTTACAGGTGCCGGCTTTAGAGTGCTATTACACAATACTCATTTAGTTGCTCTTTCCCATAAATAATCATTGAAAAACAACAGGAAAGTATTATTATTCATATTACCACGTTTATCTCGTTATATCTAGTGTAGTGGAATTCAATAAACTGCATTTTCATCAACTAGCAACAGCCGGTGCGGGTCAATGCATAATATAAAATATTCCCCAATGTAAACATATCTGTGGTACGTAACATTTCATGCTACTTTTCCTACTTGTCTAAGTTTTACAGCGTCAGTGGGTTGTTTTAAAAGTTCAATTAGTCGGGAATAGTTCAAACTGTAACTATTTGTAGTATCGTTAAGCTTGTTTTGCAAATGTCGTTTTGTAAAAGCTCTAGTAACTACGATAATTTTATGTATCATTTCTTTCGATTCACTGGATTCAATTTGGATTCCTTTCCCTTAATATAATTTATTGTAAAATCGAATTCTTCAAGTATGAGTTTAAATTTGATTAATTTCTATGCATTGTTAATTCTGAATACACATATCAAAGGTCTATTATCTGCAAATATTTGAAATTTACATCCGAAAAGATATGGCCAGAAATCCTTTATGGCCCATACTACAGCAAGAAGTTCCCTTCCAATGGCTGCATATTTTATTTCGGCTTTTTTGAGTGTTCTACTGGCACACGCCACTGTTTCCCATCTGCATTTGAAAGTACTGCCCCAACAGCAAAACCTGAAACATCTGTTCTTAAAATAAATTCATTATCATCTGAAAAGTTTGGATATTATCAAATTGTGGGATTGATTATAGCACTCATAAGGGTTTTAAGCGCTGTTTTACGATTGTCATCCCAATTGCATTGGGCGAATTTACGGGTTAAGATTTGCTATTTCTGAGAAATTCGATATACATTTTCTATAATAATTTACCAAAGCAATAAGTCGTCTAGCTACATCTGCATTTGTTGGTAATGGATAGTTTTGAATAGTTGATATCTTACTGATGTCCGGTAAAATACTTTCAGAGGAAATGGCTGGAATATAAAATTTCCTTTTTTAGAAACTGGCATTTTACAGGGTTTACTCCCAAATTAGCCTCTCTTAATCTATTAAGAACTTTTACTAAACTTCGATTATGATTTTGTTAAATTGTTTCCGAAAACAATTAAATTATCCAAATATATGAAATACAAATAGTTTAATCCAGACATTGCTACTGTCATGACCCTTGAAAAAGAACTTGTGCTTGTTTTAAGACCCATCGGAAGTCTTGTCGTTTGCAGTTGGCCTTTTATTTTGTCTACAAGTTGGTTCTAATTCTACCTGGTAATAACCTTGAGAAAGATCTACATGTGAGAATTAAAATGCGCCCGGCAATGAATCCAAAATTTCGGTGACGTTTGGCAAAGGAGAACGATCGTCTTCTATGTTTTTATTTAAAACTCTATAATCTATTGCTATGTTAAATATTTACTTCGAAAATAACAGCTGTCAACCTAAAACCTATAGGGTGTTCAGTATAGCCACCCGATAAATTCGAAATTCTCTCTGGCGGATAAAAGCTATTTTTCGAAAGTCACAATTTCCCTAGGCCGACTGGCTTTGGAGTGTGGGCATTAAATAACCTACATAAGTCCAGATAACGACAAAGGTGGTGAAACTACGAAATTATTCCTCCTTAGTTCATCTTCCTATTTTCGTAACTCTTCAAAATTAATGTAAAATTATAATGTATTATATAATGTAAATATATAATACGTTTCGCTAAGGCATCTTCATTTACGTCAGGAAAATTTTGTATTTTAGGGTTTGTCTATCATAGAGTCGTCTAGTTTGTGTTATCTAGTAGCGTCACTACATTCATTCTCTCATGCTACGTTTAAACATAACTTTATTCATCAAAAATTCCTCGTTAAATTATATTTGGATATCATCAAAATTTGTTGTGGTCAGAAACAATCGCTATCGCGATTAAAATAAAGGAGAAAAGGTATTCCAATAAATTGATCAATCCTGGTTAAACTTTTTTCGAGTTTACTAGTATTTTGGCTGCGGTCCCAATTTAAAGTGTCCGGTATAGAAATTAGAGAATAGATTCAAGGTAGAAGAAAAGGTTGGAGATTAGAACAGGCAGATTTCCAGTAAATGTCATAAGGAACATAGTGTTTGTATGACATTTTTCTAAAATCAAGGTTAGTTTACATTTTTTAATTTTAACGTTCGTTAATTTCCATTTATTTACATCAAAATTCATTAATAATTGCCGAAAGAGTATCAAAGAATACTCCCGAATCCCACAAACGAGCTAAAAATTTAATCAATTTACAATATTCCAATTTTTTTAACAAAATCCCTAAGATAAAATATTTCACTATATTCGCCATTTTTTATCACCGTCAGAGTCAGTTTTTTTTGATACTATGATATTAAGATTTGATTTACTTTCTTCAATAATACCGTCTTTCAGCATTTTCTCTATTTGATTATTTATTTTAAATTTTTTACAATAAGGTCAATGGTTAGGCTTAACATAGACCGAATTTGCGTTCTTCTTTGAACAGAAGAAATGTTGTCTTTTATAATAGTTTTAGATAGTACGAATTTATTTCTACGTTTGGAGTGCCCCAGGGTTCTAGCTTGTGACCCCTATTTTTCATTCTGGAAAATAAGCCACTCATAAACGTTAAGAAATGCTTCACCCGAAGCACCGATGTTTATCCTGAAACTTAAACATACTACTTACGAGACTGTATTGATTAACAACCGGATCCAGTTTTTTAAGCAAGGAAGACCGGTTCACGGTGCAACACAGAAAAAAGCCTGTGAAGATAATTGCAATGAGTAATTTTCATTAAAATATTGCAGTAATCTCATTGTAATAAAATAAGCCTTAAAGCTTGTTAAAATTCACAAAAGGTAATCTACTAATCTACGTAGTTCCTGATATTTTTGTAAAAAATATGCTGTTTTGATATTTAATAAGCTTTAAAAAATTGAAGATTTTGCTATTCAGCGTTATATCGATTCAAGCAATTGTAGGAGAGCCAAACGAGTTAAGTGAATTATATTACCTTTCCTGTATTTCTGCTTTGCAATTTATGAAAATATGAGATAGAAAGAAAGAACTTATCATCACTGTATCTAGTGTTTGTACGATCGCCTATTGAGCAAATCATTACCTCCAAAAGTTAGGGTTTTTATAGTATAACATCACATTATCTTAATATAAATAATAGAAAATGAGTTTGTAAATAAGTCACCATTTATCTGTACAGACGATCAAAGCGTACCTAAATGCATGAACTAAGTGTTTCCTGTCTTAGAACTAGGCCGATCGTACGGATAGACATCAACAGATGTCGCAACGAAAAACTTCATTGTTTTCTAATGAAAGATCTGCTTATATACACAGATCACTTTCATCATTAATGGCACAGGTAGAGTCTACTCCGTCAAGCTACTGGTCTCGTATCGAGCCCCGAGCTCGCAACTCTCTCAGAGTAAGGTCTTCCTTAGTTTATCTTACTTCTTCAAATTTGCCGAATGCTTGAAGGGGTGAGCACACACCTACGAGCGCGGGTGTGTGATATTATTTTGGACGGCCAATGCTTTTCTGTAAATGGCGAAAGCTGTTGGTATGCGAAAGCATGGAGTAGTTATTGTTATTTCGTTTACTCGTTCTTACAACCTTTATAATTATAAGAACACTATATAATTTGTGGTAGTTCAATATGGAATTCAAATAATTGTTGCAATTTGTGTAACCTAATGTGGTAACTGCTAAAATTCGTTGTATTAGCATTTCAACAAGTACGATACATACACTTGCACGATAGTTGAAAAACATGCAAGTTTATTGTAGCAAAAGTTGCAAGTTTTGCGACATTCTTGTTTCCTACATTACTGCTTCACTAATTGCTATAAATTTTCCGCGTCGCGGATCTTATAACTATTTGCTATAATTGTAGAAGTTATTCTAACTTTTTTTCTGTGAAGATTTCTGTTTAAGCTCTTAATTAATGAAATAGATTGTTCTGATCTTCTGAGTAGAGTGGAATTCCATGTCCATCGTCTGGCATCACCAACTGCGGCAACGTTTTATTATCCGACGTAGAGAACTAATCTTCTACTGCGCGCACCTCTGCACCACATGATTAAAACGGCGGACAATATCTACAGAGACGTTTTTGTTTGATAATCACTTGGTAGACAAAGGGTTAAATATAATACGTAACAATTCAAATTTTCTACCTTTATCTGCATATGCAATATTTTGATGAACATTCCTAGGCTTTTGTTATATATGTATTCAAGCTACAATTGTCCTTTTATTGTCTGGGCAATGAATATTATTATTATTACTAAATTAATATGAACAAGTCTGACTGTACTTTACATAATTTATTCAAGGAGATAACTGTAATGGAAAATTACCGATTTTATTTTTGTCTTGTTTGCTATTTTATGTTTTACATACATGCCACGTAGAGCAACGCAACTGCGCTGAAAACCAGTGGCGGACGCATGAAAGTTTACACAAAATAAATTAAATGTGATACGTGCTCAAACACTTACCGTTTTAAGACTCCTCCGTGAAATCACAAAGTGGATAATGTCTATTTAATATTTGTAACATTAGATATGTTTCCAAAGTTGTTTCGGCAAAGTGAGTGCGGCGTGAAGAAAAAGTGTTTTTGTATGCCGAAAACGAACGTTCTACATCTAGTGACGTTATATTTGCGTAAGTAAAATAATCTTTCAAATAACTTAACGGTTCTGTTGACGCACCTTCACAATTTGTCTTAATGTGCCAAAATCAGAGTCTTTATCTAAAACACTTTCAAACCTTTCTAAAACACAAATATTTCTTGCGTCTTCTATCGCGCATAGCTGTGCGTGAACATGTTGCACTATTTGCAAAGATTCCACTAACGACACCGAAGAATTTTGTAGTTTTTCTATCGCATCCGCTAGTCCCACGTAATTGTTCTGAATAATTTTCAAATCTGTTTTAACTTGACTATCCTGAAATTTCAAGCGGCCTACCTTGACAGCCGCAGCTTCCTTTGGGTCGAATTCTAAAATCACGTTCTTTATATTCTCAAAATATTTAAGATAATAAAATGCAGCCTCTAACCATGTTCCCCAACGAGTAAGAATAGGTTGTGGTGGTTCAGGAATACCGAGGCATAGTCTATGAAATTCCCGAATACGTTTTGGGGATTTTACAAACACAGCTTTTGTATGTGCTATTAGAGCGTCTACCTCGGGATAACATTTTCTGATACTATCTGCTACGAGACTGAGAGTATGAATTTTACATGTAATATGCAACAAGTTGGCACAATGTTTTTTAAGAGATCGACCTACAGCAAGCATGTTTGCAGCACCATCACTCATAAACATTAACAGTTGATTTGTTGAAAGTTCAAACTTTTCCAATGTATTTAACACCAACATTAAAATTACTTCGGCAGTGCATTGTTGTATTCGTCTAGACGCTAGTAAAATTGAGGGTGACGGTCGATGTGGTTCCATTGTGCGTACCATTACATTAACTACAGAATGTTTTTTACGATCTGTCGTTTCGTTCACACATAACCACAGTTTTTTATCTTGCAACACCGATTTAATTCTTTTCTCGACATGCTCACGAGCAGACGGCACAACTCTCTGTAATGTTCTCCCCTTTGGTAACTTAAAGTCCGAATATTTATTCCAAAACGAGACGTATGCTTTTTTCCTTAGTAAATGAAATGGTAAATTACATGCAATAAACACATAAATTAAATTTAAATTTGTCATAATCTCGTGTGGAATTTTTTTTTTAAACATGCCCTGCACTATTTACATGCCGTAGACAATCACTTTTCGACCAACACATTAAATCTATTTTACACACTACACATTGAATTTTAGCGCCATTACACTTTAAATCAGGCATTTCTGCAATAAACTCTCTTATTGTGTCCAACTTTGGTCGTTTTCGCGACGTAGGAAACATTTTCAAAACAAACGTAGAACTACGATATAGTATACGACAGCGTAGATGCATACACAACAGATCGGCTTTCGAGTCGCAGTTATACTGACGCTTATACCGAATTGTCCCGGCCGTGTTTGTTTTGTGTAAATTTTTATGCGTCAGCCACTGGCTTTCAGCGCAGTTTTCGTTGCTCTACATGTCAGTCAACCACGTCGTGTTTATTCACCTTAGCGAAAACTGCAGTGTCAGCGGTCTGCCTTTATTGCAAGCAAAGAAGGATTTCCTCATATATGATTTTTTTTTCACTTAGTATTAGATTATTATCGCTCTGACTATTATGCATACCGCATAAGAGTATTTATGGTAATTTTAATAAAGTATTTCTCAAGCTAATATGCATATAAAGTAAGGAACACATTAGTGCCATATCAAAGAAAATACAATTTATTACGATTTATTACATAACTAACGATATTTTTGAGCTAAATAAAATTAAAATAAGGTAAATACATAGATATAAAATTACAGTATCTTAGTTATAATTGCAAATTAATAACAAGATTTCCGTAAAATATCTAAATTAGCTACAGAACAGAATCTCTATTATAAAGAAGTCAATTTTTCAAGGAAAGAAAACTCATTTGGGGCGATTTTCGAGTAACTGATTAATTACAAAATCTATAGTGTTTAACAATTCTCACATCTTCAATTTTTCTCTAAAATTTTAAACGATTTATTTAAATTGGCGACTATCGTATAAATGTGGAAGTTGTGTTACTTCTTTGCATTTGAACACTTTTTATTGTTATTTAAGTCAAAATTATGTACTTGGGAATACCAACACTTTCCGCATGAAACAAGCCAATATCTGGATAAGACCCCCATGTTAGAAGTAGAGGTTTTTCAGTAAAAAAAAAACTTTTATAATTGGAAATAAATTAGAGGAATGAGGTATCGTTTTGTCTATTTCGTCTAGCTTCTAAGGCTATTATTACAAGGTAGCACCATATCGGATTAAAAAATTGCTCTTGCACCACATTAGGCAATAAATTCATGAAGGTTCATTTAAATCTGAATTGTTGATTTATGGCGTCGTCAAATTGACTACTTGCCTGCTTGGGTTTTGTACTCCTTCTCGATAACCATATGCTATATTAGTAGTTGTTTAATATTCAACGGGTTTATGTGTAGCATATTGTAATTTTTTGAGTGGTCTGGCAAATAAAGAAATATTGATTATGCAAATGAAATAATCTAAACATGCGAGAGTAACTAATATTGATTCAGATCATTCTAACATCATACGATTTTATTACGAGGGCGTATTGAAAACTAATGCCTCTATGGCTATAACGTCATTAGTAATAGATATTGTTATGTTATGTTCAACGTTATATCTACGACAACAACAACTTCTCTCAGTTGTCACTTCGGTACTGACTAAATGTCAGGCTGGCCACTCGTTGGTAACTAAATATCCCTCTTGCGGGGAAAATTGGAAATTTCTTCGTTACCATCCCCCCTCAGCCAACCGTCTTTGGAGCGAGGACATTATATATAAAATATAAGTCCAGATAGTTACGAGTGTGGGGTAGCATGGACAAATCTACGCGTTTGTTAATTTTTCTATTCACTTATTTCGTCCAAATTAATATAGAAATCGTCTGGAATAAGCAACAGCATAAATTGCAAAGTACAACAAATAATATTTCATCAATTAAATCTTTATCTGAAAGGTTTCTGTAAATTAGCAGTGGATTTTCTCGTTTAAAGCTTGTTGGTGACAGTTCGGACCACAGAATCATCAACATACAACCTCCTGGTTAAGTCACTGCATTCGTTCTCGTATGCTGTTTGCAGAAATAATATCATTCGATCGAAAGTCATCGAAAAGTTTCTATTTGAGTTAAATTATCAAAATTGGCTGTGAAATAAAACAATCGCCGGTCTTTCGAAAGATGAACGACGCCATAATTTTCCATCAATCTTTATTCGGCCTTGGTTGAATCAAAGTGTGTCTTAAATCCAATCCCAATATAAGTGTTCGTTTGTGTATTCCAAGTCTTTATTACAAGAAAAAGGGGTTAAATATCAATAGCAGGCAGTTTCCTGTGGCAGGTATATAAACAGAGGGTTTATATACATTGGCATCGTTCAAAAGTTAAAGGTTAGTTACCTTCCAAATCTTAAAATTCGTTAATTTCATTTTACTGAGTTCGAAATTCATTCTAAAATTGCCGTAAGGGTATCCAGGGATACCCTCGAACCTACAAGAATCGTTTATTCAAATTAAATTAGAAAATTTAACAAAATTTGAAAAAAAACCCGAGAAAGATATTTCAATATATTGTTTACATATAAGTGCGAAATGATAATATAAACTGTCCTCTACCCACGGATATAATCAGTTTTTTCACATAATCGCCACTGACAGCAATACATTTACGCCAACGTACTACGAGTTGCGCTAATCCGTCACGGAAAAAGTCTGAAGTCTTCGCACGGCACCATTTCCGCACCTCCGTCATCACCTCTGCATCCGAAGAGAAACGCTTGCCCTTGAGATGTTCCTTAAGCTTCGGAAAAAGGAAAAAGTCACAAGACGCAAGATCTGGGCTATTTGGGCTATAAGGTGGATGAGGTGAAACGTCATGAAACCCAAGTTTCTCCAGTGCTATACGCGATCTTTGATTTGTGTGAGGCCGAGCGTTGTCATGATGCAGAATTGGCACTGTGTCTACCCTACGTAGCCGTCGCTTTAGATTTGTTAGGGTGCTAACATATTCTTCGGAGTTAACAGTACAGTCGCGTTTCAAAAAATCAATATGAACGATGCCATCGCAATCCCAGAAAACGGTAATCGTTACTTTCCTGGCAGATGGAACTGCTTTGAATTTTTTCGGTTGTGGTGAACCCTTGTCTGTACTCTATGGACTGATGTTTCATTTCATGATGTGCCCACGACTCATTGCCGGTCACAATTCTGTGCTTTAACCGCACGTCGTTGTCGGTCGACATTTTTAGAACTTTTTTAGAACTAGAATCTCCACTAGGGATACTTATGTACCAAGAGTTAAGGTAAATGGCAAACCACATTTGATACTGTCTGGCCCATCATTATGAAAGTTATGGCCATGGAGGCATTAGTTATCAATAGAGACGGGATTTTAGGACGTAAAAAACAGCTAAAAAGGCCCTTTTTTAGGCCTTAAAAACTATGTATTTAGGACGAAAAACTGTTATTTAGGCATGTTAGGCAAATACTTAAAAAAAACGGTAAACACAAAAACCATTTTATTTTAAAAAAACATGAATAAGAAGACGATATTTAATGTAATTTTAGGTACATTTTAGCCATAAAAAGAAATAAAACATACAAATTTTAACTAATAACTAAAATATGTAGATTCATTTGGTTTAAAATAATAAATAAATTAATTAATCGCCGTGTAACATGTCCCCAAATTTCGCGTTTGCGTAGCACACAAGATGTTTTTCCAAGTTGTCGTTAGTAAAATTTGTTCTTCGGTCGGAAAACAGCAGTTTGTACGAAGAAAATGAACGTTCTACGTCACACGAGGTTGTAGGACAAAACTTAAATATGGACCAGTCAGCTGTGGTATGAGCGGTAGCTTCAACTGCTTCGCCACTGAGCAGCTCAGCAAACTCTTTAACCGTTTTGAAACCTGGATTTTTCGAAATCACTTGGTTAAATTTTGGCAAAATTATTTTGCTAACTTTTCCTGGGCATTCTTGAGAGCTGCTTCGGCATTATTAATTACTGCAACAGAATCTGTAAGAGGAAGGCCGAATGTTTCTAATCTTTTGATGTTATCAATGAGAAATTTATAATGCGACTTGATGTATAAAAGATCGTTTTTGACATTTTGATTGGAAAAGTATTCTTGCGCTTGCTCAATACAGTTAGCTGAATCTTTGTCAAACGATATTACAACCTAAAACATAAAGCGTTAAATAAAAACAATCTTATTTAAAAATTTTGCTAAAAAAGTACTTACTGATTTTATTGCTCCGAAATTATTAGCATAATAAACTACCGCCTCTGACCAAGTTCCCCAACGTCTTAAGACAGGTTCGGGAGGCAAAGGGAGATCTGGCAGATTTTCTTTATACACTGCCACACGCAGTGGAGCTTTTAAAAAGACTCTCTTGGTATTTGAAATTAAACCATTAACATTAGCATATTGATTTCTTAGACATTCACACACCAAATTGAGTCCATGTGCAAAACATGTTAAATGATTAAGATTTTTATAAAAAAACTTCAAATTTGTACCACATTTGAGCATATAAGAAGCACCATCCGTGACTAAAAGCTTGACTTTTTCGTACTTAATTCCATCTGTTGGCCACAAAATACCTAAAATACGAGAGTTGCCTTTAACTTAAATATCTAGCATTAAATTTATAATATTACTAAAGTAAGTTTTTTGCATAATATATCTTACCTAAAGCTTGGTTCACGAATCTTGCCATTGTATTGCAATTTGTTCTTTCAAGTTGCTTTGTAGCCAGTAAATACGGTTTTCCTGGTGTTTCAGAACAAAGCTTACCCACAATCATATTTGCCATAATACGACCTTTAGAGTCAGTCGTCTCATCTATAGATATCCAAATATCGTTGTTACCAACTTCTTCGCGAATAGTATTAATAGTCTTAAAAAATTAATAAAAATATTATAGGCGTAAACAAAATCTTAATGACACTCAAGTATGAAAATACATTTTTAAATTATTATTTATTATATTAATTACCTCATTGTCACATTTTGTTACATATGTTGTTCTTAAGGTTTTCACGCTTGCCACATTCTTGTTGCAGTATTTAGTGAGAAAATTTCGCAGTTTTGAATAGTTTAATTTGTCCAGAGGAATATTTGCAGACATAAAAGCGTCGCATAAATCTCGATTAAAAACGTCGATTTCTCTTGAATTTTTGATGTCTATTAACATTTGGTTCCTCAACGGTTTCCTAAGATTTGCCTGATGTCCAGGAGCAGTAGCATGTTGCTCTAAATGATTTTTCTTTTTGCAAGTTAACTACAATAATATTTTTGAAGCAAGTTAGAAAAGAAAAATGAAAACGTCCTTTACCATTTTTCCGCACGCTTTACAAAACAACTCTTCACTGTTGCTTGGATTCAGCTGAAAGACAGTAGTGCCTCCAATTGCCTTCAGCCATTTTTGAACTTTATCGCTATGTGATTCCTTGGATTTTGGCATTGTTGTAGATGGAAGTACACAATACATTGAGTAGATAAACAAGCACAAACCGACAGAAAACTACCGAAAAATATTCGTTGCAAGCTACGATATAAATGAAAATTCAAAGTACGTCTTTCACTATATACTGATTCGTCAATAGTCCACCTCGCTATAGGAACACACACATATACGCTCCAGAGAAACATTAAGAGAATAAATATAAAATCTAAACTGCAATATCAAGATGTCCATTGTATAAACTATGAATGGGCATCGTGTATTCATTAATCACGTTAACAGGGAGAAGAAATTTGCTTATATGGTTTAAATTACAGGGCGTAAACAAGCCGATAGGGATTCCCGTAAAATAAAAACGTGGGTGCAGGTAAATGAACCCGAGAGCGATAAGCCGATAATTGAGGATATATCTTCAATAGGGTAGTAATATAAATTTTACGCCAGGCAAATCCAAACTGCCCTTCACACAATAGACGGGAAAACCCATCGTTGTATTAGTTTATAGCATTTTAGCTGTAAAACTAAAATTTACTTTTAAGAAAGATGCAGCTGTGTAAAAACCATATTTATTTAAAATTAAAAAAAAAAAAACGTTTAGACCAAATAAATATGATTTTAGGACAAAATAGGCGAAAACCACGATTTAGGCTGTTAAAAGTCCAAATAGGCAACTAGGCAAAATAAAACATAGCTAGATCGCTTTGATTTGTCGAGAAACATATAGATTTTGTATTATTTTTAATTTGCCTTGAATCTAAACAAAGAGGCATTTTGCCTAAAATCCCGTCTCTAGTTATCAATACACCCTCGTACTTTGCTCATCACAGATATTCATTCCTTTGTACATAGGGATGGGAGGCGAGGGTGAATTGCATTAAGCTTAGTTCCCTTCGATAGCCCCTTAAAAATCGTCTAGCATTTTTTTTATAAACATCTAAGAGGAAATAATTAAGGAGGAACTGAGATACTCCTTATTTTCAAAAACCGATTTCATCTTCCAAAACCGTTTTTCATGAGAAACGCAAACCGGTATCTTATATAGTCCCAGAAGTTTCATTAAATTCTGAATTTCCGGGTTAGGCACCTCTCCTTATCGGTTAGGTAGCGTTCTTTTAAACATTTTTCTAATGGTGCATTTTATAAACTGAAAATTAGAAAGACTAATTGTATCAGTTGCATAAATTATTGACTCTTTGCACGTATATTTACTTATTAAAAGTTGTAATTAACTAAATTAATTCAATATTTCTCATTGGACTAATTCATCCGGAGTGTTTTTAATCTTCTCAAAATAATATTTACATTTTCAAGGAAAAAAGAAAGTAGAAGGTATTTCTGTAACCGTCTTCGTTTCCTTAGTATACATTTGAGATTAATTCAGAAATACGGCAAGATTTTTCACTAACTTTCGGTTTTAATTTCAGCGTCTGCTAATCTTACTCTGTCACTTCCTTGTTGTTTTTAATTTGTCCTCTTGCCGACATTGTAGTTGTTATTAAATTTTCTTTATAAATTTCCGTCCGTATTGCTTCGAGATTATAATTTCTGCGCGTTTTAATTTATTCTGTCAACCTCAAAGATCACTTGAGTGAGCATTTACCTTCTGGCAGTTGAAAGTAGTTCATTCTTCGTACTTTTACTTTAATTAACCCCAACTGCTACCTTGTACCGAGCGAAATTGAATTCGTGCCCTCGTATTCGAGGCTGTAATAATACCGCGTTGCCATGAAGTTTCTTTGCCGGACACGAGCTTTTATTGAATCAGTGACCTTCTTCGAAATGTTCTTGAAGAACAACGTATACACAAAATAATGGCCAACTCGGATTATGTGAACCTCTACGAGGTGTAAATGCTGGTTTTGTTTTATAAATCTGCTATTATTCGGTTATAAAGCTTGCTATATCTTCTTAACCAGCAAATTTGATTATATATTTGCTTTTGTAATTTGTTTACAAGTTGTGTATTTTTAACAATGTCTTTATTTGGCCGACAGGAAAACCCAATTGCGGGACAAATCACTGCATGATTTGCTTTTTAATTGGATTTTGTAATTACCCATGATGCAACTATAATATTGATCACAAATAAAAAGAAAACTACAGTATTTAGAAACTAACGACACTTGTGTCGACTAATAGGAAAGAAGATATGATCAGAATGTTAATTTAAACTAAAAAGAATCTCGTCCGGTGGGAGATATGGATTCGAACTTGTAATATACAGGGTCGGCAGGAAGTCTGGAGACGATGCTCTAATGTCGAAGCAGTTTACTTTGTGAACTTAAAAAATTATATAATGGAACTGAATACTTTTGAGCGTTCAAGTCTAAATACGCACTTATATCTTGTACCACATATCTGAAATGCTCGTTTACTTCTATTTACAATAGCACAAAATTTGCTAGAACTTATTCACGAAAACTTCTAAAAAAGTACAAACAACTTCCCGATTAATGCTACAGTGAGAAGAAACCATTTGAAGCGAAATCAAAACTGGGTGTGATTTTCGATCGACGTATGACATGGGAATTGCACGTGGATTTTATTAGAGGGAGATTCTTTAAATCCAGGGACGCACTACTGTTGGTGTTGTTGGGCAGAAACATCCCACTCGATATAACAACTAAGTTATTAATCTACAAGACCTCTCTTAGACTTACAGAGTGCTGACTTAGAATACTGACGTGGGTGACGGCCGCGGCCACTACAACAGATTGGATGCTCTTGAAGATACAACACTAAGGATTATTGCGCACGCCCCTTAGTTTGTGCGTAATGTATAGCTACGGGAGGAGCATCAAGATCATGTCAGCGAGCTGTCGAGGGTCACATGGGAAAGAGCAGGCAACTCCTCAAATCCCCTCCTGGTGGGCCTGGTCGGGGATCCGCAGGATCGGCTTCCATCCACAAACAGGGTAAGATAGAATTTCCATCAAATAACCAACTAGAACCGTAACGCATTAACACAATGAAGATAACTGGGAGAATAAATACTGACAGTGCGATAAACGAGGTGCGGCAATTAAAAATAACCGGGCTGGTGCTACAAAACGTTTTATTGATTACCAATTACATTACAAAGTTTATCCCCTTTAATGTACTCTCTTTGCCGATCCCTATAACGCTCCATACGAATTTTCAAATGTCAAAAGCAGTGCTGGAAGTCCGTTTCTGTCAGCCAGTTGAGAACCTCCGTCGCTTTCGCTTTCACCGCTTCCACACTGTCAAATCTTGTCCCCTTAAGCTCAGATTTTACCTTAGGAAATAAAAAAAAGTCACAGGGGGCCAGGTCGGGCGAGTACGGTGGGTGGTCCAACACGGTGATGCCGGATTTCGCAAAGAACGCCTTCACAGACTGGGCGGAATTGGCTGGCGCATTGCCTTAGTGGAGCATCCAGGATTTGTTCTTCCACAAATCGGGTCTTCGTCTTCTCACTCGTTCACGAAGGGTAGTTAGAACTTCGACGTAATAATGTTGATTGACTGTCTGACCTTCGGGGACCCAGTGGACGTAGACAATTCCACGCGTATCAAAAAAAAAAAACAATCATCATGGCCTTGAACTTAGACTTGCCCATTTTCGTTTTTTTTGCCGTGGTGAGTTTGGGTTCTTTGTTTCAGGATCATAGGTAAAAAACCACGATTCATCACAAGTAATCATTCTGTTTAACAATTCTGGATCATCAGCAATGTTGTTTAAACGGTCAGCACAAATGTTCATTCTGGATTCCTTTTGCTCTGGAGTGAGAAGTTTTGGCACCATTTTTGCGCAAACTTCCTGCATGTTGAATGATTCATGCAAAATCTGACGGACAGTTTCTTTGTTAATTCCTGAGATTTCAGCAAGAGTTCGGCCACTCAAACGACGATTTTCGCGGATCAATTTACCAATTTTCTGAATGTTGTCGTCCGTTTTTGATGTTGAGGGTCGTCCAGGTCGCGGATCGTCTTCGGTCGTTTCACGTCCCTCCTTAAACCTTTTACACCACTCAAAAACTTGTGTGCGCGATAAACACTCACTTTCGTACACTTCCTTTAACATGGTATGACCTTCTGTAGCAGTTGTTCCTAGTTTCACAAGAAACTTGAGGTTAACTCGTTGTTCGATCTGAACACTCTGCATTTTTCCGAGGTGACGCTAGCTTGAACGGATGATTGCTACAGGGAGACTGAGCGATGTGCAACCGTGCCCATCGACCTCAGAGTGGGGGAAGCATCTACAAGCACAGAGATGTTCAAACCTACCGTGGCGTGCTCGCTGTTTGCCGATAGTAGCACCAGTTCGGTTATTTAATTGCCACACCTCGTAGACTGCCTACCAGAGACAAAAGAGTTTAAGGGCCGTGGCTAAGCTTTAGGAAGAGAAGGATTACCGAAATGAAAACTTTTACAAAGTAATCGAATGTAATAGCGATTTCAGTTAGGTTTGTGGTATATACTAATGGAATAAATACTCAGCTCATTTATTTTACTATCTTTGTTTTTTCTTACCGAAAATGTCCTTATCATAATTATAATGCTCACAAATCTGAATTGGTTTCAAACTGTAAGAGATAATGGTAAAAGTGTATACACCTGGAGTCAAAAGATTACCTTATTTATAACTGAAAAATCATATAGAAAATATGTTGACATTAGGTTGAAAAGCCTCAGGAAAGATGCTGAAATCTTGGTGTCTGGAATAATTAACGTTAGGTATATTACTAATGGAAGTAGTGTAACCGCGTGTCCCCGGACTACCTCTCTGGACTGTGTCGGATTTAAGAAAATTTCAGAATTGAGAAAAGTGAAGAAATAAATTTTACTAAATATTTTTTTCTAACTAATTTACTTTGTAATGGTAAATTGTCAGCTAATAAATTTCTCATGTATTATTTTCTTTTCCTTTATAACTTAATTTAATTTCTGATGTTAGTAGGTTTCTGTACTAGCGGCCTTAGCTGTACATAGGGTCCAGTCACGCTTCTTGCTAACAGATGTCGCGACAAGCGGTAAACAGATGTTTAATTATTTTTATGAGATTAAATTCGGAAAAATGTCACGAGGCTTAATTGCTATAAATGTACGGTTCCTTCGTGAGTTTAATTTCCTAAATTTGTGTATTCGGAGAAAAGTGAGTTCTACGGTGTCCTGGAACACGTAGCTCATCGACGATATCTACTTCAAGTAGCACAGATTTGACCAGAGTCTTCGGATAAGAAAACAAGTAATTTTTTTTTACACTTTGATTTATTTCAATATTTACAAAAGGGTTTTAAAACAAAATAAACGGCATTCAGATTAAAGAATGGAAGAAAAATTAAACGGAATAATCCTCTTGTCTTAAATTAAAATTCAAGGATTCAAATTTCATTTGAGGCCATAGAGAGTTAGATAAATCTTATATTAACAGGCGGTGACACGAGTCGGCAAAAAGAGTAAACAATAAAATTTCTACCGGTGAGTTACAAGGAATTCGACCTCACCTGTTCGTCTTCCGTTCGTCAAACTCAGTCGAAAATAACTTTATGCGGTAAGTATTAATTCTCAGGTCAGAATTGTTGATAGAAACTCTTGCGTACATTATCAGCTTCATGGCTAGAAGATCTCTTGGCTTTATTGCGATTGAGAGAGTTACATGGTACCTTGAATGTTATACTACGCTCGTTAATCCGTCTGATCGCATCATTATGGTGCCTACATTCCAAAACCAATGTATGCCAACGCATTTGCTAAACCTTGTCCGGCAAGACGTAGTGTACCCACCGAGAGGCGTTGATCATATGTTACTGTTGTTCTGATTTAATTTACCCCTTCCTTAACTTTCGGCGCATATCCCCCGCCTAGGTGTTTCTCTGGAAATTGCGCAATGGCTGCATTGACTGCTCGGCACTACTTCAAAGATTACAATTTATAATCCCACGCTCTGGTGTTCGGTATTCGAATACGTTTTATCTACCGTTCCCCGGAACAAATGCTTTTTTAAAATCACCTATTTATATGACTTGTACAAACTTTAATCTCATATCTTCACAAGGTGATATTTTTCACGATACTTTACATACAATAAGGATAGTCACTGCTCTTTACTTTAATAATTTTTTGTAACCTGTTACTCTTACTTGTTTTTTGTACTCGTTTTGTAATTTGTTTAATTAATTATTTGTCCAGTAATTGGAATTTTTTCTGTTGGGCAATAAAGCTTATTATTATTATTATTATTATTACTATTATTATTATTATTATTATTATTATTATAAATTCGGGCCTCTATGTGTTTTTTTTCGGTAATGAGTTTATAAATCGGTAACTTCGACCAATAAAACCAACACCAGCGAATTAAGAAAACGTCGTCAGAACAAGCCCAATTTTCGGTTATCAAAATTCAGCTGATAATAGCCTTATGCGGTACTATATGGGTATGAACTCTTAAATCGGGAGCATCAGCTAATGAAACTATCACCTAATGAATCAGTATAGCAATGACAGAACGAGCCCGTCCTTTTGCCATCAAGACTTAGTCAGCAATAATTCCATTCGGCGAATGGAGCGGCGAGCTTAGTCCATTCAGATAGTAAGTTGTTCCGTCATTGGCGGAGTGGCTAAGAAAAATCTCTCCCTGTCTATGAATGTAATTCTCGTCGGCTATATTCAAAATATCTGGATGACGTATGTGTTTCTTGTACATGACGTAGGCAGATAAGAACAATATAAAAATAGAATGTTATACAAGTGTACAGTCTATCGGCGGGTTATACACCGATAATCCAAAAGTTATATATCTGTATACAATAACGTTGAAAAATAAGTGACACGAATAAAAATTAACAAAAGTGCAGAAAAATTTAAAGAATTATTACAAAATTATTCAGACAATAATTTCAATATTTTCTTCTTAAAAGTATTTACATTTACAGGCACGAACTACGGTTCGTCACAGTAGCTATTGGTTAAAGTAGGAACATTCAACATTAACCAGTATCATTGAGGACATTTTTAAGTTATGCAAGGGGTGAAAGTTTTTTATTGACCGCAGTGAAAATTAGCAATAAGTATACATGATCAAATTTCAAGAAAATCAAATAAGACATAATTAGGAAAAATATTTTGCGCATCGTATTTACTACTCGTTATTCAGAATAAAACAAGCAGAAGTACTTTTATTTCTCATTAATTTTTAAAAAGCTTTTGGATACCTATGTCGCTGTTCGGTTAGGGAAATTTATGCAAAGGTATAAATTTGTTTTCCGTATGCTTCGTATGAACATCCCTTAATTCGGAAAAATAACGAAATTACACTTTTAAAAGTAAACGCTCCTTGAAAATAACAACGATTTAGTCGCAATTAAATCCTCGCCAACCGCGTATTTACATTTTAAGTGAACGAGATTCTAAGCCTCAATTAAAATCTCTAGACCTACGAAGAGGTCTGCTGGAGCTTCCTTTGATGTTAATTACGCGGGTTCTACTGGTTTTTAAAGTTTTCTAGTAGAGATAAATGTGGCAGTTTAAAAAATGTTTGACACCTTTAAAAGTAACGTTTTAAAACGGAAAGTAAATTAGGTGGGATTAAGTTGGCCTTCTAAACATAACCAATAAAATTTGAGTACCCTTTCATTTTTTTAAGTATAATTGTCTTTTTTTATTTATACACACATCATTGTTTCATTCTGCGACACGTCTGGTAAATGATGTATGGATTTTGTCGAGCCAGTTGCGAAAAGTTTTGTAATAATCGAATTTATTTATTGAACAGCGAGACAATTTTATTAGTCAAAAATTTCTAAAAATATTATGTAATATCTTTAATAAAAAATTTAAAGTGGTACGGATGTATTGATGAAGACTACACGTAGTAGATTTAATTACGATTTAGTGATAAATAAATAATTAAATACATGAGTTTATTGAAATGAAGAATTATTACTACGTTTTAGTTGATATTAAATTGAACCAGAATGTATAATAAACAAAATCTGAATCGAGGTTAGTGAATTAAGATTGATC
Organism: Dynastes maya; assembly: GCA_029619315.2. Classification (NCBI taxonomy): domain Eukaryota; kingdom Metazoa; phylum Arthropoda; class Insecta; order Coleoptera; family Scarabaeidae; genus Dynastes; species Dynastes maya. Next base: position 11,425,438 of record JAROYE020000005.1, on the reverse strand, counting down.
GTTCTTATTTGTTACAAATAAAGTTCCTGTTCCACTTACCTTTTTTACAATACGATTGCGTTGGTTTTCTGTTAATAGTCGCTATAAGTGTAGGATCAAATCTTAGGATTTTCATCCAATCTTCAGAAAAATATTCTTGCAGGGCTCGATGGTTGATTTAAAGCGAAGCCCGTACTGGTGTGAAAACAGCGGCCTAAGATAGCAGCCAATTTTTACGGAAACACCCGAACGCCCAGTAACGTCCATAATAACGGTATAATTTAAGATATACTGCTACAATTTTTACTGAACACCAAATGTCATTTACAGTCACATTAGAAAGAGGGTGTATCTTCTATACCTATTGGGAGTATATTCCTCAAATATCGTTAACTTGCCGAGGGTCCCTGGGGGTGAAATTTAAAAAAAATCGCTAATGCAAAAATTGTATCTCCGGTGTTATGCGCCGGAGCATAATGCGCTTTGGCAGTTATATTCCCAGACCTATAGGGAGTTTACTCCCCAAAGATCGTTAACTTGCCGAGGGTCCTTGGGGGTGAAATTTTAAATAATCGCTAATGCAAAAATTATATCTCCAGTGTTATTCGCAGGAACATAATGCGCTTTGGCAGTTATATTCCCAGATCTATAGGGAGTATACCTTCCAAATATCGTTAACTTGCCGAAGGTCCCTGGGGGTGAAATTTAAGAAAATCGTTAATGCAAAAATTATATCTCCGGTGTTATTCGCCGGCACATAATGCGCTTTGGCACCTACATTCCTAGTCCTACAGGAAGTATATTCCCTAAATATCGTTAACTTGCCGAGGGTCCCTGGGGGTGAAATAAAAAAAAATCGCTAATGCAAAAATTATATCTCCGATGTTATTCGCAGGAACATAATGCGCTTTGGCAGTTATATTCCCAGACCTATAGGGAGTATACACCCTAAATATCGTTAACTTGCCGATGGTCCCTAGGGGTGAAATTTAAGGAAATCGCTAATGCAAAAATTATATCTCCTGTGTTATTCGCCGCCACATAATGCGCTTTGGCACCTATATTCCCAGTCCTATAGGGAGTATACTCCCCAAATATTGTTAACTTGCTGAGGGTCCCTGGGGGTTAAATTTAAGAATATCGCACATGCAAAAATTATATCTCCTGTGTTATTCGCAGGAACATAATGCGCTTTGGCAGTTATATTCCCAGACCTATAGGGAGTATACTCCCCAAATATCGTTAGCTTGACGAGGGTCCTTGGGGGTGAATTTTAAGAAAATCGCTAATGCAAAAATTATATCTCCGGTGTTATTCGCCGGCACATAATGTGCTTTGAAAATTGATTTTGTTTTAACAATTTACCACATTAAAAACATTTCAATATAGAACTAACTTGAGGGATCTACGCATGAAACCAAGAAGTATTGCGCTAGATTGGGCTGAAGGAAGTTTTTGGTTAAAGGTTTGTCTGAGATGAGCTTAGATGAAAATCAAAAAATAAATACAATCAAGTGTACTTTTTGCAGTAAAAAAAAAAAAATGCTCTTGCGAGACACAGATATGAGTTTCATTTGGTAACGATATCCCCGAATAACGTTTCTATCAAATAGATTGAAATTTTTCGATTTATTTGCATTTTATTATGGTTATAGCATAATAGAGGCGTTTTATTAACCACCCCAATGTGCGAAAGCAATCCGCGTGACGGCTTTTAAGAGCCTGAAATAGTCATCACGTTTCAGTTATCGATGATTGGAAAATATCAAACACAAAGCACTCAACGAAGAAGTATGCACCCGTTAGTAATTTCAAGACATCTATATTTTAAAGCGGGGTTCAAGTTTCAAAATGGGACTTTTTGATGTGCTCTTAAAAAGACTGAGAAAGGATCACATTAAAGAGAATAATATCTTATAAAGATACGCGTAAATTTTATAACCTAGGAGTAAAATAGTATATTAATGATAATAAATATGGTTTAGGACGTTTTTCTGCATAATATTATTTAATAGTCTTATTAAATATTTATCGCAAAGAGTAAACGGTAATTACTGATAAACCTTAAAGAAAGGGAAGATATAGTGGAATATATAACACCTTAGGTGTATTTTATGTAAAACAAGAAGACATGTGCATACATCGTAGGTGTTAAGGATTCTATAATATTTTATGTATTAGGATGGAGCAAAAATTTTTTGAATTGGTAGAATTTGGATTTAACAAACTGTCAAAAATGAAAATAAAATAGCTGTCACTATTAACATCTATTAAACATTATAGTTGTAAGTGTGTGTAACCAGTAACTAAACTATCTTGAGATTTTATTGATACATTGTTCACTTTTTGTGGACTCAAAATACCCAATGCAAATATCTCATCTTAGATCGGACTGCCCAAAACTGGTATAAGAAAAATGAGGAATACTCAAACAGATTTTCGAAAGGAACGACGTTCCGGAGGACATTCTATTGTTGACCACAATTTCAACAGGGGTAGTAGTCACGAGTTCTAAATAAGTCTCAGGAGAAATTGTTGTCTAGTCACGGTATATCGCTTGCTTGAAAACTACCATTGCAGTACAATGCCTATTATTGTATCCTATTAACATATGCCGCAAATTTTCGGTTGGTGAGAGGCCCCGTGCCCAATCTTGGCAGTTAACGCTACTGTCGTAAAACATTTTGTTGGCGGTGTATTAAAGCTAAAATACTTTAACTTAGCAGATGGTTGTTCCAACGATTGTAGTCGTTGTTTTGAAGGACAAGCAAGGAATTTTGGCAAACTTGAGTTAATTTAATATTTATACTAACACATGACAATTGTACTTATTAAGTCTTTTTTGTTAATGGTATTTCGAAGTTCTTTGTTGTCTTTTCTATTGTTTTGCTTTGTTGCACTATGCAGTCATTTACTTCTTATACATATAATAATAATAATGTTTATTGTCCAACAGGTAAACCCAATTACAGGACAAATATACACATTGTGAACACAATACGTATTGATTTAAAAACATGACATAACTATACAAAAAGCTATTATGTTTCGTATATCAACTCTCCGGTGAAAATATCACTAAATATCTTCTCAGCGTTCCTGATCATGTGATAGATTGGCGACCGCAAACGAAGATTGGTCCTCGGTGTCGGCATAGTAAAGGTTGGGGCATAACGGGATGCTATTCGAGGTACGTTGAATCCTATGTGGGAGACCAGCTGCATACAGTCGATCCTATCATTTAATAATTTGTGTAAAAATCGGGCGCTATGGTAATCACGACGGGATGACAATGAACGAAATTGATGCGATTCGAGAAGGGTGTTGTAAGAAGTATGCCAAGGCGGCTATTCGCCATTAACTTTAAACGACAAGAATTTCAGGAATCGACGCTGAACACGTTCAATTGGAGCTTGATGGGACATATAGAAAGGATACCAAACAATAGAGGCATACTCCAATTTCGAGAGAACAAATGCAAAATAAAGGGATTTTAGCACTAGTGCGTCATTGAAGTATTTGGACGTTCTCATAAGAAAGCCCATCGTTTTAGAGGCAGATAAACAAATTTGTTCAATATGTATGTTAAACGATAAAGTTGAATCAAAAGTGACACCTAGATCTTTAAGATTGGTAATCTTGTGGATGGAAATATCGTTGATTTGATAAGTGGAGATATATGGATTTGTTTTTCTCATGAAGCACATAAAATTGCATTTACTAGAATTTAATGTCAGTGTATTTGATTTTGACCACTCGGTCAGTATATTAATGCTCGTCTGAAGACTCTCAATATCTCGTTGGCAGTTAATATTACAAAACAGTTTAACATCGTCGGTATAAGCGAGGACATGGCAAGATAAGGATGTTAAGAGGTCGTTTATGTATAGAATGAACATCAATGGACCAAGATTGGATCCTTGTGAGATACCGCTGCTAGATACAAATTCAAACGAATTAAATCCATTATAAAATACATAGCTAGTTCTTTTTACCAAGTAAGATTTAATTAACAAGGAGAAGTTGGGAGCTAAACCAAACGAGTCCAGTTTATATAGAAGTAATTCATGACTGAGAGTATCAAATGCATGTGAGAAGTCGGTAAAGATAACGTCAACTTGTCCGCAGTCATCTAAAGTTTCGCATATAAATTGTGTGAAACAGGCCGGGTTTGTTACTGTCGAGCGTCCCTTCACAAAGCCGTGTTGATAAGTTGCGATATGTGAGCAAGTATTCCTGTATATCGTAGTATATATAATATGTTCAAAAACCTAAGCAAAGTTATTAAGTATAGCGATGGGCCTATAATTTCGAATTTGAGTAGAATCTCCCTTCTTGAAGACAGGTACAATTCGTGCACGTTTCCATCTATCCGGAGAAGTGGAGGTCCTGATGGCAAGATTAATAATCTGGCGTAAAGGTATCGCAAAGGCATTACATAAATTCCAAACACAGAAGCTCGGCACCAAGTCATCGCCCGCGGTGGCTCTATCTGGAAAGGCAGCCATAATTTTAACCAATTCGTCTTCTGTTGTCGGAACTAAACTAAACGATTGTAGTTGTGGAAGATTAGGCGGAAGGTCGGTGACGTTGGATAAAGTATAAACTTCAGAAAATGCTGCTCCAAAAGCGTCAACAATTTGTTGAGGATCATCGAGAGCTACTTCATCGAACACCAATCTACCGGGTATGCGTGTAGTTCCCTACCTACTTCGTGCAAATGACCATAGGCGTTTTGGTTCTACTTTGATAGCATCTTCCGTTTGAGAAATATAAGCTTCATATGCGAAGTCTTCTAAATTCATGAAGAAAAGTAGAGTCTTTCGTTATTTCCCATTTTTTTCGATAGTAGTCTTTTAATTTCAGATTACGTCGAATTTCCAAACAGAACCAAGGTGGAAATTCTGAGTTATTGACAGGATACTTGGGTACACACTCATAAAACATTTTGTACAACGCGGAATAAAACTGGTCAATCGCGAAATTGACATCGGAACGGTTTAACAAAGTCCAATCATAATTAAGAAGGTGATCGCAAAGTTTATCAGAATTAGCTTTTCGAAAGTTGTAACGCAAATTACCATGTGATGGAAATTTAGTACACTTTGGTGTACTTAAAATTTCAAAACTAATACACAGAGCAGGATGGTATGGATCTTCTGGTACAAAAGGATGCTCATCTCTTGCGATTTCTAAAGTAGAATGGAAATTACATAAAACTAAGTCTAGAAGTCGATGGTCAACATTTAGGACATCATTAAATTGATTTAGCTTGATTGCACCACAGAAGTCGAGAAAAAAAGGAATTGTTGAATTCGGTATACCATTGCTGACATGATCGTAAAAGCGGGGAAAATTGAAATCGCCGATAAATAAAACTGACTAAAAAAAAAAGATTTCAAGTGCATCCATAAAATTCTCCAGAACATCTTGAGTTACATCTGGGGGGATGTATATAGCCGCAATTAAGAATTCAGAGGAATTAACATTACATTTACAAATAAGCAAGTCTACATATATTGGATTGACATCTAGATTCAGCTCTGCAGGTCATATTTAACGATATGACAATGTACCAACTGCTATTGGTTGTTTAAACTTTAGTAATATTTAGATGATTCGAATTAAAAGAAGTTCATTTAAAGATCAGATGATAATGGCTTTGAGATTGAAAGATAGCAGAGAGCAGTGCTACTTTACGTAAGAAGAATAACTGCAAATTGAAAAGAAGACACGAATTACAAGATATTTTAATGAACTTGCAAAAGGAAACGTGACAAAATTTTCACTGAATCCTAATAAAATATGAGAATTCCGTTGAATATATAATTTTGCTGCGACTATTTGACTTACTTTTTACGTTCTAGCAATAGCAACGTTATGGTAGTAGCTTACATTGAATTATTACGCTATAATTTTTTTGTCAACAGAATGATGCTCCCGACTACACGGCTCCAAAAATTAAAGAGTGGATGCAGGAAAATGGATTCCATCTTTTGGATTGGCCTGCTCAATCTCCAGGCTTAGATTCAATCGGGTATTTGGCCACAATAAGTGCTAACTTTGCGAAAGCTCAGCCAAAGGGTTACAAATACTTTACAAAAACACTATAAATCAAAATAAAAGAAGTATGAGAAAAGTCGGCGTATTGCGAAAAATTGGTGAGCATAATGTTTAAACGCATACAGGCAGTCATTAAAGCCCGATGAGGTAATACATGACATTAATTTGCATGTATAATTTTATAATGTAGTTTTGCAAAGTTTAAGGAGCTCTGTTTTAATGGCCAAGACTGTAAGTCATGGCCGTTTATTACACAAAATCCTTTCACCAAAACAGTAATCCGTTGCCAAATAGCCACCAAAACAAATTATAGGAAATTTGTTACCCGCGTCGTAGAAAACAGGAAGTAGTGTATAAGAGGAAAGGTTAATTAGTACTAAATAATAGAGACGTGAAAGATTATACCATTCAAATAAACAATACCGGAAAACTAGTCAATCTATCTCGGTGGTGTGTTAAATTTATGTTCTCTTGTCAGAGTGTAATGCCGATAATATGTTGGATTCGTTGGTTTTTGTCACTGCGGGTAATGGTGAGTATTTTCGGAGCATTTTGGTTGAAAAGTCGGAAGTCTTTACATAAAAACGCGGCCCTTGTAATCAATCAAAAATGTCTGTGTTTTCTTTATCCTCTTCTTTTAGAAGCTCGCCTGAAGGCTATCTTTATATAAACGTCGAGCGATTAGAGAAATGAGATATTCAATCAGTTTAGTAGATATCGATCTGCTCTTGCCTTCATGTATATGCGCGGAGCGATTTCCTGTTTCAATTAACTGTATTACCTCGGTATAGCATGGAAAACAAACTGTTTCATAACTCAAAGCGATTAATTAAAAAATTCATCCGCACAACTACCTAAATTGTAGGCATTATTTTTTAATATCACACTGTAGTGGTATTGTAATGCTCTTCGATGTAAAAGTTTAACGTCAAATTTTATTGTGCACCATATGTGTTGTTGTTGTTGTGTATTGGGCGAAGCGTCGGGTTACGGAATACACCTGGCACTTCTAGGCATCGATCACTACATGATCATTAGCCGACCCACTAGAATTTTGTCGAATCCGGAGGTGTTCCAACCTTTGGTAGGGATTTTTAACGTGCCAAACATCGTATTGATACTAGGCCTACGGTTTCACTTCCTTATCCGAGAAGAAGACACCTTGATTTTTATCCGAAATTAAAAAACAACCGTCTCGACCGGGATATGAACCCGCGCCGTTTAGATCTAAAGGCAAGTATGCTAACCATTTGACCACCGAGACGGTCGTTGTTGTTGTTGTTATTGTTGTTGTTGTTGTTGTATTAATGGGCGAAGCGTCGGGTTACGGAATACACCTCGCACTTCTAGGCATCGATTACTATGATCATTAGCCGACCCTTGTAGAATTTTGCCAAATCCAGAGGCGTTTCAATCTTTGGTAAGGGTTTTTGACGTGCCAAGCAGCTTATTGACACTGGGCCTACGGTTTTACTTCCTTATCCGAGAAGAAGGTATACTCCGACTTTTATCGGTGATTAAAAGCCAACTGTACTAGCCGGGATATGAACCCGCACCATCACACGTGTTCAAATTTAATTAATACTGTTCTGAATTTTGGTGTAATTCTAAATATCTTCATCATGTGAAGTGGGGCAGACTACACCCCTGTGTTAGTCCTCTGGTAGTACGGATAGGTTCAGAGAGTCCTTCCTATTTTAATGGCGGATGTGTTGTTCTCATATAGTTCTTGGATTTTTGCCAGCATCCGTTTATCAATATGCAGTGTGCTAAGTGCCTCCCAAAGTTTCTGACGTGGTATAGAATCATACGCTTTCTCTAAGTCAATGAAGGCCAAATGAACTTCTTCTCCAATTGATATTAGTTTTTCTACTAGTTGCTGAATTATAAATAAGTTGTCCGAACACGACCGACCTGCCATAGAGCCACTCTGTTCTTCACTGATTCTTTCCGCCATTTCGTTGTTGAGCTTATTCTGTAAAATTTTGCTGAACTGGCGACCAACGCTACATGTCACACTAAGACGTCTATAGCAACCAGGGTCCTTTCTATTCCCCTTTTTGAAAGTAGATACTATGTAAGCTATTTTCCATTCTTGGGGTGTTCTGATGAATCTAGAACAGTGGTGTTAAGTTAGTAAGTCTCTGTACGACCTCTGTATTATATTAATTCGATCGGAATGTCTCCGAGGTCATTTGCATTTAATACAAACGTTGAAATACAAATTACAAGTTTGAGCGGCATTCAGAACTAGATATGATGTAATGGTTCAGTGGTCCAGTAGTAAGAGGACCTGCACTTGCCTATGGCAAAGTTGAGCACTGTAAATTCAAGTCCTGCCAGGGTCCAGTGGCTGATTTTTGTGGTGGATCCGGTACAATCCCGAGACACCATTCATACGTTGAGGAACAATTAACCGCGCCTTACCCTTTATGGTGAGCGGGTGATAGTAACGAAGCCAATCGTACTCATACTATTTACATACTAAAAGGTTCCTGAAGTTATGACATAGCTAACTATGTCATAACCTACAGATATTTTTTTAAGTGCGGTGACCGCCCAACGGAGTATGTAAATCTAAACATACCTCGTTGGGCGGTCGCCGCACTTAAAAAAATATCTGTAGCGTTCATGTGCGCTTTTAGATCTAATGCTTTTTTGAATAGAAAAAATACATTTTCGGTGTTAAAGAAAAAATATTACACAAATTAAGCTTAAGAAGATCTTGTTACATTGTGATATATGATATTGCTACATATAAACATGCTTTTAAATAAGATATTTTACAAATACCGTCAAAAATCCCTTTGTTGTATTTGCAATTGTTACATTTATCCATGTCAAGCAGTTTTGAAAAGACGATTTTTTAAGAATAACTTCAAACCACAGAACTAATCCGTTACAAAATGAACGGATCTATCACGGTTCACTGAAAACTACAGATAAACGCACAAAATTGAACAGGACTGAGCCGAATGGCATTTTCAACCAGAATTACAAACCGAAACTCTAGTTACAAACCAATTGTAAGTTAGTTTGCGGTATATCCGCTAAAGGGCCCAACAATTCGTTTATTCGTTCTATTCCAAGAGTCCACACCCCGGTGACAATAAGAATAATAATTTATTTACCTAACAAGATTACTATTAACAGGGCAAACCAAAATAATAATACCAAAGGAAACAAAATAACATGCAGGTGAAAATAAAAAGCAATAAACATAATAAATAAAACAAGTACTAATTAAAACAGTATAATTCCAATAAGCAAAAATAAAAAGAAATAAATTAGCCAAATGAACATGCCTGATTGTTTGTTAGAAAGATATTAAAATTCTTGATCATGTGATTGATCGGAGATCTTAAGAATAGATTGGTGGCAGCCCTTGGAGGATATAGAACGCGTATGTGAATGAGAGTTTGCAGATGGAATCTTGTAATTAATTAAACCAAGGAGATCAGGACAGTCAATCTTGTTCTCCAATAAATTAAGTAAAAATCTCGCACAGTGAATATTCCGCCTGTCAGGTAGCGATTGCATGTTATGCTCTGATAACAAGGTGGTATAATCAAAACCGCGCTAAAAATACGCTCCAGATATCTTAAATGTTAAATATTTCAAGAACTGCTTTTGAATTCTTTCAGGTAAAAACTGTTGGTATGGATAAAATGGAAACCAACAAGTACAAAACACACAATCAACACAAAAGTTAAAAAACTAATAAAAAAACTCGAGGCAAGAAACAATTTTTCTCAGTAATAAAGTCTCTAATTGATCGTAATGCCGAACAAGATTTGCAAATGGTCATGAAAAGCAACGCTTGCTTGCTTTGATTTATATTTTAAATATTTCATCTTAAAATTTATCACATCTCTTCTGTCTCTCATTTTGGGGCCGTTGTGTTATAAGAATAATTTATTTGAAATGTCACTCTATCGATTTGTGAAAAAATGTATAACAATTTAACCAAACGCTGACATAAGGATATTTTACCCAAAATGTCATTTCCTTGGAATAGTTCCTATCGAATAATTGACAAATATACAAGGTGTTCAATAAAAAAATATATACAATTCAAGTTAACGCGGAAATGTGATGTGTAATTGTTTTTTTCTCAATACCATTGTGATCAGCGGAAAAAATCACTACATCTTTGCTAATTTAACCAATATCGCTGCTACAGTAATAACAAGGTTAGCAATAGTGGTCCGATGACTTTGAACAACCTGCATATTATTTAGAGAAGGAAGAGTATTTCTAATTACAAGTCGTTTAAAATCTTTGACAATGCGCCAAGGTTTGATTTTTCAAGGAACCTTTCGTCCTTATTTTCAACGAAGCTTTCAAAATCCTTATATTACTGACTAAAGACAACCACTTGATTTCCCTAGCAGAGGCGTCAGTGCGGCGCCTTTATTCAAATAAAAATGCGAGTAATTTATAAAAATTATAATAGAATTTATGAAAATCTAGATAATATAATAAACAACTTACGCAATGTGATTACATATCTATAGAAATCCGGATGGGCGTGGCTAAACACTTGTAGCATTGCGTACGTCTCTGCAGTTGTTTCTTTGAGATTCGTCCGTTGCTGTGAAAATATCTATTTATACGCAGACAATAAACGTTGAACATCTAACAATGTAATGTTCGCTTAGTTAAAGAAGTCTTTGAATTTGTTGAACGGATCTATCGGAGCACTATTATTATAAATCTATCGTAATCTAGTAAAATACAGATTTTTACATAATGCATTGTTGCAGTCTTTTACAGGCTAGTGACAGCCTCTGCGAATTCTTTGTATGTACTAGGGTGGATACAATGGAATTTTTGTATGTCTGTAGTTTCATTTATATTAACCACAGTCTTTTACTTTGCTTTTCATATCGTTCTCAATTTTTTTGGGCACTGACAGTAAATACCTACGTCGTGTCGACGGACTTGGTAATTTCCATGTAGGATTGTATCTTTTTCAAAACTGACTGAAATTGTCATAAAAATCTTTTTCATGTCAATGTTAGCAGATAGGCGAGTTAATGCATTTTTGGAACTTTTCGACATTTTCAATGCTTTTGGTTCGAATTACATGTACGTGTATTCGTAAGTAAACAACCTCATACAACAACAGCTGCTCATGTACTAGATACTTACAGCACGGGGAGCAGTGGCTAGGAATCTCAATGTGTGGAACCTTTCGCTCGTGTACGCCTATGGTAGGGAACCCAAAATGGTGGTCTTTACTGATGACGTTTTACATCAATCATGTGACGTATTCCGTATAACTAAATGGTAATTGTGTGAGAGTTGAAAATATCTAACCACAAATTCGTTACGGATTGTTTCTTTGTTGTGTAATTAAACAAAGGTAATATCGACAGATCATTAATGATAATTTTTTTGTTGGGGAAAAAGAATACATATCTCTCGCAGATGCGTATATATGTGGTTTTTCAGGTGAATAAAAAGTATCTGATTCCACGTAATTAAACTTGGTAGTTAGAGGATTCTTGTGCGTGTGTGCGTAGAGAGACTTAATGTTGCGGAAGAATGTGAAAGAAAAGCATTCGATGGTTTTTATCAGGGAGTTTTTCGGCACAGAACTACACAGATATAGCAATTGTTAGTTATATGTGTATTATTCAAAATCAATACTTTTTCGGGCATAGATTTATACTTTAATCGTGTTTATATTTCGAGGGAGAAATGGGAATGAAACTAGATATCTGACATGCTGTTTTTGAAAAAAAAACATAACAGCGCTATTTAATTCCCGAATAGGTTGGAATCATAGACATCGGACATAGCTTGCGATTTTAGACTTCTTTTTCCAATTTTTCAAGGTGAAGCAGTGTTGCTCATTGTTCATTCTCTTGTATCAGGTTACTATTATTCAATATATTGGCTTCCATCGGGGAATATTGAAAAAACGGCTTTTCCGATGTAATTATATTTAATTAGTGAAATAAAAATCTCAAGACGCCGGTAGTACTCGAACCTATGACTTCCCTTTGCCGGAAGGGCGAGTTATCTCGACACCACAGGGTCTCTGTAGGAACAAATCCTTTGTAATACCTAGATGTTTGATGCCTGTAGAATTAATAAATATAGCTTTTCGATTTTTCATTGATCTTACCGTTGCAATTAAATTTAGTTAATGAAATAAAGATCTCTAATTTAATTACGTCGGAAAAACTAAGAAAATCATGGATTTTCATATTTTCGCCAGCGGAAGCGAATATCTATTAAGGTTATGTAATTTCCGTGTGTTATTTGTTTTTTAAAAATACACATTATCTAATTGTAAGGCGACAATATCCTACATTAAAGCCAGTTAGATTTTTTAGTCATATTTTGGGAAAATAGTATTAATAGTCTCTGAAAACAGTTAGTTAAACTTAATCTAGCTCCAAACAAATAAGTTCTATTGAAGAAAATACAAGGTTTTCTAGTATTTGTGAATTTTACGTTTTAAAATTTTTCGCTAAATGAAAAACAACACAGAAAATGTTATTACGTTTCCTATTTCTGTTTAGTTTGGTGCCCATCCTGGCCCTACTTAGATATTTTTGAAAACGTAAATTATACAAAATACCCATACGGGGTGAACTTTATGGAGGGTACTGCATAGGTATTGAAATGTTTTTCTCAGGGGTTTTTGGAATTTTAACTATGAATTTGATTAAATTTTTAACTCGATTGTGGGATGCGGGAGTATTCTGTGACACTCTTTCGGTAATTATTGTTGAATTTTAATGTAAATAAATTGAAATTAGCGGATATTAAAATTGAAAAACGTAAACTAACATTGATTTTGAGAAGATGTCATAAACAGTATGTTTCCTATAACATTTACTGGAAATCTGCCCTTCTAACCTTGAACCTTTTCTTCTAATTTGAATTTACTCTCTAATTTCTATATCGTACACTTTAAATTGGAACCGCGGCCAAAATATTAGTTAACTCGAAGAAAGTTTAATCAGGATTGATTAATTTATTGGCGTCCCTCATCTCCTTTATTTTAATCGCAATTGCGATTGTTTATTTCCACAGCAAATTTTGATGATATTTACCCAAATATAATCTCACGAGGAATTTTTGATAAATAAAGTTATTTTTAGCCGAAGCATGAAAAAATGAATATAGTGACGTTACTAAATGACTCAATTAGACGACTCTGTGATAGACAAACCCTCGTGATAAACTTAAAAGTACAAAAATTTTCCGACGTAAATGAAGAAATGATAGAAATACCTTTGAATTTACTCTGTTGCTTGTTGTAGGAGAATTTTACATTAATTTTGGAGAGTCACGTAAATAGGAGGAGGAACTACGGAGGAATAACTTCAACGCTTCTTCACGTTTGTCGTTATCTGGACCTAAATTAATTTTGTAGTACTCCCGCTCTAAGGCCAGTCAGCCTGGGGAGAAATTGTGGCTTTCGAAAAATAGCTTTTATCCACCAGAGACATTTTCATTACTGTCGGGTGGCTATCCTGAATACCCTATACGTTTGAGACTGACAGATGATATTTTCGAAGTAAATATTGAATATAACAGTTTATATGCAAATTGTATTAATAAACTAATGTATTACAAGTCAAATTTTATAAGGAAACTTGTAACTTCTTAACTACTGAAACCAAAAAGGTTTATCAAAGTGGATTTCGATTAAAACTTATTCTCTTGAAAGTAATCCAGATGAATTTGGAGAATATTTTAGCACCACAGGTTTCTAAATTTTACGGGTAAAATGTGAACCAAGCACTTCCACAAAATGAACTTTTACTGGTTTTATATTTATCACGCGCTCTAGTACTTCATATCCGTTAGCTCAAATTTGTGGAATATACCTGTACGTGTATGTGAAAATCTTGCGAAATTCCTGACATTTTCTCGGCGAGCAAAAGAAGGAATTTCGACGCAAAGCTACTTTCGAGTAAAGGCCATTCGAAATTTTTTCAAGAACTAAACGTAAAATCATGTATTAAAAACTCAATGCCTTAGTTGTGCTGTAAAAAGCACTGCACGTTTTTAACTTTAGAACTTTTATTAGAACGATCAGAGGAGTATATTTTTTTGGTAACAAATTTAGAAGTTGGTAAATACTTTCATCTTGTTATGTCATTTACTTGATTCCCGAAGATAACTTCAGTTTTCTGTAGCACCTACTTAGTAGCAGTTAATAACACTTGATGCAACATTTTTAAAAATTAACTTAAAAGACGGTAAAAGTCATAGTCTCTTAGCGTCATTATTCAAGTTTGTAGCTTGCGAATTCCCGACACTGATAACAATCTTATAGTTATGTGCAAGAAGAATTAAGTTCTGGGACGAGACTGTAAATTATGTTTAGTAAATTAACCGTCATAGCTCGCATTAAAGATCCCTTACATATACTTTAAAAGATCTTTGTATTAAAGCTTGAACATAATCTGGTGAGAGCTTTATATAAATTTTGGAGGATGTGTCAGTAGATTTGGATATACCTTTTGCACAGGTATATTCAAGGTAAATAAATATCGTAATACCGGGAAAAGTTTAGTAATTACGAGACAAACTGCATTAGCGAGAAAACTACTGAATATTATTAGCTAAAAATTTCTGTGGGTCAACTTGGCAACCTTGGGGGAACAAACTAAGTCAGCTGTTTGAAAGAAATAACGGCAAACAAAACCTCTTTGATTCATTTCAAAATGTCGGCTCCTCTCGGCCGAAATTTACTCGAGAATGCTGAAACAGTATGGTGGCAAGTATTTAAACCGTGGAAACGTGTATAAGTGGATTGAACAGTTTCATTCGGGCACAACAAGTGTCACCGATATTCATCACTTCGGACGGCCGGTTGAAGTGTCGACCGAGGCGCTACAAAATCGCATAAATGACTTTATTCTCAGTGACAAGCGTACAAAAATCGTGATAATAGCTGATTTGTGCAATGTTAGTGTTGGAACTGTGTATTCAATCATTCATAACAAGTTAAATTATTGCAAAACGTGTTCGAGATGGGTTCCAAGGCAGTTGATTCAAATTCAGAAAGACACTCGTGTTCGCATTTGTTCTGAACTCAAACGACGCTTTTTAACGGAAGGTAATGACTCACTAGATCGTGTTATAACCTGCGATAAAACGTGGATTCACCAGTATGAACCTGAATCCAAACAGCAAAGTCTTGAATGGAAACATCCGGATTTGCCCGCTAAGAAGAAATAAAGTAAAGTGATGTTAACGGTCTTCTGGGACTCTCAAAGCCCAATTTTTTGTGACTATTTAGAAGAACGTACTGTGAACAGTGAGTACTATTGTAACTTGCTTTAACATGAAGTGAAACCTGCGATAATAAGAAAACGCTAGGGTGCTCTCTTAAAAGTTGGGATTCTGCTGCACGATAATGCCTGCCCCCATACTGCCCAGAAAACGCGAGAGATGATCGAAAATTTAGGTTGGGAGGTGTTGTCGCATCCTCCTTACAGTCCCGACCTCGCACCGTCCGATTTTTATCTGTGTCGGCCCGCCAAAAGGTTTTTTATACGGCACCGAGTTTCGAAGACAAACACAAATGGCTCGGACACCAAGTTCAAGAATTCTTCAGCACCGGAATTAGAAAGCTCAAAAAGCGATGGGAGAAGTACTTAAGTGTTGGCGGAGACTACATTGGAAAGTAGTGTAAATTTCATTGTCATTGAATAAATTGTTTTTTTTTCCACAGCCATTGGTCTCGTTAATTGCTGAACGTCCCTCGTAATACATATATTTCTTTACTTACGTTTAAAAGTGTATTCTTTTGACATTTGATTGCATTTTATTGCGAGGCTAAGCAATGTTATTGTCCTCTTAACTCCAATTCATCTCAGATCTGTTTTCCTCCTTTAATAAATAAAAAGTACTTTTACAAAAAAAAAAAAAACAACTTTTAGTGCGAGAAGCTAGATTCACTAACGGAAAATTCAATTATATTTCTTCGCATGAAAATTATGTTATTGCATTGTAATGGGTGCTTATTATAAAAAAAGTATCATCTGTATACTGAGTTGTTTGATACAGTGACGCTTCAGGGAGATCATTTGCATAGATCAAATATAAGAGAGGACCCATGATGGATCCTTGGGCTATTCCACGGCTGTATTGCGACCCAACCTGAATACATCCTCTGCCCGGTTTCAGATTATGGTTCTCAATTCTTTGCAGTCGATCTTCTAAATATTATTTGATAAGAATCAAGCTATTTTCTCGTACTCCAGCCTTTCCATTTTTTCTAACAGCTTGTGTCTGCAGATGCTATCAATGCTTTATATAGGTACATACAATATGACTAGGGTATTTCTCCCTCATTAATACCATTGATTATTTCATATACTGTTTGATATATTGCTCTATTTGTGTCCCTTCCTTTAATAAAGCCATTTTGCCTTGAGAAGATCACTTGATACTTTTCAATAAAGGAGTATATTCTGTCTGCATAATCTTTTCAAAATTTTGGATATGTTCCATAATATCGAAATTGGTCGATAATTATCTACGTCCGATTTATCTCCTTTCTTGTACATATATGTATCAACTTAACCAAGGTCGTCCGGAAATATTCCTGTTTGAAAGCAATGATTGTCGCATGTACGTTTTTTCGTATAGCTAAACATTTTCTTTCCTTATGTGTATACTGAGACACAATTATATAAACGTACATAGAAATACGCCCATAAAATACGTACACAAACAAGTATTATAATATACATACAATATTAAGATATATGCATATTTTTATATATTTTTTATTAATAATAAGGGGAACTGTTTTAATAAATTTCTTTTATACATACATAGTGTATTTCACCATTTCGAGAGGTTCTGAGCTATAGAACAAATAAGCAAATATTTTATGCAAAGATACGTTGAAGCAGACGATTAGAGGCATTGTTCTTCAAGCCAGGAGATAACACAATCGCAAATTTAGTGAGTTACCTTCTTCTTCCGCACACGAAGCTTACAATTCGTTAATCTTAGCTTTCTTAGAATAGATAGATTTGAAGTGGACAAGAATGTGCTGAATGGAGCTTTAAAAGTTAACAAGTAAGAAGGCTCCAGTAACGGAGTAAATCAAGAAACACATTTTCATGCTTTATATCAAAATGGTGAACTGTTTTATCTATACAGAAGTGACATGAAAGAAATTACGTCAGTTATACTTTGTCTTTTCTTTTACTGCTAAAATAAGAAGTAATCGAAATGTCAATACAAAAGATAGAACACATCACGTCTTTCCCGGAAAATATCTGACCTCTTTTCTTACTTGTCCGATGTAGTTTCTGCTGTATGCGCAGCGATATTCACCGCTGCAGGGATAAATGCTTTTATTAAATTCTCTATAAATATAACGTTTTTCATTATTTTTAGTAAAAAATATGACATGTTTAATGATGCTGATTTTATTCTAGAAAAAATTTATAAAATTAAAAAAGTTATTGGAATTTTTGAATGCTGCTATACAAAACGGTCGTAGCAAATTCTAATTACTTTCCCTTACAGGGTAGTATACCCCGCTTTTTTGCTTCCCCTTGGCATCCTTTCATAAAGCACAACGAGAAAAAAATTCTTGACCCAAACAAATATGCATTCGTCAACCAAATCGTAATTTTAAATGGCGACAAAGATATATTTTTTTAATTTAAAGAAAAAATTTTTTGACATCATTATTTGATTCAGACATATGATCCCCTGAAACAAATAACCTCAAGTTTGATTTAAAAATTTATTTTGTTTGATTTAATTACGTAATATTTTTGATTCAACAATAGAGTTCTTTTTTTTAACTCCGTCTATTTAAAAAAAATATATTTTTTACCATTTGTTTTACTTCACCTTTTAATGGCGAACGTTCCCAAAATGGGAACATACTAAAAAGCCTAATTTTTATTGAATTAATCACACTTTGCATAAAATTTTTATGTTAAATATACTAGACGAAAACTTTTGTGATTGTTTATTATAAAATTGTATGCAATAATATGATTAAAGCAGTGAGAATTCGATTTTTTTACATGTTCCCCCCTTTGGGAATAGTTAGATAAATATATATTTGCTTAACAGAATATTTCTGCGGTTTAAAGTATGCTGTTACTTTGACAAATATATTATTCTGCTACTATTATTATCCAGTGAAATGGTTATTTGATAGATCATTTCTTCTTTTTAGAGAAGAAAGCACCCATTTATGAGCACATAAACTGTCTGAAAATACACAAAGTTTTAAGAGACTTTATTAACATTGTGGATAAACCAACAAAGTACATAAAAAAAACTAAGTATAACGCCGAAAATTAATCTTCAATTGGTAGTGACGTAGTGCTTTTATTTTTGTAAATAAAGCCCTGCTCCCCAAAAAAACCATTAACTTCCTGCATTACGTTAAGGTGATATCAAGACCTTCCTAGAGATCTACGTGATCGCAAACAAAAACAGTGGACCTTTAAAACTTACAGATTTTCTTCAAGTTTCTTCCAGATTACACACATTTCCCGAAAACCTGTAAAGTGAATCTGGGTAGGTTAGGTTTTGGTTTCGATGTCGGAGTTGTAACCTGATTTTAACAATATTAATATCATCAAAGTTAGGTATAGTGTGCCAATAACTTTAACAACATTGTAGTATGTCCAAATTGTTAATCTATAGTTACAAAGATACGTCGACAAAAAGTTGTTAAACGGTATGGACTTTTATATATGTATCTATAAAAGGTAGTGTTGTAATTGTATAAGTAACAACATTATTTCGATGAAGGTGACATAACCACAAAATAATTTGTATGTTGTGTGTACTGATACATAAAGATTAAAGTGATACTTGTACTACTTTTGTTTGCAAAGAATATTACAAAATTTACTACCCCGGTAATCTCGTAGGAATCCTGAGAACCGTGAACGAGTTGGCAGGGATAACTGTATGGTTAGGGCTAGAAGGGTGCTAGGTATTATAGAAAAAAGGGGTAGGAGACAAGACAGCAGCATGTCTTATCACTTGCCTTTATTAAATACCTCTTATATAAAAAAGAGAGGAAATATAGTAACAATTAGTTACAAAAGATGAAAACGGAAGATCAAAGCATTGTTAAATGTGTGGTGAATTGAACAATACAAACAGGAATTTTGATATTCACCAATTTCTTTTTTATACAGAAATTTTAACGTTAGTTATCCAATGGTAAAAATATATTATTCTTGACTTCCATTTGCAACCACAAATATGTGGTAAATAAGTACAGGTACAATTACATCAATTAACACAGAGTTACAACAACGCTTTAAACACCAACTCACAGATATCTACGAATTCATTTAATAGATTTGATTAATTGTTAGCGATTAATTACTTTCTTGTTTCATTATTAAATCTATTATCCTACTTATCTATTATTTTCTTCATTTACATTTTACTGCTTACGAACCACCATCTTACATAACCTAAACTAGGACTACGATTGCGATTGCATTGCGTTCATGCAACAGAAATAAATTGCCGACGACGCGCGAAGCGCACGATTGTAACATATTTTTGGGAAAAAATTTTGTCGAATAAATTTAACCTTCTTTGGGCTAGGGTTTATAAACAATAATTTTGTTTTTAAGTAACTATCCTCGTCTGAAACCAACGCTGTTGCCTCGCCTTTCGGTGGGATTTCTCCTAGGGCGAACACTGATCAGCTGATTGGTAATATTTATGTTACCTGCCAGCTGCCAGCTGCCAGTGTTTTATTTACACATTTTTTCGATTAATAAGGAAATCAGTTTATAAAAACTACTGCATCTTATAATGTTATATATTACCGTAAGTAGTAAAAATTATGAATAATGAATAATGATCAACCTAAAAATCGTGAAATTATAGCTCTGACGTTTTTTGACCATTCTATGTGCAAGGAAAATACTACAGATGCTTACGATAAAGCTTGGGTTGGAGAGTATGAAGAGTGGCTCAGTAATAGTTATCGGTAATGCTTTGTAACAGAGTTGCAAGAAGAACGGATTCCTACCACAGCTACCAAAAAAATGAAAATTCCTTTGGTTAAGAGAAAAAATATTCCTGTTGAAAGAAGTTGAAACATGATATCCTAAACATTGTTTCTACAGAAAAGCATAAGTATAATAAATATATACTCGATAAAACAGCTACTTACATTTTCTATGTTTGCCACTTTATTTTTTTGTGTAATCTGATTGAGACTGTTATCGGAGCACGTGAAAAACTTTATAAAGTACAATAATACAAGCTTTAAAATAAATGGAAACCTACCCTTGTGGATCATTGAGAACTGACAAAATTATATCAGACATGTTATGAAAGGTATAATGTTTTTACGATATTACATGTTTTCTAATGACTTCTATTCAATTTTAGAAAAAGAACATGTGGAAATTGGATGAAAATGCAGGATGACCAATTTATTATACATTTACCAGGTTAACCTTCATCATCCTCACTATCAGATATGTCAACTGATTAAACCGATTCTTATAAAATTGTTTTAATATTATAGTAAAGGTACTTGTTTTATTAAAGGTTGACATGTGAAAATTATTGTAATTTTTTTGTAAATATACCTGTTTTGAACCATTTACACTGTATTTACAAATATGTTAATCTCTGAAGTAGTAAATTACATTTAACAACACTGTTTGCGATTGTCTTATGAATATTATTTTGGTAGCTTAGTTTTGTATACATCGTTCTGGAGGTGTTCGTCTGACTCATAAAGTAATCTATTGAAGTCGTACGTATTTGCACTTCAAAAAAGAAAAACTAGTTGTTTTCTTTCCACATATTTATTCTCATGTGAATTTCAAAATAGGATTGACAGCTAAAATTTCTAACCCTTTTAATAATACAATGAAGTTAGCATGAGTATACAGTACAACCTGCTATATCAACGTATCTAAATGCCTAAATCAGGCAACGCTTACTGCTGTTCCTATAAGTGTATATACTTCGAAGCTAGGGTGAAACGCGCTATACTATCGGCAAACGCGAGCACGCCACGGCAGGTTTGAAGATGTCTGTGCTTCCAGATACTTCCTCCAACCTGAGCTCGATGGGCACGGTTGTACGTCGCTCAGTCTCGCTGTAGCAATCGTCCGTTCAAGTCCTTACGCTAGCGTCGCGTCCGAAAAATGCAGTGTTCAGATCGAGTTTAACCTCAAGTTTCTTGTGAAACACGAGGTTCTAACTACCCTTCGTGAACGAGTGAGAAGACGAAGACCCGATTTGTGAAAGAGCAAATCCTGGATGCTCCACCAAGACAATGCGCCAGCCCATTCCGCTTTATCTGTGAAGGTGTTCTTTGCGAAATCCAGCATCACCGTGTTGGACCATCCACCGTACTCGCTCGACCTGGTCTCTCTGTGACTTTTTTATTTCCTAAGGTAAAATCGGAGCTTAAGGGGACAAGATTTGACAATGTGGAAGCGGTGAAAGCGAAAGCGACGGAGGTTCTCAACAAGCTGACAGAAACGGATTTCCAGCACTGCTTTCGACAGTGGAAAATTCGTATGGAGCGTTATAGGGATCGGCAAGGAGAGTACATTGTAATGCAATTGGTGATTAATAAAATGTTTTTGTAGCACCAGTTCGGTTTTAATTGACACATCTCGTACAATCTGTTCTTAAAAAATGTGCTTTCACTCAAATAAACCTTTATTGAATTAAATAAATAAATTCAGTGATATATATTTGTTTGATTCGAGAACTTTTTCCTCCGTGCATTAATTTCATTTGATCAAGCATTTGTGAGCAGCTGTACTTTGGCAGATTTAGTAAAACGCTGTGCCACTACACGTCAAGCTATGCTATTCCAATGTGAAAATAAATGGAATTGACTTTTTTACGACGGACTGCAATAATAATATTTTACTAGCTAATAGGCATGACTGCAAGCCTTATATAGATTCGTAAATGAAAGACGACATTGCCGTACTCATATTTATTAAAGCAGACGCAATATTTTAGGATAAACTGAAACAAATCATCATAATTACTAAATTTTATGTAAAATTATGTATGTTTAATATTATTTTTTGCAGTTATGAGCTTGGAAATGATCAAAATCACGAATTACCAATTACCTTTGAGCAAATCACTCGCATAGGAAACAATAAATTAATTTTATGTAATTCTTGCCCCTGCCTACATTCAACATTAATGGCAGCACGGAATAATTATCTTTACACAACAACAACTCGCTTTTCCGCTTTTCCATCTCATCGATTAACAGCGCCGACTATCCGGGATATTTGGCAAAGCTAACTCGACCTCTTATCTGCCAACCACTTGAAAACAATCTTACACAATATGAGATTAGTCAAGACAAAAGACGAAGTTCGTCGGAAAATTCAATCTAATTATTTATCTTGCGTTCGCGATGAGATACATTAATTTTATTCTCGACAACTTATAGTCGGTTAACATTAATTTTTCAGAGCGTGAGTGAAAGATTAGGGTACAGGTATGAAAAATGTTAGCGACTAATTGAATCCTTAATTAAATTGCTTTGTTAGTTACATTTTAAATGTGTTTAAGGTAAAAGATAATAGTTACACAAAAACACATCAACAATACATATAAGTAACCTGGGCAAATATGCGGTAACAGCCAGAGGCGTGGCGAGCGCACAAAAGTTTAGACATAAAATAGAAGATAAGAAATAAATTATAAAACGTGCTGAAACACTTGCCGTTTTAAAAGTCTTCCGTGAAAATCACAAACTGGGTAACATCTGTTAATATTTGAATCATTAGATAGTTTCCACAGCTGTTTCATCAAGTGAGTACGACGTGCGAAATAAAAGTTTTTAATGCCGAAGAAAACACGTTCGACTCTAGCGATGTTATATATGCATATTTAAAATAATCTTTGAAACAACTTAATGCATCTTCACACGCACCTTCACAAATTTGTCTTAATATAAGAAAATCGGAGTCTTTCTCTAAAACACTTTCAAATTTTCGTATTACACATCAATTTGTTTCGTCTTCTACAGCGCATAACTGTGTGTGAACATCATTCACAATTTGAACAGAATCCACTAGCGACATCGAAGCATTTTGTAATTTTTCTATTCCCTCCGCCTAGTCCGAAGTAATTGTTGTGAATAGTTTTGCAAATCTCTTTTAACCTGACTATCTTGAAATATTTCCTGGCTTTTCTAGATTGCTGCAGCTTCTGTCGGATTGAATTTTAAAACTACCTTCTTTACTTGATCAAAATATTCAGGACACAGTTTGTGAAATGGTCGGGTACGTTTCGAGGACTTTAGAAACACTGCCTTTGTACGAGCAATCAATGCATTTACTAGTGGAAAACATGTAGGAATCGTTTGTGCCGCAAGATTTAGAGAGATCGGCCCAAAGAACGCATGTTGCGGCACCATCACTCATAAACATTAGAAGTTGCTTAGTTGAAAACTTCAAATTTGTTCAATGAGTTCAACACCACCTATAAAATCTCATCGGCAGTACAATTTATAACTCTTTTGGAAGCAAGTAAGAAGGAGGATGACGGTCGATGTGGTTCTATTGTACGTACCATCACATTAAACCACAGAATGTTTTGACGATCTGTTGTTTCGTCCACACACAACCACATTTTTTTATCTTTCAATTCCGTTTTCATTCTTTTTTCTATATGTTAACGAGCAAATGGCACTACATTTCGTATCGATGTCCGACTAGGTAATTCACAGTCCGCATATTTATTCCGAAGGAACAAATGCTTCTTTGTCCAGTAAACGAAACGATAGATCCATAAAAATAAGAGTAGACAAAATCAAATGTATTTTTTTTTCTTGGCCCGTACCCACTTTTTGAGAAGAACTGCCGCTTTCGATGCGACTTAAAATGCCTCTGGCCCAACACTTTAAAAGGGGATTTTAAAACTGACATTGAATTTTAGCCCATCAAAAATTAACCCGGGCATGCCATTAAAAAGTTTTAACTGTGTCCCCATTGGTCTTTTTCGCGACGTCCCAATTGCGACTTTTTTAAAGCAAACAAGCTTTGCAATTACGAAATAAGTTACGACAGTTTCATATACACAAAAATACTCGCATACGCATCGATTAGTGCTACGCTTAAAACGCGTGAAAAATTTAAATCCCCGATCCCCCACATATTATAACTGACTTTACCCTGTTTGCCCAGTTTACATAAATTTAAACAAGAACGTATAGTACAATTCATCGCTATTTAAAAAAGGGGAGGCAGTAAAATTTTGAAGAATGGTATACTTTGGGAAAAACCTTTTTAGTCCATTAGAAAAAACGAGAATTTTCCCCAAAAAGATGAAACTTTTCTGAAAGATTGATGTCTTGATGTACACAACAAATTTTTTTTTTTTCTTTTTCTAGTGTACAAGCAAGGGCAAACTTATACCAAAAAGTCACGAAATTTGAAAATAAACGCGTATTTCCAGGCCGTACACATTTAAAAATTAGAATTTTCCAACCCCCTGTCTAGTTACCTTTAGGTTTTATCAAAATGTCACGTTTCTTTACCCCCCGAATCTTAAACTTTTTAAAAGGGCCAGAGAGGTTATTTAATTTTTTTTTTTAAAAATAAATCGTTTTTTCATAATGTAACGGGCAAATATTATCTATTTTAAGTACAAAAAAAAAGTAACAAACGTAAAATAAATCATAAAACAAAACTCATACATGTACTACATATTTTTTTAATTTTCGTTTACATGTGAAAGTGTTTTATTTTTTGACAGTTTGAGTTATTTTAATTCATCATTTAAGAAGGAAAGCAGGTTTTTCCCCTTTTCCCCCGAAATTTCCCTACTTGTAAATTTTATTTTTGTCTTACACATTATGATATTTCTTTAAAAAAAAAAAGAAGAGCCAGTGAACTACGTGATGTAATAACAAAAATATGCCCCCCAAAATTGGTGTTCGCATCACTTGGGGGAACATCACGGTATTTAAAAAGAAATATATGCTATACAAACCTGGAGTGGGAGGGCGTCGGGACCGCAGGAGGCGTTTTGCATTATCTCTGAATCGGCACCCTTTAAAGGCACTAGCATCTTATCTATCCCTCCCCATAGTATGGGAGTCTTGCAAAACCCTAGTGGCTTGTCTAAACACAACAAGGTACACTGGTGGGGGCCAGGGCACCCGGGTTTTATGGGGGCAATTTAAACTGCGACCACTGCGCGAGAAGGCTCAATATAATTATATAGCCCCTTGGGCGAGTATAGGTATTTCCCAAAGGGGTGCAGTGCGTGTGAATTAATGATTTTGGATCATAACACAAACCAATTAATGAAAACATGCAGAGGACAAAAGCCGCAAAAGGATGATGGAAACCATCGCAACATTGACTGTTAGATAAAGAAACTACAGCTTAGGGGAAAACAACATGTCTACTGACAGGACATGGGTGTTTGAGAGGCCACTTTTAAATGGGGATTTACAAAGATGAACCCTTTTTATAGGCTTTGTAATGAGGAGGAGGGACCGCACCCAATATTTTCGAATGGCGCCAGTTAACGCAGATTCGCTATGGGAAGCGCAATTGAATTACGATGGAGAAGATTTATAATAGGGTTTAAAAATGATCGAGGGAAATAACCGTTTAAGTAAAAAGAAAAAGAAGCAGGGGAAAAGTACAATAGGCTATTAAGCTTTATGTTAGGGATGTAAAGACCCAAACCCCGCTTGGAAAAAAATCAAACAAAACAAAACACAAATTTTAATCATAATTTAAATTTATTTCTTTTTAAACAAATAGTTTTAAAATGACTTAAATTTTTATAGGGAAATTGCCCAACACATACGTTAAAGGATTTAAATACATCGTTTACATGGGAAAAGACATTTATTGCACTACCTACCCCACAGAATTAAACCACCGTAACCAAGGAAGCGAAAGGGAAATTTAAAAGGGCATTAAGGGGCAAAGTTTTTTTATCAAAGAAAAAATCAATTTGGGGGTAAAAACAAAAACAAACCAGAGAGTATAAACAAAATTTGGACATACAAATATTTTGAAAATTTTAAATTTCTTTTAAATTTTTTAAAAATGAAACTTTACTGAGAATAAAATGCAGTACAACTTGTCTAAAGCCCTTTCGCAATTGTAATTTGTAAATATCAAGACCCGAGGGCCAAGCTTCCAGTCCACTTATCAAAAACCGGTTACGATCCAAAGAAAAGGATACCGAAGTGATACAACAGTGCATAGGTACCGAACATTTAAAAAATTTGGCCAAATAAATAAAAATTAAAATAAAAATCCATTAATTTAATTCTAAAATCCGATTTCAAAATTTTGAAATTTCAACTTAACAATTTTACTTAGCTATCGTTTAGGGTTCGAAAGAAATATAATCTATCTTGTTTTAAATTTATATCAAAACTACTAGTAAAATATCACCTCTCTCTCTTAAAAATTATAAAATCGTTTCATTTTTCTAATTAATTTGCTAATTTGCAAAAAACCAATAAGTGAGATTTCCCACGATATACTAAAAGCAAACCCTGAGATCATTTAGATTAATTTTGATTCATTTAATTTAGTTAATTACAATTTAACTGTTATTTACTAAAAAAATATCACTACAATATATATTGTTGTGATAGTTATTCAAAAGTGCACATATTCTTATTTACTTACATTTGAAAGTGAAATTGTTTACATTTTTAATTGCTAGGCGAAGCAGTGCCGGTGGCTTCTTCCCTTGATTTTCCCCCAGATGAATTTTTTCTCATTGTCTTACTCATGTAGGGAAGACCCATTTTTGTTAAAAAAAGTGTCCAGTAAACATGTAATGCGAAAAGCAAAATTCACACAAAATCAGAAACTTTATATTTGTTAAATTCAAAATTAATTAAACGCATTGTATATCAGTGAACTGCAGTATTTAAAATACTATAGTAAACATGGTAATCATGGTGGCTTATTGTACTTTAAAATTTCAACATACGGAAGGGAAAGATATTTTGGTGGATATTGGAATCAGGAAAATTGTTAATTGAATTCATTAAGTATACTTTGGTTTTGTATTAGAAAACAAAAATAAATGGGATAGATGAGTTTTGACTAGACAATTTTTTAAAATTCTTTGATTAATTGAAAACTACATATGAATCAATTTGGATCATTTAATTTCAAAATTATGAAATTATTAAGGAACAAATACGATTTGGACATGTGTTGTGTGCTGCGTCAGGACAGGACATTTGCTGAGGACATAGGACATTGTCGCAGGGAGAACTACAACGAGTAATTAAAAATTCATTAATTTGATCAAATAAACACAAAAATTTCAAAACAATTAATTAAATAAGATCCTAAAAACAGCTGTTGGTTAGATATTGATTTAGGAAACTGTAAAACTTCAAAATTTTGTAGAAAGAAATATAATTATTAGATTTAATAAAACTATAAACTCTTTTGGCATTAAAATTTGTTTAATTTTTGTTTAACTCTATTCTGAAAATAAATAAATTAAGTTACATAACACATATTTCATTTATGAAGCGTTTATCCATGAGAAGATAATTTTGGTGCGTTGTTTTAAACTGTACTGATGATATTTGGTTTAGTGCCTGCGGTGATTGTATATTTTAATGCATTGCCATACAGCTTGTTTCTGAACCTTAGTCAAACTTTGGATCTAATGCTGCGTTTGCGATCAATTTCATATTTCTTAAAAATATCATAGTGTTCCATTACAAATATTGACAATCCTAATACATACATAGACGATCAGGAAGTATGTTACCTTTTCTTCTAAATACCGATTTGCACTAATCTCTAGGTTTTAATCGGAAGACAGCTCTTTTATAGTACGAAAATTTTGTTGGAATCTGCTGCATTTCTCCAGAATATAGTATTAACCCATTCCGAAATCGCTCGCAAGCTGTAGCAGAAACTACCCGACATCGCAGCGAAATCCTGAATATGAGGACGTTGTCTGGCGCCACACTAAGAAAGCGAGCATGATCCACATAAGAAATTAGTTCCTCACCACACTGGCTCACTAGTTCTTCTAGCGCTATTTTAAAAGGCACAATATTTGTCTTGTTTGCATTTAACTTAAGTTGTTACTTTCGCACCATTTCTCCATACAACAGATATCGTTGTAACATTCTTTTTATGTTTTCACAGGCTTTTTCACGAAGAATGCTTGAGGTGTCATCGGCATAGGGAATTGGCAAGCCGTCAATGACTTTCGGTAAGTGCTTGATGTACAACAAAAGCAAGAGCAGTCCGAGAATAGAACCTTGAGGTTAGTGTACTCCAAGGCAAGCTGAATAGTTTCCCAAGAAGATGATATTCCTTTACCAGCTATTTTGTAAATTACCATCGCTTGTTTACGACTCCTCAAGAAAGATTCAACCAATTCCAAAGTCAAGCCTCTAACGCCCATTACTTCCAATTTGTGTAAAAGAACCCGACAATGTACACAGTCAAACGCTTTCAATAAATTCATATCTATATCCGGTGATTTCTTTATACACGTTGGTCCAGATACGAATTGCTTTGTGAATAGCAACAGCGCATTCGAGTCTCACTGAGAGATATCCAGTCCGCAGTATATCATAAAGAGAGAGCAGCGGTACGCCACGCATATTATATATACGCATGTCCGCACAATACAACGTAATATTATAATTCAAGCCTTCTGACAAAATGTGCTAATACAGTATTACTGCATAATTTTTCTATATTCTTAGATTATGTTTAGAAACTACAGTTTCTTATTTTTCATTTTGTTGCTGCTATGCGATGTAGGAGAACGAAAAAAATAATTCTATGTAGGAAAATAAACAACGATTCTTATAAAATTAAACTAAGAAAAAATAATTCGAAAATTTTATACAAAATAAATTGAAATTCTGACAATGTTACTTTATAAGGGTTTGAAAATACCCCCTCCGTGGCTAAACAATAGCCGAGTCTATCGTAAAACTCCCCCCTCACTGCCTTGAGATTTCCAGGGGTTATTGTCGAGAAAATTCTCAACAGTTTCTATTTGCAAACTGTTGCAAGTTCGGTACTGTTGCAAAACTGTTATTTTTTTTTGACATAACCTCACAGAAAAAAATCGCAGGGATTGAGGTCGGGTGGTCGAGGTGGCCATTTTATTATACTCTTCCCGGCAATAACACGATTAGGAATGGTCCATAACTAATCGGGTGTTATGCGCGGGACAACCGTCTTGCATAAACCAAATTCCATCAAAATCGGGGTTAAGTGAGGGAAACTACGGGAAAATTTTGGGCGTTCGCAGAAAAATCCAAATATTTCACTCCGTTCAAATTCCCTATAATGTTATCACCCAAGATACCCGCCCAGACGTTAAGTTTTTCGGGGGGTACGAGCTCTTACATTACGGACCAGATGTTGATTTTCTCGAGATCAATTTTCGCACGACTGAGGGATTATGCTTGCCATGACGTGGAAAAGATGACTCGTCGGAAAACAAAGAATATTTTTTATAAAAAATTCGTTTTCGTCAGCCCTTTCCACCACGGACGCCACAAAACCCATTCGGCAAAATTGTGTTCGGGAAAAACTCCTGGCATTTTTGAACTTTTTTAACTTTTGTATTTGTTTCGTTTCAAAATACCCTTTCACAGTACTTCTACTAACACCGATTTCGTCTGCAATTTGTCGGCTATTTGTTGGCGTTACGGAATTCCCGACCACGCAGCCAAATTTTCCCAAACGCCTTGACGATCCTTTCAATCGTCGAATTTCGAAGGAATAGGATGATCCCCGGGACTCTTACCGTGCTTTGGGAGGAATTTTCCCGCAAGATACCATGTAATGATTTGTACCTTATCTGCGATTGTAAAACTAACATAGTGTATCCGAAATCCACGATCACTTGTTTGAAAACCTTACGAGCGTATAGATAGACAAAGAGTGCTTCAGATAGGCGTTTTTAGAGCTCGGAGTTGCACGCGACGAGGCTGGTCGGCGGGGTATAAATGCAAGTATGTCAGATCGCGCTACGTACAAATATCTCGCACCCGCTGAGAGCTGAACCAACGTGTATATGATCTCTAAAATATGAGCATTAATAATTCTGTCATATAGAACTTTTTCTATAACTTCAAAGACGTTTGATACCAGTGCAATAGGTTTATAATTACGATTTCTGTCTCCCTTCTTCTGAATGGGTCTAACAACAGAGTACATATTTAACCCTTTCTGTTATTATAAGAGTCCCTCTTATAGTTTTACCGCATGAAGGGTAATTACCAAGGCTATCCCATAATACACTCTTATTTAAATTTAAAAGAAAAGAGGAAGCATATTGTATTGTTGTTTGCTACAAATAATTTTATATTACAAACTGGATAAATAAGATCCTATTCATATAACCGGAAAAAAAAACTCTAAATACGTATTTCGTTTGACATATAAGTACATAAATCTGTCGAAAAGAATACAAAAGGAACGCATTTTTCACATTGTATCAACTTTTGTTAGTTAGGAAACTCAGTCATAATTTTGCATTTACAATAACACGACGCCTTGCCAAACCTATTCAAACCGTCGCTTTCATGCGATATAAATGGCACAAACTGTCATAAATATTTTATTTAAGAATGTTTTCCTCCTATGTTGACACATGGTACCCTCCCCTTTCTAGTAAACCAGTCGTACAATACAGATAAATATGCAGCTTCTCACACTTCCCTGTCAGCCATTTTCTTGACAAATACGTTCAAATATTTACATGCTCTGGGTTGTATAACAGAATATCTTTGAGTAATCGTAATGATAAATTTATA
The DNA here is from genome assembly GCA_029619315.2 of Dynastes maya. Classification (NCBI taxonomy): domain Eukaryota; kingdom Metazoa; phylum Arthropoda; class Insecta; order Coleoptera; family Scarabaeidae; genus Dynastes; species Dynastes maya. The sequence continues at coordinate 11,394,600 of JAROYE020000005.1, read as the reverse complement.
TAAAAGCTTTACAGAAAATTCATTTAATGAATATTATTTTTCGCTGTGTTAATCATTTCGGATATTAGCCACATATGGTAGGAAATAATAAATTATATTATAAGTAGTTACGGTTGTTTTAAGTACTCGGAGTATTAAAGTGTAAAATGTATATTTCAAATTCCTTAAACTGAAAATTTTTACAATTACACTGTTCTTAATTAGCGAGACTGAAAATTAAATTCTAAGTGGGAAATGTTGAAGTCCATAAAATACATACCTGAGCTTACCCGCGTTCCTTTAGGCATTATTCTGTATTAATATGAAATGTAATTAAAACGATGTTAAATACTACTTGAACGTCACCATGGTAGTCCGGAATATACGATATATAAACATACTGAAAGCAAAATGTAATATTGTTACTTAAGGGTTGCTTCTTTTAACAAACCAAGCATGATACATTCCTAAATACTTTATTACAATAGCTTATTACAAGAATTACTTTTACTTTACAAATTTTGGACGAGATAAAAGGTTCTGACACGTGGACTGTTTCTAAACCTGCAAGAGTCTTTTGATAGCGCAGATTATTGTATTCTCATACGCAAGCTAGAGGTGCACGATGTCCGTGGTGTAATGCATAATTTATTAAAATCCATTCTCTCTAACAAGAAGCAAATAGTACGTAACTTTAAGTGATAGTAGTAGTAGTTCTGAAATGATCTACTCAGATGTTGAATATTTGGCGAGCTGCTAATTAATTATACCGGTGACACAAATCTGCTTGTTGGTGCTAGTGACTACCGAGAGTTTAATGGGCAATGTGATGTATATTGTAACTAGAGACAGGATTTTAGGACGTAAAAAACAGCTAAAATCATCATTTTATTTTAAAAAAACATGAATAAGAAGACGATATTTAATGTAATTTTAGGTACATTTGAGCCATAAAAAGAAATAAAACATACAAATTTTAACTAATAACTAAAATATGTAGATTCATTTGGTTTAAAATAATAAATAAATTAATTAATCGCCGTGTAACATGTCCTCAAATTTCGCGTTTGCGTAGCACACAAGATGTTTTTCCAAGTTGTCGTTAGTAAAATTTGTTCTTCTTTGTACGAAGAAAATGAACGTTCTACGTCACACGAGGTTGTAGGACAAAACTTAAATATGGACCAGTCAGCTGTGGTATGAGCGGTAGCTTCAACTGCTTCGCCACTGAGCAGCTCAGCAAACTCTTTAACCGTTTTGAAACCTGGATTTTTCGAAATCACTTGGTTAAACTTTGACAAAATTATTTTGCCAACTTTTCCTGGGGCATTCTTGAGAGCTGCTTCGGCATTATTAATTACTGCAACAGAATCTGTAAGAGGAAGGCCGAATGTTTCTAATCTTTTGATGTTATCAATGAGAAATTTATAATGCGACTTGATGTATAAAAGATCGTTTTTGACATTTTGATTGGAAAAGTATTCTTGCGCTTGCTCAATACAGTTAGCTGAATCTTTGTCAAACGATATTACAACCTAAAACATAAAGCGTTAAATAAAAACAATCTTATTTAAGAATTTTGCTAAAAAAGTACTTACTGATTTTATTGCTTCGAAATTATTAGCATAAAAAACTACCGCCTCTAACCAAGTTCCCCAACGTGTTAAGACAGGTTCGGGAGGCAAAGGGAGATCTGGCAGATTTTCTTTATACACTGCCACACGCAGTGGAGCTTTTAAAAAGACTCTCTTGGTATTTGAAATTAAACCATTAACATTAGCATATTGATTTCTTAGACATTCACACACCAAATTGAGTCCATGTGCAAAACATGTTAAATGATTAAGATTTTTATAAAAAACTTCAAATTTGTACCACATTTGAGCATATAAGAAGCACCATCCGTGACTAAAAGCTTGACTTTTTCGTACTTAATTCCATCTGTTGGCCACAAAATACCTAAAATACGAGAGTTGCCTTTAACTTAAATATCTAGCATTAAATTTACAATATTATTAAAGTAAGTTTTTTGCATAATATATCTTACCTAAAGCTTGGTTCACGAATCTTGCCATTGTATTGCAATTTGTTCTTTCAAGTTGTTTTGTAGCCAGTAAATACGGTTTTCCTGGTGTTTCAGAACAAAGTTTACCCACAATCATATTTGCCATAATACGACCTTTAGAGTCAGTCATCTCATCGATAGATATCCAAATATCGTTGTTACCAACTTCTTCGCGAATAGTATTAATAGTCTTAAAAAATTAATAAAAATATTATAGTTGTAAACAAAATCTTAATGACACTCAAGTATGAAAATAAAATTTTAAATTATTATTTATTATATTAATTACCTCATTGTAACATTTTGTTACATATGTTGTTCTTAAGGTTTTCACGCTTGCCACATTCTTGTTGCAGTATTTAGTGAGAAAATTTCGCAGTTTTGAATAGTTTAATCTGTCGAAAACGTCGATTTCTCTTGAATTTTTGGTGTCTATTAACATTTGCTTTCTCAACGGTTTCCTAAGACTTGCCTGATGTCCAGGAGCAGTAGCTGTTGCTCTAAATGATTTTTCTTTTTGCAAGTTAACTACAATAATATTTTTGAAGCAAGTTAGGAAAGAAAAACAAAAACGTCCTTTCCCATTTTTCCGCACGCTTTACAAAACAACTCTTCACTGTTGCTTGGATTCAGCTGAAAGACAGTAGTGCCTCCAATTGCCTTCAGCCATTTTGGAACTTTATCGCTATGTGATTCCTTGGATTTTGGCATTGTTGTAGATGGAAATACACAATACACTGAGTAGATAAACAAGCGCAAACCGACAGAAAACTACCGAAAGATATTCGTTGCAAGCTACGATATAAATGAAAATTCAAAGTATAAGTAACTATATACTGATTCGTCAATAGTCCACCTCGCTATAGGAACACACACATATACGCTCCAGAGAAACATTAAGAGAATAAATATAAAATCTAAACTGCAATATCAAGATGTCCATTGTATAAACTATGAATGGGCATCGTGTATTCATTAATCACGTTAACAGGGAGAAGAAATTTACTTATATGGTTTAAATTACAGGGCGTAAACAAGCCGATAGGGATTCCCGTAAAATAAAAACGTGGGTCCAGGTAAATGAACCCGAGAGCGATAAGCCGATAATTGAGGATATATCTTCAATAGGGTAGTAATATAAATTTTACGGCAGGCAAATCCAAACTTTGCCCTTCACACAATAGACGGGAAAACCCATCGTTGTATTAGTTTATAGCATTTTAGCTGTAAAACTAAAATTTACATTTAAGAAAGACCATATTTATTTAAAATTAAAAAAAAAAAAAACGTTTAGACCAAATAAATATGATTTTAGGACAAAATAGGCGAAAAACCACGATTTAGGCTGTTAAAAGTCCAAATAGGCAACTAGGCAAAATAAAACATAGCTAGATCGCTTTGATTTGTCGAGAAACATATAGATTTTGTATTATTTTTAATTTGCCTTGAATCTAAACAAAGAAGCATTTTGCCTAAAATCCCGTCACTAATTATAATATTCTCAAAAACTGTTTCTTGTAACAATTTCTGTTTAAATGAAATTAAGACCCAATGTGTTGTATATATGTAGATCTTCTACATATGCATTTTAAGAAACCATATGGATGAATTTTTGAAATAGCATTATGTAGACAAATGTTGTTATCAAATGAATTCACAGTGTGACGGAATTAGAATGTTAAAGGATGTAGTTAGCCAATATATCATCAAATTACGATTCAAATCAATATATTATGATAATTATTACTTCTGAGTTAAATATAGCATCATCTTTTGGGGTAAGAGTCAAGCCGGGCATAGGGTTTTTCTATCGCAGAACCGTTTTATAAGGGTTATATACGGTCTTGATTACAAAGAAAGCTACAGAACTGTTTTCAAGGATATAATCCTTGCATCCTTCTTAATCTTGTTTATTATTCTCACTTAAGATACCAATGGCCCAGTTACCTTTATTAACATGCTCTTGTGAAAATGTATCGCCTTCAAGTATAAGGCAGTTTCCAAGTGTAATAAAATATCGACCTCTTCCGGTGTAATTGCACATACATATGTATGTGTATATTCCTATATATATTTAGCTGATACGGGCACGGACTTCATAAGGCCGGGGTAATTGTAGTGTGGTTGAAGATGAGCCATAACAAGCTTGTGTATTTTGGCCGACCATTAAGCAAATGCTTCGTAGTTTATTTGGGCCAGAGAGGAAACGCAAGCAAACAAACTTCGTGTATTCAGCGTTATTGATCTACTAATGTGTTGTATGCACATTCTAACAAGGAATAACCACTAATCCTGTTACTTTGAATCTATGCAGCACTGGCCGCATAGGTAATCTAAACCCAAAAAGCTTGTAAATAACGAGAATTAAATTCGCACATATCTCGTTTCTGTGTGAAATGAGTTCTAATAAGCACGTTTTTTATATTATGTGCAGGGTGGGTCATCTTTGAGAGCTCGGAATATTGTGCCTTGTGAATATAGATTTTCTAAAAGCTGGCATTTACAGAACCCACCATTTCTCTGGAAGTGCGATACAATTTTCAGTCTCTAGATTAGGTATAGAAAGACTAAAGATGATAGAATTATCGTCCCTTTCGCGTTGTCTGCAGTTATTTAAGCGTTCCATGTGATACGCGGTCTCTTCCTTCGCCACTTTTTATCCGTAGATTGCGGTAGATGTATTTGAGTGGTTTATGATTGCTTGTTCCTTTGTAATTTCTTAGAAGGCGCCGAATTCCTTGCATGTCTCCAGCTATAATTTATGAGTTATAACTAGAGCCCGGTAACAGCGAGCCGTGCCATAGCCGTACCTGCCTAGTATATAAAAACAATAGTAAGAAAATAGACAAAAAATAACAGAACTAATACATAATTATAATATGTGAAACGTAGTGAAACACTCACCCTTTCAAGCAGCCTTGGCTACGGAATAGTAAAACTAGAAGCACCATTATCAGTATTAACATCATATGGATAAGAGTGGCAAAAAGTTGACTCCATTAGATGTGTTTCCACAGTTGTCTCGGTGAGCGATGTTCGCCGTGGTGAGAAAATGAGTTTACATTTTGAAAAAGAACGTTCAACATTTACTGATGTTATACATGCATGATTAAAATACTCTTTGTACTTAGTCAGTGGATTATTCGATACGCCATCACAAATTTGTTTTAGTGTGCTAAAATCGGGATCCTTCTGTAGCACACTCTCGAACTTTTCTAAAACGCGATCATATTTTGCGTCATGTATAGCCAGTAGCTGTGTATGCACTCCGTCTATAATTTGCAGAGACTTCAATAATGATCAATCTATTTTGTAATTGGTCTATTGCGTCAGCTAATCCTTTATAGGAGCTACGAATATTGTTTAAATCTGTTTCAACGGAAATATCTTGAAATTTCGATTGGCTCTCCTTAATAGCTGCAGCTTCGGCAAGATTGAATTGTGCAACAACAGCTTTTACTATTTTGAAATGTTCAGCATAATAAAAAGCTGCCTGCAGCTTTGTTCCCCAACGTGTAAGAATTGACTCCGGTGGTTGACGAATACCAGGACACTGTGTATGAAATGATCGTAGGCGTTTGGGAGATTTCAAAAATACATTTTTTGTGCTTGCTGTGAATGCATCTACCTCGGGAGAGCATTGTCGAATGGTTTCTGCCACAAGATGTAAAGCATGCACTTTACACGTAACATGTAATGTTCAAGAAGAGAACGGCCTACCGAACGCATTATCGCTGCGCCATCGCTCATAAACATCAACACTTTATCTTTTGAAATATGAAATTTTTCCAACGTACTAAGTACAACCTTCGTAATTGCTGCAGCAGTACACTGTAGTCTTCGGCTAGCTAGTAACAGTGGTAATGTAGGACTACTAGGACCTAGTATGCGTACCATAATATTTACAATTGAATTTTTTTTGTCTGTCGTTTCGTCAACACATAACCAAAGAAGCTGTTTTTTCAATATGCGTTTTATTTTCTTTTCCACGTCTCGCGTACAAATGCAACATGCTTACGTGCCGTTTTCTCCGTTGGCAACCGCAACTCGGGATTGTATTTGTACCAAAGGTCCTTAAACGGTTGTTTATCGAGTAAGCCTAGTAGCAAATTACAGTTTATCAACATAAGAATTACATAAAAAAAATGCACTTCTCGGTGACACGACTTTGCTTTCGTATTTCCGAAAAATGGTTGCAGACATAATGTTTCGTATGCTTTGATAAGATCCCGTTTTTGTTTAAGAATATCTAGCGACAATTGCAAAGAAATGCTTGTGAATAAGGAAACAATATAATAAGAAAATTAAAATGTAATTAACTGGAAGTGCGAAACAATCAATTTTATTGACAAATGTGAAAATGCCTTTAACATTATGATCTCTGACTTCTGCTAGTGAGTCTGTTAATACTCGCGAAAGAAGTTTTGAGAGATTGTAAGTGGTTGAGTTAATGGAACTAACAATGGGGTGGAATGGAATATTAAGTTTATACAGTGCGGTCCTAATGTTTTACCCCATGCTGACTTTTGAACGACAAAAGTTAGCGCTTCTAGAAAAAATAGGTCGATTTCTATTTTTTGTGAGTTAATTTCTGCCAATATCGGCATTTCAAGTGCATTTCCGGTCTCACAGGAAGTGACGTCAACTTTCCTTTCTTAAATAGAATACCCTGTATATTTTTACGTTTTTGAAAAGGCAATTGAAAAGCAAATTCAGTGATACCACAAATGTCATACTTTAACTTAATAGATACGACGATATGCAGCATTAAAGGTTTTGGTAATCTGTCTTTGTTGTTAGGCAAAGCGATTTGACAGTTTGGCAATTGTTATGATTATTTTGTTTCGCAACGAGCTCTTTAGATCAGTCTGGCGTTACAAGAAACAGTTCAGCGCTCCTTCCTAGCCAACTTTGCGTAACAACAAAAACAGATTACCAAAATGTTTATTGCTACATATCGTCATATTTCTTAGGTTAAAGTATAACATATGTGGTATCGTTGGATTTGCCTTTCGATTACCTTTCCAAAAGCATAAAAATATAGAGGGTGTTCTATTAAAAAAAAAGAAAGTTCACGTCACTTGCAATGCAATTGAAATACCGATAATGGCAAAAATTAGCTCACGAAAAATAAAAATCGACCTATTTTTCTTAAAAACGCTAGCTTGTGTCGTTCAAAAGTTACCATGGGAAGGACAATTTTGGACCCCACTGTATATTTTAGGCAAGCGATAAAGTTTAGGAAAATTCGAGTTAGAAATCATGAGTTGTTTTAGTTGTTCATCTTACAGTTGTTTAGTGGAAACATTTTTCTTGAGGAGTGCATTTTCTTTTCTCTGAACAGTTTAAGTTTTTTCCATGTATTCAGTTTTGTCCATTGCTACAGTGCAACCACCTTTGTCAGCTTGAATAATGTATAGCGGTGGACTTAACTTAAACTTAACGCAATATTACGGCATCCCGTTAGCAGTGAGTCCTTTATGCTTAACAAAGGTACCAACAATCATATCTGTCTAAACGAAAAATAACGATTTTGGAAAACATTAGCTTAAAAAAAACAAATAACTCTCAAACCTTTAGTTTTGGGACTATAATACCTTATCATTTTTTGCCTTAGAATTTAGCAAGGATTCCAAAAATGCATTGCATAATTTTAAACCGCCCCTCAATCGCACCTCATCACAAGAAAAAACCTCCATTGGCAAAGGCACTGAACCTGTAAAGTATGTATGCGTACCTATTGGTATTATATCCTAAACTTGAAATACAGAAAAAGAAGACGCAAAATGCTTTGAAATTACTCAATTTCTCTTTTCCACTGTTTCGAACAATTACCTAATGCTGTTTCGTTTTTAGCGCTTACAACCTATAGATGCTAGAAATACGTGGGGCTATAAATCAAATAGACAAAAACTGTATACCGCTTTGCAGGAGAAATTTAAAGGATTATTTATGGCGCAATTTCACAAAAAGTACCTCTTCAGCAATTATATTAATGAAATTCTCCATATCCATATTTCCATATTAAAATTCACATTCAGCTCTCAAATTACGATTTTTTGTTTCGGCGGAAGCGTGCAGAACGTTTCAGTATTAATTTGAAAAACTCGAGGAATCGCATACGTTTAGTCCAGCGCAACGTTTGGTAACAAAAAAAATGAAATACACAGTAGTAGTTTTATATTCTTTGTAATAAAAACGTTGTTGGGATTCATCTCGTAACGTTTCCTAGAATTACTTATATGTAGGAGGTAGGTATGTACTTTCGTTTCTTTTTATTTATAAAAATAAGTCATGATATTTTAATATTTAAGAGAACTCATACAAACAATTGTCATGAACTCGAAAAACTAAAAAGTAGATATACAAACTATGTAGGAAAGAAGATCAAACAAAAATTGTATTGTTTGGGAACAAATTCTGAAGGATTGCTTTAGATAGTTATCTCTAGTGTTGGGCGATTATGAATGATATAGTCGAGATATATCGATTATACCCGAATAATCGATCATTCGATTATGGTTCAGAAATCATTCATTATCCGTTTCGACTGCGCAGGAGCACACAAACGGATTACGATTCGAGATCTGTATTCGAAACTTCGAGGTTTCGAGTTTCGAAATAATTCACTCGTCACTCGATTCTGTCAAATAATCGTGGAAAATAATCGAAATCGTTAGTAAATTTCGAATAATGATTATTCGATTATTTTAAACGATTATTTCGATTCTTTCGATTATTGAAATATACCGATTATGCCCAACACTAGTTATCTCATCGATTTCAGTGTTCCCATAGAAAGCACTCATTTTTATTTTCGTTGCCCGGGAAAAGTGTTTCGTCACTAGAATGACTTTTAGAATTTGGTACATAATATGAAATAAGTTTAAATGCTTAGAAGTCAAATTGCTTTTGTTGAATAGAAGTTCGTTATTTTAACTTGGTACATTGAAAGAGTTTTTCTGAAGTCGTTCCGAAAATAATGGATGCATCTTGGAAGAATTCAGACATTAACTTAAATGAAACACGTACATTAAAATTTGAATTAATTATTCAAGATTTATTTCAGACACTTGAAACGTAAAAGAAATATTTTTTCGATAAATCGATGATCAATAGATAGAGAATACGATATCTACACAGTTTACAATTGGTGTCAGTGTGATTAAGAGAAATAATACAGAATGCAATACTCGTTCTCGTGTGGTAGACATTAATTAAAAATATATCTTTGTCCTCTCAGATAATACAGGTATGATCAAAGTTTTATTTTCTATAACAGTTTTTATCGTAAATGCTTGCATATAGACGTTGTTTGTTCATGTCCTACCATTACATGCATATTGATAAATAACGAAATAATTGCTTACCATTCTACCGAATTGGTCTAGTTGAGAATGAGGACCCACGAGTCCTCGAAACGGCTGTTCCGACTTAAATAATAACTTGTGTGGTGCGGGGTGTGCCGATACTTTAGTGTTGTTTGCCATGCTACCTCACAGTCCTCGTTATTATTTTTGATCTTGTAGCTTTATTGTCAAAACGTAGACATTTCGTGTAGCGACCAAAATAATAAGCATGTCTCCTATTATCGTCGATTGTTTGCAAACTACAGCAATTAATCGAGATACGATTTAATCAATCGATTGCAAATAAACCTTTCTGATATGTCGTAAAGGTACGTCTAGATATCTCAACCTATTTTTGAAGTGTACGAGCCCCGCCCAGCTTCAGTTGGCCCACCCGATAAAATTTCAGTTATTAGCATCATTTAAATTAATAGAGGTATAATTCTCAATTTTTATTTTGCAAATAACAAATTCCAAGGAAAATTATATATTTCATAATTCACCTACGGAAGCCAAAATATATTTACTACCTCTCATGTCTGCGATATGCTACGCATGTCTACTATTAAACCTATATTTAGAAAAATTAATATCACGAATAGCTAGAAGCATAAAAAAGATAGAAAATGAAGTGTGAACGTTGGCAGGTTGGAACAACAATACCGGACATTCTTAAAATGTCAAATGAATATTTTTCGAAATGGTATAGTTCACACTGGGTCAAAAATCTATCATCGAAGTTTGGTCTTTAATTGTTTGAATGCCATCAGAGTTTCATCGAAATGTCTAAAGTCAAACGAAGTGTTTCTAAGTAACACTGGTCAACAAATTCTCAATTGTGAAACCATGAAGTGACATACTATTTTTGAATAAGTATCTATTCTTGTACTTGTCTTATGCTGTGGTTTGATGTGCATATGAATAAAAAGGTTTGTTACGCCAGCTAAGCAGTTTAATTGCCTCAAAAAAAGGAGTAACATAAAAATGAATATATGAATCATTTTGGTGTTTCTAACTAATATCTATAGCTGATCTTCTCACTTTTGCAGCAGCAGTTTGTTAGCATAGCAGGTCACTAATTTGCTTAATATCTTCTATGCCTCAGTTGCGTTCAGACGCATTGTCTTGATAACATTTTCAAAAATGCTTAATTGCGTTAGAGGGTGAGTACACCGAGTACATGTGTACTATCCTTTCCTAGTTGATTTAAGATTACAATGTTGTGACAATAATTTATTGCAGCATTGGCTTTCCCTATTCTTGATATGGCTTTTGCCTATTTTTACATCTGTTTTACCAGGTGTACATGGCTTAACCATGTGCACGCATTGCAACGATCCTCCTTATACGCAACAATTTTATTTAGTGCGAAAGGATATTTCCAACATTTTTACGTAGGTGTCTATGTGTGTACATGTGTGAATTATTCTTGTTAATTTTTTAAATTACACATTTGGTAACATAACAAAATAGTATAGAGTACCATCACTTTCATAAAAATCTGGGACAACTCTTATGAGCTCATTTTGACGTTTTCTCGATCTTGTGACAATGACACTGACAGACAATTTGACATCTTTTTTCATAGTTTACAAAAGACATGTTTAAAGAAATAGAAATCTCTCCATTACCTCATCAATTAGATCTTCGTTATGAATGAGTCATTAACAATTTTATCTACATAGTTGCAAATAGATGTCAGCGATAGCAGCAAATTTTTCTTTTGGTTATCTTTCATTGCAAGCCAATTTGCAATTTACAGGTCTTGATGCCATATAAATAAATTACAAGACATTTGATACTACCACATGTACTTGGCTATGAACATTTCGCACCTTTGCCTATTTTTGAAGTAGAAGGTGATGGGTAGAAATGTATAGGCTTAAAAATATAACCAGGTTCCACATACATACCAATCAAATAGCTATAGGTACTTAATATAGACATCCATTATTTTCTAATCGACAGCTGTCAGTAGCAACTGGAAATGTTGCCCGCTTCGGCAGCAAAATGCTGTTCTGTCTGGCAGCAAAATGCTGCCCGATTTGTCAGCTTGAAGCTGCCGTAACGAGCAGCTCACCGACAGCAAAATGCTGCTAGCAACGGCAGCTTGAAACTGCTCGTGTATTCCGGCCCTTAGAATGAAAATACGTTAACAAGGATACATCAGTATGATGTAATCTGCCCAATTAGCTGCTATTCGACGAAACGAAGTTCCTAAACTCGCCCGGACCGTCTGGGCTGTCGCACAGACGGATATTTCCTTCATAAAATATCTTCACTTATGATTTTCACTTTACATTAGTGATAGATAGCATCATCAATAGAAGAGTTTCATCTCGAACTTCCTCCTTGAATTCAAACATTTTATTTTTAATAATAACAGCTACTCTTGTAAACTAAATACCTAAAACTGTGATCGCAATCCAGTGTGTTCAGTTACGCGATTAGTACCGCGGTCGCCACCACGGCAGTGTGTCCAGCGCTTCATTCTTTATAAATGTTATCATTTGTTTTCTTTAAGAAATAGAATTGTTATTAAGATTTTAATTTACGTGTTCTGCATTTCCACAAAGCAAGGGGAGGTGCATCAGTTTTTTAGCAGCTTTTCTTTAAAAAGCTCCTGGCGTCCTTATCTTTGCTCTCAACAACTTCCTCTTAGGAGAACCCTTACCCTGCTCTGATCCCTGTTCTGGTCGGAAGCAGTAATGTACCTCAAGTTTGGTTATAATTTCTAAAATAAGAGCCTAATAAAGTTATCAGCAATAAGTGGTAAGTTGAATAAAGGAATCCTTGAAATAGTATTTAGTCGTTAAAGCTACAAACAATAAGCATCGAAAAGGTAGCATGTTGGCATATTGCATTCGCACGAAATTTGCATTGTACTTTTTGAATATTGGACTAATCTATGTTACGAGGTTTTTTATGAAGTCGTTCAGTTGACGCAGAATTAGGTCATGTAGCACGGTACTTAATAGGAAATTACGAAATAAATGAAATCTACGCTGGCACTTTCGTCTCTGCAGAATTCGTTTAGCACCGTACTTCAAGTATGCGAAATAATTACCGATGATTAAAGTGTAATACTTGGCGAAGTAATAGCTCGTGTAGTTGTCAGCTTGTCTTGTCGATGCTGAATTTATTGGAGGGTTAATTTTCCTTTAATCGGCCGAGGTCGTGATCCCTATACTTCATGAATAAATTAGCCTGTTCCTTGGCAGTAATTCTCGTTGATAGCTTTCTGATAAACCTTACGGATACCGTAACCATAAAAGTAAAACTTCCCCGTAAAGCAATGACGATGTAATTATCTTGCTCTTACGTTCCCACAAGATTTATGTTGACGTACAATCACGTGCGATATTCGAATCTATAACGTACATATTTATCGAATAAATGATCATTTAGGAACAATGCCCACAACAATAAATTCAAATATAAGGGTTTATAGTCGTCCGAAAAAGTTTATATCAGTTCATTCAATATCAGTTCTTAAAAAAGAAAATGTTTATCTCGCACTAATCAGAAAATGGGAGCAGTCACAGCAAATGTTGGTAATGCTCAAAAAATAATAAATTCTTGCATAAACATATTGACTAAAAGAAATTCTTGTCTAGTATAACTTACTTACTTATTCGTAAACCTTGCTACTTTTCGGTGTCGGTGTAGTGGCTTGAGTTTTAATTTTTTTCTTTAACAATATTCTTCCACTGTTTCCTGTCCTCTGCCTTTTTGTTTGCCTCACTCCACCTTACGCCTCGAGATTTTAACATTTTCACTACTTAATCGTCCCATGTCTTCTTTGGCCCACATCTTCTTTTCTTCCCAATTTTTACACCCCACACTGTGTTCGCCATTCTACTTTCTGGCATTCTCACCATATGGCCCCACCGGCTTAGTTGCTTTTCTGCGATTATATCTACTATTTAATTTGACTTTAAGTATTTCTCTTATTTTGTTGTTTTTTATATCATTTTATCCATTTTATTCATTCCTAATATTTTTCTAAGAAATCTTATTTCGCATAACCTTAATATACTTCTGTGTGTCTGTGTTAAATTCCAGCTTTCGGCTCCATATGTTAATGTAGGTATAAAAGCTGCTTTACACACTTTCATTTTTGTCTTTAGACTAACTTCCTTTTTACAAATAAAAGTCTTTAGTAATTGCATACTATATTTTATTGGCTGTTGTAATCCTATTATTTGTATCTCTATCAACTACTCCGCCACCTTCTATCACTGCACCCAAATATTAAATCCCATGTGCCAACCCTACTTTTTGGGTTCCAATTTTTATATTATTTTCTTGCTCTCCTGACCCTATTACGATTACTTCTGATTTCCTTACATCTATGAGCATGTTGTACTGCTCTAGTTCCTCCTAAAATAACTACTAATTCAAATTTTGTTATGACTTGTTGATTACATGCATTTGCGTAACATAGAATCCACTGGCAATGAGTTTTGGCTTTCCACTGGAATAGATCAAGTATTTTGAACCGCGTTCCATAATTCTCGGATATGGGACGGTTTAACGTGTTGTGCACCTTTCTCAAAGCCTATCTAGAGAAACTACGACACTACGTTTATATTATGCCCTTCTAATCAATTTTGAACTCTTCCACTAACGAATTTAGTATATCATCCTTCGAATACGACAACATCCTCGATATAGTAAGATACACATCTGTTGTACATGCACGCTGCCGTAAATACTATTTCGTAGTTCTACGTTTGTTCTAAAAATGTTGCCTACGTCGCAAAGAAGACCAATGTTGGACAATGTTACAGAATTTATAGCAGAAATACCTGACCTAAATTATGATGGCGTTAAAATTCAATGTATAGTTTGTAATATCCCTTTATTGTGTTGGTCCAAAAGGGGTTGTCTACGTCACGTAAATAGTAAACAGCATTCTTCAAAAAAAATTGCACACGACACTATGACAAATTTAAATTTGATTTATGTATTACCCTTATTGCATGTAATCTACCGCTTAATTTACTAGACAAGGAAGCATATGTCTTCTTTTGGAATAAATAATCGGACTGCAATTACCAAGTCGGGCGCCGTTACAAAGAATTGTGCCATCTGCTCGTGAACATGTTGAAAAAAGAATTAAATCGGAGTTGAAAGATAAAAAAACCGTGGTTATGTGTGGACGAAACAACAGATCGTACAAAACATTCTGTGGTTAATGTAATAGTACGTACAATGGAACCACATCAATCGTAACCTTCAATTCTATTAGCTTCCAGACGAGTACAAAAATGTACTGCCGAAGTAATTTCAAAGATAGTGTTAAATACATTGGAAAAGTTTGAACTTTCAACAAACCAACTGTTGATGTTTATGAGTGATGGTGCCGCAAACATGCTTTCTGTAGGCCGGTCTCTTAAAAAACATTGTGCTAACTTGTTACATATTACGTGTAAAATTCATGCCTTCAGTCATGTGGCAGATAGTATTAGAAAATGTTATCCTGAGGTAGACGCTTTAATAGCGCATACAAAAGCAGTATTTGTCAAATCCCCAAAACGTATTCGCACATTTCACAGACTGTGCCCCCGTATGCCTGAACCACCAGAACCTATTCTTACACGTTGGGGAACATGGTTACATGGTTACAGACCGCGTTTTATTATCACAAATATTTTGAGAATATTAAGAACGTGGTTTTACAATTCGGTCCAAAGGAAGCTGCGGTTATCAAGGAAAGCCAGTCGAAATTTCAAGATAGTCAAGTTAAAACAGATTTAAAAACTATTCAGAACAATTACTTCGGACTAGAAAGTGTTTTAGAGAAAGATTCTGATTTTGGCACATTAAGACACATTTGTGAAGGTGCGTCAACAGAACCGTTAAGTTGTTCCAAAGATTATTTTAATTACGAAAATATAATGTCACTAGATGTAGAACGTTCGTTTTCTGCATATAAACACACGTTTTCCTCACGCCGCACTCGGTTTGCCGAAACAACTGTGGAAACATATCTAATATTGCAGATATTTGACAGACATTATTCACTTTGTGATTTCACGGAAGACTTTTATGCGCCTGCCACTGGCTGTTGGCGCAAATTGAACAACTCTAGTAATTACAGAAGGCTGCGCCATTATTAAACAGTAATTTTCATTAAAATATTGGAGTCATTTTATTGTAGTAAAATTGCTATGATTTAAAATTTGTGAATTACTTAATAAACATTACGTAAATTTATATATCAGTATTATAGGGATCCACACAAACGTAGGAGAGCCAAACAAGTGAATTATTAGATTAGATTAGATTAGATTCATTCTCGAGGTGGTTCTTGACCTATTTCACTGCGACCTTTTCAGGTCTATTGTGGTTCCTCTTTCATTAGATCAATTACGCTAGCTTTGCCGTTTTCACCAAACCTAGCAGCCTTGTGAGTGATCCCTCTGCGTAGATTTTGGCTTTTGGATATTCCGATTCCACGTCTAAGAGCCTTATTCCTGCTAGTGCTATACAATCGCACAGCACGTGGACGGCAGTCTCAAGTTCTAAGTGAATTATATTATATTTCCTGTATTTCTGCTTTACATTTTATAAAAATGTGAGAAATAGTAAGAAAAACCCGGAAATAGAATTGCGTTATTTTACCACCTGCGTATATTGGGCAAACAATTATCTCCAAAATTTATGGTTTTTACAGTATTGCATCACATTAAGTCATGTCCAGGAGGTTGTATGCATTCTCGTCTTAAATAATAGAAAATGGGTGAGTTTATAAGTAAATCATCATTTATCTGTACAGATAATTTCATTATCGAAACCTACCCAAATTCATGAACTAAATGTTTTTGCCTTAGGATTAGACCCAGATAGTATTGGTTATTCACCAACAGATGTCGCCACGCTTTTCCTAATAAATGATCTGTTTTCATTTTCATCGGGTTCGCACTTCTCTTCGTGAGAATCAAGATCTTCCGTAATTTATCTTTTTACTCCGAATTTGAATGGGTGACCATTTGTTGAAAAATGTGCAAGCTTATTGCAGCAAATGTTGCAAGTTTTGCGTCACTCTTGTTTCCTACAATATTATTTCATCAATTGGTACAAATTGTCCGCATCACAGATTCTGAACCTATTTGTAGTGGCATTTGCTACAATTGTAGAAGTTATTCTATTTTTTTCTGTGTAGACTAGGAAAATCATTCCTATATCCCATAAGGGGTGAAGCACAGTTAGCTCCCCAACAAGCGAATGGTGGCACGGGTTTGTATCGGACCCACTAAGAAAATTTGATTCTAGTGGGACTTTGGGGCAGCAATAGGTGGGTTTATTAATGATCTGCCTGAACTGAAATGTTGTTTGCTTTTTGCATATCATAATAATGAATTTCTAATGGTTACAGCAGAACATTTTACAACCTGTATAAAATAAGCTTTCTTTGTTCTAAAACAAGTCAAGTATCTTTAATGCAATGCTCGTCGTAAGGTTAAAATATGAAAATAATTTATCCTAAAGGATGATTCTTCTAAAAGCTAATAGTACTATTATTGTAACGAGGCTACTGAAAGGAGCTAGGAACATGATGTGTATCATATTTTTATACAATGAAGAAGAAAACACAGTACTACCTAATTTACCTTTTGGTAAGATCAGTGATATCTTGTTAACTTGTTATACAAAGTGTACATCTCACTAAATTATTTTACGTAGCTTTACATCTATTTTACCGTATAGCCAGTTTGCGGGTGTACATGGCTTAACAATGTGCACGTATTGCAATGGTCCTCTGATTCACTTTTTTTATATATTTGCTTGTAGAGCAGTGCTGTGAGGTTACATCATCGTCTTATTGTCGAATTTGTAGAATTATTTTGTAAATCATTGAAGTTTTCTTGCTATTAAACTATCCCTTTGTAAATTATTGAACTTTTTATTATTTTGTTCGGTATTCATTAGATGCATGAACACTTTCGCTTTCCTTGCATTTGTTTCATTGCATTTGTTTTTCCAATCGTATGTAATTAAATGCTTCTTTTAAAAATAATCTTGGATTTGGGGCATTGTAATGCGATGTTTTGGTTAAGGTTTGCTATGTTAGCATTCAATTCAGTGCTTTTCTGATCACAGTACATGGATTTTAAACAAACAAAAGCGACCTCGTCATCCTACGCCCCAAGTAGAAATTATGTTAAAAATCCTTGATATGTAGATTTGATCTCGCGCTAAACTGTAAACAGGTGTTTGTAGGATATCGCTATTATTTTTTTTTTATGGGGACAATAGTTTATTTTCCGATGATTTGAAAGATATTTGCTTTAGAAATACCTTCTATTATTGTTAATGGGAAATGATGTCCATAAAATATAACTGAGAATATAACTCTAGAAAGAAATAATAATTTGAAATAAAATAGAATAATGAGGAAGACATATTTTAATGATCTATTCCACGAGGAATGGTATTGAAGGTGTCAGATTGAATGTCCTCTTTGCTCTCCAAATGTGATCCCAATGGGCGTCTTCTTCTAGAAGCATCTAATAAGTCTTAGGTATATCAACATGCCAACGATGCAAAATGATAAGCTACAATTAGGAGTGCGATAAAATGTTCCTGCAAAACACCTTTAACACTCGGACTTTACTTTTACCATTATGTTAGCGGACAACTTTATCGAACACTTATGTTTTTTTTTCTTTTATATTGTTGTGATATTCATTTAACAAGTTGAAAGTGTTGAAGTCACAATTTGAACAATGCTAGTTCATCACGAGACGAAGCACTGTTGTAGACTCCTTCCCTCAATTTTCCCCTAGTGCGGTATAATTTTATCTCTGTCTTACACAATAAGATGAATGAGATTTTCGCTTTAAAAAAAAAAAGAGTCCAGACAACAACGTGTACACTGAGACACTAATTTTTACTAATTAAAATACAAATTATATTTCTTTAAAGATAAACAATACGAAATGTACTTAAATTGGATAGGCAATTTGCTAAACACTACAGTTAATGGATTTAAATCATCGTTTTCATGGTAACCACATTTATATTGCACTACCGTACCTACAACATCAAACCACCGTAACCACGGAAGCGAAAGGAATTTCAAATGTACACATAAGAGGCAAGCTTATTTATGAAAATATAGTCAACTGGGGCTTCAGAAAACAAAAAGTGATCAGAGAGAAAATAAACAAGTTTCGACACTCAAATTCTTCGATAATTTCTACAAATATTTAAATATAAATGAAATTTCATTCCGAACAAGCTGCAGTAGGACGTCAAAAGCCATTCGCAATTGTAATTTGTAAATATCAAGACTCGAAAACCAAGCTTCTAGTCCACCTATTGAAGATCAGTGCACAGGTACCGAACATTATTAAAAATTTGGCCAAATAAATAAAAATTTGAAATCAAATCCATTCATTTAATTATAAAATCCGATTTCATGAATATAAAAATTTCAACTTAACAATTTAACTTATAAATAGCTGTCGGTTAGGGTTCATGATAGGTTTTGTACAACTACTATTGTCTGAAAGAAATAAAATTTATCTTGTTTTAAATTTATATCAAAATTATTATTAATAAATCACTGTCTCAAAAGTCAATAAGTGAGATTTCCCACGTTTTACAACTAAAAGTAAACTCTGAGATAATTCAGCATAATTTGTTTAATTTAATTTATAAAAATACAATTTTTAATTGATATTTATTCAAAAATATCACCACAATATACTTAATATTGATAAGCGCTAGCTACCTAATCAGCTCAGAACTGTTTTACGAAAATGCACTCAGGATTTCTTTAACAGTCGCAAAAATTGTTAATTATTTTTTTGCTCCTTTCTGGAACTACTGCTTATCAGTGTATAAACTATAACACATATTACCATGACTCCAAATAGCACAAATAGTTCATTGTTTCAAGTATGATGTTGATGTAACCTAGACATATACATAAGTGTTACAACGTTAATGAAACAATTTTCTTCCGCTGAAATTCAAATTGCTGAAACCCCATATAAAATTTGGAATATTCACTGCCACAAATGTCTCCTAAGGACTGAATAGATTTCTCACTGCTGGGATATTACTCATACTAATAATTTACTTCTAAGAACCAATCCGCTAAACTTTATTGATATCATTTTATATATTAACGCGACATTCAAATCGATATTTCTCCTAACCAAGGAAATTTAATACGTTTAATTGTAGAAGATAAAAGTACTGACCTGAAAAGCATAGACACCAATTTTTGTATCAAGAATTGTAAATATTTTTCTGTTTTAGGGCCAGTGCTGCCAAGTTGCGAATAATAGAGGAGATGGCGTTACTACCAGTGTGTGTACGTTAAAGCTCGTTTTTTGGGTCTATGCCAACCAGCGTGCTTTCCCCATTGGCGGTAACTCATTTTATATGACATGTTCATTAATGGCAAACTGAGGAACATTAAATATTGACGACGCTTAAAGCGGAATTCAAAAAAAGACGATTATATTTTTCAGCGTATTTTAAAAAGGCTCTTTTTCACGGAAGATGATAATTTATCATTAATTTTTTATTACTAAACCATATCATTTATTTCAGCTCAAATACTTTAGAGGGAAAGTCTTCCCGTTAGAAAATTGTATTATTGTAGGGCGTTTAAACTAAAATTAAAATGGGATTTCAAAAGCATCAATATTTAACTATATATGTATTGTATTAATTTCTTTTAAATCATTGAGGATAAAGTAAGGTTTTCATTTGCCAAAAAAAAACGGCTTCGATGATTAAAAACTGAATTGTAGGTTTAGGAATAGGATACGTTTGAAAGCATGGTTATGTCAGTTAACAATTAGCAGGGGCTAATCTACTTACACAAACAAAAAATAGTTAATCCCAAGATAATGACAGGTGTAATAAATTATACAGGGTGTTTTATTAATAATTGTCTGTCCTTGACCAAAGATATGGCGATTTAACCAAAATACTCAGATAAAATTTTCTGTTTAATCGAGATGCAGGGTGTTTTATATAAAAATGATTTTTGCCCACTGTTATGATACCTTCTAATATTTGGTCCATACTTGATCAAAAGTTTGTGCATGTTAAAGCACTTTAAATTATAGTAGAAATTTCTCCCAATTACCAAATTTATTTTATTGCTTGCATCTCACATGAGTTTTGCCGATGTCACTAAGTTTGATCATAAAAATTAATAAATTAGCATGAACTGCTCATATACAATTTGATCTTTTGAATTCTTGCAAATCAACACTTTGAAAAATTATCATTAAAACAATTGCGATTAGTAGGCTCTGGTTTATTCATAAAGATGTATTAGGTGTGTTATAACTGTCATTGAAAGATGTAAGATTAGTTACTGTTACAATAGCTCTCTTTGTGAAGATTCCACGTCATAATGATTCTTCAAATACAGATATGCGACATATGCTTTTATGTGCAAGAAAATTATAGAGGGCGTCCTTATAGAGTGCTGCCCAAAGGAATTTGCAATTATATCCGAAAAGACGACAATCTCATTACGGGACTTTTAAAAATATTTATGACCGATTAGAGGAAACTGGTCAATTGTTACCAAAGCGAGATGTAGGACGTTCAAAAAGAATTACAGTGGATTAGAAGGGTGATATTTTAGTAAGAACTGCCGATGATCCCCCGTTAAGTACGCGCATTTAATAGCAATATCGTGAAATTAGAATAAGACCATTACTGTCAGAATTTTACCGAGTGATATTGAAAAGTTACTAAAGGAAAAATTCACAGGACCATTACCATTTCACTCTCAGTAGCAGGAAACTTATCTATACCCGAAGGGTCTCGCTCCCAAATGGAATGAAAGCCGCTTTTTAGCGTTAAAAGGCGTTTTAATTGGAGAAATTGCCACATACTGGACAACTTAATTTTGACGTTGGAATACATACAATAGGCATATCATAAAGATGGTAGAATAGAAAATGCATCTGTGGTAAGCTGAACTACCCACCTGCTTTAAAAGGGTTTCTACGCAAATCGAAATATAGAGTTAATTCTCACTCTTATTCAACCTTTTTTCAATGTTCCCTAGCGTCCATCCGTTTTTAGCGTTGAAGTAGACAGAATTACGGTTGGTATTGTATTCTGTGTGATGAATGAATCTTTGCGATAATCAATATCTTTTAAAAAGTTAGGAAATGGAAGAGAAATCAGAAGGTTTCGAACTGGCGAAACATACCGCGACAAAATCAGGGAAAAGCAGTAGCCTTGTTAAGGACGATAAAGGCAGTGCCACCTTTTAGCAAAAGGGACTGAAAACACCTGCAGGTTTATTGACAGGTGATGCATAAACTAGCAAAAGCTAAAGATCAACCCTGTCGTCTATGCCAAGAAGATTAGGAGACGGCAGGACACATTTCATGCAAATACGTAGTTGGTTCTCCAGTTGTAATTGGTAAAACATCAACCTCTCTCCCGTTACGTGAAAATTTACCGGGAGGGGGGAATT
The DNA here is from genome assembly GCA_029619315.2 of Dynastes maya. Classification (NCBI taxonomy): domain Eukaryota; kingdom Metazoa; phylum Arthropoda; class Insecta; order Coleoptera; family Scarabaeidae; genus Dynastes; species Dynastes maya. The sequence continues at coordinate 11,372,732 of JAROYE020000005.1, read as the reverse complement.
GAACGTCTTTTGAATAATTTAATCTCTTCAGACGAAATTCGGTGATAATTTTTCTCTTTTGTAGATAGAATATTTTTTATAACAGTATAGCCCATTACCTATTTTACAAAATTTTGGATAGCTTTCAAACATTAAGGGGACAATCTTAAGACTGATTTTCATAACTAATGCCAAAGAAGAGATATTGATGTCTAAAGCTTGCACCTGTCAAAGTTTTCAGAAAAACATATTTCTTAAAGTTAGTGCACCGACGATATACTACATCATCCAGTTTACATTTAAGAGGGCTATGCAAAGAATCCGTAATTTACAGTATGTCCTATTTAAAATAAGGAAGTTGATATCCGCTATTCGAAGCAATCAAGGGTGCAATGAAAATGGGAATATTAAAAAATTGATCCTTACCCCATCACCAAAATTTTGAAAATGATATCTTGATCATCGTCAATGACCCTGCATAATATGTTTGTATGTCTGAAGTTACATCGCTACACATCATATGACATGTATATTTACCTGGTTGGAATAGAATTTTACAACATATATTAGATATATATCTTTTTGTCTGTTATTTGCTTAGGGAATTGCTACATTCTCCTTTTAGTTTTTGTTTGTATTTTAAAAGATTTACATTAAAATCTTAACTTAAATGTACTTGCGCTGGTATGGTAAAGGTAGGGTTTTAATACGTTATACATCACATTTACGGTTTAATGTATACTAAGATTTCATTTCATTTACTTGCTTGAGCATGTTCGCGAGCTTTTATAGTTGATTGCCTTTATGATATAACTATTTTACACTTTTTGAGTTTTTAGCATTTTGTACCCACTAGATTTGATTGATTTACTGTTACTACTAGTTAAATATGAATGTTGGTAGCTTGAGGTTGGCACATGTGAATATGCGCTCAGTTGTGCCTAAATTGCATTTGCTGTTTGGATTTGTTGATAGTAACTCTTACGATATTGTTGCGATTTCTGAAACTTGGCCTAGTAATCAATATCTGACACTCAAATTAACCTACATGGCTACAGAGTCTTTCGTAGAGACCGTGCTTCTTTCGGTGAAGGTGTACGTTTATATGTTCGTAATCATTTGAACTGTGGACGAGTTGTTGTGAATGATTGTATTGAACAGATATGGGTATCCGTTAACATTTCCTGGTTCGCCTCGCATTAATTATAAGTACCTTTGTGATGAATTCGAGAGATGTTATACACCGTTGAGTTATCAATATGTTCTTGTTATTTATCTGGGACATTTCAACATTAATTTGCTTAGTAGAAACAGCCCCGATGTATGTATTTTACTTCTCTAATATGCTCGACTCCTTGGAACTAATACAATTAATAACCACTCCAATCAGAACGACAGGCAGTAGTGGATCTTTATTAGACTTGATCCTTGTGGTGCTGTAGTTTTGGATTCTGGTGTTGGTGGTTTTTTATTTGCTGATCATGAGACAGTATACTGTTCCTTAGAAATTGATACATGTGATCGGATTCCTGAGTATAGATTAGTTCGTCATCCTAAATACATGAACTTTGATTTATTCAATTTAGATTTACGCCCCATCATTTGGTAACATATTTTCCATACCCTTGATGTTAACGGGAAGGTTGAGTTTCTGGAACACCACTTAGTGCATTTGTTCTATAAACATGCTCTTCTTGAAATCAATAATTTTCATTGGAGTTTCGCACGTATTTAATTAATGAAATTAAAATTATGTTCACGGCAAGGAATCGAACTTCAGTCTCCTGCTTGCCGGGTAGGCGTGTTAACCACTACACCACGAGGATTATACAAGGATCATTCACTCTTTAATACCTAACTGTTATTATTTTATTTGTAAATATATCGTAATATTTCGATAGACAATTTTTAATTTTCGGAATGTAACAGTTAGCTATAGGCAAATTTCCTTTTTCTATTTTGTTTCTGAGAATTCAAGGTCCATTGGTAGATCAAGGATAACTTATAAGATAAGTTATCACTTGAAATGGACAGTGTGATTTTCTCTTTATTCTGGATTTGCACTTATCTGTTTTCTTTTTCTGCAACTTCTTATATCGTCTCTAGAGAAAATAAAAACCATTATTATTGTTAGCATACGTTCATAACGCATTAATTATGACGCATATACGTTGGCCCAGTCCTCACCGGGGTGTGAGATATACATATTGTACGTAGCGCAGTCTGGCATCCTCGCATTTAGTCCCGACGGCCAGCCTTGCTGCGCGCAACTGCAGTAGCTCTGAGAAGCCCATCTGACGCACTTTTTATTTGTCTGCGCGCTCGTAAGATTCTAACAAGTGATCGTGGATTTCGAATACACTATGTTAGTTTTACAACCACAGAGAAGATACAGATCATTAAATGGTATTTTGCCGGAAATTCTTGCCAAAGCACGGCCGATCTATTTGCCGTGGGGTACGTGGATCGTCCTATTTCTTCGCATTCGACTATTGAAAGCATCGTCAAAGCGTTTGGGAAAGTTGGTTGCGTGGTCGAGAATTGCCGTAATTGCCAAGAAATAGACGAACAGCCTCAAATCCCTCTAATGCCACCCCCGGCGGGAGGAGAGAGAAGTGGATGTTCGTATATGAAATGGCGAACTGCTTACCGAATTGCAGACGAAATCTGTATAAAGTACTGTGAATGATTTGAACCAAATACAAAAGTTAAGATTCAAATCAGAGTTCTTCCTAATAATGAACATTGTTGATTTTAATTTATATTTGTCATATTGGAATATATTTTCCATTATTAATTTATAAGAAGTTGTAGTTTCTGTAACATTACTTTTCGTTCTTACATACATGTTCTGAAACACAGTGAATATAAAATATATTTTACGTATTTGGGGTATTCGCAGAACGTATTAATAATTTGTAAAGTCCAATTAAAATTATGTTCACGGACAAGGTATTATAATTGCAGTACTGCTGCTTGCAGTGTAGCGTTGTGAATGAACTCGAACGCAGTGCATTTACAAGGACAATCCATTCATTTATACCTAACGTGTATAGTCAATTATTGCGTCAAATATCGATTGTAATATTTCGAAGACAATTGTTAATTTTCGGAATGTAACAGTTAGCTATAGGCAAATTTCCTTTTTCTATTTTGTTTCTGAGAATTCAAGGTCCATTGGATCAAGGATAACTTATAAGATAAGTTATCACTTGAAATGGACAGTGTGATTTTCTCTTTATTCTGGATTTGCACTTATCTGTTTTCTTTTTCTGTAACTTCTTATGTCGTCTATAGAGAAAATAAAAACCATTATTATTGTTAGCATACGTTCATAACGCATTAATTATGACGCGTATACGTTGGCCCAGTCCTCACCGGGGTGCGAGATATACATATTGTACGTAGCGCAATCTGGCATCCTCGCATTTAGTCCCGACGGCCAGCCTTGCTGCGCGCAACTGCCGTAGCTCTGAGAAGCCCATCTGACGCACTCTTTATTTGTCTACGCGCTCGTAAGATTCTAACAAGTGATCGTGGATTTCGAATACACTATGTTAGTTTTACAACCACAGAGAAGATACAGATCATTAAATGGTATTTTGCCGGAAATTCCTGCCAAAGCACGGCCGATCTGTTTGCCGCAGGGTACGTGGATCGTCCTATTTCTTCGCATTCGACTATTGAAAGCATCGTCAAAGCGTTTGGGAAAGTTGGTTGCGTGGTCGGGAATTGCTGTAATTGCCAAGAAATAGACGAACAGCCTCAAATCCCTCTAATGCCACCCCCGGCGGGAGGAGAGAGAAGTGAGAGTTTGTTCGTTAGTTGAAATGGGCGAACCTTGCTCTAGCCAGCAAATTGCAGACGAAATCGGTGTTAGTAGAAGTACTGTGAAATGTATTTTGAAACGCAACAAATACAAAAGTTACAAAGTTCAAATCGCCAGGAGATTCTTCTCCTTAATAATGTGACATTGTTAGAATTTTAATTTATATATTTTGTATAATTATCGAATTTATTTTTCTTTAGTTTAATTTTATAAGAATCGATGTTTATTTTTACTTAGAATTACTTTTTCGTTCTCCTACATCACATAGCAGCAACAAAGTGAATATAAGAAACTATACTTTCTAACATAATTTGAGAGTACAAAAAAAAATCGCAGAAATCCTGTATTAACACAATTTGTCAGAAGGCGTCCAATTATAATATTACGTGATTGAGCGGACATGCGTATTTATAATATGCGTGCGCACCGGTGCTTGCTTTATGATGTACTGCGATTGGAATGAAACTCGAATGCGCAGTTGCCATTTACAAAGACAATCCCCCGTTCATATCTAGACCAACGTGTATAGTCACAATGCATGCAGTCATAAGTCATAATGCATTAGTGAGATGAAATATTCAGACGACAACGTATGTTAGTGTTTACCGAAGGTATAGAATACCTTGTACTTTTATCCTTTCTCATTAGTTCCTGGGTGTATTACATTCGTTTCTATCAAATATCTTTCGATATAGAGATGAATTCCGTACACGTATTTGATTTGTAGTTACATGTTTATTGACCCTTAAATCAATACGTTCCTTGCAACAGTTTATACGTTATTCTGTAATAAGAGCTAGCAATAAAAAACATAAAAAGATACAGCTCAATAAATTAAAAGAAAAGAGAAATAGCCGGGGCATTGCAGCTCAAGATATTATATTAGTATTTCGGCTGGATGGTCTTTTTGAAAGAAACAATATTAACTTGCTACGTGTGCTATCGGGTTTTTATAATTCATTTCTAATATTGTAGACTTATACTTTAATCGTTATCCTGTAAGCAAAGGTGATGTTGAGGAAATTTCTTGTTATTATAATTTAATGCGGGTGGTGTTTGCTTTTATATTCGTTCAACTCTTAAATATTCAGTGATTGAATCTAGTACTAACATTGAACAGTTATGGCTTTCATTAAAATTATCTAATATTACTATTGCTATAGCCGTTATTTATAAGCCGCCAATTGTAAACGATAAATACTTTTGTGATGAACTTGAGCAGTTTTGTCTGCTTTGTTCTACTTCTTATGATATCATTATGTTTGGTGGCGATCTAAATATTGACTTACTTAGATATAGTAACTTATCTAAACGGATACTCTAAAACTGTGGCACTGGAACACTGAAACAGTTCACTAAAACCCTTACCACAACACTTAATTCGTACTGGACGCACGTTTCGATAGCCAAGCTATCATCATCAGCAGCAAGACTGAACTAACAAGCTAAGTGAAAAACTAACCTTATAAGGAAAATAAATTATGCAATATGTAAATTTAAAATCGTAAAATTTAATGAGCCGCTTCATTGCATAGGACCATAAATAGCCTAAAGGTAAAAGAGCCAAATGACGTAAGTTACTAAATCCTAGATTACAATGAAGCGGTTCATTGCACATGGTTAAAATTACAACTATAAAAGATTAAACATGGTGTAATAAAGGATAAAGGCTGGAATTTAGTGGTCCTAAATCTGAATTCATTAAGTGAGTTTTGTTTTTGTAAATTTCCATGCCTTCATAACAATTTAATTGAGAAGTACTCCTTACGTTTTTAATTAACTTTATATTATCAACATTATGGTTATTTTCAAGCATATGTAGGGCAACGCTAGATTTATCAAACCTTCTGAATTTGAGATGAGCCAAATGTTCTTTGTACCTAATTTTGATTGATCTTTTTGTCTGCCCAATATACACTTGATCACAATCTTTACATGAAATTTTGTAAATTCCTGATTTATCCATGTTATCCACTGGGTCTTTGGAATTTCCTAAAAGGTTTTTAAGGTTATTGCTCGAAGAGAAAACAATCTTGCGGTCAATGTTAGAAAAGATTTTTTGAAGACCCTTGGTGTAACATGGATAAAAGGGTAATTTAACATATTTCTTATTATTACGGCCGTCAATGCGTTCTAATGTGCTTACATTTCTATTAGAAATGTAAGCACATTAGACCATAATGTTGATAATATAAAGTTAATTAAAAACGTAAGGAGTACTTCTCAATTAAATTGTTATGAAGGCATGGAAATTTACAAAAACAAAACTCACTTAATGAATTCAGATTTAGGACCACTAAATTCCAGCCTTTATCCTTTGTTACACCATGTTTAATCTTTTATAGTTGTAATTTTAACCATGTGCAATGAACCGCTTCATTGTAATCTAGGATTTATTAACTTACGTCATTCGGCTCTTTTACCTTTAGGCTATTTATGGTCCTATGCAATGAAGCGGCTCATTAAATTTTACGATTTTAAATTTACATATTGCATAATTTATTTTCCTTATAAGGTTAGTTTTTCACTTAGCTTGTTAGTTCAGTCTTGCTGCTGATGATGATAGCTTGGCTATCGAAACGTGCGTCCAGTACGAATTAAGTGTTGTGGTAAGGGTTTTAGTGAACTGTTTCATAGTAACTTATCGTTCATTCAGAAATTTTAATGAGCAATTACTCTATCAAAAATTGCAAACTTTATATCTAGATCTTCCATATCAACTCACTGATGTTAATGGCAAAGTCTCCTTTTTAACTGATTCATTGTTATACTTGTTTAACAAATATGCTCCCTTTGTAACCTCTCGGTTGTCCAGTGGGTCAACACCTAGGCTAACCGATACTATTAGGTTGATGATGAGTCTTCGAGACCAAGCGAAAATACGATACGTTCTGGCAAAACTTCCTTCTCATTTTTATTACTACAAATCTTTACGTAATCTTACCAATAAGTTAATTAAACATGAGAAGAAAGCCTATTTCCAGTATAAATTTCAATCTTGCAGTCAAAAAACTAAATGGAGAATTAAAGGCTTTATATGTTAAACACAGTGATTCTGTTTTACCTGGGCACTTGAATGACGCTGTCGCTATTAACAATTTCTTTATTCACTCGTTGCCCGCAACTCAATTCTATTTAAAATCTAAACTCAACAGCAATATATCTAACTTCTCATTCACTACTGTTGATATTCCTACACTATATAAGTACATTAATGAACTCAAGAGTAATGCTTATGGTTGCGATGGGCTTTCTCTGCAATAATAAAACCCTGTTGCCCCTATATCTTGCCTCATATCACTAATATTATAAATTGTTGTATTTTATTAAACACCTTTCCTGCCTCCTGGAAACAAGCTATAGTCATCCCTATTCCAAAAAAATCTAATCCCGGGCATTTCTCAGACTTGCGGCCTTGCAGCTTGTTGCTGGCCTTGTCCAAGGTTTTAGAAAAAGGTACTAACTTCCAACTTCGAACTCATTTCGATGTAAATAACATTTTACCAGAGATTCAATCCGGGTTTCGTTCTGGACGCAGTTGTATAACCTGCTTACTAAATGTAACCGATGATTTAATTGCCGCTCGCGAGAAAAGCAAAGCTTCCATTTTAGTCTTACTAGACTTCAGTAAGGCTTTTGACACTTTGGACCATAAAATTCTTCTGTCTATCTTAAACTACATAGGACTATCATCGGATGCTATCCAATTTTTTGATAGTTATCTTTTCAACAGGGATCAATCCCTTAGATTACCTGGCGGCATCTCTGAGACCGTTCCTGTGGCGCGTTGCGTTCCTTAGGGCTTTATTATTTATACCATCTTCTTGCGAACGTCGGTGAAAACCTGTAAGATCTTTATGCAAGCTGACGATATTCAGTTTTATCATACATTCAGCCTTTCTAATAAAGAGCAGGCATTACTCGATATTTCAGCTGATTTGAACATTTTTAAGCTAGCTCAACAACATTCGTTGCTCTTGAATCCTTCAAAATCCACCGTACAGGTTTTCTCTGACAAAAACAGTTACCGCTTACTTTTTAATACCACCAAGCTTTCTGTTAATGGTGAAACCGCGAACACGTAATCCATAAATTGGTAGACTTGAATTGGTTGAACATGGGGAATAGATTACGTTTGCAGGCGGAATTGCTCTATTTTAATATCGTTACCTCTGGGGCACCTACATACTTATATAACAAATTAAGGGTTCGAACGGATGTCCATCACATGGGCTTGCGGCATAGAAGCTTCATCACCACCCCTATTCACAAAAGTTTGTTAGTCCAACGAACTTTTTCTTATAATATTTCTAAATTTTATAATACATTGACTGCTGAGGTTAGGGGTTACACACTCCTTAAATTCAAGTCATGGATACGATGGCTTTTGCTCAGTCAGCGGTGAGCTCTGTCGCGTCTATATCTCCGTTTCTTGAATGTAGCTTTGCAGTGTGTGTGCTGTTCATTTGCTTCGTTGCAGAATTTATAGGTAGTTACTTTGCTTGGTGCAAGAACGACAGAACCTAGCTTTAAGTTAGTATTAGGCATGTATTTTCCTTTCATTCATATTCTTATTCTGTTAAGGGCTGGCTGGAAGAAAAAAAACCAGTATCACTGTGATTTGAATTCAGCCCTTTGATTTTCTCTCCAAGCTGTACTTGAAATATTACTTATTACTACTCATCTATTGTAATTTCTGTTGCAGAAGTAAATAAACTATATTATTATTATTATTATTACGTTGTGAGGAATCGCTATTCGACCCTGAATTTAAAAGAACAATTTTTAAAAGACATTAGTGAAATTATTATTATTAATTTCAAATATTATATTGCTTTTAAATTCTTTTGTAAATAGTGTACATTTAATTTTGAGCATACCTGTACATTCTGTATAATTTTCTTGTCCGAAATATTTGATGTGCAATTTTTCTTTTTATCCTTATATTTGTATCTAATATGTTCACCTGTTTCCAGAGTATGTTTTATCGACTGACGTCTGCGTATGAAAACTTGAAACGTCATAGCCGCTTTCCATATAAATAGATGTCCGATCGAGACACGACAGATACGACAGACACGATACCGCCGAGTTCGCTTTCGTAGACGGGAACTTGAATGCCGTCCGAGGGTAGTATCTCGATAAATGTCTTCGTTAGTGATAGAGTTTGTATGATGATTAGTCTTGTCTAAATCATATGATTTCTGTGGGTGGTGATAGCACTTAAGCTATCGATTATAAGTTTATTAGATTCGTGTTGGTCATGTTGATAAAACTTACAATTTACAATGTTATATTCACTCGTTTATATTTACACTTCTATGTTTATTTCACACTTACAATTGTACTTTTGTACAAGATATCTTAATTGACAAATCTATGTATGTTGCACTACAGATACAAATAAATCTAATCTAATCTTACTATCGGGATTTTCTTGATTATGTTCTAGCAATATACCAACATCAGTTATCGCAACTTGTTTTACCGTTTTATTTCCCCGAGTTGTCGAAAGAATTGCAACAGTTGATAATCCGACCATGTGTTGATGATAAAGTAGTAATTTTTGAAGATAATGAATGTTTTATTTCCCCGAGTTGTTGAAAGAATTGCAACAGTTGATAATCTGGCATGTGTTGATGATACTGTGGTAGTTTTGAAGATAACGAATATTAGAATTTGAATTCCGCTCTCTCTCTCAAGCCGAAATCAACTTAGGCATTTTACCGTGACGGATTACATGGGATTGAGTTTCACGAGGGATTGACGATATAAGTATTAGTCGTCGTACCTCTGGAGATTCGTCGCAAATAATCTTATTTACCGAAAACCGTGATAGTAGACTCTAATTAATTTCAAGATATTCGCAAACATTTTAATTTCAACAAAGAATGAAATCTGTCGTCTTAAATTCTCATATGCAGACTCAAACTATAACTTAATTTTTCCTGTGTACAAAGTTAACGTATAAGTCTTCCTTCATTTTATTATTTTTGCCGAAGAATTATTTTCTTTTATGTAAATATTTCATTAATAAAATAGAGTAGAGAGACTTACTTTTTTTAATTGATAATCAAGAACTCCTGGAATTGAATGCAATTCACTGAGCTCACGATCAGGTAGAAATAAAACATAATTTTTTTTAGATAACACTGCTCCTCAAGACACTATTCCGCACTCACCGTAATCGATATTGAAATTTCCTTAAAGTTTAATAATTGACAAAAATATTATGTATTTTGAATGTAATTTTTCCCGCTTACAAAGAATACTAGACGCAACAGCTGTTTAACCGATCGCAGCGACGTTTGGTGTCCTACAGGTAAACGAACTAACTTCATTTCTACAGTTCGTCTGTACGGTAACCACAACTAGGATTAGGATAAGACCCAATCTGAAAAGATTCATGGGGAATCTATCATTTGACGAGGAAGCCGTTAGGATTATTCGATTTATTTCGTGTACCAAGTTCCTTTGACTTTTCTCATCTCCGAAACTTCCGTGAAAGATTTATATTTCGCCAAGGTGTCTTGAAATTTGCGAGGGACAACCTGTTATATAAACTGGCGTCTTTCGAATAGGAGTGAACGTATTGCAACGTGAAATAGAGAACGTTTTCCAAAAGTAAAACAAGAGATGCTGCTAACTGTGTTAAGGTTTTTGAACAACTCTTGTACGAAAGACTTTACAACTGCATTAAACCTTACCTATCTATTCACCAACATGGATTTATCAGTGGACGATCAACTACTACCAATTTAGTTGAGCTTATTCAGTACATTAGCCAGAATCTTGACAAACGCATTCAGACAGACACTATTTATACAGATTTCAGCAAAGCTTTCGACACTATTGATCATAACGTGTATATATCCAAACTCTCTTCAATTGGATTCTGTCCTGGTGTTGTTGCACTAATGTAATCATAATGATCCTTTGCTCTCTTTGGATTGTAGCCTCCTTGCTTATGCAGACGATCTCAAAATTTTTAGCAAAATTACTTCAACGTCCGATTGCCCAAATCTACAAAGAAATCTCACAGCAATTGACAATTGGTGCTCTTTGAATAATATTCAATTGAATGTTGATAAATGTGCAACGCTTACCTTCAGCCGCTCCTCTCAGCCAAAGATATTTGATTACACAGTCTCTAATGCTACAGTCCGTAGAGTTAGCCATTTCAAGGATCTTGGTGCACTGTTTGATGCGCAGTTGTCGTTCTCCCTACATATAGAAACTATTAGTTCCTCAGCTTCTAAATCACTTGGATTTTTATAACTTGCAGAAACTTTTCCGACGATACTGCGTTAAAAGCTGTGTACTACTCGCTTGTTCGTTCCAAGATGGAGTATGCCTCTACTGTATGGTATCCTTACTACCATCATCATCAACTACAACTTGAGAGAGTTCAAAAAAGATTTCTGAAGTATCTCTCATATAAATCAGATGGTGTGTATCCCCTCGTGGTGTTGATTATGGCAGCTTACTGCAGAGGCACAATCTTCAATCGTTGTCTCACCGTAGGAATGTAGCTAGCGGGAAATTTCTTTTTAAGTTGATCAATCATGATGTCGATTCACCGTCTTTGCTCTCCCAAGTACATTTCGTGGTGCCTCAATATAATTGCAGATCTGCTGATACATTTTATGTTTCACAATCACGTACTAACGTTCTACTTAAAGCACCACTTAATCGCATGAGTAGGAATGTCAATTGTGCGTATCCAGACCCCTTTCATTATTCTAATGTGCATTAGTATATTGACTCGTCAGCTCCAAACCTGTTTTTTTTTCTGTTCTCTTTTTTATATTATGTTAGTGTAGCGATTAGATTCTTACTTGTTATTTTTTTCAATTGTATTTACTTATACGTTAAGTTTTGACTTACAACACTGCACTCTATTATTTTTTATATGTATATTGCCCTGTTATTGGATTTTGTTTGTAATCTGTTGGGTAATAAATAAAGTAATTATTAAGAGATAATAAGCAAACCTCTTATTTGGAGTAGGTAAGTTGGATTTATATGATAGTAATAGTATGTGTTGTCTGAATTTTATCAACTAACTAGACTTTGCCTTGATATTGAAAATCTTTAAAACCGCCTAAGAAATTAATTTAATTACAAACTTCAATATTATATCAAACATAAAGTTTAAAGTTTGTATATATTCCATTTATAGGTGTACATTAATCGCTTGTACCATTTCAACTCAAGAAGTTATCGTATTGTCTTCTGTCGTATTTCACAAAGATTTGAGGAAAATAATTGCTTGTTTGCACTAAATTAAAATATCTGCGGTGATAATAAATTTTGAGATACGTCTACAAGTCCATGTTGATTTATTTACAACAGGCACCGATAGCCCGAAATACAAGTGGTAAAGCGGTAAACATAATTAATTCATGGAAATCTTTATGGATTGCTATCAAAATGCCAGAGGGAATACACCAATACTCCGGTAATCGAGTTTAAAGCGATGGCTAAAGCGGATGCTAGGCTCGACGGGATAACTTTTAATTTATTGATGAGACCAATATGGCGCGGACTACTTTAGCATACTCAAAAATCTATATACCGTTTCTATATCGGCAAGTTGATTTGAAATGTAAAACATTATGAAACATAAACTATTTATACAATTTATAACTTCATCCGGTGGGGAAAAACTTGTGTGATAAATACTGTTTCATGGTACTAGTTATGAACTAAGCATGTATGTACATGAAATAACTTAATAAACTTAATAAATTCTTGATTTCATTCGATATTGATATTGAGGAGTAAAATTTACAACATGTGGGGAAAAGGATCCTGTGTACTAGTTAATGTATCAGCTTCAGCGTATTTCATCCCTGGCCATTTTTCTACACCTACTGATCACAATTCAGAAGATTTGATTTGTTGAATTTGAAATAATGATACTTTCAATAAAAGCTACTTTACTTTGATTGGAATTGTTACTTTATTATCAACCTTAATATATCAATTTTTATGCAAGTAATATCAAAATTAGCGTGGAAAATGGTGAATGATAAATAACTGATCGACAAAATGTAACTTTTTGTCCGTTAAATTAATTAGAATGACTGTTTGTTATGAAATATTTTGCTCAGATTTCAAATTTGCATAACATTATTTTGTAACAGGTATGGTTTCTTTGTAATACTAAATTAAAAAGTTCATACTGTTGTAAAGTTGGACTCCATTTCCCCTGATAACATTTTTCCATTGTTAAAATATCTTGGTGAAATTGCCCACCATGTTCGTCGCTCACAGCGCCGAGATTTTCAGGGAAGAAGTCCAAGTGTGAATCCAGAAAATTTATTTTTAGGGACATGTTACATCCCAGAGCTTTATAATTTTGAATGAGTTCTGAAACTAGTTCTCCATAGTTCTCAGCTTTTTTATTGCCAAGAAATTGAGTTACGACCTTTTTAAAAGTCCTCCATGCCGGTTTTTCAACCCCATTCAAATTTTTCTCAAAGTCATGGTCCTTCATAAGCTCCCTCATTTGTGGACTGCAAATATACTCTCTTCTATTTTAGCCTCACCGATCCTAGGGAATTTGTTCTTTAAGTATATGAAACCTGGACCACTTTTATCCATCGCCTTTACAAAATTTTTCATTAATCCGAGTTTGATGTGCAAGGGAGGAAGATATACGTGTTCAGGATTTACAACTGGTTGAGGAGTTACGTTTTTTTTTTGTCCAGGTATCAGATTTCTTCTAGGCCATTGCTTCTTGACAAAATGATTTTTGCGATCTCTGCTGCCCCACTCGCATAGAAATCAACAAAATTTAGTATATCCTTGTTGGAGACCTAACAAAAGTGCTATAACTTTCAAATCGTCGCATATATTCCAAGAATGATGTTGGTATTGTATCTTCGATAGCAAAATCTTCATGTTGTCATACGTCTCTTTCATATGAGCTACATAGGTAAGAGGAATTGAAGGTTTCTCATTTCCAATATGAAGAAGCACGGCTTTTAAATTGAGTTTAGAGGAATCTATAAGCAATCTCCATTCCTTTGAATCATGATGCTCTCATAACTCACTCAGTAATGAATCAACATCAGTGCAGTACGCTAAATTGGCTTTCGGCTTGTTCCCGTTGACGATAAGAAGAAATTGTAGTTCCCCTCTCAAGAAGATTCCAACCCTTTAATCTGGAGGCCAACAACTCCACCTGACTTTTTGACAAGTTTAGATCACGAACTAGACTGATTGATTCTATGATGTTCTGTAGGTGTTCCACCAAAATCTGGGCCTTCAATGTCGTCTTCATCGCCAGAGTTTTCTGTATGTAAACTCCAATTTTCAGGTGGCGCTGGGATTGGAAGCTCGAAGCTGTGAGGAACAGGTCTGATAGCTGAAGGGAAGTTGGGATATTTAATGGTCTTCTTAGTCCGTGGAGTGGTCCTTTGGTTTTCTATGTCGCAACTTTCCAATTAAGCCAACCACTAAGTATCGTTACACAAGACGCACAGCAAATGTGAGAGGCTCAAACTTTGTGGTGTTCACCGATTTGACACCAAAAATAAAGTTCATATGCCTTTTTTATCAAAGGAGTAATATTCCTTCTTTGGGACTTCAAAGTTAGTTCACCACACACATAACAAAAAATGTTTAGATGGTTTTCACAATTTCGCGGTATTTTAAGGAATCTGTTCGTACAAAAATAAACATTTGAACGCAAAGTAAAGACGAGTAGTTCACTACAAATTAATATAAACACCTTTCTTACTCGGCACGCAGGTCTAAACTAGCGACTCACGCAAACGACGCGGCGAAATTATCAAGTTCGCTAGACTTATTTTGACAGGTCTTGCGTGTATTTCACACGCATTGTTCCCGACCACCTTCTTTTATTAAAACCGCAAGCAAATAGAATTCAAATAAGACACATTGCTATCTGTGAGATATATATCGTTTGACAAAGGTAAAATTGTAAAAAAACTGAGGCCGGTGGACAACTTTTGTGGTTATATTCGGCTTTAGCGTAGCAAAGTACATAAGAAACAGCCGCAGTTATCCATTTAACAAAATTACTATTGATCACTGTAATTTGCACTAGTCTGCAATTTCCTTGGAATTTCCAATGTAATTAAATAATTGAAAAAATCTTGTTCCAGTAAGCAATTGAATCTGACATCCTCCGCTTGCCGGGCGGGTGTGGTATCCACTACACCGCGGGGACCTTATGTCAGGAAGGTTCACTCTTTAATACCTAGTTGTTATTTTATCGGTAAATATATCATAATACTTCGGCAGACAGTTTTTAATTCTTACATGCCAAGTACTCTAATTAGTCAATATATTTTGGCTTTCGTCGGTGAATTTCCGAAGTTGTTAAATACTCTACTCTTTACCGAGACGAGATTTTTTCAAGTATTTAATTACACCGGAAACTCCAAGGAATCCACTTTTTCTATGAAGCTCAGATGTGCTTGCTTCCTTTGTACGAGGGTAGCGTTTTAAGTATTTTACAAATGACCACAAGGTGGCACTGCTAAGATTTTACATAACTATTTTAGTAAAATTCCACATTTGTTATTGTGGAAGTAGTGACAACACAGAAATTGGCCGAGTAGTTTGTTTACAGTGAGCGTTTAAAGAAAGCAATTTTGTGAAAAAGTGGAAATTTTACGTGGAGGTTTTCGTTGGATGACTTTTTACAATTTAGTAAAGGCCTAACACAACAACAACGCATCGAATCGCTTCGTTCAACGCTTGATAATAAAGCACCATCAGCTAGTTTGTAGAATTTCGTCGTGGTCGTACTTTCGTCAGTGATGAATTCTCCGAAGGTCGACCAAAATCGGTTGTTGTTCCGAAAAACATCGATGCTATGAGAAGCGCTAGTGAAGTGGATCGGTATGTGACTTACTGTAAGACAGAGGCATCCTTAGGCATATTGAAGACTACAGTACATCCGATTTTGCATGAACATTTAGGTGTGAAAAAGATCTGTTCCTGATGGATTCCTCAAAATTTTATCCAAGCACAAAAAAGGCTCGTGTCAATTGGTGTAAGGAAATGCTCACAAAATTTGACAGAGGAACCTCAAAATTCATATACAACGTCGTAACAGGTGACGGGACTTGGATGTATACGTACGAGCCGAAAACTAAGCAATAATTATCTATTTAGGTGTTCCCAGATGAACCGAATCCTACAAAAGTTGTTCGTTCACGAAGCACTCCCATGAAAATGATTGCTTGTCTCTTTGGTTGTACTGGACATATCGCAAGCATTGCTTTGGAGAACCAACGAACCGTTAATTCTGAATGGTATACAGCAATTTGTTTGGCAGAAGTCATCGATGAAAGCAGGAAAAACATTCGACAACGTCGCATCATCCTTCATCATGATAATATCAGCTCTCACACAGTACGTCAAGCAATTGATTATTTGAAGGGGAAATACATCGAATTAATATCTTATTGCCTGTATTCACCTGATTTATCGCTTAACGCTTTCTTTTTGTTTCTGAATTTCAAACAAAGAATGCGTTAACAGCGATTTTAGTCACTACAAGAACTTGTTAAAGCCTTCAGAAACCGTGTTTCGAAGATATTACCTTCAGAGAGGAAAAAATATTTCGGGAATTGGTTCGAAGCGCTTTGTAGCAAAAAATTGTTTTTCTTTCATTATTTTTGTAAAAACTTAAAAGGTTTCCCTCGTATCTTGTAGTGAATGGTCTATGCAAATTAGTTGCCATCAATTTAAGATTTTAGCTGGAGCAACATACATATTAATGGATGTAATTACCACATCAAAATGTGCATGGATCTCCAAACTAATATATTTCGAGCAATTTTGGCAGCATTAAGCGTATTTAAAGTTCATACATATGCATTTAACCTGCTTTTAAAGCAACTGGCGCGCTACTTTTTAGTGAATTCCAAACGTTCCAGGAATCGCGGGAATTGAGAAGTCTGGTATGCTGCCTAGAGAAAGAGGGAGCAGCGTTGATTGTTGAAGTGCCATCTAAAACGGGAGATTAGGAGTTGAAAGGAATATCAAAGGTCTTTGCAGCTAAAAATGTATTTCAGGATTAACCCAGGGAAAGGCGTTGATCAATTTCGATAAAGACAGCCACGACAATTTAGCTCCCATCAAATGGGATCTCAGAAACCGACGAAACTACTGGAAGAGCAAGTAATAAAGGAAAACTAAAGATTAACCCTGTTGTTTGTGGCAAGAAAATCTAGAGATGTCAGAATACAGTGCGCAAACGCTATTACTAGCTAACGAGACTATTTCCTCAGCAAGGAATTATTAATATTTGAGTTCGATGGCTCTTGGTCTAGTCTGTTCTAATATGCACGAACGAAACCAATTTTTCCGTCAGTTTATAAGTTCGACTGCGTCGGCATACAAGCCAGTTGCGACTAGTTAATGGTACTGGGTGTATCGCTATGCTTTATTTCACACGGAAAAAATGTGTTGTAAAATTTGTGTTGTTAAGAAAATATCTTTACTCTGATAAGAATATCTTGTACAAATAACACACTGATTTACTAATCATAAAAACGATTTTATTGTAAAAGAAGTATTACACATCTACTAAAAATAACGAAAATATTTCTTTATTTAAAACATAAGTATAACCCTGAACTGTAATTTTTACAAAATATTATTTTTAATCTGTGATAACCTAATGTAGGTTCGCGTTGCAACCAACAATAATGTAGCGCTACCCTGTACCGACAATTTTGCCATTTGCCTGGCGTGGTTGTTGGGGTTGTAGTGCGGACAAGTAATTCCATTTTTTTTAATAATTTAGTTAAAGTGGAAGATTTGTTAATGAAAGTGATGTTTCCGGAGTTATTTACGATGTTTCAAGGGATATTGTTTATATATATGACACACATGATTCTTATTCAATTTTGTTGGTTATGTTGAATACTAGTGTATACATGATAGACATATAGATACACGTAGCATATAACTTAATGAAATAAAAATTGTTTATGGACAATAGATTAAATAGACAATAGATTAAAGAAAATCACTTCGAAAAGGCAAAACAGATGACATATCAAGAATAAAAGATAAAAATTGAGTTATGCTGACAGAAGACAGACAAATAATGAATAGATGGAAATATTATTTTCAGGAACTATTGGGATCAAAGGAAGTCACAACGGAAGATGAAATACCAAAAGACCACCTGCAAATAGATCATAGAGAAAATAGAAATGATTACTATATATACGCAGAAGAATTACAAGAAGTGATAAAAGAACTTAAAAATGAGAAAGCACCTGGAAAGGACAAGTTAAGAAACAAAATGTTTAAACACATTGGCGAAAATGGATTAGAAATACTTGTTGGAAGAATCTCAAAGTGAAAACAAAGAAACAAATAGTCGAAAAAACGTTAGACCAAGGCAAAGAAGTATATTTAGGCTTCATTGACTTAGAAAAAGCATTCGATAAGGTACCAAGAGAAAATCAATGGAGAATACTAGCTGAAAGAGGAATAGAGAATAAAATGATTCGAGTATTAAATAACATCTATAAGGAAGATATTAACCAGGTAATACGTCAAAACCAAACTTCAACAGCTTTTACAACTAAGCAAGGATTACGACAAGGCGGAGGACAAAGTCCGGTGCTGTTCACTGTTTTTATGGATGACATAATAAAAAAATGTAGATCAAGAGTTAAAAAATATAATGTAGGTTATAGGTACATAAGAAAAGTAGACATACCAGAAGGAGGTTTTGCCGACGACATAGTCGTCATTGCAGAAAAGGAGAACGACTTACAAAAGGATTTAGAGAAAATTGTCTTGTCCAGTATTCTTCCTATATTTCTATTCTAGGTTTCTTTTGACCTCCCTCTTATTCTTCTGCCTTGCACTATTGCCTCCCAAATTTGCTTCACCGGTGTTCTATTATCTAGCCTTTGTAGGTGCCCCCACCAACCTAACTGTCGCAGTTCAATGAAATGCGTTAAGGGATCGATCTTTAATTCTTTTCTTATTTGGCAATTTTGTACTCTATCCACTTTGTTTACATTTTTAACTCTTCTTAAGTATCTCATCTCAGCGGCTTGCATTTTGCTTTTTTGCTGTTGATTAAGTATCCAAGACTCGCAGGCATAAGTAGGGTCGGGTCTATATATCGATTTATAGATTTTAATTTTTGGCTGTTGTGGTACAGTCTATTAGCTCTATCAATTCTCTTATTTATCTCAATTTCGTGATGTCCTGCCCCTTCATTTGTTACCCCTAAATATTCAAAATCCTTCACTTGCTCGATTACTGTGTCTTCGATTTGGATGTGCATTTCTTGCGGGTCTGTCTCTTATTTTTGGTACTTCTGCTCACTCCACATACTTTCTTAGCTGCTTTCAGTATGCTATTTCTAAATATTTCCCATAATTCTTCCCGGTTTTTATTATTCCAACATTTAGATTGCATTTCTAATTCATTATTTACTGCTTCTACATATTCGCTTGCTCTTTTTGGTTCTTTAGTCTCTAGGTTTTTATTGTTTCATTTTCTACTATGTTCAGGTTACCATCGCCGCTTCTATTTTTATAGTCCAAAAATTCTCTTATTGTTGCTATCCGTAAGTAATGATCGCTGTTAATTTCGGGTCCTCTTCTTACACGTACATCTGTTATCGGTTTTCTGTTTCCTTTTTCGGTTAATATGTACTCGATTATTGATTTCTCGTTCCTTGTAGGTGCCTATCGCGTGTATTTGTGGATATCTTTATGTTCGTAAAAGGTATTTGTTACTATCATGTTGTGTACTTGGCAGTAATTCAGAAGTCTCTTTCCGTTACTATTTCTTACTTGTTCACCGTGGCTTCGTATTGTTGCCACATATGTGTGGTCTCTCTGTCCCACCTTTCCATTGAAATCTCCTATTACATAAATTTGTCCTTTACAAGTTTCTGTTACCACGGTAAGTTCTTTCCAGAAACATTCTTTAGCTTCTGCTCTGACATCTTCATTTGGTTCACAAAAATATTTTTGTGAAACAACTATCTTTCACCAAGTGCTGACCAAAGAATCCATCGAATTTTTCAGTAAAGATATTAATTTTGTTCATATAACTAAATAGGAACTTTGATTTTGTGCTTAAAGAAAAAACACTTTAATTTTTGTAGGTGATGTATAAATGCAGCATGTAATTATGCGGTTCTTGTACTTTCCTGACTGTTTTTATTATCTCAGCACAGCAGATTTTAAGAACCAGAAGTGAAGTCTGGATTTTTGGCCAGGTCTTCGGGAATTTGCCCTACTGTGGAATGTTTGACTTTATTATTAATTAATTGCGTCAACTTTACATACATAAGTACTCGCGTGGCGCCACCTAGAAACCAATACTTTTAACTCATATTGTTATGAATCAATTTTAATTTTCCCTGCAAATTATTGTTAAGCATTATTATATTATCTGTACACAACACATCTGCAGTTTTAAAGAATTTCTTTTATAGTAATAATAAGTAAAAAAGCAAAAATGGAATTCTCAACAGAAAAATGAGAAAGCCAACTTTTCCATGTGTATTACTATGTGTACAAATGTGTAAATTGTAGCATTTGTTACGTAAGTTATTTCGAAGGAATATTTTTTTGCAATGGGTACATATTAGTTTGGAATGTCGATTCTGAGATGTTGGACACAAATAACACTTCCTCCCATAGCTGGTCCTTGGTTCTGGTTCTTCTGGATGCTGAGACTGAATACGTTTACCAAGCAATTTTCTATTTTCCTCAGAATTTGTACGCGACCTAGACGGTCTATCTGATAAGGTTTCACTAATTTCCTTCCTAATAATTTGAGAAACTTTTTTCTTATAGGAAGCATTGTGTTTATAAATAATATATGCAAGAAAAGTGTCTACTCCCAGTTTTATCACATCGTAAAATGTAAAATGTCAGAATCTCCAGCTTCCTTTCGTTACTACTTTCAATATCTACCGTGTTATCATGATCCACAGTTGACAGCAATAGAATACCTTCAGATTTCTTCTAAAATTGTCTTGTAAGGCACCATGCGGTACAGAGCGTCACTTTTTTATTTATCTAGACCTATTGAATTCAAGTATTTGATGATTATGTAGCTCATCGTATTTGTATAGAGGTGCTTGAAGAATACATCAAGGGACAATTATGCAGATGTGCTAATAGAAAAGATAAGTCCAGCACTTAAAGCTTAAAAATTACATTTTCATAAGAAATGATCACAAAAGGTCAACTTTTGACATTATTTCAGAAGCACTAAGTGTAGTTTTTTAAGTTTAATTTCACTTTATGTCGAAGAGTGCAGGTCATGTTGATTTAAAAAACGCATCATTTGCAAATTCCTGAAAATGATGGGATTTTAAGGTAAAGTGAGGCCGTTTTTCTTAAGAAACCGTCACCTAAAGGTACTATTTTACGTCTACATCAAAAGAATAAATAGAAATCTTAAGATACGAGGCATTATGACGGAAAATATTCAGATATTCAAACTTAACGTTACCGTAAATTGAAAAACCGCAAACAAATGTAATAGAAACGTCAGAGCCAGAGGCGGCTCGTACGGTGAAACACAAAATTCAAGTTTTCTAAGATTTCGAAAGCCGTCGAAAGTTTCTTATGAACAAAAATAACAGCAAACAGCGTCGAGAAGAATACGAGGGAGTGGATGCGAGAAAGGCGACAAAAACGCACAAGCGAAAAAGTGGGTAATTTACAGTTGTGCGCGTGAAAAGTGTATTGCCTTCTTGTTTTATTCAGCACGTTTTATCGCTGATATCGTAAAATACACCGCCCAGTATCAGTGAACAATCATCTGGGTTACATTTACGGATGTTGGGCACCTGAAATTTATACTGTATACAGTGTATACTGCTTATTTGTACGTACGAAGACGTATTTATTTATGTAACCTAATGTTTTACCTATTTACATAAGTTATTTTCACCACTTCACGTTTATTGGGCAAATAGGAATAGCTTAGTCGAAGGTGGCACTTAGAAAACAAAACACTGGTTACTCTATTTACATAGCTTTTAAAGCAACCGCTAAATTGTAGGAGTATATTACACATAGTACAACTAAATATTTCCCCTGTTCAGCGGCTTACCTTATGTTTATACTTGAAATTAACATCGTTACACCTTTTACAAAGTTATTCCTAATCTAGCAAACGTGGAGGCATGTATGTATGTAGTTAACTGGATTACTATACATATTTGTTTGACTTTCCCCGATTATTTACACACACATTACTCCAATAAATTGTTAATGACTTCTAATGTCTATGATAGGCGTGCTAAATCACATCTACCAGTAGTGTTCTACTCACATATTATTGGCAAAACACCGGCAGGTTTAGGGGAGAGTAGCAAACAATTGAATGAACAATGAATTGTCTTGCTGAAAAATTGGATCTTCCAGCCTTTTAGGATAAGGAAGAAGATGAGATTCAACATTTTCTTCCAAGATAAGGAACAGAGAGAATCTATCAGCACAGCTTGAAGAACTTATCTTCTAATAGAACATTGAAGATGGCGCTTTTCTTCACATCTCTAACTATCAACAGAATCTAGAATTATAATTAAACCCGACTGCATTTGACATTCCATTGTCTTCGGTGTGAGCAAATGTAATAACTAGGATCCAGCGTTCCTCGCAAGTTGGCGTAATGGGGGCAGAGGTCTCAGCGGGGCGCTGATTTACGTATCCGTAGGTATTATATATGCTGTTATATATTGTATGAGACGTGATGCGATTAATTTCGTAAGGAAAATAATATGTTTTATAATTGGGTTTATCCACAGCTTCATTAACGATTTTCATGCACCGTAAATGCTCGTACTTCCTTGTAAAATTGCCATAATCGCGTTTTAAACCTGGATCTTTGTTTACCCAAGAAGAAATTTTCAAAATTCGCGGAGAGTTTTAGTTGACAGTTCCAAGAATGAAGATTAAATTCGAATGCAGTACGCCAAGAAACGTTCTTTTTTACCGGAACTGCCAATTTAATACCAACTATAAATCGTCATGTGTGGTCGCTCGTAGTTGTATTTATGAAATGATTTTCACATCGCTGTTCCTGAAGAGACCATTCACTATTTGAACTATATTCTTTATTCAAGCAGACGCTTTTGAGCGGCCTGTCTAGATTTACACACAAATCACAAAGTGATTTGTTTTGTTGATTGATTTGAAATGACAATGGTCCAGACTTATCCATCCTAATCGCGTTTTATGCAGAAAAGAATACTTTCACCTAGTTTTACCCAACCTATGCACAACAAGTTCCAAACTAAAAGTAACCAATCAATTTTGTCTTCTTAATCAAATATAAGATCTGCCAAATTGAAATTGTTGGGAATATTTAAAGGTTCTGTATCAACTTTTCTAATATATATTGCAGTTATATTATTTGTAACCACTGTATATTTAATTTCTATAATATATGCACAATAAGCCAAGTACAACGGTAACATCAGTAAGAAAAATACAAATTAGCGTCATATATATACTTTACGGTCGTGCAACCCGTGATACAAAGAAAAGTGAAACACCAGCGCATGAAATCTTTGGATACTTACGATGATACCTACTCAAGTGTATTGCCACTCTACGAATTTGTTTATTTCACCACGAGCTCCTAATCTTGAGAAATTTATTGATTTAAAGTATGTAAGAATAAGAAAATTATCGTATAGGATGTAGATGTGTTGGTTTTATTAAGTGGGAGATAAGTGATGGGACTGAATCAATACTACGCATATGGTCGTGTCTGTCTTTCTTCTTTTATTCTTTGATGCCGTCGAGGCAGCTGTAGGAACGTATGTTTTGTTATTAGTAACGCTGGCCACGAGCGGTACCGCGCATCGGCGTAGAATCAGTTCGGACCGAGAGGAACGGTAGTATTACTTTGTCTGCGGAGCAGTACGGACATTTTCGCTGCCGGTCATTTGCGCAATTGTTTATCTGTCCTAGAAAAATTATAATTTCGTCAGCAAAACGACCGCGGTCGGACAAACTTCGAAAATTTATTGCAGAAATTCCAGACTTAATATATGAAGGTGCTAAAATTAAATGTGTAATCTGTAAAATCCCGTTAATGTGTTGGTCCAGACAACATTGTCTACGACACGTAAATAGTGAAAAGCATGTCTCAAAAAGAAATTGCGCACGAGACAATGAAAAATTTATATTTAATTTATGCGTTACGTTTATCGCATGTAATATACCGTTTAATTTACTAGACAAGGAACCATTTATCTGCTTTTGGAATAACTATTCGGAGTGCAAATTACCAAGTCGAACATCGTTACGAAGAATTGTGCCATCTGCGCGCGAACATATTGAACAAAAAATAAAATCGGAGTTGAAAGATCAAAAATTGTGGTTATGTGTCGACGAAACAACAGATCGGAAGAAACATTCTGTTCTTAATGTAATGGCACGCAAATTGGAACCTCATCAATCGGCACCTTCAATTCTATTAGTCTTCAAACGAATACAACAGTGTACTGCCGAAGTAATTTCAAAGTTAGTGTTAAATACATTGGACAAGTTTGAACTTTCAACAAACCAACTCTTGATGTTAGTGAGTGATGGTGCTGCAAACATGCTTTCTGTAGGCCGGTCTCTTAAAAAGCATTCTGCTAATTTCTTACACATTACCTGTAAAATTCATGCTCTCAATCTTGTGGCGGATAGTATCAGAAAATGTTAACCTGAGGTAGACGCTTTAATAGCGCATACCAAAGCAGTATTTGTCAAATCACCGAAACGTATTCGCGAATTTCACAGACTGTGCCCCCGTATACCAGAGCCACCAGAACCTATTCTAACTCGTTGGGGAACATGGTTACAGGCCGCGTTTTATGATCATAAATATTTTGACAATATTAAGAACGTGGTTTTACAATTCGATACAAAGGAAGCTGCCGCTATCCAGAAAAGCCAGTCGAAATTTCAAGATAGTCAGGTTAAAATGGATTTAAAAATCATTCACGACAATTACTTCGGGCTAGCAGATGCAATAGAAAAATTACAAAATCCTGCGGTGCCGTTAGAAGAATCTCTACAAATAGTGCAACATGTTCACGCACAGCTATGCGCGATTGAAGACGCAAAAAATGTTTCTGTTCTAGAAAAATGTGAAAGTGTTTTTGAGAAAGATTCTGATTTTGGCACGTTAAGACACATTTGTGAAGGTGCGTCAACGGAATCGTTAAGTTATTTGAAAGATTATTTTACTTACGCAAATATTACGTCACTAGATGTAGAACGTTCGTTCTCTGCATATAAACGCATTTTTTCCTCATGCCGTACTAGTTTTGCCGAAACAACAGTTGAAACATATCTAATGTTGCAGATATTTAACAGACATTATTCACTTTGTGATTTCACGGAGGACTCTTAAAATGGTAAGTGTTTGAGCACGTGTTATTTAATCTTTATTTAAAAGATGAGCGAAATTATTTGCGGCAGCAAACATCTCTATTAGCAGAATAACTCTAGTGGAACGCGAGGCATGGTCGACTCTACGCTACTGCGCGGTACCGCTCGTGGCCAGCTTTAGTCATTAGTCATTCAAGTCATTCAAGCAGAAAACAGATACATAGGTATATGCCGATGCTTTTATATGGATATTCCTGTAGTTCCATGTAGACATGAAAAAATGCCAAAAATGACGCTAATATAGCTCATGGTATTGGTGGAATCATTCCAATACCATGCTAAATTAGCATTATTTTTGGTTTTGTTACTAGGCATCTTTATACATTATGGTGAGCCTGAGGGATTATTTGTACATGCAGTTGCCGAAAGCTTAGGGGCAACGATACCTTGTGTTCAGCAGGCCATGAGCTGCTCGATAAGTGGCGGGCATCTGTACTCCGGTGTGTGTCGCGACGGTCTAGGGCATGACTGTGTTTCTTGGCGCTAGGGGGCGCCGGGAGATATTTTCAGTGCTGTTGTGGACATTAGGCGCATAAACTGAGAGGTAGACATAATGCAGATAGCAGAGTCAGAGTACTCAGGGCCGTGCTGATGACGCCGGGTAGGCAGAAACATGTCCGCGTGCTAGTGCTCTCATCTCTCTGTTCGCATTCTGTTTGCCGGGAACGATTCCATCAGTACCATTAGCATTATTTTTGGTTTCGTTCCGTGTATATCGTATGGTTGCCAACTTACGTAAAACGCCGGACCCTAGTAATATCACATCGATTAGACTTACGTCCAAAGCTTCTTATTTATTATTTTTTTTTATTTAACCCATAGGCCACATATAAACATGGCACGGACCAAGTAAATAATAGTTATGCAAAGAAAATGAATATAATTACGATTGACAGTAGGAACATATTAAACATGAAAATACGAGGTACATTTCAAAACTTGAAGTAACTAGGTCCTAAGCGATTAAAGCAAATAGTTAGAAATACTGCTGTAAAAATAGTGTTTCAATATGTTTTTGATTTGTGCATTAAGCTTCTTCAATAGGTCTCAAAAAAGATTCTTTTTTGAGTTTTTCTCAAAACTTGTGTTTATTGACTTGTACCCTTTCTGCAATTAGCGATTCAATTAGGTTTCTGTGGTCGCCCTTTCCTTCATTTAAAAAAGGAACAACAGCGGTTCCAACTGGTATTGGGGAATATTTTCTCTTACTGATTTTAATTTTTTTACCCTGGTTACGCAGTCCAGTATCAGTCAAGTACTGATTTCGCGAAATATTGTCTGATTTCAGAAATAAGTTCGAAATTGTTTTTTTCGCGTATTGCAAAATTATCATTAGCAGAGTCATTTATATTTTCTTGTTCGCCTACGGCAACGTTGGCATTCAAGTCGGTATTATCAGTTTCTTCCATTTAATTTAACTGACGTTCGTTAAATTCATTGTCATTTATCATGTCTTTAGGTTAGTCTTCATTTACAACAGTACCGTCCTGTAGTCCATGTAAAATTTCAATTGAAGTTTTTTAAATCTTCCTCACTGTTTAAATTTTCGACAATTGTGTTAGGCAGATTACTTGAAGCCAAACCTAATATAGCTTTTCTCCAAACATTACTTTAAAGCCCGGTCTTTTCACCTTCTAGTAACGTGTGTGGTACCTATTTGCTGGATAAAATTAACCCGTCGGTGTAAAACACTTTGCGTCTATTCATGAAATCTTATTCTTCAGGTAGTTACTCTGACGTACCCCACATTTTTAAGAGGTTAGTATAATGTACGGAATATTGAAATGAGAGTCGTATACTATTTGTACTCACTATGACAAGGACGCAGGATGTAACGCAAATTAGCTGATGCTCGTCAATATTCAAAACAGACGTAGTCACTTGGCGTCAGAAAGAAGAAGCGTGGAATAAACTCTGTGAAGAATATAACAACCAAGCAGGAAAAATACCGAGAAATGTAAAAAACCTGAAATTAAAATACGATGGATTAAAAAAGCACTAAAAAAGAAAAAAGCTGCTAATCAAGCAGAACTGTACAAAACAGGAGGTAGTGGTAGAATAATGACTCCATACACTGATTATGAAGAAAAACTTTTATCAATCCTTGGTTTACAAATTTGTGGACTTGCAGAAGTAGATGATTCGAATAGTTTTTCACCAAATCAGTTATATGCGAACAGTTCCAACAATATAGAACAGAACATTGAAAATTAAGGTAAAACCTTGGCACTTAGTACTAGGTGTTAGATGTTGATTAAATTTTCATACTTGTGTAGAAATTTTTAACATGGATGAAAATATGCCTACAACCTCCACAATCGTAAACATTATCATAACAGCATCTACTAAAAATGTTTGAATTGTTTTTTTTTATATATTTAAAGATTCACACTGTTTCAAGTAGGCAGACAAATTTTCAAAAATAGTTGTGCATGAATACGTTGATCTGGTTTATATGTCCTTGTGGAATGGAACGAGACATTAAGCTCATATCGGGTGCTAATCGGGTAATTGTGAAATAACTTATTTCTTCACCCCGACTGGTGACAATTTATATACTTTACATAAATGTTTTAAAACAGGGAAATTGCTCAAAAAATGGAATTTGTGTAAATTAATGAAATATCAGCAAATGGAAATTAACGAAAATTAAAGCTGAAAAATGCAAACTAATCTGGATTTCTAAGACGATGTCATGCAAACTTTACGTTTATGTGGGATTCACGGTGAACTGTCAATTCTCAAATGAATATTGCACACTTTGAATCTTGGAACACAGTCAAAATACGAGTTGTCTCGATGAAAACTTAACCAAATGTAATCAAATTAATTAGCGTCCCTTCACTCCATTATTTTAATCGCGATGGCGATTGTTTTGTCTACAACAAATTTTGATATGAATGATTTCCTAATACGACGATGAAATTTCGATGAATAGATCTATATTCGATGAACTTTTTTTAGTTTATGTTATTATTTTAAACTAAAAAAGTTACTTTATAAATTGGAATTGGTCACTAATATAAGAGCTTTGTTACAACTTGAGACTATTTTTGCAAATTACCATATAATTCTAAATTATAATTTGTTTAAGTCTAACAATTTCTTATGTATTTTTACTATTCCATTTGCAAACAATGTAATACAGCTATATGATATCCTTCTAACTTAACCTGAGGATGGGCTTTAACCCGAAACCGGTCGTTATTTAGTTATATTAAAAAGAATTTTGCGAGTAAAAGGACCTTTTTATCAACCCTTCTTCCTAATATGAACAACTCGCAACGAGTCACCATTGAACATCAAAGATCTATAAATTTAGAGGGAAAATATCCTATTGGTTCAAAGAGGCACAAGCACTAAAACTGTTGTTGTTCGAATACTAGCTTCAGTTAAAAGTTACTTATTAGACATGTTAGCAGCCTCCATTAGTAAATGCAAATGATAAATCACGTGATATTTAATGTACAATACAGTAATGGGATTTATACAACCGGTCGGTGTTGTAAAAATTAACAGAATTAAGTAGCACCATCTTTTTTGTAATTTTAATTGTTTAATAAGGGGAAGGTACACTCATGCTCACCAGTAGTTAGCACATCAATTGGTGTGGCATGTACACCAACAATATTACAACATCTACATTGTAATTTTGACAAGAACATTTTTCTCAGTGTAACAATATCGAGAGAAGCGTCCAAGTTTGCAACTAATTCTGCGGGGCTACAATTGCCTTTCCATTTTTCAGACGAGATGAGACGTTCAAATTTGTGTTTGTTTGAATTATTATTATTATTATATTATAATTTAATTTGCGTCAGTTGACAAGTAATGCAGACCAAACGAAACTGTTAACTATTTCGAATACATTGAATATTAAATTAATAATATGTATTTAGGAGTATTTTATTATGTTATTGTTTTATTAAACAACATTTGATTTCAATAGTCGGTCGTAATTAGTAATGTAAAATAAAATTAACGCTTTAAGATACGAAAGTACACACGTTCACCATTGGTGAAAAATCACTAAATTTTGTAGCAAAACCGAGCGAAACGATACGCTGTTGAGTTGGGGGGAAACACCACATTTATCTATAAAATCGGCGCTATACGGGCCTCAAGTCGACATACAGCCACTAGTAAACGACACTGCTTCTAATATTCCAACTTCTTTGGGCAAGCTTGAATTTTTTTTATTATTATTAAGATTAGATAGCTTTGATGTTAAGAATAATTAGAACCAAATCTTAGTGAAAGGTATTGCCTTCAAATATGTCTATATCTTATTAGCTATAAGTACAATCCATTTACAGATTATCAATTATGTGGTATGCCAGACAATTCGCAATTCATTATAAATTGCTACCAGCTTACCGTCTCAAGAGCTTTGCCTCGGTAATTATTGTTTTCGACAAACCCTTTAGAGTAGGTTTTAATTAATATAAAATAGATGCTCATGAGGATAAATCTATATAGCGTACAGATACCTCTCGCAAGCATTTGCTGCTTCAGCGTGTTCTATAATTTCATAAGCATCGCTTGTTTCGAAAGTGGTAACTGTCACAGCCGCATTTAATTAAATTCTTGTGTACTTAAGTCAGTTTTCCATCTATTAATCAAAATTTCTAATAAACATTTCAAAGTTAAACATTTGTTCCTGGCATATTTCAGAACCAATAACACCGCTAAAATTTACACGATCAATTATTAAATACCAACTGCGTAACTAGGCCCTATTGATCGTCACACGAAGTAACGTAGACGAATCTAATCGAGTTTTAATATAAAGTAACCATAACAAGTTTCTCACCTGATAAATAAGTGAATAGAAATTTATTTCGTAAACAAAATATGGAACATGTCGCACAAGGAATATGTACAGACGTATAAATACAAAAGTAGTCCCGTCACACCCGTAACAGTGTTTCATTCCGCCTGTCCTTATGTCACACCAATTCCTGTCAGAACGCTCCCATTAACAGGTTCAACAACTCGGTATTTGAAACTGACTTGATATATTCTATTGTGGTTTAACCCTTTGTTTACCATAGGTACTTTAAAGTACCAACGGATATTAGACTCTGCAATACCACAACAAGTTATCATTTACAGATTACTTTGATATTACTAATTCTATTTATACTTGGCACAACTAAGAATTATTTTTAATAAAGCAGAATTGATAATTTTTTATCGAGTTTTGGAAGCGGTACTTTCAAGTAAGAGGATTAAAATTTCATAATGATGTATCAAATAAGTTTATTTTCGTAAATTCAAATAAAAAAATAAATCCCACCGTAATGAATAATCCCCAGTCAGTGTGCAACAACAGCCCTGAAGATGTCCCATAAGAGTGTGGACGAAACGTCGGCAGACGCTACGACAGCGACGTGGTTCCAACCCGGAAACCAAGAGTATAGTATGATTGACGACCGCGGAAGCCTGTGTACCAGATATCTATTACAAGTTGATTCCATGATACTTCGCGAAGCAATTCTTTTCTTCATTTATACATAAAAATACATCACATGTAGAACAACAAGAATATGGCTTCGATTGTATTTGTATGGAACTGCACACTTCGCATCTGCCTCTTCTTGTTTTGCCTCTTTTTTTTTGTATTGAAGATCCAGAAGTCAAAGATGATCTTTTGTGACGTTGTTCGAACGTCATTGAAAGCAATCCACTTGTTACCGATCTTTTAAATGGTTTCAAATATTCTTCTAAATTGTTTCGAAATAATGTACGCATTGACGAAACCAATTTCGGTGAAACCCCAGAATAGTCTATGCCACCATTTTTTTTGAGCGCCTGTCAATTCCGTACGTAGATCGCAGTTAATCATGGTGATCTACTCCCTCCAAATATTTGTTATAATCACTTATAACAGCTGGTGCAGCCACCTTTATTTTATTTCCATTTCTTTCCTTTCTTTCCACTTCTAATATTATTTCGCTACCATGAAAGTTTGAACACACCGTTACAATTTTATTGTCTTTCCATTTATAAAACGAAAGCCCGGTGTCTGATGCCCTAAAATCAAATTCTCCTCTTTTCATTTTTTTAACATGTGACAATTCCTTTAATTTTCCTAATCGATTAGATCTTATTGTTCCACATCCCAATGTATCTTCTTGTTTCAGTTTTTTCAATAGTCTAAATGTAAAAAAGTTATCGAAGTAAACAATTCTTTTTTCCGAATTCCTTCTCTAAATGATTTAACACTACTAGCTCCCCCAAATTGTACTCTGTATATTTCGTAACTTCTTGATGTTTCCCTTGGTATACATCAAACTTTTTGACGAAACCATGCTGGTCAGCCAAACACCAGAGTTTATACATTCTTTTTACCGACTTCATTGGATTATATTGCTTTATGCTACAGCACCCTTTGAATCGAATCATTGACTCATCTACACTTAGCCGACGAGTTCCATAGTATAATGACGAAAACGTTTCGTTCAAATTCTTAATAAATGGTCTAACTTTGTACAGTTTGTCAGTGTTTTTGTTTGTCAACAAACTATTATCATTTACATGTAGTAGCAATAAGATTAATTGAAATCTATTCCGTGACATTGATTTTTGGATTAATGCCACGCCTAAATCTTCGTCAGAAGACCAGTAATCACTTAAACTTGGAAGTTGATGGTACCCCATCAAAAAGTTCATGTCGATGAAAGTCATCAATTCCTCACAAGTGATATTGAGCGTTTTATTTTTTTGCGTGGCGTAAAGATTAGTTTGGAAAGTTATATCTTCCAATGATTTTTGCATTAACTGGAGAAACACCTTAGTTCCAGTATCACATGAAGTGAATGCTTCATAACATATCTCTTCATTTTCACCGTAGTCTCCATCATTAAATATTTTTTCTTCCTGATTCCGCTTCCTCTCAACATCCCTATTCCCTAGTAATGCAATATTTTCACACTCCGTCATAATGCACAGCCTCTCATAATTTTCTTCATTATCATCACCATCATCATCGGCGTCCTTATTTGCAATTTCGTCTAATCAACCCAAAAATGGTATTTAGGTAACATAGATAAAAAGAATACATCATCTCACCTCTATTATTCTCATCGTCGCTTTCGTAATCTGGCTCCAGATCTGTGTCGGGTGAATTGTCCAGTGGTAAATCATCAAAGAATTTATCATCTTGAATAATTTCTAATAATTCTTGATCGCTTAGCGGTTGTCGAAATTCGTAAGATTTTGCCATTATAATTAACTTAAAATAATTAAAAGGACGTTTTACTACCAACGGTACTTTTAAGTATCGTAAATAATATTCGTATTTTTGATAATTCTGCAGCAACAAAATTATAAAAGCAATGTGTAATTAACTTACCAGTATATATATATATAGCCGAACCAAACACTATTATTTTTCAAAACTTTTAAATATCGCGCTAGCAAGAGTCAAATGTAAGAAACGCAAAACTGCATTTTGTAAAATTATCTACAAGTATACAGGCTGTTCAAAATTTCAGCAACCGCCTTCAACTTTTTTATTTTAAACGGATTGCTATATTTGTTATCGATTATTTTGATAGGCACATAAATTACCTTTGCAATGATATACAGTTATCTGCACTTTCGATCATTACTTTTGGCTATATTGCAAATTTTGTTAAAATGTTGACATTTACAAACTGTGACATTTTAAGACCTAGCCAGAAAACAGATATAACACTTCATATGTTTCAAGATGGTAAACACATATACAGGCTATATTCAAACTCTTTCTTTCGATTTTTTTAAATAGAACCTATATTTACATACCTATATTTATATACCTATAGATATTATTAGCTATTCCGTTGCAAAATTACGTTTCAAATGGTACTAATAACGTAGTACTTATTTCCAGTATTTTCGAAGATATTACACTTTCTGGCGAAATGCGCTTGAAATATTCAATATGCGGCACACCTAATACAGCTAGATGGCCATGATTTTCAGATAAAGACTGCGAGGGACGTTCAGTAATTCACGAGACAAACTGCATTAGCGCGAAAGCTACTGAATATTATTAGATGAAATGTTCTGTGGGTCAAGTTGGCAAACTTGGGGATAAATTAAGTCAGCTGTTTGAAAGAAATAAAAGCAAACATAACCTCTTTTGTTCATTTCAAAATGTCGGCTCCTCTCAAGACGTGTACGGTGGAAGAGCAACGTTCAGTGATAAGATTTTTGTTATCTGAAGATGTGAAGCCGGCCGAAATTTACTCGAAAATGTTGAAACAGTATGGTGAAAAGCGTTTAAGCCGCGGCAACGTGTA
Organism: Dynastes maya; assembly: GCA_029619315.2. NCBI lineage: Eukaryota > Metazoa > Arthropoda > Insecta > Coleoptera > Scarabaeidae > Dynastes > Dynastes maya. Next base: position 11,339,190 of record JAROYE020000005.1, on the reverse strand, counting down.
TAAGTGGATTGAAGAATTGTCGCCGATATTCATCGCTCCGGACGCCCGGTTGAAGTATCGACCGATGCGCTACAAAATCGCATAAATAACTTTATTCTCGATGACATGTGTATAAAAATCGTGACAATAGCTGATTTGTGTAATGTTAGTGTTGGAACTGTGTATTCAATCATTCATGACAAGCTGAATTATCGCAAAACGTGTTCAAGATGGGTTCCAAGACAGTTGACTCAAGTCCATAAAAACACCCGTGTTCGCATTTGTTCTGAACTCAAACGACGGTTTTTAACAGAAGGTAATGACTTTCTAGACCGCGTTATAACCTGCGATGAAACGTGGATTCATCACTATGAAGCTGAATCTAAACGGCAAAGTCTTGAAAGGAAACATCCAGATTCGCTTACTAAGAAAAAATTCAAAACTCTCGCATCTGCTGGTAAAGTGATGTTAACGGTCTTGTGGGACTCTCAAAGCCTAATTTTTGTGACTATTTAGAAGGACAACGTACTGTGAACAGTGAGTACTATTATAACTTGCTTCAACATAAAGTGAAACCTGCGATAAGAAGAAAACTCCAGGGTGCTCTCTCAAAAGGTGTGATTTTGCTGCACGATAACGCCCAGAAAACGCGAGAGATTATCGAAAATTTGAGTTGGGACAGCAAGGTCAAAAATTCTTCAGCTTCAAAAATGATAGCAAAAGAGTAACTCACGACACTATATCTGCTTTAAGACTATGTCTTAAAATGTCAGAGTCTGCAAATGTCAAAATGTTCGCAAAATTTGTAATATAGCCAAAAGTAATTATCGAAAGTGCACATAGTTGCATAAGATTGCAAAGGTAATTGAAGTGGCTATTAAAATAACCAATAAAAAATAGAGCAAACCGTTTAAAATAAAAAAATTGAATGCGGTTGCGGAAATTTGGAAATCCCTGCATACTTGTAGATAATTTTGCAAAATACGCTGTGGTATATTATATAGGTGCAATAAATATTATTTCTCTATTTTTGATAGTTTTCACGCTAAACTCGGTATAATGCATTTTACTTCATTAACACCCCTCAGGGTTACTTTTCTACTATGTTACTAATGTGATTTGTATAATCGTACGTGTATTCTCGTTCTTTATTTTCATGGTTACCTATGTTACAACGTTTTTGGGTTCATCCGGTTGTTGTAGAGATATGTAAATAAGTATATAAATAACATGTACAATGCAAATATATACATTAATATATATTGATATACATTCTCTGTTATAGCACAACCATATATCAAATGACCTCTTACCGTAATATATCGAAAATACATGAAAAGTGTAAAGGTCCCTTCTCTTTATTGATTAGGTTTGCATTCTTATTTATGTAAATAGTCTCATAGTAGAGACGTCGATCCTCTCGTACATTCCGCATGCATCTTTAGTTTTTAAGGGTAGAGACGGAAAGAACACAAATTTGACAAACAGAAAGACATAACCGTTGTCTCACTCAATTTTTATTAGGGTGGGATGACCACATGTCTCGATTCATGGTGACAGACCTTTTTCCGCCTTTCCTCCTTATTTTAACTTGCTTTCTAGCCTAAACGACAAAAGTAGGTACTTGGTATATATTTTTCTTGAAAAGTAGAGATGGAGCGGGTTTGTTAGATTTAGTATATGTTCTCTCATATCAATCGGTACGCCATATCTTAAACTTATTTTTAAATTTGCATGAGCTTTTGAAAATTTTCTGGAAGATGATTATATATCTTAATACCTAAAATATTCATGCAATCTGCACTCAATTTCAATGAATGCTTTCGGAGATGTATAGTTGTATTTCTCATATTGTAATTATGTTATGTATTCTTTTGTAGTTTTAATTGATTTTTGTTGAAAATATAATCTACACGGAGTCAGCTGTTCTATTTTAACAAACTATTAGCTTCTGAAGAGTAAGCGAAGTTCGCGTCTGTTTCAAGTAAGTAATAAGTATAAATGTGACTATTTTTAAGATTAACTAGCTTCACGCGTACGCTGAAAGAGCGTTCGTGTAAATTCCACAAACAGAAAGAAATACACGTAATCCATTGCGTGCGTAAATAAGGGTTAGTTTGCGCTTTTCAGTGATGAAATTTGTTCTTTATATGAGCGAACTTTACTACAGGAAAGTGAGATATGGGGTTATGCATTAATTATTAGTTTTTTTAGGTAATTTTTGTGCTCTGTGTGTGTTCCCTGAAATTTATTCACAGTTTCAGTGTTTCAAGATAGATATACGAATGTTAAGTAAAGAACTAACGTGTTTATAGAAAATATAAGACAAAAACTTACAATAAGTTTATCGATTTTTGTAAACAACGAGGATTTTCTGGTAATAATAATATACATATGTTCTTTTATTTAAATCGCACTTTGTACTCTTTCACCCAACCTCTTCTTTTTCTTTTCTTTTTATTAAAACTTACATCTAGGTTAACACACAACTGAACCCTCAATATTTTCTACAGCTAATAGTGCCCACCTTTCAACACAATTTTAGTAAATCAATACATACAAGAAAATTGTAAATTTTACACACTCCAACGGGCACAATGTGCTCGATTTGCCTCCGAACACTTGCTCTTTCGTTTTATCTCATAAATACACGATCTATCGCGTGCGAACACATTTACTACCAATTTGATGACAAAATTTAATCATGGACGATTTCGTGCACGCGCTCTATGAAATTCAATCGCGTATACTACTAAACAGTTGGTAAAGAGCGTACACGTAAAGAAAGCTAATGTCACTTTTGTTAATATTTATTACTTACTAATTTATATACCGGCTGTCCTAGATAACATTTCCAGCATAGAGATCTCGCTCATTCTAAGAAAGTACATAAGTTCGGTTGAATTAAGTAGATTCTTTAACATTAGAAGAGTTGTTAGCCATTTTTAGATTTTTTAAGTTCTTTGTACTTCAGGAAATATGTTCGAAAAACTGACGGCTATGTTTTTAACATAATTGTGACCTTCAGACACGCAGAGAAATGGTTTCTTGCATCAAAAAATTGGATTTTCTTGCAAAAATCAGTCTCTATTTAAGAAAATACTTTTATTTCAAGACTATAAAAATATATAACATAAGAACCGGAATCTTTCTAAAACGTTTATGAAATGTTGTACGCTAAATTGTATGGGTAAGTATGGAATCTGTATTCCGACTTCTGCCGCTACTTTCTAAGACTATATCTCCTGGCACTAGGTGGCGCCAGGAAATATTTCAATGCTGTTTTTGAAGATTAGTGGCATAAACTGGGGGATGAATAGCAATGTGGTCAGAAGCAAAAGAACGTTACTGCTTTTCTCTTCTCATATTGTTTTTGTTCCCAGTCCATATAGCAATCCTTCTGCATCCATAGCAGCCTTCATATAACACGTATTTTAGGCTAGCAGGCTTGCATGAGTAACAAAAGGCAGGTACTATACGGAGCAGTTGGTGAGTCGCGCAACGGGGTGAAGCGTTCATTTCGGCGGTCGGAAGAAATAAGTTTTTACTCTCATATCGACTTATAACTTTGAAATTGAATAGTCTGGGGACTATACTTTTGCATGGTGACTCAAAATCGATTTTTCCAAAATTTATGACTGGAGGTAACATTCCAAAACCCAAACGTTATTGAAATATATTTGCAATAGTGACTATATAAAATTCTGCACGTAAACTAGTAACGTGTATGACTTCATCGAGCTTTAATGATCGCCTGCAACATTTAGGCATTACACCCACCAATTCTTCACAACGCGCCGGTGAAATATTTTTGCACGCTTCCTTCAAGTAGTGTTTGCGATGCTTTCATTGAGTTTTCCCAAAGTGCCACTTGACTGGATTTAGGTTCAGAGATTAGGCAGGCCAAACCAGATGGTGGAGTCCATTTTGGTGTATCCACTCTTTAGTTTTTCGAGCTATGTGACAAGAAGCATTATCTTATTGGAAAAAACATTTGATTATTTTTTCTTTTATATTGAACCAACGATTACTTTTTGTACAATTACGAAAATATGCAGGTGCTCTGTTTTATTGTCCAAGGCTATATATTGACCCATGAGTACGCAGACCTTGTAAAATTATCATTGTTAAACCAAACAGGAAACAAAAGCACTCTATGCAATGCAAACACTATGCTTGTTGATATAAGAAACGTGTTCGTAAACAATGTATGATTTATGGGTGTACAAATGCAATAACAACTTTCCAAACTTGAAATATGGAGTAGATATGTAAACTTTGCTTACCATTAAATAAGCAGGACTATAATACATGTAACAGAAGCAATGTATGTGTACTATCGCAATATTTATTTTCTATCTCTACAGGCCTTTCATTTGAAAACTTCCCGCTTTGAATAACTTTTTAATTAGAAAAATTATCAAAAATCACTAAGTCACGTCTTTATTTTGGAGGGGGACATTTAATAACCTATTCTAATTAACGATATATCTCACATGGTGTAATGGTGAAAATTTCACAACTGATTAGAATAGGTTATTAAATGTCCCCCCTCGTAAGAAAATTGACGTGTCTTAGTGACTTTTGATAATTTTACTAATTAAAGAGTTATTCAAGGTGGGAAGTGTTGAAATGAAAACCCCGTATACGAGGTATAGCAATTAAATAGCGAGAAATTGTTTCGAACACTCGAACTGACAACACTGGCGGGTATTCAACGACGTAGGTATAAACTTCCGAAGTATTACTAAATAAGTTTCAACTCGGTCGAGTGCTTTGTGTGAAGTAGTAGGTTTGAAAGGTTGGTGTTGAGGCATTGTATGTCGAAAAAATGTGCGATAAAAAACTCGAACAGAGAATTGTGATCAAATTTTACAGGGGATGAAAGCTTTGTCTTCCAGTATGACCCTGAGACTCGTCGGCAAAGTAAACAGTGGGTTGAGATTGGAGGAGAGAGTCCTCAAAAAGCAAGAATGTTGCGGTCACAAATGAAGCCAATGCTCATTTGTTTCTTCGACATCAATGGCATTGTCCACAAAGAATTCGTTCCGCAAGGCCAAACTGTTAATTCTGCCTTCTATGTTGAAGTTTTGAAGCGGCTGTGTGCCAAGGTTGCGCGGGTAAGGCCTGAACTGAAGAAATCTGAATGGATCCTTCATCACGACAATGCGCCCGCCCATTCGTCGCTTCTTGTTAGAAAATAATTCCAACGCTGCCTCACCCCCCGTACAGCCCAGATCTGGCACCATTGGACTTCTGGCTGTTCCCAAAAATGAAAAGCCCCTGAAAGGACAACGGTTCGACTGCATAGAAAATATCGAGCCGAAGACGACGACGGTTTTGCAAGGTCTAACTTCGGGCGACTTTCCGAGGTGTTTCCAGAAGCGGGAAGAGATGGAATAAGTGCGGGGTACTCCAGGGGGGCTACTGTGAAGGAATGGATGCGTGGTTATGTTCAGTTTTTTATAATAAAGCTTTAATAAACAAATTCTTGTTATTTAATTGCCACACCTCGTATATGTATTCGTATTGTATTTAATCCTTGTAGGAAACAAGAAGTTTCGTTCCATGCGCTTCTGTTTCTCCTTTAATATATTCTTTTCACGTATCTTAGATGTATAATCCTATTATCTATCATTTTTAATTGAATTTCAAGTCTTCGACGTTGGCTTTCGTTTGTAATGTTTGTACGTGTAGCAACGTGTAATTCAACTACCGACCGCTTTCGGTAAATACGACTAGCTTACACATTTACTTGTAACTACATATGCACTATCTCGGTTTCAATACAGATATATTTTTCAAACATAATAGCACGCGTGTATTGCATCTTATAAGTCTATCAAATTATAGACAATAAAAACCTTAATACACATTATAGGACGAACCTATCACGTAGTACACTACGCGCACTGTGTTCATTTCGGGGGTTTTATCGCTGAAAAGGAACTGATTGGTTTTTCTACAGTTGCGGTACATGGGTATCAAATCACCATTATTTTTACTTGATTGTGACGCACCCCAGACTTAACTTATAGTTACCCACAACGGGATCATATTAGAATCCCTGTATTCAGGACACGTTTTCCACGAAATTAGATTCTACAGTTAGAAAATTATTTTGGGATTTTCTTATTTTATTGCTGCTATGATGAAGATCTATTGGAAACTTATGTATTTAGTATTCTGTGTATGATTCCGTAATGCGGACAAGCATCCGCACAGAAATGGGATTTTGGACGGGGAAAAAGGTATGCACCTATTATTTCCGGTGATAAAATTTTTAATCTACTATAAAATCTTCCTATTTGTATGTGTGTATAACAGTCGATTTAGATACATATCATTTTTTATTCTAAAATAAAGAAATATGAAGCGAGGTAATTTTATTTTACTTGCTATGTTAACTTTTTATTATAAAAGTACTACTAAAACCCGTTTTTACCCTCTTATGTCTGCCGTCGGCAATCTCTGCCATATACATTTTAATTACTGCTCTGTTCTCTGGTGCGTTACTTTAATTAGAGTGTTTGCTTTTTTATGTATTGCTACCTACCAATATTACCACACTCCCACGGTAATAAACCAGCGCAAATCCCTTTTACTAATGAATCAGATTAAATGATAAATAACAAAATAACGTAGGGTGTAATCCATGTTCATGGGCACTAGTTACACAACCAAGTCTTTCGCCAGTCGCTTAATGTTTTCTGAACATATTTAATTTTAATGTATCTACAAATTTGTTAGTAAATACGTAGATTTTATTTTAAAAGAAAAATTTTACTCTGAACGTAAATACAGTAAAAAAAATACGTTAATGTAACATTTTTTTATTGAAATTGGGCCAACGATCGAATTTATCATTTTAATAAATGGCTGTTTACTATATCGATGAATACATATTTTCGTATACACGCTGGCCCAGGTCTCACCGGGGTGCGAGATATATTGTACGTAGCACAATCTGGCATACTTGCATTTATCGCCGCCGGCCAGCTTCGCCCCGCGCAACTGCCGTAGCTCTGAGAGGCCTTTCTAGCGCACTCTTTGCCTATCTATGCGCTCGCAAGGTTCTAACAAGTGATCGTGGATTTCGGATACACTATGTTGGTTTATACAACCGCGGAAAAGGTACAAATTATTACATGGTACCTTGCCGGAAATTCCTACCAAAGCACGGCTGATCTATTTGCCGTAGAGTACGTGCATCGTTCTATTCCTTCGCAATCAACGATTGAAAGGATCGTCAAAGCGTTTAGGGAATTTGGCTGCATGGTCGGGAATTGCCGTAAATGCCAACAAATAGACGAACAGGAGAGAGAAGTGAGAGTTTGTTCCTTGGTTGAAGTGGGCGAACCTTGCTCTAGCCGGCAAATTGCAGACGAAATCGTTGTTAGTAGAAGTACTGTGAAACGTATTTTGAAACGCAACAAATATAGAAGTTACAAAGTTCAAAAATGCCAGGAGATCTTTCCCGAGGACAATTTTGCAAGAATGGAGTTTTGTGCGTCCGCGATGGAAAGGGCTAATGAAGACGAATATTTTATAAAAAGGTGAGTCTTCTTTTCCACGTCATGGCAAGCATAAAAAATCAACATCTGGTCCGTAATGTAAAAACTCAGTACTCCGAAAAACTTAGCGTTTGGGCGGGTATCTTGGGTGATATTATGAACGTAGTGAAATATTTGGATTTACTGCAAACGCAAATTATTCCTGCAGTCTATCAACTTACTCCCGATTTTGATGGGATTTGGTTTATGCAAGACGGTTGTTCCGCGCATAACACCAGATTAGTAATGGAGTTTTTTGAAAACACCTTTCCTAATCGTGTTGTTGCCGGGAAGGGTATGACAAAATGGCCACCTCGATCACCCGACCTCAATCCCTGGGATTGTTTTCTGTGGGGTTATGTCAACAAAATCTCTACAGTTTTGCAACAGTACCAAACTTGCAACAGTTGCAAGTAGAACCGTTGAGAATTTTGACGACAATAACCCCTAGAAATCTCGACGCAGTGAGGCGGAAGTTTTACGATAGACTCTGCTATTGTTTGGCCACTTTTTCGTTCTCCTACATCGCATAGCAGCAACAAAATGAATATAAGAAACTGTACTTTCTAACATAATCTGAGAATACGCAGTAATTCTGCATTAACACATCTTGTCAGAAGGCCTTGAATTATAATATTACGTGATTGAGCGGACATGCGTGTTTATAATGTGCGTGCGTACCGCTGCTCGCTTTATACGGGATGGGATCTCTCAGTGAGACTCGAATGCGTTGTTGCCATTCACAAAGCATTCCTCCGTTCGTATCTGAACCAACGTGTATACACTATGTACAATAAACGGATTTATTGTTACAAAGAATATATTTATTCATGTCTAATGAAAAATCCCTAAAGTTTGCTTTTTATTTTACGTTACGGAAGCCAAAAATCCGGGTGATATAAATGGACTTTATTCACATATTCATTCCTTACTTTATGATTAAAGCTGGCCACGAGCGGTAGCGCGCAGTAGCGTAAAGTCGACCAGGCCTCGCGTTCCACTAGAGTTATTCTGCTAATAGAGACGTTTGCTGCCGCAAATAATTTCGCTCATCTTTTAAATAAAATTTAAATAACACGTACTCAAACACTTACCATTTTAAGAGTCCTCCATGAAATCACAAAGTGAATAATGTGTGTATGTTTTAACTGTTGTTTCGGCAAAACTAGTACGGCATGAGGAAAAAATGCGTTTATATGCAGAGAACGAACGTTCTACATCTAGTGACGTAATATTTGCGTAAGTAAAATAATCTTTCAAATAACTTAACGATTCTGTTGACGCACCTTCACAAATGTGTCTTAATGTGCCAAAATCAGAATTTTTCTCAAAAACACTTTCAAATTTTTCTAGAACAGAAACATTTTTTTGCGTCTTCAATCGCGCATAGCTGTGTGTGAACATGTTGCACTATTTGTAGAGATTCTTCTAACGGCACCGCGGGATTTTGTATATTACATGCGATAAACGTAACGCATAAATTAAATATAAATTTGTCATTGTCTCGTGCGCAATTTCTTTTTGAGACATGCTTTTCACTATTTACGTGTCGTAGACAATGTTGTCTGGACCAACACATTAACGGGATTTTACAGATTACACATTTAATTTTAGCACCTTCTGCAATAAATTTTCGACGTTTGTCCGACCGCGGTCGTTTTGCTGACGAAATCATAACTTTTCTAGGACAGATAAACAATTGCGCAAATGTCCGGCAGCGAAGATGTCCGTACTGCCCCGCAGACGAAGTAATACTACCGTTCCTCTCGGTCCGAACTGATTCTACGCCGATGCGCGGTACCGCTCGTGGCCAGCGTTATTTATGATACATTTTGCTTACACCAACAGAAGGAAATTAGAGGTAAATTTTTATAATACGTTTTGCCGAGACTGACAAAAGAAAATTTCAATCTCACACTTTTATTTACTACAATCGGTCCTTATTAGTTACTTCATTTATGAAACGGGTAAACAGACAAAATACTAATGCAAAGTATACCAAACTGACCAAACTTCTAATACGAGGGTGAGTCAATACGTCCGTGATTTTTTGAATGAAAGATAGTTTTTTCGGCAAAAAACGTTTTACTTCTCAACATAGTCTCCTTTTTCCTCAATACATTTCGTCCAACGCTTCTCCAACTTTTTGATCCCTTCTAAATAATAAGAGTTATCGAAGCTCTCAAAATAGGCGTTTGTTTAAGCGCCGATTTCATCGTTGCAGCCAAATCTCTCTCCGCCGAGCCATTTCGTCAGATTTGGACACAGGAAATAGTCACTGGGGTCTAAATCCGGAGAATATGGCGGGTGGTGCCCCAATTCATGAAATATCGCCATGGCGACTACAGACAAATGCACCCGTGCATTGTCTTGATGGAAGAGTACTTTCTTCTTGGTAAAATGCGGTTGTTTTTCTTCAAATCGTCATTGAACCTGTCCAATAAGTTGCTGTATTATTCGCCGTTGATTCTTTTTCCATTCTGAAGGTAATCGACGTGGATTATGCCGCGTGCCTCCCAAAAAACTGTCGCTATGACCTTGTTGACCGACAGACCCACCTTGACCTTTTTCGGCGTCTATTCGCCCGTAGAAATCCACTGTTTTCGACTGCTGTTTGGTTTCCGATGTGTTGGTGTATCCATGTTTCGTCAACGGTTACGAAATGGCGCAAAAACTTGTCCGAATTACGGTTAAACAACGTCAAACACTCCTTCGAAGTTGTCACTCGATCGCGTTTGTGATCAATTGTGAGCAAACGCGGCACCCATCTTGGTGATAGCTTTCTCATACGCAAGTAATCATTCAAAATCGAAACCACTGAGCCATGTAATATGCCTATGGCTTCTACAATCTCGCGCACTTTCTATCTCCGATCGGCCAACACTATACTGTGGATGTTTTCGATTGTTTCGCGTGTAGTGATCTCAATTGTTAAAGAACGTTCGGCGTCATTGGTGCTTGTACGATTACAAAGAAATTCTGTAAATCACTTCTTTACCATTGATTCTGATGGTGCAGAGCCCCACAGTATTGATCAAGCTTAGCTTTGGTTTGAGTGGTGGTTTTCATCTGCAAAAAATAATGCTTTACGAGCACATGAAATTAATTTTTTCCATGCACGACGTTGTCTGTTTTCAATGTCTGTCAAACTTTCACTAAATGACGTAGCATTCTCAAACTTTGATAATAGTGTATTGACAGATGGTGGTTGAAAAAGTCACACGCATATTGACCCACCCTCGTAGATCTTATTGATGTTATATCCAATCCATAGCTTTCAGTTGGGATATTTGTAATCCTCTAACGCAGAAACATATTGGTTACAAATAAATAAACAAATAATATAATTTTAAAAACATTAAAAATTAGATATCTACAAAACAATAAATACTAATTGAAAGTGTCAAGGTGCGCCAAATTCAGTTTTACATAGAGTTCGGTTAACTGCAACCTTCCTATAATTATACGTAATAGGTCAAACGACGTTTGGAGGGTTATTATTATGTCAATTTATGATATGAGAATAAAGACAGCCTAGACTATAGCCAAACTATACACTTGTGTTATTGAGACACACCGCAATCATATATATATCGTGTTTGACAGGAATTCAAAAAAAGCTAGAGCATACAAGCTACTGCCTTGGACAAAATTATTAGGCACCCCTTATATTTCGTTGTATTAGAAAATTGATGCCATCTATGCAGTTATTTAACCATTCGGGGAATTATACATAGTATATTTAAATATTCCTCGGGGAATTACCGAGTTACAACGAAATTAATAGAACTTATTGTGTTTCGCGCTATTAGTTACGACAATAATGTGAGGTTGTAAGAACATTTGTGGGCTATTTTAAAGCAGAAAGTACGTACTCGAAAATGTACATCCAAACAAAAGTTAGAAAGAGCGGTAATAGAGGAATGGAATAAAATACCAGCTTCTAATTGCGAGAAACTTGTTGCCAGTTAACCGAAAGGGATAACTGCTGTAATAAACTCCCAGGGAGGATCAACTCGATATTGAATTTTATTTTTTCTTAAATAAAATATTACATTTATACCATCCGTTTCATTTATTTACTGGTGAAAGTTGAGATATAAACCAATGCGAGCATGTCTAATAATTCTGTCCAAGGCTGTAACTTTCTTGGGAAGACAATCGAATAGCAAATCCAACGATATCACATAATCGGTACTCTAAATCTGTGGCACTGGAACACTGAAACAGTTCATTAAAACCCTTTACCACAATACTTAACTCGTATCGCATATGTTATACCTTAACTTAAGAAATATGATATGCAGCAATAAAGGTTTCGGTAATCTGTTTTTGTTGTTACGCAAAGTTGGCTAGGAAAGAGCGCCAAACTGTTTCTTGTGACGCCAGATTAATCTAAAGAGCTTGTTGCTAAGCAAAGTAATCATGACAATTGCCAAACTGTCAAATCTCAATTCCAAAAACATAAATTATTCTTGTTGTTATCATATGCTGCATTTGCCATACGTTCCTTCTTTGTTCTCGTTATTACTTTCTCTCATTTTAACTTGTTTTGTTAATTGTTGTTATTTCTTTACTTTATCGAACTTTATTGCAATTAATTAGCTAAAGTTTTCATTACCAAAAGTGAGTTTTGAGATGAGGGATAGTGTAGCCATATACAGAACAATTTTTGGCAGAATTTCTAAAGTTTGCAGTAATATAAGTAAAATAGCTATGAAAGTTCTGGTTAAAAATTCCCTGTATTTTCTTATGGAGAGTCAGAACTATATTTCATCCACATCACTCCTACCTAGCATGCTACGTCTTGCGATGTCAGTACTCACGTTCTTTTGGAAGAAGATTTTAAATTTAGACGATCGGGATGTGTGTGCCTACAATAGAATATGGTAATCGTTAGAGGTTTTGCCGGACCGACACTTTACTAGCCCAACCCGATCCGTTCCGACACATTGGTTAACACGGCCCTGCTCAGCCCGTCACATTTGCCAATCAACTTCGGCGCTTGTCAACCCATCGAGTCCGTTCGGCCCTACAAGCCCGTTTCTTCCGACAAAAAGATAGTCAAATACGTTCGATCCTACTTCGAAAATTCAAAAGAAATCATTTACTTTCAGTGTTAAAAAGTGAATAGTAATTTCAATTACAATATATTTATTACCTATCTTACTTTAAAAAAATCTGAACAAGTAACATACTAAAATATGAAGAGGCTTCTTGCTTCTTTATGACAGTGTTTTAGTTTTACGAATTACATTTCTGAATGATGAATTTATGATGTCTTTCAAAGCAGTGCTTTCATTACAATACTTGAACATTTAGACTGGTAAACATGAATATTTAGACTGGCACCAGAACATGAAAATAGGAAATTACTCCTGCCTTGAACGTGAACTATTTGTACTTCTAAGCAAGCATGTCAATTATATGTTATTTTTTAAATTATAAGTATGTGAATATTAAGATATCTATACTTATTATGCATTCTAAAAACAAAAGTTTGGGAAGACTAAGTTTGAATTTCAAAAAAAAATGTTCAAAATTAAGAGCGAATGGGCTCGTCGGGTCAAACGGGCTTGGCGGTTCGAAGGAGCTTGACGGACCAAAGCGGCCGCCTGTTTCATTTTAAAAGAGCCCGTCCCAGCACGTATATTAAATATTCCAATCCGACCCGGTCCAGCTCATTCGCACCATTCATTTAACAAAGCGTAATTGTGATCGAGCGATTTAAATCTTTCAATTTAACTTGCGTTTTTTAAATACGATTGATCGCCTTTAGATATACTTATCGGGTTCAAATGATTTAGATGAAGTATTTGCTAGGGCTCGCATTTGTGAGTGTAAGTAACCGTTTCACAACTCGTACGGAATACTAGCTGCAATAATTCACAGCATTTACCGGGACAACTCACAATTCCACTTAAGAATTTAAAACGGGCAAATCAATTGTCAGCGGTTATAAATGGAGTTATTCAGTGGTCTGATGTGTAGCATGCCTTTACCTTAAATCTTAAGAATCTTTACAGAAGCTAGATCGAAAGTCATATAAATAAATATACATCCCTATTACTTTCTAAAGAAAAACTACTGGTATTTTGAAGCTCGAAATTAAATGCAGGATGAATGATATGGCTGGAAGATATTATTTTCGACTTCCTAGGTTATCGTAAGTCGTGGAGATTTGATTTCAATACAACGATAGACATGATAATTGTTTTTCATGTCGTTTGTCTTTTAATGGTCGCTTTTGTACTGTTCTCATGTTGGGAGACTCTCTCCGATTTAAACAAAAATAATTAAATCACTTCCCGTTCTAAAAGGGGCTCATACTGTTTTAATTTAGATTCTTCTTGGAATGAATATTTACATTGCTTCAATGCTATTAAAACTTAACTGAAACATTACATTTTATTTGGAGTAATGCTGTCTTAGTTCTACACCAATTAATTGTCGCTTGTTTAGCGTTCTGTAGCGAATAAAAACATTTCATGAAACTGGAAACGCTGATTTGGAAAACTGTTTGTTGTAACAGAACAGATTTTCGAGCTAGGAGAAAATCAAATTATTTCAGAGGGACAGAAAGAACAATGATGCAATATTAAATTGTTAGCTGAACAGATTCAGTAAGCAACCTTCAAAATGAAATAGTGTATGCTGACTTATTATATATTTGTTTGCAGAATACACCATGCCAAATATTCCCGCTTTTTTATATATCAACATGCATCGATAGAGGCGTACGTTGTATGCCAAAGTGCTCAGTAGAACCACTGTATGATATCGGCAATCTATGCTGAAACGTCGATCGTAGATCTACTATTAGATATCCATTGTAATATTTAGAATATCGCTGCGATTAGCGTTGTTCAGCCGCAAGTGTTGAGGTGCATTCAGGTCTGTTAACTGTCAGAGTAACGCTCTTCCTGCGTCGAATTCATGCTTCATCGGTTTATGTAACCGAACCCCTCTTAGGTGTCCTCTCTTTACCCGGATGTTTTTATTCAATGAATATACTCGTTTCTATAATATAGTCCTTCGATTACTAGTTTTTAAATTGAAAACAATAAGCGTTCTGAAATACATCGATTTAACTCTTCTAGCCCAATTGATCCTAATTCATCTAAACAGTAAAGAAAAATGAAATGTCCTTTGTAATACAAAAATGATTAAAATTGTTTGCATACGACATCATCAGGAGCTATTCTCGACCACACTGTATAACGGTACGTAATAAAACATTTTAATTTCATTTCAGATACCGGAGGTGCTTCCAACCAAATGAAATCTTTAACAAGAAGATATTTACATAATGTCATGAAGGAGTGTCCAGAAAGAAGTAACGTTAACAAAATGGATATCTTGAATAAAGAAATTCACGTTTTCTTCATATGCGGATGAAACTGGGCATATGTATGTGCAACTATATGAATGGTACCCATAAAATCCTCATCCATGGAGTGAAAAGAATTATGGAAGCAATCTTTTCTATAGGTCAACAGTCAGAAAAAGCTTGATACCGTCGAAACAAGGAATTAGTATAAACTTTTCCAGGAAGTTCAGTAGAGAAGCGTGCAATATGAATATTATAAATAGATTGCTAATTACTTCAAATTATTTGTTAGCTTAAGACTAGCTTAAGACATCGGCCCAAAACTTCCAGAAAACATTTTTCCGAACAATTTCTGGAAATGCCTCTATCTCTAGAACATCCACTAGACCCTAAACAGTTATCCGAAGAAGTCAGTGAATATGATTGTGACGAATATTGAAGTCATATATATTTTTTTGTTTAATTTGTTGTCAAATATACCTTAACAAAACTTTATAGTTGTTTCACTTAGTCATCATATTTCCAGTATAACTTATTTAGCTTAGTTGGAACACTAATCAACCTAAAAAAATGAAGAAATTTTGAGGAATATTTACGAGCAGAAATTAGGTGTCAATACCCTACATATGTGTAGTGCATGTTCTCATCCTAATACTGTGTTGCACTTACAAGTTTCTCGTACATCAAAGTTATACAAATTGTATTACCCACCCTATCGATTTATTTAGTCGTGTTGTGCTCACTTTGTGACATAATACAATTAAAATAGGATGTATGATACACAGGCATGTATCAAGTATATGAGGGTTATCGAAGCCTTTTCATTACCGCCACACTGCACTTGAAGCACCACGTATTCAGGTTACACATAATTGTGTGTAATCCTCTGTGGCTCTCAGGATTTGCAGCCTTTGAGATGTTTGCAGGGGTATTATTGAGCTATTAATATTTTACCCATACATTTTTAGATTTCTAAACGGTCAGTAACGGAAGGCTATTAACGGTAGACAAATTAAGTAAACATAGTAGGGTGACTATTAAAAAGTGTATCAAAACAGCCATGGATTATAATAATTAGAGTAGCTATTGTAAGTGCATTCTAGTTGAGCTTACCGAATACTCATCTTCATGAAAACACACATCTCCGGTATTGTGGTCACTCACCTGAAAAAAACAATGCACTGTAGAAGAAAAAGACAGTTATTATTTTACTAAGTTAACATTCATACTACAGCAGAACTTCTGTGTTGATTAAGGAAAGAATATTTAAAACATGGTTGCTAATACACATGAAAAAATGCCTAGTAATAAAACCAAAAATAATGCTAATATAGCTCATGGTATTGGTGGAATCATTCCCGGCAAACACAATGCGAGCAGAGAAAAGAAAGTACTAGCACACGGACATGTTTCTGCGTACACGGTGTCATCAGCGCGGCTACGAGCACTCCCCTTCTGCTGCCTGCATTGTGTCAACGTCTCGGTTTATGCCCCAAATGTCCACAACAGCACTGAAAATATCTCCCGGCGCCCCCTAGCGCAAAGAAACACAGTCATGCCGTACTAGACCGTGGAGGCACACACCGGAGTACAGGTGCCCGCCACCTATCGAGTAGCTCCTGGGCTGCTGAACACAAGGTGCCGTTGCGCCTAAGTGCTAGGCAACTGCACGTACAAATGATACCTCAGGCTCACCATGATGTATAAAAATACATATGAAAAAATGCCTATTTACAAAACCAAAAATAATGCTAATATAGCTCATGGTATTGGTGGAATTATCCCCAGCAAACACAATGCTAGCAGAGAAAAGGAAGTACTAGCACAGGGACATGTTTCTGTCTACGTGGCGTCATCAGCGCAGCTGCGAGCACTCCCCTTCTGCTGCCTGCATGACTGTGTTTCTTTGTGCTAGGGGGCGCCGGGAGATATTTTCAGTGTTGTTATGGACATTGGGAGGATAAACCGAGAGGTAGACACAATGCAGGCAGCAAAAGGGGAGCACTCGTAGCCGCGCTGATGACGCCGGGTATTGCAAACGTCAAGTTAGATGGCGAGCGGTGGGGATGCACCGTAGTCGTTTTTGAAAACGCGCACGCCCATTTACGGAAGTAATAGTCAGACTATATTTGTCAGTGGCGGAACATAATGTCTTTGCTAGGGGATCATAAAGTGACACGCTCAAACGCGAGAAGTAGTTTTTAATGTTTACAATTATTTTTATAAACATAAAGATACATCAGTGCCATTAAGTGAAATGTGTTCATGAAGCAACTGGTGTGTCGCTGCGAACAATAGAATGTAGCAGAGGCTAAATTATTATTTATTTTAATTTAGAACATAACTTTCTGGCTTAATCTTAAAAAAATATAATATAAATAGATGGAAGCTTTTTATTGCACCTGAGTGTATAAAAGAAATCAAAAACCAAGAAATGCTCAATCAGCATTTGAAATACAACTTTAGTATGCAAAGCCTTTAAAGTACGATACTTTTTGTTAAGAAAAACTTAAATAATCCTAACTATCTCGAAGCTAAGCTAGATTGGTTTATGAAATGTTGAAAGAAGTTAAAAGTGCAGTAATATATAGGCTGTTCTACTTGAAATAGCACCTTGCATCATGAATACTCTTTATACTTGAATGTAGTATCATGTTATGTGGGAGTGGTCTCCGAATATAAAATTTACTTTCTCCTGATAACTACAAATTACGTGTATATGTACGGTTAACATTTCTTTTTCTACAAATAGTTCGAAATTAGGCATAGTGATGTTATATTTTGAAATTATTGCCGAATTGCCTAATAAACGTATGTAACACAATTAATTGAACGCTATCTCTACTTATGGTGATAACAGGTTATTCTGTTACATATATTTAAAGTAAAAGTCCTTGGCATTTATCCCACTCCATCGCATATTAATCTAATAGAAGTACATCATAATTAATACCATATTTAGCATTTTCAAATTTATTTTATTATTCGGATATCTACATCAGCAGAAGGTTAGTGCAGGTTAGTTGTGTTGCGGAACTTCAGGTGAATTTAAAAGTTACACAACATTTCTGAAAATTTTAAATCCTGTTACAGGATTTTTATGCTGCTTTCGGTGCTGAGCAAAGTTTAATACTCTAGGGACTTGAAAGTTTTACGACATCAACGACCGATCTCAAATACTAAGTAAAATATTAAACGACCTAAACGATGATTACAAAAAACAGTGCTTTTTATGAAACATCCATCCTAAGTAAGTTTCCGCCCAAACAAAATAAACAACAGAAAAGACATACACCACTGCTCATAAGTTAACCGAGTCGCGTAAAATACAAAATGTAATCAAAACAAGCCGGATTAAGGGAATGCATTTATATGACCTGGGTAAATATTAAACATCTGTAAATATAAATTTATTAGGAAATACCTACCAAATAACTGTAAGCAATATTTTTAATGGAATCTAGAGATTAGCAAATAATATTGCAAGCTCGATATTATTTTAATTTTACGAATGCATGGAAGGGAGAAAGGGTGTCCAGTTAGTGGTTTTGTATTTAAAGTCGTTATTCTTACATTGTCCATTAATACCGTCTAAAATAATAAGTTATTAGATATGAAGTGGCTGAATATATAGAGGAGAGAGGAAATAGACATCGAAAATACAGCTACATTTACACGAGATGTATCCAACCTTCAAATTGCAAGGCAAGTAGAATATCCTGAGTATTTGACTAACAATGAATGGTTTTATTTTCAAAGTAAATTCAAGGGTTGCACTTTAGAAGTATATTTTCAAGATCCAGGTTAGTTTAGGTTCCGCCATTTCAAAGAATGGCGAGTTTTATTACCTGACGCACTATCGTAGAGAGGGCTCACAAACGTTAAATTTTGAGGTTAGTTTTCTTATTCCAGTAATTTATCTTTTGCAAACGTTATTATTTGCAATTTACATTTTTAAACTGCCGAAAAGGTATCTTTTCATTATTTCACTATTACCTCTTTATTGGGTAAACAATTACTTAATTTTTATAACATTGCAAAATCTACAGCGTTTAAGAGGAATGCAAACCCTACCATTGCGTATATGGGGCAAAACAAAGAATGGGTTACAATGGATGTTTGGCATGTCTGTTAGCTAGTGTTTTCTCTCCTTACGTTGCTTTTGTCGTGAGCGATTCGGGGAAATGATAAAACAGGCGTTTTTAGAAGCTGCAGATTCGTTATTTGCCAACTTTAGGAATAAAGACGAGATAGTGTCTGCTATAAAATCCATGCAACTTTCTGCCAATACAGTGATGAGACGAGTAGAAGTAATGAGCAATGATATTTTTTTACATTTAAGAAGTGATTTAGATAATTGTGTTTATTTTTCACTGCAACAGGATGAATCAACAGATGTGGTTGACACCTCCCAGATAGCAGTATTCGTCAGGGTGGTTTTAGTGATTTTACGATTAAAGAAGATCTCTTGAAGTTCATTTCACTGAAAGGACATACTACTGGGCTGGAATTGTTTTCTCATTTCGAAAATATTTCTTCTGAGAAAATTCCAATATCGAAAATGGTAGGCTTGACAACCGATGGCGCTCCAGCTATGGTGGGTTGTGATAAGGGTCTGGTGACGTTATGTCGTATAGATGAAAGTTTTCCGCAATTTCTCTGCTACCATTGCATTATCCATTAGCAAGCAATATGTGGAAATTTTCTAAAACTAAACAACGTTCTGAAATTGGTAGTAAAAATTGTGAACAAAATTAAAGCTCCGGCGTTACAAAGAAGATTAGTCAAAACCTTGGCCGATGAAATTGACTGTCAATGCGGGGAGCTACTTCTTCACTCTAAAGTCCGATGGTTAAGTAGAGGGCGAGTGCTGAAACGTTTTAATGATGTCCTATCTGCCCTGGTTAAATTCTTCAAACAACGCGATGAACCGATTCCGGAACTGGAAAATTCAATCTGACTTAGAGATTTTGGTTTTCTTGTGGACATTACAGAAAAATTAAATGAACTTAATTTGAAGCTTCAGGGAAGAGACAAAGAACTAGTGGAAATGATTTCTGATATACAAGCATTTATCAAAAAGCTTGAGTTTTGGGAACAAAACCTAATCAACCGCGATACCAAGCATTTTCCTATTCTTTCAGAAAGAATATCTGAAAATCAATTGGAGCCCTATGACAGTAAAAATCATATAGAAATAGTTTCTAACTTGAAGGATAACTTCAAAAATCGTTTTAAGGATTTCAACGAAATTGATTTAGTGGCCTAATTTGTTGTTTCGCCCTTCATAGAAATTGATATCCAACAGTTTGCAACTTGTGTTATGCAGAACTTTGGCGAAGACATCGCTGCAACAGAAATGGAAATGATTGCGCTTCAACATGATTTAGCTTTAAAATCGTTAGTCTCAAATACAAAATGTATCTGACCTTTAGTAAGCAAAGACAAATATTCAGTTCTATGTCGTGCTGCCTTGAAAGTGAAAGCGATATTTAGTTCAACCTATTTGTGTGAATCTTTTTTCTTCAATATGAAGCTAATTAAGAACAAATACCGCAATCGACTTACAGATGAACATTTGGATAATTGTATTCGAATGGCTGTATCAAACTATACTGCAAACATTAAAAAAATTATCGATGAGTCTGAATGTCAGCCTTCTCATTGAACATGCATTCTTTTATCTGCACATGTTTTTGTTTAAAATAGTGCATTACTTTTTTGTTATTTTTATTCACTTTTATTAAATCGTATGTGACATGCCATTGTGGCTGCATAAAAATTTTGTTTATTTTTCAAACACCTACGATTGGTAGGTATGGATTTAGTTATGTAGTACGTATTAGTTATTAGTTTATTTGTATTAGTATGTATTAGTAAAATAAATACATGTATGTCGAATATAACTGTGTATTATTTCATTTAGGTTGGCTTACGTCGTTTACAACTAGGTAGCCCACTGTTTGTTCCAAAATTATCAATGTAGCTCAACACATTGAAAAGGTTGGCGACCACTGCTCTAAACGATGGCGTAAATACATTCTCCATAACAAATGTATTTGAAATCGCTATCTTGCATAGTCCTATAAGGTCTACAAACCACCCAAGTTTCATTAAATTCTGGAAGTGCGGGTTGGGTACCTTTCCGTGTGAGTTGGAACGCAAAGGAACTTTTCCATAGAGCGCTCATTTCTCCGTCGAGTCACCCTTCATACTTTTACGTATCTCGAATGGTTTATAAACACATACTAATTACATTAGCAAATAGACAGAATGCACAGTACGTTTAGGGATATTTGTATTAAAAGCCGAATAAAACCGAACATAATCGAAAGAAACCGAAGCAGACCAACCGGAGTCAACGGGAACGAATATAGCCTAATGGAATCTTATTGATATAAAAAAATATTCGATGTCTTGCCAAAAACTCCAAGAAATACTCAATCGAATAGAATTTGAATCACAGCACTAGGGTATAAGGCGTTTAAGATATCGGCCGTTAAAGAAACAGCGACATTTCGCAAGAATCTTAAATTATATCAATTATCTCAAAAATTAAGACAGCTAGGTACAGGGAATACTAATGAAAGTTGTCGTGAATTGAAGAGGGGTATCCAAAATCGTAATAACATACTGGATGTACCATTTAAAAAACCAAACTTGTACCATGTGCAGCGGAAATGGAATATCCTGTACACTTGGATATAATCTTTTGTTGTGCATCATTTGTTTGCGAGTATTTTTTATTTGAATTTTTTTTTCTAAGTTGCTCAGGAAAGGCATTATCTTATCTGGATACGTCGCTGAAACGATAAGCATTTCCATCGTCGCTTTGGAACGATGCGCTGTAGCGCGACAGGAGCGAAGCAAAGTCGACTATGCTCGGAAACGTCGCGATTTACGTTCGCGACATTCCTGGTCGCGTTCTCATGTAACCGATTGATAAACGCATATTATTCAAATAGTAGATGCTATATGTAGTGTAATACAAGGGTAACACCTTTAAACTACACATTCGTTACGTAATTCTTAATTGTAGCAGTGTAAAATAAATATATAACTACATATATTTATTTACTAAATATTTACTCAAAATAAATTGAATTCTAATAAAAGAATAAAAATATTTAAATTTAAAAGTAGTTATAACGTAAAGTTGTAATTAAAAAAAAAATAATCCCTGCTGAAGCTGAACTTAATCTGCTTTTCCCATCTGATAAAATTTTACCAATTTTTAAAAATACTCGTTATAGATCTCAAATTACAGTGTGCCTCATGTAAATATACAAAGAGATCAACCAGCGTAATAAGCGGCCTTTTCATAGCGGCTATATTTTATCGTTCCAAAGTATCGGTATTTTGTCGCGGTATTTTTGTGTCGCGGTCGCGAAAGGAACGTTCCAAGAGTGGAGCGGTATTTCCCAACTCTAGTATTTTCTAGCTACCACTACATGTATTTATTTTTACCCCTTTACATATTTTAATAACAAGTAGCGTATACTTAATTTCTCTCCTCACTAGCACGTAATAAATTTTGGTTTTCAACGTAATAAATTTCGAAGAAAATATGATATTCCTTTTGAAAACCGAGCTTTATCTTCAGATCATGTCATCTTGACACACCTTCGATAACAATTACAATAAAATAACATTGATTGCCCTTTTCTATGAAATGAACTATTTTGATAGATTTGCGTATCAACATAAAAGGACCAGCTGGCAAACAAAGTTTCCCTGAATATAAACGTGCTCATATCTTGAAATTTACTGTTATTTCGTCTGTATACACAATTTGAAATATACATTTTAGCAACACCTACAACAACTTTGTTTTCCGTTGAAATGGGATTATAGTTTCATTAATCAGAACCTAATCCGGTTGAGTCATAATTTTCCTTAATTTCTTTGTTAACAGGTTGGTAAAGAGGGAAATATTGGTTTGAAAAATCATTACCGGTAAGCTGCTTATATAAAAGCCGTACAACATTTTTGGGTCTCTAGAAGGATCTTACTTATTACAAAAGATAACGTGGTAAAACTGATGATTTTAGTTTAGCAGGTTTAACCTTATATTCCACATAATAAGCGAAATATTACAATTGTGCCACACGAATTTGTAGCGGTCTGTAGAGCAACGATCCCTGCATAATTCACTACAAGACGACCAAGCGTAGATTAATTGATTGGCTGTTAAAGGTACAGCATCTGTATCTGCCAGTCAATGACTTTAACACGTCTTGTTATCGCCAACCTGATGAACTTCCCATATTTGCAGTTATGCAACAAAATTCGAAGGCCTTATGAAAACCACTTACCGATATTTTACAATAGAAAGTTAAGAAGTTCCGTGCTCATTGTAAACTCTTAAAGACATAAAGATGAGGTTTAATTAATATTCAGAATATATTTCATTGATTTTGAGTCAAACGAGGGAGGTAGAAACCCTCATACTTTGCACAACTTCGATTTATTGATTTGCAGACGAAAGATACAAAATTTATGTAACTGAATTATTTTTTTTAATTTGCAATTTTTTTACTTTAATGGGAGGAATTAAGCATTACGTTATTGATGGAAATCAGGACGTCATAAATATTACTTCGGTAAAGGCCAACGATAAGTTGGAGAAAGCGATGATTCTATAGTAAGTATAATGCAGCTCTATGTGAACAGGTTACGAACATCAACAGTCGACTAGTTGATACGAAATTGTTGTAACGTATCGAGCATTACGTCCGTAATTGCTTCGTAGTACATTTTTACAGTCTCTTGCTATCTAATAAGTAGTCTGGGCAAATAGCGGTAACAGTCAGTGTAGTAGATATGTGGTGCAGAGTCGGCGATTATTTATTTCACGCGTTCACAGCGTCAGTACAAAATCGATGCTGTATGCGAGTAGTTCTGTGTATATGTAGGCTGTCGTAACTTATTTAGTAATTGTACGCTTATGTTTGCTTTAAAAATGTCGCAGTTGGGTTTACTTTCGCGAAAACGACCAACGGCAGACACAGTTAAAAAAAACTTTATAGTGGACATGCCGGACTTAATTTTTGATGGCGCTAAAATTCAATGTCTAGTTTGTAAAATCCGTTTAATGTGTTGGTCCAGAAGCCATTGTCAACGTCATATCGAAAGCAAACAGCTTTCTTCCGCAAAAAGTGGCATACGAAACCAAGGAAAATTTACATTTGATTTATGTGTTACTCTTATTTTGTGTAATCTATCGTTTCGTTTACTAGACAAAGAAGCATTTGTCCCCTTCTGGAATAAATTTGCGGACTGAAAATTGCCTAGTCGGACATCGATACAGAATGTAGTGCCATTTGCTTGTGAACATATAGATAAAAGAATGAAAACGGAATTGAAAGATAAAAAACTGTGGTTGTGTGTGGACGAAACAACAGATCGTCAAAAACATTCTGTGGTTAATGTAATGGTACGTACAATGGAACCACATCGACTGTCATCCTCCTTCTTACTTGCTTCCAGAAGAGTTATAAATTGTACTGCCGATGATATTTTAAAGGTGGTGTTGAACTCATTGAACAAATTTGAAGTTTCAACTAGGCAACTTTTAATGTTTATGAGTGATGGTGCCCCAAACATGCGTTCTTTGAGCCGATCTCTTAAAGAACACAGTGGTAACTTCTTACATGTAACGTGTAAAATCCATACTCTAAATCTTGAGGCACAAACGATTCCTACATGTTTTCCATTAGTAAATCCATTGATTGCTAGTACAAGGGCAGTGTTTCTAAAGTCCCCGAAACGTACCCGACCATTTCACAAACTGTGTCCTGATTTATCTGAGCCACCACAGCCGATTGTTACACTTTGAGGAACATGGTTGCAGGCTGCGTTTTACTACAACAAATATTTTGATCAAGCAGAGAAGGTAGTTTTAAAATTCAATCCGACAGAAGCTGCAGCAATCAAGAAAAGCCGGAAAAATTTCAAGATAATCAGGTTAAAAGAGATTTACAAACACAACAATTACTTCGGACTAGCGGAGGGAATAGGAAAATTACAAAATGTTTCAATGTCGTTAGTGGATTCTGTTCAAATTGTGAATGATGTTCACGTACAGTTATGTGCTGTAGAAGGCGAAACAAATTGGTGTGTATGAAAATTTGAAAGAGGTTTAGAGAAAGACACCGATTTTCTTATATTAAGACAAATTTGTGAAGGTGCGTGTGAAGATGCATTAAGTTGTTTCAAAGATTATTTCAAATCTGCAAATATAACATCGCTAGATGTCGAACGGTCATTTTCGGCATTAAAAAACATTTATTCCGCGCGTCGTACTCACTTGACTGAAACAGCTGTGGAAACATATCTAATGATTCAAATATTTAACAGACGTTACCCAGTTTGTGGTTTCACGGAAGACTTTTAAAACGGTAAGTGTTTCAGCACGTTTTATAATTTATTTCTTACCTTCTATTTTATGTGTAAACTTTTATGCGCTCGCCAAGCCTCTGGCTGTTACCGCATATTTGGCCAGGTTACTAATAAGATTGCAAATTTCTGTTTAACAAGGTCTAGTACTCGTACTATAATATTTAAAATAAATTTATTTTTACAATCTGCCGTCTCATCAAGACATAGCCACGGCTGTTTATCTTTTAATTCTGCTTTGATCCTATTTTCGATATCTTTATGCATACTTGGTAACTCCTTCCTAAGCGCTGTCCGTGATGGTAAGTTTCACTCGGGATTGTATGTACGCCAAAATTGTTGAAACGGTTCTTTATTGAGTAAACGAAGCGGTAAACCACAAACAGTAAACATCAAAAGTAAATCCAATCTAAATTGGGTTTTCTCATTTTTGTGTTGTACATTATTTATGTCTTTTACAGTCGCCTTTGTTCCAGCACATTATTAGGTATTTTGCAAACTCTACACAATACTTTCGTTCCATTATAGTTAAAATCTGGAAATTCACTGATAAATTTAGTGACTTTATTAGCCAACGGTCGTTTATTTTCTTTGCGTACGTTAGACGTACTTACATACATATATCTCTATAATTACGACTAACGCTGCGAAGGGTTGATGAGAAACTGTTGCAATAAATCAGTAATTCAATTCGCTCAGCTAGCCGGTAACGATTCATCTGCATACATACGTCGCGTCATGGGCGCGGCAACCTCGCTTCTAATCTGGCGTGAAGCTCTTTGTGCCGGGCCTAATGAGAAGTGATTTGTAATTAAAGTTTTTAAAGTGCATCAGTGCATCAGTGCATCTCCGCAATAGAAACAATAAAAGGAGTTTTGGTTAACAACTTTGTGTTTCTTAAACTAAATAGACAAGGATTATTTTGATAAATTTATTACGGTATTTACAATTATTTACTTTGCAGAGGAAAGAGAAAGTTTCAGTAACTAGATAAGCCCTTTTTTGCTGCATTACGTTACTTTTACCTTTAAAATCTTTACAAATTAGATAATGGAAAGGTCCAAATGTCAAGTTTTTCGTGGTAACAATTTTCGAAACTATATCCGATGTTGAGGGGATTTCAAGCTACCAAGTGAGATAAAATCCCTTCGTTATTGGAATTCGAAAGGAGTAACTGAGAAGTAATGCATATAAGTAAGTATTGATATTTGCGTAGTAAGTATTGTGTACTAATAATATTCCTTTAATTTGCACTAGTACATTTTTACAGGTTAAAAGAATCGGATTAAAAATACATTGTCAGTAAATTCGATAGATTCTTTGGTTAGCACTTGGTTAAACATACATAGTAAATAGAAAAATATAACACAAGAAAGTACTTAGTAACTGTTTCACAAAAATTTTTGTAAAATAGTTAGTAAGTGTTTTCTTGTGTCTTATTTTTCTATGTATTGTCATTTTTGGAAAAAGTCCGTCGATGCTACGAAGATATTTACCATCTGTGCGCCAAAGAATTAAGAATTATATGAAAACCCAAGCAAAAGGCTGTGGTTAACTATAGATGAATCTACAGACACAAAAAATTCCATTGTATCTATCCTAATACGTACAATGAATTCGCCGAGACCGAAACCTTTTACTAACCTGTAAAAGACTGCAACAATGCATTGCCTAAAAATCTACATTTTATTAGATTATAATAGTGGTACTCCAACAGATTCGTTCAACAAATTCAAAGACTACTTGAGCTACGCGAACATTACATTGTTAGACGTCTAACGTTCATTATCTGTGTATAAACAGATATATTTACAGCAACCGACGAATCTAAAAGAAACAACTACAGACGTGCGCAGTACTGCAGGTGTTTAGCCAGGCCCATCCGGATTTTTTATAGATATATTTATAAGCATATTGCGTAAATTAATTATTCGCACTCTTGTTCGAGTAAAGCCACTGCACTGACGCCACTGCTAGGGAAACTAAGTGGTGGTCTCTGTTGATTATACACTCCGCATTATACTGCAACAAATACCTTTACGTCTTGAAGTCTTTAAATTTCCAAATTCTATACAATTATGTTCTTCCGCCTACTATTGTAATTAACATTTAATTTAGAATATACGTAACATCAAGTTACTCCAAAATATTGCAACTTATTATTACTACAGGGCAAGTTATATTCATACAAGCTATGGTCAAGCTAGCTGCATTAGCATTCATTTAAAAGGAAGAATTGCATTTTTGGAGTAATATAAAAAGATGTTTTGTAAACAATTACTAAGATTCTTTCAGACCTCAAGCCGTCACTATTGCATTTTATAGATAAATATAATAAAGTGTAGTTTCGGAGTTGTGTTTTTTAAACAATATTTTCACGAACCCAAATGAAATTAACGTTAGCACTACACTATGATTGTACATTATTACAATGGTAAGAGGGATCTTCTCCTTTCATTTTCACGTTTTCGACAATACAAAAACGTGAAAATGAAAGGGGAAAAAAACCCTTAAATTTCATAACTTCATTCATTGTAACAATTCCGAACATCTGTTGTATTTCAAAGCTGTGTCCGGAAGTTAAAAAAAAGAAATGTTTCCATCGCTTGTAACCTTTAGTAACGGGATTATTTATCGCCGGATCCCAAAGAAGCACAATTTCAATCCGGCTGGCTAGTATCCAGTGCGCACAACTGCTAATTTATAACTGTTCTCTGGCGCCTGTAGTTCTTCTTTCACTTATTCCCTTTTGTTCTAATTTGCATTGCATTTTTTTGCGAGAAGTCAGAGCAATTTTATCAATAACAATTGTACGGAAAAGAAGACCTTTCTATTTGGAAAGAGAAGGAATAAAGACGCCTTTTTACAATTATATGTAGATGCCACATGTGAATAAAACATTTGCACGTGTATTAAAATATTTTTCAAAGTATTATAAAAAATGTTGAATGCAACAAAGTACAGTTCCAAAATGAATAAAAAAATATGTGGGGTACTTTAGGTTATGTCCAAAATATGCTTTAATTGCATAGAGCTCTCGAAATGGTCAGAAACGTACTTACCAACTATTCTTCGCGCGTTAATTATTAAAAACACTTTTTATTGGAAAATGGCTGATTTCATCAATTATTTTGTTAGGGGGAGCTCTAAATGTAATCAAAATATCGCTTTGAGGATTTAGTGAACGGTATTGGTAAAGTTTTAAACATCTAACAATGTTTTCAATTTCAGAATAAGTACCCTTAATTAAAGCAAAAATGGTTTAAACACTCTTATTTAAGATGAAACACGTGGCATATTACTTTCGAAAGATATTGAATCCATCAATATCTTTCGTTCAGTATTAGCGATGCTAATGAGATTTCAAGTTGTTATCAACAACATGTAGCTAGCTACTCATAATCTTCAACTAATATCAAAAAATATTGTAATTATGTTCCGAAAATCTAGACCTAACGCACATGGTAACCCATATATAAAGAAATTATGCTCGTATGGTATTAGAGGAAATGTAGCAGAATGGTTTCATTCGTACCTGAGTAACAGGGTTCAATTTGTGCGCGTGCGATTTAAGACTTCCAACGGTATGGTCCATCCGTTTGATTCCACGTATCTACCGTTAAATACAGGAGTTGTTCAAGGCTCAGTGCTTGGCCCTGTTATTTTCAGCCTTTATGTAAATGATATAGCCTCACTGCTTAACAATATCTACATTACAATGTATGCTGATGATATCTCAGTTCTTGTAGATAATACGAATCTTACAACAAGTCATTTGCTGGAGACTCTATACGACTGGTTTGCGCGAAACAAATTAGTCTTAAGTGCAGAGAAAACAACGTTTATGACTTTTCACACAAGACAGCGAAATGTTAGCTCTGATGATCTAGAAATGGGCGGAGAAATGATACAGCAGCGAGACACAGTGAAATTCTTGGGAGTAAGTCTTCAATCCACCCTTGTATGGAAAGAACATTGCAGCGCCCTAGCAAATAAAATATCTAGCAAGGCTTACTTATTCCGCTGCTTGCGTTCACAAGTATCAACTTGCACCCTAATTTCTCTGTACTACGCTGAGATACAATCACGACTGCAGTACGGAATTTTACTGTGGGGATCATCACCTGAAGCATACCACGTTTTTATAGCACAAAAAGCAGTTATCCGTGGTGTTGTAGGTGCATACTTCAGAGACTCATGCAAACCGCTCTTCCAGAAGTTAGATATCCTTCCCTTGCCGTGCATATATATTCTCGGAGCAGCTTCTTTCATATTTGCTAATGGGCATACTCATTTACGTAACCATGAAGTTCACGACTACAACACTAGAATAAGAGAACACCTACATATTCCTACGGCCACTCTTCAGGTAACAAGCATGGGACCCCTTAATCTGGGTATGAGAATTTACAACAAACTACCCGCCGATTTAAAAAACGTTGGAAGTTACAAAGCTTTCAGGAAAAAAATAAAAGACTACCTCCTGCAATACGTATTTTACTCAATTCCAGAGTTTCTTAATTCGTAGCATATAATTTTTATTTTTTATTTTTTTTGTCAGTTTTATTTTTATTGTATTTAGGTTTATTTCTATATTGTAAATTATGTTTATTTGCATGATTTTGATTTCATTTTGTTTTTTTTGTGACGATTTATATACATTTTTATGTTAATATAAATAATATTCTATTCTATTCTATTCTATTCTATTCTATTTTTGATTATGTTGTGCCAGGAAAAATATATTGTACCTACTTCTTGTGCTTACACTTCTCGAATTACTTTCAAGAATTTATATCAACGGACATCTTCCAATGGAAAGTATTTTTATAGAAGAATCTTTGCTGAGTATATTTTTAACATTTTCGGGGAATATAGTATTTATTTTCATCTACAGTATAGGGGACCCACTACGATGTTGTGCACCGAAAGCGAATTTTGGAGGTAAACTAAAACATAATATTTTTTGTTATTATTCGCTTTAAGACTTTGCACAATGTTATAAATATCAGAAATTGGTTTTCTAAACAAAATAAATTAATTTCCACGGTCGGTAGGCCTGGATGTGTCCCCTACACGGTAATTTCCGTAATTTAAAAAGATTGTAAATAGCCGATAATAACGTTTTACAAAAATTAAATCCACAAAATTAAATCTAACCTCAAACTTTGACATTGACCGCGCGCTCTCTGGTAACGTGTTATACGAGATAAAGCCCGCGTACTTTTGAATAATCAAAAGTTGAATTAACCCTTTTACTTCAAGTAAAATGTTAAACATTAAACACTCAGATTTGCTACACGTAACCAAAACTGGTTTTACGTCCGACACATGCCACATTGCTTCTGGTGTTCCACAGGAATCTAATCTTAGTCCTTTATTATTTCTAGTACTTGTTAATGACCTGCTGAAACATACCGATTGCAACGCTTTAATGTTCGCCCACGATGTTAAATTGTATCAGCCTGTGGTTTCTTTGCAGAATTGTATTAAACCACAAGTGAAGTTAATATCTATTTCTAAGTAAATAGAACTTATCTACAGCGTGTCCCCGGATTAACGCATGGATAGGTAAGGCAGACAGAAAATTAATGAGTTAAAATTTAATCTTTTGGGGTTCAGCCATGCTTGAATAGTAAGTAATTTATGCCATAATTTTATTGCAGAAAAACCAAGTATATCTTGGAAATTTACAAAAGAGGAATTTTTTCAATTAGTAAAATGTAATTTCAATAGGAGATACGATAATAAGGTTATTAAAAAACAATGTTCAGAGTAATAAATTATGCTAGCACTTAGTGTGTAAGCATGGCTGAACCCTAAAAAGATGAAAATTCAAATCAATAATTTCCTGCCTGCCTTATCTATCCATGTGTTAATCCAGGGACATTCTGTATGTATCTAAGTATAGAGTTGTATTATTCACAAGGAAATAAACAGCCAGGAATTTTCGACTATGCTGTGGATTCGAATGCAATTACTCGAAGTGATGGTATGCCTGACTTGGATGTATACTTCTGGTAGCAGAATGTTAGGACTTATACTGCGTAATACTCGATCATTTCATGACATATTCCCAAAAAAAATTTTATTTTTTTGCTTTAGTGCGCTCAAAACTCAAGTATGGTTCCTTGGAATCCATACTATGTTACATATAGAAATGTGATTGAGAAAATCTGTAATTTTAAATTACAGATTTTCATAATTCACCCACGAAAGCCAAAATATATTAATTAATTAGTGTACTTGTCATGTAGGGATTAAAATTGTCTGTCGAAATATTGATATATTTCTAGATACAATAAAATTAGGTACTAAAAAATGAACGTTCCTGACATAAGGTCCTCATGGTGTAGTGATTACACGCCCGCCCGGAAAATGGGAGATGTCCGGTCCGATTCCTTACAGGACAAGATTTTCTGAAGTATTTAATTAGTAATTAAAAAAAAAATCGCGTTTTTGGTTAGTCCCGCAACACTGCACACCTTTCCCCATTCACTACTTGCCCAGATCGCTGCACCTAAGTATCGAAAAGACTCACCCTGCATAAGTAGATGTGTTATGTAATTGCATTCAAATGTTGTGTATTTGTATTTACTTTTTATTACGCATAGGAAGTGGACAATTATGAATACGGCATTACATATGAAGATGATGGAAAATATGAGCAATAAGTTGACACAATAACAGCAAAAGGGGCATTGCTAGATCTGGCCTGAAAACGCTAATGCTGGTTTTATGATCTGTATAAAAACCAACTTCAGAAAAAGCCAGTTTGAAATTGGAATTTTGTTTTATAGTTTCCAGTGTAGTTTTTGCAACCCATGCACATTTTTGTATCAATCTGGTGTCCACAATAAATCACTCGCTCAATAGCTTCTTTTTCGGATGGAAAAAAATATATATGGGCGTATTTTCCTATATATTGATTCATTCTTTATATTGTCTTTCCTATTTTTTCTTATCAAATAACTGAATTGAACCGTTCCAAAAACCAGTGCTGATAAATGATTTCTGATCGTAAATCTTCCGTTTGCAATAAACTAAAAACTTAAGACGAATCAATACGTAAATGTTTTCTAACGACTTCACCTGTCACAGCCATCGACAGGGTTATAAATTCAGCTCGTTGCGAGCTATTTGTCTGCCAACAGTTTTCTTTTCGACAAATCTCAAATTAGCGCGAAAAAAAAACGAGAAACGAGAAGGAGGAATGTCGGAACGATGAATCAACGGAGAATAGAAGCTACCGATTTCCGCTGTTGTATTATTAATAGTCATACTTACGATTTTTTGAGATCCTTGTCCGTTTCCGCTCGGCGTTATTAAGAATTCAATTTAAGAAGCGCGTGAACTCGATATCAAATTATTTGATTCTTCGTATCTCAACTAGAGATCCCCGTTGTTACGTTTGAAATATTGACTTCTTCATTTGCATTGGATGTCATAAAAAGCAATTTTTCAGTTGTAACAACAGGGGAATGAAATACAATTTTGTGTGCAATACTTCACGGATCAGCAATGCGTGTTATTCTATGAAAATTAATTTTTATTTGTTATACATCGTTTCATACGCTATCATTTATCAAATATGATGAAATAGTCCTAAAAATGTCGGTAGGAATTTGTACTGAATTGAATTTAGTCGTGAGTTGAATAGAGAAATACTTTTTCAATTATTAACATTGTAATCAATTTAATATTTATGTATAAAATTATATGTTGTTAGAAATGATATATCACCGGACAAAAAATAATTTAAATTATCGAATGTATACAATTTATATTATTGAATCTAATTTTAATTAAAGAAATACATGCTAAAAAAATATCCTTCTCTGAAGAAAGCAAGAAAATAATAGTGAACGTTTGTTATTAAATTAATATAAACAAGTCAAGGTATATTTTATAATAAGTGATACTCTTATAAGTAAATAACTAGCGATACTTTTAAGCCAAAGAAAATTAAAATAAGGAGCTACATATTACTCTATGTTATTTCATGTAGGGAAAAACACATTGCAGTGACTACAATACCAATGATGGTCAGATTTGTACAAATGACGATAAACAAATATGAGGGCTATACAGCACTTATTATTGTTTCAAATACAATAAGCATTGAAATAAAGTTTCCATAACATGACATATTTGCTATTTAACTGTGAAACAAAGAGCCAATATTGGTTTTTGTAGCTGCATATGCTAACAAGTTGGGTTAAGTTGAAATAGATGCTGTCCAAAAATTTGTGAAAATAGCTGGCTTAATGCTGTTATTAAAACACAACAAATTCGTGAAGATGTTGTGCTTGATGATGATGCTTCTTCATATCAGGCAGTGAAGAATTGATCTCGGGAGTTTTGGTGTGATGGTGAAACAACTTGCCAACATGCAAACCCTACGGGTCAACGGCAAACGGTGCGCACTCAATAAGATATTAATCGAGTCTGTGACTTGACTAAATAATAAGATAGTTGATTAACTACTAGACATTTAGCAGAGATAATAGATATTTCAAATGCTACAATTGGAACAATACTCAACGAATATTTGGGACTTCATAAGGTGTCTGCAAGATGGGCTCCACTAATGTTGACGACCGAGCAAATGTGAACGAGAGTCACCATTTGAGAAGCGAAATTGACATAGTTTAATAGTGATCGAAAAAAAAAGTCTGGATCGATTCGTTACAGTTGACTAAACGTGGGTTTGCCACTTCGAACGTCAATCTAAAGAACAAAGCAAGGAATGGCGACATCGAAGATCTCCAGCACCTCACAGATTTAGGATCCAGTCCTCAACGGGTAAAATTATGGCTACCATTTTCTATTAACTTCGTATTTGTATTAGAGAAAGAAGAAGAGGAAAATTATCGCGTGATATTCTCTTTCATTAAGACAATGCTCCAGTGGATGACAGTCTCGTTTCCCTAATCGTTTGTTGTTTGTTGTTTCTCAATCAATTGTCAAAAGTCGTGATAGTGCCTATTTACGTGTTTAAAAATGCCAAGGAGGTTTTCTGTTTTTATGCGATAAGTCGGGCGTGCTGTCATTGCCGAACCAAATTTAACAGCGACGAGGGCGTTATGAATTTTTCTTTAATCAACACCTATGTCAGAACATAGGTGGAGTGTTTTTGTACCCGGTGATTATGTTGAAAAGTACTGTTGTTTAATATGTTAGAGAAAATAAACAGTGTACAGCTCTCTTGCTTTAAAAGCAAGTAAAGTATAAAATAAGTCAGAATTCGGGAACATTGTAGTGAATGTCTGCATTATGCGCTAGAATGGTGAAGTATAGTTCTTCAACGTGATAATGAGAAGGCGTTTGTTTGGTGAGAAAAACATGAGGGAATATGAAAATCAAGGAAGTGTAGCATTTCAGGCGAAGTGTGATAATTATGGAGAGTATTATAGAGCAAAGTCATATTTTCAATAACACGATGTGAAGGGATGGCATTTTTAATCTTCAAATTTAAAGTTTAGACATAGAATAAATTTTCTTTTTGCTGATTCAAGTTTATTCGTATGCATTTTAAAGCAAGGATGCTATACAGAACTGCACAATCAAACTGCGGCAGAATCACGAATCTGTACAAAAGAATTATGCAAGTAGGATCAGTCGAATCGCTACAAAAGACATCAAAAAACCACTTATGTTTTGTGTGCTATTTTTGGGAAACAAACTATTAAAATATGGCAGAGTAGCACAATAAGATGTTCACGTAAGGTTTGCTAGCTTAAGAGGCTTGACGTAATTACTTTCTTGGTACAGCATAGCAAGTGACTGGATGATTACTAGCAGCATTAACAAATTGTCTAACGGCTCATAGTACAGTGTGATTATTAAAGCGTGACAAACGGTTGCGCCCGCAGAGACGCCTGTATGGGGGGTGTATGTACGTATGTGGATGCAAAGTTCAGTAATGCGGTAGACATTGAGGAGTTTGGCCGTTCGGTTATTTATCGGATTCTCATTGTGTGTTTTCGAAAACATGGGACGTAAGCCTGGTGTACCTCTTACATTGCATGTGAAGAAATATATTTGGCGTTTTCCAGGTTTGGAATTTACAGATTCGCACATTCGTATAGGGTCGCTAGGTCGTACGACATTTGAATGTAGAAGTCATATTAAAAGCAAACGTCATGTATTGAATTTAAGAAACAATATTCCGTACTGGCAATTTTTGTATAACTTTATTTTCATGTTGAGCACGTGAAACATTCCACAACACCTAGTAAATAATGAAAACTTTCGTCTTTTTTAGGGTAAATATGTTCCATCATGGAAGCTACCAACAAAAAGATAATTGCGGTACAATTTACCACATGTGCAGTAAAAGACTGTAGAAAAGGCGAGTTGAGAAATCAACGGCGAAACTACTGATGCTCAGAAACACAGCGTGATTCATATTGTGGCGCGTCCTTTAAAACGTAATGATCCAGCAGCTTCCTTGTTGTTAGCCAGTAAAAGGATTGAAAGAACTGATGCCGAAACCGTTGTAAACATAATTAAAAATATGTTAAGAGAATTTTGTATCGTAGGAGCCCAAATCACCATGTTAGTTTCTGACGGAGCCGTCAGAAACTAACATGGTGATTTGGGCTCCTACGATACAAAATTCTCTTAACATATTTTTAATTATGTTTACATAACAATGCTGGTAGGATGTTAAAAGTATGCTTTCCGATTCTTCTTCACATAACATGCCTCATACACGCATGTCATCTCGTAGCAGAAGCAATTCGAAGCAAGTATCCTAGGGTGAATTATTTAATATCATATACCAAAGAAGTGTTTGTGAAACAACGCAAATTGCGCTACCACCTCAGCCTGTATTAACGCGATGGGGAACATGGATCGAGGCAGTATCTTACTATCGTAAATATTATTTCCAAGTGAAAAAATATGTCATTTTCAAACTTAATTCTTCTAATTCTCAAGCGGTTCGCGAGAGTCAGCAACTTTTTTCTGATTCGGACGTTTAAAAAGAAATATATGACATTTCCATAAACTATTCTGTAGTGACACAAACTATTTCGCAGTTAGAAAATACTCACTTATCTATACAAGATTCGTCAAATAACATCAACAATTTAGCAGCCGCTCTAGTAAGCTTGACGGATCCTATAAGACTAGATGTCGCGCAAAAATTTCGTGCAGTTTTAAATAAAAGGCCGGATTTAGAAAAGGATCGATCTATATTTGGAATTCAAGACTGCACAGAAGAGACATATGAGGAATTGAATTTCGCAAATCTTACTTCATTAGATGCTGGACGATCATTTGCAAAGTATACGAGAACGCTTTCAGACCGTCGTCGAGGCCTGACTGAATCGACAATGGAAGCATTGCTTATGTTGCAGTACTACACGGCGTACCATGGCAGTCGCACATTACCGCAGTGGTCATCGGTACGCCAATAAAAGGTAACAATCTATTATTTTTTTATTAATATTGTGTCTACTTTTGCGCGGTACGCCCCGGACGGTTCCACTAGTTTCTCGAACATTATAAATGGTACACTCACACCGATCAACCGATAATAACCGAATGTCCACTCGATTCCTTGTATGTACATAGTAAACACAGCTCCTTTCACGGCGCCTCTGCGGATGCAACCGTTTGTTACGCTTTAGTGATTATAGACTTTCCAGTTATATAGTAGATATGCGCTACTAACTGGAAAGCTCATTACAACAACGTACATATATACATATGTGAAATGCAAGTGCAATGCATTAACATAATGTGTTTCGAAATTACGTACTTGATACTACAGCCTATTATACATACAATTGTACGACATGTAAAATGTATATATGTTTAGAAAGGATTGAGTTTATAATGAAAGCGTTCGTTTGTAGACTGATAGTAAACTTTATGTACAAAATAATTGTAACATTAACTTGTTATTCCTTAGATAAGGTATCTTTGTTATTAGGAGATAAATGCTTGTCTCTTGGGATCACAACCTTCTATGATGGACAAATCTTAAATAGAGTTAAATAGAAACTGAGTAATTAACTTCTCAACAGTCTAAATTTGGTAGAGCGTCGCAAAGATACGTAATCAAACTGTAATTAACAACTGATCGCTGATGATTGGCTTTTCAATGCAACTAATTAGCTTTTCGTTAGCACCGTGCTATTAAACTTTCAGTGTTTACTAAACTAAACTCAATTAATGATCACACGATCTAAAACGATTTATTATTATTAAAGATAAATTTACGAGTGACCCGATGATCAAAAGTTTATACAGATTACATCAAAATTTTGATTGAAGCATCAAGTATGTGATATTAATCATTAGAAGAAAATATTTAGGAAGTTATTTACTAGAGGTTTAGTTTTCGCTCACAAGACAAAAAATAGAAACTTAGTAATAGCTTTACCGAAATAAATTAAAATGTTAACCAGATGAATCTTATTGCAATTTCTTTAAAATGTCCTCTAGCAACTTCAAATGCAATTGTTAAGTTGCAGAATAATCCCCTGTTTCATAAACTTTAGCAAAGTAAAGTAGATTAAACACAAAATAACTGAAAGTAAACTAAATGAAGCCCATGTAACGAAAAACATCATAAGTATGCTATCCAAATCAATAACCGTCACTTCACTAATAATAATTATAAGTTGAGTTGCCCACTGGCGCCAACGGGCAGTGGCGGAGGTTCGATACAATCCTCAGTATAACTGCGTTAGATCTGTTATGTATACATGTACGCTGCCGTAAATACTATTTCGTAGTTCTATGTTTGTTTTAAAAATGTTGCCTACGTCGCGAAAACGACCAATGTTGGTCAAAGTTACAAAATTTGTAGCAGAAATGCCTGACCTAAATTATGATGGCGTTAAAATTCAGTGTGTGGTTTGTAATATCCCTTTAATGTGTTGGTCCAAAAGGGATTGTCTACGTCACGTAAATAGTAAACAGCATTCTTCAAAAAAAATTGCACACGACACTATGACAAATTTAAATTTAATTTATGTGTTACCTTTATTGCATGTAATCTACCGTTTAATTTACTAGACAAGGAAGCATATGTCTTCTTTTGGAATAAATATTCGGGCCGCAAATTATCAAGTCGGGCATCGTTACAAAGAATTGTGTCATCTGCTCGTGAACATGTTGAAAAAAGAATTAAATCGGAGTTGAAAGATATAAAACTGTGGTTATGTGTGGACGAAGCAACAGATCGCAAAAAAAACATTCTGTGGTTAATGTAATGGTACGTACAATGGAACTACATCAATCGTCATCTTCAATTCTATTAGCTTCCAGACGAGTACAATAATGTACTGCCTGTGAATGTAGCTTAATGTGAAATGTATGGAGTATATAACAGAATAATGTAGATGATTTCAGGCTGAACTAGTTTTGTCTAGGCCAAACTAGTTTAGTCAACATGTGTTAGGAACAACTAGTTCGGCCTAGGCAATATCAGTTTGTCCTAATAATAACATTCGCACTTGAGGCAAAACTAGTATCACCTAGGCTAAACTAATTTTAAATAATAGTCTGAGAAATTATGATCACGAATTAAAAGCAATAACAAAAAAACGATATTTATTTAAATCAAATTTGCAGTTTTATTAAAAACAACATTTGTGAAAATAGGTTTAGGTACTTTCAGTACCTGAATCTTTTATTTGTTTTTGCGAGATGTACTCTGGTGGCATTTGGAATTGCATAGTATTTTTTCTTTTTTGCATTGACACCTATTTGTGGTGCAGGTTTTGGTACAGGCGCATTTCACAAAACTTTGTCCCGTTCCAACTGAATGTTTTCTAGCTGCAGTCCCTAATGAGATTTCAATATCCTGATTGATTTCACCTTTTTGTAAACATTTTTAGGTACAAATGTCAACTTCAGTTCAGTAAACACAATCACAAACAAATTATATTATACTATGAGCGACTTACTTATGTTTATCGGTTTGTAAATCAAAAAGTTTAGTCGTGAAAGGAATAATTATGTTAGCCAACCTGCAATAGAGTTTCTGCAATATTCCGTAAATGATACTAATTTTGTATAGGCCACCGTCATTTATTTCAAGAACAACGTCAATAACATTTTTTAGAATGTAAAATCG
Organism: Dynastes maya; assembly: GCA_029619315.2. NCBI lineage: Eukaryota > Metazoa > Arthropoda > Insecta > Coleoptera > Scarabaeidae > Dynastes > Dynastes maya. The sequence continues at coordinate 11,299,832 of JAROYE020000005.1, read as the reverse complement.
ATTTTGAAACTAGACCTCTCCTACTTTTCGTTTTCTTTTGTTGACACGTTCCACACATAGATAAATACAGGTTTATCATTTCCTTTGTGACATTTGCATATTTTAATGATGTCTCAGCCAACATTCTACCACGAGCTCCATGGCCGACAGCCATGTGAGCCACGCTAATCACATCATACAATTCATCAGCTGGAATATAGTACCTTTTGTTTCCTGCACTCCGTGCAATGTTTTTTTGCCACCAATGTTTAGAACCACAAACATTTTTAATCGTCTTCTTTGAAGTGGCCTGTTGTTTTCAGTATTTTAAGCCTCCTCCACTTGTAGTATAAGTTTTAAATATTTATCCTTTTCCAAAACATTTTCACTTTCCAAAATTTCACATAGAAACCGCTCTCACCATCCTAACTGATCAGTTTGATTACTAGACTATGGTTTATCCATAATGTCAATATAAAAACAACACAACACTTTTAAACTAAGTAAGAGCTCTAAAACTAATATTAGACTTTATAACTGTTCATGTACAAATCACAACACGATGGTGCGTAATGAGTAAGGTTCGACAAACGCGTGCTACGACAGAGCACCGCCGAGAGGGGATTTAGGTCGATGCGAAGCCAGCGGAAGTGTTGCTTATATTGCAGTTTTACGCGGCTTACCGGGGCAGTAGTATTTTGTCGCAGTGGACATCAGGACGTCAATAAAAGGTAACAATATATTATTTTTCAATAATACTGTATCTCACGTACCTACTTTTGCGCGATACGCCTCTGACGTTGGACTCATTTGTCGAACCTTAGTTATGTTTCCCCAGATGAATAATATTTTTTCTGGCGATTAAAAAATGAATGTTGGTTGGCATAGTGTCACAATAAAATATTTAGAATAACTTTTATGAGTTTGATTGCTCATATTCCATATCGGTTTCTTTAGGCAAGACTATTTTAAGGTTATGTTTTGTACAGTTTCTCTTCTATCAGAAGTATGTTGTGAGATTACGACGTCAGAGGCGTTTTGGCAGTCATTAGAAAAATCCAATGTTTCTAATTTTTTTACCAATACAGTTGAGTTAAAAAAGATTTTGATTTAACTTTTAATTCACTGCACTAAGGAGACGTCAATAAAAGGTAAGAATATGTTATTTTTACGCCTCTGACGTTGCACTCGTTTGTCGAACCTTAGTAACGAGTAAAACACGTAAAACGGGAGAGGAAGTGCCGCGAAAGACGAATCCCCGCATTAACACGATCTAACGTATTTATTTTGTCACTTACGAGGTAGGCGCCATAAATTCTCGGCCTGATATAACAAAAATAAACTTGGTAAAATATAAGATTTTTTATTCTTCAATATAATCTCCCCTAACTTTAATACATTTATTACAATGATCAATTAATAATTCTATACCTTTGTAAAAATAATCTAAAGTTTTTCCCTCAAAATGTTGTATTACAGCTGTCACTACCGTTCTTAAAAAGATTCCTTTGTGAATAGAGAATCATAATACAGAACCATTGTTTCATCTTCTGTGACACTGGACTCCAAAATCGGTTTCAGGAAGTCTCCATACATGTTTAAAAACGAGTGCGCACATTCTACCTGATGTTCACGTTGGAGAGCAGAAAAAAGATGCGGAACCCATCTTGCGCTAATCTTATTCATACCCAAACGGTTATAGAGAATCTGGCAAATACTTGTTTTAGATATGTTAGACATCACTGCTAATTCCTTCACTTTCAAACGGCGATTCTGCTAATACCATTTCTTCAATAATTGAAATGGTTTGAGGCATTATCAGTTCAATTGTCCGACCGAAGTGCTTATCATCATCAAGGGATTCTTGCCTCAAATGGAAACATTTTGCTCACTTTTTTACAGTGGAAAATGAAGGAGATAAATCACCATAAACGCCGTCTAAACGTGGTTTAATGTAATTAATCGTCTGCCCTTCTTTTGTTAAAAATTTAATGACAGCGCGGTACCCAATTTTTGTTACCTGAGACATTTTCATGCACTAGTCACGTTATGTGGCTGGCTACTAAAAACTACTACTCTTCGAGCCGTAATATATATAGTGTATGCCTCGCACATGTGCAGCTATGACGCAACGGAGTTTGAAAACGCTAGAACCTGTGTAAGCCGTCAGGCCGAGAATTTATGGCGCCTACCTCGTACAACGGCTTAATCAGTTTAGCCTAGGCGATACTGGTTTAGTCCGAAGTGCGAATGTTATTACTAGGGCAAACGGATATTGCCTGAGCTGAACTAGTTGATCATAGCACGCGTTGATTAAACTAATTTGGACTAGGCAAAACTAGTTCAGCCTGAAATCGGTTTGAGCTAGTAACATATAGAAAATAATTGTTTCTGTGTTAGTCTGGAAACTTTTCAGACTTACCTCGTAAGTCAAAGTAACTACAGAAATTTAAAGAATAGTATACTATCAGAAAAGAGCTATGCCTACACTTTACTTGTATTAACTAAGTAAAATAGGAGTAAATATTAGGACTAACCGAAACTCTTTGTATAATTAATACGATATAATATGCCATGAATAAACTTATGATAGGTACTGTATATTGCATGTTTATTTGCTGCCTAAAGAAATCAATATTGTAACTTGAAGATACAACCGTCTTTTATCATTAACGCTGGCCACGAGCGGTACTGCGCATCGGCGTAGAATCCGTTCGGACCGAGAGGAACGGTAGTATTATTTCGTCTGCGGAGCAGTACGGACATTTACGTTGCCGGTCATTTGCGCAATTGTTTATCTGTGCCAGAAAAATTATGATTTCGTCAGCAAAACGACCGCGGTTGGACAAACTTCGAAAATTTATTGCAGAAATTCCAGACAACATTGCCTACGACACGTAAATAATGAAAAGCATGTCTCAAAAAGAAATTGTGCACGAGGCAATGAAAAATTTATATTTAATTTATGCGTTACGTTTATCGCATGTAATATACCGTTTAATTTACTAGACAAGGAACCATTTATCTGCTTTTGGAATAACTATTCGGAGTGCAAATTACCAAGTCAAACATCGTTACGAAGAATTGTGCCATTTGCGCGCGAACATATTGAACAAAAAATAAAATCGGAGTTGAAAGATCAAAAATTGTGGTTATGTGTCGACGAAACAACAGATCGGAAGAAATATTCTGTTCTTAATGTAATGGCACGCAAATTGGAAACTCATCAATCGGCACCTTCAATTCTATTAGTCTCCAAACGAATGCAACAGTGTACTGCCGAAGTAATTTTAAAGTTAGTGTTAAATACATTGGACAAGTTTGAACTTTCAACAAACCAACTCTTGATGTTAGTGAGTGATGGTGCTGTAAACATGCTTTCTGTAGGCCGGTCTCTTAAAAAGGATTCTGCTAATTTGTTACACATTACGTGTAAAATTCATGCTCTCAATCTTGTGGCGGATAGTATCAGAAAATGTTATCCTGAGGTAGACGCTTTAATAGCGCATACCAAAGCAGTATTTGTCAAATCACCGAAACGTATTCGCGAATTTCACAGACTGTGCCCCCGTATACCAGAGCCACCAGAACCTATTCTAACTCGTTGGGGAACATGGTTACAGGCCGCGTTTCATTATCATAAATATTTTGACAATATTAAGAACGTGGTTTTACAATTCGATACAAAGGAAGCTGCCGCTATCCGGAAAAGCCAGTCGAAATTTCAAGATAGTCAGGTGGAAAATGGATTTAAAAATCATTCACGACAATTACTTCGGGCTAGCAGATGCAACAGAAAAATTACAAAATCCTGCGGTGCCGTTAGAAGAATCTCTACAAATAGTGCAACATGTTCACGTACAGCTATGCGCGATTGAAGACGCAAAAAATGTTTCTGTTCTAGAAAATTTGAAAGTGTTTTTGAGAAAAATTCTGATTTTGGCACATTAAGACACATTTCTGAAGGTGCGTCAACAGAATCGTTAAGTTATTTGAAAGATTATTTTACTTACGCAAATATTACGTCACTAGATGTAGAACGTTCGTTCTCTGCATATATACGCATTTTTTCCTCATGCCGTACTAGTTTTGCCGAAACAACAGTTGAAACATATCTAATGTTGCAGATATTTAACAGATATTATTCACTTTGTGATTTCACGGAGGACTCTTAAAATGGTAAGTGTTTGAGCACGTGTTATTTAATTTTTATTTAAAAGATGAGCGAAATTATTTGCGGCAGCAAACATCTCTATTAGCAGAATAACTCTAGTGGAACGCGATGCCTTGTCGACTCTACGCTACTGCGCGGTACCGCTCGTGGCCAGCTTTATTTATCATACATGCATTTCTGTAATACAATTGCGTCTTTTTGCATGTTGTAAATGAAAAATAGAAATTTTAATTTTTAAAGTAACCCCCGTTATTTAATATCATTTATTGAGCGTACTAGGCCTTAATCATTTATTAAGAGCACGTTTTTATTACGATACTAATCTCGCAGGAAAATGAATAATTAAGTTAAACCTCACACTGAAGTTGACAGGAGAAGCTCTCAAGAACATTGCGTTTCGTTTTCGTTACCTTTCATTAAATCTTTTATATGGTATTATTTTCAGGGGGTTGATTTTTCATGTGTAGCGTATCTGCCACTAAATATACCACTAAATATCGAAGTATAAATTGTGCTTTCAAAATTAATCGAGCATGCTAAATTGACTTCATTGGTGAGGTTGCCAACCTAGTGTTGCGTAAACACCTCTGATACATTACTACCTCCACATTTAACTTTAATTGAAATTTAACGCACAAGCGACGGGCTGGGAAATTTAATAAGACCGTCTTTATGTATGTAAAATTATGTAGTTCATTAAACACGTATGTATCCCCACAAGTTGCTAAATATGAATATTTAATTATGCGCTTGTAATTCAAATGAAGAAGTACTTATTTCGTGTGTACACAGAGAAAAAAAGTTCTTGACCCAAATAAATTCAGTCAACCAAATCGTAATTTCAAATGATGGCAAAGATATATTTTTTTAATTTAAAGAAATAATTTTTATTTGATTCAAACATATGATCTCTTGAAACAAACAACCTAAAGCTTGCTTTGAAAATATATCTCTTTGGTTTAACATACGTAATATGTTTAATTCAACAATAAAGTTCATTTTTTTTAAAGAACCTCGTCAGTTAGAAATAAATTTATATTTCTTTAACATTTATTTGACTTCAACTTTTAATGGCGAACGTTCCCAAAATTGGAACATACTAAGAAATCAAATTTTATTGAAGTAATCATATTATTTGCATAAAATTTTTATTTGTTTCAAAATATACATATATTTTCTGACTGTTAATTATAAAAATTTTATACAAATAATATGATTAATTCAATAAAAAATCGATTTTTAGTATGTTCCCATTTTGGGAACGTTCGCCATTAAAAGGTTAGATAAATATGTATTTGCTTAAAAAAAGATTTCTGTGGTTTCAGGTATGCTGTTACTTTGACAAATATATTATTCTGTTGGTATTATTACTGCACTGAAATGGTAGATGCTTTCTTCTTTTTACACAATCTTTTGAAGAACGTTATTAACGTTGTGGATGAACTAACAAAAGTACGTATAATGCCGAAAACCCCAGCTCCCTAAAATACCATTAACTTCCACCATTACTTTAAGGTGATATCAATGCCATCCTAAAGATCTACGTGGTCGCAAACAGAAACGGTGAACCTTAAATCTTACAAGTTTCCACCAAATTACTCACATTTCCCAGGAACCTGTAAAGTGAATCTAAATTGTTATAATATATAGCGATAAAAAAATTGTTAAAAGGTATGCACTTTTCTATAAGTATCTATAAATACAATCATTACCGATGTATACGTAATTTTGTAATTGTATACGTATACAATTATTTCGATGAAGATGACATAATCGCAAAATAACTTGTGTGGTGGGAAATTATTGGAGCTTGGTTGGAAAGTGATGTCGCATCCCCCATATAGCCCTAACATGGTAAAATCTGATTACCATTTATTTCGAAGTTTTCAAAACTCTTGGAATGGTAAACCTTTTACAAATGATGATGACCTTAAATCGCACTTGGTTCATTTTTTTGCTGATAAGGACCAACATTTCTATAAGCGCGGAATCAAAGTTACAAGAAAGATGGCAAAAGGTTATTGAATAAAACGGAAAATATATAATTGATTAAAGTTTATTCTTTGTATGAAAAAAGAGTTTTATTTCACACTACAAAATCGAAATTACTTTCTTGCCAACCCAATAGATATCCATACGTAATGCTAAGCAATTTTGATGAATAAATTTGTAGGATTTGAAATGAGTCTACCGAGAAATTACAGGCTAATTGATAACCAATATAGTAACAGCAATGTAATACTGGACATAGCTCATTCTATGTTGAAGGAATTACAATATAACAGTAAAGCATCGTAGAATAGGGAAGTAGTTCTAGGAAACGGATACGTGTTTCATGTTATTCCGGCGTTTTAGTTAATAGACTTGAACTTTAGTGCAACATAGAAAGGATGTCCTAGAAGGTAGCCAATAGAAGGAGTAAACCATCTAGACTGCAATAATGCAATATACAATATACACTCAGAAAACTTCACTGTAGTTCAACAAAATAATTAACAACAAGGATAAGAATGTAACCCATAGAAAATTGAAGAGACTAACCTACAAGACAAGAACTATAAATCAAGAAAAAGTACTCTATGATATTCTTTCAATAAATGTTTAAAATCAACACCGTTTGTTAGTAAAAGTTACATGGATAGAAACGAAGCAGTCGAAGGCAAGAGTGTTCTCTTAATTACTTGAAAGAAGAAAGTTGTTATAAACTTGCTAGTGGCGAAAATGAAGTGCGTATAGTAAATAAGATAAGGCTGTGTATTTATACTTTCCCTGCAACTTCATATTGAACGCTTCAATTCAGAATACAGGCAAACTTTGTTATACGAGATAATCACTTAATGTGAGCTGAAATTTCCCAAGTTGATGCGAATTTCATTAAAGAGGGATAACAGGCAGGTATTCTTCCCATCATTTTGTGGTGTACGTTTTGCAAATATGGAATTACATGAGTGCTTATCCCTTTAGATTTGATATAACGAGGAAAGCGCCTCCCTCCTTCCTTCCTAATACGGGGATGTAATGGTAGCGATAAAAGCAATAGCATGCATAGATAGAACGAACGCACAGCATCATTAAAACGATAATAAAAAATATATAATTGAAAAGTCAATAATTTCGAATTTTGACAATCACCGATCGGATTGAAACGGATTTGTAGAATCCAACGAGTATTGTAAAGCGCCGCTTTCTATTTCAGCGGAGTCTCACGTTTCAGATTTTTGCAATCTACACCGTTATTTTCAATAAAAAAAGTAAAATATATATCTCTAAATGCGCCTTCTGTCAGTCTATCAAACTAGCGCAGATGATACTTTTTTTCCAGCCCTACCACTGTTCCCCCTCCCCTCGCGAAGTGGGAGGTTGAACGGAAAATATACACAAAAATGATCGCTTAGAAATAGCATTTACGCATATACACATACTTGTTACCCTCTCACCTCTAGCTACCCCGAAGAAAATTGAAAGTAACTTGTAGAGCATACAATAAATCCAAACAATGTTAATTACCCTGGATATTATGTATTTTATTTTAGGAACACGAAAATAATATGTAGAGTCCGTTTACTTTCGGAAGACACAAGCGCAAAGACGCATTTTAGGATTAGAAAGAGAAGTTGGTGCTAACCGAGAGAAATATCCATGTATTTCTTACCTACAGTAAGACCAACAAACATTTACCTCATTTCGGCGTCAGTTGTTAATGTGTTGTCGTTGAATTCGTTTCGTGCTCTCTACTTTTAATATTGTTATTGGGGTACTATTTATTAAAAAATCAGTTTTTCTCAAAACTATTTTGAATTAGGGGTAATATTCTACTGTAAGTATTTTGTTTTAAACAGATTTTAATTAAGTTGTATTAAATAATTAAGTTACAGGTGAGAATGTTCGAATCATCGAACATCGCTAAGAAGAGATAAGTTTTGCATGAGCAATCACGAAACATTGTTTTTAATTTCTACAACTATTTAAAAAAATATAAGACAGAAGCTATGATAATATTTTTTTTAAGTATTTTTAATACTATTTTTGCATATTCATATATCAGTGAAGTCATTGTGTTTGTTTACAGGTAACATTTTAGATATTGTTAGTGAAGCTACAGGAATATCTAAAAGTACTGTTGTCAGAATTATTCGAAAGAGTAATTCTGTTGAAGCAGAGCAAAGTGGCAGTTCTTCAAAAGACAATGTTGTAAGACATTCACCAAAATCTACTGTGGATAATCCTGGGGAAGCAGTTTTACGTCAGGTTATTCACAATTCTCATATAACTGACAAACAGAGGCCTACATTAAATGCTATTATCAAAAAAACAGGTGGAAGAAGACTACTGATAACCGAAAGCTTTTGATGGAAAGATCAAATATACGTGAGCTAAGATCCTCATATATCCGAAATGTTACAAATTATCGGTTACAAGGTCGACCAATCGTGTATACAGGTGAAGCAAAATAAATTTTTATTTGATGTTCAAAAACTAAAGTATTGTATTTTAGACGAAACATACCTCCATGCCAGTCACATAACTCCATATGAATGGGTTGATAACTCTAACAATGGACTTAAGTGCCCTATATCAAAAGGGAAACATTTAATAATTGTACATGCAGGTACATTAATAAAATTTCTTCTAAAATTTTTAACATGTACTGTATATTTATTGTTTTAGGTAGTGAACATGGATTTATTGATAATGCCTTGTTGATCTATAAGTCCGGCCAAAAAAGTGGAGATTATGATGAGGATATGAACTTCATAAATTATAAAAGGTGGTTAGAAAAACAGTTGATTCCAAATTTGCCACCTAAATCTGTTGTTGTGATGGATAATGCAAGCTACCACAACGTTCTCTCAGTTAAACATCCAACTACTAACTGCAAAAAAACAGAAATTATAAAATGGCTAAGTAAACGTGGCATCATATTTAATGAAAATTTGTCAAAAGTTGAATTGTATAGATTAGTACATATGCATAAATCTAGTTACAAGAATTACACTATAGATTCTATATTTGCAAAAGATGGACATACAGTGTTGAGATTGCCCCCATATCATCTGGAACTCAACCCTATTGAAAAGATATGGGCAATTTTAAAGGGCAGAGTAGCATCTAAAAATATAACTTTTAAACTAAATGATGTCGAGGAACTCGCTAACGAAGAATTTGGAAAAATCACAAAAGATGAATGATCACATGTTTGTTGGTATGCAGTATAACAATTAGCAAAACAAGTGAAAAATGAGAGAAAATAAGAACGAGAACAAGGAAGGAACGTTATGACAAGTGTAGGATATAATAACAATAAACAACAATAATAATTTACGATTTTGGAATTGTTGTGATTACTTTGCTTAGCAGCGAGCTCCTTAGATTAGTCTGACGCCACAGGAAACAACTTGGCGCTCTTTCCTAGCCAACTTTGCGTAACAACAAAAATAGATTACCAAAACCTTTATTGCTGCATATCGTCATATTTCTTAAGTTAAAGTATAACATGTGTGGTATCGTTGAATTTGCTTTTCGATGGCCTCTCAAAGAGCGCAAAAATGTACAGGGTATTCTATTTAAAATAGGAAAGTTGACGTCACTTCCGATGACACAGGAAATGCAATTGAAATGCCAATAACGGCAAAAGTTAGTTAATAAAAAATAGAAGTCGGCCTATTTTTTCTAAAAACACTAGCTTCTGTCGTTCAAAGGTTAGCATGGGGGTTGGGACACTTTAGGACCGCACTGTATAAAACATAAAGCATCCAATTTTTACACAGGCAACTACGCCCTTGTACTACCCACTCTATCTATCACTAAATAAAATCGGCCGATACTAATTTTTGCATTTGCGCAGATATGACGACAGGCTCCTCTTAGAAAAATTTATCTCTACACGTTAATCCATGTGCTAATCCGTTTGCTAATAGTTGCATGTAACTATAACGAAAAACAATTAACTAGAAGTGATCCGAATAAAATATAGTTACATGATGCAATAAAAGATATAATTGATACTAGCTTTGGATGGATTCGAATTTGAAGATATGTTTTGTTCTACGGAGATTGCAGATGAAAGTGAGCCATCTTCATATCTTGATTTAGACAATGTTAAGGAAGAATATGAATAGAAACATGTTGGCTGTGGAATTTGGAGATTGGGCAAACAAGTGACACACTCGCTAGCTTCTGTGCAGTCTAAAATCGGTACTTTTTTATTGAATGTATTCTACAAATTACTACGAATTCAATCATCATTCATTTTTTCAGGGTACTTAGGAGTGAAGGGGCAGCAAGCAAGTACATACAAGTAAATGATATTTCCAAGGGATCACTTGTGCGTATATATTTGCCCTGTTTTATTTATCTGCCATTCCGCAAGGGAGGGGGATAGTGGTAAGGGTGGCAACAAAAATCTAGAGATATATCATTTTATTTTTTTAATCGAAATAACGGCGTAAGTTGCAAAAATCCGAACATCGTCGACATTTCAAGGGTAGCTTTGATCCCCTAAACGTGAGACTCCGCCGAAACGGAAAGCGGCATTTTACAATACTCGATGGATTCTACAAACCTGTCAAGTTTCAATCCGATCGGTGATTGTCACTTATGTCACTTGGAGTGTTCCCTTGTAAGTGGTATAAATCTATAGCAAAAAGAGAAAGTACATTGTGTACTATAACAGTTAAACAAGAAGAAATTGCTACCAGCATTCATTAAATACTGGTCATGAGCGCAACATAAATAACTGTCGAGATGTAATATGACGTTAATGGAATATGTAATAAAAAAACATGAGTGACGTGCATAAGATCTTCAAAGTAATTTAAGATGGCCAGCGCAATCTGTCGACGTCCCTTCAATTACTTTGTTTGGGGATATTTAACAAATGTGGCCTCCCCTGAAACATTACGATATGTATGATGGAGGAACTTTTGATTACTTAATTTAATTTAAAGTTACTTTTATTTCTAATATTTTGTCTAGTTACTCAAGTGTAAGCATTTTAATCTTAAACATATAAAAGTTATTGTATTCTTTAAAAGTATAACAGAGAGGTTAGTAGCAGTTATAAGGAAAGTTACTACAAATGTGGTACAGGTTCTAAAAGTTGAACAAAAAGAAGAGCATTTTATTAAAAAAAGTTACGTATCGCCATCTAGCAGTGGTGCATATGTTACGAGACGAAGCACTACTGGTGATCTCTTCCCTCGATTTTCCCCCAAACCGGCTTTCTTTCTTTGTCTTGCACATGTTGGTGAGACATATTTTTGTTAAAAAAAAAAATGTAGTAAACAGCTTTCAGTGCAAGAAACAAAATTTAGGAGCGTAAAGTTCAATTATATTCCTCTTTTCGAAATTTACTAATTGCATTCCATTTCAGTGATTGTACTACTACTCTCATGTAGTAATTAAAATGCTGTGGTAAGAATGGTAAGCATTGTGACTTACGTACACACTTCAAAATTTAGATATATGGAAGCGAAAGGCATTTTTGGCGGATATTGAAATCAGAAAGTTTGTTATTTGATTTAATTCGCAAAGTAAGCTTTGGATTTGGATTAGAAAACATTAGGTATATACAAGTTTCCACAAAAAGAGAACCTTTCAAAATGATTCGATAAATTAAATAGCTTCAAATAAATATGAAACTGTTTCATCATTAATGTTTAAATGCCACCTATTAAGTCTATTTGGATCCTCCAATATCAAAATTATGAAATATTAATCAAGATTTGGAGAAAAAAAACATTTGGACTTCAATTGATTTATAAGCTTTACTATCCCTTTTTTCACCTCTTCCCGCCACGTCTTCCTTGGTCTTTCCCTTCTTCTACTTCCAACTTCTCTGGCTTTGTATACTCTTTTGGCCAGACGTTCTTGGTCCAGTATTTGTATATGCTTCGCTTCGGTATATGAGAATGGGTTTCACTATCTTTTTCACCACTTCTACTTTGGTTTTTCTGAAATTTCTTTCTTCCTAATATATTATTTTTTATGGTGTTAAATAGTTTTCTTATTTTTGCTATTTTTTATCATCTTTTATCTTTCCCTCACTGTAAGTAGTTACAAAATCCACTATTTGGCAAAGTAAACTTAAATGCGCTAACAAATTTCAAAAACTTAAAATATAACTATAAAATATAAACTAATAAATTCAAAAATATTTAATTCAATAATTTCATAAATAGCTGTCGGATAGCGATTGTTTTAGGAATCTGTAAAATTTTCAAAACTTGTTAGAAAGAAATAATGTTTAAGGCTCAACAAATACTGTAAACTCTTTGGCATTAAAAATTGTTTAATGCAAATTCAATTGTTGATGGCAAAATCAAATTAAGTGAAATTCCACACATTCTAATGTTTCATGTAACTTTCTTCCCTGAGAAGTTTAATTTCACATCAGAATCTCATTACAATATGCATCTTTTCTCGCTTTGATGTTATTGCGAAGTACGTTTGACGCCAGTCGAGGTGGCATGCCCTCCAAGTGAGGAGCCCACGAAACCAGTGCGTTCCTTTTTTCTCAGTCCCTTGGGGAATTATTTTAGTAACATTAATTTTAAGAAAACTTAAAAAAACCGAAAACATTAGTACTACGTCTATGAAGTATTATGGGAATTGACATAGTGTATTATGTCGTACTTTAGCTGGCAGTTTAAAGTTAATCAGGTAATTTAATTTTATATTTTTTTGGTCAGATGGATCTCAATATTTAATGAATGCTCTGTATAAATTTTTCAGTCTGCACGAAGTTAATAGTACTCTCACATAGTTTCTGTGTATTTTATCGAATGAGCATATAACTTCGATGAATTATTAGCTTTTGTTCAATTATTAAAACAAAAATTACTTTGTGACTAGATTACAAATTCCACTTTCCTACTCATTTACGAGTATCTGACATTTACCTATTTATTTTCTTGTTTATTTCTTTAGTTCTGTTATGTATTACAGAAATAAGACATTTAATGAAAGTAATTTCAATTAAATCGCTATCAAGCTGGGTTTAAGCGTAGCTGAGATTTACATTGGTTGCTCTTGAGGGTGGGATATTTGGAATTTTAATAGGGATAAGATAGTATTAGATTCGTTGTGAATTCGGGAGTATCAACTTGACAATTATTCAGCAGTTTAATAATTAAAATGCGAATGAAAATAAAGTGTTAGGAACGATTAATGCATTCGAAGAAAATTATCCTTGCAATTTGACGTGTAGCTCCGCGTTGTTTCAAGTGACCTGATATAATGAAAATTACATTGTGAAATATTTTGTAACCACTAAGTTCACAGTTATACCGCTTTTGAATGAACATGCCTCACTTCTCAACACGTCTGTTTTCTGCCACAGTTACCACTAAGGTTTCCAATTGTCTTCGTTCATCTACAGGGTTTTCCAATAAGAGGTGTTATTATGAATAGTCCGCTATTTCGGTAGATGTCACTTTTGAGGTTGTAATTTTTTGACATTTGTCAAGTAGAAACTACGCCATTAATAAAAATGAATCGATACACGCTTCAACAACGCATTCAAATTATTAAAATTCATTATAAAAATGGTGAAAATTTGGCAGAGACGGTTCGTAAAACTCGAACATTTTTTGGTCGTCGTGGAGCACCTTGTCGGACCGCAATACAGAATTTGGTGGAAAAATTCGAGCTCTTGGGACAAGTTAGTGATGTGAAGAATAAAACGCGTGCACGTCGCTCAAGAACAGCCGAGAATTGCTGTTGTAACCGAAAGTGTTGAAGAAAACCCAGGTTTGTCCATTCCTCGTCGTTCTTTGGCATTAGGCATTCCAAAAACGTCATTACACCGTATTCTGCATAAAGATTTGAGTCTTAAGGCTTATAAAGTTCAGCTAACGCATGAACTCCAGCCGGCCGATCATCAACAACGTCGTGTCTTTGCTGATTGGGTCCTTGAAATGCATGAAAATGATCCGGAATTCCATCGAAAAATCATTTTCAGTGATGAGGCCCATTTCCACCTCGGAGGCTGCGTCAACAAGCAAAATTGTCGCATCTGGGGCTCGGAAAACCCAAAAGCTATTGTTGAAAAGCCCCTCTATCCTCAACGTGTGACTGTTTGGTGCGGTCTATGGTCCGGCGGGGTCATTGGACCATACTTTTTCGAAAATGAGGCTGGAGCAACAGTTACGGTGAATGGATTGCGCTATCGAGAGATGATCAATAATTTTTTATGGCCGGAATTGGATGGTATTGATCTGGACCACGTTTATTTTCAACAAGACGGCGCTACGTGCCACACAAGCAACGAAACCATTGATCTTTTACGGGAAAAGTTTCCGGACCGTGTTATCTCTCGAAGAGGTGATCACAATTGGCCACCGAGATCTTGTGATGTGACACCTTGCGACTTCTTCCTGTGGGGCCACGTGAAAGAGAAGGTCTACGCCAACAGCCCAGCGTCTATTCAAGACCTCAAAGATGGAATTCGTGAGGCTATCGAGGACATAGCGCAGCCACTTTGCAATTTGGTTATGGAAAACTTCATGAAAAGGATATGGTCCTGTAGGCGTGGTCGTGGTGGTCATTTGGCTGATGTTATTTTCCATTACTAATGGCATACCTTCCTCTTTATAATGTAATAAATATCCGATCATTTATCTTGAAAAATTGCATTTTTCTTTGAATATCAAAATAACACCTCTTATTGGAAAACCCTTTACTATCGATAGCATTTATTTAATTTTCGTCCAATAGCAACTTGCAAACCGATTTTTATTTTAAAATATTTATTGTTTTTAAAATAAAATTACATAACTTAACTTATACAGCGAGTTTACCTAGTGGGTGGACGGAAGATAATTCCGTTCCTGAGCAATTTAGAGAAAAAGTTTTCAAACAAAAAATATTTAAAAAGAAATAATGCATAGTATAAAATTATACTCAAGTATACTGGGTGTTTAGTTTCCGTAGTGCACGATGCAAATTTGGTTTTTCAAATGGAACATCCTCTATATGTTTACGATTTTAGATACCTCTCTTCAATTCATGTCAACTTTCATCAAAATGTATATTCATTGAGGTAATGACCATGATTTGAAATTTTTACACTAGGGTGGTGATTCAATTTTTTTTCGATTGAGCATTTTTTGGAATTTCAGACAGTACATCGAAAAAGACAGACACCGGAGTACAGATGCCCGCCACCTACTGATGCTGAACACAAGATGCCCTTGCGCCTAAACGCTTAGGCAACTGCACGTACAAATGATCTCTCAGGCTCACCATGATGTATAAAAATACACATGAAAAAATGCCTATTAACAAAACCAAAAATAATGCTAATATAGCTCATGGTATTGGCTGAATCATTCCCGGCAAGAACAATGATTCCACTAATACCATGAGCTATATTAGCATTATTTTTGGTTTTGTTACTAGGCATTTTTTCATGTGTATTTTTATGCATCATGGTGAGCCTGAGGGATCATTTGTACGTGCGGTTGCCTAAGCGTTTAGGAGCAACGGCACCTTGTGTTCAGCAACCCCTGGCTGCTTGATAGGTGGTGGGCATTTGTACTCCGGTGTAGGACGGCATGACTGTGTTTCTTGGCGCTAGGGGCGCTGGGATATACTTTCAGTGCTGTTGTGGACATGGGAGGATAAACCGAGAGGGAAACACGATGCATGCGGCAGAAAGGTGAATGCTCGTAGTCACGCTGATGACGGCGAGAAGGCAGAAACATGTCCGTGTGTTAGTGGTGTCCTTTCTCTGTTCGTATTATTCTTGCCGGGAATGATTCCACCAATACCATGAGTCATATTAGCATTATTTTTGCTTTTGTTACCAGGCATTTTTTCATGTATATCTTTTAGTATGTTCTTATTGTATGCTGCTGCTGAAAAAACTTAGTGTGTGATGCTTTAAATAAACCTATTGCTTTTATCAACATTTGTCTACTTATTTTCGTTATTTATTATTTATACGTGCTGGTAAATTTACTAGACAATGTATGTAGGAAATCAATGGTTACTTCGAGTAGAAGATTGAATTACCAAACAGAATTATGTTTACACATTTGCTTTAGTCAATATCTGTACCGAAACCAAATTTTATAGTATTTTGTCATAGCAGTGTTTTTAAACGAAAAACTTATCTGCATAGCTTCGTATTTAATTTACTAAAGAAAGACGCATTTGAGGAACAGGGAAATATTTACAAAAAAGAATCTTCCATCCACGCACTCGATGGACACGCTGCTGTATAAAAAATTTCGAAGTACCGATAGCCTGTAATATATGCTAGCGTTTGCCGTCTAGCGTCGTCGCGAAGTGTCATGGCTGCCTATAGAATTATTCTCTATGTGTTTAGTGGATGAATTGCTTTAAATTTGGATATTGGTAGTCGAAAGGATGTATTACGGAGGTGAGTTATGTTCTCGTTTCCCCGGAAATATTGTTAGTTGGAGTTATATTAGTGAATAAAATCGAAGGATAGAATGGGAGAGAACTAAGAGGAGATTTTTAACATTACAATACGCAATAGTAAATAGATCAATACATAACTGTTCAGTACTGATTTAACAATTTTATTATGTAAGACAGTATATAGGCGAAAGCCCAATATTTTCGTAAAATTCTGATTTTTGAAAGTTTCTGGCCGGTACACAGTGGGCAAAAACGCGAATCTAGGGGGACAAAGTTATTTTAGTAATCTGGTTCGTGTATTAGTAAAGATTTTTATGTGGATTTCACTTAGTATGGCATATTAGACTATTACATACGCCTTTTCACGATTAGCATCGACATGTTAACGTTAAATATCAAATTAATGTATTACGAAACTTGTACAAAGTTAACCAACCATGGCCGGGGAATTCTTTTGATAAAAACAATCTTTCTAATGAAACCTTTTTAATCAGCCGGCAATATCTTGTGCTTGCAGGAGTTGGATTTTGCCATAAAGTAATTTTTCGATCTGTAGAGCAGTAACGTAATTGTAAAGACACAAGCGATACTACAAACATAGCACTACCTTCTCCTGTCTCATGTCTCACTAAAACGGTACTAAAACGGTACTTACACCGACTTAAACTTGAAGTGCCATCTCAACCCCATTTGGTGATTAATTCCACATTATTTAGAACTTTCTTTGATTCTAGCAAAACAGGCCTTAGCACATCGCAGAGTCTTCTAATGGTGTGGTTTATTAGCGGTTGCAAATTTATTACAGCAGAGGTTGCGGTAATTATTATGTTTATGGTGTAACATACCCTTTTTGCCTCAGTAATGTACAGGTAGGAGGGAAATGCACACTTCATAAACGCTATATGTTGTTTTATTCAGCTTTGCATCAAAAGACGTAGCCAGTGTTTCCTCTTCTGTTAGTTTTATACTTACAGTCGGAGGGCAAAGAAATGCTTTCTTAATTCGTGTTGCTCGTTTCGGAGAAGTAGCTATTACTTCTTTTAATAATCCTGCGGCATCATGTCGACATTCAGAATGTAAACTTACATGTGCAGCATATACAATTTATTCGCCTGTTGACGCATCTAGTAAATGTTGAATCTTTCGTCGTTTAGTTCTCACACATTCTTCTTCCAACGATTTTGTTGGGAGCCCCGGTGCTCATGAAGTGGAAGGCCGGCTTTCAACATCTTCTATGTATTTGTCTATTTCTGATAATGCCAGCTTTCTGTCTAGCCAGGAAGAGTTTTTTAAAAATCTTTCCCTTGCTCGAAGTTTTCGCTGCCATCTTTCAGTCAGTCTTTTATAATTCCTTCGGTGGGTCCAATATTCCGCTAAACATGCGCGCATCTATATTTTAAAGCTTTATATTTTAATATAATAAATACTGTACCTATATGCATTATATTTCACCTTAAATTAAAGTACAAACCTCCATTTACTTTATTCATTGCAAACTAACGCACTTTACTTGTAACAACACATACCATTGCCTGCACTGTTAAAGGTTCCCGAGTGTAACGATTGCGCTCGCGTGTGTGCCATTAAGCGATCTTTAATGACACTTTTCAGTTCTAGGATGACCTCAGAATGACAAATGTTAATGGGGAAATAAACTTTGTTATATCTGCTTTAAGGAATATTTAGTATAATTAGATATTTATAACTTCGGATTTTTAGGTTTTATCCTCCTAGATTCGTGTTTTTGCCCTCTATGCGGTAGTAGGTCACTCGGACGGTAAGTGGTTTTGTGGTGTCGAATGTATTATATACCTCTACCACAATTCGGTCTGCAAACAAAAGCTCTTGCGTCCCTTGTGACATTAATGACTATTACAGCTTACAAGACAACCATCATAAACAGCAAGATTAATTTTGATCCATTTCAACCACATACTATACTTCCAGTGTATTTTCCTTTGTCCGTATATCGAAGTGAAATTTTTATATAACTTGTTCTCTAAGTGAATCCGGGGAAGAAAGATATGAAAAAAGTTTGACAAGCTTCCTTACTTTTCTTGTATAAAGTATTCACAGAAGTTGTGTGATGTATAATACAGATATTTTGTTCACATATCTTAAAACAAAGTTGTAAATGAATTGTTCTGTTAAGATTATTTTATTATTTAGGAATGCGTTTTACGGTTATAAATAATAGAAGTAATTTTAATAACCCCTCTGTGAAAATATGTAAAACAATGGTTTAACTCGGTATTGAATAAGCCGAACTTTTGTTTTCTAACTTCAAAAGGGGTATTATATGCAATGGAATGCTGTACAGCAACCATAAAGTTGGATTGACTGCAGTAATTAACTAATGGGCGTTATGTAACATATCTCTATTATTTCTGTAATTTATAAAAACCTACCTAACTAAATATCGAACTCTACCAAGTAGTTGTCTGTGGTAGGTTTGCGAACACAACCATTATACGAGGGTCACGCTATATATTTTGAGATACAAGAAAACTACAAGTCTTTTTACGAAAATGATTTTATTTATGTTCAAAATAATCTCCTGCTGCATCAATGCACTTTTGTAATCGAAGTTTCCACAACGTAAAAGCGTGAAGTCAGTCATCTCTTGGAATGCTCTCAAAAAATAGATGAATTGCTTCATCTATCTCATCCTCCGTCGTGAAACGTCGACCACGTAAATGTTTCTTTAAGTTGAAGAACAACCAGAAATCACACATGGCCAAATTAGGCGAATAGGGTGGATGTTCAATGACTTTTAGCTTATTTTCACGTAAAAATTCAACTGTCTGCTGTGCACTGTGTGACGGTGCATTGTCGTGATACAACATTAACCGGCGATTGTTGGCTGACTTAAGAGCTGCAGGTAAACATTTTGTGGTGTATCAGTTTGCTGTGACTGTACGTTGATTTTCCAGCTTCATTGCTTTTACTAATCCAGTACTACGGAAGAAGACTGCGTACATAACTTTCTTGACAGCCCTTTGCCTTTTGGCCATTGTTGGTGTTGGTGCATCTTTCTGGATCCACACGCGGCTCTCCTGGCGGCTAGGAATATCGTAAAATGGGATGTAAGTTTCATCACCTGTTACTACCTTTGATAGAATGCGATGTTCACCATTATTTAATATTTGCAATGTTTCCCGAGTGAGTCTTACTCGCTCTGTTTTTGGAAATCGGTAAGCATGTGTGGCATCCAACGAGTAACAATTTTTGTCATCCGAAGATGATCATGTAAAATTGAATTTACTGTTGCGGATCCAACACCAAGAGTTGCCTCAACCACTTGATAGGTGCATCTTGGATCTTCGCCGATCATACGTCTCATACTCTCAATGTTTCCAGCGGTAACTGAAGAACAGGGCCTACCGGTACGTTTCTCATCACCAAGCGATATCCGTCCTCTTTTAAATTCGCTATACCAGCGAAACTCAGTTGCACGTGAAGGACTTTCATCACCAAATGCGAGTTGCAATCGTTCAAGACTTTGTTGTTCACTTAAACCGACCTTAAGATCGTAGTAAATCATTGCGCGTACGTGTTCTTTTGACAAGTCCATGTTTCGATGACAGATCGCACCTACCACGTTTAGTCTATGACAGCAGCGACTCAACTGACAGTCAGAGTTTACTACTTAAGGATGGTGGTATTTAGAAATGCAGTGGTGCCAGCTCTAACTTCTCTACTTTTGAGGCATCTCAAAATATATAGCGTGTCCCTCGTATGATAAGGTTTTCTAATATTGCATGCAAATATTTTCATAAAACCTAAGAAATGGAAGAAAGAACCAAGCTAAACACTTGATCAAGAGTCTAAAATAAAATTTATATTTCCTAAAAATGGTACACAAAGTGGGATGTCAGATAATACATACGTAATTACAAGGAGAACATGACTATAATATTATCGATAAATTCACTAAGGTAAATCTGATTTATATAAGATTTATTCGGTAATCCGGTTGAGAATGAAGGCCCAGCGAGCCTTTGAAGCAGCTGTCCCGAATTAATTAATATTTTCTGTGGTGAGGAGTGTGCCGATACTTTGTGTTGTTTGTCATACTACCCCTCAGTCCTTGCTGTCATTATTGAGAACATGTTGATTAAAATACTTGCCTTTAAATAAAAAATGTTTTGTAACTCAAGATGGCGGAGATCCGCTATCTTGGAAAATTCTTTGATGGATGGATGAATTGATTCTTTGATGAAATGGGGTCAGACGGTATCATCTTTCAAAAGTCCTTTCCATGCTTAATTCAACCCTGCAATCTAAATTCTCCAAAGTTTTAGTTTCGTAGTGGTGACCTTTTATATTCGAAAAAGTATTAAAAAAATATTTTCACCTGAAACTAATTTCGAAGTTTTAACAGAATAGCGATAATTATGTCATCAGCAAAAATTCAGTTAAACAATAAAAATAAAGAAAATGTTTGTTTTTTTGAGGTGTCAAATTGTTTGAGTGAAGCCGTCTACACTGTGTAACGATATGCAATAAAAAAAATTAATTTCAATTCAGATACCGGAGATACTTCCAGCCAAATTAAATCTTAAAAAAGACGTTTATAGGACGTCATGCAATGTCCAGAAAGAAGGAATAACAAAACGGATTTCTTGAAAAAAGGAATTCATGGTTTTTGCATATGGGGATCAAACCGCGCATATGTATATGCAACTGTACGAACGGTAGCCCATTATCTCTACAGTCCATAAAAACCTCACTCATGAAGCGAAAATAATTTTAAACGCAATTCTCCCTATTGGTCGACTGTCGGAAAAAGCTTCAGGCAAATTAGGATAAACTTCTAAAGGAAGTTCAGTAGGGAGACGTGCAACATAGATATATATGTAGATTGTTACTTACTTCAGACTCTTTGTTATCTAGCTTTAGACTTCGGCCTAAAACTTCTAGAAAACGTTTTGTCTGGAGATGCTTCACTTGCAGAACGTCTATTAGACTCTAAAGGGTTGTCAGCGGAAAAACCCAGCAAATATGATTCTGACGAATGAATATTGTAATGATGCATATTTATTTGTTAAATTTGTTGTCAAATGTACCTCAACAAATCTTTATAGGTGTTTGATGTTTGCATCATATCTCCAATATAACTTATTTAGCTTAGTTGGAACACTCACCAACCTAAAAAAAAATTAAAAATTTGGAGAAACATTTATGATGCAAATACCCCACTGTGTATCGATTAAAATCATGCAAAAATGATACTTGCTTTTCTTCAACATGCGATGTGCCAAACCCACACACCTACATTACGATCTAAAACAATTGACTTGTGGAAGGATGTAGATTTTAACTGATTTCTAACAATACGTCTAATTTTTGGCCCTCATTTTTCAGATTTAGGAAAAGTCTTCATATCACCAGTTACTTCAAAATTTTGCTCACAACAGATCGAGTAATCGATTCCCTATTTGGGTATCCTTCGTTGAAAAGAATACTCGCCATCATTAGAACTGTTGTTCTCTCTCTCTCTCAGTTTCAGTTAAAATGACCGTCTTATGTTACTGTAGGACAGATTCAGAAAGATCTTTTGACACAATAAATAAATTTACTCCAACAAGGAAGTTTTGTTTATTACTGCTTTTTTTAAATTTTGAAATAAGAACTAGAAGAGTTTTTAGAAAAGTTGTAACGAGCTGTTTCATCAAACAGCTAAAACACTATATCATTCCATTAAACAAAAATAGTCATGACGTCATACGCCAAAACTAACAAAATACATTTTTTTCCTTACATAACCCAAAGCAGCTCTAGTATCTTGTCAAACAATTTTTATATAAATATTTTTACACATAACGTATTATAGCGGTTGCAGAACCATTATTCCCTATAATTTGAACACGCTGTATACTTAAAGAGGCAGCAATCGTGGACTTGCCTGATCCTAAGCCAAATTCACTTTCCACGATTATCTTCAGTAAGAAATGGTTCAAGATGTATTGACGTAGCATATTTGAGCATTTTGTCCACAGAAGAAGTCAATGTCGATAATTATAGATCTAGATGGGGTCATCTCTTTCAGCGTTAGTTTCTCTAGCGGAACAACTGCAGATGCTTTAAGGCAAGGAGAGACGCCTGTCACAATTTCCTTGCTAAAGATCCCAACTGCGTAACGCTTATCTCATGGAGACAGATACCTCTCTAATAATAATGCAAATTATACCTTGTTTTGAATTTAATAACAGCTTCTGCATTGTGATTTGATTAACTGCTACGTGAAATAACAAATTAGCAATTCTAAAACCAAAAAAAACCAATGCATATAAACATTTCCAAGATTTGGTCAAGTAATTCGCAGATGTACTTGTGCACGCAGAGAAACGTTTACTTGGATCGACATAGCCCGCTCCAATTCAAGGCAATTACTGTTTCAATTATCCGCAATGCAATCCACAATACTGTTTTAAATCAAAAAAAATATAGAAGTATATACTTGTAATGAAATAATTGTATTTCTTTGTTTAAGACATTTGTTAACTTGATTCAACAAAATCTTGCAGAAAATTTGACGAAAGCGATTAGGTATTGTTCACAAATCAATAGTTTCATTTTCTTAAAGTAAAGCATTTATTTACTTAGAATTCTTAAAATTCACATTATTTATATCCACATCATTAATTGCACTTACCTTGTTTAAAACAGTACGACATATCCGTACATAATGTAGTAAATTATTCACATTGTTTGCGATTTTAAAAACGCTAAGGTAGAGGTTATCTATAGAATAATGTTCAAACAAAAGTGAACTTAATGTAGAAGTACACATGAAAAAAGTGCCTCGAAACAATAACCAAAATGATGCCAATAAATAGCTCATGGTATTGATGGAATCACTACCGGCAAAAACAATATGGCAAGAGCAAACCTTTTTGCTCCTGTCCACATTGCTGTTACGTTTCATAAACGTATTCAAAAGATACAGGTTAATAATAATAATAATAATAATAATAATAATAATAATAATAATAATAATAATAATAATAATAAACCTTTATTTCATAGTATACAATAAGTATGAAACACGTCAACAACAATGGGTACCAGCTATGTACAAATAGATAAAGAAAACAAAAGCTATGCTTGACAAATTACTAATCAAATTATGGAGTTCATAAAAAGAACTCATTTGGATGATACAAACATTCTTGAATCAGAAGTTCTTAATGTAATATTTTTTCTTTTTATTACTATTTACCACGTGTACTAATTTAACTATAGTTTTTTTATTGTATAATAAATAATAATAAAAAATTGGTAAATGAACTTAAATATTAACTTATTAATTATTAAACTACATGAAAGTAATCCCTATTTAACTATATTGTTAAAGAAATAATTTAATTATACTCTAACATAGAAAACTTTTTCATTAGTTCATTCACTTGCTCCTAATTTTAATTATTAACTTTAGATTTTTTTTCCACTATTGTAATTTTTCTTTTATTGGATATCCTTGTAACTGGCCTGATGATGTGTTTTTTGATCACACTAGTTTCTCAATAGAACTTTGTGAGATCTGGACCATTTTTTCATTCCTACCTTTATTATGAATATTTTCTTAACTTAAAACTAAATGATTTACTTGGAAGAAACATTTTTCTGTCTTGGGTCTTCTTGATTTTCTAACCCTAAGAAAATATTTATTTAATCCAAATAAAATTTCAAGAGAATTATTTTCTTATGTTATACATTTTTATAGTCTTGAAATAAAATTATTTTCTTGATGCAAGAAACCGTTTCTCTGCGTGTAGTTAGATAAAATCTTCTAGAAGGCGAAATTTTTAACATAATTTTGTTGCATGAATAGAAAAATCTCCAGAAATGGATTTTGTTCTTAACAGGATTCAGTTTAAAATGCGCTGAATTAACTTGAATAAACAAAAATCGTGATATAGCGGTTAGGTATCCATCTCTGTGCAGCGAAATCGAAACAACCTGAAAACTCTGTGTTCAATGTGTACTTTCAGTTATTAAACGCCGCATTCGTTTTCTTGAAATATTAACGGGATCGCTAAGTGCTCGAAATTGGAAAAGATGCTTGGAACAAGAACGCAATGTACACTCTGACTTTCGCTTCTACTTTTCTGCATTTTAAATGGTACTGAAACGTTAAATTAATGAAACCGCTGAGAGGTTCTATTCCAGCGTTCATAAATCATCGTTTTATGTGAACGATGAATTAAATTACGCCTTTGTTTTATTTCTGTTCTTATTTCAGCAGAAAGAAATAAAAAAAACTGTACCTTGTCTATGTGACAAAAGTACAAAAAAGTGCAAGACGAAAGGAAAAAAGACACCGTTGACAGAATGGTGCTCGAGTAATAATTTCAATTGCTTCGCGTCCGACCCACCCCTTCATAAGAGTCATTCTCAGTTTGTATTTCATTGCCAGTGTGGCCGCAATGACGCCATGAATTACACGCGCGCTCGTTGTTTTGCTCACTGACTATGGCAATATATACACAAGAGGATAAGAGATAAGGACTTGTTTTTTTCTCCTTTGAACTGCTTTTTTTACATTATCCTTATCTTATAGTTATAGTATTAAAAAATAACGCCCTTTGTTACCGCTACTAGTTATGTTGTGCTTATTGTTCTCTGTTTCTTATGAAGAGAAGGAAATAATCAAAGACTCCGCCGTAATTTCTTCGCTTCACTTCTCTAACTAAATATTGATAGCATCTAAGTTATTATAGTCTCTCCCTATCTTTTTTTTTATTTCTTGTTCTTGTATTAGATATCCAAATACAAAGAAATCTTAGGAGACAATTACTTTAAAAGATATTTTCTAAATTATATAAGTAGATTTTTACGTTATTTTTAGTGCAGTTAATTACATTATGGTTTGAATAACACATCATTTAAGTGTCCACCTCGACTTCGTGCACACGAGCGAATTCAATGAACGTTGAGTTTTGCAATATGGAAATTACAATAAAGTCGATGTTCAATCTAAGATCAAGATTTGTTATGTTATTTTCAGTGCAGTTAATTACATTATGGTTTGAATAACACATCATTTAAGTGTCCACCTCGACTTCGTGCACACGAGCGAATTCAATGAATCCGCTTTTCTGTGAGTTTGCGCAATAACTTGGACCTAATGTCACGAATACAACGTTCAATGTTTAATCTTAACGGATCAAGAGTTCGTGGGTTAGTTGCATAAACCAGGGGTTCCCTAAGTGTGCCCCGCGGCGCCCCGGGCCCGTAGAGAGTAAACAGCGGACTGATAGAGTTTGGGAACTCCTACCATAGATCATAGATTTCAAACAGCCCCACAAAACAGTTGCATTTCTTGAAATTATACTTTCACCAAACTGCTCTTGCAATACGTCAATAGTGGCATTGGCAATGTGACATGTGGCATCGTCTCGTTGGAACCACATATCCTCCAAATCATTTTCATCTGAATTTGGCTACAAAAAATCTGTTAACATTAATCGGTATCGCTCACCAGTCAATGTAACTGCATCTTCTACCTCTTTTTGGAAGAAAATTTGGCCCCATGATGCTACCATGTCATAAAATATACCATGCAGTGATCTTTTACGGATACAAAGGCTTCTCGTGAATCTCTTCTGGATTGTTTTCACATCAAAAACGACAATTTTGTTCCTTAACATAGCCACTTAACCAAAAATGAGCTTCATCTGAGAAGATAATATTTTGCTCAAAATTATGATCCGTTTCAAGTTGCTCTAAACACCAAGCAGCATACGATGGTTCAGTGGCTTCAGTTCTTAGGCCAACACAATCATGCACGGGTGTAAACTCTTTTTGCAAAGTACGCCAAGTTGTCGTTCTTTTAAGCCCTAATTCTTGAGCACGACGAGGAATCAATAAACTTGGAGCTTCTGCAACACAATCTCTTTCAGCAGCAATGTTCTCTAAACTTCTTAGATTTTGACGTCTTGTTGGTGTATCCGCATCGTGAAGAGCCAATCCCTCCCAATTTTTTCAACGATTTGACGAGCAGCAATCACGACAGAACGCCTGTTTTCATAAAATTTTTGGATAACAACCAAACGTCCTTGAAGCATGTGACGAATTGTCGCGGTATATTAAACTAGACTAAACACAAATGACAAGTTCTGATAGTTATAATCAACCTATGTTATAACATTTTAAACATCGTTGCCAACTCATTTCAAAATCATATCGTTCTGATTGGAAAACCCTTTATGGGTAATTGCAAATGCGCCTAATAGGAGTGCGACGCATTAACTACTTTAATAGCGGCTTTAGTTGGTAACGTTTAGGGGCCACCAAACCGCAATTATCTAACACTGGACGGTTGGTCAGCATAATAGTAGCAAAATCGCGGATCACTACTGCAAATATGCAGTACAATTCACGGCTAGCCAGACGTACTTGTTATATATTGTATTTGTTGTACCACCTCTAATATGTATTGTTTCGTGTTACTGACCCCATATAGTCGAATTTTGCGCCGTGTAAACTGTCAACTTCGCCAGTAAAACTCAGCTAACAATCTTAGCTAAAAGTCACTTATTTATACACTTAAAGTTACGGTAGACTAACCGCGGTCATGATGAAGACATACATCATTACACAATATACAATATTGTGTAATGATGATATCATTATATACTACACCCACAACAAAAACGTCATAGTAACCTGGTGCAACCCTACACATTGGCCCCCGAGAGAAACTGTCTATATCTTATTCTTAAATTAGTTACAGAGATATTAGTGCCATAATTTTGAATAATTATATTGACATATTTCGCAATATTATAAGACAATCCGTCCTTAAAAGATTGGAGTCCATGAGAAGGAATTGTCAACAACCCTCATGACGGCATATTCAGGTTATGTACGTCGCTTCTGAAGGTAATCCTTCTATATAAAAGATCACACTGTGTAACTCGCGACATAGTAATCCAGTTGCCCTAAGCTTATACGAAATTCTCTGGAACCGGCGAATTCCGAAAATCAATTGCAAGCACGAATTTTGCATTCTTTGAGTGCATTTTGAATCGATCACCCGAAGACGCTAGGTTAAGTGTGTATAGAGCATATAGTAGGGGCGACGGCATTGCACCCTGTGGAATTCTTTGCAATAACCCCAATTCACCTGATTTTCTCTCCCCAACTTTCACAGTCTGTCTACGTCCACCTAAGAAGTTCCTCATCAAGCCAACTGCACTTGGACCAATACCCACCGATTGAAGAATGGTAATTAGAATTTCATGGCAAATTGAATCAAATGCTCTGGAATAGTCTAATAATATCAGAGCAGCTATTTTTCTCTCATCTTTGGCTCTGAGTATATCATCAACAATGAGAGTGACTGCCGTGGTGCAGCTATAGTTTTGTCGAAAGCCCGATTCATGTGTCGGAAGTATGTTATTGGTGTTAACGTAGCGACGCAGTTGTGTCTCAATCAATCGCTCAAAGATTTTTCCAAATACAGGCAACAAGCTGATAGGACGATAAACGCTCGAAGTTTTCGGGGATGTGTTTTTAGGAATTGGCAGGACAATAGCATGTTTCCACAAATCCAGATAAATAGACGTCTCGATACATGCGTTCAAGGTGTACCTGATATATTCCAACAGCATAGGAAGGCAGATTTTAAGCACACACAAAACTATAATATAAGTTCATAATAGAGCATCACTACGAACTGCAAGTTCACAGAAAAATCTAAATAATAAGGAAACAAATTCTACAGAATCCTCGTTTGGAACTGCACATATAATACAACTTATTTTTTAAGAGCCAAGCTAAAACTTCGCCGTTTTCACTCTTGAAACGAACAGAGGAATTGTGGTTGAAGGGTGTTTTTTTGTGAAACATGTTTCCGTACTTTTCCTTATTTGATTAACTTTCAAAAGAATTCCGTGAATAGTGCAAGAGGACTAAGGACGACGATAAAGTAGGGACGGGTAGGATGCTTTTAAAACAAGAAAAACGGAAAGAAGAAATATTCTTATCTATGCTTGTGTGAAGAGCTAAAATATTATCCCCGCTGGAGGGTTATTCTTGCTTTGCGTGTGAGACCGACGATAGCACAAATTATTTTGTTCTAGTACTTCTTTCATCCAGGGTCATTTATTATTTCCGCGTTATTAAGAACACGATTTATATTATGATGACAATCTACTGGATCTATTTGTTTTGTAAAGTGGCTTGTATACTTTCTTTATATTCCCCTATGCTGCAGCTTCGAAAAAATAAAAAAAAATTACTAGCAGAATATTTTTCTGTTAGTAAGTTTTTTTTCGTTTTACGTTGCATTGAAAATATTTCAAGTCAATCCATTTCACAGTGTTTAACGAATTTAAGTTACGCAGTATCTAAGTGGGAAGTAAGATTAGCAATTGTATTAATACGTTGTACATAAGATTTTGGAAACCATTAAGTTCATGGTCTTCAGAAATCTTTAATACGTAGGAAGTAAATACACAGTTCTAAGGCAAACTATTATCTTTTACAATTCTGATTAAATGCTCACTGGCAAAACTTGTTTAAAAAGGTAATATGCAAGACACCCAATATTTACATTTACAAGTAATGACAAGATGTAGGAAACTGTGCGTGCTTACTGGTTTTAATAGAAAATGTCAACCGGATGGAAATTATGATTTTTTCTTTACATTAACTGCTTAAATTAGGGAAAATATTATAACGAAATTTGTTAGAACCCGCACGGAGGAATAAGAACGATTGTTAAATAAAAAAAATAGGACATCATTAAATCAGCTTAAAAAGGCCTGAATACCAAGTCAGATACAAGAAAGATGGAACGTTTCAGAACTTTTTCGAACTTCTTGCAACAGCATGTACTTGATATTTGTACAGTTATGCCCGTTTGCACCGCTAAGGATAACTTAACTAAGGATGGTCTAATTATTAGGGGGTACTCAACATCTACGTCGTAGGCGCTATAAATTCTCGGACTGATGTAGAAAAAATAAACGTAAAATATGACAATTTTTATTTTTCAATGTAATCTCCCCTAACTTCAGTACATTTATTACAACAATCAATTAATAATTCTACACCCTTGTAAAACTAATTTAAAGTTTTTCCCTCAAAATGTTGTATTACAGCTTTCTGGGACGAGGTTCATCGGGTCGCCGCCATTCCATCGATTCCTTTTTGGACAGAACCATTGTATAATCTCGTGACAATAGACTCCAAAATCGGTTTCGGGTCATCTCCACACATATTTAAAAACGAGCGCGTACTTTCGACCCAACGTTCACGTTGGAGAGCAGGGCGAATACTTGTTTCAGAAATGTTAGACATCACTGCTAATCCCTTCACTTTCAAACGCTGATATGCTACCATTTCTTCAACAATTGAAATGTTTTGCGGCGTTATCAATTCAATTGGCCGACTGGGGCGATCATCATCTTCAGGGGATTCCTGTCCCAAACGGAAACATTGCTTACTTTTTTACAATGGAGGAGATAAATCACCATAAATGCCGTCTAAACGTTGTTAAATGTCATTAGGTGTAATTTGTTAAAAATAAACATTTTCACGTTGTCTGGCTGGCTACTAAAAGCTACTACTTTTCAAGCCGTACTATATATAGTGTAGGCCTCGCACATGTGTAACTATGACACAACGGAGTTTGACACGCTCAAACCTGTATAAGCTTGTCCTGGCCGGGAATTTATGGCGCCTACCTCGTAGTACATACATTGCATAGTCGAGTATATAAGAAACCTTAGTTAAGTGGAGAATAATACTAGAACGTAAATGGCAACGCTGTATGCAAAAGTTAATTCTAAATTATACTTGCATTGTGCTTGTGTGTTAGTCGTGAAGTGAAAACTGTAGATATGAGATGTTATGAATACAATCAAGTTTCTTTCGTCGCCGTTTGTGGAATTTCGTAGTTCTTTTACGGCGCACGAGCTAAGATGTCAACTGCTGTAGCTAGTGTTATGTTCAACGTTGTATCTACGACAACAACAACTTCTCTCAATTGTCACCTCGGAACGACTAAATGTCAGGCTGGCCACTCGTTGGTAACTAAATATTCCTCTTGCGGGGAAAATTGGAAATTTCTTCGTTACCATCCCCCCTCTGCCAACTGGCCTTGGAGCGAGGACATTATATTTTAAATATAAGTCCAGATAACGACGAGTGTGGGGTAGCATGGACAAATCTACTCCTCAGTTAATTTTTCTGTTCACTTATTTCGTCCAAATTAATGTAGAAATCGTCTGGAATAAGCAACAGCGTAAATTGAAAAGTACAACAAATAATAGTTCGTCAATCAAATCTTTATCTGAAAGGTTTCTGTAAATTAGTAATGACTTTCACGTTTAAAGCTTGCCAGTGACATTGGGGATCACAGAATCATCACCATACGACCTCCTGGTTAAGTCACTGCATTCGTTCTTGTATGCTGTTTGCAGAAATAATATTATTTGATCGAAAGTCATCGTAAAAGTTTCTATTTGGGTTAAATTATCAAAATTGGCTGTGAAATAAAACAATCGCCGGTCTTTGGCGATTTAAAATAAAAGAAAGATGACGCCATAATTTTTCATCAATCTTTATTCAGCCTTGGTTGAATCAAAGCGTGTCTTAACTCCAGTCCTCATATAAAGTGCACGATTGTGAAATCAAAGTCTTTATTGAAGAGAAAAGGGTTAAATTTCTAGAACAGGCAGTTTCCTGTAGTGGTTATATAAACAGAGGGTTTATATAACATTGGCATCGTTCAAAAGTTCAAGGTTAGTTACTTTTTAAAATCTTAAAATTCGTTAATTTCATTTTACTGAGTTGGAAATTCGTTCAAAAAATTGCCGAAAGGGTATCCAAGAATACCCCCGAACCTACAAGAATCGTTAATTCAATTTAAAATTAGAACATTTAACAATTTTCCCAAAAATCCCCCGAGAAAGATATCTCACTAGATATTACGCCGTTAATACCTGTCGTTACACTTAATTTAATCCCCCATAATGGTATTTAAGGCTTAACATGCGGTGCAAAAGGATTTTGAAAGTACTAGAAAAAATGATTTTAATGCATTTCGGTATACTAATACCCCTACAATCATACAGTAAGAGAATGTTTTTTTTTACTAATTATATTCTTTCCAACGAATCATTTTATATATCCATTATATAGATTGTACTGTATTTTTCTACTATTATTACAATCGAATGGATTATTCGTTCAAAACAACAGTAGTTGTATGCCCATGTCAAGTCAGGAAAGTCATATATTTCATATTTACATTTATTTAAATATTGATGGGTGTGTATTTAATGTAAACATTGTCTTAGTTTCTTGTGATATACACAAGTATATATATCGAAATCACCCACATATAAACTAAGAGAGCCGTAAAATTATAGTAAATACTTGTAACTCCGTCGGAACCATCGCTAGCTTTTATAATGGAAGCCTAGGGATTAGATATGAATAGGCGTTAGACACGGAACTATCGAGAAGAAAAGGAAAGCGTAAGTGTGGACGACGTGTACAGGAGAATACTAATGTCTAATTCTACGTCGGAGTGGACTTAGTTGTTTGAACTGGATGGTGCGTCAAGGTAAATGCTTATTGTACTTTACGAAGTATAACGATTGTCATCCGCCACTAATTCGATTATTCGTAATGTGAAGTCCATACACCGCATACAATCTGTGATAGAAACGTTTGGGAAGTAGAGATCGGCTATTCTGCTACTCTCGCCCCGATAATTAGGATTTGGTGGAGCGCCTAATAAAATGCTAGACAAACGTTGCGAACTGAAGATACGTTTAAGGTAGTTAAATATCTCGCACTCGTATTAGATACGCTTACAGTTATACATACAGATATTTATACATTGCGAATTACATGCTGAAGACATATTGAGGTAGGAAATGCATCGCACTTTTATTTAGTGGGTTAATATAAATACGGTGTCTCACGAGGAACTGCGTCGATCCATATATGAAAAAGTATACATTGGAAAATTCTGAAGACTTGGTAATATACTAATACCTACATGTGCTATTAAACTAAAATATTTTCGATTACTTAAAACTTCCGCTTATACCGGAAGTAGCTGCAAACCTTTTAAATAGGACCTCATATATATTGTTACATTTCTGAATTCCTAGTTCAATTCTAAGATTTGTTCGATAACACAACTATCTTGCCATTTCTAACTACATTCGAAGTGTTTGCAGGTTTTGAGAATGTTTGACAGATGGACGAGGGCATGTGAACCTTTATAACTGTGAAGGTGTTTAACTTGGAAAATTGAAATTTTGCCCGTATAGGGTAGGATTAGAAACCGAATGAATTTTTCGAAAACAGTATACAGCATGTCCGACAATTGAGATTAAACTTTCAAATGGAAAGCTGTCAAAACTTTTTTTTTTAATGCAGCTACTTATTTTTCTCTTTCTTATCAAATTGCTCCTACAGAAAAAACAAAAACTGTCATATATATTACGCATCTAAAAGTGGATAGTTTTCGAGATATTTAGAAAAAATTAGTATTATAACACAACTTTCTTTCAAAAAAAGGGTACCCAGTAACGAGAATGTGGGTTATGTAGTTTTTTAAAATATCATCCAACTTTGGAAATATCTAAAATTAGTCATGATCATTAGGAAACAATCCAAAAATTCTCCTTCATTTATCGATCGATGCAGTTCCTCGCGAGACAGCCTGTATATATCTCTGGTTCAAAATATTCCAGAGAGCAATATTTTTATAGCATTCTATTTACCACCATACATATTAAAGGAAGCGGTACCCAGCAATGAGAATGTAGCTTATATTCAAGTCAGTTATGACTAAAGCTGGCCACGAGCGGTACCGCGCAGTAGCGTAGAGTCGACCAGGCCTCGCGTTCCACGAGAGCTATTCTTCTAATAGAGATGTTTGCTGCCGCAAATAATTTCGCTCATCTTTTAAATAAAAATTAAATAACACGTGCTCAAACACTTACCATTTTAAGAGTCCTCCGTGAAATCACAAAGTGAATAATGTCTGTTAAATATCTGCAACATTAGATATGTTTCAACTGTTGTTTCGGCAAAACTAGTACGGCATGAGGAAAAAATGCGTTTATATGCAGAGAACGAACGTTCTACATCTCGTGACGTAATATTTGCGTAAGTAAAATAATCTTTCAAATAACTTAACGATTCTGTTGACGCACCTTCACAAATGTGTCTTAATGTGGCAAAATCAGAATTTTTCTCAAAAACACTTTCAAATTTTTCTAGAATAGAAACATTTTTTACGTCTTCAATCGCGCATAGCTGTGCGTGAACATGTTGCACTATTTGTAGAGATTCTTCTAACGGCACCGCAGGATTTTGTAATTTTTCTATTGCATCTGCTAGCCTGAAGTAATTGTCGTGAATGATTTTTAAATCCATTTTAACCTCATTATCTTGAAATTTCGACTGGCCTTTCTGGATAGCGGCAGCTTCCTTTGTATCGAATTGTAAAACCACGTTCCTAATATTGTCAAAGTATTTATGATAATAAAACGCGGCCTGCAACCATGTTCCTCAACGAGTTAGAATAGGTTCTAGTGGCTCTGGTATACGGGGGCACAGTCTGTGAAATTCGCGAATACGTTTAGGTGATTTGACAAATACTGCCTTGGTATGCGCTATTAAAGCGTCTACCTCAGGATAACATTTTCTGATACTATCCGCCACAAGATTGAGAGCATGAATCTTACACGTAATGTGTAACAAATTAGCAGAATGCTTTTTAAGAGACCGGCCTACAGAATGCATGTTTGCAACACCATCGCTCACCAACATCAAGAGTTGGTTTGTTAAAAGTTTAAACTTGTCCAATGTATTTAACACTAACTTTGAAATTACTTCGGCAGTACACTGTTGTATTCGTTTGGGGACTAATAGAATTGAAGGTGTCGATTGATGCGGTTCCAATTTGCGTGCCATTACATTAAGAACAGAATGTTTCTTCCGATCTGTTGTTTCGTCGACACATAACCACAATTTTTGATCTTTCAACTCCGATTTTACTTTTTGTTCAATATGTTCGCGCGCAGATGGCACAATTCTTCGTAACGATGTTCGACTTGGTAATTTGCACTCCGAATAGTTATTCCAAAAGCAGATAAATGGTTCCTTGTCTAGTAAATTAAACGGTATATTACATGCGATAAACGTAACGCATAAATTAAATATAAATTTTTCATTGTCTCGTGCGCAATTTCTTTTTGAGACATGCTTTTCACTATTTACCTGTCGTAGACAATGTTGTCTGGACCAACACATTAACGGGATTTTACAGATTACACATTTAATTTTAGCACCTTCATATATTAAGTCTGGAATTTCTGCAATAAATTTTCGAAGTTTGTCCGACCGCGGTCGTTTTACTGACGAAATCATAATTTTTCTAGGACAGATAAACAATTGCGCAAATGACCGGCAGCGAAAATGTCCGTACTGCTCCGCAGACGAAGTAATACTACCGTTCCTCTCGGTCCGAACTGATTCTACGCCGATGCGCGGTACCGTTCGTGGCCAGCGTTAGTTATGACTATTATGGAACAATTCAGTATTGATGAAAAATATATGTTACTTAGTTTTCAATTACAAACAATGCCAGCTACGAACGAAGATTATTTAAATTTGTTTATTATTTATGGAGAAGAAAGTATAACAGATGCCTTCACCAAACACAGTTAAACAAATAATACAAAATTTGACACAGTTTTTGTGAATTTATTGTATTATTTATTGTGGTCTAAAGAGAACGAATTATTTTTAGACATTATCTGGACGAATGAAGCCAAATTTTCAAGAAATGGTCTGCTTAACTGGCACAGTTCTCATTACTGGAGTAAATCGAATCCCCACGTATTTAGAACGCAGAACTTCCAGCAGAGTTGGCAATTCAACCTTTCATCAATGCTGGATTGTTTCCTAATCCTCGTGACTAACTTGGACATCTCCAAGGTTGGATGATATTTTAAAAGCTACATAAGCTACATTTTCATTACTGGGTATCCTTTTTTTGGAAAAAAAGTGAGTTACAATACACATTTTCCTAAATATCTTGAAAAATATCGGTTTTATATGCGTAGTGAATAGGACATTTCTTGTTTTTTTTTTTTGCAAGAGCAATTTTATGAGGACGAGAAAAATAGGAAGCTGTATTAAAAAAAAGTGTTGACACTTTTGCATTTAACCGTAATTTTCGGACAGGCTGTATAATGTTTCCGAAAAGTTCATTCGGTTTATTATCTTACGCTATGCGGTCAACAGTTTTGTGAAATTTCAAAGTTCCCTGTTAAACAGTTTCACAGTTATAAAAGTTCACATGCACTGTAAAAATAGCAAAGCTGATAGCTGCTTCCGGTATAACCGGAAGCGTCAGATTATTAGAAATGTTTTAGTTCAATAGTACATGTAGGCTTTAGTATATTACAAGGTTTTAAGAATTTTCCGATGTATACTCTTTCATATGCCGATCGATACAGTTCCTCGTGAGACACCTGTATACCTGCATAAATAAATACGTACATAACTGAGAAAGAAAGCCCCATTATTGTATTATATACAATACGTATATGACATTCTTCTATGAGACGCATGTGCACACATTTTTATATATATATATTTATTTATTTATACAGCGTATCCCCGGATTAACGCATGGATAGGTAAGGCAGACAGAAAATTATTGAGTTGAAGTGTCATCTTTTGGGGTTCGGCCATGCTTGAATGGTAAGTAATTTATGCCACAATTTTATTGCCGATAAATCAAGTATATCTTGGAAATTTACAAAAAATGATTTTTTTCAATTAGTAAAATGTACTTTCTGTAAGAGATACAATAAAAAGGTTATTAAAAACAATGTTCAGGATAATAAATTATGCTAGTACTTAGTGTGTAAGCATGGCCGGACCCCAAAAGATGAAAATTCAGCTCAATAATTTCCTGTCTGCCTTACCTATCCATGCGTTAATCCGAGGACACACTGTATAAAGGGGGAACTATTTTGTTCAATAAATTTATTTTTATACATACCTCCTATTGTATTTTCGAAGCGGACGAGCAGCGGCATATTGTTCCGTTGATGGAAAAGTGACATGTTAAAAAAAATAATTTTTCAGTAGCGGCATCTTAAAATTGTCATTACTTGACGGTTATAGATTTTATGTTTGTATACTTCATCAAAGCATTAATATACTGTAGGAGTTAGGTCAGGATATGTGGTGAGAAAAGAATAACTGCAATGCTGAAATTAATATACTTATTATTTACTTAAGGTGACAAACAGGACGGTAATAGACAAACACGATCTCCCTATATTTTCGTAAGTTCTCGAAAGTATTTGGTTATTGCACCCTTGCGGAAATACCCAGGCAGACGCATCCGTATAATGCAGGCAATAACATACCCTCGAAATACAATAGTAGTGTCTGTTCGTGCCTGCATGTCGAAAGAATACAAAGAGTGTCCGTGACCAATTCATTGTAACCTCTGACCTGAGTTTCTCTATCGGGGGAATACTATTCCTTAAATATTAGGCCAAATCTGCATTGGAAATTTGTGGAAATCTGTCTTCATAACAAAATAACAATAGCAGCTGTTTATTTTTGCTCTAAATATGGTGGAAAATGCAGTACTACTGCACAAAAAGAGGAACAATAGAAACTCGATTTTAGTCATAAAGTATGTTTTCCAACGAATTATTACATGGCAAAGCCAAATTTATATTTTAATATATTTTGATGCTTTTGATGCTTTCTGCACCAATTGGAGTTGAATTGATTTGAAAACTTATCTGAACGTAAGTTTTGAGTGAGAATAAACCTCCTTAAAACAGCAGTCGGTTTCTACATAAAATTTAAATTCCCAACCCAATTAAGATTTCTGCCAAACTTACAACTTAACTGTAAAGCCAGTTGCTTTAAGGTATTTCAAACGTATTAGATCAAGAATGTAGTAATGTTGGCGAGGTTGGCATTTATGAGTACTTTAGTGACAAACATCTTTAAGTTGAAGAACGTTAATTGTCTGTTATACAAATACAAACGGTAAAAGATATGCTATAGAAATGTATTAAACTTAAACGCACATGACAATATATAAAAAGCGATCTTTGTCGTTCAAAGCTATCTCTTCATATTGATAATAAAGCGTCTAAAAACATCGAGAACTCGCTGGGTATTTGTTGTGCAAAACGTTCAAGAAAAGGCGAATAAAGTTAAAGTAAGTTACATTTCTGTTATCAGAAGCTGCGTTGATAAACCAATAGCATCACTGCTTTATCTCATTAACTTTTGCCTTGGTTTATTTGCCTGTTCATTACAAAGATTTTAGAACAATATACACAACGGAAACTGAAAGCATTACAACTGGAAAGATTTACTAGATATCTTACTACATAAACCAGCAGCTAATATTTCACGGTATTTACAGGAAGTTGCTCTAATACACAGATGTCTGTATATTTCACATATTCGAGCTTTAACTTCAACATGTATTTTGTAAATTAAATGAAAAGTTGACGCTAAAACAATATACACGTCAAGCGTTATAAGTTAAAATGATAAAGTTAGGCAAACCGCTCTTTAATTAGCGTTAGTTGTTGTAGCTCTCGAGCAAATATAGTAAAGTGCATTCATAACTTAACTTCTAGCACTTTCAACTTACAAAATTATATTATATCAGTGCCGGTTTATGTAATTCTCAAATTGTACAGGTCTTTGCAAGTCCATGTTACAGATTACTTCGTTTCCTATTTATAATTTGATAACACTGGACTAAATCTTACTATTTTGGGTGTGCTAACACCGAAAATAAACTTATCTTTTTAATATTAGTTCAAGTTTTAGAAATACGAAAGTCGAAAGATGTCATGTGTCCCTATATATTAACACTGTAACCGCAAGTCCGCCTTGTACTGTACAACCCCTGTATACAAACAAATGACAAACGCCACTATCGCGAATATTATGGAATGGAATAGAAAATTCTCGAATCTTCTCGAATATTCTCTAAAAATCTAGAAGCCGTATTTGGGTATATAAGCAGCTACAAAGCGGAGAGGTTAGTCAGTCGAAGTTAGTGAATCTAATCGAATAGTTGACATTGTAAGATGTCTCGAAAGTGTGTAAACAATCCAGATCACTTCTGTTATGTTTGTGGTGAGGTGACTTTTGGGTCTCGAAAGCGGTCTATTACTCCATTGGTGAAACAAGCATATTGGCTTTATTTCGGTTGCAAAATAGGGGATGAAGACAAACATTGGGCGCCACATATCTACTGTAATACATGCACTTCAAGTTTGAGAAGCTGGTTAAATCATAAAAAACGATCTATGCGGTTTGCTGTCCCAATAGTCTGAAGAGAGCCTACAAATCATGTTAATGATTTCTATTTCTGCATGATACCTTGTGATGGGCAAGGCACAGGCATATCCAAGAAGAAAAAATCGGTTATCGACTATCCAAATATACCATCTGCCATGAGACCTGTACTCCATAATGACGAACTTCCTATTCCAGAACCCCCAGGAACATTCACTTACGAATCAGATAATAGCGATACAGCAATTTGTCATGAAGAAGATATGCGATCAACAAGAGATCCAGATATCACACCAAGCATGTCAAACCGCCAACCGCACAAAATAACCCAGTCAGAATTAAACGATCTCGTGACAGATCTAAAACTTCCAAAAAGTAAGGCAGAGTTACTGGGATCAAGACTACGGCAGTGGAACCTATTAGAAGACGATGTTTCGTTATGTGTTTTTCGTAATCGCCATAAAGGCCTAGTATCATTTTTTGACATGGAAAATAACTTGATTTTCTGCAATAACATTAGCGGCTTATTGGCGGTTTTAAATATAAGCCGGAGGAATGGAGATTGTTTATAGACAGTTCAACATTCAGTTTAAAGGAAGTACTATTGCATATTGGAAAGATTCTACCGTCTATTCCTGTTGGATACGTCGTTCGCATGAGAGAATCATACGACAATATGAAGTACCTATTGACAAGCACAAAATACGATGAACACCAATGGCAGATCTGTGGCGACTTAAAGGTTGCTGCACTTTTACTTGGGTTGCAGCTATGCTTTACCAAGTTTTTCTGTTTTTTGTGTGAATGGGACAGTCGAGCAAAGGCATTTCATTACAAAAGACAAGACTGGCCTGTTCGACAATCATTAGAGCCAGGTCAAATGAATGGACAACATGTGCCATTGGTAGACACCAAAAAGATTTTGTTGCCACCACTGCACATCAAATTGGGCCTAATGAAAAACTTTGTTAAGGCACTGAATAGAGATGGACCAGCTTTTCAGTACCTGCGTCAGAAATTCCCAAGGCTAAGTGAAGCAAAAATTAAAGAAGGTATTTTTGTTGGACCACAGATTCGAAATATTCTGAAAGACGAACATTTTGACAGCACTCTAACAGATATTGAAAAAAATGCTTGGAATGACTTTCGCCTCGTGGCCACTTATTGAAAATATGCTGTCATCGTATCAAAAAATGGGTTCCAATGTCTCTAAAGATCCATTTCCTACACTCACACCTAGATTTTTTTCCTGGAAACTGCGGAGCTGTAAGTGATAAGCACGGCGAACGCTTCCATTAGGATGTATCAACAATGGAGAAAAGGTACCAGGGAAAGTGGAATGCTTCCATGCTTGCCGACTACTGTTGGACTCTTGTTAGAGATGCTCCAGAAACAATTTACGAAAGGATAGCAAAAAGGCGTCGCATTTAGTGACTCTAAAAGTGTAAAAGTGTATATTTTTTAGTATTTTGTTAAAAATAAAATAAAAAAACTTGTTCTTGAAAACTGCAACTAAGTTTTTAATTTCATTGTCATTCTTGTATTCAGCGCCCCAAAATTAACAAAAAAAATGCACTTTTCAAACAAAATACAACAAATGAATTAAAATTTGTTGCCCGGTGTAATTAACCACCTAACAAAATCTTTTTAATTTTTATTTTATAAACATAATTAAAAATATCTGTGTTTCAGTATTGCTTATTATTTCACTAAATAAAACAGTAGCTTATACATATAATCGAATATATCTAAAACAGCACATACATAAATGCATTTTATGCAAATGTATGTCTGTATGGAAGATACGATAGTGTGTTTGTATAAGAAAATCATCGCAGGCGATTTCCTTGTATATTTGTCCAAGACACATTTTAATGTCAAAACGTATTTCCGCGCCTTAAGTGCATCCACAATTTCAATGTGGATGGCATATTTACATCGTTTTATAAGCATTTGCGGTACGCAATCTGAAAATAGTTGAAGATTCTTATACAAATTGAACCCATTGTGTCTCTACTTTTAATAACTGTATTTTTAATCACATTTTAATACTCCTTCGTTAATAATGTTTAATAGGGAACATAAATTGTTATTATATATATTATATATAATTTTTTACTAGCTAATTGTACAGTATGTCCCAAAATTTTTCCAACCAATTGCACTACTCGCCAAAGAAAAATCTTTTTTTTTTTTAGAAAACTGATTTGCATTACTTAGATTAATTTACAGTTAAACCTCCGTTAACGAACATCTTTCAACAACGAATACCTCTCTTTAGAGGACTGTTTCTAATTCCCCAAACACACTACATACTCTAGAACGATGCCAACATCAAAATAAACAAATTTATCCTATATTTGCTTTAAAGCTTACCTCTGCATAACGAATCAAAATTCGGGCATTGATCAAAGTGTAGACACTCGGGTGATTTAAATGTGATAGACTGTGTTCGTGAGTACCAAGAAAATAGTTGTCAAGTTAATCTAGAAAATGATAGCAATGTTAAAGAGGAAATTTCAGTAATTACTAATGCTACTGATGTAAATTTCCTCATTCTAAACTGAAGGACCTGGAGGCATTCCTTATTTTATCTAATGATTTAATCATAAAAACTGTTAATAAAATTCAAATGAAATATAAGATTTAATAAATTAATAAATATACTTCGATATGTAACTCGATATGTAACTTGTGTGCTTTCATTAAACACATAAAATCCTTTGTGAATTATATTTACCAACGAACAATAGTCTCTACCCGACAATTGTCCGTTATTGAGAGATTTCACTGTATTATATACGAGGTAGGCGCCATAAATTCTCAGCCTCGTATAGAAGAAATAACCTTGGTAACATATAACAATTTTTATTTTTCAGTATAATCTCCCCAAATTTCAATACATTTATTACAACGATCAATTAATAATTCTATACCCTTGTAAAAATAATTTAAAGTTTTCCCTCGAAATGTTGTATTACAGCTGTTTGCAACTCACTATCGTGGTTAAAACGACGTCCAATCGATTCCTTTTTGGATAGAGGATCATAATACATTGTTTCATCTCCTGCGACAATGGACTCCAAAATCGCTTTCGAGTTGTCTCCACATGTTCAAAAACGAGCGCGCACATTTGACCCGATGTTCACGTTGGAGAGCAGAAAGAAGATGCGGTACCCATTTTGCACTAATCTTATTCACACCCAAATGGCTATGGTGAATTCGGCGAATACTTGTTTCACGAATGTTAGACATCACTGCTAATTCTTTCACTTTCAAACGGTGATCTTCTAATACCGTTTCTTTTATAATTGAAGTGTTTTGAGGCGTTATCAATTCAATTAGCCGACTGGCGCGCTCATCACCTTCCTGGGATTCTTATCCCAAACGCAAATATTTTGCCCACTATTTTACAGTAAAGTATGAAAGAGATAAATTACTATAAACGGCGTCTAACCGTTGTTTAATGTAACTAGGCTATATTTTTATGCACTAGTCACGTTATCTGGCTAGCTACTAAAAGCTACTACTCTTCGAGCCGTAATATATATAGTGTGGGCCTCGCACATGTGCAACTATGACGAAACGGAGTTTGAATACGCTTGAACCTGTATAAGCCTGTCAAGCCAAGAATTTATGGCGTCTACCTCGTAAAAACCACGGTTTGGATCACAACCACTGACGTGTTTTCTACTTTTGTTTTTGTAAGTTTAATTGTTTTTAATTTGTTGTCGTATTTGTTCTTACTGTTTTAATATTATGTTGCTTATCTTCTTGTTGAATTGTCTCAATTGCTTTTTTGTGTGATTTTTATTTTTTGAATACACTATAAATAATATGTCGGGTCCACAACATCGCGCCCCGTATTGGATTAGGAGTCACAACAGAATACGGGCACTCTTTGGATAGTAATGTTCGGTACGTTGCAGTAAGTAATGTTATTAATTAGACAACTACACACGGAAAAGGTCCCTCGTTAAATCAAGAAAAATATTTTTCTTAAAATTTTTTGCTTGCATAAACAACTTTTGTCAGGCTAAGAATTTCAATGCAGTTGCGGCAACATACATTTAATTTTGATTTTTTTTTTTGTTAACGCAATAGTGTTTTTTGTTGAAAGAATAAACAATATACGATTTTCGTTGATGGAACCGAAATGTATCGTTAGCTTAACAAAAATCAGTTTTCAACGTAGCTGCATATGATGCATTATCAACGCTTTTATTTGGACCACGGCTCACTTACTAGCTTGTGGCAATGTAAAACAACTATTGTAAGAATGAAGGTTAATGATAATAGTAATAATAATAATATATTTGATTTTTATAATCAAATCATTACAGAAAAGTCATTATTTGTTTTTTACATGATATTGTAGCACTCTCTTTAGCAGAAGGAAGATCTTTCCATTCTCCTGGCAATTCGTTATATAATCTATCTCCCCAATAGCCGAGCGCTTTTTGGGAGCTTGTCAAACGAAGGTACAGAACTCTCATCCCATGATGAGAACATGTGAAACATGTATGGTAACTTCCATTAAGGGGAAACGCTGTTTTATTCTGGTGAACAAACTGCTGCCATAAAGAATATAGATGGTGGGGTGGTATCCTTTTTTGCAGCTTTTTATATGTTGTAAGTTGCATAGGAATCTCACAGCACGTTTTTGTAGAGCAAAGATTCTGTGAACGTCAATCGATGTACTTCAGAAGAGTATTGTGTAGCAGGGAAGAGCGTGAAAATTTGAAAAATATGCGGTTTTTGCTGCCTCATGTGTTGCAATGTACTTTAATCCCCTAGTAGCATAAGAACCACCGACAATTTTTTTTTCAAGTCCTTCTATATGTTGGTGCCACTTCAGGCTCGTATCTACTACAACACCAAGGAAATTTATCGCCGACTGTGTGCAAATGTTTGTAGTACAGAATAGGAGATTTTGCATCTTATTACTATATTAATTTTTAATTTATTTGTAGGAAACCAATTTTCGGCATCAGCGATGGCTTTGTTGGATCTTTTGCGCAGCTAATCAATATGAACATCATGCAGTAACACGCCACTTGGGAAACCATTGCTGTAAACGATAAACAACAGAGGTCCAATAATAAAACCTTCTGGAACTTCGCACTTTGTCTGCATTGGCTGAGAAAGGTGATATTTCAGCAGCGGTGTTGGTCCTCGTTTCGCATTAGTTCATGCAGGTTGCAAGAAAGGTTTTATTACTGTTGCTGAACTTACATTTCTTTGTAAGAAAAATACCGCACATGCCCATCAAGAAATGGATGCGGATAAGTATGAAGTCCATTAAGCAATTGCTTCCAGAATTACCACAAAATTCGATAATTGTGCTCGATAATGCTTCGTACCGTACTAGAAAGGTGGGAAAGACAACAGCATGGCGAATGGAGCAAATCATTGAGTAGTTTAACGAAGCAGATACCAATCGAAGATAGCATGCTAAAAAGAGATTTATTGGTTTGTGTGTCACAATTTATGCCTCACTATGATAAAAATAAAATTGATGAAATTGCAAAGGAAAAGTGACATGAAGTTTTTCGTTTATCTGCTTACCACTGTAAATTAAACCCGATTGAAACGGTGTGGGCACAAGTCAACCACTACATTAAAATGAACAATACAACATTTAAAGTGAAAGATATACTTGAATTAATTGCACAGTCCTATAATAAAATTATAGCTCACAATTGGCAAAATTATATCGGGCATGTGAAACATGTTGAAAAAGATATGTGGACAGTGGATAATTTGCAAGATGATATCGAGCAATTTATAATTCATGTTACGTATTCATCAGCATCGGAAGAAGAAAGTGATAATTTTTTAAATAATCGAAAATAATATATTTCTCCATTATTTTTTCATAAATATATTTTTTATTGTTTGATTTAATTCATGTTCTTAACATAATATATAAAAAGGATATATTGATATTCAATAAAATATAAAACCAAACGCTCTATTGTTTTTCATTGGGT
Source organism: Dynastes maya (assembly GCA_029619315.2). Lineage (NCBI taxonomy): Eukaryota > Metazoa > Arthropoda > Insecta > Coleoptera > Scarabaeidae > Dynastes > Dynastes maya. The sequence goes on along the minus strand of JAROYE020000005.1, from coordinate 11,254,952 downwards.
AATAAAATAATATAATGGTCCAAGTTTGTGTATCAATTTCAGTAATAAGAAAGCATTTTCACGCAGCGACGGAACGACTTTAAACTACATATACATATGCTTTGTCCATATGAACTGTCAAATAATAACCGGAAATAACCTAAATTTAAAGTGGTCTAACAAATTGGCAACAATGTACAGTACGAGGGTAGTTTGACATTAATCTAGCTTTCGATAGATGGCGTTAAGTGAGAACGAATTGCTTTCGGCTTCAACATCTGCCATCCATCACATGACGCCTGTCAAAATTTCAAGCAAAAATACAATTAGTTTGGTTTTAACAGCCGTCGAAAGCACGGAACTTTTGTGTTTTTTTGAAAATGGAAACAGTCGAATATCGTTCAGTGATTAAATACCTTTATTTGAAAGGGAAAAACAATGCAGAAATCAACGCCGAACTGGATGCTGTTTATGGCGAGTTTGCACCGTCGTTAGCAGCAGTGACATTTTGGAAAGCTGAATTTGTTCGTGGTCGTAAGAATGTGTTTGATGATGAACGTCCAGGTGCCCCAAAAACCGTCACTACACCAGAAACCATCAACAAAGTCCGTGATATGATCATGGCAGACCGTCGAATCAAAGTGCGTGAGATAGCAGAGGCTCTAAGCATGTCAATTGAGCGTGTGCATAACATCTTGCATACATTTGAATATGAAAAAGATATTCGCGCGACGGGTGCTGCGTTTGCTTACTGTCGACCAAAAACGTACACGTGTGACGGATTCGAATAAGCTTTTGGGAATGATAAAACGCCATCCGAAGGATTTTTTCACCAATACGTCACTGTTGATGAAACGTGGGTCCATTACTACACGCCGGGAACGAAGGAACAGTCAAAGCAGTGGAGAAAAAGCGGTGAAGCCCCACCGAAGAAGGCCAAGACTACCCGATCGGCCGGAAAGGTGATGGCGACAGTTTTTTGGGATGCGAAAGGCATTATTCACCTTGATTCCTTGGAAAAGGGTAAAACAATAACAGGCGTGTACTACCCAGATTTATTGGACCGTTTCGACGACGATTTGACGAAAAAACACCCTGGTTTGGCTCGCAAAAAGGTTCTCTTCCATTAGGACAACGCACCCGCTCACAGGACGGCCGTTGCATAGGCAAAATTGCACCAATTGGGCTACGAATTGATCGACCACCCACCGTATTCGTCAGACCTAGCCCCTACGACTTTTTCCTGTTCTGAAACCTAAAAAAATGGCTCAGAGGACGTCGTTTTGCAACGAACGATGAGGTCATGACCGAAACTTCACATTATTTTGAGGAGTTCGAGCAAAATTACTTTTCGGAGGGGATAAAAAAGTTGGAAAACCGTCTTATTAAGTGTATTGAGGTAAAAGGAGACTATGTTGAAAAATAAATGAGAAAAAGAACAAAAATCGTGCGTTTTCATACTTAGGCTAGATTAATGTCAAACTACCCTCGTATGTTCATAAGATCTGTACTGCATAATAAGGTTGAGACGGACCATAGTTGTTTTACTTCCACCTGAATATTTATTAAAAACTTATTTAAGGTTATAAGTATGTATTTCTAACATTTTATCTGTTCTTTCAGATTTAATATTGAAGTTAATGCTAAAATCGTCAGTAATAATGCTCTCTGCAATGCTTTTCTTTACACAGTATGAATACCAATTTAATTTGTTCAAAAACAGCTCGCATATTTCCTGATGGTGGTCTGTAAATTGCGACTACGATGAACTTTGTGGCAGTTAATTCAGCTGAAACCATTTCAACCTCTTTTTCAACGGATAGTGAGGAGATATCATTTCTTTCGATCACGTTTTGATGGATATTGATCATAATTAAGGATCCGCCATGGATGGAGAAACTTCTACAAAAGCAGCTCAGAGTTTTAAAATTCCTTATTTCCACGTGTTTCAGTCTTTCTTTATTCAGAAAGTGTTCAGTTAAGTAAAGTACATTTATGTCATTCATATGCAACTCATATATGTAGTATAGCGTCTATTTTACTTGTTAAACACTGTATATTTGTAATTTAGAATATTTGTTGACTTAAAGTATCTGTTGCTCCTATTCTTACTTTTTTTTTGTTTCATTTCCAAAAGAAACGAACATTATATATTTTTTGCCATTTAGACGGTTCCAGTAATCGTTATCTTCTATGTGGAGTGATAATCCCACTTTGAATAGCAACGCGGCGCTGCTTTGTAAGCGTGTCTACAATAATGTTTTGTACGTTGAATCTTTCCTTGAATCCTTGCAAATCCTTGTCTGTCTGTCATTTTAAAACGATCTATAAATAGCTATTTTCATCGAGCGTTTATAAAAGCAACATTTTCGTTACCATTGCCAACTATTTTTTCGGTACTTTACCTGGTATCAACTTCTGTCCTTCAAATGTTGCTGCTTTCCTTTTGGCGTTGTCCTTTAATTTTATATTT